>RCTC02000009.1:0-2958012 GCA_014898485.2 Botrytis squamosa
TAGTATATAGCAAAAGAAAATTGGGATTTTTTTAGTATATAGCAATACCAGATATAAATCTTAATTATCTTCTTAATCTCATATTCTCGGCTTCAAAAAGTTTATTATATATAATACTATTAGCAATATATATTATTTAATTAATAATTATAAGAGTAATAGCCACTATATTAATATTTTTCAAATTAAAAATAGCTTTATTGATTGTTTTTCTTAATATATAAGCACTCGGACAGCTTATTATTAATATAACAATTCCTGTTATTAATAGATAGATATTTATTTTGGTTTTTTGAAATTTGATTAATCTCTATTTATTAACCTACCCTTACATATACACATTCACATTCATAAATATATTCAAGTTTTTCAAGATTTTTGTAATATCCGTATAAATATAATTTGAATTATTGATGTTTTTATTTCTAGTTATAGATTATATTATACTTTGTAATAATTTAGTTTTGATATTGTTTATTATTATATTATATATTTCTTTGTTAAAGACTACTTTTTTTAATATATTATTAACTTTAAATTAGTAAAGCATTATTTTGAATATTTTATAGACCTCACGTTTGAGTCGTACTTATTTATTAAAAATATTAAATTATATTATAATAGAGGATTCTTTTATTGTCTGTGAGCTTGATGTAGTGGTTCTTGTAATTTTTATATTATAAATGTTTGTATTATTGTAATTGAATAGTAAGGGTGAGGGTGGTGATTGGTTATAAATAAACCAGGGATTAATTGTAATCGGCGTTTTTGTAGGGGTAGTTGCTATAGTGTTCACGCTGTTGGCGATGACTATAGCTGTATCTGATATTAGAGCTTACATAATCGGAAAGTGCGGTTTAATACGATTTAAGCTCGCTGATGTGAACGGGATTTTGATATAATGATATATGAGAAAGGATTAAGGATAATTGATGGTTGAATATGTGTAAAGAATAAAAAAAGAAAGAATAGATTAATTTAAAAGGTAATAATTATTAATTTTATAATTTGTAAGATTTTAAATTAAAAATAATTATTTGTTTTATTTAAGATTTTATTAATTATAGGATTTATATTATTATTTTTGATTTACTTTATCAATTTTCTAATAATATTATATTTGATAGTAGTAGTATAATGTATTTTATTAATAATATCGATTTTCTTAATAAATACGAATATACACTTTTATTAATATTAGATTATATTGAGGTAGGAATATCAAAAATACAGATTGTTGAATGAAATACTTATACAATCAAGAATATCCTTCAAAGATTTTAGGATTTAAAAAGTGATTTAATCTTTTCTAATATTATATATATTTCTGGATTTTATATTAATATTATTTCAAAAATAAACTTTTAAATATTAAAATATGATTTTTAGAAATAGATTTTATATTATAAAAGGATAATCTTGAGAATAATTATATTATCATTCAATATACTCGTAAAAATAATCTCTTATTTTTAGAATATAAATTATTTTCCTTCTATTTAATTAATCTAAATATAATATCTATAAATCCAAATCTTTTGATATATTCTATATTCAAATTCAATATCAAAAAATTATTTCATTAATTAAAAGATTTATTTAAATCTCAAAAGAATTCCACAAAATTTTGATATAAACAATTAAAATATTTAAATAAAAAAACTTTTAAACATTTTGTTTTTTTAATAAGAAATATAAAAATTAAAGAATTTTTTAGAATTAAATATATTAATTGTTTTTATATATATACAAAGCAAATAATATTACAAACTTCTAATAAATCCTAATTACTATATCCTTTTTACAAAATCCAATAGAATTTATTCGATTTCCTATATATATATACTAAAATATTCTGGTTTCTAATTATTAAAGATATATTTAATAGAAAAATTTTTAGTTTTTTATTATATTAAAAGATTTATTATAAAATGTTCAATATAATTCAGAATTTTTTTGTTTAGATATTCAAAAAATATAATCTTTTAATAATCTATATTAAATAGAATAATAATATTTTAGTTATTGGTATTATAAGAAATACTGTATTCGAAAATTGAATCAAAATTGAAAATATAAAATTTGAATTATTTCTATTAAATATATACAAATCAAATAATGAATTAAAATAAGCAGAATAAGAGATAATCATTAAACAAATCAAAATATAAATTTCTATAAATATATCTGATCTTTTATAGATTGAAATAATATAAGTTACTATTTATTTATATAATATTAATTCTCTTAAAACTCGATTTTTCAAATTCTCAAATGAAATATTGAATATTTGATTTTAGGAATATCTATAATTATTTATTTTAATAATTATAAATTATTTAATTATTAATCTTTATCTAAACTGGAATAGAATATATCGATATGGGTATAGAATATATTCTTTAGATAAGGAAAAAAAACTAGATATAAATAAAAGAATTTATAAAACTAATCTTAAAATAAATATTAAATATCTTATTAAATATATATCAGATTCCTCAATTTATTATATCTGAATATTCAAATTTAAGTAGATTATTGTTATTCAAAATATTATTTTCTTTAAGGAAAGAATATATAAAATAAATTAATCAAATAAAATTATCGATATATATATAAATCAAAAGCTATAGTAATTTATATTAGCTTTTAATATTCAATAAATAATCAATATTAATGATATTATTATTAATCAAAAGAACAATATGTTGATTTCTATTATTATTAATTCTATTAATATTACTATATATATTTCAGATATACTTTAATATAAATAAGATTTAAAAGTGTTTCTAAAGAATAAAAGCTTATATAAAAATACTAAAAATAATAGTATATATAAGATTCTGTATTTTAAAAAGGTTTTAGAAATAGAAAATTAATTTCAAAAACGAATAATTATTATTAATTAGTTATAGAAGTTTATAAGTTTTATTTTAATATTAAGTAATTATAATAATTAATCTAAAAATATAGAATATAAATATACTGATAGTATTACCTAAGTTATATATAAGAAATATAAAAGCAATTCAGATATTTATTCTATTAATACTATAAATATCTATATTATAGAGAAAATAATATTATTAGAAAGATTATTTTCTTTAATATATATAATCAATTAATTCAAAAAAAATGAAATTCTATTTCTTTTTAATTAAAAATCCAAAAAATAAAGAATTATAAAAATCGAAATCCTTTATCCAATTTTTAATTTATTTGAATATCAATCCTTTGATTTTGATAATATAATTTTTAATATTAATATATTTATAAATTATTATTATTAAATCTAATAATAAAAGAAATTATAAAATAATCTTTTTATAAATAATTATATATTTATAAACATTCTTATTATAAATTTATTACTGGAAAATAATTCCCATATTGAAGATTTCTATTTAATATTTTGACCTAACTATTTAAATATAGATATATAGAAGAATATCCACTTATTTATTACTATATACAATGTAATTACTTTTGCTATATGAATAAAACTAAGTCCTTTTAATATATCTAAAAAAAAAGCCCTAAAAAAGCTACTCAACTTGTATCTATCAGACTTACCCAAACCATTTCAACATTATTACCAACTTAAAGATTATTTTTTAAAAAAATGATTTAAATATAAATATAAAATTGAAATTAATAATTTGAAAGATTACAAAACATAATATGAAATTAATATATAAAACATATCAATTATTTCTATACTATTATAATAAATATTTATATATAAATACAATAAATAGAAATTCTTAATATAATATTAAATAAAATTAGTTATTCATAGTGATTTTTAAATAAAAAATATAATCAAATTAATTTATACTACAATATTTATTAAAAGATTATTTAGAATTATAATAATATTGATAATAAAATATAATTTAAAAACAAAATAATTTGATATTATTAATATATTTATTAATATTTATAGGGATTTATTAAGTATACCTATAATTTATTATTTATTAGATAAATTCAAGGAATTAAATAAATATATAATTTTTAATTATATATTATATGATTTCTGGGATTCCTTTATATTATAATTTAAAGATTTTAATAAAATATTTAAAAATCTAGATTTAAATTAATATAAAAAGGAATTCTATTTTTTCATAAATCTAGATTAAACTGTTTTAATATTATTCTTTATAGATAATATACAGATTATATATTATTGTAAAAATATATCAATAGCTAATAGTATTATCTTTGATATCAAGACTATCTATAAACTAAAAGATTTAAATAATATAAATAGTTTTTGAATATTCGATTATTTATAATCAAAAATAAAAAAACTTTAGTTAATATATAATATTTATATTAAAAAGATTATAAAAAAATTTAATTTCAATAATAGTAATATATATACTTTTTTATTAATAATAAAATTTTATGAAATATAATAAAAATATAATTATTATATTTATATAAATTTATCAAAAGAAAATAGAATTAATATTATATATTTATAATTACAAGTAGAGTAGATATTGTATTTATATTTTATAATTCAATTATTTTTTAATTAACTTATTTTGGATTATATAAAAACAATTGATTATTATATATAATATCTCTAAAATATAAGATATTATTCAATTAAATAATTGAGAGTAAATTCTATAGCTTTTGTTTTTTTCAGATGTTTTATTATTAATAATAAAGAATACAAAAATCATTTTAAGGTTTATGATTTTATTATTTAATAAATTAATAATATAAAAGCTTTAAGACAAGATATATTAATTATATTTATTATTAAAACCGAATTATTTAATATTAAGTATATATTAAAAGAAATATTAATTATATTATAATTCTTTAAAAAATCAATTTTATAGTTAAATAATTAATTATAATCTTTTGTAATAACTAGTAAATAATCAGATTAGTAATAAAAAAAATAAGAGAATTATTATTAAATTAAAATATATTGATATATAGAATATATAGTTATGTTAGGAATATTCAAAAAAAAATTCTATTTTATATATTTATTTATAATAGAGATAATAGTAAATAAATTAATTAAAAACTTATTATAATAAAAGTTTAATCATTTTATATTCCTTTTGAATTTATAAGATATGAATACTAGAATTAACAAAATCAAATAGAAGTTTTTTTTTTTAGTTTATACTTTTTTTTAGTATATTCAATATCAAGTTGTATTAAATTAAATTGTTTTCTTTTATTAATTAACTTGTTGTTAGAATTAATTATATTATTTTTATTAATAGTATTATATTTATTATTAAGATTATTATTATTATTAATATTAAATATTACTTTATTTTTATTTTTTAAAATAGAATAAGCGGGCTACAATTGAGTTTTTGAATTTATTATAAAAATGTATACTTTGATTTTTATATATTTAGTTATAAGGAATTTAGAAAAGAAAAGGGTTTTTGTTTTTTAGTTAGAAAGGAAAATAATAATTTTAATAAGGGAAATGAACAGATAGATAATTATAATAATCAAATAGGAAAAAGAGATATAACTTATATTGATAATAAAAAAGAATTAAAATCAATAAACTTACTATCCTTTTTAATCATTATCAATATAATTATTATTATAATACAAATTAATTTTTAATTTGAAATAATTCTTTAAAAAATATATCAATAAATTACAATAAAATAAAAAGATTAGAATATATCTTTCCAGAAAATATAACAAATTCAGGATTATAAAATTCCAATAACTAGATAATTAAAAGTTTCAAATACATTGGGAAAAGTATATAGGTATATATAGTATACTTTCAATATTAAAAAGAAAAAATGTTTTTCTATTTAAAATATTTATTATACTTTTTATAATAATTAAAAAAAAGAAAACAAATATATTCTATATAAGGAATAGAGTTTTATATACCCTTATTTCTAAAATTATATTTAAAACCTTTTTATTTATACTTATTATAAACTTTATAAATAAATACTCGGAACTTGTTTAATTTAAATATAAAAATGAATTTATTTAAAAAAAAAAGATATTTTTAATAAAGAATTCTTATTATTAAAAAAAAGATTAAGAAAATAATATTTATTTTTATTATTGTTTTAAGTATGACTCTCTATAGGGAATAAGATGGGAAGCATAGGGTAAAAAGTAATGGTATTAGGGGGACTGGTGTACTAAGTCTATTCTACAACTTCCGAGAGGAAGAGTTCTATATAGGATAGAGCTCTCATTAGTACTAATTGGGACTAGCTCCCCCTATTTCATAATTATATGAACTACACCTTTCAACACTCCCCCTTAGATTATTTATAGTAATTTATTATTCCCAGCATTTCTACAAACTTCTTGAATACATCCTTAATCAATAATTTCGTTAATCTATTTGCTACCATTTTGTCTGTAAGAATATAGTTGATATCAACCTTTCCTTTTTATTTAAAATTCTATATATAATGATATATAATATCGATATATTTTGATTTATTGATTAATTATATATTCTTGATTAAAACTATAATCCCTTAATTATTTTCCTTTATATCGACAATGAATCCATTTTCTGTAATAAATTTTCTGTATCCTATATCTCGAAATATTTAAACTAACTACTAGCCTTACTTTGCTACAATTGATTGAGCTATATATTTTGATTTAATTATTGATGTTAATATAAAATTCTGCTTTCGATTCATCCAGAATATTAATCCTTTTCCCAAAAGTGTGATTATTCCTAATATACTTTTTCTGTCAACCATGTTGCTAGTATAATCTGCATTGAAATAAATTATTAGGTTTTGAACTTCCTCTAGTTCGAAATGCAGTTTATAACTAATTGTTATTTGTAGATAGTATATTACTTTTTACAATTGATTTATATAGAACTCTATTGAATCTTTTATATACTAACTAAGCTTTCCTAAACCAAAGGCTATATCGAATCTTGAATATACCATCGTATATATCAACTCCTTAATCATACAGTTATACTTAATGGGATCTACTTGTTTATCATTCTTTCGAGCTGGTTAAAATGCTTTATAATCATCTATTAATATTAAAATAGATTTAAACATTCCCTTTATAAATCCATACCTACTTAATACCTTCTCGAGATATTGTTTTTGATTAATATATAAAATTCTGTTCTTCCTATCTCTAGTAATTCTTATATCTAAAAGCTTTGAGTTTTCAATCTCCCCCAGGTTTTTGATATTAAAAATAAAAGTAAGTTATTTGCTGAATTATAGTATATCATCTAAATTCTATATTACAATAAGAAGATTATTGATATATAATAATATTATAATCCCTCTATTAAAGTAAATGAATAAACATAGATTAGCTAAACTTTACACAAAATTCTATTCAATAAATTGCTTTTTTATAAGATTATTCTAATTATAAACTGCCTGCTTTAATTCGTATAAGCTATAAAGGATTTCAAAAACATATCCTTGTTTAATATTAACTCCTTATAATATAAATAGAAATATCTTTTCTTTTAGCTCTATTTCAATAAACATATTCTTTATATCGAAATAATATACCTCAAGGTTTTATAATACTATAATTAATAAAAATAAACAAATTATTACTGATTATACTATAAATATAAATATATCAAAAAAATCTATTTCATACTTTTGTATAAAGCCTTTTACTATTAATCTAACCTTGAATCGTTCCAATAATCTATCCACATTCAATTTTATTATAAATACCCATTTTATATTAACTAAATTATTTATCTTATCATTATAGATTTATTACCATATTTTATTCTTTTTTAATTCCTTAATCTTTTAATTGATAGTTACTTGTTATTATTCACTATAAATTGAATTACTTATTACCTTCCTATATATTTTTGAAATTAATATATCTCTTATTATTACATTTATAATAATTACCTTTAAAATGAATACATAATCTTTACTTTATTATTCTATAAAAAACTCTTGATCCAATTTCAGATCTATAATAATAATAAGGAATACATATAAATACTTAGTATTTTAAAAGTCAACTTTATTATCTTGTTTTCTTAATCTCTTTTTTATTACTAATCCAATATCCTCTTCAATCTTTATAATCACATTCATTAGATTAACATCCAATAATTATACTATATATAGAATAACAACTTATAGAATAATTACTAATCTTAATATAAATATCTCAACAAGATTTGAAACTTTATCCTCTGAATTATATTCAATTAACTCAATAATTATAGATTCTATAAATACTACATCTATAATTTCAATTATAATCTTATAAGATCTTCCTACTGATTATTATTCCAATAAGATATTCTATATTTCCTATCCTTCTAAGAATTCTCCCCCTAAAATAACAAAATATAATTTCAGATCTATCTTACTTTTTAATAAACCTTCAAAAAACATACAATTACTTGTTTTTATTATTACATACCTATTCGGAGCATATATCCATAACTACTTTATAATATAATCATTGTATCTAATAAATATATCTATTTTTACCCTATCCACTAACTTATTTTAATAAATATTATTAAAATGAAATACTGAATTAATATAAAAATAGTACTTTGATCTCCATATCTTGATATATACTATTAATAATACTATCCCAATCCATATTTTATATAATAATACTTACTTCTTCTTTGCTTATACAATCATATCCCATTATTAACTAACAAATATTTCTCTATATCTTTATCTAACCTCAAATTCATCCACCCATAGTCCTATACACATCCTATTCCTAATATATACATCTACCTCCACTACATAATCCCAGAATTCAACTAACATTACTGAGTTTTTGAGTATTACACAAATATTCGATTGGATAGTTTGAATTATTCATTCAGTTATACCATTTTGATTTGAGATATATATACACATCGATTGTTGTTGTATACCTAATTTATCTTACCACTCCTGTAATACTTTTTCGATCTCTAAAATATTGTTGGTATGTATTGCTTTAATCAGAAATCCACTCTCTTACTTTACACCAATTTTCCATTTCTTCAATTCTTTGATAATATTACTTTTCTTTTTTAAATATATTACCCAAACTTTTCTTATCCAGCTACAGATTATTTCTATAAAGTATTACTTTTTTTGAAATAATATTAGAAATAGTCCCAATATATCCAATAATATAAGAACTAGTAATTGCTTCTTATACTTTATAAGAATTATATTATAATACTTTTTCATCTTTATTACTACACATATTTCACAAGATTCTAGATCTACAAATAACTTGATATCTTTTTCCAAAGTTATAACCAGATATAATTTACTCAAAACTCTATATCCTATATATCCAAAACAATAATATTATAATTAGTACCAATTCAAGCAGTTTTATTGTTGAATATCTGCTTTATTTATTTTATCTTTACTATAAACAATATCCTCAATTTCTAATAGAACTTCCTTATCCTCCTCTACAACTGAAAATATAATATCAAAATCACTAGTAATAGTATTCACAATTATATAAATTCTATAAAAATTGTTTACAAATAGTAAAACTTTCCCGTTTCTATGAAAGTATATCTTCTTATCATTGAAGATTCCCTTAGTATTGAATTCCTTATAAAACGACCTTACAGATAATAAACTTACTCCTAATCCTAAAACATATAATGTCTTTAATTTATATATTTTTCTATTTTATTTTATCTTTATTATTCCACACTCTCTTATAATTAATTCTCCCCCTCCAACCTTTATCTGTCTTAGTCTAAAAAATGGCTTTAAGCTAAATAAAAGATGGGATTGGTTAATTATGTGCAACGAGCAGCTGATATCTACAATCCATTCTTTAGTATTGTTGTGGAAGGATATATATACAGATTCACTTGAATAGTGATAAGGTTTTTCCTTGTTTAAGATTTCAATTGCAATATAATCACAATCGCACACAAAATGGAAAGTTAAATTACTAAAGAAAGATTTGCAGCTTCTTCAATTTAAGTTTGCTTAATATCTCAATAGGGATAATAACTTCTTGATTGGATTATTTTTGATATAAGCCTAGATACCTTCCTTGTACAAACAGTCTTGTATAATGTGGTCCGGGTCGTTGCAATAGAAGTATTCTTTTCCTTTGCTTGAGCTGCAAAGTCTTCTCTCAAAACTTCGGCGACGGCCTCCATCGTATCGTCCACAATCTTGGCGGTTTTGTGCAATTATTGCCATACTTGTATCTCCGTCCTTATCCGTTGTGAAAGTATTCCTGAGAGTAGCTATTTCGTCTACAGCTCGGATCTTTTCAAACTTAATTATAAAATCAAGGTTTTAGATATCAATTACTTTAATAATAATATTGAAATGTTTTAGCAATTTTTAAATAAAGAATTCTAAAACAATATTTTTTGTTAACAAATCCTTCTATACTATCTCTACTTCGATTATCTCTTTTCAAATTAAATATATTTCATTTTAACCTTTTTCAACTATAGTACCCTTCTTTAACTTCTATATTATTAATTATATAAACTTATTTCATAATTCTTAAAAGATAATATATTTATACTTTGCCTCCAATTTGATCTATTTATTATTAAACTCGCTAATATCTTTAATAAATTTGTTATCCATATTATTAATATACTAAATAATAAAAAGCTTTATATCAACTTAAACTTTCTCCATTCTGTATACTGCGTCCATTAATTCAATAAAATCTGTATAAAGTGCTCTACATATAGCTATATTGTTTATAATAGTGTAACCCTATCCTTTTTTAACGAAATACAGCTTTATTATTTTGAATCAATAATGCTAGTTCTTTTTATTCAATATTAGGATTTTTGGCTTTCTACTATTAGAATCGTTTCCTATAATTACAAATATTATTATCGGTTTTGGTTTTAATATACCACAAGATAAAAATATTAATTTGCTTTTTCCCTTAATATAATTTGAGTTTTCACACAAAATGAATACATCTTTTCGGGGGTTTTCGATTTTGTATTGATAAGAAGCCTTTATTACAACTCTTTATCGATAAAAAGCCTCTACTACAACTCTTTTTGATTTGATTTAGGCCTCTGTCTTTCTTTTATATCTCTATAATTTATTCTCTTTATTATATAAGCCTCTACCTTTCTCTTGATTATATAAGTCTCTGTCTTTTCTCTTACACCTCTACACATTCCTTTCTACCAATAATTTCTAATTCAGATACAAACTTAAACTCATAATCTGTTTTAAGTATAACTCTCTATAAAGAATAAGATAAAAAGTATAAAATAAAAAGTAATGATATTAGGAGAATTAATGTACTAAATCTATTCTATAACTTCCGAGAGGAAGAGCTCTGTATAGAATAGAGCTCTCACTAGTACTAATTGGGGCTAGCTCCCCCTACTCCATGATCACGTGAACCACACCTTTCAATAATTATTAATAAAAGAATTATTATAATCTATAAAAATAATTATTATATAATATTTGTTTATTTTAATCTAGTAATTATAAATAATTTTAATTTTTTTTAAAAAGTTATTATTAGGATTTTATTGAAATTTATTAAAAAAAGGTTTTATTTATAAAGACTTCTTGTTAGAAGACAATCAAACCTCAATAAAAAGTAATAATTGAATAGAAGTATACTGAGTATTAGATTCACCAAATCGAATATTACCCTTCGATGAAATACACAGAAAGGCGGTTATATATCAACCAGAAATATTAATAGAATTAGAGGATTCTCTAATAGGAGAAAATATATTTAAAAAATATATTGAATTATTGAATATAAAGATTAAGAAAGGGGAACTATTTTCTTTTTATAATTATTTCGATTTATTATATTCCCTTAAAAAAAATCTATTGATTTCTACTCAATTTCATTATTGTTATATAAGCATTGTATACATAGATCGATTAAATCAATTGATATAAACATTCAGCTAATAATAATCAATATAATTCAGAATTCCTAATATACATTAATTCAAAAAATTAATTTTCTTACTCCAATATTATTATTCTTTTACAAATTGCCTAAATCAATAATATAATTTATTCTTTTTTTTTATAAAAAACTCTATATATTTATATACCTTATATTTATTTGTTTAATAAATAAATCTATTTAACAAATAATTTTACAATAACTATTTAAATAAAGTATTCATTAATACTTATATTATTTATTATTTAAAAATTTTCTTTTGTTTATTATGTAGATCACTCAATGTAATTATCAAAGTACCTAGTGATTTAGGGGATATATCACGGAATTTATTGTATAGTATAATCTTACAAACACTAATCCCAATATTCCTTCGAAATATTTATTTTTATAATTATTAATACTATTTCATTTATTTTATTTATATATTCTATATATCTAATTAAATAAATATCTTATTTAATTAAAATATATAAAGTAAATATGATTATTAGAATTATATTTCAAGTTAATCTAATTTATTATTACTCTATATATCTATTCCTAGATCAAAGCGATCATTAGATATAGCTATTACCTCCGTAATAGTTATATAATATTATAGAACAAATAGATGAGATTAAGAATCTATATTTAATAATGTTAAGAATAATAGATAGATACAGAGTATAGATTAAAATATAGCTTAAAGAGCTACAATATCGAATCTTTTAATATAAAGATATATAGAGTTTTCATCTATAAGCTAGTCTAACAGGGCCTAGCTTATCGCTTATCGGTCACGTGTATCCACACCGTGACATCTTGATTTATCTGTATTCTTACCTTTTAAAAAAGTATATAGGTACTATCTCAATAAATTGATCTCTTTATTGGATTCTGAAGTAGTTAAAAAAACTAATTTCTTTATATACTATTAAAAAGCATAACTGAATAGTTTAATAAAGTATAATATATTATTTGAATAAAAAGCTTCAGATTTATAGCCTCTAAACTATATTAAGCTTATTATATTCAGATTATTACTTAAAAATAACAATAAGGAAATTATAAATCAGAATTTATATTCTAATAATAATTCTATATATCAATAAAATAGGGAATCCGTAATTTCAACTTTTAAAATATTTCGAAAAACTAATAATTTAAGATTATATTTATATATATTCCTTTAAAGCGAAGAGATTAATCTTTATATTCACTATTAGCTTTTTAAAAAGATTATTAAAAAATTCGATACTAAGGATTATAAAATTCTATAATCTGAGTATCGAATAAAGTAATTGAAGTATTAATTGAAGCAAGTCATTTCTAAAAAAAAATACAAGATGAAAACTAGTCTAAATTCGAAGTTTTTTAAAATTAAAAAAATTAGGGAAGTATAAATTGTAACAAAAAATTGTGAAATTGATATAAAAGATGTTAATAATAATAATGAAAGTGTAGCCTCAAGTATTTATTATAATATTAAGTAATTGTTGAATAAATAATGTTTTAAAACTATATAATATGAATTTTTAAGGTGACCCAAAAGAGGGGTGGCCTGAAAGTGGGGTAACCGACTTATAATATCTTATCGCCAATAGCAGATACGGTCTGAAGAGCTCTCTAAACTCCATCTCCACAAGCTTCGAGAACTCCGTCGACTGCATATCGACTCTTTTGATTCTGAAAATATTACCCCATTTCATACCCATACGTAGTAAGCCCATCCAGGTGTAAAGATGACTTGATGCCAGTATATACTTAGAAGTAACTTCATCATAGAATATTGCCAGCCATAGAAAGACATAGAAAAAAGATTCTAGATCATGGCGATATATATGATCATCGCCGCCTAGGATGCCGCAAGCCATGAATCCCGAGGTGCTGATCAACAGCTGAATCTCTAGTAAAGGTTCCATAAGATCAAGCGCGCCATCCAGATTAGTGAGGATTCCTGCAGGAGAATCGGAAAACAGTGGAGAGATGATGATGATGTTCTGTCGACTTTTGTCCCTCAAACCCCAATACGCTTCGAGCTTAAAAACGCCAAAAACCTTCTTGGTATTTGCAAGTGCAAGTAGTTTTTTTCCCCGCAGATCCCATCTCGGTCCAGACGGGTTTGACGACCAAGTTTTGGCCTCGAGTGTGTGCTGCACGAGCCTTGAAGCATATTGTACCAGGTCCAATAAGACAGTCAGGTCTGAAGAACGCATCTTCTTCGAGATACAGTCTCGGTGAATCAGCTATTTCCAACAAAAACACCTTGATCATCCTCTTTCAATACCTCCTGCAGACCCGTATCTTCGATATCCAAAGATATGTTTCTAGCTACAATATGTGCAAAGTCACTAGATTTCTTTGTAATACTGAATGCTTCACTGCTGATTACCCCTACTCTATCAAAAGTCCATATTTCCAAAATCGAATTGTATATATGGAATGTGTGCAAAAAGCAACGCTTAAATCAGATGATCAGAAAATCTCAAGCCATCTTACAAAACCTTAGAACTCTTGTGTCGTCTGGAACTAGACTGGGTCCGCTCTCAATGAGTCCTAGG
The DNA here is from genome assembly GCA_014898485.2 of Botrytis squamosa. Taxonomy (NCBI): domain Eukaryota; kingdom Fungi; phylum Ascomycota; class Leotiomycetes; order Helotiales; family Sclerotiniaceae; genus Botrytis; species Botrytis squamosa. The sequence continues at coordinate 14,472 of RCTC02000009.1, forward strand.
ACTTGAACATCCGCTCCGGGACAAATCTTAGATAATTGTATTGCGTGCTTTGACGCAATCAATATGCTTGCTTGCTGCCCATAGTTCGCATCACTGCTTGGAGCCAAAGGATAGAGTGTGGTAATGATCTGAACTTAGCCGCTAGGGAGTTGATAGGGCTGGACGGAGGAAACCCATTCTCCCAGATCCTCAACGACATGAAGTTCAGCCAGCAAAGTGCCAGTAGAAGATACCATCTTTGACATCGAGGTCGTAGGCACTTGCACTTCTATCGGGATTATGTTTGGCCAGAACTTTTCGATATAGCCAGGCACATGACGATAAACTGAGCCTTCAAATTCGGTAATAAGATTGGCAAGTCCAGCAGCACCCTTTGTTGCCATTGCTTTGGAATTTATTCAAGGGTTGAGAAATACTGGGTTCAATTAAGCTACTATTTCCGATTAAGCCTAACACATCCATACCCTATAGGGAATGGGGGTCATATATGGTGGCTCGGGTGGTTGTAATAGCCCTGTAATATAGAATCTGGCTAGCAACGAATGTAATTATTGAAACGGATGCGCAATGGATGTAAAGTTGAAGCTGTCGTAGCTTTCTAATCCAGAATAAATTAATCTGCTTAAAGCTAATAATAGGTTGAAATTTGAAGTGGTTGAAGAATAAGAGCGATTGTAGGGATTAAACTGATGAGCCTCAATTTTAAGGTTGAATCTAGTCACATCCAACAGCTTTGAATTAATTGATAGGGATGTCACGCTTTCTCTCCTCCTTCTACCCAAATCTGAAACCATCTTGTACAAACGACACGAAAAGATTGTTCTTAGCATGACTGGTAACGATAAATTGAGATTGTTCGCTAGTGTATAAATAATATTTTACACTCTATCGTTTAGCTTCTTTCTTCATTCAAGTACTAATATGAATAAGTGGCCCACCTGGCCAGTTCATGGGTATCATTGTGTACAGAGTTCCCCTATACCCAACCGTGCCCAAAGCGCCCTTCATCTCTACCCTCCCTTTTATGATCATTTTATACAGTATTCTGGTACATAAACACCCAATATCCGTTGCGCCAATGCTACACCACTGCCCCCAAGTGGGTTAATAACGCCTTTGAAACCCCCAATGCAAACGCCATACCCAGCCGCAGGTAACATTACGCGTTAAGCTCCAATTGCTAGACATGAATCTAGTACCATATCCAATGCAGCTCGATCTTGATATTCGGCCCCTTCCCATCCCCAATCTTCGATATCACTCATCGGTTCGTCTATCGCGTGCCCGTTGACGCCATTAGTTAATCCATTGACCTCGAGACCACCCATCTCGATGTCGCCATCTTCATCCTCAGTAATGATTCTTCCTTGAGGCCCAAGCCGTGTGAATGCGTCCCAGTCTTCTAGCTCGCCCTCTTGGTATCCGAACATAATTTGCTGGACAACGACTGGCATTTGCCCTAAACCACAATCGGAAATCTCAAGTGCGGTTCGTACATCAGCCATGCCTAGAGGACCTCGTTCACTTGCTGCGCGGGCCTCGGTGGGTAATAAGCCGTTTTTGTCTCGAAGGACTTCGTTGCGCAACGAGGATTCTTCCTCCCTTTCCAGCTGCCTGCGATACTTGTGCGTTTGCACCCAGGAGGAAACCCCGCCTGTCCCAGCACTACCCGTAGACCCAGGTCCATTGCTTCTCGTTTTGCTGAATATCGATGATAATACCTCTTTAATAAAGGTTTCTGTTGCCACAGACATGAACTGAGCGGCATCGTGGACATGGCCATTTACTAATCCTGTTTCGTAGCATATGGGAAGCATTCGCGATTCGATAGTTGTCATGTCAGGAAACTCTCCTGATTCCGAGGCTAGAGGTAAAGCATATCTTTTCCGAATTTCCAGATCCCAATCTTAAATAACATGTAAGTACTATTGAACTTGCCAGGTTCGGTGGTTATGCATAACTTACTAGTTTTATTCAGACCACCAGCACTAGCAGGCACAATCTCGGGCTGTCGTGCAGGCTTCGGTCGGCGATGCTCGGTTAGCATTGTCGCAAATGCATCGAACGGGTCGAACTACACAGCAATTTAGCACAGATTCATAATTACTCCATATAAGCAAAATAAATCTTACATCATTCTGAGAAAGATCCTTCAACCTCCTTCTATCACGACTCGGTAGTTGCATAACTTCTGTTTTAAGTCTTTGTTCTGCCGCATCGCCGCTGACCGGCTTGCTCCCAGCTCCTGTCGTAGGTTTATCATTTGCACTGACCCAGCTTGCCACGCCCTGGTCAGGCATTTCACGAGTTGTGTTCGCATAAATGGCAGATATCAGTTGATTGTGAAGATGTTCGATTTCGCCAGTATTTGTTATGAGAAAATGATCAATTCGGGACGAAAGTTCAATTTGGTTCATGTGCCCTAGAACAAAGGATTAACACAATACTAACACGCGTAATTATCGCCCCTCACAAGAGACGATAACTTTCATCACATACCCATAAGAAACAAGCCAATTGAATCTTTGTATATCCCAAAATTCTCGCCAATGGCAGACTTGACTGCCGTATACAACGGTTCAAGGTCGATGCGCGGCGGAACATGATTGAATTTTGCAGATTTTTGTACCGGTGTTGTCGCAGTAAGTGATTTGTTAGATAGAACAGGAGTTGGACTCTTGTTCGTCACACTTGAGCGACTCAAGGCCGCTGGATCAATGTCTGGCATGATGACTGTAGGAGCTATTCAGGCTCGCGCGACCACGCTCTCAAGGCGCGAAAACCTTCAATTTTCTATCGCCCATAAATGGAGCAGTAGCGGAAGAATTAGATGACACAAATTCAAAATAAGAACCGTTGATTTGATGGCGTGGTTGATGATTGAATGATGGTCGACTCGGGGCATAACATAGAGGTGACGTTGAGAGAGTCGGTTGGCCTTGTAGCCTTATGTAAGAAATCTGGAGTTCTAGGGTAACCTACCAGCCTACCTCCCTTGTACTGTCACTAAATCAAACCAAACCCCTCAAAATTGAAGTAAATAAATCATCGCGTATGATCCTTATCAACGCGTCCACTCTTTTGATCAACTCTCATGAAGGTTAACGAATATATGATTCTCTGAGGATTAAGATAAGGTCGCAGATATTCAATTATCGCAACGATGCAATTATGTCCTCACGAAGTACTCGTATCTCCACTGCTATTGACAGCCTAGTGCGCCGATTTCAAGTAGATATTCCTGGAGAAGATCCTGCAGACGCAGAAGAACGAGAAAGCAATGCTACCGACTTCGTACGGGAAATTTTGGGAAGGTATTGACTTTGGAAACTGTGCCCAGTATTATGGAATGCTGATTTTGCAATTTATGTAGCTCAAGAACAACTGCTGTTGTCGCAGATGTAAATCAAGCTTCCGATTTGATAAAGAAACGATTAATACAAACAAACCCAAGTCCTAATGAAGCTTTACGATTTACAAACCTATATAGCCGGCTCCTCTCCATACCGGTCATTACACAAAAATGGGCAGTGCTTTACTTTCTCTATCAACTAGGCGACCAAGAGCAACCCAAACCTTCTGGACTGACGAGCCCTTTTATGAGTCCAGTGAATAAGAAGAAGTCTAAGAGACCTGCCGAGGACCAAGATACTGCCAGCGCTGCTCCTCTTCGAGATATCCGTCGAAACATTCAAATAGATGGGACTTTTGACTCTCAAAGCCAAACTTCGCGAGAAGAGAGAGAATTCGACGATGCTTTTGCGCCTTCTGGATTGAGGAAGTTACCGGAACGAGAAGGGGGTCAGAAAGATAGAAAGGAGGAAGAACAGGTATTTGCGAAGACACCAGGTAGCCAGCGTGAGGGTGTCGCATTGAAGACGGCTCTACTGGCTGAAAATTATGTCGAGATTGATCCCCCAGAAACCGCACTACTTAGGGACTTGCCATTCACATTACAAGGCCTATCATCCTCGAATTTACCATTTGATGCCCAATCAAGCCTCAGACTACCCGATACTTTACCTGTACCGATAATTTCAATTCTCCATACATTAGCTGAGCCATCGTTATTATACAGAAGTTTATCTGGTTTTGTGCAGACAAGCGACGGTGGTCTCCTAGGACAGAGTCTACGAGCCGCTATTGCAGGCGAGCTTAGGTCATATCTTGGACTAGTAGCAACACTAGAAGGTCAAATCCGACGAGCACTTTCATCGCTAGACGAGAATGAACCAAGAGGAGGTGTTGGAAAGGCAGGGGTCACTCTCAAGAGATGCGTAGTGTGGACCCGAGAAGCGACGATGGGCTTGAGATTGATGAGCTTGATTAGTGAGGAATCAAAAAGTAAAAAGGGTGGCCAACTCATCACGTTGATCCATGGATTTTCATCGTCGCACGGGGATCCAATGGTAGGAGCTTTCGCCGAACGGTTGCTGATTCATGTTACTCGGCCGTTTTATGACATGCTTCGACATTGGATATATGATGGAGAATTATCCGATCCATACCATGAATTTTTTGTTTCGGAACAGGATCCCAATGCGATCCAGGAGGCCCAAGATGGCAGAAACAGAGGAGGTGCTAGCAGTGTATGGGAGGACAAATACAAACTTAATGAAGATATGGTACCAAGTATCATCACCCAGGACTTTGCTCAAAAGGTCTTCCTGATTGGTAAATCCTTGAACTTTATCCGTTATGGTTGCGGGGATTCTCAATGGGTGGAAGAGTACTCAAAAGATGCTTCGAAAGAACTACGGTACGGTGATACTGCGACTTTAGAGACATGGATTGATGAGGCTTATAAGACGACTATGGCCCGATTAATCCACTTGATGTCAGAGAAGTTCCATTTGTTCGAACATCTCAAGGCTCTTAAAAATTATATCCTCCTAGGGCAAGGGGATTTTATCGCTCTACTCATGGAATCTCTTGCATCAAATCTTGATCGTCCGGCAGGCGCTCAATATCGTCATACTCTCACCGCTCAACTTGAGCACGCTATCCGTGGCTCTAATGCGCAATACGATTCGCCCGAGGTTCTCCGTCGTCTCGATGCCCGTATGTTACAACTTTCACACGGTGATATAGGTTGGGATTGTTTCACCCTTGAATACAAAATCGATGCTCCTGTCGATGTCGTTGTAACGGAATGGGGTAATCGACAATACCTCAAAGTATTCAACTTCCTATGGCGCATCAAGCGTGTTGAATTTGCCTTGTCGACCACTTGGCGTAAATGCATGACTGGAGCCCGTGGCGTCTTACTTGGATCTCCAGATCCCGCCTTCCATCAATCATGGAAACAGACTCGCGGTGTCCTTGCAGAAATGATTCATTTTATCGCGCAACTGCAATACTATATCCTCTTTGAAGTTATCGAGTCTTCCTGGGATGAGCTCCAATCCGCTATTCACAAAGATGGTTGCACACTCGACGATCTTATCAAAGCGCATACTAAATATCTCAACGCCATCACACACAAAGGTCTGCTAGGCGCCAAGAAAAAGCATTCAAATGATCTTGATGATAATACGTTCATGGTTCAATTAGGCGAGATTCTTAGATTGATGCTCTCATACCGCGACGCAGTTGACGGTCTGTACTCCTTCAGCGTAACCGAATACTCAAAACGTCAAAACGCCAGTTCTCCATCCATCCCGCGCCCAGGCACATCTGCCTCCTCTCGACCCGGAACTCGTTTCGATGATTATCCTCCATCTAGATCTCCATTCGAGAACCCTAATCCTGCACTTCTAAATCTCAATCTTTCGAATATTCAAGGCGAAGAGGAAGAATTCCCCTTACTAGCAGAGAGATTGAGTGGGTTGGGAACGCAATTTAAATCGAGGATTTCGCTATTGCTCGGCGATTTGGCATATCAGCCAGACACAGACATGAGGTTCTTGGGTGTGGTAATGAATTTTAATGATGTATATACGGGAGTTAGGCGGAAGAGTGCCCGGGAAAGGGAGCGAGAAAAAGACAAGGGGAAGGGCAAAGCTAGAGAAGGGAGATCTGGCGAGTCGAGTGCTAGAGAAAGATAATTGTGTTGTGCTCAGTACTCGTATTGGAAGAATGAGTGGAGATGCGTGTAGAGGAGGGGCGTATTGTCTTTTCGCGTAGCATGGTATGACATATTAGGACGGCTCGATAAGGATACCAATGAATGATGGATGGGTGGAATGCCGATTGCCTGCTTGTGGCGTTGGTCTGTTGATATAGGATGATGAATATACAATTCTTTTTTTACACATGTCTGATATTTGCTTCTCTCTTCTCTCTTCCCACTCCCTACTCTCAATGTGCATGCGTGTACTTCATTCATCATAGGTACCTTAATAGTGGCTCCGATTTTGTCCACCTTGTCATTCCAAGGTTATCCCACAATATCTCATTCCCTCCCTCCCATTTTATCTCATCTCATCTCCTCTCATCTCCTCCCCTCTCCCCTCCCCTCAAACCAATAATCAAACCAGTAACCAAACCCCCCAACAATACCCACAAAACCACCACACTGAACGCCCAACCAGATTCCCCTCATGGTAAGTGATCTGAGTAATCCTCATCTGTTAGCGACCACATCAAATCAAATCAAATCATAAATACCTACCTACCTACCTACCTACCTATCTACCCCCCCCCCCCCCCCCCAACACCCACACCCCAGAATCAAACACACATGCAACGCATACGCATGCCACGGATTAGCATAGTGTACCGTTGAATACGCCAAGTTGAATGGGGGAAATAAAAATAAAAATAAATATAAATCTAAATCTAAATCTAAATCCATTATAAAGTTACGAGGAAGAAAGAGTGTGAAGGAGATTTATCTCAATTAGTGTTTTGATTCTCTGATATATGAAAGAAATGGGTATGGATACTCCAGAGATGCTCATATTTTTGGGAGGGAGGGAATATGATAGGCCAAAGGGGAGGAAAAAGACGGGAACGTATGTACCTAGTGAATGAAAGCTTTCTAGCGTTGAAATATTTATCCTCTGATCCATTGCATGTACGTATTCCTAGACTGGCTCACTATCACACATACGTTATTCACGGATGGGTGTTGTGTATAAATTTGATATCATATTCATTTGCATTTTCATTCGTCCTTGCCTTCCTTCCTCTACCCCTCCACCTATTTGATTCCTAACCTCCCAATTTTGATATATTCTCCAAGTCTCCATTCCTTCTCAATTCATCCTATCCTACCAAACCCGGACAGGGCCCGTCTGTTCCCATTCCATCATCCTTTCCAAACCAATGCCTTTTGAATTCCCCATTAGCCCGTTCACTGCTCTCTACTCATCATCTTTCCCTTTCCCTATCTTAACAGAGCAGAATTGCTCAAAGAAAAACGCCATGCCTGCTATATACCCATAAAAGCCTTGATATGAGACCCTTGAGATACCAGAGTCTAAATCCAACGCAGAAGATGAGTACAATAATCAAGAATGCAAGAAAATGCAAAAGGTATATGAAAACAAGCAGCCACCAGATATATCCTATCTCAATCGTACAAAAAAATATAACACATTATGTTTTCTCCCTTTCCTGCTCTCACCACCCTGTCGCCGCCTACACTCGTCTTGAGCTTAATTTTTTTATCAGTGCCTTCTCCTTCTGGAACTTGGGGCCCCTAAGTCAATGTTCTTCATTTCTTCTAACAGCGCCCATGCATCCCCACTTCCACCTCCTCTCCCTGCGCCACTACTAGCTGGAGCTGGTAATGCCATTGGAATTTTCGCTGGTACGACTGGCCCAACCGCCCCTCGATATCCACCTCCAGGGCTACTTCCATACTGATAACCATTTGACTGATAACTGTCATGAGAATACTCAGCCGTTGAGGGTCTCTGCATTGACGTTCTACTAGATGCATAAGTTGGTTCTTTGTAGATCGGTACATTTGGGGACGAATGGTATGCAGGTTGTGCCGACATGCGGTTTGACTTCTTTTGGAGTTTCCTATGAGCGGTAGCTGGAGGGTTGTCAGGAATGCCGCCGCTGAAGTAAATTGGGGAAGAGACAGCCATTGACTGAGGCCTTCCTGCTTGACGTAATTGCTTACGACCATGTGATGGCATTGGGTATTCTGCTGGTGGAGGTCGATAATTGCGATCTGGCATTTGCGAAGCGTATTTTGGTCCCTTTTGTTCAAGGAGTGGTGCATAATTAGATTCAGGGATGTGATCACTTGGATCAATTTCCCTGCCATCATAAGTAATGATTTTGGCATCGGGGTCATCTTTAGGATCATAAGCAGCACTTAGAGACGTTGCAGATTTCGATCCCGTCAGACTTGGATTGAAAACATCATATGAATCTGGCCCGAATGCAATACCAGATAATCTTCGAGGCTCCGGAGCAGGACTGACCGGTTTTCGCATGACTGCTGGGTTAGGAGAGGTACCTCTTCTGTTCATAGGATTAGGTGAAGCACCTCTTCTGTCCATAGGTGGATTGGGAGATGCACCTCTTCTATCCATTGGATTGGGAGACACGCCTCTTCGATCCATAGGGTTAGGCGAATTTCCTCGTCTATCCATTGCGGGATTAGGCGACGTGCCCCTAGATTTTACTGGCACCATAGCCGTAGACGCAGCGTATCGACTTTGGCGATCGTCATATGCTGCTTGTGGTGAGTATGGGACAACAGCCGAATTATCATGATAGGGAAGGGGTATTGGCTGTTGAATCTGTTGTGGCTGATGTCTTGGAATCTCTTGATATCTTCCTCGCTGCGAAGATGCAGGATTTTGGCTATAACTTGCTCGTTTTTCGTGATAAATCCGATCCGAGATTTCCTTTGCAATGATTGGATCCATTCCCGGTACCAAAGTTGGTGGCATCTCAGGCAAACCATAGTCTCCATTAGTATTCTGCACGCCTAGGGACTGGCTTCTGTCTTGGCGGGATGATGGGAGTTGGCCATAAGAGTTTCTAGAGGTTACAGAAGCGCCATCTCTGACAGAAGACATAGAACTGGATGTCGGATAGCCACCTGAGCTATTCGAATGTTGATGACTGGGGGCAGTTGTTGCAATACTATTGCGACTAGGGCGATGCCGTAAATTCAATGGTGCCGGTACTTGGTCATACATCCCTTCAGCTGGGTGTTGCATGGCACCTGGTGCACTACCCCTATGCGGTATAGCAGCCTGATAACTGTTTGGTCCTGGTCCTGGAGCTGGTGTAGGTGGGGCATCCTCGACAGTCGGCTGCATGTCATCATAACTGGGATTATACCTCAAATCTCTCGAATCATAAGAGTTCTTTCGGGGTGGGTAAGGGTTTCCATTTCCGGACCTTCGGAATTGGTCATCGTTCTTTGGTGGGTTGTAGGCCTGGTAAGCTGAAGTGGGTTGTGTATGAGCAGGCATTGAGTGGCGGTGCATATCATCCATGGAAGTGTTGTATGGATTGGAATTTCCTCGACTGACTGGCCGGCCATGGACAGCCTTGGGTTGCGCGAGAGTTGGCACCGAATTCACGTGTCTGCTTGCATGAGCAGGGGGAGGTGGCGGAGGACCAGGGCTCATCGGAAGTTCATATGGACCTGACTGCTGAGGCTCATACGTTAACATACGAGAGCCTCCATATCTGTCGCGAGGATCCGCTTCATGGGCCGCGTATTGATTCATATCATGACCGTTTTCGTAATCATTTCTCAACATTGGATCGTGAATCTCATATCTATCGTTATTCCGCATTGGTTGGGAACTTGGTGGTGCTGCGACCATCATGTCTTGGGGTCCTCCGTATGGGGTCGATCCTGGACTAATATCATATCCTTGGGGTTGGTTATACCGGGTTGAAGGTGCGTTGTATTCCACTCTTTGTACAGGCGATTGATCCTGAGCGAATCCGTTCTGATATCCACGCGGTGGCGTTTGCGCGTGCTCTTGCCCAGCAATAGGAGAGTGATAACCACGCTGCGCTTGCATTGGATCAGACATGGCAGCAGAACTTGGATATCCACGAGGCGAAGGTTGATCCTGAATTACTGGTGGATTTGCATATCCTCGAGGGACATGATCCGGCATACCATTCGGAGACATCTTATATCCTTGCGGCAGTGTCTGAATGTGATCTGGTATTCCAGTCGGTGGGTTTTGGTAGCCTCGAGGTGGGGTCTGGACATGATCTGGTATCGCAGAAGGAGAGTCTCTATATCCACGAGTAGGGGTCATTTGCACATGGTCAACTGTAGATGGGGCCTGATATCCTCGTGGAGGAGTATGAACAAGTTCGGCAGGATGTGATACCGCAGCAGGGATCGGGGCTGGCGCGGGTGCTGCCACAGGAGGTTGCGCTGGAGCTCCAGTAATTGGATCGGTTGGTAGAGGCCGCCTCTTAACAATTGGTTTCACCCCTAATTGTCTTGGCCCACCAACTCCTTCTCTCAAACTCCCACTTCCACTTCCACTCACACTTCCGAAATCGGTTATCGATTGCACAGATGTAGATGGAGTAATTGTCGATGAGTTTTGTTTGGGTTCCTTCTTCTCTGGTTTCTCTGGTTTGGGTCTTTTATCATAATATGTGATCTCGACCCTAATCTCTCCCGCATATTTCCCCTTGAAGTTTAAGTTATGCCATATATCACTTTGTCCCCCTCCTGCAACAATGACATCTTGTAAGTTTACCCAAGTCTCTCCTATCAGATCTGTTCTCTTGTCGTCATTAAATACTGAGACCTTCAATTGATAGTAATCCGGTGAATCGTGAACAGTAAATCGGAGCTCTTGATCCCTAGATAGCCTCGTCAGTAATGCAGCAGACATCAACTCCTCATTGGGCACTTACCATCGAGGGGTTTGTCCACCTCTCTTATCTGTCTCCGTTTTTTTTGCTTCCTTTCCCAGACGAGCTGCACAATAAGGATCTTGTTTTCCAATTGTCTTTCTGTTTGGTAAATTCTTGGCTCGATCAACGATAACAACCAGAGTACCAATTACTGGGCCATCAACCGTCATATCCGAGAAGATTCCAGCGGTATGCATGCCCGCCATTTTGAGTTTCGTGGCCATGATGAAGAAAGAGAGTGAGGTATTATTAATGCTTCAAAGAAAGTAAGACTATATTATAATCCAATGATGATTTATTATATGGTAATTCTCGAGGTCGAGGTCGTGGCTGAGGTTGTGTTCTCCTAGTTGTAAAGTTGATCTCGGTCTCGAGCGTGTATGATAACTTCCAAGTTCTTTCTTTCTTTCGTTCTTTCGTTCTTTCTCTCTTTCTTTCTTCCCTCACCAGCTCTCGCTGAGCATTGTATTTGGGAAATCCTCAACTGATATTCCAAAGTCGAACGCCGAGTAGGTACGAAATCGCGTTAGAACCCTCGCATCTCAGACCGTTCCATGCAGCATAAATCATAAAAAAGCTGACACTCCAGAAATATTAAAGAATTGATTTGAGAAGAGAGAAATGGGATCCGTTTTGATTGGAATGAAGCGGGTCTCCGGTGGATTAAGTCGAAAGTTGTTCAAAATGCTACCTCTCATCTGTGTGCAAGGCGCGAGAAAGAGTTAAAGGGAGTGGCTGAGATCGTGGAGAAAGAATGGTGAAGGCTGGTGTTATCCTTGTCATCCATACCCTCGTTACTTTGTGTACCAAGGGATTGTTTTTTTTAAGAAAGAAAGGAAGAAAGAAAGAAAGAAAGAAATTTGAATTTATTCATGGAGTAGAATGGAATACCGATGATGTATTGAATTACGCGTTTTGAATCTATTCAATTGGATGTGTATCTATATGTGAGTAGGTAGGTAGGTAGGTAGTTCGCTAGCTAGCTAATGAATGACATTTGACATGTTTTTGTTTACATTGGCAGATCAGCTAATAATTATATGTAGTTTTGATATCACCTGGGCATAGGTACTCTTCAATCCTCACTCTTCAATCCTCACTCTTCTCCCATCTCCCATCACCCATCTCCCATCTCCCATCTACCCAGGATCCAGATATAGATATCATATCCATATCGTACATATTATCTATCGTAGATTTCACTGATGACGAAAATCGGGACCTTACCTACCTAGGTTTAATAATGTTTGTATGTAAGATTACATAATTCAATCCCTGTTGAGAATCACCTCCTCGACGGAAGATGCCTTTCTTTGTACGATGTATAAAATGTAATCCTTGTTCTACTAGGTAAGGTAAGCTTTCAAATTTCCATGGTTCCCTTACGATCCAGGTATCCAATCCCTCGGCCGAGAGAAAAGAAAGAAAAAAAAAAAAAGGAATAAAAATAGAAATCCTCCATCCTTCATTTGTTGACGGCGTCACGAACATTGGATTCCACTCCTCATCTCATGTGGCTCATGCTAATAATTAAGAGTGGCTGGAGTGACTATCACTCAAACTCTACCCAAATGTCCGATGATGGCGAAATGATGGTGTTATCGATCGGAAAATCATTTGAGATGGTGGAGTCTGGTGATGCAGGTACCGAGATTCTAGCTCGATTCTCAGATCTCCAACACCCAATAATGCTTTCGTCTTAATTATTAAATGATGAGGCCGAACACTTTGCGTCGTTTCAAGGTTCACGTTGTTTGTTTGTTTGCTGGTTAGGTAGGTATGGATGAACAATCTTATCAATCCGGCCGGCAACTTGCGGCAAGGCTGTTGCGCGTAATTGGTAAGGTTAATTAACCGCCGCTTTGCATTCTTCTTCGGTTAATCCCCGAATCCCGACCAGGGCGTCACCCATCTAGGTTTCTTCGTACTACTAGGTAGGTAGGTAGGCTAGGTAGCTATTGAAACCAAGCTTATTACTCTATTACCTTTCTTATCTTATCCTCTCCATACATCATCAAGAAAATTATAATTAAATTCAAGATCTTACTACAGATCTGTACAACTCTCCTTCATCACACTTTCAACCTAAACATCCCCTGACCAACCTCTCCACTCTCCACTCTCCACTCTCCACTCTTCACTCTTCACTCTTCACTCTCTACCCATCGCCCACCTCCCCCCTTCCCTCAATCCATCACACATCATCACATCAACACATCATGTATTCCATCGCACCCTCTCCCACCCCCACACTTTTATCAGACCCAGTGACCTCCACCCCACCCGACACTTCCGCCCCATCAATCTTCCGCTACATCATCGGTTTCCTCCTCATCGGTGTCGCCTGGGGCTTCACAACCCCATTCATCCGAGCCGCCGCGCGAACCCACCAACCGCCCTCTCACCCCATTCTCTCATCCCCCGCGGTGACCAAATCTTTCGTCAAATCGAAGCTCTATGGCGCCTTCTTCGGAGTCGTGGATCTTTTGCGAAACCCCAGATATGCGATTCCATTGGTGATCAATTTGACGGGCAGTATTTGGTTTTTCTTGTTAATCGGCCAGGCTGGTGAGTTTTGTTTTTCCTTTTTTCCGTTCCTGTCGATCCTCAAGGAAAGAAGGATGGATGGGGAGAAGCGTGATCTGAGTACCTACAGTGATGACGTAGATAATGCTAACGATATATGTAGAACTCTCCCTAACAGTCCCCATCACAAATTCTCTAGCGTTTCTCTTCACAGTATTAGGAGAGTGGTGGGTGGAAAGAAAAGTAATCAGTCGCGGTAATTCCCCTCGTCCCTTTCCCTTACATCCCTTCCCCATCATTACTGTTGATCGGAGTAAATCCATAGTCAAGAAATGTGGCTTGGACCCCGAGTACGCGAACTAACATATTGACAGATACCTGGATTGGTATGATCTTGTCGTTATGTGGCATTGCGCTCTGTGTCCATAGTAAGACGGGGTGAGCCTTCCTTGGGAGTTATTTTTGGATCACATTCCCGGGAGTGGGGGATCTGATATTCGATAAATGATATCGAGGAAGGATCATATGGAAGAAGGAGTCGATCATGTGAGGTTTCTGGAAGTGGTATACATATTTGATTTTGCCGCCGTACGAGGCTGGTATATTCTCTTTGCTTACAAACTGATGTAAAGATCGTAGTAGGATCCATTATATTGGATACTAGCAAGTTTGATTAGGCAAATGTCACTAATGTCACATAAAACTTTCGACATGTCTCAATTTCTTGATTCAAAATTTATAAGTTGACTTTAGACACACTAGCACAGCTCTATGCTCTAAGCCCGAACTACCTCTCGTCTAATCCCGTAAAATGAGTAAGGAAGTAGCCAAAGAAAACCTAACCGCCAGGGCCAGGGGAAAACTGATGTGTGCGCCATTCCATGCCCATCGCCAACCATTTTAAGTGTAAAGAAATTCCAAGCCAAGCCATGCCAATCCGATCCGATCCAATCACCCAAACAATCCCAATTCAACAAGAGCAATCAAACATTACCAAATCCATCTTCCTGTACAATAGTATTACAGCCCTCCTTTCGTCCGATTCACCCCGTCCCTCCTCTCCCGACTCAACCTCGGCAGTCACATCCCCTCTTCCCGTCCACGTGTTTCAATTCCGAACACCACTGACAGCTTAACGTCTAGCCCTAATCCATCTCTGTACATGTCTCAAGCTCGGATCTTCTTGCGTCCAGCGCCCCATCCCATAATCGGACGACCTTAGATCCGAGTAGATGGCCTCATCTGTGATTGATACCAATTCCTAGTTCCCAAATCAGCGCGCGTAAAAATCAATAATACCAAATCATCAAAAGTTGGCAGCATCCTTGCTCGTTCACACAAGAACCGGAAGTGGGGAGCGGCTCGGAGGCTCGGAGTGGAGAATTGAAAGAAAAAAACCCCCCCCTTTGACTTACTGCTCGTAGCTGCACGTCGCATGCGTTCAATTGATCCGTGTGCCCAGTATGAGGTCTCTGGCCCTGTAACACTTGATCTCTGTAACTGATCCAGCGCTGTGCCGCACCTTGGCGAAGGTAGATCTTTTGAGCCTCGTGACGGCGAGAAAATGCATCCAGGAGTACCCTTCTCGCGGTTAGTATGGAGGATCATGAAAGACCCAATCGTGCCGTTTGATGGTAGGGAGAGACATACTGTTGCAATTCCGCTTTAGATTGCTCATCTGCGCCACCGCGAACTCGTGGGACTCGAGTTTCAGCAGCACAGTTTAGGATATGCTGGCCATCTAAGGAGCATTGACGCAGAGCGGCATATCCTTCAGTGTAGTAATCATCCATGTTTGACGGGTCGGTAGGAGCAGCAGCGATGTAGTATTGAAGAGTGCGGAAGTCGGAGAGAAGATCTGCTACCCGAGCAGTTCTTTGATCGTTCACTAGTGAATGTGTAAGTTATTGGAGTCAATTGAGTCTCATCCGTCCCGAATGCACGGTAGGGACGAGCACAAGTAACGGTCTTGTGTGGTAGGAACATAAATGACTTACATCCATCGGCCATTGTGTATGTAGGTTTGAGTGTTTGAAACTGCTGCAACTTCAAATAACGGGAGAATGGACACTAGAATGACTTGCTAACTGGTGTGAAGTGGGGACGGGAGACAATGAGGAACTGAATGAAGACTGTGCCGTTGATGTCTTGGAAAGATGAAGCCATCTCGGCCGTTTATGAAGCTTTTCAAATCATACTTGACTAGATAAGACGTTGACTCTGAAAATTGATCATCCACTTTGAGTCTCAACGTGGCTGGCTAACGGGAGGATACCTCAGCCCAGCAAAGCCAATTCTTTGATTCCATTGGAAATATTAGACACCATTGAGTTACTCTCACTGTATAGAAAGCCATTTGTGCTCCACAACTAAGTCCGATGCTAATGATACGGGAGTGACGAGCTCAAAGCTAGTTTAAACCCTACAGAGCTGTAAGGATGTAAGGGTGCAAGGGTACTAAGCTATTGTGGTATTTCTCAGGATATGCATGACGGCAGCGATTTGCGATATGTCCAAGGGTTCAGATTAGATGGTTCGAGATAGGTTTTGGAATAGTATTGTGTAATGGGTGTATTTCAGATTCTTAGAGGAAGAGCGTAGGGATTGAAACGTGGGAACGAGTGGTGGAGGATGATGGGAGGATTAGATGAGAGGTAGATTGTGGGTAATTGATATGGGTCCCCTGTGTGATGTGCAATCAAATCTATCTATGTGACTTCCGTATGCGTGGTATGTGGACAATGATTTGGGATTCCTTTTGGGGTTTCTTGGTAAAGGAATCAAAGTAAAAAACGAGCTAAAAAGACTGATGCTACACCTCGGTACCTGTTCGCTCGCGTGGGAACAAGGATAAATGTTCAGCCTTCACTAGGGTTTGACCCGTCAAATCATCTAATCCACTAATAATCTTACAAAAAAGCCATCAGAGAAAAAACCATGTTAGTTCAAGGCTCAAATGTGTATTGCCATCGAATTTTTCAGCCAATGGGAGTCCTTGGATCCAGATCATAATATCGTTATAGCTGAAGTTGTAGAAAGCATCTCACTCACATTGGACAAGCGGTGACTGCGCCAGGTACCAACCATATCGACGCATATGTATTATTACATACCACACCATACTATTCTATACACATACCCAGGAGAATCTCCCAGCTCCTGAACACAGACTACAGCAGATCATCTGGGGGCCATACGATCTTGACCCAGTACCAAGACGTGATTTCCTAGGGAGATACTCCTATCACCGCATCTCAATATTCCATATCCGTAACTTGGAAACTCCAATAGACCCATTTGGGGACTCCACCCCACTACTCTTTTGGGATCCTCAATACTCAATATTTCCTCTTCCCTGTCTTGCATTTTGTATGCGATGCGAGATGATTGATGATTCGATCAATCCCAAAACTATATTTCCGGATAGGGCTGCGTAATGCTAGATCATTGATGCTGCAGTAAAGTGATGTTCTCCTGGATCTAGTCAGATCATCCGAGACTATCATGACACTGTCACCGAAGGTATGGGTCGTCTATTATTCAGTCCAGCAGTGGTCAAGCCACAATATGGCTATGTTTCCGTTTCGTTTCTTTTTTTCTTCCGTGTACACATGTTACACCAAAATTAACGAGATGACAAAAGATATGTGGCTTTCTCGCCTACCATTGCTCAGTATCAAATGCAGATTGGTATCATAAATTGAATTTCATAGCAATAGTATTTCTTGATCAGTCATTCGCCGAGTTTACCGAACGTATTTCATGGTTGCCTCATCTGGATATCTTGCCTCATCGCTTTACTCATGATCGGCAACTAATCTTTTTCTGCAATCGCCTGTAACCTCTCATCGATCTCCTCTTCAGTCAAAGCCCTGAAGCCCGGATCTGTACCCTCCTTTCCATCCTTTCTTGGCCCCCCAACAATACCAATCTCCAATTCTCCCTTCTTGAAATCGACGCTGAGAACTGTGCTCAAAGTTGTGATGCCTAATTCTACTACATCTTCCCAGCTACCTTCTGCACAATCCTTGTTCTTGAGCTTTTTCTCCAGGTGGTTGAACGCCTCCTGTTGTTTTGGACCCGAAGCTGTTCCTTTGTAACCAGTGTAGTAGCCAGCTGGGTCACATTTGTACAGTTGAGGACCAAATTCAGAATCCAACGATATTAACGTGGTTGCAACACCATACGGTCTCATGTATGCCTAAAAAACAATATCAAGTTAGCAAGATGAACAGAGATACAGTATCATCCAAAATTTCGACAAAGGTTTCATTAAGTAAGCTTACTCTTTGGGTATAGACTTGGCTGATATTGGCGATCCTCTTTGCCAGGGCATCACACGGCATCTCGTATCCAAACTTGTACCTGAATTCGGCAGCCTCGCCAATAGCTCTTTGAACAGAGGCTCTGGCATCTGCGATAGAACCTGTCATGACGCATCCTACGGATGGTGACAATTGAAAGATGTGGGAGACGGATGATGGATCAATGAGCTTATCCTATATGGAGCACCATTGTATTAGTATTGAACTTGAAATAGAATCCGGATCAGTGTGTCGTACGGGAACCTTCTTTTGAGACAGAACAACGGCACAATCCTTTCCTCGAATGCCTACAGACATAATGTTCGCAGCGGTGATAGCTTTAAAGGCATACTCTATTCTCGCAAGAGCAGTTAGTATAATTGCATGCTGTTATGTTGGATTGGGGTCGTGATAGATCAATAAAGCTGAGATCCTACGAATCCCATGGCTTTAACGGTTCTATTTGCGTCTGGATCTGCGTACCGACTTGGTATAATCTTCCTTGATCAGAAAAGATCGTGATATGTCTGTCGTAACCTGCGCTACCTATTGTGGATGTTAGTTTAAGCTTCTCGAGCTTCTTGAGGAGCTTGTCAAGAGGTGGGCGCGCGAGAACAAACATACCCGACATTTTGAAGAAGTTGACTTGGTATCTGAATTTGAAGGATGGGTATTTCGAGACAGTGATTACTTGTAAATTAGAATCAAAAGGTATCGTGGTTGTTTAGGTGAGAAATAAAGACGTGGAAGAAATTATGATGCTTCAAAGTTGTCATGTACAGTAGGTAGCTAGGTACTGGTATCCAACCTTTACACGCGGAAGCTTGAAGCCTGGACTATCGTTCAAAATAGTTTAGCGCCGGGTATTAAAGCGGCGAGCATTCTTATCAAGAGAAAAAAAGTTACTTCGCGGTTCTTCACATCAACATCAATCTGAGCGTCAATTTTTGTACTTTTTGTCAAATATCAAGGCTTGCCTTACGAAGCATAGTTTTAAGTTCATGTGTCTATGGGCTGATAGATTCTTAGATTTCTTAAGTTCTTTGCCATGATACCTTCACCTTCCGCGAGTGGAGGGGCGCCACGAATCCCCTCATGGAAACGATTAGGCTTAAAGTTGAAATCGGCCCCAAATTCCTCTGATTCAAATATTCAAGCCTCAATTACCGAACCTCATAAAGAAATCGAGATAGCAAATAAGAAAAGACCAAGAGAAGACACCGAGTCCGAGCACGAAACGTCTGCGAAAAAGCTGAAGAATCTCGACTCTCATCCTCCTGCTTCTGAACCACAACGATCGGTCGTTCCCGATTCAATCATTACTACACCCAGAAAGTCCGCGCTAAAAAAATCAGTAACATTCACCCCGGAAACAAAATCTCAAGATGGCGATAGTATAAAACAGTTATACTTAGGTTGGGTGGCCGATCAAAAAGCACAAGACGACTTTTTCTACGGTCCTTCTACGAGTCAAGCTTTTGAAACACCCGCACCACCTATAGTTGAGGAACAATTTGATACTACACTCCCAGAAAAGGAACGAAGGGTGAAAAGAGTCAAGAAGACAAAATCGGAAGCCAAACCCGAAAATGGTACCACTGAGAAGGATTCGAAGCCCCAGAAGTCTGTGAAGAAGTCGAAAGTCTCCAAACCAACTGCCGCTCCACGTCCATTCTTAGCGTATCTAAGACAGTATCACGAATCGAAGGAGACGTGGAAGTTCAACAAAAATCACCAAAATCACCTATTGAAGCACGCTTTCAACGTTGAGGTCGTTCCTTCCGATCACGTCCATCTTCTCTACGAGTACGTCAGAGGTTTGCAGGGAGGGGTGAGAAAAAGACTTCGAGACGAAGCATTAGCTATTAAGGTGAAAGATCGAGAGTCTGACGCTTCTGGATTTCCAGCAACAATGGCGGACAGTAGCAAAAGACAACGAGAGTACGATCTTGTTTTGAACGAATATGTTGCATCAATGACTGCCGCTGGGGCATCGTCGCGAATGGGGTATGAAGAAGGTGTAATTATGGGACTGTCGGACGCAGCAATGGCTCCCAGAATGGCCAAAAGAATGAGAGCCGAACAAATTCTTGCTGAATTGGGCTCTTCGTCTTCTGAAGAGACAACGGATACGCAAGCCACGGAAACAGAATCTGTAGCAACAGACGGAGAAAAGAGGTTGCGATTGAATGACGGTACCCCGCAGAAGATCGGAAGGAAAAGAAAGCAACGGACACTTGCAGCTGATGATTCAAGCTCTTCCGACTCAGATTCAAGCAGTGATTCTGATGATAGCAGCTCCGATGATGAGTCAATGGTGGACGGTAACAACAAAGATAATACATCTTCCAGTTCATCAAGCAGCTCATCTAGTTCGGGAAGTGATGATGAGGATTCATCCAGTGAAGACGGGTCGAGCAGCAGCGAAAGTGAGGACAGTGAGTGAAGACGGGATTCAACATTGAGTTAGTGGTATTGATCACATGTTACCTCTCATTATGATGGTTGTGCAAAAGGATGGTTTGAGAACTGATATGGGCTGAAGACTTACAAATCGCTTCAAAGTTTCTTGCCTACAAACTACAAACACCAATTGCATATTCGATAACGCAGTTGGAGATCATGGAAACGTTCAAGTCGGTTTCCTGATTTCTTTTCGGATGGCCAATCAGGGATGGCTGAGCAGATAATACATGGTGGTGGCTGTTTAGTGGTTGCATTTCCTCCGATGTTCAAATCAACCTTGATATTGTTAATTGAGATACCCAAATAAAAGACATGGCATCAGATACCAATTGTTTTTTCATCACCAATAATATAACAATTCTCATACACCATTGCTTCTTATCAGTACCTTCCTAGTACCAATGTGATACTACTTACTGTGCCTTGTATGCAATTGTATGCAGCCATATCTAAATCAGTCCTCGTGATTAAAATCTGTCGAATTTTCCGAAGCCCCCCATCAGAACTCGTTAAATCTCCAACGTCATTTCGACATTCCACTCCACTCTTTAGAGTCTAACTACCAAAGTTAATCATTATGACAAGTTTGGACAATTCCTCCCACCTTTCCTAGTGTCAAAGAATCCCATCACTTCAAACACATGCACAGAAACCATCTATCTATCTACTTGAAATTTTGAGACGTGATATAGGTAATTATAATTGAAGGAACCGGATCTCTCTCCGAAATACACGTTCACCGCCATTTGTTGAATGTTTGGGCGGTAGATGGTTAACTTGGAGGAAAGCTTTATTTGATATCAGCGAATCACTCGATTAGGCAGGCCAGGCCAACAGGTTTGTGCTTTGCATGCATAGGTCTACTACGCAACCTTCCTTCGAAGACCCATATTGATTCAATTACAACGACTCGAACCCCTCATTCCCAATTTCTTTTCTTTGGAGACTTTCATTGTCTCTTATCTTTATATCTCTTCAAGAGAAAAACTGATCCTTCGATATCAAATACCCGAAGGCGAGACGGGAACAAACATTTGGATCGAAGGAGAGGTGGGAATCTAGGAAGTTTGCGAAAGTAATCTTGGGTATATTTACAGCACCATGACGAGGGTTTATGTTTACAGTGTCGCTCTCGCAGTGTTTATCGCTGGTATGTTATTCTCTGCGTCATTTACATGATTCAGTAGCATGGCAGTGATCTTGACCAGAATCTAACCCTCTGAGTTGATTTCGCCATCTTCTGCCAAATCATTATAGTACAATAGCTGACCATTTGAATTGTATAGCGACAACACTGACTTTTGTATCGATCTTCATACCTGATTGGATTACATGGGATGTAACGACACCGAACGGTAATCATGTAACGAAATCGATAGGACTGCATCGCAGCTATAGTTCGCTCACAGGCCACTCTTCTCATTTCCCTACATCGGAAGATTGTGCAGGGCCAGATAGGGGATTCTGTTCCATGTGGCGATCCGTAGGATTTCTCATGTCTTTTGCGGCTGTGGTAGAGTTGGTTACATTGGTGGCATATGTAGTTGTCTTATTCGGTGGCAAACAGAAGAGAGAGACGGGCTGGAAAATACTAGCTTTCTTGCTGGTGTTGGTGGGTATTGTTCAGGCAGCTGGTATGAGTATTGTGGTATGTTTTGCTTGTTTTGGAAATCAATGGACGAGAGGCGAGATGATACTGACTATTGGTAGGCATATCTATATGATCATGATGAACAATTCTTCCCAGGCTGGAAGCTGGACAAAGGATGGATTTTCTGCACTATTAGTTGGTGTCTCTCGATTGCATCCGCTGCAGGTATCGCCATCTCTGCATTTGCCCTCGCCCCTGAAGATGGCTACGAACTCATACCAAGTGAGCGCTCCGGAGGAATTTCCGCATAATTCTACTTCGGGAAACTCTGCAACAAACTCGTGATACATTGACATGGCTACAACGTTTCGATTTTAATTCTCTCGGTATCTATACTTTTGGTAACAACATGGAATGTCTGTAAAAAGACTTCCCAAGGTCTCTTGATTTGGGTGGATCATTTTCAGCATTTGAGCATTTTGAGAGCGGCTGTATGAATCTATGCGTATACGACTGATGGACTGAATTTGGTTGGATTAATATGTGAATTGATGGTTACAAATTAGGAGTTAGGCCAATGAAAGCATGCTTCTCATCTTAACTATATCTCAGTTCCTTGCATTAGCTCATGCATTGAATCCATGATAGCGCCGAAGCTTATTGAGAGGCTCACTGACATATGCAGTTTCTCGTCGCTCATCATCTGACGTTACCATACAGAGGTTTTCAAGAGATTAGAGGTCAATCATTGGTACATCTGACTTGATGGGCTGATAGCCTCGGCCTTTTCTTGTAGTAATTAGCATCTTTTACCTTTTTACAAATCAGCACAAGTATTCGCTCCTCGGCTTTTTCCAATCATCTCTAAGAAATCTGCACGTAGGTAGGTTAGACAGCTTCATGGCCACGGAATGGTATACAAATTTTCTTTTTCTGGTTTGCCGGCTTGCGATCACGATAACTGGGGGCAGATAGAGAAAGGAGGTAATGGGAGATTCCGAGGTTACGGGTTAATGCATGGAAAGTGTTACTCAGTGCTTGCTAATGTGTGCCTTGATAAGTAACCGTAAGGTTGTGTGATGATACAAGAATGGATAGGTCATTAGGATAGAGAAGCAAATGGATCCAGAGAAATCGGGTTGTTTGTACAAGAAGTGAGGCTTGTGGCTGATGTAACGCTGACCACCTGGGTGCTTGTTTGTTTTCTCAAGCGGTGGAAAGGTAATGGAGTGGTTTTCTTCTCAACTCTGACCTGGCAATCAACTTCCCAACAAAATATCTGGTATCAGTCGAGTCTACATCGCGTCTGCAATTGACAGCTTGTGAGAAAGCGAATCTTGATTGCTTGTCGCAGTGAGCGTAGGAGACTTCAAACGCACACCGCTAACGAAATGTCGACCAACATTCTCAGCCTCCCCAGGGAACTTCGCAACATGATATATGAGGAAGTCTTGGTGTGTGAATCCTCTATCGAGATAGACTCCCAGCTGCGATTCCTGCCCAGGAACCTGACTCAGGGCCTACTTTTCACATGTAGAACGATACACGGCGAAGCCACGTCAGTATTTTACGCGCAGAATATCTTCGAATTCGGCCTGTGGAATGCTCAAGGGTTTCTCAATAAGATTGGTCCTATCAATGCCAGCTCTATACGACGCATTGCTATCAACTTTCCCGCATTCTCCGATCTTGAACCCTCTAATATTGAGCTTGATGTCAACGACTCTCAGGGCTTATCGAAAATCCAAAACGACTGTACCAGTTTGATTGCGCTTGAGACCGATTTAGAAAGCACCAATGCTTGGCAAACTACTCTCGATGAACTTGACAATCTCAATATTGTTGCGGAGGCTTTGGCTTTAGTTATTTCTCACTTCAGAGCCATTCCGTCCCTACAAAACATTACTGTCAACTTGTATGAGGAGGGTCCGGGTGATTATATCAGGAGGGAAATGATGAGTCACGGATGGACTATCAACACTACGGAAAACCCACAATCGGATGACGATGCCAACGATGTATATGAATGGCTTGATCCTCCTCATGATGGTGATGGTTCTGATTATAGCATCGGGGAATATGACATTGATAACGATAGTGATTTTTTGAGAAGAGCGGGTGACTGAGTTAGTCTCTAGCAGGAAGTATTTTATTGCTCATTCTCTATTCAATTCCACTGAGAATAAGCCATAGACAGATGAGGTCTCTTGCACAACAAGTCATTGCAAAAGAGCGCGACATCACGATTTACCATTCCACCCGCATCAGGTCAAAGTATTAGACTGTGTTCCTGTCCCTATTTCATAGCAGCATCCTTGTTGCAGTAATCTCATCCTCATGAACTTCTTCGTGCTCCCCTTGTCTTTACGTATCTTGCGAAAAGGATTGTCTGCCCTTTCACTACATCACACTTCGCAACATGGCTCCTTTCGACCCTGGTACTTTTGCAAATCGCTGCTTTCTTTCACAGTTATGGTTTCTTTGGTTCATCCGGTCTGTTAAACGTTTTCTGGCTGTCTCGTCGAATGATGGTATGTCTTTGTCAAGAGAAAGTAGGTTTAGGGGTATCCAATAGTAGAGAGAGAAGCTGACGCCTTTGATTTTTATCATCTCAATTTCCTGTCGGTGCCATATTGAGGGATTCTGGTTGGATGAGAACAAATCTCAGAAATCTTTGATATTGAGAAGGATTTTTCGTTGAGGAAACAGCTTTATTCGTGTTGGTATCAGGGGAAGAACAGACACTTCAAAGTGGGTGGGCAACGGTCATGATAGGCAGTAAACATGATTACTCACTTGTTATTACAAAACATCTTATCTATTTCTATTATCATCTACAGATATTATGAATCGCGATACTTCTAGGCTCCCAAATATCTAGATTGAAGATGCTAAGAGCTTTTCATTCCAATACCAAAACTTCACATTCTAGTAGGCACACTGTGCTCTTACAGAATCACTTCTTGAGACCATATTTTAGATGAATATGTAGTCTGTTTTCTTATTTTCTTGTGCATAATTCCTTCTTGTTCATTTAAAACAGGCTTATTATTCATGCAGCTATCCAACCCCTTTCATGAATGTCAACTATCCTGCCTCAACTTTGCTCTCCTCTTTGCTCATTCGGCCATCAATTTCAAGCCTAGTGGCGAAGCTCATGAGGAGCGATGGGAAAAGTATTTTCTCCAGCCGGTTGCGTGGACATGTCATTACAACCTAGCAGGCATTCGAATAACAGCAATAAACGGCAAGATGAAAAGATAAACATCGATCGCTAATCCGACAGCGGTTGAAACGGAAAAGTTAATCGCTTTGAGAGTGCGGGCTGAGACTATATGTGATTGCCTTGTTACGCCATTTAAATGCGTTGCTAGATAAAATTGGACGACCGTGGTAGCGAGACAAAATAAGGAAGAAATCTTAGTACCAATATATACGCAGATTTTTATCCATTTACATTCTACAAATATTTCAAGGTACACAAGGAAGAGAGAGAGAGAGGGCTTTACGAAATCTAGAGCAAAATAGACTATCCAAGTACCTATGTAAAGAGCCTAGTTGATGTGAGAACTGAAGTTAAAGCATCAAGGGTTGCAGGCACGGGGAGAGGAATACATATGATCGAATTCTGCTGACTGGATAGACGCAATAAGGAGACATCCCACGAATGAATACCGACAATCCCATCTCCACTGACGGCTTTTGGAAGTTCAGTTGTGCTTGATGCATGCGTAGTAGTTATAGGCATACATACACATCAGAACATCAACATAGACCACCAAAGCGCTAATTATAAGCTAATGGCAAATCAATACTAGATCCAAATGACTAAATGAATGGTTCATATGAAACCTGTGAGTAACGTGGCTAATATGTAGTCAGTTTGAATGAATCTTTGGAATGAAAACGAGCAGCTAACAATCACACATGTTACTTTTCGCTGAATCGCCAATCTTGTATGAAGTCGAATGGCGTAACATATTATTATTAAGCCAGCCAATATAGAACTGACAATGGGAAATACCCACCCTCTACTGGTTGGATTGACCAAGTTTGAGGTGACATCGAGGGGAGCAGCGATAGCTGGGATCTTTGCAAGGATCTCTGGGGGTAAACTTGAGACGAGGAACTGGATTGGAGTAACAACCATCTTTCAAATCAAAATTGTGGACAGCTTTAGTTGAGAAGTAGACAACTCAGTCATTCATTTACAGAATATCATATTAAACCATTTTTAGATAAATCAGTCCAATATGTATATAGGTATGACTTCTCACCAAAATCAAGTTCTTTGAGGAAATCAGACATGGAAAGGTCATTTTGGTTTAGCGGCAGATAGAACCGCAACCGCGTACATCGCCACTATTACGAGTTATAGAAACAACGACTGTCATATGGCAAACATTCTGATTAGTGCCATGGTGATCAAAAGTCGTGGATATGATGCACTCGATGAACTAAGAATATTGAAACCCAGGAGGGCTTGGGCTTAGCAAATGAGAAGGTTGTACGAAAATATGCCCAGAAATACAAGTGGGAGGTAAAAGGGGCAACAGAGACTGTGATCCGGTTAACACCGCAGCTTAAGTGAATAGTGGTCGCAGTGTATATCTATCCTATATTTCCACCCAGAGGGAATTTATATTCCAATCCCAAAATGACCTTCATTGGAGAGAGACCTTTTCTTGGGCACTTTAAAAATATATACTTAACAGCCAAGTATTCCTCTCTCTAGAGTCGACTCACTGAGCAGTCAATATTTTATCTCGAATATAGCATCGCGACAATATCAAGCCTCATCCGAAATCAACCCAATCAGCAACATGGTGTCATTCAAAATATTACTGACTAGTGATTTTCTAGACATTCTCTTTCTAAGTTTCCATTCAAAGGACTTCCTTTTTGTCTTGAGCTACTTCGACTTCGAGAATTTGCTAGCTTCAACTGCGGAGTGCGAAATTCCGCCAATAATCGAAGAAATAAAGCAAACCCAAAATTCAGATCTTTCAAAGAATACACGAAGAATGATGCATGACTTCGTGAGCGGCTTTGGCTCTCGAAAGGAGAATCAAAATGTGAAGAAAACGACGTCAGCAATGAGAAAGGGAATGATGCCATTCATGATGAAGCATACCGGACACAAAGTAGAGTGTACGTGGAAACATACGAGAAGATCAAGCAAGTGTGCTTTGAGACTCTAGATGATAGCTTAAATGAAGCAATCTTCTTTCACAACCCCAGGTAAGAGAAGTAGCTGAGGGCCAGTTTTCCCGAGGCTTGTCTTAATGGATCTTCGAGCCTTCGAAAGAATGTCTTTCCAGTTCGGTAAATGCTACTATGCCAATCGAGGGAATCAAATTGGTTCTGAGAGAACGGATGTAATTTTCAAGTGATAACTATATCATCTATGAAATTTGAGTATACGTGTATATAATCTTCATGAAATACTACATAGTTATAAATATATGTGTTTATTCATTTCGATAGTTTGAATAATGCATATTCGTGTTAAAGGTATTGGTTGAGAGTTACGACGATGTAGTTTTGAGAAATAGTATTCTCAGGAACAATTTAGATATCGAAGATCTTTGCATCTGATAGAACAGGAAATTAAAATCCTCGACCTTAAGATTGGGATGGTAATAATAATTGGAATATCAACGGGTGCTTCAGCACTGGACTGGTCCATCTTTTGCCCCGCATCAAAAAAGCTCGCTCGAGCGTTCGGAAAAGTTGAGAATCCGTGAAAGATTAGATGAATGAAAAGCAGATTCTTGGAGGGGCAGAAATATCTCAGTGGGATAGCTATCGTCACTAAGATATATTATTCTGAAACGAGATTAAGCGCGGAAATATTTATGGTGGATTTTAGCGTTAGTTTAATTAATCAATTGCATCGATACTTATCACAGCATGGAGGTCGTTTGGCCGAGTGGTCTAAGGCGATGGTTTTAAGACACCTTCTATGAGGTTGAAAACACCATTATCGAGAGATGCGAGGGTTCGAACCCCTCAGCGACCAATTGTTTCTTTTTGAAATCTGATGCACCACAGGTTCTTTTTTTTTCTTCTTTCAGAGGGCGAGGAAGAAAAATTGCTCATGATCTTGTTTTACCACCCACTCACTATCCAAGCCAAGCCAACATTACTCTAGGATATCGGGATTTGCATTACTAACGTGTTTGTTGTCGTCAAAAGAGAAATGGTATATGATGTTGGAACATGATGATATTTTGTGATTTCCCCCTAATTCTCCTATGCGAGTCGGAATGTAAACATGAAGATTTTGGGTCTTTGTTGATACATCCATCCCACGTGTTTTCTCTTTTCCCTTGCACAAGATCTCGTCATATCACCAGCTACCAGTGCCGTGTGCCGTAATAGATCTCACATGAAGCAAACACCACACCAGTTTGCTGCTTTCACCAATTGCTTCCTGGATCAAACTTACAATTTGAAAGTATGCTCTAGCAAACGAGCCGTTCGGGCAATTCCGACACACTTCGGCGCATGCACCAGGTAGGTATGCTTATCGAGTGAGGGGTCATTCGATAAGAGAATCCATTTCCTCAAACTCCACATCTTGCTTTACTACTATTAAACCTTCAACTCTCCCAATAATAGCGATTCCCTCTTTTCAAAGCAAAAATGTCGCCCTCTCGTACATCGCCGTCTCCTACTGCTTCCAGAGGCCTCACCAAGGAGCAGCTCGACACCTTTAACAAAGATGGTTATTTGATCATCCCAGGAGCTCTCTCCCAAGAAACAGTTTCCTCCTTACTATCCGAAACCCATTCTATGTTGAACAATTTCTCGCTGGATGATCATCCCATGACGAAATTCAGTACTGGGGAAGGAGATGACGTTGAACATGTTGGGGATAGTTATTTTCTGGAGAGTGGCGATAAGATACGATTTTTCTTTGAGGAAGGTGTGTTTTCTTGTGCTTTGGATCATGAATTATATTATTCACTTTATATAATTCTTTGGATTCATACAACCTTGATGGATTAAATTGAATCTGCACTACCAATTACTAACACCCAGAAACTAGACGCACTATCTCCAAAAGGCGAACTCCTCAAACCCAAACACCTCTCCATAAACAAAATCGGGCACGCCCTCCATTCACTCTCGCCCCCTTTTGCCGCGCTTCTCTCTCCAAATGCCACTCACTCTCCCTCTCTCATCGCGCAATCCCTCGGTTTCAAAGAACCCAAATGTTTGCAATCAATGATAATCTGCAAGAACCCCGAAATAGGCGGCGCAGTCCCCCCTCATCAAGATTCCACATTTTTATATACCGATCCACCCAGCGCAGTGGGATTTTGGTACGCGCTCGAAGATGCGACGAGGGAAAATGGATGCTTGAGTTTTTGGCCTGGGAGTCATAAGTGGGAGGGGGTGGGGAAGAGATTTGTTAGGAGGAAAGACGGTGGGGGGACGGAGTTTGTGGAGAATGAGGGGGAGATTTTCCCGAGAGGTTTAGAGAAGAGGGAGAGAGAGGGGGAGGAAAAGGAAGGCAGTTATGTAATGGGTGAAGTTAAAGCGGGGGATTTGGTACTCATTCATGGGAATTTGTTGCACAAGAGTGAGAGGAATACGAGCGAAAAGGGGAGAATTATTTATACGTTTCATGTTATTGAGGGGGAGAATGTGTATGACGAGAGGAATTGGTTGCAACCTCCCGAGGGAGGTTTTACTAGGCTGTAGAGTAAGAGTTGGAAATCAAAATGCAATAGCCTGAAATGTCGCTCAATGGTGATTGAGATCTGTGTGTGAGTTTGGTCGTGTTATAGGCGTCTACTACTGGACTGGATATTGATGAAGGTACACGTGCATGCATCTCAGAATACCGAATGAGGAGCCAAATTAATATGAGTAAGTTAAAACAGTGAAAGATGGGCGGGCACGACGATATTATAAAGGTTCAGGACCTCAAGACACAGGAGGAGAAAACATTGAAATTGAGATATTGTATTACTATCGCATACTTAGTAACAATTGAGTAGAGCATTGCGAAGCTACCCGAACGAAATAGTCAGGTGCATAGAAAGAAAGTATGTAAGGATATGGAAAGTGTTTCGGAACAAGTTCTCATGAGACGAATGTGCTTCAGATTATTCTTTCTGTGTTTAGAGATATGCTGCGTTTTTTGACCTGGCGTATGAAATGAAGAGTATAGAGAAAACTTTTATAGAAGTGTGTTATGCTTGAAATGTTTTCCCAGAGAGACCTGTAATGAGAGTACCCAGCAACGTCGTTTATGGAAGAAATTTGAAAATTCGTGGGGTAGAAGCGATGAATGTCAAGAACGGGCTGGTAAAGCTGGAACCCAGCTGTGTGATGCATTTTACTCTCCCGCCTTCGCATGTTGTGAATGTTGACGCGAACCAATGCTGCCTCTTTCTCTCGAATCGTTCCTATGTGAGGGGTTGTGCGTATGTGATAATCCGAACATCATCACATCGATTAGAAGAAATCCATATAGTATCGATTTCCACCCTCCAAATGCTCTTCTCACTGTCTTGTTGCAGCAACTTATTTAAATCAAGAGCTAATCACAAAATGCCAAATCTCCTTTCGCTGAGACTTTCCGTTGGAACTTCTCGATATCCAAACCAACAATTTTTCTTTCGAGCTCCTTGATCTGCACCTCAATCATTTTCGTGACCATCTGCTGATTCTTACACCCTAGACCAGGCACTACAGTTCCTCCCTGTTCGCCGAATTTCCGTCCTTCTGCACACAAAGTTCGAATACTGAGTTTGGAGACGCATTTGTGAAAGTTGAAGAGATTGGTTCCGGTATATGGCGCAGGAGGAAAAGGCCAACCTATATCAATACTAACACTTTTTAGAAAAGAGCCAGTAGTCATGATCCCGCATATATCGTGTCGGTCGTCGCAATATGGTAGAGGCTCAGTACCTCGCTTGATAAAACTGTTAAGCGCATCATATACATCAGACAAAGCTTGCGTACGGGCTGCCTTGATTGCATCTGGTATCGAGTTAGTCGATAGTGCGTTAGTTAGATCTTGCTAAACTTACCAACGATTGAGGAGCGAAAGTAGTATTCACCCTTCATATTAGCACCAAAATTACCTTTAGAGTGCAAGATTGCCCTCCGTGTGTGCCTCTCAAACACACAGGCGTTGCCAAAGACCAATGATGTGAAGATAAGCCCATATAAATTATTGAGTTTATTGTGAATGGAGGAAGGCAAATTATCGAACCATTCTTTTGAGACCCACCGCATCGCACCAAATATTTGATATTTCTCTGTGACGATTGCTACTCTTACGAATAACTGAAAGCTGATTTTTTCGGGAACCATTTTATTGCGATGGTGAATGACATTGGCTACGATTGCGAATGCATCAGGATCGTCATCAGGCAGTTTTATTTCAACTTTTCCACACGCGAGTAACTCGGCCCCTTCCTTGAATCTAGCATCGCCAACCATTGCGTCGAAGACAGGCGATGCAAGTATCAAATGTTTCGAAGAAACAAGCATAGTGATGGTGTTGGAGGCATCGTCGGGACTGAGAGTACTGTCAGCTCTAATCAACGAGAGAGGGTTTAGAGGAAAACATACGCTTTCCTCTTCAACGAAGTTGCCTCATTTGGTGAGTCTTTGCCTTCCTCTTTATCCTCAGGATGCCGTGTAAAGATAAGAAGGATATCGCCTTTGGTATCAAAGACAAGCTTCTCTGAAACATCGGCGGTGTCTGATGCCATCGTAATAGGATTGCTGTCTGATGTAGATCGGAGATTGTTGATAGAAAAGAGGACAATAGATTCGAAAAAATTGGAGATTGAAGAGAACCGAGCTTTGAAGCTGATATGGTATGGTATATGGATAGACTTCTGTGGTTTTTTGATATATTATATAGACGGTCAAGTTGTGGATCGGATACGAAAGAGAAATATGTTTCGAGGAAGCTAAAGTCAAGAATGTTGTGGTGTATATGACATCGTTACTTGTAAGGGTCGAGTGAGATAACGGAAATTGATTGCGAAGTCGAGGAAAAAGTATAGTTCTATTCTTTGAACTGTTGATAATTGGTTTGATTTGAGCATTTAGTAAGCTTTATTCGTTGAAAGTTACAAGCTATGCACTTGAAGCCTATGATTTGAGTCGTTGAAAAGTGAAATCATGAGAGCTGATGTGATGGGAGAACGAAAGTGAAGTGTAAATGAATAACAATCAAGTATATCTTCTCGTTCCTAGAAGCTTTCTCCAGAGAACCCCTAAAATGTATGATATCAAGAAGACGTAAGCGACAACTGTGTCATGTCTAAATTGTTCGCCTTCACTTTTGCTGATAGCTTAAGCTCTGGCTGCACTCTCTTCCCCTTCTTAAAATCCTCCATATCTAATCCAGATAACCTCTTCTCAAGATTCGCCAGTGCAGTATCGATAGCCTGTTTGACACCATGAGTAGACCAGTGATGATACTCGAAACCTTTGAATGGAGATATTTTATCGCAAAGAGCAACCACTTCCACTTTGCGGATTTGGTTGACGACATAGTTAAATGTGAGCTCGGTATCAGTTAGATCTGGCACGGGAAATATGCCTAGTTTTGTAGAACTCTGGAGGAGCGTCCCAAGGACCATGCCACTACATTCGAAGGAATCTTTACGGGGTGCGGTGCAATGATGTTTACCGGTGGTGAGTATTGTTTCGACCGTGGAATAGGCGTCGGCTATTGCAGTCAATCTTCGTTCTTGAATTGTATCTTCAATAGTGTTAGTTATATCATGCGGTCAGAACTTCAGGGGAAAGGGCAAAATCTATCTTACCAAGAACCCGATTTGGTATTGGAATATCATCTCTGTCTTCACCAATCTTACCATTACTTTGTCGTTCTGCAATTCGAGTAACTTCTTTGAAGATACTTGGCTTTTCAAATACCCAAGAGATACTAAGCCATGGAAGTAAATCATCGGTAAATTCCTCTGGTAACTCGGCTTCAAGCAATGATATCCATCTATCAGACATAATTTCAACTACCTCATGTAATTGATACTTATCAACCAGGGTAGAAATTCTCGATAAGAGATCTAAATCAATTTCACGAGGAACGTTCCTTGTCCGGCCATGGATAATGCACATCAAGACTGCAAAAGCATCAGGGTCATCGTCAGGCAAGGAAATCTCAATCTTGCCAACAGAAGCTAGTTCTCGGCCTTCTTTGAAGTTGCTGTGTTGAAGCATGGCTTTGAATACAGGAGAAGCAAGACACATGTGTTTGGACGAGACTAACATATGTACATCTTTGCTGTTAGCGTTTGGTTCATCGGTTGAATCGTTCTCCTCCGAGTAGTCTCGTGACTCTGCTTTTGTCTTTGCTGAATCTCCCAGGTTCTCTCCTTCGTTTGTTTCTCCCAGCTCTACCACTCGTGTGAGAAGCAGGACCAGATCTCCGTCCGGGTCATATGTCACAAACATCTTGTTTGATATCTTTCTGAGTAGATCTAAACTGCTGTTCTTATATCTTGAGTTGGGCAAGTTCTTTTTAAATTAAAGTAGATCAGGAGATTGGAATTGGCATGAGATGATTGAAATGTATATTCCTTGATAAGCTCAGCCAGAAGTGATGAATATTCACTTGGGATGAGGAACTGAATAGTATCATCGTTTTATAGAGATCCATTTCTCTGTTGCCTAGCATTTGACGAAGGTTATTGATGACATCCATCAATGAAACCCAGGCGAGTGTCTAAAGGCTGGAGCCTGCTGGATTTAACTGTGGCTGAGATCTCCGGTAACCTTAACCTAGCTCGCCTAGGTAGCTAAAACGGCAAGGCCAACCCCACTAATGTCTGCCCCTCAGCCTTACTTCATCGTGGTCCTCAAGGTTCTTGAAACCATTAAATAAACCATAACCTCCCTTGTAGAATATCTTGATTTACAAAGACTATTGTCAATTCCAGAAACTTACCAATCCTTTTGATACTGACGTCGAGCTAAAGAAAGATGTCCATCACTATTGACAAGATCCTTGCTGCTTCCCCAGACACTCAACGTGGCCGTCCGACACAGCTAAGTTGTGATCCAAAGGGGGAGCGTATTGCTTATGCCGTACGTGTATATCTCGAACTACTCATATGCCAGTGCTGACTCTTTCTTCTAGTCTGGTAAATCAGTTTTTGTTCGTAATATTGATGATCCTTCATTAAGTAAACAATTCACAAATCACACAACTCAAACCACCGTTGCTCGATTTTCTCCCTCCGGTTACTATATTGCCAGTGGTGATGTCTCTGGAAGCGTCAAGGTCTGGGATTCGATAGAAGGAGTCAACGTCAAGGGAGATTATCACATTATAAATGGCAGAATTAATGATATTGCTTGGGATGGAGATTCTCAACGTATCATTGCAGTGGGAGATGGCCGAGAACGATTTGGAGCTTGCATAACTGCAGATAGTGGAAATACCGTGGGAGAAATTGTTGGTCATACTTCAGTCATCAATTCAGTTGCAATTCGTCAGCAAAGACCACTCAGAGCAGCTACTGGATCTGATGATATGAGCATGGTGTTTCTCCATGGAGCTCCTTTCAAATTCAATGCAAAGTTGGGAGAGCTTCATAAAGGTTACATTTACGGAGTAGGATTTTCGCCGGACGGAAACCACCTCGTAAGTGTCGGAGCGGATCGCAAAATTCAGTTATATGATGGAAAGACTGGTGATACCAAGGCAAGCTTTGGAGAGGGAGAGCATACAGGAAGTATATTCAGTGTCTCGTGGGCAAAAGACTCGAAGAGATTGGTTACAGCCAGCGCTGATCAGACGGTCAAATTATGGGATGTCGAAGCTGGTAAGGCTGTTCAAACTTGGAGATTTGGTGGAGAAGGAAATGTAAGCATTCCAGATCACCAGGTTGGTGTTGTATGGCCTTCACGCAGCGATGGAATGATCATCAGTTTGAACTTGGCTGGAGATCTAAATTACTTGGCTGAAGGAACAGATAAACCAACAAAGATTGTCCAAGGACATGGCAAAGCTATTACGGCCATTGGCTCAGCACACACGGAGAAAGGTCAAACATTGTGGACAGGTAGTTTCGATGGTCGAGTCGTCTCCTGGGATGTCGGCACTGGTGTTGGCTCTGCTACCGAAGGTTCTTCGCATACCAATCAAGTATCTAGTTGGGCCAGCTCTGGAGATAAATCCTATAGTGTTGCCTGGGATGATACTTTACGAACTATTGACGTTCCTCAAAATACTTTCGTTGGCGAGGCAGCTAAGTTGAATGGTCAACCTAAAGGAGTAGCAGCTGTGGACGACAAATTGTATGTCGCTACTACAAACGGCATCGATATCTTCTCTGGAGGTAGCCTCGTAAATACCGTGGCAACCAAGGACTTCACACCAACATCTATTACAGCAAACGGAAACGTTGTAGCGGTAGGAGATGATCGCAATGTTGTACATGTATACAGCGTTGATGGAAACAATTTATCTCCCAAAACAGAACTTACAAAATCTCTAGCTGTAATCTCCGCATTAGAATTTTCACCTAGTGGAGATCTACTTGCGGCAGGAAATTCGTCAGGCAAAATTCATGTTTATGATACATCCAATTGGGAGATCAAGACGGATAGATGGGGTGGCCACACGGCAAGAATAACCAGCATTGGTAGGGTTTTTCTTTCTTTCTTTCTCTTTGACAGGATGTTTTACATCTTATACCCAAAGCTCTGTCCAATTTTCTCATGTCGCACAACTAATATTTCTTCGCAGATTGGAACCAAGCTGGAACCCATGCCGTGAGTGGCAGTCTCGATACTAATGTTTTCGTTTGGAGTCTTGCCTCACCAGGAAAGAGAGTCAAAGCCCCCAATGCGCATAAAGATGGTGTTACCGGTGTTCGTTGGGTTGATGGTGGAAAGAAAGTCGCTTCTGTGGGTGGAGATGCTTCTTTGAAGGTTTGGGATGTCGCGGGATTAGCATAAAGCGAAGCATATTTTTATTGAGCGCGTGGTAGCGACGTATTGATGCATGTTCTCTCGCGATGTTGCAGATTTTAGAGTAGTAAGATATCAAATGAAAGCAGTTTTTTTGGAGCGCTAAATGTCAATAGAGATTTTTTTCATTAAGAAATTGAGAAAAGTTGGTGAACTATTCAATTGTCCAAAAGGCAACACTCAAACGAAAGATGTGGAATGAAATTCGAAAGATCTCGATCAGAACAATTTCATCAGTGACGTGGATCCTAGCCACAGGAATTACGCCTGACATGTCAAGTTCAAACAAGACGTGCAAATAAGAATTAGATAGGACCGGAGCAAACGCACCTTTACCACAAGCTTTAGCAAACACAACAAGCTTTTGCCAACACAAACAAGCTCCCGTCGCCGCCAAGAAGTTAAGAATATTAGACCAGGGGTTAAAACAAGAGACTGATCAACTTGTTGTCGTACGCAAATTGGAGGAACAAGGCAAACAGTCGACCGGGCGAAATCTAGAAATGTGATGAGAATCAGAAACACGCAAATTAGAATCTCCTCAGACGATCTTGGCGTATGTAATATGGCATTTCATTTTTATGCGAAAGTGGCTCGAGCAGGTCGAAATGTTCCAAGGTAGCTGGAGCTGGAGGAAGGTTACTGTGGATTTCCTTGATTTTTGATTACGTGGAGCCCGGCGTCTAGAAGACTGTTCTTGCGGAAGGTGTGGCTAATGAAAGCTGACGTCATCATCCGTGCAGCTCAATGAACCAATCAAACGATTTAGATCTTCACGCTTCTCCATGTTATTTCCACTAGCGGGAGCTAGGGAAGTATTCTGGCGTACCTAGCCACAGGAGTAACGTAAATTTGGGTAAACACTGGTAAACATTGATTGGTCACTGGTTGGTATTGGTGGGATTCGTGGTGTGGTCATTCCTTTATTGATGTGAGAAGAAAAATAAGGAAAATCAAGGTACGAAGTCTCAAACACGTTCCACAACATGTGCATACTAGGTAGGTATGGTATGGTAAGGTAAAAAGAAAAGGGTATTAAAGTTTGAACTTTCCTTCTCCTAAAAGTCTTGGATTCCTTAGTGATATCTTCATTTTCATCTCTATTCTTGTCATCCTCTCTCGACTTAATCAGAGTGTTCGTTGCTCTTCAAGTTGTTGAGTTATTCATTACTCTGCTTCACCTCACCTACTTACGAACGTACCATCTATAAAATGGGCATGTTCTCACGCAAACAGCAGGCACCTGCTACTGCCGGACCTGGAGCAAATGTAGCTACTCATGAGACCAAACATCATGGTAAAGGACCATTGGTTCTTCCCATGAACAAGCGTCCCAGTTTCGGTCAATGGCTTAAAGTCACTTGGCTCGATATCCTCACGATGGCTGCTATGGGTGCTGTTGGACTGGGTGTTTATGAAGCTCATCCAGCTCCTTCTCGATCTTTCCCAGTCTATTTCCAAGATGGAGAGATTGTTTATCCTCAATTCGCATACGTGAGTATACCCTCCATCTATCCTGAAAATCATCTAATAAATACATTCAAATAATATCCCAAACAATATCTAACTTACATTCATCTAGCCTCTCCGTAACGAAATCGTTCCAATTTGGGAAGCTGCACTCCTCGCATCTCTCGTCCCCATCGCTGCCTTCTTGATCGTTCAAATTCGCGTCCGATCTTTCTGGGATATGAACAATGCCGTAATTGGTCTCCTCTACTCCCTCATTACAGCTGCCGTCTTCCAAGTTTTCCTCAAATGGCTCATTGGTGGTCTCCGTCCTCATTTCCTCACCGTATGCAAACCCAATATTCCAGTCACCACGGCACAAGAAACAGGAAATGGTCTCAACTTCATCATGTACGACCGAAAAATCTGTACAGGTGACGAAGATGAAATCGATGACTCTCTCGAATCCTTCCCATCTGGTCACTCCACTGCTGCTTTTGCCGGTTTCATCTTCTTGTACTTGTACTTGAACGCAAAGCTGAAGGTTTGGTCAAACTATCACCCTGCCATGTGGAAACTCATCGTTACATATGCACCTGTTCTCGGCGCCACGCTCATCGCAGGTGCACTCACCATTGACGAATACCACAATTGGTATGATTGTGTCGCAGGAGCTATTATCGGAACAGTTATGGCGTTCTCATCTTACAGAATGGTGTATGCGTCGATCTGGGACTGGAGAACGAATCACATCCCATTGAACCGCTCAACTCCTTTCCCTGGTACTGGAGCGGATCTTGAGGATGCGACCTTCACGAGAAAAGCTGGATGGGGCACCGAAGGCTACAGTGATAGTGGATTTGGTGCTTATGGTCGCGGATATGGACATGGACATGGTATGAGTCAGGGTGGAGATATCAGAGATAAGGAATACCATAATGGAACTGGTACATCGGGTATTGGACGCAAACCCGTGGGTGCAGGTACAGGTCACTTTAACGGAGATGCTTCGCATATCGTCTAAGATACTTCAGATGTCATAAAAGGATAAGAAAATTTGATGATGATGATGATGAGAGTTTGGAGTTGCATAGTAGGGTATGAAATGGCGTTTTAGTGAAGCAAGGAAGCAAGGATGGATGGATTTTACGAACATGATACCAGCATAATTTGCATCAGCCTTTGGTTTGCTTTTACATCTTACGTTCGACGTTTAATTAATTAGCTTTTAATAAATATTATGATTTGAAATATCATGTTATGCTATTTGAAATTTGTGTTTTGTTGCCTTCATTATCGCGCTCGTAATTGAGGACTAAGTGGACCGAAAGGACAAATTGAAGTGAACTTGAGAAGCAGTTTTGAAGTCAAAACCATGTCTCCCTAAGATCTAAATTTACAATGTAATATGAAGAAAGGGAGGATGAAGCGCTCGAAGAATCGGGGATTCATACTGGCTGATACTGGTACTCTTAATCGATGTAATATGTTGATCAATAGCATTTCATAAATCCTCTTGATTTTTTGCCGCTGGTAATGATTTCCCCTGTTTTGTTACGTTTCATTTCGTTGAGAAAGACAGAAATACAGAAGTTATGAAGATCTTCAGCATAACATAAGATCTCCACATCTGGAGACCAGGTGGTGAATATTAGCTGAGATGGCATCAAGATGGAGATGGAGATGAGAGCTAGTTAGCTGGTTATTACGATATTGCAGGGAACTTTGGATTTGCTATGCTATATTACTAATTAGCTAGATGGGTGGCTGAGTGAGTGAGAGAAGATAGATAGATAGATATATATCTAAGTAGGTAGGTAGGGATGTAAGGACTGGGAAGCGGGGAATTTGGGGGGTGGGGGGGAGGTGTGTGGGTTGGTGATATTGATAAATTGTGTTTGGGTTTTGATAAATTGGGGAGATGAGATGGAATGGAATGGAAAGGTGTGGGTATGGATGTGTATGTATATATGTATGTGTGTATATGTGAATGCTCCCCGCTCCCCCCCTCCCCCTCCCCCCAAAAAATATAAGGATATATTTTTTATATATAAAAATAGATTCTTTCTTGTCTTTAGCAGTATTCTGAACATTCATTGGTCGGTAGGTATGTAGATAGTGAGAGAAAGTTTCGAGCTAGATGCAATTTAGGTATTTTATTGACAGCCCTGGAGAGTTTTGTTGAAAGAGTAGGTGTTGTTTTTGGTGTGGACTTTGGATATTTGATACATTCACTGGAATGTATGTATGTGTCTCTCAAGCTGTATTCAGTATAGGTATTCACTATTGAGTGTTCGGGATAGAATTTCTGAAAAATAAGTACCCAGATGTCGTTTTGAAGAGTGCGGCTAAGAGGGTAATTTTACTACGAGGGCGTCCGCTGAGAGATTGAGTGTATTGTGGTTATGGGATTGTTGGATACTGGATTGCTGAAGATGAGATTGTTGAAAGATGTGTGGTTGTATAATGACTAATCTGGACTTTATCTTGTAGAGCGGAATATCGATTTCTTCGAAGTAGAAGAATGAGTATTTCTCCTTGTTTTTATTTGTAACTCTTGGATTTCAGTTTTGTGTTGCGTGTTTGGTTTTCTGCTAGCCGAGTGTTGCAGATGCAATGGATACCTACTGGAGAGGTGCGAGTGTCTAATTTGGGTTTGATGGTTGTGGTGATCTTGGATCGGTTAGGTGAGAGGTATATATATTTGATTCTGTCTTCTCGGCTTTGGCCCTGGGTGGGAAGACACTGGAGATATAGTGAGATTAGTAGGGAGATGAAACGGTTGGTGTTAAACTGGTGGAGTTGGAGAATGTATTATTCATTGATTTTTGTGAAGTTGACAGGAATCAGAGATATGGTTGCTAGATATACCCAGAGTTTATAAGGAAACATAGATCTGAAAAACATTATGTAGAAAGATAGAACAGAGGGGTCTAGTGCTCATCAGCTATTTCTAATATCTTCCAAAAATGTCTTTTTCCTTCAAAATATCTGCTTTGGGGTGAAACATTCGATACCTGAAATCTTTTACTTTCTCAAACTTCAAAGAAGGGAAATTGTTCTAACGTATGAGGAATCATCAGTTCCCGTGATTCTTGTGAGTAGTGTTTAAGCACCACTTAGGTTAAGTGATAAACGAGGAGAAAATGAAAGGAAAATATGAGCATGAACTGAAACATACCTATGTAGAATAGAGCAGAGTATAGAAATTTAGTGCATAGTGTGAGGTAAATGAAGTTTTCATGTTATTCAGAAGTTTTTTCAAGCATGCATACTAGGCAGTGAGGAGCAAGTTCCCCCTTATTCTAGCATTTGATCAGCATAATTTCACATTCGCCAAAATCAAGCATCAAGCTGTCGTTCAAGCTTGATCTCGCAAATGAAGATTGAAACCTTAATATAATTACCTACCTAGGTAATGATGAATTTGACAACAAGATAAGCGAATCCATCAATGTAGATCTCGGGACCGAGAACTATAGAGTTTGAAGACGGATAATCGGATGAACAACAATCCGAAGTTGTTATAGGATTGCAAAGTAGCTTAATAAACATAATTATCAATGAAGGAGGATCGGAAGTAGAATTATGAAGGTAGAAAGAAAGTTTCTCTGTGGACATCATCTTTGGTTCCGCTTTTCCTAATTACTATCTGCTTGTTTTCATCGCATCGGGCTGCTTCTGCAGGATCTGTATTGCTATAATCACTCTTCTAACCTTCACACAGCCTTCTTGCCAAGAATCACATGCGCGCCAAGTCGGTACTTTTCAGCCCTGCTCTCGCCTGTGGATAGGAGTTGGAGCGTGCCATGCGCATAGTGTATCTGTCTCGACCGGAGATCGTTCAATCTTCTCAAATATCATGTCTTTCCTCTGCATTGATGTGACTAAATAGCAGTGCATTGAACATAGTCCAAAGTCTGCAGTCATGGCAAAGTGCAAGAGTCATCCTCTGGATGTTCCCAGTGAGTTGTATCATCGCAGTACCTACGTCGAGAACTAACTGCCAATAGTCGTTGAAAAATACATCTCGGGGAACTTACAGGCCCATGATATTCTGTTAATCATCTCTTTTGTATGCAGCATAATCGCATGTAGTCTATCGTTTTACCTGATCTGGCGCCATCTCAGCAATTACGTCCACCCTAAAACGCAAAAGTTGTAAGTCGACCAGCTTTTGACCAGATTCTGAAAATTTCTGACAAAACTGCTAGAATTATACGAATTCTTTTCATGGTCCCTGTATATACAATCTGTTGCATATTCAGTATTCAATACTACAGGGAGAATGTTTACATTGGTGCCATATACGAATTTTATGAATCAATTGTCATCGCTTCGTTCTTTCTACTGCTCTGCAGATATCTGCATATAGAAATGCATTCGCTTCGCAGAGTCTTTGCTCTTGTCCAGCCCAAACCCTGGTTATATCCAGTCCGATTGCTAAGAATGAAAATCTGGCGTAAGAAAACCACTTATACAGAAGATGGACTAAAGTGGTTTGGTGTGAGTCTTCCCTCAGCAGCTTTCAGTGAAGAAGAACTTGAAAGCATTGCTAATGAAGGGTTTTGACAGATAATATGGGCTGCCGTATTTCAGTTCTGTGTGGTGAAATTCCTTGGAGCTCTTGTAAAATGTATTACAGAAGCTGCAGGTGTCTACTGCGAAGAATCCAGCAGTATTAAACATGGCAGGATTTGGGTACGTGAATAAATGTCTTGGAAGTGAAGAAAAGGGCCTCACAGACTAAGTACCGCAAGTAGATCCAGATCATTGAGATTATTTCCCTGGTCACCGCCATGTTCTGTCTGCTTCAATTCTATAGCCAGACTAAGGTAGTCCTCGCGGAACGGAACCTCCTTCTCAAGTTCGTGGCCATCAAGTTGGTTGTTTTCCTATTTTATGTCCAGTCGGTAAGCTTGTGTAATTTCTTACAAATGATTCCCAACGTTAACACCACTAGTTCATCTTCGGACGGCTTACCGCCGAACACGGCAAATTACAGCCTACAGACAAACTATCGTATCCTTCAGTATCTGTCGGCATTCCGAACACAATTCTGTGTGTCGAGATGGCAGGTGTAGCGGTCCTCCATCTTTGGGCATATCCCTGGCAAGAATACGGCGGCAATATGACTCGGACGTCGGAGAGTCCCAGTTCCGACAACATGATGCATTTCTCTTGCCAACAAACCTCTTTTCCACTACCCTGGTGGCAAGCACTTGTCCATGTGCTCAGTTTTGGCGATGTTTTAAAAGGAATTTTGGAAGGCTTCCATGGACTTCGGACCAGTCGACGTAATGCAATCATGGCCCACTACGTGGATGCAGGGATCGAGGGCAGGGCAAGCCCGTACGATACAAAGGATCTCTCTGAGGCATTGGACCTGGTGCATCGAGACCCGGATGAACATTGAAGCTTATATTGGTTGCAGAGTGTGGAATCTGAGGATTAGGATCAAAACTGTAATAGAACAAGACATTGTAACGAGGGCTGAAATAAGATAATATTGTTAGGTCGAGAGAACATTCAAAGCCTTCCAATGACAAAAATTTGCTGCTGGTTGCCCACCTTACTGCTAAGCTGCTTCTATATCGCTTAGATTGGGTTGAGCGAATGGGAAGCCTTGCTATCCTCTCACCGTTTGCCACAAGATGAGCAACGAAGATACGCAGAATAACACTGGTTGTTAGAGCTAAATCTCAGACTTACGAGGAATACAATGCTTGTGCATGATAGTTGATGATTTCGTAGTTACTGTCATTAGCTTGTTTGACCTACGTTCTTCGCAGTAGAATTAAGTAAACCTTTAGTAGAGACCGAAGCCAGTCCTATCCCCAAGCATTGTGGGGAGTGATACCTCAGCTAAACTCAAGTCTAAGCATGATTACATTGCGCTTTAGAAATATGTCACACTCTTTAGGATGTCACGAGTGTGGGGTTGATGGAAAGGGTCGAGATCATATGTTTACACTTGTTCAAACTGTGAAGACTCCCAGCCCCGAATGTCAAAACCAGACTAGAACCCGCGACTCCCCCGTTCTCGAACTTCAACTTCTAAAAAGAATAGCTGAAAAACTTTGGATGTCCCATTCTGTCTCGGTGAGAAGCGGCGTTGCAAGCTCTAGATGCACAAGTCAAAGAGAACTACAGCATACAAGTAAGAGGTCGCCGAGCAAGGACCTTAGAGTAGGAGCTTGACTAACTCTGGTTGGCTCTGGTTGACTAACCCTTGGAGTACGTCTAACCACTCTATAAACATTCGGGAGTATACGAAGAATTATCCCAAACATTCGCGCTAACGGTGGGGTGCAAGAAGTGCCTTTCATCCTACAGCATGAACCAGGGACTACCAAGGCATTCACACTTCAAGAACCATCTTGCTACATAGTGCGAAATAAAATTAACCCTTTCCTGTCCCAGCCTCTCTATTCTTTCAGACGTGTTCCGAACTCTATGACACCGCCTCCCCACGTACTTTTCCTGGTCAAGCGCACAGCTTGTGCAGCCATCTCCTGTACTTTCACCATTCCCATTCGTAGATGTGAAATATCCAGGTGTGCAAAAATCTCAGTTTTTGTCCCTTCGGTATCCACCAGCTTGTCGTTTGGCTTTGTGGATGCTAGAAGATACGGTGGCCTTGTGTTGTAACGGTACTCACGTTGAAAGTGGAAAATTATCGTTGATTGCCCAATCTCCCGGCAGCTTAAATCTCAATCTGGCAAGCCATCACACTTTAGACAGGAGAACCAGGCAAGAAAGAGGACAGCTGTTCATGAGGTGTAGTGATCTGCACCCAAGAGACCTACGAATAGCGTACTACCGAGGCTCACAGGAATTGAGTTCATTAAGGGTCTTAGCTAGCGTTGCTTGTTAGAAATAAAAAGCATTGCGGAGCCGGAAGCGGAACGAGAAGAATCCGAAGCACCGGATAGCACATGGATGAAAATCGTTATTTGTAAATCAAACAACTTGAGGACTCTGGGGAGTCGGGGATGTGAATCAAAGAATCTATATAAACACAAAATAATGAATGGTGTATGGGGGAGTTGTTCTTCGGTAGTTGATCAGGTTGAATTTCAATCGATGTATCTGCAAAAGGCGAACGGGTGCAAGGTTCTCCCGAGGTCCTTGGAGTCGGGTATCTGTGGCTGTGGCACTAATCCTGAAGCAGATTAAATTGTGGCTGTGGCGCTATGCAACGCCATACCTGT
Organism: Botrytis squamosa; assembly: GCA_014898485.2. Taxonomy (NCBI): domain Eukaryota; kingdom Fungi; phylum Ascomycota; class Leotiomycetes; order Helotiales; family Sclerotiniaceae; genus Botrytis; species Botrytis squamosa. The sequence goes on from RCTC02000009.1 coordinate 58,817, forward strand.
CACGCACGGATGTGAGATCACAACGCTTCCAATCTTCTCCTAATCTTTTTTAATACTCGAATAGCTAGAATAATAAAGACCTCAGTCAGTATCAGAGACTGATCATACACTTGCCCCGTTATTCAAGCTTCGTGATAACAAAGTAACGAGAAGAGCAGGCACTAAAGACAGGCGAGGTCATGGTTTCACTGCTTCATGGCATTCTAAGGGCACTTACGACGAATGTGGAGAAAGCAGATGGTGGAAATATCCTATGGCACTTGATGACCCACGAGCATAGAGAACGGAGTGAAATCCTTTTCGATGATAAGATTGTCAAAGATTACGCGTGGGGCTTTGTTCCGTTACGTCGAGTTCATGCTGGCTGGCTGTCTGTTCAACACATATATCTCGCTAGAGCCTACTTGAAGCAGGTACCTAGCTATAGGTACCTAGGTAGAGATGGAAACTTGATATAACGGTCATTCGAAAAGATATGAAAAGATCTACATGATCTATGAGCCTGTAGGATTTCACAATTAGTTCGATTCTATAATGGTAAAGTGTAGTTTTGAATGACAATCTTGCATTTAATCAATATCAAGATTCCAGTTGTCAAGAAGATTATCGATATTTAGATATAATACTAATATGGTATGAAAAAAACTGCAACTTCAAAAGGCGGTCTCTTCACGACTTTAACTTGGACTGGCTTTCCTTGTTGGAATTTCTCCATGTATATCAAAGCCTTGAAATTCAAAGACAAGAAACTGCTCTATGATGACATCAAGTACATGAGCAGAATATCGAAAATACCTGAAACTTGACGTGAGATATGCCACCAACCCATCAATCTCAGTCACTTTCACCGGAATCGTCATCTTCTTCTTCCTCCTCATCATCATCATCTTCTTTTAAATCATCCACATTGCTATCATCTTTGCTTCCCGTAAGACCGTTACTTGATATTTCGTCCTCACTTTCCTCATCAGAACTCTCAATTTCGGCAACATTTGCGTTGTCCTCATACTCAAGAGGCTTTTCTCTAATCTCGGGCTCGGCTTCAGGCTCAGGGTCATATTCAATACCACGCTCCTCGAACGAACAATCAGGCTGTAAAGTGTCTCTTGATCGGTAGCATTTGAAACATAGATCAAAGTCCCAACAAGTTTGGCATTCAAACCATGTCCCCACAATTCCCTATGATTGTTTTATCAGTAGATGCAAGATCATTGGCTCAAGTGAGTTGAAATGAGTAAAATTCTGAAACTTACGAGCAGACACCCTTCACACCATATAGAAGGTTGCACGGAAGCTTTCCTTGAAGTATGATATTTTCTGACCCATTTCTCACCATCTGGGGATAGGGCATTCGGTGTCAGAAGTTTTACAACTTCCTCACTAGCTCCGTAATATCGAGCGACCTTTAAAGGGGACCATTCGCGATCAAGTCCCTCCCCCTTCACCCAAAGACTCCCGCCATTCGACAATAAGAGCTTGATAATTTCAGGTTGGCCGTCTGGTGTTGTCTCCCATCTTCCACAAATTCTAGCAGCCCACATGAGGGGTGTCCAGTTGTCACAGTCAGGGTAATTGACAACTTCTGGGCCTAGGCAGGCTATCGAGCGCTTAAGTACCATTGTGACCAAATCAATTTTGCCACTAAGTACAGCATAGTGCAATGGTATTCTTTTTAGTTGGTCTTCTGCCTTGATAAACTTGTCATCGGCGAGTAGATTGAAATGATCGATTGTGCGGAGAGCTGCGAGGTGAATCGGTTTTCGGCCCATCCAATCTGCAACATCTGAATCCGCTCCTTTGTCCAATAGAAATTTGACAAGTGAAGAATCGTTGTGAAGACAGGCGGAATTGATTGCATATCCTATTCTTCCGCCGGATGCGTTAATGTTCGCCTTAGCATCATCGATGAGATATGATACTAAGGGAAATTCATTACGAATTGGAGATTTTGGGCTGCGACACGCAGTCTGTAAAGCTGTACCATACGAATTCGGACTTGCTAAATCTACATCAATCCCAGACCCTTTCTTTACCACAAGCTTTATGAGGGGTAAATCGCCAGTCCAACAAGCAATAATAAGCGGTGTGCCAAAAGTTCCACCCGTAAGATTGACTTGTGCATTTTTATAGAGGAGATATTCAACAATTTCGGTATTGTGACGTAAAATTGCGATGCCTAAAGGGGTCATGTATTTTTTGTTGCAGATCTCTATACTGGCTCCCGCATTCACCAAGAGTTTGACCCAGGTCAAGGGAGTCGTTCTTCTTAAACAATGCAGCGCAGTATTCCCATCATCGTCAACGAGATCCAAATCAGGACGATATTCAAGTAAAGCTCGCAAAGGCCCGTCAGAGGAAGCCTCGTTCGTAAATGCATATTGCAAAGGGCATTTATTCAAGGAACCTCGCTGATTGGGATTTGCGCCAGCCTCAAGTAAGAGCCTTACAATTTCGGTGTGTCCTCCGCTTACTGCAGCCGTCAAAGCTGTAGCGCCCTCGTAGTACATGGCCGCAGCGTGGTGATGCCTGATATTCAAGTCCGGCTTATATTGCAGACAAACTCTTACGACATCAATGTGATTGTTTCCGCTGGCGAGAAAAAGTATGTTTCCACTAGTGGAAGTTCGAGTAATGTCAGCACCATTTCTTAGGAGAATACGCACAACTTCAACAAAGTCGTATGCAACGAGCAAAGGGCCCCACCCTTCATTCAACTTTTCATCCATTTCAAGGTTTGCTCCTAAATCCAATAGTAGTTGAACAGTTTCCGGTTTGTTGAAGCGGGCTGCGAGATAAATTGGGGTGACGCCCTCATCTCCTGAGACATTGACGTCCGCATTTCTTTCAGCAAGGACTTTTACGACATCGGTCAAACCAAACTCTGCAGCTGTTGAAATCACAGATTTCTTCGATGAGGAGGATTCGTCTACCACGTTGACGTCGGCTCCGTTATCCAAGAGCAATTTAACCAACTCAACATTCCCACCACACTGAACAGCTCTAGTCAAAATTGGTGCATGATCCGACCAGCTTTCCAGTTCGGATTTGCTCCATATTTGAGCAAGAGCTCACACATTTCTTTATTTAAATCCTCAACGCCAAACCACAATGGAGGGCGAGAGCCTTCCGAAGCTGTTGTAGGAGCCCCAGCTTCCACAAGCGCACGAGAACATTTGTGAAACTCATTTCTCAATGCTATGCTTAAGGACTGCGTTTCGTCACCCGGATAACTTTTGTCGGCCCCCGCTCTCAAAAGTCTAACATGAGAATTAGCACAACTGCTTGTCTTCTGAGGAATCTCATTACTTACTCCTGGACAATTTCATGATGGCCATAGGCGGCTGCGGTTCGGAGCGCCGACCAACCAGTATCGTCTCTAAAGTCGATATCTGCTTTAGCTCCTAAAAGTAACTTAATCGACTCGAGGCTCCCAATGGAACACGCTATAGTTAATGGAGGGGCTCCGTTTGATGACCAATTGAGATCTGCATTTGCGGATATTAGCAACTTGACAACCCGTCCGTGAGTCATTCGTACAGCAAGACAGAGGGGTGACATTCTAGGAAGTGGCTCGAAATCAACTGCGACACTTTTTCCGATGAGAAATTCTACGGCATCGTCTAGTCCGAGCCAAGCCGCTCTGCACAAAAGTTCGGTAGAATAATCATATTTGTCAGATAGACTCGAGGTACATTTAAGAAGAGTAAATAAGACGCGGTAGTCCGCTGAGCGAATTGATAGTTCAAGTGTAGGCTTGGTCGGACTGAAGCTGTTTAAAAGAATTTCTAGAGTATCCTCATGACCATGACGCGCTGCTTCGACCAAGGCCGCATCGAATTCATTATTTAGATCTTGTGAGTATCTGTTTTTATGGATTATCGGAACAATAAGTGTATTGAGTCCTAGTGAGCTTAGAACCACGAAGGCTGTTGATAGAGGGGCTTTGGGCCTTGTAATAGGATGCGATAGAATGTGGTAGGTCTCCGCCCAAATATCCCTGGTCTCTGTTTGGCCTAGAAACGTCTCAACCGCAACAAGTAGATCACTTGATTCTAGTCCTTCTGAGATAGCAGCCTTGCAATGAGTTGGCCATTGAATCGTGGCGTATGAAACAAGATCATGTCTGAAATCAGATAATGGACATACGTGCGGACCTCCATGGAGATCGACACGATAGAATGTTGCTGCGCGTTTTTGAGATTCGAGTAAAGACAAGTACCCAAGGCAGAAGATTGCGATATTCTTATGAGATCTTACTCGGCTCCCGCTATAAAACCATGCATTTATAGGAGCCAAAGTCGTAAAGAAGTGTCTTATAAATGGGTGACGATATGAAACTTCGTTGTTCTCTACGACGAATATGCCACCAAAAATCTCATGAAGCATTTCCATAAGTTCTTCCACCGTGCATTCCTCCTGATCTGAAACTTCCGCATCAAGATTAACGCTAACCCCCCGAAGCTCCCAGATTGTCAGAGGATGTTGGGAGTAGGTTACCCATTGGAGGATCTTTTGAGCCCAAGGCTGTCTCCATGCAGGCACTGAATGCAGGATTACTGTGAGGATATGTTCTGGAGTGACAACCGACAGAGTTCGCAAAATTTCTTTCAAGCATGTTTTTGTTGTTGAATGAGGCTTGAACCTAAGCCAGTCTAAAATCAAATGACATACGTACTCTTCATTAGCTTGACTGAGTATCTCTCTTAGCGAAGCTTCGAGACCACAATACTGTGGGCGGTCCTGAAATAATCGTAATAATGCATATGTTACTGCAGATGGTACTTTCAGCTGAGGAGTGGGATTGGACTTGTGTTGATCCATATTTATAGTTAAACATTTGGACAGAATTGGCTGATGGTTTTTGCTCGTGACAATAACCTTGAATGGAGTTTCAGAAGTTTTGGAAATAAATGCGAGATTGGCCAAAAACCACCCACAATCTTCTTCGCACTCGTCTATTCCGTTGATAATGAACCTCACATCGTCTATCGTCGAATCTGCGAGGCGCAGAAAATATATGAAATTTAGTAGATGTTGATTGGTCCAGCTATGGTAATTCAGGAATCTTTCAAGATTGTAGTTAAGGCTCCTTTTGTCTATCTCGCCATAGTGGCTGATTAATTGTGCCAAGAACGTGTAGAACATAGAATTTAAAGTGTTGTACCGTGAGTCATGCTTCCTGAATTCAAAATAAAGAACAGATGTGTCGGTTGGTGCATCTTTCCAGGATTCAATTTGCTGTGTAAGGAACTTCGTAAACCGAGAAACATCAAAATTGCCATGCATATGGAGAATGTTCGTATTCTTGACGCTCAACCATTGCTGGAAATTTGTAATTCCAGTAATCCAGGTTAGATCATCAGAGTCCGAGAGTTCGTCAGCCACACTGGGAGGGTATACAGGAGAAGCTTGTGATAGCATAATTTTCAGACAACGAGAAAGAGGAGAATCAGAATCCGAAGAATATGAAATAAAATCAAGAACACCTTCAGAAATCTGGCTGTGATCATTTGAGCTACAAGGAAGCTCTTTTTCAGGACGATCAATCCCTATTCGTCGTTCAAAGGGAACATCCATCGTTGACATAAACTCGTCAAATACCTATATGGTTAGCCAACTGTTCTTGAGTGGAGTTCTTGGATAACAAAACTGATGTAGAGCCTAACTTACTTGCAATACATGATCTGTGGACGAGGAGAAGACGTTTATCAGTCGGGCATGAATGATTACTTTAGAATAGATAAACAAGCTGTTGATATCAACAATTGCTCGGGAAAGTCCGTTGACAGCGGCCATGAAGTTCTGTAGATGCGATCCGCCATTTTTTAAGAGCAATTTAGCAATAGATCTTTCCATATCCTCAAAGGATCGATGTCGATGTGGTGCACTAAAAGAGATCTAAAATTGATCAGCATTTTTTGATCTGGTGAGAGCCACAACCTCAGCTACCTACCATGGCTACAGTCGACGTTCTAATACTTTCATCATTTGAAAGATCAGAGCCAGCAAGAACGAGAGCCTAGTACGGATGTCAGATCGAACTATATTGAAGAAACTCGATTCATTTGATAGCACGGTGTCAGGTTCTTCGTTTACTGATGCTAACAGCGCTCATCAAGAATCAAGCTGGACAAAAAATCTCTGGTCCTACCAGTTTGATGATAACGATACCCAAGTTATGTCCAACAAAAATAAGAGGACGTCTGGTGGCCTCCAATTCAGGAGCACCATCTGAACCGCCTTCGGTAACAGCCTAGATACGTAAGAACGGATTTTTAATATGTATCAATCTCTTAGACAAACATTTTCTGACACAACCGATTTCCTCAAATCTACAAGACTTTTCAAAAGCTTTGATGCCTCGTTAAGAATCCCCTTCCTGGTGTAAATGGTTTCTGCGATACCTTCTAGGTCATAGTCATATGTCATAATCCGCACATTAGTGTTTGGAAACAAGGCATCTTTGAACCACGTGCCCTCACCAGAAGGCTTTCCCCATGTATATATAGAATCGCCTCCAAGACCGTGCACAGCGACAATACTGGTCAGATATATGGTAAGCAAATGACAATGGTGAGCCGGATACTTCAAAAACTTACTCATATTCCGCCGGTGTGCTGGTGGATGCTTCACTGATTGTCAAGCCAAATGTTTTTGGTGATGCGGCCACACTGGTGTCAGCCACATTTTCACCTGGGCACTGAACTGCGACAGTCGTCTCTGACATAATTAATGGTAAAAATGGACTTCTCCGCCATCCAGTGTAATAATTAGATAAAGAAATTCAAAGATGGAAGAGGCGAACAACTTTGGGTGATGGAGCGTCTTTGTGGATGGTGCCTAGAGGTTACATTAGGCTCGCCTAATTGGGAGATCTTTGAGGCATCGAAGACTCGTGCAGATAATGGCGTGGATCCTTCAGAAACTGGGAGGCATTGAAAGCAACCTTTGCTTCGCGAATCATAAGATGATAGAAGATAAGCTTTCCCTTCTCAGCCTCGAGATTTTTCAATTTTTATTTTCAATTTTCATTCATAACTATATCAAGGTGGCTACTCGCAGCAAAAAGCATTTCATTTTTAATAGAATGGCGTCAGAAATCGGAAGCTCTAGTCTCGGAGAGCCCAAGCTCCCATCCTTCGATATCGAAATGTTTTTAAAGGGTGACGAGAACAGCGGCTTTCACACCAAAAATGATCCTTCCGATCCGTGGCAAAGGAAGAACATTATCAATCGAAAAGGGGCCATTGATATCAAATGCACATGTGTTGACATTGTGCATGGGAAATTCGAGCAGAATAACAATACTTATGGTACCCTTCTCGTTCTTCTCTTACGAATTGACCCTCGAAAACGTTCACGTCGAGTAGCTAGCGCCAATATCTCACTTAAGTTCACAGGCATGAAGCCAGGTGGAGCTCGACCAGAGGTTGTGGCTATATCATTAGATGGACGATTTGGAATGGTGGAAACGACTCACAATGAGGAAACCAGCAAAGGAGGCAAAGTCAACGCAGGAGGAGGCGCTTTAGGTTTAGAAGCAAATGCGGAATTTACGTGGGAAAAGAAAACGATTGCTGACATAACTGATTCTACGACTATTGTTGGTTCTATCGATCTCATAGGATTTGATTATGGGCCCGATAACTGTGCTTCTTGGAGCTTGATAGAGAATGGCGCTCGAAAAACCGGTGTGCCGTCTTCGATACAAGTAGGGATTTTGCTGAAGCGGAAGCATAATGATCCTTTCAAGTGCATCGTGGAGGTCAAGGCCGAGGTGGATTTTATGAGTGGTCTAGAAAGGGTCTTCGGCGCAAAGGCGAAGGACGATCCTGTATTCTTCGATCCGAAATTGATGCCCACAAACAAATTGATGAATTATGAGATGGCGTTAGAGAGCCTTTGCGATTTCGATCTAGATCTAGTCACCGATATCACATTTGTGACCCAGTTAAAACAGGAAGGTGTTGTCAAACAGAGATGAGCAACGATTTATAAGCAACTTAGGATGGGAATTGAAATATGAAGGTTGACCAAGACGGATATGATCGTGAAAATGTTAAATTTATCATATAGTCATTCCGATAACGATCCAAACTGAACTTCCACTACTGATTCTCGAGTCAGCAGTCTAGTGGGCAGCGGTGGAGTCACGTGACGGTCCGAAACCATCAACAAAACTCGCAACTCATGCCATCACCGTAATTGATCTAGACATTTTCAAGTCTCTGCTTAATAAGTGGTTTGTGTGTTTTTTCTCCCACAGGATATTATAAACTGTATACTAGAATCTAAGAATTCTTAGTTTTCTGGTTTCATGTTGTTTTGCATTGGAATAATTAGAATAAGCATGGATGGACAACAGTCTTCATTCTCAATTGATGGGCTCTATCGTCCGGTTTTACTTATTCTATATGCCATTCTGATTACAGCTTGTGTCTGAAACGCTACATTAGTATAAAGTATTAGAAGTAGTAGTGAAAGGGTTTCAGAGTACAGTTTATAATTATTGAAAATCTGATTATAGGATTGTGATCGAGGATGGTGCCGGCGAGGGGCAGAGGGGCAGAGGGGGTGCGCGGAGTGCGCTCTCTTGCTTCCTAGCAGGCCCCTCCGAATTTCGGGTTCTGTGTGCAGTGCACACGATATCAACTATCTAGGTGGGCAGAGAAGATTATTCCATAAACTTTGTGCATAATCAGCAATTTTCTCGTGCACCTGATGAAAAGTTTAACGAATCAGAGAAAGAGGTTACAATTCCTACTTATAGCCGGCATCGATAGATCAGGGTTTTCTATGCGGCCCAAAATGACCCTTGCTTGGAAGGGGCGACGAATTGGGGGCGGGAACCATGAGGCTGGAGACTTTCAATCTCCGCAGGCCCTTTCAAAGCCTCAAGAAATGCACCTTCAAATGAACAAATTCCAAGCCTAAAAATTGGACAGCCTACAATATGACTGCAGAACTATCTGAATCGACGGAAAAAGAGCGTCCATTGACACGAAAGTCAACCGGGGATAATGGGCGTCGTATCCTGAATGTTGACAATTCAGACGACTCTGAAGACGAGGAAGAGGTGGAAGATGATGACGACGATGATATTCCTATCGCGCAAGATCCAGTAAAGACGGCCTTCGATGAGATTTTACAAATTATCAAATCTGGGAAACTCAAATTAGGCAAGAGAGAGGAGCGCAAGAAGTTTTTCGACAAGTACAGCAGGTATATAGAAAAACTAGTCGACGAAAACAAAAATCTCTTACATGTTTTAGCATATTGGGATGGAGCTACTAATAGCTCTACGAAGTCACTCATCTCGAAACTGACGGCCAAGTATCCTGAAGAGTACTCGAGGCTTCTAGTAAGTAGGGATTATACTGGGAGCGAGAGCAATCCATTGTACGCAGCTATTTCGAGAAAGGATGCTAAACTCGTAGCATACATGTGCGAAAACAAAGATAAATCGCCCACAGTCCAAGATGCCCTTGTAGACGCACTGGGGATGCAATGCAGCGAGCGCTCAGAAAACTGCTTAACCGCGGCCATTCGACATAAGTTACCAGTGGATATCATTTTAAATTTAATCGAGAAAACGACAGAAGATGCGCTGAAAGCGCAAGACTCAAAAGGATTCACTCCTCTCCATTATGCGGTTGAATACGAGCGTTGCACGCATTCCCAGTTTGAGATTATTCGTAGGCTGATTGAGTGTGGCGATTCTGCTTTGGATAAGCTAGGAAACAAGCCCGACTATTTCTCAGTATATGGATATCATGAGAGTACCCGGGAAAAATACATTTCTTCCAAAAAGAGCGGGAAAATTACTGGTGAGCGACTAGCAGAATGGACGCCGCCAACGAAAGAGACGGTTCTGCCGCAGCCGAAAATTCCCAAGGAATATGATGGCCCAAAACAAATGGCTCCGTTGCCAAACGAGAGAAGGACCAGAGAAGATCTTGCCTTCAAATGGCGTGGCACAAATTTAACTACCGAACCAAATGGAAAACCATTTCAGATGCAAAACTCACTGTTACAAACAAATCAGATCCCGAATGTAACTGTATCAGCTGACTTGAAAGTTTCATCGACTTTGCCTGCGCATATTTCGAATACTGAGGTGTCCAGAGAGAGCTCAAAGATGAGATCTGGGAAGTTGGAAGAGCAAGCCGTCACAGAAGAAAGTGCTGAAAAGATTCGGGAGATGTTGCACTTACACTACTTGCGAACAAGGAGTCCGGAAACTGCAGCTAGTCGTCTCTATGGAAAAAGTACAAAAGGTATTTATATTCTTGAATTTCTTGTTTTTCAACCAAATTTCGTTCAAGCAACTCCTCCAATTATCTAAGTTAAAACACAACAACAAAGTTTCGTTTTCTTAGTCTTTTGGAACAAAAAGATGGTCTTCAAAAATTTGTAGCTTTCCAAATATTGCAGACTTTTGTTTAATCGGCTTGTCTACCATATGAATACATCACTTGTGTTACATGAAACTGATATGGACTATAGCAAGACACATTTGCTTCGATTATCTAGGGGCTCCATTGAAAATTGACCCCGAAGAGTTCATTGAGAATTTTGAGCATGTAAAGCTGGATACGGTATTACAATATGTTGCTTTTCCAAATGTTCGAGTACATCCGGCACTAGACTATCCATATGCTTTGGATAAATCTACTGGGGATGGTAATGGACGCTGTGATATGATGTTTTTTTTTTCAATGGTTGAAAGATAAAGGAGTGAAACGTATCCTAAAGGTCATTGTCGACGACTCTAACACACCCGCCCATAGCGACGAAGCGATCGAAAAAGCTCTTCAAGGATTTGATGTCGAGATTTTGGATTGGCGCAAGGTTGACCTTTGCCCAGAGACAATATGGACAGCGAGTAAGAAATTAAGGGAGGTTCATCTCCAATGGAGTGGAAACAACGCTGTGCTTAGAGGCTGGAGCGAGCCAGAAGGACTGAGAAGGTTGGAGGATTTGACAAAGGTCCATCTTCATGTCAAACAGGTTAGCCTTCCCTTATCCTACTTTCTCGAATCACAAGATTATTAAGCTGCGTGTGTAGGATCTAGAAAGCCACAGTCGCATGCAAAAGAAGATTGATGGCTTCTGCGATCGACTTAATAGTAGCACATCGAGTGCTGAACAGCAGAGAACTTTTTCATTACCTGTTGAACAGCCAATGCCACACTCTATTCAGCCTAGGATCATCCAGGTAAAGCGTAGTGATGAAGATGGCCAAAATAGACGGCTACTCACCATGAGTTTCGCAGCCTCCGAGATGAAGCAAGAACACGTTCTACAACCTCATAGATGGCTCAACTGTATGGATGAATTCAAAGATGTGTTCCAAAACGTCTGGTCCTGGACGATGAAACAAAAACTTCAGCAACAGGAAGCTCTCAAGCAGCCCGTAGAAATCGCACTAATAGATGACGGCGTAGACGTTCTTCAGTCTCGACTTCGCGGCAAAATATCTGACGGCAAAAGCTTCGATTATGGAGACAAGGATGCTAACCGCATACGGTCGCATTGGATCTCGGAAAGAGGTCATGGCACTGTGATGGCTAAGAACATCGTCCGCATATGCCCAATGGCCAAGATCTATGTGATCAAGCTTGAAACACATTTCGACCATAAAGAGCAGAAGGCCAGAATCGGGGCAAGAAGCGCTGCAGAGGTGAGATCAACTATGTGTTCCCATGACTACAATCAAACTTAATTACACGTGCTGATTCATGGTTTAATGCAGGCAATTGATGCGGCAGTAGATCGTAAAGTGCAAATAATTTCAATGTCATGGACAATCAAGCAACCCGATAGCAATAGCGAGGAGAAAGAAAAATTTGACTCGGCAGTGCGCCGTGCTGTCAAAGCAGGGATTCTTCTGTTCTGTTCTGCAGCCGACAAAGGACTACATCAAGACAACGATTATCCCGCCGCCTCTAATCCCACCAAAATGTTTAAGATAGGCGCTGCAAAACCCAACGGCAATGTTTGGGACTGGGTGCCGAACATAAGACACTTGGACTTTATTATCCCCGGCTACGAAGTCGCAGAAAATGCTTCGCTCGATGATGACTCCAGCCAGAACTTTCAGCCACAGACCGGGTCCTCCGTTGCAACTGCTCTAGGTGCTGGCCTTGCTGCTCTTGTAATTTGCTGCGTGCAACTAGCTTCAATACATACGCAAATGTCTCGGCAAAAGGGTCATCCAGATGTACTAAGCTCTTTGACCCTTGATGATCTTCGACATGTCAAAAACCATGAGAATATGAAAGCCGCCCTTAGAACCATTGGCACTAGCCCAGATAGCGACAATAAGTTTATTGAGGTATGGAGACTGTTTGACAAGGCAGCTAAAGATATGGCTGGAAAGGACAAAGAACAACAGTTAGAGGTGATAGTGACATTGGCTTATAAGTTCAGGGCTTATTGATAATTTCATTGGGCGCTGTAAACGGAACCCACATATTTCTCCATTACATCGTATTCTCCCTCTAAGCGGTCAGAAATTTCCTTAATGTTACCTATGTAAGAAATCCGAACTTAGGAGTTCAATATGTTCATATTTAGTTGGTTTTCTAGTGACTTGAATTACCCTGTTAAATACTAAATAATTTCAACAGTTCAAAAATTTATAAAACCGCTTAATATTTTCTTCAAGCGAGGCATGAAATGCCATGGCTAATTTTCTTTAAAAGAGATGATGTTCTCAAAATAGCTTTGTACAACGAAAACGATAATATTCAGGCAAATTTTGTCTGAAATGTCATCTTTTTATATTGGTACTATCTATCACTGCCTAGGGATCTGAGAACTACTGGAAAGGGAGGGAAAGCCAGATCTCGTCAAATAGATTGATGACTATTCAATCTTTGTTAGCAGTTCCGAACCCGAGTTGATGTCAATGGAACATTGTTCTCGAAGCTCCACCTCTGGCTTTCTCAAAAAGCAAATGGCGCTTATAGGACGATCCAAATATGGTTGCCAAAAATTTGGGCCCTCCAAACCATTTATTAGCCAAAGGAACTCGGTCGATAAAAGACGAAGCTTTGCTTACCTGCATTTGAAGATGCTCTTCGCCTGGGAAGACCACGTTCCATTCAAGCTGACTCATGCCTGCTTCAGCTGCTGCCTGACGATAAATCTTCTCTTGCAAGAAATAAAATTCGAACTTGATGTCGTTCTCACCCATTCCCACACTAGAAAGAAGCATCTTGTATCCGTCCTCGACGACCCCAATGACATCATAGACTGCACCAAGATCTGCGTCTCTGTGTTTGAGTGGGTCATTTGGTTGAAAACTGTCGATTATCGACGCGTTAACAGTCAATGCGATCATGATTCCTCCAGGCTTCAGAGCCAAATAGATATTTTCGAACATTCTCCGCATCTCCTCTCGTGTTTCTGCATAATTCAAAAACCAAGCTGCGACAACCATATCAAAAGTTCCTTCTTGATCACGAAGCTGGACCTCATTCCAAATGGATGATTGAGCACAATCTGCAGTGCAGAAAGTGACATGATCTTTCATCTCAACGGGAATCTTGGTTTGAGAAGCAGAGACCATGGCGGATGAGATATCAACCGCAGTCACATGAGAAGCGCCCATATGCAACATTTTGGAAGTATAAAAGCCTGTTCCACACGCAAGGTCAAGAATTCGTTTGGATTGAACTCTGGGGCCAAGGTGTTCCATCATAGCTGCATGATTTATCTGCTGAATTGGAAGATCGCAAAAAAGGTCATAATTGGCACCAATCGCGTCATATTGTGTTGACATTGTTGCTCAGAGTATTTTAGTACGGTTCGACGCTAATCGTGATCATGTATGAGGAGTAATAAGGGAGATGTGGTCGATGGTAGTCAAACGCCCCATTTGGATTTTATCCAGATCAATATAGTCAACACTTGCATCGCGCTCTCTTCTTGACTTGGACAGACATAATCTTCATATTCCGATTTTTGAACCCTAATTTGGTCAGGCTCAGTACCTAGATATCTAGTGCATTATCTTCGGGACTTTGCTTTGTGATTGTTGGCCGTATTGTCTATGCCACTTTCCTCATTTGTTAAATGTTGCGGTCGCCAGGTTGCACGAAGTACAACACTATAGGAAGGCGCACCTATAAAGGATGTGATGGTGGGCGATGTGAAAAGTAAGAAGCTAGCAAGAGTGAAGGTGCAGATGCTGGATAACGATGGTGGAGTTATAATCACCTGAAAGCAGATTGAGGCAAGCACTCGAAGACAGGGACTCAACAATCATATAACCCTCTAAATACCTATCGCTGCCCCTGGAATACTCTGTTTGGAGAGGTCACAGGTCCGCAATTGCACTCGCCTTGCTTGTGATTCTTGTGTCTCTTCACATTTTCCTCAATAATGTTGAGATATTCTAGCCTTTGAGCCTCAAACTTTTCCTGGTAGTACCGACTGACCAATATTTTGGTCCCAAAACTAGGGATTTCCCAATGTCTTTTGTCAGGTCCATCTCGTTCATCTGTAACGTTAGTCGCGAAGCTCTTTGAGCTACTTGCGACATGATCATTCCATTTCTGCCTCTCAATATCTAGTAGTTTTTCATCCACGACAAAATTTTCGCTTTCAGCTATGTACCTTGCAACAGAGTAAGGTGGAAATGGTTCTGGAGCTAGAAGGGGTGTATCCCGCGCTTTTGACATCTCAAACATCTCAATACACCTGCAAGGAAGATGCCATCCATCCTGAAAAACAACGTCGTTCTCTGTGCAAGGGTGAGGGGGATCTTGACCAGCTATAAAATAGACTTTTTTTACACCACCGAATGTGCCTAGTAATCTCGTCAAGGATTGATGCATGCTGCCGTCCGAAGTGCGGGCAAAATTGGGCAACCACCTGATTGGTAATGCAAGGTTCTCTACTCTGCTAAAGCCTCCTGTATCTTGATTGCCATGAGTTGACCGTGGAAGGGAAGAGAGGAAATCGCTGAGCTGGACGGCTACATGTTGCTGAGGCAGGTATAGAATATCCCTTTTGAAGTCAAACCAAGTTTCGGGAAGAGTGTGGGTGCCTTCGCGATATCCATTCTTGAAGGTGCGCTCATAAAATCTTGTTGCGATATTATAAGATTCTCGATTGACAAACAAGATGTCAGGAACTGGAGTTTGTGACCTGAATGCCCAAATATCGCCCACAGAATTTGCAGGTGTCTTGATGGGTTCTTGAGTTAAAACAACCACCCTAGGTAGGGGAATACAGTATTCCCATACGATTTGGCGGATGTCCGGGGGGAAATCGTTAAACTGAGGGAACGACGCCGACTTGATCTCTGTTCTCGAAGATAGAGACATTATGTTGTGAATGTTGATGGAATTACTTGTGTTATTGATCAAGGCGATTTAAGGGCTTATGTAGGCGCAGCAGGAAAAGTTAAATTCTGACTCAGCATGTAGGAACTTGACCTAACACCACACTGTTTTAATTATCTTCAGCCTTTTGAGCAGAACTGAGTATTTATTCCACGGTGAATGTTTGCAACTTTGCACGAGACAGATCATTCGATTATAGACTTTTATTGTTGTTAGGTAGGTTGGTAGTTATGTATAATCGAATTACGAATTGAACACAAACATGGGAATGCCAAAAGTAGCCTGCCTAGGTACCTTTCAAGACAGGGAAATAGGTTAACTAGAGCAGACAAATAAGAGTTTAACAAAGTCAAAGTCAATAAGTCACTGTTGATCAAATAAAAGAATATAAGAGTATTACATGCAAGGAAGAATCAACAATCATATGGCAACTGTTTTTCAGTTCTATTCCCAGTCATTTGTTATGTTCTGGTTTTTTTATACAATAACGGAAGCTTGATATTGGATTACTGGCCCCATTTCAATCTTTTCCATGTCGATGATTTTGTAGTGGAATAATTATCAGACTCTGAAGCTCTTCATGAACTATTCAGCCTTAACACCGCGGCCCCGGTTGACAGGTCAAAATATGACAATGAAAGAAGTAAACGAGAAAAGAGTCGTCGAGAATGATAACAAGGGTAAGCAAAGATGCGATTTTTGAATGTACTTGAGATAATGTGACTGCGCCGAAGAGTCTAAGTTGATGTATGGCTAGACGACCACTAGAATATTGATTCAGGCGACTCTTTTCGTAGAGACGCTCCTCGGCCAGAAAACTCAAGGGACATTGAGTGCCACATTCATCCCCTAGCATAAGGATGAAAGCCTCTATTGCCACCCCTTCCACCACCTCTGTAGTTCGCACCAGGCTTTCCAGCATTCTTCGGACCTGTCGGAGCACCAGCAGGAGCATTCGGTGCCGCCGCAGGAGGAGCAGATCCCCTATCACTTCCTCCACCTCCACCTCCACGACCTCTTCCACCACCAAATCCACCACGAGCGCCGCCACCACCACCACTTCCTGGTTGAGGAACATCGTCATACATACCCTCCCAAGAAGTTGGTCCACCACCTCCACCCATTCCATATCCACCCCCACTACCGCCACCTCCATATTGAGATTGTTCGCGTTGAGCACGTCTCATTTGTTGTTGTTCGTATTTTTGTTGCTCGAAGAGACCTTGTTCATAGGCATTATAGCCAGGTGTGCCCATTCGACCACCTGGATTACTACCACCTCCTGCTGGAAAGTTACCTCCTTGTCCACCCATGGCCTGTTGCATCTGCATTTGTTGCATTTGTTGCATCTGTTGCATCATAGCTGGATTCATACTAGCCATTGCCGCCATTCCAGCCGTTGGACTTTGAGGACTTTGACTACGCGCGCCAGCACCTCCTCCCCCTTGCATTTGTTGCTGCATTTGTTGCATTTGCTGCATCTGAGCCATTTGGGCCATCATGGTAGGATTCATACCACCTGGCATCCCGCCTGGCATTTGTCCTCGTCCTCCTCCCATGGCCATTTGTTGTTGCATTAGTGCAAAATACTGTTGCATGCGCTGCCAATATTGAGCCATTAACTGAGGAGTCATACCACCTGGGACATTCATCTGACCACCTTGTTGCTGTTGATTAGAACTCTGAAATTCGTCATTGGCGTTTCCTCCTTTCTTGAATCGACTGCCTCGTGGTCCCCTGGTTTCTTCCTCTTCTCGTATGTTGCCTCGAGGCTGGGCTTTCTTGACCTCGATTGGCTTTCCATGAATTTCGAGTGGAGCCTCCAAGCATGCCTCAACAGCGGCTTCACTATCGAATGTGACGAATCCGAATCCTCGCGGTCTACCAGTGTCTTTGTCCATCATAAGAGTGGCATCTACAACTCGTCCAAATTGTGTAAAGTACTCTTTGAAATCTTGTTCGGAAGCATCCTGACTGACACCACCAACGAAAATCTTGCTTGTACGTTCTTGCTCATCTCTGGGAATAGCGCGTTTGGGATCAATCTTAAAAGTTGAATGTGAGTGAGTGCCTTTTGAAGCCATGGGGAGAAATTTGGAAGGATAAGAGCGTAAAGAATTGTTAAAAGTTTTGAGATCGGGTCTTACTATTTTGCCGTCAAGGTAATGTTCTTTAACCATGACAATATTGACAGTCCGGGCATCTTTGAATGTCAGGAATCCAAATCCTCGAGATCGACCAGAGGCACCATCTCTCATAACAGTACATTCAAGTACTTCACCAAATTGTGAGAAGTAATCCTTCAATGATTCTATAATCTAAAGTTAGTTGTCATACAGGGGTTAAGCGTAACTATGATATTTGGCCTTCTCACCATCTGTCGTTTCCCAATTCAATCCACCAATGAACATTTTACTAAGCAGGAAAAAGTTAGCATTCTGGCTATACTTATCAATTCATATGGCGACAATGAGAACAGGCAAAGAAGTCGCTCCATATTAGTTATCTTCAAAGCAATCAGTGCAACAGTGCTTTCTCCTGGGCTGTTTCACATCTCGGGGACGAGATGACATCCTTTCTCGATTGTTGACTGGAAAAATAGTTTGTAACTGGGCTGCAGGCGAAGGAGCAAGGGTGGGTTGGGGTTTAAGGGACCACATCTGGCATTTGATGGAGCTTTCGACATTTCCAGCATGATGTTAACGCCAGGTACACACCCAAGCAATAACCGTCTAACATTGCCTGCAAATCATGCAATAACGACAGAACAGATGGCACCATGAGATATCCAAAAAAAAATCGCGTTTTTTTGCTATCGTGATGCTAGGTACTGGCGTCGAAGCTATGGGCTATGGCCTATCTGTGTCTGTGGCTCTATGAAGATTATATCGACAATAGGCTATGTAGGAGTAGTAGTAGTAGTAGCAGGTTTGACTATTGCCGTTGTGGATGGCGAATGCATGTGGTGTGTATACCCAATTATCTCAAATCAAATGACTCTGAGCTTATTCCAACGCCATTCCCTCTCCATGCTCCCTTAGCCTTGAATCAGTCCAAAGTAAATACCCAATGCCAAAGCAGGATATAATATTGGATCAAGCGCCCCAAGACCCCTTCACATAGTCACATAAACCCCCGAAAGCTCCCATCCAAATTTACCCGTCTCCATCTCGTTTGATTCCATTCATGATTACAACTCCAGTTTCCAGATATGCTGCCAGCTCATATCTCGACCTCTGCATCAATCCCAACACATCATATCCATGATCTCCATATACCATGCTCGGTGTGAGTTGAGCCCGGAGCTCCGTGACTACAGTCATATTGCAAATGTGCAGAATAGCAATGATAAAGTGTAAAGGAAAAAATCTGTAATCTTACCCGTCTTCCTTAATTCCTGGGCCTTGTGCTTCATCCCTGGTGGAAGGAGCATCATAACCACCCCCATTGCCATTTCCGCTTCCCAGATTGAAATCTATGTCCTCATCCACATCTTGTTCACCATTGTACATTTGTTGATCTTCATCTCCATCTCCATTTTGTGGATTTTGTTCAATATCTTGTTCGGCTTGTATTTCAGCTTTGGTTTCTGTAGTTGGGGCTGGTGGTTGGGCAGTAGGTTCAGCCAGTGCCTCTGATGGATTTGCGGCGTTGTCATCTTCGGTGTACCTTAATGCAATGTATCAGCTGAATGTTTTGCGACGTGTTGATAGAGGCGCGACCAGAGAAATTTTGGAAAGTAGGTGTAAGGTGGATAGTACATACAAGTCAGCGAAGAGATCTTCCTCGAAATTCTCGGCTTCAGCCATGATGAGTCTGTCCGTTTTCTGTGAGATAAGTTGATCCAATTCAATTCAAGGTAAATTTGTAGAACGATGCGCGACTGCCGTTTCGTGTGCTTCTCGATGAAGAAGCTTTGCGAAAGGGCTGCAGTCTTGATCGCAAGTTACTAGAAGTGTTTAGAAGATTCAAGGAGTGTGTTGGGAGAGTTATTGAGGTTGAGGCGGAAATGGAAAGGAGATTGTAAGTGATGTAAATCGAGAGAAAAAGATTGATATAGAGATTCCAATTCAAGAGAGTCAATATCTAAATGGAAGGTCTGCTAAGGAGGAAAGGCCTTAAACCCAATAATAACATTTGAATCGATAGCATGGCGCGCCCTGGTCCGTTCCGCCTTAGTGTGATTTTAGCGTACCAATTCTGAGCTAGCGGGGCTTTCCCCGCCTGAGCCTGCGCAATGTACCCATACCATACCACATTCAAACAAAAGGAACAGTATTGAACAGTATTGAACTTCGAAATATAGAAAGACTACGAAAGGAATGAAAAACAAAGTATTGCAACTAGGCCATCCATTCTATGAGGGGTTGTGAAGATGTTCTCTTCTTCCAATGGTAGCAAAAAACCAGTACAACAGGTATGCAATGCCAATGTCCAAGTTGCTTGCATTATCCAGCTGACTCGAGCCACTATTGTAGGAGATGGTTCAGGTTGGTCAGTTTCCCCCCCCTACCCTCTGTCTTGAAGAATGAGCAGAGTTCTGCATGCTATACTATGCGCGATACATTCTCTTTATCTGACTGATAACTGACCTCACATTATAGAGCGTGCTGAGTACGTTTCCAATCGAGATCTCTTTGCGCTCCGCTTGACAGAAGCTTTGAGTTGCAGTTTTGAGATATGAATCCCAGGGACTGACATGAACAGATCATCATCTCCCTTTTGGCGTGCCCGAACAGCAAGTGGTCGCCGTGATGCATCGCCTAAGAAGCAAAGTAGCGATTCGGGACCCGGGCTTGTTGTGGGAGCTGGATACTCTCATGCCGACATACTGAAGTTTGATAACCTGCATGTTTCACAATGTCATCATGTTGTAGAATACCATCTAACCTAGAGTTTAGATCATTATCTAACACCTCACGCCCCCGAACGCCTCCTTCCAACCCTTCGCACAAGCATCGAAGCAATACTCCACCGCAACGAGGTCCGGCAACATTGTCCCCGCCACCTCGTAGAACCTATACAGATTTCATATCGCATACCAATAACGATTGGGCTGCAGATGATGAAGAGGAGGAAGAAGACGAGTATGGATATGAGGATGATGATGGAGATGATTTTGGCCTTCCAAGTATCTCCAGCAAGAAGCGCAAGAACCAGAGCCGTCTGAAAAGTGCGTCAGCTGGTACCGCAGTTGAAGAAGGTAGTAGCACTCCGTGGCGCTCTAGTTTTGGGGCGAGTGCAATGGGCTTAGGGTCGCGAAGAATGTCAAACAGTGCAGACATTGCGATTGAAAGACCAGCGCCAAGTTATCCAGTTGCGAAAAAGAGCGAAGGGAAGATACTCCGGCCTCAATATAAAGAAATACTCCGGGATCCGGCAAATTCTCTACATCTAATAGATCACCCTCCAGTACCGCCTAATGCCACATCGAAAGAAGTAGAAGCACACGGAGCCCGGATAACGCGAATAAACAAATTTAAAAAGATATTACAAGCTACCTCGATACCTTTGACCGAACTCAGAGATGCCTCTTGGAATGGAATACCAGAAGAAGTTCGTGCGATGTCGTGGCAACTCCTACTTGGTTATCTTCCGACTAGTAGCGAAAGACGCGTAGGCACACTGGAACGTAAACGAAAGGAATATCTTGATGGGGTACGACAAGCTTTCGAAAAAGGTGGCTCTAATTCTGCTCCCACTGGCAAATCCAGAGGACTTGATGAAGCAATTTGGCACCAGATCAGCATCGACGTTCCGCGAACTAATCCTCACTTGGAGCTTTACAGTTATGAAGCTACACAACGATCTTTAGAAAGGATACTATATGTTTGGGCGATTCGCCATCCTGCAAGTGGTTATGTTCAAGGCATTAATGACCTTGTCACGCCATTCTGGCAGGTTTTCCTCGCAACCTATATCGCAGATTCAGATGTAGAAAGTGGCATGGATCCAGGGCAGCTCCCAAAACCAGTGTTAGATGCAGTTGAAGCAGATTCATTTTGGTGTTTAACAAAACTTTTGGATGGCATTCAGGATAACTATATTTTTGCGCAGCCAGGGATTCAACGTCAAGTGGCGTCACTTCGGGATCTAACCGCAAGGATCGATGAGCCATTGGCCAAGCATCTCCAAGCAGAAGGCGTTGAATTTATACAATTTAGTTTCCGATGGATGAACTGTCTTTTGATGCGGGAGATTAGTGTTCAGAATACTATTAGAATGTGGGACACTTACTTGGTTAGTAACAAATTCCCCCTTTCTTTTCCACTACTAACACGAACAATGAGGCCGAGGAGCAAGGTTTCTCAGAATTTCACTTATATGTGTGCCTTGCATTTCTTGTAAAATGGTCCTCTAAATTACTAAAGATGGACTTCCAAGAGATTATGATGTTTCTTCAAGCGCTACCAACTCGCAACTGGACGGAGACTGATATCAATATGCTTCTGGGAGAAGCATTCGTATGGCAATCCCTTTTCAAGGGCTCCTCGTCACATTTACGTGGCAGCAGTAGTACTACACCCTCGAGTGCCCCTTATTGAATAATCTTGGGTAGAAGCATTATACCAAATATCCACACTATTCAATATTGTGGACGAATGACTGGGATTCAGGTTATAGGTTATGGCGTTATCGGCGAGTGGGACATGAGAGACTCATAAGTCGAATGTATATAACGACAGAGCCACAGAGATGTATGGATTGGCAGAGGAATAATCATGCGTGTTGAGCTTTTGATATCACGGGATTTAAGACTAGGACTCGGATTTGGCCGAGTCGTTCACCTTTTGGAGGGAGCTCTTGAATTTCAATGTCAGTCGTCTAAGCTGCTTGAGTTGCATTTATTTGCACTTCTCAAACTAGACAGGTTAATAGAAGACAGAATTTTGAAATAAACGTGTATTGATTCATTCCCACGAGTTTATATTGTGTTGAATCATGTGAATTAGATAACAATGCTGTGGATGATATAGTAGGACAACTAATTACATCTCGTTAGTGTGATGTAGGAATGTAACCATGGGTTGATAACATTTATCATACTTCACGATATCCTCGGCGGAAAACTAAGAGTCAATCTTCGGTGTCTCTGAATTCACCATGCACAATATGTAACTTTGCTGATCATTGCATTATTGATTGAATGCTAAAAAGTTTCGATATTATATTCTACCGAGAGTTGTGTCTAGCAACAAGTCCTCGATACCATTTGTTGAAATATATACGTCGATTGAATATTGTACATGATTCTATAATGCTGCTCATTGACACCCATCTCTTTCGTATCTAACTCCCAACGCCTAACTCTGGACAATATAGAAATTGCCTTTCCAACTCTGAGTTTGCCTATCGGACAAGAGCTCCATTCAAGAAGATATACAAGAACAATTCGTGAAGGAAAATACAGTATTAGCATTTGATATTCAAATCCTGTTGAACCAAAATCATTTATTTTCATCATAGCCCTAAAATCCCACCTCCCTAACCTTCCCAGCCCGTCCCCAAACATCATATTCTATCCACCTCGCTACGCCCCTTCTTCCCTTTGCTACCACACCCGCTGGATTCATAACATGACACCCCTCGTACGTCAAGCAAAATGCCGGACTATCTATATCACACAAAACAATTGCTGTAGGCAATGGATAGATACTCAAAGCATTTGAGAAATCCCAATGCTGGGGTGCGATATTGAGAGGAAAGGGTGAAAGATGACCCTGATCGAGGAGTGTCCTAGTAAGACGACGCGCGGTATGGATATCGGGGTCGATCTCTGGAGGAGGTGTGGAAGAGGGAATTGAGGAGGGAGGTGGCGACATATCTATATCTTCATCTTCGTCGTTTTCAGGGGTTGACTTTTGTGATGATTTGAGAGTAACGGCGGTACGACGTAATCGTCCGCTGACGTCGTCGCGAAATACTACCAGTTCGCAACTCATGCCAAATAAGCTGACTCTTGCTGGATTGCTCGTCCAAACGGCTTCTCCATCTCCTTTCTTTCCGTTTTCTTTTTCCATTTCAGTATTTGCGTTTGCAAAGGCACGTTTTATGCGGGAAGTGAACATTTCCGGTACAGGTTTTCTAGGTAGAGGAACAGTAGACCCGGATGAGAAGGCTGAAACCCATGCGTCGTTGGGGCCAGGGACAAAGATGAATGTTGCTGTACTTAGAAGGGTAGGGTATTCAGAGAGGACGGCGGCGAGGGAATCAAAATATTCTTTATATTCTATAGAGCCTCCCGATCCACCCCGAGCGAGTACGGCATGAGAGACGAAAGAGCCGAGTAGGATAAAGGTCATAGGTGTACAGCCTTCTGGTTCAGACGAGTATAGGGAGAGGATCTTTTTGAGGGCTTGAAGAGTTTGAGGGACGTCGAGATGTACATCACCAAGAATCACTACACGGCCTCTGGATGGAGGTGGGGGATCATCCGCATCTGTGTCAGGGGGAGGTGGCCGGAGAAGCTTCTGTTCCAGTCGTTGCATTTTGGTGCCTAGGGCACGAGAACTACCCACGCCTAGAAAATCTACCCAGCCGAAACCACCGCCGGCTGTGGTATCTCCCTCACCGGCAGTGCCTAGAGTCACATGACGGCGTTCGGGAGGAGGATGGCCGATGAAGAAGCCGACGAATTTTCCGGAAATAGTACCTCCTACGCCTCCATTTCCACCAAGACGGGATGATGTTCCAGTTTCATCTTCCTCGTATGTGCCATCTACGAGTACCATCATTCCAGGGGCAAACCAGGCGCTATCTTCGGGGATGGCTGTTGCGTGTGTAAGATCGAGAGCGATGCTGCCCGTCAGGTCATTAATGGCGAGGGTACCAGTGGGTGAAATGCTGAGAAGGCCGAGAAGCATGTGAGTGCTACGATTGCGGCCGAGAAGATTAGCTATCGGCGTTAATTTGTATGATTGTTGTTGGGTGGTAATGGCGGATGTGCTACGTTGAAGGGAAGCTTTGCCACCTTGAAAAGCGGGCGTCTGGAAAGATTCATTGCGAAGTAGACGTTGATGTATAACGTTATAGCGGTTTTGGAAGAGCAATGTTTTATGGGACGCTGGTGGGAATAATGAAGGTTTGGAGGTATCTCTGTGTGGCATTAGTCGACCCAGACGAAAGTTTATCATTGAAACATACCTATCAAAGTGCTTTTTAGCAACATTATACACCAGTCGAGGTTGCTCAAAAGCATCAATGACCTTTAACCACTTCCTTGGATCCATCAGGCCATCCTCATCTTCCTCATCATTAACCTCCAACGTTGACAATCCCAAGCTTGACTGACTATCCTCTCTAGGTATATTCCCTGGCCGTAGTCCAAGTCTGGTATGATTGACCTGTCCATATTGTGATGATCCCAATACCAAACTGTTCTGCCGGCTTAATTCTCTTCCTACAACTATCCTTCCACCACTCATATTCCCTTCCAGAGCTTTCAGAATCTCCTTCAATTCCGTCCCCTCTCCATCGACAATAACACCACCACTCCTATTTTTCCAACTCTTTGTAACCTCCTCTAAAACTCTCTCTGCCAGTCCTTCTTCCCTCCATCCTGTTCCACAATGCTTTCCAATAAAAGTAGCCAACACCTGTAATGCCGACGACGTCAATGTTAAACTATGCTTCTTTGTGAAAGTGCGAAAAGCCAATGGTCTTAAAGTCGCAGGAGGAAGGAGAATTGGCAGAATACTCGCTTTTGGTATAGGAGCTGCGATGGGATTGAAGGGTCGTATGGGATGTACTGGTGTTGCAAATGCAGGCGACGATGAGGGGATGGGATTCGAATTTGTAGCGGGGGTAGCAGGAGGTCTGAAAAGCGGAGGGGCTTTTGATTTCGTGGTGGGATTGAGGCGAGCCATATTTTCAATTAGGTTTCCAAACTTCCCTATAAATTGTCGTTTGAATCGTTTTCAACCATGCATTTCGTAAATTCATATATGCTTCATACATTTGTTCAATATTTTGATCAAGGCTTGTGAGACGCGTTATTGACGCGTAAAAGTTAAAGTGCTTTCAAGTTTCGCGTAAAGCTCAGCTAAGTCGGGTACCCCACTTTTGGGCCACCCCTCTTTTAAACCACCTTAAAAATTCATATTATATAGTTTTAAAATATTATTTATTCAACAACTATTCGGCATTATAATAAATACTTGAAGCTACACTTTTATTATCATCATTAACATCTCCTATATCAATTTCACAATCTCCCACCACAATTTGCATCTTCCTAATCTTTTTAATCTTAAAAAACTTCGAATTTGGATTAGTTTTTATTTTACGCTTTTTTTTAAAAACAATTTGTTTTAATTGATACTCCAATTACTTTATTCGATACTCAGACTACAGAATTTTATAATCCTTAATATCAAATCCTTTAATAATCTTTTTAAAAAGCTAGTAGTGAGTATAAAAATCGATCTTTTCGTTTTGAAGGAATATATATAAATATAATCTTAAATCACTAGCTTTTCGAAATGTTTTAAAAATTGAAATTGCAGACTCCTTATTCTATTAATGTACAGAATTATTATCAGAATGTAAATTCTGATTTGTAACTTCCTTATTACTATTCTCAAATAACAATCTGAATATAATAAGCTTAATGCAGTTTAAAGGCCATAAATCTGAAGCTTTCCACCCAGATAGTATATTATATTCTATTAAACTATTCAATTGTGCTTTTTGATAGTATATGAGGAAATTAGTTTTTTTAATTGCTTTAGAATCTGATAAAAAGGCTAATTTATTGAGGTAGTGTCTGTATGTTCTTTTAAAAGATAAGAATACAAATAAATCAAGAGGTTGTAGGATGTGTGATGTATGTGATGGAAGGAATAAGAGGTGTATATTGTACTTAAAGCATTCATACATAAATTCAGTAATTTCATGACTTCTATGTCTATCTAATATAAGAAGTTTTGGTTTATCCAATAAAAGGAGGGCTATCTGAGGTATAAAGACCTTTTTAAACCATTCTAGGGCAGTATCATTTGTAGTCTACCTATTATCTGTAGCAGTGAAATGCTATCTTTTATAGAACTTTAAATCAATCGGAAATTATTGTTGTTGTACTGATTTTCTCTTTAATATAATGAGGGGATTAAAAGCTTTTCTTATAGCTAAGATGTATTTTATAAGTGATGTTCAAGTTCTAAAACCAAACTCCTTTTTCTAAATAAAATGATATTCTGAGCTTTCTAAAATTAATCTATTTAGTTTTTAATCTTTTTGTATATCTATTTTATCTATATTATACTGGTGCTGAGATTTAATATAACAAATTGAGAGCAAATCCAACTTTGGAAACTATTGATTAATAGTATTAACAATTGCACTTTTGATATGTACTGAATCGATTCTAACTTATCTTTTAATTCTAATTTTTGGATTTTTTCGAAAAAAGTTTATAATCTATTATTTCCCAAATATAAAATCATCTCCTTTAATATCGAGAAAACACTTTTCAATTTCTTGAATTTGTTGATGTGTAGAACTAATACCCAAAGACTTTTGAATTAATATTTAATCTATTAATCGTTTTTTCTGTATCGGGACTATCTTTTGCATATGTTGCGCACCTTTTTCATAAGATAGGTAACTATTTATATGGTTTTGAAGAGTAATTCTTGGAATTCTATAATTCGAAGTGGCTTGTTGGATTGAATGTTTATTTATTATTATATGTAAAGTTGAATTAATATCAATTTTGGTATATATCTTAGGTATAATGTAAATAATGATATATCAAAAATTTAAATTAATTGATTTAAGTGTTGTGAAATTATTAAAGAATAAATAAGAGAGGTTCCTTCTTGCAGTGAGCTTTTTTGAGGTGGCCCAAATGGGGGGTGGCCCGAAAGTGGGGTACCCGACTTAATCCCTGCAAATCTAGTCCTTCAGCAACTTACGACTATGAGCTTCAAAAACAAGTTATTATCTCATTCACTTATCTTAAATTCATTTCTATATCACTTCCTAACTCCACCATTTATCAATTGTTAACGTTCTACAGTTACAATTGAACAACAAGATTGACCTTTCCCAAAGCTCTACCAATTACCTCATTCGCGCATCTTAAATTCCCAATTGCTCACCTATAAAGCTATAATGGCAGAACCAGTCGAGCCACCCATCACCTTATCCGCGCAAGCATCCGCAGATTTGGAAGCATACAATTCGGCCAAAGTATCGCTCGCTGAATACTGTGCAAAAGGAACTGCTGAATATGCACAAAAGCGTTACGACGATGCCGTAGATCATTATGCGCAAGCCGCCGAATTGCAGGCTGAAATCAACGGAGAAATGTCACCGGAGAATGCAGAGATTCTGTTCTTGTATGGAAGAGCCCTCTTCAAGGTTGCGCAGCAACAAAGTGATGTATTGGGTGGTAGAGCTGGAGGTGAGAAACAAAAGCCTAAGAAGAAGAATGGCGCAAAGAAAGTAGATGCCATTGCAGAAGAAGATGAGACCGTTAAGGCGGAAGATGAGAAAAAGGATGAGGCCGGAAAGACAGAAGCAGAAGAAAAGGCAGATAAGGTGGCCGAGGAAGAGGTTGCGATAATTGCAAATGGAGGCGCTACCAAGAAAGAGGAGAGTTCTAGCACAAATCCAAATAAGCCTCTGTTTACGTTCACTGGAGATGAGAATTTTGAAGATTCAGATGAGGAGGAAGAGGAAGCAGAGGAAGAAGATGAAGAAGACGATCCCCTCAATATTGCTTTCGACATCCTGGATTTGACCCGTGTATTATTCGAGAAGAGGTTACAGGCGGATGAGGGGGAGGGCAAGGGTAAAGAGACTGGCGATAATCCTATGACTACCCATATCAAAGAGAGGCTTGCGGATACACGTGATCTCTTGGGAGAGATTTCTCTTGAAAATGAAAGGTGCATGAGGTTTATGCTACAAAATTTCCATCAATTGCTAACATTTACATAGATTTCCAGCTGCAGTTGCAGATTTCAAGGAATCCCTCGTCTTGAAACAGAGTCTCTTCCCAGAAGAAGATGAACAAATTGCCGAAGCGCATTATAAATTATCCCTCGCCCTCGAATTTGCATCGATTACACAAACTGAAACCGACGATAAGAAGCCCAACGCAGGAGCCGACAATGTTGACGAGGAAATGAGAGCTGAAGCTGTCAAAGAATTGGAATTGGCGATCAAGAGCACCAAACTCAAGCTACACAATCAAGAAGTTGAATTGGCAGAGTCGGCCGTATCAGAAGATAATGATGTTACAAGACACAGAATCGCCGATGTCAAAAGTATCGTTGCGGATATGGAACTTCGTGTACGTTATCCACTTCCCTTCTCCCAAACTTCTACATCGGGAGCAATATACTAACACCCTTGTCCCACAGCTCAAAGAACTCCGCGCTCCACCTGTGGACATCAACCAGGCTTTGGCTTCAGCCCTCGCTCCAGCTGGCGCAACCCAATCCAATGCTATGAGTGGCATTCTGGGAAGTGTCCTCGGTGAATCTGCATCTGATACCGCTGCACGTGTTGAAGAAGCCAAAAAGACAGCTACGGATCTAACAGGTTTAGTCAGACATAAGAAAAAGGAGACTAAGGATTTACCAATACAATCAGGTTCGAAGAGAAAGGCAGAAGAAGAGCCAGAAGTTGAGGGCGAAAGTAGTGATGGGGGAAAAGAGAAGAAAGCCAAGGTTGCTAGTGTAGAGGAAACTGCTGAGAAGACTGCTTAGTTGTTTTTTCGACTGAGTTTACCTTGGGATGAAAAGAAAAGCGACATTTTAACGACAGGGGAACAATTGGATCCAATAGTGGAAGCAAAACGAGTTTGTAATAAAATGACTGGTGCTAGGCAGGCGTCTATATGAAATCACATAGGATACTATGGATTATTTTCAGTGATCATTTCGATCCACTGTGTATGTACAATGAATGATCAACGTGGTTTCAATTACGATACACGAATGAAGTCGAGAACCTGATTGAAATTTCAAAGCTTTTCCTTTAGGAACAACAAGTAAGAGAAAGGGATACTGTAAAGGTCGTGAATGAGATACTAAACAGACATCAGTTTCGATTGCCAGATCCAATAGACATTGATATGTTATCCCTCCCGGTGAGCTCCGACACAAAGCTCACCGGGAACACACTAGTAATTAATGAACATTGAAAAGAGCACATGATTCTCTCGAATATATGTATACTTTATCATCAACAGTCAAAAGATTCAAACCCAACTATTCATGTATCAAATAACAAATTTCTTCACTCCCTATCTCGCAATCTCACGATCTCAAGCAACACAATCATGAATAGGGTTGAAAGTTTGTATAATACTTATTGAATACTATATATATTATAACTATTCATGAGCCAATTAAGAGAACCTACGATCCATGAATATGAGTACTTATTTTTTATTTCCCAATCCTTCGTATTTTCATTCATTCATTCCATCCATCCGTTCCATCCCATCCCATCCCATTCATTCCTAGCCATTGAGGTCCCCTGAAAATTAATCGCCAAACTCCATGCTATACCTGATATTACTATTTAGCAACCCCAGAAGACAACGATGATAATACTACTACTACCCAATTCTGAGCTTCACCTGCTCGATTGTATTTGCATGAATGCTCATCTTCTCGTCTTTTCTCGCATCTTATCCGACTCCAGAATTTATTTCTGAAGATTACTGTCGCTCATTAACCACTTTCACTTCTACCTCAACTCTAATACCCCCTCATCCAACACTCCAAACAACACCTCTACTTCCCTTTGCACCTTTCCAATTTCCTCTGCCAATTGTCCCGTTACCAATATGAAAGCATACAAGATTTCATAATCCTCATCTTTCACTGTGATTCCCTGACTTGATCTTCTCTGCACCCCGGCCCCTTGCAACTCCAATCCACCAGAGCTTGATAATCCATCATCCTCATCGTTTACTTGCGTGGGTTCGTCCTCATTACTGCGACGGTTACTAATGGACATGTTTTTTCTATATTGGAAAATCTTTGCTAGGAGGCGATCGCGTGAATGAGCCGTGCTGGGAAGGCCGTCTGTTAAGAGAGGGTACTCGAGTTTCATCGAGGAGGCCATGACTATTCATTATTATTAGTGTCTTGAAAATTTGTGACTTTGAGTTGGCGAAAAGTACAAACCTTGAAACAAATGGCTAATTCTCGCACAAAGTTGCGCTCTTTCGTCTTCCGTGAATTTCAATAACAAAGCCTCACCCTCACTAGCTTCAGCATTCTTTTGGATTACTACATTCATAGCATGAAAAGCATCCAGCATCTTAGTCGTAGCTTCGACTATGCGCCCATAGGTAGCAGACGGGAATGGGCCTCGAAGTTCGAATTCGCTTGTGGCTGAGCTTCGAAGTTTGTCAAGTACGAATATATACCTTTGAAATTCGAATTCTTCTCTCAAATTCATGTATGCATATTGAGACTCGCCTTCTA
The DNA here is from genome assembly GCA_014898485.2 of Botrytis squamosa. NCBI lineage: Eukaryota > Fungi > Ascomycota > Leotiomycetes > Helotiales > Sclerotiniaceae > Botrytis > Botrytis squamosa. The sequence goes on from RCTC02000009.1 coordinate 89,625, forward strand.
CAATTGTTGATAGAGGATCTCTTTTCCAGACAAGACCCATTCGCAACCACAGAAGCGACAAACCTTCTTTGAATTTTTGTCTTGCTGAAATCGGCCATACAATTCTTGTGATGATCAAACCCCAAATACAACCTGCAAGAACCGCAACAACTCTGTGAAATGCGATTTCGGTGATGATTGGTCTGACACCGCCTTCGTCGTCATCTTGGTCGGAATCTTTAACTGATAAAGAATACGCGTACAAGCAAGAAAGGTTGTAGGTAAGCATAATAAAGCGACCGAAGGGGCCATTACCTTTTGCAATGATAATATAGAAACACGGCAAACTGACAATCCATCCACAGAAAGCTAATGCGTAAGGATTACCGGCACAAATAACCCAAACCACACATGCGATTACGGCGCCGATGAAAGTACCAATGAAACGAGCCCAACCAGTAGTGTTAGATGCTCCAATTGTCATACTACACACTAACATGTAAGACAAAAGTCCCCATTCTCCTCTATAATGCTGATATGTTGGTCTTGTGCCGGGTATGAAAGCAAATAGAGCATAAAGAGCAGCTCCGAGGCCAACTTTTACGGCAAATCGAACTAGAAATTGGTGAGTGGGGTATAAAAGGCTTACTTTGGACAACACTTACTATCATCACGGTCCAGAAATCGTACCATGCACATTGCCTTACGTCGTATAATACCTCCCTTAGTTTCTGAGCTCACTCTAGAAGTGATTTCAACTTTTCTATATCCAAGCCTGGTGCGTAAAGGATCAGGAATGTCTTTGGGCAATTCAGTGCCTACATCCCTCGCAATAAGTTGTTCCTGCTCTTCATCATCGATAGCATCTGCTTTGGATTGACGATTAGACTTTCGCCAAAACATGAGCCATTTCCACGAGCGATGTTTTGAACTCTCTACTTCCTCTTTCAATTCTTCTAGGATTGCCAAATAGTTTTGCATCTCGCTTGCAAAATCTTGAAGATTGAAACTAAAATGACCGCAGCTTGCAGCCACTTCTTCGAAATCAGCTTCAATACTTTCAGGACGGGTTCTATCAAGTTCTTTAGATTTATAAAGCTCCTTCAGTGCTTGAGCTCTTGCGTTGCTGTAAAGTTTTCTACAAATAAATTGTTAGTTTCTGGGCTTGTAGAGGTAAGTTGGATATCCTTACAATGCTTCTGTCAGACTTGATCGGAAATGTTCATTTATAGTAATACGGTATTCAGGCCCTTCGGCAAATGGTAGCTCTTCTAGGATTTGCGAGAGTGTATATGCGAGCGACTTCATTGACGGGCCAAGATGAAGAATAAATCGTCCAAAAATTTCTGATGGAGATCGAACCGTAGGCATAACTATACTCGACAAAGTGGTTTCGGTACCTTGGCGAGTGAGAAACTTAGGTCTCTCTGAAATGGCATCGAGATCACTGCCTTCTTCCGATGCTTCCTCAATGGCTCCGAGAACTGCAAAACGATCTGATTTGCTGCTGATGGGTCGACTGATGGAATTTGTTTGATAAGGCGGGAAGCCATGTGAGCCCGTTGGTGTTGCGCTGCCTAATGGAGGTTCTTGAAGCAACGAAAATTGTGTCATTGCAGCACTCCGTAATCCTCCAATGGATTGGGCAAGTGTTTGCATGCAACCAACAAGCCTCGCTTCAATTGCATATTCGTTTTCAGTGCCTAGAATGTAATGTTCCAGCTTCGCCTCCTTTAAATTCTTTGTGAGCTGAGTAAAGACCGATTTGTATTGCTTTTGAGCTCGATCAAAGGAGGTCGAGCGCAAATCAGTTTCAGAACCACTAAGGAATCCTCGAGTAATCATAGTAAGCATATCCCCAAATGAGTCTGTGGTCTTGATCATGCTTTCTCGAAGCTCTGCTCGAGCAGATATCGGCCATGCCTTTCAGAAATCAGTAATTGTCCTTAGCAGCTGTAAGGAAGAGAATGACTAACCAATAAGCTGACGATTGACGTTGAAACCATCCCCATAATAACCATCTTCATGACCTGTACAATTTTATCATTTGAAAAAACACCCACTTGCACCGCATTCTCTTTTGTGAGGACCGTAATGATCGCCAAACTTGCCAGACTACAAGCAACACTAACCAATGGAGCATTGTAGGCCTGCTTGAACCAGCCGATGAATCCTAGACCACCCCCACAGAACACTATGAGAATAAGGGTATAACCAAGTTCTATGAGGCCCAATTGAGTTTCGCAGTACACCGAGACCGCCATGCTCGACACTGATATGAAGACCGCGTATAGGAATGCCGATATACCCAGTATTGCGGCTTCAATCATGGAACCCGATGATCTCGCTGGGTGAAAGTATACCGTGATCGTAGCAACCATATGTTTCCCATCTTGTTGCCCCAAAAAGTTGGCCAAGTGCGGTGAGAAAGTCGCCATACTCCCAAGTGTGTATGCTAATGAGCATTTTAGAATTCCCTTTCCAGTAGGTGTTTTTATCCATTGTGCAAATTCCTTTGAGGATTTAACACAGTTTTTCCAACCTCTTTGGAATACGTTTGTGTTTTCTCCCGTCAAATTTAGACCCAAGCCCAAACCTTCTTCATGTGGATGTGATCGCACTGGTCCGTCAAATCCTGAGGGACCTCGCAGTGTAATTTGTCTGCGAACTCGTTCTCCTGTACTAGGTAATACGAATGTTCCATTCCGTAATTTCTATTGTGATGTGACACAAGATTAGTCCTCAGTCCATTCTCTTGCGCAAATCCTATAGTAACATACCCCTCGCTTTGCGCCATTCTTTCCAAACCTTCTATCTCGTTGAGCGTCCCTATTTACGGGCGACGCGCTGGACCCTTCTGAAGCCGATGGCGAGGAACTCATGATAGCTATTTCCGTTCTTTCATAGCTTTTTGTTGTTATTACAAAAACAATCGGATTTGCTCGAAGTTGGAGTTGGTGATCTGAGATTATCGGTGGCGCAGGTTGCAGCACTAAAATATAGCTACCCCGGATTCTTTGTTAGGCGCTAAGTGGAGACTCATCGATAACCAATGTCAGTAACATTCAGCGCATCATCCTTTCAATGAATCAGAAGACAGGAAACGAATTGTTATGAGTACCCAACAATAAGGACAATGGAAAGGGCAAGGAAAGGAAAAAGGAAACGTACGGAAAAGATTCTATCATTTGTTATCGACAAGATAATGAATGTTCCCAGCTCAACATGAATACGAATCCGGTGCTGTCTATCACCGCTGCAGATTTCCAAGCCATCCCGAATGGTATATCGCGACATATATCTTACCCCGATCATCAAGTTGCGTGTTGATCATCTGGGATTTAGTGTAATGCGATTTCAAGATTCGGATATCATTACCACTCAATGCTACTGTACGGTTATACCGCTCAGCCTACCGCTGCACAAGTAAGTCCACGTGGTTGGTTTAGTTGAGCTTCAGATCGTCCTAAGTCTCACCTGATTTATTCTCATATGCATGCCATGACCCTTACAACTTCAGCTCGACGATATCAATTTGTTCAATGTGCAATGATCGATGGGTGTACGGATTGTTGACTACTAGGTATGGAACGATGTTACACTTGAAGAACATCTTCAACAGCGGTCAATATCCTTGCTCAGTCTATCTCTTTAGGAACAAGAGCTCAGAATTGTTCTCACTCGAGACCTCTATAGCATTTGCCAATACTGGTCTTCGCACATATCAAACCCCAGCATTGCTTGCTTAGTAGTATCTCTGGAAGTTCGAGAGGTGCATAGGTGTGAATGATACATCTTCTAATTTTCACAATTGCCAGTGGACCCGGATTCTTGATGTAGCACGTCTAAGAATCTCAAGTTGATTGCTTTCTTTTTCATACAATTCCCTGATGCAAATCTAGAGGCAGAGTGCTTTCCTTGCCTGTATACTTTTCTTCTGATTTCACATGATCGCGGGTCTGTTCGTTCTCTTCCCTTGGGTCGATTCGTAGAAGGTTTGCTACAATATTAATGAGCCGTGTTAAGGCTTGAAAACAAAGACTTGGCAAATTTTCTGTTGCTACCTCCTGTCAGATTATCTCGATTGAATGAGCCCATGGACTCTGATGGAAAATTATTTCCTGTGAGATATCAGTTTTCCCAAAAGTTGGATATTTCGTGGTTAATATCTTCCTCACTTTCACCAAGAGACGACTTGCATTTACTTACCATAAGCCCACACAACCTCATTGCATTAATTCCCAGTCCACGAACTCCACTAAGTTCATAAGGCGGTTCTCTGAAGATTTAATCTGGCCACTTAAGTCAAGCGTTTATAGCTCTAATTATTACAACCTCTAATTATGAAAGAACGACCAAATGCTAGCTTTCATCCTGCTACTTTCCAAGCTCCGAATCTGAAACATCAAAAATCCTTTTCCTTTCCGCTGAAGTATACGGGTGAGCCAGCACCTCTTATCAAAGGGGCAAGAGAAAAGCAGAGATCTGGAGATGCAAGTGATCGTAAAGATAATGCAAACAAGAATAAAGCTCCAAAAAAAGAGACGCGCATGTTCATAGAAACCCTCGAAATGGTGGTGTCGGTGACCTGAACAAGCCAGCGAAAAGCGCTAAAAAGAAGACCGGCACGGAGGGAGGCGATTCAACGGGGAAGAAAAATGGCTCTCAATTTGGAGATGCTCTTTCTAGTTTCAAGTCGAAAATGACGAGATATTGGGAAAAGGAACTATGGTTCTAGGCTGGGCATAATATTCACTTTATAGCGTCTGTTGAATTGCTTTGGACTTAGTTACTGCATTAATACACACGGGCTAATTGACAAAGATAGATGATTATGAAAGAAATCGCAAGACATTGAACTGTTTCAGTTGCAAATCATCGTACCTTTGACTGCTTTTTGTTAATTTTCGAGCGTCATTGCAAAAATTGACAACGGTATATGCATAATTACCTCCGTCGTCTGTAAGTGTGTTTGAGTCACATAACTCTCGATTACTCAGGGATTGAAATTGTTAAGATAAATAAATAATGTGGCACTCAATAATCTGAGACCTATTGAGTAGCTAAATCAAGCAAGGTGTTGCCTACTCGTGAGGTAGAACAATTGGATACTGACAGAGCGACCCTTAAAATAACCGCTTTATTTCCTCCACAGGAAAGACTTCCGGCCATTGAAAAGATCGCTTCAAGGCAGAAACCCTAAGAGTTTCCAACCAACCTGAGTTTTGTGGTCCAGCCTATGGAAATCTGATTATAAAAGTAGGATTTCGGCTACATGGAAATCACAGCACAAATTCACTTCTTCAATTCCTCATTATACCATTCAAGGTAATCCAATACAAACTTGAATCTACAATTAATTATATATATCTATCATGAGTTCCCGAGCCAGACCAGATGGCAAAGTCCCCGATGACTTGACTCATCTCAACTCTAAGAACAAAAGAGCCAAAACCTTTCCAGAGGTTCACGATCCTAGCAAAGTGAACCCCGCTAGAAACAAAATCCCCCGTGTTCCCATGCCCGACGCTACGAGCAGCAGCAGTAACAGTAACAGTAACAGAACAGCAGAGCCTGGAGTGCGTGATCTCGAGCGAGGCAAGGGGTGGGGTCTGGTCTCTATGTTTGGGAGACGGGGAGCTCATCAGTCGACTCGGAATCACGCGGGAGTAGAGATGAATGGGGAGGGTGGGAAAGCAAAGGGAAAGAAGAAGACGAGCAGAGATACCAAGAAGATTAAAAAAAGTGGTGGATTAGCGAAGCTTATTGTTGAAGAAGGAGAAAGAAAGGAAAAGTAGGTCGGATATTGAGAGGGATGGAAACTCGTTTCGGCGTAATCAGATCACTTGGAGGAAATATTGAGAGATACTAAGAAGCAGAGGACTGGGTTACAGAAATCGCGATTTTTAAATTTTGTTCTGATGGCAAGCTCGCTATTCCATCTCAATGTATGTCGGTTTGGTGATCACATTGATATGTTCTCGAACCATACGCTAGCGTGGTTTTAATAGATTACCGAGAAACTAGCTAGCGTGTCTCTACGTAAGCGAAAAAACAGGCGGAAATTGAGTACCCTTTCAAAGGACTTTTTTAATAGATTATAAATTCATTTTAAATTAAATATTGAAATTTGAAAAAAGGAAACCAAAATTTGAGTTTTCTTTGTATTGATAGTAAGTCTTTTTATTATTTGATATTATATCGAAAAGAGATCTTAGTTGTTAAAGTTCTTTCGAATGGTGGTCAATTCCCGCCTGTTTTTTTGCTTACGTAGAGCGTGTCACTAGCACACTTCTGAAAATGAGGTTCGTCGATAAGCCCTACTCTCGACTACATTCGAGATTTGATGCTCAATAGTTTATGAAAAGTGCGGATTGCAAAGACCCATACACAGTTCGATGGACATGGGAACAGTGTGCACAATGCAGGAAACGACGTGGAAATTGAGAAGAATGGTATTTCTTAGTACCTTGCGAAGATCGTAGCAGAAGTTGGCACAAGTTCGAGGAGATCTTCTGCTCGCGTAGATTGATAGCAACTACCTATGTACTGGACTAGACTTATGAAATACAGTGACTTCTTATTTCTCTCAAGAAAATTTGCAATTCTCAAGTAATTTGAGGAGTTATTATTAAGGAGAGGAAAGGTAAAAGTTCTGTACTACCAAGATGCTGATCCAAAAGCCTTCGAAACAACCAGTGGTAGTATTTTTAGTCCTTTGAGAAATGTCAAGGTGGATTTCTCCTGATCAATGTCTTTGCCTGTGACATTTTTGGAAATGTCATGCTTTTTTTGCGGTTTCTTATTCTTGGGAGTAAGACTTTCAGAAAATTCATCCAAATAGTTTCGAAATTGTTGTATTAGTTCGTCTCTCAATTGACCCTGTCGAAGTTGATCTGCGGATTCTGTTCCTGAATTCGTAATGCGGGCTTGGATCCTTCACTGAGGCCGATTTTCTGAAGGAGCAACGACCGAATCCAAGCTAATCCTCGGGTATTTATGAGATTTACGCGTTAATATTACAAACCTGAGATTCAAAACGCTTTGGGAAATCCTCATAGAGATTCATTCAAACTCAGCTTAAACAAAAGAATCAGACATTCTAACAGAAATATGTTGACAAGTTCAAGTTTCGTGCTGACTCGTGTATATTGTGTCAGAATATTTACCATACGACAACCAAACACAAATAAGTGCAAAATGAATTAATCTTACAACATGAGACAGTATATTAAAAATAAAGAAGCAACCATGATTTGTTTTGAATACATTTGCCCAGAGACCATGACAACTGCTCATAAGCTTACCTGAGCTCGGCATTCAGTCACGTTTGGTGCATCTATCGGTCTGTTGAGAAACAGTAAAAGAGAGTTCATTATTTTGGACGTTGGAATATCAGTTATGACAAAAACAAAATCTGGAGTCAAATTTCGGTAATCGAAAAAATAGTCAATTTCTAAGCAAGTCTTCCGTCAAGATGAATACACACAGGTTTCTTCGGCTAGCAATGTAAGATTACATGGCAAAGGGCCGCGGCCCTGAACAGCCAGCATACATAAATGTTACCGTTAAAAATACATCTTTGCTATCTCCGCCACAAGTTGGTACGTGTTGAATGGCATGTGCTCGTGCTAATTTCTTAAAATGTGATATAGGAATGACCAGGTCCAGGGACGTTGGTGTTGTAACCATTCATCTATAAATCAACAATGCTGGCGGCTCAATCTTTAATTCAGTGTGTTATAATTCATCTGAAGATAGATTTACCTTTTGAAGTAGTTGTATCCACTTGGGATCTTCTAATTTTCTTCTCAACGAAGATTTTCTGGAATGACCGAGTCACCTAGCACCGTGTTACTATAATATTTGAGCCGTCTGTGAGCAAGACTCTGGATTTGAGACTTCCTGATAGTCCTGCAAAACGGAAATTTGACAAGCAAACGGCAGTGGAAAAAGCCAAACAGAAACTTGAAGAAAAAGCGGCAGAGGAAAGAGTCAAACAGAAGAAACGGGACGCAGAGCAGTCATAAAGATTCGAAAATAGAGCGAGGCGTGGAGGAACTCCTTTTCCACGTAAACGTTCAAGCAATATCGACGGGGAAGAATATTCACCTAGAGAATAACTCAAGAAAGATGTACGCCCGCCGAGACCAGCGAACGGCTCCAGATCTCGCAAAATTCCGGAGCGATGGGCAGGAAATCCCGACAGGTCGAGGGGTTCGCGAAACACCTCGGGCACAAAATAATGACCCCCAAGGACGACCAGAGAGTAAAAGGTACACATATGAGCAGCCTCTTCCTGAGCGTTCTCGCAAGGACCGTGGTCAATTCTCAGTGCCAGCAGACGATATCAACTCAAGATATTTAAATAGGGAGAGAGCAGAGAAACTTGAACAGGATCGCAAAGAGAGAGAAGATCGTGAAAGACGCAAAAGAGAGAAGAAAGAGGAACAAGAAAGACGGGATGAGCAAGACAGAAGAGAAAGAGAAGATCTTGAAAGACGCAAAAGCGAGAAAGAAAAGAGGCGAGAAACATGGAATGAACACGAAAGAATAGGAAGAGAAGAAGAAGACAAAATTTACAAGCAAAAAAGGGATAAACAAGGGAGAGAGGGAGGAAAAGAGGAAGACCCATTAGAGCGCGCTTGGAATGACAAGCTCCGAAAGGAGCGTGAAAAAGTAGCTGAACAGATTGCAATTGAGGAGTCTGCTCGGAAATTTAAACCAAGAACAGCTACAAGGGAAACAATAGGCAGAGACGAAGGAGGACGCACAAAGCAAAGAGCGAGTGACAGTAATACAGTCAGAGAAGAAAAGACGGGGAAAACGCATATATGCACTAGCCAGGACGAAAGGGAAAAGGGATAGGAAGCCCAGAGATAGAAGCAGGAGTAGAGATCGGTACGATAGAGGCCATGCGCGCGTAAGACCAGCTCACCCAGAGACGAATACAGGTGGAGGTGCTCGACATAAAGACTATGGGTCATACACATATTCACCTCTTTACATTCGCAAACCGGTCCCAAAACCAGAAATGGACGGAAGAGGAGATGAGAAAATGTATAGAGACAAGAAGGATCGGGATCAGACTAGAGATCCTGAACTCATAGCACGTCCCAGACGTAGGGATGAAGCCGATCAATACGGACAATATGTGCCAACTAGGGATCCGCTTTCCTCCAGTCATGAAAGCCGACATGCTCCCCCGCTCAGCCGTAGTGCACCCCGGAAAACTGCCCACAACGACTCAGGGTATGAGTATAATGATGAAAGACCTGGGAAGTACCGTTATTGATACTCAAACACGACATGATAAAGAACTTCAATTAATATTACTTTTTATCACTGCAATCAAGCATTTTGATTTAGGGAAGAGTGATCGGACAAGAAAGAAATTGAAAATATAAGTTTTTTGAAATAATTCGTTTTGTTGTATTTGAGTGCCAGCGACTGTAGTCATTGCCATCATGAATGATTGTTCTATCTTATGGAATGGATCGCAGTCAATAGTTGGGATTTGTGGGCTTCTTTTCCAAATCATTGAATCATCGCTACCATCGCTACCATCGCTAAATATACTAGAATTTAGTATTATTCTCATTTTCATTCGTCTCTGCTCGTTGTGCACAAACGCTACGATTGACCGAGTGTGTTCTCCATTAAGAGAGATTTTCAAGACATTGAAAGTAAAGTTTCGACTTCTTCACAGTGAAGTGAAAGGCGGTGCTGGTGAGTATTTCATTGTCGTATCGATTTTTTCCCTCTGGCCATTCTTGAGCCAAAGGCTCAAAAGCACAAAAGCAAATTCATGGTATCAATATATAGGTCTATTGCTATATCTAGCTATTCAAAAGTAGCAATCCAACGAAGCTACAGCCATTTTAATATCAGATTCCGGAAGCATTCCTTGAAGAACCTCACGAAGATCTCGAGGACCGTTGTGGCAACAATGATTCACGATTGTACCATCATTCATCCGTACATCTACTCCCCCATCTGCCATATTTACCCTCCAATTGCTTTGAACTTCGCGAGCCATCTCTTTTATAGCAATGTCGTTGCCCACCTTCCCAATATCAAAGTGCCTGAATTGGAAGCTGATGTCTTGGTCGTTTGTAAAATATAGTATTGATGACTTTGCAAAGCCATCGAAGCATTCAAATATATCGCCCAGACCACTTTCAGAACCAGTATTTAGGTTGTAAAGGTGCGGCCTGCAGGCACGCCAAAATCGAAAGATGACAGCAATAATACCCCGGTGACTGGGGTGCACGGCTTCAACAGTATGGCCAAATCTACCATAGTGACTACCAAGGCTGTTGAAAATATATTGTAGCAGTATTTTCATGTGAACCATGACTTGCCAGACTTGCTGCCCGCTCAGAACGAGGCTTTCAAAAGCTTTGGATACTGCTACCAAGTAGACTTCGCATGCGAGCCAGCCAGCTTCATTTTCGAATGCGACTTCCAGTGTGGAAGGCACGATGTCAGCCAGTAAGAATTCCAGCATGTCCCTATGCCGTGCACCCTTCGAAATCTGGCCGATGTAGCTATAAAGTGTATCGGTAGCCGACAGTGAACTTCTGAATCCATTCCAAAGATAATATATCAATCCGTTCCGTGTTTTTTCCCGTTCCGAAGACAGTTGAAGTGTATATGATGTTAAACCCGCCAAGTAAAGAGTAGGATCCGTCTCTGGAGGCCAGTACGCAGGAGACTGGCGGAAGAAGAATTCTAAGGGGGGACAGATATTGCTGCAATGAGAACGAATTTGCGACACAACTTCTTGTACAAAGCTCACATACTCTTCGTGAGCAATGGCGTTGGTGGTCTGAAGCTTTTGCAAGTGCTGCTGCATTGAGAGCATGGTAGAATTCAGCAAGGCTGAGAACTTAGTCTTGACAGTCTCTCTGGTCACATTGCCAAATGTGGAAGCAAGTAACGTTTGGTCCGAGAAAATCTTCTGGATTCTGATAATAGCGCCTAGACTAGTTAGCACAAGCTCAGATCATATATATGAAAGCTTACCTTTGATAAAATGTTGATTCCTCTTTACAGAGGGTGCTTCCTCCGTTAAAGATTTGGAAGATGCATCGTTTATAGTCTCGCTCGCAAGGAGAAAGTGTCCTTTCTTCAATAGTTGATAAGTCAAAGCATTCTCCCAACGAAGTTCGTGCTGTGGCTTGGAGACAGCTATCATCCATTCTGATCCAACGTCGAAGCCAGGAACCTGCAAAGCTATCAGTAAATTAAAGGCATTTAAAGACACCTGGAATTGCTTACATTAGAATGTAATGATTTTGTATGCTCAAGTAGCTCACTGAGATACAGCGGCCAAGCTAAAAGCGTGCAATGCGATTTCTCTCGATATTCAAAGACTGCGTTTGCACCGACAGTTAGGAAGGCCTTCGGAGACTAGTATTGCCGTTAGCATAATATTAGAGCAGCGGTTTTTGAGAGATCATACGTAGATGCCGAACTTTATAAAAGCGGAGATGAAGTGAGCCCAGCACTTGATCAAGCGCCCTATAAAGAAGTAATTGGTCGTATGTTCTAGTGGAACCGGGCCATCATGCAATATTCTTTGAACTAAATCTCGGAAGTTTGAAGTGATTGCACGATCAAGCGGCTGACAAAGTTAGCTTTGCGAAGCAATAGATACGAAAGGGAGTAGAGCATACGTGAAGATAATCGTCCATGAACTGCATTTCTTTCGCCCAGTCGGGATCACACTCCAAACCCTGGCTGTCGAATTCTTCATCTCCATCTGGATTTGCTTCGGATTTGCTCTCTGGCTCTGCGTTATTGAGTTGAAGCATATGGCAGTTGAGAATTTCGATTGCAGATGAGGTTAATTCTTGGTCAATTTTATCCTTGGAGGAACCTATAGATAACATTTTCGCAAGCATGTCTAAGGATAGATCAGCACATAACTCTGCCAATAACAAGTCCCACAACAAAGACCCTTCTTACCTAGGTTTATGGCATGCTTCAAGGTTGTTGAATTTGTGCATTTCAATGATTCTATGGTCGATCTCGCCACAGCTTGTATACAGGACATGGTGCTTCCTCGATTACAGTCAACATCTGTTTGGAAAGTTCCGTCTGATTGAATATGTAGTTGCTGGCGAACTTGGGTTAGTTCCACATATTCTTCGAGCAGACTATTAAAGAAGGAGTCCTGCCAAGTGAAAAATGGTCCATATGATTCAACAGTGAAACTGGTAGGAATGTTAGACAAGGTGAACCGCGCAAGTCGTTCCCAAGCCCTTAAATTTATTAAAAATGCTTCGTTATGTGAGTGAGCAGCCGAAACAAGCTTCTGCAGCAAGGTGATGGACGGCCCGTAACCTGGTGGGGCAGCCCAGTATACTGTGCACAGAAGGTCATGATGGTTGCGCAACGAGGCAAGATCACGATGAAAAATCGCCTCCTCTTTTGGAAACTGCCGATCATGGTTTGGCAAGATCCGCGCAACCAGATTCCTAATACCTTTAGTATCGCCTACTGCACGCTGATGCCTGATTGCAATGGCCACCAATTTGAGAAAAATATGGAAGCAGCGGTCTTCTGGTTCGATATCTAGTGGAGATTCTATAGTCAAGTCTTCCAGAAATTGAGGTGACTTATAAACCTCTTCATTTCGTAAATTTGCGAGTTTCTGTAAGGCAAAGCAATCAAACAGAGTGCCAATCATCCCGCTACACTTCCACCAACCCCATTTTGACATCAGATAATGACATCGACTCACAATTGCTCTGCAGTAATCGTTGAAGCTTGGTGATTGTCTAACATTCGACGCATAAAGTGCAAATACCCTTTTGATCAATTGCTGCGGAAGTGACCAATTGTCGAATCCATTTTCCTGCCATGAAACCGACGAAACGTAACCATATTCATCAAACCCGAAAAGTGGCAGAAGAGAGAACATGGAGAGCCACAGGTTTTCCATCGAATTGGCATCCTGCAGCGAACTTATACTTTTGATGCCCAATTGTATGTTTGCAACATCCCAAAACGAAACTCGTGGAATCTTTGCAGCCTTTAAAACATGAATGATAATGACCCAAGATTCAGGGACGTAACGATCGTTTCTTATGCCACCCTCTCTTACAGACAGATATTGCAGGTCGTCGTACAACTTTCTTACAGATTCTAGGCCTTCCGATATCAAGAGGCCGATGCAAGAACTTGCCAATTTCTGCAATAATTCTTCGAGGCGGAGAGTCGATACATGTGCACCATTTCGTGAAAGGCGTAGTAATCGAAGTGAGAGCACCAAAAGTCTAGTAGTGACCTGAATTGCTTGCCGATTGTTCACAATAGACACATGACATGTGTTGAGGCGAGATGAAAAGTCTTCTAGTATATCTAACATTCGTAGCAAAAATTCAGATATCAACCCAGAACTTAAGAAATTCACACCATGCTGTACATAATCCAGAAGAAGATTGCTAGTCGCGATCAATTCGGACTTATTTAGCACCTCAGATGTATCAGTAAGTTTTTCTGCTAGCCAGTCAACGCAAACGCCCATTTGCTCGGAGACAATGGCATTCCAGGTTCCCCATATGAAAACATTGTCTCCCACTTCAATCGACGTCGCAGGCCTGTTATCATCAGATAAGTCGAGGTCTATATTGTTCAGAGTGTTTGCAAGGCACCCACTGCCAAGGAAGGTAGTCTCATGGAAATATATTCCCGCCTGTAGTGGAAAAACATCAAAATGTTGAGGATACCTTGTGCCAAATTTTCCTAGACCAAAAAGTTTCCCTTGGTCGGTGCCTACTTCACTCAGTGCAGGCGCCAGAAAGGACGATACGAGTGGCTCACTCGGTTGACGATAGATAGCTGCACCTGCATCTAAACGTTGGGGTAACCGCTTCCGAGGTCGAGGCTGCTTCGCCACCTTCTTTGTGAGACTGGCTGATATCACATCATCGTCCCCATTGGGAACATTGGATTCTATTGAAGGATGTACGTCATCGTCATCGGCCAAGAAACGGCTGAGTTGGAGATTTCCTCGCTGTAAAGGCTGCTGGCGACTCATACGAAAAAGGGCATCGAGGGTCTTCTTCCTCGGTTCCAGGGTTTTGGTAGGGAACTGCTTTGCTTCAAGTTGCGCTGATCGTGCGGATGGTGCTGCAAAATAAGAATTTGGGCGTGGCCTGTGTTTAGTCTTGGTATTGACTGTTGAAGCATTTTTCGATGGAGGCATTTCTGGTTCCACATCTCTATTCGCCACAAACTCGTTCATCGAAAGCTGCCTTGCTCTGGGTACGCGAATTTTCCTTGTATTGGTGTATCCGGTATTCGGCTGAGACTTTCGTAGGCTCGCCTGAAGCTTCATAATGGGTGGCGGAAGCTTCGTTTGATGATTGGCAGAGATTTCAGTAAGCGGATACGCGATGACATTTTCGGGTCGAGGGATGTATGAAACATTCCCAGGCCTGATTTTGCGGTTCGTCCAATCTTGTAAGACTGATTGGGCATCAGCAGTATCTTCGCGAGTCGCAAGCCTGATAAACTTCCGCGTTGGACTTTGACGTCCAAGTTCCTTTCGTGATCTCGCGCTTCGAGCCGCTACCTTGAGGAATGCCGGTGCATGTGGCTCGAAATAACCGGCATTCTCAGCGACGTCTAATATACTAAGCTTGGGCGGTGTCTTCTTTAGCCGTCTTCGTTTTGGTTTGCTGGCCTTGCGCATAGCTGGAGCTATAGCCGCGAGGTGCGAAGTTATCCTCGGTTGGTATGATTGTGATGGTTGATTCCAAATATGAGATGAAGACTTCATTAGACGTTTAGCATTAGGCTGCTTCGATGAACTCCTGGCTACACGTTTGCGACTTGGAGTTGGCAGCATACCATCGACACGATCATCTTCAATAGCAAACCCGGAAGTCGATTCTTGAAATAGGCTAGGAGCTCCAGTTCGTTCTTCATCTTCCATGAGAAATCCTTCGAAATTGTTCTCATCGGGCTCATCACTTTCGTCAGATTCTAAAAATGCAAGTTGGTTGGCAGGTTGCGTGGAAGCTGCTTGATTAGATCCTCGCACTACAGGAAGAGCAACTCCAACACCAGCACGCTTTTCGTTGCCCTTTTGATGATTCCTTGCTTGAAGTTTTAGTTCTCGTGTCTCTTTTCTTTTTTGATCAAGTCTTAGATGGGATGCAGGTAGTACGTGTTTCATCTTTTTCTTCAAGAATACCATTTCGTCCTCTTCTTCCGAAGATGACGACGACGAGGATGAACCAGATACCGAAGAAGGAATTTCTATCGGATCGGCAAACGGATCCTCTGCATCCAAAATTATTTTGGAAGGGGATGTGTGTGAAGAGGCTTTGATAGCACTCGTAATTGGAGTGGGTACTTCTGTGATTCGCCGAGATTGAGGAGAGCTCTGATCCAACCAAACAGGAGCTGAGGCAGGTGAGGATGTAACAGAAATTACACGAGACGTAGGCCTTCGTACAGTTCTTGAACGAATGGGGGAAGAACCAGTCGAAGAAGAGCTGGGAAAATCGTAGATGTCTAATCTAGGTTCTTTATTTACACTTTGGGCTTGATTTGGCAATTTCGGTCGATTTTTAGTTGAGTACTTCTTCGACGGTCTCTTCTGCTTGGGCTTTACTAAATTTGAATTCTGTCTGAACAAATCTGGAAGGTCTGGAAATTCATGGTCGCTATCCTCTTCATCTTCCCCCAATGTAAGAATAGCTGGCTCCTTGATGGTTTCGCGTACGCTGTCTGCTAATAGCGACTGTGATAAAGAGCCTCCGGTGAGCGTAATGGGCTGGCTTTCTTCCATGTCACCAGCTTCCGCCTCTTCTGGGTCTTGAAAATCCCTATCCCACGATTCTTGATTATGCATGACTCTTTTCTTTCGACCAGGTTCATCTTGGCTTTGTGGAATTCGAATAGGTTTAATGTGAGAAGCCTTCATCCTCCGCTCGTACCGTTGTTGCTCCAAGAGAAATGGATGTATTTGCACAGGCTTCCTTTCTCTAAATTGCCTCCTCGGAAGGTAGTCTGGGTTCCCGAAGCCGGGTTGCGCTTGTGCTGGAGACTCCTCACGTATCTGCTCTGTAGGTCTTGAAAGTATGGGTTGTTGGACAGGAGATGAAAGAGGCTGTGCCACTGGAGACGATCGAATAGGGCTTGTTGGAGGCGATGACAGGATGCTAGATTCTGGGGATAGAGTTTTGATCCAGCTTCTGGAAACCTCATCAGCCTCTGCTTCTGGAGTGGGCTCAGGCAAGAATGTGGTCGCTCCAATTTCGATGGGTTGCTCTTGATTCTGTTTCACACTGCCCGAAGAGTCTCTCGTAATTACTTCTATCGGACTGTCAACTAATTTGTCATTGACTATATCAAAAGATTGGATCATGTCAACGGATGAAGCTTGAGACATTCCGATCTCCTCAACCATATCTCTCGTATTGAGACATGCTTCTTCATCCTCCCTTCTGACATTGTTGATTTTTTCAAGAACATCGTCGATATCATGAAACTCGTCGTCTGCGGCATTGTCTCGTATCTCATGATTTATAGTATTTTGGGAATCAAATTCTTCTTCATCCTCAGAATCCGGAACCACACCTTTCTCCTTCCAATTTGCCATTTATGTCGAATAACATGTTATAGTCGAAAAGTATAAGTCCTTTTCGAAGCGCGAGTCTGAAGGGATGGTTGGTTACCTATTGCTTTTTGAGGTTGACGCGACTGAACCACTTTACGCGACCAAGTTTTTACGGTAGTCGAAGGAACTACTAGTGCAGTTCTTAGTCATCTTTGTAACCTATGATTCGCTCATGTGAAGGCCTTCACTGTCCACACAGGAATCTCATCAGTACAAACTTCTGTTATCGGAGGCAACCATGAGTAAAGTTAAGGGAATATTCCCTTTATTCTTAGCCACAGCCTTTGGCATTGGTAATGGTATGTGGCATTGCATTGCATTGGTAACGATTTACTGAGAAAACTTTAGGCATCTGGGTTTTTGGACCAGCGTTAAAAGAGCAACAAGAAAACAACTTGCAGGCAAAGTAGGTACAGCGAAGGTTGAGATTTAAAAGATCGATTTGCTTCATAATTGTATTCTGATTGACTAAACCGGTATAGGGCAGCTTTTGAACACCCAATTCAAACCAAGGAAAGCGAAGTGGCTAGGATGGCAGAAGTAGAAGCAAGTCGCGCTGCTACTACGAAAACTTTGTTAAACCCATCTGAGACTCCAGAGGCTTCTTGGTGGCAGTCTGCCAAATTATGGACAATTTCTCAGCCAAAATCCAATGGTAAATCAGAATCGGAACCAAAAGAACCGATTGCTGAGGTGAAGAAATCATGAGCCTGTCATGGTTCGTCTTGCATATCTACCATGCCATTAGTGCTGATCTCGAGAAGAGAAATTGCAGAGGGTGTTCTTTTGGGTTCGAATCCTGCTGGATTTTAGTCTGGTATTTACTGTAACATAAAGTGCTTACTACTTGGCACTATGTCACACGTGGCCCTCACTATCGCATGTTCATTACTTGACCACCAATCGTTTGAAGGGTGAGGTTCGTTGATGGTAAGATTTTGACCATGTACATATAAGACGAGAATAAAACAACTCTTTCAAAATACGAAACCTGGAGAGCGTCGTTTCATTAATTCGAGGGATGATACTCGAGACCTGATTATTTTCAATCTTTGAAATTTATGCGGTAGTCATTCAAAAATGTCACTGTAGTAGTTTTGCAATAACCATTCATGAATTTTGATGTTCATCAAAACGATTAGGTTCGTGTTAGTGCGGTCTGGCACAAACGACAAGTAAGCCGCCGCATTGCTTGCAACGGGAACTATTTCTGCTCGACACAAGATCAAGCATGACGCGTGGGGCAACGAAAGTGGGAGAGCGGGAGAGCGGTACAGTAAGCAGAAGCGGTGCCTCCAACTTTCATCTATTACAACAGAGCCTACTGCCCATTAGATTGACATACAGCAATTCTCCGAGTCAAAATGCCTCTCTGTGAGTACTGCAGCGCTATCGAATTTGAGATGCTTCGCTGTCCAACTATCGAGGAATTAATATCTCTCAATGTCAAATCGGGGATTCCAGATACTTATCCCTTCAAGTCATCTTCTCATAGAAGAGACAGCCCCAAGTTTAGTCTTGGCTTTCAATACCGTGTACGCCAATCCTCATCTGAATGTCCTTTTTGTTCAGCAATTTGCGATGTTTTGTCTGACCAAAAAGACAATCGTATGCGCGACCTAGACTACTTCGAATGTGTTGCTTCTATCGAATCATGTGCTCGTGTAGTACCCGTCAAGGCTATGGCGTGGGGACCTGAGTGCGAATTCATGCATTTGTATAGGATTGACTTGATTTGGTATCCGATAGGAGAAGGAGAGAAAATTGATAAACCAGGACTTCGTACAGATACTGAAACATTCCCGTGGTACTTCATAAATGATGCTTTTCAAACCTGCGACGGAGAAGTATGTGATAACGATATCAGGATTGGGGATGTCAACCAGAAGGCGGCTGTCTTTTCTGGAAGGTTAAGACCGAAGATCATTGATGCCAAACTTCCAGCTCAATGGCTTCGAGAATGCCAAGATAACCATGCGGAGTGTTCCCATTCAAAGCTCCCAGATCAAGCGCAGACAAGGAAAGTCCGTGAATTATTGGTCACAGGCACTGTGCTAATATTTTGAACAGTGAAATTTCAATATTTCGACTGATTGACGTGCAGGAAAGTAAGATTGTGGAGTTTCGTGATGTCAATATTGCATATTTTGAGTATGCAGCATTGAGCTATATATGGGGTGGCCCTCAAAAAACAGTTCTCTTAAAAGATAATCGGAAAGCGCTCCAAAAATCAGGCTCTCTCGATGGATGCGTTTCAAAGACTGTCCAGGACGCGATGGGATTTTCACAAAAATTAGGAATTCAATATCTGTGGGTCGATGCCCTGTGTATAATTCAAAATGACGATTCTGACAAAGCCACACAAATTGGTAAAATGGGAAGCATATATGCCCATTCAAAAGTCACTCTTATCGCTGCTTCTGGGAAAAATTCTGAAGCTGGATTACCAGGATTCCAAACTCCTCGAATAGGGAAACAGACACAAACTCTCATTTCTAGGGTTGATACCCAGTTTTCTATGAAGCTAATGAGAACATTGAACCCCCATAATAATGGCTTCTCATTCTCACACCAGCTTGATGATGCTGAATGGAGCCGGAGAGGATGGACTCTACAAGAAAGAGCACTTTCAAGACGCAGTGTTATTTTCACTGATCAACAGCTTATATGGGCCTGTAAGCAATGCCGTAGAACTGAAGAGACGTACTGCGAAACTTCATTAGCACACACAAGCTGGTTTAGGCTTCAAGGAACAGAATACTTTCTCGATACGTCCCTTCGCAGCTTCTTCGCTTCTGATGATGTTATTGAACAAACTTGGTATCGATTTAGACTTCTAGTCCTCGATTTCACTAAAAGGCAGCTTACTAAACCTGGGGATGCGATTGACGCTATTCATGCCATCCTAGAACAAGTCAAGCAATTAACCGGCGACACTTTCCTATGGGGATTGCCTACAAGGAATTTTGAGATGGGGCTTTGTTGGGAACCCAGCTCACCACTCGGCGTCAGGAGAAGGAAGGATTTGACGGTGTTGAAAACTACATCTTTGAATAGAAGAGTACCATTTCCATCCTGGTCTTGGTTGGGCTGGCATAATGCAATTAATATACGTGTGGAGGAAAGGTATCGAGATCTAGGGTGAGTTTCTGTGGTTCCTTTTTCGCGAACAATTTAATATGAAAAGTAAATAACGCTGTGTACGGGTACAGTATGGATCCCGAGATTATATGCTATGTACTTCGAAATTCACCACTCCGATTAATTCGGGTACCAAGAATTTCTTCGGACGTCGCTGGAGGACAAACTCGTTTTCGTCCGTTGCAATCACAACAATCTAGCCCAAATGCGATTTCATTGAAGGACATTCCAAAGCACTATCCAGACTTGGGAATTGACAAACTTGACGACATCCCAGATGACCAACTCATATTTTTCTGGGCCGAAGTCGCTCAGTTCGAGGTCTCGGAAATCTTGACGATGAAGACCGAGAGGTCAAAAAATACACCATGGGAACCACGATATACCTACAAGTACCGTGATATCAGGGATACAAATGGCAATGTGGTTGCGCAAACAGCATATTGTGATTTCGAAGAAGAAAATACGCGGGAAGATGGAACATCAAGTATAGAAGAGCCTGGAGCTGGTGGCGGCGGTACTTACGATTTTATCCTAATTGCCAACAACAACCCACCAGATCCGGAATCTAAACCTTCCAAAATTGTATTGCAGGTCGAGAGGAAGAATGGAGTCATGTATAGGGTCAACAATGCAGAAATACCAGAAGAAGTTTGGAAAAGATCGGAAGCAAGAAGAATGCTAGTGGCTCTTGGGTAAGGATAGACTTGCTGAATAAAATGAAACAAGAAAAAGATTTCTATAAGGTCAAGGTGGAGAGAGTTATGTTGCTGAACCTGAAGGTTTTGGAGGCGCATTTGCTAATGCTAGATGGTTTGTTTGGCTCAACAACCTTTCAACAAGTTCACGTCGTAGCAGAATCAACTAACAACAAAGACAGGTGGATTAACAATCAATCATCAAGCCAATGAATCCATGAAATGCAACTAATGTGTTTGGTGTTTGGTGTCATGTGAAATTACCAGCCCAGAGAATGAAATGCTCCAAGAGAGGAACCCAAAGTCAATCTCTATCAAATCAAGATTGGATAGCTAAGATGTTCGGCTGAACTATCAGTCTCGAAAATCTCTGGTGACTGAGTACTTAGAGCTGATCTGCATGCGAGATACAGCAATGTGAAATTCGTTAACATCGGGCCGTGGCAATATGTTGTTGTAGATGTGATGTTTAATGGATGCTGAGATGTTGTTGATGTATAGACACCTTTAAAATTAGATATCTATACCACTATCATCAATATTAATGCAGGAAGGTACTCCAGAAATTCATTGTTTGTAAAAAAAATTGTAGAATCATAGTCCCCTGATTCTTTGCAAATGTTGTCGCACAGTTAACAAAAACTGATGCCTGAATTTATCTTCGTGAATGCCTGATTATGAAGGATTACCTATCATCAAATTCGATGAGATTCAAAGAAATATTTCAAACATTTCTACGATCGATTTCCAATTTACCCCCTTGAAGTATTCGCTCGATAAAGAGCGCGAAAACATACCGGATGCACGCCGTAGCATTGCGAGCTCTTCGCACACATAGAAACCCTCTCTCGCGACAGACATGCCGAATCATCGCAGGCTGCAGGTTTCCCCCTCCCCGGCGCAACTTCCACCGTTCAGCAATTTCCTATAGTACACCCGACGACCCAGCAACCCCGCAAAATGATAAAGAGGCAAGAGCAGATATAGAGGATATTCCACGGATACCTGAAGATGGAGAGCAGGAAACCTCAGCAGATGTCCCGCAAACCCCTGCGGAAGCAGAATTAGAGAATCCAGTGGCAGAAGATTCTATACAGCCAGTCGAAAATGTAGACCTTGAGCAAAGGTCTCGGGGGAGACTCTCGGGGAGAACCTTACGAGCAAATCGCCAAAAACAGCCGGAGGGTCTGCCACCGATAATACTGCCGGATTGGTTTTGGAATAATGTCAAACTGGTCGAGGAGCTACCGCAGACAGGCTCACTCGCTGTTTACTACGGCGGTAACGTCCCAGAATTTGTTGAAAGTTCGCCAGGCCCCGAAGCGACAGAGAAGATGAGCCATGTAATCAAATCTATCGTTGAATGCGACCTCCCTCCTACCGAGAA
Source organism: Botrytis squamosa (assembly GCA_014898485.2). Taxonomy (NCBI): domain Eukaryota; kingdom Fungi; phylum Ascomycota; class Leotiomycetes; order Helotiales; family Sclerotiniaceae; genus Botrytis; species Botrytis squamosa. Next base: position 111,472 of record RCTC02000009.1, read on the forward strand.
AGCAAGATATAGCATGCATGTTGATGTTTACAAAGAAATATTGGCATCCGTCAGAGCGGGACTGAAGTTGCGTCCTTCACAGGCTGTCTTGGATGGAAAAAATATCATGAGGCCTATTCTCCATTTGCTATGCCCTAGAGACGGAGGAACGTTATATCTAGACTCTGTCGTGGAGACCATTTCGACCAAACTAGGAGCTGATCTTATACGTTTGGATCCAGTCGATATAGCCCAGATTTTAGGGCCATATATCGACGAGAACCTAGCCTGGACGGGGTCGAAAGCATCGCTTTTGGGTTACGAAACTTCTAGAATGGCGGGCAGGCTGGAGGATTATGAGAAAGATTCAAGCACGGTCCCTGAAGATGTAGAGGGGGTTGAGGAGGAAGAAATTACGGGCATGAGTAAAAAGGCTGGTCCCGCAATTGCTTTCACCGCGTCAAATTCTTCCGAGGCACAGAAAAAGCTCTCGGCAATTTTTAGCCGGTTAAAGGGGGCCCTCACCCCAGCAGCGGAGAACAACAGGCGTTCATCAGATGTTGTGATGCCATTTGCTACTTTCGCCGACCCCAACTTTTCGGCATCTAGCAATGGCAATTCGTCCTTTGGCAACGTGAAATCTAACGCTGAACAGTGGAACGATTTGAAGACTACGGCTTTACTTGAGTCATTTGTTGCTGCCGCCGACTCAAAACGTGCATCAGAATCTTCAGGTGCGGATGCAACCAACACCAAAGATCTAATCATACAAGTTCGTGATTACAAGGATTTGACTAGAACATATGATGGTTATAATATTATTGATAAACTGCGGACGGTGGTCACCAAACGCTGGCAGTCTGGACGAAATATAATCATGGTTGGAACAAGTTCGCTGGAACAAGGAGAATCCGAGCTCTCATCGGCAGGTATTCAACATCTTCAATCAGACGTAGTTGAGGGCGAGAAACGAACTATCTTTGTCCCACCAGACCGAAGAGCGGAACAGGATATAATATTCGAATCTGACGACAAGTTACGTATCCGAACTTTGAACATACGGCATGTTGAGGATATGATTACAAAACTTTCGGGGGATACGCCCGTGACTGTGGATATAGAAAAAGATCTCGACGTCGCTTGGGTAGTATCTGCCGGTTTAGACGATGCAGTTTGGCATTACGCCCGTGTGCAAAGGCTTGCAACGACTATCCTAGGATTAGAAAATAACCCAGAGATCATAGATGGACCAACATTTTGGAAAGCTCAACAGCTGCTCTCCGAAAGTGACAATGCAAAATTTTCTTGGGGCGCAGCAGAATTGAAGGAGGAAGATAATGATGTGAACAAGATGCTTGATGAGATCAAAGATTCCCCGAAAAAGACAGATATCAAAGAAAAGCTCAAGCGGATTCGAAAAACGTGTACTCCTCATGAGAAAAAGCTGCTCGGGGGTGTCGTCATACCGTCGGATATTCATACCAAATTCGAAGATGTTCACGCTCCAAAGGAGACTGTAGAGGCACTAAAAACATTGACCAGTTTGTCATTGATACGACCAGAGGCTTTCACTTATGGTGTTCTGGCTACTGATAAAATGCCTGGTTTGCTCCTGTATGGACCTCCTGGAACCGGTAAGACTCTATTGGCTAAAGCAGTAGCGAAAGAGAGTGGCGCAACAGTTCTTGAAATTAGTGGTGCTGAAGTGAACGATATGTATGTTGGTGAAGGCGAGAAGAATGTCCGAGCGATCTTTTCACTAGCCAAGAAACTGTCACCCTGTGTTGTATTTATCGATGAGGCAGATGCTATATTCGCTGCCCGTGGTGATACCAAACGCTCAACTGCCCACAGAGAGATGATTAATCAATTTCTACGAGAATGGGATGGCATGAACGATTTATCTGCCTTTATTATGGTCGCTACTAATCGACCATTCGACCTTGATGAAGCTGTACTACGCCGACTGCCTCGAAGACTTCTGGTTGACTTGCCTGTTGAAAAGGATCGCGAGTCTATTCTCAAGATCCACCTTAAAGATGAGATTATCGATTCGTCGGTCTCTCTCGCCGAACTTGCGAAAAACACACCCTTTTACTCTGGATCGGATTTGAAAAATCTTTCGGTCGCAGCTGCATTGGCATGTATTAGGGAAGAAAATGAACTCGCCACAAAGCACGAAGGTGATACCCCCTACACATACCCCGAGAAACGAATCCTCACCAAACAACATTTCGACAAGGCAATGGAGGAAATTAGCGCAAGTATCAGCGAGGATATGAGCACACTCTCTGCAATTCGCAAGTTTGACGAGAAATACGGTGATAGGAAGGGAAGAAGGAAGAAGAGTGCTGGATTGGGCTTCGGTGGTACGACAGTTCCCGAAAAGGATTCCGAAGCGGGAAGAGTCAGAAAATCACCAGTGGCGGCGTAGATACAAGGGCATATATTTGATTACAGTTAGAGGCACAAATGGCTCGCATTTGGGGCTTTGCATCGGTGGCGTGCATATCACATTCACGAATTGCATGATAGGGCGTCATGGTCATTGTATAATATGTGGCTGGGAAGGTAAATGCTATGTTACACATAATTTTGTAGCAATAAACTAGATCATGACTTGACGTTACTGTCTTCTTTGATGATGGATTGATCACGTGCGTGTTGGAATGCTTCATCGATAGTGATACTCAAACAGGTGTTCCTTCCATGACGGTAGCTTGATGTATCATTGAAATTAAATTTCGAGCAAGACGACGGGCACTAGAGAATTCGGTGCTCAATAATAAATCCAGACAACGGATTCACACTCCCTTCCTAATCTTGTCCCAAGTTCAAGGAGAATATAGGAACTCGATCATATCTACTCTCGGATGCTTTTGCCTCACTCCTGCTTCATAATATAGCCTATTCATTCCCTCCTTGATTTCGGGACAGAAGAATACACAGAATTTGTAGTCAATCCGATGTTATCATGTGAAATCTAGTTTCTCCTCATCACTTTTCCTGCTTTCTACATCCCGTTTCGTTTCGATCGATTTGAAATTATCAAGTGGTGACGATAATCTATTTTAATTCCGGCTCCTCTTTCCTCTAGTATGGATTAAAATTCTCTATCCTCTTGCTACTTTCGAAACATGACCTGTTTATCCTCATCGTCCTTGACAGGAGCAGAAACGAACTAAATACATGATTCATTTGTGGAGAAAAGTATGATGATCTGAAGTCATGGTCAGATTATCATGTTGACTTCAAATTTCCGGTCTCCTTCCCTCCCCTCTGATCTTCTAAAACCTACTACCTGTGTTAGGAGTAATATTCTGTTTCTTCTTTTATTTGGTTTCCTATTGATTGAAGAACTCCTTTCCTTTTCAGTATGTTCACACCCTTTGATTCCTTTCGATACTATACCTCTCCGTTTATCTCCTGCCATACAGTTTAAGTACTCCATTTCTCTCCTTAAACCATGGAGAATATGAAACTTGGTTAAAATCATCACTTCCAAATCAATTTTAAAATGCACGTGCAAGTATTATGAAGAATGAACTTGCGATGTATCAGCAAATGAAACTTTTCGTTCCCGCTCAACTGTTGATAAACTGCTAGGATGGACCTTCGAGATATCAATGCTTAGTATTAAGCATAATAAAAAGTACTTACATTTAAAGAGAAGCTAGAATAGCAACATTACTATGCGATGCGAAGGATATAAAAAGACTAGTAGTCTCACAGTAAGCGCTATTCCACAGCTCATGCGATACCGAGCTTAAAAAGCGCGGAGGAACATCCCAGCCGGATTGACAGAATTGACAGGCGAGTTCATGATCAATTACCATAGGTTGACGAATCAATGAACTAGAGGGTTCCCCTCTCCTTTACGCTTTGAGGCCGTTTCGAAACGGTTCCCCAACTCCCCTGAAACTGTCAACTAATTTTTCGCGTGCATGGTCCTCGTGATATTTCTTGGCGACGGCCAATTATTAACGGCCTCGACCATACGGTTGGTACAGTGCGACGTTCTTCGTCGTACAGATGTTAGTTCTGAAGATCAATCGATCAGTAATGAACTTGGCATCGGTTTTGGCGTCATGTTGCACAATTCCAAGACTTCTATTTCAGAATGGGACTAGACGCATGCAGAAAGACCAATATGATTTATGAAAGTAATACCCACCATGCTTTGGCCACGATTTTGCTTCTACATTCTCTGGCAGAAAGCCCCTTTTCCTATCTCTCCTATTTCTCAATTAATAATTTTAATCGGTTTGTTCAGCCTGGTTGCTGCGGGCGTGTATACTACTTCACATGAAATATACTTAATAAATTTATCTCTTCATCACTTCGTGGCCTATCATCCTCTAAGATGCAGCCACTTACTCTCTTGGTCTTGCTTTTTGCTAGCACATCTTTCGCAGCAACCACTACCACCACTTCAGCAGCAAAGGCCGCTTCGCCAGTAAAGATTGCTACACCCAAAGTCCTCAAACCTGCAACTCCACCTACCGCAAATGATGTAAAAAACTCACTTGACAACTGGGCCACATCTGTCAATACTGTCAATGAATATCGTAGGTCTCCCCTTCTCACTCTAGAAACCTAGTCACCCAATCTAACCACACGCACAGTCGACGATCCCAACAACTCCACGAAACTCAAGACCGCCATCGCTTTCGCCAAAGATGAACCCGTCCAACTCGCCACCCTGATGAAAACTCCCAACCTCTCTCCAGACGGTATCAAATCCGCCAAAGTTCTCATGGCCAATTTTCCCTCCATCGTCTCCAATCTGCAAAACGTGTATACAGGAGTCATGACCACGCAAGATGCCACTATGGCTGTAAATTTCAATCGATGCTGCACTGTGCTCCCAAACATCGGGAGTCTGTGGGCTGCAGCCACAAATGCGAGTAAGGTGCAAGAGAGCCCGCCTCCAAATCTGGAAGCGCAATGTGGAATGATGAATTGCAATGCGGGAGTTAGTGGAGCGCAGACTCAGGCGATGTCAAATGTGACGGGGTCGGCGATGGCGTCGGGTCTTGCTCGGGTGAGATGAATCACGAGATATGAGAGGTGGGGAGAGTTTGGGGTGGTTTGGGGTGGTTTGAATTGGCTGGTAAAGATGTCCTTCTGGTGGCGTGACTTGCGCGCATTTTGATTTTATATAATGTATACTACTGGAGGATTTGGAAAGAAGAATAAAAATATGAAAATAAATATACCTACTCGTTATTGTTTGTTGTCGCACTGCTGTTGCGCTGTTGCTATGGTTTAACGAATGCGACAAACATATATTCTCCGTACCTGCGCCATTGCTCATTAAATACAAACTTTTCCAGAATCCAAGCTGTTGAATTTGCGAAGGAGACAATAAATGGAGTCGCATTCATATGTAAATTGAAGTTGTTTTCTTATTGGTTATGTATGTATGGTTGGTGGGTAGCTATTGAACAATTCCTCTGAGAGACCCACAAAAAAATTAATTCACATATCGGCTCGAATCTGGAAGGGCAAAAAAGGGCAAAAAATTCTGTTCTCAGTAATCAGCAGTCAAGGACTGAGATACCGCCATGATAGCGGGTAGAAGTCAAATCTACAATATAGAATATTTAAAGAAGCCATAAGTCCCCACATATAACGAATTATCCCGAAGGACTTTCAAGAACCTGAACTGCGAATCGAGCCGCGCCAAGTTTCCGTCAAGGAGACGGCGCTTTATCCACTGCGCCATCAAAGTGCACAAACATGTTGGCATGCTTGGTTGAGAAAGTGACATTGAAACAGATCATATACATCATCTTCGCGTGAAATGGTGAATTGAACGGGGTATGTAGAGACCGACCAGCATTGACCCGCCATATCGTTTGCTTACACCCCCGGCCGGCATGTTATGTACTGCTTGCACTCTTCCTTAAAACAAACAAATATTGAGACCTAGCTAGGTATCTCAAAGATATCGTCGACATTACTTTCAGCAGTTACCACTCGCAACCACGGCGTGGCGCAAGTAGATCGGGGTACGATGATTTCTCTCCTGTTTTTTTTTCCTTTCAGTTGACAAGAAAATGACTATCGCGCATCAGATAATAAAAAAAGACTGGTTCGTGTCGCACAGTGCTATAGTATCACGCTTCCTAGATTGAAAATTAAAAGATCCGGCATTCTAACAGACTGGAAGTTGAGCCACCTGGTCATCGGACGACGATTTGGTGACCTATTATTAGATTATGCCCAAAAAAATCGGTATACAGAGCTGCTGGCTCTTAAGAAAGAATAGAATACAATTGATACGGTAGACCAGCTGATGGTTAAACCATTTTCGTCCAGAATAAACGATCTCATTGGGCTAATATATTGCAGTTCAATTGAAACACTACAAGCTTTTGAGCGTCGAAAAGGAGCAGAAATTAGCCAGCATAGACCAAGACTCAAATATGGGTTCCATATCGCATGCTATCCTCCCAAGAGGAAAAGGGTCGTATATGAATATCGGCGTGAGCTGCAAGACTGGGGTAGTATGGTCCTCGCTAGATGGCAAATAACCGACAATCCTCGAGATGCAGATGGGATATTACTCCAAGGCTTCCTTGGTCAATCTACAAATACCGATGTTCTTGACAAATAATCTCTAAAATGCTAGAGACATTGCAGGACGACTATCTTCTCCATGAAACAAGGAGGCACCGGCGCTTGCTCGGCTTTAGACTTTCAAAAGACTGAAGACTTATTTGGTGAACCTAAAGACACAAACTTCGATACGAGTCCCCAATGTACTTAGAGCTATCAATTGACGAAATTCTCTTGCGAAAAGAGGTGCACCCATATTTGATCCAATTAAAGAAATGAGTTGAAGTAAGTTATTTGACGGGTTTCGAGAGAACGCTCAATGTATCAATAGTTTATCAATATTACCGTACCTAATGGTATGAGTTCGGCTTCGCTGGAAGGGATGAAGAACCTTGCCTCCCGGAATAAGGTGCTAGATTGGTCCTTATTTTCCCTTTCCCAGCAAGCTCCACCGAGACACTTGTCACTGCTTGGAATGAGGCGTAATGTCGACAGATCAAGATATGGTTTACGAACTTGCATAACGCATTGAAGAAGTTTATCTTTTGGACCACACCTTCAGTATTCTTTTTGCGTATTTTGGCCGTGTGCATGTGATACGTCTGTTCGATGAGAGCTGCGATCAACTACGAAGTAACAGTAAAGAGAAGAGCGTCGTCCATCTCGCATCACCTAGCATTGTGCCATTCATTGATGGAGCTTCTACTCGAAGATCAGTCTCGCCCTGGATCCATGGATGCACAGATGTCCAGATGTGAGGTATGGTTTGGATTAGCGAAGAAGCCATCTACTCGTGTATCTGAAGGGAACTGGTCGAATACTTTACATCTTCCAATTGTACCATTTACTAACATTCTCTGCCACCGAAGCTATGAAAATCCCCCATCAATATAATCGCTCTAAATCTCGAGGGTTATTTGAAGTGAAGGGTGCCAGAGCCTAAGAGAACCGAAGCAGAATTTCTTGTCGAGGCAAGTGAGGTTCGATGTGCTGATATCACGTGCAAGTATGGGGCCGGTATTTAGCCGTGCTCCGACAGCTTGGTATGATATTGTGTGTGCATTGCATACAAAGCCTGAAACGAGATAGCAAAAATATCTGAACGCGAGAAAGCATACTACACACACTCCTTTCCCCCCGGCCTTCGCAAACACATAAATCTCGATTATTTCGCCAGACATCTAGCCAATCAAAATTGTTCCAATTGCTATTTGTCAGAGTGCTTAAGCTTGAGATATGTCACATGATTTTGGGATCCAGCTAGATTGAAAATCGAATCGTTGTGGACCGTGCCCCCAAAACCCTTTCACGTCTACTTGCAGTACTTCGTACAAAAGGGAGACCCTTCCTTTCTCTCGGAAAATGTTTCTGAAATACATATAATCATATGATACTAGTGAGATGCTGTCTCCTGATTTTGACTCATGCATGTTATCCAGAGGTACGTGGATTCAAGCTTTCAATTCAATCACGATATCGAGGAGTTTCTTAGCCACATTTTGACATCTACGTTGCTTGAAATCTCTTTTATTTCAAGATATTCATATGAACAATGAGTGACGGGCTCTTTAACATCAAGGTTCCCACAAAATTCTACCATACAGTTGTCACAATACCACCACGCAAAGGGCGGGAAAATGGTAAACGGTCATGTGATGGATGGCCTACTGCATGTGAAGGTTCACAACTAGTTGATTGTGTTAAATCATATATTTGCCTATCTTATTTGAAATACATAGCTATAATGTTTTCTATTCTGTGCTTCTCTGATGAGCAGAGCAATATCGAGCTGGCTTACTATCCACAATAACAATCGAGAGGGAGGCTACTGATTGATGTCATGCTCGAACATATCTTTTTTGAAGCGGATTCACTTCGTCACACGCAACACTGTCGAGGGCGCTTGGTATGCTAAATATTACAGAAAGATTATATAAATTAGCTAGAATCAAAGGATTATCTCTCTCGGAAAGGGTTAGTGATGAAAGAGGCTTTGAAGTAGGGAAGCGTCACATCTTAGCAGCGAGCAAGAAACGAACGCGCCCAATACCTTAAGTAATCCATCTCTTCCATTGTTAGATGACAGGAGCTTGGTTGTCCACGATTGATATCTTACAGATTGGACAGAATAGCAAACAAACGGTGAATAGTTTGGCAGCACTTTGCCGTTGTACAGCTCACGAAACAAACTTCCCAGTCAACCTTTGTTTGTGGAAACTGGAAACTGCAATGTGCCTAAGGATGTTTCAAATCCCAGGAATATATGCTTCCATTCCCTTCTGGGTCTTTGCTTTTCTTGAACGAATATAGTTTACGATTCAAAACGTTGCAGCAAGTACACATTTGGCAATTTAGCCAAAAGCAACATGGAATCTGGCTGTGTCACTGGCAACTCCAGCCAAAACCTCATTATGTCGAAGAGCCTGATTCTCTCCATCTCAGTGCCCCTCCTCACACCTTTCGTCTTCTGGGCCTGCGGCTATTCTTACATCCAGTTCAACTGTCTTCCCGCCAACTCACCCACAAATTTCTTCCGAACCATACAAACTTTGATTCCATGGGTCTGGGTCTTTTTTGTGATTGGATTTCTGGGATGGATGGAATATCTGTGTATTTTGGTACTTTGGTTTGCTTTGATAGCATTTTGGAGTTGCGTTTTTGTACAGACGACAATAAATGCTTGGAAACGACAGAAGAGAGATAATGAGGAAGGTGATAGTGGATTGTCTGAGGTGGGAGTGGGAAAAAACATCAAGGTTGATGGAGCGGAGAAGAAGGTGGAGAGGATTGTGAAGAAGAGGATTTGAAGTGCGGCTGGATACTGATATGGACATGGGAGAATATCGTCCAAAGAAATGAGAATCAAGCCGGGAGGATGAAACGGGGGAGTGAAGATACTGAATGAGAAGAGGGGGCTGATATTCTTGGTGTCTTCTAAACCAAGTTGGATCAAAGGACTTCAAATCCCCATACATCGTTCAAGCATTCAAGTATTGGTGATTGTGATGATCTGGTAAATGCCCGTTGCATTCCGCTAATGAAAGGATTAATATACAATATATGCATGTTATCCAACCCTGAATTGCCGATATAACGATGGAATTTCAACATCTTCTTTGAGAGATGCAAAATGTCGATACTATACGCGGCGGGATACTCATTTTCTATCATGCCCGTTGGTAAATTGGTCTTCATTCTAAATCCATGCCAAGGACGATGATCAAATGCCATTTTCATTTTCAGATGTCTCACTGACCCCCACACGGCTGTGCATTCGCGAGAAGCTTGTTTTCAATTTTGTGTGGCATAAAGATGTAAGCCGTCAGCACAGCATAATAAGCGCCAACAACGTTGTAATATATGCACATTATCAACCTCAATGATACTGAAGGCGTCACGACGACACCATCTTTTTTCTCAAAGCTCGGTCTTGTCCGTACAGTTGCAGCAAGGTGTATCGTTTGGTACGTATCCGTCGTTCTCGCAGATTATCACTCACTCAGCGATCAAAGTTATGGATGGGAGCCGTTTTTACTGACGAAAGGCAGAGGGGAAAGGAATTTAAACAAGGAGCGTATTATACTGCACATGGTGAAAGAATTCTATGTCTACCCAAATCCGCTACTCGCGCACCTCACGTGCATCAGAGGACCACTCATACCCTGCTAAATCCACACCACAAAGGTTTAAACACACTTCTTGCCCTTCGATTGCAAGAGGCACGAGATAACAGCAGGAAGTTTGTTTGGGCAAGCTTCTGGGTGTGGTGGTGCTATGTCCTGAATCGCCATGCTCATAGCTGTCAGCCGCGCAACAGCACAGGACCGCTAGATATTTTGCAAACGATACATGTCTTGCATATCCCGTGGAGGTGATCATATCAACAAATCAACATGAAAGCCAAATGAAGGAACGTCATTTCTAGGGGCGATGTCTCAAAATAGAGAACAATGAGCCAGGAGTTAAAAATAAATTCCAATTCTTGATCTTAAGATGGGATCAGCAGCACGACAACGAATTGACACGAATTGATGCGAACTTTTGGCTTCATGGAGGAAGAAGAAACAAGCATTTGGAAAAAGACATTGAAACAGACGAATGAATGGTATGACGGATCAAGGATCATTCTATGGTGGGGGATTCCCGATACCCGCCACCAAGAGTGGTGCCAAGTGGATTCAAGCTTTTGGTTTGGCTTCTCCTGATAAGGAAGCTCGGAAGGTCATGAAGCTTTATCCCATGTGCAACTCCACTAAATTCGCACGATAGATAGGCTTCGCCATGTCCGTATCTCGAATTCATGCGAACAATCTATCGATTTTATACTGTCGGTTCTATGATGGGAAATGCTACCTTGGCCAGCTTACTTGATATTGGTGTGCTGTGTGTTATGTCCTGTGTCCTGTATGTTGTGTGTCCAGGTTCTATCGGCGCAATCACCATATCGTGGACTGAACGTTTCCCAATGTGTAACATCTCGTTGGTATTTCAGGTACGACGCAGCTTGTTTAGAGTAGTTGGTAATCAATCAACGCTATACTTCATGAAGCACTGTAGCCAGCTATTATTGGTGTCAATGACGTCAAATATCTTCCTTACTTCTTTGGTTGATACCCTTGAAGAAACTGTCAACGCAAATCAATAAATTTTCAGCTTGATACTGTCCGTTTTAATGTTCCAGATGATGTTGTCGTGAGCCAATGTTTGGATAGCATGAGCTTGACAACGACGAACGGCACTATACAGCGGCACGGGTGGTTCCTACTCCATCTAATTCGACCTAGTGGATGCTTATTTCTTGTTTTTTGTGGAGTGGTTAGCTTACGCGTAGTATCTCATGTTTATTGGCACAGCCTCTCTTTCTCTCAATTGTTACTTCTTCAGATCATGTACGACGAGGGGTTGTTGTCTCGAGTCGATCCACTTTGAAGGAAGTGCCGAAAGATAAACCTTGTGTACCCTGGATAACATCATTCTCACTGCCCCCTCTCGCAGTGTGTCACTATCTTGACTGAGGGGCGAATTCGGTGCTTGGGGTATCTCGTCTCAACTCGTTCACGAGATACAGTATGTTGAAGATTCGGCCGAATTTAGACCTTCAATCATGTCCAAGTGTACATGCATAGCATTAAGGGGAAAAAAAATAGACTTTTTGATTCTCAAATCATATGATCTTGGCAATTTCCAACAGCTGCGTGCTTGAAGGGGTATGCCTCACCAAATGATTCCTTATCATTACCCACTATGCGCCTTCCCCGGTCGTGCATAGCATGGAAGCTGCCCTGAAACTACGGAACTTAAATTTATGACGCCTTGGCTAGATCATCTGAAAGCTAGGTATCTTAGCGGGGGAAGGGAACTCTACAGGTGAGGAAGTTACGATGCTTAACAGCATTTAAAGGCAGCTTTTCCCTTCATCAGCTTACTCTCTCCTCATGCCATTCATCTTTAAATCACATCTACCTACTACAGAATTATTATTAACTAAATCCTCTATCCACCTTGATCAAATACTGAACATGGCTACTCTCCAAGGCTTGTCAAAGATTAGACTGGTTCCTAACAAGAACTACAAAAGATCTGGTACCAAATCCTATGTCTATCTACTCAATAAATGGGGCTTTGAGCCCACAAAGCCTGGTCCATACTTTCAGATGAACAAGGCCACCGCAACTTCAGCTAGCTTCCATAAGTTTGGCCATAAAGCACAAACTCAACGTGTGTTGGCAAAGAAGACACCTACCGGAGAGAACGGCGAAGTCCCAGCCGAAGACCAACAAAATGATTCTGAGTATCTCTGCCCTGTACAGATTGGTACACCAGCACAAACTCTAATGCTTGACTTTGATACTGGATCGTCTGATTTATGGGTATGTACACGAAAATCTGATTCTCGTAGCAAAAGCTGACATGGCGGAATAGGTCTGGTCCACAGAACTTCCCAAAGCTACAACTTCCAAGGCAACCGGACACACGATCTTCGACCCAGCAAAGTCTTCCACCTTCAAAGCTGCCAAGAGTTCCAAGTGGCAAATCTCATATGGTGATTCCTCTTCTGCTTCAGGTACTGTTGGAACAGATACTGTTTCTCTTGGTGGTCTGGCCATCAAAAACCAGGCAGTCGAGCTTGCAACCAAATTGTCTGCTCAATTTGAACAGGGTGCCGGCGATGGATTGCTTGGTCTCGCATGGGGTAGCATCAACACCGTCACACCCAGACCAGTTGCTACACCGGTTGAGAACATGATCAGCCAAGAAGATATCCCATCAGACGCCGAACTTTTCACTGTGAATCTCGGTAGCTGGCGGGATGCCGACGAAGCCGACAAAGGTGCCAGTTTCTATACATTTGGCTACATCGACCAAGATGTCGTTGGAAGCAAAGAAATCTACTACACCCCCGTCGACAACTCTCAAGGATTCTGGATGTTTGACTCCACATCTGCTACTGTCAACGGCAAGACTGTCGCGCAGACTGGTAACCAAGCTATTGCCGATACAGGAACTACTCTTGCATTGGTCTCTGATGAGACTTGCCAAGCCATCTACGATGCAATCCCAGGATCTACTTATGATTCGGAACAGCAAGGATACACATTCCCAAGCAACACCAGTGCTGATGATCTTCCCGTCGTTACTTTTGCTGTAGGCGGCAAGCAATTCGCAGTTCAAAAGGAAGATTTGGGATTTGCGGATGCGGGTAATGGTATGGTTTATGGTGGAATCCAATCCAGAGGTTCCATGACGTTTGACATTCTTGGCGATACTTTCCTCAAGGGAATCTATGCTGTAAGCTCCATCCCCCGCGCACCTCTGATTGTACCAAGCACTGACATTTTCTTTAGATCTTTGACCAAGGTAACACCCGATTTGGAGCCGTTCAAAGAACCGAAGCTACACAAAACACCAGCGCTCCACCAGCTTAAGTAATCTTTCAGGCATGGAGTATGGTTTGGAACTTTTGCTTACTGGGAGGAATTGTCGGGCTATGGTTTGGTTGGGAATGCTTGGATCATAGGCGGCAGGGGCACATCTTGTTGTTGGATATGTTGTTTCTTTGGGCTTTACTATAACTTCTGGTCAGAATTCATTATTCTTACCTCTTAATTTGTTCATGCAATATGCATTATGAACGTGATTTGGTGAATTCAATACGTCATGATATCGAATCCTCTGAGTTTCGGCAAGGTGTCCCAAGTACATTACCTCGAGTGGGATTGCTAGATCGAATTAGATATAAAATTTGCCTCCTGGTTTGAATGAATACCTGAGCAACTGAGCAAATAAATGATTGGACAAAAGAAGCAAACATCTGGAGAATAATTGAAGAGAGCATTCTAACCCATGAAGAGTACTTCATTCTGCCATCTACTTCGCCTTGCTTGCAGCATCCTCATCAGCAAGCAATCCTAGGATTTCCTGCTCGGAAAACCATGCTTTGACGCTATCAATAACCTTCTCAAGTTCATCACCACCCTCCATAACATCATCTAAGTTATGCACGCTCAACCCACTCCTGTGATCCGTAACCCTCTGTTGTCCCCAGTTATACGTCCTAATTTTATCGCCTCTTCCCATCTTCGCAACCCCAATCACACTTCTCCTCAGACTCATCAATTGTTCTTCTCTGGCTTCTCTTTTTGCGGCCGCTAATCTGGACCGTAGTACTTGCCATGCTTTCTGTCGATTTTGCAGCTGACTCCGTCCTTCTTGCATACTGACCACTGTATTAGTCGGTACATGCGTCAACCGCACAGCCGAATCAGTTGTGTTGACATGTTGACCGCCCGCTCCTCTCGCTCTCATAACATCTGTCCGTACATCCGCTGGATTGACATAATAATCACTATTCGGATCATTCAGATCTGCTTCCCAATATTCCTGTCCTTCCTGTCCCGTCGTGGGAAAACTAGGCAACACCATCACGCTCACTGCACTAGTATGTGTTCTACCCTGTTTTTCCGTTGCAGGAACTCGCTGAACTCGATGAACGCCCGCTTCGCCGCGCAAGGAATCGTACGATCCGGACGTTTCAATCTCGAGCACAACTTCGGAGATGGGCGCATCGGACCCAGCACCTTCGCCGTCAGTGGTCTCGTATTTGATGATTGTAGAGCGGAATCGTTTGCGTGCGCAATACGCCCGGTACATGCGTAGGAGATCCGCAGCGAAGATCGCGGCTTCACCTCCTCCGGCTCCAGGTCTAATTTCAAGGAGGCATGGTAGTTCGGCGAAAGGATGTTTGGGAGTCAGACTGGTTGTGAGATTGCGAGATAGTTCTTCGAGATGGGCAGTCGTCGTAGTAATGTCTTCCGCCGCCAGTTCTCTCAATTCTTCATCGGTAGACGAATCTTTCAGTAGATCATTTAGCTCTGATAGCGATTCTTTCGTTTCTTCCCATTTTCTAAGCGCTATCGCTACATTTTGTAGTTCTCCAATTCGTTTCGCAATTTTCGCATCGAAGGTCTCGGAAGTTTCGTTACTCAATCGATCATGTTCCGCAGCCAAATTACGAGCTCGTGCAAGTAATGCTGGGGAAAAGGTATCGCCATTGTTTGCTGTTCTTCGTGTAAGAGGATGTGAATTGAAGGGTAGATTTGAAGACTAACGGACGGTGCTTGAGAATCGTGTGAATGGCAAAGATCGCCTTTTACCAGGCTTCAATGATAAATCTATACATCGTCGACATATCCAAGGAGCTCTAAACATTCTCGTTGGAATGGGTTTCTTGATAATTTATTAATTTCGATTTCATGTAACTTATTAATCTCATCCATCAACATTTTGGGAGCACGGACTATACTCAGGAAAACTAGCTTCAAGCGGCCGCTTCCATGTACCGAGGCCGATAACACGCATTTGAACAATACACCAAAAATAGATTTCTGCCTAATGAAAAAAGAAATTTTAGAATCTGTATAGTGTGTTTCTAGAAATTTTATTTTATATAATAGAATTTATTTTTATTGTAGACTTTTTGAAAAGAAAATTATATTATTGAATAGCTTTTAGGGTTAGCTTTATTTATTTATTTTCAAAATTTATTTTGAAATTTTTTAAAGGAAGTATATTAATATTTAAAATCTTTCTTTAAATGGTTTTCCTTATAATATATAGATTACTTTAGAATAAACGAAATATTACGGAGGTAATAGCTATATCTAATGATCACTTTGATCTGGGAATAGGTATATAGAGTGATAATAAACTAGATTGACTTGAGATATAATCCTAATAATCATATCTGCTTTATATATCCTGATCAGATAAGATACTTATTTAATTAGATATATAGAGTACACAAATGAAATGAATGAAATAATGTTAATAATTATAAGAGTGAATACTCCAAAGGAGTACCGGGATTAGTGCCTATAAGATTACACTATACAGTGAATTCCGTGATACGAAATAAACAAGTAAGTTTAATAAAAATTCCTTATCTCAAGCTTAATAAGAATTCCTTATCGAGTTTATTTCAAGCTTATTTTGCTTAGATAGTATAACTAATATAGTTCTAGTTAGGTTCTATAATAATAATAAAAAAATTAAATTCAGTACACAACCCTAAAGGAATTTATAAAATCAAAAGGAAAGTAGTATAACTATTAATTGGAATTCAAGGAATCAATTAATATAATTGCTTTTGAATTATTTCAAAATTTGAAATTGATATCTAATATACTATAATTTTAATTACTTTAATTATATCTATTGTTATCACGCTAAAAGTGATATCACCGATAGCATTAAACTAATTGAATTTATATAGGCTTATTCTCTCGTAACACACCCCCGAGATTGCTGACTAGCTAATTATAGACAGTAATCTCTATACTAGCCTCAATTGAGTCATATATACACAAATCTCTTCCTATATCTCTGTACTGCCAAATCTAGGTTCTCTGATTGGATTCATCTAGATCTAGGTTCTCTATAAATTCATCTAATAGGCTAAACTGTATGGATATAATGGGACAACAGAGCAGGGTCCTCATATTAGCTCTAATAGGCTAAGATCAGATGACTAATATGGGCCTGTTGAAATACTCTCTTATAAATAGGCCTATGCCAGAGAGTATAATCAAGTAAAGAATTATACCACTACGCTATAAACACATACCGGACTCATAACTATCACGCTAAAAGTGATATCACCGATAGCATTAAGCTAATTGGGTTTATATAGGCTTATTCTCTCGTGACAATTGTATATTGATATCTCAAATATTAGGTATGATGACTAATCAAGCTTCAACTAACCTTTCTAATAATATAGAATTTCTTTGATTTAGTATACAACTTTAAAGGAATTAATAAAATAAATAAAAAAGAAGTATAACTATTAATTAGAATTCAAGGAATTAATTAATATATTTCTTTTTGAAATATCTCAAAATTTGAAATTTTTATTCAATATAATAATATTCGAAAAATAAAAGACTTGATATTGAAATTTAATTATTATCAAAATTTTGTTGGTTTGAGAGAGATACGGAAGATATAATTCTCACTATATAGGCCCTTAAATATCTATTTATATTTAATCTAAAAAGCTAGCTAAATGAGGAAAATAGTAAATCTTATATAGATATTATTGAAAGAGTTAATTTTCTTCGCTTTTACCTAATAATCTTAATATAGTTGTTTTTGTATTAAAATAAATTCTTTAAAATAAATTTTCTTAAATAAATTCTTTTGTTTATATATTCGAAATTCTTTTTTATAGCTTCAAATATAATAATAAAAAAGAAATTTATGAAATTATAAATATTTTTTATTTACCAGTTAAAATTTCTAATTTTTTATTAATAAAACTAATCTTTTTTCTTAATCTTGTTTTATCTATTTTATTATTTTGATATCGATTTTATTTGTATTAATTAGATTAGTAAAAGCTTGATATAGCTTTCCTTTCATTATTGTATTAATCGGATTAATTGGATTATCAATCCAAATTATTTCAATAATTTCTTTTTATTTGTAGGATTGATGTAGTACTATGATATTGATTATTAATCTCTTTTTACTAATTGTTTTTAACTTTATGAGTAAATTGTATAGTAACTTGAAATCAGTATATAGAATTAATAAAATCTCTTTGCCAAGAATGGCGCTAATTGTAGAAGTGATTGCTGTATTGATATCGAATCTGTTTTATCTCATTCTCAGACCCATGGTGATTATATAATTTAGATCTTGATTTCAAGGCATAAGCTTCCTGAGAGTTATTGAAGGGTTTAAAACAATTTAGTTCCGGTTTTGATATAAATAATAACAATTCAGCTTTTTCTAATTTTTTAATTAATATTATTAAATCATTCAACAATTATATCATCTTAATACAAATTCAATATATAAAACTGATTTTTCTCATTATTTTGATATAATTTTTATTATTATAGCTCTATTAAATTATATACAAATACAACTTTGAAAATTGAAAATAGTATTTTTAAATAATAACATTTCAATAAATTAAACACTTATTCCCTTCGAAATCTACTATTACTATTATTCCTAATAATAATATATATATTCTAAAGATCTCCTAATCAATCTGATTTCTATTATATATCTCAATTCTTTTTAAAAGATTAGGATTATTGATTTCAAAAAGATTAAATATTTTTAAACCTAAAATTCAATCTCTATTCGGAATCCAAATACCTTAAATTTAAAATATCTAATTCAAATTAAAAAGCAATTCAATTTTTATTAATAATATAACCCCAACATTACTAATATAATTGAAATAAAGATTTGCAAGATATTTAATTCAATAAGATAATTCAATTAATACTAATTTTATTATTAAAAAAGATAATTTGAAATCACTAAAAATAATTTAGCTAATTTGAAAAAAAAACTTTTCAATTGAATTATATAACAATTACAAATCCAATCAATCTAAAGTTGATTTATATAATAATATTAATTAAACTCTTTCGAATAATATAATTAGTTTTTCAATAAATTATAATTAAAAGGGTGAAATATATAATTGAAGTATTTTTATTAAACAGATTCGATTCCTTACCAAAAATATAACCAAATACTTTCAGACTCTTGAGAAAATAAATATTCCCCCCAATCCCTAATTAACCAAAAAAAATCGATTATTAATAAACTACAACACCACTAAAAAGATTAAGATATTATTCAGAATTCTAATTAAAAACATTTTATCGATAAAGAGGGTTTGAATGTGAGATAAAATCTGTCACGGATCGGCACCCAATCGCAGTTGCGATCGCTCACATGTGCATGCGCGCACGTGTACGATCACGTGTACATAGTTGATATATAGGTGCGCTCAACGAGCGCTTTGCTCCCGATTCTGTAGTTGTAGATTCTAAGGATAAATTGTACCCTGCTCTCGCAGTTCTTTTAAGGCAAAGTGTTACATATAGAATAATAATAAACTAAATTGACTTGAAATATAATCCTAATAATTATATTTACTATATATACCCTAATCAGATGAAATACTCGCCTAATTAGATATATAGGGTATACAAATGAAATGAATAAAATAATATTAATAATTATGGGAATAAGTACTCAAAAGGAGTACCGGGATTAGTACTTGTGAGGTTACACTATACAGTGAATTCCGTAACAAATACATTAATCGATTTTTCAAATTCTAATTAATAATTGTATTTCTTTTTTTCTCATTTTATCAATTTCTTTAAGATTGTATACTGAATTGAATACTTTTTTCTATATAAAAGCACACCACTAAATTCTAAATACAGTTTTAGTTTAAACGAAAATCTATTTTTGGTGTATTATTCAAATGCGTATTATCGGCCTCGGTACATGGTGATGTGAGCGAGCAACTTCCCCGCTATCTGGATCTCGACTTTATCCATTAATATGAATTTCAGATCAACTATCGTACAGATGATATTATAAATTTGAAGAATACAAAACAGAAATTCTGCTTCCATTTACTTAAAATAAACAAATAGCAAACGTAGGTCTCATAGAGAACTGGGAAGGGAAAGAAAATTGGACTATAAAAACTATCTGAAAGTGCCTAGTACTCATATCCGGATATCTATCTCGCCTACATACCCAGGAGCTCCGCTGGTTCTTTTGACCCCACGTTCACATTTTATACCGTAATTGAATTGCCGAAAGCGGGACTAACCTTCCTCTTTCGCCATTCAGATCCTAGATAAGTGAATTGTGAATGGAATCTTTTGGGAGATTGTTTCTATAACTTTTCTCTTCTGTACATTTGTCTAATATATAAGACTTTCGCGGTGGTAGAGATACTTACTTGAACATACATTTCCTTATCAACGGTAGTAGCCGAGGATTTGAAAGCATCTTCTTCAGCTGCCCACTCTAGAGATCTGTCTCGAAAATGCCTGTCAATCTAAACTCAGTCTTTCCGGCCTCCGACCCGGAGTTTGTTACATTTCCTAGCAGAAGAAGTGTTGTTCATAGCACTGATGGTTTGATCGCTTGTACTCAGCCTTTAGCTGCTAGATGTGGTCTCAAGGTTTTAGAAGCAGGTGGAAATGCAGCTGTAAGTTGTCCTTTTTCTAACAATATGCAAGCTAACTCGTCTTAGGATGCAGCGGTTGCAGTTGGTATGTTAAACCGCTTCAATATAGTATCATCCAATCTAACAAAACTCCAGCTGCCGGTCTCAACCTGACAGAGCCAACCTCCACCGGTATCGGTGGTGATATGTTCTGTCTTTTCTATGATGCCAAGACAAAGGAGGTGAGTTCTTTAAATGGCTCAGGTCGTGCAGGCAACAAATGCTCTCTTGAGAAAATCCGACAGGATCTCGGGTTAAAGGATGATGACCCTGCAAGAATTCCACTCAAAAGTCCACATGCTGTTACTGTACCAGGTGCAGCTGCAGGTTGGGTTGATACCGTGGAGAGATTTGGTAGTGGAAATCTTACTTTGGAGCAAATCTTGGCTCCGGCTATTGAGATGGGTGAAAAGGGGTTCCCCGTCTCCGAATTAGCTTCAACTATGGTATTGCGCCCTAAATCTCCCCATTATTGCCAAGTCTAATGCAATCAACAGTGGAGAAATAGTGAAGGTCTACTTCAAAGGGCATCCCCTAACTTTTCCGAAATGCTAAAAGAGGACTCAAGTGCTCCAAATGGTTGGCGGGCACCAAGACCAGGAGAGATATTCAAAAACCCAAATCTTGCCAAGACTTTCAGAGCACTCGCAACTGAAGGCAAGAAAGGCTTTTATACCGGAAGAATTGCCGAAGAAATCATCGGAGTCACTCGGAATTTAGGGGGGTTCCTTGAACTAGACGATTTGAAAAATCATATGGACATTGGTAGTGAGAAATCCACACCCATCTCCAAAGTTTTCAAAGGCCAAGGATACGACAAAACCCATCATTACGTCGACGGAATATCCGGCCAAGGCATCAACGAGGACAATCACGGCGTCAAAATCTGGGAACACCCACCCAACGGCCAAGGACTCGTAGCACTCATGACCCTTGGTATCCTCGAAGAACTCGAAAACACGGGCAAAATCCCGCATTTCCAGGAGAAAGATCATAATTCTGCCGAATACCTTCATGCTGTTATTGAATCTTTGCGTATCGCTTTCGCAGATGCCAGTTGGTTTATCGCCGACCCAGCTTTCACCAAAGTCCCCGTAGAAGAACTGATCTCTCAACCTTATCTCGCCGAACGCGCTAAACTATTTGATCCTCAGCGTTCCAATCCCGAGATATATGATCATGGTTCACCAGCTCATAATCATAGTGACACTGTATACTTCGCCGTAACCGACAAATGGGGCAATGGAATTTCTTTCATAAACTCTAACTTCGAGGGTTTCGGCAGCGGTATCATTCCCAAAGGCTGTGGGTTTGTTCTTCAAAACAGAGGTGGCAATTTCTCACTTATGAAGGGCCATGCCAATGCCATTGCGCCTGGAAAGAGACCTTATCATACCATCATTCCAGCTATGGTCACCAATGTCCACGATGATTCGCTACATAGTGTGTACGGCGTCATGGGTGGTTTTATGCAACCACAAGGACATGTTCAAGTACTACTTAATATGTTAGCGTTCAAACTGAACCCTCAAGCAGCACTTGATGCGCCGAGATTTTGCATCAGTGCAGATGGAGTTCCGGGAGAATCAAATAAAGAGAGAAGGGTGTTTTTGGAAGAAGGAATCAGCCAAGATGCGTTTGAAAAATTGAAGGGCATGGGTCATCAGGTAAAAATGGTGGAAGGGTACCAAAGGGGTGTCTTTGGTAGAGGGCAGTTGATAAGGGTACATGGAGAGGAGGATGGAGTTTTGGTTTTCAGCGGAGGTAGTGATCCTAGGGGGGACGGGGCCGTTTATCCTGGGTAGAGAGATGATCAATAAAGAGGAATTATGTCCGATAGAAATTCATATAAAATAGTTAGGTAGGAATAACCCGTGTGTTATTCACTCAAGCGTCCCCTTTCTCTTTTAAAAGGGTTTAAATCCAATGACTGGATGAGCAGATCCACTCTCTAAGATTCACTTCTGCAAAATTTGTCTGGTTTCTATAAAAGGCCTCCAACTTCCATCTTTCATGCCAAAATTTCTGATCCCAAATAATATCGACACCCGAAAAATCATAACACTGCTTATTATTCCAACAAATTTCCAAGTACACGTAAGTTAAGAGACAGCCTTCACATTACTCTCCTACATAGCTGTGTTTTAATACTAATCTTTCTATCTAGGACAATGAGCGATTCCCCAGAACTCACGGAGGCTGATGATATCGACGATTCCTTGATCGAAGATTTAAACCCCGAATACCACTTCCCTATCCTTCGACACAATTTTCATTGGATTACCACGTTCTATAAATACCGTCAATTTGCCAGCGACACCTGTGCAAACAACCAAGCAAGGTTCATTGTAAAACGCGCTCCAGTCGAGAGGCGTTGGTTTTGGTTGGTGGAAGAAAGATTGAAGACATGGGATAAGGCGCCAGAATCAATAGACAAGAGGAAAGCGCTCTTGATGCTTGCGTTTGAACAAGTAAGCAGCTCTGAGTATTCGTTCTGCATATTGATTCTAACACTTTTAGTGCAAAAGCCGTCGTGCAGAAACCTTTTGGCGTGAACGGGCGAGAATTGCTGGCGATGATAGTGTCGCAGAAAGTGTAGGACATCCATTACCTATGTTCCCTTCTCATGAACTCGTAGCTAACGATAGGTTCTTTAGTGCATTGATGCCGATATGACTATTTCGAAGTGTATAGATGACTACGGCATTACTCAGGATGATTTTGTTACTGCAAATGGTTCGACTTTAGCTGTCGTCCCGAACCAGCCTGCCGCAGACCATATCTCTGCCGAGAGACAGGCTGCCAATGAGGCCGAGCAAGCTCGTTTGTTTGGCGAAAGCCGTGAGCGAACTGGTCTTGGTGGGATCAGCGGTGGTGTTAGCGTTGATGAATCTGGTGAAGATGTTGACGCGGATGGAGATGTTGCGATGGGATAGATTTTAGCGGACAGTGGTGAAAAGTCGCATGTGATAGTATCAAACAGTGCTTTAGCACCACTCCAGTTAAACATAAATTCCTACTGCGTTGATGTTTTGATAATCAGTTCTATCAATACTTTAAATGGTTTGAAATGGTTTGAAACCTTTGAAATATTTTGAATCTTAATCTATAATGTTGAGATCAATTCTATCATCTAATCTAAACAATAAAAGAATAAAATAGATATGATTTTTAAGGAGTTATTTAAGAGTAATTTGCCGTGTAATAAACTGTTGAACGTAATGACGTATTCTTCGATGAATGAATTGGTATATCATGAAATACTACTAATCGCACACAGACACCAGTGTATTCAGTATCGTACACTTCGGCTCCAACTTCTATTTCTTCCACACTCGATTAAATAACGAAATTTGACGATAGTTAGGTAGGCATAGAGCTTTGGTCATATGAGAGTACTAGATGGGGTGATAGTTATCAAATCTTGCATGAATTATGCATGCGAAAGATATATAATGGGATACGAATAGCTGGAAACAATTTGGTGGAGATACAAAACATGTTGAGATGATTTCAAGGAAAAGCATTTTTGCAATGTAAAGACTAAGTCAAGTGTCATTGTCATACAGAGAGCACATCTTTGACACAATATATACCCGATTAGAGCACAAAAGTGGTAGTAGATTTTGATGGAGGAACAATGAAGCACTCGGTTCTGTATCATGCATCCATGTTTGCAATGTCGAGCCTTTCAACAATTTTTTGAGCTTTACTGGTCAACATCATGGCTGCGTAGCAACTCATAATCATAGTATAGGTACAAAGTAACACCTAATGCGTGGATGGCACAAGGATTTAAGCCTTTCTATATCTATCCTGATAACCTGTTTTCATGATTCACCTTCTTTCCTCTAATCTTCCCTCGCCCGTTCCTGCAATTCCATCCTCTTCAGTATCATCTGACTCTCCCACAACCTCGCCTCCGTCATTTTCCCACTCCCAATTTCTCCTACTCATAATCCATCCAGCACTCCAGACAGCCACCACTGCTAAACCACATATGAAACTCAGTCCAAAGAATGGTAGCCCCACCCAAATGCCTTTCAATCTCAATCCTTCAATGTAAAGTTGCGCAAAGCCCGGTCCCGCGATTAGTCTTCCAGTTGTCTCGACCACTGCCACTGCCGCATACAGCTGTCCCTTGTGTTGTCTATCAACTAGCGTCGTTATCAGAGAGCGCATCATGGAGATGAATCCTGCACCCAAGGTAAAGACTGCCATCCCCAGGATAGCTAATGGAAGAGTTGGGGCTAGGGCAGTCAAGAGTGAACCAAGTGTGAGAATAAGAATGGAGGCGCGAGCTAGGTGAAGGTCTTTCTTTGAGGAGGGTATTTGGAAATAGGTGACCATGATTTTTGATAGAAAGGGGAGAATGAGGAGAAACAAGATGATTTGCACAGCAGCGCGGAGGGACCAGAGGAAGGAGCTTAAACGAAGGGGAAAGTGGAAGCGGTTGCTTATGTAGCGAAGCGATATATCTTCAGACTGACTGCTAAGAGGCTTAATGATGAAAGTGATAAGGAGAAGAACTAGAGGCGCAGAGTTGAGAATCGAGAGAGATGATCGGAATGTTCGGAGCGTATGTGAAAAATTGTACCCCACCGCGGCGAAGAGAGAGTTTTGTGGTTTGCAATTGTGAGTGAAGTCGTTAGTTGAGGTAGCAAGAGCCACATGCGATGTGCTAGTCCTCCGATCTTGCATGTGTAGAGTTTCCGGAATGAACAATATGAGAAGACTCCCGAGAGTTAAGAAAGATATCCCTAGTAAAACTGGTATCCATGGAGACTTAGCCATCAATAAAGCAGCTAGAGACGGAGCAATCAACTGTGCGACAAGATCCGTAGCAGCAGCCAGGAAAAAGATATTAGTCCTTGATTTGTTAGTAGAACCTAACATGATTTTTTTTTTTGAGGAATATAAAAATACCTTCTGGCTTCTGGAGTGATATCACTGACGATAGCAAAAAATGCCATACTTCCTACACTCGGCCCTCCCCCTATTACTGTGAAGATGGGACCAAGCCAAGTGAGGCGAAGGGGTAGTGTATGCCAGAACCACATTACCACAATGTTCCACAGATAGCTGAGAATAGTGCCTGTTATTGCTAAAATAAAGATTGGCTTCCTTCCGATTCTGTAGTCTGTCAGTATGGTATTTGTTTAGGAGAGATTGCCTCGAGAGATCGTCCCGGGGATCCCTCGTCTTTGAGTTCTTGCTGATAGAACTAAAATCAATACATACCTATCCATAAGCATACCATAGGGTATTGTTAGAAAAAGACCTGTGCCGGTCAGATTCCTTTCAGTCATTATGTCTACGTCGCTTACTTACCTGTAATAGCCCCAAGAAAGTATGTCCCGGCGACTATTATACTCAACTCATTCTGAATATCATTTTTCTTACACATGCTCTCATCGATATCCCCTCCCAGAATGATATGACCCTCTCCCTGTAAGCGATCATAGTAATGGTGACAAATTATATCTTCATAGACTCTCAACACGGGTACAGCCATCAAGTATCCCCCAAACTCAAACCATAATAGAGTCGCAAGTACGATCGCCGTTATTGAGGATGGTGATCGTGCCTGGGAGAAAATTGATCGAAACGGTCTCGAAAACGAAGAGAAGATGGATCGCTGTGGCAGTGGGGACAGCAGAGGTGTCTCCTCACTGGGAAGTAAATCTTGAACTGACATCGTGAGTTCACTTGAGAGTGATGTACTTGACGGTTTCTCTTAACACTAGGTAAAGAATTCGAGGAGAAAGAAAGAACAAAACAGAGCAGATGGAATTTTGAACCTCAAGCGTGGCCAACCAACTTTGACGACCATTGAATATTGCAACAGTTTGATGCACAGGTATATCGGATTAAAAGAACGTGATGCCCCATAGCGTTTATTTGTTCATACGAATGGTTAGAGTGTTGTCGCGCTTATCGTTGATCAACCATCTTTGATTGGTTTCTCGGGAACATTGACGAGGTTCTATTCCTTGTACCTATCAGTAATCTCCAGGTTTGTTCGCGCACCTACCTAATTCGGCTACTTGAAATTCGTCTCACCTGTCATCTTACGCGATCGTCCAATGACAACTCTAATCAGGGCAGAAATATTGGAGATGATGATAAGAGTTATATTCCGTATTCTGAAGAGGAATGGTTGAGCTCCGGATAAGAAGCCGAACTCCAAGATAGTACGGAGTACCTTCGATACTCCGTACTCGAGTAGAAATCTGATAACAAATCAATAGATCATGGCTTCATTGATAATTCTTTAAATGATTAATTACAGTTCTCAATGCCATCTACAATAATGTTGTCATAATTTTTCTACAATAATAGATGTCCATCATTGAATTCTGCAAATATTTTATATAACCCCTTTTCATTTCTAGCAGACTTGGCATTGAGCCTGTCCTCAGTTGACAGATTATCAATAGTCTTCGGCGTGATTAGATGGAAAGATCATGAATCACCAAACTGTTTGTGATAATAGTTTCGGCCCAATCATCCATGGTTGCCGTTAAAACTTCGATTTTACCCTGTTGTTTGAACAAAGTTGTTTCCTTTCCATACTGCCTTCTGTTCTCTTCATTTGAATAACGTCGCAGATATATTTCCTACGAACATGGTACCTAGCCAAGAAGATAGTAGATACAGTGACTCAAATCTATAAATTGGCGAGAATAATTGTTCGCATTGCGAAAGGACACCGAACGCTTACAACTTGTATTGTATTCTTGAGTTATTTTATGTGATCTCTCTCAGATTGTCCTGCTTTTTCTATACTCTGTTCTCAGCACAGCAAATACATGAACGCAAATCCTTTCAATTGTGCTATACAATGTTGTGGTAGTGTTTTTTTAAGAAGGCAGTATTCTGGTGGTTGAGAGACGTTCTGTTTGAGAGAGGAAAAGAGGTTCTAGTACTTGGACATCTTTATCCACTTAATAGAGCTTTCAACTAATCATCTTTTGCCCGAATTTCAATTTTTTTTGGGACTAGATGGGTGTTGGTATTGCATTGTGTCCTCATATCGTTTCATTCGTTTTGATCTCGGGCAATCTCCCCATTTTTAGAAGTAGTATACCCACTAGGCATAGACCTCTACCATTATAAGCAGCAGCTTCCTTCCGATTCTTCTATAACTTGCCTCTCGTTTGATTTAGCTGGCGGTCCGAAGCAAACACTAACAGCGAAATGTATCTATCGATATACAGCGTCTTCGAATCACTCGTATCGCTCTCTGTTACGCTTCTCGCACAGCATGAAATCAACACTATGGTCAAGAAACCGGGCGAAAGATTGCATCTCTGGCCTCTTCAAACAGCGATATTCGCACCTTTGACCCCCATGATGATTGGAAACGCAACAATTATTGCCGTTACATTGATACATTGATGCAACCCATCATTCGAAACGTATTTGAAGACTGCACAATCATGGTCGCGGCACACCATGTGGCATTATTTAAGCAGATAGAATTAATGAAGTGTAATAGTCCAACAAATATAATTGGTCGACCTTCTTTATTCAAAGAAATATAAGAGGATCAGTGGCGACGTTTTTGATCACCTTCGAAGGTCAGGCGAATCGGAAAGAAAGGATTTTGATATCGCTTCACATTTTTAACGCATGTTTTCGCTGATGCAATTGTCGATGCAATAGGATTCCATTTCAACTACATGTGAAGTTAGGATTTCCTTGTCAACGCACCTTTTGTGTATATGGGGCTAGGTAGGCAGGTACGCTGTGCATATGAAATTGAGGAGGTCGCGCAAATCTCACCGTATGAAACCTCCACTTCTTTCTTTCTTTTTGTCTCTCTGCCACTAAACAGGAAGGTGTAGTTTTTCAATCTGAAGGGAAGTAATATTTGCACAAAATGAACGTCCAGAATGTAGATCATTCCGTCATCAACAAACGAGAGATCCCCGCAAAGCGCTTGGCCTTTGGGAATAAAGAGGCATCCTCACATCCGATTACACACAAAAAGTGAATGTTTGAATCTAGTGATTCCTCAAAGCTTCCAAAGAAATTGAAGAAGAGGGACATACAAGCTTGATGATTTGGTCAAACAGGCGAAGTAATTAAATCAGTGTTATCATTCAATTCGCCGAGGGAGAAAGAAGAGGTTTCACAAAGATAATTTAAGGTAATATAGCTAGCTTATTTGAATTTTAAAACGAGAGTTCTGCAAGCAAGAAATTATTTTTGTGCTCTGTGGAGAAAAGAAGTGTATGTACATATTAATGCATGTCCTACCAAGGTATTGCATTTTGTGTGCCCTTCAGCTATTAACCGTTTACCATTTCAAAAGCATATTCTATATATGCATTTGTTCTGTAAGGTTTGCCTTTATCCATCCGTCCATCCATCCAGCCATGCATCATTGAAAACCATAAAGAAAATGATATTCTTTTCTGAGAATTCGACCCATTACTCATCAGAATTATCACATACGTCATCATCGTCTGAAGGGTCGGTGGTATTGTCAGGGAGTCAACTGTAAAACCAGTATTGAGCGGCATACTGGACACTCTGAACACCTGCTGTTGTGCAAGGGTTGATGGAATTACCACCGGCAGTTTCGACGCGGTAGACTGTTGTGAGACCAATGGATACGTATGTGGATTTGGCAGTCAAGGATAACCAATCAACGGCGCCGGTATTAGCAGGTCCTGGGATGGAATTGATGGGAGGAGATATGTCACCAGTCTTGGCAGCGTACAAGATCTTGCTGACAGATGAGAGGTCAAATGTTGGAGTTCCACTAGCATCGAAGAAGTGCTTGCCCAGAGGCTTGAGACTCATGAAGCTAGCGCTACTACTAGCTGGAAGATTGGTATAGACAGCGATACCTGGGAGATTATTGAATGCGGTACTGGCACACTTGGCGTATTCGGTTGCATCGTAAAGGTTAGCGACTGCACCAAGAGCCACTGGAGTAGCACCAACGGCGGAGCAGGTATAATTTTGGATACCACGACCGAGAGCAACATAGGCGAGGGTACCAGTTGGTAATGGGAGAGCAGATGCAGCTGCAAATGAAGATTGTTAGCTTGTATATTCTGAAATGGTGAACTTGAGAAAGTGGAAGCGCACCTCCAGTAGTAGGTAGTAATGGCGTTGCACAAGTATGTTTACTTGAAGCAAGGGCTTGAACAGTGCTGATTGGAACAGCTGCAACGGCCGAAGCCAAGAGGATAACGAGACTGCTGATGGAGTGCATAATGTCGTTGGTGTGAAAGATTGTATTATAGATTGAAGGTTGGAAATTGATTCGATATTAAAGTAATGGTCGAAATCACTTTGTTAAACTCGAGGTATAGATTGAGGTTATCGAAGGAGCTAATGGAGACGAAGTAGAGACCAAGTTAAAGATGGGAAAGGTTCTATTTTATATGTGACCTCCAAATTTGAAGCTGTCGTAGATGTATCGGAAGCACCAATTGAGTATTGTCAATTGGAATACGGGTATCAAGGTTGTATATAGGGGTATTAAGTGAATATTCTTTGATATAAAGATCGAATGGAAGCTGTTGATCAATTGCCAAAGGTGAGGGAGAAAAAGATATCTTATAGAAATCGAGGTGGATTGACTCGATTGAGAATCAGATAAATCCGCATGGGAGCAATAAACAAGCTCTGGTGAATTAAGCTGGACCCTGAAGATACCATACTAGCTCAATGCGGAGGAGTAGCTAGTAGGTAGTACATGGTACCTAGTAACGTAGTTATCAAACAAGAGAAGAGAAAAACAATCATGAACCTTGTCGAGTGATACAATAGAAATAGATGTGGACCTCATTCATGCTGGCATCTGTGCATTTTTCCACTTTTTGGCTTGCAGACTTGCATTGCAGACTTGCAGACAAGGGCTTTTCTCTGGCTTTCTTGGTATGTACGATACCTTGCATCTCCATCAGCCAAGACTCCAACCCTCGAGCCTCCATCTTACATCTTACTCCGTCCATAGTATGTCCTGCCTTCCACTCCCTTCCTGCACGCATACCCAGGGGTGCAGAGAGCTTCAGACGATAGCTTGCAAGTGAATGGGCGTATGGGAATCGAGGTCGGTAGGTAGCAAATGACAAGGATCCTTTGTCGTTTGTGTTTGAAGTGAACGCACCTGGCATACTGGCAGACCGGTGGGTGTACTCGTATACTCGCTTCTCGGTACCGGCATGTCACTCAGTGAATGTTGAAGAAAAAGAAGAAGTCAAGAATAGAAATGGAATTGAAGCTAGCTGGGGACTGGAGAAGCTTGAATACATAACTAATCCGAATCCGGTCTAGCGTTGCCGAATGGCGTACGTGCCCTCGAACCATCTCTTGCCTCGACCTTACCTCTCACGCCTCTCTCGCCTCTTACCAAGATGGATGCTGGTCACTTTCTTACAATCCTTGATGTCTTCATCTAAAAGTTGCCATTTTAACCACACGATCTATGCTCCACCCTTCTACCTCAATATCTGAGTTGCACAAATTCGTTGTTCGTGCCGGGACCGTACCGTGTATCTTTTTTTAGTTGTCGATAGATGTCATTCTCCTCTTCTTCGTTGGTCTCGCCATCACGATAATATGCACGAGATGAGAAGTTCCATGTATCTCTTCACTTGTACCACGGTAAGATTGTACAAAAGGAAATAACCTCATTTATCGAATTGCTACACTGCGACACTGCGACACTGCTACGATGCCACACTACCCTACCTGACAAGGCAGGTATCATACGGCATCTAGGTACCTAGGATTCAAGAAACCTCTTCTTCTCGAAAGCAATCTTCAATCCAACATGGGGATTCACAAATCTTGGCTATCGTCGTAAGCATGCATCTTCCATTTTCCCGCATCCTTATCAGACCCTATTTCACCGTTTCTTGGTGTAATCTTGTACCGCAATTGTTCATGAACAGAAATTCCCGAGCGGTTAATTCATTTAAACCTAAATGAGCTATTGTATTTGCTTCAATGCTTGAATCGTTGTACAGATACGGCACTCTTGGAGATAATCGCTAAGTTTCCTTGTTAGATGCTCACTACTGACAATCTTGGTCGGGCTTGTAAAGTTGCAAGCATCTAGATTTTTTGCTGGGTAGCCCTGTGAACTTGAAAATTTTACCGGCATGGCATTGATCAATACCGGGTTGACAAGAACCGTTTTCCCTGATGGCCTACATCTTCCTTGTGGCAGAACCTCTATGGATTAAGGATCTTCTGATTGATGCTCAGAAAGTGAGGGGAAAAAGGGTCCAATAACTACGAATCAATCTATTTGGCACAGTAAGTTACTGCTAACTCAAGTCAAAAGTTACCTCGTGTTTGATCGCTAGATGAGACGAACGGGTGGAATTTGGAGAGGAAAGAGGGAAAGATAGAAGTTAGTACAGGGCTCAACGAACATCAAACTGTGATGGTTGTAGGATTCAGACGAAACAATTATCACAAACACCACAATCAGCCAAAAGAAACAAGAAACAAAAAGGACAAACTCCTTTTCATCCTCCAATTTAATTTTCTTGTTATACATTTGCATTCCTCCTGAGCATTGACAATTTGCCATGTGTTAGAAACGTGGCAGTGTATTCATATTGTTTCGAGGAGTTGGTTGAATGCTTCAAATCTTTTGGCTGCGCACTTCCATGTTCCGCCGAGTGTGCTGACTGCAGTTTGAACTCCTTCTCCGGAAAAATAATCTTTCGAAATCACCCATTATTTCGCCATTTCTTACTTTGAAAATAGGAGACGAGGCTAAAGATAATTATCATCTGAATCTGGGGAGTTCTTCACTTTGTTATCACAGTGGATCCATCAGACGACGAAGTTAGTTGATTCCCTGGAGCCTCGCAACAACTCTCTCTAATCTGATTGTGACATTTGGTAACCTTCAAATTGTGCTTTCTAGGTATCCTCGGTATCCTCGCAATTATTGAATTCCCTTGTTTACAAGTCCATTCCCTCAAATGCAGAAACGCCACCTTCAAACATCCCGCATCTATCTCTACTCTCGTGACAATCAGGAATTATCCAATACCCGAGCCATGCCCTACCAGTCTTCTGATCAGTCTTATATGCGATATTTTGGACATCTGCGAATGAGTTCAGAGTTGATATCTTATTCGGGTCTTTTACCAGCCACTTATTGTATCCTTACATTTTTACCTGGTCAGATCTCGTTCTCGCCTTGATAGCAATAAATAATCGCTAATTGATGCAAATTTTGTCCACTCGAATTGGTCAGTTGCCGTAATACAACCGAAATGCCAGCTAATTACTCTCGAAATAGAAAATAATATGCATCTCTGCCGAGTAACTTGCTATTTTCGGCAAAATTTGCTAAAATGGCGGGGTTACATCTCAACCATCTTCATGTGACATTCAACATTCGAAGCGGTAGAAGTCTCCCCGTATATCATTAAACGACCTTGTAAAGTTCCGGTCTTTGTCCGTATTGTCTTCCTGTCCACTCATTCCATGTGCCCCTTGTCGACCGATTAATACCGCCTGTCAATTCCAGATCTTTTTGCCGAGTGCCGGAACATCGGCTAGATGAAGACGACTCATCCAGCCATTCGTCTATGTGGTCGCGACCTTGTTGATACAAGACTCAAAATTTCCACTTCTTGAAAACCTTCTAATTCATATAAAAATAGAACATCTATGTCCTTTGACCAGTCACAATCACCCAAGATATCTTGTCACATATCTACAAAATCAGACTCGCTCAATACGAAGCCATAGAGTCGTTGAAGATTTATCATCTTATGATTTAGCTTGGGAATCTTTACACAAAAAGATAATGAATGTACTGACACGAATGATAGGTTTGCACTGGGCCCGCATTACTCATTCCTTTACCCGATATCTGCGATCTCAGATGTTTATGACACCATTTGATTGGCATACAGCGTACGAATGAGCCGCTGTTGGAAGTGGATTGCTTGATATATATTTGTCGCTTATGAGAAAACTGTTGGATATAATTCAACTAGACGCGTATTTTTTCATTTCGTTGGGTCCTGTCAGATACCAGTCTTTCCGTATTTGTTCAAAGCGGTTCCCCGGCTACCCGGGCGCTTGATAGCTTGGGTCCACAGAAATAACATACTTCACATGCAACTTAGTTTATAAGACCCGCAATCGGACTATTAATAACCCTCCCCTCATCATCCACCAAGATCTATCTAACTTGTCTGCAGAATCATAGGATGCAATGCTTCCCAAGCCATCAATGAATCATTCAAGCTTCTCATGTAACACTTCGTTGCATCTTAGAACCCATTTTGGAAGACAAATTCAAGTATTATGAGACTAAACTCAAGCGAATGGTGGTAATGCAGGTGCCATAGTATGTGTGCACCCCGTTGTTGTCACCGTGAACAGATTGACCGAATAAGCATGGTCCACTACTCAAAGAGATTAGCATGTTCTTTGCTCGGCATGAAGGACTAGACTCGAAAGCTCGAGCGGTGTACATCGATCTATTGTCCTAAGAATTTACTCTGCTTTCCACTAGCACAAGATTAAATCTACTTTCGTCAGACAGTAGATGTTGATGTCTCTGCTTCGCTCTGAAGTCAGATCCCCGACTTCCTATTGGGGAACAGCGATTCTTAACATCCATGCACATTTAAATAAGAAGTTCAGACTATTTGAATGGGATCTTCTAGTTGAGGTGATTTTTTTTGAGCATCTGAAGCAGATCATATGATGCACTTCATCGGTGTTCTATTTTGGATTGACAATGTGCACCGTTTTCTGAAAATAGCTCTTCTCAATATCTTACCACCCCAGTTCGAAAGGCTCGAGACTCCATCACACATTACCTCTCTGAGATTAAACACAACTCTTCTAATTACCAGTCTACATTGAGAAATTCCCCTCCTCTATTGAACAACCACCTAACGCCTTATTGCACCTTATTGGTAGATTTAGCAGAGTCTAGCATGCATCTATCTTACTATTAAATAGAATTCAAGCTCTTGAATATTCAATCCTAGGTCATACTTCAAAAATTATTCGTCCAAGTAAGTCTACATGGATGAAAAGCCCGAATAACGATTATTAGTGGATTATCGTCTGGTTTTGTTGTTTGGTTAAGATTTTACTTGTAACATGACATTGATCAATATGGCATGAGTTTGCACTCAATCTATCTACCTTTGTTTAGTCACAATATAACTCGAGTGATAGAGACATTTCCCGACTCTAGCGACCTCCTTTACTATGAGGCTTCTATTGCTCGCATATTACATCACTTACAAATCCATATATCACACCCTATCTATTCATTTTGTATATTCAAGAATGACAAATGCGTTTCAATTATCAATATTACACTATTTTTCCCATTACCCAAGTATGCTCCTACTATTTGCCTCACTGACTAAAGTTACTAAGTGTCTTATCATCTCCAAAGAATGCTCTCTCCATCTATATATATATATATCCTTGTCATCAGTACACATTCAAAATAGCATCCATGAAGCTCAAGCGTGTGTAGCACCCTAAATGACTATAGGGCTGGTCGCAACATGCTATCAATAACTCATTGTAGTTATCATCGTGGACTATATTATCAACCACCTCATCTGACCCCATGCCATGCCATTTTACATCGTATTCCTAAAATACCCTCTACCAATCACAACAGCACTATAGCTAGCACCAACTTGAATACTATACATAATCCCAGAGAAACAGATTAATCAAATTTGGTGCACTCGGGTATGATCCCTCATTCCCTGAGGTCATTCTTGCAAAGTGTTCTCCGTCTACTAGTAATTATGCACATCCCTGTGGTGGCAGAATCCGTGGTTAACGAATAAATTATTTCGTTAATTGTATCAAAAATTTCAATAGTTAATATTATATTGAAAAAATCGGTTATACAGTATTAATGTGATTGACTTTTTATATGTATATGATTAGAAAATTTTATTTTAAAAGGACTTAGAAAAATTTTCGAAATTTATTGATTTTTCGAAATTTCTTGGATTTCAAAAGTTTTAGTTTAAGGTTATTTGCAAATAAAAAAGTCTATTTGTATTGAATTCGATTATTAATCAAATTCAATATAAAACTATATATATATTAAAGTTAAGTGATATTCCTGTTTAAATAGTATATTCTGTATTGTATGGTATAGTGGTAAAGTTTTTGATTAAAGAATAAATCGAAAGTGAAGTGAGTGATCTGTGAATAGACTTTCTTTTAAACTTTCGGCTAATACCTTTTCCCATCCTTTAGCTTCCACGCTCGCTTCTCTGTTCGCTCCCCTTCCCCTTCTAGCTTCCCCGCTCATTTCCCTTCTCCTCCTAGCTTTTACGCTCGCTTCCTTTCTGTTTACCTTTACTAAGGTCCTTCAGTTGAAGGGCCTTTATTTTCTTTATATTTGTTAAAATTCAATAATAAACGGTGCTCATTTTGAATAGGAAAGATTTGTGGCTGATGAAATATATATTTCGTTAGGGACGAAAAAAGTTTGAATTTTGTAATGTATGTATTAAATATTAATATGGGGATTTATATTGACATTTTTTTTGTATATAGGTATTAACTTTGCTATTACAGGGCATTACTCTATTCTTAGCTCTTGTATTGCGGAAAGATATCAACTATTCATCAATGTTTCTCTAGATGAATTGCATGAGAAGAGCTAGAAAACATAAAATTATGTTAATATAACCCGATTTCGTGATTCAAAAACACCTTCAAGGGAAAGGAGGTTACAAGGGGCCTCAATTTTGCATCTACAGTCCCGAGCTGCCCTGCAACGGCTAAATATCGGCCCTGAACAACACGTGACCTCATACACAAACCTCGACAAAAATATTCTGCTTCGGTTCCCAGACTCTCACACTTCACTTCAAACAGAACTCGATATGTCAAATGATTTCTCTGAAATTTGGATAGCGTAAGTCTCAGAGACTACTAGGTGGCCCACACGTATGACGACGCACAGTGCACCGCTGCTTTCATCCTTATAAATATGTGGATGCATGGTTTCAATCCTAATCAAAGCCTGCATATCTAAACATCTTTACGTCCATGTATCTGGGGTGAAACTTATCACCGGGTAGAAGATTCATAGAAAGATATCTCAAATACTAGGATCAGCCGGGTTGTAGTTAATCGCAGCTTTCGTTGAGGGTACGCACTGCTTAGATACGGCGGAAATACGTGGAGAGAAACTTGACGCTATGGTCGTAAGAACAGCTTATTTTTGTAATGCATTATGCTTGAATTGACAACATCGCTTTGGCACTCCGAGCAATGTCAAGCGTCTGAGTAGTTGACCTTGCTGTGGTTGGAAATATGGACCATTGTACGTTCGTATCCTGGAGGGTGAGGACATCAATCCCTTCAAGCGAAGCCAACTCCCTACACTGTCTTGCAGTCATATTGACGATCTGTATCATTGAATTTGATATCCGTGTAGACTATTCCCAATGACTTGATTCGCTTTACTTTATTTTTGTTGACTAGGGCAAATGATAGTACACCTTCTTTCATGAAGTACAACGAGGCCAATGTCTCGGGACTTACCAATGAAATTTTTGTTGTTGTGTTTCTTAATCTGAGCCAGTGTCAGTTCAATTCTTTCTGGAAAAGACAACAGCGCTGCGGTGTCTCTGATGTTGTAGACGGTCTCTGTCGATAGGCTCGGTAGTTGCAGACTGGCTAAGGAAACCTTGAAGTGATTCCTCATCTATGTAGCCAATGTGAAGAAGAGGGTAATCGAGTGGCTTGGAAGAAAAGGCTTTATTGAGCTTTCAAGACACATAACATCATTACTATTAAACCTCGCTACCCATCTGCATAATCCTGTTGCTACCCCTATAGACATGAATTCTCAACTCACCAATCGCATGATTTCTGTATTTAATGCCAACGATGTTCTCTGAGCCTGGCGTCCCGCCTCTGCTCTACTACTCCATACAAATATCCCCGTCGTCATCGCCAAACGCATCATTCCCGGAGTCGACATCATCCAACTGCACAAGGGACAGTCGTTTTGCCAACCTTCCCTGCTCTTCGGTCATCATCACTCCTGAATTGGTCGCGCTTAAGGGTGTAGCAGTTTCCAGTCTGTCAAGAGTCGATTCATCAGCCAGTTTCCCTTGTTTTTCGGTCGTTGATGCCTTCGAATTTGCCTTAATATTCGTCTCACTGGCCTCATCCACCATCTGTAATTTGGAAAGGGCACCCTATGTTTTATTAGCTAAGTTTGCATATATTGCATCATTACGCCCTACTATTCCGACAGTCTTTGAGCTGAGAGATAGGCATATTCTATTCGACCAAGCAAGATTTTCAGCAGCGTGCTATCGTTTTGTTGACTAGTTTGTACAAATGATCCTTCTTCTGTGCCTTATCTTTTTGCCGTTCTTTGTATTGGAAACCAGGTGTCTTCTATTCGCCCAGAACCGTTCGGCGTTATCCAATCTTGGCTTAAAGAGGACAGTATTGCATTAAGCCTCTCAAAGGTATCCGCGAGAGTTGGCTCACACCTGGCTCAGTTGTGTCTCAAGGTACTTTTGCTTTCGCTCCTCTGACCAATCTTCTGGTGCTAGCCATACCGCAAAAGTGCTTTCACACAGCGCGCCAAGCCTCATCGACTTCTTTCCGTGTCACAAAGCACACTCTTTTTTTCAGTTGATTGCGCTTTGGCTTCTTGCGGAGAATTTCAAATTCATTGCAGTCGCACACGTGAGTGGCGAATGCTAGATAGCCTACTTCGTTGATAAGTTTGTAAAAGTTGTCGGTCATGCGAGGGAATCCCAAGGCGCTCGCCATCATCATTATGGACGCAGTGTATCTTTCCCGGTCTATGTTAACAAGCTGATGTGCGATCCGATCAGCAGTAGTTATCTTCATGCCAACTGGCAAGCAAACATTAGATAAAGTTTCGAACTTGCTACAATTATTAGAGATTGATAGGGTTGGATGTGAGATCACAGTGTGGGTTGATGTGATTATGGCATGGCAAATAATGGCGGTATACAATATGCCGCATAGTTCAAATCGGTCGGTCTCTACATACTCCGTTCTATTCACCATTCCACACAAAGAAGATGGATGAATATAATCTATTCTGATATCAATTTCGCAACCAACCATGCCAACATGGTTGTGCACTGGTGTAGTGGTTAAACACACCAAATAGAACAGAGGCCTGGCGCGGCTTGTATCGCGCAAGGCTGATGCAAAGTCCTTTCGAGGATAATCTGTCAAGTGTGGGGACTTTGGCTTTACAGTGGGTTTCGGGGCTTTCTTTAAATATTCTATGTTGTAGATTTGACTTCTACCCGCTATTATGGTGGTATCTCAATCTTTGATCGAGAACAGAATTTTTTGCTCTTTTTTTGCCCTTCCACGAATTCACATCCCACAAAACAATTTCTCCCTCAAAAGAGTTTTAATCAACTTCACCACCATACTAAATTTACTCCATCTACAATCCATACTAAAGAAACAACAAAACTTTTCATTTCCACCCCGGCCCTCCCGATCGCCTTCTTCTTCTTTTCGCTGAATGTAAGTAAGCTTTAGACAACGCTCCTTCTCAAATTTATTCAGATCGATCGCAGATATCATGTGTCCGTTGATCATATCCATAGATATGAGCCAGATGACAGATATAAGGAGTTCTTGACAGCTTAACTATTAGGACACTTGTATCGCTTTTAGTATCTTGAATTTCCAGCTCTATTGCATCCGATGAAAGGACAGAATTGGTTTCCCTGGCCAGGTTTGTCTTAATATAATTCACCGACAGCATCGGATCGAATTGACCATTTTCTTCGGGATTATGTACTAGAATCGTGATTCTCGTGAAGAAGTTTCAAGTACAGATGAGTGCTGAAGAAAACCTGCGAGTGGAAGGCGTTGATATTGTTGAGATTCAGCAGTATTGAAGCCTTTAAACTTGGTTCTAATAACAATATACAAGTGAACATTTACCATAGATTAAGGTTGAGCCACTTTTTCTGGGAGATGACTGAATTCAGTTGGTTCACTTGCATATAATTAATCCATTGGCGCGTAGTTGCAGCAAAAGTTTGGTGACGTCAACAACATCCCAGTTTCTTTCAATTCGATGATACTTTGATAACATCTATAGCGACAGTTCTAATGACCTCCTCACCAGTAATCCAATTTATTTCCAACAGCACCTCTGTCTGTGTCCCATTTTCCATGAGAAAACACTCAATCCTCCATCTCCTCACTTCAACAATTCTCTCTAGCATCCCACATCTCTATCGCCGTCTTTTTTCTAGCTATCCACCTTCTTTGACTCGAATTCTCTCTCATACCATATTTCCTCTTAATATCATTATTCCCACTAATCTTTCTCTTCTTCCCCCCATACCAACTCCCACTCACACACCTTTTCTTCCCTCCGATATAATTCGCACCACTAACCGTGCGTTTCTCCCTCCAACTTCCAACATCCCTACTGCCACTACCCTCACGATTTCTTTTGATCTTTTCCGACGTATTAGAAACCGATCTCTTTTGAAAATAAGCCTTACGGAACAAATCATCAGGATTAAGCCATTGCAAGCAAATTTGATGCATGGGTTTTGCTTTCGCCTCTCCCTTGCAAGGAGATCGAACCGACCAGTCCCAAAATCCAAGAAATTTATATGCGTTCTCCAGTGCTTGGCGACCTTTAGTCTCATCCGCAGCAAAGTCATCAAGACTTAGCGGTTCCACAATGATGCTCTTGAGAATGAATGCTTCGTATGTCCACACCAATTTGACATTGAGTAGTTCTTCGGTTCTTTCAACTGGGTTAAAGCTCCAGAGCTGAAGAGCTGAAGAATCTCTATGGTTTTGGGTGAATGATGTGAAGCCATAAGTGTAAGGCCGTTCTCCCGATTCGAGCGGCAAGAGTTGATGTTTCAATTCCATCAGACGAAATATTTCTTGCTTTGCGATTTCGTTTTGAGCCTCGAAATTATCTCTTTTCCATTCATTATATCTCTCGCGGCCCCATCTTCCGAGTAGTAGGATCTCCGGGTCTTTCATCGATTGTTCGTAAAGAGTTTCCATAGATGTACCGGCTTCTGACTCGATGGAAATATCTGTAGGAGGATCTGTAGAATCACTATTCGACTTGGACCTTATAGCCAGGCAAAAACTTCTTGGTGCTTCTGTGACTTCTGCAATTGTAGAGAAGATCTGGTTTTTCTCATCGATGATATTGGTTACATGGTTTGCGAAAACAGTAGGTTCTTCATCCAGACTTCCATCTTTGAGGAATCCCACCAATGGCATATCAATCTCAATAGGTTCCTCGACTACTCCTGTGACTCTAGAAATACTCTGGCCTTTTTCAGCACTGATATTGGTTTGTGGTCCTGCAGCAACGCAAAGATCATCCTCGACAATTACATTCGTAGAATTTGCGGTTTCTTTTACCAATGGACCCATTTCATCCGCCGCTTCTCTCACTTCTCTCACCTCTGTAATAGTTGAAGTAACTTTACCCTTGTTGAGTATATTATCAATCACTGGTCCAGTGGCCATACGAAGACCTTCATATGCTTCATCCACAATCGCATTAATAGCATCTACTTCCGATGCCGTAACTCTCAGTAGCCGCGAGGTATTTGTATCCGTATCCACTACCTGATTATCCGCCTTGACAAGTGTTAGAGGCACACTTTCACTTCCTCTATTTCCCGCATAATTCCTATCATCCCCTATCAAGACCAGGATGTTAACATTTTTACCATTCCTCCCCGTCTTAAGCCGGGTTTTATCTCAAAGGAAAAACTCACAAAATAATCTATAAACAATACGTTCAGCAACATCCAGCTTCTCTTTCTCTCTTTCGTCGTACAGTTCTCTCATCTCCACACCAAAAGCAGCAAGTATACTCTCATACGCCTGCAAGAATCTGACCAAGTCGATCTTGTCATCGATGGCTCGATAAACCATTTCTTTTTTGCTATATTTGCTGTCTTTGGATCTTGTTCTCTTCAGATCTGGAGCTAGCTTGGGGCTTGGGGAGAGAGGAGGTCTTTGCAGAGTAGCTGGAGAATAGAAGTTATGAGATAATGAGAGAGGAGAGATGGAACGTGGGATCTCGTGATTGTCGAAGGCGGTTGGGATTGGGGTGGCAAAGTTAGAATTGAGCCAGGAATCTTGGTGGATGGAGGAAGATGCCATGTTTGTGGGAGAAATTCTGAATGAATGAATCGATACAGATACAGATATAGATTGAGAATCTAGAATAACACTTCAACTTGAAGTGCGAGT
This sequence comes from Botrytis squamosa, assembly GCA_014898485.2. Lineage (NCBI taxonomy): Eukaryota > Fungi > Ascomycota > Leotiomycetes > Helotiales > Sclerotiniaceae > Botrytis > Botrytis squamosa. The sequence continues at coordinate 152,852 of RCTC02000009.1, forward strand.
AGTTTTTTAAGGATACCAAAATTACTGTATAAGCAATGCAGTGAGATTATTTGATGTACGAGTCTTATTGGAAGAGTGAAAAGATGCAAAGGAGCTGAGTTTGGGTCATACATACTATGATGCATCTTTCCTCCAGATTTGTTGCGGTTAAGGAAGTTGCTACTGGTCATCGAAGTCTAGCCCATACGGATGTAGTACGCCATGATCTGGAAATAATTTCATTTTGACAGAGAGTAATGTAAATGGAAGGAAGTAACTGATCACTTGAATGCAGTAGTAGAATGGGGAAGGAGCGACAAGGTTGTGATTTTCAACGGGGTGATGTTGCCAAGGAAAAAATGTACAGGTTATTTGATATCTATTTAGTAGGTACCTAGTAGTTATAAAGACCCGTCTCGTAGCTGCCGCATTCCATAAAAGATTTAAGTTGGGAAGCAAGGTAAGGAAGAAGAGATTGAAAAAAAAAGAAGTCAGTCAATTAGCTGGCACCCAAGTATCCGAATCACAATGAAGTCCACACTGCCAACATACAACAATCAACAAAGAACTTTCCTCTTAAACTTCACAATACAATCAAGAATTCCTATCAACAATAGCGTTCTTCATTCCAGTCGACTATTGAGATCTATCTAATCCTAACCCTTCAATCCACAGACACAAAGACGCACGAGTTACATGATTACCCAACATCCATCTTTCACACCCACGTCCCAAATTGTAAATGGAAAAAAAGAACATACAATAGAAGTAAAGTAACAAAAGAAGAAAGTAAAACTAAATGCCCAAACAGATATCAATACCGATGGATGTGAAAGAGAATAAAATTATGCAAAGAGATAAAATTATGCAAAGAGAAGAATTGATTGTACACCCCGACTACACCGACCCTTTATCCACCCACTCACTCACTCACTTCCAAACATATCTTTTTATGAATCAATGGGTATAAACTTCCCCGACACACAGGATCAGAAGCATCAACTTCGTCCCCAACCCCCATCAATTCCTCTCACCCACTCGCCGACTTCAAATCCTAAACGCCGACGTGTCTTCTCATCCATCTTCCCTTTAATTTTTTCTTTTTCCTTTTCCTTTCCTCCACTTCCTTCTTTTTCTCTCTCTCCACCCCCACTACCAACTGTACTCGTACTGCCTTTCCTCAAACCTTCTCTATCCCCCGGTAAACTCCCCTCTCTGCCCACCTTCTCCGAAACCAAAACTCTCACCACAATTCCTCTTCCAACCATCCACTCCACCCCTCCAGACCGTTCCATCTCCTCCCTCCCTACCCCCTTCACAAACACCGTAAGATCCGCGCCTACAATTCCTCTCCAGAGGGTAGCCATCCACTGCCAATGATCGATCGGGGCATAACTATCATTTATCGGCAATTTCAATGAATACGCATCTGACAAGGTAAGAGAATATCCATGCGGTATAAGAGCTATCGGTGTTTTTTTATGCGGAGTAGACGACTGCGATGCTTCTGACGATTGAGGAGTCGAAGAAGCAGTAGAGGTATCCCTGCGAGGAGAAGAAGGAGGAACCGTCGTGATGAACTTCGTAATCTGTAATGAATTCCGATGCCATTGACAAATCGTCGAAAGATATTCGACGAAAGGATCAGAAGCCTCTTCTTTTTCCTGGAGATCTTTCATATCCATCACCATCTCATGTTGATTCTCCTCTTTTCCCTTGATTCTCTCCTTTCCTTTCTCTCTTGTCACTCGCACACCCGAGATGTCCCGCATCTCAGTATCCGCATCTTCATCCGCGGCTGTATCCCCGGATTCTGGACGAGCATCGGATCCCGTCATCCAAGTCCGAACCACACAATTAGCATCTTTTTCTAGATGTCCACGAATAAAATCTCCCACCTCCCTAATCAATCCCTTTTCCATCCCCTCCACAGCAATCACCGCGCCTCTAATCTCCTGCGCAGGACTCGTTGGGCCCGGCGCCGCTAATGGCGGTGAAATCTTCGAAAGGATATTTAACTTATTCCAGAAGGGAATTGTCATGACCATGGCCTCAACACTACGAGCTTGGGACTCTCTACTTTCGCTCCGGAGGTCGCGGTCGGTAGGACGATGAGCGGATGTAGTGGCGGTGGTGGGAAGTTGGGTTTGGAGAGGAGGCAAACGGAGAGATTCGTCGAATGTCGGGGTCCGATTGCGGTAAGTGGGTGTCATGCTCTGTTGCATATGTGTGCTACGCATTGGAGCCGATTGTGGTGGGCCCATTGCGCCCGATCTTGGACCTGGAAGAGGCTGAGGAGGATTCCGGAAGGGACCCGCTGACATTGGGATTTGTTGGTTGCGGGCGAAACCTTGTTGAGGGGTTGAATATACCATCGGAGATGGTTGTGGATAGACCCTCGGATCGTTGGTGAAACGTCGACGCTTGAAATCTGGGGAGGCAGATTGCATCTCGATATCCTGATCCTGTTCATGATGGGTATGGAGGGGTTGAGGGTATGGGTGTCGCCTAACCATTTGTTGGGGAGGTGGACCTATACGTGGAGAGTCTACTCTACCGCTGCCGGGCATTTGAGCTAGATAGCGGGGTCTTTCAAGCTCGCCGAGCTGGGGTTGATACTGAGACTGTTGGGACTTCTGGGCCTGATTGTTTGAGCTGAATGGCGGAAGAATTCTATCGTTGCGAGGAACGGCAGCTCCAAAAGCCGGCGTGAAGGGTGTCAACGGTGTACTTGGCGTTGAGATGTAGCGTCCGTTACATCTCGGACACCGAATGGGATCGTCCGATGTTGAAGTCAGTGGACGATTACCGACCGTCTTCCCTGCTCTGCGCGGCTGGTAACGATAATTAGGATATTGTCTTTGATGACGTTGCTTTTCTTCCTAGGCACCACAGAATTAGCATGGCCTATGATCACGGGCGACTACTATGTTATTTACTTCAGCGAGTCTTTTCCATTCCTCTTTTACATTGGGTGCCTGCTCGCGCCACTGTTCTCCAATAATCTTTGATATTTCGGGATTTGCAAGACCGGGATGCTGGGCGACGACTTGTGCCTGATAATGTTGACGGTAAAGGATAAATGCTACAAAGGGAAATTGTTAGCTTCTCGATTCTGTAGCGGTGACAAAGAATCCCATCTCAATAAACAAAGGCTAGGGTAAACATAGGGTCTCTCGCAGCCATTCTCAATAACCAATCATACGATTATTGTCAATCATCATTGTCAAAGAAAAATTTTAGGTCACGCACCGTTTCGAGGTCGTGGTATCTTTGGGTCTGGTTGACAAAGACACACTTGTTCCGTGACTGGCGTATCAGAAATAGGGGAAGGGCCCCCAATGCTATTGCTTGTGCTCGCACTATTCAATGCAAGATCTCCGATTCGTGGTTGGCTCGCACTCGCACTTTCAGTATCGAGTGATGCTGCTCGTTTTCTTGACAAACGGTCGGAAGGTGGAGGTGAAACGGGAGTTGGAGGCTCTGAGTGTTTCTCTGGGAGAATTGGTCTCAACGAATTCCTCCTACTAGAATCTGTTGAGATACTAACGGGAGATCGAGGAGCATCTCTATCAACATTGCCGTTGGTTCTGCGTACTTCTGCCACAATTGACATGATTTTTGATTTCAAACGAGATGAGGAAAAAGCTCAAGTTTTTGAAGGAGATGTCAAGTGGGAACTTCAGAGTATAATAGATAGAAAGGAAAATAAAGAGGAAAGAATAGAAGGGTAGAATGGCCTTCTTGATGGTGACGAAATGCTTTGTATGCATTGCGACTGGATAAAGAAAAGGACAATTCTATCATAACTCAATTCATCCATAATCAACTTCTAGTTGTGACATTCTGTCCATTCTAGGCATTCTAGGCATTATGGCAAAGTGTTGGTGTCTTTGTTGTCTCGGGAAGACTGCACAGCTGCAGTTTCGCATGCGTTTTCCTTTGTCTTTAGTGAGCTCCGTTACCAATGTTCACTCCCAGTAAATCCCAAGAAATAGAAAATCAAAATTAAGAAAATGCTTGGTAACGGGTAGAATAATTTCATGCTTACTAAATGAGACCTAATTGGAATGCTTTTTTTACCAATTTTGGAGAGGTGTGAGGAATGTAATCCCAATTAGATTTTTTGGGGGAGATACTACATAATATCCGCAAACAGAACCATGAAACCTTGGACACCCCCTTTAGACGCCAAAAGCAAGCGACGAGCTCTAGATAAACCCCTGTTCTCAGGTTACACTGATAGTTACACCAGTGAACTACTCCCGCAAATGCACTAATGATGTGACCACGCCAATCAACTTCTCACACCAGTCGATGAACTGCATCAGCCGCAGCGGATGTTGTTTATGAAATGAACCCATTACCAGCTTCACCGTTCATAATAGCTGCACTCCTCCGTGCATCAATGAATAAATCTTCGCACTCCCCTACATCCTGGACATCAATTTGATTGCGTCCGCTTACTCGCGCTAAAATACTAGATGGTGTTAGAAGCTGCAATGCATATCTCAAACTAATTCTTGAACCATGTTCTGTGAGTTTGTCTAATGCAGCTTCAGTTATGGCTAAACCTTCAACTGTAACTCGAATACGAAGAATTCTCTTGATTTCATCCGCCTCGTAAGCATTTGTAGGAATGATTAAAAGACGAGCCAAAAGATCAGAAGGAATTCCATGTGCTGAGATCAAATCTTCACTACCGCGAATGGTACACATGCCACGGTTGGAAGCGAGAATTACGATTGGAGAAATCGTTGATTCGAGAGCACGATTCAGATATGTGAAGCATTCGAGATCGAGCATGTGAACCTATAATTTGTTAATGATCAAGAACCGGAAGGCGTATTGAAGGCTTTGACACATACCTCATCAATAAAAAGCACACCTGGAACAAGCTCTGCCACTCCTTGATCAATGTATTTGTTGACCACCTTATTAATTTCCGCTCTTAATTTCTCCGTAATTTCTGTCATCTTTGGTTTCATCAACTGGCCCATCATACTCATTATGTCTTGTCCACCTTGAGGTCTGGAGTTCGCAATATCGAGATCATGTAAAGTAACGTCCTGTACTATCTCCTTCTTCTTGTTAACTTCTCCCTTTGGTATTGGCACATACTCCTCCGCTTCCAGGTCGAATTCGGTCGCATACGCATCCGATCTGCCAACACGTTTACAGGCTCCGGTATTGGCTTCGATATAAATAACATCTCCAACTGTAACCTTTTCTTTCTGTATAGCTTCGTAGATGCTTGGATCCAATCTTAACTTCTTTTGGCCCTTGGCGCTCTTCAATCCAATCAACAGTGTGCTGATAGTCTTTCCATAGCTTCCCAATGGATTTTCAGCTTCCTCTGGTGTTAATTCTGTAACCTCGCCCTCGTAAACCTCCTTCGTTTCGCGAACTTTCAGACCAATGGCTCGTCGAAAGTTTTCCATGAGCGCCTCTGTTTTCTTGACTTCCGTCGAGTATACTTCGCTTGCGACGATGGGGCAAAATGGTACTTTTGTTCCAAGCTCTTGACTGATAGCTAGAGCGAGAGCTGTCTTTCCTGTCCCAGGTCCTCCTGCAAGTAAAATAGCTCGGCCAGCCATTTTTTTGGAACGAATTAAGTCGACAACCACACCACAAGCCTAAACCAGGATATATTAGTTAAAGTTTTATCATCCATCATGCATACCAACCCACCTCTCGAGCTGAAGTTTGGCCAACAAATCCACCCGCTTGCTTCTCAGCAGAGCCATCATTTCGAAGTCCAAGACCTTTGATATGTGTATGCGTAGAAGTTCGATTGTCGCGGGAATTTCCCTTAACATCGCTGAGGTTTACCATATTCGCGATTTAAATGCAGTCAGATATAGGTAGTAGTTATTGGTATCAAATACGTGAAATATTTGATCAAATATAAATATTAAACTTCTTCTCCAATATTACAAGGTGGAATAAAATCGATGGTGATTGGCACAAAATCAATTATTCTTAAAGCTTGAAGATGAATTTCTGAGAATAATTTCGCGGAAGGCTGGCTGCACATGTAAACGCGACTGGGAATTACTAGGTAAGCGGTGGGTCCGAATCGATCAAATCACGTGAAGATACGTAAGGCTGATGGATATTCCTGATTGATTGATCAACCATCTGCAGCCTCTCCTAGAGTTTGAAGTCTGCAGGTGTTTGGTGAACTCCGGTTATTTGCAGGATTATATGAGGCTATCCGTTAGTCTCGCATTTGATTGATGGATTTAGTAATCGGTCAAGCGTTCAGTATACAGTATGGCAATTAGATCTCGACGGATGAAAAATGCATGATGGACAAAATGACTGATTCGCAGTCCTTGATATATTGTTTTCCACGAAGTTAATTACTCCAAACAGGCCATTTTCCCATTCCTCCCTAATTCTAATGCCTATACTCTCCCTTCTTTTTGAAAACTCCTCAGCCATATGCGTCAAGGAATAAGTTCCAGCTTAATTTTTATCCCACCCTAAGCTTATGCGGACGCCCTAAAGTAGAATAGAACCTTGTGCCATGCAAACGATGACCCCAATGCAAAGAGTGTTTCCTTTCAAACGCCTGCAACAATTCCAAAAAGAGTAAGGTATTCCAAACGCCTTCAAAACCGATGCAGTAGAACAAACGAAATACACAATCAATGACAATCAAGAAACTCTCCATCTTCACTGGATCTGTCAGCCGTTCTTGGGCGTTCGACCATCTCGGTAGGAGATTCTACCAGTCTGTTGGAGCCCAATTGACTTAATCTTAACTTCTCGTCGAACATGGAAACCAGTCTGTCGGAATATTGGTCAAGTATTCCTGCTAAAACTGTCTCACTTATCGTTCTAGACTTTTGGCTTCTGTCCCCCAGTGCTACCGAGGTTAGTCGCAACTCCTGGTCTAGCTCCTTCAGACACTCTTCATCTATAGTTTCAGTAGATAAGAGCTTTCTTCGGTACGCTCTAAGTGTTCGACAAGCTTGCTCTGTCGCCATGTTAAGTGATCCGGATTCAGTTATGCCACTGCTTGAACTTTTGCCTCGGCCCCGTAAGTCTACCGACGCCGTCGAAGGACGTCTGACCTCTCTTGTTTGAGGACTGTTTGGACTCCGAGATCTGTTCCTTGGATACGATCTACGTCCTGTATCGTCTGATGCAGATGCGAAATGTTTAGATGGCACAGCTTGCACAGATGGAATTGATAAGGTAGGGTTCTGATTCGTCAAGCCGTATTTCGAGGTCTTACGTTTGATCACCCTAGGTGGCGAAGACGACCCAGGAGGAGTAGCTGTTGGTGACGCTCGTTGAAACTCAGCAAGTTCAGCTTTCGATAATACCCTTCTCAATGGCTGGCGCGAGGTTGGTGGATCTTTTGGTGGTGTCTCATCTTGGGTACCGTCGTTTGACTCAGGCTGATTCTGTGAGTAGGCGGTGACATTAGAAGCAATATCCCACATCATGATTGTGCCATCCAGCCCTGTGCTTATCAACACTCTAGAAGACGAATCAATGTTCTCCAGAAGGGCGACACCTGATACGGAAGTAGTATGCCCCCATTCGCGATCTAGGAAAGATCCAGTACTCCAATCATAGATACGAACAGACTTATCGGTAGTCGAGACACCAGCGAGAACTGTGCTAGGTTTGCCAGAAAGTACACTAGGTGTACCCATCACAAGAGAGTCCAGAGCGACAGCGTCTGCTCCATCATAGTCTGTTGCTCGAAATGAGTTGACAAGGCGTCCAGTAGCTATTTCATATGTAGCTACAGTGCGATCCAATAAAGACACCACAATATTACCTACTTGAGGACCGAGACAGGGCGTCATCGAGACGGGCGCAGCTTTCAAGGTGATAATACGGACTGGGACAGCAGCTAGCGCGTTTCCTTCTGCTACCTCCTTTTTTACAAGTTGCCGGATGTGGATCGTTCTATCCATTCCACAAGATATGAGTTTCTCGCCATTCTCGGCGAAGAACAAACCGCATACGCCAGCAGTATGTTCGTCTAAAGTTTGTACCAGTTCCCACTTATCTGAGACGAGACGGAACAATTGAATGGTCCGATCTCGACTACATGAAGCTATCATGGTTGATGTATCATCCTCATAAATGGTAATATCTTGGATCTCGGTAGAATGAGCACGTGTCTCAAAAGTGCATGCACCCGTGGATGGATCTAATATTTTCAAAACTCCGTACTTATCTCCAGAAACCAGGAACAAGGCGTCCTTTGATATTCTCACGACCTGACATGAGTTGGCGGCTTCTTCTTCTATAGACACTTGATCTATGCCGATTGTAATCGAACCTTTGCTGTTGCCATGCAAGTCCCAAAAGGCAAGACTACCATTGACCGACCAGGTAAGGAATGCTGCTCCCATCTGATTGATTTCGGGTAAGAGTTGCACACCCATTACTGCGTCGCCATGAGCGGGTTGAAGTGTGTTTTGGAACCCATGATCAGCGTCCTCGTCGTCTTTCCCCCAAATCTCAATCGTATGTCTAGAATCAATCGTAACGAAATTACCTCCAGCGTAGCCCATAGCACACAGATGGCCAGGGTCGACCTCGTCATTAGATTCATCTGACGGGAGGGGTGATAATGGAGGAGTAGATGGAGCTAGAAGTGTGTCCAAGGATACCGTTTTGACTTTACCATTACGACCTCCTATCCTTACCTGCCGAGTCTCCATTTCAATAGCTATACATGTGACTGGAAATCCGGTGGTCAAAACTTTGATCAGTTTTTGGCCTTCTGTGCTGTCTAGGAGGCAAACGTCTCCCTTTTCCGAGCAAACAATAGCCCTGTGATCAGACAAAGAAGCCACGCATGTGAAAGTCGCATCTACTAATGGTCCGAGTAAACAGTTTCGGCCAGTGAGAGTTTTGAGCGCTTGTTGTACTGGCAGCGGTAATGGTGTACCGTCAAGTGCAAATTTTTGTTTTGGTGAGGGACATCGGCCATCTTCGACTCTCCATACCTTTATATGGCGAGTTCCCACAGTAACTACGTTCCCTCCCAGCCACAACATTTGCTTGATGAAACTAGTACATTTGTTGCTGGAATGTAGCTTTGCTGTTCCATTCTTTGGATTTATGGACCAAACGTGAAGAAATCCATCGTTAACATTACCTAAGCTGGCAAGATATTTGCCATCAGGACTGAATGATATGGCGGCGACACCATATGTATGCTCGGTAAGAATGGCGAGCGGTGTATCTGAAGAACTGTCTTGCAAAGAAAATATTAAAACTCTCGGGGCGTATCCTGTCTATATCCTTATCAGCCAATACACAAATATCCGTACAAACCTGCTTACCTCGCCCACAGCCAGAAATCGACCATCAGAACTCATCGACACACATGTAGCAGCTTTGATCCTTTCCCTGCTTGACCATGTCTTTGATGAAGAGTCACCTGATTCCAAACTCGTATGTGCTGTGGATGGTGCATATGGAATTGCAGCATCTCGAAACCCTTTTCCGTTTCTGCCATCATTGGCGTTGTTGGCAGGTGTTAAAGGTCCACCTAGAGCTACATTACTTGTGTTGGCGGCGACGGCTGTTGGAGAAGCCCGGTAAAAACGTTGGGAGTGTTTCCCCTCATCATCAATATCAACAACCACTACCGCGGCCCCAGCTGTGTATGCAAATATCCGAGACGTCGAAAGACAGTCGAAACATGGTGGAGAAGAAACTGTAGTTCCAATTATTTTCTTCAACGATAATCCTAACTCGTAGGGATTCCTGTTTTTATTCGAGGGTCGCGGGGTTCGTGGAAATGGAGAAGGACTAGCTTTTAAACCAGGTTTTGTGTTCGCAGCGAAGGTCCTTGAATTGATGGGTGTCGAAGCCATTATCGACGGTTCATGAAACCAAACACACACCGGGATGATAGAAATGCAGTGATCGAAGCTCTCTTCTTCTCCAGCTTCGTCCAGTGTTTGTGGATGATGATTTGGTGCTTCAACCTTTCTAAAGATTTAGGAAATGAATTGAGTTTTGTGCGCCTCGAAAGAAAATTGGGGTATCATGAAGAAGAGAAAATCAAAAACTACCTAGGGATTATGACGTTGATTAGCTCGTTGAATTTTCCTATCGTGATTTTCTTTACACACCGATTAGATCTGATCAGATCTGATCCGGAAAAAGAGCGAGAGTGAGCGTGAGAGTGAGAGTGGGAGGGGAAGGGGGAGGAGGGAGGAGGGAGGAGGGAGGGGAAGAAAGAAGGAACTTTAAAAAGAAGTCCTCAAAACATTGATCAACTTTGTTACGGTGTTTTTAGTACGACGACGAGGAGGACGAGCAGTAAGGAAATCCAAGATTCAAGATTTGAAGCTAGAATGTGAATGTGAATGTGAATGTGAATGTGAATATGAATATCAATATCAGAAACACAAAGTGGCAGCCCAAACCACCTGTTTGTTTTCCCTATCTTTTCTTCTTTTGCCCTATCCTATCGTGACATGCACAGAATAATTTACTGGGGAATCTTAATATACGGTGTCTACGGTCGTGTCTACGGTCTTGATGCACTGGAATTTGACCCAAAGCAGCAAGTCGAGGTCTGTGTTTGACCCTTTGCCCTTGTTTACAGGGTCGTGTTAATCAGGGGAAGGCTCGGGAATGGATCGACTCGAGGAACTCCACCACCAATTGGCATCTTTCCAGAATGTTGCCCGCATGTTATTGGTCCATTTTAGGTTTGTTTGCCAACAAATTGACTGAACCGTATCTTAATGGTCATTAACAATTTGATAGCTATCAAATTATCAAACTATCCATGTAGCTAGATGGCTAGATGCCCTCCAGCTGTTCGTTCTTGAGTCGGTCTTGAGTCGCTCTCTACATCCAAAGATCAACAAGCCGTGTCACGTATGTGTTCGAGTATCGTTGATTGATGTCCGTCGTACTTACATGGCACACAGATGACCTACCGATGATAGACAAGAGAGAGGAGTGAGCACATCTGACAGGAAGTAACAGCCATTCTATCAGATAATGTCCACCGGTACCAAAGACCCTCGTGACCTTTAAGATTGAGTAATATTAGTCTACCCAGACATACGTCGAATCCAATATCAATAGGATGGGAGCAGGGCAATTAAAAATTGTCGATCAATATATGGCCCCGTTTCTACAAGTGGGTTTGTTCACATTCGTACATTGTCATTATACACATTCGAGAACAATTAAATGCTCAAAAGATCCTATCCTCCATTTCATCATCGAGACTGATAGTCGCTGGCCTTCGAGGTTCCGAGTTCCCAGGTCGACTAGTCGTAAGGACAGGAGCTGCTCTCTTTTTCCACTCCGGCTTACCCCTACCTATACCCTCCTCTCTCCATTTCCGGGGTGGTTTTACTCCCAATTCAGCATATTTACCCCATATGTTCTTCCCTCTTTGAAACCATCTTCTCTCGCGGTCGGCTTCCTCTTCTGGCTTCGGTGCCCATGTACTTCTCAGTATTCTCCGGATTGCTTCTGCAGATATCTGAAAATGATCGGCCAATGCAGCCGTTGAATATTGCTCAGGGTATTGAGCATGCAATGCTCGAATCCCTGCCTGCGCTTCCGGCGACAATCTCTTCATCGGCTTCCAACCTTCAGGGAATTTTTCCTTCAATGCTGCTTTTTGTTCCATCCAAGTTTGGCGCTTCGGAGGTACCCAACCATCATCCACCATGTTTCGTTTCGATGTGCTGGCTGGTGGGGAATGTGATACTGCGTTGTTGATTTTGATGCTTCTAAACCTGGTTTTTTCCTCATCTGTAATCCACCTTGCCCTCTTCAACGGTTTTGAGAATATGTCTATCGGTTCTCTCTGGACCCACGACTCCTCCATCATTTCTGTTGGTTGAATCGACTCCTCTGCTCCCTCGGCTTTCCATGGTAATCTTGATTCCTTGGATCCTCTTGATTGAAAATCTGCCAACTCAGATCGTGTCTCCGCAGCCAGGGCATCTATCGATTCTGGCGTAATTTCCATGAACAAGTCATCTAGATAGTCATTTTCATTTTGTGTAGTACTCTTGTGCCCTTCTGTCGCAGATGAGGTTTCTTCTTGATTTTCGACAGAGGCATCTTCATCTCTACTTCTGATATGTTGAGATGAATACGCCGACGAATATGCTCTCGAGTATGAAGGAGATGGATATGAGAATGAGGGAGCATTGAACCTTCGAATGTTAATTCTTTGCGGACGATGGTGGGTGGAAGTGCTTGATGCAGCCAGGTCAACGTGGGCTACATGGCGAATAAACAATCGAAGAGTTTTTGTTGTACAAGAACAAGACATGACTATTTACATTCTTCGATGGAAAACAATGTGAGTTTATAGACGGGCAACAGGAAACATTAGGATGATGGAAAAGAAAATCTTCGCTAGGAATTTGACTGGGATTTCTTATCGAGGTGCTTATCCGAGTCGATCAATTTGCCAGCCAGCCAGTCCAGTCCAGTCCCAGTCCAACCATCACTTGATCCGAACATCAACGGTATCCGCGCATTCACTTCTACCCAAGTGAGTCTCGTCATTGATTTCCGTTAAAACTGCCAGGTGATCATCAACGAATTTTGATACATCTTGACTGTTGATATACAGTCTATCAACAATCGTCTTATATGTGTTTCTTTCATATTCACCAGTCAGGGGATGGTTTCCTGCTTTTTAGACTACCTAGGTAATGAGTAACCTGGAAGCTTTTAAATACGCAAATAGCGTACTTGTCAAAATATCTATGATGTCGATGTCGTCTTTATCCGTAGGTGAATGGATTAGAGTGAGGCGTTTGTGGATCTAATTCTCATTTATACTTCCGGTAAATCCAAAAGACTTTTCTACTACCTATTTCACAAGTGTTTTGCAAAAGAATAGCTTCGTTTTTTGTCTTCATTGTTCAATAAATTTCTAGTCTCTCTTCATTCATTCTTTCTTGTCTTGACATTTACATGGCTTTACCTAATCCTTTTCGTCGAAATGATAAAAATACTCGCCACGCCTGGGGATATACCTTTCAATGGACTCCTGATCATTTCACAGAAGAGCAAATGCATCCCTTGAAGTTTTCATATGATGTTCTGGCTGAAGAATGCTTAAATCGTTTGGACAAAATATCGCCACCCACATCGGGAGAACTTCCCAGAAATCAAAGTACAATTCCGAAGGGAAAGGAAGGCGAGGAAAAACCCAAGAGAGATCTGTATGTCTTGTTGAAAGATCATGCTTCCGAAGATGAAAAACTCGGAGAACTATGGAATGAAGTCAATACAATACCGGATTGGGTTGTGAGTGGTTTAGTGGCCTTGATACTGGTGACTTTGCTCAAGCTAGATTTAGGATTGGGAACAAATCGAAAGAGGTCAGGAAGTGTTTTATAGATATGGAGGAGCTGTATTGACTGGAGTATGTTACCTGCACTCGTTCGTGTAATGCAGATACTGATTCAATATTCTAAAGTTAGCATATCAGTCGTTACTCGGTGGAATGGGCGCAGCTAGAGTTACAGAGGTTTTAGCTAGGACTGGTGGCTTTTCTGCAAAGGTAAATACGATACATTGAATTGCATTGCATTGCTTGGACTTTATGTCTTCTACTAGAAAATGTTCGGGAAATTGCTATTGGTAGAAGTCCTTTCAAAAGCATACTCTCTAATTCGGTCCTAAATTTCAAACATCCTCTATGTTTATCATGTTTCTCCCCTCTCATCTAATTCATTAATAGTCAGCCAGAAGAAGAATGTTCGAAACGACCCAGCTCCTTCTTCAAGTAACTCAATCCCTTGAAGCTATCAAACCCGGTGGCACAGGTCACATATCCTCCATAAAAGTCCGTCTGCTCCATGCCGCCGTCCGCCGCCGCATTCTAACCCTAGCCAAAGAAAGGCCCTCCTACTACTCCATCACAGACCATGGCATCCCCATCAATGATCTTGACAGCATAGCAACCATCGGCACCTTCTCCACGACTCTAGTCTGGCTCTCTCTACCCCGTCAAGGCATCTTTCTCCGCCCCCAAGAAATAACCGACTATGTTGCTCTCTGGCGTCTCGTCGCCCACTATCTCGGCACCCCAACTTCCTTCTTCGAAACCCCCACCTCCGCAAAAACCATTATGGAATCTCTCCTCCTAACTGAAATCAACCCTTCCCCTACCTCCCAAATCCTCGCTCAAAACATCATCCTCTCCCTTCAAAACCAAGCCCCAGCCTACCCCTCCCGCGCCTTCCTCGAAGCCAACGCTCGCTGGCTGAACGGCCACTTACTCTCCGATGCCCTCGGCCTCGGTAACCCTCCCCTTTACTACTATATTCTCGTCGCCGGCCAATGCATCTTTCATATGACAATTAGCTACCTCTACCGCAGCATCAACCATCTCGATCGCAAACAAATCGTCTTTCTAAGAAGAGTCTTGCCAATGGTAATACATAGTCCAACGGTGGGGATTGCAGGGGAGACGGGCTTCGAAATGCAGTACGTGCCGGAATTTAGCACGAAAACGGAGTTGGGGGAGTATGTACAGGAGAAGAATAAGGGAAGTGTGGAGGTGAGAAATCTAAAGGCAGTTGGATTGGCGGTTGTGGGAGTGGGAGTGGGAAGTTGGCTAGCGTGGAAGGGAATGAGGGGTTTGGTGATGGGCGTGGTGGCGATGGGAAAGGGTGTGCTTTGGTTGTGGCGATGAGGAAGGAGTACAGAGGAAGGGAAATCATGAACTGTTATTTTGTAATATCTTGTATCATTATTGCTTTCTTCCTGTACACAGTAGCGGGAAGCATCGCATTACAACTTTGCGTCACAATCTAGCAATGAAATCCAGAGCACTTTTGAAAACGTTGTTTAGTAGAATATTTTTGTATTTCGCATGACTATCATCATGGATCTTCTCTCTAGATCCTAAACTAATTCCGCTCCTCTCATGTATCATACAAACGCGCCGTATGCCGTAGCATTTACTATCTCATGTAACGCCACGCCCGGCTTCTCAACTCCTCGCAATGCCTAAGAAAACAACCAAACACAATGAGAGTAATCTTTTTGCTTCAACCCCAAGCGAACGCCACTGAAATGCCCAAAGCCGACCAAAAAAAAAAAAAAAGATGCCCTCTCCAAAATTCTCCAAATCAGACTACCATCATATCATATACACATCTCTCCGCACAGCCACTCGCATCTAAAACTCCATCAACTCAACCGGCGGCCTAGCAGTATGCGCCAAGATCGGCTTCTCCATCTCCAGCGGAGACACGCCCCAATCCTCGCCCGTGGTATCCTCAACCGCGATCGCAGGAAGGTTGGGACTATGTCCATGAGCCTGGGGATCATAGATGGTAGTTGTGCTCGCGCTTCTTCCCCGACCAATTTTCAACGACTCGCCATTATCGCTCATGGGACTCGCGGGCAAATCGGTCGTGGGACGATGATGCAATTTCGCGAGGGCTTCGGCGAGATCTTCGGCGTGCACTTGCTTATTGGGGGCGTCTTCCATTTTCATTTCCCAGCCGTGGGGAGGAGAGGGAGGGGGAGAGATGAAGAAAAGTTTTCCGGCGTCGGGGAGATTGAGATGCGTGTCTTTTGGGGAGATGGAGGTCGGTTGGCCGAAGTAGACGCGCATGCGCTCGCCCATGATTTCTTCGCCGTCGAGGATTTGGCGGATGCGGATGGCGGATTCTTCGGAGAAGAAGGAGACGATGATGCGGGAGAAGGATTTCAATGGGGCCCAGGAATGGATGGGGGCCGAGGTGTTGATGAGTTCTTTGATGGATTGGAGGTTGTCTGCGCGGAAGATCTCGCTGTCTTTGAGATTCGTTATGAGGAGGGTGTTGGAGGGAGGTGTGGGTTGTGAGAGAGGGGGGAGATTGGAGAGATCGAGGGAAAGCGATTTGTGGGAACCTCTGCGTGAAGAAAGAGTACTTCCAGTTGGGGAAGTTGGAGATGACATGATTATAATCTGTGATTGAATTGTGGTTTTTTGATTGTGGTTATGGTTGTAGTTGTAGTTGTAGTAAAATAAATGTAGATGTATGAGTTTCGGTGAAGGAACAAGAGCGTTTTGATAGACGAGTTTCTTATATGTCGTATAGTTTACCCTTTTCAAGAAGGATTTGTAGTTTCTTGCGAATAGAGAGGTAGGTAGGTAGGTGGATGTATTTATTTCTTGATTGAAAGCTGGATAGAGAAGAGTTATTTTCCAGAGAACGAAGAGGGCTTTTAATTGTCTTTGTACTTGCTTGTAAAAGAACTGGAGCTTGATAATGTGTAATCTGTATCTAGTAGTTTCCGGACATTAAAAGTGGTGGTCCCGGCCTGGCAAGGGTCCTCTGAGGTCCTCTTGACTTGTTTGCGTGGAGGCGAATGATGGCGCAGCGGCGCAGCAGCAAAACAAAGTTTTAGTGTGGATGGTGGATGGATGGATTAGCAGGTTTTCACTTGCGTCCTAGTTAATTAGTCCTATCTGGCTCGCTGGCTGGGTAGATACGGAGTTGAGTGGGAGTGCGAAGGTACGAAGGTACGAAGGTACGAAATTCACACACACGAGAAAGCCGTGAATGAGCAATGTCTTGTCATGCACGATGTAACCATGTTTCTTATCAAGTTGTCTTGTCGTTCGGTGTCTCTGATACAAGAGAAAATAGAATACGCGGTTCAATCACGATGGCATTAGTCAAGACTTTCTTATTCCAGCTTTCCCAGCCACTTGATCCGAGTCTGATTTTGATATCTCATACGGAATACCTACTCATTAAGCGCTTCCATCAACGCGTCCGACGCAACTGCGAAACATCATGACCAATCTAGCCAAGTCTCCAGAATTTCATCCGTGTTTCTTCCTTCGTTTTCAATGGGAGGGGGAGGTGAGAGGGAGGTGAGAAGGAGGTGAAGAAAAGACCCTTGAGAAAGCGGAATATCCGGCAGAGAGATTGTCAAATAATTCCAAGACTTTATCACACTGTGTTATATTCATGGTTATGTTAATGTGTTATGTACGCTTACCTAGGTGCATACAGTACGAGATTTCTAGGAGATTTCTAGGTCGCTTGGATGTCACGGCTATGTAATGCTACGTGATAGTGATAGTGATTCAGAAATTACCTATCGTACAGACTCCAGAGTAATAACCTACAGACAGACTACAGACTACAGTGCCAGATATCTACGATATCATCCGGTTCATTATTTGCTGCATGATGGATGATCGATCGACCATGGATCAATGCTCAAAGGCTCAAATGCTCCAATGCTCCAATGCTCCAATGCTGAGCCTCAACATTGCGCAAATGCAAGAATGGGAATGGGGAATGATTTGCCAAAAGAAGGAACCCTTCCATACCTATCCATGCCATCAATGCCAGGAGATACCAAACCCACTGAAAACACCAAACAAGTTACAACCTACAACTTGCAGCCCTCATGGGAAGCTTAGATCTACTTGTTGTCCATGTCTTAAGATTGTTTTGATTTCCATATTGTGGGGTCTTGGTCGTGTCCTTCTTGGGATCTTCGAGTACGAAGGACTTCATACCATGGCGACCTGTCAACCCTAGAAAGCATTAGAACACTGCCTTCGCATCTTCTACCTAGTGGCTCTTGCGTACTCTGTACACGAAATTCGAATCTTCAGTAGAAAACGGTTCCACTTCGTCGCCCAAAACTTAACCGCCTAGATCCAATTCATCATCTTGGAGATGGCCCAACGACAAAGCCCAGATTGGCGACGGGGATTAGATGGAAGCATGTACGAGATTGCGACTTGTGAGATTGGTCCTCGATTGCCCAGCTCGCCCAGTCTGTATCCTTTCCTAGAGTTTCGTCTTCATATCTCTCGTTGAGGGCGCAGCGATAGTTCCTCCATAATATAAGCTTTAGTTTTATTGGTCCACTCATATCATCATGACAATCAAAGACTGACTTGAATCCTGAAAAACAACGGCATGGCGGGTTGTGAATCATTAAGGTTACAGATGTAAAGAGTTTCACCTGTCTACTCCAATCAAGTTCAAAATGAGTTGCAGGTTAGAATCACGTAGGCCTCTTTGCAACAAACATCCCCCAACATCCCCCTCTAGATAATACTCAGCCTTCTTCTTACGCACCCGCTTGCAGACGAGAAATGACAAAGAATCATAGAGCCGTCATGGGAAATTCTCAAGACTCTACGTAAGACCGTTTTCAATATTTCAGCAGGTCTCTCGAGGCGTAGTTAGGATTTACGCATCATCGTATAATATTCTCAATAGTCAGTCTTTTCCTTCGTACCATTGCCACAAGGTCTTGTCCGAGTTGATCTCATGTTCTGGCCCTTCTACCTTCTACGCAGCACAGCCTCCTATCCACCTTTTGGCGTACGACCGAAGCGGTTGTACGATTATGTAATCAACATTCAAACGAGGCTCGGGTAAACTCTTCCCCCAATTCTCCGAGACAAGGGATGGATGTTCCTTCAGCCTCTATCAACCGCAGTATCTTTCGTATTGTCATTGCAGAACCTAAATTTCATCACCAGATACTTCAGCCTTGCAGAATACCCACAGTCATTTCAAATTCGTTATCACCCGTGGCTCAGACTATTCAGGAAATTATTTGGAGTTTGAATCAAGTTCAACCTAAGGGGTTAGGTTGTCTATCCTCGCGTTCTCCGGATTTCATTCCTCCGCAAGGCCAGACCAAGCAATTCGCCCATCAGCAAATTTCTTTGTCAAGTCACCCAATATGGATTACGATCCTATGGTAATGGACCAAGAGTCCTCAGGACCTCAAGTCAAGATCACAGAGGTATACTCCACATTTCTATAGCTGAATTTAATGCTTTGGAAGCTCATGCGCATGATATCATAGGCTGGCTCACATCACGTCGACTTTGAATTATCCAACGTAGACCTCTCCTTTGCAAACTCGCTCCGTCGAACCATTCTCTCGGAAGTGCCAACAATCGCTATCGATCGAGTTCAAATCGAAGCCAATACATCAGTCCTAGCAGATGAATTCATCGCGCATCGACTTGGTCTTATCCCATTAAACTCGAAAAATTGTGATGATGTTATCTACACGAGAGATTGCGATTGCGAAGGAAACTGCGAGCTTTGCAGTGTTACACTTACTCTCCACGCAAGATGTACGGGTGATGAAATCATGAAAGTTTATGCTCGCGATTTGGTGGTTGATCCTCAACGAGCTAACAAATGGGTTGGAAATCCTGTCATCACGGATCCAGATGGACTCGGACCGGTCATTGCCAAATTGAGAAAGGGACAGGAGTTGCGCATGAAATGTATAGCATTGAAGGGTATTGCGAAGGAACATGCGAAATGGGCACCTACAGCTGCCGTCGGCTTTGAATATGATCCACACAACAAATTGAAGCATATCGATTTGTGGTATGAACATGATGCTGCAAAGGAATGGTATGTAAATGATCCTTTAGTGGGACCAAGAAATTATGCTTACTTAGCCGCCACAGGCCCAAGAGTAAATATGCGGATTGGGAAGAGCCAGCCCAAGAAGGCGCCCCCTTTGATTACGATGCCGTTCCCAATAACTTTTACTTCGAAGTCGAATCAATTGGCAACTTAGAGCCCGATGCAATTATTCAGCAAGGCATCAAAGTCATGCAACAGAAGTTGGCTGCAGTCCTTCAGGATCTTACCGAGGGAGATGGCCAGGCTAATGGTGGTGGATATGATGCGCCTCAAAGTCCAGACGTTGGTATGAATGGCCACGGTTGGCAAGACCCGGGCTATGCTACGCCATATGGTGGGGGTAATGCTTGGGGTGGTGCGGGTGGTGCAGCTACTCCTTATGGTGCTACTCCATATGGCCAAAATGGTCAAAGTGGATGGTAGAGGGTATCTGTTCATGGTTGACGAAAGGGTATTAGAAGTTTGTCATGAAGAAATGAGTCTCTGGTTTACTTTTCATGACGATGGATATAATTGGGCTTTTCCACCCTCTCCGTTTTTAAGAGGCATGTCTTTTGATTCCCGAACCAGAACCAGCGACATATATCGATGTCATTTGATCCAGTTTGTCCCAAGGAAGATCAAAGAAAAGTGTTCCTTACACTAGATTGGCAACGACTAGGGAAATATCAAAGCAAGAACAAAAGCAAAAACAAAAGCAAAAACAAAAGAACTATACACAAAATAAGATAAAATGTACAATCAATAATTGCATACCATGGAGGTGGATGGGCATTATCTGGGTAGGATTGGCGTTTACAGGACGTTTTCCTAAGATTCTACAGTATCTAAATGGATAGGAAAGGATTGCAATGATCAATACATAGGTCCACACACTATTTAGACCCTTATTCAATGAATGATTTCCATGAACTTGTTTCTTTCTCCCTCTTCTTTTTCCTTTTGGGTTGTGGTGCACATTGATAGGATGGATAGAGAGAGAGAGAGAATCTTTTCTTTACAAATGGATAAGTGCGAATATGTAATATGTAATGGTTGAATGAATGGTATTGTCTAGGTAGGTGGATGAACATTCTTATCTTCAAGGTAGGTAGGTATACTGTAATGTAATTAATCTCATTGTTCACTTTCTGTTTCTCTTCCTCTTCCTCTTTCTCTTCCTTGTACTCTCTCTCTCTTTTCTTTTCTTTTCTTATATCTCATATCTTACATCTTATCTCTTACATCTTATCTCTTACATCTTATCTCTTACATCTTATCTCTTACATCTTATCTCTTACATCTTATCTCTTACATCTTATCTCTTACATCTTATCTCTTACATCTTATCTCTTACATCTTATCTCTTACATCTTATCTCTTACATCTTATCTCTTACATCTTATCTCTTACATCTTATCTCTTACATCTTATCTCTTACATCTTATCTCTTACATCTTATCTCTTACATCTTATACTCGCCCTAGTTTTTTCGATTTTTGTTTGTCAGTTATTTGTTTCATTTTGTTCATTCCTCCTTTTCTTCTCTTCTCTTCTCTCCTCTCAGGGGTTCTTCTCCATTTACGAGATTTTTGTTTGGATTTTTTCTCTTCGTTCTATGTCTATTTCCCTCTCTCCCTCTCTCCCTCTCTCCCTCTCTCCCTCTCTCCCTCTCTCCCTCTCTCCCTCTCTCCCTCTCTCCCTCTCTCTCTCCCTCTCTCCCTCTCTCCCTCTCTCCCTCTCTCCCCCCTCTCCCAGTTTTTCCAAAGAGAAAAGCAGGATAGAAGATTAGAAATAGTGAGTAGAATAAAACAGGAATAGGGACAGGGATAGGAATCAAATAGTAGTGCAGAGCAGAACAGAACAGAACAGGGCACATCAAAAAAGAGAGAAGAGAGAAGAGAAGAAAGGAGACAAGAGTTAATATTATTTAGTTGTATTGATGTAAGACTTAGTTTGAATTCGGCGATGTTAGTATGCTCTTCTACCCTTCTACCCTTCTACCCTTCTACCCTTCTACCCTTCTACCCTTCTACCCTTCTACCCTTCTACCCTTCTACCCTTCTACCCTTCTACCCTTTACCCTTCTACCCTTCTACCTTTCTACCCTTCTACCCTTCTACCCTTCTACCCTTTTACCCTTCTACCCTTCTACCCTTCTACCCTTCTTACTATACACATCCACGTAGAATTTATCACCATCACCATCACCATCACAAGTTCAAGTCCAAGTAAAATTGCAATCACATATCCATATCCATATCCACCCATCCATCTTCAATTCTCACGCATTTCAACTTCTTCCTGAATTACAAACCTATTGTCCCATTGTCCCATCTGTAAGCTCAACACTCCCACCAGTCACCGGTCACCAGAAACCAGCAAACAATAGCCAACAACCACTCTCCTCCCAAACCTCAAACCTCAAACCTCAGTATTCCCTAAAGAATTCACAATTCCAGATTTTAGACGTCAAAATTGTATGTTTCAAATTTCAAATTTCAAATTTCACAATGGTAAAAGTCCGATTGGTCAAATCAATTTCATTCATTCATTCATCCCCCTCCATCTCTCCCTCTCTCTCACACCCCGCTCTCTTCTTTTGCCACCACAATCTAATAGATAAATAAGTAACTAAATAAAAAAGTATAGAAGTAAACATAATAAATGAACATGGTAATGCTGTATGCTGGTATTTAATATATAAGTATACCAAACCATAAGCCGTCCGTCCTCTTTATACCCAAGAATCCCAAGACCCGAAAACGCCATGTTTGATTTCGTTCCATCGAACCTATATCAAGACCCCCATAGAATCAATCCAAAACACCATATGATGTATATAATGCATAACGAATGTATGCCATGCACTTTCCCATACCCAAAGATAAACTATAAACTCTTTCAAATCAAGCATACCTAACACTTGGTTGCCATCCAGGTGGTTCCTGTCTCCACCTTCCATCTACCCAAGTACCTCCACCAGGAGCCGCCGCTCCTCCCCCTCCTCTGGGACCACTCAGAGGAGCTTGCCACATATTCGGTCCTTGCGGCCAACCTTGCGGGTTATTAATCGCTCTTTCCTTTGCTAATCTAATTGCCTTTCTCCTTCTCATCCTGCCTATACAGCAACTGAGTATTGCAAAGATGAATAAAGCGCCGACTGCAGAAGCGATACCTATCACGAGATTCTTATGTTCATCAATCCAGGAAGTGATTTCTTTGCCGACTGATGCACCCTTGCAATCACCATTGGAACATTTGCCACCACCTTGACAAGATGTTCCGTCGAGGAAGTTTTGTTGCATGGAGTAGCAGACGTTAGAGCCAAATTCAGGCGAAGCACAGGAGATTTGACAACCGGAGGAGGAACAGGCATATGTATCGTTACCTGTGGTGTATGATCCCATAATGGTTTTGCATTGAAGATCACGCGAAGTACATTGACCTGAAGCACAGGACAAAGAGGAAGAATTGCCACAAGAAGTTCCTGTTACAAGTTAGTATTATATTTGAAAACGAGAACATTACGGGATCTTACCATCAGGAGCAGTAGCATCCTCAGGACAAGTAGCAGCAGTTCCACTGCAAACTTCTTGTGGATCACAGACACCGGTACTTGAGCGGCATACTGTACCATTGGATGCAAACTGACAAGTCGATGTACAACAGTCCTCATTGCTAGGATCACAAACCGAGTTTGTCGTGAATTTGCAAGTAGTTGGGTCACAACAACTATTGCTCCCACACCCACTAGTTCCACCACAGTCACAATCTTCGCCTGATTCCACAATTCCATTACCACATTGACTTGCGGTAATTATAGTGATATCCCTGTTTGCAGTCAAACAACTGGTTTTGACACCATTTCTGCCGATAGCCGAACAAATGTTTCCAATACTACAAGGTGAAAATTGGGTGATGCCACTTGAAGTGCTGGGGTTCATGATATATGCTCCCCCAGCATCACAAGTTGAACTACTCAGGGGACAACATTGTTGTGCTGCGACTGTTTGACCATCATTACAAGTTGACGATGTACAATCATGGACAGCTCCGAATGTATGTCCAGTTTCATGGGCAAGAACCTGCCATTCGGTACTGGTTCTTACCACTACATTGGCACCACTGACAGTTTCATTACCAGATGATGTTGAGGCTACCTGTGCGTCCGTGACACAGGCTTGACCAAGCCAAGCTAAACCGACAGCCTAAAAGGAGATTAGTAAATGATCAATGTGTCTCATCCATCTTTTCCGTAAATATTCCGTCATCAAATAACAGTCAAGTAAAAATAGAATGAAAACTTACACTTCCGGTACCACAAGTACTAAGCAAAGTCCAATAAGCATTAGTATCCTGACGCTCACCTCTCCACGCAGAAAATAAATTCAATCGATCTTGAATCGTAACACTATCACTGCATCCCACATTCCATGGAGCCGAAGAGGATGCAGTAGCGGGACAAGCAGCATCACTGATGGTAAGATTCTGCAAACCCAGAGTAATGTTGAAACTATCCTCATATTGTACCGAGGCAGAGTTAAGAACCTGGATGACGTTTTCTCGAGCCGTTTCGGTAGAGTTGAAAGCGGCTGTGTATGTACAGTCCGTAGCTATGCCCACGAGAGCGACTCTTCGAGTAGAAGGACATCCGGCTGTTGATCCAATAGTGGTAGCAAGGTTAACTCCTGCGGAGTTTCCACCTGATTGTGTATCGAGCTGCCTTCCAAATATGGCTCGAGTCGAAATTGATCCCCAAAATCCCTCTTCCCTTCTCGCCATCGGCTCGTAGTTGTTGATTGGGTTATTCATCGTGTTGAAGTTAAGTCCATCCGCCGAACATGAAGGGTCTTCCCGAGCGCTTCTTCTCAAATCCGGGTGCATGAGTCCTTCATTATCTTCGGTATAACCAGTTCCAATATCAGAATCCCTCCACACAACCATGTATTCTTTTCCCTCTTCCGGCAGCGATGGATCCAATGCATGCCTCGTAGACATAAAGCTCGACTTCGTCTGGATATGGTGATGATCTCCATCCAATCTAAATGCACCTTCGAATAGAGGTTCATCGCCGTCCTTTTTCACTATTATCCTCGCCCATCCCACATTTGTCCAATCCGCACCATCGTAATGCTGTAGCCATGTCGACCCCTTGAATACCCGATGCGCCGACCTGTCGATAGTTTCCGAGGTCCTTACACTTCCATCGGCAGCTAAATGTGTGATCGTGGCACCATCCGCAATAACGTCGTGATTAGGTTGCAGCGACAGCTTTACTCGTTGTTGTCCTCCATGCAATCCAAACTCGACATCGAAACTCGACAAGGCATGTACTCGATGCGACGGAGTTCTAATTACTGGAGTCTCGACATATGAAATATATGTTAAAGGGTTCCGTTCATTAGAGTGTGCTTTAAGGTTAATCCATTAGCTTTTGATTATCTCCATATTTTAAGGCTGTTGGCTCGCCGGGAGAAGTTGCCATATTTTTGTTTGTGTTTGAGATCTCAACTGAATATCTATGTGTGAGAGATTGGACATACCATATATTGAATTTGAAAATAAAGCCGTCAGTACGACAATACTCCTCAATATGTACATGATCTATAGTTGTGTACAATTGTTGACCTGTTGTCCTCACAATCTTCCGTTGCAATGGACTGGGGCACAGCCTGATGAGAGCACCACCCGCTCCTCTCGTATCGCAAAGGACCAAGTAAAAGAATGTTGTACCCTTGGTTATCTCATGCGTAACTCGTAGTTGTGGAAAGTCTCGGAAGTGTCTCAAGTATTATATTCTTTCTTCTTTATTGTAAACAGGATTTAAACCAAAAAGAGCGACTCGAATTATGATCGTATAATAGTTTTAAAGAACGAGGTGGTGGTGGTGGTGGTGGTGATGATGTGATGATGTGATGAGGTTTTCGTAGGATTTGCGTGGATGTGGATGTGGATGTGGATGTAGATGTGAATAATGTGAATGTTTGTACTCGTAAGTAGAAAAAGTATTAACCTTTTCCGCAATTGAACTAGTAGACGGGAGTTTGGACGGATCTACTCTGTCAGACTGTAGTAGGTAGAGGTAGATAGTATTTAATACAATCCTTCTCGGAGAACAAATTGTAGATCGCAAATTGTAAATTGTAAATTGTAAATTGTAAATTGTAAATTGTAAATTGTAAATTGTAAATTGTAAATTGTAACAAATACCCTCTTTCCCTTTCTTATTGTTGATTGTATTGATTAGTCGATGGATTGAGACGAAAGGACTACCTGGGTATTCAAATATCGTTTCAGTCCCCTCAAATACTCGAAATACACAAACACAAAGACTTCCTTCTATCGTTGTCGTTCTGTGTATGTGATGATGTGTATTATATTTATAACGATATCGTAACTCGACTTTCTGGTATCCAATTCGACTCTGCAAGTGTTTGAGCGAAAGTGATTGTTGGTTGTAGGTACTGCAGGTGGTTGTCCGTCCTGTCGTTGGGGAAAATACAATGAATGGAATCAAACCGTGGCTGAGCTGTTGTTTACATATCCATATGTACTTGGGATACTGGAAGACCGGCAAACTAATACGATGGATACGAGACGATGCAGAAGAAAAGAATAATGAATTAAGGAAATCAAATGTCTTGGGATGCAGCCAAATTTGAAACTAATTTCTCTTGGCTTAATATCATTATTATCAATTCATCATCAATCAATCAGTTCATCCATTATCTTCTGCTGCTGCTTCTTCTTCTTCTTCTTCTTCTTCTTCTTTTGGCCCGCCAGCTTGTCTTTCCACAAGGTTTCTTCTTTAAACCCGAAATCTTCGACCGATGGATGAACTTTATTCTTTTCCATCTGCATTCTGGGGATTCTAGATGGTGGCAATACATACCAACCATGTGGCGGAGTAATGCACCTCTTCTGACCTCTTTCTGACCTTGACCTTGACCTTGACCTTTGACTCGAATCAAAGAAAACCTACGATAGATTCTTTCAAAGAGGATTCAAACGAACCTGGGGTAACCTATAACATCGCGTCACAGCCAATAACCCCAGCATCATCATCCCAATCCATCCATCTCCGTCTTCCTCTCAACCAGTAAAGTTCTTGCATATTATCATAAGGTAGGACTCGGAAGAAGATGAGATGACATGAAACAAACAAACAAACCGGGACTAATGAAGATCCATACATGGGATTTTCAAAGGGATCAACTCAGACTGCATTTATCTACCTACTCTGTACCTAGTCCCGCAAAGGTATCCATAATGATTCGCCAGCGGTCTGTCAAAACTACATAGAACTAAACTCATTACGATCAGTATCAATATGACATTCCTGACGATCATAATCACGTGCTACTCTCTAATGAACTGGGAATGTATTTGCTACAATAGATATAGATTTGCTGTAGATTTGCTGGGGATTGCTGACAACGAGTTAACATTGAACACAAGACATAGCTTTCAAATCGACATATACATACATACCGGCCGAACAGAATACCTAGCTCCCATCTCCGCCAAACACAACATCATCAAATCATCAAACTATCCATCCATCTAAACTACCATTCCCCATCTCCCATCTCCCATCTCCCATTCCCATCCCCTACTCACCCATATCACACCACCCAAACCTCACTCCCCTCACCCATCCACGTCCACGCAATCCCCTCCGCCACATAAACCACCACCACCACCAGTGTGAGGCTATGCTATGCCATGCCATGCCATGCCATGCCACACTACACTACACTACACTCTACACTATCCACGATACCCATATCCCCTCCCCTCCGAGCCTATCCCGATTCCGACGATTCCGACGATCCCGTAGCACACCCAATTCTCAACTCACCTCTCGCATCCCACCCAAAACAACCGCAATGAATGACGAGTCCATCATACCCTCACCTCCAAACCC
Source organism: Botrytis squamosa (assembly GCA_014898485.2). Taxonomy (NCBI): domain Eukaryota; kingdom Fungi; phylum Ascomycota; class Leotiomycetes; order Helotiales; family Sclerotiniaceae; genus Botrytis; species Botrytis squamosa. Next base: position 180,155 of record RCTC02000009.1, read on the forward strand.
AACGATCCCAAGATAAGATACCCATCGCGCCATCGCGCTCTCAAACGGTACATACCCATTGCAAACTCTCCCCCCTCATTCCCCACCAATCTTCATACCATCATACCATCATACCAAGACACCAGCCCTCCCATCTCTCATCCACATCCACATCCATATCCACATCCACATTCACATCCACAATCCATCCCCAACACATTCATCATCTATCTTCAGCTTCTCCAAAGAGGCTGTGCAACACCTTAACAAAGGAGATAGGAGGTACACATCCCAACCCATCAAATCATCGCCAGCCAAGCCCCTCAGAGTGGACACGCCAAGTTCACCATGCCAAGTCCCCTTCCGTTTCGGCATATGTGTTCCGGGCGCAGTTGATCATCTCTTACCAATCCATCTCATCTAATCGCCAATCTCCAATCTCGAACCTCGAATCTCAAAAGCCGATTCGGGTTTCATGTCATGCATGTTATAGATTATATAGATATAGATATAAGCACTTCGAGTAAGCAAAGCATAGAAGAGTATTAATGGAACTATCATATAAAAGATTCTTGATTCATCATACTCAGCTAAATACCAATCAAATAAAAGCAACCTAACCCCCTGATATTCCCTCAAGACCAACCGAAACCGAAGTTCATCACGAGTCCTCCAATATTGCTAACAGACTTCTTCAAGTCGAGTCCAATGACTATAAGGAAAAAATAAACTAGCATGACATAATCTGCATGCATTAAAAGCAATAAACAATGTAAAACTCCTCTCTCCCATCATTAGAATATCCAATGTACCTCTTTTCATTACTCTACTTCTTTCTTGCGCTGTGAACTGTATCGATGATTTTCTCGACTACACTTGGATCGGAGAGCTACATATCGATGTTAGCACTAGTACTTTTCATCCAAGGGGAAAGTGTCAAACATACCGTGGAAATATCACCCAATTGATCCTCTTCGCCCGCTAGAATCTTTCTCAAAATTCTACGCATAATCTTACCACTTCTAGTTTTTGGTAAATCTGGAACAACAAATACTGCCTTTGGAGCTGCGAATGGACCGATACTCTTTCGGACTTGTAAAATGAGATCCTTCTTCAACTGATCGTCGACCTCATGACCGTCCTTGATAGCGACGAAGGCGTTGACTGCTTGTCCAGTAAGCTCATCGTTGATACCAACGACGGCAGCTTCAGCAACGGCATGGTGTTCAATCAAAGCAGCTTCGATTTCGGCAGTAGAGAGACGGTGACCGCTGACATTGACGACATCGTCAACACGACCTCGAATCCAGTAGTAACCTTCGTGATCACGTCCTGCTCCATCACCAGTGAACTGTATCATGTCAGTATGCTGCAAAGAAAAATTGGAGAATGAAACCTACGTAGTATCCCTTGTAAACATTCAAATAGGTGTCCATATATCTCTTGTGTGCACCCCAAACGGTACGAGCCATACTGGGCCATGGTTGCTTGAAAGCCAATACACCCTCGACATCATTTCCGTGAATTTCTTCTCCGGAGACAGGGTCGATAATCGCAGGCTCAATACCAAAAAATGGAAGCGATGCACTACCAGGCTTGGTAGGAGTGACACCTGCGAGAGGAGTAATAACATGGGAACCGGTCTCAGTTTGCCAGTAGGTCTACACTAATGTCAGTATTAATTTCAATGACCAGATCAAGATGGTCTTACGTCAACAACGTGAGCTTCTTCCTTTCCAACAATCTCGAAATACCATTTCCAGACCTCAGCAGCAATTGGTTCACCAACTGATCCCAATACTCTCAAGTGCTTCATCTGTGCTTTGACATGTTGATCACCGGCACGCTTCAATAATCTGAGTGCTGTAGGCGCAACATAGAATTGTGTGACCTCGTGTTTTTCAATGACATCCCAATATCTGGAGAAATTTGGGTATGCTGGAGTTCCTTCAAACACAACAGTTGCAACGCCAAGAAGAAGAGGGGCGTAAACTACGTATGTGTGACCAGTAATCCATCCGACATCACCACCACAGAAGAATTTATCTGAGTCGTGAATATCGAAAACATACTTTCCAGTAGCTGCCGCGCCTAAAAGATATCCGGCTGTTGAGTGCATAACACCCTTTGGTTTTCCAGTTGATCCAGAAGTGTAAAGCAAGAACAATGGATCCTCAGAGTTCATTGGCTCTGGAGCAATGTAAGATGGCCATTTCTCGACCTCCTCGTGCCACCACCAATCACGTCCTTTGGTCATTGGAACATCCGCACCGGTACGTCTGTAAACCAAGCAGTGTGTGACATCAGGACATTGTTTCAGGGCATCATCCACAATCTTCTTTGTGCCAATGAGTTTTCCACCACGCTTGCCTTCATCGGAAGTAATGACAACTTTCGATTGAGCATCAATAACTCTATCCCTGAGAGAATCGGATGAGAAACCAGCAAAGACTACAGAGTGAACTGCACCGATACGTGAACAAGCCAGGAAAGCAATAACAGCTTCTGGAATCATAGGCAAATAAATCGCAACAGTGTCTCCCTTCTTGACACCCATTTGTTTGAGAACATACGCGGTTTTGCAAACTTCCCGCAGAAGCTCAGCATATGTAAGGGTGCGACCATCGCTAGCCTCATCGGCTTCGTAGATGATAGCTGGCTTATCTGGGTTCTTGATCGCATGACGATCAACACAATTATATGAAGCATTTAGTTGACCCTCCAAGAACCAAGCATTATCACCGCCAACGAACGATCCGCTGTGTACAGTCTCGAAATCCTTGTGCCAGGTAAGAAGTTCACGGGCCATTCTGCCCCAGAACTTATTGGGCTCTTTAATCGATTCATTGTAGAGTTTCTTGTATTCGTCGAGTCCTGTTGCTATCAGTTTCCATGATTTCTGCCAAAAGAGAGGGAATTATGAATCTTACCGCTTAAATGGGGTTTGCTTGGATGCTCTACATAAAAACTGTTAGTATTCCGCAATAATTAACCGGCATGCGACCTCTCGTGGGTCTGAGGATTGAGGACTTACTGTCAAACATCTTTTGCGGGGGATCTGTAGGATGATGGGTCAGTAACTGCATATTCGGCACGGATAGCTTAGATTGTTGACTCACGGAAGGTGTCGACATCATGAGCTTCTGCTACTACTGGAGTAGATGGCTTTACCTTTCCTTCAGACATTGCTATATTTCCGGAATTGTGGTATTGTGAATTGATTGAGATGTGAAAGATGGAGTGAAGGTCTACGCCGCGAGCTTGGTATTTACGAGCTTGGTATTTACTTAGTCTCACCGCAATGCGGGGTCGTGGAAGTATAATGTCTCTCCTTTCTTTGTGCGCCAATAATCGGTGACGAAATTCAAATACGTGAACAGTCGGAATGCGTAATGTATAATGCTTGAGGAGAGTGAATAAGAAGAAGATTCAATCAAGTGCGATTACAATCATGAAGAAGAAGTATAAAGAAGGGAATGGGAATGAAAATGTAAGATAATGGGAAAGGAATCAGCTGGGTCTTTAGCTGTAGTAGAATTCGGGGCAATGGACTTTGTGTCGCTACAACATGCAACACCCAAGGTAGTTTGTGTTGATTTACCCCGGTTAATGAATCTATGTCCTAGTATACTTTTCCCGTTTCCCTTCTTTCTGATTGGTTTCTTCATGCTCTTTATTACTGCTTATTACGATATACTTAATCCATATTGTTTCTTAACAAGTTGCAACTCCTTTCCACCGAGTCGCTAGCCTGCTGTGTGCGAAGCGAATACACTCCGGCGGCTCCAAATACCAATTTCGAACTAATTCAACTAACATTTTTCGGGATTTCCTCCCCTTTGCTAGGGATGTGTGTGGGGTTAAGTGCATAAGCTTTGCATTTGCTGTAGGGAAAGAATTCAAATAATTGCAGATCTTGTGACAATTATGGCTGCTCAAGGTCTATTTCCATCGCTCGGGGTTGTAGACGAGAAGGAATTGATGCATCTAGAGTGCTCCTAATACAATATTTCCTCTTATTTGGAATCCTTTGCTATCTCTACCTCGAGGAGACTCATCTTCGTTCTAGCATGTCAGATACCTATACTTCATTGTTCCTGGTGCCGTCGAACATCGAATATCGAACATCAATCCCCACATAATCCTTCTTACTCAGGTCTATTATACGTCGGTCTCACGTCTCCGTATCCAATTAGATTGAATTGAAAACGATATCCGTGTTGCCGCAATTCCCAACGGAAAGGAATGTCCACTTATCACCAGCTTAGTAAAGAAGAGATTCTCATCGGTCTCCGACTGGAAGCTCTCGAGCTTTGTAGTGGGGTTGAAAAAGTGGAACAATATTGAGAAAGATATTCCCCTCGGTCCCTCCAAATCTTAAGGGGTGGTCTGAACTCTCTGAGTTGCGATGCCGGCGTCGGCTTCGGTTGAGTAGCACAGTTTGTATGTTCTATGAGTTCTCACAACCGAAGTTATCCAGTCTATTACCTAGGTAGTCAAAAAAGTCACTTCGGACCAACTGAAGTCTGCTCATTAAAATGGCTGGCAACTGCTCCTACATCAGAAATCACATATCATATACAAACCGTCTCCCTCTATCGACTTCAACCACGCAATGCCAAGACATATGTTCCGACAGGGGGGTAGAAGGTCAGCATTCTGATTCGAATCCAAGGATATAACATCACCGACCTACATGCACTTACTGTACTATTATACGCTTTCTGCATAGTACCGTCCACTGTAGCATTCGAACATATGCTGTATCACGAATTACCAAACTCTTGGTACCCAGTTTGACCAATCTTACCAAGAAGCCTGTTCCAGAACCAACGGCTCGAGTATCCCATTAGGAACCTCGATATATGATCCCTTGCTGTGATACGCGACAGCTTCTCTATTCAGAACCAACTTGCGTTATCAAATATGGTCTTTTCTAATACTACTCTACTATCCTACGATTCATTAAGGTTATACTTATAGTACCCTACAATTGAAATAGCTTGCATGCTATTTCGCCAATGCCGCAATCACGACGGCAACTACGCCGTGATCAACGGATCGACTAGTTCCACGGAGACTAAAACCCATTTGCTAAGACAATCTTACGTTACCCCAAGAAACCCAAGAGTTTCCACAACACATCGAAGGCTTTCTGGATATTGAATCGATTTCAGCCACTTTTCTTACACTGGGCGGGTAAGCACCCCTCTGACCGTATACCTTCCTTCACCAGTTACACAACATGGGGGCCTGACCCCTCAGTTCCTCGTCTATCCTAGCACCATACCACGTGGATAACTAGGAAATTCGTCCATGTCCATATACTAAACTACTAGGTATGTCTGCGCATCCTTCGGCTTGAGCGAGAGCTTTGTTCGCCTTTGTTCTATCGTAATTGCCATCTAGCTATGGGATCGCATTCTCGCTTTTTCGCCACTATCCAGACACTATTCTGCTGTAGGAAACGGAGTTAGACGTCCGCTAATGGAGACTCGGAGAGGATGCCTAATCGCTGTCATTTGGTGGTGAGTAACTGGTCGATTCGATGATTGGTACATCATACAAGTACATATAAAATAAATCATTGATATCTATTCTCATCTAATTTCAACCAAACACCATAGAACTTGAACGAAATCCCCATAATTCTAGTAAACACTATTTCCCTTTCACACCATTCCCTCTCTATCAACCACCAATCTCGTTCCCCCCTCCATAACCCATCTTTCTCCTCGTATCCTCCGTCTCCTCCTTATTCTCTCCGCCCCCAACCCCCATACTATTCCCTACCGTCTCCCCCCCAAACCCATGCTCACTAATCGCCTCTCCATACCTGATATTCTCCGCCGTTCGCTCGCCACGCGCTTTGTGTTCTGCGGCTTTTTGAAGAGTGGCTTCGGAGGGTCCTGTCGAGTCTATTCCGCAGGGTCAGATACTGTTTGAGATTCGGAAGGTGGGTGGAAGGACAAGAATGCAAAGGAGTGAATATGAGAATATCATAGATAGCTTGGAAAAGAGGAAAGATGAAAAAGAAAAAATTACCTCCAAAGGTCCCCTGGTCTTTAGCAGGCGACTGCGTAAATACATTTTGGGATTCATATCTAAACCCATTGCATCAGTATATCATCAGTCCATAGCATCTCTCAATAGCTCAATTCTGTTTCAGGATCAAGGTATGGGAAGCAACTTACTGTGTGTTCTCCCCTCCCCTCTCCGTATCCATCAATTTTGTATGCGTAGCTTCCGTCATTTTAATTGTTTGTTTGTTTGTTTGCTTGCTTGTTGTTCTCTGTTTTAAGGAGTTCTTATTCTTCGTGTGGATGAGTATATTCTTGACTCTTTCTCTTAACAACCTGAATTGATTCAAATGAAATATATAGATGTTGTGTTACTTATTTGCTTGTTTGCTACGAGTAGCTAGTCGATTAATTGATGCAGATCAATAATAATGACGTATGCGGGGGTTGAAGCTTGGGTATCAGAGCTATGGCATTCACGAAAAGTATAAATTACGCCCGGTGAGTACCATCTGCGATCTGGCTTAGGTATTTTTGGAGGGTCCCGGTGCGCTTTAGTTGATCAGAGCTATTCCTGATGAGCCCCAAATTTTGAACTTACCGGAAAAGGCAAGGTACCATACCAAAGCTCCTGGAGTGTGTACAATGGGAGAATGGTATCCCAACGAACAAACTTCAGGTATATAAAGATTGAAGCACGAACTTCATCGATTGCTCGAGTCTATGTGCTAAATGCAAATTGAGGAGGCTTCTTTTGGGTATCGTAATAGACTTATTATACAAGAAACAGCTATACATATTTTAGACTTCCTTCTCTATCATCGGTCATCTTAACTCTACACCTAGTTTCCCAGCCAGTTCCTTTTTGACCTCTTCATGCATTTTATTCGTCTCTTCGTTCGTTAGAGTTCTCAACAAACTCCTATAATTAATCCTATAGCACATGCTCTTACGGCCAGTTTTCGGATGTGTAAATTCATCTACCTTTTTGACATCCTCCACTCTGTCTCCTCCTATATCCCTGACTATCTCCATGAAATCATTCTCATGGAAATCACGCGCATTGGCCGCAGTACCACCTCCTGCCGAAGAGGATGAGCGTAACCAAAAGGAAACATCTTTGTAGCATGCAGGATGTTTCGAGAATGGAATATATCTCCTCAAATTCTCTAGGTTCTCCGAAACTCCTTTGAACTGACTTAGGAACCTCTCATCTTTGGACCAAAACAGTCTGATGTCTGGGATTTCAAAAAGCAACATGGCGATTCTTTCCAAACCTATACCGAACGCCCATCCTAATTGATCTGGCACACCTGCATTCTGCATGATATCCTGTTTAACAACACCACATCCAAGTACTTCTAACCAATCCCCTTGCCAAAATATTTCTAGCTCCCAGGATGGACTTGTGAATGGGAAATAAGCTTCTATCCACCTTACTTTTAGCGGCTCATCGATGAAATTGGGATCTGCTTTTATGGCTGCTTGCTTTGCGCGAGAGAATATCTCTACCACCATCAACTCCAAGCTCTTCTTGAGATGTGCCGCAATAGCTTCAGCTTCCGCTTCGGTATGCTCTCCTTGTAATGGATTTCTCTCCGCGTGAAAAGGTGGATTTGGATCTTCGACTTTCATATCATGCTTAGGGAGAGCATCGATATCTTTCCATACAGCAGCTGCTATGTCCCCATTGGGAACCTTGGTTCTGTCCCACATCCTTGCCCCTTCCATTTGGTGGAAAATAGGATAATGGCTTCGATCGATTGCATCTCTGCGGTATACGTCTGCACTAATAAGGAAACCTTCACTCTGGTTGCTGCGAAACACATCTGCTTGGTGCGCACTTGTATGGGTTCGTAATACCGTTTCTTTATTGATATAGTATGTATCCGTCTTACTTCGCCCAGGATGATCGGATGGGAACCCTAAAGAATCAAAATTTTGATGTGTAGATACGACGGGGAAGAATGTATTATGGTACTTGTAGGTAGGTGAGGGGAATCTTGATTCGATTATTGAGCGAGTTATGGAAATAGGATGATCTAAGGTTGTATGTAGACTTCGGGAGAGGGAATCAGTAATCGATTGTGGCACATTGTACCACTCATCTTTCTTATATTCTTTGGAGGAAATGGGATCCGAAGCATTCGTAGCCTTAGACGAGAGGTCTATTTGAAATGTATTAGTGGCGCTTCGTAAATTGAGGGGTTGTGTGTTAACACACCTGCCACTGAAGAATTATATCGACATTGTCCACAGACTCTCACATTCCTTGTAGCATTATTCCTCAGCCCAATGAAGGCTTTCAATACCTCATTGCCCCTCGAGAATGAGGCCTTATTTGCTGTAAGAAGTCTCATGGTTCTGAGCTTCAAATTCAATAATATTTCCCTCATGGGAAAAGAGCTGTGAAATGCTGAACTTCCGGAATATCCCTGACGAACCTACCAAGAGGCGGCCGCCTGTCCCGACCCGAAGATATGACGAAAGGGCTGATTGAGAAAAGTCCACGGTGGTCCATGCACACGACCTTCTTCATCTAGAAAATCTTGGAACTTCAGTATCCATGGATCAGATAGGATACAAATCTTCGGATGCCCCCCTCTCTCTCTCTTATCTCCTGCATATCGATTTGTACATATAAAATTACACAAATACAGACATACAGACATACAGACATACAGACATACAGACATACAGAAATACAAAAAAAAACGAAATATATCTACAATTATTATCAACAGTGACGGGTGAAGATCAATTGCATCAAGTACCAAGCTATATTCACAAGCCAAAAACGTTTTTTTCTTCTCCCTATTCTGACTTATTACACCCAACATTAACAATCAGCCCTAATCTTCCCCATTTTTCTTTCTGTTTACCATTTTTTATCTATCCACTTTTCCTTACGGCCTCTTTCTTCCGCTGATTGCTGAGCCAATTGCATATATTTCGTTCAATCTAATCTCTCATTCTTCAATTCCTGTGCTTTCCTTTGCGGAATCGGAATGAACCTCGAGAAGAAAGATTCGGAACCAGTGGAACAATGTCGAGCGGAAAGCATAGTGTGGGAGAGGTAGTGAAAGCGGAGGTTAAAGTAACTGCTGTAAAGTACCCGTTTTGGTTTGGAGGTAGTGCAAGTTGTTTTGCGGCTTGTGTTACTCATCCATTGGATCTTGTTATGTGAAGTCTTTTCTCGGCATGGGAAGTCGCACTGTTTGTGCGAACATGTGCTAATTATGATATAGTTAAGGTATCACTCCTATCGCATGGATGCGCAAAAGCCAATTCTTCTCCCTTTGCCAATACTAAACATACTGCCATTACAAGGTCCGATTACAGACTCGATCCGGCAATGCGCCCAATACTATGGTTGGCACATTCGTGCATGTCTTAAAGCACAATGGTGTTGTTGGACTTTATTCGGGACTTAGCGCTTCCCTTCTGCGCCAAATAACATATAGTACTACTCGATTTGGCATCTACGAAAAGCTCAAGACAAATCTCACATCAGGAAACAAACCTCCCTCCTTCCCAATTCTTATCGCCATGGCCTCCACTTCAGGTTTCATTGGTGGAATCGTAGGAAACCCAGCCGATGTTTTGAATGTGCGCATGCAGCACGATGCTGCATTACCAGTCGAGCAGAGAAGAAACTATAAAAATGCTGTGGATGGATTAATACGCATGACGAAAGAAGAAGGGTGGAAAAGTCTGTACCGCGGAGTGTGGCCGAACAGTATGCGAGCTGTCTTAATGACTGCTTCGCAATTGGCCTCTTACGACAGCTTCAAACAGCTACTCATTCGGCATACACCAATGGAAGACGGACTCTCGACACATTTTACTGCTTCGCTGATGGCGGGTTTCGTGGCTACCACGGTTTGCAGCCCAGTAGATGTTATCAAGACAAGAATTATGAGTAGTCATGAAAGTAAGGGATTAGCGAGACTCTTGACGGATGTATATAAGGTAGAAGGTGTTGGATGGATGTTTAGGGGTTGGGTGCCGAGTTTTATTCGTCTGGGTGAGTTATAGTTTCTACTCCCTGCCCAAACTTTATTTCAAAGAAGGAAAAAGACAACAGTAACAGGAAAGAGGTGTGGGCGCTAATCAAGAAATTGTAGGACCACAAACCATCGCAACGTTTCTCTTCCTTGAACAACACAAGAAGATATATCGATCTCTAAAAGGAATCGCAGAGCCCGAAGCCGCGATTGTCTAAATGAACCTTTCCCAGGAGGTTCTTCCTGGAAGAATAACCACAAACCTGCCTAGTCCAATGTTGGACGTTGACTTGTACAGCAGCGGTAACTAAGGAACTCTTCTCAAGCTCTTGAATATGGGCCTGTCTCACTAACCCACCCTTGAAAAAATGGCTGAAGAATCAACCTAATCCTCACAATCTCACATCACGAAATCCCTAGATAGACAAACTTCTATTCTTTCTTCGGCGCCTTTATACACATCCACCGAACCTACATACCTTCCTCAGTACATATAATCACCTAGACATAGACACTCACGGACAACCTTCTCGGCGTTGGTGGATAGCGATACGCGTACACATAGACTGCTTTATAGATCGGGTTGGATACAATAGACGCATGGCTCCTCATAGAATAGATTCTAGATTTAATGCACACTTGCATACTTAATGAATGACGTCAAACTTTTCCTCCCGTTCTGCTTTCGGTCTATTTAGACGTAGGAATCAATCTGTTTTGCATGTTTTATTGAAGAAATGTAGAATTGAAGAGGGGGCAGAGATCGAAGTTGCAGCAAAATTTCTGTTAGGGATATTGAATGGTTTAAATCATATTGAATGATCTGCGCACGTTGTACCAGAATCATATAGATGGGAATATCCTCCGCATCCTCAATCAGTACAGAACTTCAACTGTGCCCAGCCCTCCTAAAGACAAGAAATCCAATAAAATCCACAGTGAAAGGAGAGCCAGAAACCTCGCCAACAAGCCTGGCTGCAGGAAAGCAGGGAAGCAGGGAATCTAGATATCAGAGTCTTTGGGCATCTCATCAGTGAACAGAGTGAAGTACCAGTAGTGTACCACGGAGACAGTTCAAATGAATGAAACGAGGTAATGGGGATCACGAGATTCGAGTCTCCTCGATTAGACGAATTAGTAGCTGAGTTGGTTGGTATTTGATACTTTGGGACGCTCTAGGGCTGTTAAGGGTCTTGGGAGTTGTGATGTGAGAGTGAGAGTGAAGATTAGCGGAGGTGAATGGGAATTTGGTGGGAGTTGAATTCTTCTCGGAAAGAGTTTGGGTGGGGGTATGGATTGGTGCTTTGTGGAGTCTTTGCTATGGATATTTGGGTGTGGACGAGATGAATGCGGTTTAGGGTTTTGGATTGTAGTGGATGGTTCATTTATCTGAGGTAGAGAAGAACCTGGAACGGTAGGGTGGCTGGGTGGAGACGGGTAGGGAGAAGAATGGAAGAATGGGCTCAATGTGAGAGGAGAAAGGGTTGTTCATAGCGTTATTAATCATACAGAATGTAGTATTTCATGTGAAACCTCTGGCATTCATACTAGTGGTGTCTATAATGTATTCCCTAATTGATGTTGCACTATTAGTCGTTCCATCGAGTAAACATTTCCCTTATACCTATTCCGGTATCACTCCTGCGAGCCAATGTTGCCTCTGAATTTGCGACCAAACGCCGAGAAAGAGAAGACCATTCATAACAGATACTCCGCGATCTTGTGATCTATCCAACCGTTTTCCCAGCTACATTTCCTAGCTACCATCACGCCCCAGCTGACGTGCGAGAAGCCCATCCCGGAAGACAAGATACTGGTTCGCGTTGATATCGAGATTTACTATATTACAAGCGAAGTGCCAATGGAGATTTCCATGTATACCATTCAATTTTTTGGCCCTGAAAAATATAATGTCAGTTTTATATACTGAGAATAGCTTCGACTGATATGGTGCAAATATCTCTAGTCAAAAATTACACTCGCAGTAGCCTCACCCTTCGAAGTTGAGCCTGAAGTTGTTTGAGCATCAGCCAGATCACGCTTTTTGGCTAGTTTCTTAAGTTGAGCCAGGCGATATTCCGCAGCTTCCTTTTCTTGGGCTGGGGTTTCTGGTCGACCAGACAAGCGCTGAAGAAAGTACAGACGTGTGGAGGGGATGGACTAGATGGGTTAAGAATTAGAGAGATGGTAGCGACTGAGGATGAGTACGTACATCGTTGCGAGCAGCTGCGTGCATCATTAATAATTCTGGGTTATCGAGTACGGCTACGGCTTCTCTTCGTATCTGTACACTGATATACGATTCGTTCCCGAATCTGAAATGCGGATTTCATGTTAGGACTAATCAACTTATCATTCACGTTTCATGTGGTATCCGTGTCTCCTGCACCCAAGCTCTCTTCTCTCCCGAACGAGCAGAACCAGCAAATGCTCCCTAAGACAGTAAGAATATGAAATCCACATACAAATCATAACTTGCTCCTGTCAAATCCTCATCCGAAGATTCATCATCATAGTTGTCATCGTCGGGTTCTTTATTTCTAGCTTGCTGATCTTGTTTTAGAAGTGTGTAAGTAGAGGATTTGGATTTCGAATTAGAAGCGCGAGTGTTCTTATTTGCGCTATTCGGCCTGGAGGAAGATGTGGAGCGGGAGGGAGTATTGGCGGAAATACTAAACGGGGAGTCCATGGTGGGCAAGTTGCGTAGATTAATGGAACAATGATATGGACTGAATTTATCTGAATATGGTAGCAGTTGTGAAAGGTGTTACTTATGATTGTATATCACGTTCCTTGAAAGTTTCCGGATTGATAATGATTTGGAACGGAAGAGGTGGGGTGATGTCGACAGGGTGTGCCAGGACTATGCACTACACTATGGTGGGTAAAGCGCTGAAATTACTAAGCTTGTATTGTCACAATAGCGCTTTAATGTTGACCGTAATCAGACGACATCCCTTTGTGCAACGGCAATGTTCGATGACAGTTTTGACAGCGAATTCTTCAAAACTCACACGACGATGATGTAGTTTGTGGAGAGAAAAGGTAGCTTTCAGATGAAGGAAAAATATGATGATGTTCGTGCCATCTAAATTGTTATTGAACTATTCAGAGACTTTGGTGACCCGGGAAGGACTATAGCAGATGAAGGAGTGGTATCTACTTCACCGAAACTCTGCTCCAGCATATCTGGGCCGTACTTGTGAATTACATATCCTTTTGATTGAAATGTTCCTATAAGCTGCTGCTCAATCTTCTGCTCTTTTCGTTCCTCTCACGCCTGCTCTTGATCAGGAAATCATGGGAGACTCACAAAGCTTATGCCTCAGCAGAAGTGAATCGATGCTCTGTGGCGATTTCTCCTTTCCCATACTTCATGCTCCTACTTAGGTAGTCCTATATGTTCCATCAACATATATTGCATTTGCAGCTAAGAGCACCAAGTGGTTATTTTAACTCTATGGGACTGTGAGGTCACCTCACAAAGCTATCGATGCCTAGCCCTACCAGTAGATCTGGTATCGGGGAAGCTTGGAATTAGCTCATGGCAACAGGCTGACCCAAATCCCTTGGTTTTCTTCGGAAAACGCTATTAGTCAATACTCAAACCATAGCCGGACTTTTAATCCAGTTTGTGATATTTATCGGAGATGGTGATCATTAAACACTTGAATGTTGTGTGCGTCAAATTCTCAGTGTCCACACTCCATAAAAGTTACAGTAATCAAGCTGATGCTATGTGTAGATAATGCACCTAGTTGAGATGCATTTTGGCCTGTCATAATCATCCTCACTCTAGATTATGAATTGCTTTTGCGCCTTTCTCCATGCCAGTATTGTTGTCATTTCCTGGAACTTCATACACAATGTTGTAATTGAGATAAAACATTACGTTTGCTTTTCAATACCACATGTAATGCATAGTAAGATAAAGCATATGAGGGTTTGCACTCACTACCTCCAAATGCCTTTTCAGTTGCAGGGTAAGACCTGAAGAGCCTCAAAAAGGAATCAATACTTTCAGGTTAGACCTCGGGAATTATTATAACATCAAGCCACTTGCTTCATAATGTCAAAAATCATTCACCTTTTGCTCACCAATTGTGGTTCAGTGTTAATGTAGTTCCTAATTAGGTATCGGGCCACTTGCTCGAAGCGAAAATATTGACAATTATATATTGGCAACAATGGTTTGGTTCTCACTTGAGATATCCATGTTCTTTCTGTCTTATTATTCGCAAAATCATTAACAAGATGAATCAATCAGCTAAAGATACCAGATGCAAATGGAGTGGCTCAAAGTGTAAGCTCTTTATGTACATGCTCTTATAGAAATACTAACACTGTACAATAATAGCAAACCTTTTGCACAACCCAGTAACTCAAATCCATGAGAACCAAGAAAGTTTGCTGGCTTGTGAGTGAACTCTGTATGCAGACTATGCCTCACAAAAATTCCTAATATTTGTCCCATCAACAGCAAACAATTCGGATGGCAGATGTCTCGGCAAGCTAAAGATTGATTTGGCTGCTGGTATGTTTTGAACTTACTATAAAGGATAATACCAACAATTTAATCATCTCTTTGCTGACAAAATCAGGATTGTCTGATATTCGAATCAAAGTTGAAGAAGAGCATAAAGGTACGTTTCAATTCACATCGACTCGAAATTCCTTGTACTTAATCTACTATTTAGATTTTCTTGAACTGGTCGCACAGGAGAAAATCTTCAAAATGCAGCCAAGTCAAGAATTTGCATACAATATGATGCGCGGAAAGGGTGTCGGTACACGGCCTGTATTTCCTCCCCCACGAGATACCCCTGGAGATTTTGAAGATTATAGACCTACTGCAGATGTTGAGGAGTAAGTCATTTGCCCGATCATTTGTTAACAATCCTGACGTTTATCTTCTAGTAATCTACAATCTGGCTACAAGTATTATAAGATTCGACCAGACTCCGATTTCAAGAACGCTGCAGCTCCCGAAGATCTTGCGCAAGACATCAATCGACTGGCAATTAAAGATCCTCGAAGATGCGAGATCGTTTTTGATTTGAAAGGCGACGAAGGAGAAACCACCAACCACTACAAGGGCAAAGAGGTCTGGGGAAATTTTGGTTATATCAAAGTCAACGGAGTGTGGGTAGATCCTGATAGCGAGAAGGACTTGGCGCATGCATTTAAGGGCTATCCAGTTCAATCACCAGAGGAACTCCAAGGTGCTAGAGCCAAAGATGCGCGAATCGTGAGTCCAGCTGAGGCTGATAAATTTTATGACTTCTTCAACGAATACGTTTCCGACGATGAAGGAGATCCTCGAGATAATCGTATGTCGCCAGAAGAGTTTGCAAAGATGGTTCGTGGCACAGCCAGTGAGGGTAAAGGTGATACATGGGCTAGAGCAATTGTCGCTCCACAAGTAAGAATCTCTTAACAATATAAATGACAGTAACTGATATTGTCCGAATCAGGAAAAATTTACAGATAGACCACGCGTGCCACGTAAATCTAAAACACAACACGGAATTGATATGTTGCCACCGCAAATTGACAGAGATACTGGCAGTTATTACTCCGGTTTTGGTGGTGATAATTCTGATACGGCCAGCCTTCTCATCTCGGCAGCTGGTCAGTATTTGCACATTCTTGTGATCATTGGCAAAATCTGACTAACACGATGGTTCGCAGGTGTTGACATCCTTCAAAGACCCGAACACTTCAATCGCATGGACCCCCAAACTGACATGAAAATTCTTGCTGAGGCATATGGCAGCCCCAATGCTTTCAAAGATGACGGTGGATGGTCTGATACAACAACACTTCCTGTGTTCAATACAGTGAGTTTGATTTGTCTTCATATTTCTGTACCTTCTAGCAACTGACAAGTGGACAGAAAGCAGCTGCCAAAGCTATCACCTGGGACATTCCTGGTCTGACTGATGAGCAACGCGAACGAGGCTTGGCTGATATGACATTAAGAGGAGAAGCACATTTCCAACATAGTCAAGTTATGGCAAGAAACAGAGACGAGCTTAAAGCAGAGAAGATGGTTGCTTTCAGCGGTCTGGCAGGCTGTATGAGGGAGCACCACTTCATCAAGCGATTCCTGGATAACAATCCTTCTTTTGCCAATGAAGAAACCCGCAGATTGGTGGATTCCATTTGTTTGGAGACACCATTCAGACGCATTGAACGCACCATGATCAGTAACAATGATTCTGCTCCCAAGACGACCGCTGATCCATATCTCGGACTCAGTCGCGAAGATCGTACCTATATGCGTTTGATCAACGATATCTACCAAGACACTCATAACCTTACTCTTCATCTTCAAAACCAAGTCATGGTCTGGGGTGCTACCAAAGCCGAGATTGAGATCAAGATTGGAGAATATTATTTCTTACGCGAACGAATCATGGCAGCCTCTGGTATGAATAACGAGTTCATTGAAAGTCTCATTCCTATCAGTGCTCCTAGAACTCCTCGAGTCAACTTTTAGTGGGGTTTCTGGCTCATGCATATCTTGGTTGCTCATTATGCTCTGTCGCTACCATCCAATTTCGCTATCACGAGCTGTACCTCTCGCTTTTGAAAATATATGTGCCCAGCCTTGTCGATCAATATCTCGATCAACAGCTACTTCTTCATTACGACATACAAGAAACCACAACATTTGCGTGTCCAGGAATTGCTTTCTTGCTTTTACTTCGCAGACCGACTTCTATGCACCCGTCGCTCTTTAGAAATGCTTGCGATAATTTTGCCTTACGATCTTGCTACAACAAACACGCTTTATGATCATTCTTTGACGCGCAAATACGGACTGTTCGCTACTTCTACTTCTACAGATCTCCACCTTTGAGCCTTTCCAGCAAGCAATTGGGCAGGCATTGGTGTCTCTCATCTCAATCTATGATCCTACGCTATTGGAGCATCAGAAGATCCTCGAGATGACTCACCATGGACCCAATGCACTCGCCATTGCTCTCGCTCGTTCATTCAGCTAAAATACCCAGGATTTAACATGCAGGCCTCCTACCTTGATACGTTTTATTTCCAAATTTGCTCCCTTTTCCTTAATTTTCATTTGTTCTCCAATTGCGAACTTCTTCTTTCTTTTTCTTGTCCAAAGAATGGGATATTCGGATGCAGTATTAATATTTGCTAATGAATTTTGATAACAATGATAACCATACCACGCAATACCCTTCATAAGTTTCGTACTTTGAATGTTGTGTATGCTGACCGAGGACATTAGTTACAGTTTTATGATGGATGGATGGATAGATGGATCAAAAACAGTGGTTTTCTCTTCTTTGGGCAAACTAGATTAGTTTTACTAAGATAGGATACCTAGTAGCTTAGTTGAAAGTTCTCTCCCCCCTTTTTCGCGCACTGTTGTTTCTAGATAGATGTGAATGCCATACTACTCGATACATCTGTGAGCTCCTCAGAGGGGATGTGCAGTGATGAATGTTGGTTCTGTTACGATATTTATATAATGCAGTGGGTGATAGGCGCTTGAAATGTACATGATACTTCAGCCTTCAGGAGATAGTAACATCTCTCAGGCAAATTTGATTGCCCGTCTCACTTGGTTGCTAAAATCGTGATTAGTTATGCATCTTAGTGTCTATAGTAATAACAGCGATAATACAATTCATTACTATAATTCGTCCTCGTTTCAAGTATGACTCTCTACAGGGTAAGGCCGGAAGCATAGGCTATAACATGAAGGCATTCTGGGATTGATTGAATTAAGTACACTAGTTAACTATGAGTATATGAGCTCTAATATCTATATGTGTTAAGGCCTACTTAGCACAGATTGGGACTAGCTCCCTCTGCTCTAGCACCACATGAACCATATCTTTTAACTGCCTTCTAAACATTACAATAATATGAGATGAATTAATTGATATTTATTAAGAGCAACAAGTAAGATGAAGAGATTAAAAGAGGCTCTAAGTCATGATAATATACAGGATGTAGATTGGTCGATGAGGCTTGATGATGGTTACGTGATACGGAATCGACCGAACCGGCTGTTCTATCACAATGAAGACTTTTGAACACAATCGTTACTTTCGACTAGGTCTGACTCAACGTGAATGTCTCGCCGCCGTTAACAAAAAAGTTCGAGCCATGCACCACCTTCCCATTCAGTATCCATGTTGCGTTCGCGGCTTGACCGCCCGAAAGCACAGGAATATTCACAGTTCCGTTTGTTCCGTTGGGACTAGTGACATTCATACTGAATTTTCCCTCTGGACCCACCGCCCAAGATACTGCTAAATCTCCATGTGGTGTGGGGTGTGTACCATTGGCCCAACTGAGCCCGAGAGTTTGCGGCAAAACTTTCCACTGCGCAAATCCAGGTGTAACGGTCTGAATTCCAAGGACATTTCTGCTCAGTTCACTCGTTGGAGCGGAAGACCAAGCATGGCACAGAGATGTAGATGCTCCCAGACCGGGCTCACCAGTTGTGGTTAGAGTCTCCCAGAAGCAGCCGGTGTAGTTGGCATTGGATGCGTTGGCCATAGATCCCCAAATGGTGAACAGGAGATGTTTGGCGCTCTCCTCATCGTTGGCAGCAAATGCAGCGCGCAAATGATATCCTGACGAATAGGGACTAATATTCTGCTTGAAGCCACGTGCGAGACTGCCATTGGAGAATGCCAAGGCACCTGCAGGTACGAACAGTTCTTTTGACATGGTTGAAAGGATCGTGGAAGGAGTGATGCTGCCCTGTGGTATATTTGCCAAGATTGCAAAGGCGTTTGCGTCCTGTGCAAGGGTGTCTTGAACAGAATCGGAAAGTTGATACGCGTTCAACGTGGGATTCCATAATTTTTCATTGATTGCGGATTTTAATGCCACAAGTCGATCTGCATAAGTTTTTGTGGTGACATTTGCGGTATCGAGCAAGGGTAAAACTTGCTGCAGAGCAAATGCATACGCAACATTGAATTTCGCTACTGCACCAGATTGTGCGGGATCGTAATAGTCCCAATCTCCGCCGAGAATTGTAGATACATTGAATAAGCCGGATGAATCTAGTTGCGTATCTGACCAATCCAACATTCTGACTATTATCGGCGCCCAGCGCTTTGCGAAATCCACATCGCCAGTCATAAGATGGAATTCCGCCATGGCAGAGAGCAGATTGAATGAGTAGCCGATAAGACCTGTCTGGTTAAAAGGAATTATTGAAGTGCGAGGGGATTGTTGTATCTTCACAGTCGGAACAAAGAAGCCAGGAAGTAGTTGAGAGGCACCTAGTAGATTCAAAGTTCCGTTGATAAAGTCAATTCCATTGATTGACGCAAACATTGGTCCAACAGTGATGTCTACATCTCCTGTGTCTGGTTAGCACCAATCTAAATATTTGGAAATTGATTTCCTACCAGCGTACGAAATACGGTCCCGTCGTGCGCCGTCAACACTGACAGATTCCGGATTTGTTCCCGAAAGGAAGTCTTTGAGTACAGACGATTGTGTGAGACTAGCGTTGTATATGAGTTGTCCCTGAAGACTCTGCAATGTCGCATTTTGGAAATATGCTGATTGTCCTAACGATGCCCCAAATCCGAAAGACCCAGCAAATGCTGAAGTCTGTGTAAAATTCATTAATGAGTAATCATCAATGCTAACTTCGATATGCGTCATGTTGACGAATGTTGAGACTTTGTGCCACTCATCAAAGGCAAAGTTTTGATCCAGAGTAGCTGAAGCTAAGGCAGGTGAGCCTCTTTCAGTGCTTCCAAAGTGCGCCGAGATTGAAAAATTTGCCAAATTTACGAATATATAGATGCCCGAGCCCAGCGTATCGCTGAGTACGGTGTAGCCAAATCCTCCCTTTGTTGGCATAACTGAGAAATCAAGCTGATACTGCATCATTAATGGTGAAGTATCACTGGAATAGGGCTGTGGGGATTGATTTTCAGCAAAAAGCCCCTGATCCGAGACCAGATAATAGTCAGGTATAGTTTCTGCTGGAATCCCCGTTAATTGTAAAGTTCGCGCCCCTGTCTGCCATATTTGATTCAATCGATCGTCTGCACACTTGAAAGATCCAGGTAACTGGTCTATTGGGGCGGTAGATGTTGTTGAGATAATGCCAACATTTTCAAGAACAAGTTCGCCAGCTGTGGAAAGATTAAGCTTCTGGTAGCGCTGACCTCCTTGAATTAAACGGTTGGTAAATGCGGTATCTTTGGTGATATTGTACCGATTTACTCTGTATGTGTCGAGTGATGCTGCCAGCGTCAAAGGGCCATCGCCCTAAAGGATATCAATGAGCATATTGATCAATAATATGAGAAGTAGTAAACGATCTACGAAGTTGGGCATCAAGATCAGCGTACCATGTAGTCATCCAGCAATTTTCGACTCTCGCTGTAGGTCATCTCAAAGATAGATGTATTACCAGAATGTGAAACGACTTGAAAGGTTGGAAGGCCTCCAACGTTCATGCCATGATCGATAATTACGATGCCTGGGGTTTTGCCGTCAGATTGAATTGTAATTTTGCTTTCACAAAAGCTTCCTACTCCTCTCGTGGGCGTGTTGTTGCTTGCGCCAAGCTGTCGCGGAGTCAGTGTAGCTGCTGCAACTTGGGCCTGACAAGTCGATGAAGAACCAATGGCAGTAACAAGCCATCCGCTCCCTAGAAGGATAATGGCCGGTACAAGACCTGTGGCTGCAAACATAATTTAGACGCAAGGGATGTGTTCCGTGAAAATGATTGAAAGCATAGACTTCTAAGGTTCAGAGAAGGCTGAAAAGAAAATTTCTACATATTACAGCGAGTACTTCTGGATTATATAGATTTTAGCAAACTTACCTCGTATGCAAAAAAGGAGTACTATGAGTTAATTTAGATTCTAATTTGGAAAGGGCATATGATGAATCAAGATTCAATTAGTCATTAGGAGTAATCATAGGCCTACTAGCCCCCTCTCTTAGCCACAATCCAGCACCCCACTCAGATCCTCCATCCTTTAGAGGGAGTAGGCCCCCTTGAGTAAGTAGTTCTCGTTACGTCTATACAGTATTTTCATAATTTGATGAATTTGTACTATCAGCATTAATCAAATGAAATAAAGCCCTATTAATAAGTGGATTGTTAATAATATGGTGACAAATTCAAGGATGACAACAGATGATGTATGTCATAGATTTGAAGCACGCTAAGAGTACACTACCGGTATCCAAGTCATTCATCGTACTCGCTTAAGATCTGCCATAACTCTCATCACCGTACTCGCTTAAGATCTGCCGCTATGTAGTCTGATCACCGCTTGAAATCGAATTATCCCGGGATCGGGCGACTTAGCGGCAAGACACCTTGGCAATTAACCTGGGGATCCAAGCTAATTCGTCAAGTGGTATTTCATAAGCCGTCACACCCCATTCTTTTCCTAGCAAAGACCCTCCAGCTTCGCCTGGTACTCAAAATCTCCTTCAAGACTACGCATTTCAATGCAATTCCAAAGCAGCAACAATACCACACTTCTTGTCTTGCAAAATGAGTTACAAAGCCAAAAATCGGGAAGGTGATTTCGAGATTCAGGAGTTATCTGAAGATGACCATATCAACTGGGACCAACCACCGCCTTATGACGCGGTTCTGCATGGAAGCTCAGGAAATATCTCAGCGACGATTACAGGTACTTTCCATCCCCGGCATGAATGTCCCCTCTAACCAATTGCACGGCAGATGACGGTCGGCTTGATGTTTGCGTAAAGACGAAAGCAGCAAGCTCAGATATACTTCCACCAATACTTCCGGATAACAGCTCCCCCAATGCGGCATTGGTAGCGACATATTCTGCCCACCCTCCGCTTAATATCGTCATCCAAATCGTTGGTAGTAGAGGTATGCTGGCGGGAGCACAGAGGCAAACAGTGTGTTGGTTACATGCTTACTCTCCACAGGCGATGTACAGCCTTTCATTGCGTTAGGACAAGAGCTCAAGGCTAGTGGCCACCGCATCCGCATAGCAACACATGGAAATTTTAAAGACTTCGTCGAATCGTCGGAACTAGAATTCTTCCCTATCGGCGGCGATCCCGCTGGTCTTATGGCCGTGTGTTCCTCTATTCCCCCCTATGACTTAACGCAACTCACGTCCGTAGTACATGGTTAAAAATCCGAGTATCATACCTAATTTCGATACGCTGCGATCAGGAGACATTGGACGCAAGCGCAAGATGATCTACACAATGCTCAACGGTTGCTGGGAATCATGCATCATGCCAGATCCCACAACAGGCATACCTTTCGTCGCTGACGCGATTATTGCGAACCCGCCAAGCTTTGCGCACATTCACTGTGCCCAAGCGCTCAGTATACCATTGCATCTTATGTTTACTATGCCATGGAGTCCGACACGAGCCTTCCCACACCCCTTAGCGAACATACAGAATGGAGATGCAGATCCAAGGACGGCCAACTATTTGTCGTATGGGCTAGTCGACATGATGACTTGGCAAGGGTTAGTGCGTCTCAAGAGGCTCAAATGAATTTACTAATTGCCATTGCAGCTTATCTGATGTAATCAATTTGTGGAGGAAGAAGGCACTGAATCTAGAGCCCGTTCCTGCTATGGCCGGTATGGGCCTTGCGGAGGCACTGAAAATTCCATTTACATACTGCTGGTCTCCAGCGCTGATACCGAAGCCTGTAGACTGGCCATCATACATTGGTAAGCTACTAAGATTTGTCTGCAGTAACAGCTAAATCGATTGGCAGATGTGTGCGGCTTTTTCTTCCGCGAGGAGACTCCATATACACCAGATAGAGAGCTAGCAGAGTTCCTGAAATCAGGCCCAATGCCAATTTACATTGGCTTCGGAAGCATTGTCATGGAAGATGCTGCAAAGATGACTGAGATAATACTCGAGGCCACTAGAGCGTGTGGCGTAAGGGCCATTGTCTCCAAGGGCTGGAGCAAGCTCGGAACAAATCGCTTAGACCCGAATGTTCTTTTTATTGGAGACTGTCCGCATGGTAAGAGAATTTCTACATTGGCGTGTGGATATCCGCTAATTATGCTGCAGAATGGCTTTTCAAGAACGTCTCAATCGTCATCCACCATGGTGGAGCAGGAACTACGGCATGTGGGCTGTTGAACGGCCGTCCAACCTCAATCATACCCTTCTTCGGCGAGTTCGTGATTTCGTCCCGCTCTTGGAGCATATTTGGGGGCTTCTGATTACTGACAGGTTCAGTCAACCTTTCTGGGCAGATATGGTAGCTGCCGCTGGCGCCGGGCCCCGGCCTATACACTTTAAAACTCTCGACAGTGCCAAATTAACTGCCGCCATTCGCATCTGCCAAGCGCCTGAGACCGGAAGGGCAGCCGCCTTAATCGCTGCTCGAATGAAAGATGAACGCGGGGTCAAAGAGGCTGCCAACTCGTTCCATCGCAACCTACCACTTGACGCTATGTGTTGTGATTTATTAGGAAGCCAAAATGCTGTATGGCTTTGGAGCAGGAAGGCTTACCAGGTCAAGTTGTCCGATAGAGCTGCATATATATTACTGAAAAACAAGAAGATCGTTGCAAAGGATCTTACAGTGTAAGTATCAAACTAAAAAGTGATAAACCCAGATTGCAATTACTGATTCACACAAGGTTTAAGTCGCGGCCTTTCGAAATTGAAAACCCTCGTTGGGGCCCTCTTACCGCTACATCCTCTGTGCTACTGGGCACTATTGTTGATTTTTCAACTGCTTTATGGAACACCGTCGCTGACCCGTATAAAGCCTTTAACGTGGCGTCGGACAGTAGAGCAGATAAGGTCAGCTCTACTAGCGGGGCTATTGGACACGGTATGGTCGCGCTAGGGGGTAGTATAACCAAAGCAACATTGGTTTCCGTTCCCATGGCTTTAGCAGATGGATTTCATGCCGTTCCAACCTTATATGGTGAGAAGGTGCGCGACCATGGAGCTTTGACAGATTGGAAGAGTGGGGGTGTTATCGCAGGAAAGGTACCGTTATCCTATTGCCTCTTTTATGCCTTGATATGTGACTAATCATCTCATAGAGCTTCGGATATGGGTTCTATGATGGTATTACTGGCATAGTCACGCAACCAATGCAAGGAGCTAAGAAGGACGGCGCTCTTGGATTTGCAAAAGGTCTTGCTAAGGGGACCGTGGGTCTCATAACTAAACCTGGAGCTGGTACGTGTTTCGGATCTCATCTGAAGATTCTCCTTTCTCTTTTTTCGTACTTCCTGATATAATTCCGAGCCAGAACTTTGAGCTGATTTTGGGGGCAGCAATGTTTGGTTTGATGGCCTACCCGGCCATGGGCCTGTACAAGAGCATCAATGATATGGGGCTTTCAACGGCTCAAAAACGGGTCTTGGAAGGGAGGCAAATGTTGAGCGCGTATATGAATGAAAAGGCGCCCCTGCAGGAGGCTGAGATTGGAAGTGTGCTTGAACAGTTTGAGCTCAAGAAAAGAAATAGATGATTGATTTATTGGTATTGCGGTAAGTCACGTGTAGTTTTCGCGTCACGTGATCTCACCTGCAGGGCCCCCCAGGCACAATTCTGGATAGGGATGTTGTATTTACGGGAAGTATATGGAATATACTTTCTCATAACAGAGCCTTATTAAACTCAGTTGCTATACCGTGGAAAACTGTTCAGAATTGGTGGACTGAAAAAGCGTCCGGCCCACTGATATATTCGACCGACTCATAAACCACACTTCCTAGCAGTTACCTACCTAAGCAGATACGATATACGATATACGATATGTAGCGCTAGAGGTTGTCTCACCGCCTTTGTTATTACCACTAGGTACCTAAGAAAAACATAATTTGCCCTAACCTGATATGATATGGCCCACTCGGTTTACTCCGTCGGGTACTTGTGTGTAATGCTTACTCAGCAGAATCTTTGACACGGCCTCGGGCCCTTTTGGGACACCCATTGCATTGCGCCTCAACTTTGCAAGAATGACTTCCATCCCATTCCTGGCCACGCTGGCATACAACCCTACATTGGTTCCTAAAGCATCTGTCTACTCAGATTATTTTAATTTATCACGCCCACAACACCAAAACTAACATAGCTTCTACCCCTTACTCGGCTACCTGCTGTAACCTTACTCAAAATGCCGCCGAGGCGACCTCACACAAAGAGTCGACACGGTTGCATACAGTGCAAAGCCTCTCACATCAAGGTAAATCCGTGATTTCAGGAGCTTTTTAGCAAAATCTTGACAACATCATAGTGCGATCAAGGCCATCCTACCTGTGGGTCATGTAGAAAGAAAGAAAAGAATTGTACTTATGGATTGCGGCGGAAGGATATAAGTCAGGCATCTAAGCCTTTTCTCCTTCCACCCACTACCTCGACCGTCTCCGAACAAGAACGCGAAGTCTCTGACATCTCTACAACCTACAGCGAAGCTTCTGACCAGGTATTTCTTTTTTCGGGTCAAATTTCTACTCCTCCGCATCTCTCACGTGCGGAGACTGGTGCATCAATCTTTTGGGAAGATCTAGAACTCATGCGTCACTTCGTTACCGAGACATATCTGACCTTTTCCTGCATTAAATCAATCCAAAATCTATGGCGGATCACGATCCCAAAAATGGCTTCTGATCACCCGTTCATGATGCACGGTCTTCTGAATATTTCTGCCCTTCATCTCGCGTTTCTCAATCCCGCCAAAAGAGACCTATATCTTGCCCCTGCAATCCGACATCATGACCTTTTTCTCTCGCTTTATCGATCTGAATTGCATAAAATTACACCAGATAACTGCTCTGCAATGTTCATTTGCTCTACGTTGATCTCTATATGTACTCTCGCGTTTCCTATCTGCAACAAATCCCCTCTATCAATGCCCTCTGACTACTCCTACCATGAACAACTGCAGCAATTTGATAGTCCTATTCAATTGGCTTCCAGCCTCTTCATTCTTCTCCAAGGTGCCTTCACACTAGTTCGCATCTACTGGCAGTGGCTAGAAGACAGTGCCATCTCTGCCCTCGTCACAAATCGCTTCCAGTCTTGCGAAGCCGGGTCGTACGCCAAAATTCGCCTCCAATCTTCGGACTCGGCCTTTAGGCTTCTTATGGCACGCATCGAGTCAATGTCATCGCAGCCAAACTTATCGTCATCAGAATCATCTGCGCAACAATCCTATTCATCTCAGCACACATCTCCTTCTCCACTTTCCTCTGAAGAATTGAGTGCTTACAAAAACGCCATCAGCACCCTACGAGACGTCTTCATGCTTTTAAACTCGAGTGAAGCGGACAATGGAGTTGTTTTAATATGGCCCTTTTTACTTGATGCAGAACAGGGCTTTGCAACGCTGCTGAAGGAAATGCGACCGCTCGCATTAGTAATCTTGGCACATTATGGAGTGGCACTTCATGCATCTCGGGATGACTGGTTTATTGGAGAATGGGGACGAAACCTCATTTTGGACGTCAAAAAGACTTTGTCACTAGCAGGGGACGAAGTTGAGTTGCAGGAATTGATCGCTTGGCCGTTGGAGATGGTGAGCACTGGTGAGGGACCGGACAGGAGTGACGTAAATAGATAGAGTTCGAAAAGGATCCGAATTCTATCGTATGAGAAATGGTCAGATGGTTGAGGGCTTACTAACACCAAATTCTTGCTGTCCGTGCCTGGTAATTTCCCTGTACAGGAAGTTTGCCAAGATCAGCATGCTAAAGGTAAATGGCTCATATACCAGCAATTCTACAAGATTCGCAACTTGCCACAGACATAAAGTAGAAGCTTGAGAGAAGACAAAAGGGTAAAAGATCATAGTTCTCCGAAAGCTTTGGGCCTGACAACTGTGATGAAATCGAGTTGACAATTTTATACAAGAAACTTGGAAATTGTATATGATTGAGAGCGGTAGGCGCGCACAAAGTTGATTCGAGCTTATAGCAATCGAAGACTTCAGTCGGTTCTAGATTTTAGAACGTGAAGTTAAGCGCCATGGGAGCCTCAACCTCCACAGAAAATTTGGGATAAAAATCGCAATCAAAGGTTTTAGCCTCTTTGAATTTTGAGTGAGTGTGCCCGGGATGAGACGGAGATGTTTGATCTTCTCACATACTATAGACGAAAAAACCTTAAATACTTATTATTAGAAAAGGAAACAATCAAATCATAATCAAAGTAATGATTGAAATTATGTTCGTGTATACATCTGATTGGTTCCACTCCATGCAGCACTAATGAATGGATGCATAAACGGCTGGAACCGCTTGCTACACAATAAGCGAGACTGTTGATTCAGCTGCTTTGTCATTAGTCTCAAGAATTGCCAGTACGACATCACAGAAACGGCAATCCTACTTCACTGCCTTGTCACCTTTTCCCAAATTTCATATAATCGACGAAAGCTTGCAGTTGAATTCAATTCAGAGAAAAAGCAATAGACTTGAGTATTTCTTACCAAAATCTCTACCATGCCTCTCAAGATCATCATCGTAGGAGCTGGCATTGGTGGCTTAACTGCGGCAATTGCTTTGAGAGAACAGGGTCATGAAGTTACTGTACATCTGTCCAACCCATTTCTCACCCTTATTAGCCATGCTTCGCTGAAGCTAAGTTTGATCACTGGTTTCCAAGCTCACGAGGATATTACAGGTTTTCGAACAATCCCAATTTGCCTCGGAATATGGTGCTGCGATTCATATTCAACCGAATGCGAATGGAATATTGAAAAGATTGGGTGTATTTCTGGAGGAAAGCGGTGCGAATTCTCTGAATTGGGTGAGCTTCCTTATTTTCGGCTTTTGTCTGATGATTTTCTTCTTATCATTTTTTGAAGATCATGCCTATTTATACTGCTCACTCACTAATATGGATTACTCATTCTAGATGACAGAGTACACGTCTTCCGGTTCATTGAACCGAACTATGGATCTAATCGAGGAAGACAAGCAATGGCATCACGTATTTCCCCTTACTTCCATTCCTTAAAAAACTAACTGATTCCTCATTAGCCCTGGTTTCTAGCCCACCGCGTGCAGCTTCACTCCCATCTTAAATCCAAAGCCCTCGCATTATCTCCCCCACACCCTCCCATTACCCTCCTCACTTCCCACAAAGTAACCACTCTCGACCCCACTACATCCACCGTGTATTTCTCAAACGGTACATCCTGCACCGGCGATTTGATCATCGGCGCAGACGGCGTCCACAGCCTCACTCGCTCCTTTGTCCAAACCCCAGAATGCAAAATCTCCCCTTTCGCGTGTGGGAAAAGTGCCTATCGTTTTCTTCTCTCCCGTTCCTCCGTTCTCTCTAACCCCAAAACCGCAAAATTCATGCAGAAAGATGGGGAATTGATCATGTGGTTTGGGACGGATCGGCGCGTGATAATTTATCCAACTTCTTCTAATTCCTTACTTAACTTCGTTTGTTTACATCCTGATGCATTGTCTGAGAATACGGATAATGGAGAAGGATGGGGAAAGGGAGGTGATAAGGAGAATTTGTTGAAGATTTATGAGGGTTGGGATGAAGATATGTTGGAACTATTGAGAATGGCTCCTGTGTCTGATACCTCTGATACAAATGCAACCGGCTCCCTCAAAGTCTGGCGTCTTCTTGACATGCATCCACTCCCCACTTTCACAAAGGAAAATCTTGTATTGCTAGGCGACGCAGCACATCCATATCTGCCTCATCAAGGTCAAGGGGCCGGCAGTGCTATTGAGGATGCTGCTGCTTTAGCAGTGGTTCTCCCGGGCGATGTTAGAAAAGAAGATATTCAAGAACGGTTGAAATTATACGAGGAAATCAGAATGGGGAGAGCTCATCGGATTCAGGAATTTTCGAGGGTTTTAGGGAGAGATCCCGTGGAGGGAGATGATGTGATCATTGATAGTGCGTCATCTTTCCTTATTGTCTTTTCACATCATCATTCTTTTTGGGTATACCTTGATGTCATACTAATATCTCTATCCAGTTCGCCAATTCGTGAACCACAACTTGCAGCATGACGAATGGGATAATTCGACCCATCAACTCCGAAAATGGATATGGAAACGCAATCCTCATCTTTCTGCTTACTATTTAAGACCCGCTAGTTTCGGTACGTCTTCACTAACCAATTTATCACTCTGATCTATAGCCCATCTTAATCATACCCCATTTTCTAGGACCGCTCCCCTCTCCCGGACTTCCCCATCAATATACAACCAAACAGACCTCATCCGGATCTGGAACCCCGCCAATTTCAAATCCCCACCTCAATTCAACCCTCTCAAAAACCACAGCAACACTAACCTTCAGCACCTCACGCACCCTTCTCCAAAACTTCTTCCCCATCGATTCCAACAACTTTCGCATTATCCACCCCGGATGCATCTCCACCGCTTCCTGGCGCTGGACTCGCTGGGTATTCAACACCCCCGAAACATCCAAAGACGAAAACGTAGACCTCTCTCCAGAAATATACGAACAACTTTGGTTTTGCATCGAAGATGTGGAGTACACCACCGACGAAGGAAAAACCCTGCAAGGAACATTCGTACCCATGGTTTTCGAAACCACTTCTCTGTATAGATCTTCTACGCAAATTATCAAGAGCGATCATGAGGACGAACAAGATAGGGAGATGGGTGCCCACGAATTCATCGTTTTTAGTCACGAGACGGGCCAGCGGATTGGGATTTTTACGCTGGATAATCTGGTGGGAGTATCACGCGAAGAGAAGCATGGGAATCGAAATCCAGATCGAAATCTAGAGAAAGAAGAAAAAGGTTTCCTATCCTGGAGATACGAAGAAAATCTTTCTCCCACCACAAATATCAAACTCGACCCTGCAACCCCAACTCCAACTCCAGCTCCAAATCCAACTCTCCCCCAAGGAAAAATTCACTACACACCCTCCCCCGCTCCTCCCTCTTCATCATACACCTACACCTCCTTGGAAGCTTCCACACCCCCAACCTCATCTTTCACATTCTATCCTCATGAAAACAAACACAAAAATACCGACAATCTCCCGCACGCAATTAAAAAGTACGACTCGAGTCCGGAACTTGCACCTCTTCGTTTACATTATGATGATGAAGAGGAAGATGAAGAAAACGAAAAAGAGAATGAAACCGGGAGAAGAGAAATCATATCGACTATGATTGACAGATTCAGGGAAGTATCTTGTTACAGAATTCTAGACGCGAGAATGGAGATTGTGGAGATGGGGATATGAGACGATGAAAGAATCTGCAGAGTTGGCTGGCTGGGTAAATAGGTTTTTACTCTGGACAAAATAAACAGTACAGCGAAAAAAAATAGTATCATTTCTAAAATTCTCTTTTTAAATCAATAATCAATAATCAATAATCAAGATTTTTGATTTCGAATTGTAATAGATTATTTAAAAGTCAATAATTTATAATGCGTCTGCAATTTATTTTATTTTATTTTATTTCATCATCTCCAATTATTTTTCGAATTTAAAATAATAGTGTTTTAAAGAAAGTCTTGATTTTAACGAGTTTGATATATAGTTTATTTCGTTCAGAGGGGGTAGATGAGTACTTATCATATATTCAATATTTACAACTATCTACAACTATTTATAATCATTTACAACTAACAATAATTCCTATCTATATCCTTTCCTACAAGCCGAATTTATATAAAAATATATAATTCAATTTAATTCAATTTAAAGTAAAAGAGCGAGATATTCTAATTTCTAATGAGAGTGGGGGGTATGAGTATATAAGATCTCATCTGTATACGAGTATAATGTAAATATTATTATCTATAGATGAGATTGAGATTAGAATGGGGAGATTTTGGATTTTATATATATGTAGGTATTTGGATACGAATACGGATATATCAATTAAAATTTAGAGAGTAGTCTTATGTTTCTTTTTTATCTATTAGTACCTGCCTATTATTACCTATTACTAACACTATTACATCTAATTCCTCATATCAAATGTATCATTAATCGATTTATTTTATGTTTTATATTTTACATTTTATACTCTATCTATATTTATATTTATATATGAACTATAATCTCTACCTCATAACCAGTTTCTAAGAAGAACAAATACCAATAAAAAGAAATACAAGTTCATCCGAAAGAATCAAATCCTCCAACTCCAACTCCAAACCCAAATCCCCTTATCATCATCATCATCGTCTCCTCTCAGACCCCACGTTTCTTCGCGCCCCCTCTCGGAGTGGGTGTACTTTTCCCCGAAGCACCACCTCTCGAGCCACCCCTAGCACCTCTGGTACTAGGCGTACCCGTCGCCGATTTCATCGGGGTTGGAGTCGTTGGCGTTGTCGGTGTTGTTCTTCCTTCTCCTGCCGCAGCCGGTTCCGTGCCCGCAAATGCTGTAATCACATTCTTCGCCGGTTTCTTCTGCGTCACTTTACTAACCAAGCCTCCAAAATCCATCGTGTGGATCGATTCCTCCAGTTCGCCCAGACTAGCTGCTTGAATGAAGAGGACTTTGCCGGTTGTGAAGCCGTCTTGGAGTAACCTAGTGAGTTGTGTGTCGCGGAAGGGAATTCGCGGTTGGTTTGTTCCCATGGATGTGAGCACCGATCTTAGTGCAGAAAGTTCGGCGTTGATAGCCTGAGTCTCTGACACGCGATCGGTGACATTTTTTAAGGATTCGGAGCCGGCGAGATCGACGAATGTGATTCCGGAACGGGTGGTGGTGATGGCGCCTGATTGTTCGGTCTTGGATGCTTTTACCTGGAAGGATAAAAACATGTGGGATCGGGATGAAGTGTCGTTCTTCGCAGTTTGACCTGAGGTACGATTCTTATTTATTTCCTGGACCATTTCTTGAACGGATTCAAGGCTGTGGAGAGGAGCAGTGTGTACTTGAAGCAACTGGTCGCGGATGGGCCACATGCCGCTGCAGTCGGTTGATACCTTTAGTTGTTCGCGTGCTGGCTTGAAAAGATCGTAGACCTTTTGTTCGTACACTTCGATGCAACGGCCCTGGACGCTGTAGTCTGATCCGTAGGATTTGGCAAGCTGAGTGAAAATTTGTTCCATTGCCATGTCGAGCATGGCACTCATGGTATATGTTTTCCCAGAGCCAGTTTGTCCATATGCAAGAATAGTAATATCGTAGCCTTGAAGGGCAGCTTCGAGAATTTCGCTCAAGTCACCAAACACAACGGCGTTGTTGGCTTCAGGGGCAAAGACACGATCGAATTTGAAGGTTTTGGCAGTGCCATATCGATCAAGGACTTCGACAGAATCACCACCCTTGATAGAGATAGGTTGCTTGCCGAGAGTGCCTTGCGGAGGTCTGATCCGCAACCAAGATCGGAAATTACCCTTGCTTTCGATTAACTCCAGCTTGAGCTTCTTGACAAGAATTCCCATCTCTTCTAGCTGCTTCTCAGCAGCTTCCTTCTGGGAGATCAGACTTTGCTTCATGCAAGTCATTTCGATTGAAAGATCATCTTTTGCCTCTGTGAGCTCTGCCATCTCGTTTGCGTGATTTTCAGCCATCTGTCTTGCTTTGAGAGTTAGTTCTTTGAGTTGCACCCTTGCAGCATGTAACTCTTCTTCAAGCGCTGAAACTTTCGAGTTCAAGATGGTGATCTCTTCTTTGTCGGCTGCGCTATCCTTGATTTTGATACTCTGGATATGGGCTGCATCGATGGAAGGACTTGGAGACTTTGGCGCTGCTGCTCTGGCTTCCTGTGATTCTCGCAGTTGTCGATTGCTTTCGGCCAACAATCTGAAAAGTTTTGTGATCTTCTCATCTTTGGATATCTTATCTACAGAACATGTTTCATTGCTTGTCTGCAACGCACTAGCCTTGGCCTTAATAGTTGCAAGTTCGCTTTCCAACCGAGCTATTAGCAAATTTTGCTCGTGTACTTTGGCTTGATATTCTTTGGCTTTGGCAATGCTTTCGTCGACTGCCCTGCTTAGAACTCTATTGTCCTCGGTGTGTTTATCGGTATTTTCACCCAAGGTTCTGAGAATCTCGTTTTGACTTTCCAACTTGTAACTCAATTGTTCGATTTCTGGTGCAAGGTCTGTCCGTATTTCAGCCTGAGGTATCGTTGTTTGTCTTGCTAGTCTCCAGAAGAGAGACCGGTTCTGTTGGGCGTGTGACACCGTGGCTCTTCTTCTGATGCTTTGCAATTCATTGTCGTTGTTTCGCTGCTCTATCCGAGCTATTGTCAACGAAGCTCTCATCTGTTCCCCACTCTGCTTGCCCGCACATCCATGGGGGTTGAGCTTCGCAGCTTCGGGTTGGGCTACGGGAGATTCGGTTATGTCTTGTTCTTCTTCATTGGATGTAGTGGGCCTGCTGCTTTTGCCTGCTTCGCGAGCGCGGATGGCTGCAAATTGTTCCCTCAGAGTCTTTTTACCTGACATTGTGCAAATCGTTGTGGAGTATCGATGTTCGCGAGAGAGATAGCTGAATTATTCGAGAATGTAGATTTCAAGCATGAAAACCACACGCATAATAAATGCGCATGGCTTCTTTGTCTTTGCACTGTTGAGAAATAGTTTCAATATCTAATATCTAGAGTACCTCTTTGATATTGAGCGGCCGACAAAGGTTGACCTAGAATGGACAAAGCCAGAAGTAGTCCACGAAAACAAAAAGAACGTTATTCGATCCTCGACACTGCAATGGCTTTGTCCACTTGTGAACAGGTCCGAGAAAGGAAACAAGTCCTGAGAGAATTTAGGAACATGTTGCAAGCACATGATGAATGTGATCTCTTAGAATGAACCTCAATTGTAGATGGAAAGAAGCTAAAAGATACAGGACAATTTGATAGATCGTCAATTTTGACGAAGCTGATAAGCATACATTGATTTGATAGCCCGTTGATCCATTGATATGGTATTCCGCCTCCGCAGTGCTGTTTTGTCATGGTTAGCCGTGAGAGTCAAAATCAGCATCATTTTCATCAATTCTTGCGTAAGGATATTTTCAGGAAGTAGCAAGCACTGACGTCTCATTTTTGTGAGGCATGTGAACAGTTGAACGAGGGACTGCAGTGATATTCGGATAATTGGAGATCTTTGGCATGTACACGATTTTTTCAACCTCGGCGCCACTGAGCGGTAGCAATATGACCTAAGCTTTCATCTGTTGCTTTCTATCGGACATTGGAGTCAAGGAATCGATCTTTCGGATGTAGCAATGTTTATATGATACTGATGATGTCTTGTCTCGAAATTTCTGCAGGCGATCCCAAGTATATGAGGACGCGATGTGAAGATTTGAGGCTGACTAATCAACACTTCACGTGCACTTCAATGGATCCAATTGCTCTTCACTAGAAGTAGGCATCATATGAAGGAATTATTATTTTATTTCTTTGCTTTTCTGTCCATAGTGCGAACTTCTTATTTTCTTAAGGAGGTCCGACACTCTTTTGATATATGGTGACCTTTCAACGACCGAGATAGAATGTGTGGAATACCTAGCATGTTTAATGTTACAGACCCACTATGAGACTCGAGACTCGCGTTTGACTTGGTATAGAGACCAACATCGTATTTCATCCAGTGCAAACCTTGGACAGCTTGATGGGAGTGATATACCTAAGTCTCGAGGAGTGATTGATGTGATTGATGTTGCACGTGATCCTGACCAGAAAAGTATGTGAGGAAGAGGACCTCGAGAAGAGATGAAAAGTTCTATCCAGCGAGCCAGCCCCTCTCGTTGTCAAGTAAGCTGCGCTGCTTAGCTAAGGTGAGTCCATGCTTCGAGTTCGTTTGATGGGATGGATCTCAAGAAAGATGGAGGGGTAAAAAGGAAAAAAGGAAAAAAGGAAAAAGATGTGAAAAGAACGTTTCTCTGCCTCATTAAGATGCAATGAAGCCCAACGACGCCCATTGTGAATCATTTCGTATTCACGATGAATTGTTCATTCTTTAGCGTTGGGTGTTGTCGTTGTTGTCGTTATTTGTTGTTGAGGCTTTGCAATCCAACAAATCTAGTGGGGTACCTAGTCGATAGTAAGATAGTAACACGGAGGAGCACGGAGGAGTACGGAGTAGATTAAAAAAGATCTTTTCTAAACCTGGTTCACTCCACTTTCCCTCATATATCTCCAAGTATCCAATATCCGACCGACATCCAACTCCTCCAACTCCTCCAACTTCTCCAATTTTCAAAACCTGGATGAGTGGAAAGGTCCGATCCGTGTGTGAACTGTGAACTCAGGCCTGCCGAGGATTCACCTCGTCGTGAGCGTGCTTGTGTGTTGTTATATCATTTAGATCTTGAAGGGTCGTGAAAGTATGATGGTAGGTATGTATCGTAGTCTTGATTTTATTCATTAGAATGTATAAAAGAGAATTAAGTTTGCGACTACTGAGAGATATTCTTCGAGATATTCTTCGAGATATTCTTCGAACCGCCAATCCACCAGGAACACAATCCGCACGTACACAGAAAATGGTGGCGCCAACTCGGAAACGGCTGGGTGAAGCTCAAAGTCAAAAGTCAAACTTCACTCAATACGTCACTCCAGATAGCCGCTTGCACAATGCACCCACCATGCACACCGAAGCTTTCGTACCTAGCTACCTAGTACCTACTACCTAGTACCTACTACCTAGTACCTACTACCTAGTACCTACTACCTAGTACCTACTACCTCCCTCGCACCTACCTACCTACCTCCCCTCCCCTCCCCTCCCTTCACTCCACCCTTGTTGTCCTAAGTTGATATTTTTAATATGAAGATTCATCCACCCTCAGCCACCCAAGACCAACAAATACATCTAGATTCTAGAACGAGACAGATAAAACTAAGAATCAGAAACTAACCATCCTCTTAAATCGTCGATGGCTTGCATGCTCAT
The DNA here is from genome assembly GCA_014898485.2 of Botrytis squamosa. Classification (NCBI taxonomy): domain Eukaryota; kingdom Fungi; phylum Ascomycota; class Leotiomycetes; order Helotiales; family Sclerotiniaceae; genus Botrytis; species Botrytis squamosa. The sequence continues at coordinate 216,013 of RCTC02000009.1, forward strand.
TGCTCACAACCTTGCTTTACCCTTTTACCCTATTCCTTTCTTACTCGTGTAAGAAACAGATCGAGTTTTCCTATCTGCGTGCATATCTCAAGTAGCACACCAGTGACACCACACCTTTTCACGCCAGTCTTTAGCTTCCTTAACCCTCCCCCCTCCCCCCCCCCCGTCCCTTTTACCTTTGCCATATGCGCCGACACTAATTATCTCCCTCTTCTTGACATCTCTTCCCAAGACATAACCGCACTCACTCAAAATCAACAATAGTCTTCAAGAACCCGACGGTTGGTTGATTGAGATTCCGCTATCTGCGAATCGAGTGAAACCAATATCTGTGATCGGCATTGTCAACTCTTACCCCACCACAACTTCACCATGGTACAAATCGATTCCCATGAATATTTGTCGGAGGAAGAGAAACGCTTGAAGGAGGACCGTGAGAGAACAAAGTATTGGAAGAAATGGGGACCTTACGTTGCTGAGAGGCAGTGGGCTACAGGTATTTCTCTCGGAAAGTATTTGTGAGCTTATCAAGACTGACATCGATCTGTAGTGCGAGAGGATTACAGTGCCGATGGAGATGCGTGGAGTCGTAAGTTTCACTTCCAACCTTTTCGATAGCATTTTGTGCATCCCTAACAATCGGCAGATTTTCCTCATGAACATGCAAGATCCAGAGCTTTCAGATGGGGAGAAGATGGTATTGCCGGTGTCTCGGATACACATGGTTTACAGAACGTTGCTTTTGCCTTCTGGAACGAAGAAGAGTAAGTATAGCATTTGCAATTTGTAAATATAATGCTTGGAAACTGACCAGAATACAGTGACTTTTTAAAGGAACGTCTCTTCGGATTATCGAACCCACAAGGAAATCACGGAGAGAGTATCAAGGAGGCACATTTCCATGTTGATAACACTCCAACGGTTAGTCAAGTACCCAGCAGCTTTGATTACATTCAGGAAGACTAACAAATCTATATAGCATTCTTACATGAAATACTTGTACAAATACCCCCAAAAGAAGTTCCCGTACGAGGATTTGATCGCAGAGAACGCCAAAAGAGGGAAAGACGAAAATGAATATCAAATTCTGGACACTGGTATTTTCGATGACGACCGATACTGGGATATCTACATTGAAACTGCAAAAGATGAGGAGAATCCAGACGAGCTCCTTTTCCGAGTGACCGCGTGGAATCGGGGCCCCGAGCCAGCACCATTACACATTATTCCCCATCTCTGGTTTAGAAATACTTGGGCTTGGGGTCATGAGGCCGAGGACAAGAAGCCAAAAATCAGTAAGATTGGCGAGAATGCCGCCCACGCTCGTCATCACAAGCTAGGCGAACGATACATGATCTTGTCTCCTTCTCCGGGTGTTGGACCCAGTGGTGTCGATGTTCAACCTGAATTGATTTTCACGGAGAACGATACAAACAATGCCCTCTTGTACAAGGGAAAGAATGCCCAACCATATGTCAAGGATGCATTCCATCGTTATATCGTAGACCGAGAAAAGAAGGCAATCAACCCTAAGGAACACGGAACCAAGTCTGCAGCTTGGTACAGTTTCAACGAGGGTGGCGGAGTGGCACCAGGAGAGTGTGCTGTGGTCAGATTCAGAATGTCCCAAAAGTACACAGATTACTTGGACGAAGAAGAATTCGATAACACTATGGACAAGAGAAAGGATGAAGCTGACGAGTTTTACTACCGAATCAGTCCTTTGCCAATGGCTGACGATCTTCGAAACATTCAAAGACAAGCGTTTGCTGGTATGATGTGGTGTAAACAACATTATCACTTCATCTGGGACCAGTGGGCGAATGGCGACCCAGCCCAACCTCCACCTCCACCCGACCGTAAAGCTGTTCGGAACTTAAACTGGAAGCATATGTATTTGGATGATATTTTATCTATGCCAGATTCTTGGGAGTATCCTTTCTTCGCAGCATGGGATTCCGCTTTCCATTGTATTCCACTTGCCATGATTGATCCAGATTTCGCTAAGAAGCAATTGGATCTTTTCACCAGAGAATGGTACATGCATCCCAATGGGCAACTTCCCGCCTACGAATGGAACTTTGGAGATGTCAACCCACCTGTACATGCTTGGGCCACATTCCGAACATTCAAAATCGAGAGAAAGTTGTATGGACGTCAAGATCTCGATTTCCTGGAACGAGTGTTCCAGAAATTACTTCTCAATTTTACCTGGTGGGTTAATCGCAAGGATTTCGACGGAAAGAATGTATTTGAAGGTGGTTTCCTTGGCCTGGATAACATTGGTCTCTTTAATCGTTCTGAGCCGCTTCCAACTGGAGGTACTTTAGAGCAAGCAGACAGTACCGGATGGATGGCCTTTTACTGCCTGTGCATGTTAAACATTGCATTGGAGTTAGCTAAGCATCGCCGAATCTACGAAGATATCGCTTCCAAGTTCTTCGAGCATTTCATGCTCATTAGTGATGCCATGACTTACAAGTCTGGCTCTGGAGAGAAATCTTTGTGGAACGACGAAGATGGTTTCTACTATGATGCTATCTCCTATGGTGGACCATGGACCCAACAATTACCTGTCAGGTCCCTGGTAGGATTGATTCCATTATACGCCACTCTCACCCTGGAGCCAGAGCTCATCAACAAATTACCAAACTTTAAAAAGAGAGTTGATTGGTTTGTAGAGAACCGACATGACGTTGCTGAACGTAATATGGCTAGTATCCAGAAGAGAGGAAAGGGCAACCGAATCTTGTTATCACTTGTGAGCAAAGATCGTCTTGAGAAGATCTTGAAACGCATGTTGGATGAGGATGAATTCTTCAGTGAACATGGTATTCGATCGTTGTCAAAATACCACGAAAAGAACCCAGTATCAATGGACGTAAATGGCCAGAAATTCGGTGTTCAATACGTACCAGGAGATTCAGACAGTGGTATGTTTGGTGGCAACAGTAACTGGAGGGGTCCAATTTGGCTGTGTGTCAACTTCCTGCTCGTCGAGTCTCTACAACGCTTCTATATGTTCTATGGGCCATCATTGCAAGTCGAATGTCCTACTGGATCAGGAGATATGATGCATCTTGGTCATGTTTCCGAAGAGATCCAGCATCGTCTTCAACATCTTATGGCTCGTGGTGATGACGGACGTCGTGCTATTAACGATGGTAATGACATCCTGGACTTTGATCCCAACTGGAAGGACAACTTGTGGTTCTATGAGTTCTTTGATGGTGATAGTGGTCGTGGTTTGGGTGCTACGCATCAATGCGGTTGGACTGGCTTAATTGCCAGGATGATTCACGATACTGGGTAAGTACTTCCTAATGCTCAAGTCTCGATTCTAAATAAAGTACTAATATGAAATCCAGAATCTCTTGCCGTCTCCCCCAAACCCCTCGCACCCCTTCTTCAGGAATGAACCACTACTTTGACGATATCTTCACCCGCCACGTTGCAGGTGGAGCGAACAAATCCCAAAAATCTCCAAAGCCATATCATCTCCGTCGGACTTCAACTGCTCGTTCCATTGGTGCACGCTCAGATTTCGGAGATCACGAACATGATGACGATGAAGAACAACGTGAGAGAGAAGGAAGTGTAGCGCCCATGGATGAACAAAGATTGAGAGAGAGGGAGGAGGCTGATAGACATGTGGCCAATTATGTTAGCGAGCAGTTGCATAGAGTGAGAAGTCATGACAGTGCGTGGGCTGACAACGTGGGAGATGAGTTTGAGGCGCAGTTGGATGAGGACTAGTCAAGGGAAGGGAGATGATAAATAGAAGATGAGATGGCTAGAGTCTAGAGGAAGTAGAGAAGTAGAAAACCGGCGTGCATGCGTAAGAGACAATCAATATTCAAAGCAAAAAAACACATAGATAAAGAGCTAGAGCTAGCGCGGAGCTTATAGGGTTCAAAAAATTCTGGTAGATAGATTTTATTTAGATAGGTGCATGCGTGTAATTAAGCGAGCTATGAAACAGAGAGCAAATGCGTTAATCGTGATTCGCTTCCTTTTTGGGAGTGCAGTACCATGAAAAATACCAAGAAGATTGCGAGAAATTATTGACATCGGGTGAGCATACCAAGTTTCTTCGCTTCACATGTAATCATATTATCTGTTTCAGCTAGTACAAAATATCTTCTTAACAAATCATGTGAGAAAACACTCCATTCCATTTCTATTCTTACTCATGTACAGGTAGGTAAAGGTAGATTTAGGTGAATGTCGACTCTCTTCCCCTACACCCCTTTTCCAAGCGTTCCGCTCCACTCTCTCCCTCTCCGTTCCTCCAAGCCGTTGACCAAATAGCCCAAGGAAAACATCTCATTCATTCCGGAAACCGATGATTCCGGGAAACTTTTGAAAATCGTGAGAAACAATGTGTGTGGTTTGTGATGGCGATGAGTTTACAAAGCATCAGTGAGTAACTTGTTCATCTTGGCGAGACGGTTGGAGACGCTGAGATCGATGGTTCGGTCGCCGATTTCGACAATGAGACCACCGAGGACGTCGGGGTTGACCTTGAGGTGTGTTAGCAATAGATTTTTGATGGTTCTGGTGCTGATGGCAGTGGTAGGGAGGGGAAAGCGTGTATTGGAGTGTGTGAGGGGGAATTAGGCATGGAAATAGAGTATGTGTAACGAACCTTGTTGGTAACCTTGAGCTTCTTGCCTTGACCGACGTATTGGGACTTGGCGACGGCGGATTCGAGACGGTTGAGGGTTTTGGAGTCTAATTGCTGTTTGGCGGATATTGTGTTAGCTTTGGCTCTTCCTTAGATATGCCATTATTGCTCCGCAGAGCTTCACTACATGATCACCTCTCCTCAATATTCCCACTCCCACTCCCTAGCTCTATCCTACAATCCCAAGAAAGAAAGAAGAGTAAAACCCACCGAAGCACTGGTAACAATCAATTCAATTTCACCTCTAGCAGCCCCCATCAACTCTCCAAATTTCTCGCAAACACCCTTCAAAAGCGACAATCTATTGTTCTCGGCCAAAGTCTCCAAGAAGTGCTTAACAGTATCACCCTTGTCTTGACCACCAGTGTGTTTTTGGAGCTCCTGGATAATTTGAGATTTGTCGGCTTCGGAGAGAGTGGGTGCTCGCATGATAGTTTCGAGCTTGGCGTCTCTTTGAAAGACGTTGTGGAGGGATTGGAGGGAGCGGGCGACGCTGTCGAGAGTAGAGGTCTTGCTAGCTGCGGTGTACTGTAGGGTATCGATAGTTAGCTACGTTTCTGGTGTGGGTGATAGTGCCAGTGTCAATGTTGCCCTTCATGATCAACAATCCCCTCCTCCTCTCCTTCATGTCCATCCTTCCCCTCCACTTTCTCCCACCCTTCCACCCTCCCTGGGAACCTCCTCCTCAACCCCCGCACTTCCTCTCCCAAGCCCCAAACAAAGAAATCACACATACCAAAGCACTAGCATAAGTACCATCGACACCATACAAAGCGACTGGGGGCTTGCTATCCACCGCAGCAGGAGCCGCATAATTTCGGACAGCCTGGGTCAAGACCCTTGGGGCGCCAGCTGCCTTTTGGGCGCGGAGAAGAGTTCGACTCGAAAGCATATTTGCGGATTTTATCGTCTCAATTGGTCCGTTTGTGGAGGGGAGATGGTAGGTAGTAAGAGAGCTTAATGACAGGATTGTGCAGAGGTGCCCGGAAGTTTGGATTTTCGAGCCGATGGTAAGTCACGTGGTAGATGCTTTATTGAAGCGATTTTGCCCGAAGCTTGGGTGGAAACTTTTAGGTGGGATGAGTGTGCTTAGGATGGATATTATAATTGTTGGAATAGTACGTGTGAAATATCACTCTCCAGAGATGCTTGAATCTTATATTAGTTTGTTGATTTATATTTAAAGGTTAGTGAGAAGAAAGTGCAAGAGCTCCCAGTTCCTTCCCGAAAGACTCCGATGAAAGCGATTCGCGTCCTACGTTCATTCTAGAGATAAAATTCAAACATAAGAAGCAAAGAACGCATATCTTCATACAAATACAACTCCTCATTGACAGAAATCATTGAAAGTCAATATTTGACGATTGCTCGCTGGTAACCTATAAGTACACTATGATGATAATTTCATCCCCATTCCCCATACCTTTTCGGTCCAATCCGCCAACCAACCGGCCTAGAAGTCCTTCCCCGTCCTGTGACTCCAGAATTACCTGGATATGCCCTTAAACGCCAATAGAATGAATACATGCATCATGATCTCGTCATCAATCAATCTTCTAATCAGTCCTAAGCATACTGTCGACCAGATCACCCAGAGGACCCCAAAAGTCTTTGCCGCTTGCAAGATCGTGTTCATCAATGAAGAGAACATAATGTTTGAAGCTTGTATTAAGATGGGCCTCTAACCCAAGCTCACGAATGACAGGGTAATGATGACAGTAGATATGGGCATAGACTCGGTACATTCTCTTGAAGACTTGTTTGATCATGGTTGAAAAGCCTTTTGGAAAAGGGACACCTATTTGAGGTTAGAAACTCATAGTATGAAGCTGATAGATAGTGTTAAAGTGCATACCAATTCTGCTTGGGAAAACATTTTCATTGTCAATGCTGGCTTGAACCCAGGCCATCAAATGTTCAATATAAGTTGGCGCAGGCATTTTGGTTGGTCGTTTGAAATTCTCGTTGTCTTGCCAAAGATATTCGAACCTGTGGCATATTAGCATTGATTTACAAAGTTCACAAGTGAATTTCATACTCATCCGTAGCCTTCATTTCAGGGCACGATTGTGGAGAGCAAAACTCTGTAATTGAACCGTAAAGTAGATTTATATGGTTGTAAAAGTCCACCACTATTGTATCGTAAGCTCATTTCAACTTGTGTGTCATATGATTTCCTACTATTGACTGCAAGCCACTCATTCTCGTCTTCACCTTCTGGCAATTTGACCACCTTCCTCAAACTACCACCCCCAAGTGTTGCTTCAGCATATTGTCGCAGTTGGTAGCTCGTTGTGCCTTTATGCGCATTTCGTGGTCGAAATTGGTTTCGTGTACGTTGATTCCTATTGTTTCCCCCTTGTGAGTAAGATGGCACATGCGCAGGTTCAGGTGATTCTATAAAGAATGGGTCATCCACTTCCTCTACAGATTCCAGTTTCACTGAAACTGTTGCTGCAGAATCAGATCCTGTGAGTCCATTTATCGGTGGTGATTGCTTCGTTCGGGGACTCCAATATGCGAGAAAAGAAGCCATCATTATGAAGAAATAAGGATCACTAACACGGTGGTGATGAAGGAAGTCATCTTGCTTTAAAATGAGGAGCGTTTTCTACATTCCATAAGTTAGCTGGGTAATTAATAACAAAGTAGGGATGGAAGGGGTAGTTACACAGCTTTTACAATCTTAAACACTCACTGTTTTGCGGTTGGAGTGGAGAAGGTTGGATATTGTAATTACGAGAGGTGTTGTAGTTGCGCCGAACAACAAAGAGATTATCGAACGTAATGCAGCGTTATCGTTGCGAGATGGAAGAGTAGGTAGGTAGAGTATCGTAGATAATGGTATTGTTTACACCACGCTGAGGTTTATTCTGGTTGGCTCAGCTACCCTTACACAATCGCCAATCGCCAGTCGCCAATCGCCAATCGCAATCCCGCCGCGCTTTCCCTCCGCTTCCTTCTGATCTAGCCTTCACATAGAATAGACTACAGTAACCGATAGTCTGACCTAACACCTAATGCTTCTCGGTGGTCAGAAGCTTAAATACCTACCTAGTAATAATAATTCATACTTCTCAATCTTCAAAAAGCTTCATAGATGCTAGTCAGAATAGGGTCCTCAATTGAAAGCTTTTTCATTGTTTCACTATGCGGGTAGATTCATTGGAATCGAAGGTATTGCGATTGCATTCATGACTGGTAGATTAGATCTCCTTCGAAGAGGAGGAGCGTCAATTGCCCATACAGCGAAATGTCAACCCTTCAAAGTAACATTCGCGTTTTCATACAGTGGAAAGAACAAACTGTATTCGCGGGCGAAGATATAGAGTGTCAAATCACTTTCAAAAATGTCGCAACATCCCCGGCGTCATCAAAATCATCATTACATCCACCCGGACCCAATGGGTCGCTACAGTCACCCGAAAGACACAGGAGACCTCCGTCACAGATCAAAAATTCAGCCCTGAGCCCGCGGTCTGGGGTTCCAAGCAGAGGTGGTCATCGATCATCTCTTTCTATGACAATACCACCCGAATCAGTACATTCAAAACAATCAGAACAATGGAGTCATGGAACATCGAGGCCCGGAAGAGGAGGGGAAGGTCATAAGCGGTCCGTGTCTATTATATCAATGGGAGCCAGCGAAAGTGCCATTGATGAAGTCGCCAGCCACGGAAGCTTCACTGAAAGGCCTGGTAGAGGTGGTAGAGGTCATGGTCGTTCTGCAAGCTTGCAAATCGTTCCGCGAAGGAATGGAGTTAATGGAGGACCCATGACAGGTAAATGTTCCCGAGTCGCAAGACAATAAATGGCCATTAATATCCTCTAGCACCACTTAATTCTCGTATACCGCCTCACCCTTCGCCCTTAATGGGCTCCTCTTTCCCACCGAATTCATCTGTACCGAATTCTCCGCGGCGAAATACAGGTACAAGCAATCTGCCAACAACATCAGGGCTTGGGTCACATCTAGCAAGAAGGAAAGACTCCACCCCACTTGCTCCAGCCTTTAAATTCCCAGCAACCACCTCACCTTCGATAGAAAGTCGACGTAATTCGCGCGTTGAAGATGATAGCGCAAGTCACAAATCTCATGATAGTCGGCTGCTCTCTCCCAGATCTAGAGATACTGTCCTAAGTATTCCCGACCAAATAACACCTGCACCTATTGCAAGAATACTCTCACCATCAAGCATGGGTGGCACACCACGAAGTAGCGGGGAATTCTATACTTTGAGCAACAACTCGACGGAGACCCTCGCTTCAGAATATTTACCACAACCATCAAATCGGATGCCACCTTACAGTGGGCACCATATAAAACGGTCTTCAAATTTAGCTCCCAGTAGCAGTCACAGGGCACCAGAGACGCTCATGATGGGCTATGCTCAAATCCATGGGTCTTTTATGCTGGATCCATCCTTAATTAGTCAAGCGCCATTCGAAGAAGTGAAGCGAAAAAGTGCAGTCGGAGGGCAAGGTGGTGGTGTAATTGGAGTCGAAACGAACAAAAGGGACAGTAGTCTTTTGCGAACATTTGGTTGGGGAAGCATAGGCGAATCAATAGGTGGTCTTTTAGGGGGCGGCGAGCTAAGTAGCATGAAAGATATGCGGGGCATGGTAAATTCTCGTTCCATACCTTTACTGTCAACTCCTCAATCGATTTTGTTTGTGGATTTGAAATTGGCTCCTGGGGAAATTCGCAGCTACAAATACTCTTTCAAACTACCTAGAGGACTGCCTCCCAGCCATCGAGGGAAGGCTATAAAGATATCCTACAAATTAGTCATCGGCACCCAAAGACCGGGAGGTGCCAAGGAGCAACAAGTCAAGTCAGTTGAGATACCATTTCGACTTCTAGGCAGCGTGAATTCTCATGGAGAGCTTCTTGGACATGATCTTATGTTACCATATATACTACTTCGAGATCAAGCTCGAATTCAAACTATTAACACGCCGTCCGATGAAAGCTTGAGTTCTTCACTTAAAAAGCTTTCAGTCAGTACGCACAAAATGCAAAAGCCTAACTCAAATCTGGGCGAGTTCCTTGCATACGTTGATGAATTAATCACGAAGCCACGAAGAAATTCTAGCTTTGGTTTGTTATCGCCCACAGAAACTATAGGATCTAGACGCCAATCTATCATCGAGGAACCTGCAACTGCAAAAGAAGCAATTGATATGGCTATCCTTCGCAGCAACATTGCCACAGAATCTCAACAAAGTGCAAATAGATTTGAAATTGCTCGTGGTGGAAAGAGAGTTGCGGTGGTCATGCTAGCTAGGCCGGCATATCGCCTAGGCGAAACCATCACCGCAGCTATCGAATTTACTGATGCTGGAATTCCCTGCTATGCAATACACTGCGCTTTAGAGACATCCGAAAAGGTCGACAACTCTATCGCGCTACGTTCTGAAGCAAGCATATTTCGCGTTACTCGTCGCGTTCACGTTTCGCACTCTGAATCTACTCTTTTTGCTCGCCGCATAGTCTTTTCTCCTACAATCCCCGTCACCGCAACCCCTGAATTCATCACTAGTGGGGTATCACTCGATTGGCGTATTCGCATTGAGTTCGTTACCCCTAGACTGACCACCGTGGATAACGAGGTTGTTGATTTATCCCCTGAATTGTTGGAAGAATATACGAATGATGAACGAGGGGTTGTCTATGCAGCAGTCCAAGGGCTCGAATGTGAAAGTTTTGAAGTTGCTGTTCCCATTAGAGTATACGGTGCCTTAGCTGGCACCACAGAAAAAGAAGAAAGCGATGGGATGGGTCTCGTTGTATAATTGGCATGATATCATAAAGGCTACAATAATAAAATATGGGTGGGATACCTGGATAAAAGTATTTTCAGCGTCTGGTATTCTGGGGCTTTCATGTTCACTCTTGGAGGTTTATAATGATCAGTGATCAACGCCTACATGGACTTTATTACGGAAAAGAAATGAAAAGGACGGAAAAAGGATGGATGGATAGGTGGAAGTGGATTGGGGCAATTGACTTTATATTTAGTAGATAAAATTAGATATCTATCAAAAGATGTTCATACAGGAGATCTGATCATCATTAGTTTATTCTTTAGGCTCGCACCGCACGGTGATGTACACCTGATTTATTAGTGGCTAATAACACAGAACGTACAGCAGCACAGAGAGCGAGTTAGATAAATTATGAGATTGGCTACCTATTTGGTAGTCATCGATATGTAAGCTTGATGGGGTACATTCCGGTTCCAGCTCAAAATAAGGATTGATCGATGTGAAATGATCGATTTGAAATATGATATCGAAGAGCCAGTATTGACGTCGTAGTATACGATTTTTTATCGTCCAGGGTGTAATTAGCTCTTCCGAAGTTAGCCCCGCTATAGTAGAACTCTCTGTTGCCATATATCAGATGGCTGACGTTAAATGTCGGAGTTTCCATAAGAAGTAAACGGGTCGGTAATGGTGGGATTTTGTCCAAGCAGCGGAGTACTTGGCGGCGGCACCACGATGCTTTGGCAACTTGGAAGCACCAACTGCAGATCTGCAGCCCAATAGGGATTACCTATCGTGTGTAACTCACACATTTGTTATACGTCCCGCAGCTATTCCGTAGGAGCGGTATTCTCCTCACACTAACCACTTCTATTGAACGTTGTGGTGGCTCGTCATGATAACTTAACCATGCTCGAAGAACTTACTCGAGTAGTGAATGCTTGATTCTTGGAACAATACATCCTAAATCGCTACGGAGGGATGGTCAGCATAGCCAGATAATACCAATCTACTGAGAGATGATTCTATCATTCTACTGCTAGGTCCTTCAAAAATGCCATAAGATTGACTAGCTAGCCGAGTAATGTCTACACCGATCTTGTGGGTCGCGGCTCGCGATTATATCTCTTCAAATCAAAATCCTATTACAGCAGCATCTCTCTATATGGATCCTATGAGGATGTCCTCTTTATAACGATACCCCTGTCGATCTCTATATCAAAAAGGGCCTATATCCCTAAAACCTGTCCACCGGAACATACTTAGGATTTTGAGTTTTAGAATCATGTGTAACCTTATTTGATCAATGAGATTGATAGGATTTTGGTATTATATAATAATTCTTTAGGGATTCTTGAAATTCTTATAAATCCATTGTAGAGATACAAGGGCGTGTCTTTGATGAATGCCGGGCTGAATTTAAGCGAATTTCCTCACCAAAATTATACTTTGTTTTATATATTTATAAATAAAAATAATAATTCAAATACTCTTTAAAAAACTTTGAAATTCAAATTATATAAAGAAATTTAATTGATAATTAATTTGATATTAAAATTATTAATATTTAAATTAAATTAATAATAAAATTTTATATAGAAATTTGATTCTTAAAATAAGTATTATTTTTTATAAAAATTTAAATATAAAAATTCAATATGAATTTTAATTTAATTAAAAACTTTAATAAGAAAACTAAAATTATATTATTAAAATTTTAATAAAAATTTATTATTTTTATAAAATTTCAAATATATAATAATATTGATTGATTTAATATTGAATTTTAAAATAAATAAGTTTGAATAAATTTTGGTATGAAAAAGTACTTGTATATAAATCCGGTATTCATTAAAGATATGCCCTTGTATAATATAATCTGTTGGGATTAATGAGAAGTAAATTACTGTCAGATCGGAATTAGCCGAATATATCCATTCAAGAATACCGAATATTACCCTTAAAGAAGCGCTTAATAATACATATTCTTATGGAGAGATTTTGCTATCCCCTAAGGTATCAACTTCGGGCGCCCTCGCTTAACAGAGTCTTATTGACCAATCAAAACATCAGGATTCTAAGAATTCTTATAGTTTCTACATGTTTTTTTAAATTAATTATCGAATGTTTAGAAATTTAATAAATATAAATAATATATTCTTTATACTTATATAGAATCTTATATACATCTTTATTTTATTAATAAATATTGAGTTTTTCATTAAATAATATTTTTAATTATAAATTATATCAAAATCGTTTATAATTATTATTTAATAAAAAAGTTTTAGAAATATGCTTGGTTTATTTATAATTACTTTTCTTATAAATTTTCATCTTTAAATGTAATATAAAAACCTTTATTTATAATATTATTCTTAAAGTTATTAATATTCTTGCTAGACGCACGGGCCACATCGGGCGCCCGAAACTGGCACCTTAGGGGATATATTTTTTCATGCTTGTCATTGCTATCATGTCATCCTCCGTGCACAACACCTTCTCGAATAATCTTGGAAGTTGGAACGGTGCTTTCAGTGGAGAACTAAAAGCTCAGACTTCTTGGAGTAAAAATTGTTTACCGTTGGGAGTACTCGTATGGTACTTAGGGTAATAAAAAGGATACAACGGCACACGCGATCATAGATTCAGAGTAGCGGAGGAGAGGAATCAAGTGACTCCGCCCGGACTGGGGAAGAAGGAAGCTGGGGGCTACTTGCAAGTTGTATTCCTGTTATGTGTTCATCCCATTTATGTGGGCGTCAATAGCCAGGCGGCGGTGACCTGAGTTCGGAGCTTGCTGCAAGAGTTGTTTCCTTGTCAATTTTGGAAGCATGATTTTTCGTTCTTTCAATTGAACAAATGGGAGGCAAGGATACTACCCAAGTTGTCAATGGATGTTTTGAGCATCTTTGAATAGGTGTTTGACATTTCTCTAACAATATTCAAGCCTTCAGGGCAATGCTTGTGGCTTGAAAATTAGAACTTCCAGATACCCTCGTGTCTTCGTTTTGCCTTTTTTCTTTTGCTCGTAAGCCTCGTGTTGAGAACTTGAGAAAACCATACTTAACTCTGGAGTCTGTACGCTTTTTTTTTACATGGAAAATCCCCAATTCCCCACGACTTAAATTTCCCGACCGTCACGAGTTCCCCAAATTCCCCACACAAATACTTTTGTTTCCCCGATGATACTCCAGATGTTGGCGAAAGTGGGATGAAATTATCAAATTGACTCCGGTGGGATTGCATTGCGGTACTATTTCGGCCATTTTTCGCCATGGGGAACTCGTTTTCTCCGCAAGTGGAGATCTAAAAGTACTCCATAGACCGATCATATTGAATCGTTTTCGTGGGAAAGTATCATTGGGGAGTGAGAGATGACGTTTATGCCGGGTCATTGTTCTCCCCAGCTAATTTCTTCAGTGTGCTTGGTAATGAATTTGTTTATGGATAGGAATGAGTTCCCGAAGATCTACCATCATGAAGTTTATATAAGTAGGAGAGATCGTCTAGAGAAGTGAAGGAAGCAATTCCAGTAGACAAGTTACAATGGCTCCTTTACTCGATATCATCTTGGTCCTCGCTGGCTGCATTGCTACTGTCAATGGCCAGGCTTGGGATTCTTCTTTGTTCGAAACATCTCCACCAGTCTATCCTTCTCGTACGTTCTCCTCCCTTTCACATTTACACGATGGTATTTCGTTCTACGAACGTGATTAGCCTTCGGTCTATAGCACTCAAGATCCCTTGAACTACTCGAACTTAGACAATACTAACATCTCTTCCAGCTGAATTGCAAGGCACAGGATGGGAGGCTGCTCTCGTAAAGGCCAATGCTTTCATCGGTAATCTCACAGCTGAGGAGAAGGCATCACTTCTGACTGGTGCAAATGGACCTTGTGTTGGGTAAGTGATGAGATCATATTCGTGTCAATCTATTCTTTGCTGATTTTGTCATAAGTAACATTGCACCAATCCCACGAGTTGGGTTCAAGGGACTCTGTCTTCAAGATGGACCAGCCTCCTTGAGACAAGCTGATTATGTTACCGTCTTCCCTGCTGGTCTTACTACCGCTGCATCTTGGGATAGAAGTCTCATGAACACTAGAGGAGAATACCTTGGTGCTGAATTTCGCGGTAAAGGTGCCCATGTCTTCTTGGGACCTGTAGCTGGTCCTCTTGGCAGAAGTGCTATGGCAGGAAGAAATTGGGAAGGATTTTCTCCAGATCCCTATCTCACTGGTGTTGCAATGGAAGAGACAATTGTCGGTGTCCAATCACAAGGTGTTCAAGCAAGCGCCAAACATTTCCTTGCATATGAACAAGAGACGCAGCGAAATACTGCAGGTATTTTCGATGCAAACTGGTTCCCAAATGACACCCAGCAGCTCTCTGTCTCTGCAAATGTTGAAGATAGAACTATCCACGAGTTGTACATGTGGCCATTCTACAATGCCATTCGCGCTGGAGTTGCAAACGTCATGTGCTCTTACAACAGAGTTAACTCATCCTACGCCTGTCAAAACTCCAAACTCTTGAACGGCCTGCTCAAGACTGAGCTTGGTTTCCAAGGATTTGTTGTATCTGATTGGATGGGAACACATGCTGGTGTTGCCTCTGCCAATGCTGGTTTGGATATGACCATGCCTGGAGCTGAATGGTGGGACCCAATGGCCCCTGGAATTCCAACATACTTCGGTTCCAACCTTACTACTGCTGTTAGCAACGGATCCGTCACCCTTGAGCGTCTCAACGACATGGCTCTTCGAGTCATGACTCCATATTTCTTCCTCGAACAAGATAAAGATTTCCCTCTCATCGACCCTTCATCTGGTGCTTACCCACAGATGAATCAATTCAACGAGCCATCTATCTATGCATCAAAGTGGACCTCTTCAATGGGTGCCGCTGATGTTGATGTCCGTGGAAACCACAGCTGGTTGGTTCGCGAACTCGGTGCTGCTGGAACCGTTCTCCTCAAGAACACCAACAACGCCCTCCCTCTCAAAGCTCCTAAGCGTATTGGAGTTTTCGGAAATGCTGCAGGCGAGTTGACAAACGGTCCTTATCCTCATGACAAAGACTACGAGTATGGATGTTTGCCTATTGGTGGTGGATCTGGATCTGGACGTTTTTCCCAACTTGTTACTCCTCTTGAGGCTATCAAAGCTCGTGCTCTTAAGGACGGCTCAATGGTTCAAGCTATCTTGAACAACACCCAATTGGCCACCGATGGAGGCTTCTCGGGCGTTGTCTACCCAATTCCAGACGTATGCTTAGTATTCATCAAGACTTACGCATCCGAAGATGATGACAGAACTTCCTTGTCATTTGACTGGGATGGTGATGCCGTCGTAGAGCAAGTTGCCGCAAACTGCAGTAATACCGTCGTTATTTCTCAAGCTACAGGTTTGAACCTCATGCCATGGGCTGACCACCCCAACGTTACCGCTATCCTCGCTACCCATCTCTCTGGCGACCAAATTGGAAATAGTTTAGTCGATGTCCTCTACGGTGCCTACAATCCCTCTGGACATCTTCCTTACACCATCGCCTACAATGCTTCTGATTATGACTTCGCACCCATCACCACCAGTGTAAACTCAACCGAACCAGGTGCATGGCAATCAGATTTCACCGAACGTCTTCTGATCGATTACCGATACTTTGACTACCATAACATTTCCGTCCTCTACGAATTCGGATTCGGTCTCAGCTATACCACCTTCGATCTCTCCTCCCTAAGCATCACCCCTATCTCCAACGAAACCCTGTCCTCCACCCCCGCCCCCATGGCCGCCAATGCCTCCATTCCCGGCGGAAACCCCGATCTCTGGACTCCAGTCTACACCGTCAGCGCCAGCGTCTCCAACACAGGAAATTACTCCGGCGCCGCCGTCCCCCAACTCTACATCACCATCCCCGAAATCGAGGGCAGCGAAACCCCCGTCAAGCAATTGCGCGGATTCGAAAAAATCGGCTTGAACGCGGGTGAAAATAAAACCGTCACGTTCGAGTTGATGCGCAGAGATATCAGTTTCTGGGATGTGGAATTACAGGAGTGGAGAATTCCAGAGGGAGAATTCGGTATCAAGGTGGGATTCTCGAGTCGAGATTTGAGAGTCGAGGGAAGCTTTAGTTTCTAAATCGGGAAGGAACGTGATGAGATAATCTGGTGGGAATACTGATAGAAGTTTGGGGGGAATGATGAGGAAAGGGGAGCTTTTTTGATGAGTTATGTTTAATGATTTTGGAATCGGGACGTCTTTACGAACTCGGTTGGGTATGATGTAATTTTCATGTATATAGAAGATTAGGAAACGAAATAAGTTAATGCTATTTATGTTTATATAAGATCTTACAGATATATCCTCAGTCAGTATTATGTGAGAATGTGAGATAATCGGGATCAAATCGTTCAAACTAGAATCTTGAAAACCAAAGATTGATTGAGAGAAGGCACTTGGAGTGATCAAACATTCAGAAAAGTGCCAACAGATCTTGGAACAATCCTACTTTAAATCTCCGACGATTAAGTGCCTCCCATTGTGAAGACAAAGATCCATCAACACTCGTAAAATGTCAAGATAAATTTCCGACCCACACGCAGGACTCAAACGAGCGTTTGCTCTACAGGAACTCTTCAAACATAATAAACGATTTTTTATTGTCCCTATCTTACAAACATTACCGACCAATAAATCCCATCCACCACTCCTGACCATTAATGACTTTTTGTATGTATTACCCACCATCCATCCCACACACCAATCCAAATAATGCCTATCTGATAAGTGGTACCCATCAAGCGCAAGTAAGAAAGTAAAGGAATAATCCGATTGACCATTGGTCGCGCAGTCATCCACGAAGCGAGCAAGCAATAGCAAAAGCCAAAAGTTCAAAGTTACTCAGCAAAGCAAGCAAGTTATCAGTATCATCTGTTGCGATCAAGTCATGCATGCAGCATTAAATCGAAAATTTTCCAGACCAAATCAGACCATGCTCACCGGGCAAACCGAATTGCTTGCGTGAGCCTCACATCTGAATCAAAAAGTTCAAGGTCGATATTTGAATCGACAAGAGTGGTTGTGCTGACCAGAGCATCAAAAACAATTGTAAATAGGAGCCATTGAAGAAGACGTTCATGCATGAATATCAGGATTGCAAGCAGATCATACCCGGTGAGAAAAGCCCAAATCATGGTTGTCAAGCAGAAGCAGATTGTCAGATCAATTGCATTGCACAGCGCAAAGTAGATGGCACGCGTTTGGTCATCATCTACAAATAGATAAGATCTGGTTCGTCGGTATCATTTTTTGGGGGGTTTTCTTCTCCGGAATTTTGTTTGATAAAGCATCATCAAAAATCGTAAACGTAGTAGGTAGAGCATACTATATCGTGTATCCATAAGTTAGAGTATCCTGGGCTGCGTGATCAACTCAGTGAAGAAAGTATACCAATATCAGGCCAGTAATGAAAGAGTACGAAGGTTCTCGGTCATCGTCATCATGTGCAATGTAGGCATACTATATCGATGAAAATGAATCGAACGTCATGGTCTCAGCGTATGTCATGCAAGTCATACGAATCATGCAAGTCAAATGTCGAATCATCCTACGGCTGGTAATCACTGTCGTAAAATTACGAAGTTCCTGGCGGCTTGGTTGTATCACCTTGACCTTGCGCGGCCAATGCCTGATACCAAAGCTGTGCATAGTTGGCGTATCCACCATCTAATTTTGTCAGTAAAGTTCAAATTTGACCAGGAATGAAACTTACAAGCTGCATAGGGGTCTTCGGCGCCACTTGGGGGAGCCTGTTGTCCTTGTTGTCCTTGTGGTTGGGCATATGATTGTTGGGAATAGCCACGGTCTCCATAATCATTCTGTTGATTTTGTTGTCCACGGTTATTACGATGACCTCCACCACCACCTCCATTGTTTTTCTGTTGCTTCTAGAAGTTAGAAAGTGTTACAAAGACGAGAGTAATGATTTTCACTTACCACAGCATCAACCTTATCTTCAATGGCTCGCTTGGCAGCTGCTATAGCTTGCTGAGATCCTACGAGGCCAATTTCACGTTCAACCTCACCTGGTCCCGAAGACTGGGTTACATTGATCTTGCAACCGGTCGTGTTCTGCATGTCTTTGATCGTTTCGCCGCCTTTGCCGATAATCATGCCTACAGCCTCGGAAGGTACGAAGATTGAATCATTGATCTTATCTCCTTGGCCACCACCACTAGCGCCACCACTTGCGTAACCACCATAACCAGCGTCACGATTGTTCTCTCTAGGGGCGGGTGCACGCTCCTTTGGTGCGCTCTTACTATCACTCTCGACAATCTCCATAATCAAATCTTTGGCCATGGCAGCGGCCTCTCGAGTACCGATGAGATTGACTGGTCGAAGTCCGTTGACGCTCTTCTGCTCTCCAACAATATTGACATGGCAGCCGCTTCGCTCTTGAAGATCTCTGATAGTCTCTCCACCGCGGCCAATAATAAGACCAACTGTTCTATCCGGAACCATGATTTGCATACTATCCTCGCCATCTCTCAATGCGGGTTGATGCGATGAATCTCGGGTGGCATTCTGTTCTCTTGGAGCTCTGTCTGAAAGTGGGCCCAAACCACTGTCATCGATAATGCGAGTAATTTCGGCCTTGGCATCCGCTCTGCGAGCACGAGGACCAGTGATTTTGCAGGTTCTGAAAGGACCTGTTTCATCAGGACCAGTAATGAATTGTACTCTGCAACCAGTTTCTGATTCCACTCTTCTTAAATTCTCGCCCTGTCTACCAATGATCAATCCCACGAGATTCGACTCGATTGAGATCGATTCAACATTGTCTTCTGCGCCGCGTATTGGAGAACGTTCACGAGCATAACCGCCTGCGCCTCCATGTGGAGGTGGGAAAGCATCGGGTGGGCCTCTTCCTCGTACTCCGGGGGAGAATGAACGTTCGCGATAATCTCTTCCTGGTGGGCCTCGTCTTTCATCGCGATATGGGTTGAAATTATCGCGAAAGGCATCGCGACGTGTTGGCTGTGGCGATCTGGATCTAGATCTTGGGCTATATGGTCTACCGGAAGGCATAGGGGGTTGTCCAACATAAGATGGAGCTCTGTCGTAGGCAACACCCTTCTCAGCAGCAATCACCTTCGCCTTTGCGATGGCATCTTGAATACTAACAGTTCCGGAGCTTACAGGCTTGATACCGCTGAGATCAACACTACCCGAGTTTGTAGGTTGAGGTAGAGAGTAGCCGCCGGCTTGTGCATAGGGATTTGGCTGTTGTTGAGGAGGCTGGTATGCAGGCTGCTGATTCTGCGGAGGGGTCGCATTGGGGCGCTGCGCTGCTGAAAAAAAGTTAGTTTCCAAATTTCCCCTTTGATATCTAGGAGAGAAAATTTACCCAAAGCAGCCAGGATAGATGTGATGCTGGGTTGATCGGCCATTGTTTCTTTGATTTCCTAGGCTCAGAAATGAGAAGGGAAACGGAGAGATCTTTTTGAAGATCAGGTTGTGTCGTGAAAAGGAATTTTCTGTGTTAATGAAATGCACGACAAGCAGATCAAAGGAAATGGTAGTTTGTGTCTTTGACAAATGTTATGATAATTGATGGTTAGATTGTTGATCTTTTGGAGAGTTTGAAGGAACAAATAAAGTCATGCAAGTTCTGAACAATCGAATGCGCTTGCTCATACTAATGGTAAAAAAAATCGAGGATCTGCGTTCAGCCTAGTCCGAGATTAGGCTCGAGCTAGTGTAGAGATTCTGCTCAGATCACATGATTAATTATGTAAGCGTGATGTTTAGGAAAGTTCAACGTCATTTTACTTTCCTTCACTTCACTTCACTACACTTCACTGCACTTCACTTCACTTCACTTCACTTGATTCAATTTTCATCATATCATGGCTTTATGATCTACAATGGTGATATTTGTTTTCTGGTTTTACATCACCATTAGGTAGTTATGATAGATTCCTTTGGTCTCAGCATGCAAATGTTAGGACAGGATCCTTTTGAATAAGAGAACATGAAGAGGGAGAAAGGAGGGAAAGGTGGAATGATCTGATATAGATGGCAAACTCTATTAAAGGAATAATCATATCAGATCATGAAAGCAGTCATCATTTCCCCTTTATTTATGAATCATGTATACAATGTATCATTGTCACTGCTTTCTAGGTGAGTAAAAGTTGTGATATCTGTTTGCTTCATTATTGATTGCTGTAAAAGTTATAGTATGTGAGTCTTGTGAGTATAATAAGTATCAGACGCAATTACTTAGCAAATAAGATGCTTTTCATCCCTTAAAGTACAAGTCTTATGATTCCCCTTTGATTCTTCTCATCTAGAGATCCATATTGAGTTATATTTATTGGCAGTTCCCATAATGTAACACAATACACAGAACCTCTCATTTTCTCCCACAGGCAATTATGATCAAGTATGAACACCTGGTGGTGAGCTTGATAGTTGAGAAGTTCTATGCCTGTATTACGAATTTGCCAAAGGAAGAGGGGGGGCCACAGAGAGAGCGATGTGAACAAAGATCGTGGTCAAGACTTCACATAATGAAGCTATTTGATGCCAAAATGATTGTAGCCCCATTTCAACCCATAAAGTTTGCTGTTTTCTTGCCCACCTATTGTAAATGTGAGTTTGCTTCCACTTGTTGTATTGGGGTCGAGGATATTGGAATAGTACTTGCTACATACATATATGATTCAATACATCTTCAGGGAATAAAGGTTTGGTACTTTCCAAAGACATATATCCCTAAGTTTCACAAAGTACAATGTTCCTCCAGTCTAAAGTCCATGTAGTAGATATGTGATTATGGAAGATCTTTCAGAAGTATTGGACAAAAAGGGCCATATTGGGGGGGTTGAAAGAGATGGTTGATAGTTGTGATTGTAAGTTTCATCTGAGTTGACAATGGGGAAGCATCAATATATCCCCTTTCTATCTGCTGCACATTCTTTTGTTCCAAATGGGGCTATGATTGGGTAAAAACGTAGGTAAGAGCACTGTGTAAGTGTAAGAAGATTGATTGTGAACATGGTGACAATATTGCGTTCAAGTACGATTGTAACAAAGCAAGGCAAAGGCAAGTACCAATGAATTCCATCCTTGTCTGTTGTTTAATGTCTATTGCTCGTTTGTTTGGTGAAGAGTTGTCAAGTAGAGTGTTCAATATGGCAATGAGCCAATAGAATAAAAAAGTGTCCATGAAAGAGAATGAGTCCATTGAAGGAAGATATGCAGCTGCATAGATTTTGATTTAATCTCATTCTCGTTGGTTGTTGAAGCTCCGTTCTTTTATACGTTGTAGCAGTAGCAGTATATGAAGCACGCGATACCCCTTTGGGATTGCTGACTATTGTTCCAACACAGCTGATCTATCAGATGCCTCCAAGCGAAGTTATTGATAATTTTGCTCTTCCACCTTCTCAACAACTTTTTCTCCCTTCTCACAAAAGTGTTCAAACTCGATGCACTGCCATGAGATTCCCAAGACTAAAATCTCCAGTCTCCATGACTGAATCACTGATAGATATAGATATGGTGGTAAGAAAGTTGTTTTTCTTTCTCACACTCTGTTGTCATACTGGTCGGCTGGTCAATGGGTGAGAGTGATTTCGAAGAAACTCTTCTTGCTTAGTCGCCATCCCCACAGAGATTGTTACCATCCTACCTTAAACCAAAGCTTTAATTTTACCAAAGAAATCCTTCTCTTCTCTTCTCTTCTCTTCTCTTTCTAACAAATCAAATAGGACAACAATTCATCAACACCAGAAGAGGCTGATCTTCAGTCCTCTAAAACAGATAATATTTGGGACAATCTAGTTGTACCACACACTGAATTGATCAATTCCGACAACTCAGATCTTAATGATCAAACTTCAAGTCCTCTAACCGCAAAAAACCTCGAGATTTTGAGTAATTCAACGCATTCCAGTACCATAAAACACGGAAGCTTATCATCCAAAACTACAACTGTTCGTTCTGGCTCAGTTGAAGAGGTCTTCAAGCAAGTAGAAGAGTCAGTAAACATCATATTCTCTTCATTCCTTCTGTTTCTCTCTCTCTCTCTCTCTTGAAACTCGTTCTATTTCCAGCTGGAGAACTCTCACTCTTGCCACCAAATACTAACTTACATTCTCAGTCAAGATCGGCAGGAGCTTCCAGCGATTGACAACAGCACAACAGCAACGACCATAGCTAACATATTAAATAACAACAATCCTGGCCTCTTCCAGTTACTCAACATTCGAAATATAAGTTTAGTAGGGGATCTTGTAGGAAGACTTATTCATTTCGATCAGCGCGAACCTATCCTCCAACGATATCAATATTTTGACCCACATCCAGTAGCAGGAACGAACGGCCTCCTCTCGTGGCTTACTTCGCAGGAAAAAATGGCGGAAGAGATCATTAAGTCTGAAAGCCGTGAATTCTTTCATTGGGTATGTCATGAACCTTCAATTGCGGTTTCTAATAGTCTACTAAGCAATTGATTAGGGCTGGAATCCAGCAATCTTTTCACGCGCAGTTCGACTAGGCGTACGTGCTCCTTTCATAGTTCCATACGAGATCAGCACGGAGGCGGGAACTTGGTTCAAGGGATTCAACAAAGTAAACAGAGATACATTGGCTTGGGACGTCTTATATCGTGAGTCTGAGCAATTATTCGTCGTGGAATGTTGCATCTGCTAAAGATGATTAGAAACAATTTTTCCCAAGAGTGGAATGAAGCAAAACTCCTATGAGTTTCGGGCTTTAGCAAATGATTTTTACTCTGGAAAAGAGGTTCAACTCGCAGAGTACTACGCCCATTTGACGGAGCCGGATATACCCTCCGTAGAAAAGGCTGCAGCGTCCAAGCTATTTCATATCACAGCAATCGATATGGGTGAATCCAGGCAGAATCTTCACCGTAACCTGTACGGAGGGGCTGAGGGTATAGAATCTGCCAAACTCAAACCGATTGTAGACCTTTTCCTCATTGAACTTATCCAAATGAACGAAATTGAAAACGCGCTCATTCGTGTAGAGAAGGATAAACGCATGGAAAAGTCAAGTTTCACAGTTGCCAAAGTCCAGGGTACGGATGTTCGACGTTCCTCAAGGTATCATGAATGCCTCCATAAACTCAATACTTTGGAAAGAAACAAGGAGGAACCAGGAGAAGCTGCGGCTAGAAGTGTCTTGGAAGACTTTGTTCAAAATATCAACATCCATGGATTGGACTCGATAATGGGATCGGAAAGCTGGTCTGTAACTCATATACGTACCGTTCCAACGTTAGATGAGCCTTCCGAGGAGATTACAGTCGTCGAGGCCGTTGCTTCAGGCACACCTAACAATGGAGGCAGCTCATTTTCACCTCGTCCTACTTCGCCGCTGTTAATTCCAGATATTTCAGAGCCAAAGACAGAGACAGCGCCAAGGAAGAAGAAGAAGAAGACAAAGGGTAAAAATAACGCAAAGAAGGTTTTGAAGCAGGAAAGCGAACCTGAGTCTGCAGTGGCGGAGACTAAAAGTCAAACTTCTGAGATCATTAGCCAGGCAACTCCTTCCATTGCATCTGACCCATTGAATTACCATTTCGACGATGCCACGAATCCACTAATAGAGGATGACTCGAATTGGAAGATCGTGAAACCCAAGCCTAGTAAGCAAAAGGGCCCACAAGCTACTCAACAGACTCGTGTAGCACATTCTTCCAAAGCTCACAAAGATACTTCCGCTACTGCCAAAGTCCCACCCAGTTGTAAAGTTGGTCGAAAGAAGATAGAAGTACCCACAAAGATACCAACTCAGACTACAGCCGCTACTTCAAAGAGGGGCGAGAAGTTTGAGATCGAGAGTTTAAAAGACTTTCCAGAAATGGTCTCGCCTTCAAAGAATGACACACAACAAATCCTTGAAGCTACCAAAAAGAAGTCTACGATCGTAATGGTACAGGAGGTCTTGCCACAGGTAAACTCAGAAATTCCGGCTAAAGGAGAGTCTGAAATCCTGCCAGAAGAACCTCTTCTACCAAGCTCAGACCTTGATACCGGAGCTATTATTGAGGCTGACATTTATCACGGCCAATCAAAGGTTTCAATTCAACCGGCAGCAGTCATATTATCACCCGTACCTTCGAGAGAACAAGCCAATCTCTCTAACGAAGATTCGGCTGAAGATGTCTTTAAACTCGCTAAAATCGGGGCTTCTCCAGACGTTGAACCCACTCGGGCCTTAATCGATGAAATTAAGGCAAGAACATCCATCAACTATGGTGCCATGAAGGAGGGCTCTATTAGTACAATTGGTACCGAGCCCAAAGTCGAAGACACCACTACAATTTTGTCTGGAAAATCATCACCTCGTTGTCAAACACCTCCTGCGCGTACTTTGAGTCGTGATGCACCAATTTATCTAGGAAATTTTGATGATCCCGACCAGAAAGTCGAAAAACGATTCCGAAGTTATTCAGCTAACGCCACGATGACCGCAGGCCCCTTTATTTTTGACGATGATGAGGAAAGCCCTGATCCTACTGTCGATCTCGAAAGACCTGCATCCGTTTCTGAGATCATGATCACGAAATCTATAGTGAATAGCTCTCCTAGAGTCTCCAATTCAAAAATCTATCCACGAGTCCTGCCACTAGCAGCATCACTGGTTTCTGCTGTTGGTAAAATCAGATCAGTCCACGATCTTTGTGCTGTTGACAATGCTCCTACAATCGCTACCTCACCTCTCGCTGATAGTGCATCTGTAAATAATATTGTCGATAACGCATCTGAAGCTGCAGAACCATTCATCTCAGAGGCTTGTACTGGCAATGAAGACGCCGCGCTATCTACGGAAACCACTTCGATACCTGTCTGTGAGCCTGTTGCAATTACTAGCTCTACATTGACTATTCATGGGCCGCAACCTCGGAGCTTTCGCCCATCTCTGATGGATTTGGACACCCTACACTTGAGTCCTACAGAAACTGCCACTCTAGGAAGTCAAACACCTGCTCGGCAAGCAAGTGTAGCAAGTTGTGATACTTCAGGACAAAAATTATCCGAATTTTCAAATGGTTGGAGTCGACAACAACTATCAAGCAGTGCCATCATTAATTCAGGTCCACGTACACATACGGAACCAGATACAGCTCGAATACCCTTCGACTGTACTTATTGCAGGGGTCATCATCACGCTACAATAGACAGCCCTATGGTCCTATGTCATGGCTGTGGTCCCAATGGTGGTATCAAATATTGTTCGATCGCATGTCTTCTAGCAGAAAGCCTTGCTCATGCCAATGTCTGCCAAGAGAGTGTGGATGACTCCGAGACATTTACAATTAGTCGTCCAACTGCACATCAAATATATTACACTGGTATTCTCGCGGCTCCTCTTACGTTTGGAACTACATTTCAGAAGTCAATCTACGCCTACCGTCAAAAGGTTTTCGCAATGTACTGTCGTAGCGGACCATTTCCAAAAATTCATAAAGCATGGGCTCGACAAAACAACACTTTACCAACTCTTCCGGAACAAGATGCAGTTGAGGCCACGAAGAAGACCGGTAGTTACTTTGTATTCAAATCTGCTTTGCCAAGTAATAGCAATCATATGAACCTGGACAGCACAGTCATCTGTACAATCAAATTTCGTCCTAACGATCGCATGCTGCAAGCGGTCGATCGATGTCTTGAATCTTGCTTTAGATTGAGTCACGGCCACGACTACACTGTCAAAGAATTCTTGTATAGACTCATCAAGGATCTACTTTCTGACGATGAATCCTTTGATTGCTTTCCACACACAGAAGATCGATTGACTGTATTTCATGAATTCCAAAATCAATATGATCTAGAATTCGATTTTGACGCTGATATGCAGAGTGCACGATCTGACAAATTTGACTTCGAGTCGGAGTGGTCTCTCATTGAACATCTTTTGAGTCGATCAGAGTCTGAGGAATTGGTCTAGATATCGGATGCTAAGACGTTGGATATCTTGAAAAGCCTGTTGGTTGTTGGACATTCTATTCAATGACATCGTGAGATATAGTACAAAATCTTGCCTACTCATCTTGCTACACGCCCTTCACCGTCACAACATCAGTATTTCAGTCGCGATCAGACATAGTTTCGTTTCAATTTGGGAGGGAGAGGAGAGATTCATACACCGGAGGTAAATTTGTGATCTTCACACAGCGCATATGTCTGCAAACTTTATGCGACGAAAATTTGCTTTCCAGGAGAAAATCATGATGGAAGCAAGCATGGTGAATTCGGGAGTTTTAAATTCATATTCGCCACATAAAAGGTCACACATATTAGGGAGAGTTTATGTCTTCAATGGCTATGAGTGATACTTGGGTGGTGTGAATACGATACAGCGGGAAATAAAAAGAGATTGAATTCGCATTGCATCTTCATGATCACCGATGGCGTAGCTTCGGCTTTCGTCTGTAGTGAACTCATAAGGCCGGTGGAAGTGCTTCTTGGGAAGTTACTTTCTATCTGCGCGGTGGAACTCATTATAGTAGATAGGAGAATTCATATTTTTCTATTAACCTTTTGCTCTTGGTGACCTGGATGATTGTGAGTGTATAGGTAAGGAAAGAGACATAAAAAATCGGATGACTTAAATGAGCAGCTATGAACTACAACCCTTGCACGCCTGGCAAGTTTCTGAACTACGATTTCCGGTATAGTTCATATGGTTGTGTAGGCATTAACATTCTATGCTTAAATTGTTATTGTCGGTTTTGTTCGAACATCATTTGTAGCATCTAACATTAACGAGCGTTCTACTCCAGGGCACACTTCTACATACCTAAGTAGTAGTGGTTCCGTTATCTCGCACTCTTTTTTTGAATGAATGATGGATGACATTAATGTATACTGTATTGGCTATATATTTTAACATGACATAGGAAACATCATTGATTACCTAGTTGACTTAAATTCTCGCACCTTCTTTAGCCAAATGCCGTGATATGGAGGATGTTAGAAATCAAGGGTGTAGAATTTTGATTTTTGAATGGGTAGGCAGCGATTATAAGGTAGGGGTTGTGGAGGATAAAGGAGCAGATGATGTTGCGAAAGTTCTGGAAGGTTAGTTGATGGGGATAAGGGATGAGGAATCTTATGCATGGGTTGAAACTTTGGGTGGGTTTGCGCTTGAGAGAACTGGGGTTTGAGAATTATGGCTCAAAGAGAGAAGAGGTGGGTATGCAGGTATGCGGGTATGCGGGCTATTCAGCGTGTGGAAGAAGGAAAAGTGCCTGTCCGAATGAGATATTCCTCTAGTGGGTTTCAAAGTTCTCGTCATAATGAATCGCTTTCAATACAGTCACTCAAACGTAAAGTCAAATGCTTTAAACGCGCATACTTCAAGTAACATGTCAAAATTTGATTTCCTTGAATCTTCCATCTCTAGGAATCTTTGGTTTGATATGACTAACGCAGATTCTGTTCTATCCATCCCACGCTATGAACCAAGCGAGGTTGAGCACAAAAGCCGCACCGTATGCTACTTATCTTGACTATCCTGCCCGGAAATCCATCGAGTGTAGAAATCAGAGGAAAGTAAGACCAGCTGTCCGAAATGTAACCCAAAGATCGCACAAAAAGAAAACAGATATCCATCCACCCAAATTTCTCTCTGGCATCCGTGGAAGTAAGCTGAGAGCGAGATGGGGGTTTCAAAGTTTGAAAATCGAATGCGCCCAACGCCGGGGGTATATCGCTTAAAAATACATGTCGCAGGTGTGAAAGAGGAGTCGTGGCGGTGATATGATGTGTATGAAAGACCAGATAGGCTGAAGGGATGGGACGACTGAGGAAGTAAGCAAAGCTTGGCCAAAAGAGTCGTAATTGAAAAAGCCTGGCAGTGCTTGGAAGTTGATCAGATCCAGTCATCTGCCATCGACGTTCTCGGGTCCCTTTACTGTTGCGAAGGCACACCGCTGATACCATCAGAACTTTCGACTCCATGGGCATTAAGAGCATCAGGTTTGGCTTTCTTGTGTTCAAGCTCCATTTCTGCCACAGGATTATTATTAGCTCTCTTCTTGCAAAACTCAAACACGGAGCCATCACTGCTAGAGATAAGATCTGAGGTAGCCTCGCAACTACCAACTACGAAAGTTTGAGAGGAACTAAATGGGACCCCAGACAACCACTCGACTGAGTAGTTGTGTTAGGGTTGACCTGGTGAATATAGAAGAGAGACAAACAGAGCCGAGAAACATTGTAACTAGAGATATAAATTGCGATACTAATCAAACGAGAAAACTTACGAGTATCTGGTTGGCTAGAAGAAGGAACAATAGGAGTGGCTGTAAAGCTAGCAGTTTTCTGTTGCCAAGGGTGTGCTCCCATTGTCTGCGCAGCTGAAGTTGATGGAGTTCCGTAATTCGAAGTATACCCGTCACCTACCCAGCCAGCGACGACATTTGGTGGGGGTGGGGCCATGCTGGAGACACGAGGAGGGAATACAGGTTTGGCTGATCCACTAGAAGATGACGTAACGTTCTTAGCAGCATGCTCATCTGCTTGGCCTTGGCTGTTAGTATTTGCTTGCTCAATTGGAGTCAGAAGGTTGCGAATACCAAACGGTCCAGTATACGATGTGATAGGTGTATCCCGGGCTGGAACTGTCTGTTCTTCATCAGATTGAAGAGTATCAGGGGAGGCGACCATATCTGCAGTGGAACTCGAACCCAAAATTGACGCTGCCAGGTCCATGAGTGTCACAGCAGAATCGGGTGGTGTTGGGGAGCGTGCTGGAGAGATTGCTGGAGAAAGCATTGGCGAGTTTCTCAAACTTTCGGTTGTGATTGTCAAAGTCGGTGTGGCGAGGTTGGTCTTGCGCTCAGAAGTACGACGCTTCAAAAAGCTAATGGAATCACGTCTGATGGACTTGTGCTCCTCTTGGATGATTTTGTTCTCCTCTTGCTCTACCAATTTACGAATTTCAATTTCCGCGGGACTAATTGAAGGGGTCAGCCATGCTTGATAACCGAGTGTTTGTAAGAACGCCGGTAAGAGTAGCTATCGAAGAGACAGAGGTATTGGGGACACATCATGGGGGCATCGTCCAGAACAAAATATTTATGCAGTATGAAGAAAAAAGCTGCTCTGCGAATACATGAAATGCTTTAATAGGAGAAGATGCGCCAAACGACGGAACGTAAAACGATCTCGTAGCCGCCCGCAGTAAAACAGATTGAAGTACATATGTATTCATGCTCCAATGATTGGCGAGGAAAACATGACGACTGAAATGAGTGAAGGGATAAAACTGCAGAAACTTCAAGACTTACTCGGGAAATTTAGGTACAGGACCAAGGTTTTGAAGGTGATTCTTTGCTTCTTCAAGGGAAGTTATACCAACTTTCTGAGAAAATGCGTCGAATTCCTGGCTCATCTTACGTAGAGGGAGAGTCTTATCGGTCTGTGTTCGAATGGATGATTGACACTTGAAGAGAAGTCAGTAATAGGTCATTTAGGATGAACAAAATGGCCGCGGTTTGGATTAGTGCCACTGCTCAGAATTTTAAGGTGTGAAGTCTGAGAATACAAAATTGAATTCAAATCAGAATATAGGTCTGGAAGATGGGAAGAAAATGAGATTGAGAGAGAAAAATACTTGCAGTCAATCTACCAATAGAATCATCTTTTGGAGAATTGGGAGAGGTTGTGTTTGTAGGAGTACTAGTCTGGCTGCCACCTATCAAAGAACAAAAGATCAGCAAAAATCCAAAAGATTCCACAGGAATCAATCCACATGGAATAGTAAGGAGCTTGAGAGTTTGGCTTATTATCAGTGCCGACTTGATGTTGTTTCATTAGGTTCTTGTCCCGAGATTGATACTTGGTCAGATCCTCGAGCATCTCAATGCCCCACGTGGAAAGACAGCTGAATTCTCCTGTATTGATAACATACATGGTGGCTTATCTTCTTTCGACTCCATCTCTGTTTTCTTTGCAGGAAAAAGTTTACAGGGAAACCAAGAAATGTTGGTACGAAGTAGAGAAGAGAGATTTCTCGATGATAAACACCCTCTAGAGAACTGATGTTGGTCTGGGTTGGAAGATTGTTCTTTTAAAAGAGATTTACAAATTTACCAAATTAAGTTTTGTATTTGAAGATTGGGTAACCGAGAGAGTGAATAGAAGTCGGGTGGATACTTGGTATTCAATTCGTAATTTGTACCTAATTTCTACCTACCTAGGTAGGTAGGCAGTATGATTAAAAATTAAAATGTAGCAGTGACTTCCAATGTTGAAACAATTGTCGCCGATAACAGCCTTCTATTGTGTTGGAAATCTCTCGGTAATTTAAAGGAGAAGTGTCGAAGGTGAAAGTGAAGGTCCAGATCAAGTGAAAGTTGATACTGGACGTAGTTGTAGTCGTGGATGTGGACATCTAGATAATGAGTGCTGTCTGTTTGTTTGTATATGCTTTCAAAACAATGGCAATCTCTTATTTCAAAGAATGCAATGATATTCACAGCTGCTGGTGGGAAACACAAAAGTAATTAGATGACAATCCGCTTGTGAAAGTTGTGTGAAGTTTTCATATATTGCCTGATGAACGGTGGCATATGGAATCCATCTGCAGATAGGGATCCTGATGAATTCATCTTGTCACAGATCTAAACTCTACAGTCTTTAGCATCACCTTTTAGATCAGATACTTACTAGATTCAGGAGTTCCTGTGTATATTTGAAATCCCCTACTTTGACAATGCTTTAACCTCAAAACCCTTGAAGCTCAGAGCACATGATAACAAGAATTGGAGAAGTTAACCAGATCATGATTGTATTCCAAGGAGGACATTCACAAAGTATCTGGATAGAAAGCATTATGAAGACAAAAAAGTAGACTTTGCTGTCTGCAGAGAACTGCATAGACCTCTGGGAGATATTTTCTTCCTTCCCTATATGGCACATCTTGAGAGCATGTTAACTCATATGAACTCCATATGCCTACCTATATGACTCTCCATTTCAACCATTCTAATGCAGCAGGCCGGTCAAGAAAGGAATGTACTCCCATTCTATGCATCCTAATCACCCAGCATCTTGTAGTCATTTTAAATGTTTGGATGCATACATGGAACATATGCCATATTTCCATATTTCTTGGAGTATTTTGACTTTGCTTTCATGTTTGTCTCCGATTGATTTGGATTTGATTGTTGTTGACTGACTTCCGCTCCACAAATGGAGCAAGGCGACTCAAATGTCGTCAGATGATGATCGCTTACTGCCAACCTAGACCGCCCAAAACCACACTAAAAATTTCCATCCCGATGTCTCCCATCAATCAAAAAATTTGGTGCTCACTTACTGGATTCGCCTCCATATTACACCTCACAACGACGACACAATGAACTCAAGAACATTACTCCGTCAATCATCTCGAGCTTTGAGCTCTTCTCTTCGCAGCTCAGCCGCAAGACAACCTTTGCGTTCTCAATTCCACAATAATACTTCGCTGGCCGCGCAAGTTGCGTCGAGGCAATTTCAAGGAAGGAGATTCTATGCTACGGAACCAGAGGCTAAGAAGGATGAGCCAGCAGCAGAGAAGAAGGATGCTGAAGTAGAAGACCCATCGAAGAAGGCTTTGGAGGCAAAGGATAAGGAGATTCTTGAATTAAAGGTTTGTATTTCCAATCTAATATTATCGATCTGCTTCCTTACTGCTGCTTTACACCCATTATGCCGAATACTGCGCCACTTATACTTCTGGAATCTGAGCTTGCGAATCTCATCTGGTGGCAAAGGAATTGCAAATACCTGTTCAAGAGCATTTGGCTAACCCCACATCACAGGACAAGCTCCTGCGCTCCATCGCCGAATTCCGCAACCTCCAAGAGCGCACAAAACGAGATATGCAAGCTGCAAAGGACTTTGCCATTCAAAAGTTTGCCAAAGATCTTGTTGACAGTGTTGATAACTTTGACCGAGCTCTTACCACTGTTCCCGCAGAGAAGCTCTCCGTTTCTGCCGAAGAACGCAATGAGCACCAACAAGACTTGATCACATTACACGAGGGATTGAAGATGACCGAGAACATCCTCATGTCAACATTGAAGAAGCATGGTTTGGAAAGATTCGACCCTTCAATCGAGTCCGAGAAATTTAACCCAAATGAACACGAGGCTACTTTCATGACTCCTATGGCAGGAAAGGAGGATGGCACAGTTTTCCACACCCAACAGAAGGGATTTAAGCTCAACGGAAGAATCTTGAGAGCTGCCAAGGTCGGGGTTGTCAAGAACCCTTGAATACTGTAAACCAAGTTTTACATTTTGCGGAACGCAAACCTAGCATTGCTCGGCGCATAGAGTAATGAAGATGTTTACTCCGTATATATATCGGGGTAATGAACGGAAAATCCAGCGGAGGAATTACGATGTACAAAGTGTATAAATAAAAATGGGACTACGGTTATGTCTACTTGAGCATCCGACTCGAGCAGACACAAAATTACGGCGTTGGAATGCATAATGACTGTAAGCTGTATTACGAAAGAATCAGCTCACTCCTCTCTACAAAGATATGACAGGTTTTGGGGTAAATATTATGGGCTGGCCTGGCTTTTGCGGGATCTATCTGCATCATCTTGTATATGTCACTCACGATTTTCTTTTCTTTTTCACATATAGGAAAAGAATAAATATACCTAATGAAACCATGCAAGATTGTTCTCCAAGTCGATATGAATGTTTCCTAATAACTCCCATTCCTTTTTTTCTCACAGTATAAAACCTGCCCTGTTCTTATAACATCAGAATAAGAAGTGATTTTCCAGTCGTATTGTACAATGGTAAAGACACTTTAGAGAGCCATTTCCACCTCATAGATTTTTCACTCTTCGCTCTCTTATTAGACGATACTATAATGAAACCATGAATCACACACACCACAGCTCTTGTACATTTTTCTTCTCCTCTCCCGTCCTGTTCTATAAACCTCCGTTCAGAACTCCCATTTCATCTTCATCCTCCCACCATCCATAACCTCGCCATGTCTATTCGTAATCCATACCTTTTCCTTCATACCACAAGATACATCGACTGCGCAAACGCTGCACTCCCAAGCAGCTTCCAGTAGTACTCTTCGCTGTAGATACCGTTACATGTAACACCGAACAAGTATGGGGGACGCAAGTGCTATTGCCAAGAGGATCCACGTTCAAAACCACATTTTCAATGAGTATTTGGGACTTGAATGGAGGGGCGGTATCATGTGGATAGTTCTAGGTGTTGTGTTATAGCACTTTGAACTGATTCAAGAGGTATATTGATATATATATATATTAAATAGCTTTGCAATCTTGAAGTCTTTGAAGATATTAGTTGGCTTGAGGATAGACTTTTATCTTTTTCAATCATGAAGAGCGTTTCTCTATAGTGAGAGAGTGAATCGTAATGTCGCCATACGAGTATCAAAGTATTAACCTAGAGACTTAGTTTTGCATGAGTCTAGATAAATGGATTAAGTTTAAACCAGTTTGTGGAAGAAAAGTCAACAAGCTAGGTGTACATGAAACCGAGAGTTCGAAAGTCAGGGAGGAAGTGAGGACCGGAAGAACTGCGGCATCATTGGCAGACCTCTCTGAAATTAACATCGGGTCTAAGATAGTTTGAGGAAAGATGTGAGCACACAATTTGAAATCACTTTGTTAATCCATCAAATTTCCCAAGATAGCAGTATCATAAACACACAGAATCGGAAAGTGCGGGGCACATGCATGACAGCGGGGTAATTTCCGCCCCTCTCTCACTTCACTTCTATCCTGATTTCTACTCCTCTATCAAAATCTAACCCCAAAAATGGCACCTTTAACTCGAGCTTCTGTAGCCCTGATAACAGCTTCTTCAGCCGGGCTCGGCGCTGCCACCGCTCGACTATTTGCATCACACGGTGTCCGTGTCATCATCAATTACCATTCCAGCCATGACAAAGCGCAAGATCTTGTTGGCGAACTGGGAGATCTTGCCCGTAGAAAACTACCAGATATGGAAGAGCAAGATGTAGTTACAGCTGTAAAGGCTGATATGTCCAAGAAAGATGAGGTGGAGAGATTGGTTAAGGAGAGCGTGGAGAAGTGGGGACGATTAGATGTTGGTGTGTTTATATCTCAAACTTCCCGATTTCTCGATCGATTTGTATTTTGAACTTGGAAATCAAGAGGACTAATCTAATAGAACAGTTGTTTCCAACCATGGCTGGACTCAGATTCGCAATTTTCAAGACCTAGACGACAATATTGTTGAAGAAGATTGGGATCGATGTTTCAACATGAATGTGAAGTCTCATTTGTGGCTTTTCCATGCTGTGAAGCCATACCTAGAAGAGACCGATGGCAGTTTCATATCGACAGCTAGTATCGCGTTAGTGTTCTATTCTTCTTCTATTGATAGCTTCGTGATCCGAATCTGCAATATCAACAAGGGCTAATGAGATTTCATTAGGGGTGTGAAACCGGGTGGGAGTTCCATGGTATGTTCATAACCCAAGGATCTGATAAACGTGAGTAAGGCAAGAGCGCTGACGAGTGCAAATTAAGGCATATTCTGTGACGAAAGCTGCACAGATACATCTCATCAAGTCATTAGCTCTCACGTCAACAATACGGGTGAACTCCGTTTCACCGGGATTGATGCTCACTGCAAGTTCAATATTCATTGCCTCCGTCTTCAACTATAATGAATGCATGACATCAAGCTAACCCACATCACCACCTGACTGGGGTCTCCAATTCCCCGAGTCAAAAGTAGAGGGAGTAAAGAAAAAGAGCACACTAGGAAGACTCGCGACCGTCGAAGAGGTTGCTAGACAGATATACTGTTTAGCCGAGAGCGAGAGTACCACTGGTACAAACTCTATCATTGATGGAGGAATCCATTTGGGGAAATAGAATTTTTCAGAGAAACAGAGGGGAATTACTCAAGAAAACCCCCAGACATGAGCTTTCATTTAACAGGTTTCAATGACCATCTGTCGATTTGCAAATGCATAAATTCTCAAGCTTTCCAACTCCTACAACCAAACCAATATCACACCCATCAACAGTGCCAGGCATTGATATTGAGAAAGTAGTCTAATTCAAATAAGTAAATGACACACTGAGTAGGAGACCCAACCAAATCTTCTCTGAAACTCAATTCCATTCCGTGAGAGACTAGGGGGAAGGCAAACCGGAGGTTTCTTCGGATGTGAATTGTTTTAAAAGGCTTTCAGATATGCAAGAATAGACTTAGTGTAATATTAGAGCTGTTGGAAAGCCCTTTCTTTATAACTTGCAAATATCAGTCTTCCTTCAAGTAGATAATTATGGATGTAAAACGAAGTGATCTCCTAGCTTGTGATGGAAGATAATAGTGATTAATTTAGTACGTGTTCAGGTCACAACACAAAAGCTGACAGTGCTAAGAGTAAAATAATTTGACAAAAGTATGTGCAATGCTCTTTGAGCTCCGGAACGCATTTGGGAAAAGCTTGCATAACGAACCCCCAGTGCAGTCTGAGGTTCGAAGCCACTAAGCCTTACAGGATGTATTTAAATGAACATTACACTTTCAAGCCAGCGTGATAACGAGTCATAAACGAAGCATTTTTAAGATAGATGAATCGCCTAACCAAAACTTATTTTCTGTCTTGTCAGATCCCTAAACACGTCATCGAGAACATTTCTCTTCCTCTTCCCCCCTTCATCCTCATCATGAGTCTTGCCTTCCTCCTCTTCCTCACGATCCATTTGAATATCTTCTTCAGTTCTAGGTATCCAGGCTCTGATCTGTCCATCCGAATGAGCGGAATATATACCATCAACCGGTTCTCTCCACGCCAGTGCTGTGATACGGTTCCGGATATTTCGCTCACCGGTTCGAGATCGCACTGCTGCAACAGTGGGACCAGGAACTTTCAGTCGCTTGAGAAGACGACCTTCATGAAGTTCAAAAACAAGAATTTCTTTTTCATTGGGGAAGAATAGAAGTTCTTTCATGGGGGGTGTTAGTGCTGTGGGTGACACTACTATAGGTAGACTTGAGAGATGTCCATTCTTGATTGTTGGGCCAAAGCTTGCGAGAGTATTTGCACCCGTAGCTGCATCCCAGACTCGAATTCGTTCATCGTGTGCTGCAGATATGATATAGTTCCCATTATCCGTCCACGTAAGACCATTGACAGCTCCGGTATGGGCCTTGGCGGAAGCTCTTGATCGACCACCCGCCATCCCATGTGTAGTTGTCATCCCAATTGCATCTTCCAAATCCAATAAGCCCACTGCGCCAGAACTCTTTCGAACATCCCAGACACGAATCGTACCATCTACACACCCACTGGTTAGTATATGCTCAACGTTTGGATGCCAAGCGACTGAGAGGATAGCTCCATGATGTCCGGCTAATGAATGTGTACTTGCGCCGGACCGAAGATCTATGAGCCTGACAGCTGGATGTTGAGTCGCGCAGGCCACCAAAAGATGTTGTGCGATGGGAGATACGGCATGTGAATAGACTACAGAGTCTAGATCGAAGTCTGCGGATAATTGGAGAGTCTCCGTGGAGTATAGTTTGAGATGATGATCGTACGACGAAGAGAGAAACGCAGCAGAATCGAAAGGATAGAAACTAAGATGTGTAATGCCATACTGATGCGCGGAAGCACTCCTGCAGACCCGAGTTAGTGGATGCTTCCCAACTGTTAGGCACAATGATAGAAATCTGTAAAATACCTGGGGACCATTCCGGTTGGTCGGAATGTATATTCTGATGCCCCGGTGGGGATTTGATCAAGATCCCAAACTTTGATCGATGCATCTGCACCACCAGAAAGGAGACTATATATCTTCACGTCAGTCCAGAAGTTTCAATAAGTATCATTATTCATTTCACTCTTACATCTTTCCATCAAATCTATCTATTGACAAGGCGTTTACTCCAGTTTGGTGCGCCCATATCTTCGCTGGCTCGTAATCTCGAGCTCCCGTACCTGAAGCTACAGTCGTCGGAGGCTTTTCACCACCATTGAATCGTACTTTGGGAGCTGGTAAAATCGCATGGATTAATTGGGTAGTCTGAATGCGAGCAAAGGCATTTGGGCCAAGATTGCCCGTTGATCGATCAAAGATCAATTGATTCATACATTTGATGTACGATAGAATCTTGTATTCGAAAAGAATAAATTGGGGGACATAGGTAGGTGGTGATGATATACCTCAATGTCAATACCTACTACGTGTATGATGCACTGAGAAGTGTTGCTTATGTAGGAGTAAAATCTGAAAGGATTGCGACGCGACGATACAAATTACGCGGGGTCGTTTCATCATCGTCATACCATACCCAGCTAAATTTCTAGAGCGCTCTAGCTAGACTCAGCTCTCACAATTCTTATTCATTTTTTACATTCTAGACATCAACATTTGAAAATCAAAGGACACGATGACTTCAAAAGCATTTTCACAGAATACTTTCATCAATCCAAATGTTGAAGAAAAATCAATAGAGGGGGACAAGGTTTCACGAACAAGAAAACCATCTGTTTACGACGCTGTTGCAGGTAACGTTCCAAACACGACATCGATCGGAGATAAAGTTACGTACTGACGTATGGCTCAGGTCGGATTTCCGCAGCAGGTTTCATTCCTAGGAGTGTGGTTGTCTCCTCAACGCGGGATACTACATCGTCCTCTTTAAGCGCTGTGCCTCCCGAAGCTGTGTTGTTTCGGAGCAAAAATGCGCCCACCAGGTATGCCGAATCGGACATCTATTTTGCAAATGAGCGAGAGTCTCCAAAGGGGTTGCCAGACTCCGATCTGTTAAAATCACTTCACACCTATGCTTCAGATTTCTATTCGCGTGCAACTGCAGAGGGAGGGTCTATAGATTGGCGCAACATGGACGAGACGGCTTTGATAGGACTGGGTATTTTGATGGAAGAA
Organism: Botrytis squamosa; assembly: GCA_014898485.2. Taxonomy (NCBI): domain Eukaryota; kingdom Fungi; phylum Ascomycota; class Leotiomycetes; order Helotiales; family Sclerotiniaceae; genus Botrytis; species Botrytis squamosa. The sequence goes on from RCTC02000009.1 coordinate 254,452, forward strand.
GCATCTCGAGAGATCCTAGGAGAAACAGGTGACCTGACTTTTACGGAGGGAGAGGAATTCAATATCAATATTCTTGGACGCGGTCGACGCTCTCGAACAGGCAGCATTGTCAGCTCGCCCCTAGAAGCTAAAAGGCCCGCTAAGAGAAGACGCGTCCATGATGATCATGTCAATGGATCGGGTTGAAATAAAGCATACGTAGATATTAGACAGCCACGACACAGAGCGTTAGACTACGATCTCGGGCGATTTGGGGTTGCGGTCACACTGGATTTGGACGAGCTATTTTGGACCACAGCCAACACTCAAGGGGGGTTCGACATGATTAACGGAAGAAGAAAATTTGACCAGTCAGGATATCAGAACGGCGAACGGGCTCGTTATCAGACTGCTTTTTACCAGCCCAATTTTACGAGTATGGAGCTATACGAGTAGGATTGAGATAAACTAGAAGGGTCGGTGGCGTGATGGGTTTTCATTTAATCGAGTTAGCCCCTTCACGGTTAAGGGACGAGCCGGATACGACAACATCTACATCGGTATCTTCGGCAACCAATGCGGATGGTGTCTCGCCGTAGCTTTCCGATTTATTGGGACGTTCAAAGCTGATGGTGTACACCGAAACAAACTTGTGCGACCTGGGTCAAATATCTAAATTGGCACTCACGTTCTCATTTGACGCTTCTGAGTAAGCTTGCATGCTTCGTGTTACACCGACATTTGGGCTGACTCTGATAGCTCAGGATAGCGAGGACAGCTAAACGCTATATCTTGCTCACGAGAAATGAATGCAATTAATCCTTGAAAATTTTAACTCGGTTACCGGTAGAAAGCAATCTTCCATCAATGAGCTCTGTTAAACTAGGCGTGATTCCGTGAAAGATTTGAGCGACCGAGTTGAACAAGGCAAGGTAATTAGATGAAGGTTGCCCTTTGGTTGGGCGAAGGGTCCGAATATTCAAGTCGTCTCCGCTGACACGTGGAAAAAGGTCCGTACATTGTACAATAGTACAAGGTGGACCTGGTTAATCTTGGCCTTGACATTTCCCGTTTCACCAATCGTCTCTTTGTATTCTTGCCTCTGGAGGGGTTGAAAGTTCACCGTTTTCTTATCTATCAGTTCATGTATTCGGTACGTTGCAATTTGCCTCTTTCACGGAGGAATGTTTCGGACGTATGTAATTACTGTATACAGATAGATACTGGTCGTGTCGTATAACTCAGATGTGATAGCATCAACCAACAGTTCGTCTATAAGGGCCAGGATTGTATATATCAAATATTCGTGTTCTCGTGAGACAAACGAAATGATGCAGATCTAGCTTGAGATTTTTGATGTCCAGACTCCAGAATCGCATTTTTGTTAACTTCGCTAACAGCATTGCAATCACTGCATACCATTCATGGTGATGCAAGTAACGAGTCAGAAAAAAGTTGAAGATTTGCGCACATTGCATATTAACCTCCGAAGACCCTCATTGGTCACATCGGAAGTTTATCATCTGCCATGGGAAAACGAGTACCGGTTCTGGAAGCAAACCACCACCCTCTGCAACCATGAGCGACATGATTCCCTCGTCGCACATTCCACCTAGCCAACATGCAAGCAACATCAACAACTCAGGGCACAAGTCACATTACATGGAACTTGGAAGCACCGCCTTTTCAATTCGTGTTTAGCCGTCTTATCATCTTCCTGTCGGCCATCGTAAGTCTCGCGCGCTATAACCTCAGCCTCCTAAATGATCAGTCGCATTTCCATCAGCACCATCGATCCTGTAGCTTGGAAGAAGCGGTGAGATTACATCTTTACGTACGGATAACACAGTCCGTTTGAACGCCAGGAACGTCAGATGATCCGCATCCAGTCGTAACGATTGTCGCTGAGTCCCCGTAGTCTAAATCTATCTCTGACAAGAGTCATACTATGCAACAAATGATACGATGCGAGATAATATGCAAGTCGTGGGTTAGTACATTACCGGGTAAGAATGGCGAACGAGCTTAGATCGTGCCGGAATTTTGACAGGAAGCTTCGTGGAAAAAGTTTATTTGGCGTATCCTTGTTTGCCGCGGACTTTTCGGGCATCAGTCAATGGAGCCGTTGCATCGGATACTGGTTTTCGATGATTTGGTTCGCCTGCAAGGGATTTTCTATTATTGTTCATTAATCTTCCGTGTTTCTCGAATGCTAATCGCCGACAATGTACCATATGCATATGCCCAACCCAACCTTTGTGTAACGATCGTCGCATCGCGGTCTCTATAGTGAGCACCAGAACTTTTGTGTAACCCTTCCGTGAATCTCAGTCCCAGATATTTCTAGACGCCGGTGCGGCATCGCGATTACATATGGTCGACAGGCTTTGAAACTCGTGCCCGACTCCTTGGGGGAGCTTACGAAACATGATTGGGGCACATTTACCGTCTCTTTCATGCATTTCTTTCTTTCTCTTTCGATGATGCGCATTATTTTCTTTTGAATCTGTTCCATTATTATATCGAGTCTGAGACATTCGATGGCGCAAATTAGAATCGTCCTAGAGACTCCGAGTAGATTTTGTTTTTCCCCGTGCAATACTGACTCGAGTTGAACAATAGCCGAGCTATTCCTCCACTTGTGAACGGAAACCCTTCTGATTCTTGAGTAAGTAGAGCTAGAAGGAGGCTAGAAATCACAAGTAAACGTATCGTTCCGTGCCTCGCGCCCGTTCCGCCGAACGTGTACTTTTGTTTTTTGTGTACCAGTACTTATCGTCATGTTCTCGGGAAGTATTTTCAGGAACGACGCTGTGATTGGGGCAGAGCATGGAAGGAAAAGAAGCACTTTAAGGGCTCTACCCGAAAGCCGTTGGATCAGTTGCTAGAGTCCCCGCAGTTCTCCATGCTGATCTCAGTTATTACTTCCTGGGACTCAGAGCCTGGGATCTCTTCGAGTCGGATGATTGATATTGTTTGTCCAAAATGATACTGTACGGGGAATGGGAGATATTGCAAACATATGATGGAGAAACAGATGAAATCATTTGTATTTAGAAAAGAAGGCAAGAGAGGCGAAAGAGGTGAAAGAGGCAAATCATTGCGTGATGAGAGTTCTTGATTTTGATATGATCATCAATGTGGACATTTTTGTTACATTTCAATTATGTACTGAGTTTGTGACATTGTGAGCACGCTTTGACCCTTCCTTCCAGAAAGAAATCTCTTGTGAATTTGCTGCCTCCATTTTTTTTCTTGTTTTACCAAGACACAGGAAGTCCGAGCCAAAGCAAGTTAGCAACGGGGCCAGGGAGATGAGGATACCCAGGCAACCAGGGCCTTTTTTGTGAAAATTCCTTCCTTCCAGAAAATGAAATGATTGCTCGATATCCACAGCTCATCTTCACGACCGAGGGTTCAGGGAGCATACTGGGGCACGGAGACATTACCGATTAATTTCCATGGGTTTTGATGAGGCGAAGGATTCTGATGCAGGACAATCGTGCGTAGAAGAATGGGTGCTGAAGAGTGGTGCCCTCCCATGTCCAAGGCATCGGTATGTACCATGACCAGGAGGCCTGTTGTTCATCGTAAGCTGGTGGGAATTGATGAGAAGTTCTGGGAATCTGTGAGAGTGATGAAATGGCGAAGAGCTTCCTTTCATGTTACGATTTGGATGCTGGGCATGTACGTACGTACTCCATGCTCCATAATGCACGTAGCTGCGAGGGTGGAATTTGTACTCCTACATATGCAGGCAACATTGAATACCTACCTATGTCATCACCAAAGTTACTGTTTTAGAATGTTGTAAGGAGCAGGTCATACGACATTCGAGGCTGACAACCTGACAAGCCCCCCAGCTTGGCTTTGGGAAATACACATGAAAGTGACTGACGCCCCCGCATCCTTCCCAGTAGAAAGCTTCGAATGAGGAGAATGTGCTTGTTCTGCACTGGATAAAGTCGCTAACATGCATTGGATGTGATTGTTCTACAGATAGGGCCAGACGAGACTGCCAATCCCTCCACATTTATCATTGGGCAGGTTGAGACGACGTGCTACAGCTACATCCTCTCTCTGCTTACTGGCTCTCATCCCTGGGATGCGACATGCTGGTGTACACAGATCCGGACACAATTCTCAGGATGATGATAATGATGATGATGATGATGTTGTTACAGCAAAACCTCTCCATAAGGATCCTCCCTATAAGGATAACCTCTCTATAAGGATATATTTTTCGGTCCCAAAAAATTTCTGGGCTAAAAATAACCTATATCCTTAAAACCTTTCCATTAGGATATCCTTATATTTTTCGGTCCCAGGATCATGTATATCCTTGTTGGACTAATAGAATCGTCAGAATCAACTATTATATAATGAATATATCTGGATTTATTCGGATTTTAGAGAGATTTTATTGAAACCCTAAAAATGTCACGAAATTGGCCCGATCGGGACTAATCGGAAGGAAATTACTACTATATCGGGATTAAGCGGAACCTCTATACAAGGATACCTCTATATATCCTTAAAAAAGACTACAAAAACCGGTATCCTTATGGAGAGGTTTTACTGTATTGTTGTTGTTGTTGGGATAGTGAGAACAGTGAGAACAGTTTACTGCGAGGAGCCTAGGCGTTGCGGGTGCGTCGGGTTGAAGTTTGATGTTGTGTATGTTTTGAAGAGAGAAGAGAGAAGAGAGAAGAGATGCCATGTGGTGGGTGGTACGCTGGTCTGTAAAGTACTTTGACGTTGGTACCATATATACACCCGGCTTGTATTTCTCATCGACAGTGACATGTTATATTTTCGCTCATCAAATCTCGTACGCAGAGTTTTACACATCGGAAATGGAAATGGATCGTCTCCTAGGCTGTCCCACTTGGGATGACATTCGATGGCTAGACCCTTTTATCTATCACTTCCTCGTCAATCCCTGATTCCCTTCGCCAGTCATGGACATCGTATAGACTTAACTCAACAAAACAAAACAAATAATTACCCTACTGGGCAAAGCTTACATCAAGTAGAGGTCGCATTATTTGATGCCAGCAGTAGTGGGATGCAAAGGTGGCCGGGTGGCAGGTGCGAGCAAGCAATTGGCAGATGGCAGGCTACGTACAGCAATGAGCACGCAGTTTGATATTGGAACCATTAATTGATTGAGCGACATCACGAATCACGATATCATTTTCCAATCGCATCAATTGATTGATATCTTCATCCAGCCTCGCCCGCCGACCCAATACTACCATACCTACCATACTCCCTCCCTCGTAGAATCAATCAACCGTAACCCGGCACCCCTCCTGCCCCTCGCACACCTTTCCCTCCTTTTCCTTCTTCCAAGTTACCACGCCACGCCTCACTCCCCAAATCAAGCTGCAGCCGGCTCAGGCATTACATTCATCCTAGTCTCAACGCATTAAGCATACTCGCATTGCACAAACAGACTACCGATTATCCCACCTTACATTACACTTTCTTCCCCCTTGTCAATCTAAACTCGTTCCAACTTCACAATAACCTTACCTGCCCACAAAAGCATTATATCGCCTATTCTCGGGTGGTTGGCACCGGGTAACTGGGCACGAAAGCTTTCGTGAACACTGAATAGTGAACACTGCACCGACATTGCACACTCGAATCTTGAATCGCGAAAAGTGCGCTGCGACGCGGAAGAGAGACGGCGGAGAGACGAACCAAACAACGCAGGTCTTGGAAGGGTATACGACAGCAACCAACATCTAACAACCAGCATACTAGCATACCAGCATACCAGCATCCTGAGCCTTGCAACTCGATCGTATCTTCTTCATCTTCAACGGCTTTCGAATGCGCCGTATCAAGTAACACCGGCACAGGCACTATACATTTTGTTCCCTTCCACACATTCCAAGTCACGAAGACACGGGTTGGTACGTCAATTTTTTTGGGGATACCTACTTGCATGAACCTTCTTTTTACCCTTTGCCTTAATCTTCACCTATCAAGCTATCGCCTCTATCCTTATCGTGCTCTTTGGACTTTAACCCCAAGTTTGTGAAGTTTGCTTGATTGTTCATTGATTTCCCGTCGTGGCATCTCTTGATTCTTCGAAGCGTTTTCCCATCGTTTGCGAAGGTCGAAAGATTGAATCATCCACTGGTTATCAAGGAAATAATTCTCAAAGCAAGCTGGCATAAAATTAGGTTAGAGTCTGAGTTTTTTTAAAAAATTTCTAATTTTTGAAATTGAAAAGGAGACGAGAGACGGGGCAACAATAAGTTTGGAGTGGAGTTATTTTGAACTTTTTGACGGGTTCAAGGTTGTTTTGCATTTTCTTCTGTTCTTGCTCTTTTGAACAATTGATTGATTTGATTGTATGATTTGTATGATTGTGGTGGGGAGAGACGCACAAAAGGGACATTTTAACTTTTCTAGCATTATCATAATCATCTCTGCTATATCATCAGGATCCATTTCCATCCAAGGACAGCAACAACAATCCACAGCAAGAACGCGAGCGAGCAAGCAAGCAAGCAAGAAAGCAGAACATCCATCCACCATTGCTGCACAAAACTCACACCTCGGTCATTAAATGACTGGTTCGGGGTAATTGCTTGCTTGCTTGTTACTTGCTGGCTCTGTTTTGCCTCCTTTGCAAATCAATTCCTTTCTGTTCCTCGCTATCTCTGCTCATTTATATATTGTGTTGTATTTTGTTGTATTGTGTTGTGTTGAATTGTATTGTGCTCACCTACATCACCATTATGTTTCTATTGTTATTTGCGCAATTCGATAGTTGATGCTTTGATTTACAGTTCTCTCTCTGTCTCGCTCTCTCTTGTCCGCACTCTCTTTCTTTCTCTTTCTCTTCTCTGCTCTCTCTCTCTCTCTCTTCTCTGCGCGCGCGCTCTCTCTCCTCTCCTCTCCTCTCCTCTCCTCTTCTCTTCGTTCCTCTTCTTTCCTCTCCTCTCCTCTCCTCTCCTCTCCTCTCCTCTCCTCTCCTCTTCTTTCCTCTCCTCTCCTCTCCTCTCCTTCTAACAATCCATATAGCAACAGAAGAAAAGAAAACGCGCCAAGAGATCCTAGAAATACATACATACATCCATCCACACATACACATACATACATACATACCTACTCACCCACCGCCCTACCTACATACATACACAAACGCAATCCCAAAATCATCTTGCAATCTGATTCGGCCATTTTACCGTACCTCACTACTCTCACACTACTCGTACACTACTCAACGTACCGTGCCCACTCCCGCTCTTGACTAAGGCGCAAGTACGTACCAGGTTACTCTTAGATCCAAAAACCCCAAACTCAAAACTCAATCTAAAAGAGTACCTTAGCTGGGTACATATCACCATCCCACCTTCACGCACGCGAAAGAAAGAAAAAAGAGGGAAAATTGGAAGAGAAACGAGAAACGAAGAAAACGAAGAAAACGAAAGAATCCTTGACTACCTGAATCCCAGCTCCCGCCTCAGCTATTAAAGTTCACAATTGACAAAGCACCCCCCCTTCCACCCAAAAAAGATCCCAGGACCTAGATAACCACTTATTATTGATTCGATTGTTCTATTATTCAATTATTCAATTATTCCCAATTATCCTTTTATTTATCCATTTATATTATTATTCATTTATTATTTATTATTTATCCAATTTTCTCTCAACCAACCTAAAAGCCCCCTCAAGAATTATTATTCATAAAATCTTTCTCAGCAAGCAAGCAAGCAAGAAAGCAGGAAAGAATCGAAAGTAACCCTGAAAGTTGCATTGCAGAGCAGATCTTGAACTCTACTTGAAAGGGTTTAATCAATATCCAAGGTAACGTATGCTTTACATTTTCTCATGGATCTCACTTCTTCTGTCGCGCCTTGCTCCAGCGCAAAACTGTATTCAAGGGACCACTTGCTTGGTACCCGGGTAGCTCTTAGATAGCTTATTACTCCTCTACCTTACCTTACCTTACCTTACCTTACCTTACTTTCCGAGGGAAATATGGCTGATCATCTCAAACCCTGTTCAAGCAGACCGGTTTACCATACCATCTAACCTTCACTACTCAGTTGCGCGGCATTCGTTACATCACACACATGATTACCTACACGTCAGTCCGTAATACATACTTGCGCAGATGATTCTCCACTGAACTCTTCTACGCCTCTGTGTTCTCCCTCGAACCTGTAAGAAGCCGCCGCGCTCGACCGCAGTCCATGGCCTTAGCTGTTGTGGTCACTTAACTTTTTTGTATGAATCGCAATGATGGACAATGGTCAACCAGATCCAAAGCGACCAAGATTAGGAGCCGGTCCTGCTTGGCCGATCGAGCAGCCCAATCAGCCCAACCCTTCCAGGGCCCTTCCTCCTTTACAACCTCCCTATAATAGCGGTCCATTCTCTCGTCCCGATTCTCATGCCCACCCCCTCGATAGACGACCTCCCCACCCCAACTTTCAAGAACATCAAGACCCTCATCGCCCTAACTCAGGACATGCGCATGTTTACCACAATATACATAATCAACACCCACCACCACCTCCCATACCTTCATACAATGGACACAATGGGCACAATGGCCCTCGAGAACCCATCGTGAAGCCGGACCCTTCAGAAGAACCTCCACAACACAGGCCACCACCGACAACCAATGGCGCAGATCATCATGTAAATCTACCTTACGCTGAAGAAAGAGGAAGGCCTTTTCCACCAAGATTCGATCAACCTCCACCTCCGCAGCATACTCCGCAACACACTCCGCAGATGTATAATAATAACCCCGCTCCTCCCATGTATCAACCTCAACCCCCACCTCCCTCTACAAGTCCGATGACGACACCGACATTCGATGGGGCTATGTCAATGTATGGCCCGCCACAAGGTCACCCCCATCCTCCACCTCGGGAACAGTATTCAGTCACACCTTATTCTCAACCTGCAAAGCCTCGAAAAGCGCAACGCGCGGCTCAGGCATGCGATAGCTGTCGCAATCTGAAGGCAAAATGCGACGAAGGGCGACCGGCTTGTGGTAGTTGTAAAGAGAAAAATTTCGAATGCCATTATCGAGATCCACCACCTAAACCGTAGGTTCAAAAAGATAATTGGAATGATACGCTGCTGACCATTGTAGAATTGATAAAGCTTCCACGGACATCATCGAGGCCTTGATACGATTGGAACACCGCAACGCAGAGTTATTCAATGTTTTGCAGACAGGTCTTGAATCATTGAACAAACGAGTGGACGAATTACAGGAGAGAGTTGGAGCCGGCCGGCCTCTATCAAGTATCGAGGGGCACATGAAAGAAGAAGGGAGAGACGATGTTCAGTTACCTGATGGTGAATTCGGAACATTTCATGGCTCGAATTCGAATATTCTTCATGATGCCACGCCCATAGATCCGCCAGTGGTAGGTCCAGTACAGCCACTCGAAGGATCCACTCCCGGTGCACTCGAGGAGGAGGAGGAAGGCGACCCTGTGCCGCCCGGGCAACCATTAATACCAGTGAATCACACGACGGGCGCAGCCAGGCTTCTGCTAGTCCCTTCTGTAAAGCAAATGATAAATGGTGGAGGGGGCTTACCCAAGAACGTGAAGGACGAAAAATATCCAATGCTGCAAGAAGAACGACGTGGACTTCTAAGATTATTCGGAAGAGGAGAAGGAATTGATTTAGCTCAAGGCTATGATCGAGATCCTATGACGGATCACGCCGATTCTATAGTCGATACAAGTTCCGACGTCTCATCTCCGGCTGGTGAAGAATGGGGTCAATTGGGTGGTATGACGCCGCCATCTAGTGCGCCAGATTATCCTCCACCAGTTGTAGGCAGTATCATGTCGGATGGGATGCCTGATTTCCGAAAAAGTGTAGTTTTGGAATTGGTCAAGAGTTACAAGGAGCATATGAATATTATGCATCCAATTTTGATACCGAGGCGGCTGGATGCTCTGGTCGAGTCATTTCTCAAATCCATTCCATCAGATTCCGCGAAGCCAAAGCAAGTTCAGAACTTGGCTTCACAACATACCAGTCATGCTGGTTTCGTGAATATGAAGCCGCCCGAGAGTCCAGGGAGCAAGCGGAAAAGATCACCGGGAGTTGGAGAACCTCCAGAAATCTCAGTTGCCGGTGGTTATGGGACATTCGTCAAGCCAGGCCATCCAAGTCGGTCAATCAGTACAGCTTTAGTGCTGGTGGTTTTAGCGCTCGGCAAGATTTGTCAGGAACGACAGAAGATTCCCGAGCTTCCTTCCGACAAGGATGTTGAAAATCCTTGGGGTCATATCAATTCTCCAGTTGTACGAAATGGCCATCCATCCCCTATTCAAAGCTCTCCAACCCAATCTTCAGAATTACCATCGCCTCAGGAAAATATTGATCGATTCTATCCCCGCAGCCGAAGAACTTCGATAGAAGGTGATTCATATTTGGCAAGAAGTGGCTTCAGACCTAGGAATGTCGATGTTATTCCCGGTTTGGCATATTTCGCACTGGCTACAGATATTATTGGAAATCAACTTGGAGGAAACAGTCTACAGCATGTCCATGTGAATATTTTAGCTGGTCTGTATCACGGACAACTTGCAAGGGTTTTAGAAAGTCATTCGTACATTCATCAGGCTTGTAGAGCTTTACAGGTTATTTTGAGACCGTAAGTCTTGGCGAGGTTCTGAATGAAATGCGACTAACGTAGACATTAGGAAACTGGATCGCTTCAAAAAGTTAAAGCAAGATGGGCTCCCCGTGCTGGCAAAGGACAACCCGCTAATTTTCGCATTCTGGACGTGCTTACAACTTGAAAGGTTTGTCAATCTCGCCTAATTGGTGAATCGGAATTCTAACATCACATGATAGCGATATTGTAGCAGAATTACCTTGCCCGCATTCCGGCATCCTTACATTCGAAGAGAATATGCCAAGTCCAAATATCGTTGAAGCCGTGAAAGAAGGTTTCGATCAGATGGTTTTGTTGAGTTATCAAGGCCAACTTTACCTACGCAAGCATCTCAATCAATTGCACAATATGTTCTACAAACCTGATAATGGTATGTTTCGAATTTCTTAGATTAGTTGAAAACTACTAACCTTTTCCGAAAGACTCTCAATTTCCTTCTGTATACACCCGCCATGATCCCAACCATTTCGAGTCAATAGCCACCGCAGAAGAATTTCTTTATCGATGGAAAGAAGCTGGAGGAACAAGTACCTGGCAAGAGAATGACCCTCCAGCGAGTGACATTCTCACAGCGCGAATGAGAGCCAAGTACTACGGCGCTCAGGTCATCACCTACAGGAATTTCGTTTTGAAGATCTTGGAACATTCACATGCGGTTTCAACCTCAAACTCTGTAGAACGCGCCTCAGATGATTTCCGAAATGGTATTGAGGTCCCGAGCATCAATAAACACGCGACATCAGCAGAGGAAATCGACGAGAAAGCATTGGCTTATGCAAAAAATGGTATCCAAGCACTTGTTAATAGCACCAGGGCTTTTCATGGTCTAGGCGAGGGTAGACTTTTCGTCACGAATCCATGGGGGACTGCACATGCGTAAGTGTACATGCACTTATATTGGATGAGCTATATACTAACACAGCAAATCAGGCAATGGGGCAATGTGCTTACTCTCCAAGCAGCATGGAACGACCATATCCTCCGACCATTATTCGACGGGATTCTTGATAAGCAAGGGCTCAGTGATCTTCTTAAGAGAACTCTTAGTTTCCTTGGGATCGTAGCAACACGATCATCGGCTCTCTATACCGATATGAAAATCCTGGTCAATGCAGGAAAATATACTGGTCTACTTGAGAAAGACTATCAGGCACGTCAAGTTACCACTTTCGCAGCAGGTTTTACTAGTTTCTCTAATTCCTTCTCGTGTTAACTTTATACACCTATTCGAATCAGGTGGTAAATCTACTACTGAGAGTGGAATTGTCTTTGCGTTGACATCATTGATAATTTTCTACCTCGTGGAGTGTAGCTAATAATTTTTCTCTCATGGTATAGCTTCCGAAGAGTTTGCGTAAGAAACCGTTAAAGTTGAAGCAGGAGAAGTCGAACTTCTCGGATGCTTCGAGTTGATATTTGTATTATCAAATCTGAAGAATCTAGAAGGGGAAATGCGTATACAATTTTGTTCTTTTTCAAGAAGAGAATGACATACTCGCATACTCGCAATTTATATACGTCATATACATCTACCTCTATTACTTACCTCTCTAATACCGCATCCGATGTATTATGTCTATCATCGTTGGAATCATTTTTATTCATTGTTTGGTTTGGGAAGTCGGTCAAGTCATATTGGAATGGTATTGACCTTGACTTTGGCTGTTTATGGGCGGTTAAATCATGTCGTTGCATTTACAAATATATGGTTGCGTTGCGATTAGTGCGATGGGCAAGCGTCTTGATCGCATCTCATGTTGATATCCATCTTTGTCTATCTTATCATGGCGGCTCAAGCGGATCTTGAATGTCTGGAGATTGGGAAGGAAAGGACTTTTGCGTGAACATTGTGTGTGTGTGTGTGTGTGTGTGTGTGTGTGTGTGTGTGTGTGTGTGTGTGTGCGGGCGGATGGATGGATACCGTGGGATAAGTTATATACCGTTAGCAACTAGCTAGTGAGTATCGTACATATTTACATACATACATACTTTTATATATATATACATACGTACCTGCATGCATGCATTTTGAGATGGGTGGAGGCGACATTTGGTTTTAAAAGGGCATTGTTTTTGTTTTGAAAGAGCGTAGGGTTTGTGCCTTGTGTTTTATGTATTTTGTATTGATTGGGCGTATTGTGTTATTGTTGTTTGTTATCATCATCATCATCAATATCATCTCGTAGAAGCGAGCTAGCAAATGCAAGGCAAGCAAGCAAGAGGAAACAAGCGAGCGAGCAAGTAGCATTATTATTATTCTTGTAGTCGTTATATAATAGCATTTTATTATTATTCATAGTAAATTACTCTCATGCCGTCAATATTGTACTTGTTTTGCTTTTAGGATTCTTGTATTCTACGAGAGACTCTATGGTATACTAGAATATACGGTAGGTTCTATATTGGATTCTAGATCAAAAGTATGAATAATATCTACCTAGTCTAGTCTGAGATGACTAGATTCGAGCCTTTTATTTTTTATATAGAATCTTGTTTAGAAGGGCTGGAGATCTATCTGTTAATTGGGAGTAGATCCTGTGGCAGATTATGTTGTTAAATGTAGGGAGTATGGGGGGTGTGAGGAGTATAAGAGGAAGATATGAGTATTCGAATAGCTTTTGAGGGACATAAGAGTAGTTTGTCGTGTCATCTACTTATTAAGAGCTTTGATTGAGTTGTCGTTTGGTTCCTTCTTGTTGTGTGTGTGTATGTGTACATGATGGGAGTTGAGGGGAGGTAGGTATTCTTGATGGAAGGTGTCATGTGTATGGACGGTAGGTTCGTAGATAGGTGGTATAAATGCCGATCAATTGTAGATTGTACATAGGTACATACATATAGATAAAACGCCGACATTCATGACTTATTTCATGGACTTTCCTCGGATGTGTGTATATGTTGTATATGTATATGTGTGTGTAGGTAGGTATCTAGGTAGGTTTGTATATGTATGTACGTATGTATGTATATTTTCACCACCTACAAATACGAGTAGACTCTAGTTGGACATATATACGAGAAGACTAATGATATGATACTAAAAGACAATTACAGCAAAACCTCTCTATAAGAATACCGGTTTTTGTAGTCTTTTTTAAGGATATATAGAGGTATCCTTGTAGAGAGGTTCCGCTTAATTCCGATATAGTAGTAATTCCCTTCCGATTAGTCCCGATCGGGCTATATTCTGTAATATCACGGAATTCATTGTATAGTGTAATCTCACAAGTATTAATTCTAATACTCTTTTGGAGTACTTATTTTTATGATTATTAATATTATTTTATCTATTTTATTTGTATGCTTTATATATCTAATTAGGCGAGTATTTTGTCTGATCAGAGTATATAAAGTAGGTATGATTATTAGGATTATATTTTAAGTTAATTTAGTTTATTATTATTTTATATATTTATTTTCAAATCAAAGTGATTATTAGATATAATTATTATTTTTATAATAGTTATAAGTCTGGTTGGTATTTATATTGTATTTTTATTATATATATATATTTTTTAATTATTTTGATTTATCTATTTTTTCTTATTTCTTTTTAGAATCTTATTATATCGAAATCCAATTTTTTAGAAGTCATTTGACTTATTATTTATAAATACTAATCAAAATAGTTTTTAAATTTATAATATTTTTATATATCAAAAGGTATCTGGAAGAATATTAAATTATCTAATTTTAAATCTATTTCGATTATTTTAATCAATTTCAAAGAATCTTTGGAAGATAAAAAAACTTTTTATTAATTAATTTATATTTATAATAAAAACTGGCTTACCAAAAATCTATCTAAACTTATTATGATTATTAATTTTATAAGAAAATACAATTTAAATAATTAAATAAAATATCTTTTTAATTTTGATATTTATAAATAATCTTAATAAAAGGATTTAAAAGGAAATATTAAAATAATTTTATTATTATTTTTTAAAAAACTAATATTTAAACCTATAAAACTTAAAATAATTACTTTTTAAGATATTTCAATCAAGTATTTTATATTTCAAGAAGAATATTGATATCAAAAAGATAAATATAATATTATATATAAATCATATTAGAATATCTATAAATGGATTACAAAAATAATGGATATATTTTATTTTATAAAACTTATTTTTAAAAACAATAATGTTAAAGCTTTATTATTCAAAATAATTATTTAAAAATTATAGGATAAACTTATATTTATAATAATAACTGTAAAATCTATTATTGTTCAAGAATATCAAAATATTCTTTAATAAATAATTATAAATCGAATTGATTTAATCAAATGATATAATAAATGGATTAGAGTTTATACAATTACAAAATTGTATTATATCAAAATGAAAAACAATTTAGTAATTATTAATTTTCTATAAGCTATGGGAGTATGTATACTTTTTATTTAAACAAATATTATATTTATTTAAATTGAGATTAATAATCAACTTAAAATTTTTAATTATTTTTTAAAATAATTTAAAAATATTTTTAATAATTTAATTTATTAGGATTTTTTAGTTTTTAAAGGTAAGAGTATATTTTTAATTATTAATTTTAAATTCAAATAAAATTTTAATAATTTATAAGAAAAACAAAGTAATATTTGGAAAAGAGTTTTTAAAAAAGCAAATAGTTGATATGAATGTTATCACGGAGGTAATAGCTATATCTAATAATCACTTTGATCTGGGAATAGGTATATAGAGTAATAATAAACTAGATTAACTTGAGATATAATTCTAATAATCATACCTGCTTTATATACCCTGATTAAGCAAGGTACTTACCTAATTAGGTATATAGGGCATATAAATAAAATAAATAAAATAATATTAATAATCATAAAAGTGAGTACTCCAAAAAAATACCGGGATTAGTGCCTATAAGGTTATATTATATAATGAATTCTGTAATACACCTTTTAAATCACTAGATACTTTGATAATCACACTAAGTAATTTGCATAATAAACAAAGAAAAAATTCTTAGATAATAAGCAGCATAAAAGTCGGTAAGCAATTTATTTGGATAATTGCTACAAATTTGCCTGCCGGGCAGATTTATTTATCAAATAAAGAAATGTAAAGTATATAAATACACAAAGTTTTTCACAAAAGAAAAGAATAAGTTATATTATTGATTCAAACAATCTGTAAAAGAATAACAATATTAAAATAAAGAAATTAACCCTTCAGATTAATATATATTAAAAATCCTAAATCATATTAATTATTATTAACTAAACATTTATATCAATTAATTTGATTAATCTATATATACAATACTTTTATAATAACAATAAAATTAAATAGAAATCAATAGATTTTTTAAGGGAATATAATAAATTAAAATAATTATAAAAAAAAAACAATTTCTTTTTCTTAATCTTTATATTTAATAATTCAATACATTCTTTAAATATATTTTCTCCTATCAAAAAGTCCCCTGATTTTATTAATATTTCCAATCAATATACTATCGCCTCTTTATATAATATACTAAAAAATAATATTCAATCTAATAAATTCAATACTCAATATATTCCTAATCAATTATTATCTTTAATTAAATTATTATCTCTAACTGAAATTCTATTATTTTTTAACAAAAAGTCTTTACAAATAAAGTCTTTTTTTAATAAATTTCAATAAAATCCTAATAACAATTTTTTAAAGAAAATTAAAACTATTTATAATTACCAAATTGAAATAAATAAATATTATATAATAATTACTTTTACAAATTATAGTAATCCTTTTATTGATAATAAAAACAAATATCATTTTCCTGATTTTTTTTTTAACAACAAAAGTTTTTTATTGAAAATATTTTTCTCCTCGAATAAATCTATTTCCACATTTAGATCAAATAAATCCCAGATTTCTACTCGCAAAGCTTATAATGAATATAAATAGAAAGATTCTAAATATAATCTTAAAAATAAGAATATACAAAATTCTATTCCCTATATAGAATATATTTATTCTTTTCTCTCTAATCATTATAAAAAATATAACAAATATTTCAAATAAAGAAATACTTCTTTTTTTTAATATTAGAAATATATTATATATATCTATACACCTTTTCTAATATATTTGAAATCTTTAGTTATTCAATTATTAAAGTTTTATAATTTTGAATTTATTATATTTTCTAAAAAGATATATTCTAATCTTTTTATTTTATTATAATCTATTAATATACTTTTTAAAAGATTATCCCAAATTAAAAATTGGCTTATATTATAATAACAATTATATTAATAATAATTAAAAAGAATAATGAATTTATTAATCTTAACTCTCTTTTATTACTAATATAAATTATATTTCTTTTTTTTATTCAATTATTATAATCATCCATTCATCCATTCCCCTTATTAAAATTATTATTTTCTTTTCTAATTAAAAAACAGAAACCCTTTTTTACCTTCAAATCCCCTATAATTAAGCATATAAAAATCGAAGTATACATTTCTGTAACAAATCCAAAAACTCGATTACAGTTTGTTTATTCTATTTCGAAAAATAAAAATAAAATAATATTTGATATTAATAATAATAATAATCTTGATAATAAATACAATATTATTAATAAGAATAATATAATTAATTTTAATAATAAATTAATTAATAAAAGAAAATAGTTTGATTTGATATAACTTAATATCGAATATACTAAAAAGAAATATAAACTGAAAAAAAAAAATTTTATTTGATTTTATTAATTTTAATATTCACATCTTGTAAATTCAAAAAAAATATAAAGTAATTAAACTTTTATTATAATAAGTTCTTAGTTAATTTATTTACTATTATTTCTATTATAAACAAATATATAAAATAGAAATTTTTTTTTAAATATTCCTAATATAATTATATATTCTATATATCAATATATTTCAATTTAATAATAATTCTTTTGTTTTTTTTTATTACTAATCTAATCGTTTACTAATTATTATAAAAGATTATAACTGATTGCTTAACTACAAAATTGATTTTTTTAAAAAATTATAATATAATTAATATTTCTTTCGATATATACTTAACATCAAGTAATTTGATTTCAATAATAAATATAATTACCATATTTTACCTTGAAGTTTTCCATATTATTAATCCACCAAACAATGAAATTATAAAACCTTAAAATAATTTTTGTAATTTTTTATTATTAGTAAATAAAATATTTAAAAAAAATAAAAACTATGAAATTTACTTTTAATTATATCCAATTAAATAATATCTTATATTTTAGAAATACTATATACAATAATTAACTATTTTTATATAATCCAGAAATAGATTAATTAAAAAATAACTGAATTATAAAACTATAAATATAATATTTATTCTAATTATAATTACAATATATAACACTAATTTTACCTTCTTTTAATAGATTTATATAAATATAATAATTATATTTCTATTATATTTTATAAATTCTATTATTAATAAAAAAATATATACATTACTATTATTGAGATTAAACTTTTTTATAATTTTTTTAATATAAATATTGTATACTAACCAAAGTTTTCCTATTTTTTAATTATAAATAATCCAAATACCCAAAAACTACTCTATATCACCTAGATTTCTCAGTTTATAAGCAGCCTTGATATTAGAAATAATACCATTAATTATTAATACATTCTTGTAATAATATATAATCTATATATTATCCATAAAAAATAATATTAAAATAATTTAATCTAAATTTATAAAAAAACAGAGTTCCTTTTTACATTGATTTAAATCTAAATTTTTAAATATCTTACTAAAATCCTTAAACCATAATACAGGGAAATCTTAAAAATTATATAATATACAATTAAAAACTACATATTTATTTGATTTTTTAAATCTATTTAATAAATAATAAATTACAAGTACATCTAATAAATCCCTATAAATATTAACAAATACATTAACAATATCAAATTGCTTTATTTCCAGATTATATTTTATTATCAATATCATTACAATCCTAAATGATTTTCTAATAAGTATTACAATATAAATTAATTTGATTATATCTTTTATTTGAAAATTACCATAAACAATTAATCTCATTTAACATTATATTAAAAATCCCTACTTATTATATTTATATATAAATACCCATTACAATAATATAGAGATAATTAGTACATTTTATACATTAATTTTATACCATATTTTATAATCTTTTAGATTATTGATCTCAATCTTATATTTATATTTAAATTATTTTTTTAAAAAGTAATTTTTGAATTAATAATAATATTGAAATGATTTGGGTAAATTTGATAAATATAAATTGGATAATTTCTTTAGAGCTCTTTTTTTAAATACATTAGAAAAATTTGATTTTATTTATACAATAAAAATGATTATATTATATATAATAACAAATAAATAGATATTTCTTTATATATTTATATTTAAATAATTAGACTAAAATATTAAATAAAAATCTTTAATATAGGAATTACCTTCCAATAATAAGTTTACAATAAAAGTATTTATAAGTATATAATTATTTATAAAAAGATTATTTTGTAGTTTTTTTTATTATTGGATTTGATAATAATGATTTATAAATATATTGATATTAGAAGTTATATTATCAAAATCAAAAAGCTGATATTCAAATAAATTAAAAGTTGGATAAGGGATTTTGATTTTTATAATCCTTCATCTTTTAGATTTTCAATTAAAAAAAAATAGAATTTCATTTTTCTTGAATTGATTGATTGTATATATTGGAGGAGATAATCTTTTTGATAATATTACTTTTTTTACAATATAGGTATCCATAATATCAATAGAATAAATATTTGAATTATTTTTATACTTTTTATATATAATTTGAGTAATATTATTAGTATATTTATATTCTATATTTTCAGATTGATTATTATAATTATTTGGTATTAAAATAAAACTTATAGATTTTTGTAATTAATTAATAATGATTGTTTATTTTTGAAATCGATTTTTTGTTTTTAAAGTTTTTCCAAAATACAGAACCTTGTATATATTACTATTTTCAGTATTCCTATATAAATTTCCATTTTTTAAAGATATTTCTGAATTCTGTTTGTATTAAGGTATATCTGAAGTATACATAATAGTATTAATAAAATTAATAATAATAAAAATTAATATATTATTTTTTTGATTGATAATAATACCATCAATATCAATTATTTATTAAATATCAAGAATTAATATAAATTACTATAACTTTTGATTTATATATATATTAATAGTTTTATTTAATTAATCTATTTTATATATCCTTTCCTTAAAGAAAATAATATTTCAAATAATGATAACCTATTTGAGCTTGGATATTTAAATACAATAGATTAAAGAATCTAATATATATTTAATAAAATATTCAATATTTACTTTAAAATTAGTTTTATAAATTCTTTTGTTTATATCTAATTCTTTTTTTTTATTCAAAAGGTATATTTTATATTTATATTGATATATTCTATTCTAATTTAAATAAAGATTAACAATTAAATAATCTATAACCATTAGAGTAAATGATTATAGATATTTCTGAAATCAAATATTCAGTATTTTATTTAAGGATTTAAAAAATCGAGTTTTAAAAGAATTAATATTATATAAATAAATAACAATTTGTATTACTTTAATCTATAGAAAATCAGGTATACCTATAGAAATCTATATTTTGATTTATTTGATAATTATCTTTTATTCTATTCATTTCAATTTACTATTTGATTTATATATATTTAATAGGAATAACTCAAATTCTATATCTTTGATTTTAATCCAATTTTCGAATATAATATTTTTTATAATATTAATAATTAAGATATCATTATCCTATTTGATATAGATTATTAAAAAACTATACTTTCTGAATACCTAAATAAAAAAGTTCTGGATTATATTAAATACTTTATAATAAATCTTTTGATATAATAAAAAACTAAAGATTTTCCCATTAAATATATCTTTGATAATTAGAAATTAGAACGCTTTAATATATATATATAGAAAATCAAATAAATCCTATTGAATCTTATAGAAAGAATATAATAATTAGGATTTATTAAAAACTTATAATATTATTTGTTTTGTATATATACAAAAATAATTAATATATTCAATTCTAAAAAATTCTTTAATTTTTACATTCCTTATTGAAAAAACAAGATATTCGAAAATTTTTTTACCTAAATATTCTAATTATTTATATTAAAGTTTTATAGAATTTTTTCGAAATTTAAATAAATCTTTCAATTAGCAAAATAGTTTTTTAATATTGAAATTAAATATAGGATATATTAAAAGATTTGGATTTATAAATATCACACTTAAATTAATTAAATAAAAGGAAAATAGTTTATATTCTAAAAACAAAAAATTATCTTTACAAATATATTAAACAATAATATAACTATTCTTAAAATTATCCTTTTATAATATAAAATCTATTTCTAAAAACTATATTTCAATATCTAAAAGCTTTATTTTCAAAATAATATTAATATAAAATCTGAGAATATATACAATATTAAAAAAAACTAGATTATTTTTTGAATTTTAAGATTTTTGAAGAATATTCTTGATTATACAAATATCTTATTTAATAATCTATATTTTTGATATTCCTATCTTAATATAATCTAATATTGATAAAGATATATATTTGTATCTATCAAGAAGATTGATATTATTGATAAAATACATTACACTATTATTATTAAATATAATATTGTTAAAGAGTTAATAGAATAAATCAGAAATAGTAATATAAATCCTATGATTAATAGAATCTTGAATAAAATAAATAATTGTTCTTGATTTAGGATTTCGCAAATTATAAGATTAATAATCATTACCTTTTGAATTAATCTATTTTTTTTTTTTCTATTCTTTACACATATTCAACCATTAATTATTCTTAATTCTTTTTTATATATCATTACATTTCTTTTCTATTAATAAAATCGGATTTCAAAAATTATATTTTCTAATAAATATAAACTCTACCAATCAATATATCTTAAAATAATAATTTCCATTTACTTTTTTATTTTTCTAATCAGATTCTAACCTACAAAGACATTCATATTAATCATCTACCCTTTTGGGAACTCTTTTCCAAGCATTGCTTTACTTTCTTTATGAATTACCAGAATTTTATTTAGATTTAGAATTGATAATCAAGAATATACCCTTGCCTTTGAGAATTAAAGAGTTTTAATAAACTAAGCCACTAAAGATATCTCCGAATTATTTCAAAAAGTAATTAGAAATTCCAAATTGATTATTAATTTCGATTTGAATGAATATAGTGTTTGCCCAAGTAGAAAGTATATGTATTTTTATTATTTATAGGAAGTTGATAATTACTAAGTTATCTTCCATTTCGATATAATATAACTTTATAATTATATAAGCTCTAATCTATTTATTATATCATTTGATTAGATTAATTCAATTTATAATTGCTTGCTAAAAAATATTTCGATATTCTTAAATAATAATAAATTTTGTAGTTGTTGTTATAGGTATAAACTTATCCTGTAGCTTCTGAATGATTGTTTTAAATAATAAAGCTTTAATATTATTATTTTCAAAAATGAGTTTTATAAAGTGGAATATATTTATTATTTCTGTAATCTATTTATAAACATTCTGATATAATTTATACATAATATTATACTTATCTTTTTAATATTAATATTCTCCTTGAAATGTGGAGTATTTGATTGAGATATTTTAAAAAGTGATTGCTTTAGGCCTTACAGGCTTAAGTATTGATTTCTTAGAGGATAGTAATGAAGTTATTTTAATATTTCCTTCTGAATCTTTTTATTGAAATTATTTATAAATATTAAGATTAAAGAGGTATTTTGTTTGATTATTCAAATTATATTTTCTTATAAGATTAATAATTGTAATGAGTTTAGATAGATTCTTGGTAAATTAGTTTTTGTTGTAAATATAAATCAATTAATGAAGAGTTTTTCTATTTTTTGAAGATTCTTTAAAATTAATTGAAATAATTAGAATAAATTTAGAATCAAATAGTTTAATATCCTTCCAAATACCTTTCGATATACAAAGGTATTATAGATTTAAAAACTATTTTGATTAATATCTATAGATAACAAATCGAATAATTTTTAAAGAATTAGATTTTGATATAATAAGGTTTTAAAAAGGAATAAAAAAGAATATATATAAATCAAAGTGATTAAAAGATATATATATAATAAGAATATAATATAAGTACCAATCAGGCTTATAACTATCACAAAGATAATAGCTATATTTAATAATTATTTTGATTTGAAAATAAATATATAAAGTAATAATAAACTAAATTGATTTAAAATATAATCCTAATAATCATACCTACTTTATATACCCTAATTAAGCAAGATACTCACCTAATTAGATATATAAGGTATATAAATGAAATAGATGAAATAGTATTAGTAATTATAGGAATGAGTATTCCAAAGGAGTATTAGGATTAGTGCTTGTAAGGTTATACTATACAGTGAATTCCGTGACAAATGTTTTTGTAGATTAAAATCTAATTAAAAAAATAAAAAAGCAAATAGAAGTTATTATTCTAAAATATACTAATTAATAAAATTTATATTTATTAGGAAATATAATTTCTAGAATTTGATTTTATTTATAAAGAAAGAATATAATAATATATAAAAAAGGATTAAGGATAATTAATAATTGAATATATATAAAATATAAAAACAAAAAGGATAAATCAATTTAAAAGATAATAATCCTTAATTCTATAATTTATAAAACCTTAAATTAAAAACAATTATATATTTTATTCAAGGTTTTATAAATTATAAAATTTATATTATTATTTTTAATTTATTTTATTAATTTTTTAATAATATTATACTTGATAGTAATAATATAATATATTTTATTAATAATATTAATTTTCTTAATAAATACAAATATATATTTTTATTAATATTAAATTATATTAAAGTAGAAATATCAAAAATATAAATTATTAGATGAGGTATTTATATAATCAAAAATATTCTTTAAAGATTTCAAAATTCAAAAAATAATCTGATTTTTTTTAATATTATATATATTTCCAAATTTTATATTAATATTATCTCGAAAATAAAACTTTTAAATATTAGAATATAATTTTTAAGAATAAATTTTATATTATAAAAAAACAATCTTGAGAATAATTATATTATTATTTAATATATTTGTAAAGATAATTTTTTATTTTTAGAATACAAATCATTTTTTTTTATTTAATTAATCTGAATATAATATTTATAAATTCAAATTTTTTGATATATTTTATATTTAATTTCAATATTAAAAAATCATTTCATTAATCAAAAGATTTACCTAAACCTCAAAAAGATTTTATAAAATTTTAATATAAATAATTAAAATATTTAAATAAAAAAACTTTCGAATATTTTATTTTTTTAATAAAAAATATAAAGATTAAAGAATTTTTTAGGATTAAATATATTAATTACTTATATATATATATAAAATAAATAATATTATAAACTTCTAATAAATTCCAATTACTATATTCTTTTTATAAAATCCAATAAGATTTATTTGATTTTTTATATATATATATTGAAATATTCTAGTTTTTAATTATCAAAAATATATTTAATAAAAAGATTTTTAATTTTTTATTATATCAAAAGATTTATTATAAAATATTCAATATAATCTAGAATTTCTTTATTTAAATATTTAGAAAATACAGTTTTTTAATAATCTATATCAAGCAAAATAATAATATTTCAGTTATTGGTATTATAAAAAATATTATATTTGAAAATTAAATTAAAATTAAAGGTATAAAATTTGAATTATTTTTATTAAATATATATAAATCAAATAGTGAATTGAAATAAATAGGATAAAAGATAATTATTAAATAGATTAAAATATAGATTTTTGTAGATATATTTAATTTTTTATAAATTGAAATAATATAAACTATTATCTATTTATATAATATTAATTTTTTTAAAATTTAATCTTTCAAATTCTTAAATAAAGTATTAAATACTTGATTTTAGGAATATCTATAATTATTCGTTTTAGTAGTTATAAATTATTTAAATATTGATTTTTATTCAAACTGGAATAAAATATATTGATATAGATATAAGGTATATTCTTTAAATAAAGAAAAAAAATTAGATATAAATAAAAGAATTTATAAAATTAATTTTAAAATAAATATTGAATATTTTGTTGGATATATACCAAGTTTTTTAATTTATTGTATCTAAATATTCAAATTTAAATAAATTATTATTATTTGAAATATTATTTTCTTTAAGAAAAGGATATATAAAATAAATAAATTAAATAAAATTATTGATATATATATTAATTAAGAATTATAATAATTTATATTAGCTTTTAATAATTAATAAATAATTAATAAATAATTAATATTAATAATATTATTATTGATTAAGAGGATGATATATTAATTTCTATTATTATTAGTTTTATTGATGTTATTATATATATTTTAGATATATTTTAATATAAATAGAATTTGGGGGTATTTCTAAAAGATAGAAGTTTATATAGGAATATTGAAAGTAGTAGTATATATAAAATTTTGTATTTTGAAGAAGTTTTAGAGATAGAAGATTAATTTCAAGAATAAATAATTATTATTAATTAATTATAAAAATCTATAAATTTTATTTCAATATTGAGTAATTATAATAATCAATTTAAAAGTATAGAATATGAGTATATTAATAATATTATTCAAATTATATATAGGGAGTATAAAAATAATTCAAATATTTATTTTATTAATATTATAAATATTTATATTATAAAGAAAATAATATTATTAAAAAAATTATTTCTTTTGATATACATAATTAATCAATTCAAAAAAAATAAAATTCTATTTTTTTTTAATTAGAAACTCAAAAAACAAAGAATTATAAGGATTGAAATCTTTTATTTAATTTTTAATTTATTTAAATATTAATTTTTTGTTTTTGATAATATAATTTCTGATATTAATATATTTATAAATTATTATTATCAAATTCAATAATAAAAAAGACTGTAAAACAATTTTTTTATAAATAATTATACATTTATAGGTACTTTTATTACAAACTTATTATTGAAAAATAATTCCTATATTAAAAATTTCTATTTAATATTTTAATTTAATTATTTAAATATAGATATATAAAGAAATATTTATTTATTTGTTATTATATATAATATAATTGTTTTTATTATATAAATAAAACTAAGCTTTTTTAATGTATCTGAAAAAAGAGTTTTAAAGGAATTATCCAACTTATATTTATCAAATTTATTTAAACTATTTTAATACTATTATTAACTCAAAAATTATTTTTTAAAAAAATAATTTAAATATAAATATGAGATTAAAATTAATAATCTAAAAGATTATAAAATATAATATAAAATCAATATACAAAACATATTAATTGTTTTGATATTATTATAATAGATATTTATATATAAATATAATGAGTAGGAATTTTTAATATAATATTAAGCTAAATTAATTATTCATAATAATTTTCAAGTAAAGGATATAATCAAATTAATTTATATTGCGATATTTGTTAAAAGATTATTCAGGATTATAATAATATTAATAATAAAATACAATTTGAAAATAAAATAATTTAATATTATTAATATATTTATTAATATTTATAGAGATTTATTAAGAATATCAATAATTTGCTATTTATTAAATAGATTTAAGGAATTAAATAAATATATAATTCTTGATTATATATTATATAATCTTCGAGATTTCTTTATATTATAATTTAAGGATTTTAACAAAACATTTAAGAATCTAAATCTAAATTAATACAAAAAGAAATCCTATTTTTTTATAAATCTAGATCTAATTGTTTTAATACTATTTTTTATAAATAATATATAGATTATATATTATCATAAAAATATATTAATAATTAATAATATTATTTCTAATATCAAGGCTACCTATAAATTAAGAGATTTAGATAATACAGAATAGTTTTTGAATATCTAGATTATTTGTAATCAGAAAATAGGAAAACTTTGATTAATATTGTTGGGATAGGGATCATGTGACTGACCGCACTAGCACATGCGCTAGCGCCCCCGCACTATAGTATATATATTTGTAGTCTTTAGCTTTTAAAATCAAAAGCAATATTACAACAATATAAATCATTAATATTATATTATTTCATTATCCTTATAGTAATATCAATGGGATACGATGACTCTCACCTGTACGTGGTGTATCCTACGAACCTTCGGTCGTGCGATCGGAGAGCTAAGTAGAGTCAGCTGGAGCCGGGTGGTGGTTGTACACTAATCGGAGGCCGTACTGGGAGCGAAGGTACGCGCAGCTGATCACCAGAGGGTGATCGCGAAGATGCTCGGAACAGAGGACTACCAGCAAAACGGAGATGAAAACCATTCGACGATGGAAGGGAGATGAGAGCGGGATTGATGCGGAACCATGCCTTTACGAATCTGTGTGGGGAGCAGAGCCAGAGCATATCGCGGCAGAGCGTCTGCGAAGCGGAACTAGCCCTTGAAACAGCGGATAATGAAGCTTCTATAATATAGCTGAGTCTGACTGAAGCCTGTGTTGGGAGCAGGGCCGATATCCTTAACTTGACGAACGTAAATCGACAGAACACCTCTGGGGCGCTAGCGTGCAGAGTTTTCACAACCCAACAATACGTACGATCTGCGGGTATACTGGATCGGATATTTACAAATGGTGAGGGGAGTAGTAGGAAGTATACAAAGGCTAGGACAGTGTCTACTGGGGCCGGCGGGAGCATATATGGAGTAGGAGGAGGGACGTTTTTAGCACCTTACCTCCGAGTGCGCGGGAGCGGCATGGCGGCGGAGGAGCTCCGGTACAGGAAGGACGCTTTTAGCAAGCCACACTCGACAATGCTCGATCGGTATTACGGCGGCGGAGGATCTCAGGCAGAGGCCAATCCTACGATATACATGTGCAATGCGCTCCTAGCGCTCTACTTTCGACTACAAACTATACATTGGGGGAGTGGATTCTACAAGCAGAGCTTTGGTTAGTGGGTTGGAAACACTATGGAAAGGCTGCCTGGCTAGGGGTCTGAAATAGCAAGCCTGCGAGACATAGTCGGCCTTGTTGTGTAGGAGAGATCCGGCAAGGTAACGCGAAACGGCTACTAGCCGCGAGGCGTAGCATATAATGACAGCGACAGCGACACTGTCTATATGGCTCGAGAGGACGGATGCGTGTGTCGGTCTATAATCGGATACTATAGGGCAGAGGGCATGATGGAGGTATCAGATAGGCTTAAGGAGCAAACAGGAATGGAGGCGTGGAGGAATGGTTTTGGTCCTGGCCGGAACTTCCGAAGGTAATCACACAATAGGTGGTTTAATGTAGTCAGAAGATTCTACAGAAGCCTAGTACTAGTGGCTTTATCACAAGTGAGCTGGGAAAGCGTTTGTAGGTGTAGCGAACCTACTTTATATTATAAGATATTCTAGAAAGTAGTTATAATATAATTCATTTCTGCCTCAACCAAGATAGGACACAGCGCTTTGGCTACGCGGACGATATAGCTTTATATCACACATCAAGAGACCTATCCACGAACATACGCGTGCTCCGCCGGACCGTACGACGCATTCTAAGGTGGGGAGATCAGAACAAGGTCTTCTTTGCTCCAGAGAAGTTTGAGTTGCTCCATATATCAAGAAAACATGATACTGCAAACCCAGCTATGAGGATAAATCGGGATCTGGTCATCACACCAACCCCCTTAGGACTCCCCAGCGGGGCTCAACCGGCACTACGCTGGCTGGGCGTTTTCTTCGATAGGCGCTTAACGTTCCTACAACATGTCAAGACACGCACTACGAAGGCTATGCGTATTGCATCTCATATTCGATCGATAGCTCACACAGCCCACGGTCCCTCTGCAGCCTGTCTGCGAAAGGCGATCATCACCTGTGTACTCCCTGTCGCTCTCTACGGCTCCGAGGTATGGTTCGATGGACTACACAGACCACGTGCAGGTGCAGGCCACACTCCGATCGGCACCGGAATCAAGAAACACGTTGATCTGGTTAGTAAGACGATACACAATGCAGCAAGGGGAGCCCTACCTGTCTATAAGACGACCCCAACGATCGCTCTCCTCGTGGAAGCCGGTCTCCCAGCAGGAATTGTTGCACTGGAGCAGGCCAGACTGAGGTTCGCATTTCGGCTACAGACTGTGGATGCGCAACATCTGCTTGTAAATCGACTGAAACCAGGCATCAAGAGAAGAGGACGGGGCACCGGCACTCTGAAGGAACCCGAGACGAAACTGCAAAGGATGGGACGGGCGATCCCTGTCACCGAGCGCCCCAAGCTCCTACGACCGCACTACTCCCCTGGGTGCCATATTGATCCAACGAACGGTATGAGCAAAGAAGACGCTGCAAGAGCATTCAAGGAGTGGTGGGACCTAATCCCTCAAGGTGACTACTCTATATTCTCAGACGGATCCGAACAGCATGACGAGAACGGTCACCGCGTGGGGTACGGCTTCGCGATATATCGTGGCAAGCAGCAGATTGACAGCGGCTATAGCCGAGTACGCGAACAGTCGCATGTCTTCGATGCTGAGGCGATCGGTGCGTGGCGGGGACTAGAACGTCTCTTGAGCATTGTTGATCGCCCCTACCAGGGAAAGATATGGCTATGCATTGATAGCACATCAGTAATCTGGGGAATGCGGGGAAGTGCAGCTGCCTCCTCTCAATGGGCATATCACAAGTGCCATCAAGCAATGAAACGCTACGATATCACAGTCAAGTGGTCCCCTGGGCACACTGAGATTGAGGGCAACGAGGCAGCCGATCGCCTTGCCGATCAGGGCACCCCTCCTACCTCCCCACTGGCTCCATTCTGCCGCTTGATCCTGGCCCCTCCTACCTCCCCACGGTCAGCAGCACCCGCTCCATTCTGCGCGCCAGATGCCTACACCTCGAAAGCAAATGGTGGAAGGAAAAGAGAGGCCTGACCTCTGAAATATATGATGTATGGCAACCGGTATATAATACCTCGGAACCGGGGAACCTCAGGCTCCCTCGCGGGATACTCCACAGACTCATAGCGATGAAGACCGGACACGGAGACTTCGCAGCCTATCATACTAGGTTCAACCACGAGAGCAGTACAAATACCTGCATATGTGGTAGTGAGAAAAGCCCACTTCACTTCTTTCAATGCTCAATTAACAATCAGACGCGCAGCGATTGGCCGCTCGCACCAAACCGCATTCGAGCCGAATGGGAAGCAATAGCATACATTAAATGTATTCTGCGAACACAAAACAGCTTTACTGATCTCCTCACCAGATCCAGATTCTACACTAGAATATGCCCAAACCATGCAGAATCACGCGTACAACAATTTGCTCCAACACCCTGAGGATGAGCTCTCTGCTTCAAACAACCTAAGACCCGCCCCGACCAGCCATACGCGCACCATGCGCACTCCCGACCGACAAGCGATCTACCTGATCATCCGCCGCCACCCGGACGATACACGAAACAAGACCCTCTAACAAAGGATCACTAACCACTAGACAAGAACAGCTGCAGGATCGCCGTGAGCGATACTAAGCGGAGGAACACCAGAGGCAGCAAGGCTCTGATTAGCTAACATTACACTACTATGGGCGGCGGGATTGCTCCCGATCCGTAGGCCCGCTCCTTAGTACGTCTAGAATACCCCTCGGGAGGTCAAACAGTAGACGTTAATTACTATAAATAAATAAAAATAAATAAATAGTAATATCAATATTGATTAATGATATTATAAATCAAAAGTTTAACATCTTAATTTCAAATACAATATAAGTTTGTAATTAAGATTAGTATTTCTTTGAAAAAGTATAAATTTTTGTATCAAAATAATGTAGTTTGATATTTGCTTTTGTATAAATAAGGATTGTTGATAATATAGTAATAGTTTTTGTATTTAGTATTATTCTAATATGGTTTAATATTGATAAATAAGTTTAGTTGGTAATATAGTGATGATTCTTATATTCAATCTTAATTTATATTTTATTTTTTGAAGTAATATATATTGAAGAATATAAATCAGTAGTTATTAGTTTGAGTTAAATATTATCTTTTATAAATAAATACAATTTTATTAAATTTGATAAAATTATATTTAAGTGTTTTATTTTATTTCATTATCTACCTATTATTTGTTAATATGGTAGGATTTTATAAAAACGATTTTATAAAATATAAATCTAAATACAAAAACAACACTGGAAGTGTGGTAGAGTTTATTATATTATCAATTATGTTTCAAGTATGACTCTCTACAGGGAATAAGATGGGAAGCATAGGGTAGAAAGTGATGGCATTAGGAGGACTAGTGTATTAAGTCTATTCTACAACTTCCGAGAGGAAGAGCTCTGTATAGGACAGAGCTTTCACTAGTACTAATTGGGGCTAGCTCCCCCTACTTCATGATTATGTGAACTATATCTTTCAATACTCTTCTTTGGGTTATTTGTAGTGATCTGTTATTTCTAGTATTTCTACGAACTTCTTGAATGTATTTTTGATTAGTGGTTTTGTTAATCCATTTATTATTATTTTGTTTGTAGGAATATAGTTAATATCGATCTTTTTTTTCTGTTTGAGATTCTGTATATAATGATATATAATATCGATGTGCTTTGATTTGTCAATTAGTTATATGTTTTTGATTAGGATTATAATTCTTTGATTGTTTTCTTTTATATCGACAGTGAATCTATTTTTTGTAACAAATTTCCTGTATCCTATATTTTGAAGTATTTGGGTTAGCTATTGGTCTTGCTTTGTTGTAATCGATTGAGTTATATATTCTGATTCAGTTATTGATATTGATATAGAGTTCTACTTTCGATTTATCTAGAATACTGATTCTTTTTTTAAAAGTACAACTATTCCTAATATACTTTTTCTGTTAACCATATTATTAATATAATCTGTATCAAAATAAATTACTAGATTTTGAATTCCCTCTAATCCGAAATGTAGCTTATAACTGATTGTTATTTATAAATAGCATATCACTCTTTGCAATTGATTCATATAAAACTCTACTAGATCTTTCATATATTGATTAAGCTTTTCTAAGCCAAAGGTTATATCGGGTCTTGAGTATACCATTGTATACATCAACTCTCTAATCATACAGTTATACTTGGTGGAATCTGCTTGTTTGTTGTTCTCTTGAGTTAGTCGAAATGCTTCGTAACCATTTATTAGTATTAAGATAGATCTAGATATTCCCTTTGTGAATCCGTACCTGCTTAATACCTTCTCGAAATATTATTCTTGATCAATATATAGAATCCTGTTCTTCCTATTTTTAGTAATTCTTATATCTAAAAGCTTTGAGTTCTCGATCTCCCCTAGGTTTTTAACATTGAAGACAGAAGTAAGTTGTTTGCTGAACTACAGTATATCATTTAAATTCTGTATTGCAACGGGAAGATTATCGATATATAATAATACTATAATCCCTTTGTCAGAGTGAGTGAACAAGTATGGGTCAGCTAAGCTTTGTACAAAATTCCATTCGATAAGTTGCTTCTTTATAAGGTCATTCCAATCACAAGCTGCCTGCTTTAGTCCGTACAGGCTATAAAGGACTTCAAAAATATGTCCTTGTTTAATATTAACTCCTTATAATATGGATAGGAATATCTTTTCTTTTAGCTTTGCCTCAGTAAACATATTTTTTATATCAAAATAATATGTCTTAAGGTTTTGTAATATTATAATTAATAGAAATGAACGAATTGTTGCTGATTGTATTGTAGATGCGAATATATCGAAAAAGTCTACTCCGTATTTTTGTGTAAAGCCTTTTACTACTAATCTAGCCTTGAATTGTTTCAATGATCTATCCACATTCAGTTTTGTTGTGAATACCTATTTTGTGCTGACTAAGTTGTTTATCCTATCGTTATAGATTTATTATCACATTTTATTCTTTTTCAATTCCTTAATCTTCTAATCGATAACCACTTGTTATTGTTTACTGTAAATTAAATCGTTTATTGTTTCCCTATATATTTTCGGGATCGGTATATCCCTTATTATTGTATTCATAATGATTACCTCTGAGATGAATACGTAGTCTTTACTTTATTGTTCTATAAAGAACTCTTGATCCGGTTTCAAATCTGTAATAATAGTAAGAAATGTACGTAAGCGCTTAGTGTTTTGAAAGTCAACTTTATTGTTTTATTCTCTTGATTTCTTTTTTGTTATTGATTCGATATCCTCTTCGATCTTTATAATCACATCTATTAGATCGACATTCAATGATTATACTATATATAGAATAACGATTTGTAGAATAGTTGCTGATCTTGATATAAATACCTCAACAAGATTTGGAATTTCATCCTCTGAATTGTACTCAACTGGCTCGATAATTGTAGATTTTGTAAATACTATATTTACAGTTTCAATTATAGTTTTGTAAAATCTTCTTACTAATTGTTGTTTTGGTAAAATGTTTTGTGTTCCCTATCCTTTTAAAAATTCTCTTCCTGAAATAACAAAGCGCAGCTTTAGGTCTATCTTACCTCCTGGTGAACCTTCGAAGAATGTACAATTGCTTGTTTTTATTATTGTATATCTATTTAGGGCATATATCCACAACTGCTTTGTGGTATAATTATTGTATCCAATAAACACACTTATTCTTGTTCTATCTACTAGTTTATTTCAACAAGCGCTACTGGGATAAGATACTGGATCAATATGAGAATAGCATTTTGATCTCTATATCTTGATATACTATTGATGGTACTATCCCGGTTTATGTCTCGTATGGTGATACTTGCTTTTTCTTTGTTTGTATAGTTATATCCCATTGTTGATTAACAGATATTTCTCTATATTTTTATCTAACCTCAAATTCATTTATTTATAATCCTATATATATCCTATTCCTAATATATACATCTGTTTTTACTATATAATCCCAGAATTCAACTGGCATCGCTAAGTCTTTGAGTATTGCACAAACATTCGATTAAATAGTTTGAATTGCCTGTTCGGCTATACCATTTTGATTTGAGGTGTATATGTATATTGATTGTTGTTGTATACCTAACTTATCTTACCATTCCTGCAATACTTTCTCAATCTCTGGAGTATTATCGGTACGTATTGCTCCAATTAGAAATCCACTTTCTTGTTCTATATTAACTTTCTATTTTTCTAATTCTTTGATGATATTACTTTTCTTTTTCAGATATATTACCCAAACTTTTCTTGTTTAGTTACAAATTATTTCTGTAAAATATTACTTCTTTTAAAATAATACTGGAAATAATCCTGATATATTCAGTGATATAAGAATTAATGATTGCTTCTTATACTTTATGAAAATTATACTATAATACTTTTTTATTTTTATTACTATATACTTCACAGGGTTTTAGATCTGCAAATAGCTTGATATCTTTTTTCAAAATTATAACTAGATATAATTTATTCAAGATTCTATATTCTATATATTCAAAGCGATGATACTATAACCAGTATCGGTTCAAGCGGTTTTGTTGTTAGGTATCTGCCTTATCTATCTTATCTTCACTGTAAACAATATCCTCAACTTCTAATAAAACTTTTTTATTTTTCTTTATGGCTAGAAGTATAGTATCAAAATTATTAATAACAGTATTTACAATCATATAAATTCCATAAAAATTGTTTGTAGATAGTAGAATTTTCCTGTTTCTATAAAAATACATCTTCTTATCATTGAAAACTCCTTTAATATTGAATTTTCTATAAAACAATCTTACAGATAACAAATTTGCTTTTAATTCTGGAATATGTAATATTTTTAATTTATATACCCTTTCATTTTATTTTATTTTTATTATTTTATACTTTTTTATAACCAATTCTCCCCCTTCAATTTTTATCTATCTTAGTCTAAAAAGCAACTTTAAACTAAATAAAAAATAGGATTGGTTAGTTATGTGCAACAAGTAGCCGGTATCTGCAATCCATTCTCTGGTATTGCTATGGAAGGATATATATACGGACTTATTTGGATGGTGGTAAGGTTCTTCCTCGTTTGAGGTTTCAGCTGCAATGTAATCGCGATCGCGTGTGGGGTGGAAGGTTAGATTGTTAGGGGAAGACTTATGGCTTTTCCAATTTGAGCTTATTTGATGTTTTGATAGGGATAATAACTTCTTGATCGGATTGTTCTTGATGTAGGCCTGGATACCTTCCTTGTGTGAATAGTTTTGTGTAATGTGATCCGGGTCGTTGCAATAGAAGCATTCTTTTTCTTTGCTTGAGCTGCGGGGTCTTCTCTCAAAACTTCGGCGACGGCCTCTATCGTATCGTCCACGATCTTGGCGGTTTTGTGCAATCATTGCCATGCTTGTATCTCCGTCCTTATCCGTTGTGAAAGTATTCCTAAAAGCAGCCGTTTCGTCTACAGCTCGGATCTTTTCAAACTTGATTATGAAGTTAAGGTTTTAAGTATCGATTACTTCAATAATAATATTAAAACACTCCAACAATCTTTGAATGAAGAATTTTAAAATAATATCCTCCATCAACAAATCCTTCTATACTGCCTCTGCTTCAATTATCTTTTTTTGAATTGAATATATTTCGCTCCAACCTTTCTCAACTATAATACCCTCCTTTAACTTCCATATTATCAATCGCATAAACTTGTTTCGCAATTCTTGAAAAATAATACATTTATACTTTGCCTCCAATTTGATCCATTTATCGCTAAACTCACTAGTATTTTCAATAAGTTTGTTATTTATATTACTAATATACTAAACAACAAAAAGCTTTACATCAGCTTGAACTTTCTCTATCCTATATACTATATTTATTAATTCAATGAAATCTATATAAAGTACTCTGCACACAGCCATATTGTTTGTAATAGCATAACCCCATCCTTTCTTAACAAGATACAGTTTTATCGTCTTAAACCAATAACGCCAATTCTTTCTGTCCAATATTGGGATTTTTGGTTCTCTACTATCAGAATCGTTTCCCATAATTACAGATGTTGTTATCGGTCTTGGTTTTGATATACCACAAAATAAGGATATTAATTTTCTTTCTCCCTTAACATAATTTGAGTTTTCATATAAAATAAATACATTTTTTCAGGGATTTTCGATTTCATATTGGTGAAGAGTTTTTGCTACAACTCTTTGTCGATGAGAAACCTCTACTACAACTCTTTTCGATTTGATTTAGACCTCTACCTTTCTCTTACACCTCTACAACTTATTCTCTTTGTTATATAAGCCTCTACCTTTCTCTTGATTGTATAGACCTCTACCTTTTCTCTTGCACCTCTGCACATTCCTTCCTGCCAATAATTTCTAACCCAAATACAAACCCGAATTTATAACCTGTTTTAAGTATAACTCTCTACAAGAAATAAGATAAAAAACATAGAATAGAAAGTAATAACATTAGGAGGACTAGTGTACTAAGTCTATTCTATAACTTCCGAGAGGAAGAGCTCTGTATAAGACAGAGCTTTTACTAATACTAATTGGGGCTAGCTCCCCCTACTCCATGATCACGTGAACTACACCTTTCAACAAATTATTATAATTAACAATTTTAATATAATAATTGAGAGATGGTAAGATAATCTAATCGATTTTATAAAACAAATAGGTATAAAAGAAATTAGGGATTTTTATAAATACAAACTTTATAAATATTAATAATCGAAGTATTATAATAACAAACTATAATCAAACTATTTTTATAAATTTAAATATTTCAATTTGGGATATTTTCAAGTAGTCAATATATATCTATTATATAAACTGAAATATAAATTATGTTTATATAGTATATTTATTATAAAGTATGAGATTTGTATAATACAATCTATTTATAATATTTTAATTAATATAATCTAATTATTATATAAAGAATAATTAAATAAAGAGATTGTGGATATACTTGTAGAGAAGGGATTTATATTTTAATTAAAGAGTATATAAAAAAGAATAAAAGAAAAAAATATTCGAGTTTCTGTATATGTATTATTAAAAGAACCTGAGGTATCTCAAGTGAGTGGTCAACCCGGATTATCAGATTTCAATCAATATAGATTATTATAAATACCAAATATTCTATCTCAAATTATAACAATTTCAGGATTCAGTTTTTTAGGTGATAAAAGAAAAGATATTGATATTAAACAAAAAACATTATTAAAACTATTAGTACTTTATTATTCTGAATTCGTTTTCTAATCTAGTATTGAATTTTTATAAGAAGAAAGTGAATCCAATTTATCTGTATATTTATTTTATAAATAAAAGAAATTATTATCTTTATAATTGGTTTTATATAAACAATTTCAATCTTAATTCAAAATATCTTTTTAATAATCTGAATCTTTATTATTATAATCATATTTATTATTACAGAAAAGAAATAATCAATTATCTAATAATCTATTTAGTAATAATAATAATTTAAGTAAAAAAGGAGAAGGAGATAATGAAAATAGAGGAAACGATTTTCTATAAAATGGTTATAATGAGAATTCATAAGGTAATTATAATAGAAATCTATAAAGTGATTATAATAAAAATTTATAAGGTAATTATAGTGGGAATAATAATAGTGGAAATAGAAACAATATAAAAAGAAAAGGAGGAGAAGATGATTTAGAATACAATTACAATATTCCAAAAATCTTTTCAAATCTATTACCAAAAATTATAAATATTAGTTAACTTTTTGGAAATTTTGTAAAACTTTATAATAAGGATAATAAATATAATAAACAAAATAACAATTTTATTTATAAATATAATATATTCTTTAATAATTGTTAACAAATTGATATATCTGATAATTTATTTTTAAAAGTATTTCTTATTATATTTATTAATATAATATTTAATTTTTATTATACAAATTTAAAAACTATACTGGTATTAATATAAGAAATTTGCAACTTATTTGTAATTATATTTGAAGATTTTGAGTATAAAAGGAATATTATATAATAATAGAAAGTTATTATATTAAAAAATGTAATAATATAATTTAAGAATAATAGAAAATCAATTATATATTATTTATAACAAATGATAACAAGATTACATTACTTGTATAAAGGATTTAATACTATAATTAGAATAAACAATTTATTTTATTAAAAGATTATTAATGTATATATATTAGTATTAGTATATTTTTTGACTTGTTTTTGTTCAATTAATAATATATTAAATTTTTTTAAAAAACTTTATTTAGTTATTATAATGTAAAAGCTAGTTTATCCAAATAGGAATACAATATTCTATATCAATCGAAAATATTAATATAAAGGAGGATATAATTAGAATAAAGGCTTTGGATAAGATGATTAATAATTATTTAAATTACGAATTAAAAAGAGATACTTTGTTTGTAAAAAGAACAATTGTTAATTAACTCGATATAGTAAGGAGGAGTGTAACGAATTATAATATAAATATAAGAAGCAATTTAAGGGAATTAATAATAATTTTGATAAAAGTTTTAAATAATTTCTTGTTGAATATAAAGATCCTAATTAAAACTATGATAAGGAGTCTAATCCCGATATTGATAAGAAAATTGAAGCTTACTTTGCTTAGTATGAATTTCAAGATTTATTAGTATAAGAATTATAATCGAGTTTTATTATTCAAAGTGGATTTATTAATGGTAAAAAGATTATAATAAAATTGGCTAATAAGATATTCATCTATGCCCTGATATATAAAATTCGAAATAAATCCATATTTATAAACGGATATGATTTGAAAGAATTTAAGGGTATTATTGTTGATATAACTATAGCATAATGGTTTATAATAGGATTTAATCAATATATAGTATATAAGACAATTATTGAAGATATTGTTTTAGATACAAGCAGGGTAGGAGTTGCAAATGTAATATTTGGAATCGAAAAAACTAAATCTTATAAATCGATTAAACTCTATTTACTTTTAGGAACTATCAAATTTTATATTATAGATATAGAAACACTATTTTTACTATCACTCGATAATATAGATTGTTTTGGTATATATTATAATAATATTATCGATGCTGTTATTGTAAGAATAGGAAAAAGTTATTCTTATATTCAATACAACAAGTATGCTATCCTTTTATGATAAATAAATATATAGCAGTTTATACAACAAATTATCGAAAATTGTGAGTATTATTTTATCGATATAGAACTACAACAATTATATCATCGCTTTAATTATCCATCAATATATAGGCTTTTACGAGTACTACAACAAGCTAGCTACAATAATATTTTAAAAATCAAAATTAACAAACTCAACAAGTTTTATTAATATTATCAAAAGTATAAAAAATCATCAAATCGATTTAAATTTAATCTATGAGATGATATTGATTTTAACTATTTAATTATAATTAATGTGATATATATTAATATTTATTTTATTCTATATATCATTAATAAGGGTATACAATTCCAAGCTATACAATAGCTAAACAATATTATCACGAAATATACTTTCGATATATTTCGAAAATACTGAATGGATATTTATACCAATTCATTGGATTTTATTATATATAATACTAAGAAGAACTTTGTAAATAAGGAATTTGTTCAATATACTACAACTATATCAACAAAAACAAAAAATATATCAATTAAGGTATATTGGTTAATTGGTATAGTTGAATATTATTATATAATTATTAAGAGAGTGTATGCTATTATCTCCGATGAGCTTGGTAGTTCTATTACAAAAAAGATGATATTATAAATAATTGTAAAAACAATAAATAATATTATAAAATCAAATAAATTAATTCTAATACTTCTAGTTTTTAAAATATATTCACAAATGTTTGAATCTGATCTACCTATACCTATAATTCTATAATAACAATTAGTAATTAAAAAAGTAATGAATGAGATTTATAAACTACAAGCAATATAATAAGTATTTAATACTTTGAATTAGCGAAATAGATTATTTATAATAGCTTTATATAATTTATTTATTAATTTAAAGGTTTGAATATAAAGAGAATATAAAGAATAAACGGGACTATATTATTTATTGGGTATAAAAGATGAGATATGTATAATACGATTATTAAGCAAACTAACAGAATTCCGTATTACTTAGATTAAACCTTATATAAAGAATATATAGAATTAGTTTTAAAATCAATCTTAATTATCTATTAAATCAATATAAATATTATCTATATAAACTAGATTGATATAATAAAAGCAATTTGTTATATTTAATATAAATATAATAATTTTACTAGAATCTAACAAAATTATATTTATTTCTTTATTAATAATTATTAAGAATAGGAATTTAAAGAAAATCTTTTTAGATATATCCAGAAACTTTTAATTTTAATAATAATAAATCCCTTAAATGATAATTCTAATATAATTAATACTTTTTACAAAAAAAGAAAATATCAAATTCATAGAATATCCATCAGATTTATTAATTTTTTTATCAAAAAAAGATAAATCTAATAATATATAATACATTGAGTATTATATAACATCTATTAATACCCCACTATCAATAATTTTTATAAAATCAAAACAAAAGAAAATCAATAGATTTATAAAAAACAATATTTTTCAATTCATAAAAATTACAAATATTCCTACAAATATAAGGATTTTTAATTCTTATTTTATCAATAAAATTAAGAATAAAAGAATTAACAAAACATTTCCCAAATTCCGATTAGTTATACAAATATAAAAAAATCAAGGAAAAAGTATTATTTTGATATAATTACTTATAATATAATATGTTAATTAATATATTATACTAACAATAATAGCTATATTATCTAAAAACAAAATAACTATAAATATTTGTGATATTATATAAATATATATATAATCGATATCGAATTTAATTCAAAAGTTTTATACTCAACTATTACTAGAAATAAATATTTTAAAGAACTTTATTCTATAAGTTATATAATCATTATATAATATCTCAAAAACAGAAAATCATTAATTTAGCATCTACTACAAGCATTATACCAATATTCTCAAAATAATACAATCGACCTACGATTCATGTTTATTATATATAACTAAAAATGATATAATATTCAGTATTATCAGATTACAAATGGATAATATATTTATTATAGCTAATAAAGTATTTGCAAATTATAAGTAAGCTGAATTCAAAAATACTAAATTCACAATAAAAGAATATGAAATATTTACATTAAATATACTATTCAAATTTAATAGTAATCTAATTATTTAATAGGATAATGGTACAATTTATTTTAATTAAAAAAAACAATATAAAAATCTTTATTTAATTAAATCAGAATTATTTAATATATAAAGTACATATAGCAAATTTAGAAAATCGGTAATAGCAAAAGATTAATATGTTGTATAATATATTCAAGAAATATATATAACAACTATATATTAATTAGAAATAGTCTTTGATTTGTTATATATAGTATAAATAGTTAATCTAAAAGAAAAAAATATTAATATTTTTAATAAATATATTTAATAGTAGATTGATAATTTAAAGAAAGGATTATAATTTGTATTATTTGATATAAATTCTCTCAAATTAGTTGTATTTACAAATACATTATTTATTAATAATAAAGATTTATTCTTCCAGATTAAATATATTATTATTTTAATAAACAAATTTGATAAAGCTAATATCATTTATTAATTATTAATTAAATATAAAAAAGTTATTAGAAATATATTAACATTAGAACTCTACAATATAGTTTTAGACTTTGATATTAGTATAACAATTAAAGATATATTTGACAAGATCTTTCTAAACCATAAAATACTATTAGTTATATATATCAATTTAAGGTTATTATATAACTATTTCACAAAACTTAATATAATTATTGAAAAGAGACTAATAATCGATATAATAGTGATTCGAGAGATATACAAAAAACAAAAGATTATAGAGATTAAATGAATTAATAAAAAATCTAACCCTACGGATGTAATGATTAAATCTAAATTGTATTAAGCCTTAAAGGATTTGATTGATAATAATACTATAAAGATTAAGGTTATAGAATAAGTTGAAAAAGATTAGTAGTATAGATGATTGTATTGGAAAAGGGATATTAGCTAGAAAAGATATGATATAATGACTTTAGAGAATCGCCAGTGTTGAGATAGGGATTATGTGACTGATTGCATTAGTGTATACACTAGTGCCCCTGTATTATAGTATATATATTTGTAGTCTTTAGCTTTTAGAACTGAAAGCAATATTACAACAGTGTGAATCATTAGTACTATATTACTTCACTATTCCCATGGTGATACCAACAAATATATAATATTTATATTAAAAAGATTACAAAGAAATTTAATCTCAATAATAATAATATATGTATATTTCTACCAATAATAGAATTTATGAAATATAATAGAAATGCAATTATTATATTTATATAAATTTATTAAAAAAAAGTAGAATTAGTACTATATATAGCAATTACAATTAGAATAGATATTATATTTATAGTTTTACAATTTAATTACTTTCTAATTAATTCATTTCTAGATTATATAAAAATAATTGATTATTGTATATAGTATTTCTAAAATATAAGATATTACTTAATTGGATATAGTCGAAAGCAGATTCTATAACTTTTATTCTTTTCAAATATCTTATTTACTGATAATAAAGAATTACGAAAATTATTTCAAGATTTCGTGATTTCATTATTTAATAAATTAGTAATATAAAAAGCTTTAAGGTAAAATATAATAATTATATTTATTATCAAAACCAAATTACTTGGTATTAAGTATATATCAAAAGAAATATTAGTTATATTATAATTCCTTAAAAAAATCAATTTTATAATCAAATAATTAATTATAATCTTTTATAATAATTAATAAATAATTAGATTAATAATAAAAGAAAACAAAAGAATTATTACTAAACTGAAATATATTGATATACAGAATATATAATTATATTAGGAATATTCAAAAAAAAGTTTCTATTTTATATATTTACTTATAATAAAAATAATAGTAAATAAATTAATTAAAAACTTATTATAACAAAAGTTCAATTATTTTATATCCCTTTTGAACCTACAAAATATAAATATTAGGATTAACAAAATCAAATAAAAAATTTTCCCTTCAATTTATATTTCTTTTCAATATATTCAATATCAAATTGTATCAAATTAAACTGTTTTTTTTGTTAATTAATTCATTACTAAAATTAACTATATTATTTTTATTAATAATATTATATTTATTATTAAAATCATTATTATTATTAATATCAAATATTATTTTATCTTTACCCTTTAAAATAAAATAAACGAATTATGATTGAATTTTTGGATTTATTGTAAAAATATATACTTTAATTTTTATATACTTAATTATAAGGGATTTGGAAATAAAAAAGGGTTTTTGTTTTTTAATTAGAAAAAAAGATAATAATTTCAATAAGAAAAATAAACAAACAAATAATTACAATAATCGAATAAAAAAAGGAAATATAATTTATATTGATAATAAAAAAAAGTTAAGATTAATAAACTTACTATCCTCTTTAACTATTACTAATATAATTATCATTATAATACAAACTGATTTCTAATTCAAAATAATTTTCTAAAAAGTATATCAGCAAATTACAATAAAATAAAAAGATTAGAATATATCTTTCCAGAAAATATTATAAATTTAGAATTACAAAATTCTAATAATCGAATAGTTAAAGGTTTTAAATATACTAAAAAAGGTATACAAATATATATAATATATTTCCAATATTAAAAAGAAAAAGCATTTTTCTATTTGAAATACTTACTATACTTTTTATAACAATTAAAAAAAAGAAAATAAATATATTTTATATAGAAAATAGAGTTTTATATACCCTTATTTTTAAAATTATACTTAAAA
Source organism: Botrytis squamosa (assembly GCA_014898485.2). Taxonomy (NCBI): domain Eukaryota; kingdom Fungi; phylum Ascomycota; class Leotiomycetes; order Helotiales; family Sclerotiniaceae; genus Botrytis; species Botrytis squamosa. Next base: position 298,280 of record RCTC02000009.1, read on the forward strand.
TCTTTCTGCTTATACTTATTATAAGCTTTATAAATAAATATCTAAAGCTTACTTGATTTAAATATAAGAATAAATTCATTTAAAAAAAAAGTATTTCTAATAAAAAACTTTTATTATTAAAAAGAAGATTAAGAAAATAATATTTATTCTTGTTATCAATAAAAAGATTATTATAATTTATAGAAATAATTATTATATAATATTTATTTGCTTTAATCTAATAATCGCAAATAGTTTCAATTTTTTTAAAAAGTTGTTATTAGGATTTTGTTAAAATTTATTAAAAAAAAAATTTATTTATAAAGATTTTTTGCTAGAAAACGATAGAATTTCAACTAGAAGCAATAATTTAGCTAAAGATAATAATTGATTAGGAATATACTAAATATTAGATTTATTAAATCGAATATTATTTTTTGATATATTATACAAAAAGGCAATAATATATTAATTAGAAATATCAATAGAATTAAAGGACTTTCTAATAGAAGAAAGTATATTTAAAGAATATATCGAATTATTGAATATAAAAATTAAGAAAAAGAAACTATCTCCCTCTTATAATCATTTCGATCTACTATATTCCTATAAAAAATCTATTAATTTCTATTTAATTCTATTGTTGCTATAAAAGCATTACATACTGTCACAGCGCCAAGTACTCTACCACTCAGCTATATAACCCCAAAAGGATATAAATAGTTTGATCAATATCAAACCTACTAAATAGAGTTATAACCAATCCATAATACTACTTCCTCTTTCAATTCCAAAATAAACATAGCGAAATCTTATCCCCTATTCCGGAATAGGATTACTAAGGATTCTAATAATAAAAAACTGATTATATACCTAAAAGTAAACAGAACCACTTTTCCCTAATTAATCGGATTCAATCACAAAAAAAGCCTTCGAATAAAATCAAACTAATTATTACAACACTAAATACTCTACCACTCGGCTATATAATCCCAAAAGAGTATAAATAGTTTAATTAATATCAAACCTACTAAGTAGAGTTATAACCAATCCATAACACATACACAGATCGATTAAATTAATTAATATAAATACCTAATTAATAACAATCAACATGACTCAGGATTTCTAATATATATTAATCTGAAAAATTAATTCCCTTACTCTAATATCGTTATTTTTTTATAAATTGCCCAAATCAACAATACAACTCATTCTTTTCTTTTATAGAAAACTCTATATATTTATACACCTTACACTCATTTATTTAATAAATAAATTTATTTAATAAATAATTTTGTAATAACTATTCGAATAAAATACTTATCAATATTTATATTACTCACTACCTAAAAATTTTCTTTTATTTACTATATAAATTATTTAATATAACCATTAAAGTATTTAGTAATCTGGGGGATATATTACGGAATTCACTATATAATATAACTTTATAAGTATTAATCCCAGTACTCCTTTAGAATACTTATTTTTATAATTATTAATACTATTTCATTTATTTCATTTATATACCCTATATATCTAATTAAATAAATACCTTGCCTAATCAGAGTATATAAAGCAGGTATGATTATTAGGATTATACCTTAAGTTAATCTAATTTATTATTACTCTATATATCTATTCCCAGATCAAAGTAATTATTAGATATAGCTATTACCTTCGTAATATATAACAATTTCGGGATTTTTTCTACTTTTACTATCATGGAATTCACCATATAGTGTAATTTTACAGGCATTAATCCTAGTACTCCTTTAGAATACTTATTTCTATAATTATTAATACTATTTCATTTATTTTATTTGTATACTCTATATATCTAATTAGATAAATATTTTATTTAATTAGGATATATAAAATAAATATAATTATTAAGATTATATTTCAAATCAATTTAGTTTATTATTATTTTATATATCTATTTTTAAATTAAAATGATTATTAAATATAATTATTATCTTTGTAATAATTATAAGTCTGATTAATACTTATATTATATTCTTATTATATATATATATTTTTTAATCACTTTGATTTATATATACTTTTTTTATTTCTTTTTAAAATCTTATTATATTGAAATTTAATTTTTTAAAAATTATTCGATTTGTTATTTATAAATATTAATCAAAATAGTTTTTAAATTTATAATATTTTTATATATTGAAAGGTATCTAAAAGAATATTAAACTATTTAATTCTAAATCTATTCCAATTATTTCAATTAATTCTAAAAAATCTTCGAAAAATGGAAAAACTTTTTATTAATTGATTTATATTTATAATAAAGATTGGTTTATTAAGAATTTATCTGAATTTATTATAATTATCGATTTTATAAAAAAATATAATTTGAATAATTAAATAAAATACCTTTTTGATTTTGATATTTATAAATAATTTCAATAGAAGGATTTAAAAAGAAATATTAAGATAACTTTATTATTATTTTCTAAAAAGCCAATATTTAAATCTATAAAACTTAAAATAATCACCTTTCAAAATATTTTAACTAAACATTTTATATTTCAAAAAGAATATTAATATCAGAAAGATAAATATAATATTATATATAAATTATATTAGGATATTTATAAATAAATTATAAAAATAATGGATATATCCTATTTTATAAAATTCATTTTTAAAAACAATAATATTAAAGCTTTATTACTCAAAACAATTATTTAAAAATTATAAAATAAACTCGTATTTATAATAATAATTGTAAAATCTATTATTATTTAAAAATATCGAAATATTTTTTAATAAATAATTATAAATTGAATCAATTTAATTAAGTGGTATAATGAATAGATTAAAGTTTATATAATTGTAAAGTTATATTATATTGAAGTGAAAAATAATTTAATAATTATTAATTTTCTGTAAGTAATGGGAGTATGTATATTTTTTATTTAGATGAGTATTATGTTTATTTAAATCGAAATTAATAATCAATTCGAAATTTCTAATTATTTTTTAAAATAATTCAAGAATATTTTTGATGGTTTAGTTTATTAAAACTTTTTAGTTTTTAAAGGTAAGGGTATATTTTTAATTATCAATTCTGAATCTAAATAAAACCCTGGTAATCTGTAAAAAAAACAAAGTAATGTTTGGAAAAAAGTCTTTAAAAGGGCAGATGGTTGATATAAATATTCTTGTAGATTAAAGTCTGATTGAAAGAATAAAAAAGTAAATAAGAATTATTATTCTAAGATATACTAATCAATAAAGTTTATATTTATCAAAAAATATAATTTCTAAAATCCGATCTTATTAATAAAGAAGGAATGTAATAATATATAAAAAAAAATCAAGAATAATCGATAATTAAATATATATAAAAAATAAAAAAATAAAAAATAAATCAATTCAAAAGGTGGTGGTTATTAATTTTATAATTTACAAAACCCTAAATTAAAAATAATTATTTATCTTATTTAAAATTTTATTAATTATAGGATTTATATTATTATTTTTAATTTATTTTATTAACTTTCTAATAGTACTATATTTAATAATAATAACATAATATATTTTATTAATAATATTGATTTTTTTAATAAATATAAATATATACTTTTATTAATATTAGATTATGTTGAGACAGAAATATCAAAAATATAGATTGTTGGATGAGGCATTTATATAATTAAAAATATTCTTTAAAAACTTTAGGGTTTAAAAGGTAATTTGATTCTTTTTAATATTATATATATTCTTGGATTTTATATCAATATTATTTTGAAAATAAAGTTTTTAGATATTAGAATATAATTTTTAAAAATAAATTTTATATTACAAAAAAACAATCTTGAAAATAGTTATATTGTTATTTAATGTATTTATAAAGATAACCTTTTATTTTTAAAATATAAATTATTTTCCTTCTATTTAATTAATTTGAGTGTAATACCTATAAATCCAAATCTTTTAATATATCCTATATTCAATTCCAATATCAAAAAACTATTTTATTAATTGAAAGATTTATCTAAATTTTAAAAGGATTTTATAGAATTTTAATATAAACAATTAGAATATTTAAATAAAGAAATTCTCGAATATCTTATTTTTTCAATAAGAAATATAAAGATTAAAGGACTTTTTAGGATTGAATGTATTAATTACTTTTGTATATATACAAAATAAATAATATTATAAGCTCCTAATAAATCCTAATTACTATATTCTTTTTATAAAATTTAATAGGATTTATTTGATTTTTTATATATATATATTAAAACATTTTAACTCTTAATCATTAAAAATATATTTAATAAAAAATCTTTAACTCTTTATTATATTAAAAAACTCATTATAAAATGTTTGATATAATTTAGAATTTTCTCATTTAAATATTCAAAAAGTATAGTTTTTTAATAATCTATATCAAACAGGATAATAATATTTCAGTTATTAGTATTATGGGAAATATTATATTCAAAAATTAAATTAAAATCGAAGGTATAAAATTTAAGTTATCCTTATTAAATATATACAAATCAAATGATAGATTAAAATAAATAGAATAAAAAATAATTATTAAATAGATTAATATGACGAACCCAACAATCGTTTAGAGATCAATCTTAGAATTAAAAGCTATAGAGCTAAAGAGAATATACTACAAAACTATATATACAATCAGCTCGAAGCTTAGTGCTATATTAGCCCGATTGGATACAATCATATATATAGCATAATACTACCCCCCCCTTCTAAAGAATTCATTTCAAACTTGTTTTAAACAAATAATTTAAATACAAAATATAATCACTAATCTTTTTTCTCATTATTAATATCACCATTTTCTTTATCATTTTTTAATAAAAATCCTTAATACACTAAGTATATCATAGTTAAGGAAAACATCCCAGGAATTATCTGTTTCTTTCAAACAATCTTCAAAATATTAATTATTAATAATCTTTTCTAAATCCTTACCTTTATTATTATCATATTCGAAGTTAGTAGGAATGATTGTAATAACTAAAACAAATTCTTTTCAATCTCGAATACCTTAATACGGATTAAACAAACAAAATCGTATCCAATAAAAAGTACTTCTATATCAAATATACTTATTTTGCTTATATAAAAAAGTTTTTTTAATAAGAAAAAACTCGGATACACAAAAATAGAATAGAATTGGGGTAAAATCGATTTGGATATTAAAAGGATTAAAAGTATTAATAATATTAAGATTACTAATATTTATTAAATTATAATTATAAAAATGAAATGGATTCTGCAATATATATAAAGCTCTAAATTTACTAAAATAAAATAATATAGGAAATCCATTTATTATACATACAACTAATTATTACATAATCTAAACAAAATCGGGATAAAAGTGGGATAAAAAAAACTATTAGAAAAAACGATTTTTAAAAGTTATATTGAATTTATTATAGAAAATCAAAATCTTATTCAAATCAAATCAATTCTGTTTTTTGGTTTTGTAAAGAATCCTTTCAAATTTTGTAATATAAGTATATAAAGAATCAATTTCTTACTTGAAATTAAACAATCTATTTTCAGCTTCTTAAACTTTATTCAAATTGTTATAAATATATATAAATTGATTTAGAATTGTTATATAATCTAATAAAATATTTTAATCAAAAAAAGAAAATTGAGATAGAATTATAGTTTATATATAAGATTCGAGATTAAGATAAATATAATAAAATTAAATTATAAAATTGCTAATTGCAATACCATCTATTTATAGTTTCACTCAAATCAAAAATAACTATATATCAAATTTCTAGGAATTATTACTAAACTTTTCAGGATTAGGGAAAAAGAATTTCGAATAGGAAAATATATATAATATAAAAATACAATCGAAAATTAGAAAGTATAAAAAAAAGATTTTATTATACTATCAAATCACTTTGCTACAAAACTCTTTAATTATATATAAGATTGTATCGATCTCCATAACTTAAGAAATTAAAAAAAAAAAAAAAAAAATATTTTCAAATAATATCAAAAAGATCTATATACAAACAAGAAAACTAGAATAATATGCCTAGACAAAAAGCAAATAAAGTATACATAAAAACTTTATTTATAAATATATACTAATATTATTTTATTTCTTATCTAAAAAAACTTTTAATAATATAACAAACCCAACAATCGTTTAGAAATCAACCTTAAAATTAAAAACTATAGAATTAAAAAGAATATACTACAAAACTATATATACAATCAGCTCAAAGCTTAGTGCCGTACTAACCCGATCAAATGCGATCATGTGTATAGCGTAACAATTAAAATACGGATCTTTATAGGTATATCTGATTTTTTATAGGTTAAAATAATATAAGCTATTATTTATTTATATAATATTAATTTTTTTAAAACTTGATTTTTTAAATTCTCAAATAAAATATTAAATATTTAATTTTAAAAATACTTATAATTATTTGTCTTAATAATCGTAAATTATTTAAATATTAATCTTTATTTAAATTGAAATAAAATATATTAATATGAGTGTAGGGTATATTCTCTGGATAAAAAAAAAAATTAGGTATAAATAAAAGAATTTATAAAACTAATTTTAAAATAAATATTGGATATCTTGTTGGATATATATTAAGTTCTTTAATCTATTATATCTAAATATTTAAGCTCAAGTAGATTATTATTACTCGAAATGTTATTTTCTTTAAGGAAAGGATATATAAAATAGATTAATTAAATAAAATTATTGATATATATATAAATCAAGAGTTATAATAATTTGTATTAATTTTTGATATTCAATAAATAATTGATGTTGATGGTATTATTGTTGATTAAGAGGATAATATATTAATTTTTATTATTACTAATTTTATTAATATTATTATATACACTTCAGATATATCTTAATATAAACAGAATTTGGGGGTATTTCTAAAAAGTAAAAATTTATATAGGAATACTACAAATAATAGTATATATAAGATTTTATATTTTAAAAAGATTTTAGAGATAAAAAATTAATTTCAAGAATAAATAATTATTATTAATTAGTTATAGGAGTTTATAAATTCTATTTCGATATTGAATAATTATAATAATCAATTTGAAAGTATAGAATATAAGTATATTAATAATACTATTCAAATTATATATAGGAAATATAAGAGTGATTCAGATACTCATTCTATTGATATTATAAATACCTATATTGTAGAGAAAATAATATTATTGGAAAGATTATTTTCTTTGATATATATAATCAATCAATTCAAAAAAAATGAAATTTTATTTCTTTCTGATTGAAAATCTAAAAAACAAAGGATTATGAAAATCGAAATCCCTTATTTAACTTTTAATCTATCTAAATATTAATTCTTTAATTTTAATAATACAACTTCTAATATCAATATATCTATAGATTATTATTATTAAATTTAATAATAAAAGAAATTATAAAATAATTTTTTTATAAATAATTATATATTTATAAATACTTTTATTACAAACTTATTATTGAAAAGTGATTTCTGTATTGAAGATTTCTATTCAATATTTTGATCTAGTTATTTAAATATAAATATATAGAAAAATATCTATTCATTTATTACTGTATACAATATAATTACTTTTGCTGTATAAATAAAATCAAGCTCTTCTAATATATTTGAGAAAGAAATCCTGAAGGAGCTACCCAATTTGTATCTATCAGACTTACCCAAACCATCTTAATATTACTACCAATTTAAGAATTACTTTTTAGAAAAATGATTTAAATGTAAATATAAGATTGAGATTAATAATCTAAAAGATTACAAAATATAATATAAAATTAATATATAAAATATATTAATTGCTTTTATATTATTATAATAAATATTTATATATAAATATAATAAACAAGAATTCTTAATATAATATTAAATAAAATTAATTATTTATAATAATTTTCAAGTAAAAGATATAATCAAATCAATTTATACTATAATACTTGCCAAAAGATTATTCAGGATTATAATAGTATTGATAGCAAAATACAATCTGAAAACAAAGTAATTTGATATTGTTAATGTATTTATCAATATTTATAGGGATTTATCAAATATATTTATAATTTATTATTTATTAAATGAATTTAAAGAATTAAATAAATGTGTAGTTTTTAATTATATATTATATAATCTCTAAGATTTTCTTATATTATAATTTAAGGATTTTAATAAAATATTTAAGAATCTAGATTTAAATTAATATAAAGAGAAATCCTATTTTTTTATAAATTTAAATCAAATTGTTTTAATATTATTCTTTATAAACAATATATAGATTATATATTATTACAAGAATATATTAATAATTAATAATATCATTTTTAATATTAAAACTATCTATAAACTAAAAGATTTAGATAATATAAAATGATTTTTGGATATTTAGATTATTTATAATTGAAAAATAGGAAAATTTTGGTTAGTATATAATATCTATATTAAAAAGATTATAAAAAAGTTTAATTTTAATAATGGTAATATATATATTCCTTTATCAATAATAAAATTTATAAAATATAATAAAAATATAATTATTATATTTATATAAATCTATTAAGAAAAGGTAGAATTAATACTATATATTATAATTATAATTAAAGCAAATGTTATATTTATAGTTTTGTAATTTAATTATTTTCTAATTAATTTATTTTTGGATTATATAAAAGTAATTAATTATTATATATAATATTTCTGAAATATAAGATATTATTTAATTGGATATAATTGAAAGCAAATTCTATAGCTTTTGTTTTTTTTAGATACTTTATTTGCTGATAATAAGAAATTATAAAAATCATTTTAAAGTTTTGTAATTTTATTATTTGATAAATTAATAGTATAAAAAGCTTTAAGATAAGATATAGTAATTATATCTATTATCGAAATTGAATTATTTGGTATTGAATATATATTGAAAGAAATATTAATTATATTGTAATTTCTTAAAGAAATCAATTTTGTAATTAAATAATTAATTACAATTTTTTATAATAATTAATAAATAATTAAATTAGTAGTAAAAGAAAATAAAAGAATTATTATTAAATTGAAATATATCAATATATAGAATATATAATTATATTAGAAATATTTAAAGAAAAGTTTTTATTTTATATATTTATTTATAATAAAAATAACAGTAAATAAATTAATTAAAAATTTATTATAATAAAAATTTAATTATTTTATATTTTTTTTGAATTTACAAAATGTAAGTATCAAGATTAATAAGATTAAATAAAAGTTTTTTTTTTCAATTTATATTTCTTTTTAGTATATTCAATATCAAACTATATCAAATCAAATTGTTTTTTTTTATTAATTAATTTATTATTAAAATTAATTATATTATTTTTATTAATAATATTATATTTATTATTAAAATTATTATTATTATTAATATCAAATATTATCTTATCTTTATTTTTCAAAGTAGAATAAATAAACTATAATTAAATTTTTGAATTTGTTATAGAAATATATATTTTAATTTTTATATATTTAATTATAAAAAATTTTTTAAAAAAAAAAAGTCTTTATTTTTTAATTGAAGAGGGAAGTAATAATTTTAATAAAGAAATGGATGAATAAATGATTATAATAATTGAATAGGAAAAAAAGATATAATTTATATTAATAATAAAAGAGAATTAAGATTAATAAATTTACTATTCTTTTTAGTTATTACTAATATAACTATTATTATAATATAAATCGATTTTTAATTTAGAATAATCCTTTAAAGAGTATATCAATAGATTACAATAAAATAAAAAATCAGAATATATTTTTCAAAAAGTATAATAAATTTAGAATTATAAAGTTTTAATAATTGAATAGTTAAAGATTTCAAATATATTAAGAAAAATATATAAATATATATAATATACTTTTAGTATTAAAAAGAAAAAGTATTTCTTTATTTGAAATATTTATTATATTTTTTATAACAATCAGAAAAAAAAGAATAAATATATTTTGTATAAAAAATAGAGTTTTATATATTCTTATTTTTAAGATTATACTTAAAACCTTTTTGTTTATACTTATTATAAGTTTTATAAATAAATATTTAAAATTTATTTAATTTAGATATAGAAATAGATTTATTTAAGAAAAAAGATATTTCTGATAAAAAATTCTTATTGTTAAAAGAAAGATTGAGAAGATAATATTTGTTTTTATTATTAATAAAAGGATTATTATAATCTATAAAAGTAATTATTATATAATATTTGTTTGTTTTAATTTGATAATTATAAATAGCTTTAATTTTCTTTAAAAAATTATTATTAGGATTTTATTGAAATTTATTAAAAAAAGACTTTATTTACAAAAACTTTTTATTGGAAGATAATAAAATCTTAATTAAAGATAACAATTCAGTTAAAAACAATAATTGATTAAAAATATACTAAACACTGAATTCACTAGATTAAATATTATTCTTCAGTGTATTATATAAGAAGGTAATAGTATATCAATCAGAAATATCAATAGAATTAGAGAATTTTCTAATAAAAGAAAATATATTTAAAGAATATATTGAATTATCAAATATAAAGATTAAAAAAGAGAAACTATTTTCCTTTTATAATCATTTCAATTTACTATATTCCCTCAAAAAATCTATTAATTTTCATTTAATTCCATTATCGCTATATAAGTATTGTATATATAAATCAATCAAATCAATTGATACAAATACTCAGTTAATAATAATTAATATAATTCAGAACTTCTAATATATATCAATCTAAAGAATTAATTCCCTTATTCTAATATTATCATTTTCTTATAGATTATTTGGATCAATAATATAATTTACTCTTTTTTTTTATAAAAAATTCTATATATTTATATATTTTATATTTATTTATTTGATAAATAAGCCTATTTGATAAATAATTTTGTAACAATTATTTGAATAAAGTATTTACTAATATTTATGCCATTTATTATCTAAAAATTTTCCTTTATTTATTATATAGATTATTTGATATAATTATCAAAGCATCTAGTAATCTAAGAAATATATCACGGAATTCACTATATAATATAACTTTACAAGCATTAATCCTAATACTCCTTTAGAGTATTTATTTCTATAATTATTAATACTATTTTATTTATTTCATTTGTATACCTTATATATCTAATTAAACAAATATTTTATTTAATCAGAATATATAAAGTAGATATAATTATTAGGATTATACTTCAAGTCAATCTAGTTTATTATTACTCTATATATCTATTCCCAGATCAAAGTGATCATTAGATATAGCTATTACCTCCGTGATATTTATAAAATATAGCTAGATTCTTTATATAATAGCTTAAATCCTAATGATATTACTAGTCTAATAAGGATATATACGTAATTTTGAGACCGAAAAATATAAGGATATTCTAATAGAGGGGTTTTAAGGATATATACCTTTTTTAGGCCTAATTTCTTTTGGGACCGAAAAATATATCCTTATATAGTAAAACCTCTCTATAAGAATACCGGTTTTTATAGACTTTTTTAAGGATATATAGAGGTATCCTTATATAGAGGTTCCGCTTAATCCCGATATAGTAGTAATTTCCTTCCGATTAATCCCGATTGGGTTAATATTATGATATTTTTTGAATTTCAACTAAACCTTTTTAGATTCCTAATATATTTATTATATAATAACTAATCCTGATAATTCTATTGGTTTAATAAGGATATATATATAATCTTAGGACCGAAAAATATAAGAATATCCTAATAGACAGGTTTTAAGAATATAGGCCTTTTTTAGACCTAAAATATTTTGGGATTGAAAAATATATCCTTATAGAGAGGTTATCCTTATAGAGGGGATCCTTATGGAGAGGTTTTGCTATACCTAAACAACCATCAAACTATTGTATGTGACTCTTCTCTGTATCACATATGCATTGGAATGTCACTTTCGAGACTTTTCGTGGGCTAGAAATACTTCTTGTAGGGCTAGATCTCTAGAGCGATACTTATTGTCCTAAGATGGAAAGTGCAATGGGATAATCGATCCGGCAATAACACGGAAAAGTCGATTCGGAAAAACGGCATATCCACTTTCTGCAATACTAGCCGTGACTAGGTATATTTAGTGGGTCAAGTACTCGAGTCAAAAGGTAGGGAAAAAATCAGTTGAATCAATTGAACCAATCACAACACTCTTGTCCTTTGTGGATATGCAGGTTAAGCTTTTTAAATCACGTGATATAGACCGCTAAGCTCCTTTTGTAGAAGTGTGCACGCCAAAAATTGGAATGTCGATAAGGTTGGAAGGTTTACTGGGGAGGTGGAGCGGTAGGTTGAGCGGTAGGTGGGAAATGTTTGGGAATGAGGTCTAGGGAAGCCGATTATCGGCCAGAGAGAATGGTCTAAGAGAGGAAGGGGAATAGGTTGGGCTGGGTTGGGATGGATTGGGATGGGATGGGATAGGATAGGATATGTCACCTACGATATGCCATGGTGCGATAGCAATTGCTTATCACTCACTCGCTCGTGGGATGAATGAGGGGAATGGGAAAGTGAAGGGCAAATGGCAAAGGGCAGAGGGGAAAAGTAGGTGTGGTACGTTCTCGATCGAGTATGTACGGTAGGTTTGCCGGTCTTTGACTCATGCTCATGCTCATGGGAAGGGGATTGAAATCTTTTTTCTATCCTGTTTCTGCTTCTGTTTCTGTTGCTGTTTTTGTTTCTCCATCTTTTTTCCCTCTCTTTCTCTCTCTCTCTCTCTCTCCCCTCTCTCTCTATATACATGTACCCCGAGTCTTTCGTTCTTTTTGGATCCATTGGGAATTGGAAGACTTTCAGTTCAATTGGATCAATCGCCGTTCTTACGATCACCAGGATCGATTGGATCAATTGTTAGTTCTTTGCTTCAGTCATTCGATTGCCTTTTATGATCCGCAAGGGTTCTTCTCATACATCCTTCGCTTGCTTTTTGACGGATGACGTATATTTCAATATTATACCTAAACATCTCTCTTTAATATCCAATTCCAATCATGGCTTCAAGTCTGAACCACCATGATCCATCAACGAGCCAACATGGACAACTATCTCCTCGCCAAAAAGACGAATCGACCATTTCACATGAAGCATCCGATACTTATTCTATTCACAGTACAAGTAGCTCCATTCCTTCCCAACAGCCACCCTCGAATCTAGCCCCAATCGCTTCGCACATCTCCAATACTCAAGATGCGCCAATCCAACAAACGTATTCTAATATCTCCATCCCCGATGCTATCTACGACCGCGTTCCTCACAATCGCAAACTCGTTATCGTGGCTCTGCTTTCTTTTTGCAGTTTCTTGGCTCCGATTAGCAGTACTACGGTATTGGCAGCGGTGCCAGAGGTGGCGACTACGTATAATAGCACCGGTACCATCATCAATTTGAGTAATGCGTTGTATATGTTGTTTATGGGATTGAGTCCATTGGTGTGGGGACCATTGAGTCAGGTTTATGGGAGGAGATGGGTACGCTTCTAGTTCATTTGCTTGAATTGAATATGTTATTGAGAATATTAAAGAATCTTAGATTTCCCTCATAACCTCCTCGCTCTTTACAGCCTGTTCAATTGGCACGGCGCTCGCTCCTAATCTTCCTGCATTCTTTATCTTTCGTATTCTGACGGCCTTTCAAGGAACCTCGTTTCTCACTATCGGCGCAGCTTGTATCGGGGATATTTATCGTCCAACAGAACGTGGAACTGCAATGGGTTGGTTTCTTTCTGGTACACTTATCGGGCCCGCACTCGGGCCCTTTATTGGGGGTATAATTGTCACATTCAAATCTTGGCGTGTAATTTTCTGGCTGCAAACTGCATTGGCCGCATGTGCTGTGATTGGAGCTTATTTCTTGCTACCCGAAACTATTCATCGAATGAAGAAGGATGAATTGGTTGGAATGAGTTGGAAGAGGAAAGCAGGAGTACTGTGGGGAATGTTGAATCCTTGGAGAGTCATCAAACTTTATAAGTATCCGAATTTGATTATGGTGGCCTTGGCGAGTAGTAGTTTGGTGTGGAATATGTATTCGCTTTTGACTCCTGTAAGTTCTCCTATTCCTCATACTTATATAATAAGATATGATATTACCTCACCTCTCTTTCTTCTGGGTAATCATAGCAGAGTAAAGAACAAAACTAAGATTCGAACTGTACAGATTCGCTATGTTCTTAATCCCCGCTTCCATCTCACCACCCCCATTCAATCTGGTCTTTTCTATCTCGCCCCAGGTATGGGATACATTCTCGGAACCTTCTTCGGCGGTCGCTATTCTGATCACATAACCAACAAATACATCCGTATCCGCGGGACTCGCGTCCCGGAAGATCGACTCCGCTCCGCTCTCCCCTTTATGGGCATCGTCATCCCCGCTTGCATGCTCCTCTATGGTTGGTCTGTGGAAAAAGATTTTGGCGGAATTCCATTTCCCGTTATCATGATGTTCTTGCAAGGGGTGGCGCAACTTTTCTGTTTTCCAAGTCTGAATACGTATTGTTTGGATGTGATGCAGAGGAATGGTGCGGAGGTTATTGCGGGGAATTATATGATTAGGTATTTGTTTGCAGCGACAGGGAGTGCGACGGTGCTACCGGCAGTGGAGAAAATTGGGGTAGGTTGGTTTTCGACGATTAGTGCGGGGTTTTTGGTGGTTAGTAGTGCGGCGACTTGGGCGGCTGTTAGATGGGGGAAGGGGTGGAGGGATGCGATTGACGGAAAGGGGTCTGTGGGTGGAGAGGTAGAAATGCAATTGGGTGATGATGGAGGTGATAATAAAGGAAAAAGAATGGAAAAGGGGAAGGTAGCGATAGGAAGGGAAGATGATCTGGTTTGATGGATTGGATTATTGAATGATGGGGGATGTATTAGAGGAGATGTGGTTTCAAGGGTATTTCTTGCATATAATAAACCGGATACGAAGTAATGATCAAGATGGGGTATAGAACTGGGAATTAACAATTGGGATAGAATTAGGATTATGATTGGAACAGTACTAGTCAGCCTAGGGATTTAAGTGTTTAGAAAGACGAGCTTTTTCTTAGCCCTTCGTAGCTGAAAATAACAATAGCCTCACTAATACTCTTTATAATAATTTTTAATACTACTCAGGACCTGCCAGGTACGTATACCGATACTCATACTGTGTAGCTTTCGACATATTAAAATTAAAAAAAGATTTGTATTTTTTGAATAAGAATTTGAAAGCTCTTTAGATATCTGAGGGGTTTTTTTTTTGAGAGAGTGATTTATATAATGACTTAAGTAGGTAGGTAGAGTAGAATAAATCTAATCTCATCTGAACTTTTTATAAATATAATAAGAAAAAATTGATAATAATATTATCATCTATATACATATCGCTAGACTCTTGTTTCCGACTTATGTAGAAGAAGTATTGAAGGTGTTGTTAAGTCTGAAAATCTAATGATTTGAATGATTTAAAGTAGTATAGAATCTCTTAAGATACAAGTAATAGAAACAAATATTAAGTATTAAACGGGAATTATATTTCATTTGATAATAAATCGAGATGAGAATGTAGTAATTCTAATTTTATACTCTGTTTATCGTTGTACAATCTATATACTTACTTACTTCTACGATACATGTAGTTCGATCTATCATGACGGGTCTATCTATACAACGCACTTGTCTAAACTGTTAGGTACATACCCATCCTCCATCTATCTATATACAAACTCCATTCTAGCACAACTCGCATTCCACAAACAGACGGGCCAATGAACGAACCAATCAACAACCCACTAAACACCCTCCTCCATTCCCTCTTCCCATACCTCATTCCCAACCCCCAACCCATTTCCCACCTCCAATCTATCCTGGCTCTTGACATCTCCCCGCGCAGGACTATCCCACCCCGTCGCCGCCTGAACGCCCACCATCAGAAACGCACACACCGCGGCGCCCAGCCACAAAACTCGAAAGCCCTCTCCATAAGCCCTCATCACCACTTCCCTCTCCACTCCCTCTAATTGACCCACGAGAGCCGGACTGCCGAGTAACTTCCTCACCAACTCTTCTCTTCCTTCCAGTCCCCCATTGCGTGAAAATCCTTCGCGTAATTGGGTTTGCAAGACTCGGATAAATGCGCCGCCGCCGATGGCAGAGCCGAAGGAGCCGGCGAAACCACGGAAGGTGGTGAGGAGGGAGGTGGAGATGAAGTGGGTGGAGGGGGGAGTGAGGTGGAGAAGGTGCGCGAGAGTGTAGTTTAGGGCGGAGCCGATGGTGAGGCCGTTGAGGAGGGCGAGGAGGAGGTAGAGGGGAGTGGGAGTAGTGGGGGTGGAGAGGAAGGAGAAGAAGAGGAGGGTGGTGGAGAAGAGGAGAAGAGTGAGGATGGAGGGTCTGCCGATGGGAGGTTAGAAATGTCTTTTTCTTTTCCTTCTTCTTTTTTATATGGAAGGATGAAGGGAACTTACAGCCAGAAACTCCCTGCTCGTTTGATATGGAATGCGCCGGCTGCGATGCCACCCAGGGCAAACCCCAGATTGGTAGGGATGAGAATAGAGCCAGCGGAAGCGGGTGACCAGCCGCGGATGGAAATTGCGTAGACGGGCGTGTAGAATAGAATGGTCCATCTTGCAGCCATGGTTCCCAGTTGAGAAATACAGGAGAGGAGAGCGCCGCGCGATTTCAAAACCGCAATGGGTATGATGGGGTCGGTGGCGATTTTGAGCTCGATGTAGAGGAAGAGGATGAGAGTGAGGAGAGAGCAGAGGATGGGTAGCGATTCGATTTGGGGCGAGGAGAGACCGTAGAGGAAGAGAATTATGGTTGTTACCTGGAAGGTTTAGTATGAGTTCTAGTCCCATGCTTCATAGGTACAGTGTTGTGAGTATTTGGTACTCACGAGAAAAAGCGACCCGAGATAATCAATCTTGGCAAGTTTGGAAGTAATCGATGCGCCATCAATGCTCTTCTGTCCAGAAGTAAAACTCTTTGGGATACTGAAATAAATTCCTATTCCCGAAAGGATAGCAAGAGGTGATTGGAACAAGAATAGAGCTCTCCAGCCTACAGCGGGCGATAAAGCTCCCCAGACCACTGCACCAAGCGATACACCCACGGTAAATCCGGAATTTGCAAGTCCGATGAAGATGCCCCTTCGCTTCTTGGTGGTGAGTTCTAAGATCAAGATGAAACTAATCGTCATGATACCCGCACCGCCGATCCCACTTATGGCTCTTCCGATGAGGAAGGTCTTGAGATCTGGAGCTTGTGAGGTGACAATACCCCCGATTGAAAAGAGGAATGCGGCGGTTAAGATACAATTCCTCGGAGAGAAAATCTGGGCCAGACGAGCGGCCACGGGTGACATGGAAGACAGGGCGATCTGAAGGCTAGATGTAAGGGCGTGATTGTTTGATGGTGGGAAGGATGACTTACGAGGTAGGTGGATGTAAACCAACTTGCTTCAGCAAATGAATTGAGATCTTCTGCTATTTTGGACTGTGTGGTTGATATTCCGGACATGTTTGAGGCTGTGGGTATAATTGCGTTAGTATATGAAGTTCAGTCCAAGAGAGACAGAGAGAGAGATCATTCATCTCCAATCAAAAACTCCCGGAGCTATAGGAGAGCAATTCACCTTGAAGAAATACCAATCCAAATACACTGATACTGATCAATATAGCTCTCAACTTCCCAACTTGTTGATTTGCTTTATCCTCATCTTCTTCTTCGACATTGCTGATGGTATCGTCTCCCCCACTTTGCCCGCCTGTCAATCTATCTTCATCTCCATCAACCCGATCACTTCTCTCTCTATGCCCGAGCAATGAAGTTCGCTCATCACTTATTCCGTTCCCGTGGCGTTTTCCCGCGATTCCATTTCCTCCCATCTCGTCGTTCCCTTATTTGTTTATGTTGCCTTCAAGCGGAGATCCGGCGGATGGGTTTCTTGATGAGTCAGCTCGCCACCACCTTGATTTCGTATGGTAGTTCTACTTTCAACGACAACGATAAAGCGCAACCTCTTTGTCTTGGAGCTATTCTCGTTTTGATACTTGCGTCGATGAAAGGTTATACAATCCCATTGATATCAGAAAGATTGCGAATATTCACGGAAAATGAGGAATGGAAAGTATATCAAGATGATTGGTAAGATTGTGTACCATACCCGGCAGCCGAGACCCGCAATCGGTCAGGGGCTCTCGAGAGGGACGGATATTTCTAAGCCGGAATCTTGCATTTTCCATGTCCGTTCCACTATCAATGATAACGTCAATATCATCAATACATCATCATATATCGTATATGATCTATAGATGAATGGGAGTATCTAGAGACTAGTGGTACTCGAGATGGATCAATGAAGCTTCATCGCTGCTACTTTCTGAAGGTAAGATCTTATATAAGGTAGGGAACGCGTCCTTTCTTTCCTTATGATAAGGTCATTAACCAACCCCCTTTTTTCATGACATTGTTATTCCCTAGACTGCCAACTGAGTCCTCCGACAGCCTCAAGATATCCTCTAGATTGTCAACTAGTGGCGATGTCGCTTAATGAGCACTTATTGATCAATCAAAATGTTAGGATTTTGAGATTTTTTATCATTTTGATACATTTTTTTTTTGGAATAATTATTCAACATTTATTTATAAAGTTATTGATATTCTTGTTTAATGTATGGATTGTATCTGGCGCTGCTAGCTGGCAGTCTAAGGGATATCATGACTTCCTCGAAGATATTATCTAAGAGCATTCGGAACTTTGATTTACTTGCCACTTCCTCTTTCAAGTCTTGATAGCCAGTGCTGTAATGAATCCTTTCCGTTTCCCGCTTTACCATCAGAACATAGCGAGGAGCGTTAATCAATACAGAGCCGTGGGCGTGCAAAGTTACTTTCTCGATATTTTTATCCGGAATCGTCTACTTCCAAAGCCATCGCTTCTATTCATCAAAGATATTACGCACTGCTATGATATAGCATCAGCTTGGTATCAATACTGCCTACCCGAAGAAGCCTTAAGTAAGGTCGAAGTCTGTGTATATACCCATGTCTCACAAAACACAATAAAGAAGCTACAGGAACCATTGTAGTGTTTGAGCTACTCTGGAGAAGAATGCACATAACATAACCCAAGATTCAAACCTTGATCAAATCATACCAAGGTTCCTCACACAATTTTCTTAATAGATAATTATCATCGAATCCATCGTCAACAAAGAGAAGGATACGATTGACCTATCTTTTGACAAATAATGATACTCTGACTATCGAAGATTGTCAACCTAGCTCGAAACCCCACAAGTGTACCCACACATGTACAGAAGCATTGGGACGCATTGAAATCGAGTTTCTTTCTTCTATGGTATGTTCCGAGGTCTCCTTTATTCTTCCAATACAACGAAATGAAATGGCATCCGTCTTCGGTAGATGTTCATTCCAATCGAGATCTTTACCATCTCCTTTGTTCTACCTACCTCTTCAATGCAATAAGTTCTTTTCCATCCCTTTTCTTTCATTCAGTAGCAAAACCATTCGAGATCAACAAGGGATATACAAAAATCATCAGCAATTGGGTGGAGAATTGATCGTGTACACTAGTAGCAAAGTTTCTACCTTTGTAGGAAAGAAGACATTTTCATTGTTCAACTTGATTCTACATAGTGGGGTTACATGAAATAATACTTCTTTATCCTTGAGAACTTATTTGTCTGATTGCCTTTTCCCCATACTCTACACCCAAGTGTCATCATCCATCTATACTGTTGTAATCAGGCATATCACTATCAAGTCTTCGCATCGAAACCCGTGCACCGAATCACTTCAAGCCCCTCAATACATACAGGAAAAT
The DNA here is from genome assembly GCA_014898485.2 of Botrytis squamosa. NCBI lineage: Eukaryota > Fungi > Ascomycota > Leotiomycetes > Helotiales > Sclerotiniaceae > Botrytis > Botrytis squamosa. Next base: position 318,185 of record RCTC02000009.1, read on the forward strand.
GCCAGGACAGTATACACCCTTTCGAGGAACTACAGAGGAAGAGGCGAGGGAGCATCATGCGAAACGTCCAAAATCTCCAGATCTCTTGCTATGCCAGAATTGCGGATTCACTGCTGATAATGCGATACACGGCGGTTACATCAGCACCATTAAATTGATTGCCCACGGTGGCAAAAGGGGAGTATGGTCAATTGGCGATAAATACATTTTGAAAGAAATGAATATTAATGATACGAGATGGGGCACAAACCACCTAGGCCCTGAATATCCAATCACTCGTTTCTTGGACGAAAACTCGACAATTCCTGTGGCAAAGAATATGAAGCATTGGTCGGATAGTGAAGGTCATTTCTTTCTCATGGATAAGGTTCCAGGTGAATCGTTGTTTAGGGCTAAGTCAAAACTTGATTACGAAGAGTTCATGGTCATTGCTGACGAAGTCGCGGAGTGTCTTGCACAACTACGTAAATTTACATCAGATAAAATAGAAGCTCCAGATGGTTCGTTGATAAGAGACAAAACTCTCGGTTCTAAATATTCCTTGGATTTTTGGACGTCTGATGTAGACGAATGGTGGGCTCGAGTGGAACCGTATATTCCGGATAAATCTCGTAAGGATCGTTTGATGGAAGAATTTTCCCGCCATATCAAGCCTGGAGGACCTTTTGTGCTCACGCATGGGGATTTAAACATACAGAATATTATGGTGAAAGATAAGCATTTGAGTGGGATCATCGACTGGGAACATGGGGGTTATCTTCCAGAATGGGTGGAATTTTATAAGATGGAAAAGCTCGAATATCCGCAATGGGGAAGGTTTATAAAAGACGCGTTAGCAAGGAGAAACATATTGCCCTCTGAAACGGCGAAAAAATTCCAAAAAAAATTCTACCACTCTTTTGAGGACATAGAGCCCGTTCTTAATCCATCGGTCAAATTTTACGACGACCGTTTTCATCGGGAATATCCAAGTTTCCCCCATTATATCGCAGAAGAATCCTTATATACACTTATATCCCTGGCGAAAGTCAAAAGAGAGGGCATAGAGAAAACGGAAGCGGCAAAGAAGGCGATCGAGGATAGGATAAAGACAGCAGAGGACAGAGCCAAGGTAGCAGAGGAAAAGCTTGCTGAAAATGAGACAATCTTGGCAGAATTCAACAAGCTAAGTGTGGAAGAGAGAGAAAATTTGAAGAGGGGAAAGTAGTCAGAGTTATAATCAACCATTCAACATTGATTATCTATCAAGAGTCCAAACGAAAACTCTCATCCCGCAACCAAAACTTTCACCCTTGCCCCCACAGATTCCTCATTCCATATCTCACCCTCCTTTCCCTCCTAGTCTCCTCCCATCTCCATACCTTCCACCGACACATGTGGCAACCAAGCAGCATCAGCCTGCAAGCGTGGCATAATGTCTCAAATCTTCGTTTCAGAGGCCTCCCACAACTTGACCTTCTTAACGGGTCCATACTTCCCCGGGCAGCTGGCATCCTCACGTGCCATTGAGACACGCACATAATCCTCGTTCATGACCACAGAAACAAGCGACCCGAATTTTTTTATTTGCACAAGCATGCATGGTTTGTCTTTTTTGTTTTCGGCATCTGACCTGGAAGGGATTTCATACACTTCCACTTTCTTCTCGTGCTCTATCTCCGCGCCTTTGTCGTCTCCCTCGGTAATCACGATTCTTTCGATAATTCTGCTGGCTGCCTTATAGGCTTGGCATTGGCCGCACTTCTCTTCCTCCGTCATATTGCAATACTGACAAAAGCAGCAATGCATTTTGGACAAGTGTTGTGAGGTAAATCGTGGGCTGTGGACCGGAATGAAAGTTAGCAGTGATAAAGTGGAGGAACTTTTGATATGGAGGGGGGAGGGTTAGGAGGACGGGGTTACGTACGAAAAAAAGAGCTCTGTGAAATTGCTGGTCGTGGGTGGAGAGGAGATTGATGGTATCGTGTTTGATTGTTGTACCGTCCGGAGTATTTGTTTTTCGATGAACTGTGTATTCGTAGGAACGTATCGGCAATCTTTATGTATCGTAATTTATTTGATTATCTGTTTTCAATTATGTAGATGCTCAATCTCTTACATAGTGTCTTGTGAATAGAATGTCTCCAAAGCATCCTTTAAAACATAGAGAGAGAAAATGTTTCGCGTGTCAAAGAAAAAGCTGAAAAACAAGGGATGGAAGAAGCATTCCTCGTTTCTAACACTCACCTCTCAAGTAACTATTCATATTCAAGAACCAACTTCACTGAGATAGAAACAGGCGACTTTGTAGTTTAAGCGAATGTATTTAGAGATATTTATGATACAGTAATTTTATGTTCTACATCGTTTAATTAGGTATGCGGCCCACATCCTGAGCTGGAAGCCATCTCGAAATAATGATGATATACAAGATCATATATCGTAGCAAGCATTACGTATACTTTTGTCTGTCTATATTTTGAAGGCTATTCGAGTACAACTACCTATGCAGAGAGCTTAATTGTCCCTGGTATTCTCTTCCCTTCCGAATACATGGTCTAGAATATACCGAATTATTTCGTTCTTCGAATTATCCCGAGAAATTTCGATGAACATACTATGACAACGTTGGAATAGACTAGTCAGTAGTTCAAGTCAACACCATAGGTTAAGTTACAAGCCAAATCATCTCACATCACATTACTTCAAACATAAGATTCACAATTGTAGAATTAGTCGGTTCTGCTTGGTATAAAACTCTATTGTTCTTATACTATTTCTGTTGGAGGCATTTTATGCGACTGGCAGAAGTCTTATGACATCTAGAGAAAAAAAAGAAATAACTAGACCCTTTCTCATCGTCGAGAAATGAGACATCCTAACACTAGTCAACGACATACGTCGAAGAAAAAACTAACTAATCCCAATTTGAGAACCAATAGAGAAAGTCATAGACTTTATGCTATCCACCACAAGTAAGAAACAAATTCCTATTTTGAAGAACACTGAAGTCATTACCACCGCCCTCCCCACATCACTCGTGAAACAATCCACCAATCCCCTACAAGAACAAATAAATGAGAACCGAAGTAGCCACCACAAAAGGAAAATTCTCTCAGAACATTATGAATTATCTATTCAATCTGAAATCCATACATCTCTGGTCCACCTTGACCAAAGGAAGCGAGCGAGCAAGACTTGAAGTCTGAGGTATGCAGATTGAGTAAACGGCGTTCATACACACATGCTCTAGCGTACACCAGTTGATATTGCATAGTACAATTGTGATTTGAACATAACCAGCTAAGAGAGAGACCATAGACAAATAAAGCAGGCCAACCAGCCTAGCTTATCTATTGAAAAAGGCAGGCTCAATGTTAGATTTGTGCTTAGCAAGTAACTCCGTTGCATTGACCCTTCCGGGAAATTGATCGTCCATAAGTTCGTAAGCAATGTCAGTCTCGACAGAGTCCTGAACAAGTAGATGGTGAACAGTCACAGTGCCACCTAGTTCTTGACCATGACGAATTGCACGACCCATTGCCTGAGTCATTGAAGAATTGTACTTTTGCTTTTCGGCATAATAAGGAGTCAAGAAGATGATATGCTTAGCGACAGTTAAATTGGATCCGGCAGCAGACTCATCGGCAATGTCGAGGAACAAGATACGAGCGGTAGGATCAGGATTCTCAGCAAATTCTTCAGGATCAAACGCCTCCTTACCAACGCGAGCCCAATCCACAGGCAAATCATCCGAGAGAGAATTGCATATCCGGACTTCGGGAGCAGCGGCTTCCTTAATGTCTTCGAGCTCGGAAAAATCAAGTGGTGGATAGTTAACGACCTTCTTGTTTTTAGCCACCCATGCCTTTATAGCCTTTCTTGTCTCTTTTGCCGAACGAGTGTGAGTCGGGACAGGGAATGAGGGTGGAGGAGCATCATAAACTACATTGTCATCATCAACGAGTTCATGGGCTTGAATAGGGTTATCCTGATCCGTGTAAATAATGGTGCCAGCATGATCAACCTCATATCCCAATCCAGTCGTCATCATGTAATCTTCAGCGCTTAAATGAGGATTTGCTGTTACAGAACGAGTTGAGCAAGGGGTTCGTGTTGCAATTGGAGGCTGTGTTGTTATATCTGGCACAGGAAGAGTTGAGCAAGGGGTTCGTGTTGCAATTGGTGCAGAAGGACCTAGCGCAGAAGGACCGGGCTCAGAATTAGTATTAAGCTCGGCTCTCCACTCGGTACGGAATGAATCAAGATCGGGATTTGTACCGCTCATCATATCTCCATGAACGACCGAAGCACCTTGAAAATCTGGAATAGGGGCGGAACCTGAAGCAACTGGAGTTCGATTAACCGAATCTAGTGAGACAACACGTCGAACTTTGGAAACAGGACCCACATGTGTGTCGTCGACAGAATTATTCCTTTTTCTCTTCTGGGGACCTTGAGAGGCTGGATTGTCCTGAATGTTCGTCTCAACAGAAGCTGACGTAGATTTGATTGGAGTATCGTCACTATCAACTGGTGCAACACCAAGAGATTTTGCTTCAACTTCGATAGCTTTACCATTTGTAGCTACAGCTTTCCTCTTTCTCTTTTGGGGGATTTGAGAAATCGGATTAACCCGAATGCTTAGCTCCATAGAAGCTGGTGCCGCATCACCAGGAATAGCATCAACATCAAGTGGTGATGCATCAACTTCAATAGCATTAGCATCAATGGGAATAGTATTAGCGTCATCAGGAATAGCGTCAATATCAACCGGTACACTAGCCGCTTCTGCAAGCTTTGCATCCTTCAAAGCTTTTGCTTTTGCAGCTCTAGTTTCTGCAGCTTTGATTTGTGCAGGTGTTTTGGGCTTGACATTTTTTTTATCATCTCTGTATCGCATGCCTCTATTATTCTTGAAGTTTTCAAGATAATCAGCGACATCCTTCTTCTTGCCCTTCAGGTTGATACAAGGAACACCATCAGCTTCCATCATTTTCTGGGCTATGGCTAAAAACTCTGGGAGAGGACTGAATACTATGAATTTATTCTCGCCGTCATCGTGCTTCCAATAGATCGAACGCAAAGCTGTCAGCTTGTCGACTCGAACACTTGGGTTGTTCCAGAATTGAGAAAGCTCATCGTCTTCAGTTCCTGGTTCTTTGCGCTCGAGAAATTTTCCAGCTGAAGAATACAAGGATAACGCCAAGTACTTTTGGTCATCTAGTGATTGCCCACCACAGTGCTCGATTGGGCAATTGCCTTCCGATAAGATGTTGTTGCATTTCGAGCACAAGATATGGCCACAGTTACCTTGAACAACAGCTTTGTTCAAAGGCGAGCTCTTTTTGCAAAAGTTACAAGTGAGATCCCCCATAGGTGTCATACTGCCAGCTCGGTCAATCTGCCCTACAGACCTATAATAGCGATAATCCGCTCTGGATTGCACAAGGTCCATAGCAGTTTTGTGCACTTCGATGAGTCCTGTTTTAAAATGGGCAATAAGGCCAAGCATCTTTCGACCGTTGTGTAAGACTTTGTCGATTAGAGAAGGCCAGACACGGCGACCATAAGCAGGATCAGGGATTTCATAGTAAAAGTCATCTCTGGTCTTACTAGCCTTTGCCGTTCGAACGCCTTTGATAACTTGGAAGATGTCAAGAAGAGCGTCAGGGTCGGGGTAACGGAATCCGCCCAAAACTTGCTTTTCCCAGTTTTCATATCTAAGAACTATTTCAGGATCCTTCTTGATCGTTTTCTCTGTCAACATATAGTCGAGGAACTCCATCTGTCGGCGCAGATAGTCTTTCGCAGTGTTGATTTCTTTGAGCGCAGATGCTTTCAAGTCTTTGATAGTCTTTAGTTTATATTTTATATCCTTTGTAGCGTGCTCCGGGAAGAATGATGCGGCTTTGGTCAATCTCAATCTCCCATCTGTATCCTTACCATACAGTTTTGAGTTTTCCATTTTGACTGAACTTCGAATTGTGTTAGCTTTAGCTCTTGGCATCATGTAACTCTTGTTAATAACATCGGCTTTTATAGTGAGGTAAGATGCCAATTGTGCTGTGGCAAATGGCAAAATGATGAAACGATGAAGACGATTGTATTGCCCATTTCCCTTTTTTGCGTCGTAGCGGATGAAAGTATCGCAGAATTCCTGTGCAACTTGAAGCCTTTGAGAATGCCAGGTTGCCGAAGCGTCAGGTCCATAGGACAAAAACCTTTCCGTACTAGTCAAATTCTTATCATTGCGGATCGTTTCCTGGTCGTCGACACCAAGATTAATGCCAAGGCACCGGGCAATTTTTGAGGTTGATTTAAAATCAGTAATGTCAGGTGTTGCTGACAAGGCCCACCGGGAGTGAGCTGTCAGTGAATATATAGCCACCTGCATGTTCCTGCGGGTTATATAGCCCACCTCATCTATGACACACCGAGACCAGGCAAAATCTGACAAACATACCCCAGTAAGACCATCAACACAGTCTTCTTCAAAGTAGTGGAACTCAAACGTCTTCTCAGCATCTGCCTCATCAATCAAGACATTGGTTCTAGGTTTGCCCCTGCCCTTGAAATCCCTCTTGGCTTCCTCCATGAGATATTTAACAAGTTCTGCACCCTTACGCCGCATTGAAGGGATATGTGGTTCATTAACTCCTGCATCTGCAACATTCTTCTTGTATTTTTGAAAGGTCTTCTTGTTGAAGTTTTTGATAATTTGAGCGTTTCGGGCAGAAGCTGCACTGTCGGTCTCATCTACTTCCATTGGGAGTCTTTCCAAGAGATAAGCCAAGAGCTCCTGTCTCTCTGCCTGAGCATTAAGGTACCAAGCTTCCTTGGCTCTGTCAGTCGCGCCTTTAGCCAAGTTAACAACTCCAGCGTTCTTGGCCATGAGTTTCAAGTACCCTTCATTATCGAAAAGGGCAGAGCTGCAAATGATTATCTCTGCTCTCCGAACATCTTCAACAGTCAGAGCCTTGACGTCTGTATATGCTCTGAGTGTTACAATTCTTGCATCATCCTTAGCGTCATAGCCAAAGAACAAGCATGCCTCACTTCTCCACTGTAGAGTTAGATGCGTTGGCACCAGACACACTGTTGCTTTGACTGGAATTAGGCCATTGGTGTTAGGGGAGTTGGCCCATAGGCGATCTACATGACGCTGCCTGCTCATTAAAGCAAAAGCAAGAATGGTCTTGCCATATCCAACAGCAGCAGCAATTAGTCCAGCACGGTGTTCTACCATTCGAGAAGCTCGGCCCTCAAGTCTGAATGCCAAGTTATTTTGACAAGCTTCAACAACCTCTCTCTCCATGAAAGAAGGTGGGTGCCTCTCTTGATTTACCATCCACGCCAGGGTTTTGAGTTGCTCATTGCGGAGCTTCTTTCCTGGAACAAACGTAGGTGGCTGTATTGACATCTTTAATGTTTCTGTATTGATATATGAAAACACCCGCGTTGGCAATTTACTGCTCCCCCAAGCTCCAGGAAGGAATCGCCATGAAAGATGCACAGGAATCTCTGGACGTGGAAACAAATTAAGAATCCCGGCCGCTTGATGACACAAAGCCGCGGGGTTGATCAGGAATTGATACTCAAATTGAAAGAAGCCATCTTTATTGAGGAATCTGACCCATTGCTGCATTGATGGTGGCGCATTCTTTATCAAAGTCTCAAAGATCGCAGCTGCTGGTGGATTCTCGAATGGTGCTTGTTGAATTCTTTGGCCATTTCTCTTCAAACACCATAGCATATCTGGCTTGGGTGGTGCACAATCGTCACATCGACATGAAAAGTCGCCCTGTTTGTTGCACGGGATCCAAGGTGGAACGGCCTCATCAGTTCCTTGAGTGACTAAGCCACGAGCTAACAGGTGGAAACAATCCTTGAAAAATTGAGTACCGTTTTGCTTGGTTACATTGATCCAATGATCTGGTTCCCAATAAGTAGGTATCAGATTCGTGTATGCTTTGCAAGAAAATGCACTAAGCATGTTTTTGCAATCAGTCTCGAGAAGAAGCTTGGGATTCAAGGAGTTGAGCTTCTCGTAGACAACCATAGAAGACCTGTCAGACAATTTGGTAGCCATAGGACTGATGGTTTTGGGTGTTGTGGTCCAGCTCCCAAAGGAGGTAATCTCGACAGTTTCACTCATTGCTTTTCTTAGCGAGGGAAGATCTTCGTAAATGGTATCTCCACATTGATAAACACCCTCCTTGATCTCTTTTGCTATGGGCTGTTCCCACGAGGTGCAAAGCGCAGCGACGATTTGTCTGTATACTCCCCATTCTTTGCGTGTCTGGTCGTGAGTGAAGACGAATCCATGCTTGTTCCAGTCCCCTGAGCCTCCTTCATGATCATAGAAAAAATGCATGTGATTGTCTCTTCCGACAGTGCCCTGCTTAGAATGATAGCTATTAAAAGCCTGTTGGCATTCCGGATGTGCTCGATAAACACCATTGATTTCCTTGAACGTGGGTTGATCGTCTGGGATCTGAATGGCCATCTTGGAGAATATAAGATCTCCTTTCCAGGCAGGAAGACCAATTGAGTTTTCAAAAGTAAAGATGAGTTCACCGCCATAGTTAATAGTCGCCTTGGCGGTGCGAATCTTTGGCTGCCATATCTGCCATGTGCAATCGAAAATGCTTCTTGAGCTGTCCGCAGATGTGTAAATAGGAACTGTTCTTGCGAGAGGAAATTTTGTAAGATATTTCCTCAACGAACTATTAACAGCAGTCGAAGGAGGTGGAAGAGCGTATAGAATCCATTGAATCTTCTTGTCGCTAAGGGATAACTCCAATCTGGCGTGCTCCGAAAGCCATGTAAAATTCCAAGCAAAAGATCGAACTGGCGTCTGAAACCTGACTGTGGATTGGAGGCATTTTAGAAAAGGAATGCGCAAGGCAGCCCATTGATTATGATCAATGTCACCTGTGGCAACCTCTTCGAGAATCGATAACACTTGGCAGTCCGAGGCGAACAATCCCGATATTGAAATTATCATTGGCAGACGTGCAGCAATATTGAACTCGACGGACGAAGGCGAAATACGAGAAGTAATTCCCTTGGGATGCGGGTCCAAAGGTTCGTAGGCATGACGCGGCTTAATCCCACAGGTAGTACATGAAACATGCCCACAGTTCTTGCATTTGACAATTGCCGATCGTGATATATCAGTCCGTGCCTCGCAATAGCAGTATTTTGCAGAAGACTTGACGAGATGAATGCATTCTCCAACAGTAAGAGGCTTTCGAACAACTGCAATATCTTCATATGAGCTGAGCATGTCTTCTCCACCACGGAAAGTCTTTGTCACTGTGTCCTGGACTGGAACTTTGACGCCGTCGCCTGGAGTGAGCATTGCGAAGAACTCAAGAAGCGAATACGACACTACACTTCCAACCACTGTGATTGTCATCGCATTTCCAGCAAGGTTTCTCAAGTCTTGTTGAGAAATACCACCAAGTTCAAGACTATCAGTATCAATTCCTTGGAGGCGAAGATATTCTTCACCACTAAGCTTGCTACCACGTGCAGTATTCCACATGACACCGCTTGGTGTCAAGCAAGGCATGAGACCGCACTTCACGTTGTCATGCTGGATATAAACATTCTGTGACAAATCGATATTTCGACTAGGCACATTATCAGTATGTTGCAACAGAGATATGATAGAATTAGGCTTACCTGAGGTAACGGTCATCATAACCTCGACATACGCCACGCAAATGGCTGATATCAGTAACGTCGTGAACACGTTCTACAAAGCCTTTGAGGTTACGGGGCCAATGATCGGGATGATAAAAGTTACCCGTACTGCGCCAATCGGTAATAGGCTTACCAGGACCGAAGCCCTGTACGACACGATAATCATAATGCCTCGTATAGCACGTATCCCACTTTGCGACCGAACGTGATTCAACCTGGAATTCAACCTGAGCCCGGAGTGGTTTCGAATCAGATGGCTCCATCCAATTCTCAACATGACTGCTAGCTGGGCGCGAGCACATGGCTCTCATGCCAACATAGAACTCTTTCCATGTGCTTGGATCTTCTAGGTACTTTAGTAAAGATTCAAGTTCCCCCAGAGAGGATATAAGGACGGCAACGAGATAGCCGCGTTGGCGAGTTTGGGGAATGGCATAATGTTTGCTATCGACGTTTGCTGAGCCTCCAACATAACCATGGTTGGCCAGCATTTTAATCATAGCCAGGAAAGGACCACCTTGGACATTTTCGCTGATAGCAATCTTTGTCTTTAGATGCGCAGTAAGCAAAACATATGCGCGGAAAGTGCGCGAGGATTCATTTTGGTCTTTCTCCAAATCCATACTCTTTTGGTTGTTCAAATTAGAATAACTGGTGCAAGAAGTACCAACGATGAAGACGTCAACTGTACCCGGCGCTGGAAGCGCATAGGTTGTACCAAAAGCAGTAGTCCTATAACATGTTAGCCGGAAATAAGGATTTCGAATGGTTCAACCTACATAAAACCTTTCTTTTCAGGGTTAAGCTCCCACTCAAAGACTTCTGTAAGATCACGTAAAATAGGAACGCCAGGGAAGTTTCGACGAATGTAAGATTGTTTAGCCGGATCAATTTCACATGAGAAGACATGCTCGATTTCGAAGTTGTAGCCTCTTTTTCTTAAGCCTAGATTTCATGATTAGAATTTATTTGGAAAAGAGCTTTTAAGATAATACCTTCGGAAAATGACTTCAAAAACAGGATGGGTGCTTCAGTGCCAGAACATGCGGTGGCGACGCGCAAAGGCCGGCCATTGAGATGCTCGATAACTTTTTTGAATCCCCCGCTCAACAATTTGTCAAGTAAGCCTTCCAAAAATTCCGCGGCAGTGGTAAGTGGAGGAAGACTTGAGTTGGTTCCCTCCGCGTAGGAAAGAGTGCCCCATCTCTTGTTCTCATTGGTTCTCGTCTTTGGAGCTTTTGACTTTTTACCCTTATTTTCTTCATCAGAAAGACATGGGGCTTGGTCGTCTGAGTCGATACCACCACTGCCCTCTTCATCGTCATAATCGAGTTCATCTCCAGCTGATGGTGCAGAACGCGAATTCTTCTGGCGTTTCTTCACCGTGTTTTTACGCTTCTTCGCCATACTTTTGCGCTCCTTCACCATGTTGAGCAGATTATCTGATAAAAATCTGGTTAGCCAACGTAGATTAAATAATGCTTTCCTTAAGAAGTAGAGAGAGGATACTACGACCGATAAGAGAGGATTGAATGAGAAATGGTGAATGGTGAACTTTTCAAAAGAACTCTCTTCAAGGTTTAGGAAGTAGCGTACAAGGTGTATCTTTACAACAAGTAGCTAGAACCTGTCAACTGAAGGTAGTGATGGTGCTGGATGAGAATGGTTAAGAAAGGGAAGAGGCAGAGCTCAAAGCAGATGCGACATTTGGGAAGTGCGAAGAAGCAAAGAAAATGCAAACAATATGATGAAATGATGTTCCTTGTAACGTGGCGGGCAAGGGACGATTTTTTTTTTAAAAAAATGTAGTAAAAAGGTATTGATTGATGCCGAAGCAGGAGAGTGTGAGCGGAATCAGACGTAATGAGAAAAATGTATGAAGACAGAAATGACTTACCTAGGTACGCTGTGTTGTTCTCCAGTTGTCAAAGGAAGGAACTAGACCTGCCGTGATGGTATCTCGTAGAATCTAAGCCTGATGATTTTGTGATACTGTTGATGAGACTCGGTCGGTGACTGCTTAGAATATTTGCAAAATGGAGGGCTGGAGGACGATGCGTTATGTGAAAGAGCCGCAGAAACCGATAAGCAAAGGATAACTAGCTTCAACGTTTCTTGTGGCTTGACTGAGGATCGAAAAAATCAATGATAGTTGTGTAGAAATTTTTGAATTCTAGGGGATTTTCCTGGTGAAAATGTCGAAGGTGGGAATTTGTTTGTGTTTGTGTGTTTGAAATCGCCCGTGAGTGGAAGAATTTTAGCAACTGAAGCGAGCCATGTGCCCGATCGCACCCGCTCAGCAGCGATTTGCATTGACCGCCTTTAGCTAAAGTTTCTTGCTCACCTATCAATTGGTTGATATTATTGCCCTTTGTTTGATACTGCTCATGTTCCTCTTGCTTAGCTTCATCCGAAGACAGCCACTGGTATGCAGACAATGATTTGAGGTGAATCAAACTTCGAAGTAGCAAACTATTGCTTGAGGAATAGTTACCGCATGTGAGTGTATACCTTCAATAATTCCCTAGGCTGAGGTTCCGGATGAATTGAAGCTGATTGAAGCCGAGTCAACAACCAATAAGAAAAACAATAACATGGGCGGCAAAGGAAGAGCTAGACCAATAATTTCTGCATCTGCGAGCGACCAATCTCATCTCCAAGTTTTCATCGAGCTACCTACCTTCTGCCTTCACTGCAGCACTATAATCGAAACCATGGGCAATACCTCAGCCTAATCGGATCCAGTAGATCTCAATCGAGATCAACGATCTAGGCTCTAACTGGGATTTGCAGGTGCGTCCTACCTATCTTTGGCATAACACCATCAGCTTTCGAGGCAGCTATGCCTTCAGATCACGATCTTACAACGGTGGTTTTCGACGCATCTCTATCTTATGGCTATACAGGTAGATCAGTTCTTGTGAAGGGCCTTCCGGTCTCCTCACTTGTAGTGCGCCTGGTAAATATACTTGCGAATAAGCACCACCACTTTACTACAAGTGATGTGGGTACCCATCCACTCTTTGGGAAATAAACTGCATCATCTATAATGGCCGACTCCTTTGTAGGTTTTCCCTCAAAACTACCCAATGGCGTGGATGTCCAACGCCAAATAGCTGAGGTGATCTCTCAAAGAAGCCTGCATGGGATGACAAGTGGCATGACACCTTTCACGTATTGTCTTTGCTTAACACCCACCACATAACGTGTAAATAAACAATAAGCCCTGACTACTTTGAATGGACCAGTCAATAAACTCTTTCCTTTCTAGCAATCTTTCTGTATTAGTTGGCCTAAGTTTATTTTATTTATCTTCAGTTGGCTTGGAGCAGGAGGGGCAATCCAGTAAGGAGGTTTGTCCATCCTTCTGTTTCCTTTCAAGCTTGCCACTTGGTGGACCTGAATTGTCTATGCCAGCTGGAAAAGCCCATATTATCATAGGGGAAACGACTAGATGACAAAAGCTACTAAGCTCCTCTTCCATGAGTCTACTCTTTGTGCCTAAAAATTGCGGAGTGCAGGTCTTTATTATCTCGTATTCATTACCTTGTCGCTTCTATCGTGTTTGAACAAATATGCCAAAGTATTGAGTTCGCCAAGCTATAGCAGGTCTCGAAGTCATGAGTTCGTTCATGCAATCTATTCCTATTCATGAAAATTGGCAAGAGTGGAATCCATCGAGCGGCGGCTCAGAAGGTGTATGACTATGATATACACCACGGTGCCGCAATTCTGTGAGGCCACCAGAGAGGATTTTCACTTGGCTAGTAATGCTAGCGGTGATATGCAAAGAAATACGTAACGAGGTGCTTGGATTGTATTTCCTTCTGTGATCTATAAAGTTAAGGATTTGACAGGATGATGTCAATTGCTCCATGTTTTCCCAATATGCTGACAGACGTCCGAATCTTCATTGAACAAGAAGAAAAGATACCAGATTTGGGATTAAGGCGTCCGCTTTGTCTTGTGTTTCCGTCAATCTGTAATTTCCTACGACCTAGTGGTCGCAACTGCGAGGTAGTGTGGGGGAAAGCGGGTTTGAGGTTCCCAATCCATCATTTCCACCGTAATTTTCGTCATATCGAGGTCCTCATGTGAACCGGCGAGGATTCTTGGTCGAGTGTCCTAAGTTCGAGTGTAGTGGCTGCAATAGTTCTAGTCCTTGCACGAAGTCCAAAGCTTTAGCATTCGAGTATCGTGACTTTTGCAAATTAATGGGTATACAATGACCCACTGAGAGAGGTGTATAATTTGCGAGCAACAAGAAGGTTTTGCATCCTCAACTAGCGGCCAAGACGCAGCCGTGTGTTCGCTGGAATTAGATTTTAGCGTGATACAGTTGCATTTGATCAATTCCACGGATAAAGAGCCCCTGAAAAGAAAGCTCCGGGGCTGACGAGAACGTTTGTAGGCCTATGTAAGTCTCTTGGCTCAGATCGTATGAGATAGAATCCGATGTATGATGAGGAATGGTAGATACCGCGATATAGTTGACTGATCCCTTCAGGGAGAAAGTTTGACTGTATTGCAAAGCTGCAGCAGGAAAAAGAATGATTCTAATAAGCTTCAAAGAGTGAGCATCCTTGATGTTCGTTAAGGCCGGGTGAAGTGACTTCAGAGAAACGTTCCCACACATGAAATTATACCTCTGACAATATATGTGACAACAGAAGTGAGGGAAATATGAATCATCTCCAGAAGAGATTGAGCGTCCTATAGAATGATACCGTCATTTAGGGCTCAACATCCCAAGGTAATCTATTTCATTTTCAGATATAAATTGCATCAAGTACCACTTAGGTATGGCAATAGCATAAATGCCTAAGGGGATGATAACCTGAAATCAACAAGGTAAAGAGGATCAGTTTGCTTCAACCAGACGCCTGCTAAAAGCTCATAACTAAAAGAGTGAGCTCTCCATATTTTCGAAACTTTGAGGAAGTCTGGACCTGTCGGGTAGAAAAATCCAAAAAGCCGATGGTAAGTGAATGAGCATGAAATCCCACATTCCCATTTTGCAAGAATATCCTGAAATTTAAGAAGAGAGAGCCATCAGAAGATGTATTCAGAGTGGACAGTCCTTGATATCACCCAGCAATAAGGGAAACTGGTCAAAACACTGATGAACTTCCACTTCTTTGTCTCTTAAATTCACAAGTGTCATCTTGGATATGAAAGGCAAAGACCCTCTTCAGACAAGTTGCTGATGTTGAGAGTTTGGCATTTTCTTAGGCTAAACGATATATAACAGGAGTAATACAAGTGGTGATGATTGTTGCCTAGAGCATTGGCTTCGAGTTGTTTGATTGAAAAGGTTGCAAGTATGTTAAAAGGTTTGACAGAATCCAAATAGCAGAGATAGGGGCCCGAGCTTCCAGAGGTCACTTCGGATCTTTCCGAAGCTAATTCCTACCCCAGTTACTTCACTTCATGGACAGTAGTATGTGACAGATCAAACACATGATTATACATCGTATGTATCCCACTTATAAATGCTCATGAATTTTTCAAGAGAAGTTTCAATTCTAAATAGCTCCAAGAGACAATCGTTACTTGGGAATTAACCACTGCTACACTTATCAACTATTCTTCCTTTCCTGCACACAAGACCTCTACCCTTGCCCAAAATAGAAATGGCTCCTGTAACCCTCGCTGGCTCGGCGGACTCTTTGAACAAATTCGAGGATTTGTCAGGTATTGACACTGCGAAATATGCCAACCCATATGATGCTTTGATCGAAGCATGCCACGATGACCCGGTATTTACTTTTCTACTCTCAATACCATATATCCCATCAGATCAAACACGCTACAATTATATTTGGGTGTAACATACAAATCTTGAACACATACATGAAAAACTCACGATATTCGGTTCGCACATTTTAGACTGATTCCCCCTTCAGGCAGAAATACAAGCTAAGTATGCAACTCATCGAGAAACTCGCAACGCCCAACAGAAGGCAAAGATACTGGCTCCTGATTTCCAAGAAATGATACTGGATACCGTTCTGCAAAAGCTAGAGAATCCCAATATTGAGCCTGGTTTTGAGGATCCTAGACATTGCTTGGTATTCTGGGCGCGTCCTCCCCAACATATTAAAGCATGTAAGCTTAATCTGTTCACTCAATCCTAATTCCTTGCTACCTAATTATGCTCCTGAATTTAAAAAAAAATGCACTTTGATGTACCTGTATATGTACTCCTCAATACAGCTTTGACTCCTCATCCCCCAGAGTCGTCTTTTGACATGCAAAACTGACTTTGCCATGATGCAGTGGTTGGGACGATTCAACAAAAGCTACTTGCTTTGGCTCCGAGTATGTGGCAATCTACCCTACTCTTGTCCTCTACTCTCAAAATACCTATATTGTCCCTGACACTGACCTATATCTTAGAGCTCTGGCTCATGCCCCAGCTCAAGTGCCATCTCACTGCACTTGAGATAACCCATTCCCTCACCTCTCCAGAAATAACCTCCATTCTTAACCAACTCGGTACATCCACCATATCAACCATGACCGACTATCCTCTCCAACATCGTGCACGTCTCATCAAGCCCACACTGTCCTATGATGCCGCCGCAGTTGCATTGTCTTTTCTTCCGGCAGCTGGAGAATCGCTTACCTCAAACGCTGAGCCATCATCTCGCAATCCCAGAACTGCCCAAGACGATGCGTTCACCTACCACCATCTTCGCCAATCTCTATTTACCATTGCCCGATCTACGGGTATCTCTGTTGACTCCCGTTACGTAGTCCCCAGTTCACATATCACAGTTGGACGATTTCTCACGCAGGAAGATCACGATACGCCTGAAAAGCGACAGGCTTGGATAGACTTGATTGAGGAAATCAATCTATGGCTCAAAGATGAGTATTGGCCACGTGAGGGGATAGCCAGAAATGAGGCTGGAGAGTGGGTAGTAGGACAGGAAAAGGGGTTGGATTGTAGGAGAGGCCAGTTGTGGTATGGAGGTGGAGAGACAGTGATGTTAGGAAAAGGATTCTAGGTGTAGTCCAAGGCATGCTCCCAATCAGCGAAAAAGTTGACACAAAGTGATAACACAGTGTCTCCTGTTTCCGGACACATTTCGAAGCTTTAGACTATGTATTGAAAAACATCACTTACCGACTTTATCATAATCTCAATGTAATCAATCATAAGGATCTCTTGAAAACCCCATATTGCGGGTAAGACCCCGGTACAAAATGATATCATAAAAGTTCTAGCTTGAAGTAGTGACATCAGGCAACCTAGTCTCCTATGAACTACGCGTGAACAGTGCCCAGATACGAATTCGCAAAATCTTTCTGTTGGCCCATACATTAGGACTTCTAGAGGCTACTTTTAATGTAAAGGCCTAACATTTGTATGGCAATTCAAGCTAAAGCTAGAGAAAACGCTACGGTTTTCCAGTCTTAGGAGCTAGAGCCTAGGTGGCATTGCAACGACGCGTCTAGGCCGTACTCAAGACTGAAATGCAGTACTATCAGGAAAACCTGTGCGTGCATCATGTGCGTCAAGTGAAATCACCCATCATTAGCATAAAGCATGGCAAAAAGAATTGGTTATAACAAGCATTCATATTGTCCACTTCAACACCATGGTAAAGCCCAGTCACGCATACGCAAATGGCTGCAAATATTTTCAAGCACTATATCACGCAAGAAACTTCCAGAATGGTATGTCATCAGCAGACTTTGCTATGTTTCATTTGGTAACTTTGGATGAGGTACGAGGAGTACAACCACATCATTTTCTCCCGCGCCCCATCACTCAACCATTGAGTGTTTTGTGTATGTTCCTCGCAAAATCCTTTGACCCATCCATTTGTCCCCGATGAAAACAGAATTGTCGTAGCACGCACAAATCTAGAATACCAATGCAGCACCCTTGGTCTTCTTGTCACCACTGTCAAATTGTTAGCTCCATAATTCAATCTACTGCGCAATTTGCTGAACGCAAATGAAATGAGGATTCCGTACCCAAGCTCGAAGTGCTTGCAACGCTTCAATGCCAACTGTGCCTTCGTCTTGCAGGATGTGCACTCCAATCTCAACACAACCTTCTTTGTGGTCTTTGCTTTCTTGTGGAAAACGGGTTTTGTCTGACCACCATAACCAGATTGCTTTCGGTCATAACGACGCTTTCCCTGAGCGAACAACGAAGCCTAATCCAACCTGTTAACTAATCGATTTCGACACGTCGGGCGATGATTGTACCTTTCCGGCCTTGTATTGGGTGACCTTGTGTTGGGTGTGCTTGCGGCAATCCTTGCCTTTGCAGTAAGTGCGTCTGGTCTTTGGGACGTTGACCTACGGAGAAGAAAAACATGTCAGCCTTAATCCAGCTTGATAAAACCATTCTGCTACAGTGCGCCCTCAAATAATTCCGCCACCTCCTCGACAAAATTGACCATCATTCAGTATGTATTGAGGAATCGCGTGTGAAGTGGTCGTGTTGCGGAAACAAGTAGTGATAGATGGTCCACTCGGCAACTTTGTGATAGCTTGATTTGCGTCCGATGCCGTATTCGAGCCCATCATTCATCATTCATCGCTCTCCATCGAAATGTCGCAAATCTTCTCTCGAAATTCTGGTTTTTCGCTTTCCAACAGTCCCAAGCGGCCTCTCCTCCGAGGTTCAAATGAACCCAACAATTCAACAGTAAACTGAAATATAACGTACCATCTTGGCGATTTATCTGGTGGTCGCTGGGATAGATTGTTGTTAGTATCGTCGTTGATCAGATTTCTGGGAATTTTGGGAAACTGAAGTTTGGTGGGCTCGCTTCGAACCAGGCCATACCGCTTTGGGAACAGAGCAGATCACGTGTAAATGTTATGCACGTGTCATGATCGAAATGAGGAGGTCAAGCGCAACATCGTTGGAGGGCTATCTTATCAAAATATCTTTTGTGTAAATATCGACTCAGGCTCTCGCGAGCGAACCAAAAGAACAAAACGAAAAACCAAAACACAAGCACGAAGTCTAAAAGATTGTTTGATTGCCGCGTTTTATTTGGGCATTGAAAAGGACTCGACAGTCACAATTGAAATAAAATGCCCCCAAAAGATCGATCTCAAGACTCTCTAGACCGTCAGACTCTCAAATAGAGAATGATAATTTGCGGTCATCCGTGAAAGCCCCAAGTCATCGAGAACGCAGACATTAAGTTTCAAATGATCGGCTTCAATCGCCCAGATGCAATCGTCAGCATTCTCGTGATCTGTTGGCATTGTGATACGTCTATTTCGGGCGTTGAAATTGGTGTATTATTGCAACTTGAAAGCTTTGAGATTTCTTTGGTGAAGACTTATACTCCGCTCAAACAACATATCTATCTGCAGGACTCTAAATCAATAATGCGCAAATGCTTGAGCAAATCGATCTCCATACGAGTTGTCGTTCAGATGTCCATTCTATTTTTTGATATACTTTGCTCAAAATACCGGTATCTGTTTCGTCAGCCAACTTTCTGCTTTGCCAACATAACATGGTTTACGAGATAATTCAAGCAAGTGTCATTGACCCGTCTCAACAATTAAGTTCTTGAGCACGTTTTTCAAAACAACAAAGCTTTGGTTAAGAGCCGGTTACTCGATATCCGAAGCACGCTTCATCGGCGAGCCAGAGATCTACAAGAAACGTGAACAACATCCAATAAGATGTGACGTGTTTCCCAGAGTACGCGAAATCCGGGCATTCTTGTCATTGGCGGTGCGTCTGCAATACGAAAACGAACTCGAAATAGATTACGGAATGTGTAATACCATGGACGTCATTAGATTTTTTTTTACATTTGTGGCAAAGGAATGTCTGTCACTTTCTCTCATACCAAGTACCCTCTATCAAAGAACGAACGTCCGGCTCGTCTTGCCAATTGTCATCTCATAACGTTACAATATCCTAGCAATTACAGTATGTACTCAGGCTTGCAGTCGATGAGGGTCAGCTTTGTTTGACATTTACCGAATTGCCTCACCAAAATCAATCAAAACTCACTGTTTTCAATAATCCATATCAAATTCATCTAAAAGAGATTCTAAGATAGCTTGCATATATTAAATAAGAAATTAGCTTACATATCGAATGGATTTCACCAAATCATTTTATTTAATGGATGTGCGAGGTTATCATCAATATATGAACTCCCACAGTAGTTCTGGTGCATTTCGAGACTCCACCTTCCTCCGTAGGTAGTAATTGCTATGCACATAAAACCAAACTCGAGACGTTTTGCATTGTTTGGGCATCGGAACAAGATTCAGAGTCAATATCATACCAACATTCTAGAAACGCTAATTGGTCGAAACATCAGTGAATGCGGCTTCTCTTTCCATATGTTTGAACGGCAAAGCCAGCGTCCGAGAGGTTAGGCCCTTATCCACTAGATAGGTAGTATTTAAGTGGCATCTAATAATGATGGCTAGCTGCTGCCCCCTTTTAACATTGGAGAAGTTGCCTTCCCTCTACACAATAGATTGATATTCTCTTTCAATCTCCAATGTTATCGACACTTATTATTCGCTGATATTTCCGAATTTTGGTAATCTTGCCATCCACTGTAGAACCATTTGCTTTTTGCATCGGTATTTGTTCTACATCAATAAAATTGGACCGTGCTGCACATCATTGAAATGATTTCACTGTTCACTCTTGTTTTGGCTACACTTCCAATTTATTGGGTGTATTCGAACATAGTAGGATTACAAAAGAATGTTGCAGCTGCGAAACGTTCAGGTTTGCCATATGTGATAACTCGTGAGTTTTGTTATCTTTTTGGATCCTCATATACTAATTAATTCCAGCGATTAGCCTTTATAATCCATTTTGGTTGATAACTCATCGTGTATGGCTACCTTTCATCAAAAAGCTACCGACAACATGGACAGAAAGTTGGATTGAGTAAGTGATAGATAACAACCAACAGTATTGAGGGCAACTCTAACAAAATCTAGTTACATGACACCAGATTGGTGCTGGGAGAAACTTTACCATCCATTTGCTAAAAACGGCGATGCATTTTTAACTGTTTCCCCTGGATCAATCCTTGGATTTATCTCAAATGCAGAAGCGACTCATCAGATAACAAGTCGTCGAGAGGCCTTTCCCAAACCTCTTGAATCGTACCGTATTCTCGAGATATTTGGTCGGAATGTTGTAACAACCGAAGGAATTGAATGGAGGGGGCATAGAAAGATATCTTCACCAAGTTTTACTGAGAAGAACAATGCGCTAGTGTTTGCAGAATCTTGTACACAAGCACAGGGAATGTTGAGAAGATGGTTGGGTCCTGACGGGAGAGGGAATGTGACTTTGAAAGAAGTTCCTACTGATACAATGAGAGTTACATTGCACATTATAAGCAGGATTGGATTTGGGGTTCGTCTATTATGGCCAGGAGAGAAAGCGAGGAGCAAGGAACAAGAATCCGTTTACAGCAGTAATGAAGCGCCTGAAGGCCACACGATGAGCTTCGAGAGATCTTTGAGTACTCTTTTAGAGACTTTAGTCTGGGTGCTATTTCTTCCTAAATGGCTTCTGAGTAAGTACTAAGAACAACTTGGTTTTTTACGAGAACTAATTTTGTCCCCAGGGTTAATGCCTTTTGATTCCGCCCACAAAGCACTAGAATCTTTTGAAAACTTCGGTCAGTACATGAACGAGTTGTTTGCCCAAAAGGCTCGGGATGCTATGGAGAGTAAGGAAGGTGAGGGTATGGATATTATGGGCTTCCTGGTAAAGAGTTCATACGGTCCTTCAAGTGCGCAGGGTTCTACTAAATCATCGCCGGACCGAGTCGAGAAGGGCCAAGCTAACAAAGTCGCCCTTTCGGACTCGGAAATTTTGGGAAATGCCTTCGTCATGATGGTCGCGGGCCATGAGACGACCGCGAACTCGGTCCACTTCTGCCTCGTAGAACTGGCCATTAGCCCTAGATCGCAGCGACAAGTCCAAGAAGAAGTGCAAAGAATCTTTGGTGATGAATCTCCTGAGACCTGGGATTATGAGAAAAATATAAACGTCCTCATGGGTGGTATGGTCGGAGCCACGCTCAATGAACAACTTCGCCTCATGCCTCCTGTGGTTAACATTCCTAAATCAGTTGGTCAAGGCCACGATCAAACAATTTTTATTGATGGAAAGAAAATAACTCTCCCCGCTGGAGCCCATATAAACCTTAATACGATAGGACTCCATAGAAATCCTAGGTACTGGCCAACTGAGCCCTCGAAAATCACCACGCAAAATAACGATATCGATGACTTCAAACCAGAGAGATGGCTCATTAAGCAATTAGGAAAAGATGACAGCGCCAATGATTCCTCTGAGGATGATGATTTTGGTGGCTTCACAGGGAAAACCACATCCGAAGGATTATTTCGCCCAGTCAGGGGTTCTTACATTCCTTTCTCTGATGGCGCTCGATCTTGCTTAGGTCGAAGATTAGCCCAGGTTGAGGTCATGGGCGTACTGGCTGTAGTTTTGCAAAAGTACTCAATGGAGCTTGCAGTCGATGAGTGGGCTACAGATGAAGAAGTTTTTGGGATGTCCGCAGACGAGAAGAGGGAATTGTATAGTAAGGCACAAAGGAAGGCAAGAGAGACGATTAGAGGGGCTACGTCACTCATCACTCTGAAACTTCACCCTGGTTTTATTCCGGTACGACTGGTAAAAAAGGGGGAGGAACGCTTTGTAAATATTATAGATTAGTGCTTTAGCCTCATGATACCAGACTGCTCGATGGTCATTGCCTGATCCAATGGAAAAGGATAGCAATAAAAATTATTTCAGAACTTTCATTCTCAAACATGTACAGAGATTGTGTCAAAAGGTCGCTTTCATCTGTCCTTTTCATGTATTAAGTCACGGGATGGAAATAATTCATTGCAGACATAAAATTGATCGAAAACGATGTTCGCGTCTATCCGTTCGCAGCGAGTGTTGCGCACATTCCTTCCCAGGACTCGAGTATTCTTACAAGGAGTTCCTTGAATCTCCCATGACAACGACAGGATCAGAACTTCATAAAGAAGGGTTGCTCAACACCCAGAGGTCATCAGCAGATTTGGAAAAGAGTTACTATGTAACATACCAAGACTGATCCAACCCAGAATATCTTCAACAGTACTCTGCGACTCCGAGCTAGGGATTTAAGTTAATCACGTGAAAGCTCTAGCGCTTGTTTGTTGACATACTACGCGATTCCTTCCTCATTCGGCACCCCACAATATCTGCCCAAACTTCGCACGATAACCCGAAAAGCAGACATCAGATATCCCCGCACCATTCTACAAACACTTATCGAATATAATTACCACGATCGCATTCTTTCGCGAAGCAGCCATCATATACAATCATGTCCGGGGTAGCAAATTGGATCAAGGCGCAACGAAAGGGGGATTTGATGGAGCTTGCGGATTCAATTGGACTTAAATAGTATACGACACCCACATATCTCACCAGCTTTGCAACAGAAGTCACTGACCATTCTCTCAGTATCGATGGTATCAAGAAGACAGAACTTGAGCTTGCGCTCGAAGACTACCTGGTTGAAAATGAATCGCAGCTAGCTAACGAGACGCGCCTCATACCATACTATAATAGAAGATCCGGTGCTTCACCTGTGAAAAAGGAACCATCCTCTGCCCACGAGGAAATGGACACAAAAAGATCATTAAGACGCAGAACTAGACTTGCGTCAGAAATTTCGGAGGTCGGAAACCAAACTACGTACGTGTTGCGACGCGCCAAGCGCGTTACTTTGTTGAAAGAGTAACTAACACTTTTGTAGTGATGATTCGGAATCTGAAAGAGCAATTGCGCGCTCTAGTACTGCTCTTACACAAACTCCTCGTGCGAACGCGATCACATTTGCATCAAACGTCCCTATCCCACCATCTCCTGCCGTTGTCGCAGATGTTATCGATCGACGCACGGCAGTTTTACGCGCGAAAGCAAATGAATACTACAAGGATTTGGGTATAGTCGAAGCTGTGGAGACTGCTCGTGAAACTGTATCAACCGTCGTGGCCCTTGAATTCATCATGCTACTATCAGAGGCACTACAACTTCAACCAGAGCTTTTGCAAAACAAATACGCATTCACAATTCCCCCGCTCCATTACCTGAATACCTCCGAATACGCGGTAAAAATTCCGGATCTGTTCCTTTTGTTGACCACGTCATTCTGGGGCCCCTTTGCTCTATGGCTATCCACAAGTCTCTTACTTCCGTTGTTTGCAGCATACTTCTACAATCTGACAAGCAAACCAAGCACGCGAAGCAAACATTATTCGTTTGACCCACTGACATTCAACATCGTAAAGGGACTTATAACATTTGTAGTTTACGGCCAGGGCGCAACTCTTGGTGGGCTCGTGGACCTTGAGCACGTGGCAAGAATTAATTCGGCACTTTATGGGGGCTATCAGAGCACGCTTGTTGGGACTGGCATTGGGATTCTGT
This sequence comes from Botrytis squamosa, assembly GCA_014898485.2. Taxonomy (NCBI): domain Eukaryota; kingdom Fungi; phylum Ascomycota; class Leotiomycetes; order Helotiales; family Sclerotiniaceae; genus Botrytis; species Botrytis squamosa. Next base: position 342,354 of record RCTC02000009.1, read on the forward strand.
TTACCATGTACGATGCCGTTTTGAAGAAATGATTGCCTTGTGTGCAGTGAAAATATGAAAACCTGCATGGCATGAATGGAACGTCTATTCTCAGTCAATCGTCTTTGAATATTTATTTCGGCGGCACGTTTCCAGCGAATTGTTTAGGGACTGAGTTACATATATTTAGCTATGCGGGAAGAAGATTTGCATTCGTATTCGCTCGCTTCCTTGATTTCATCTATCCTCGACCGTGCCAACATAATCTTCTCTAGTATTGAGATGCATTGGGAAGGCGTTTGAGGCGTGGCTGACTCGGGATACCTATGTTTGTGCATTGCTTTTTGATCCGAGGAGTTATGGGGTTGTTGGGAATCTGGATGGGCAAAGGTTGTAGTGGGATTGGTTGGATAGTCTTCTCTGGCTATGAGTTTGGAGAAATTATCTAGGAAATATAAAAACTATGTCAAATTTATGATATCATTACATCTCTGGCTCGGTTAATTTAGGACACGAGGTGAGGTGGATCTTGCTTTGCTAGCATCGAACTCGTCTCTTCCCATCAGCAGGCTTTGCTCGGTTTAATCCTGAGAAATGATATACATTCTTGAGTGCCCCAACACCCATAAATACCCATACATTCTGCGCTCCGTTATCAGCACTATCCTTTTACGGCATTAGCACTCCTCTACCTCTCGTCATTCTCGCACTAGTCTAGTTTCCTTTAATCAGATCACATCGACCGAGAAAAAGTTCACGCAACTCGAAGCATCGCACGCACTTTACAAATACAAGTCATGTTTTCTGATACTCGATCTCCATATAACCAAAATAAAATAAGCTCAAGTTTGAAACAGTGGGAAAGACAAAGAAGGCAGACAAATGACAGAAAATTGATCCATTGCTCTCCTGAGATTGAGTAGGCAGGGGGCGTGTTTCTCTGTATCCTCACTACTAGAATGGATTCTTCGTTGGCGAACAAGCAAAGTCGGAAAGTAATGAATAACGACTCCTCGTAGCGTAGCGACCAGGAGTGTTGCATGGTGTTTTCCTTTGATAGGGCTCTTCTCCTGCCCAATATGAGAGAATGGCAAGGTTTTTGAGTGCTTTATTTAACCTTGTTGGTCTTTTAAAAGAATGGTGGTTGTGATTTCGTTTTATGTTTTTTTGGAGAGACTGTTTTGGGATAGAGGGGGGGATACTTATGGAGAGCATATGCTTTGAAGGGGTATACAGCCTGATGCTTGGGTAGCGAAGCAATCGAGTTGAAGTGACGATGGCTCTCAGAGCACCAGAAATTAGAAATTATATGATATACCAGACATTGACTCTCGACCGGCTACCTCCTGATAAAGTATACCGAGGTGCCTTCTAAAGGTATTTCCTGCAAGACCGAATGAAAACTTGATTCGCCTGCTAAGCTCAAATCATAACTCGCTAAATTCAACTTCATGTCTGTATCGCACACCGCAACCTGTCCAACCTTCATAACTTCGATAATGCGTCTGCTAACTTTCAACTCGAGGCACCCTCTATTTTATCATTTGGATCCAAGTTCTGCGCTCCCTCTACGAGACCGACGATATTGTATCGCTTCGAGAAAAATGTGTTCCAGTCATCGAGTACACCCTTCTCTTTATCATCGAGATCGAACCATTCCGAGGATACGTCTTCAGCTTTAGTAGAAGTTTTGGCTAAAGCGCGCGAGGCATCGTGGCCAGCAAAGACTGAAAGTGTAGAGGAGAGATTAGTGGGAGAACACGCGAGATTGAATGAAAGGGATTGGAAAGAAATACCATTGTAAGCACCGCCAGGAAGATATGCTTTGTTTCCTGTTACATCGTAGACTTTGCCCTAGGTCCCGTGAGCTTTGCGTATTGCAGTGTGAAACATGCAAAGTTAAGAATGTACCTTGATTGCAACATAGCATTTATCGCTATCAGAACCTTTCAACATGTTAGCCCCTCATCTCTAGAGATTTCAAAGAGGTCGTGATTACCATTGCATTTTGCAAGTTCTTCCACCGAAATAGGATCGTACTTTGGAGGGTTCAGAGTAACAGGAGTCTTAGGTTCGAATTTACCAGCCATTTTGAATAGAACGTGTTATAAGAAGTGAAGCTTGATTGAAGAGAAATATTGCGATGGAACAGAAAGCTGACGTTCGTCCATGATGTGGGGTAGCGTCATTCATTGGTTAGCGCATTGCGGGAGACAGGGGTTTTGGTTAGGGTGAAATGTCTTGCAGGAAGGAAATCGTTAATTTTATGAAGCTCCCGGACGACCAAAGCTTCATAAACTGCGCGAACGATAATTGTGCCTAGATTTCCATATTCAATTGTGCGATTGGTATAGAATCAGCTCCCGAAATGTTTACACCAAGGTTCGCAACCTCACTCGGGTCTGCCGGCGCGTCGAATCGCGCATCACAATGTCTTCGTCAACAACGAGTGCAAGCTACAAGGTCCAGTAGACCTGCTACCAGAAACTCCGTGCCATGTCGAGCACAGCAGCAGAGGTGGCAATCTACACGAGGAGCACAACCTAAGGTTAACCGCTCCAAAGGCTCATTCACGAGGAATGCCAAAATACTCTTTAAAGCACATCCATATAGCATGACCGGAGCTACCATAGCGTAATTTACACCTCATATCCGTCCGCTTTTACGGCTTTGATGTGCAGTGCTAATACAGCATTTGCAAATACAGTATAGGATTCGGAGTCTTCTGTCTAGGATATATCAATTGGTGGTATAATAAATACATAATCGACGGTTTCAAAGCCTTTCCCGAACCTGTAGCAAAGCAACTGCGCAAGGCCCTTTACTACACCAACATGTCTCTTGAACCTAAGAATGCTATTAAATATTACAAAGAGGCTTTACGAGTTGCAGATGAGATGGGTATGGATCCATTTTCTGACGAGTATCTCGGAATCAAAATATCCGTTTGTGTTTTGTTGGAGAAAATTCAAGCCTATGATAAGGCGATTGGTGTTTACGAAATTATGAGAGATGACTGTGGAAAATGGATGGAGCAATTGGGAGATTTGGAGAGGAATATTGGCAAGCGGACGAGAGTTCTTAGGAGGATGGTAGAGATCAGTGTCAAAATTGCTGATTTATACAACGGGGAATATGTCTTACAACCAGATAAGGCCGAGGAAAGCTTGGTGTATGCGGTGGAGACGATATTAAAGGAACAAATGAGGAGACAGAAAGAGGGAATCAGACCTGGGGAAGAGGTTTGGTTATCGGACGAAGAGATGGGCGGAACTTTTGAAGGTTTATATTTCTATTCAAGACGTTAATTCGGATCAAGCTAATTTCTTTCTAGCTCTTGCACATCACTATGAAGCAACCGATAAACACCACCTTGCCGCACCCCTATTTCTCCAAGCTATCGCACTTTCTACTCCAGCTACCTGCCACACAGCCGTTCTAAGTTTGTTCTGTCTCCACTTTCCCAAAGCCACCCACTAACCACCTTCCATAGTGAACAATCTCTCTATCTCACTGGCCCAACAAAATCCACCACCAGAACTAGGCCAGCCCATAATATCCCGCTCGCAACAAATCAAAAATGCCCGCGCATGGGCTACCAAGTCCCTAGAAATTTGTGCCAAGATAGCACCCCCAGAAAGAACTGAAGAATGTGATCTCGGGTGTGCTGTTGCAACACATAATCTAGGAGAATTCGCAGAAATGGATGGGGATATCAAGGAAGCAAGGAGAAGATATGAAGAAGCGAGAAGCTTAGCGAGTGCGATGGGGTTTAAAGAAGGAGAGGCACAGAGTGAAGAAAGGTTGGCGAAGATTGTCGGTAGACAGGAGATTGTTAATAGGGGTTGAGTCAGTCTGGAGAGGATTATTCTCAAATAATGATGTGTCTTTGAGAGGTAGCAAGAGTATTGCCTTTTGCCACAGATTTAATCTGGACCCTCCAATGCTTCATTCATATGGATACCCACATTGCAAGACCTGGTGGACAGTACATCCTAAATATCAATATACCAATTCAACTCCCTTGTCACTGTGCACAGAGTAGCAAATTCAACACGTCATGCTTCTACAATTCACTCAAACCTTCCAGTATCCAGATTGCAAAAAACAGATACCTATCCATAGGTATGCATTAAGCAATTCATTACTGATCGAACCTAACCTGCTCTACCCAACACAGGTAACTAATCCCATTCCCACTCCCACCAGAGGAAGAAAGAAAATACACAATCGTTATTTATCACTATGTTAGAACAGAACAAAACAAAACAGAACAGAACAGAACATCATATATAAAAAACACCATCTAAGTAATTAATTCTCTTAACCCCAGCCCGAGAATAGGAAATATAACGAAAAGAAATGTGGTGGTGGGAATGTAACGCCGCATTAAGGTTATCCATAATCTGTAACCGTGATTCGTAACTTCGTTTTGAGTACTTCGTTTTGAGTACTTTGTACTTCGTGAGCCTGCGTGGCTGGAAAATTCATATCCTTCACAATCCTACACTTCAAGAAAAAAAGAGAGAAAGGAAGGGAGGAAGAAAGGGGGAGAGACGTTCCATTTCCTGAAACACCATCATCACTCATTCATTACTCATCTTCTCCCTCGGCATCCAGATCCTCCTCCATCCCACCCTCCACCTTAATTCCCACACATCTCCCCACCACTCTCCCCTCACTCCTATCCAAACCCGGCGCAAGTCTTTTCCTCGCCCACCCATGCCCCCCCTTCCCCGCACAAAGAGTCCATTCCCCCCTCCCCCCCCTCTCAATAATCTTCTGCTCCGCCGCCCACTCCACAAAAAGCCCATCATCCTCCTGTCTCATGACTCCCCCCTCCCCAGCCGCACTCTCCAAATGTTTCCCCAAATGTTCCATCCTCTCATCCCAGCATCCTCTCCCCTCAAACCACACTCCCAGCCCTTCTTTCCGCTGCGCGCACCCCCTCACCGGACACCCCAACCTCTCCGGCGCCTCTCGTCGACTCCTCTCACAACTCCTCTGCAAAACCCTCACCCGCTCCTCCCACTCCCCATTGCGCTTCCCCTTCCTCTTCACCTCAAACGGCGCATGCATGCGTCTCAAATGCTGCGTAAACAAATCCTTCCGATTAAACTCCGCGCCCTTGACTTCCCCATAACCACGCGCTTGCGCACTCCCCTCCACCCCTTTCCGCATCGCAGACCCCGAGTGCGAGTGCGAATTCAGCGGAACCTTGCCGCAGGATCCGAGAGTACACACCCAAGCTTGCAGATTGAGGTGCTGAGAGGAAACATGTCGCTTCCATTCATTTTTCGAAGCAAAGGTACTATCGCACCCGGCAAAATTGAAGACGCAGATGAAAGCCCGCGTGTGCGCGGATGCGATGTGGCGTTGGAGAGTGGGAGTGTCTTTGAAGCCGGTGGAGGCGCATTGTTTGCAGGAGAAACCTCCGGAAGAGAGTTTGGAAGAGGATTTAGATGCGGATGTGGAGGATTTGGATATGCGGTTGCGTTTTAAGGTGGGGGGAGAGTAGAGTTTAGCTGTGCTGATGCGTTTGCGTGGATTGCGTGTGGAGGGACGGGGTGTGTATTCTGTGTCTGATGGTTCGTCTTCTTCTTCGATGTCTCCATCTTGGGGTAGTAGTTCGGAATCGATCTCTGTCTCCATGTCTATTTCCCCATTATTGTTAATATCAACATCATCGCCTTCTGCATCAATATCAATATCAGCATTAGAAATTGTAGATGTATTGTCATGATTCGAAGCTTGAATAGAAATTGCTTGAGGAGATGCAGCATCTCGAATCGAAGCTCCCAATCCCTCATCTCTATAATGTGATATATGAGAAGCTAATTTGTGACTTCCAGATTCCGATGCTTGGATCGCATAATCGACATATGTTTCATCGGTCTCGAATTTGATTTCTTGCGGATCGGCAAATGCCTGAACATCACTAAGGTTAACACATGGATATCCAGTGGGCTGCTTGGATAGAATTTGTGGTGATGTCCATAAATCAGAGAAGTTTTGCGAGGTAGTATGAGAGGTATTGGGTAGGGTGTAGTCATCTTGGCCTTGAGAGGAATAGTATCCATCGTGATACCAATCTGTTTCGGTAGCTGGACTTCGAGCACTACTGCAGTTGGAAGAGAGCTCTTGGGAAGGAGAAGGAGATATCATTCTTGTTCGAGAAGCTTGAGGATAGACACTAACGGGTTCGAATGCTCTGTGAGGTGGTCTGGAGAAGCTATCAAAGTGAGACATGGCTGGAACAGTAGTAAAGAGAGCTCGTCCTGGCTCTGTGATGAATCTTTGTAAAGGTTGCTGTGGTAAATCTTGACGGTAATCGAAATCCGGAGAGCCCATTTGAGATTGACGAAGAAGTGGATCGATATTCTGGATCCAAGAACTTTCAATGTCCATCAAATCCTCATGACGGAAAGATTGAGGGTTTGATCTATTTTCCTGGAAGAAAGGTGGTTCCATAGTCGAGTAAGGTAAAGTTTCGTAAGACATGATGTCCAAATAATATAAGTTTAAGTATTCGAATAGCCAATATAGATGCGTCTTCGGGTTACTTTTTGCTTTTGGCCCCCACAATCCTAAACTGGAGAGATAGGGTGAAGCTAAGCTTCTAGAAGAGAAAGAGATACAAAGCAATAAGCTTGGAAGGAATAGAGCTGATATTTGTTTGCTTTCTTATTGATCCTACTGCGGGAATGAGTTTCTTGTGTAGCCCAAATAAACTCATGAATTAAGACGACAGGACAGGAGAGACAACAAACAGAACAAACAGAACTCACAAACGTAATTCGAGTATCTCCACCTTGCTGCGACTTCCAACAAATCCTTTTGCAAATAACAAACAAACAATAATAAATCTCTTTCACACGACCTCTTGTTTTATTTATGCACAAACACAATCAGGAATTAGAAAATGTCAGGTCATGAAAATCCACTGGTCGATAGTCGGATTTGGAGATATTGAGACTTGGGGAAAGTCTGAGGCGAAGTAGCGAGATCGATAGGCGCAGTTGTCGTATGTGTGATAGATATGATGTATTTAGATGATACAAGAAAACAAAGAAACCAGAAACGGCACGACAAATCTCTAATGTACGTGGACCAAGCCTCAACATATCCTCCACAAAAGTTCATATGTGTACCATTTGGGACCGACAAATTCATGTGCAATTTAGCACAGAGCCGCATGGTGAGAAGAAGGGTAGGCCGCACAGGAGGCCGGTGAAGGATCTCCTCACATAATTCAAACGTTTCTGTATGTCGACTTTGGCGTGCATACCCCCTGAGCCCATCCAAAGTATTGGAGATCGATGACTCTCCCTGTGCTGCGCCCCTCATCATTCCTCATGTTCCTTGATGGCTTGAAGCAGCTCTGACAGGGCACCGCATATCACCTCAAACATTTCCCCATGTCGAAATTCTCAATCATGATGCGAGTGGAGACCCGACCGAGCTAGTCAATCGTGCAGATGGAGCTCTCCATACATTTCCTTTCATTTCATTTCGTCGCTCTTTCGTTTCCTTTTGCTACCCTCCCAACATGAATTCCACATCAGGACCAATGGCACACAAAATTATCCCTGTACATGGTGTAAGGCGGACAAGGCGACCGCTAGGCAGACCTCGACATCAATTCTTCAAAATTCGAGAATGATGATTATTGTTTTAGCCGTCATTCGAATAGAATCCACAAGCCGTTCCGTTAATTGAGAAAGTTCTCTCGGCACAAAATAAAATTCTCATTCGATACGATCGGGTTTATTGGGGAAACTTTGTTTTCTTCCGCTGCCTTCGCTTAGAAAGAACGACAGTACAGACAGCTTTTACTCCAGAATTTGCGGTAGCACAATATTCGCATTCGTTTCTGCTTCAAAGCATGCATTGTACAGCCAAGAAGATCCAATCCCTCTCCTTTCCCTTTCCATTTCCCATTTCCTATTTTCCCATTTCCTATTTTCCCATTTCCTATTTTCCCATTTCTAATTTTCTCTCATTTCATTCCATTCATTCTCCTTCTATAGGTGTCAGCACTCTAGCCCCCACCCACACCATCCAATGCTCCAACCTCCCAATCGCCGATATTGAAAACAGCCCCCAAATGATAACAGAGACCATTTCAAATACGTCTCTTACCGAGTCTGTATCGCGGTCGCAATTAATGCATCTCGATCTAATTGGTGTAATCAAGCGTTTAACATGCATTTTCGTTCGTGAATTCGCTGGGTCGGTTAGATCAATCGGGGTTGGTTTTGTTCTTGCCCATTTCACCCCATTCCACATTTATCGCATCAATTCCACCCAAATCTACATTCAAATGCTACACATACTCGGCTATCCGCATTGAAGATGGAGTGCGATGAAGAAGTCGTGTTTACAAATATTCCACATCTTCTTCCCATGCCACCGAGTAGTGTCTGCTCACATATGAATTTAATCTTCAAGATCCCCGCATGCATGCAACACCAAACCCAACAATGCCCTGTGAGCAAGCTTCAACGCCCATGAAGATATCCCTTAAAGAATCAAGAGTACCCCTCCTTCCACATACAGACAATGGATACACATACATATATGCAGCCTCACTTTTTTTGGCTCCGCTTGCTTCGCCCTTCACCTACATACATGTCCAAACCACTCTTCCACCCTAAAACTCGGTGAACCAAAGGGGTCTAGCTTCACATGTATTCACGTCGTAGAAAGGGTGCGCCACGTGGAGGGAAAGTTGCATATGATGTGGCTTTGCCCTTGATCCGAGGTAGTTGTTACAACTGTAGTATTCTAAATTACCCTATGAGCACTATTTTCCCTACACCATCTATAATCTATTCGGTGTGTTAAGCGAGATAACTCCTTCATGGGCCGGATTGGAAAGCGGTTATCACTGCGGCTGAAAACATCGTATTCCAACCCTTGGAATGGTTATTCAACACGGTCACTCAATACCTCCCACCATCATAGATGTACTATGTCCAAAAAATCAATTTACGAGTACTGTGCCCCTCGCTAACCTTTAGATTTCATGGAAAAGATTTTCTTTCTACCATAAGGTTAAATTTGCAAACGCCAAAGGAAAAAATCCCTGGATATCTTCCTTCCCGGTATTTTCGAATTCCTACCCAATTACATCGTAGACCCAATAGTTTTACACAATTATCCCTTCTCAAATGAAGGTGATCAACAAACCACAATAAAAAACTTCAAACAATATCCATGAGCATGTCAGACTTTTTGACCTTCACAATTACCAATCGAATCGCTCTTGCACTCGTTACAAAAATCATGACTGCAGGAAGTACACTTGGGACTAAGAGCAAGAGTACGTCCTAGATCATCTGCACAATGACACTATGAATACGTTAGCAATTGCATATGGCACAGTAAAATGGAAGCGCGTACACAATAAACAATCTCCCCAATCTTTGTATACTTTGATGGCCTGTCACTCTCATCGTCGTTGCGTTCTCGTTTCTTTGATACTCTGTGCTCTTGACCCACCAAAGCAGATGAGGTTCCTTTATTGCCGACAAATTCTAGTGAGCTCCTACCAAAGTCATCTGTAGAATCGATCGAATGTTCCTGATGGTCATCTTTAGGTGAAGATCCACCTAAAGGATTTGGACTGGCGGCGTCGCCTTTGGGTTTGTCACTATCAACTGGAATCCAATCTTGAATGCTTTGTTTTTGAAGTCCGTGGCGCCCCATGAAATGGTTATCTATGTGGTCAAACCTTTCTGTCCAGGCCTCAAGACCCTTTTTCTTAAGATCAACAAGCGTCTTACAAAAACCACACCAGAAACGAGCCTGACAATTACGGCCAATACGACAAGCATCGACCTTAATCTTAACAGCATCTTGGTCAATGATAGCATGTTCTTTCTTTAGATGTTCTTGGAAGGTTTGACGACGATAAGAAACCTTCGCACATGCTCCACCTTCGGGTTTCTCATTGTCGCAACGCCAGGTCTCCAGGTGGAAATGTTGCGAGTTCTCGTGTCGTTTCCAATCATTTTTACTTCCAAAGGTTTTATTGCAAGCCAAGAAAGTACAGCCGTAAGGCCTCTCGTGCCGTTTCATATGTTTCCTACTTATAATTAGTAACAGCGGTGTAAGAGATAGATTTTGAGCTTACTTTAGCTCGCAAGGTCTTCCTTTGAACTTTTTACAAACCTCACAAGTGACTTGGTTCTCACTCTTGTTGCTGGCAGCAGATCCTGGGTTTTGTATCCGAGGTGTATGATTTGGATCCTTTTGAATAATGTAACCTAACTTTTGAAGGGTTTTATAAACCTCAACGGCTTTTTCCTGGTCCAGGGAATCATCTGTTGTAGAAGAAGTGGACTTATTAAATCCATCTAGTAAGCATGCAGCTTTATCTGTTGTGGATCCCCAGGAAACAGCGGGGGGAGATTTTCCATTAGGCAAAACTTTCCGTCCCATCGGCAATGCACCAACGTTTGATGTATTTTTTGCCTCTGCTAATGCGGTTCTAATTGCTTCGGTAATAGTCGCATCGGTGGCTGAGACGCTACTATGTCGAGTTGCCTTACCTGCAGGTGGTAATGGATTTCTCTCCACCGGGGCACGGCTTACATGATCAAGATTGCGATCCAATGCACTCTTTGTACCCACTAGGGTTGAGATATCACTTTCCAAAAAGATTTTGTTAACAACCTCTGATGGGTTCCGGAATAATTCCGATGGTTGGATGGTATCTCTAGTATGTGGATCCGCGGGAGGATTGTTCGGTCCAGGGATAGCAGTGCCACTGGGATTCACATCCGCGACGAGAGGTTTCTCCATTGGAATTTCCGTTGGAGTGACTAAATCCTGGATCAAGTCTGGATAGACGGGCTTCCAATTGGATTTGATATCCTGGGCTTTTGGTGAACATTCGTTAACTTCCCTGTTGTGCGAGATATCGTGGGTAGACACTTCTGCAGAAAGATGGGAATCTTGAGGCAAACCTGAGGGTTCCAGAAATTCAGCCCTAAAAAAATATCAGTCTTACCAAATGTTGTTGAAGTCTCTCAGACCTACTGTCGTATCATCTCCTCGAAGTTCTCTTCCAATCGAATGACGTTCGAATGAACTCGTTTCAAGTGACTACGGAAGTTGTCGAGTCGTGGCCATGCTTTATCCTTGGACTTACACCCGGGTACAACACAGCGGTATTTTTTTATCGACTCCGCCTTCGAGGTTGTAGCTAAGGGATGTTTGCTCTTTGTATGTCGATCTAGATCGTTGGTTGTGCTAAATCCCTCAGTTCTTCCACAACCTGGATAATTACACACAAAGGGCTTTTTATGTCGTAAATCATGCTTCCTATGAAAAATTAGTATTGATTCTTCATGGCAGATCAATATGAGAACAGACTTCAACTCAGATTTTGTTTTTACGGATTTGTGACAGGTCGAACAGAACAGACCTGGCGAGTTGATAGAAGCCGGAAGATGTGTTGGCCATGCTTCGGGTGTCCTATTCTCGCGAGATTGCAATGCTTCATTCAAGCCCTGAAAAGGCTGATAGTCTGCAACATGACCGGCTAAACTTTGACAGTCTTGATCGCGATCATTAATGTCAGAGCTAAAGATTGAAGCATTTCCATGGCTCCTTCTGGTTTCATATCCAGAGTCTGATTGTGGTGGGCCACCGAAATGAAAGGATCCATTCTCCAAGGGATCCTGTTGACGATACGGCCCTCCAAAAGCAACGGGTGCACGATTACTTGAACGAACCTTGATATTTGTTCTCTCCTCAGAGATGGGGTCTGAAATTGTCTTGGGGTACCAAGGTCCATCATTATCGGCATACCATTGGAGTAATGGAGCCTGGCCTGTCGCACGATCCATTGGCAGTTGTTGCATCCTAGAAATTGGTCCATATGGGGAATTCAAATCAGGAAATCCATGAGGAGAAGGAAACAATGTTGGCTCCCAAGCAACCGAAGAAGAAGGGGAAGGACTTGGAAGGGTCCTCGAATTACTCAGATCAATCTCAATAGGTTGAGGTGGAAAATCTAATGATGGCGGACCCATCTCTCCTCGTGTAGAACCATATCCGGAATCTGAAGCATTGTGCATGGAAGGAGGTGAGGGATAATACTACGATTTTCCATCAGAACAAAGCTCATGGAAGAAGTTGAAAGGGGGAAGAGTTGATCATACATGGCGTGGATAACTCCCATTACGGGGATAGCTTGGATGCATCGACATTGCTATTAGCTGTCAGTCAATACTCTGACACGCGTCTACTCAACCCGATATAACAAACCGGCGATGGATATGAGAAGAGATGTAGGAGATATAACCAATATATCACAGTCTTGGAAATATACAAAATGTTATTTGACGTGAGACGAGCCGCAAGCAATGAGAAAGAAGTCAAAGAAGACGTTCGCATACGCAGGGCAAATGACCCGTACGCTTAATCATGAAGCATGGTTCAAATGACAACTCGGAGTACTGTATGTAGACGAGGATAGGAAAATGGTTCGCGAAATAAAATTTCCAAAGAGAGTAATGAGGCAAAATACAAAAGGTTGAATATATATGTATGTATGTATGTATGTATGTATATGTATGAATGTATATGCGACACTAATGGAGAAGCAAGCGATCGAAATGCTTACGAGGTGCGCGTGCTAGATGTGATGTGATGAGGGAGAGTTGATGAGGGAGAGTTGATGAGGGAGAGTTGATGAGGGAGAGTTGATGAGTGAGTGAGTGAGTGAGTGAGTGGTTTTCGGTGAGAGAATCGGGCATTAAAACAGAGAGATTCCGAAGTAGAAAGAGTGCGACACGACAACCAATGAATGAAAATGAAGTCAGTCTTGTCTAATAAATAAAAAGAAAAAGACCAACAAATGGAGAAATAATTATTGATAAGCTTTTCATTCTCATCAAGTGATTGATCTTGTTCTTCCTATGATCATAGATAGATAGACATGTATTGAATATGATGATACCTGAAGAATGAAATGGAGTGAAGTGAAGGATGAGTTAAAAGATAAGAAATGAAAAAAAGGTGTGAATGTGAATCCTGTGCTAAGTGAGAGTGAGAGTGAGGCTTGCGTTGGATTGCATGGTGAGGGAAGTGAGGCGAGCAAGCGAAGAAGGGAAAAGAATCTGGGGGGATGTTCGAACTGTGCAGAATCCAATACAATACATACTAGGCAACAGTACTAGGTAGCTGGGCGCCCTACTTGGAAATCAATGTAAGATCTTACGACTAATCAATTATTACTCAGCTACCTAATATTCATTTCATTCGTACTGTTCGTACTGTTCATACCGTCACTCGCAAACCTTTCACGCCCGATGGATATAAGCATGAAGAAGATCATTTGCCCTTTGGGAACTCGATGTGTGGTGCTTGCTGCTGTGCAAGCAATGTATGGACACACGAGAAAAAATAGTTACAATCACGTGACAATCACATGAGCATCTTCGAATGGGAAACAAAGCTCTAGAGGATACGAGACTTTATTAGCTATACAAACTAGGAGAGAAAGCCACACCCTACCTACCTAGGTACCTAGTATACACAAACATTTTCTCGATATTTCTACTTTTCCACCTCGTATCTCTCTCTCTCTCTCTATAATTCATACTACAATCTAAACCTTACGCAAGAAGGGATAAACCCTCATCCTCAATCCACACATATCTCACCCATGCGACTTCGAAGTGTGAACACAACCTCAACTTCGCATCATGACGTCTCTCTATCCATCTACATCTGAACCCATTCCACAACATCTCACAGCCCCCCATGCATCTTTCCTGAACTTCTGCACCCCGCCTCCTCACATATCTACCTACATATCTACCTACCTACATACCTACCTACCTACATACATAAACCCACCTAAACCAACTAACAAACGAATGCGATATCGTCACACCTCAAAACCAGTTTCCTCACTTCCCTTCCCCCACACGTACACCCCTCCCCCCGCAAATCCCAAAACGGTTCACAAATCCACGCGATCACGTTTTCGTACACGTCTGACGAAATAGCACCGGAGAGGTAAAACAGGAACTCCTCGGTTAACCATTCCGAGCAGATGGCGATCATGTAGCGAGCTTGTAGCTGGCTATAGGTATGTATGTATGTATATATATATGTATGTATGTATATATATATGTATGTATGTATGTATATATATATGTATGTATGTATGTATATATATATGTATGTATATATATATATATGTATGTATGTATATATATATGTATGTATGTATTCTCTGTATACATATCCCTTCTAGTCCCCTTGAAGTTGGCATGAAAGCGAGTAGGTAATTGAATCGAGGCTTCGCGAGGCATTCCCCCCTCCATGGGAGTTTCTAGAAAAGTATTCGAGAATGAGAAGAGGGGTTTTGTATAGAGTGGAAGAGTAGGTAGGTATATATATTGTAAGACCTACCTAGATGGGTAGATGTGGAAATGGAAATGAAAATAAGAATGAGAATGAAAATGAGAAATGAGATATCGAGATGTCCATCCCATTTCCAAAACAATACACACCTGTTCACCCAACAAACCTCCATCAAACCTCGAATCACCTCTACAAACCACATATCCTGCAAATTCCAAATTCCAATACCAATCAAACAAACCCCCCCTCCTCCCCCTAAAAACCTAAAAACCTAAAAACCTAACCCACACATCACTATCACTACCAAATCTCTACCCATTACCATTCCCATTCCCCATTCCTCCACTCTCCCACCTCTCTTCCTCTTACACACAAACTCCCATCTCACTCCACCGACACCTTCTCAAACACCACACCTTCTCAAACACCAATCCTTCGATACCTATCCCATCCTATCCAATCCAATCCATATATGTATATACATATATAAAATTAAATAAAAAAAACACACACACAAATCCTTTCAACCCACAAGACAACTAAACTAATCCTGAGCGCTTGTAAAAAAAGAAAAAAAAAAGATCACACAACCATAACAAAATCATACTTACCCATAAACATTCACTCACTAATTTCAACCACGAATACCCCCATTCACAATCATACATCTCATAACTCATCCCCTCATATTATATTACAAACTCCCTCCCCCATCTCACCCATCTCACCCATCTCACCCAGACCTCCAAATTTCATGAGGTGAGTGAACCAGGCCTTTCACCACGAGTTGAGAAATAATAATTTTACATTGAATTGTGCTTTCGTTCTGCCTTTCTTTTTACTCAAGATCAAATCATGGAGTCAACACATCCATTCAACCTCAACATTCTCCATGTTTCTTTGCTGATTATGTTCCAACCACTTTGCCCATCATTTCATTCATGATATCAGAATCATCACCTTTTCATTCCACTCAACTCATCAGAACCTCTCAATGCTCGAAAATTAACGCATACCAGCTCCTCCGAGTCCGCTCATACCCGCTAATCTACTCGCCAATTCTGGATATTTCTCCTGAACTTCCAATTGTGTCCTCGTGGCTTCAGCATAACTCAAAGCATTGACAATTTCTCCTTCTGTTCTGGATAATTCTGCTGCTCGCTCAAAGTACTTAAGTGCTTCAGTCACCTTGCCTTGTTGAAGAAGAAGTTGGGCCATGGTTGCAACAGCGATATCACACTCAGGGTCGACTATTCACAATTACATTAGTATAGAAAACAAATGGTTACGGGACAATTAACGTACTGATAAGAGCCTTTTCGCAAAGCTTCTCAGCCTCACTGAAATCTTGCTTCCATTGGAAAAGAGCAAGGGCTTTGTTGATGAGTGGCAGAACACTCATGCCTAATGGTTTAGTTTGCTTCTCCAACTCGACGGCCTTTTCGAATTGTGAAATAGCTTCATCATACTTCTGTTGATCTAACAAAAGCTCTCCGTAGTAGTTGTATGCATCAGGTACATCTTCGAATGCCTTGATTGTGCGTCTGAATGTTCCCATAGATGATGCGGTTGAGCCCATCTTGTATTGTGTAACACCGAGTTGAATGTGCGAGAAGATAAAGTCCCGGTCAAGATCAATAGACTTTTGGTAGTCCTTTGCGGCTTGTGAAAGTTCTCCGAGGATGAAGTTGAGTTGAGCACGGTGGTAGTAGATATCAGGGTCATCGTCATGTTGTTCCATAGCTTTGTCGAAATCTGCAGCAGCGGCGTCCTTGTCACCTGATTTTTGTATTAGTAGCTAATCATAAATTAATGGATTGTAAATACTCACCAAGTTCCAAATGCATGCTTGCACGCTTGATGTAACTTTGTGTGTAGTCGGGCGACAATTCGATACTCTTGCTCAAATCACTTAGAGCATCAATTTGTACGCCACGAAGATATCTGAATGTTCCACGCATGTTGTACGCAAAAGCTTCATGTTCACCGAGATCGCCCAAATCTAAGGCCTTCTCAAATGCAGCTGAAGCATCTTCATATCCTTCATTAGTCTTCTTTGCCATAGCTCGAAGTCCAAGCTGTAATTGACCCTTTCCTGTTTCCTCTGATATCTCAACGCTATCTTCTAATCCTGCAGGCGCGGGTTTTGATCGGAAACTTTGGAGGTAGTTGGTGACGAATGTTGGGCTTGGAAGCTTCTTATCCTTGGCCTCAAGAATGACCTTTGCCTTCGACTCGGCTACCTTTTTGAGCAGTCTCTCGACAGATTGTGCGCTTTGCTCGTTACGGAAACCATCGATAATACAGCTGGCTGTAAAGTCGAGTAAAGCCTCACTGTATTTCTCGGTATGTTCATAAGCATTTGCTCTACGGTTCAAAGCCTTGACATATCCGCTATCGAGATTGATCGCAGCAGTAGTATCCTCAATAACCTTCTCGAATTCGCCGAGAGCGTTGTAGCATGCAGCGCGGTTCGAATAGAAGATAGGATCTGGCTTGCAAAGGATGGCTTTCCCATAAAGATCGATGGCTCGAGGATAGTCTTTGGCTCCATATGCGGTGTTACCAGCTGCCTTCAACTTGGCGGCATAATCTTTACGTTGTTGATCCGATAGACTTCCCACAGTGTTTTCGTCAACCTCAGGAAGTTCATCGATAGTCTCGACTGGGGTTTTAGGTTTGGTATCAGGTGGCGTGGTTCCCTTTTCTAAATCGGCTTCCTTCTTTTCTTCCTTCTTCCTTCGCCTCTTTTCCTTTGACTTCTTTGGCACGCTTTGGGTAGATGTGGAGTCCTTCTAATGTATGTATTAACATCTGCAATGATGATGCATCTACCAAAACCAGTGGTAAGATACAACTTACTGAGTCTAGTAAATAGTATGCAACTCCAGCGCCTGAAACTACTACTGCCACACCAGCGATTGTATATACAACTGCCTTGTTCTCAGAAGCCCATGTGGTTATGCGATCCCAGACTGATGATTGTGGTGTTGAAGCCGCAAAATTTGGCATGGGTTTGCCCGGAGGCATTGTGCTTGGTACAGACATTTAAAAGCAATAAAATGGACAATTAAAGAAGATGCAGTAGGGTAATGGGGAGGATTATGAGTGGTATAGCTGATAGGTGGTGGTTACAATCTTGATGTTCAAATTGAAGGTGGATTCAACAACCAGCTCAAAAAATCTTGGTGATACCAGTTTAATCATCAAGTAAAGCTACGGCATTGGCCATTCTTAGCGCATGCCGGCTAAAGCGGCGCTCTTTCGTCATTGTGGACTCGCACCACTTGTCGCTTGGGAAATCCATATAATCCCCGCCGCCTTTGGCGAGGGGTAGATTTACTATGAGCATTCGTAGATGTACGCATAACTCAGTTCATTTTACATCACCAAAATATAAATTTGCACCAATTATAGACATTGGTACTTGAAAAATTTTAGACCTCCATATTGATATTTTGCGAGTTAGCTCACATCTACTATGAGTTTCCAGAACGTGTTGAGGAAGGAAATGTCCATTTTACAAATTTTCTTGCAAGATATTGTAACCATAGTAGGTCTACCAAAAATGAATCATATGTTTCTAGATATCATAGTCCAGAGTACGTATACGACATACCCTCCATAGAATCTAGCCATCTATTTCCAGACCAGAGAAACAAACCTAAAAATCAATCATACATTTTCAAATCCGGAAACCTCCTCAGTCGTTCAGCATTGCTAAGTCCCACTCTCCACACAGACCTATCCTTCTCGTCTCGAACAGCCGTATATCTTAACCTCAAATGACTAAGAACATCACATATCTGTTCGCCCTCCGCAACATTTCCATGATCTCCCAAAGAATTCATCACCGGCCGCAATATACTCGCTGTAGAAAAAATACTCTCATCTTTAACCACCACTCTATTTGCCACAAACGCCGTTGTGATAAAACAGATCGCTTGTACAGAAACGAGACCAATCAAAAGTCCCAAGAGAAGTGCATGTTGAGTAATTTTGAGCTGAGTTCCTATAACCGGCCGATCTCCAATCGCATATATTGAGGGATTGTTGGAATTCGCTGCAGCAGCTATGGCACCAATAGCAAAATACGATATTTGATATCCAAAATCCTCTGCAGATCCATTTCGCGGATAGCCATAAGTAGACTCAGAAACGTATATTCGATACTGAGTATCATTTAGTTCGGGGTTAGCCGCATAACCTTGTAGAGCAATTGCAGCTGATGACATGTGACGGAGTGGTAGAGACACTTCTTGATATGCGTTTTGGGCGTTGATAACAGGACCAACTGTAATATTGCATTTATAATACCAAGGTTCGTTCGCGGAAGCCTCGAGTGCTTCAACAATGCTGCAACCTTCGCCGCATGTTGTAAATGGTTCTGTGAAGAATGTTGTCTGATCTGGTCCAGCAGCGATTGGTAATTTAACCTTGAAAGCCTCTGACTTTCCATTCTTACTGATGTTCAAGTTTGTAAAATTGCCATTTCCTCCTTCCAACACGGGATAACTCTCACAGCTCGATGTAGACTCGATGGTACGATCCGAATACGCAGAAGTTAAGCCATCAGAAGAAGTATCCATGAACACAAAGACCCAACTTCGTTTATCAATCCCGAATAAATCAGCGGTCAACCCAGATTTATAGATTGTTGCTGGCTCAGGAATTGGTTGCGTAGTAGACCACAAATTTAAAGCCATCATACCAAAACTAATAATTAGCATTGCTCATGAATATAACCTCATGAAATAACTCACCTATTTGCTGTATACTGTTGTGCGCCTAAGTTGTTTACTGAAGCTCTACCATTTGGAAGCTTTACGGGAAAGAATTGTGTCATATTAGGATAAGAAACATTCCCACGAGACATGTGAGCCATTTTCTCAGCAGTATCAACCGAATATGTAAGCCCAACAGATGCTATGGCCACTTGAGCACCCTATTCCTGTTAGTCTGTGTACCTATCAAGCATAGTTGGCACGGTGAACTTACGATGTTAAGAAGAATCCAAAATAAACACGACGTGATCATAGTGCCCAACTCCCAATCCCAAGTGAAATGTCTAATCTTGTACCAAACTTTGCGTCCAAGGAGGCTAGAGACAGTGGTAAGGCTGTCAGCGTGTAGAATTGTATCGATCTTGTGGTTTATTCAACAGGGGGAATTGAATGAGTGCTGTCATGAAACTCACGTCTCTTAGACTTCTTTCTTTTCTACTTAAAATCCACCATCTGAGATCAATCGCCATGGCCTCGAATCCAAAAGTAAGACTCATTCCAATCATTAAAACCAGATAGAGCGAGACGGCGTTGAAGAATTGTTTCTCTCCTTCAGTCATATCTTGATCCTTTGAAACGACTCGAATCGTTACATAAAGTAGAGATATCAGGACAAATGTAATAAGCCATCGGATAAAGCCTCTTCGAAAGAGTCTCCAGAATTGCTTCGATGATTTGAATCTCAACTTCAAGGTTGCGAGAGAATTATCGGTTATAACAAAAGGCGAATCGGTAGAAGAAGAATCTGAACATAAAGATCAGCTCCTACCTAAAATACACAGGAGAATGTGATATTACTTACCCATTGCTTTTGCTTTGCACCCGGAGCTAGCCAATACTTAGCAGATTATGTTCTCCAGGGCGCAGTCTAAATGTTCTAGTTGATTAAAATATACCAAGCAACTCTAGGCATCTCACTTTATTTGGCAATTTGAAGTACAGACCCAATGACTGGGGTCGAAACTGGGAGAGGTGTGCGAATATTTACAGGAACCACGATCCTTAAGACAACCTGGGATGTATTTGGTAACAGCAGTCTATACCCGGTTTGGAAAACATTCTGCTACCATCATGCTATATGATGAATTTAGTACAAATGAGCTGCAACCGTCGATTACAATCTCGACGGATGCATAAAATCGCTGACTAACGACGAACACATTCCAAGGATTTAGGAATGCGGAGCTGCTGCAAAGATCTCTTCTAGAAGCAATAGAAGAGGTACCATATAGTACTCACTATAAAAGTACTATATTGCCAACGCAATACGACAGAGTACATTCCAACACCTGAAGAAAAAGAGACCTATTACGTCACTGAAAACCCCCCAAACATCGTCTGACCTGTCAGCAATGAGGTGCATCATTTTCCGATAGCTATTCATCATGTCGTCTATTTTAGACTCCTGAGCCTCCTATCATCTCACTAGAGATACTTCTCAAGATGGATTCTACATAAAAAGTTGCACGATATGTGAAAACACTTGTTTTCCAACATTACCCACCTATCGACATTGCCATTGCCATTGCCATTGCCATCAAAGAAAAATAAAAGGCATCCAAAAAATCAATATTGATCCCAAGACACTAGTAATCATACTAATCAATATCTCAATCCAGAACAACAATTTTATGCTGCGAGGTCTATTTCATCCATAGCCTACCCTACCCAACAAAATCATCAAACTAACCTAACCTTACACTTCAAGAAAACCACAACCGAAGAACTCCCACTGATATCACCCAGCACGTGATTTCCATCAATATCATATCCATATCCAAATCCACCAATCCCTCAAACCGCAATTTCCCATTCCAATTCTTTAAGAAAATCGCAGGTAATCATTTCCAAAGAAAAACATCAAATCCACACAGTATGTCAATTTTCCTTACATCACTAAAAGAGATTGAGAGTTAGATTTTGGCTTCGAATCAAGAAGTCGAATGCGCGGAAGATTCCATCCTGTGTCTGGGATTACTGTATTCGGCTCTACGAGTTGTAGCATAGCTGCTACCCAGCTAGGTAGTCTAAGAAAGATATCTATTTTTTGATGGGAAAGCTATTGAGGTTTTTATGATGCGATTATACATCAAGTGAATGTATAGCAGATATATAAACATTATGAAGAAGTTTCTTCTGCGAATTTGAAATTTCGCTTTGCGAAGCGGATTATGACTCAGAGTCAAATATATTTCACATATAAGATCACCACGATCCCCAGCATCTGTATTCTTCTTATTTCACAAATTCTAAAACACAAGATTGAAAGAATCTAACAAACAGCCCCTCAGATCCTTCTCCCACCCTCCACCAAGCAACCAACCAACCAGCATGTCTCCCTTCCCAGATCCCGACCCAAACCCAAACCCAAACCCAACCTTCCAACTCTTCACCTCGCTCCGCTACGATCCCCTTCTCCTGCAATCCCCCCAAAACATCGAATCCTGGCCTCTCCCCACCCCCACCCCCTCCCCCTTCTACATGCTCCCCTACCACCGCGACCGCCTCCTGCAAGCCGCAACCCACTTCTCCTTCCCCCCCGCCATCCTCGCCATCTCCGGTACTTCCGGATTCCAAAACCTCCTCTCCGCCCTCTCCACCTCCATCGACACACAATCCCCAACCCCGCTTCGCGTACGCATCGTCCTCGATCACAAAGGAACCCTAACCATCGAAAGCAACCCCATCCCCCCAGTCCCACTATCCAACCTCTTCCCCACCCGTCTCCCACCACCCTCCTCCATCTCCCCTCCCCCCACTCGCTACATCTCCCCTCTCACCGGCGGCGCTCTCACTCTAGGCCCCAACACCACCCTCCCCAGCGACCTCACCACATCCTCCCCATGGACCATCATCCCCGATCCCACCCCCACAACCCCCACCCCCTACACCAGCTTCAAAACCACCTCGCGGTCCCAATACGACACCGCGCGCTCACGCGCCCACATCCCAACTTTCACATCCCCCCAAGAAGTCCTCATATCTTCCAAAGCCGGAGAAATCATGGAAGGTTCCCTCACCACGCCGTTCTTCTACCGCGATGGGAAATGGGTTACGCCGTCTGAGAGCAGCGGGGGTCAAATTGGAACGACGAGACGATGGGCATTGGAAAAAGGGTTCGTTTTCTTTTCTTTTCTTTTATTCTCTCCTCTCTAACACACTCTCCATATACCCTTCCCCACAAAAACACTCTCATCTTACAAAATAATCACAACCCCATCAAAAACTAACCCCCCAAAACAGGATCTGTGAAGAAAGCACCATCACCCTGGACTCCCTAACCGAAGGAGAAGAATGTTGGATCAGCAATGGAGTGCGAGGTTTTACATGGGGGAAGATCCAGCTTTCGCCTTAGACCACCATCCAGATATAGACCACCATACAACATATTATAATAGATAGATAGATATCACACTCTGTATACCTAAAAGAAATTAGAACTCCCAATCCAACATATATTCAAGATCAATGCGTCAATACAATGAAAACCAGGCACATAGTCTTGGTAGGAATGCCCAAGCTCTACAAAAAAGCGACACAATCAATGTACTAGACTTGCTAGGATTATCTAAAGTGTAAATTAAATGTGAGGAAAGTAACAATGAAAATGCACCAAACATCGAATTTAATCTATTCATTCTCTTCCACCCTACGTACTATAATCATTTTATGATCTCACAGCATAACCAGATACAGGAGACATAAAACAAACAAAAAATCGCTAAGTGAGTGACACGATGCAACAAAAAGAATGATAATACCCGCTATAGCTATGGGACCTTCCCCGTAATTTATTAGACCAGACCCTTTCATTTTTCCAGTAGTCATGTTAAGTCTTTAGAGACAGAGAAAGAGATAAAATCTGCTGCGCCAAGAAATTGTTTCATGCTTGCTTTCGGGAATCTTGCATCGTACGCTTAAAATCCAGCCCAATCAATCTTTTCTTTCTTTATTCAAGTTTAAAGTTGAACCCCTCACTCCCACAAAAATCACCCTTTATAAGAACCAAATCTTCTACGATCGCATAGCATCCAAACCACCTTGTAAATCTTGTTCAAGATCATTTGGTCCTTGTCCATAAGCTTCTTGTGGTCTTGGATCCTCAGCACGCCAGCTTGCTTGCTCTTGTGGTATTGGTACTTGAGGACCGTTGCTTTGACCTTGTTGACCAGGTTGAACACGGACATGTTGTCTAAATCTGTGAACTTCTTCCAAGATCAACTTTCTAATCTCGCCTACATCTTCCACAACCTCAAAATCGAAGTTAAATGTTGTTGGGCATCCAGGCTCATCAGAGGCATCATGCCAAATGTGAAGGTATGGGTGTTCGAGGGCAGTTTCGACATCGATACGGGAGGATGGGTCAAATGCTAACATATGATCAAGGAGGTCAAGAGCATCGGGGTTGGCGTTGGGGAATAAAGTTGGGAAGGGTCGCTTCGCCATAAATGGGAGGTTTCGAACGTATTCCTGTGCTCGTGGCGATCCAATTCTTGAGAGAGTTTCTTCATTTGGTGTACCAAGGATATGTAAAATTTGGTTGAGTTGATCAACATAATCTCTACCTTTGAAGAAAGGGCGGCCGCCTAGCAATTCTGCGAGGATACATCCTACCGACCATACATCGACTAATTTATGTTAGCGCCTGATCTTCTTCTCCAACCGATGGTTGCATAACTTACTAGCTTTTGTATAGCTCTGGAAGCTCAACATAATTTCAGGGGCACGATACCATCTTGTAGCAACGTATTCGGTCATGTATCCAGCATTCTCTTCGGGGTCGACAGAGAAACCTCTAGCAAGACCAAAATCACAAATCTTCAACTCGCAGTCGGCATTGACCAGCAAATTACCGGGCTTCAAATCACGATGAAGAACATTCGCAGAATGAATATATTTTAGACCACAAAGGATTTGGTAGATGAAAGATTGGAAATGTGCATCAGTGAGGGGTTGACCGGATCGTACGATAGCAGCGAGATCACACTCCATAAGCTCTGCGAAAAAGAGATTAGCATGGAGTAACGAGTTGCAGAATAGAAAACCCCATCTTACCTTCATAGAGATAAGTTTCATTGAAATTATCTGGTCGAGGAATATCCATATCATAGAGGCAAGTAATCTATGCTATGTTAAAACTACCCCACCACTATCATTGTGAGGATAGGAGTCGCATACGTTACGATGACCTCTGAAATGTTGTAACAACTTTATCTCACGCAGCGCACGCTTTGCCAAAATCTTCTTGCTGAAGACATTTGTAACTTTCTTAATTGCGACCCCTTCTTGTGTTTGAGAATTCGTAGCAGCACTGGCATAGAGGACAATGTTAGTGAAAGTTCATGATACGGACATGCGCATATGCAGGTAGGGACGGAAAGAAAGTAACATCGTACCAAACAATACCATAAGCTCCTTGACCAAGCTCCTTGGTGACTGTGTATCTCTCATCGACGATAAAGTCTTGGTTGAAGACCTTGAAGACCTTTCTTCCTTGGAGGTCTGCCATGGTTTCTAGTTCGGATATGTAGACGCGGAACTTTTTGATGGTATTGATGAGATATGACCAAATTGGTTGAGGCGGAAGAAATAAGACTCTTTGCTTTTTTTGAAAACGAATGTGTAACAATCAATTATAAGTCAGAGAATGAATATAAGTAGGAGGATTGGAAAAGTGTTTGTTTGTTTGCTTCTTGCTTTCGTACTCCGTATAATATGATCTCCCTAACCGCCGACAAGGAAGTGAGGTTGGCTTTTGGGATTTCTCAAGTTTATGATGGGTCTTGCGGGAAGAGGCACAGCACGGAAAATTTGGGGTCCAAGGTGGGGAGGTGAGAGGATGGGAGAGGATGGGAGTGGATGGGAGAGGGTGGGAGTGGGTGGCAGTGGACGAGGGAGTTTTATTACCTTTCCAACAAGGAAGGAAGGAATGAATGGATGGATGGATGGATGGATGGATGGATGGATGATTGATTGATCGGAAGATTGAATGATTGAATGAATACTGATATGATGTTTTAAGATGATAACAATGATGGGACCAGTGGAATTAATTTATATTTTCCAACTTTTGTTCATGTTGTAATCTTCCAGGACTATTAAATACTAGGTACTAATAAGGAGGGAATGAATTTCTCTACCCTTTGTATGAGATCAAACTAATCCATGGATACTCTTCTCATCTACTCCGTACCTAGTAAGAAAGGTCAGAAAGGACATCAGTTATCTTTGTTTCTTTCTTCTTTCTTCTTTCTTCTTTCTTCTTCCTTCTTCCTTCACCTCCTCCGTAACTTCCCTCCAAAGGGTTCAAACTTCAATCAAAAGGGTCAATAATGGATCTTTCCCTCCCAACAACAGACAAAGAGGAGAACGCCAAACGCCAAACTAGCTGACTATCAATTAGCTACCTCGAGGCTACCAAGACGGGAGGTGGGGGGAAGCTTAGGTAATACTCAAGCCTTGAGCTCGTTTATCTAACCAATGATATTACTTGATTTAATCAGTTACAGAGAATGGATAAGGCTGAATGTTTCATCTCTTTTCCTTTCTTCTTATTTGACTACCTAGTATTTCCCTTCGTAATTGCTTGCTCATCTACTCTATCCATCCGAATCTCACTCATCTCCAACACAACCATCTTTCATCCTCAGCTAACATCAATATGAATCAAGTCAGAATATAGGAGATGTCACAATACTGGAATATATCACATACAATATATACAATACTGGAATACATCATACACAATATATATACAATACATCATATACAACACATTTCTTTCCTCTCTCCCCTATCATCCAAGACTTCATTAAATATGAAGATAACAGGCCACAACATATACATCTTCCACCCTCTCTTCGACCCGGTCGTTTGCTTGGTCGTTTCTCTCCTACAGCGCTTCAAGGAAACTAATTTCTGAGCGCATATCAGCCGAGCGGGAAAAGTCTCTTTTTTGTTACAAAATTTGACGCCTGATTGAACCAGTTTCATGACCAATTTTGTTTCATCTCCCCTGAGATCATCTGTTGTTCATACGGAATCATTCCATTGCCTTTTTTTGCTTTTTTCTCTTTGCATATACGACCAAGTACCGAGAAGAATGTACCCCACTCCACTGGGCTATGTCTCACATGCGCCGATCGCGTTGAGAGTGCATCTCACTAGGTAGGTAGGTAAACACTTTGAATATTTCTTCATTCTTCATTCTAACTTCTAAATTCATTCTAATATTACAATTTGCGTGGGAAGTCCTTCGCCCATGCTTTAAGCATAAAACACACGCGTTTCTATCATAATATCACGAGAACATGTGATAAAACTTCACAATGATCATCATTCTCCAATGTGTCTTTCTTTACCCTTAACATACCCTCACCATAGATTCGGTCATCATCCAATCATTGACCATTTTACCCTCTCTCTCCGCCATATCCAATTTGTCGAGCTTATTTCGCATTGCTTCCTTGAAATCCATGACTTTCTCGAAATTCTTTGTTGCTTTGTATTCGTTGACTGTCTTGAGAATTTTCTCCTCTTCATCTGTGTACCCAAGTGGCATGGTAGAGGCAGTAATTGTAGAAGAGTTAGACCAAGTGGTCAGACTAGCGGAAGAAGAATGAGTAGAGGGAGCTGAGATTGTACTGGCCGTTTCGAAAGTCAAATTCCAACTCCGTAAGTCGTCGTCGAAAGGCCTAAGAAAGTCATCCAACGGATATCCTTGCCCAATTACAGACTTGGGGCTGAGGAGGGTAAGGTCAGGGACGCTACCGTATCTCCCTGAAAACATTGATCAGTACACTCAACATTATTTGAACCCTATCGGGGTTGTACGTACAATCATTCTTGAGATACCAGTCTGCTTGCAAGGTGCTCTGATCCTCCTGCGCTCGTATGAAATCTTCTTTCTCCTTCAAGATCTTATTCTGCTTTATGAGTTGCTTTTTTTGACCAACTTGTAATTTCAATCTGTCGACGCCTTCTTGGTCAACAAGTTCGAACACTGGACCCCGACCTTGCAGTTGATCTCGCAGACAACCGCATATCTCTTTGATTCTTTCATTCTCCCAATCTGTAGTCATAACATTAGCACATGCAATTTGCATCACAAAGTTCAGTTTCCAAATACTCACTAACAGCAGCTACCCATCTCCCACCACCCTTCATTATTTCTTTCTTCTCCATTTCTTTACACCACCAAGCGAACCAATGATATTGTTGTTCCTCTGTCAGATTCTCCAATCTGCAGTTCTTATGGCACAAATCCTGGTAAGTATCCGGTGACATGCTAAGGATAATCTCGGTAATAATGATGTATGGTACTGGCGGGGTGATGCGGTGACGGAGAAGAAGAACGAGGAGGGTGATATCGCGTCTAAGAGTGGTATTGTTAATCGATGCCCAGAAGCTCAGAGTAAACCGTACAAATATCCATCATCCTCTAACAGTATGAAAACAAGAAGAGCTTGGGAACATCAAAAACAAAAAGAAAGAATGTGCTCTCACTTATCGGCCTTGACAGAAGTCTTGCTGTTCATACCCTTACCCTCAGGCTTTGTACACACAACCCATGACTTGGGCGCCATCCTTGCGTTGATATTTTTACCCATACTTGTTGATGTTTCTCTAGCTCTGTACCATATGTAGGATGCAAAGAGCAAGTAAACTCTACCTCCAGCAAATGTATCAGCACGGCCTCTGCGAGTTGTGAGTCGTCGAGTAAGTAAACTATGAACACGAAAAAGCCAGCTATGAGTCGTCTAGGAAGCTATACCACTCAGTGCATAAATAAATAGATGTGTGTATTCCTACGGCGGAAGAATAAGTGCTTTGAAATAGTAGTAATGGTGACTCGGCTTTAATATGTATGTATGTGTGTATAATATAAAGTTCCAGTCACATTCTTTTTGTACTAGTTGTTTGAGTTGTTCAAATCGTTATTCAGATTGTTATTCAAATCGTTCTTGAAATCCCATTCACAGTCAAGTCGGGAGTAAACCCAATAACAAAACAGATAAGAAGTGGAAAATAAGTATCAAGTATCAAGTATCAAATATCAAATGCTTGAGAATCAAACTTCGAACTTTGAAAATAGAGTGAGTGAGTGAGTGAGTGAGTGAAGCTAATGTATAAAAATATCAAAATATTAAAGTATTAAAATATCTCGTGAATAGATCGTACGGATGGGTATGGGTGTATGTATGTATGTAGTAATACTGTGATACTAATACTGTAATACTATTAGTGCAAGTGCGAGTGCGAGTATGAGTGTGTACTTGATTTGATGATTCAGAAATATGGAAATATGTATGAATGATAGTTGGAATTTAGATAGGGTTAGGTTAGGTAAGGTGGTTTTGAGTGGGTGAGTGAGTAATAATTCTAGGGGTAGGGGGGAGAGGGGGGGTGTGAATGGAAAATGCGGGGGGATGGGGGGATGGGGATTTATGAATGGATTTATGGATTAATGAATGAATGATTTGGGGGGGAGAGGAAATGATTTGAAGGGGAGGAGAGGAAATGGATTCACGGATTTTAATATGGATATAGTATTAATAGTGTTAATATGAATATGGGGGGGGTGTGTGACTTTATTCGCGAGACTACGAGATGTGTGATGTATGAATACTATGGATACTAGGTAGATAGGTAGGTAGGTAGATAGATTGATGTGCGGGAATGTGAGGAGGGAGTGAGGGAGTGAGGGTGGATGGGTGTATGGGTGTATGAATGGGTGGGTGGATAGATGTATTGTGAATCATATCTTCAAGCACAGCAGATGGATGGATGGATGGGTAGTTTGTGATTCATATTCTTTCTTTCTTTTTTTCGTCTTGTTTCGTCTTGTTTCGTCTTGTTTTGTTTTGTTTTGTTTCTTTTTGTTTTGTCTATTTGCGTTTTATGGTTTGGTATAGTGTGGTATGGTATGGTGTGGTATGGAATCGTATGGTGTGGTATGGAATCGTATATTATACTGTATTGTATTGTATTTTATTGTATTTTTGAGATTGAGGTGAGAGTTATAATAGGGTGAGAGGAAGAGGAAGAGGAAGGGGAAGGGGAAGGATAGGGATAGGGATAAGAAAAGGATATTGGTTGAGTATTAGCTGTGTATTGAGGGAGTATTGGGGGAGTATTTGGGGAATAGAGTAGAGTAGAGTAGAGTAGAGTAGAGTAGAGTAGAGTAGAGTAGAGTAGAGTAGAGTAGAGTAGAGTAGAGTAGAGTAGAGTAGAGTAGAGTAGAGTAGAGTAGAGTAGAGTAGAGTAGAGTAGAGTAGAGTAGAGTAGAGTAGAGTAGAGTAGAGTGAAATAAAGTAAATAGAATTGAGAGTAATGATTATAAGAAAAGATATAATAATTACTATTTCTATTACTATTTCTATTTCTAACAGAATAATAATAATAATAATAATAATAATAATAATAAGTATAACCACAAGTTACAATACAATCATAACAAGGAAAGATATACCCATAACCACGATCTTAATTCCAGCTCTGATTATAAATATATAAAACAACTTCGATAATAATAATAATAATGAACATCATCAGGAAAGATATACAAAAATAAAATAAGAACCTACCTATCTAGTAGATACCCCCCCCCCCCCCCCCCCCCCAAAAAACCACATCCGAGATACCTACCTACCTACCTACCTACCTTGCTAAATTTCTATTTTTAGCTTTTGGATTTTCGGCATGAGGGGGACGAAGGGAAAAGGAAGTGAATATGAAGTATGGGGTATGGGGTATGAGGTATGTGATATGGGGTATGTGTAGATCACGGGAATATGGACGTAGGTATTTATAGAAATGGGTGATAGGTGGATAGATATGGGATGGGTAGATTGGATGAAGATTAGATCAGAGTACCTATGAATGACTAGAACCCTGGGCATTTCCTGAGTCTACACCTAAAGTAGGTATCTTTGCATATTTGTTCGCACGTCGTAAACTTTTTGGTCCACGTTGTTCTTCTTTCAAGTCGAGTCCCCATTGCATTGCTCGTATTCAAAATAAAATCAACGTCAAAGCAAACATAGAGAACAAAAGATAGAAGATAGAAATCAGAAAGCTAGATTTGGGTATTGAATTGTGTAGCTCGCATCATGTGTATCATTCGTATCTCATCATATTTTCATCGAAATCCTTCCACTAACCCCCCTCAAGGACATTCAGCACTCTCCGACCACTTCTATTCCTATGATTCAGGCCCCACCAGCAGCCTTAGCAGCCTTCTTTTTCTCCTCAATTGCCTTCATTTTGGCCAATTTCTTCTCTTGATTCTTCGTCAATTTTCCTGCACCCTCCCCGCTTCCCTCAGCACCTTCTCCGCTTGCAGATTCCTCTCCAGCAGCAGGAGAAACTTTCTTAGCATTTGGATTTCCACCCCAAACCAACTCTTTTCTAGCGAAAAAGTCCGCCACAACCTCATCTGTAATCTTTGCTCTTCTCTCCTGGAATGACTTGACATATTTTTGTAATTCCTGAATACATCTTGCTTTTAATTCTCCTGTAAGCATTTCTCCAGATCTATATGCTTTCTTGATACTTTCTAATTCCTCGTCGTCTTCTAAGAAAAATGTCAAATATTGATATGAAACATCTTTTTCTGTATCGCCTCCTTTTTCTCTTTGTTCTTGCTCGCTAACTTGTCCACCACTGAATGCATATCTATTGATTTTATTCTTAATCTTGTTGGGCTCATCGTACATAAAGATTGCAGAGGTATCGACTGAAGCGCTCATTTTGGAACCGGGGCCTTGAAGAGCGTCGAGGAAACGAGCGTGAATAAGTGCGGGTTTGGCATAATGGAGACGAGCGGCTACATCGCGGGTCATGCGGAAATAAGGATCTTGATCAATGGCGCAAGGAATCAGGGAGGGAATTTGAGTAGTTTTGGATTCATCAGTGCCGAAGATGTGTGGGAAGGAGTTAGCGAAGGATGTTGCACCTTGGACAGCTCCGAAATGGATTTTGCCTATGCAGGAACTGGAATTGTCAATAAAGTCCAGGTATTTGGGGTCATAATCTTTTACCTATCATTGAAGCCAAAGACAGCTCGTGCAACGTTCAATGTAACGTGCTTGGAGATTCGGGTAACGTTCTTGTAAAACGCTCCCCCCATGTAATCATAATCGCTAAAGATGAATGTCTTCTTGGGGTCGAATCCAACAGCAATGATATCTTTCGCGTTACTATTGGTATAACTTTGAACTTCCTCAATTGTACGTTTCTCGGAGAAGATATATTTCTCATCATCTGTAAGCATGATGATCAATGGAACATCGAATACATCTTGCAACCATCTGTGAATGAGTCATCAGTATGATTCGAAAAAATTACATATTCTGTAATATGCTCCTAATGTTCGGAGAATGTGCGAAGCTGATCTCTCTTGAAAATTCAAACTTACTTTGTAAATTCAAAAGGAACAGTATGTCCAATATGCATACTATCACTACTTGGTCCTCGTCCCGTATACATGAAGAATGGTTCCCCCTTCTCATGGCGATCCAGCATAAGATGCAAATCACGATGACTGAAGACAATTCCTCTTCTCATAAATCTATGAGGTTTATGACCAGTCACCTCCTCGAATCTCTTTAAATCCGCCTCCTCAATTTTCTTGGTTCCAAACTCATCGATCAAAGTCAAATAATTGATAGCCTTTGCGATGCCATCTGCGCCAATTTCTCCAGCAACATTGTATGGATCGACGGTTTGTTTACTGGTAGGAGCATCGGATGCCAAACTGGCAGCGAGAGTAGGTTCCACGTCTGTCATGGTGGTGAATGAGGATTGAGGAAAAGTGTTTTGGAATTGAAGGAGGGGTTATTTGTTCTTTATTACGAATTGATGGAGGGGAAATTATTGCCATACGATCATCCAATTTGTAAGCGGTGAGAGATTTGATTGTTAGACCACGTGATGAAAGATCTCCAATTAGGATTGCTTTGTTCCAGCTGACTGTCGTTGAGCTTTGAACCATCAAAGCTCTGCGGGGTTTGCTAGTCTAGTGTCTTTTTTGGATATGATGAGTATGGTTGTAAACCTTCAGATGTTCTATTCCAATTCCATTTCATTCCCATTTCATTGCTGTTTACCTCTTTAAATGTTGTGATCCATCCAAATTCATTCCACCACAATTGACAACAAATAATTCGTCCATCTCCATCTCAATCCCCATCACACTAAACCGAAAAAAATCGAAAATCCGGGGAAAGGAATCAGGCGAGCAAATCCCTTCCAGAAGCTTTCCAATCCAATTCATCAAGATCAACAATCATACCACCAGCATTCGATTCCTCATTCGACTTTCATTTCTCACTTCATTCTTTTCCCTACCTCCTACCTTCACTTCCCGAGACCTCTTGTATCATCACTGCAACTATATGTATACCACGAACAATTAAACAACTACGCAATTAAACAACTAATCAATCCTCCTTCAAATCCATAATCATGGTCAAATTCTTCGAATCCTCATACTCTTACGATTACTCCTTCCCTGCTGTTACATTCGCCTACTTTCTGCGTTACCCAAATCCACATAGCACACATGTGCTCTCCACCGATGTGATATCGCGCACCGTGTGTCCCGAAACAGGTCGTCTGCGTACCTTGCGCATCCATCGCAAATCCACTCGTCTACCATCCGCAGTCCTCAAGCTCCTACCCAAAAGCGTACTTGGCAATGTGAGAAGCGATAGAAGCGAATCATATATTCTAGAAACTTCGGAAGTGGATATTAAAGAAGGATGGATGAAGACAGAGAGTAGAAACCTGGATTGGACGGGTATTTTGAGTGTAGTGGAAAGACAAGATTTTCACAGAGCAGCAGACAAGGAAGTGCGCGAGGAAGAATTTATGCAAGGCTCGGGAATGACGGGTGTGAAGACGCAGGTTATGTTTCGCAGTCGACTTGGTGATCGGCTGAGGGCGATGAGGAAGGGAGAAGAAGGCGAGGAAGAGAAGAAGGGATGGTTGGCGAATTGGAGTACCAAGGGAGTGCAAAGAAGTATCGAGGCCATTGCTAGTAGGAAGACAGAAAATCAATTGGGGAAGAGTAAGGAGGGAATGATGGTTGTGTTGGAGAGGATGCGAAATGGTGGGTTAGTGGGGGTATTGGATGGGATGAGGCGGGATAGGGAATTAATGTTTGCGGGCATGGAGCGAAAATTTTGAATGATGGAATATGAAACATAAGGTTACATATGAAAATAGCATAAGGACGGAGGATGAACATATACTGGATGAGGTGAGAGGACAGCCGTGGGAAAAGAGATGAGACAACGCTCTTTCACGATCGTGATCACTCTACACTTTCATTAGGCGGCGGGCCTTTGTATCAAAGCACACAAGTAAACATACGGGAGCGAGGAGTTTTGGGGGACAATTATCAGGCGTTTTTGAGATAGTCCACTCTCATTGATTTTATCACATTGTATGAAAATATATCAAAATCTGAATAGTTTTGCTGCCTTTTACTTTATGCATGAACCTACTTTTGCTGGTCACTCATATACGTTATCAGTCCAGGGAACGGGGATTTTTCAAAGAATATCATAATGTCGATTTGAAGTGTGAGATGAGGAAAATCTATCAATACGGCATATCAAAGCATCTCAACAAATTTGGGAACATTATCCTCGAAATCGAAATTCCAGTTTAGCTCAACAAAGCCTTCACATGTTTCAAACACTAAACCTTTTTCGTGCTCTCTCCTCTCAGCCTTGATTTGGTTGTAAAATCGGAATGATTCGTTTTGAATTAAGGCTTATTTTGTCCACTGTGTGTACCGGCGAGCTCCGTCTATATGCACAATCCCCGGTGAGCCCTTTCACACAATAATTTCGAGTCACAGATTATTTTTCATCCTGGTATTAAGAATCAATTCATATTTTCATTTCATCATACACATTATAATCATGCATCATCTCTCTATCTATTCCTCTCCACTTCCACACACCCATTACCCATCACATCTAAAATTGCATACCCCCAACATACTGTCTCTTGATTGGCGGTCCGGTACCATTTCCAAGAGGAGCCGTACTCTGCACGACATCCTCCTGTGTGGTAAATGGCGCTGTGCTAGACAGACTATCGATTCTTCCCAACAGATACTCGAGCGTTCTATATGACGCACTAGGAGCATACTGAGGAACCATATGACCGCTCAAATCGATATACACAAAAGTGAGGTTTCGCTCTGTGTGTGTTGTACCCAAGACTCCGGAAGCAGCAAGAGTGGAGTCGGAGAGCTCGGTGTGGTATGGGACGTAGAAGGGATCAGAGGGTTTGCTTGTGAAACCTTGAACTCCGCCCCAGGTCATGTTTTGGATCATGAGGAGAGTGCCGTTGGCGATGAGGACCATGTCTAAAGCGCCGTGGCCGATAACGGTACGTTTGGAACGTTCGATGACGGAGGGGAGGACGGAGAGACCGGAGGGGAGAGAATTGTCTGTTCCGTTTACGAAGACGTCAATGCTAGAGCATGATTCCCATTCGATGGCGGGAGCGTTGATAGCTTTTTGAACATCGGTGCGGTTGAAATAGACGGATGCGCCGGCAGGTAGATAGGGGTTAGAGCCGGGAAATCCGAGAACGTCCCAGAGTTGAGGGCAAGTGGTGGCTACTTGGTAAATGTCCCAACAAGGGTTGACGCTGAAGACTTCATTGTAGATCAAATCAAAGACGTCGCACTCATCAGTGGTAGAAATTCCATCGTCGCCTGTGCCAGGGAGAGCGGATGGGAATGGCCCGGGTGGTGGGTATGTAAGGTACTTGGCGAGGTAATCGGTGTAGCCGCAAGAATCAGACACGTTGTGAATTTGTTCAACGAAGGAATCATTGAAGGGGAAGAGACCACCCCAATAATCAACGAATTGAACTGCGGGGATCTGTTCTTGAACGGCATCGTAAGAAGTAGAAGGGTCGTAGATCATGGTTGCTTCGAGGTTGTAATACTATTGATCGTCAGATTCAATTCATATTCAATTGATGAGATGGGTGTACTCACAGTAGAAGTATCATTCTTGTTAAACATAGCATCGGCAATGTATGGAACATAGTATCCCGCATACGATTCACCAGTGATGAAGATCTTTCTCCCTTGCAAATCGAAAGTGTCGACGAAATTCTCCCAAAATCCGAGGAACTGGGCAGCGGCTTCTTCTTCGCTGGTAGCAGTAGGTATACCTTGGGAGAAACCAGTACCAACAGGTTGTTCGACCCAAACAACATTGGTAAGGTTTACCCAGGTCCAAGGGTTCTGAACAGGAGCGTAAGTACCGTATTGCCAGATCCAAGGTCCGTTTTCTTGAATTAATCCTTCGAGGGATGAACATCCGGGCTGGAATACCAATTAGTCAAATGTTGTGGATATGTATATACAATCGGTGAAGTCACTTACACCTCCGTTAAGCCAAATGAGAATTTCATCGGAAGCCAATTCATTTGTCGATGGGTAGAACCAAAAGTATAATTCTCTCGTCTCATTTGCGGCTTTTGAAATTGGCAACAAACCAGCATATGATTCTCCAGCATCGAAAGGTACATCTGGGATAGCGGAACCATTCACGCTGAATTCTGTCAAAGTTATTAGTGGTTTTCCTACAATGTTGCATTCGAAATACTTACTAGCAGTGGAATTAGTCAAGTATGGAAAACTAGCATCCCTTTTTTCATGTTTCTGCTCTCCTCTTGGAGCCGTATCCCTAGCTTTGTGGGTTTGCTTGTCCTTCTTTCCAACATGCCTCAAACTTCTTCCAGAATGAAGAGTGGCGTCGGCGATTCCACCTGCAATGGCAAGAGTCGAAACTACAGTTGAGAAACGCATCTTGGCTGATCCGTCAAGTAACAAAACTCGGATCGTGTGAAAATATTGCGGGTGTGGAAGGAAACCTTCGATACGAGGGATCTGGGAGAGCTTTAAGTATTTTTAAAGCTGCTATCCGAAAAGTAATGAGAGCTTAGAGCTATCGGAGCTGTCATCTCATGTAAATTTCCATGATTATGACGATGTGGAGGGACTACCCTAGTCCTGATTCATGGTTCTTGAACTAAGACACTAAAGATTCACCATCCTTTCACCGTAGTTGCCGTACCTTACACACGATGTAACCCAATCTCAACCTATAATCGTGAAGATATGACATGAATTGACATGGTGTTGAAAGGTACGAGGGGAATGGATTGGACGCTAGTATATCTTTCCCCGTTTTTGATAAACTGGAGATATCAAAAAGTCAAGATAGGCTCGCTTACCAGCTTTAGTTCTCTTAAT
This sequence comes from Botrytis squamosa, assembly GCA_014898485.2. Lineage (NCBI taxonomy): Eukaryota > Fungi > Ascomycota > Leotiomycetes > Helotiales > Sclerotiniaceae > Botrytis > Botrytis squamosa. The sequence goes on from RCTC02000009.1 coordinate 378,798, forward strand.
CGCCTCGGTCCTCTGAGCACCTGCCTGTTAGAGTTTAGTGAATAGCTACTTATTCACCAGTCAACCGTTATGGTTTGATAGACCCAATGATATCAGTAATGAATATTTCGTTGATCATGTAAATGAATCAAGATGAATAAGAAAAGGCGAGAAGGCGTAGTACCGTAAAAACTCGACAAACTGAGATCCTACTTAACCGCATTTAGCCTAGTATAAATGCCTCACCTTACAAACTAAATCAATTTGTAAACAATAAATTTTTTTTTGAAGAATTTTAATAAATTATTATTAAATAAACAATCAATATTTTGTTTTCAAATTGAAGATATTATTAGTAGTTAATAATAGAAAGAAATCAAAATCAATTTTTTTTCTAATTTTCAATTTCGAAAAATAATTCACATACTTTAAATATATGAGTGATTAGAAAAAATAGAATAAATATCGGATTTCAATAAGTCTGGTTGGAGAGATCGGCAATATGCTAGGCTAAATGTGGTTAAGTAGGATCTCAGTTTGTCGAGTTTTTACGGTAGATAGGAAGTTGCGGCACCCGGGCCTCGAGCCTGCCTCCCTGCCTCCCTGCCTCCACCATTCTCTTTGATATTTTCATGAATTGAAGAATTATCAATCATCCCAAGAGTCGAAATGCAGCGACAAGCATAGAACATTCCTCGCCCTGTGCATATTTTCAGGTACGATAAGCTCAAACCAAAGTTCAAACCCAATCTATCTCTCGAGCAAAAGTGGAGTTTACCAGTCTGTAAGCATTGATAGACCTTCTATCTTCAGGCGAGGCCGCGAATATCACGAACAATAATAGAAAAATTACGAGTTTATATCAAAATTTTGACATGAGAATATCGAGTGAAGTTTCATCATATCAATCGTATTGAAATAGTTGGAAGGCGTACCTCACTAATAGATTGCCCAGTGCGGATAGTTGCATGAATCTGTACGATTTGCTTGGCAGAAATATGCTTTGGCGACTGAAGTTGTTGTCTTGTTCTATTTTGTTCCTTCAGCTTATATTTGATAATGAATTCTTTGATTCATCTGAATATTATTGGAACTCTCCTCTCTACCAAGTTTTCTCTTCAAGCTTCCAAGCTCTCTCGTCCGTTGTTTTATTTTCACACCTCGAGTATGATTCACCTACTCCAAAGTATGGAGTAAGACAATGAGCTCGCATACTCTTTCAAGTTCACCACATAAGAAATAAGTACACGGGACAAACGCAATATTATAACAGACTAGGTCTCTGGGAGTTGGACTGGCAGATAATTCGATACCTATCATTCGTTTTGATATCTTAGTTGGGGAAATATAAAATTCGTATGAATGAGAAGTGTAAACATTTGCCAACGGCTCGACAACCTATGTCCAATTTGCTATATCCTCTCCTGGTCAGTTCTCAATAAGTCTTTCAAGCTTGAGCTTTCATGCTGCGGAATTCTTTATATTATCGTCATCATCTTCTCGAACCGAACAATTCTTTCCAAATCTTTGCATTGTTTATTTGCTCGATTGAATTCCAGCAAGACAACAATGTTCCAAGCAATGAGTTATTTTACCAGGAAGTTTGTTACGCAATGGTCAGAATTTATGTCTAATGAAACCATAATCTTTTTTCCGGAGATTCAATCACGCCCAGTGGCTGCCAATAAGTTTCGTCTGATTGGGTTGCTATGATGTAAATGGCAGTGACAACGATAGTGCTGTGAGTGGCAGTGAAGAGCTGTGAGCGATAGCAACAATGAAGGCAAGAGATGAGAGTCTGAACCCCTCTTGATATTTCTCCGAAAGAGTATATTTTTCTGCCCGGCAGTCAACTTATACGGATATTGGCTTAGTAGTGGCTATCGCATGACCACTTCCTTAGTTTTACGTTTCAGATTAAATCCACCTCTGTAAGTGACAGTGTTTGCCGGGGTAGGTTCTTTTCGATATCAAGACTGAAGAGATATTTTTCGAGGGTTGGCCCATAATACCACAGTACTTGTAGGAGGAAGTTGACCTAAAGGGGTGAATGGAATTAGATTCTTTGATCGCTAAGCCTCAAAGTTAACATGCTTCTAGGTATTCAAATGATCTGGATTCACTGTGCTTGCTAACTCTAATTCTTCTTCTTCCAATTCACTGCCATTGGAACGCCCAGTTCCCAGAGTGTATGATCGAGTCGATCGGAACCAGAAATGGAGATTCGACGTTGAAAGAAAGGTGAATTTAAACGACCTCAGATATCTCTCACGGCAGTGTAATTCTGCGCAAGTACTTCAGTCGCAACCTGGAACTTGCGCAATGTCATATTTAAGCAATACTGCCTTCCAGCTTCCTTCATCATGCAACACCAAAGTATTCGGAAAGTACTTCAGGGGTCGACACTTCAAGCTGTTGGCCATGAAACAAGTTTATCCCAAGCAAGATTCAAATTGTGCTGCCGATCAAAATTCATTCTCTAGTATTACTTCAATTTCTAGAAGACCACCATAACCCAAGCTCCAACAATCATCTACCTACCCCTCTATTGAAAAACCATCTACACTCTACTAACCCATCTAACACCCACCTTCTCAGGGCTCCTCATCTGCAACAACAAAACAATAACATTATCCTTCACCACACTCATAACCCTCTCCTTTGCTTCCTCTTCCGTTTCTCCCTCCTCCCGCACAATCTCCACGCGGTTTCTCTTGAACAACGCAACCATGGCCGCTACAAATTCTACTTGGCTGAATTTCTTACCAGGACATGCTCGGATCGAATCAGACCATGGTTGGTATGATCCCTTGGGTGGAGTACGGATATATTCACGTTCTACGGGCGATGAGTGTGTATTTTCGGCTTTGGTTAAGATCCAGCGTTGGGGACTGCAAGAATAGGGAGTCAGTAGTTTTCATTAATAGCATGTACAAGAAATAAGGGTAAACATACTGCCATTCGAGACTATTATCACCCCAGTATCGCGGATGTGAGTGTAGGGCGTTAGAATTCGCAATAATGCGCGTGTCGGGCGGAATAGTGATGGTGCGGCCATCGACCGTAAGCGGTTGTGGCATTTCGAAGGTAGATTTGCAGATACCGATGAGTGGATTGTAAAGTCTTACAGTCTCTAGCTATTTCGTAGCATTTCTGTCAGCATCATCGTATTATCATGTGAGCGGGGGGCTATTGACCATTATGGCGAGACATCTATTCAATCTTGGATATATTTCCTTGAAATCCCAAGTCGATGGCATGTCGTTGGTTATAACGGTGTTTATTTCCTGCGAGATCCACTCTTGAACTTCTGGATGAGCAGCAAGAAGATAGATTGTCCAGTTCAGTACAACGGCCGTCGTATCATGGCCAGCAAAATTGTAAACAAACAGGTTTCCATATATTTCCTCTTCGGTGAGCCCCTGAAAGCCACTTGGAGCAGAGCCGTTTAGACTCAATTGAGATTGTTCTTTAGAAGCTCTAAGTAAAGAACTCGTGAACGTCGCGCTTCTAGGTTTCCCATGCGCAATGGCATCTTTTTCATCCTTCAGCATCTCAGCCATGTAAAATTTGAAATCAACCGTTGCTTGCCCAATCCGCTTCCACTTTAGCGGCCAGGATAACTTAGAGACAAGCTTAGGACCCAGTACAAGGATAAGGAGACAATTCTCTAGCACAAGTGCAAGAGAGTCTCGGTAATTGAAAGTATGTCCTGCTTCGGGTTGTTCGGTAGAATTTTTGAACGAGTAGGATTTCCCGAATCCAGCTCCCGATAGCACATGAAGTGAGAATGTACGAGTATCCTTATCTGTTCGGGTAATGGGACCTTTCAGAGATTTCCAGAATTGCAAAATCTCATCTGCTTGTCTTAAGCCCTCGATCCAAACTAGCCGGTTGTTTTTGTCATTGAAAGGAGCACTGGTAATTTTGCGCTGACGCTGCCAGTCTGGACCTACAGCCTAAAACCAAGTCAGCTACAGCAGTCTATCAGAATTCAATATCACGATCACCTACCGTCGAGATATTAGGTCCGAAAACCGACAAAACCGCTGTTACGATTAGCCCTTAAGCACAACATGAAGATACGACATCATTCTCACCAAGCAAATCTGGAGGTCTATCAAAATCATCTTTGCGCTTGAAAACTTCATTGACTGAATCGGAATCGCAGAGATACAACCAGTTACGACCAGCTGAGACATGAATAACTGCACTACCAAGCTTTTGGTGCATGGTGTACTTGTCTTTGAACTCCCAGCCGGGTGTGCTATACCGAACGATATCACAATCGCCGAATATAGCCTTTACAATAGGAAGCACGATGCCTGATGCAAGAATCCACTAATCACAATATATCAGTATAACCATAATATCAAGGAAGTGAGGGTAAAGATGGGTAGATATAAAATGTTGTCTAGTCGTAAGAGCTCGTAACATCGGTGACAGATTAAATCATGTGTAACTCACTACTGGATTATCACCACTTGCAATGAGAATCCTAATGGGAATGCCAATCTTCAGGGCAATCCTATAGTTCTTGAGCAGACAAACAAGGTTCCAGAAGGCAAAGCAGACAGGTAGAAGAACTACCAGTGTAAGCACCAGGGGAGCCATAACGCTCAATGCTGAACACTCAAAATCGGAAAGATAGAAATTGAAAATGCAATGAAACTGGCAACTGAGAAAACTCCACAACTTTCCTCGCTTTTCGTATATGTCCAACAGTATTAAAAAAATTCATGGGTATAAAGGCACAGCACGTTGGAACCTAGGATAGCTATGCAATTGGCTAGAGAGAGATAACTACCAACATTTAAAGCAGTTGGAATTTAATATTTGATTCTCGCAGCAGTCTAACTGCGTATACGACACGCGCGAAGTATCTCTCCACTTTGAAGAACTGGTAATAATTCATACAGTAATATTCCTATATGAATCGTGCATCAACTCACCGCAAAACTGGAGCACATCCATCTGACACCCTTTGAGACTAATATAGCATATATCTCATTATAGCACAAAAAGTCACTACCATATGAATTATATCATGCACGAGCTCTAGTAGTACACCAATATTTATCACTCTCCTCCACAACCACCAAATCCATCTTCTCCACCGGCCCAATAATCTCAATATCCTTCTGCTGCCCCTCCAAAACATCTCTCGTGTGCCATTTCAACGTAAAATTCTCTCGATTCCCGGGGCCCGTCAGACCCGCCAATTGTTCATTCGTCGCCGCATATACGATTCTTCCAATATGCGCCCAATAAATCGTCGCTAAATCATCATGCAAGTACAGTTACTACAATCTCCCTCTCAAACAGCGAGACTCGCACGTACTAACCAACGTACATCTCCACAAATACTCTTTCGTATAATGCGAGTACGCGAGTTTGGCCAGCGAGCTCTCGGCGTGGTTTACTTGATCGATGCTTTGGTGTGTGAGGAGTACGGTTTCGTTGTCGGGGCCCAGGAGCACGGCGGCAAAGGGTCGTTTTCCTTGGCTGACCGCCCGTCGCTGTACGGTGAGACATGCGGTTATGCTGGCTTCGATTTGGGAGGTGCTGAGAGGGGTGCGTGGGGGGAAGAGATCGGGAGCAATGGCTTGCGCGGCGGAAGATGTGAGGGCTGCTTCGTGGGACATTTTGGGTCTGGGGGTGGTTAGTGGGGAGGGAAATGGGATAGCATGGTTGGGTACCTGCAACGCTGTTGTAGACTTGGGTAAGTTCTAGAATGCGTTGTAGGTGGTTGAGAGGTGTTGATGTTATATATGCTTGTAGCTGTGGTTTAGTAGAAGAGGGGTCGACGAGGGGTCGTTATCATTTCTAGCTAGGCGAGGCGAGCTCCGTGAAGGGGAAGATGGGATGGCCCACATGAGATTGTTCAAATGATATATCGCGATTAAAAATCCAATGACAATTCAATCTTTTAAAAACAAAATGTCTTGTTGAGATCTATGGATAAAGTGTTCTTCACTATTGACGAGTTTATTTCTGATCAATTACCTATCACTTCAAGGCATGTCGGTGTGTTATCGAAATATCAGCGTTCGAATATCTCACGATGTTTATCACAACATTTTACGTGAGCTACCTCGAACAATGATAGAATTCGTCTCGTTAAGATATGTCATTTCATTTCATTCATATTCATTATTCATGGTATTTTAAGTAAAGCTGTCGCCGTTTCCAAACGCCCTAATTTCTCTCGTCGCTATGCTTTCATTCAATTGTTAAGATCCATCCATTGTCTTCACGTTCATTCTTTCCATTCAGACCACCCCACAAGAGAATACCTCTGAAGTCAACATCGCTCATTGACGAACTTGCAAACCATCCACGCTCGCCAGGAACAAGCTTTCTGACGTCATCACCTTCGACACCCTCAGAGTCCGAAACGACTATCTGACTCCAAAGACCTTCACCAGTTTGTCGACCTAGTGCTTGCCAGGTAGCATCCTTAAAACTTGCTGCAGTCATGCCTTGGGGAGGACATTGAAAAGCCCAAACATCACTCCAGAACCTGCCAGCCCCAGCATGACCTTCGCTACTTGGATCTTTCTCACCAAGTAAGAGAATCAAATATTCTCTGCCCATACCTACAAATTGTTAGCTTTCATTCTATGGATAGTACAAACAGACTGCGTCCTAATGTAGCCAGAAACTGATTACATAAAGTAGAAACTTACCAGTATTGATGGTATGCATGCCGGCCACACTTCTATGGCCGGGATGTTTCATACTCTCCTCTTCAAAGTTCAAAGTTTCCCAATCCCCTTTCGGAGTGATTCCCAATTCTCCTGAACCAGATTTGTCGTTGGAAGTTTGAAGAGCCAATTCTAGAATGTCAAGATAGCCACCTTCCTCACCCTCACCATTGAAACCGCCATATCGGTAGATCCTCTGTTTTGAAACTGCGAGTGATGTACCACCTCTGGGCTTTCCTGGAGCAGAAGGAAATTCTTTCCACGTACGGCTTCGAACATCAAATGCCCAGAGATCATTTGTTCGTCCAGAGACCGGGCATCCTGCGTGGATGAAGAATGTTCCATGACCACCCTGCTCTTCATCTGTCTGAGCACCTTCTGCAATTGTGCCAATTTTAGTTTCATCAATAGCCTGATCGAAGTCTGCACTCTTCATATTTGATGGCTCAGGTTTTTCGATAGCAACACTCGAATGGTAAGATCGCGCAGCTGGAAATGGCGTGCCAGGAGCTGGATCCAAGAAAGACCACTTATCTGTCCTAGTATCGTAGACCCAAACTCTGCCATTTTCTTCAAGAGGTTTCATCTCTGGGCCACCTCTTCCACCAAAGATAAAGATTCGTTCTCCGATGACTCCCGCTGTATGTCCTACTCTCTTTTCTGGAACGTCACCACCATTATGTGTAGGCTTGGCAGCAATAGTTCGATAGTCGGCGCTGGTGACTGTGCCAGAAGGAAGAATGATGACATGCATATCATTGTCGACTGGTTCGCGTGGATCGATTTCGCCTCCGAATATATATGCTCGACCTGCGACGACCGAGACACTATGAGAGGATCTTGGGAGTTGAACTCCATTAATGCGATTCCATTTTGCTTTGAGAGGATGTGTATTCTGGAAGAGACCGTGAGTGATCTTTGCCGCTGTTGCACTAATTTCCATCATTTTGAATGTCGATTGAGTCTGAGTAGAATCTCAAGTAGCGCTTGGTAAAGTGTACCGGGAACCTCTGATCACAACGATTGAGAAGAGGATAATATGAATTCCAGACTTTTGTTATTTGTGCCAAAGCAAAGACTTACGATATTGAAATGGATAGCAACAGAACCTGAAAAGGAAATTCATTCACCGTTATTCAAAGGGACAATCCGCCAAGGAAAGTGGTTCGAGATCTGAGAGGGATACGGGGGGATACGTCAGTGGTAAAGGGTGTTGTCCTATGGATGGCATGGTAGTGGGGTAGCTCTGCTCTTTAGGTAAGTCTCGAGGTAAGCTTCTTTGGCCCCCTCGCCCCTTATATATACTGAGGCCGATAACGCGCATTTGAATAATACTCCAAAAATAGATTTTCGTCTAATGAAAAAAGAAATTTTAGAATTTGTATAGTGTGTTTATAGAAATCTTATTTTATATAATAGAATTCGATCTTATCGAAAACTTTTTATATAAAAAATTATATTATTGAATAGCTCTTAGGGTTAGCTTTATTTATTTGATTTTAGAATTCATTTCGAAATTTTCTATAAGAAGTATATTGATATTTAAAATCTTTTTTTAAATAATTTTTCTTATAATATATAAACTACTCTAAAATAAGTGAAGAAACTTAATAAGAATTCTTATCTAAAGCTCGAATATAAGTTTATCTCGCTTAAATGATATAATTAATATAGCTTTAATTAGATTCTATAATATTGAAAAAAAAGTTGAATTTAGTATATAATCCTAAAGAAATTTATAAAATGAAAAAAAAAGTAGTATAATTATTAATTAGAGTTTAAGGAATCAATTGATATAATTATTTTTGAATTATTTCAAAAATTAAATTTTGTATTCAATTCTAACTACTTTTATTATATTCAAGTTCAAATCAGGAATCTGTTTTATATTGATATTTTAATTATTAGGATAAATGACTAATTAAATCTTGAATAATATTATTAATATCAAGCAGAATTCTTTAATTCAGTATATAACCTTAAAGAAATTGATAAAATAAAAAGAAAAGAATTATAATTATTAATTAGAATTTGAGAAATCAATTGATATATTTCTTTTTAAATTATATCAAAAATTGAAATTTATATTCAATTTAAAAGTATTTAAAGAATAAAAGATTCAATTCTGAAAATTGATTATTATTCAAATTTATTAGAATATTTTTAAATTGAATAAAAATTTCAATTTTTGAAATAATTCAAAAAGAAATATATCAATCGATTTCTTATATTCTAATTAATGATTATACTTCTTTTCTTTGTATTTTATTAATTTCTTTAAGATTGTATACTGAATTGAATATTTTTTTCTGTATAAAAGTATACTACTAAATTCTAAATACGATTTTAGTTTAAACGAAAATCTATTTTTAGAGTATTATTCAAATACGCATTATCGGCCTCAGTACATATTGTACCTAGTATGACGTAGACAATTGTTCATCGTTCTCTAAAAATTTCGACACTTTCTAAAGGAATTCTGGTCAATAAAATACCTACCTAGGTACGGAATGGCAAATACCTCAAACAACGTTAAGTCTGGAGTCTGTACGATATATCTCATGCTTGAGAAATAATTGGTTGTCCTCTCCTCTCTCTCTACGATATGCATATGTTTGTTACATCACATCTGAGTTGATTGCTATCATTTTCCTTATCAGCTGAAATGACGCTTGGGGTGACTACTAGGCACCTAATTCGAGCAATGCTCACAAGGAATACATTCGCATCGCCAATTCAAACGCAAATTTTCTTCAACTTCGCTGCCACATACCGTTATTGTTGTTGTTTTCTATTAGAATAACCGACGAGAGATGATATCCAGATCTATCTTGCGAGGTTTATCGCTTCGCAACGCGATCGCACATTCTCCTAATACTACCCCTCTCCTGCAGCCATTGTCTGTCACCCAATATAAGTTACCAAGATGGTCACATCTATCTATCAATCCATCCCATTCACGAAGCTACCAAAACCGCAGGCAGAGATACTACAGATTTGATCCTAATGAAGCTCGCAATGCACGCCCTCTCTTGACCGAGCAACATATCAGAAACTTCACCAAACATCCTGCTTTACACTCATTCATAGCCCTAATAGCGGGTGGTGGTATATTGGTTTATGCCAGCAATATCGAGGATGTGCCGGTTTCAGGAAGGAGGCGGTTCAATATATACAGTCATCAGGACATGGAAGCAGAAGGGCAGATGGCGTATGAACAGATATTGCGGCAGTACCATAACCATATTCTTCCCGACTGGGATAAGAGGACCCAGATGGTACAGAGAGTTATGAGTCGACTAATACCTGCGAGTGGCATCGACAACGTAAACTGGGAAGTAAATGTGATAGAGTCGCAAGGTGAATAAGAAACTGAATACTTATTTTAGATATCGATTAGCTTACCCTAATTTCCACAGAGATGAATGCCTTTGTTATACCTGGAGGCAAAGTATTTGTCTTTACAGGAATATTGCCGATTGCTAAAACAGATGACGGCCTTGCTACAGTATATTTTCCTCCTGATCTTTCTTTTATCGGCATTCACTAACTTATCAATCTCGCAGATTCTTGGTCATGAAATTGCGCATAACATCGCAAATCATATGGGAGAAACAATGAGTAAAACCGCGGTATTTTATATGCCCTTGCGTATATTGTTTCGATTCTTGGACGCTACAGGATATACTGGAGGTCTAGGTGAAATATTGGGGGCTCTCGCACTTGAATTTGGCATGAATTTACCGGCATCAAGAAACCAGGAAACTGAAGCTGATCATATTGGTCTGATGATCATGGCAAAGAGCTGTTATGATCCTCACGCAGCAGTAGGCGTGTGGGAGAGGATGCAGGCCGCAGAGAAGAATGCTCCGCCTGAGTGGTTTTCAACTCATCCATCGGTAGGTGCTTTGATACTTGGTTAAGAATAGTAGGACTGACCCATACCAGAATAGCAATCGAATAACACAAATGCAAGAATGGATGTCCAATGCGGAGGCCGCGAGAGACGAGAGTGGATGTGCGCCCACTACGAATCATTTCAACAGCTTTCGAAATTCATATAGCGAGCTTTGGTCATAAGTATGATCGTTTTGTGTGCACCTGTATGAGTACTTACAAAAAAGGGAGTTCTTTGAAAGTAATGGGATAGGTCGGAAAGCGCGAGGCGTTAAGCTACCAGTCTATGAATAGCTTGGGCATGAAACAGGATCTACTCTACTCCAATTATTAATAGGTTCATGCTAGTAAGTCTATTCTTCTACTGTACTTCACACCGCAACAGAGAACTGGTGAACAAAACTACGGAGTTATATCGGACACCTGTTGTAATTCATCAATACAGATAACGCCCTACTGAGAGCACCATTCACATTTTGACTTGCTTGTGGTCATTTCGCTCTATGCTTCATTATTCTGGTTTAATCAGCTAGTGTTCCCAACCATGAAGTCTCTGAATGAGACGCTCTAATTTCACATTCAAAAGTGGCATAACTAGTACTGAGTCAGATAACAGAACATGCTACTTCTTTCTCCGCCAAGCTAGTGCCACGGAGTGACTGAAATGCATGCCTCGTATAGTATCTCTAGCGGGACACCGAACATACAAGCTCTTTTCAATATTCAAAATCAACCCAGGTAATCATTATTTCGGATTGAAGTTTGAATAAACGAACTCATGAGCTTCAAAGCCAACAAACATTTAAGATCTTTGTATTTTGAATGAATATGTATATTATGATAAAGTATTTGAAATATAAGTGTTTTCAGTGTATGATTATTTGAGTGATTCGATATTCCGGGTTTTCCATCCTTCCTAGAGAGTATCATATCTGGAATCGACTTTCTCAAAGGCAATACGTTCCGCTATCACAAAAGAATCTCGAGTTGCACTGCAGCCGCTAGATCACGTGCATGCCAGTGATACACACCGCTTCTAGCCTTATGAACGATTGGACCCAGATGATCGCATGAGGTATTGTGTGCATTCTATTACGGAGTGGGTGTCTCTTTTAGAGTGGTTAACCACTTTGAGGTTACATATATTGGGTCCACACCGCTAGATACCACCCCGCGGTTGCCCTTTCAATCAGTTTTTGGATTATTGTAAGTCCCGCCCCCGCCATATAACGTAAATCACTCGTTACAAGTGATGTAGAGGATAGATGCCATGGCCCGATGTCCCGCGACTGAAACGTTGTGTGCTTGGCGAATCAATACGACATGATCATAATGATACTTCCTTGTTGATGGCATGTAAGCTGTGTTACCGCAAGTCTTCATCTCTTATATCTCACGGTATTTCCTTGTCTGAAAAAGCTGTATCACCATTCTCTCAGCTTTTGGTTCTTTTTAGTGTGTACAACTCTTACATAAACCAATTCTTTTTCCAGTCTTTCATTGAAAACAGCACAATGGCAGCTGTTGTCATGCAACCACTTTCAGCCATGACTCTTGATAGAGAGATCATGGCTCCCTCTCCCATCTCCAACAATCAATCTAGACACGGTAGAGGTAAACATGGAGGAAGTATCTCCAATAATAAGAAGACTCGTCAGAGAGGCTACAGCATTATTGCGGAACGCGACTCTACTATCACTCGAGCCCTTACCAAGATTCTCAAACGTTCAGTAGAACAAGACCAGGAACAGGGAGATGACTCAGAGAAGCTTATCGCTAATTCTGAGGGCTGGCTCAATTGTGCAAAAGTCGTAAGTACAAATGACCTGAATTTTAGACCTTTCACGACATTTGAATCTGCTCGTCCAACAAACACGTCATTTTCCAAGCATCAAATCACCTAACAGCTTCATAGCTCGATGACCTCAATTCCCTTGATCTCAGTCTCTTAGAACTTCAAAATATCATTCAGTCTCCTTCTGCAAAATCCCGGTTCACCATAAAGTCGATTTCCTCATCCGAATCCGAGTCAGAATCTCCATCCAACTACCTCATTCGTCTCAACACTTCTTCTACTCCCACAACCACCACCTCAACAAATCTCTCCTCTATCTCCCTTCAACTTCTCACCGCTTCTACCGCAGATCTACCTGATCTTGTCGTTTACGAAACCTCGTACGCAAACTACCCACTCATTCTCGCTTCCGGAGGTATCAAAAAAGCAGGCGGGCAAGCTCATCTAGCATTTTCTAGTATCTCTGTCTCCTCTGATGGGACCGAGGCTCGAACCTCTTCATCCACTAGTAAAGACGATGCAGATGTGTCTGTCTACATCTCTCTCAAATCAACTCTTGAATCTCACCCCGAGATTAAATGGTACAAAACCGGCAATGGGGGAATATTAAGCGAGGGGGATGATGAAGGTGTTATTAGTAAGAATGTGTGGAAAAAGGTTATTGCGAGACGAGCAGATATTGGGGTATTGTTCGAGAATGGAGTGGTGAAGAAGGAGGTTCCGGTTGGATTGAGGGGAAAGGGTGTTAAGGGGAAGAAGGGAGGGAGGGGGAAGGGAAATACTTGGAATAAGGAAATGAAGGAGAGGAGTGAGGATGAGACGGAGTCGAATGAAGATTAAAAAAAATTTGCTTTGGAAGGTTGGGAATGAGATGCTGGATGGTGTTAGTGGTAGTTTGGATGGAGAGATAGAATAGGATGGATTCGTATACGAAGATGAGTTTTTGTAGTGGTGCCCTGATTATAGCTTTATTGGTGTTTAGATTTTACCTAAAGATAAGTGATAACTTGAATCCACTCGGGTAGTTTGTCTACGTATGAATAATCTATGTGTATTCACATCCTGCAAAAAGTAGTGATCATACGAGCAAAGATGTCGATGGATTTTCATAATCTATTAACTTAAGCACTGGTCTTTTCTCATGAATCAATCACTGTCTTATGTCTTTTCTGCGATAATATCAAATTCGTGAGTACTTTTAGTAATTTCTCGTTTTTGAACATTTTTAATGTCGCGGGAGTTATTTCATTGGGGCATTAGGTGTAGGGGTAGGCGTATGCTGAGAGGTATATAAGGAGAAGAAGAGGAAGACGAGAAGGAGGAGAATACCATAAAAGATTCGAGGATATGTCGCACTATCAATTTTTTAATAGCGCAGACTTCCCGGACATCAATTTCCAAACATAGTAGAACCTAGTACTCTACTTCCAACGAGATTTGGAAAAATTTCGCCAAATTTGAACATGCATTCGATGGATTTGGGAGTTGAATTGTATTTTGGGGATATATATACTTGGTGTGCGGATAACATTCTGTTGATTGATTCTTCTTGTCAATCTTACAGTTTGGGTTGTCGAATATCATTAGGAATACAAGATGAGATGAGATAGTTATTGGATTTGATGATTCTGATTTGATTCAGGGGCAGGAGATAAAGGATAAAATGTATATATTTACTGAAAGAATAAAAATATATATTGACCACACATGGCAATGTGATGAAATACCCTCCAAAAAGGAATGGCGAAGATATACAGACAAGTTACACTTGCGCCAACTCTCAAAATATAGCAATTGCGTTTCCATGACTGGATACACCTCCTTGACAGTGATTCGGAGCACTAGTAACAAAGAAGCTCCACCTTCCTTTTTCTCTACACATCTTTGCCAATTTCTCCAAGTCGAACATTTCTCCTAGAGGCATACCCCACATGGCGAGTATATATTCATGTAACATGTAATGCTCTTGCGATGGCCAAGCCTCAAAAGCAGGCGCATCACCTGCGACAGCCGAAAAGTAGCAATCATGTAACCAATCGAGCATATCCTCATCTTGCTTGAGACCGGCCCACCTCTGACCATCATCAGGTCCGATTCCGTGTGGTCTGAGAGCAGCGGCCTTTCGTGCTTCTGGTGATTTGCTGTGGTATGTAGATACGAAGCCCGAACGAATGAAAAGCAGATCTCCGATTTGAATATTGCCGCCTTGGGAAGCGGGGCGGATATCGATACCTTGGGCTTTTCCGGCAGCTTGCAATTCAGCGTAGGATATAGTGTGATAGTCAAATGGATCTACATATCTGTGTCAGACAATGAAATGATATAGATTTGATGGTGTTTAATTACCATAGACAATTCCGTTCTCCTTTGCATACGTCCAGTAGTCAATCAAGATACCGCGACCGGCTATGCCATGCTCAGCCCAATGATGAATTCCACATTTGTTATCATCCTTTTCAGCTCCAATTATATCCTTCCCTTTAGTCCCATTATAAAAGTTGCCTGTGGGCATGTGTGCAATATGTCTGAAACCATCCCATTGTGTACCTGATTGTGTGTTTAATGAATATACATCATCATACGCCAATCCCGGAGCTAGCTCTTTAATGCTATGCTCAAACGGTTCTCGATGAAAAGCTGGTACTTCTGGTACGTTCAAAGGGAGGTTCAATGGAACAATCTCCCCGCTTTGGATTTCATTGGATGCGGCAGTGACTCGAGCTGGGGTGAGAAGATTTAATCTTCCAATCTATGTAATCGTTTAACGGCATTGAAAATTATAATGTCAGAATTACGTACATAATCATCAGGCCCCCAAACCCACGCACTTTTAGACGTTAGTTGAGCTTCTAGAAACCGCACATCCTACTTACGCTCCTTCGGGTGCATCCTCTCTTCGTGGAACATCCTTTCTATTGGGAAACTTGGTGGAAGTAGGGTCGAATGGAATGGTCGTGGCAGTCTTGTTGCCGGTTAAGAAATCGGTGACTTGAGTGAGTCGACTGTTAACTTTGGATTGCATATCTGACATTTTCAAATAGTAATTATGATCTTGAGCCCTTTCTGTGAATGAAGGAAGATCTCAAGTTCACGAGGTTCCACACCTCAAGCTTCCTATTTACCGGTCTGTTGATAGAGCGGGGGCGAGGAAGTACCGAGTAGCTCCCCCGCTCCCTTCATCCCGAGGCAAGTTTGAGTTTGACATTGTATTCAGCAAAAGCCGGTCATAGGTAGGTAGGTAGTTATAGCAGATAGCAAATCATTGACATTTTGAACATGTCAAGGAACCCTCTGTTTTGATGCCAATATGTGTCTTGAAAACTTGGGGATAAACTGTTGGAAACGTGCAGTATTTATATGGAGGAACGATATCAATATTCATCTTGCTTGTACTGTATGTAGACATCTCGAGAGTGTCTCGAGTGTACATTGCATTGTAGAAGACGTTTCGATTCTGTGAGCGATATAATACGGTGACCGAAAAAGAATCATCACACCACCCGCCAAAATAGGTTTGATTTTCATAAGACCTTGTCGTCAAAATTCATTCAACCCTTCTCATTATGCCTCCAACTCTAAGTCCAGAAGAACTTCTAGAACAACACAATGGTACCCCAGAAATCAATTCCACATCTCGAAAACCTGGTCGTCCTCCTGGCGTGAGTTTGGAACCATATAAAGATCTTATAGTCAAACTCTTCGCCGAAGAAAATACCCCTATCATCAATATCACAAGAAAGCTCAATCGAGAATTAGGTCTAGATGTCTCTGAGCGTAAAGTGTCTCGAAGTTTGGCAGCATGGAATGTTCGCAAGAGAAATCGCGGACCCATCCCTCAAGCTCTCCAGGATCGATTAACTTATCATTATAATTCAAATCTCAATGATGACCAAATTACTCAAGCTTTGATTTCCGAAGGGTTCGAAATAAAAAGATCGAATCTGGGCCGCTTACGACAAAAGCTCGGTATGCGACGAAGGTCTCGTTATTCTGAATTTCGCGAATACTCAGAAGGCCCCGCAGTTATCAATACTCCATCGTCTCACCTACCTTCCACAATTACACCGAAACCAAACAATACCAAACCGAAGATGGCACAAAATGCTGGTCTGATTGTGCAAGTTACAGCTTTTGTCGAGAAATACATGAGCGCATATGATGGATCTCACGACTTCAACCACATTCGACGCGTTGTTGGGCTGGCGCATAGGATATACAAGGAGCTTAAAGCAGAGAGGATAGGCGGCCCAGAATTAGATCTACAGGTTGTCACTTTGGCGGCACTTTTGCATGATGTAGGCGACAAGAAGTATCTCTTACCTGGGCAGGATCCAAATACTTTGGTGCTATCAACACTATTAGGTTTTGGGGCCGAAGAAAAGCTGGCCGTCAAAGTGCAGAGAATCGTTCTCGGAGTTTCGTATTCGAGTGAGATCAAGGATATGGCATCAGTGAGGGGCATGATCGAGAAATACCCAGAGCTGGCTATAGTCCAAGATGCTGACCGGCTCGATGCTATTGGTAAGGCTGCATCCTTGAAATTGAACGACAAGAAGACGAAGCTAAATTTTTCTTTTACTGCAGGCGCGATTGGAATTGGAAGAACGTTCACATTCGGCGGAGCAAAAGGTGCAAGGGATATGGGAGAGACCATTCAGCATTTCGAAGACAAACTGGAGAAACTAGGAGGAATGATGAAGACAGCTCCAGGCAAACGAATGGCGATAGAAAGAACCAAAAGATTGACAACGTTCAAGGACTGGTGGGAAGAGGAACAACAGGAAGCTGAAGGTTTACTGCGACCTCAATCCTAACCTTGATTCTACAAACCTTGATGGGTACTTGGAAAACAACTCTTCGATGCGAAGGAAAATGATTGGATCTACAGCACACTGAGCTTAAGTTCATTGCTTCATTAGTATTGGCCTCATTTGCTTTCCATCAAGGTGTCGGTATTCAATGTCTATATTCAAATACAATGGCTCTTCGCAATTTCTACCCAGATTCCTCCGACTTTCTGTTCTACCCTTACCATTGAACATGGATAGCATGGCACCAGAACTGCTCAGGCATATACTCAGTTACCTTCCCACATCGTCACTTCGCTCGTGTCGCCTTGTTGACCGTACTTTCTCCATCATTGCCTTCTCCCTCCTATTTTCACACATACCGCATTGGCTGGATTGCAACCAGTCACTTCAATTTCTCGTATCAATTGCCCACGATGCATTCAATCGACCTGCAGTCATTTGGTCCCCATGGGCAACAATTCCCGACGTGCGTGTCGACGCAATATGGTTACAAATTGTCTGGAAGTTATTTAAGGGATCCAGTTTTCATGCCGGAGTAAGAGGAGAGGAGTTGACAGCAGAAAACTTTGCCAGGCTGAGTGGAGTAGTCGAGATGAGTGAGGCGAAATTAAGGACCGCTCAAGGTAGATACATACTTTTCAAATCTTACACGAAAAAGTCTGTACTTAAACATTGATGGAAGGATGCGACCTGTTCCTCGACGTACCCATTAACTGCCGTGCTTAAGGTTAAGATGATTTTCTGGGGAATTGGTGTGGGAACACGATCTTTCAGACCGAGAAAATGTTCCCGGGAACGATGGATCTCTGGGCGAAGAAGTATCTCGGTTTGTAGTGTGCAATCTTCGGATGCTCCTTCCATCATTGGAGTCAAATAAGTCACGCATGAGATAGTTCGTATACAAATCCTTCCAGTATCCACATTGCTGAGATTGGAATTTACTCCGACAATGATCCTTGACAAGAAGCTATTCCCTCAGTGCGCATGTTGTCAGAATAAAGTAAGGTCTTTCTCTCTCTCTTCTACTCCGTGCATCACTGTGAAGACACGAAGCTTTAGTGGAGGTCTTGGTGGATATGGCTTCAATTACCCCGCAATCAAACGTCAAAAAGACAATTTGTCTATGTCTCACTCATCACTTAGAGTTTTTGTCCATCGGGATTCTCAAACGTCGATACCTCCACATGTTCATTTGCACCTCGGAATCTTTTTGAAATTCATCAGAATTTGTTTTTTGACTTCAATATATTAATCATCTCGATTATCTCTCTGGCCCAGGGTTGCTTCCAAGGAAATCTCCTTCTTTTGCGAGTATATTCTTTTCCCGTGGTTACTTTCATTTCCCCTCATGCATCAATTCAACAACGCACCAATCTAATGCAGCGATTTGTCCAAATTCTAACGTTTTCAAGCAAGGCTGATAAGTATGTACGTCCACCTCGGCATGCAGAATATTTCATGTGCAATGTATTTGCATTTGATACCTGGTCAGACCCAGGTGCGTGCGAGAAACCCCTGATGAATTCTTCTTTTTGCAGTTGAACAAACCATTTAGCCAAGTTCTGATTGGGGCAAGTCAAGATGACTCGCAATTCAACGATCAATATGGATAATGTTTTTTATCGGGAAGCAAGGGTTAAACAAACATCAAGGGTTAAACGGTCATGCTTGCTTTATTGGTCAAGGATTATTTTATCTCTTTCGGATGATCTACTGGTTGATGATGCTATCTCTGATATGAGAACCCAGTTCCCTTTTACCGTAATTCCTTTTTCTGGGGTTCCAGCCCGTCCGGGGTAATAATTGGGGTAGTATTTTCCGGTGATTAACGCACACATTTACACAATTGTCGATATATTAAGGTAATTGAAATTGGTAAAGGAAAAGGCTGGAGAAAAAATAGATCAAGTATGTCTACCCAAGGAGATGCAAAGTTGCAATTACTAAGTAGGTAGGTAGTAGATGCATTGCTATTTACCTAGTTCGTTTAACAGTCAAACTCTTATCAACGCGTGGACCTAGATGTATGTCTGAAAAGATCTATCACGCTACCAGATGCCTTTTGAAGGCTGGCTTGCACGTTGCAATTTACAATTTACAACTGATTACTCGAGTTCTTACTACTTCAGTACCTCTTAGGCACGGCAAATTTTGCTGCAGGGAATATCTTTCCGCCACCCGACGTATCAACGGTGATAGACCTCTTTTCTGTATTGAGGCCGAGGAAGATCAATAAAATCACTCAGATTATTGGTTCCCGAGTAAGTGCTCATCGATGCCATTTGTGCACAGAACTCCGCTCGGACTTCGTACAACACTAAAAAGTAACCATCTGCAGGTAATTACATACCCTCGTGAACCTATAAGATAAAGCTGGTCCCCTTCTCTTTTGATTCTACAACAAAGTTACATCGCACATTAAAAAACTTCAATCTTTATCTCCATACCAGTTTTCTTCAACAACACACTTCTTGTTTCAAAAGCAATCATTAACGCAAACATGCAATTCACATACGCTGCCATTTCTGCCCTCCTTGCCTCAGTGGCTTACTCCCAAAGTATCGCTAGTGAAGTGGCACAACTCCCATCTTGTGCCCTTGCCTGCTTGTCAACAGCTTCCAGTGGTGCTGGATGTAGTATTACCGACTTTGCATGCCAATGCGGTGATGCTAAAGACGCTATCACCAAAGCTGCCACTCCATGTATCGCAGCTGGATGCTCTGCCTCTGACACTTTGAGTAAGTCTTCAAATTTTTTTAATAATCGTAGCACATCCTAACAAATTTAATAGCCACTCAAAAAATCACAACCGAAATCTGTGCTCTCCAAGCAGCTGCTGGTTCATCAGGTTCTTCAGCCGCCGCATCTTCGACCCAAGCATCGTCTTCATCTTCAACCGGTTCAGCTTCTTCATCTGTCATTAGCAACATTTCCTCAGCAGGTAGCTCTATTGCTAGCGCCACTAGCGCGGCTTCTTCAAGTGTATCTTCAGTTCTATCATCCGCCTCCTCTGCTATTTCTTCAGCCACTTCTTCAGCTTCTTCAGCTCCCGCTACAGTTTCTACTGCTGCCGGAAGTAGAGTCAATGCCGCCGGAGCTATTGTTGGAGCTGGTTTCTTGGCCGCTTTCGCTTTGTGAGCAGTCTGGCTCGCATGAGATATCATGACACGACAAATTCTACATGTAATTAGACTGGAACGGGATCATTGAGATGGGGGATAGGAATTATGGATATATCAAGATAAATAATGTCTTTCAATTCTTTACACAACTTTGCTTGGTAGAGGAGAGGGGAGAGAGGAGGAAAAAAAAAGCTTGGTTGCTGGACCTATTATCAAAATACTTTTCTAATGAATAACGCATTATTGCTGTTCAATCACTTCAGTAATATTCAGCTTAAGACATAATGATATCAATCGAATCAAATTAAATTCCATTACAAGAAATCAATACAATTCAATGCATAACTGTGAAATAAACTCAAGTCGTATCACGTCAAAACCCCTCGCAAGCTTGAAAATCTCTCTGAAGATCCTTAAGGGTACCTAGGGTACCTACCCTTCGCATCGGCACTTCACCACTTGAGTGTTTGACGTGGAAAGTTCCTTTCGCAAAAAGTCAATCGAGAATGTGCCAAGCGGGCTCGGCGGGGACTAAATTGTTGGTGCGTGGGCTAGAGGGAGCGGGTTTTTAAGTTTATTTTGTTAGGTGCGAGCTAAGATGGAGTTTGGTAGGGTAGCACGGGAACGCTGGGACCGTGGGTTGTGGGTCGTGGATAGGATTGGAAGAACATAGCACACGGGTTTTTTTAATTGGGGTGGCTCGGGAGTGTGCCCATGACTCGGGGCGTGCTGGTTCCTGTGGATGGAATGGGGTGGTATGGAATGGGATGGAATGGGATGGAATTGGTGATGAGGATAGATGGTATGGAGTGAGGGATGAGGAATAGGGGTTTGCTTGAGTGGTGGATGGATGGGTAGGTAGGGTAGACTCGTAGGGTGAGTGAGTGATGGAAGTGTATGTATGTACCTATGTACTGAGATGGATTATCGACCCCGAGGATATTCCGGGCATTGAGGGAAGAGGAAGAATTTTTTGCGTAGAGATGGGAGTTATTAGCTAGCTGACTATCTTTATCGGTTGTAAGATCTTAGAGTAAGTAAATTGAAGTTTGATAGAGTGGAAATTTTGTATTTGAGATGTTTTGCTGTGTATCTGATGGGACGGATTATTTTGGTTTGTGAAAGTGTTGCTATAGGTAGGTACCTATGTTTGGATATCGATATTTCTAATATTATGGTGGTATGGTGGACGGTTAAGACAACTTCGGACATATCATACATAACATCCTTATCTCCTACATAATCTTCATGATCATACATAACATCCTTGTCTTCTACCTTTATATAAAAGAAAAAACAGGCCGGAATTGACCACTACTCTTTACACATTGTTTTGGTGAGGGTGCATATACCATTGCGCAGTGATCAATTCCGGCCTGTTTTTTCTCCTACGAATAACCTACCTACATAATCTTCTCTTCATAAAGTCCCTCAACAACACTCTTATTTTCTATCCATCTCCCTATATACTGCCAAAACATGGTCCCCCCCCTTTCTGTGTTTAAATTAAATGGACAGGATTTTTCGCCATTTTTGAAGCTATTTATATTCTTTCCGATAGACTTCAATATCGACGATTTGTTTTATACATTCTTTGAAATCATTAAGCAAACTCTATAGGTATCCCTTATATCGAGAAACGCCATAATTATATACAGTACAGTATATCTTCATCAAAAACATATCCTTGAATAATATTCACCGTGTCCCTCCCCCTCCCTCACTCAACTTCCTCGCTAACAGCATTCCTCCCCTACCGCAATCCAAAAATAACAGTATCTATTTATATTTGACTAAAGTGTAAACAATGATATCAATCGCGCTATCCAAATCTTGTCGCCTATTCTAACCTTCTATGCCCTTAAACATCTAAACAATGATAGCCGTAAAGTATACAAAACAGAAGTCTAAATCTCATCTGCGCTGCGCTGCCAAAATTCTAGACTGATAAACTCAAAACAGAAATAATAGCATGTCAACTTGAGAACAAAGTGATCTTCAACTCCAACGCTCCTTCTATGACACTCCTCGTTCTAGCCCAAACCCAAAAGCCTTTCATTCGTTCCTCGACCAGCAATGAAATCTTCGAAACTCAAGCAAAAATAACAGTACCGTTAACACAAAAAAGAAATGGCGCCGATAGTAAGGAAAAGTAGTGTATATTTAGAAGGAAGTGTGTGTTTCGAACTGGCGGAATTTTTCACTGGCCTATATGGAGCGAGTTAATAACATATTTGCACGTTTTAGTCATATGATCAAGAAGCATGGCAGTATTTCAACGACTGAGACTCATGATTCTGGCTCTCGTTCCTATACTACTTTTAATAAACATGAGATGCATTTAAAAGTCCTTCTTACAAGCCATTCAATGTGTTTTGTGCTTCTATTGCATTTCCTAGGTTTGTTTTAGTATTGTGACTTTTTGTGAATGTATGGGGACTCTCTTACCAACGTCGAAGAAATCCAGGAGCATTACTCGCGGTTTTCGGCCCCAAGTTGAGGTACAGAGGTCGGCTTGGGCTCCAATACTACCTACACCTGTTGCCGCGTTCTACATTCAAGTCAATGATTAGTCATTGTTATAACCTGCAAAAAGTTGTTCTTACCGTCTTTTTAGCCTCCAATCTATTTGGCATGAGGATACCGAAGACATCAATATCCAAGTAATGGTTTATCAACGGCAAAAGTCCATCTCCATTTGATCCTGGGGGACGATCGAGTGTACATGTTGGAAATGTAGGGGTAGTTACATCATATGCAGTTTCGAAAAAGTAAGAGAACTCGGGTAGGATATATGGAGCTACACTCGTGTCCGCGTCGTAGTCTTCAATATTGTTAAATCAATTTTCAATTGTGAAAAGTGGTAGGGATAACTACTCACCGAGGAACATAACAAGTCTATCTCCATTCGTGATCAGTTCCTGAAGCGTAGGCCATTCATTTATGGCTAACTGATGCGGTGGTGTATATGCATATTTTGCCAGACCAGACACTTCCATTGCTGAACTGAAATTTCCGACAGGAATATAATCTCCATTCGTAAGCAGTAAAGTTACGACTTCATTAGGATTCGCATCAAGCCATTTATTGATGTCCTCTAGATAATAAACAGCTGGCCCAGCATCTGCATTGAAGATGATGCTTATTAGTTATTTCTCAAGAAAATGCTTGAAAAGAAGGTACAAGATCAAGAGTGCGATTGAATTCCAAAAGTATCCTATCTAAAGGTGTTGAAAGCAAGAGGCTAAGCTCGGGATAAGAAGTTGCATTTAGAACTGACCTAGTAAAAAGCATGAAGTATGACATAACGTCAATGTATCGAGAAAATAATGAGTCTGGGCTTGAAGAAATCTAACACCAGCATTCAGTTGAGCGGTGACATCGAGATTCTGGTTTTCTGCTGGTAATTCTCCCACGAATGCGCTATCGTGTGTTCCTATTTGGGATATTTCTGACCATTTACGATCACAGAGCTCGGCATATCCATTACAGACTTGTGCCACGGTGACTGACAGGCACATCCCGATATAGAAAAGTATGAGACGCATCTTGTGGAGATTAACCTTGCTTGTTGAGAGAAGTGTGAAGATCAAAACTGGAGAGAAATTCACCACCTTTATAAGATCGATGCTATGGATGTCCAAGGTAGCACGCATTCACATATGATCCCCCACATAGGTCGTGGATGGTTTGTAGTCTCCTTTGGGAGATCATCGGGCCGAGTCATCTTGACCAAACTCTCAGTGTGTGTCGTACAGACTTTATCTGTAAACACACAACTTGAAGAGACCTTGCAATAGAATAACAAGCAAGGTAGTGACGGCTGCCCAGATAAGTGGTCTGTCATCGGGGATTTATCCCCTGATGGAAGTTGGCGTTGAAATTGACCAATCGTGGGCTTGGCAACTTGCCCGTGGTAAGGTCCTAGGATACAACATGTACCATCTGCCGGTGCGGGGTTAGCGCGTATTTCAAGGAACCAGATCCTTTTATATGTTGCATCGCATATGTAGGTTTATCCAAAGATCGACGTCTCAAATTGTCCCGTCTGTTACGCGACTATCGTTCCTTATATTCAGACACGCGCAATGTCAGGATAAAGTTGAGTTACAAGTCAGCCAGCCATTTAAGGTTACAAATTCTTCACAAAAGCAGTGATGACCGAACTCATAAACACAGTTCGCATGTGATGAAGTGAAGGGAGCACAGAAGATCTCGGGTTCGCCTCACGTTCCGACTCGCTTACATAAGGTTAAACTCTAAGTTTGCGTGATCGGTACAAGGTACCCAATTATACTTTGTTTGAAGGTCCAAAAACATCATATGTGATTCTTAGATCAATTTAACGCTGAACAATCGTTTAGTGAGAGCCAAAGGCTGCGAGGACTTGGACTAAAGTTGGTCGGTGCCTCAAAAGATGAAGTTCCATTCAGGGACTTGAGAAAGTCACGATCTTTTCCGTTTGGGAATGTCATCTGACAGCATAGTAGGATCTACATCAAGTCTGAATTTACTTTATTTTAATACCTTTCATGCTTCGATTTCCAGCTCGAGTTTCTCTAATTTTTCATTGATAAGACAGAGCCACGAGTAGACAAAAGTACGTCTGACATTCATGAATCGGGGCTGGTCGTCTCTTCCTTCATAGATGAATAATCAGTAGCAACTGTTAAGAATGAGAGTAAGAATAAAGAAGAGAAGGTCCTCTGCATTTGGAGGAAAGGAGAGAAGCGAGGATAGAATGGGCTACCCCCCTTATGCAGAATCACAACAGATACTTACTATAACGAAATCAATTTGAACAAGCGGGTTCTACTATACTTCTTCAATCTTTATACGCAATCTCTCTTCCATGTTGATTACGATTGCAACTTTCTGCTGCTATTCTCCTCTTCTTCTCTTCTCATTTTCTCCTCTTCCACTCTTTCCCGCTCTGAATCGCGCTTTTTGGCATTTGACCATTTAGGACAACGATATGGTGTTTATTATTTATGAAGTCCATGAAAATGATGGAAGTGATGGAAGTGATGGGATGACAAAAGTATAGAGACAGCTATAATTGTCAATTTACCCTTCGTTTGGTTCGGTATATGAAAGAGCCATCTCAAATTCCGGTGGCGAGAAAGCCTCAACTTACACAATGACTGGAAAATACACTATTCTAGAAAGTTACAATTCTTCTTAGAAGTCTATTTGCTGTCAGTCTCATTCTACGTCATGCAAACATTCAGTGCTACAGGCTATCCCAGACGTGATTATAGTTTTTATATCTTGAGTAATGATATGAAGCTAGGTACTCTACACTCATTTCAATCACATCGTTGAGTTCGAAAATGAGTCGGCTTGATGTCCTGCCATTCTATATCCCCCTTTGCCGCGTTTCTTCTTGTCATATTCTTCTGCTCACAATATGTTTATGTTGGCGTTCTAAAATTCACAAACACTCCAGCTCTTGAAATTCCTTATTTCTTCACAATTCTCTAACAAAGACTATCTATTAGTAGCAACATTGGTGCTATGGTAAACGAAATCTGAGAACAAAAAGATGACGACGAAGATGGTGTTGAGCCTGGAATATCCATCTTACTAGTCATCAGGTGCATCGATAAATAGTTTGGTAGAAGAAAGACAACGAAAGCCATTTGATATTGACTCGCTTATTCACAATAGCCAAATTTCATATAAAATTTACTAACCTTCATCACCTCTGAAGTTTTTTTATTACTACATCAGTTGAAGTTCATAATTCTGTTTTCCTATTGGTAAAGGAAAGCAACCACCCGGGACCAGCCTCTATGTCTTTGGTGTATAAGTTTTTCTGTGAAATATCTCTAAAAGCAAGATCAACTATACAGAGGCATATATGTAGGTCAAGAGATAATCCAAAAATTTTTTACTTTACTTATCCTCATTATCATTTCTTTGATATCATTGTCTCCTAAATCACTCCCCCCCTTCTACTGGTCAACTCTGAGGAGAACGAGAAGAGAGAACATCTGAAGGTTATTACCTTCTCGTTCTCAACCAAACCTCCCAACACGTCTCCACCCCTCAAAGAAAGTTGGAGAATCTGAAGTAAGCCAGCAGTTAGAGTTGAATGACGGTCAGAGGTAAAGGGAGCTGAGAGTGGGCGGGTGTGTGAAGCCTGTCTTCACCTAGAATTGATAATATTAAATTCCGAAATGTCAAAGTGTAATCAATAGTGAAGAAGATTTGGAACTAAAGTGCTATTAAAACCACACAACTCACTTTAGCATACCTTCCTTCCCAATTGTACATATAAGACTTGATTCCCAGAACTAAAATACTCATCTACTCTTAAGTCTTCACTCTCGAGCCATAATCTATGACTACCACATCTCATAACAACATGCCCGACTATCTACAACTAAATGATACCATATGTGGTAGAAAACAACTTTGAACATGCTCTATCAAATTTCTCATCTGCTTAGTCGTTATGCCCGACTAAGCAAGTCGACTAAGCAGTCAAATCCAAGTCATGCTTTTTTCATCTCTTGCTCGTTTGTTTTTATTGAATCTGAGGATCTCTTATTATTTAAAGAACTTTGCTCAACAAATTACTGAGAGAAGACCAATCCAATTCAACAACAACAATCGCAATGGCTTTCTTTGCCATTCCATGCTTCCCTTTGAGGAAGAATCAACTTTTCAATCAAAACGAATCTGCTACAACTTGCTCTTCCTCACCTATCACATCACAACCCACTCCTCTTGCAATGGGAGTTATTTCTGAGAACCCCACCGCGATGAATCTTGCCAGTGCCATATCTCCACATAAAGATATGCACAAAGCAAAGGTGACAGACAAGAATGAAATTCTCTCAACAGAGGTAAGTTTATCAAAGAGTACTCCAATTACCTGGCGCACTGTTGGCATGGTGATAATTACTGCTGATCCTAAAATACATACAGCAAGAACATGCGCCATACTGTCTTCAACTCGACTTTCTTACGCGCTTGATTGGAACTATCAAACTCAAGGTAAGTCTTTGGAAAGGGAAACTGGTCAATTGACGTAACACCGATAAGGTAGAAATCACTTTTGCTGATCTCAAGATATAGAAAGAGCTTCAAGACTCATCTTCTCCTCCGGTCGGCGTCGGCGCACTCTTACTTGAGCCCATTGGAAGTGCTAAGCAAGACGTTGAGTCTGATGTAAGTTCTTGATAAAGTTTAAGAATTATTTGGTGTGACAGCTTAAAATCTCACCTTTGCTGATCCTAAATATACATAGAACGAAACTCAAGTCGCGCACCCTGCCAATTTTCTAATATTCATTCCCCTCCTCAAAACACCGAGGATCAAGGATATTCGCTGCGAAGGCGAGCATTACCATTATTACGGCGTTACTTCCCCAGATGTCATTGTAGCGGAAGCTACAAAGTTTATATCTGATAACAGCAGTGTTTTCCGATTGTCTGTCAAGAAAACACTTGCTAAGTTCCTTGCCCTTACCATTCAGGACTCCAAAGATGACTGTCAAGTCAATCCTGAAGCTGTATGGTTTGTGGTGAGAATGACGCAGAAGTCAGACGAATTCGTTATACCTCGCTGGCACAGAGACGGTCGCATGATAGAATGTACCAACGCAAATCACGCCTTACATTGCAGATACGCTACTACCTTGCTGGGACCTACAACTCTGGTTCTCCAAGAGACAGAGCTGGTCACACAGGCAATGAAACAACACGTCGGAAAGAGAAAGGAGACGGCCAACGCGCTTGCGGGGGAAACCCCTCTTGAAATCACTCGTGGTCAAATCATTCGCTTTTCTTGGGGTCAAGAAGACAGTCCTGTTCACTCGGAACCAGATCTTGTCGCCGAGAGAGTGTTTATTTCCTGTATTTTTGGAAGTATAAGCGAGATTAAAGACATCACCGCCACTCGCAGACAAAAGATTGGCGATCTCCAGGCGCAATTTAGGAACGAGTAAACTCGAACTTGAAGAGATAGTCTGGTGCATATTATGCAAAATTTGTGTCCAACTGCATTACGGAATTGCGGTATGAGTGGCTATTAAGTCGATGTACATTCTGGTAAGATTCATTCGTTGTTTTCGTTCTGATAGAAGAGCTAATAACATTAAGAATCTGCAGGAACTCTTGCATAATTTGCCTTGTATTAGCTCATCTAGCAGGAGAAGTGCAATGGAAGACATTTATACTGGTGTTTAGTTTGAAGTTCTGATTTTTGCATTTTACGATGGATACCCTCTTTTCCTTCCTTCGGCGATCATGACACTGGTCATTGTGATATTTGGATGGCTGGATGGATATTTGGATCGTCGTGAGTGGATGGATAGTTAGACGGATGAGAAATTTGATTGACTGCAGACGGAATGAATGGAGGATTGATTGATGAGTCGTAGATGTAACAAGTAGCATCTAGACACGCTAGGGCAATATCAATGTTAATATCAAGGGTCTTTTGCGTCTCCAAAGGTACTCAACTTCCAGATTGGGTTGACAGCCTGATATTTATCTACTTAGATATGTATCTTCGACTATAATAACCTGAGATAGTATCATTCTGGGGGTTCTAAGTCTTCAATAGTACATGTGATATTCTAGCCATCGCAGACTATTCCAGGTCGATAGTTGCAATACCAAATCTTGAGTTTTATGATTCTCTATTTATGTATCAACTGATTTTGATTGATGATTTGAGACGAGATTAGAAGTAGTAGGGAAATGAAGGATTTGCAGTATAAAAGAATTACCTCGGAGAACAAATCTCGTTCTACAAGTAAATTATGATATAATTAATGTACTCGTAGAACATCAGAAGATGATTATCGATTTATTCGACTCTAGCAATAGTTATCAAGGTAAGTTATTATTGGTGTTGTGACCATCGAACTATGGGGCAGGAGAGCCTGTAAAAACCCCTGGTTATTAGGTACATACCTGGTGAAAGGCTGACTTGGTTGCATCTCCAATTATCTTCGCTAC
Organism: Botrytis squamosa; assembly: GCA_014898485.2. NCBI lineage: Eukaryota > Fungi > Ascomycota > Leotiomycetes > Helotiales > Sclerotiniaceae > Botrytis > Botrytis squamosa. The sequence continues at coordinate 408,084 of RCTC02000009.1, forward strand.
TCCTAATCGTTCTCGAGCCGTTGTATCAATATGGCGTCCCAGATAGTTGCTGGTTCTGACACTTCACTATTCAGGCAGAAAGCAATGCGAATGAAGTCATCCATTGAAATTATGTTCTGCTTGACGCTTTATCATCAACTTGCCATTCCCTGCTTGCTTGGCACAAAGTCCTCCGCAATGACGTGAATGATAAATATCTCCTTCAACACGAAAAGCGTTCAAATATTGGTATTTCTAGAGTATATACAAAACATACATACAAAATGTCAATCGGCGTCGCTATTATTGGTTCAGGCATTTTTGCTCAGACTGAGCATCTGGTATAAGCTTACTCAGTCCAGTCAATTTCTGAAGGTTATAGCTAACCAATCTCGCGCTTTAGCCAGCTATTCAAGCTACCCCTCATTTGTCCCTCAAAGCTATTTACTCCCGTTCTCTCAAATCCGCACAATCATTGAACGTCGATGTCCCTCTCTATTCCGATGATTCGGGTGTTGGAAATACATACTACGATCTTCTTCTTCGTACGGATGTTCACGCCGTCATAATCGCCCTCCCAATTCTCGCTCAACCCGAATATATTGAAGCTGCTCTCGCAGCAGGCAAGCATGTATTGTCAGAGAAGCCAATTGCAGGAGACCTAGAGAAGGCACAACGCTTGCTAGAATATTACAACAGTGATAAAGTAAAGGGTGGAGCTACATGGGGCGTAGCTGAGAATTTCCGATTCTTGGATTCGTTTATCTATGCGAGGAAAGAAATAGAGAAGTTGGGGAGAGTCTTGGGCTTTCGTATGCAATTTTGTGGCAATGTCAAGCCAGGAATGAAATACTTTGGTATGCATCTTCCATTCTAGCAATGCTATTGTGAGAACTAACGGATTCACCAGAGACTGAGTGGCGCAAGAAGCCAGATTATCAAGGTGGCTTTCTACTCGATGGGGGCGTTCATTTCACGGCGGCCGGCAGATTACTTTTGGGTGAAGACGCAAAGCCAACAACTGTCGTGGCATTTAGTACACTTCTTCGGGAGCATTTACCACCTGTTGATACGATCAATTCAATATGGCTCACGAAGTCGGGAATATCAGGCACATTCAGCGTCTCCTTCGGCACCACTCTTTCCGGTCCTGAATATACAGTCGCTTGTGAGCATGGTAGCGTTTCTGTTATCAGAAGTAAAGTCATTGTGCGCAAGGGCGAAGAAAGCGAAAAGAACTTTACAGAGGTTGAGTTTACAGAAGAGGGTAGTGGTGTGAAGCAGGAAGTTGCTGCTTGGGCTCAGAGTATCGTGGATGGGAAGCCCAATTCTAGGCAATCTCCTCAAGAAGCCCTTGCTGACTTGGAAATCTTGGAAAAGCTGTTGCGAAGTGGTGAGGAACAAGGGAAGAGCCAAAACTTGCAATTCCAAATCTAGGGTTGCAAATTTATCCGAACACATTCACGCCTTGATATGTTCGTAGTGTCTTCTCTTTCATTGGGCCCTCCCGAACCTCAACATTCATATGAAAGTATATACTTTATATATCTCCGAGGTGTCAAGTAGTGATGTTCTCATTCAAACCATAATTGGAACATCTACAATTGTAATGACTGAATCAAAATCATTATGGGATATTCATATTATTCTGAATGCAATCTGATTGTATTGTATTTATCACGGGTCAAATGTATATCTCGATCATGCACTTCTAAAGGCCGAACTCTATTCACCAAAAGCCAATTTCAACCTCGGACTTTAATGCATAATAACCGCTACGTGGTCATCCATATATGCATTAATATCACCAAGGAAACAAGCCGCAAGAATGCTCACAGCTCCAAATGCGGTGCTAGCATAGTACACATAAACATAACTTTCGGCATATGCTTCCTGCCCTGCAATCACCACCATCTGATAAGCGGTTTCATTCCCTGCAATTCCTGGAATTGTTTTGAGCAATGGGAGAAGAGACGCAGATGTGTAGTGGATAGCTTCTCCTATAAGAGTTTTGTTTGTAATATTGAGTTGTCGAGCCATAACACCTCCGATATGGAAAGTAGCAGCAGGAACAAACTTGCTTACGAAGACATTGTAGTAGATACAATAACCTATACTACCACCAATTACTCGGATCGAGAGGGTGAGAGCAGAAACGGTTGCGATCAAGCCATCGGGACATATTATAGTCGTTATTATCGAAGCTGGTACGACAATACCACCTATGCCTAATCCAGCGATTATAAGAAGAGCCCATAGTGTTGATAGGTTGTGTCTGTTTGCGCATGCAAGTGCACCACATCCTAAATTATATGCATTAGCAAGATGAAAATGGAATTTGCCTCTGATTTACCCAGCTTCGAGAATTACATACCAGCTGTCATTAACACAGAGCTTACGATCATCAACTCCTTGTTTCTTCCTCTAAGGACACTCAGCAACCACAACACTATACAAGCTCCTGCTAAAATCGAGAAGCCAACAGGTATCCCCCTGACCCCCACGCCAATCGGATCATGTCCATATACGTTGAAAGCCTGAGTAGGCCAGAACATGATGATACTAAACTAATACTTGTCAGTATCATTCGCAAAAGGCGTGTCGGAAGAAAATAAAAGCTCGTACGTACAAAATTAGCACCGGATATGAATGTTATGACAAGTGTCAGGGCTAGAATTCTCGGAGCTTGCTTCAAACGAGATGGAAACATAGGATATTTCGTCCCATATATTTCCCAACAACAGAAAATAATTAGCAAGACGGCCCCCAAGATTAAAGGTACCAGAACATGCGCTGAATTCCAGTCGTATTGATAGCCACCCCATTGCATGCCAGCCATGAATAGAATCATTCCTGCTACACTCAAGAAGCCGCCTACAAAGTCAATCTGTTCTATAATTTCCCGATTGGATAAACCAATCGAGTTAACTCGAGGAGGAGGGAAATAAAAAACGAGAGTAAGAGCGAAGCCAATGAACGCCCATACTCCGCATAGCAATCCGCACCAACGCCATCCGCCATGCGAAGCTATGAGCTGGGCCCACATTACAGATGGACAGAATGGGAGGATGGTGAAAACAAGAATAGCCACATACTTTCCACGTTTCGAGGTAGGTGCTAATTCGGCTGTGGCTGCTAAAGCAGTGAGTCTAAATATGGTAAGTTAAGCTCTCCAAGTGCCCTTTGAATATCATAAATAAATGTTTAAAAAGACTTACTCATTGATGCCAGCTCCAATACCAGCAATTGCCATCCCCCCTTGACCTCGGCGTTAACTTAAGTGTAGCACCGTCTGCTGAAGCAATTTTAGGACTTACCAATGAATACATTCATAGTGTAAGCGGTTGAGCAAACGATCATACCGACAACAATGAAAAGAGCACCCAAAAGTGCGACATAACGACGACCGAGGATATCAGAGAGACTTCCAACAAATGGGCACACTCCCGCTAAGGCAAGGAGGTTTGCAAGGACAAGCCATATCCACCTATGTACCGTTAGGATGTCTTTTCTATGAACGGATAATACGTGTATTTGGATCTAGATGTTCAAAGTACTCACCGATCGACGCCCCCAATATCAGAATAAATGTAGGGTGGAATGGCACCTATATCCATAATCTCAGCTCTTTCACATATTCTGAATAACATCCATAGACCTTACCAAAAATATACACAGGAATTTGTGATCCGGTCCACAAAAATGCCATGGCGACTAGACTCACGAAGCGTCGCATCGACATCTACGCGTTGTCAGTCGATTGTATACATTCTCTGAGGGACATGACGTACTTCAGGTTCATGATCATGATCTTCATCGTCACCATATGTTCGAAGTCCGTCTTTCTCGTAGTAGTTGCTATGACCGGGCACTTTGTCATGTGTCGCGATGTGCTCGATTTTCTCGGACTCCATGGCGTCGAAACTACCAGATGGAGGGGTAATGGATGATTTGCTCATGATGATCAATCCAGTGTGTTAGAATTGGGTTTTACGTGAGTGTTGATTGCTCGGGAAGAAAAGACATGGGAGTTGAAAAACTTCGTTGTAGAAATAAGAGAGCGGGGTATTGGTAGATGCAAGAGTGAATGGATGTCAGATTTTGAATGGCTAATGTACTAATAAGATGAGATGAGATAGCTAAGTCCATATATACCTATCAGTTATACCTGTCAATACAAATGTGTAACCTCGGGTCTCTTCTCGCCAGCACAGCGCACGGAAATTACCCATTTACAATAGCGAGATCTTGGTATCCTTGGCTGCATAGAAAGTCTGGGGAAAGAGGAATAGGGTTGATTTATAGGTTGATCCTGATTAAACTATCTTCAATCGGGGAGCTGAACCGTTCAATTGGGCGCATATACTGTCTGGTGAATTGAATGGGCTTGCTATGAGGAGAGGGCTGATGAGGGGGGATATTCTGAAGCCGCGGTATTATATTGTGGCATATAACACAATGATAAGCAAGGGATATGTTGTACTACAAGTAGAAATAAAATGGGAATAAAGTGAGTCCTAGATGGCTTGAAATGTTATAATGGTGAATAGCATTCATACATACATCCCGGAGAACGAGACATGTGGATCGAAGCTGAAGAAAAGAAAGGCTAATGAATTAAAACAAATAGTACTTCATGTTCTCAATGCTTCTACTATCTCACCCGGTACTTTCACGTAGTACAAGTCTAAATTTACCCCGCATATAAACTATCAACTAATTCAGACAAGCCGGAGATATCTCCAAAAAGGGATTTCCTCAAGGACGCGAGAGTAGAAATAGTATGCGTAGAAAACCTCGGCTGCGTATAGACTGCAATCACCTGGTTCATGAAAAGTAAGTCGAGAAAAGGGTGAACGCCAAAGAGTAGTAGACTTGCGACTAAAAATGAACTACGCTGAATCATTGTGTCTACTCTCTGCTCTTTTGTATCTGGTTTTGAACAGCCATTCCTCGAGTCTTCAGATCAATTGTCGGTCTATGTGATATATGACAGAAGTCTGTCCAAACTTACCGAGGGAATTCGTAAAGTTACATATTTCATAGCGGCTGTGATGTGAACTAGGAACTATCCAATAAGTTCTGAGAAAATACAGAGCATACTGCGAGAGTCAGTAGCAGTAGACTGATAAATGAGCCCTTGAATATCGATAGCAACGGTGCTCTCAAGTCCTCTAGATCTTGTGTTCTTTGTTGTTCGCCATACTGCACTTATCAAGTGACGGATATAAACCTCAAATTGTATTACCAGGAGACTTTCGAGATCCGACGGTACTTGTAGATGATAGTTCTATATTCAGAGCCAGATCTATTATCTACACAAATTCCGCACTAAGAACTTCTATTACTTACTCCCAAGGAGTAAAGATGTAAATTACAACACTTTACATTGCTTCCAAACCTGCAGTCTGATGAACAAGATTCAAGGATCGAAATTTGGGACTTAGGGCGAGTGTTATTAGAGCAATCCGTGCCATCTAACAATTGCAACCCGCTGCATGACATCTCACAACGAGACATCTACATATCAAGTTGGAAGTTTTAACTACTCGTTTTCTTGTTGTCACTCACTGCTGAGGTTATTACAATCAAATAGTTGGAACAATCGCCTCCAAAGATACGGGGTATGGATTGCTGTAAACTGAAACATATTGCACTTGATCATTTATTGGCAATATTAGATTGTCTATAAAATTAGGTGGTGTTGGGTCTAAGATTTGAATTACATGTAAGTTGATGGCGATTAGGACACCAACACCTCCCCAGTCTTTCAATACTCCTCAATAGCCGAATCTCAGAAAAGAACTCTTCATCATGAAGATTGAAAGGAACTTCTCTCGCAGCTCTATCGTCTCTTATGAGAAGGTTAACTTTCCGAAACGTGAGGGTTGTTTTAGAAAGCGTATCATGACCAATTGTCTATCCATACTTACACTCCCTTTCCATCAGAATCTTTCATTCCATCATTTCAACAGCATTATCATTCTCTTTCAATCCGTCCGTAGCAACCCTTTTCTTGGATTCTCTCTTCTTCGGTTGGATGCACTCATTCTATACACTTCATTGTTGTCTTATGAACAAGCTTCTTCACAATAACACTACCTTGCTCATGAACCTTCCTCTCCGAAATTTTCATTCCATTTTGACTTCTTCTTTCAAAATTTCATATCAAATTTATAAAATATACAACTACTCTATCAATAATATTGATGATGTCAATCCCCTTCTGAACTTCTCAAAACGGCACTTCGCCCCAGAAACATTAATCCCATCCACAAATAGAACAAAAGTTTACAACCAAAGATTATGTAAAACCTACCCAAACAAGACACCAAAAGTTGTTCAATCATACGATTAATATCTCACGTCTACATAATTATATTTTATTGGTCTCATAACTTCCGTAAGCCAACAGTTGGCTCCACGCATGCACATCTTTACAGACAAAAAGACCATGCTTTCGCTCAAAACCCCGCTACTTACGAGAAATAAAAGTACATATACCGTTGTCTTCGCACTGAAATGGTATTCCGAGCAAAACCACTGGGCTTTACAGTAAATCTCGTCATCCCCCAAAATGGCATCTCTACTAACGATCATAACTTCCATTCTTCTCGCAACCATCCTACCCTACTACCTGCTAACCACATACTTCCGAGCCCGTCGAGCCTCACAGGCAGCTCAAACTCACGGCTGCAAGCCCATCCCTCGAGTTCAAAGCCGCGACCCAATCTTAGGCTTCGACACATTTATCAAAATCCAAAAAGCAGATGCCGCAGGACATCGTTCCGAAGCATACAGAGCACTTCATCAACAGTATGGCTCAACATTCTTGATGAATTCACTAGGCACGGAACTCCAAACTTCTCAGGCTGAGAATATCCAAGCTATTTGCACGTCTTCTTTCAATGATTGGGGTGTGGGACCCATGAGAGGAACCATTGGACTTCCTTTTCTCGGACGGGGAATTTTCACAGGTATTTTTGACCCTCCTAGAGATAGAAGAGAGTGATTGTCCAAGTCGTTAATCTTGTGCGATTTCAGAAGATGGTGAATTCTGGAAACATTCAAGATCACTCGTTCGACCGACCTTTAGCAGAGCCGAGATAGCAGATCTAGATAATTTTGAACGTCACGTTACGCGGTTCTTAGCTTTTATTCCAAGAGATGGTTCGACCTTTGATATGCTCCCTCTTGTGAAAAGATTGGTTCGTAATTCAAAGGGTAAACTCTTGCATAAACCTCATTGACTAATGTTCTCATAGTTTCTTGACACATCAACCGAATTCCTATTCGGCAAATCAACAGAATGTCTCGCCGAAGATACACCCATTGAGACCGACATATTTATGAAATCCTTCGACCGTGCTCTGTTAGGTTTAGCCTTACTTCTCATATTCAAACCTATTCGATGGCCACTGTACTTCGATCCTTGGTGGAGAGAAGCATATACAAATGTCCATGCATTCGTTGACAAGCGTGTATCATCAGCCTTGGAGAAACAGCGAAACCCCAAAGAAGAAACGGGGCCCAAAAGATATGTTCTCCTGGAAGAAATGACCAAAATAACACAAGATCCGTATGATCTCCGCATGCATATCATTAACGTATTTTTTCCGGCTCGAGATACAGCTGCTATTGCTTTTGCTGATGTTATATTTGAACTTGCTCGTCACCCTGGGGAATGGAAGAAATTGAAAATGGAGGTTGATAGCATCGATTCAAGCCAGGCATTGACGTTTGAATTTCTTCGCTCGTTGAGAGTAACCAATGCTATAATTAACGAGTCCTTACGCTTACACCCAGCTGCCTCGAGACTTGGCAAAATATCTCTAAGAGATACAATCCTACCGAAAGGTGGTGGGGAAGATGGTCAATCCCCAATATTCGTACCCAAGGGTACTGTGGTTGGGCTAGATTTGTACACATTACAACGAGACCCAGCAATATGGGGGGCTGATGCAGATGAGTTTAAGCCAGATCGATGGTTAGATGTAAACCGGCCGCTCTGGGAAGCGAAATGGCAATACGAGCCATTTTTAGGGGGCATCAGAATGTGCCCTGCTCAGAACCAGGTTCTGATTCAATTATCATATCTTTTGGTTAGGCTTGCACAATAAATTGACGTCATCGAGAATAGGGACGAGGTTTTTTGAATACCTTGAACGCGTTACTATGACCGTGGAAAGTAAGAATGGGGCGAAAATTGCTGTCAGATATATTGATTGATTCAGAATGCCTCAAAAAGATATCAATTAGTCTGGACCAGCAGAACATGCTTGATAATCTTCAATAATAGAAACCTGTTCTTGACATACTTGCATTCGAATCTATACACGGGTCAACAGGACCATTCTAAATGTAAAAATATAGGTACTCCATTGTTTGAGCTGATCCAACTATTGTTACCAAGGAAGGCAGTTTGGCTCCCAGAAGCAACAAAACAATAACCAAATGAAACTCTGATCAAGCGTCCATTTTACCCGAATAATGAAGGCATTAGAAAGGGGTAGGAGATGTGTAGCAATGACCGAAACATATTCCCCATTGCACTTTGCTGGAAGTACGCGCCGAGGTCTTCGCACGTAGATTATGACGCGCAAAGGCCCAATGAATTGATAAATTGAAATGAAACTAAATTGCAGTGTCTATCTATTGCTACCAAGATCTAATTTTTTATCTTTAGGAACATCCAAGGGTACTCGTAAAAGGTAGAAAGCAAAACCTGTGATCTATTTTGTGATCATATCATCTCTCGATGGACCTGTGATTTTTATGTTAGCGATCCGATATGATTAAAAGATGATTGGAGAAAACACTCACCAACTCCGATGAATTTGATTGGAACGCCAACTTCTTTCTCAATGAACTCGCAGTATTTGCGACACGCAGATGGAAGATCATAGTAGCTACGGCAACCAGTGGTAGGTTGATTCCAACCTGGTAATGTGACATACTGTGGTTCGAGTGTCTCCAGTCTTTCGAGATCAGCAGGGAATGACTCTAATGTTTCGCCAGTTGCGGGATCGCGATATGAGACGGCAACCTTAATTTCTTTGAAAGAATCAAGAATATCGAGTTTTGTGAGGTTGATGGCGGTGTAGCTGTTGATAGCCGTCGAATATTTGACAACAACTAGATCCAACCATCCACATCTTCTACGACGACCAGTCGTCACACCAAACTCTCTGCCAACTTCTTGCAATGTTGTACCGACCTCTCCTAGATCTTCTGTTGGGAATGGACCACCGCCCACACGTGTAGTATAGGCTTTGACCACTCCGTAGATGTTCTTGACCTTTCTTGGGTTCAAACCACTGAGACCGGTGAAAATACCACCGAGACCTGTGTTTGAGCTCGTGACGAATGGATATGTACCGGCATCAATGTCCAACATAATAGCATTTGCACCTTCAATCAGCATAGGTGCATCGGATTTCTGCGCGTCGATAAGTAGGGGAAGTTGGTCAATAACCATGTCTGCTAATTCAGCCCTGTAGGTCTGGGAAAATGTCAAAAAATAAACCATTTGATTAGGATCGCCAAATTTACCTTGAATCTAGCAAGTTCCTCCTCGACATCATACTGCAATAAGTCCCCAAATCTCTTCTTGGCGCCAGCCGCCATGCTTCGAACTTTCTCCTCGAAATAACTCTCCCGGAAGATATCAGCAACTCTGACACCGCTTCTTGCCATTTTTGTTGAATAACAAGGACCGATACCTTTGACTTGTTAGAAATAGGATTTTCCTAAATAAGCCGAAGAGTAGATTACCTTTGCCGGTAGTACCTATTTTACCACCTCCAAGCTCGGCTTCTTCGAGTCCATCTAATTTCTGATGGAGATCGAGAACGACACTTTAGCTCGTTGTCAGACATGCTCAGTTATACCGGAAATTGCGAAACCTACTGGCATCGGTCACTGATCAATAATCTCTCTCTAGGAGGCTTTTTGCCTGCTGGAACTGGAATCTTGCCATCAATGGCGGCGAGTTCTTTGAGGAGGCCAGGAATGTGGACGACGCATCCACTTCCTACCAGATTCTGGCAGTCGGGATTAAGGAGACCACTAGGTAGAATGTGAAAGTCGCTGTTCGATATTGTATCAGTCGAATGTCCGAGATTATTTTGAACTTTGAGAGTCGCTTCTCACGGAGACTCACTATGTCACTCCATTGGCCACAATTGTGTGTCTGTCATTGTAAGTTAGACGATTGCCCAGTTTCTTTCATCGCGTCAATTTACCCTGCGTTGTTTCCGCCCTATATTTCATCGAATATTAGACACATATTTCTTGAGGATTCGCCAGGAACTTAAGAGGTAGACTTACCTGTGCACGACAGCACAATCTCAATTTCTCACTACAGAGGACATCGACAAGTTTCCCCTAATCCACCCTCAGTTAAATTCCCAAACATGGAATCCTCCCAGTCCAATGTGCCATACCTTTCCTTCATCACCCTACACTCGCACGTTAATATTTGATGTCCGCAGATCTTCGCAGAAAGCACGTACCCATTGAGCACCAAGAACAACTGTCGCCATCTTGAAATTCGTTGAATTTGTTTATTTTGATAGTCTGTGATAGAATTCCTCACAGTCGCGTCCAAGTCGGAATGTTGGATCAATTGATAAGAGCAACAAGTAAATATTCGTTTTCTGGAAATGGAATTGTATGCCTGTGAGCTGTTAGAAACCTTTCCCGCACTCTGTGTGTTAAGTGATGTGGAGACGGAACGCACCTTAAGGGAACAGAAATTAATTGATGTGGGATGGTGGGGGTTTTATATCACTGTCGTAGCACTAAATTGGCGGGGCATTTTTTTTCAGCGTGTGACGTTGAGTCATTGTGAAATCACGTGAAATGAAGCAATTCATTTTTCATCCGTCTCTCATTCGCATTTTAGCATGAAGCACTCATTCATTGTAGATTAGATCAAGTATCAAGACCTATCAAACATGGAGATACCATAAACAAAAGCATGTGCTTCGTTTGTTCATTGTAGTCGTCTACCTGCTCCGTACATTCATCGTATAAAACTAATCACACAACTTACAACCAATGAAGAGGGGCGCATTGCATGAGACTATTTAGGTTTAACTTTTTTGCAACTGGGAGATTAATTACAACAGGCTGAGTTCGAAGATCATTACAAAATCCTTTTATCTGTTGGGAATACATCGTAATATCATACCTGTTACTTTTCAAACAGCTTGTGATCTCTCTAACACTCCATTCTCTCATAGATTATCCACATCATAACTTCATCATGTCTCACTCTCACGAAGGAGGTCCATCCCACTCTCACGATCATCCAGCTGGTGACCATGGCCATACTCATGAGATTCTCGATGGACCTGGTAGTTACATGGGGAGAGAAATGCCAATCATAGAGGGCAGAAATTGGTCTGAGAGAGCCTTTACTGTTGGTATTGGAGGGTACGTGTTCCTGAGTTCCATTCGTGAAGCCCTTTCCTCCAAACAACCCCTCCATGACCTAGAGGGGTAATTGAGTCACGTGAACACTGTTACAATTTTGTTGTCAAATGCTTCATGTTTGAATATCTCCTCGTCCTTATTTACGCTATCATCATTCGAGGAGTCACTGTGAGTGATTTATTTGCTAACAATGGTTCAGACCTGTAGGTTCCGGCAAAACAGCATTGATGTTAGCACTCTGCAATGCCCTCAGGGAAAAATACTCAATCGCAGCCGTTACCAATGATATCTTTACCCGAGAAGACGCTGAGTTCCTCACCAAACACAAAGCCCTGCCTGCATCCCGTATTCGTGCCATCGAAACCGGTGGATGTCCCCATGCAGCTGTGCGTGAAGATATCTCGGCCAACCTTGCTGCTCTTGAAGATCTGCACCGTGAATTCACTTCCGACATATTACTCATCGAATCAGGAGGTGATAACTTAGCTGCTAATTACTCGAGAGAGTTGGCGGATTACATCATCTACGTCATTGATGTCAGTGGAGGTGACAAGATCCCCAGAAAAGGAGGCCCAGGAATCACTCAGAGCGATCTTTTGGTGGTGAACAAGACAGATTTGGCCGAAGCCGTGGGTGCAGATTTGGATGTTATGGATAGGGATGCGAGAAAGATGAGAGAAGGAGGCCCGACTGTCTTTGCTCAGGTCAAAGGAGGAGTCGGAATGGAGCATATTATTGGTTTAATTGAGAGCGCATGGAAGGGCAGTGGAGCCGAGAGGGTCAGCAAAGAAAGAGGTGGCCCAAAACCCACAGAGGGTTTGGAGCAACTAAAGTAATCAGCGCTGCATACTCCTTGCACGAAGATGAGGAATCTCATTGTATCGAATTTAAACGTAGATATTCATTTGGAATGGACGAAGATCCCTTGTAGTGGTCGCATAGATTCTCATTATTTAACAGCTAAACCACTCCACGCTCTACTACAAGTAGTACGCGACGCCTCGATAATACCTTCAAACGCCAGGCGCCACAAAGTTCTTTTCCCAATCCCTGCACTATGCCTTAAAGCGCCTTGCATAGTGTGTGATATCAACAATAATGCACCAAATTATCTAAGCACTTTTCTTCGCGAAGCGACCGAGTGCTGGTCCAAGTTCCTCCTCGGTAGATTTTAGCCTATTCTTCTCCCTTTGCATCTGACTCTTTCTCAATTCTTCAATTCTGTCCCTCTGATCATCTATAATACCTCTGGAACTCTTCTTTCTCAGGTACTTTCTCAAACTACTGTTCTTACCTCTACCCCTGTTCTTAATTTTAGCCATTGGATCTTCTGGCTTCTTGTCTAGATCTTTCTCTGCCTTTCTTTGCTCATCAGATCTCAGGTCAAGATTACCAATATAATTGGGGTCCAATGAGATCATTTCTGGTTGGAGCTTGTTGAGCAACGACTTCACCTCAGCCTCTTGTCGTTGCTTAGTGGTCTCGAATGGATTAACCTCCAGAGCATCAAAGTTGGCTTCTCCAGCACCCGGAACCAATATCGACGAGAACCCGGAATCGTGTGAAGTTCCTAATACATCCTCAAATGGACACCAACGTACACGCTCAATTCGTTTACCCTCGCCACCCCATGCCATGTACGGACTTTGTATTTTCTCCTGTTCTAGAGAGTTTTTGGAGAAAAGACCCCGCCAAATTGAAACTTGGGTGCCCCATCCGACAGCTGTTAATCCTCGGTCAGAGATAGCAACTGAAGATGCTGGCTGTCGTGTAAAATAACTATTGACTTCTTTGAACATTCGAACATCCCAGACGGACATCTTCATGTCTTGTCCCGTAGAAACCATATATCTACCCTCTCTATCTACGGCCAATGATCGTACTGGACCACGATGTGCCAATAATTTGACTAGTGGCGTTGTAGAATTAGGTGACCATAAAGTGACTGTTCCGTTTTGATGACCCATATGAAGGATGGCATTTCGAGGGTTCTGAGTTAGAGAGGTAGGCGATCCCAATTTTGTGGGCATTTCCATAACCAATTGACCGGTTGAGATATCTTGATATTTTAAATGTCCGGCATTTCCCTAAAAAAGGTTAGATACACGCAGTTGAAAGGAGTGTCTTTTACATACCACAGTAGCCAGAAGGTAGTGGTAAGGAAGGAATTCCATATTCGTAACCTCAATATGCTTCTTCAAACAGTGCAATTCAACTCCTGCTCCGTCATATATGTAAACGTATTTCTTTTGCGCAACTGCAAATAGCTGGTTGTTGTGTAGCCATTTTGCATCTCTGACAGTTTCTCCAAGTTGTAATTCACATCCCAATTTACCTTCCCTCCAGTCCATTGTCGCGACATGGCCTTTCCTACCAGCCAGTATAAGGTCCTTTCCATTTCTTGTATAGTCGCACACATATGGTCCTAATTGATCCAACTTAAGCTCGAATCCTTTCTTTGCAGTCTCGAGAGGTACACTCTGTTTAATCTCATCCTGTCGGACCTTGTATGTTCGTTCTAATTCGTTTTCTGGTTCTAAGAATCCATCTTCGTTCTCAAGTAAAATCTCGGCATCTTTTGCTCTAAGAATCGCAGTTTTGTTTCGTGCCTCAAGCTTCTTAAGATTTCCCCTAAGCTTTTTATCCTTAATTGAATGTATGGGAATCTTTCCTCCTCTTCCATATGCTCTATTGGCTTCCTTGCGACGGCGTAATTGCGACTGCGACTCTGATTCTGTGGTGGCCAGCTCTGTTCTAGCTCGTTTAATTGGTACCGCTCCATTCGAATGAGAATTATCTGTCAACTCCATTGTGTCTGCCATGTTTATATGACAAGTGATTCTTGGTCGAAGTAAAATTGACTGTGTTTCGATTACCTATTCCAAGAGAGCGCAAATATTTGTGAACCATGAGTTCCGTAGAAAATATTCTGAAAGCGGAACCAGCGGCCGCTGGCAAAAAAAGTAGTCTCAACGATAAGCGATAAAAAAGATAAGAACTTTAACTTATCGCACAAAAAAATCTCAAGCCCCACGTTACGATCCCAATTCTTATAAATTCCATTTGTTGAGTCAAAATTTGAAAAATTGGATTTTGAAATTTCCAATCTGGCTTCTATTCCTTTCAGATTCAAAGCCGGAGGCAACGGCAATATGGCTCCAGCACCTACCGGACAGCACTCCCATCGGAGTACAACGAAAACGACCCATAAAGCTTTCAAGTCAAGAAAGGCTTCTAAAGGTGCATTGAAGGAATTGTCAAAAGGTCAGCTCCGCTCCGTACATGGAATGGGTATATATTAATCTTCGTAGGCAAGATCCAAGATTTGAGTCACCGAAAGTCTCCTCACCAACAACTTATGTCGAAATTTGATCGTCGTAATCAAGCCCGTCAAAAGCAGAACACAAAACATAAGGAACATCAGAGGGACTTGAATGTTTTCCAAGGACGTGATGGTGCACCAAGAATTGTAGCTCTCGTACCACTATGCGACGATGCAAATGCTGCAGCTGCAGTTCGAAGTTTGACTGGAAGTCTGGACGTTGAGATTGATGTGCCCGAAGAAGGAATTGTGCGTGCCGATATCGACAGATTCAAGCAGAAGGTTCAATATATTATCACCAAGAAAGAGTTGTTCAGCTGCATGAATGCCAGTAGAGTGGCGGACTTTGTAGTCTTTATTTTGTCGCCGGAACAAGAAGTTGATGAGTTGGGTGAACTTATCATCCGCAGTGTGGAAAGCCAAGGATTGTCGACCACTTTGACTGTCGTACAAGGACTTGACAAGATTGAGCCACCCAAACGAAGACCTGGAATTCTTTCATCGCTCAAATCATACGTTCAGCACTTCCACCCGGACCAAGAAAAAGTACACAACCTAGACTCAAGACAAGAATGCGCCAATTTGATGAGATCATTATGCACACTAGGCCCGAAAGGAATTCGATGGAGGGAAGAAAGAAGTTGGATGCTTGTTGATGAAGTTCAATGGCCAACAAACGAGCAGGAGAATGTCGTACTGACTGGTTTTGTCAGAGGCAAGGGATTGAAGGCGGATAGATTAATCTCAGTTGGAGACTGGGGCGATTTCCAGATTGAGAAGATCACAGCTGCGCCATTGGCTTCTAAAAAGAGGCGAACCGATGAAATGGCTACGGATGATTGTAACGATGAGACCATTCTTGAAACACCCGGTGAAGATCAGGATGATCTCGCGGAACTTGCGCCTGAAGGAATTATGATGGAGGACGATGAGGATGCCACCATGTCCGTTGCCCCAACAGAGAAACGTGGTGTACTTCTTGATGATCACCACTACTTCTCTGACGATGAGACGCATTTGCCTGCTGCTCCAAAACGACTTCCTAAAGGTACATCCAACTATCAATCAGCATGGTTTCTCGGAGACCATTTCTCCGATTCAGGTTCCGATATGGAAGATTTTGATGACGAAGAAATGACAATGGACACACCTGCTCTTCCTCAAGATGGAGCTGAAGGTCTTGCACCAAGAGAGCCTACAGAAGCTGCTCCATCAGAATATCCACAATCAGAGATGTTTTTGGATCCCAATCCAGATGATGAAGCGGAGGCAGAGCAACTAGCTGCTTTCAGAAGACGTAAAACCGACGAGGCAGAAGAAGACCGGGAATTCCCAGATGAGATTGAGCTTCACCCAAATGTTTTAGCACGTGAGCGTCTTGCAAAATTCCGTGGTCTAAAGAGTCTGCGCACCAGTCCTTGGGAGGAAGCTGAAGACAGGGCATATGAACCAGAAGATTGGAGACGCCTACTCCAAGTACCCGACTACAAATCATCTCGTAGCCAAGTCACTCGTGAGGCATTAGTCGGTGGAGTGGCTGCAGGAACTAGAGTTCATATCCACCTTCGTAACGTACCTAGTTCGTTGCAATCAACATATAATGCTTCTCAACCTCTGAGTGCATTCTCTCTTCTCCGCCACGAACACAAGAAGGCTGTCTTGAACATCAATTTCACCCTCAGCTCTGATTATCCTTCTCCTGTCAAATCAAAGAGCGAGATGATTGTGCAATGCGGACCTCGCCGCTTCGTTGTCAACCCACTTTTCTCTCAAGGTGGCAACACCCCCAATGACGTTCACAAATTCGATCGTTTCCTCCACCCTGGTCAATCAACCGTCGCCTCCTTCATTGGACCTCTATCGTGGGGTTCTATTCCAACTTTGTTCTTCCAAAAACCTTCCGAATCCGCGCCATCTTCCGCGCCTCTCCTTTTGATCGGTACTGGTACATCACTACCACCATCTACTTCTCGAATTATTGCCAAGCGTATCATTTTGACTGGTCACCCTTACAAAATTCACAAGAGACTCGTTACTATCCGTTACATGTTCTTCAATCGCGAAGATGTGGAGTGGTTCAAGGCACTCCAATTATGGACTAAGAGAGGAAGAAGTGGTTTCATCAAGGAGAGCTTGGGTACCCATGGATACTTCAAGGCGACATTTGATGGTAAGATTAATCCTCAAGATGCCGTGGGAGTTAGTCTGTACAAGAGAATGTGGCCAAGAAATGCGAGGTCTTGGGATCCAGTTTCTGATGGACTTTTGGAAGATTCGGCAGGAGACAAGGATGTCGCCATGGAATAGATTTTTTTCTTTGCTATGGGAAAATAGGCGGAGTTAAGAGTACAGGTTAAATGGGTATTTGGACAAATGAAATTATGAATCCTGGGCGGGAAGATGAATGGATTGAAATATCCTTGTTTATAGTGATATCTTTACGATCTTCGCTGTAAGTATGTTATAAAGATACAATAACAAATGAACGAAATTTTAGCACTACCTATAGGCGTCAATGCCCAGAAAATTTAAAGTGATGATATGTCAAACTTGCAGCCATGCGATTCAGTATAAAAACGTCGTAGCAAGCCCCAAAGAACCTATCTGACAAGACTGAGAAGCTCGCTGTCATCAACCTACTGTGATATGAATACCCAGATGGCCATCCATTCAGTAATTATTTATATGTTTCCTAAATCAGACATTATTCAAATGGCTCAATAAACTAGACAGCAAACTCACCATCAGGTATGTCACATTTCTGAACCTCCTTTTGGTCGATAACGTCAAAGGCTAGATAGACATGAGGAGCAACTCTTGAACTCCCTCCGCTCTAGTTAGGTAGTGAATAGCCATCTATGAAGATATGGGAAACCCAGCCACGTTGATTATTTTCCTCTACTCGCAGGTGTAGTAATTGTAGTTTTGAATATTGTCAGCTTTCCACATAATTGCCGAGTTGACTGAAGAAGCGAGCTGACGAAGGGAGGCTGGTAATTATTATCCGATCCATTTACTCCTTGAACAACCGACAGCCTACAGTCTTAGATATTATGACATGGGCATGTTGTACAGAAGGGAGCTTTTTGGTATTGATGATTCTTTTCTCAGGTTCAATTTACTACTAGGCGATCACCATAAAGATTGCAAAACACAAGAGACTGTAGGGGTAATCATCAGAAGGGTAATTCAATTGATGTATCGTAAGTGGACATGACAACATATCCATTCCTCGTTCAATCCGGGAACATGTTCATCCACTCACAATAATTCTTGCTATGTAATACTACTA
The DNA here is from genome assembly GCA_014898485.2 of Botrytis squamosa. NCBI lineage: Eukaryota > Fungi > Ascomycota > Leotiomycetes > Helotiales > Sclerotiniaceae > Botrytis > Botrytis squamosa. Next base: position 426,116 of record RCTC02000009.1, read on the forward strand.
CCACTACTCATAACTTGACGACTCCCGCTCCTACTATTGCTATCGCAACCTATCCATGACTCCACCCGCTCGCTAACAGCAAACATAAGTTTCGATCCAATGCAGAAGGCCATCCCACAACCGTACGTCCACCCGAAAGAGATATCCATTCGTTCGTTGTTCCAATCGAAACATCAGGGGCCATTATCATTGAGAAAATACACCGTACCAAGACGAGAAAATTGAATCAGAGACCGAATGATCGAAAAGATTGAAATGCAAGAGGGTAGACCCGAAAAGCATAGCAGAAGCTCTAACTTGCAACCAAAAAAACCATGCCAACCAGATCAAAAGAATTGAATTGCCATCCCTAATACAAAAACATGATATGAGAAGTCAAGCCGTTGCTTCTGAAGAATGAACAATGATATATCTTTTTTTTTCGCATTCATAACCACAAGAGACGATAAAAAGCAAACGCTTCAGAAAATACGCATAAAATAGCTGAAGGCATTAAGAGAGACTAAAAAGGTGTGACTTGCAAATCGTGAAAGCAGGCTTTGACGGGAGTAGTTATAGCAGTCATTATTGTGTGTAATACACCACACCTTGTTGCTGCGGATAGTAGAAACCATCCGGACTTGGTGTCATCATACCACCCATTCCTACTACACCTCCTACTTGTTGCATAGGATATTGTTGAGGTTGTTGATAGCCGGCTGGAAAACTTGGAACAGCCGGAATTTGCGCAGCATCATAATAATACACCATTCCATTGACTTCTTGAGCAACCAAATTTTGAGGTGCTTGTGAAGTCGAAGCTTCAGCGGATTGAGGTGCAGGTGGATTATATGTTTGTTGTGGCTGCTGTTGTGCGGGTACAAAAGGAGTCGTACCAACTGTTGAGGCCATGGGTGCATTAAAGGTTTGAGGGTAGTAATATCCTTGTGGGGGCTGCAAAACGGGGTAAGTTTGTGGGTAGTAGTTGGAGGCTGGTTGTTGATAAGGGTTGGGTTGGAAAGCTGGTGCGTGGATAGCTCTTTCTGGAATTTGTGATAATGGTGTACCAGTTGAAGCTTGACTTGGATAGGATGGTTGACGGGAATGTTGAACGTTATCATGCGAATAACTGTTTCCATTGATTTGAATGGGAACTTGTTGATGAAATGGCTGTTGGCTTTGCTGGGGAGGATTGAATGACATGGATGCGGGTGATTCAATGTCGGCCACAGAGACGGTCTTCTGAGGTCGAGGTTGATGCATTGGAATTGTATTTGGACGATTTTCCCGAAGGGTTGGCTTCTGGGGGAGAGGATAGGTTTGAGGTTGTGGAACATTGTCGAGAGAAGAGACTTGTGAAGATACATTAGCTACTCCAGACTCAGGTGCCTGAAATTGTTGAGGTTGTGCAGCTTGGCTTGATGGCGGTAGTTTTACCACAGGCCTTGATGAATCCATCGAGATTTGTGGCCTAGACATTGTTGATCCACTGGGTGAAACAAGGTTTTCTCGATTGACCTCTCGTGCAAGGGACGAACGACGACTCATGGCAACGCTTGGAGTGTGAGTACTTCCGTAAACGCTACCACCAAAAACGCTTGTACGTCTCGAATAACCACCGACGGATCCAAGACCAGCTCTGCCTCTGCCACGTCCACCAAACCCTTGTTGATTAGGTCGCATAGCTCTTGGGATGAATATGAATGATCTATCGACAGCAGGGAATATGTAACGTGGTGGATGGTCAGGTAAGGATATTCGAACAGGTTTATCTCGACGAAGTGGTGGTCGATGATCAGGTAGACGCGTATATTGCTTCACTGGAATTCCAGGAAATAATACAGGGTTTTCCATATCTCCAAAGAACACACGGATTTGTACATTTCCAATATGCTTCGTAGTGGAAAGTGATCGATTGAGAGGTGCGGATTTTGGAGCTGGAGCTGATCTTTGGGATCCATTCAAAGCTCCATTTGTAGATATTGGTACGGGTTCAGTTATTACTTCGTGCATGTCGTGTGCCCATTGAACATCGGTGGGTTCCAGAGGTTGTGAAATGTGACTATATAACGTTAGCAAAATTGCAAAAGCACGAAAGAGATGATGATGATATACTTGATAGGTGCATATGGCCCTCCAATACCGGGCCGACCCCGACCACCTCTGCCCCTGCCAAATGGCCTAAAACCATTCGCCGCAGGACCAGCATGACGATGGTCATGCATAAAGAATGCTCCTCTATTTGGCACAAACGCTGGATCCGCATCTCTCTTTTTCTTGTATTCTTCATGTTCTCTCCTCCGTCTTTCATGAGGCTGTTCTTGCTGTCGATCCATTTGAGCAGTAGATGTGACGATAACCGGTGAAGGGGTGTCTTTGGTCTCGTCTTCTCGAAAGTCTTCAAATTGTACTGTTTGTACCGGTTCAGAGCTTTTGGGTCCGTTAACCATCATTTCCATATCATTGGCACCATTTATAAACTTTGAAGCTTCAGTAGTACCATTGCTAGCTTTTGTTTGTCCGCCATTCAGCTTAGATCCATTCCCGTTCATCTTGTTCGACTCGGACGTCTCATTATTTGCAATGCCGCCATCGATAGGTTCGTCGCCCTCGTGAATATCTTCATCCTCACTAATTATCGAGCCTTCTGACAAAGAGTCATCATCAAGTTCAGCAATATCTTGAGCTCCTTCATCATCGCCTTCGTCCTCAACCCGCCTTCGTCTTGCAACCAAATCTCTGCGTTGGCGGGAACCCATTTCGAAGAGCTATTAAACGTATCGGCTGAGGTTTGACGGGTTGATGGGCGATCTTAGGAAAGTAGTCAAGGAAAAGAATTCGTGACAGATCATGCAGTGGCGTCCAAACGGGGTATGATGCAGCGCCCGCGCTCAATGGAAAGTTATGTGCGATAGCGACGGGGATCTACTTCTATGTTCTGATGTAGAGGGAATTGTAAAAAGGCGAAACCTGCACACCGGGATTGTATGTGTTGAGATTAGAAGAAGGTATGATGTGGTTGATAGCTCTTTACTTGTGTAGGATTAAGCATTAAAGTTTATCAGAGGCTGAAATCCAAGATAGGTTAAGGTTACCTTGCGCTTTTCCATTTCTTCGGTGGAAGATTCGATTGAAGACCGATAATCCATGACATTAGTAAGCACACTCGACCACAATGGTGAACGGTGAACCACATCAGAACCACATCACTCACCCACCACCAAAGAAAACCTGGGGCAACGAAATGATTGATCAATCATTGATGGATGAATGGATCATTTTCAAACGATCACCACCAACCATATCTATCTTGTCTGAATTTTACTATTTAAATAATCTCGTTATCATCCCCAGGAGCAAAGTTATATCCTCAACCCGATCACAGACCTGCATCACCTCCTTGTATATGAATCGCGATTCATACTCAAATCTCCTCCAATAGCATGGCACCGTACACGTCCAGCATGAAGACGGGCATTTGAACCAACACATTCATGCCTACTAGGTACTCTAGAACATTCTGGGCAAGGCCAACAACGAGACGTTGTTGTCAACATGAACACGCCTACTGCGCAAATTCGCAGTTCACCGTCGAACTTCCAAAGTATGCATGAAATAACATGGAGGAGGATTGGTATGTTGGAAGAAAGTGTTGAGATCTGATAGACCTAGGTATGTATCGTGTCATGTTTCCTTCTGTGAAAAAGGCCACAATTCCAGCTGGTTGTGCATGGAAAGTCGCACGTGTTCGTTATTCGTCATATTTCAACAGTTTCTGCTATACTTTCGCGGTTTTCATCAAGCTCAGCAAGCTTTCTCCTGCATCCTGATTCATCACATTTCCATTGTTGAAAGGAATTTCCCCATTGGGTATTTCAAAGTCACGTGTTGTACGATTGAAAATGGAACTACCTAGTTAGCTCCCGAACCGAAAACGGTAGTGCCGGTTAAGGTTCCATTCTTCCTTCCAAGGTTATAGTAATCATCGTCATCGTTCTACTTAGTCATGTCTTGTGCGTATCTACTAGGTAGTTGGCTTAGGTGCTTTTTGAGTTGTGAATCCATTTACTAGATGAACTCAACTATACATTCTGTGTACACTTCGTATATATCATTTTTATATTCATCTACTAGCGATATAGTCATGTCCAGTACCCAATATACTCTTCTGCGCGACACTTTATCCGCTTCATCGTTGTCCGGACCAGTCTAGCAGATGAATCAAATAACAGTTGGATAATTGGCAAATTTATATCGACTATTTAAACATCTAATTTGCGGCGGTGAAATATATGTAGACATTGCAGTCCGAATTAGCATTTATTTTCTTCCTGTGTTCTGTCTGGATTTACTTTAATCTGTTTCATTCCAGCTAAGATTTCATAATCATAAGCCCATATCCAACGTCTTCTTTAACGCTTTCAATGATAATTTCCACTTCTCCGGCGATCTGACCTTTGATCTCAACTTACCTCTCCGCCGCTCTTACCAAAACTACATTTGATATCACCCTTCACTGCACATCATCTGCCATGAATTCTTAACTGGAAATTGACTTCAAGATATCATGAGACCCTTCGTTTTGAAGCTTCCAAGTCAATATAGTTTCAAGAGGATGTTCTTCGCTAACCTTTCATCTTTGCGTTATGCACCCCTCGATATGGAACTTAGATTTGGGCCGTCATTCTTAATAGCCTGGATTGACATATCTCGTAGCATTTTTGAATGTGTGAATCTTGATTGGATAACAAAATAAAAAGACACTCTTTAAAAGAAAAAAAAAGATCGCAGTTCACCCTGCACTGAATCTCTGAATTGTTATGTAAGATACTATTTCGATTTTTATCTATTACTAGATGATGTAAAGACTCTGCCTAGGCATCATTATCTCGAACCCGTCAGAGACTGTACTTGGAGGAATGTACACGTGTTTGTATTATGTTCAAAAGGCATCACGGATTTGTAGGCCATTGGGTAATCAGATGTTTATGATAGGAAAATATTCTCGCTACTAAATTTGACACTTCTGCCATTCTTGTTAACTCGAATCTAGGAATTCAACACTAGCTTTGGAGCCAATCTCAGGATGTCCAACCCCAAAACTAAAAATGCTTAAACGATTCAATTCCAGCGTACAATGATAGGTAAGTCGTCAGGGGGTTTGCAGCTTTATGAGTCAAGGACCGATAATCGACATTTGACCTTCCCGACCTAGGCCTCTGTGCATCACGAGAGCGATTGCGATGTATGATACAAAGAGCAAAAATAAATCAACAATCCTCTTTTCAGGTCATGGAAAGAGTATTGTGCATCACTTAGTGATTCTATAGTTTGCCTCAAAGCAACTTGAAAACAGTATCGACGCCAACAGGAATCCTCATGCTGCTGTGGGCAAATACCAAGCAAGATAGAAAAGAATTTCATTTTCGAGCATTGGTTATCTTCAATCGACAGTCAACTGATATCATTGATACACTTACGAAACTTGAATAATCGCTATCGCATTTATTTTTCTATCCTCTTCGATTTGTTTGACTTACTTGTAGCGAATGAGAACAATAGAAAGACGGATTTATCTCTGGATCTCTAGATCTGTTTCAAAAATCCGAAGCTAGTGAGGTAGTCATTAAATATTTCTCTTGTCTCACTCTCTGATTTGTTATAGGCCGAATAAAATGAGAAAGAATTTCTAAGATACAAGCTCTGTGCCAACTGCTCTTTTCTTATGATATATGCTCGTTTTCAGTCTCTTTTTGTTGTATGGGCATATACCAATACTTCAAACGCTCCGAACAATCTCTCCGTTTAAATTCCAGACATGTCAAACTCCCATGCATATTTCTCGTCTTAGGATCGGCTCACTTCTCTCATCTCAGGCATCAGACACCAAAAACGACAACTTGCAATTTCTGCCCCATCGGTACTTGGTCTTCATGCAAATATTTTCACCTTCGATAATTATTAGGTAGCTAATAGACCCTAATCATGAAAGTGAATAAAGTACATAAGGAAGGTAAATGAAAGAAATATCGCTAGCGTGCTTTTCAACTTTCCCGCGACGGTATCATTGCAACCTCCTTTACCTTGGAATCTTTGAACCTCCTATAATTGGTCAATTATTACAACTCTTCTTCGATAAGTACCTTTCAAATCTTGATAGATCGACGTCTTGCATCTTACTCTAAGAGAATTCGTGTAAACTTCGAATAAGAGTCGAGGTCTTTCAACTTCCTTATTTCGAAATTTCCCTTCTTTCTAGAAAGCCTCCGCAATTTGTTAAAGATTTCTTAAAATTTCTATGAGAAAATTCATTTCACACGCCGTCGATATGCATTCCTCCGACCCTTGCGCTCGCACCAAATTGCCAGGACCGGGAGATCCAGAGAATCCATTATCCCCCGTTTTCAAGCAGGAAAAACTAGACTCACCAACTTTCTTGGATAAGGAATATTATATAACTAATATGCCAGGGGAACGTGCAGAAACTGGGAGTGAACTTCTTACTCCGAATCACCGTTCGCATTCTAGCAAGCGCAAAGGTATGCATGCTTAACCGTACTTACAATTTTGTATCCACATCAATTTTAGTACTAACATCTATCTTCAAGGTAAAAGACATGCTGAAATGAAAATCCCAAGAGTACGAAAAAGAAATACTCTAAAGTCTTACGTTACAGAGGCCTTAGTCTCAGACTCCGAGATAGGAGACCTAGATTCAATTCTGGAAGGTGCACCTCGCAGCAAGATGCAATACCAAGACCAACAAACAAGATCCAGAGGTATATCCAACCACATCTTTAGTCAATATATAGTGTATACGAGTTCAAGGAAATACTGACATTTCTTTCCTAGGTGAAAACGTGTTAAATGTAGCCACAACAGCTCCTCCGTCGGAGAACATTATTATGAGCTTAGATATGTCTACTGGTTCCTCCAAAGGTAAGATCTTACATTGCTCTCAGGCTTCGCAATACGAGACCGGGACTAGATTGACGCTAACCAATTTACAGAGCCACAAATCACTTTGACAATACCAGCTGCGTTCAAAAAATATAATATTACTATCATTCACGGTAACACCACTTCAAACTATACAGTCAATGGTGAAGCCACTGCTTCCACACCTCGACACGCACCAGAGGAAATTTCGTTTAATGCTTTCAAGAATCTTCCTGTAAATCCAACAGCAAGCGAACAGTTCTTGAAGTGGGGATCGATGGGTTGACTGTCAAGCGTCTGCGAACATACAATGCGCAAAGTAGTCAGTCATCCTTTGTCAAAGGATTTAAAGTAGGGTTGTGGTCGATATGATGCCAAATTTTATACGGAATGAAATGTGCGTGGGCTCTCGAACATAAATTTTGTACCAAGCTAACACGAGTTCTAGACAATCACCAGCGGATGGGGGTCACCTTGATTATAAATCGGCTCAATACATCCTTCGAATCTGAACGTTCAACATCACTCTTTCAATTCCAAGCTTTTCACCTTTTCTTTTTGGTCTTCAGAATCAACATCTCCACATACCTAGATACTACAAGTTTTCCTCCTCTGTGGTCGATTCAAGTATATGCGTGATCATACATGATCAATCACCACCAAGGATATATCTCTAGTTCTACGCATCTTATTTTCTTTTGAACAAAAGCATTTTTGAAAAAACAGAAATCGAGTAAGACCTCTGTGACACTTTTTCTCAGGGGAGGTATTGCGTGGAAGAAGAATATTGAGTAGAACTCAGATGGAGAGAGTTAGATAAAACCCCTTTCCTCAATCTAATGTATCTGGTGCTTTTGCTTTCTTCTTGAACGTGAACATGATAATAGTGGTACATCCTGAAGCCCCATCATCGTTATGACCTACGCATGTTATATACCTCATATAAGATCATATGTAAGACTTCCAATACGGCTCATCGGCTCAACGGAGTCCGGCTCTCCACCACTACCAGGTATTCATGCAAACCTCCCCTGTCTCATCGAGTACAAAACCTACCCCAACCCACGTGTATGCCCCCTTTACCTCTTTCCACTCAAATTTCTTACATCATACTGGAGTCGTAGCACTATAAACCAAACAATTAGGCGTAGGATTACCAGGGCTTCTTATAATCCTAGAGTCAGCTTCCAAAAAGGATTCGAGGACTAACCGCGTTTGCTTTTCGTTTAATTGTGCATTTAAGGTTATTCAGAGGTTTTGATTGGTTATGATTGGTTTTGGGTGTACGAATGGAGATTTGAGGAAATGAAATATTGATTTTGGTATTTTTGGATGGCTTTTTAATATCAAAAGAACAGTGTACGGTGAGAAGCTGGGAGATTTCCCATGGCTGGACTCTTCCCATGGAAATTTTAAGGGTCCCGAGGTCGGGTACCTAGGTATTCGGAGATTGAGATGTGGCGTTGTGGCTCACAAACTATGGCATGGATCCATCCATCCATTGAACTAACCTTGTGGAAACACATCACGTGCTTTGGAATACCCCACATTGCTATCCACATCTCAACTGAACACAGCACAGCCTCTTATTTTTCTTCAACTCAATTGAATCAAGCAATCCACCACATCATCCATATTCGTCCGACATCGATGGCATGGTACATTGATTTGAGGTTCCTGAAATATCCAATTAATCTATTTCATGTTGTTTCTTTTCAATGACGGATCTGCATGTTCCCCTTTATCACTTGCATGAAAGCGCTGTTTGGAAAATAGTTCTTGGCTGTTCATTTATTCGATGAACTTCTCCTTATCACCAACCTACGCCTCTCCGAACTTTTCTATTCAAAACAAAAATCCCATCATAAACGAAATTGGATGAAATGTAAGCGCGTCTATCTACCAATAGGAAAAATTGAAAGCGAGCGATTTGTTTCATTAACATCGGATATCAGTCAAAGGTAGGCTTGGAACTTCGGATACAGTAGCATTCCATATACATGAAACAGGAAAAGGCTAACGTTTTTCGGGTATCCGCAGCAATCCGTAAAGCGTATTGCATACACCGATTGGCTTCTCTCCAAAACAGATCGCATAAACGACAAGCATCAATCTATCCGATCTTTGAACAAATCTGCGGGGTTAACTAGAGTTCATTTCCAAAATTGATTAAGGATCTTGTTCGGTGGAGTCAAATTGACAATGTTACTCCATAATTCAATACTAGTGGACTCAAATAAAGTTAACCGACTCCTTTGGAAACATGAATATCGAGCCTTGTCATCTCCGTTGACACTCTATCCACTTCGTCAACCATTACGATTAGTTCGCTTATGATTTTTTGCTTGTCCAGATCAAAAGTGGTCATTCCTTTCATCCCTTTTGGTAGATTTCTTCTATAGTGTTTCTACCTTGATTGAACGTTCGGCGGTTGGCTAAGTGGCCAAAATGAGCTAGAAACTATGCCGCTCAATCTAATTCCCTGATCAATTTATCAGAAGTTTATTTCGAATAAGGTAGAATAGATCCACTTCTATTCGACTCCTATATTTACTTTTCAAGAATGAAGAATGAAGAAGTGTATATAAGGTGGTGAAGTACCTCGATGTATTAATTTTTTCATCATCACAGTCTTTGTACTTTTCTACATTCTTTTATTCTTGTCGCTCTTTCGCAACTCACATTCCTTATTTTCACTTTACATTTCTTCAAGATGTATTCCGCAGCTGTGCTCGCAACTTTCTCCTTCCTTCTCGGCGCTGGCGCTCAACAAGTTGGAACTTCAACCGCCGAAACTCACCCCGCCTTGACCGTTCAAAAATGTGCCGCTGGTGGAACATGTACCGATGAAGCCGATAGTATCGTTCTCGATGCCAACTGGAGATGGCTCCACTCCACTTCCGGATCTACCAACTGTTATACTGGTAACACCTGGGATGCCACTCTTTGCCCAGATGCCGCTACCTGTACCGCCAACTGTGCTCTTGATGGTGCAGATTACGAGGGAACTTATGGTATCACTACAAGTGGTGACTCCTTGAAGCTTAGCTTCGTCACAGGAAGCAACGTTGGTTCTCGTACCTACCTCATGGACTCTGAGACTACCTACAAAGAATTTGCTCTTTTGGGTAATGAGTTCACCTTCACCGTCGATGTTTCCAAGCTTCCTTGCGGTCTTAACGGTGCTCTTTACTTCGTTCCTATGGACGCTGACGGAGGAATGTCCAAATACTCCACCAACAAAGCAGGTGCCAAGTACGGTACCGGTTATTGCGATGCTCAATGTCCTCAAGACATGAAATTCGTCAACGGTACTGCCAACGTTGAGGGATGGGTCCCAGATAGCAACAGTGCTAACTCTGGAACTGGTAATATCGGATCATGCTGCTCAGAGTTCGATGTCTGGGAAGCCAACTCCATGGCCCAAGCTCTTACCCCTCACGTCTGCACTGTCGATTCTCAAACCGCTTGCACTGGAGATGACTGTGTCTCAAATACTGGTGTATGTGATGGAGATGGATGTGATTTCAACCCATACAGAATGGGTAACACCACCTTCTATGGAAGTGGAATGACCATTGACACCACCAAGCCTTTCTCCGTTGTCACTCAATTTATCACTGATGATGGAACTGAGACTGGTACTCTTACTGAGATCAAGCGTTTCTACGTTCAAGGTGATGTCGTCTATGAACAACCAAGCTCTGACATCTCTGGTGTTTCTGGTAACTCTATTACCGATGACTTCTGCGCTGCTCAAAAGACTGCTTTCGGTGATACCGATTACTTCACCAAGAATGGTGGTATGGCTGCTATGGGTAAGAAGATGGCTGATGGTATGGTTCTTGTTCTCTCCATCTGGGATGATTACAACGTGAACATGCTTTGGCTCGACTCTGACTACCCAACCGACAAAGACGCTTCTACTCCAGGTGTTTCTCGTGGATCTTGCGCCACTTCATCTGGAGTTCCTGCTACCGTTGAGGCCGCTTCCGGATCTGCCTATGTCACTTTCTCTAGCATCAAGTACGGACCAATCGGATCTACCTTCAAGGCCCCAGCCGATAGCTCCTCTCCAGTTGCTGCCTCAAGCTCCGCTTCCGTTGCCCCAGCCTCATCTGCTGCACCAGTCGTCGTCGCTTCCTCTGCCGTCGCTGCCGTTGTTTCCACTTCAGCACAAGCCGCTACCTCCGCTGCCGTTGCCTCGTCCGTCGCACCAGTTGTTTCCTCTGTCGCTGTCGTTGCCTCTTCATCCGCTGCCGCTGCCCCAGTTGCCTCTTCCTCCACCAAGTCCAAGTGCAGCAAGGTTAGCAGCACTCTTAAGACTTCCGTCGCTGCCCCAGCTACTACCGCTACTTCCGCTGTTGTTGCTACTAGCGCCGCTAGCTCTGCCGCCGCTGTCTCTTCAGCTGCTTCATCCACTGGTTCCGTCCCATTATATGGCAATTGCACTGGTGGAAAAACTTGCTCTGAGGGTACATGTGTCGTTCAAAATGACTACTACTCTCAATGTGTTGCTTCTTCTTAAGAAGTCAATACTTCGAGTATAGATGGTTGTAGATGGTGTCCAATTTTTGGGCAATAGTCTGGAAGATGAGTTTTAAGTTCAAATTTTGTATATATTAGCAATTGGCGTGGTATATAGTTTGTTGGTTGGTTGAAGATCCACTTTTAGAGATTAGGAAAACTAGAAATATAAAATCTGTGGTTTTATAAAAATTTGAGACTTTTGACTTACCTAGTGATTTTGTGACAAGATAATGTTATGGGACTTGTCTTGTTTCTCTCTTCACATCAATACTTGGAGGATTCGAAACTTTAGCTGATTTGACTTCGTCTAATTTTAAGGCCTCTGATGACTATTAGAATACCTCAACATTCAGGAAAGAGAACATGGTCTCAAAAACCACACTGACTCACAATCTTCCTTCCCCCTCCACTCAATCAAATATCATCTGATATTCCTCTAAAGCGATCTTTCTATTTGTTGCATTTTTTTCCTTTTCATGTTTCTCTCTTTCTCGAATGCGATGTGTCTTATCTTTTCCTAGCTTTCTTTCTTCTATGTTTTTCGTGTCGATAGGAAGGAGAACGTGAGGGGTTGTCTATGTCTTCCTTTGCTTTTTGGCGATTGGTGGATAGGTGGATAGGTAGATGGAGGAACTTGAATCTGGATGTTGATGGTGATGGGTGTTTGGGTTTGAATGGGAGTTTGAGTTTAGATGGAGGTTGGAGATTGATATGAAAGTTTGTATCTGAATCAAAGTTTGGAGATGGTTATATATCATTTGGAATCGATGGATGAGTAGAAATATTCATGTGAAGAGAGAGACATGAGGGGAATGGGGAGGGTGCGAGTTGGTATATCGATAATCCAAAAGTTTATGGTTTGAAGTCTAGAACATGAAATCCGAAAGATGGAAAGAGGAGAAGGAGAGAGAGAGAGATTGAATGCTTGGGGTGAGGAGGATTATGGATGGTTTGAGATGTGGATGATTCGAAAATTTTGGAAGATTGAAAAAATTAGAAGGATAATAATTATTTGAGTGGTTTGAGTGATTTGAGCAATCTGAAGGATTGAAATAAACAGAATGATTAGAATGATTTGAATCTCTCAAATCTTTCAGAAGATTCAAAAGTATTGAAAGTACTCTGCTTTTTTCTTTTCGTGAAAGAGGATTCTGTGAAGCGTAAGTGCGTCTGATCATTACCTCTTTCCATATTTTTGATAGATAATACCCGGAGTTTCGGTTGTCCTTCTTAGAGCCAATAATCCATCGTTCTACAGCTTCTAGGCGTAATGCGGCGCCTGGATGGTTATTTGTTAAGGTGAATGGATTGAAATTGCCTCTGTCCATCAAACCCCATTCTGTCAAGTTTTAACGGCTTCATATGTTCTCATCTGCTTGAATAAACTTCAATGAACTTCAGGTAACCTCCAAAATCCTCAATAGGCATTGGGGGCCAAGGAAATTACTGCGTTGAGCCTCTCATGATCACATATTACTTCCAACCACCAACACCTACGGCTCACACTGAGAGCCTCTCAGTGTCGCCGCCACGCTGGAAGCCTTGTTAGACAATCCAGACTATCAACCGCGCAATTCTGAGAATGATTGCAAGTACTTTAGCTTCAATTCAGATCCAGATCAACCTCGTTTTTCGACAAACAAGCCATCGTTCTTCCTCCAGAGTTGGCAGATAACTGGTACGAGATAGCTACCTAGAATATTGGAGAATCCAAAGGTCAAAAATGTCTCACCGCAGATACTACTAGCCTTGGCAAAATAATCACAATCTGCGCAGTATGATAGATGATAATCCGTACCAAGTACTCGAAGAACTGCTAAAGTCAGCACCTCTGAAGCCCAAGATGCTTATCGTTTTATCTGAACTGATCAAGTAGTGGCAATAGAAATCAAAAGCCTCAGTTCTGACTTCCAAGTATATATCTATTATGGTGACGAGTACAAATCGAGATCTGAAATTCATAAAAAGATTGCTGAAAAGCTTATATATTGTTATTCGATATCCAATAACAAAAAAGAAAATTCGAGAGTTGTGGTGATTATCACTTTAATCATATTAAGAAATCGCTATGGACCTTCAGCATTGGAAAATTTCAGGCTTATCAAAAAAAGTTTTGCTAAAAAACAAGTAAAGAATTGTTTCGCAATCAATAATCACAATACGAGTTTAACTTGACAGGTCTCCTCAAATATATCATTGTTGACAAAGCCATGTACTGAAAAAATGCAGACAAAACAACCCATACTTTGGTAACCTGGCTTGAACCAAGCTTCCAGATACTAGTAACTACCACTGTGTTATCTAATCGTATAGAATTAGCCATCTTCTCTTCGGCCTCCAAATCTGCTTTGCGCGTGCCTTAACTGACAAGCTTCTCCAACTTCATCTTGTCGTTGAAATATTTCGATGTTATTTTTATGGTCAAATACTTTCGGAAGGTTGTTTTTAAACCGGAAGGATTCTTTAGACTTCGAGTGATTTCTCACCATGCCTAGTTAAGAGCGGTCGAAGGAGTAGATTTGCGGGGTGGATTGAAAGGTGGAAGTGGTTGATTGAAGACTGAGGCGATGTTCGCAATGTCTGCCACCAGATTAGAAATTGGAGATAGTGAAGTGACCTAGGGTGTCTAATAGTCCAGAATAAGTCTGAGTAGACAAAACGTAAGTCATTCCATCCCGACTTATCGACACGCACGCTTGAATATATTTTAGATCACCACAGTTTTCGCAATGGCTTGCTAAACATTCTTAAGGGATGATCTTTTCCATCTTGAGGTGTTCAATGTTCTTGGGTAGATGGTGGGTTCATAATGTGAGAATTTGGAAGGAAGACTAAGGGTCAAATAATGGTAAACAGAATTTTACAAAGTTCCAAAGGGGAATTCAGTGGATTAATATGGAATACGCTAGAGTGATTTCACGTATCACGTGACTTTCCTGCATCGTTCTTTCCCACATACAGCTCCTTGAAAATCGGCAAGAATTGAGGTGATTCGATATGGCATCTTTGTCTGAAAGACTGAGGTATGAGGCAATACGAGATAGATTTTGATAAGTGTGCTTTTCTATAAATGTACCTATGAGTTTGTTGACTTTTATTATAGTGTAGAATATATAGATACTATAAGGAAGCTACATTGCATCTATATATTCAATACAGGCAATGTCTGCTACCTTGAACACTACAGCTTTCATAGCTAGAATAAGACAGCTTTTACAACCCTATAGTATATGCCGATTTTTTGAAAGATTTGAAACATTCAGAAGATTCAGGTCTTGTCACAAAGCAAAGGCATTAAGGAACTATGAGAATTGAATAGTTCCATTGATTATTGTAAGTTACGAAGAGAGAGGAAAAGAAAGCTAAGTTACAAAAGGGAAACTGCATTTATATCCTCCCTCCTCCTTAGCTCCAAACATAGTCACGTTGCACACGCACGTACACCACCGACAGCGTGAACATGTCGATGTAAAAGAAGGTTGTAGCGACGTGCATCCATACTCTTGCTGATATTTACACAAGCCTTGCCCTTTCGAGCGATATCGAAAGCTTTGCAAATTATAGGAGCGTTTCTACTTTCAGTGTTCAACTACTGTGTATTGGCAGTGATGATCTCGAAACAACGAGCTTGGAGTTGAGCAGCGTAATGCGCAAGGACCATAAGCAAACTTTGGAGACTCGATCAAATGAACATTGACAGCAGTACTGGTTAATTTCATCCAGGACTCGGTCGAGTGATCCATGATCTCGCCTTCGTGTACTGCATTGATTTATTGATCACCATTGTCAGCACCACCGTCACCTTGAACGTGAACAGTTAAAGTCTTTGGAGCCCTATCAGCCATACTGATCAGGAGATTGGTCTCTGTTATAGTGGGATAAACGCGAATGACGACCTATCGACGAAGGACAGGTGCGAGATCCGGCGAAGGCACTCGATGGCATCGAGTTGATCTTTGGCATTCGCTCCATACTGGGACCAGCATCTTCGCCCAAGGTACCGTCAACAGCTGGTAGAATTGTACCGACGAGAGGTCTGAAGGCCGATGGCATCATCGTTAAGTGGAACCAATGGACGCTTCAAGATCCCAACAGATTCCCCTTGGTAAGACCAGTCGAAGGACTCGTACACGGTGAGATTCCAGTCCTCGTTCCTAATGGGATTATTTGGGGAGAAATTAACCTTCAATACGTCACCAGGTTGAAGTCTTAATTCCTGAGGGGCCATAAAGAAAGCATAGTAGGCCAAGTCATCAACGATCTTCACCAATCTAATGGCTTGCTTCAATGCACAAAAGTCGATAATCTTCGAACGACGATCTTCGAGTTGTTGTTTAATGCTAACAGCAATGCGGATGACCATCTTCTCTTTTGTATAGTATTGCAATTGCTTCTGAGTGACGATTTTAGGTCTTGATTTTGTGTCTTTAATAGAGGTACCCGAATCAATGGTAGGTACGTTGGAATTGAGCATGAAATTCTGAGAAAAGTATGCATGGAAAGGATTGCCCTCTCGCAGTTCTTGTTGCATACCACGAAGACACTTGATTAAAGAATTCTTGAAGTCACAGTCCTTTGAATCCATGACGTATATTGGAAGTGAGAACGGGTGTTGTGACATGATAAACTGAAGGAATTTGATGCCACGATGTTTGGCATGTCATCAACTGTGTATCCGTTGAAAACCTCTTCATCGTCATCGTTGATAGTGAAAAGTCTGATAGCCTTACTGATGGTGAGGTCTTCTTCAGAACCATCTTCGGCTTCAAAGGGCAATTGAGACAGACCGAGCATGTTATTTGGTGAAATTGAGCTTGATCACAAATCCATCAGGACTGTGCGATCTAGGATCGATCGTTTCTGGAATCTGGTCGAAGGGAATGGTGGCTCGAAAGAAGATGAAATTTCTCTCGGTCTCATGCCTAGGATATTTGCGTAAAACTTGAGTTTGATTACAAAACTATTAGAACTATGCGGGTTAGGATCAATTGTTTCAAGAATTTGATTGAAGGGAATACTAACGTGTAAGAAGATAAAGTTTCTCTTAGTCTTATGTGTAGAAAATCCGATTGAAGTGTTGATTCGGTCAAGTGGTTGATAGTTGGATTTCTTGCTGGCTTCCAATTGTGCAGGTGTGAGAGTGTAAGGATTTGGTGCGTTTTTAACGTTTCCTTGCTGGCCGTACTCTGGAGGAGGAGGAGGAGCGACGTTGAAGAAAGCATCGAAAGGCTTATCGGCAAACAATGTATCTGTACGCTCCTCTGCAATGGCCTTGGACGAGTCAGATAAAAATTGACCAAATTCTCTATTTCCAGAAAGGCGAAGATGAAGAGTGTCAATAATGTGTTTGAAGGCTGCGGTTTCTGCCTTTTCGTAATCCATCTTTAAAGAAAGGATCACTGAATGTAGCAGAAGCAGATAGATAATGCCAAAAGGTATCCAAATCAATGGAAATGATTATTGAATTGAAAGTAATTGTGGTTGAAGGAAATTTGGATGTGGGTTGTGATTGAAAGGAATCAAAACAAGATCGCGATTTTTTGGATTGTTTTTGTGGGAGAAAAAAATCAACTTCTTTCACTAAGCGACGACGAGCTAGTAATCGTTAAGTAAACCAAGGACATACGTCACATTGATAGAACTCACTTTAAAAAGTGAATTGGATAAAAATGAGAAATTTGGTAAAGTCACTTCGATACCTCTTACAGTTCTTTGCAATAAGGTATCCATCCACCAGAGGGTGTACGGACTGACTCTAGGAATTGTCACAACGCCTCAATAAAGATGGAATCATCAATAGATAGATAGCGGAATTCAACCATTAAAAGATGAAATTGTTAAAATCTGGAAAGTTGAGAAGTATTCTGTCAGTCTATACACACCTAGTGATACATCTCAGCATACTATTAGACAATTCGAAGATTCAAGGGTCTTAAAGACACTCGTCTACTAGATTGACTATTCGAAAATAATCACCACCAAATTGGAACGGGCAAGATTGTGATGTAGCATGTACTTGATAGATATATATAACCCAGACTATTCATTTCGAAACACACAGACATGTACAGACATTTCGAACTATATACAATAGAATAAAACTTTCCTCCTCTCCCCCATCCTCCTTAAACCTCTCTTTCATTTATCTACTTTAAGCAGAAACACATTGACTATAATAATCATTTTGAGCCTTGCAAGTACTTCCACTAACGCAAGTACCAGTTCCGGTCCAGTTCTTTCCTCCACATTGCATATACAAAGCGATCTCTCCCGAGCTACTTCCTCCAGTGCTAGTAGCACCCGCGCTCGAAGCGACAGTAGTAGAAGTAGTTTGGGTGATCGTCATGGTCATGGTGGTATGTGGCTTCGAGCTAACACCAGCAGAAGTTAGAACCGCTGAAGAACTAGCAGCTATGTTTACATTTCCTGCCAAACTTGTTGAGGCTTTTTTTGTACAAGACTTCTTGGAAGTGACAAAAGTAGATGGAGCTGCATTGGAAAGAACAGAAGAGGTGATAATGGCGGATTCAGAGGTATAGGTAGAGGAAACAGAAGAAGTAGTTAGGAAGGTTGATCCTCCGGCGGTAACGTAGACGGTAGTAGGGACGATATCGACAGAGGTGACAGTTTGAGTTGAGGTGAATTCAACAATGGATCCACCAGCTTGAGATCCGGTAGCGGAGGCCTTCTTTGTGCAAGGTTTTTTGGTGGATGATTGTTGGGCTACGACACTGGATACGAGAGTAGAGGAGGCGACCTTTTTTGTGCAGGATTTTTTGGTCGAGCTTGATGGAGAGGAGATAACTGAGGATTGTTGAATTGCGACGGCAATAGATGTTGGTGAAGATTGAATGACCGATGATGAGGATACCTGAGCGGCGCTAGAAGAAGGAATAGAAGAAGAAACTACTGAGCTAGAAAGAACAGAAGAAGAATCTACTGAGCTAGAAAGAACAGAAGAAGAATCTACTGACGTGGTTGCAGAAGAAGAACTTGAAACCGCGGCTCCACCTGGTCCAGCAACACTAGTGGTAAGCGATCCACTCTCGATGTATACACCAGAGAAATAGAAATCTTCGGTTCCATCGGTTTGACCAGTGACAGGGAGTTCGAGAACTCCCAAATGCCAGTCTGCACCGTTGGAAGAGGCGGAAACGGAAACAGCTGGGACGGTAAGAGTGAGAGGGTCGGATCCAGTGGAGTGGTAGAATTCAACTGAGCCTGCGGAGAAATCCTTGAATAGTATATTAGTATATGATGAGAAAGATAGAAAGAATTCAAACATACAATTCCGTAAGCAATGTTATGCCAAACACCAGCAGTCCAGTTAGTACTCCATTGACTAGTCGCACTGACTTCCCATCTCAAAAGAGGATCACTGGATCCAGTCTCTCCACTAATCCAACCACTCTTCATCTCAGTGAAATGACTCTCGAAGAAACAGATTTGATGTTCTCTGTAGATACTTGGTGCATTGGTATCTTCACGCTTCATACTGAAATGGTAGTAAACCTTTCCACTTCCAATAGCCGCGGAGGTTTGAGGAATCAATTCGGTACGACGCATGTTTTGACCTTCCCAGTATGAAGTACTATCAAGAGTGATCTTGGCACCGAGGGCTGATCCAGAATCGGCAGGGTTCTTGTAAGTGCTGTCGAGAGCAACATAGTTGGTAATGTTACCTGTACCATGCTATTTTTTTGTTAGATATCATTCATACCACTCAAGTCCTACAAAATATACTCACGATATAATTTTGGTAATCACCAACAGCGTTACTCCATGACCAAGCCTCCAAATCCGCCATGGAAGAAGAATCGAATCGTCCATCCCACAAGATCGCACCATTTGCGCTAGTCGCAGACCCAATAAGGGCTGCCAGAGCCTTCTTTGAAAAATGCATTGTGTTTGATTTTGTTATAGAGATACTTCAAGTACCTTGTTAAATATCCGCTGGATATATAAAAATTGTGTTTGAGAAAGAGAATGTAGAAAATAGAAAGCAAAATTTAAAAGAGTGAAACGAACTGAATAGCACACAGGACAAAGTTCAAAGGAAAGATCAAAATCGTAGAGAGAGGAAATCCAAAGTTATTATAGAGAATCATACATTTTTCTCATAGGGCGATTTGAGTGAAGCCTACCTAGGTAGTTACTACAAAACAAATTAAGCACCGTTGTTCGGAAACTTGTGTTTGTACCTCCAATTTCCCAAATTAAAGTGCCATCATCAAATATGGTATCGTTAACCGCCCAAACCTAGGCAATTCCTGACTAGGAAATTCCAAATAGGCGTAAACGCCGAATGAAGTCAGATGAACAATGCATGCTGTATAATTGGGGTATAGAACGGAAGATTCATGAAGAAATTAGATGAAGTTTGGTGATGTTTATGGCAGGACGGACCGGATATGATCATTGTCTCATATAAAATAATTGGTTTGAGTTCATCTGATTCGGGTCATGAAGTGGGTTTGTTGCTTATGTTTATGATGCGTTTATCCGTGCTTGGCATTGGATAGAACGGGGAATCTAGAATCCTAACTCGGAATTCGGCTGTTGGATGTTAGATGTTGGATATGTTTGTTTCTTTTGAAAGGAGTAAGTGTGTGTTGTATATATTTGAATGAAGGGGTAGATGAAGGATTAGCGATAGGTACCTGTCATCGCTTCGCTTTTGAGGCGGCTTTGTTGAATCCCCCTTCTCATGTCTAACCCTTCACCAATTTCCAGACATCATTCCATGGAAACGTGTAGTCGATGCTCCCATCCAACCATTAATCACCAAATTCAATTCCCATTCTTCTCCTCCTCAACACATAGAACATACGCCGGCGGACCGCCTGTCCGTATCCCTTTCACCAATTCATATATCTCAACATATACCCCCCCTCATATATTTCCATTGATAATTCAAATCATCCAAATGAATCCATTCCTTTCTTCTCCATTCATCCAAATCATCATACATACCCAGGATTTCTACAGAAAAAAGTTAATCTAATGTGGAGAAATAATATCCGTCAGATATATTAACAACCAGGATTGTTCGACGCATTTTGAAACATGAACATGGTTTTTCAGATCTTAGACGAGATTCTTTCGATTGGTTAGCCCCGCTAAAACGGATCTTTTAGCCGCTGAGCATACCAAGACATACACGTGATCTGCACGTGTGACGTGCCGAGCCACTGTGGCGTGCTTGCTTTGGGTTCCAAGGTTGGGGCTGGTGAAAATGGAAGGGATGAAAGAGTGAGGGGGGAGTGAGGGGAAGTGATAGACATCAAGGATAAATGGATGAAATCAGGGTAGAACGATGTTTGTGTAGTACTGTTCTCCTCACTAGCAGTAGAATCTCAAACATCTGAGAACGATTGCCGGAGAATAATAACGGGTTCAACGGCTTCCTTACTAGGCCAAGCTTGTCTTGTATCTAGCCAAAACACCTTCCTTCCTTCACAACGTTGAACCATTTATCCATATATCCATCATATAACATCGAGACAACAACCAAGTGCTCCGGAAAAGCAATGTTTGCTTCGATTCGCAATCACTACCGAGCCCCGCATCTGCATAGAGATGTACGCAATATGCATACTCAAGCCCCTCTCAGCTCATCTCGAACTATCACAAGGCTGCCACTATACAAATCATCAATATCAAATAACAGATCAGCGAGCAAACTTTACACGCCGATCTTCGGAGTATCGGGTTTTATACTGATAACTAGCGGGGTGTTATGTAGTAGGAAAGTCGCTCAAGGCTTTCCACCGTGTGAAGTATACTTACTGTAAGTTACGTTCTGTACTGCCACGCAAGCTATACGAGGCAGATTCGCAGAGATCTTCGAGGCGAAGATGTGAAGAGGCGAAGTAATGACTTACATATCCTGAGCACACAAAGGAGAGTCTAGAATAGGATTGGATATCACATTGCGTACGTGTGCACACAGCTACACTACAGTCCTCAATTCCTCATCTCCCATCCTCGATTCGCACCCGGTAAACTTCTTTAAATTGGAATCAGACGCCAGTGACAAAGCGTTATCAGATGCATGTATGTAGATGTACATGCCCTCCTACATTCTCGTTCCCTTTTCGCCCCCACAACATCAGCCGATCGAATGAATCATCAAGCTAGGTAGCTATCTATCTTCTGAACTATTGATCTAATCCTCGTCTTCTAGTTTTAATCTCTCGATGTGCTTTATTTAGATCTACATTGACGCATTATACCAATGCTGTGAAGAGCAATTATTCAAGAATCGATGGACATTCGCAGAGTATAGCCTATACACGCATCACAGATGAGTTCTCTCGCATTCCCACAAAGACCGTTCTAGATCTCCGATTCCGGGAACTTATTTATCACTTCCTAGATCTAAAGAAGTTTTTGATATCGTCGAGGTACACCGGTACAAATAGTAATCCCTTGGTGTCTCGATATCAGATCCTCCTAGTTCACCACCCTTTCCTTCTCCCCGGAGATATTTCCCCGCACACAGACTTAGCACCGAGCAGAAAGGTTTCCGCGGTTTTAGACCTGCATAAACCTATTCGAGTTACGGTATCCAGTCTAGAAAACATCTCTTTGCCTCTCATTGATTTTTGATTTTGATTTTGAGTTTCCAACCAGAATGTTGTGGCGGAAAATGTCCACTTCGATCGTCCCGTTTCATGTGCCGTGAATTTTCTTCCGCATTGGTAGAGCTACTGCTAATGAAGCCAATGATGTGAGCCCAGAAACTCTATTCCATCACAATTGCCCTCTATCGAAATCATTTCTGTTTACTCTGGTTTATCTACAAAGTTCATATCCCGTATGCCATGACTTCATCCACCATCTTGCAAGTCCGCTCCTCATAACGTATTATCCACAAAGTCTCATGTAAATCACTCACTAAATCAAACAGCCCCAAAAATTGAATCAAGAATTCTTAATTCCACTATCTACCTATCTATTAATTACACATCATATACCTGATGGTGGTTTTATTCGTATGTCCTATGCTATGCTATCACTCCTCTGTTCATCACAAGTACTGTTATGCCGCTATTCCCACCACTCAAAAGAATCATAAACCAAATCCCACCCGCTGTAATAACATGCATGCAAAGCAAATTAAGAGTCAAAGAAAGAGAACTAAACTGATATGCCCCATTTCTTGATCATCAACCAATCCATACTCCACCATGCATTTTTGACGCCCATCCCCATCATCCATCCATTCATTTCATGTATGCGCTCAATCTAATTCCCCCCATAAAACCACGCAGAAAGAAAGGAAAAGCTTTTTCCGAACTCTACACTCCAGAGCCGAAAAAGAAAACAAAGGAAAATAGGATAGTAACACCAGATATCTATCATCAAAGCACTTGAGACGTTTTATTTTATTTTGACTCTTAACGAAGCACATCCAGATGAAATAAAGCAGTGTCCATGTTCCTCGAAAAATCAGACGTAATCTGAACCATCCCCTCCGAATTTGTAAATTTGTAGGATATCTTTGAGTGACAACCGATGTGATACCAATGTGATTAAAGAAGTTGGCTGATGATCATCGTCTGATTGGAGTTTCGAGGAGAGTATTGAAAAGGAGACCGTAATTATTAGATTGTAGTCGTGGTTGTCATTTCAAAGGAAATAATACAAAATCAAGCAGAAGCAAGGCGAAGCAAACTTTTGAATGAATTCGATAGTCCGATGTAGGAAGAACCATTATTAAAGAAAACCGAGAAGATAAAGCAAGTAGCAAGCATAAGTGTGTAGATGGGTATCATAAAGCAATTTGTATGCGCCCATCCGAAAACAATCGTCCCAAAACCGAAAGGAATCAAAATCAAAAATCAATGTGAAATAGATTATAAGACTTAATCGCCTTATTCGTATTAACGGCGTCTGGGGATGTTATCCTCATACATCTGGTTGTTTCGCATATGAGGATTTTGTTGGGCGCGTCTGCCACTTGATTGGGAGCGTTGCTGAGTAGAGAAGTTACTACCTTGACCAACTGGGCCTGCAACAGGGCTATTGGCAACACTGCTACCAGCTGGAGATTCTTGACGGTATTGTTGCTGTTGACCAAATTGTTGTTGTTGACCAAATTGACGACGACTTTGTTGTTGCTGTTGTTGCATGTTATAAGTGCTTTGACGGATAGCTTGTTGACGGGGGTCATTCATTTGGGCAAAACCTGATTGTTGGTACTGAGGAGTAGAGAACTCAACATTGCTATTAAAGTTTTGGGAAGACATAAGGTTTGGAACCATCATGTTTGGTTGCATTGCATTTCTGCCAACCATCATATCAGATTGGGAACGTTGATGCGAAGGACGAACACGACCTTGCATGCCTTGCATACCCATGTTCATGCCCATACTTCCACCATTCATACTGAAGCCAGTCTCCATGTGTTGAATTTGAGTTTCGACTTGGTTTTGATGAATTCCCAATGGACGAGCAACAGGTGCAGCTAATGGTGATTGATAGACAGAAGAAGCACGAGCATGTGTACGACCTCTTGGAAACTCGAAATCATTGTCAACGACAGGGGATTGATGGTTCTCATCAATACGATCGAAGCCGGTGTTAGTGAAGGCGGGCTGGAATGAGCGGCGACGTTCAAAAGTCGATGGAACGGGTGCGAATTGCAAATTTTGAGCGTTAGCATCATTTGAATTAGGACGACGACGCTTCAATGTAGTGCTGTATGTAGGGACTCCTCCATTGTTTGGGCTTTGAAATTGGACTGGTTGACTCATTCTACGATCTTGTCCTGAAGGAGTACCGTGATTTTGAGCCTTCATCGCACTTACACCAAGAGATTGGGAACGCTTATGACCTGCGGAAGAGACTTTGCGCTTGGCATACCCCTTTGGGGATTTTGGCTCATCTTGATCGACCGTGATATTCGGCAAGATTTCAATGTCTGGGAAACATGGCAGGAGATCGTCAAGAACTTCTTGGTGGAGTCGGTTGAAGATTTCTAGAATTTCCTCGGTCGTGTAACCCGATCCAATGACAGAGAGAAGCCAATCCGGAACCGCAGTTGGTGGACGCGGACCTTGATCATCATCGCCCTCATCCTCGTCATCGAATCGTCTCTTTCGACCAGAACCCTTGAGTTCATCCAAACGCTTCTGCTCACGCTTTCTGATAGCAATACCCCAATCTTTGATAGTACCGGGTTCTCCACGACGCTTATTTTGTGCAGACCAGTCGTAAACTCGTCGGATCTGTTGCTGAACCAAGTCGCATTGCAACTTGGCATACTCCTTAGGGTTACGATAACGAGAGCGTTGGTAATGCTTGCGACAATAATGAACCCAAACAGATTGTGGAATCAATCTAGTGCACATCTTGTTGCGACCGAAGATATGCGAGATAGCTTTGCGAGGTTGCGATCCCGTGTCGCAGTTGGGGATGTACATACACTCCGGAGGAGTGTCTGCATCAGTTCCATCTGCTGGTGGCGGTGTGACTGGATCACCTTCTGCATCCTCATCATCATCCAATGGTGATGGTAAGTTTGCAAGGCGGGTTGAATTAGGTGGAGTGGGCTCAGGAATTGGACCAACACCAGATGCTGGAACACGACTTGGTCGGCGCAAAATTGGAGCAGAAATATTTCTCTTGTGCAATGTAGGATTCATAGCACCATTATTTGACTCGATGGGAGCGCCGCGATAAAAATTGCTACTACTGAATTTATGTTAGTCAAGTACAAGAGTTGATAGTAAAAATAACATCGGATTGAAATAATCATCAGACCAAAAATTATTGTATGGAGGATAAACTTACTGATCTGACTCGAAACCGTTATCACTTGGATCTGTATTCAAACGTGGCAAATCCGGGCGTCTGATCAACATAGCATCACTTGGAGAACCAGGTCGAGACTCAGATTCTCTAACAGAATCAACTTGGTCTGGAGCTCCTGGAGCAGCAACGACACTTTGAGAACGAGCATCATTGTTCTTAGGAGATGATCGAGATGATTCTTGTTCTGCTAAAGCAGCTAGAGCATCTAGGTTCTCTGTTGGACTAGATACCATGATGCTAATTTTCCTTGTGTTGTGGGGAGAAGTTGGTGCTGAATGCGATTCGACTTTATTTTGGGAGGTAATAGAGTAAGAACAACTTAAATCTATAGAGTTTTCCACTGCAGAATTGCAGTATTGTTGTGAAAAACTGATAGGATGGCTGTTGTTCGTGCTGAAAGAAGATAATCGAGAATGGTTCGAGGAAGAGGTGGCTGTTGAGTTGGTTGTTGATGTGAAAGAAGATAAACTGCTCCGGCTATCAGAGAATTTATGATTTGACCTTTCCGAATCTGTCCCGTGTGAATCATAACAGTGAATTCTCGGATTGCCGCTGTTCACCGTACTCAACTCATTTCCTGTACCGAGCTCTCCGATATTAATCGTATGATTTGAGGTATTGATTGGTAGTGAATAGCCATTTGCGTCCCATGGTGTTCGATTTCTTGATGGTAATACGAATCGCTCTCCTTGACGCTTTTGCTGCTCAGCAGCAGCGCTATTTGAATTCAATAACGATGTTACGTCCATCTTGAAGTGAATGAAGTTATGAACTTTCAATTAAAAGATCCTCCGCGCTGCAGGGTGTTGTTTCTTTGCCTTTCAAACAGGCCTTCTGGCAGTGAATATTCCTTTCTCCAATGCCTTGCAAAGTTGCGAAAAGGTTTAGAATCAGTATCAGTCTTTGTCGACTTGATATAAAGATTGATTGTTGACCTTTCGATTCAAAAGAAGGTCGAGGAGGATATGTGGCAATAATGTATATTGAATGATGTAGGTTGTTTCAGAGTTCGTACTGAACTAACGGACTTGATTGACAGGGAGTATCCCTTGTTCAGATTGACTTCGATAGAGTGATACTGTGTAAAAACAGTGGTGCTGATCCAAAATGCTCTTGCGAATTGACAAGGCTAAACTAATTCTTGGATCGACGTCCGACAATGCATTGACCTCATCGGACACGTTCGAAACACCTATTATGAAGCTTTGGTGTATCGTTGATATCGTCCAAACATCTAACCTGATGGAACTGATTTGCGGGATCTCCTAAAGTCCGGAGGAAACAATGAGATATAATTCTCTGCCTTCAAGTCTTGTCGAAACGTTTAGGCTTTCCAGCTTGGACGATAGCTATCTGCTCGTTTGAAGGTTCGATATATCAGGCAAGCCGAGAATTTGACAACTTTCGAATCTCCCAAGTGTCTGATCTTGTCCTTTGATCTTTAAGTTGAACTGTTGTCGAAAGGAGACTTTATCGAGGATATCAAGATTTGGAATATACTGACGTCGAGACAAATTGACAAACAAAATTTGATTCCGAAGTCGAGCAAATGAGTGGACAGAAAAGATAAGACGAAGCCAAGAAAGATGATGGACACTACTAAGAATGAAGTAGGGCTACTTCGGGTATGCGCGACCGGATAATGATGAAGAAACAACAGAAGAAGAGGCAACTGGCGGCGACATACATAACCCTAAGTGGTACTGTAAAGACATTGGATGCTGGATATGAAGCAAGGTCAGTGAGGAGTGAAGATCCAATCCGAGGACTAGAAGTGGTGAACTTGCATGAGTGGCATTGAGTGCATTGAGTTCACTAGCAAAACGGGACTTTGTCCAGTGTTTGATGTTAAGATTCCCCACACTCTATACTCCTGTTATACACTTGATCCATGCTCACTGGGTAGGATAGCTAAACTGGGTCCCATCTTCGGAGCCTTGTCGATAGTAGTCCAGGGGTCTCTTGGTCGAGTTTTTCCTGTTTATGGGTGAACCCATAGAATTCTTGGCCCTTGTGCTCGGTAGGGAAATTTTAGATCCATGCATAGCGGCCGTGTGGCAGTGTGGTCCGCCATGTTTCGAGATTTCCTTTAGATGGGGATCATCATCTGAACACTTGGATCTTCTTCACCCGGGTTATGGTGAATCACAATTGACACAACACACGATTGACCCCAATTCTCCACACAAGCTACTTTGAGAAGCTGATGCGAAAAATCAAAGTGTGGAACATATGGAGTAGAAGCAATAACGGAGTTGACTTGGCCAATGTTTCCATAAATCAGTCAAAGGATACATTTGTTGAATTTGCATGATTCAAGATTGAAGAACCACCAAACAAACTTCGCCAACTTCTAGAATGACATGTTTGATATGAAGTCTAGTGGTCGATTTCGGAAATTCGTTCAATCGTTTCAATTTGACTGGGTGTCTGACCAGTGAGCTCACGGACAGATGCAGTTCGGTAGTCCGAGTGCATCGTCTCTTACTACTCTAGTTTAATGAGGATAAACACTAAATGGCAGTGAGTGATGGCTCTGAAGGGCCTTTCAAATTTGGTGCAAGCTTGTGCAGATGAAAAGAGTACTCAAAATAGATGGGATACTTCGATACTTCGATACGGGTTTTTTTGTTGTTGAGGAGGGTAGTTTTCCGTTCAACAAAAGACGAAATTACACCAAATTCGGGTGTGGTATGTGCGGGTGTTTTAGCAAGTCGTTTCTAAACTTTGCCAATGTGCTGATAGGCTAGATGATAGTGGGCTGGATAGATGATGGCGTTTTGGTTCGATGCCTGCAGCCACGCGGAAGCAAAAATGTACCTTCGTATAAAGAGCTGTAAGGGGAGAATGCACATGAGGCTGACCTATGAATAAGTTGTCTTGCCATCGTGACTATGCTGTGGAACGACAGATGACAGCTGCAGAAGGGTTATTTGCATGGCCAAAAAGTACTTACGGGAAGTAGGCATGTTTTTCTACCTGATGTTCAGAAGACGTGTGTATATCCAATCCTATCTCAAATCAGATGGAGATTTTATTCTCGCTGTGTTCAGCTCGTGCTTCTGCCAGGTTATGGTTTGTGTTGTTGCTTGCCAACACATCCATCCATCGTCAACACAAAAGAGTACGGAGAAAAGCATATGTTCTGTATACAGTACAATACAGTAAGTAGAATACCATATAGTACATTACATACATACATACATACATACATACATACATATATATATACATACATACATACATACATACATATATACATACATATATATAGATACACACACACACACACACACACACACACACACACATACACACACACACACATACATACATACGTATCGGAGGTGGCTGGGGTCCATGGCAATTCCCTTTATTGATCTTTCTATTTGGTACACTACATCGTACATCTTCGTAATTGCCATTGAGATAAAAAAGAATGTGCGTCGTCACAGAGTGGTACCATGTCGTCACCAAATCCTGAGGTCTGAATGGAATCGCTTCCGGAGAATATATGCATTCATGGGTTGTGTGTGAGTGGCTAGACTGAGGTATGAGATAAGTGAGGTGAACATTGATGAGAGATGGAAAAAAGAAAAGATTGAGAAAAATGTATCTTACCGTGAATTTAATTTTAATTGGTCAAAACTCATGATTAGTGGCCGAGCTTTCGTTTCATGTTTTGCTGGGATTACCTACACAAGGTTCGTAGGTATTAATGTGTGCTGCGTGCTGTGTGCGGCGTGCATTATCCAAATCGCCCAAATTTAAATTTAGTACAGACGCCAGCTTTTGATAGCAGAGGCTAAACTAAAATGGGAAATTAATCTTCATTATACTTTTCTACTCCGTTCACACCAAGGTAATTCTCCGAGCCCGTTTACCTTATATTTACTGCGTGTAGCAAATCACTCTCAATATCTTTCCCAATATGGCAATAGATGTCCGTTAGTTATGACCGTCATATATGAAAGTCTCGAATCTCTTTCATTCAGACCGTCCCCAGTGCCTGGCTAGGTATTTAGATGGATGTCAAGTCAATGTTTAGTGTTTATAGGTATTGCTATGCCTTCTCCCTTCCACGGACAATCTAGCGAATAGACCTCCCTTCCGTCTGCGGGTTCATTAAAATAGATGCTCGGAGGAAATCAGGGATTTATCTATTCAAAGTTGGAAGGGGTCGGAGAGAAGAAGAAGCAGAAGAAGCAGAAGAAGGAAGGAGGAAGGAAAAATAAGGACGAGAATCTCTCATACCTCTCCTCGTTAGGATATACATCACACCACACTACACCACACCCCATCGCAGCACAGCACAGCACAGACACGAGCGCTGGGCTCAGAATGTGCCATCCGACAAAATAAACATCATCTAACCACCGTACTCTGCGCCGTGTACACCGTACGGATAGTCCCTAGGTGCTTCGGTTCATGCAACACAGTTTCTGTATTGTATCTGAACAATATTATTGCTGAAGCTGATACAGTATCTAGAAGCTATCTAGCTCCTGAAATGGTTAGCTAAGTGGCTGTGCACCTATATCCTAAACTTATAACTTCAGATTCATTGTAAGTCTATCCTCATCTGATTCGTAGTTATGATATATTCTCTGACGTGAGATGGAACAAATGAGGAGATCAAACACATCTAAATGCCCGTGCTTCTATATTGGGCGTTGAGATCCCATTCAGATTCCACCTTTTTCCAACAGACCCTGAAGCAGATCGGTTCATTCTTTCTTCAAAATTTCATCCGATGTATTCTTCACATGTTTACCTAACTACACATTACCTACACCTATCCGTGGGCCTCCGGGGCTTGCTGTCAGCACAGTAATGCAGCCACTCCTCAGGTATATCTGCAGGTGGACTTTGAAACCATTGGTTGAATCTCTTCGGACTATGTCCTACCCTGGTCGCCCGGTAAGAATTCTTTTCATGCGATACAAGGAGGGGAAACTTAAGGTGTTAGGAAGGTTACACCATTCGATACCATGTATCGTGTACTTTTCCCTTCTGTGCACATCTAATACTTCAACGGTATCAATCGAAAATCATTTGGAATATCTCACAACATCTACATGAACATCACGATTATGTGTGAAACTATTTCAAGGCCATGGTAGATAATACCTAGGCATTTTTTTCTGTATGTCTCAAAGTTCTATGCTCCGAATACCGGAATAAGTAGCTTTAGAGTGCGGTTGAAAATCAAAATCATGCCGTCAAGTGTTGTGTCATGTCATCCCAAGGTTATTTACAGTAGCACGGTACAATGCAATAACCGGAACTGGAGATAAACAATTTATGATGTCGAGAAAAGCACGTACTCCTTGTCAAATTATATCATTTCAGACAAAACCTTCGATATATTTGCTATATGCATACATACCGTCACTTCAGATATAGTACTTTTACAATACTTGGGCCCGGACCAAAAAAACGGAGCATTTCATTGGTCGGGTGAAAGTTTTACTGCCTGGTCATTATCTATTTCCATCCCATTTTCAAAACTACTCCGTTTATCTCAAGAAGCTTCGGATAGCCAATATGTTCAGCCAATTGTATCTATGTCATCATACAATGCCGTTGTTAGATCTACAGTGTGATCGGTAAGATGTGGCAATTCATCCCAAGTCTTTTTCTTCCCATGGGATGAGATGGAGTTCCATCTAAAGACCAAGTGGACAGGTCTTACTACTTTCCTCCAACCCCGACTCCTTGTTGTTTACTCCTTGTAAAGCTCACAATGGGGTATCATGCCCAATTATCAATATATGACCATTAACTCTCACCTAAGCGGAATGAATCTACCTGCTACTTCTGGTAGTTTGGGACCTTAAAGGCAGAAAAGTGCGGATGACATGGATCAAGACTTCAAGTTACTAAAGAAGTGTTCTTAAAAATTGCAACGCTTTAATGCCGAGGACTCAGCTGTCAACCCTTTTCCATGTTGCTTCACGAATACATCTTCGCCACAAAACATTAGTGTTAAGAACTAGAGAATAGACCTGAAAGGCTTTCTCCGCCCCTATACAATCACCGCATGAAATACTCAGAGAATAGGGAAAATCCTAGGAAGCGACCTTATGACCCATTCTTGATTTAGGGTATCCTCAATAAAGGAAACTAACCTCCCCTCTATTCGTCTCAACGGTGCTAACAATGCCCAATGACCAACTATGATGCAATTCTAATCGTTTTTGGAAGTTTTCTCTGGATTGCACTACTGACAACTATATCCGAATTCGCTGTCATTCTTTTCATAAACCAGATCAGCTACCAGGGAGTACACATCCCAATGAACTCAGCAGATGTACGTCCCATGCCCATGTATTTTGATCATCCCAATTCTTCGACATACAGGTTACCAAGCATTCTTGACACGAGTATCGGCATTTGATGGTTGGGAAAGGGGTTTGCATGGAAGTCTCACAACCTTAAGTTACTGACTTCTCGTTCTCTAGTCATCCAATAGTCAAAAGCTACATAACACTGATTATCTTGAAGAGCAGCCCAAGGAACCACATCATCATATCTGTTTATCGCCCCCAATTGACACATGTTCAGTCTCGCAAGATCTTCTTACCATTCAATCTAACTTGCGGAAAATGCTCCCAGTGAATACCAATATGATAGGTACAGTAGTACATGAATACCACCGTAACCCCCCAAACTCTCATTCTCATTCAGCTCCTTCACCGCTTGTAATGATTGCGTACATCCTCAAGTTCACAATATCTTGAAAATTATATTTGCATACAGCCTTACAATCCAACTCTCTTTACAGCTCTTTTTCCATGGTTCCACAAGTTCCAGGCCGCATTTCATGTTTTGCATTTGTTTGCCTTATAAATTCAATCCCTCCGGACATCCATAAATAGCATTCAACTCGCTCGCTTCCTCGCAAATCGTCTCGGTATCTCGACACATTGATCCAGATCACCAGTATATTTGGAATCTATCTATGTCCAAAACTTACAAACGGTCGGCGCTTACTGGAATCACCTTTTCCAGAAATCTTATTGGGAGGATTAGAACCTAAAGCTTATGAGTATGCATATACTGCATAAGCTTTCAAATCCTTCCTTTATTATGTTCAAGCCCATCATTTCTAATTTTAAGCTGTGTAAGAGAGGTAAGCCATTCTACTAATCAATCACCATCTTGGGGGTCGACGTTGTCGTTTGAGATCTACGTTGTCAGGGTTGAATGGAACATGCGCCGAGTTTATGCAACATAAGCCGATGGCATGACTATACACGCACATATACACGCACACGCATACGCACACCTCACCGTCGTATATCTCGTTATTGGGTAATTCTCACACTCTTTTGTATTCATTTAGACCGGACTCGGAAACTTGCGATAGTGATGCTGCTGGATGTTCGGAGATGTCTCACTTGCTCAATGCCTATCTTTCTACGTGTATTTCACTTCAACAACTTACTTTACTAATTTTGACGCATCACTAGATCATGAAGATCAAC
This sequence comes from Botrytis squamosa, assembly GCA_014898485.2. Taxonomy (NCBI): domain Eukaryota; kingdom Fungi; phylum Ascomycota; class Leotiomycetes; order Helotiales; family Sclerotiniaceae; genus Botrytis; species Botrytis squamosa. Next base: position 458,875 of record RCTC02000009.1, read on the forward strand.
CGCATCATCAGACCCAAATTCTTGAAGAGCCAAAAACGTTCAATAGCTCTTCTTCGTACATGCTTCAAACCGGCTACTACTCACTCTCTTCCTACTCGTTCGCATCATTTACATGCCATCACACAACACAGCCAAGCCAATCATGTCAACAACATAACACCTCATCACAAGAACGATTATTAGATACCATTACATATTTAACCAATTTCAACCCCACTCGGTCATCTATCTTATCAATCTTCACCTGTGCAATCACAACTCATCTCATCGCATCTCACTAGAATCTTACCCCTCACCTCTCACCCCTCGCTCACCAATCTGATCTCTTCCTTCAGCCATTCTTTTAGACTTTCACTACCCCTCTTACTCTCTCACTACTATCTTCAAAGTTATCACACTGCACCCTCTTCTCCAAACTCTCACCCAACCCAGCCGCAACCGCACTCTCCCACTTCACCTCCCCTCCCATCCCATCCCCTTATATCACAACACCACCTCATCATCCCCCTCACCTACCCATCATCCCACCATCCCAAGCGTAAAATCCATCCCCCACACCCTCTCACTACCCTGCTAACAAGACCCTGACCCATCACAGTTTATGTTTCAGCTCCAGCCACCAACCCTCATCCTAGTCACATCGATCCTCTTCCCCGCCCAATCCAATCCAATCCATCACATAACACAACCAGTTAATCGGGACCAATCACAAAGACCTTCCTAGTTATGAGAATAAAAACTTACGTTTCGGAATTGAAATTTAGATGGGATGGGAATGGGAATATAATCTCTAGCTTCAAGTGATGAAGCGAAGACGGAAAATTAGGCTGCAGTTATGTTATTGCGGTTTGGATAGGTATTTGTAGGTGTATGACTGGGTAGTTTGATGAATCATAAGTTTTCTTGATTGTGTCTTGATGCTGGGATTTTTTTATCTATGATGTATGGTACCGGTGAGAGAGGAGATCTCCTTGTATTCCATATATACATATTATCACTCCATTCCTAAAGGGCATACATATATAGATAGCATTCATTCGCATCCATAATTACATTCAATCCACCCAGCCCAATCCAACCTATTTCACTATCGAACCAAGTCAACTCAAGTCAACTTAAGTCAAACAAACATTCTCACTAACCACATCCGCCCTCCCTATCATCCATTCTCTCATAAACCCAAACCCAACCTCATAACCGTGACTCGTAGGAAAGCAACAAAACAGAACCAAAAAAAAATAAGAAACTAAAAAAATCCTTCAGCCCCATCCCATCCCATATCCAATCCAATTGCAATCCAACCTTGTACAATCCAATCACATCCAATCCAAGTAATCCAAGCAATCCTTCTCTACCTACCTAGGTATACTCAGCCTAACCCACCATATCCTAGTTTAGCTTCTTTTACCGAGACCGAGCTTCAATCCTTCGACATCACCTAGGTACCTCGTAAGTAATAAGAATCTCGGTTTAGGATTACCCCTCCTTCCTTATTCGTCTGGAGAATTTATCCGCGGTGCGAATGCGAGGAGGAGTTGTAGGGATGGTAAGGGAAGGATAGGGAAAGAAAGGAAGGGAAAGAAGAGAAGTGGATAAATGAAAGGATGAGGATTTTTCTTGGTGGTGTTTATTTTTGTATGTTGATAGGAGGTGGATAGATAGGTAGGTAGGTATGTATATATTTAACTATAAGAGAGTTAAAGCTATGAACATGTGTTTCCCCATGTTATCTTGTACTTCTTGCAAGCATGTTTTTGACTTCTTAGAAGTTCTGTGTATATTCGTGGTGTATCAGTGAAAGTTGGGTGACTTGGATTTAGTAGACATTTCACTTCTTGTCATTCCCATTTCATACCTACCTCACTTGTCCTGCCATCCACTTCACTCCTTCTGAGAAATACAAACCTTTAATTCTATGTAAGATGAGATAGTCAAGGTATGCATATTGGAATAAATCCTAATCGCTGAATCCCAACCCCCAAAGCCCTACCCAAAACTCCAAACTCTAGAATCCAAATCAGACGAGGATTTCTCTCCAAAGCGAGAATTGGAGTATAATCAAGGGAATTTCAATCTATATATCCATCCTATCTCTACACTCTATTCATTTCAATAGATTTTCTTTCGTAGACGGATGGATTCTTCTCCTTGATATGGACATATACTTCTTTTATGAGTAACCTAATAACTTTCTTTGTGAGCTTCATCTCGTCTTGTCTTATTCTAGTAGCGTGGAGAATCAATATATGGATATGATATCTCAATATTGAATCTTGAATATCAAGCATTATGTACTGGGTAGACAACAGTTCATTATCTAGGTAGATGATAGATCTTAGAGAGACATGAAATATCGAATCCTCAATATCAAACCCCAGATCACACACCGTCCCCTCCCAATAAAATCTCAATACTCGAAAAAGATACCAAAAATCACTTGAAAATCCTTCAAGTGAAAAGTAGAATACTAAACAAGAAATTCTGAAGTAATCTTCTCCTTAATCATCCACTTCTATCTCAGTGTAATCAGATTTACTCATCTCATCTCCTCTCATCCTATCTCAAACTCTACTCTTCCACTCTTCCAATCCATCAAAGATCCTCATTCTTCCTATCCTTCTACTCCATCTTACTCGCTCACTTACACACATCCACACACCCATGTACGCCAATTGATCCTCCACTGAATTCCCAGTTCCGAGTATCAATTTTCGGGTTCGGGTTCGGTCTCGGTTATGAGTTTGGATTTGAATTTGAATTTGAGTATGAATCCGGATGTTCTTCTCTTCTTCTTCTTCATCTCTTCCCCTGTTCTCCCCCCTTTTCTCACACCCCTTTCCCCCCTCAACTTCCAATCTTCACTCTCCATCTCAACCCCCCTTCACAAAGTACTTCCATCCCCATCTCCATTCCCATATCCATATCCATCAGACCCAAAGTAAACAATCCACCAAATAACCAATCCCCTACACCCCCAAACCATCCTCTTCACCCTCCCAATCCTCCTCAAACTCCAAACTCCAAACTCCAAACTTCAAACTCCAAACTCCAAACTCCAAACTCCAAACTCCAAACTCCAAACTCCAAACTCCAAACTCCAAACTCCAAACTCCAAACTCCAAACTCCAAACTCCAAACTCCAAACTCCAAACAAAAAAGCTATCTATAAATACACAAGCACAAGCATAAGCACAAGCGCATCAAAAAGCACTCTTATACACATTCCCACAGTCCCACACAAACCCATATCCTATCAACAACAAATACACTCCATAAAGCTCAAATAAACAATCATCTCATCTCACATCTATTTCTTTTCTTCTATATACATATTCTACCTCTCTACCTCTCTACCTCTCTTCCTCTTTACCTCTTTATCTCTTTACCTCTCTACTTCTTTACCTCTCTACCTCTCTACCTCTCTATCTCTCTACCTCTCTATCTTTTTATCTCTCTATCTCTTTATCTCTTTACCTCTTTACCTTTCTATCTCTTTACCTTTCTACCTCTTTACCTCTCTATCTTTTTATCTCTTTATTTTTTTATCTCTTTACCTCTTTATTTCTTTATTTCTTTATTTCTTTATCTTTTTATTTTTTATCTCTCTATCTCTTTATCTTTTTATTTTTCTATTTCTCTATCTTTTTATCTCTTTACCTTTTTACCTCTCTATCTCTCTACCTCTCTACCTCTCTACCTCCTCACCTATTCCTACTTTTCCCTTCCCTTCCCTTCCCTACCCATTCTAATCTCCATCACCATCATCACAACTATTTCCCCATCCCCTCCCCCCCCTTTTTTTGTTTCTCTCTTCTTCTCAAGAGATTTTTTTTACTCGGATTTATTACTCTATTACTCCATTACTTTATTATTCCACTCAACTTCACTTCATTTCTCTTCACTTTATCGATTTGAGGTTCACTCTCAATTTCAATCATAGTACAAGTCCATATATATACAATATACAACATACAATACAAACATACAAACACACAAACACATAAAATCAACTTAGAATTATCTCCATCGTATTAATTTGAGTTCGAATTTAAATTTCAATGCAATGCAATTCAATTCTTCTCATTTTCATTATCCACCCTCTTCTCAACTCCCCTAAAATTACAGAACCATTCTCTTCATACACATCCATCCATCCATTCCATCCCATTCCACCACCCACCACCCACCACTTCCCACATACACGAATAACCCCAGCCCAAGAAATACACAGATTCCCCCTCTCATCCCATAACACCACCCACCCACCCACCCATCCATCCATTCATTCATGCCCCTAAACCATGCAAGTTGACAACGATTATACTGCTCCACTTCTCGCATCACAAAAGAAAAAGAAAGAACGAAAGAATTCACGCTCATACACATATACATGCAAATACAAATGCAAATGCCGCTCCCAATTCCAATCCCAACCCCAACCCCAATCGCACGCCACCCCACCCTCACCATAACATCTCAATAACGATCTCTCCCCTGATCCTCCGGTTCATGACTATAAGTACACGCCGCGCCCTTTGCACACTTTCCCTCTCCCCAAAATTTACACGGTTGTTTCTTTCCCTTGTACTGTCCATTTTCATCTAGCGGTTCCCATTTGGTATCTTTCTTCCAATCCTTTCCCTGCTTACGCCACTTATCATTATTGTAATTATTTTTACCTCCTCTCGAATCTCGACTTTCATCACTTTGATGACCGGGCCACCTTGATGAGGAATCGGTAGGAAGGGGAGGTGCATAGCCTTGAAGAGCAGGATTATTGGACCAGGCACTGAAGTCGAATTGTTGGGGTGTTGATGATGATGTTGGGGTATCGATACTTGTGTTGTTATTTCCAGTCAAGCTCGCTAGGTATTGTTGGACTTGTTGATTGACGTCTGGGACCGCGACTTGATAATTCATAACCGGCTGAGTCATTTGTGGTTGATAACCCTGCATTTGAGGGACTGACATTGGAGGTACCATTGAAGGGGCGGGTGGAGCTTGAGGAGCTTGCATTTGTGCAAGAAGTCTCTCTTCTGCAGCATTAGGATGATCCTTATTATAACCATCCCACCAATCCTTCTTTTGTGCTTCGTTCATCCACTCAGGTGGTTCGATAGCTGGATATGGTTTGCCCTTCAAAGTTGCGACAACACGTTGAAGATTCTCCCATGCTACGTCCATGATGGGGTTGGATTTTGGTGCTCCAGCAAGCTGTTGTAATGCAGGCATACCATTATTTGAAGATGATGCATTTTGTGTGAAACCGCGAGCTTGGTTATCTAGCATTTCTTTGTACTTTCTTTCTTCCAAACGACTGATCGCAAGGGTTCGTGCATATTCTGGACCATACTGATGAATATCTTGAAGTCTTTGGATCAACCAAGGAGCATTTGGATACTTCAGTTGTTTTACCATACCAGTAGCGGCATCATTTGCAGAAGATGGTTCTTTTGCAGATGGTGGAATTTCTGAAGGATCATTATAGATTACAAGTAACTCATTGGCCTCTCGTCGCTCTTGTTCTTGCTGTTCCGGAGTAACAAACTTGACATTCCCACCTCTGGTAATATAACTTGGACCATATGTAGTATGCTTATCCAGATTGGAAAGATCGACTTCAACCAGAGTAGGATAAGGTCGATCCTCAATCATACCAGACATGACTTCATCATCGTCCTCATCTGTAGCTTGAACACGTTGCTTATGCATCATACCCTCAGAATGATTATTACGTGCATCTCTCAACATACCATCTTGACGTCCCTCATCTTCTGCAACCTCATGTTTGAATAAACGAATTTGCTCAAGTTCATCATCTGGCTTGAATTTGACTCTGAGATGTCGTCTGCTTTCTTTTCGCTCACGACGCTTCTTTTCTTCAGGGGTTTCGGGAGGTCCAGCCGCCGGCGAAGCCTTCTTTGGTGCCTCAGGTGGTTTCTCGATGCTGGCCAAGATATCACCTAACCTGGATGACATTGGTGGGGGTGGAGGTGGTGATGGTTCCTTCTTCTTGGGTGGCGCAACCTTTGGAGCAGGCTTAGGAGTTGACTTGGAGGAAGAAATACCAAGAAGGTTGACATTGGACCTCTTAGGTATCGGAGGCAATTTCGTTGTCGAGGTAGGAGTGCCAGAAACATCAGTAGCAAACTTCTTATTTGGTTTGCCATTACTGCTATCCCCTTCATGAGGTCTTTTTGATGAGTTCGGATTAGTTGCTGTGGGCTTCAAGGATTCTGTAGCTCGAGATTTAATTTGTTCTATCTTTTCAAGCTTCTTCTTGGTGTCTTCAGCGCCAGGCAATGTCTGATCTATTTTAGAAGCTCTTCCCTTTGCATCAACTGTGTTATCCATTATAACTTTAATGTAATTTTTAATCTCTTGATCTCCTTTCTTATTCCAACGCTTTGCAAGAGCATCAAATTTACTCTTCGTAAGTAAATCTTCTGTGAGTGTTTGAAATTTGGCAAGCAAAGTAAAAACAGCCCGTGGAAGTTTACCAATGTAATCTTCTGTTTTTGTACATTCGATGAGTGTGGCTGTCAAACCACTAACTAATTTCTGGTGACCACCAAGATTTTCGACAATTGGGCCATAGCCGAGCTTGTTCGCTGCCTCGATTGTTTGGTACAGAGCTTCTGATAGTTCGGAACGGTGTGACTTGAGTTTTTGTAATTGTCCCTCGGGAGCTTTGGATGTTGTTGCTTCTTGTAATTTTGCCGTGATATCCTTGATTTGAGTTCGAAGAGCGATGAAAGTATTGGCATAATCGTTCATAGCACTTGTAATAGCAGCGGCACTTGGACTAGAATTGGGATCCTTCCAGACAATTCCTATGGCATCCCATCGGGCAGCACTAGGAATATCACTGGGACGCGTGAGTTCACGCACCTGTATTGATCAATCATTAGCATTCATTTTTAGTAATAATTGGCTATCAGCCATGGGTTGGCATATCAATAACGTCAAGACATGTATGCGAGCATGCTAGTATGATTGTCCACTTATGTATTGAGATAGTTCACACAGAACACGTCAAATATCTTATTATGGAATAGCAACAGCAGATGCATGTCATACACATGATAAAGATCGATCACATTCAAAAATTATTGGGGGAGGGGAATTTGTACTTACAGTGCTAATATCTATTGGAGGTGGCATATCTTCTTCCTCATCATCTTCATAATCAGACTCTTCTTCCGAACTTGTTTCTTCTTCTGAAGTGCTAGATTCCGTGGGTGTTGAAGACTTAGTTGGCGTGTTTGTACCATCAGAACGTACGTTAGAATCCTTATCAAAAGCAGATCTACCAGTGCCTTTATAAGTGCTAACATGTGTTTTCTTCTGTTTTGGCGCGCGAATTTTCTGTGAAATTTTTGCTGGTGTTGTTGAAATTTCTAACCGAGATATTAATATTGAGGCAAACAAAGAGATCCGATGATACTTACTTGATTTATTCAGTCCGGGTACTAGTTCTTTTCCACTTCTGGATTTTCTCGGATGATACTTTGGAATGGTATCTACACAAAAGATGTTAGCAAATTTGATGTCTGGAAGAAAAAAAGTTTTGGGTGTACTAACTCTTTAGTGCAGGAGGAACTTGTATAGGCGTATCTTCCCATGCTAAAAATGGAGCATATGAAAATCTAGGTCTTGAGGAAGGGTTGTTCGCAACAAGATCTGGATGAGTGACTCGGAGTGGGTTTGGAGCCGGAGCAATGGGTTGAGGTTCGGGAATCTCTCTTTGACGAGGGACAGCAATAGCAGGTGCAGAATATTGCTCTGTAATTGGAACATGTTGCTTTACCTCCTCCTTTGGAACAAGATCTGTAGGAATCGAAGGATACCGCACGGTGTTGTTGGATGAATTCTGGTCTATCTTTTGTGGTACAATACCATTCTGAGGTTGGTTAAAGAAATGATTATCATTACTTTGTGTCCTTTGGCCATAGTTATAATTAGGTTTACTACCAATTCCACTATTTGATCGTTGAAAAGCGGCCGATGGAATCCCACTGTTCATTTGCTGTTGGGCCAACAAACTGTATTGAAGTGTTTGAGGAGAAATTGTGGGATGTTGAGTGGTATTTTGCTGATACGGGAAAGAACTTTGAGCACCATGGTATGAACTTGATTCTTGCATTGAAGGATCGAGAGCGTAAGAGGTAGAAGTGAACATGTCTGATGATCTGGCATGTTGGTACGGCGCAGCAGCATATGCAAGACTATTCGTATATGATAGAGGATTATACGTGGGTTGCTGATGAGATTGATGAGAAAGATCATACTGTCCATAAGAAGGTTGGATATTCGAATATCTTCCATATGGATCTGATTGTATATGCTGCTGTTGAGGCTGTTGTTGAGGCTGTTGGGATTGAGATTGTGGTTGTTGGTATGCATATTGGTCTGCCGCACTTGGCCAAACTGAGCCATTATTCAACAATCCATCGAAATCAACATCATCTGGTATGTAACCATGGTTATCACCGTCCATCTTGAATCGTGAAAGTGAGATGTGGTCACGTGAGTGACTAAAGGGTGCCTTGGTAGAATTAGAGTGGCTCGGCAAGAGACGCTTAAATGCGGGTAACTAGCTTTTCGAACTAGGCTCGGGGCGTGGCTAGAAAAATAGCGCGGTGCGTCCCGAAAGGTCCAAGACCAGGAGTAAGATTATTCGTCTATTCGATTTATGGTAAAGTGGATGAATTGGCTTGGTCTTATTGGGTAAGCTATACAACAAAGAACGTGAATTAGCTGACAAGTACATTTTTGATTGAGCAACCCCCCATGAAAGAGAGAAATCCCATCTTGATGGCTGGGCGTAAAGTAAAAAGTGTGTGTGTGGTGGTGTAAAGAGGAAAATGTAAGCCAAAAGAAAAGGAAACAAAAGATGAGTTTTTGGTGTGTATGTAGATGGATAGGTAGGTATGCAAAAGCCACAGATGACGATGCTTGCAACTCTCTGATCATATGCGATGCAATAATCCATCCGTTGAAGAAATTCTCTGGAAAGATAATAGTAATTGAAGATGCTGATGGATGGATGGATGGATGGATGGATGAATCAATGAATGAATGAATGCTTTCCAAAACACACCCTCGAAGTATGAATTGACCATTATCACACCTCACTTCTGCGTTATTATCAAAATGTGCGATGTCCCATGAATGTACCTTTCTCATCAAGTACACTCAGCAGTACAATCACACACTTTTTTTGTTCTAAACGCCAGAAGCCAGATAGCCAAGAGATACTATCGGTAAGAAGAAGTACAACCGCGGCCTGCACAGTACAATATATGTAGTCCAGTGAAGCCAGGCTCGAGATATATAAGGATACCCTCTCTGCAGCAATGATATAGATGAAGATCTCCCATATTGAAATGATCTTTTCTCTTTTCACTGTGCTATACGATGTGGGCAACTTATAACATCTCAACCTTGCACGTTGATATGCGGTCCCTTTCCGACCTCTCTATGCGCAAGCCAAAGCATGAAAGCTTCGTGTCTATGCAGATTGAGGATTCTTGGGGGGTGGCAATACAATATTTTGGGTAGGGGGAGGGGGAGGTAAACGTGTAGTTGTAGATAATTTGGCCAGCTTCAATTGCATGGCGTATCAAGATTTTGTGGTGTTGTGTGTATTCAAAGTGTTACCATACCCTTTTTTTGTCTTTTTTCTGAGGTCTCTCTGTCTGCTTTGCGCACTTAGATCTGCCCTTGTGAATATCTCTTCTAAAGTTATACACTCTTATGAGTGACCCAGCAGCCTTTTTCTTTTTCTTTTTCTTGTTCAAATCCGGTCACTTTTTTTTGTTCAATAATTAATTTGTACGATCATGAATCCTGATTAGAAGTAAAGTTGGCGCGTCCATGTGATAACCATCAAAGAGAAAATGTAATGGGACAGTTGATGAAATTGGGGGAAGAGGTGAAGAGGTGAAGAGGTGAAGAGGTGAAGAGGTGAAGAGGTGAAGAGGTGTAGAGGTGTAGAGGTGTAGAGGTGTAGAGGTGTAGAGGTGTAGAGGTGTAGAGTTGAAGAGTTGAAGAGTTGAAGAGTTGAAGTGGTGTGTTTGATGAAGAATTGGGTAACGGTGATGGTGTTGTTGATGAAGGTCGAGAGATAAAGTACAGAAGAGAAATCCCAATTTGATGGTGTTTTGTTGTGTATTGTATTAAAGAAAGGAACGAGAGATTGAAGGAATGAGCGATTGGGAAAGTCCTTTTTTTCGCTTTTTACTTTCGCCTGCAGAACGTTTCGCCGTACAAAAGAGAGACCCCCTTGTACCTGGATTTGATTTGATGTGATGACGCTAAAACATTCTTAGTTTAGATTCACATTATTGGACAGTATTGGACATTATTGGATACAATTCACCATGAGAGTTGATATTGATATTGATACTCTCATATCCTCATCCTCTCATGCTCATACTCTCATACCCTCACACCCTCATCCCCTCATCCTCTCACAGCCTCATAGTCTCATACCAACAAGGGAAGCAATTCACTAGGGAAACCTTCCTACCTACCTACCTCGTACCGACAACTTGAACGATAAGCTATCGCAAAAGTCGCAGATGTGTCCTTGAGTGAAAGGCAAACCATTCCATACCTTTCTTGAATTTCATCTACCTCATAATACTTTGATTATTGCGCATCTTAATCCTGGTATTACATGATATATTCTGGCCAATTTGGCTGAATCACAGCCTTGGAAATCAATAACAAATATGGCAACTTCACATAACTCACTCCGGGATCGTCAGATCAGTATGTAAATAAATTCCCCCCCCCGCCCCCCAATATTCTAGCTCTTTTACATACTTCGATACTGATCCATCTCTCCATAGGATCAATTGAGCGCATGCTAAATTTGAATCATGATTCCCCCGAATCTGCGAATGCCCACGATCAAACATCACACACTGGAATCGCCGTTCCATCAGTACCTATTCTAAATGAAGATGGAGAACCAATATGGAAGGTCTTGGTCTTTGACGATTTAGGACGAGATGTTATCAGTAGTGTACTACGAGTTAGTGACTTGAGAGCTTGGGGAGTTACAATGCATATGTATGTTGATGTGCGGGGAAGCAAGAGCTTCAATGTGACTTGAAAAGTACTGATGAAGTTAGGCATATTACAGCAAATCGACATCCTATTCCAGATGTTCCAGTATTATATTTGGTTGAACCTACGGAAGCCAACTTGAAGGGAATTACCAGTGATCTCTCGAAAGGTCTCTATTCTCCTGCCTACATCAACTTTCTCTCCTCGATACCCCGCGCATTATTAGAAGATTTCGCAAAGCAAACGGTGGAAGCTGGAACATCAGAAAACATTGCGCAATTTTTTGATCAATACCTGAATTTTATCGTGGGAGAACCGGACCTCTTTAGTCTTGGGATGAGAAAACAGAATACATATTGGGCATTGAACAGCGCAAAGACAAAGGATGAGGAATTGGACAACGTGGTTGATAGGATCGTCAGCGGACTTTTCAGTGTTATGGTCACAATGGGTAAGGTATCTGATGATTTTGTATTGGTGCTGAACTAATAATTTACAGGCGTTATGCCAATAATCAGATGTCCTCCTGGTGCAGCAGCAGAAATGATCTCTGCCAAACTCGATCGAAAATTGAGAGACCACGTCCTAAATTCAAAAGACAATCTGTTCTCCGGCCCCGCCAATCGTCAGTCTACCATTGCGCCCTCTGCTCGACCTGTTCTCATTATACTCGATCGAAATGTTGATTTAATTCCTATGCTGTCGCATTCCTGGACATACCAGTCACTCGTACATGATGTTCTCAAAATGAAGTTAAATCGAATCACCGTCGAGACACCAATAGATGAGGAAAATCCTGCAAAGGGTACAACTAAAAAGGCCTACGATTTGAATGCGAATGATTTTTTCTGGGCAAAGAATTCCGCTGTGCCGTTTCCACAAGTAGCGGAGGATATTGATGCAGAATTAATGCGATACAAGGCCGATGCAACTGATATAACGAAGAGGACAGGCGCTTCCTCCATAGAAGATCTTCAAAATGATACGAGTGCTTCAGCACAACATCTGAAGGCTGCCATTACCTTACTTCCCGAATTGAGAGAACGAAAAGCTGTGCTAGATATGCACATGAATATATTAGCTGGACTTTTAACCGGTATAAAGGATCGACAATTGGATAACTTCTACCAAATGGAAGAAAACATCATGAAGCAAACCAAAGCGCAAATGCTCGAGGTTATAAATGATGCAGATAAAGGCAAAGAACCAACAGATAAATTGAGATTATTTATCATCTGGTACTTGAGTACCGAACAAGAAATCACGAGGGCTGAGATGGACAAATTTGAAGAATCATTGAAGACTGCAGGTGCTGACACTACATCTCTGGCATATGTCAAACAGTAAGTCATTTATTCATTTGTTTTATTTAGTTGATGCGACTAACAAATAAATCAGAGTTCGCACCACAACCCGAATGACAATGCTCACTACAGCTCCTACCCCAGCTTCTCAACCACCAAGTACATCCGGCGATCTTTTCCGTGGTCTCTCTTCCATTTCTTCTCGCCTCACCACATCCCTTAAAGAAACTGGTATTACCACCAATTTCGATAATTTAATATCCGGAGTAAAGAATTTCCTTCCCGCAAACCGTGATCTTACTGTCACAAAAATCACAGAATCAATTATGGATCCTCAATCCGCTTCTAGTTCCGCAATAGCAAAAACGGAAGATTATCTTTACTTTGACCCTAGATCCGCAAATGCAAGAGGTACCGTACCACCAGCAAGCGCGAGCAGAAGAAATGAAATGCCAGGAAGTCTACAAGGACCGGGTATTACACCAAGTTTTGGTATGCGTAGACAAGGGTTCAGTGAAGCAATTGTTTTTACAGTTGGTGGAGGTAGTATGGATGAATATGGAAATTTACAGGAGTGGACGAGAAGGGTTAATAAAGAGGGAGGGGGAGGAATTGGGAAGAGAAGAGTGGTTTATGGAAGTACCGAGTTGGTTAATGCGGAGGAATTTTTGAGCGGGGAATTGGGAATGCTGGGTGGCGAATGTTCGTAGATTGAGTTGATGGATTTATTGACTTGATGTATCATGGAATGAAGAAAATCACACAGTTTGATGTGTGGAAATGAGAGGGAGAAGTGGTAAAAATAGCTGTATAGCAAGCGAAGCGAAATGTTTGAATGGAATATGATCTGATATGATATGCGTTACTTCCATCATTGGAGTTTTCTCTCTTCTTACAACCCCGTGCAGTCAGTAGTCAGTTATTCCAGGTGTTTCCTCTCTTTCGTATGTGGTTTGATGATCACTCTCGTGATGTCATTCGGATAGGAAAGTAGGTAGAGTAGGGTAGGTAGGTAGGTGTGTAGGTGTGTAGGTGTGTAGAAGAAAAAAATTAAGCGAGGTCCTTGATTTCAAGATGGTGGTGTTGTGTTGTGTTGTGTTGTATTGTTGTACTGTTTTTATTGTATTGAAAGTAGGAGTGGGAGGGGGAAGGGAAGGGGAAGAGAAAGAGGAAAAGGAAAGGAAAAGGAAAGGAAGAGGAAAGGAAGAGGGAAGTAAGAGAGAGTAAGTGTGGTGCTGATATTGATGGAGAGTGGAGAGGATTATGTTTGATTATTTGGTTGGTTGGTAGATTGTGTTGGCTTTCTTTTTGGGGGGGGGATTAATTGGACTGGATTGGGTATGTGTGTGTAGTGTATAGTTTTATATATATATATATATCTCTCTATTTTGTTTTGTTTTATTTGTTTTAGATGTTGATATGGTTTGTGTTTAGGCAAGGGGTTGAGTGATAGGGATTAGGGATTAGGGATTAGGGGGGGACGATTTTGTGTATGTATCTGTTTACCTAGTGGATACTGGGTAGACTAGTAGATAGTAAGTAGGTATCTTATAGGATTATAAGGAGGAGGGGGGAAGGGGATTTCAAAAGCTGAATCTAAAGGGAAAAAATGAAAGAACGATGATCTCGGAAAAACTACTCTATTTTCTAGATGAGATTTACAATCTCGTCTTTCTCCCATATGATATTATATCTAATATTCGCTGTAATGGGTATTTCCCAAAGGGGTTTGTGTGAAAATGTAGGATTTGGGGGGTGAGATGCACTTCTTCGGTTGTGAAAAGTAGATCGGAGGAGGAGGTGGAGTTTGTTTCACTTCTCAAAAACAACGTGCTGGAGGGACAATCTGGGTTGGATGAGTGGTTTCTTTTTGCGATGTATAGGTAGGTACCTAAGGAAAGGAAAGTTCTTTCTCGGTATCTTCTTCTCTTAAAATCTGTAGAATCTTGGACTTTCGTCGCACATCTTAGAGAAATCGTTCTGAGAATCTCAGGGTTCGTTTCTGGAGATGTGTAATTAGATTTTCTCCTTCTTTTTATTTCTTGTTGTTGTTTATATTGTGTGTTTTATATACTAAATAGACAGATATTGTAGGGATGATTTCTTTGAATATCTAGGTTTTCTCTTTTCAAGATATGTGATGAAATTGCTTCCTTTTTATTCTCTTTTTCTTTCGATATACACCTGCACTACATGATTCTATCCCCTTGTCTCGAATAGACTGATCGGACTTTTATTGTGTATCTCGAGATATTTGTTTTGAAAATCTAATAGTTCTTCTTTCAAGATGTGTAATAAAATATCTTCCTTTCTATTCTTTTTTCCTTTCAGTATTCATTATACAATTCTACCCCCTTCTCTCAAACAAATCTATTAGAATTTTGTTGCACATTTTGGGGATTTCGTTCTGAGAATCCAACAGTTCGGTTTTCAAGATATGCAACAACACTTAACTAATCTCCCTTCTACCCCCTTCTAGCCTTTTCTCGAACAAGTCTATTAGAATTTTGTTGCATATCTTGAGGAGTTTGTTCTGAGAATCCAATATTTCTGTTTTCAAGATGTATAACAAAACCTAATTATACTTCCTTCCATTCTTCCCCCTTTCTTTTCTTAAATAATTTGTAAAACTTTTGTTGCACATCTCAAAGAAGTTTGTCCTGGGAATCCAACAGTTCTTCTTTCAAGATATGCAACAAAATCTAACTAATCTCCCTTCTATCCCCTCCTCGCCTTCTCTCAAATAGATATATCAAAGTTCTGTTGCACATCTCAAAGGAGTTCCTCCTGAAGATCTGACAGTCCAGTTTTCAAGACGTGCAACAAAACGCAATCGAAAAAAAGAGATATACCTAGATACTTATCTCAAGTATCTCCACTTCACAAACCCAAAACCCCAAGAACTCTCATTCTCATTCTGAGATATCAACAAAACTCATCTCCCCAAACACATTAACAGTCCTTCCCTTCCCCTTTCAAAACAAACAACAAATCCTAACCGCCCCCCACACCCTTTCATGCCCTCTCCTTTCAATACTCACCCAATTTTTCCCCCAGCTGTTTCTCTTCCCTTTCTTTCAAATAGATCGATCAAATTTTCATTATCTTCGTATATCTCAAAACTCAACCCCCCCCCCCCCACGCCCCCCAAATCTCGGAGTTCGGTTTGAGAGATATGATAAACTTCGATTTTCATTACTTCTTCTCCTATATATATTCCTCTCCCCTCTTCTATCTCACACATACCTCGACTCACCCTCATCTTCAAACTCAAATATATCCTCCCTTCTGAATCCCAATCCCCAATCCCCAGTCCCCAATCCCCAATCCCCAACCCCCAATCCATCCTTCACTTCTCCAATTTCCTATACTCAAATTCAAGCTTCAAACTCAAGCTCAATCTTCAAGCTTCAAGCTTCAAGCTTCAAGCTTCAAGCTTCAAACTTCAAACTTCAAGTTCAAGCTCAAACTTCAAACTTCAAGCTCAATCTTCAACTCTTATATTTTCATTAAATCACTTCTTCATCAAATCCCCTCACCACCACCATAACCATCTCAAATTTCTCTACTTCAAACTTCAAACTTTAATCTTCAATCTTTAAACTTTAAACTTTATATCTCTCATCATACTCTATACCCTATACTCATCCCATCCTATCCCATCCTCGTAAATTCTCAAACCAATCTGATTACTCAATTCTCGCTAGCAATTTTATGACTTTGTACACTTACCTATCTAGGTATCTATACATCTAACGTCATATTCTCAGCAAAGAAGTCTTTATAAATCATAATACGTGTACGCACACCAATATCCATTATTATTTTCAGAAGTTGTCCAAGTATTTGTATTTGTATTATCCTATCCACGACCAACAAAAACAACCCCTAGGATCAATCTCTGAAAATCCCACCGCTACCCGTTACCTGAGCGAGCCAAATCCATTTTGTACTTTCTCTACTCAGTTCCCTCATTCAAAAATGACTTAATCCTTTTTATTAACCAACTTCAACAAGGTTGTGAAATCCGGAGTTCCTAATCCAGTCACTGGATCCCATCCCTTTGTCGCATTCCAACTAGCATATGGTACAAATGGAGCTGGTAAGCCGGAGTACACATCAGTTCCCGTGCATCCGGTGCTGCCTCCGTGAACAATATCGGTAAGACCTTTCTTGCCGATTGAGTAGAGCCAAGGATTGAGGAAACCGAGTGGTTTGCGACCGGCATTTAGACGGGCATTGTTGAGGAGGGAGATGATACCTGCGAAAGCTGGGGAGGATGCACTAGTAGGAGAGGATGTTAGTTGAGATGGAATGTGAGGAGAGGGGAGAAGAAATGAGAAAGATATAAGAAATCAGTCATACCTAGTTCCAGAAAGTAATTGATCTTCTGCAACTCCAGTGATAGAATTAACATCTCTGAGATATAATGTTAGTATGACAACTCACAAGCACCTTCATATGGAAAGAGAATACTAACACAACATGGAATCTAACACCTTGTGCCGCAACATCTGGGAAACCACGGCCCTTAGGATTGTAAAGACCCTTCCATCTAGAACCCAAAATCTTCAAGTATCCCTTAACAGCATCATCTTGATACGAAGGACGAGGCCATCTATCACTGAAACCACCCGAGGAGAAAGAAACTGCTGCTTCTGGTTCCACGTATCTAGTTCCTCCAACCGAAGTAACATAAGGACAAGCTGCTGGGAAAATAGGCAAGAATCGTGTAGTATTCTTTCCATCATTAGTTTGGCAAGCCGATCCTACACCGGTATCTCCAGAGGAGAAGAGAATAGATACACCTCTCATACCTAATTGACCAAACATTTTACACACGGTTTTAGAATAAGCTTCTGGAACAGATTGCTCATCTTCTCCGTATGAAGTTGTGATTGTTTGTGGCAATTGGTTGTTTGGGAGACTCAACATATAGTTAAGATAGTCCAAGTATGGCTCATTTTGATTGTCGTCTAATGATGGTTGATCAAGATCTGGAACGAGAATTCCTCGACCTCCGGTACTGTAGTAAGTAATATTGGTTTCGAATCCCAAGGCAGCAGCATATTGAATATCTAAATTCGCTTCTCCATCGTTGTTTGTCGAGTTTTGTGTATCCAAACCTCCATTGATGAGTGCATAGGAGAAGTTTTGGCTAACAGCATATGGAGCATATTTCTCCAAGAAAGCCTCTAGCCCATCATATTTTGCCCATTGGCCAAGGTATCCAGCGACCCCTAGACGTGACTCGGGATTTGCCTTAGCAGTGTAGTTGCCAATATTGTAAAGATCTCGAAGACATTGAGGAGTAATTGTAACATTGCAAGCAGTAGTATTGAGTGTTGGTAAAGAAAGAGTACCAAAGTCCTCACGGAATACTTGGCTGCGTTGTGCTCTAATTTGACCAAACCTGGTTGTGGGTTGAATCATTGTAATGTGACTCGAAACCTCTTTTGGGATGGAATATCCCAAAGTTCGAATTTGCTTATTGTGCTTTTGATCTTGATGAGCATAGTAATGGAAAGTGGTATTCAACATATCCTCCGCTTGCTTAATTGAAGTACGGAAGTTGATCCATTCTCCATCGTTGTGGATATTTGACTCGGAGATACCAGATTTCTCCAACCATGATAGAACGGCTTGAGTGGTTTGATCAGCTGGCTTGATGAATCGTTTAAGCTCTTCACGCTCAAGATGTTGACCATATTCAACATGATCAGGTGACGAAACGGCATAAAGCTTCTGTTCGAAAAGTTCATGATCTGGCTGCTCCAAAGCAATTCGAAGCTTGATTGTTTTGTATGGGCGAGGTTTCTCGAGTTGAGCCCAACCTTGCGGGATTTCGCGAAGCGATTCCAAGAGCTCCATGGAAGACTCGCATGCAGCAAAGCTACATACTGCCAAACCAGAAATCACGCGAGAGAACTTCATCTTGATCTTGGAAAGCTGGTGTGTTAGTAATATTGTATCCCCCTTTTGGTAATGGTGATCAACTCACGATATTGAGCCCTAGAAAGGACTATGAAGATGTATCAACAAGAGAACACCAGGAAAATCAGAGGTGTCGAAGTTGGACTTGAAAGAAAGGAAGTGATCAACGAGACGGGAATTGCTTGCCTTTTGTACTCAATCATACTTTGTTGATCGCCTTCGCCTTCGGCTCAATAGAAGAGGGGAAGATCGTAAAAAGTATTGTTATCTCATTCACCTAATGTAAGCCAAGAAAGATGGGAAGTATATGTTACAAAAGAGGCAGGTGCTATCGGCCGAATCTCTTGGTCAAATGGTGCCATTCGTCGTTCTCAGAGATCCAATTGAGTCTATGATGGTTGGAATTTACTGAATTTCACATCATTAAGGTTAAACTCTATCCTTAAAAGCTGCCCCTTATCAATCTATCATTGTCGTGGTATCGCTCCCTCCAGAAACATAGGATGAGATTGACACCAGACGCAAACATATACTTTGGTTCCTGATCTTGTCCATCTTGTCCATCATGCCATTACTTGATCTCAGCTTACCATTCGGCTTGGCCTGCATGTTCGACACGGTTTGGATATACACTTATGCTCATGTCCTGCATTTCACTCGAAATGTAGCCGATATGAAGTTGTACAACTTTATCACCATCCGGATTCGGGTAGTATCCCCGCCTTGTCCCAACAGTGAACGATGCACCGCGCCTTGGTATTTACACACAACTCCTGGAATCGATGCAGGTATCCCACCATTGTGATTGGATATTCCATTTACCAGCCTTGGCTGACATTGTGAACATGTCGAATTGATAAGTAATCTTACCATTGATTGGTTTCTTATCTTGCACCTGCATCTGCGGTAAATGAAGGAAAGATATGCGGGGAATGTGTCAAAGGGAATGAATGGATGAATGAATGAATGAATGAATGCATGGCCAGCTTCACGATCAATTTGGAGTTGTATTATTTGATGATCAATTGATGAATGAAAGTTGGGATGTGGTGGAAATTATGTACTTCGTAGGTAGAAATGAAGGAGTGATAATCGAAATAAAAGATATCGGCATCGGAGAATCCATTTCGGATCCCAACGGTCCCAACGATCGGGTGGCTACAGCTTGATCATCAAATCAAATTCTTCTTCGATTCAAGATATTCATTCGAACACTTTCATATCCAACAAAGAGCCTCAAAAAGTACTCGAGCACATCTACAAAAAAAACTTCAATATCTATCAAAATGTCTACAGAGCCGATTGCAGTCTTGTTCGTCTGCTTGGGAAACATTTGTCGTTCAACCATGGCGGAGGGAATCTTTCGATCCATGGTTTCCCAGGGTCCTTACGCATCCTTGATATCGAATGTTGATTCATGTGGTACCTTCATTCCGGTTAATATTTCCTTCATATATTTTGAGATTAATTTTTCGATGTAGGAACTGCAGCCTATCACACTGGATCTTCCCCAGATTCCCGTACCATGGCTACGCTGAGAGAGAATGGAATCTGTGACTATAAGCACAAGGCTAGAAAGGTAAGCTTTATTTGATACATTCATCACGCTGCTGGTTGAAACTTTGTTTATTGACAGCTCGTCTAGGTTTCTATCAATGATTTCAAGAATTTTGATTATATCTTTGCTATGGATAGCAACAATCTTGAAGATCTTCTCTCCTTGAAAAGGAGAACGGAGGGTAAAGCAAAAGTTATGTTATTTGGAGAGTATGCAGGAGGTTCTAGCCCCGAGGAAGTAGATGATCCTTATTATGGTGGGAATGATGGATTCAAGGCTGCTTATGAACAATGTACGAGGTTTTCCAAGAATTTCTTGAAGTCGACTTTTCCGGATGTTGAGAAATGAAGGGGATTGGATGTTTTGATGCCATGTATATATGGATAAATGTATGGAGAGAAGGATAGAGATCACCATTATGTGAATGCCCATTAGTGCATGTATTAGTGAGGGATGCAATTTGACTTCCTGAGAAGCTTTTCACTATCATGATGACATGCATGGGAAAAGTCTTGGGTTCATAATGATTTTTATGTCATGATCAAAATGTCGGTGAGAATATCATGGATTTCCCATGAGAAGATGGGGTTAAGTGTCTGTCACCATAAACTTTCTCTCAAAGAAACAGTGTCAAGACGAATAGCAACCGCATCCTCGGGAATCAACAAAGTCTGAAGCATACCAAGTACGAAGTAGAGATACCTTTTAACGTTTTCACATATATGACATGATTACCTATGCGCATAAAGGCTGACAGATATATATTGACACGACCGTTGAAGCAAACTCCCCCACCATGGAATGCCCCACTGGATATTACTCGAATGATGAGCCTCCAAGAAAGCAAACATGGACTGAAAGAGTTTACGATGTTACCAAAATGCATTGCCAACATTCAACAGCTGAAAGGAAGCTGCATATACGTACGTGACCTTGATTCGTATTTGCCATCGTCCGAACCACTTACAGCCATGATAGATGATTGAACGCGAATGTTTCGACATCTCAGCCACCATGTCCAAGAACTTGAGAAACCTGAGAAACCTGAGAAACTCGAGATTTACTCTATATAACCCGTGAATGTATGATGAAGGCGGAGTTAGGTATGAATATAAAGCATATAAAGCATGAATGTGACGTCGGGAAATCGGTCAAGTCGATCGATGACATTTGAATTCATACGGACCCGGTAGATAGATGCTTGAACATTTCTACTCAGCCTCAAACGTAGGCTTCCAAACATTGTACCCCCAAAAGCTTCCGGCTCAAAGGATCTCTCTCTCACCCATGGCATGGATCTTTGAAGTACCGATGGTGGCATCTCTTGCATAGCCGCATCTGTGTATTGTCCCCAAAAGGCTGTGTATGAAAGTGTAAATGATGATAGATTGATTCGTTGGAAGGAAGGAGAATGTGAAGTCTTCCAAGGTTGTTGCGCTGCGGTCCCTTGCTATGTGCACGTGGGTGGTTGAATGCATTTGGTTCTAGTGAAGTTTCTATTTTGAGACCACCGGTGGACAATTTTTAGTTCTGACCTACCTGGTAGTTCTTGGAGCGACGTGTTTCCCTAGACTCGTAGTATGTAGGTAGTGCAGCGCTTCGAATGCTGATGATTTGACAAGGAGATCCTTATGAGCCACGATTAAGAACAAGAGGCTGTCTAATATAGATTCCGCTTTTTTGGTGAGAGAAGAGAGGAGAGAGGAGAGAGGAGAGAGGAGAGAGGAGAGAGGAGAGAGGAGAGAGGAGAGAGGAGAGAGGAGAGAGGAGAGAGGAGAGAGGAGAGAGGAGAGAGGAGAGAGGAGAGAGGAGAGAGGAGAGAGGAGAGAGGGGAGAAGAGAGAAATGAGAAATGAGAAATGGGAGGCTGGGTAATTTGGAACAATATATGGAAATATACGAGTACTGGTATGGAAATATATATCAAATAATGTAATTAATTATATTCTTATTACAGTAAAACCTCTCCATAAGGATACCGGTTTTTGTAGTCTTTTTAAGGATATATAGAGGTATCCTTATATAGAGGTTCCGCTTAATCCCGATATAGTAATAATTTTCTTCCGATTAGTCCCGATCGGGCCATTTCCGTGACATTTTTTGGGTTTCAATTGAATCTTTTTAAAATCCGGATATATTAGATAGCCAATTCTAACAATTCTATTAGTCTAATAAGGATATATGTAATCCTGGGACCGGAAATTATAAGGATATCCTAATAGAAAGGTTTTAAGGATATAGGTTATTTTTAGCTTTAAAAATTTTTGGGATTGAAAAATATATCCTTATAGAGAGGTTATCCTTATAGGGGGGATCCTTATGGAGAGGTTTTACTGTAATTATATTCTTCTAAATTCGATACCTTGCTTGATTGTAGATCTTTATCTCTCCCGATCCAAGATAATCCTTAATTATCCAATCTTCTCTCTTCTCTCGACTCACGAGCCAACTTACCCAGCGTCATTTCGTCGAGGGGAGGGATATCTGCTCCGTGCTATCCAAAACACCCAGACTCACCCACTATCGATATCTGATGATATGAAACCCGAGAACTGTGAATGTATCACTACTACACTCCTACACTCCTACACTCCTACACTCCTACACTCCTCCTCGAGGACTAGGTAGATACAAGATAATCACCACCATGCACGAAAGGTACAAGGGATTTTCAAGGATTACTTTGCCTTGGCAACCACTTTCTGATCATCCACTCTGTTTACAATCCCTACCAAATTTCTAAC
Organism: Botrytis squamosa; assembly: GCA_014898485.2. Lineage (NCBI taxonomy): Eukaryota > Fungi > Ascomycota > Leotiomycetes > Helotiales > Sclerotiniaceae > Botrytis > Botrytis squamosa. Next base: position 481,493 of record RCTC02000009.1, read on the forward strand.
ATCCTTTTTAATGCGCGGCCCTCCTCAAGGTGAAACCAGCTCTCTCACAAGCACAAAATTCCATCTTACTCGGTTCAACCTAAGCCAAAAAAAATATTGGCATCTCTTCTAAACTCTGTCTTTGCTGCTTTCGTATCTTCGTATCCTGACTCTCAGGGCATAAGGAAGGAAAGAATAGGGGCGAAGGAAAAGTTAACTCTAACCCTACGCATCAACATAGTCCATCTGCAACCTTGCACATCTCACTTAGAGGATTGACGGCAAGACATTCCCAACTGAGCTTGAGCCCATCGCAAGGAACCTCATTTTGCTCCCACGCAATCCCCTTCACCCCACAGATCTCATCACAAATAGGACGGTTAATTTGATACATCGATACCATGTCCTATAATCGATTAGGTATGTCCTCCTATCTAATTTCGCACATCTATTCTCCACCTTCCAAGCACACATTATCCGAGTTTCGCGTGGTGATAGCAGTGAATGATTCTCAAGATTGGATTCAAATCGTGTTGTTGTCTTGAAGACCATTCACGTCGGCCAGTGTATCCAGTTTTGCGGCGCATAGCAACCAACACGAAAAGGCACAATCAAGTTGAACTCTGCTGCGCAAGAAGGATTCCTTGATGGAACACTGAATCACTTTAAACATTCAATTTACCTCCTGCTACGGCAAACATCATTTCTTCTTGTGGGGAGGAATATCTACAAAATACACACTTTTGTTTGTTTACAATAAGCCTTTCTAATATTCAACTTACACAGATCCGACGGGCCAAGGCCAAGACGATTATTACAATATGAATAATAGACATCAGTCGCCGCACCCTCAAGGGTACCAACTAGAAGATGCGCCATATGGAAGACCACATACTACCTCACCCGGTCCTGGAATGCAGAATCTCGAGATACCCATGGGTCCTGGAGCACATAGAGTTGGAACACCAAGTGATCAATTGCAAGCTCAACCATCTGTAAGTACATATTTGGGCGTGCCTTGTGTCTGCAGAGAGATATGATTATAGCTAACATGTATCATACAGTATTCGGTCGAACATTTAGATTCAAACCAATACCATCAGCGCATGCCCCTCAACCCCAGTCAAAGCTACGACTCGGAATATTCTCTAGATCCTAACGCGCATCACGATGCCTACTACCAACCTCCATACCAACCTTCTCCTCATGAAGAACATCCTTTACATAATTACCCCCCAGCCCAAGACCCATACTACAATGACGATGATGACCATCAACCGATTCTACAATCGCATGAACCTTATGGGCCAGATCCGCACTCAGCTAGTGGCACCGATTACAAAGGTGGTTATGACGGGGCGGGACAATCTCCATCTGCGACACCTGTACCTGCGTTGAGAAGATACAAGACAGTTAAGGAAGTCCAACTGTTCAATGGAAATCTCGTACTTGATTGTCCGATTCCTCCTAAGCTTTTAAATCAAGTTAATCATGCACCACCGCCGGAGAGAGATGAGTTCACACATATGAGATACTCAGCCGCAACATGCGACCCCAGTGAGTTTTTCGAGGAGCGCTTTACATTGCGACAAAAACTCTTTGCAAAGCCTCGGCATACAGAACTCTTCATCGTTGTCACAATGTATAATGAAGATGATGTATTGTTTGCTAGAACAATGCACGGAGTATTCAAAAACATTGAATTTATGTGCACTCGCAAAGATAGTAAAACATGGGGAAAGGATGCTTGGAAGAAGATCGTAGTGTGTGTGGTCAGTGATGGACGTGCTAAGATCAATCCAAGAACAAGAGCTGTTTTGGCTGGTTTGGGAGTTTATCAAGATGGAATTGCAAAGCAACAAGTTAACGGCAAGGATGTGACAGCACATATCTACGAATATACAACTCAAGTCGGAATTGCTTTGAAGAAGGATATTGTTACACTCACACCAAAACAGCAACCCGTTCAATTGCTTTTCTGCTTGAAGGAAAAGAATCAGAAAAAGATCAACTCTCACAGATGGTTCTTCCAAGCCTTTGGTAGAGTACTCGATCCTAACATTTGTGTACTCATCGATGCTGGTACAAAACCAGGAAAAGACTCAATTTATCATCTGTGGAAAGCTTTTGATTTGGAACCACATTGTGCAGGAGCTTGTGGCGAGATCAAAGCTATGTTGGGTCCAGGAGGAAAGAACTTGATCAATCCATTGGTTGCCACCCAGAATTTCGAGTACAAAATGAGTAATATCCTGGACAAACCTCTTGAATCGGCATTTGGATTCATTTCGGTGTTACCAGGTGCTTTTTCTGCATATCGATATGTTGCGTTACAGAACGATAAAACTGGAAATGGACCACTGGAAAAGTACTTTGCAGGAGAGAAAATGCACGGAGCAAACGCTGGTATTTTCACTGCCAATATGTACCTTGCCGAAGATCGTATTTTGTGTTTCGAATTGGTATCGAAGAGAAATTGTCACTGGATCTTACAATACGTCAAGTCTGCTACTGGAGAAACCGATGTACCGGATACAATGGCCGAACTAATTTTGCAACGTCGAAGATGGCTTAACGGAAGTTTCTTCGCTGCTATCTATGCTCTTGCTCATTTCTATCAAATTTTCCGAAGTGATCACAGCTTTTTACGAAAAATTATGTTCTTGATTGAATTCACATATCAAACAATTAACATGATCTTCGCTTGGTTCGCTCTTGGTAATTTCTTCTTGGTCTTTCACATCTTGACTACATCTCTCGGAAGTGCTGACTTGCTGGGTAATGTTGGTGTAATTCTTGGTGTTGTTTTCGAATGGCTTTACTTGTTTACGCTTTTGACCTGTTTCATTCTGGCGCTGGGAAATCGACCTCAAGGAACGAACAAAGTTTATATGTCTATGGTTTATTTCTGGATCATCATCATGATGTGAGTATTTTCCGCTTTTTCTAATTTCTCCTACTGACTGGAATAGATACCTAATGTTTGCTTCGATTTTCATCACGGTTAAATCAATTCAAACTCAACTTGCGAAAGATCAATTCAATTGGACAGATATCATCAAGAATCAAATCTTCTATACTCTGATCATTTCTCTCGCCTCGACTTATCTACTCTGGTTCATTTCTTCCTTTTTATTCTTCGACCCATGGCACATGTTCACATCTTTCCTTCAATATCTTCTTCTCACCCCAACATATATCAACATTCTCAACGTTTACGCTTTCTGTAACACTCACGATATTACATGGGGTACCAAAGGAGATGACAAAGCCGAGAAACTTCCATCTGCTGTGCTCAAAGCTGGTGGTAAAGTCGATGTCAACATTCCCACTGACGATGGTGATCTCAACGCTCAATATGAATCCGAAATGCGGAAGATTCAAATCAAAGCTCCGCCTGAGAAACGTGAATTCTCGGCTGAAGAGAAGCAAGAAGATTATTACAAATGGTTCAGATCCTCAGTAGTGCTGTTCTGGTTGGTTTGTAATTTTGCACTCACGAGTGCGGTGCTTAGTACAGCGGGCTTGGAGAATATCGATACGAGTACTGATGATACGACGAAGAGTACGATTTACATGGCTGTGGTTTTATGGAGTGTGGCAGGATTGAGTTGTTTTAAGTTTATTGGTGCGATGTGGTTTTTGATTGTCAGGATGTTTAGAGGTGTTTAGTGTTCTGGCGGAAAGAGAGACGAGGGAGGAATGGGGAGAATGTGGTTCTGAGAATGGAGGGTTAAAGATATGAATGCACTGGATATGCAATGAATGAATAGGATAGGATAGGACAAAGATACCCCAGTTAGCGGAGGTGGATGGGGGAGATGGTACATACAAAATGTATGTACTTGCGTGATTTTACCATTTTTTATTTCTTCTTTTTATGATTCATTAGGAGCGAGGGGATTTGGGAATTCTTATGATTGCATGACTTTATTACTTGGTCTCTTGTGAAGAGAAAAGGGGTGATATTTTATATTTATAGAATGGAAGGAGTTTTGGGGGGTAGAGATGAGATGGGGGTGAGGGTTGTGGATGAGGAAAGGGTAGTCTAGAATACTAGGAGAAAGATTTTAGAGAGATGATGAAGGGGGTATGAATATGAAATACGAAATATGAAATATAAATAACAAACCTTTTTTGAAATGATGTTTTGTGTGTGTGTGTATTTAATCTGTGGTGTGGAGTGTGGGATGTGGCATGTGGCATGTGGTAAGCGGGAAGTAAAACTTAGGTAAGGTGAATGCAGATAGGGGAAGACAGATAATAGGGAGGAGATCCTGCAAACTTAGTATCTAGTAATTCTTGGATAGTTGGGTAGATTGTGTAGTGATATACATAGGTAGGTCGTTAGTTAGGTAGGTAGGTCGTTAAATAGTTAGATAGGTTGTTTAGTTAAAGTTTTCGAAGGTTTGGAGTGCATGATAACCTTATGGGAGTGGGGTTTAAGTCTCACTACTCGGTTAACCGAATCGAATCGAAGGTCGAAGGGAAGTGTCCTTAATTTTTAGAATGTTAAATGGTATGGATCCCCTGATACATACATACTTGTATAAACGAAAATGATTTGTGTGTGAATTATGATATCATTTACGAATCATTTATCTACCCGATACTTGGTATCTGATCGGTTTCTATTTTACCTTTTGAGAGATTTATATACTTCTTTAATCGATTGCTCTTTGTATCCCCTCGAATACTTTACCTATATCTGATTACTTAGTAATTCATCAACCACCACCACCAACCCGCCCTAAATTCTCCCCGGGTTCGACATCGTAATGTACTCAACCCCAAGCCCTACCCCCAAACCAACCCATCTCATCCTGCTCACCTGCCACGCCATCTATGTTTCCGGACCCCCAGAGCTCGAATCGTCATGGCTGCTCGCTCCTTTTCAAAAAGAGGGGAGGGAATGGATGACGTTTATTAAGCATGTTATGCGTGCGGCAGAATTATGGAAGGAGGATGAGAACAGTTTGTTGGTTATTAGTGGGGGGTGTACGAGGGGAGAGGTGCAGAGGAGTGAGGCGAGGGGGTATTTTGAGGTGGGGGTGGAGAGGGGGGTGTGGGGAGTGGGGGATTTGGTTCGTGAGGTGGGGATGGGGAGGGGTGGGGGGAGGATTGTGTTGGAGGAGGAAGCGTTGGATAGTTATGAGAATTTAGTGAGGGGGTTGGTGGCTTTTTGGAGGGGGACGGGGGGGTGGCCGGGGAGAATTGAGATTGTGAGTTTGGGGTTTAAGAGGGGGAGGTTTGAGGAGTTGCATTGTGGGGTTTTGGGGATGGGTTTTAGGTTTAGAGGGGGGAGGAGACAGGAAGAGGTTGGGGATGAGGATGGGGAGGGAAAGGGGAGAAGAGGGGGTGGGAAAGGGGTGGAAGTTATTTTTGAAGGAATCAATCCTGAATTTATGGACGAAGAGAGTGAGGAGTTTGATCGGGAGAAATACGAGGATACGGTGAGGGGGGAGAGGGAGAGGGGATATGGGGAGTGGAAACGAGATTTGTGGGGGACGGGGAGGGTGTTGAGGGGGAAGAGGGGAGGAAGAGATAAGTGGGGTATTGAAGGGCAGGAGAGAAAATTGTTTAAGAGTGAGGAGGAGAGAATGAGGAGTGGAGTGAGTACGAGGTGGTTGGACGAGGGTGAGGGGGTGAGGAGAGAAGAGGTGATTGACGAGGGAGGAGTTTTGCCTTGGAATTGTTAGGGTGAATGTGGTCATATAGCCAGAGTAGGTAGGTTTGTGGGGTCTGGGATACAGGAATCTGTTTCTTTTCATCATTTCTACGATTTCGAAATTTGAGATGCAAAATTTTCAAGTTTATTTGTGATGCTATGCTATTCACACTGCGAGGTTGTTCCTTTGTTTAATACGAACTATCTCTTCAACTCGGCGGGTTGGAAGTAATTCTATTCTTGTGAGAAGTTTTCATAGAATTGTGGTCTCGCTTCTTTTTTGTTGTTTTATGTTTTTTTCTTGTTGCGAGGGGGAATTTGTGGATGGATAGATGGATGGATGGATGGATGATCATACTATTTTCCGCTCGGAAGATTGAGAATAGGTGGATGGGGAAAGGGAGTATGCAAAAGGAGTTTATAATGACACTTTTTATACTTCCTACCTACCTACCTACCTACCTACCTTTACATCTTACTCCAAATCGTGTATCAAAGGGTATTTAGATATAGATGTATAGACACGCAACGAAACCTTGTTTTGGAAGCTCGGAAAGGATGGTTTTCAGTTTGAGCCTTGAGGATCTGGTTTGGTTATTATAGGTGGGAGTAGGATGATGGGTTATTGGTTGTATGGTTGTGTAGCTCTTTGGTTTGGGATATGGGATATGGGATATGGGGTGCTTGTTTATGTTGTTTTCTTTTGATTCGTAGGGGAAGTAGTTGGAAGGGGGAAGAGAAGAAAAGAGAAGAGAGTGAGAGAAAATAGAGATATATATAACAGATCTTGAGGATTTCTTGAGTTTTGAGCGATGGCTGGAAATTGAGATGGAGAGTTTACTTCAGTTTATTTCATTTTCATATTTATCTTTATCTTGAGTTTATTGATCTGGATAAATTGGCATTCTAAAAGAGTCTCGTTGAGATATCACTAGATAGTTGGCTAGGTAATCTCTTTCACTGGTGGTGTAAAGATTATCTAGTATCTAGAAAGGAGAGCGAGAAAATTTGAGCTTGGAGTCAGCGCTAGATGCAGTCTACTTTTTATGGCAGGAACTCTTCTACGCGAAAGGATATAAAGAAGTGTGTATCAAAAGGGAGATTGCCTTTCTCTGTTCAAAATTTACACTCGATTTACGTGGAGAAGCTTGTTGTATTTCGGAGGGTTGTTCAAACAGGAATAATACATCTACCTAGTAGTATCTCCCAAAATAAATCGAAGTTTCTAGTATAGCAAAATGTATACTCGCAGCTTCAATGGGTTTGACAGTCGTTCTTTCCTTATTTGCACTTTTCGGTGCGAAGAAGATGATGTAAGAATAGAACCTCGAAACTTGGTGATGCAGATATAGAGCCTTGACTACTTCTCCTCTCTCTTTTCCTTTCTTTTCACTGATAGGCAATATGTATATACGGTACCAAAATTCTCAATTCTAGTTAGGTGATACAACTCTACATCATCTTCTCTCACACTTTGGCCTTTGGCATTGAATTCGCGCTTGTCTACTCTCTCACATCCACCTACTCACTCACTCTCACTTGGAAAATGCTCAGCAGTAACGTCCAGCCAATATTAACTCACTCGTCATCCATTCAAGCTCGCTTCACTTGAGGTCCCTCAACCTTTGGAGTTGAACTATGTTCTTCACTTAGGTAAATCGAACTCCTTAAGCATTCTCTTAATCCTTCTGAGATATGTATGGGAGCTCTCTTTGCTAAATCAGACGATAGTACCTAGTTATATGATTGTTGTTCTGTGTGAGTATGATACTTTTCACTCCATGCTTTCCTATTCAATATTCATCCTCTCTTTCTCTGTCTATAACCTCATCTTGTTCAGTCTAAGTGTCAGCTGATCATCTTAGATATCAAGGCATGATCCATATAACCACAACCAACTACCATCGAGAATTCACTTTCACCTTTTCACTTTAGATTAGAAAAAGCTCAATTTCGGAATCGGTAACTGTACCGGCCAATATTTAAACCGCTCTAGGTATTTAAATCTCAACCTTCTACCTCGTGTTATAAAATTCTTAACCCATCAACTGCACAACCATCCTCAATACGAAATCCGCACCAAAAACCTTTTATACTTTATCCCTTGAGAAAGAACCAATCAGCACCACACACATCTCATCACATTATATCAAATCTACAGAAATGTCCGCCGTTAAAAACGAAAGCGCATCTCCTTCTCGTTCAAATTCCATTCCACCATACATATCTGACTCGGAACCCGAATCGGTTTCACTTTCTCCGCCGGGAGATGATGGAAGTCGTCATGATGAGCGCGAGTTTATGAGTGGATATACTCGTTCTTCGTATCGAGATGGACGTGGATATAGAGGTTCTTCTGGCCATAGTCGGGTTGAACGACCGGGTGGAGATGATGATGAGAATGAGAATGAAGGCGAGGATGAGGATGATGAGGGTCTGAATGGATATGGGGATGGGTATGGTGGAAGAGAGGATGATGGAGAAGATGATGACGAGGAGAGAGATGACAACGAGGAGGACGAGAACGAGAACGAAGATTCCGACCAAGAAATTAAAAACGAGGATTCATCAGAACCAGAACTCGAACTCTCAATCGAGATTGACGACATGCAAATGAACGTTCCCCATACCCAACAAATCCTACTTTCAGACATGGAAGGTTCAGAACACGAACTCGAATCCGACAGAAACTCTACCGCATCTGAAGATTGGCGCCACATGAACTTTACCCAAGAAGATGAAATTGCTACTCTCACTCTTCCTGCCAAAGAAGAAATCGCGGCTACCGTTGAAGAGGAACTTCAAAAGCAAATATATAAATCTGTTCAGGAGGAGAAAATCCGTCAAGATATTGCTGCTGCCAATAATAAACCTGCTCCTGATCCCAGTCCCACCATTCGAATTTTAGCCATCGGAACAGATATGTGCGAGGAATTTATGGAAAGCATATGTCCGGATGTGAAATTGATTGGAATAGGAAGATTGGATGGATGGATGTTTTGTGTTGATGAGAAGGTTGAGGGAGTATGCTGTTATCGAAATATCGTACCGGATTCGGACTTGATGAATGAGGAAGAAGAAGCAGAGTATAATACTGTTGACAAAGTCGTCTATGGATTGATATGGGAAATTCATGAAAGTACACTTTATACACTTCTTGAGATGAATAAGAAGGGATGCGAACCTCAATTTGGAATGGCGCGAGTGGATGTTGTTAAATTGGAATGCGAAAGTTTCGGACGCGCGTTTGGGATGGGGTGGGGATTGAAGAGGGGATTGAAGGAGGTAGGGGTGGAGAAGGATGTGGTGATTTTTACGGGAACACCTGGGGGCATGGGATTGGGCGAGGGATATAATGAGGGGGTTAATAGGGGAATTATAGAGGGGTGTATGAGAGGGATTCCGGATGAGTGGGTGGAGAGTGATGTGAGGATTTGGGTGCAGTATCCTTATGTTCCAGTACCGATGAAGTAGGGGGTGAGGTATGAAAAGTTTGTTGCGAGGAAATTTGAAGGGAGCGAGAAGAAATTTTAGAAAGACACATGAGGAAACTTCCTCTGGAGTGGGGTCTAGAAAAGTTAGGTATGCTTCGTACAATAATTTCGCAAGCTGGTTTGAGGATAATCTCAGGTATATGCCATGCCATTTTATGATTGGAGAAATGGAAGAAGTGTAGACTTAGGCTTTGAGGTTTATGACGAACATACTACTTCTGCCCGTTTCTGAGTAGATATGGGAGGAGCATCTTCTTTGATGAGAATATTGAATGGCAGGGGATTAGTTTAGAGTGTGTCTACACAGGCTAAAAACGATTGATAATTAATCACTTATACTTGTACAACCATTCTCTTGAATGTTGGGGAAAGCAATTGTGACTTCACTACCTAGTATATAGCGATGTGCGAAACGAAGTGGTACAAAACTTGACAAAGAGAGAGGTGCTAGTACAACTGGTTTAAATTTCAACGAAAAAGATAGACGGATAGTTAAAAGAGTCAATCTACCTAGGAGGTATCTCTATCTGTCAAATCCCACGGTATCGCCTAACAATCCCCCTCTTTCACTCTCCTCGCTACTCCCCCTTGTTCCTACCCATCCACGAAACTTAAATCTTCGCCTGACTACCCGTAGCCTCTCGCATCTTCCCAGCCAGCGTCTCATTCACAAATTTCACCGTATCACCCAGCATGTCCTTACTAAAGGCATGACCGACACCCGGATAGACTCTATCATCCAGGAACAAATCTCCCTCTTTCCACCACCCTGTGTGCGGATCGGAGGCCTTCTTGAGAAAGTGGAGAAAGGGCGCGGAACAGTGATAGGGGACTAATTTATCGTCGGCGCCCGAGCAGACCAGGATGCGTTTGTGGCTGAGTTTTTGCGTGAGCGTGGGTGTGTAGAGGGATGGGGCTGAAGGGGAGCTGGAGGGAATGGGCGTGCTTTCGAAGAGGATGGATGCCGGGTCCCATTTTTGGAGACTGCGTATCAGGGCCGGGGGGAAGTCTTTGCTTCCCTGGAAGGAGATGCCGGGGGGCGAGGTGGATGTGTAGGTGGGGAGTTTGGAGAGACGCGCTCGGTCGGTCATTATTCCTGGGTGGGTGTTAGTAGGGGTTGAGTGGCAGGTTGGTTTGTTTGTTGTGTGAAAAGTATGTGTAGAGGATTGTCTTATGTAGAAGCGAATCTGCTTTTTCCTTCTTCGCTTGACTCCATTATCGATAGTGTTTACTGCTTGCTGAGGGGGGTTTGGTGATATTATGGGTTTATTGGGTAACTATTCCCACATTGATCTTGAGATTTCAACCTTCGCATCAACGTTGGGAGGATAATTCTTGATCGTTTTTGGATGAGCTTGGAAATTTTTCTTCCCAAATGCATAGCTCACTTGAGGATCTCCTCTTCTTCGTACCAAAAATGGAAACAGCTTATCTCCGGATACTCTGGTAAATCAAGTCTATGATAAAGTGTAGCGTGAAGACGCACATGTTCATGCGACATGTCATAAGTCATTTGAGTTCTAATATTTATGAAAGCAGACTTACGCAGGTAATCAGGGCATCCAATAATCACAACACCAGCCGTGACTCTTGGATCAGCAAACAAAACTTGCCATGCTGAATGACCTCCGAGAGAGATACCCAAGACCAGATGTTGGTCGATGGAAGGGGAATCTCTGGTGTTGAAGATGTAGGAAGGTAGATGATCTATCAGGAGACTTGTATCCATTGCCGTTCCATGAAATATACTACGCTGCATGAGCCATTTTCAATCCATGCACGAATACTACAAGGTGTCGAACCTGAACATGTCTTGAGCATGAGTCTCATTACCATCTCTCCACGATTCATTTGCTAAAGCATTGACTTCTCTGCTCCCGTGATTTCTTTGATCAAACGCAGCCGCGATCAAACCAACCGTTCGATTGGAACCTGATTGTTGATTCCACTCTTGAATACAAGTCGAAGCTACATTTTCCATGATTTTCTTGGTTTGGAGTCGTGGGTGGAGAAGCCAGAGACAGGATATGGATGTACATGATGGGGATATTTCCTCGAGCCCATAAATGGTTGTTAGGATGCCAGCGATGTGAAAGGTTTTTTCCGATATGGATATAGCTGGAGGAGCATTTTCAAGGGGGTTAGGGGTAGCCATGATGTTTGAAGCGAATCCTGATGTATACTCGAGGACTAGGTAGGTGTAGGTAGGTATGTATTGAAAGCTAGATGGGGAAGCGAACACTGGTTTGAACAAAGCTATGTATTACATTACGCTCGGATGAGAAGATTGTCAAGGTTAATAAGGTGTGTAGGTAGGATAAAAGAAAGAGTGGGGTTTGTGAATGCAATGCAAGATCTTTTTAATCTTTCAGATCTTCACTCCACTTACTCATGGCAAGGGAAGGGGTCTATCTGGTTGGATGAGTCAATGTAATAAGTGGTGTATAGATGTTTCCTTCGTCTCCCTGTGTCTTCCCCAGATATGTTTCTATTAGGTAGGTAGGTAGGTAGGTAGTTGAGGATGGGAATGATGATTAAATGAGGAGATTTTGTAGAGAAATACATATATGTATACATATATATACATATATCTATTACCTGTGTATATATACTATGTGCTATCACCCAATACCAATCCCAGGTGTATCTTTTTCTAGAAGACGAAGAAGGCGCGGCAAATGTCAAATGGCAAATGGCAAATGGTAAAACGATTTAAAGGGGATCTACGGTGTACGGTGACCCCTAGTCAAACGTCATTTCCTATGTATCTAACAGTAATCCCTGGGAGATTGGCTCCCTATTTTCTGTGAAATACCACCCTGGAATGAAATTCTAATAATACAAAATCCCTGATCGACCTTTAATTATTCTTCGAGTATCGTATACCTACCTACCTACCCACCTACCTACCTTTGGTAAGATACACGAGATACACACTTCGTACTCGAGTACGTTCATGAGAAACATTTTCAATTGTCAAATCTCTTGCTCACTCTCTCACTCGATATAGCTCCCTATTACTCTGTTCATTACCTACCTATCTACTCGAGTATCTAGGTTGCTAATTGAGCTTTCGAACAATTCAATCAATTGGAAACTGGAAACGATCAACAGACCCACCCATACCTTGGTTCCCCCTCAAAATCAACCAAACTCGAACACCCTTGGAACTTTCAACATTGTCTTCAGGGAATTCGATTCGAAGAAACTCTACTACTTACAACATAATTGCTCACAATGAACTTTGCGATATACATCTAATAGCACGATACTGTCCTCACCGGACCTCAGCTTGTAGGAAATCGAGATTACTTCCAGAAAGAATCCCCCTACCACCAGAACCTAGAGTTTACAATGGCACAAAGTACAACTGGCTCAATTTCACCATCGACACGAACTCCACGCTCACAATCGCCTATAAATACTCATGGAAATGGAGCTCCAACTGTACGACCATCGGGTCTACGGACTGTGAGTTCTGAGAAGCCTGGAAATTCACTCAATCTGGCTATACCTACACCGACCTCAAATGCAGCAAGCAATATCTCGGAAGAGGCAGTCGATTACATGAATTTTGGCGTTCCACATCATACTCCCATAGCTTCTACGTCAGATGCTATCTCTCCTGGAACATCTGCCAATAATGCGGGCGCCAGCTTTTCCCCAGTACCTCCCCCATCCTCATTCCCTCATGAGAGCCATTCCGCAACCAATGGTATATCAACTCCACCCGGCAGACGTAGCGTGTCATTCGCTAGAGATATGACGACTGTTGAACCTCCAAATTCCGCACGACAAGATTCATGGGGTGTAGAAGACAATGACACGCCTGCGAAGGATAGGAGGGGTGCATCTATAATGTCGAAATTGAAGGCGTTAGCTACCCCAAGTGGGATGCAAGGGCATGGCAGAAGTCAAAGCACACCTACGAATTATTTTGATGAAGGACTTGGAACCACACCCATTGCTACGAATATCCCACAAACATTACACGAGGAAAGTAGTGATGCAGATGCGGAAGAAACTGCAGATGAGGGTACATCCAATCAGCCAGCGCGCATAAGAAAGAAACGCCGAACGAGAAGACCACAGGAAGAAGACAGTGCGCCCAATACACCCAGGTTTCGTGCTGGACCATCGGATTCCCCAGGTGGAAGTCGGTCATTTTTCTTGGGTAGGCGGGCAACCGATGGGTCTTTGGAACAAAGGGGCCATTTGTCTGAAGGCGAAGGGCGTGATCGTTTCAACGGGAAAAGTGCATGGCGACGAGGAAGTTCATGGATGCCAGGTCGAGGTTCAATTCCTGATACTTCGCCACAAGCCCAGGATTTTGCAAATGTTGATGGTGCAAGATCAAAGAGACCAAGTCAATTCAGAAGAGTGACAGGACTTGGGGGACAAAGCGAGGGTGAAGCGCAAACACCTAGAAGACCGGGGTATTTTGGCGCAGAAAGAGCTAGTACTTTTGGCACTCAGAAATGGCGGATGATAAAGCATAGCATGAAATTCTTTGCTGGCAAGGCCAAGAAGGAAGACAAGGTTGACTATCTTAAATCTACTGAACTCATGGCGGAATTACGGGCTGGCGCCCCTGCAGTACTTATGTTTGCTAGTATGATGCAACGCGATGAGCATGGAAATAAGAGAATCCCAGTCCTTCTTGAGCAACTGAAAATTGAGATCACGGACAGCAAACCCACCGACGAGGACGCAGATGATTCGGAGAGGCATCTAGTTTTCCGAATCGAGCTTGAATACGGAAGTGGTCCAAATCGAATGAAGTGGATAATTAATCGTTCCCTCAAGGACTTCGCTAATCTACATTTACGATATAAGCTTCAAGGAAATAGTGATAAGTACCTGGGGAACGAAGCTCACGCGCGACCAAAACAACCAAGATTTCCAAAATCCGCATTTCCATACTTCAGAGGCGTTCGAGGGCTAGGAGAGAGTGATGAAGATGAGGCCGATAATGTTCGTGCGGAGGAAACAGCCGGCGAGGCGACTCATGGCGATATAACCCACGGCGAGGCCACGCAAAGCGAGGCAGAACCAAAACGTAAGATCAAGAGGCGTCCATCCATGAGTGCTGCACGAAAAAGTACTCGTGCCATCTTGGATGCTAGCGGCAATGCAGTCAGTGCTGAAAAGCAGAAGAGGATATTCAATGAGCGTCAGCGAAGAAGATTGGAACAATATCTTCAAGAAATGATTCGATGGCTCATCTTCAGAGCGGATAGTAATCGCTTGTGCAGATTTCTGGAATTATCTTCGATGGGAGTACGTTTGGCTGCTGAAGGTAGTTATCATGGAAAGGAAGGTTATCTTGCTATTCAGTCCGCAAAAGGGCTAGATGTCAGGAGAATACTTACGCCTAATAACTTTTTCGACCGTCATTCTCCAAAGTGGTTTTTGGTTAGACACAGTTATCTTGTGTGTGTTGAGTCGCCAGAAAACATGCACATCTATGATGTGTATTTGGTGGATGGAAAGTTTGAAATACAGAAGAAGAGGAGGAAGATATCTGAAATGGGCAAAGGAAAAGCGAAAGTGAAAGAGGAAGTTTCACAAGCGGGTAGATCTGCTAAGCACCCTCAACACCACACTCTCAAACTTCAGAATTCCGAGCGCAAGATCAAGTTACTGGCCAAGAATGAACGTCAACTCAGACAATTCGAGGAGTCGTTAAATTTCATGGCCGCTAACACACCATGGGCGAAGGAACATAGATTTGGTAGTTTCGCTCCAGTGAGAACTGGAGTTACTGCGCAATGGCTTGTAGATGGTCGTGACTACATGTGGAATGTTTCTCGAGCAATCAATGAAGCAAAGGATGTGATTTATATTCACGATTGGTGGCTCAGTCCTCAACTTTACATGCGAAGACCTGCTGCTATCAGTCAGAAATGGAGACTTGATCGTTTGCTACAAAAGAAAGCTAGGGAGGGAGTCAAGGTTTTCATCATTGTTTACAGAAATGTCGAGGCTGCTATTCCTATTGATTCTGAATTCACAAAGTTCTCTATGTTGGATTTGCACCCAAATATTTTTGTACAACGATCACCCAATCAGTTCAAGAAGAATCAATTCTTCTTTGCGCATCACGAAAAAATTTGTATTGTCGATCACATAGTTGCCTTTGTTGGAGGTATCGATCTTTGTTTTGGTCGTTGGGATACTCCTCAGCATACTGTGGTGGATGATAAACCTACCGGTTTTGAGCATTCCGATTCGCCTAAAGATGCTGATCACTGCCAGCTCTGGCCAGGAAAAGATTATTCCAATCCACGTGTTCAAGATTTCTACAAACTCAATGAACCTTATGCAGAAATGTATGATCGTTCTAAGACTCCTCGGATGCCTTGGCACGATGTTGCTATGCAAGTCGCCGGTCAACCTGCTAGAGATTTGACCAGACACTTTGTGCAAAGATGGAACTACGTACTTAGAGGCCGTACACCTACAAGACCAACACCCTTCCTTCTTCCGCCTCCTGATTACAACCAGGCCGAATTGGAAGATCTTGGTCTCACTGGAACTTGTGAAGTTCAGATCTTACGTTCAGCCTGTGATTGGTCCCTAGGTCTTACGGATACCGAGCATAGTATTATGACTGCCTATTGCAAGATGATTGAAGAATCGGATCATTTCGTCTACATGGAGAATCAATTCTTTATCACAAGTTGTGAGACGATGAATGTAAAGATTGTCAACAAGATCGGTGATGCAATTGTAGAGCGTGCTATACGCGCTTATCGAAACAATGAGAGTTGGAAATGTATGATTCTCATACCACTTATGCCTGGATTCCAGAATACGGTGGATGAACCCGAAGGAACAAGTGTGCGCTTGATCATGCAATGTCAATTCCGAAGTATTTGTCGTGGAGACGGGTCTATATTCGGACGGTTAAAGAGTCAGGGTATTGATCCCGAGGAATTTGTACAATTCTATAGTCTGAGAACATGGGGTCGAATCGGTCCAAAGAAGATGGTCGTTACAGAGCAATTGTACATTCATGCCAAGGTCATCATTGTGGATGATAGAATTGCCTTGATTGGTTCTGCTAATATCAATGAGAGATCTATGTTGGGAAATAGAGACTCGGAAACTGCAGCCGTTGTTCGAGATACTGATATGATATGGTCGACAATGGACGGTAAACCATATCTTGTTGGAAAATTTGCTCATGAATTACGCATGCGTCTTATGCGAGAACATTTGGGATTAGATGTGGATGAGATTATGGAAGATGAAAAGACTCATGAATTAGACCGCGAAGAAGAAGAATTCAAAGCACAGATGGATGGAATATATGACGACGAGGAAGAGGAAGGTAGTGACGGTAGCCCATCGCCGGCCAAGGGGGTTTCTAATGAATTCTCTACTCGTGTTGCTTTGAATGAGAATATACGCAGCTTCAATCACGATGTTGATTGGGAACAAGAAGGCAATCCCAACATACAACCCGAAAAGTTCAAGCCATTGACCACGGATAAAAGAGTTACAAATAACGCGGCTCATGCCGCAGATGTGGACGGTGATGGAACGGATAAATTGAAATCTCTATCACAAATAGGACAAACGAGGGGTAGAGATTCTGTTCTAGTAGAAGGCGGTCGCGAAGTGCTAGTCACTGATGTAGCCCCAGAAGGCAAGGGTACTTTGAATCAACCTAAGAGACCTCATGCGCGATCTGTGCCACCTCCAAGAAAGAACAGCTCGGATAGTGGAGAAGGCTACAATGGATTGCCGCCTCCTCCTCAATTGGTAAGGAGAACAACAGAGCAGCTTGGTCTTTCGCAACTTTCTCAATTACCGGCATTGCCAGTTATGGATGATACCGATATTGGTGGCCCACCTATAACCATAGATGCCTCCGGAAATACCGTACCCAAACCTTTCAATCCCTTGACGGCTGATATCAAGATGGCGCAAGTACACAAGGACTGTATGCGTGATCCATTGAACTATGCTTTCGCGGAAGAAATTTGGCAACAAATCGCCGAAAACAATACTAAGATTTATCGCAGAGTCTTCAGGTGTAATCCAGATAGTGAAGTGACGAATTGGCATGAGTATAGAGAATTCGTTGCTTATGCAGAAAGATTTGTACAAGCACAAGGAGGTGGAAAGACTAATGAGCGAGAGGGACAAGATGCGACCAGTCGACATGGACCTCCAGGTTCAAGCTCAGTCGGAAATCCTCTTTCTGAAAAGCTAAAACCGAATAGTCAAGGCGGTACTCATCCTCTTGGAACAGTATCTGAATGGGTTGCCACCGCTAATGCAGAACGTGATGCTCGAGCAGCCATTAATACATCTGATGAGAGTCGTTTGGGTCAATATGACGGTGCTGATGAGAAAATTGCTGCTCGTAATGAAGTAGTATCTCCTATTGGACCAACTGGCAACGAAGCATTCCCTGCTCTCGACGCTACTGCTCTAGGTGTGCCTCCTAATAATGGGACAACTTCTCAAGCTAGTACCCGCAAGACTACCTTCTCTACGACACCAACACCCAATGGTGATAGAAGAGAGAATAGCAGTTCTATGAATCAAACTGGATCAGTTAGGAAGAGACGTCGTGGTACTACGAGAGGTAGCCGTAAGGGATTCTCAGGAAGCGATGACCTACTTTCTAGTGAGGATGTTGAGGATCTATTGGCGATGATTCAAGGCCATCTTGTCGTATTTCCTTACGATTGGCTTATCAAGGAAGAACTTAACTCTAACTGGCTTTACCAGGTCGACCAAGTTGCTCCTCTACAAATTTAGTAAGTTGATATATCTTCTTGGATTACAGTCGGCATTCGCTAACCCGTGAAATAGTAACTAGTATTTAATGGCAACGCTAGATAGCGCCTTGTATATTTCATTTCATTTGTGTACAGCTTATAATATAACAAAGAGGAGCATTCTCATGGGACGGCGTTTCCATACAGATTTCTAGCATAGGAAGAAAGCAATGGAGATTGGAGTTCATTTTATTTCAGTGGTCTATCTTGTCGAAAAAGTTTGTATGGTACTACACTTAGATTAATCGTATAAATAAATCTCTCTATCAAATATAAACCCTGTCACTCTGTATAACAGTGTGTACCCAATAGTTGTACATTTATTGAACATCGCATCATACCCTCTCGCTAACCCAAATTGCCCCTCTACACCCCGCTCTGATAACGCCAGTCAACAGTTCGTGAGGCACAGCTTTCTTCGCATCATGTTCAACGGCATGGTCTAAATGTTCTAATTCCTCATCTCGAATCCTCCTAATAGTCTCCAACAAATCCGTCAATTCCTCTCCCAATTCCTCGCCTTTCGCCTCCATCTGTGCCTTCATCTCCAATAAAACCTGCACTTGCTCATTATAATGCGTCCCAATCTCTGTCTCCACAGCCTCTGTACATGCCATCGCTGCTTCTCGTCCCATAAGTCCGGTTCCCCATCCTAAAGCTGATGCAGCTAGTGACCAGACGGGTTTTAATGCGGTTGGACGTATGCGATGTTTAGCGAGTAGATGATTGAAGGTGGCAAAGTGTCCGGCTTCTTGATCATACATGTGCGCCATGAGGGGACGCAAATGAGGGTGTGCATTTGTAATTGGAGGGGTTTGCGCAGTGTAGATCAGGGTTGCGGCGAGCTCGCCGGCTTGATTGACGCGCAGGGCGCTGGTGAGGAAATCTTTCTGGGATTGGGTCAAGGGCTTATTTGAGGGGGAGGCATCGAGAAGGGCCTCTGCGCCGGATCGAGGAGCGGGGTGAGATGGGTTCGTAGTGTGGTGTTCATGCGCATTTTGAGCATTGGGTGAGGAGATGCTGGCAGAAGCGGTTGAAGGGGAGGACGGAGGGGTTGTGGAGAGCTTGCGAATACTGCGGGATGATCTGGGGAAATTGATGAAACTTGGTGCTAGGAAATCGTAGAGAGGTGATTGAGTTGCGAAAAGTAATCGAGCAGAACGATTGGAAAGTCTATAAGTATTCATTTTGGTGGTTGGGATTTGTATAAGTCGTCTATCAGTCTAATATAGTAATGGAAATGATAAAATATATAAAATGACCTCAGAAATATTTCCATCCCTCATTTCCATGACGCCTAGAACGCCGGAGCTTCGGTGATTCACTAGTGCGATGATATGCCTTATCATCACGTTATCGTAATGATGACTAAACAATTCGCGCTAGACACACGCTAATGTCCTACCAAGGAGAGCCGGCTGAATTGTTCTACTGTAATGTTCTCATGTTCTCAAGTTCTCAAAAGATATAACTTCATCAATTCACTCTATTTCAAACATACGCTTCAGTTATTCAAACATATTTCGGAAGAAACTATAGATTTTCTCTTTCTATCAGTCTCTCGCATACAACTACTACTTACAATTCAACAACTAATAACCTTTTACTTCACGACATTTGGATAAACTATAAATTACGCACTTTCGGTCGTAGCTCATTACAACCACCCTTTTACTCCTACGACATACTATCTCTGGGTCTTTGATCTACAATCGCAATCTCGACATATATCGAAACTTGCTATATTTGAGATTTCACAATGGCGGATATTGATGATGAACTTCTCGCTCTCGCTGGAGATGATTCTTCGGGAGATGAGCAGGTCGCTTCAAATGACGGAAGGCATAGTTCTTCATCACCCGATCGCAATGGAAATATAAAGAGTTCAGCAAAGAAGGGAGGAAAGAAGGGAGGTAGACGAAATGATGATTCTGAAGAAGAAGGTGAAGCGTAAGTGTTCTTTTACCGTGGCTTTCTATCTGATGATATTATATTCCATCCTGTCGCAAATTCGCAAAAATTGATATCGCGAGATGTTCTTACAGCAGTCATATACAGCCACTATGGATATCATACTAATACGATTAACTACAGTTCTTCTGGTGACGAATCCGTTCGCTCAGAACGATCAGCCCCAATGGATGAATCTGATTCCGATTCTGATGGCCCAGGTTTCCGCGATGATGCTGATCGTTATCCTCTCGAAGGTCGATTCATGAACGCTTCTGATAAAGCAACTATCATGTCTATGCCTGAAATCGAACGTGAACAGGTCTTGGCTGATCGTGCACAAGAAATTGAGAGGGATCGACAAAACAGAGTACTTCGTCAACTTTTGAATGGTCGTGATGCCGCGGACAAGAAGGCAGAGAAAAAGCGCAAGGCGGGTACTGCAGATTTGGACGACAATCAGCGCAAGACATCTCGCCAACGTACTAAACTGGGTGGTGGAAAAGTTGGAGAAGCCAGTACTGGAATCGACAGTCTGAAGCGCGCAAGAGCTGAGAAGAATGATCGCCAACGTCGTCGTGAAGAAGACAAGGAGCGCCGTGGAGGTGATAGTCGCAGAGATAATCGCGATGATTATTCAGACGATGGATCTGATGAAGATAGTGAGGTTGAGTGGACAGCATCAAAATCGAAGAAGAGATCTGCATCTCCAGATTACCGTGATGCGGAGCCAGCAGTTTTATACGATCTTGAACGAGTTCGAGTTGGTAGAAGTAGATTTGCCATGGTCTGCTTCTATCCTGGCTTCGATGATGCTATCACTGGGTGCTTCGTTCGGGTGAATATTGGTGTTGATAAGGAGACAAATCAGAATCTTTACCGCATGGGTCTTGTTAAAGGTTAATGCATTGGAATTATTCTTGGATTAACCCAAGCTAACTTGATTTTAGGCTTCAAAGAAGATAGACCATATGCTATGATGTCTGCTAATGGGAAGCAATTCTCAACAACACAATATGTGATCGCTGCACACGGCAAATCTGAAAGATCATGGCCATTCATTGCTTGTTCAGATTCTCGATTTACAGAGGCAGAATGGCAAAGATATAAGCAAAATTGTATCGCAGATGGCATACCTGTTCCAACAAAGCCAAAGTTGATGCAAAAGTGTGCAGAAATCAATGCTCTCGTTAACCGACCTTGGACTGAAGAGGAGTTGCAAACAAAGTTAAAGAAGTCGAGTGTTTTGACCGAAAAATGGAACACAGCAGAACGTGCGCGTCTTAACAACGCTATCAAGGAGCAGAAGAGCCTTGGAAATACAGAACTTGAAGAAAAATATCGCTCAGAACTTGAGGCACTTGAAAGTGCCAAATTAGCTTATGGCACTACACTTAAGCCCACGCCAAAGAAGAAGACCGTTCACTCCCAACAAGATCGACTTGCCGAACTCAACCGAACCAACCGTCGTAAGAATATTGAAGAAGTACGCCAAGCACAAATTAACGAACGTCGTGCAGCTCGACTAGCTGAAGCAGCAATTGCTCGTGGAGAAATTGTCGATGAAGATCACTCACGTCGTGTCAAGACTAGAGCTACTTTTAAACATGATCATACTGGTGGAAAAGACAGTGCGACAGCTACTCCAGTCAGTGGAACTTCGACCAACAATACTCCCAAATTGGCGGCTAAGAAGGATGCATTGCCGGTACCAAATTTTAGTAGGCTGCAGACGACTTCGAAGGGTGGAGTTCCAGGTTTCAGGAGACCCCTTATGGATGATGATATTATTGCTAGTATTGATATTGGGATTAGTGATGATTTGGAGTTGTAGGGGAATCGTTGTTCAGTAAATGGGATGGAGCAGGGTGGGAGGTGATGAGCCATGCACAGGCACTCTTCATCAAAGAGTTGCTGCTAGTAGGAATATAATTGTATTTACATATTGGGGAAAGATCAGGATCTCGAAAGGGAAATATGTTATGGTATGAATGGGTGCAGGCGGGTTACTACGGAAGGGATATGCAGAGATTAAAAGCTTGAGGGTTATTATCTGTGGGATTTTCTTCAACAGCAAGCGTGGGCTGCCTCCTCGATTGGTTATTTTCGATTTTAACGGGATGCAGTTGATGATGAATGAATGTCGGTTGGAGGCGGGGAGAAGAACTTGAAGAAGAAGAGGTACAGCGGGTGGAGAAATGCACGGATTGATGGGAATTGGTAGCGAAAGTGAATGAAGGGGCATTCCGCTCGTCGGGAATAGCGACGATTAGACTAAGAATGATGAAGGGGGTGAAAATTAGAAAACAACTGGAGATATACAACAGACTAGTGCTTCTAGATCTGATCAGCATAACGCGTAGGCCTAGCGAGTAGACGTAGCGAGTAGATGAATTCAAGGGGTAATGAAATGATAAATGCTTTTCTGAACTCAAGTAAACATGTAGATGTAGACGTGAGAATTATCAATTGATGTGCATGACAATAGACACGGTTCGGCGGGTTTACATGTTAACAAATATACTACTCCTGTATCTGGAATGAAACAAGAAATAAGAGTTAAAATGTTTAGAACTTCGAAAGTTCTATGCTTACCTAGAATTCCGGATCTCGCTCCTCCTTCCCTCCTCCTCCTTACCTCGCTTTCTGACCAACCAAAAATCATGATTACAAAGGAACAAGATAAAAGTTCACCGGGAGTTGAGGTTCACTGGTCTCATGTCATGTCGAGTGTGGTGTCGTGGTGTGTGCAAATGAACATTATATATACATACCTTCCTAATCCGTCCCGGCGAGAAGGTTTCGAAGCTTGGGAATTTGGGGGGGCTTGGTGGTTGGGATAATGAATGAATGAATGATATTTAGGTAGAATGGTAAGGAAGGTTATGGAATATGTAAATAGAAGTTTATTGAGGTGTTGTTGGAGACTTGGAGGTTGTATTTTGTGTTGTTAGATGGGGTTGGGATGAGTATTGAGTATTGAGGGAATAGATGTGAGAATTAGGAATTAGGAGTCGGGATAATGAAATGTATGGTGTGTAATATTCGTACGATGTACGATATAGGTACTCGGTGACTGACTCAATGGTAAGACTCTCAGACCGACAAATAGATAGACCATCGCACAGTTCGTTCGGTTAGCTACAGGTATTGGGTAGATATGTATGTATGTATGTAAATGTGTGAGCAAGTAAACATAACATGTAAGTAAACATGTACGAAGTACACACAACTCCGGAAGCCGAACCCGCCTCCCGAGCCGTTGCAATATAAGATTACATGATTGCAAACAGTGTGCAGATAGATGTCCACCTGCATGAATCAAACCTAGTATATCAATGAAACAGAGTTTAACTTTGATGGGCTTGATGAGAAGCGGGACTAGGCAGATGATCATGAGTGATATACTGTATATGGTGAAGGGGAGTGGTGAATGAATGAATGGATGAATGAATGAATGCTTCACCGATAGTTGGGGATGTGCACACACGGATACGCATATGAATGCTAGGATACATGGGGCTGGATATTTTTGGATTGCATCGGGTGTTCCTGCATGTGAGTGCGTGGGACGGCGTGGGACCCCGGTGAGTGGATAGGGTGCGTGTGTGTGTGGTGTGGTGGGTGTGGATGGGTATGAGATCATGCATATAATGCAGAATGCTGTGGTGGGTTATCGTATTTCCAGATAGACGGATGGATGGATGGATGGATGGATGGAAAGGAACTTGGAAGGTTCGGTTAGGTGCGGAGGAGGTACGTAGATGGGATAGGTAGGTAGGTAGATGTTTGTTTTGGGGACGGGGTGAGATGGGATGGGATGGGATGGGATGGGGTTGTGGTTTTGATAGACAGACCGATAGACAGATTGGATGGGACTGGTTTTATATATTCTTATTCTTGCTCTTCTGTTTGCTTGTTTTGGACATATTTGTTTTCACTTTGCTCTACTTTGCCTTGCTTTGCTTCTACTCTATCTGCTTTATTCGTACAGTGCTAGTACGGAGTGGTAAATGTTATATGTGTTATATCTTCATCTAATATCTATCTGGTTATTGATCGATTATCACACTTCGCACTTCCTTTCATACACACTCTATCCTCAGCATCCTCCCAACGCATTTAATAATCACCTACCTAATATACAATGGCCATCACACACCCTCATCCTACAAATATAGCAAATTCCCACTCACTCTCTTCTTCAAAACCCAACCACAATGATAAGACCAATAACCAAATCACGCTTCTCCCCGTCACGAAAGCCGATCTCCCGCGCATCGCCCTCCTCGAACATCTCGCCTTCGAAGAAGATGAATTCAGCGACTTGGCATTTGGGAGAGAGAGGGGAAGTTCCGAAGCCCTGAAGATGCGCGAGAGACAATTTGAGAAGTTTCTCGATAGAGCGGAGAGAGGGGGAGAGGAAGAGGGGGGATGGTATTGTAAGGCTGTTTTGGGACGGGAGAGTGCGGGGATGGAGGAGATTGTGGGGATTGCGGGGTGGAGTTTGGGGGGTGGGGAGGAGATGGGGAAAGGGAAGGAAGGGGGGAATGGAGAGAAGAAGGGTGATGTGGGTTCCTCGAACGGATTGGAAGAGGAGGAGAAGATGAGGATCAAGACGAAAGAGGAGCTGGAGGAGATCTGGGGGAAGGGGAGTAATGTTCAATTGTGTGAGGATGTTTTTGTGAGGGGAGATGAGTATATGTTAAGGGCTTGTGGGGGAGAAAAGTGGTTGAGTATGTTTTGATCTTTTCTTTCTTCGTTTATATCCTCTTCTTTCATTTCTACTTTCTCATCATCTCCTTAGCTCACTAAACCCTCAACTTCTCCTTCCTCCTCCCCCCCTTTCTCCTTTTCCTTCAATCCTCACCCCTAAAATCTACTAAACTCTTCCCCAGAACTCAACATCCTCGTCATCCACCCCTCTCACCAACGCCGTGGAATCGGTACGCTCCTCCTCGAACAAGGACTCAAACTCGCGGATGAGAAATCCCTCCAAGTAGTACTGGGTGCTAGTCCCTGGGGCATTGGTCTCTATCGCAAATATGGGTTTGTAGATGTGCATTGTATGGATATCCAGTTGGATAGGTATGAAGGGGGTAAGGGAATGGGGAGCACGAGACATGTTATTATGAGACGGCCACCGAGAGGTGGGAAATAGAGAATTGGGGGGGGGGGGATGGTCCGGGGCTTTTTGATCGTAGATTTAATAGATTTGGGGTTTGGGTTCTTTTGTTTCGTTGCTAGATTTCTGCTATTTTATATGCGACTATTTGGATAGCTAGGCGAGACGTCTCCAAATAGTAGGCGAATAATTAATACAATGACATTTATGTTTGATTATACACTTTCTTCGTCCAGGGAATCATGTCATGTCATCTCATATCGTATCACCTCATCATCCAAACACCTTCCACTCCACCCCAACACCCCATTTAACCCCATCGACCACAATCTCCCAAACCGGGCTCTTAATACCCACTATCCTCCCAACATCCACATCCATTCCCCTCTGCAAACCCATCCCCGTTCCCTCACCAGCCAACATAACCCTAACTTCCCCCAAACTATCCACAACCTCCTCTCCATCCACATCTCGCACCTGTCTACCTCTTACTAAACACATTTCCCTTCCATCCCTCCTTACCTCTTCAATCTTTATCCTCGTCACCCATTCTCCATTTCTCTCTTTCCCTTTCTGTACACTGCCAATCCCAGAATCAATATTAATCAACCAATCCCTAACTTCCGCCGCCAACCCCCCAGCTAAATATTGTCTCCCTTTTCGATGCGGAGAAAACTGTTCAGGCAAAGGATCTCCACTTCCCTGCGACTCCGCAGGATCAGGCGGACGAAACCGAGGCGGTTTGAGAAAAGTTGTCGGGGCAATGCATTGAGGTGTAGATGGTACAGGAGTTGAGAGAAGAAACTTAGGTTTGCCGCCTGTGGATGAGATTTGAGTAGGTCGATGAGAAATCGGCGAAGAAATTACAGGTAGAGAAGAAGATAATAAATCTTCATTTTCTTCCAGGGTGATATCTGGGGAAACAGAAATTCGTCGCCGTTTGGATGATCGGGGGTTTATTTCATAGTCTTTTGTGTCTTCGTCTTCGTCTGCATCTTCGTCTTCGGTAGAGTACCCAATATTGGTATCAAAATCATCGTTTGTATCTATAGAATCGTGAAGAGGAAGATGCGCGGGGTAATCATCTGAAGGGTCATCGATATTCTCTTTTGCTTTTGTACTTTGTCGAGCGGGGGTTAAGTATCGTCCCGCGGGTGTGGATGATGGTATTTTTGTACTTTTCGTAGCATTGGGTTTTGGAGTGGAGGAAAATGTAAAACGAGGAGTGGTATTGAATTGTTGCGTGTTTGATGGGCGGGGAGTTGATTCTTGTGCGAGTTGCGATCGTGGAGGTGGATGGGGAGCTGAAGGGCCGGATTGTCTTTTGATCACAAATCGATGGGGGGATGGTGTCTGCTCAGTATGTTAGGGTTATGTGTCCAAGTATGAGGATATATTAATCGAACATACAACTGGGGGAGGCATCTTTCTTCTTCTTCATGCATACATTGTACCTATGTATCCTTCTTCGTGGCTGGCTTCAAAGGCGGTGGAGATGTGACGTTGACAAGGCAGAATGTATCTGCATCAAGCTGGAGATCAACTTACCTAGGTAGGTATTCGAATGGGATTGATGAATTCCCCATGGATGATGTGTGTCAATCATTTGATATCTTCTCCCATTTCAACAACCATACTCGTACACATGTCGATTGATGAATCCCATACTACTTCCAATCGTATACTTCGTACACACTCATCATTTTGAAGATGGAAGTGTTTGATTATAAAATAAATAAATTGTTCTCACGATCGATAACCTACTTAACCTACTTCACCTAGTATACGATACGTACTTACCTAGGTATGCGGAACATTTCCCGCCGCAAAATATTGATGTCATCATACATACCTACCTAGTACCTACTTTCAGCTAAAATCCCAATCATGACCAACAAATTCCCAATACAAATCCAAACAAATATCATTGCAACCCGTGATTCTAGCCCAGAGAGGTAGGTAGCTATTGAATTGAAGCTTAAGGAAATCTTTTCCCTCTGTTTTTTTGTCTTTTCGTTTTCGTTTTCTTTCTTCATGGAGAGGTAGAATTACTATCTTCATTCTCTCAATCTCTCATTCTCTCATTCTCTCATTCTCTCATTCTCTCATTCTCTCATTCTCTCATTCTCTCATTCTCTCATTCTCTCAATCTCTCATTCCCTCATTCTCTCATTCAATCTTCTCGTTTCAAGAAGCTAGATTCAAAGTGCTTCTTGCGCTGTCTATCTTCTCTCAGTCTTGAGATCTCAATTATCTATACATTTCCGTCTGCTTCATCTCAATCTCAATCTTCAAAATGCCGAATCCTCCTTCAAAACTAGGAGGTAGTTCTTCCATCTTTCCTCTCCTAAGCAAGAAACATGAGATCGTCATGTTTTCCAGTACAGCAATTGCTCTCTATGGTTATGATCAAGGTATGTATCATTCCTCCTGAAGTACAACTTAGGCTCCTCTCGCCATCATATCTAACACAAATCAGGAATGATGTCCCTGATAAACACCAACAGCAGCTATCTAAAAACCATGCAAATTGTCGAAGAATCTCCTGTAGTAGGTATCATCGTCTCAGTCTATTACCTGGGATGTGCAATTGGAGCTGTTCTCGCCTCCTGGCTCGCCGATAAAGAAGGAAGAAAACCATCTATATTTGCTTGTTTGGCAACAACATCGTTTGGGAACTTACTCATGTTTATTTCCGGCTTTTCATTGCATGGATCTTCACCTTGGAAAGGTGCATCATTGGGATGTATGATCGCTGGGAGAGTTATTATGGGATTAGGGGTCGGAGGGATAGATTCGACAATTCCGGTTTATAGTAGTGAACTTTCATCGGATGGAGCGAGAGGTAGAGCATTAGCTCAAGAATTCCAGATGAATATCTTTGGTTTGTTGATGGCGTATTCGATCAACTTGGGAGTTACTATCGGTTTGGGGAAAGATAGTCAATGGGCTTGGAGAACTCCGATTATTGTTATGCAGATTTTCCCAATTCTGTTGATGTCTTTCATTTCTCAACTCCCGGAAACTCCAAGGGTATGTTGAGAATCTCTTGAACTCTAAACATCTCACAGAAAATGCTAATTGTTTATAGTGGTTCATGAGTGTAAACCGAGAAGATGATGCCAAGAAAGCTCTCGAGAAAGTCTATGGCAAAGAAGCAGCCAAATCGAAATTCGAAACTCTCAAAGAATCTACTGCTCAAGAAGACGGTTCGAAAGTACAATATAAAGATATGTTTACTCCAGGACATGCCCAGTTTCATCCAACCATGATAACGATAATGGGTCAAATAAATCAAGCTCTCACTGGCTACGGCGCTGTATCCGGTAAGCATTCTCCATACCAAATTCTGTCGAAAAGCTCAAATCCCTCCTTGTCACGTACCTATTAACTCCAAACCCTAGTCTACGGTCCTCAAATCTTTGCTCTCCTCGGTTTCACCACCCGCAAATCCGAATATCTCACTCTCGGAAACTACATATTCTATTTCCTCATGATGACACTTGCCTGGCTCTCCATCGACGTCTACGGTCGTCGCACTCTCATGATTTACGGCAGCATCGGCCTCTCCCTCTCTTTCCTCCTACTAACTCTCTTCGGAGCTCTCGCCACCTTCCCAAGTATCCCCTTCCTCGTGCCCGAAATCCTCGGCTCCGGAACTCTCTTCGCCGCAACAGCCATCTTCGGAATCGGCTGGCTCGCAACCGTCTGGTTGATCCCGACCGAAATCTATCCTTCCTCAGCTCGTGCCCAGGGATCCGCCATCTCGGTTATTGTCTGGGGACTGGCGAATTTTGCGGTGACATTGTTGACGCCGATTGGATTTAATAATTTGAAATATTGGCTGTTTCTAGTGTTTGCCGGAACGAATATGTTTGCCGGGTGGTGGACGTGGAGGTATTCGTTGGAGAGTGGAGGGAGGAGTTTCGAGGAGAATATGGAGTTTTTTGAGTGTGCGGAGAGGGACGAGAGTTGGGTTGTGGGGAAGGTGGATGGAGGGAAGTTTGGGA
The DNA here is from genome assembly GCA_014898485.2 of Botrytis squamosa. Lineage (NCBI taxonomy): Eukaryota > Fungi > Ascomycota > Leotiomycetes > Helotiales > Sclerotiniaceae > Botrytis > Botrytis squamosa. Next base: position 510,517 of record RCTC02000009.1, read on the forward strand.
GAATGCCGGGGGTTGAGAAGGGGAAGGGGAGTGAGGAGGGAGGGGAGAGGGAACCTTTATTGAGAAGAGAGTAGGTAGGTGGGAATTAGATGTATGTAGATTGACATTGAGATGTAGATGTAGAAGTAGATAGTGATATTGTGTAGAATGGTATATTAAAATTTCGACACTTGCGAATTTACCACACGGGACAAATTACAAAGAAACATATAAATTATATAAGTAATGAAATTGATTAAAGAATGTAAAGTTAAACATCTTTTCCTACCTAGGTAGCCTATCTAAATCCACCTTCCTATATCTCCATCTAGCAGTGATAATATTCTATATTAATCCAAACACCTCGTTCCACTATTCCCGTATATAAAAGCTTCAAAGTATAAAGCAACGCCATTCCCATATTAACCTAGACATATATATATACCGATGATCCATCCAACCAGATATTTTCCTCCTCTCTAAATACATTTCTCTCCCCACCCCCACATTAATCAGACCATCCATTTCCCCAACACCCATTCCCATCCCCCACTCACCACGTAAACATCATCAACGCGGGATTCAACGCAATGGGCATCAGAAAATGACTCACGACCACTGTGCACAGGGGGAAAATGGCGACAAACGTATCGATTCGCCAATTCCAGGGCACGACGAGCGCGCACACAATCATGCCGGCGGACATGAGGATGCAGAAGAGGAAGGTGTATTTGAAGCGCTTGAGCAGACGCGGGATTTCTTCAAAGAAGGTGACGTTTTCGACTTCTTTGGCCGTGGCGCCCCAGGTCATGTCGATTTCGAAGAAATGGCAGAGCAGGGATTGGGAGACGTGCATGGAGAGGCCACCGAGGAAGACGGTCATGAGGAGGAGCCATTTGAGGTTTTCGAAGACTATGGTGGGAGGGGAGGTTAGTGGGTTGTGGGAGGGGGAAGCAAGGAGGGGAGAGGGAGAAAACTTACAAGAAGAGAAGAATCCTCGTTCGTTCAGTCGGTATCGGAGAACGGCCAGCGAAACATTCCCCAAGAGGGAAAAGACAATGATGAGCGAGAAGTACACCTGGAACGAATCGAGATAGTATTTATCGTACATGCCCACATACCAACCCATGATGAAATAATTTGCGAGGGTCAGGATCCACGAGGCGCCAATAGCGTAGTAGGTACCAATGTAAGCCATCATCGTAATCTTCGATGTGAATCTCATATTGGATCTCAAAAATTCTCTGAACAATTTCGTAAACGGACCACGCGTGATCCAGAAGCGGAGAGGATTGAAGAGAAGTTCATTGCATCCATAAGCGTATTTTTCCCAACGTGCAAGCTCGTCGTACACGGTGAGGGAGACACCTTCTTTGAAGCCATCGCCGGTATAGGCGGCATAGCGGATAATGTATTCGTTAACTTGGAGACGGAGCGACATGTCGAAATCTTCTGAGACGTGAGATTCGGACCAGAATTTCTCGTAGCCGTCTTCGTCGTGGTAGGAGACTTGTTGAACGGCGGACCATCTGAGCATGGCGTTGTGGCCGACGAAGGGAGATACGTCACCCATGGCGACGGCAAAACGAATAGCGGTGTAAACGAGGTTGGTGAAGAAGGTAATACTAGATGAAGATTATTAGTTTTTTTTGAGTGAGTAAGATAGAGACAACGATGACATACCCATTTTCGAAGAAACTATCAGTGACTTGCATAACACCAGAGTTGAATTGCAAGATACCGACTTCAGGAGATTGTTCCATCTCACTGGCCGCATCCAAGAGACAATCGGCGGGAACACGAGTATCGGAATCAATGAGCAAGATATAATCACCCACACGAATATTACCACCAGCCCACGCACGACCTTCCTCCTCTTCTAGAACACGAGCTAAGCATTGATCATAAGCAACGTATTCCTCAGCCTGAGACCAACCCTCATGACGCGCAATGGTGAGAAGTCTTTCTTCAACCTTGTTGGAAACCATAAGAGCGTAGTTCATGTTGGAAGCCTTCTTGAATTTACCACGACGAAGGAAAGCCTTTTCTCCATTTTCAGGGTTGGGCTTGTGGCCAGGACGCGCGACCCATCCAATAGTATGTTCATCATAAAAGTCACGACGAGCTTGAGCTTCGTCTTCGGGAAGCAATTGCATACCATCATCATTGATGAAGATATTGGCAGTGCCACCTTGAAGTTCATAGGTAGAGATAGCAGCCTTGAGAGAGATGATCGTAGGTTGAATAACACCAACGAGACCTTCCTTGTAGACAGGCATTTGAATAGTGACGTGAGGAAGCTCTCGATTATTTCGGTTGAGACGTCGAGGAGCTTTGCCGGAGTAGAATTTCGAGTTACTGTTCAAGTTGTTGATTGGTCCAAAACACTGGGTCAGATTGACGATAATCACTTGCATGAAGAAAAGGGAAACGAAAATTTGACAAGGAACGACGGCGAGTAAAGCCAATCGAGTGTAACTTCCATCAACAGCGACTTCAAGACCAAGCTTTCTCCAACCGAGACCGAGAGCGGTGACTAGGAGACACAAAGTCGCACCGACCATGAGAGGATTGAGTAGTAGTGTTGGTCTTTTTTCTTGCGCTCCATAACCATCTTCGACATCAGATCCGCTTCCCAACTCAGCGGTGGAAACATTTGCTCCACCCTTCTTCTCGTCAGTTTCTTCGTCATCATCGGCCCAGATCATCTCCAGCAAAGATCTTTCAATGTACTCTGCTCTCTGCAATAAGTGTTTTGGGTCATCATCCCAGACAATGAGAATTTGTTGGTCTTGGATAAAAGCACCGAAGTGATGCTTTTGGCATCGAGGTAAATACTCGACAGTAGGAAGAACTTGAAGACGGAGACCATCCGAAAGAGGGACATAATCAGCATGTTGACGGGCGAGGAAGATTTTGATCACGCGAGTATTGACAGTCATGGCAGCCTAAATATCGAGTTAGCAAATGCTGTTGAAGAAAAGAAACACCGTTCACTTACTCTAACATTCATGGCTACAATGTAGTCAAAGATACCTGATGGTTCCGACCTTAAAGAGGGCGGACAGCATGTGAAATCACCCTTTGCCTTCTTCAAGATAACACCCTCTCCCGGAGCACCAACGGCCCATAGTTTTTCCATTTGTTGTTGATGTAACCAGCTGACAACTACATCAGATCTGACAGTCAAAACACTCTCCCTAGGGCCATTCCTGAAATCACCTTCCGGATAAAGAGAGGATGGCCTCGAACGATCGGCAAATGATCCTGCCATTGGTGAACCTAGAGGAGGGGTTGTATGCATTTCCAACTGCATTGGTGCGGATGTTCCAGTCTTCTTTGCTTTCTTCGCATCTTGCTCGGCCTTCTTCCCAGGGGCGAGATACCCCTTGAGGGCGTTCATCTTGGACGATAAAGAGTAAAATTCAGTCGAATGTGAGAATGATGTAAGTATGATTTAGGATTAATAATAAGTTAATAATTAATAAAGTTGAAGAATATGTGCAACGAGTGTTGGAATTAAGAAAGATTGGAACAGTCAGCCAAAAGAAAGATAGCTTTACTGTAGGTGAATAACAAAAGTTCAAGATGAAAGTATTACTGACGATCGGGGTGAAGGGCAATATGTACTAAGGGGATGCTGTGAAGAAAAAGCTATATTCATTAGCGTCACTGAGCACTGCGAGAACTTCACTAGTGAAGCTAACAATAGATAGGCACTGGACAAATGACATCCATTCATGGCACCTCCATTGGTTCGGAACAAAGAGGAGCTGAGAAAAGTCCTAACCAAGTTACCAAATCTGGAGCTTCAGCAACTGCAAATTGCCAAAATCTGTAGCTCGAACAGGCCTGAGCGAGTAACAAACAAGATCATACATTCAGCTTGCTACTGCCATACTTGATTGGATCAATTTACCGTACGATTGCAAGCTTGGATAAGCCATGCGGGCAGTGCGGGCAGAAAATTGAATAGGAACCCCTCTTTCATGATGCTACAAAGAGTATCAAACGCCGAGTCCAAAACTAAAGAAATGTTGTTCAGAGCTACCCGGGTGTGACTGTCCCAAGCTTGGTTAGGATTCAGACGAAACTATTTTTGATGCTGTGCGTTCCCGACGCAGCTTTGACAATTAGAACATGAGGTAGATAGAAGCGAGTAGGTTCGGTCTATTGGAAATGATGAAGCGATTGACACTAGACTGGGATGTCAGTTTGTAATTAGGCGAAAAGACTATGCCCCTGCGAGTAAATTTTTGAGCTAGACGCACTGTGGAGTCTGGACTTGGTGTCTTTTTGGAAGATCTACAATGATCTCCACCGTTGTATAACATATTTGAAAGCTCCCATTGCACGCTTTTTGTCTACGAGGACCACATATGAGGACTCGAATTTGTTAGTGCTAAAATTTCTCAAACAAGCATTTCATTATCATGATTACATGGTGACCATGTATGTTGAAATAACTTTCTTATGACGCTCGTACATAAAATTACTCAATTAGCTCGAACCATATTTTGCGCGTACCTGCCTTAGTAGCTCACCCAAAAGATCATTACAGGGACTTGGCTTTGGATGGCTGCAGTAGTGCCTCTGAATTGGATTTGGTATAGGCGTCGAGGAAATTGCATAGCGGCTCAAAAGTTAAATGGAAAAGTTCTCCTACGATTGACACTGTACGATGATGAATGGTTAGATGCTGTAAACTGTATGGTACTTACTTCAACTGGATACCAAAGCTGCGAGATTTCACAGATGGCGAGTGGTATCTATCTTTTTAGCCCCCTTGACTGACATACCAAGGACCACTAGCATTGATGCGGTGCTACATCAACGCTATATCAGATTTTACCAAATACCGGGGAAAAGTCAACTAACCTTAGATCAATCACAAGGTAATGACACCCAAGGCATGGCATTTTCAAGATTTCGAGATTCTCGAGTATGTTGCATCTAGATTCAAGACTAGATAGTGAAAATTCGCCCACCAAATCTTAATTATCGAGGGTTGTCCTAATATGTGTCAGCCTCTCTTATCTTATGTCCAGGGTGGGGGTCTCTTCTCCGTTTGATATATCGATTTTTCAGCAGCTCTCAATCGCTCGAAGTAATTCTTTATCAATTCCCAAAGGGCGGAATTGGATTTCGCATATGATTTATGCCAGATGCTAAACCGAATCCAGGCCCTTATCTCAGGGTTTAGTAGAGAAGAACCCGTCACTCAGCACGCTAGAAGATCTCACAAAAACTTGATATCTGTAAAGTAGATTGGAAAATCAGCTAGTCTCGCTAGTCTGGAGATCAGACTTATTTTCCTAGTGTAAAGTTAAAAGTTTCCACTTTTACCTACAGGACATTTTGGGACAGCTTTCCCGATATCAAGATCAGGAATTACCATACTGGGTAGATGGGTAAAGTATATTTGAAGATAGAACCACTACTTGCAAATGATCTTCGATTGTATTTGTGTTTCTGTAAGTTGGTTATCGTAAACCCGTTGTCAAGTGATAGGCAAGCCGATAAGAAGTCGAAAGTCCAGGTGTTCATTCAGAGTAATACTCTTCCGTATAAAGTCGGCACATAGAGAGGAGAGGTATTGTTCAATTGAAATCTTGGCTTGGTTGGCTGGAACGACAAAAGAATATCAGCCATAGTGATTTACATCGCACATCGCAACAAATTCTGATTGGTATCATCAATTGTACTCAACAAATCGTGATTGTATAACTCCGAGTACGAAGGAATGAGGAGACGAGACCCTTGAAGTCAAAAAGGTTAAAAATTCCAGCTGGATGTGTTTTGGAAGGTCTGTCTATTATTTGCATGGTATATACTACTCCATCATGAAACGAACACGACATATTTCACCACGGTGCCTCAGGGTGCATGGACAATTTAATTTCGGAGATTTGTAGCTGGTTGGGCCCAAGCTCTTTTCGGGTAGATAATATTTGGGAACTCCATCCGAGGCCTCTGTTGAAATAAAGGAGAAATAAAATAGATTTTTGAGGAGGGCAGGAGGAGGCTGAAAGATCCTGTTACAATCGTTACAATTGTTTCTTTCTCGAAGACTTGTCTCGGCGCCCAAATGTCGAAGACCAAGGATGCATGGAATCGGGAGAAAATCTAGAAGCTTGAGGTGACATGACCCTTATTAATTCAAAGGAGAATGGAGTGAGTTCTCACTGTACCGCACTGCTCAGAATCTTTTTTATCGTATTGATGCACGCCCCTCACTACCTAGTCTTTATTTTCTCGTGTCTCGGTAAGCATCCGTGGAGATCAGCTCTGTCGGCTAATGTCAATGTTAAGAAGTGTTCCACAGTGTTGGATCGTTTCTTCACCTATGGAGTATGCTCAAGAACAACTCGCAAAATTAGTGTTGGATAAACATCCAGATGAGGTAATGTGGATATCAGGCAACGCCTTGAAAGCGGCCCTTCTTCTCCTTTTCGCTGTTTTTTCCAGAGTTCAAAGAGCCCATTGTCTCCAAAACGCTCGATAAATCCTGCCGTCTCCGTCCGCCACCAAGCAATTGATTTATTTTGGCTCTATGTTCACACAGTATCGGTGAGTTATCATCTAATGTCAATCAATAAAATGTATCTGCGAGAAAAATCTGCATGGCATAATCTCCGTAAGCTTGATTCAAGAAAACCACAAATTCTGGCGTGTCGAGACCAGGTGTTGTTTTAGTGTCTAGAGTCGTTTAGTACACATGCCATCTAATCTTTGTCTTACGAAACATCCCTTGTAATTGTGCATAGCTCGGGACCGATTCTTTGATGCTGTAAATTTGAAGCTCTATTTTGGGACCATAGGAATATGTTTCAACCTTTCGCTGAACTGCGTGAATCGGCATATTCAAGGAGTTAAGATAATTATGCCTTGACGCATGAAGAGCCTGATTTTCAAAGGATGTTTGTAGACGGTGTCTAAAGAGGCAAACTGCGGCGAAAATATGCCCCCTAACGATTAGTATTTGGGTGGTTTCTGCATATAAGGTCGATTCTTATTATCCTTGAGGAGAGCGTGGTGGAATATTCTCAAAGGGTCCGCTAAAGCTGATTGTCTCAACAACAATCAAGTCCTCACAACTGTTAATATGCAACTCCGCCGGCTCTTCTTGATCTTAAGATAGCTTTTTCCAAAGGGCTGGAAATTAGTCAGATCGTTCGACACCGTGAACAATGGCTTGGAGAGCAAGGTAGACCAACAAATTTTTTGGCTCTGATGCACATATTGACAAGTTCCTCCAAGCTCCAGGACCATATGATCGTGCGTCTGCTTTTGCCTATAAGGCTGACCTATTAAATCTAGCTTGTCTGTCGCTAATCTGAAAGCCCGAAGGTTCAGAAATTGTAGGCAATTTGACAGTCTCGGATCCATGCCACACTAGCGCTGGATCACTATGGGATATTCATAAGGTTATTGCTTCATTTTCTTACTTGAAGCCATTTTTTGTCCCAGAGCCAAATTAGACCATACATAATGCTTCTGCCTACATCTTCCATGCCAACAGTCTGCAGTCTGCATCGCTTGTAGTTGACCAAGACTATTCTGTCAGGTGGAAGCTGTCACTTGCGCTCTCGTAAGGAAAAATAGTGAAATTGACAAATGAAGTTCCGAGACCTAAAATTTGGAAACGTCCTTTGGAGGATGAAGATAGTGATTCCGCAGGGCTCAATGATCGATCCCGGATAACTCATATCTGTAAGACATCCAGAAGCCAGTGCATCTATATTGAGGTTATACCCGTCAGTTATTTCTTTCTCCACGGGTAAAGGATTTCGATTGAAAGCATGATAGTATGACACCTGGGCATCAATTTGTGAGTCATCGTATGGATAGCAACAGGTTGGAGGCGATATTTGATTTCCTAGCAACCTTGGCAAGACCTTAGATATAGTGTGGTTAAAAGTTAAGATGAATCTGTGTGCTTGAGGTAATAATTGTTGAGACATTTCAGTTGCCTGGGTTAATCTGGCAAGGCTCTTCTTTGTGTCTGATGTATAGCAAAGATGTTGATTCTCGGAAAGTGCGATAACTCAAATTCCTTAGATCTCGGGTTTACCGTGGTCATCAGAGACCAAAGCCGGCTTGAGCACCATCTTTTGGCTTACACGTCGGCAGTCAAATTATAAGCCGTGAAGAAGTAGCGTGACTGAGATGGTTATATCAGGACCCCCCCCCCCCCCTTGCCCCCCGGTTGTCGATTTAAACACATGATTGTAATTGTAACCATGACAATCCGAGCCACATATCCTAACAAGCTGAAATTGCGTCTTGTAATTTCCGGTGGTGTACTTGTACCACTTTGTTCACATGGCGATGACAACATGGAGTGCAACATCGGCTCGGTGACAAGGTTTCTACCTCAATATGACACCCGAGTTATTCGGTATGTATTGTAACTCGATGTGCCATCCCATCTTGATCCCATGTAGAGTGCGAGGTGAGGCTAAGTGGAAGATCGCAGACCTAACAATGCTCTTGAATTTCGAACAGGACCAGTATGTCAATAGTTCGTAGCACCAAGAAACTCAACTTTCTTTGAATATTAATGACGCTTGGAGCAAGGAATCTAGGTCACCTTCGAGAGGCAGTGAGCATATCAATCTGCAAGTTGTGCAGTGCAGTCAATATATGTGGAATGGGACGAATATGGTTCAAAACTTCTCACCACGAAGAATTAGCGACATATCCAATATTTGAGGAGTAGTGATGTTGAATGTACTCATTGACTTTGTTCATCCTCTGCTTTGTTGAGGTTGAGACGTTGTGTTGCATTGGAATACCTGGGTACACGACAAGAATAGCGGAAGCCGAACCGGACGCCGCTATCACGACGTAGCCCCCACGAAGAATGAACCCTTAACCCTTAGAATCTAGGGCTATCCAATGGGATAATAGCTGGTCGACGATGATGGTGGATGGGTGACCGCCACAGGATCCACTATTTTCATTAACAGTATGGGATGGTTGGCTCAATCGATAGGAGTACCGTCACTAATGCATCTGAGATGATAAATATCATGTTGTGTTCATACTGCATCTGTCTGGGCGGCTTGGAGGCGGTGAAGAACAAACAATTGAAAGAGGATGACATCAAAGACAAATCAAAAAAAGATCCAAAAAGATCAGAAGAACATTGGAAGTTGGTGTAAATGAATCAAATTTCAACATGACTCAACACATTTTGAGGATCTTCAAATTAAAAGATCGAAGCATCAAAACCCTCTCATAGGTTGAGCAAGAATTGACGATTGAAGAAGATTGGTTGGGGTGAAGAGAAAGTGCAGGCAAGATTGAAGGATTGCAGGATGTTTATCGTAGATGTTTGGTAGACATTGGACATTGGACATTGGACATTGGACAGAAGATATTGAATGTTGTGGTTATCTTTCATTGGGATCGTGCGGCGGCACCGATAACGCTCTCTGGGTACTAGGTATCTACTAGGAATCTACTAATAACTACTAGCTATCATATCATACCCACGATACTTGTACAGTAGTCAGCTACTTACAGCCAGCAAGTCAGCCAGCCAGCAAGTCAGCTATCATCATCATCATCATCATCATCATCATCATCAAACATTTCTGCTGACGTTTTGAAAACGTTTTCGAACTTTCCACCAGCAGAACATCCAAACACACCACGGATCTCATATCCATACCCTTATCCTCTTTTTTTGTGGAGATTCTAACGGTATACGAGTAATACTATTCAATTTCTATCTCCTTAAAACCTACTAGATTCATATTCCGCATTCAATTCTACAATTCTTCAATTCTTCTTCATCTCATCCATCTACGATCACGGTCGACGAGTCGTATATCTTTTCCAGAAACTACAAACATCATCCCCCCCCACCTCTCACCCCACTGTCTGTACCCAGAATTTATAACTTGTTAAGACGTCACCATTTCGAAAATTGTCCAGAGATATTACAGAATTGCAAAGTTACAAACGCCCACCAAAGAACCTTCCGACTATAGAATGACCTCGCCATTGCGAAAGCACCGTACTTCTAGTGTTTCCAGTGAAATCGATCCATTCGCTGCGGCACATGTTTACTACAGCAATGATACAAACCAGAAATCGTTTCGACAATTCCGAACCCGTACATACTCTTCAGTAAGCACAGCACTTCTCTCCTTAACCTTTCAAACACTCATCTAACCTCCTCGCAGAACCAGAGCACCTTCTCCACACCCATCTCAGGATTAGAAAAGCCCAAGAGGAGAGGCAGCCATGGTCAGTTGCCCATATTCTGATTCACAAAGTCTCATTGACTAATATCCATATGTGCAGATGATATTGGAGATCATGGACGCAAATTCTTGATACAAGTTGACTCGACACTGGAAGCCCTTCGAAAACAGGAAGACACAGATGATAATCACCAAATTACAATTGAAGATGTAGGGCCAAAGGTAAGATGTTGCAGGCATTCTATTCACTCAGATTCTTAATTAACACATTTTGGGGCAGACACTTCCTCTTGGAACCGCTACGTCGAACGGATTTAAAAGATATGATATTCGTGGGACTTACATGCTATCAAACCTTTTACAGGAATTGACTTTGGCGAAAGAAAATGGTAGAGAGCAAATTATCTTGGACGAATCTCGCCTCAATGAGAATCCTGTCAACCGCCTCTCAAGATTGATACAAGGCTCGTTCTGGGATGGCCTGACTCGTAGAATCGATGGCTCGGTGATTGAAATTGCTGGGCGTGATCCTAAGGATTGGACCGATGATCCTCGTCCGCGTATCTACATACCACGGGGTGCACCTGAGCAGCATGCATACTATACCAAAGTGGCAACTGATAGACCCGAAGTGCGTCTAGATGTTTGTTGGCTACCTGAGAAAATTACACCAGAAGTTGTTCGTGACATGAACTCTAAGCCTGGTCTTTTAGCTGTTGCCATGGAGGAAGTTATTGATCCGTCAACAGGCGAGAAAACTCTCAAGGGTTTACCATTCGTAGTACCAGGTGGTAGATTCAACGAACTTTATGGATGGGATAGTTATATGGAATCACTCGGTTTAATTGTCAACGACAAGGTACACTTAGCCAAGTCGATGGTACAAAACTTCTGCTTTTGCATTGAACATTACGGAAAGATCCTCAATGCCACTAGGTCATACTATTTATGTCGTTCTCAACCACCTTTCTTGACAGATATGGCCCTTCGAGTTTTTGACAAGATCAAGCATGAGCCAGGATCATTGGATTTTCTAAAGACGGCTATTCTTGCCGCCATCAAGGAATATCACAGTGTGTGGACGGCAGAACCAAGATATGACCCTGTCACAGGTCTATCGAGATATCGCCCTGAAGGTCTTGGTGTACCTCCAGAGACTGAAGCATCACATTTCGAACATTTGTTGGCACCTTATGCTAAGAAGTATAACATGACCTTCAAAGGATTTGTTGATGCTTACAATAATGGAAAAGTTGTGGAAAAAGAATTGGACGATTACTTCCTACATGATCGAGCAGTTCGTGAGTCAGGTCATGACACATCCTACCGTTTGGAAAGGGTTTGCGCAGATCTTGCAACGATCGATCTTAATTCTCTTCTTTATAAATATGAAAAGGATATCGCATATACCATTCGTACATTTTTCAAAGATAAGCTTGAGGTTCCAGCCGAGTTTTGCGTGGGCGATATGACGCCTGGTCAGCTGCAAACTTCTTCAATGTGGGATCGAAGAGCCAGAGGTCGCAAGTTAGCCATTGATAAATACCTCTGGAATAAAGAGAAGGGCATGTACTTTGATTATAACACCCTGAAGCAAGAGCAGTGCACATATGAGAGTGCTACTACCTTCTGGGCGATGTGGGCAGGTGTTGCTTCGCCACAGCAAGCTGCCAGTCTCGTCACTAACGCACTTCCTAAGTTTGAAGCTGCTGGAGGTTTACTGTCTGGAACTGAAGAGTCTCGTGGTGCCGTTGGATTAGACCGACCAAATCGTCAATGGGATTACCCATATGGTTGGGCTCCACAGCAAATGCTAGCTTGGACAGGACTACTACGATACAATTATCAGGAAGAAGCCGAAAGACTTGCTTATAAATGGTTGTTCATGATCACAACAGCGTTTGTTGATTTCAATGGTGTGGTGGTTGAAAAATACGATGTGACCAGAGTGATTGATCCTCATAAGGTTGATGCAGAATATGGCAACCAAGGGTCGGATTTCAAGGGAGTTGCTAAAGAAGGGTGAGTGATACCAATGTGTTTGATCAACGGCAAAGTTCTAATGATTTCTAGTTTTGGATGGGTTAATGCCAGTTATGTTTACGGACTTCAAATCATCAATGCACATATGCGACGAACCCTAGGAACACTTACTCCTTGGGAGCAGTACACTAAGGCCATGAACCTTTGAGTATTCGAAGACAGGCTGTTTAATGCGTTAACGACATTTGCGTTTTTGCTCTATACCCTTTGAGTCCCTCGATAGCATTTAGAAATATTCTCGAGTTCTCGAATTGATGATTGAAAAGAATGGGATGGTGAGGATATGCAGTGAGCATTTGCATTGGGGCGATCGAGACTTTAAAGAAGACATGTATATGCTAGAAGCAAAATAGCAGACCTGTGCTACCTCGTAAGAAATTAATATACCGGCAAAATTGCTGATAGCATTATATATCCATTGATCGTTCATTGATGACCTGATTTCTCTCGGCTTTTCAACGCATCACTTCCTAATATTGACACAATACTCGTAAGGTTACATGGACGAAGGATATATGACTGAAAACATAAATACCTCACCGAATGCCTAGCCTTTAATTCCTAAACCGCATCCTATAGTCGGATTAGAAAAAGCATGATCGGAAATAATCATTTTCTCGGAACAGTACCAAGGCGATAACCGGATCATCCTTTACAAATGAAGGGGTAACTAAGCCGAGGCATCTATTGGACCTGCAAAAAATTGATCCCCTCCTCCGCATTGGACGACCTACCCCTCGGCAGAACTATTAACCCTTGTGAGATCTGGGGTTATTGTATCTATTTTGGAATGTTTGAGGGTCTTCACATGTTTACGATAACGTCGAGTTTCGCGTGTGTGGAAACACATGTTAAGTGATAGCTGAGATGTAACTCTCCAAGAGCATGTCTTACATGATTCTTACGCCTGGGCACTGGGCAGTCTGACCGTATGAGGGATGTTTTGATGGTGGGATTGGAGATTGGAGATTGGAGATTTGGATGAATGAAAATTAATGGTAAATGGTAAAGTAGATGGGTGATGCTATAGTAGGTAAAGAAGCACACGACTCAGAATTGACATCCAAAGACCAGCAAGTATATTCACAATTCTCCATCTCAAATCTCAACTACCATCCATCCATCCATCCATCCATGATTCCGCATTCGTCATAACAAAAAGTCAACCGCAAGATGTTACACTAAAACGCATCAGATCTAGAAAGCCAAGCTCACTAAAATGGTATCTCTGTTTTCCCCAGTTTTCGGGAATGTATCCAATCACGGCATTCCTGAAGCTCTCCCTTTGATCCGAACAGCCAACCATATGCTTTGTATGTTGATGGCAAAGGATTCCTTGATGGTCCGAGGATACAAACGATTGTGAATGAGTCTTGTCATGAGCTTGCGATGTGGGAAGTTAGTTCGGACCTTGGGCCGGGTAGGTTCCTAGGAGGAGGGGAATATATAGCTATATACCTTGGAACTATCTGCTTCTGTGTTTTCCTTCGATGCTGTGTTTGACATTGTTTACTTTATAAATCTTGGAATTTGAAAGATTGATTACTAGTTCAATACTCTACATTCCTAAAGATACATAGGATTCTTTACTTCTTACATTCTAACTGAACATCAAGTCTTCGGAGCTTGAAAGAAGTTACTCACGAACGAGACTTATTTCCTGTTTTATACACCTCATATCCATATATACACATACAACATGGCTTCTACCAATAGAATGGCCGGTACTTCTGTAGATCCAGAACAAGAAGAGAGAATCTTCTTAGAAGAAGTTGCTGCTGTTAAGCAATGGTGGGCAGATGAGAGATGGAGATATACCAAGAGAGCTTTTACTGCGGAGCAAATTGTGGCAAAGAGGGGGAATTTAAAGATTGAATACCCAAGTAATGCACAATCGAAAAAGCTTTGGAAGATCCTGGAGGGAAGATTCAAGGTATGCATTCCTGATGTATCTCGACGACGATGGCAGATAGATACTAATATCACGAAAAACAGAACAAAGATGCTTCTTATACATATGGTTGCTTGGAACCTACCATGTTGACTCAAATGGCAAAGTTTCTGGATACAGTCTATGTTTCTGGATGGCAATCATCATCCACTGCATCTGCTTCCGATGAACCTGGTCCAGATCTCGCAGATTATCCATATGTAAGTCCACCTCCTTCCTGTCTTGCCTTCAATTCACTAACATATTCTAGACTACAGTGCCCAACAAAGTATCACATCTCTTCATGGCCCAACTCTTCCATGACCGTAAACAACGTGAAGAACGAGTAATGACTGCCTCGAAAGCCGATCGAGCCAAGCTCCAAAACGTCGATTATCTTCGTCCCATCATCGCAGATGCTGATACTGGTCATGGTGGTCTCACTGCCGTTATGAAATTAACAAAATTATTCATAGAGAAGGGAGCTGCGGGTATTCACATTGAGGATCAAGCTCCTGGTACCAAGAAATGTGGACATATGGCTGGAAAGGTCCTCGTTCCTATCAGTGAACATATCAATCGTTTGGTTGCTATTCGTGCTCAGGCTGATATTATGGGTATGTCAAAATCTATACTTTTTTTTTTTTTTTTTGAAAAGATGAAGAACACAAACTAACACACCACGCAGGCTCTGATCTCCTCGCTATTGCCCGTACAGACGCCGAAGCTGCTACTTTAATTACCACAACCATCGATCCCCGAGATCACGCTTACATTCTCGGCTCCACAAACCCCAATCTCCAACCCCTTAACGATCTAATGATAGCTGGTGAGCGTGCCGGAAAAACTGGTGCAGAACTCCAAGCCATCGAAGATACATGGACTGCTCAAGCCGATCTCAAACTCTTCAATGACGCCGTCATCGCCACCATAAAAGCCAACCCCAACACCAAATCCGACGATCTCGTTTCCCGCTTCCTCACCGAAGTCAAGGGCAAAAGCAACTCTGAAGCTAGAGCCCTTGCCAAAACCATCACCGGCGTCGACATCCACTGGGATTGGGACGCTCCTCGTACACGAGAAGGCTACTATCGACTCCAAGGCGGATGCGGATGTGCCATAAATCGCGCTATCGCGTATGCCCCCTACGCCGACGCCATCTGGATGGAATCCAAACTTCCAGACTACAAACAAGCCGAGGAATTCGCGTCGGGCGTGCACGCCGTGTATCCCGACCAGAAACTCGCATACAATCTCTCTCCGTCCTTTAATTGGAAATCGGCCATGCCCAGAGCAGAACAGGAAACATACATTCAGCGACTTTCCAAACTAGGATATTGTTGGCAATTCATCACACTAGCCGGTTTACACACCACGGCGTTGATTAGTCATCGCTTTGCCGAGGCGTATAGCAAACAGGGCATGCGCGCCTATGGGGAGTTGGTGCAAGAACCGGAAATGGATCTGGGTGTGGATGTGGTGAAGCATCAGAAATGGTCCGGGGCGAATTATGCAGATGAGTTGTTGAAGATGGTGACTGGCGGAGTGAGTAGTACGAGTGCGATGGGGAAGGGAGTTACGGAGGATCAGTTTCATTAGGGGATGAGGAGAGGAGAGGTGTGCAGAGGAGAGGCGTGGAGAAAAGATGAGTGAGTGAAGTGAAGTAGGCTTTCTTTTTCTTTTTATGGAATAGGATAGGATAGGATTGGGATTGAATAGTCATTTATATGGGTTTCATAGGATCGGATAGGATACGATACGATGGATCATTCGTTGTAGGAAAATAATGCAGATTTGATAACCTACCTAGGTATATTTGATACATTTGATATATTTGATCCCCCCCCTTTTTTTTCAAATGTTTCTCACCATGAAAAGTAAGATTGCAATAACGGAATATACTATACTATACTTATATATCTATTAATCTACAAGTATTCATATACATAGATAGCTCTTACTAACAACATCTCAAAACTCAATCCATTCTCATCTCCTCTCCTTATATCTCATACTCATCGATATATACTAGAATAATTTACAATTTCGTAATCTCCTTATACCCCTCTCTCTCTACCGGTATATCTTCTACGATAATTAGAGTTATAATTTTGATATGATATAATAGTCATATAATAATATCCCAATATATACTCGTAAAGTAAAAAAAAATAAAAGATATAAGAGAATTATAAGATCAATCTAATAGAGTATTTCGATATATTATCGAACTTTTCGAAATAGATATATAATATTAAAGTTATAAAGTTAGTAGGTATTATTATAATAATATATTAACATAATATTCTCTTCCTTTGATTAGTCGAGATAATTATTATAACTTTTTGGTTCTTTTTTGAGGGGGAGGGAATAACTATTCATATCTTAATATCCTATTATCTATTACATGAGAAGGAAAGTTATTGTAACATGATACTATGAAGATATACTTTAACATGACGGTTATATCACGACGCTACTTCCATATATATACGTACCTAAGCTCATTGAATCTCATTACGATTTTCTACTTCGTACACATGGCAATCAACTATCATTCACAACGGGACGACAGACAAATTTAGCAAAGAAAAGATATTAACATCTGATTCACTATGTGCTCTCTACCTAACCCTAGCTACCCTATTCTTATTACGTAGCAACACTGCAATCAATTAATTATCATCCCATCCCATCCCATTCATTCCTTTCCACCACTCAAAAACATCTTCTTGAAATCCGCATTACTTTTTGGTTTTGCATTAGTATCCGAACCTGTATCTGGTGCCGGCACTGGCGCTGGCTTTTTCCCGCCCGAGAATCCCAATCCTCTTTTTTGTCCCAATCCACCCCTTCCCCCACCTGGTCTTCTGATCGGTACACTGGGTTGCATGAAATTACTCGTGCTTGTCCCTGCTCCTGTCCCTGTACTCGCACCCGCTTTCTCCTTTTCCTTCTTACCATTTTGTCCAACCACAATGCGATCACTTTTAACCTCACTCGACTGTGCGAAAAGATCTTTCATTCCTCCTGTTCTCAATCTGCGACCTGGTGCTATCTCGTGATTTTCAAGACCGAGAGATGCTTTACCTGCAGAATTAACATCCTCGAACTCGACGATTGCACCTTGATGGTCTGGACGAAGTACAACTTTGATGATATTTCCAAATGGCTCTGCAATTGCACGGATTCTTGCATCATTCACCGTATCAGGAACATTGAGCAAGGTAATCGTTCGATTGCCACCTTCTGATGGTTGATGTAAAGCATGTTGATTCTTGTGAGAATTGTCAATAGTAGAAGCAGGAGACATCATAGTATCTCCATCAGCGTCTGGAGCTGGAGATGCTGAAGCCCCCTTTTCTCTACTAGTTGCGATAGGTTTGTAGTTTCTTGCTTGCGTCAATTCGACATGAAGAATGGAGGATTTCAACTTGGTTTTATCTAATTCAAGTGCGGCAGTAGCTTCGTCCTTTTTCTCAAAAACGATGAATCCTGCACCCTTGCTCTCCCCTTTGAATGTTCTCAAGATTCTGACAGATTCAACCTTGCCATACTTTCCAAACACCTCCTTCAAATCATCCTCTTTCAAGCTCGAATCGAGACTAGTTATGTGTAGCTCTCGACCTTCTGCGGTGGCACCCTCTCGTTGCTTTTTTGCAGCCGGGTCGGAATATTTTGCTACGAGTTTGAATTTGTTTTCTAACAACTTTCCATCGAGCTGAGTGGCTGCCGAAGCAGCTTCAGGTTTACGAAAGGTAATGTAGCAAAATCGACGATGTGTGTTGAATTTGAGACTTGGCCATCGGATACTGAATATTTCACCACAATCCTTGAAAAGAGTATGCATATAATTTTCATCAGCAGTAGGTGGATAATTAGTGACATAAAGAGTCAAACCAGTACCAGACTCTACTTTGATTTGATTCTCCCCAAAGAATTTTCCATCACGGAGGAAAGCCGATTGGACGTCGTCATTAGAACGGAATTCGATCAAACAGGTAGAGGAAAGCTTGTCCGCTTCGGTCTTGAGCGTCAAGCTATTGATGTGACCATATTCTTTGAAGTACTGTCTCACTTTGGTTTGGGTGACCTCGTGAGGTAGATTGGTGACTATTACGGTAGTATTCTCGCGATCCCTTGTCAAATGCTGTTGTCGTAAAGCCTCTGCATCAGCTGTCGATTGCTCATTTCTTATCTTCTTGTGGGTATTACCATCAGTGGTATCTTCTGAGGTTGGCTCACGCTTCCTCTTTGAATTTCCAGGAGAATCTTCATCCGTCGCTTCTGGGCTAACGATTTGTTGCTGTTGCTGAGCATATAATTCTGCTTGCTCAATGGCTAACTTTTCCCTGCGCTTGGTGACTAGTTGAAATTGCCTGCGGACTAGATCTTTTGCTCCTAATAAAGTATGTGCATCTTCGTAATTATTGCAATGTGAAATGTAAAGTTCCATGATCGCTTCCGGCCAGTCTAGATCTTTCGTACGTAAAGCTCGAGACAAGACCATAGAGGGTAAGTTGGATGATTTATTAAGATATCGGACTGTCATTTCCCATGAGTAATACTGTTGCCAAAAAACATAACTTTTCTGATGAGTATTCACGAGTCTTTTCCAAAACTCACGAGCTTCCTCAATTGATCCTTTCTGAGTGAGGTACTGAATCATTATCCTTTCGATTTTGAACGAAGGATCCGTGTATTCTCTTTTGTGGAGCCTTCGACCCCAGTCTTGAACGGCCTCGAGTGAACCAGGCAGACCGGCGTCTGCCACATCAAAAGCTTCGTCTTCTAAAGGTTTATCGATTGTATTACGCCTGAGATAGCCACACCAAGCCGTGTAGACCTCAATCACTTCGTCCATTGTCCCGTCACGATCCAATACGCCAGTACTCGTCGCAGCATGCTTTATATCTTCAATCGAAGAAAAATCCAAATTTTGCGTTTCAGCAAGAAGGATGTAGCGCGCCCATAAGCTTCCCGACCAAGGGCAATGTGCGGTAGCTCGCTGAACAATGTAAAGGGGACTGCCTAACTGCGCATCTGGATTTACAACGTAGCTCTGTTGAACGAAAGCAATGTAGTCTTCCCAAGTTCCGGGATCCCGGCCCAAAATTGTGGAAGCTAATGCGCGCTCGTAGAGGGCAATTGCAAGAATTTGCGGGCTCTGTGGTAAACCTTTTTTGGGCTTTGTCACTGTTTGAAAAGTCTCCCATTCCAGATATTCCTTCATTACAGATGCTATGTGTTCTTTATCACCAGCCGTAACAGCTTGCTGAAGCTTGAGCTCGTGCTGTTCACGTTGCTCATACAAATATCTTGCAGTGCTACCCATCTGTGTAACTTGCACCATCGTCGATTCATAAGAGGGCTCGTCATATTTCGTGAGAAACGTCGAGAACATTTGAGAAGTCTCGTCCCATTTAGCATGTGGTATTTGTAGGCGATCGAAGAATATTTTGCGGACGCGCTCTACTTGTTCACGAGTAGGAGACTTCGCAAGCAATTCCAGTTCAATAGTTATCCACCTATTCCATAGCTCATGGCTGTCGTTCAAACGAAATTGCGTAGCTGCGGTGCCTTCCTGCCAAAGATCCTGCGCTGTTTGTAACGAGAATAGTTCCTGTCCGACGAGTCGCTCATCTTCTGGCCATCCTGCATCTGGATCCCGACAATCTGTGTATAATGACAAGACCCAGTCGCATCTTGCTAACCAAAGCGGGTTGCTCCAAGGTTCTGCGCTTATTGCGCGATCGTATAATTCGACAACTTTGATGCGCTGCTCCAGATCTCTCGCGTTTCTGCTAGCCTCGTCTACGAGTGCTAACCACTCCTCTTCACCAACAGGTGATTGTTCCATTGTAAACAAAGTTTTCTCCAACTACTTCACTTTGGAAATCTCGTATCAATATCGGGAGGAAGCCCAAGAAGCATTTCGAGAATCTTCTTGAGATTTTGTTGTTGGAAGGTGATCAATAAATAGGTGTTGTGTATTGACAACAAAAGTAGGCATTGATGCTGTGAAGTACGATCCATCTCGAACATTTCAATCCCACCGGACCTTTGCCGCCGCTTAATAATTTCGGAATACGACAGCGGGACATGAGATCGCCATTTACATTCAACGTTCCGAATAAATAATAGAAAATTCATGTAGTCAAATTGATCAAACCTCCAATCATTTGGAAGGTCTACCTGTAAATTAATTGAAACTTGGAAAGTTTCTGACTGAGATAGCTCTTATAAGCATGAACCAAAAAAATCTTGAATCCTGATTGTAGCGTGATTCTTAAAGCAGCCACATAAATTTGGCAAACTAAGAACTTCAATTATTTTGATATGACGCCCAAGCCATTGACAAGCAACACCACCCAGTCCGCACTATGAGTTTGAATCTTCCTTCGCGGCGCCTGCTAAGGTCTGGTAAGTATAGGGCTATGTCTATATATGATCAATGCTGATCAGCTCACAGCTGCACCTCTTACAACATCTCATCCACCCATCGCCTTCCTTATCCCATTATACACCAATCAACGAAGATCACTATGGGACAATTTCTCAAAGCGTCTCGACAGTGCAAGGAGGATGTTCTCGCCGGATAAAGCCCCTAAGAATCCTTTGACAGAAGAATACCTCAAGAAAAAATCTGATGCGCAACGACAACAGGCCGAGCGGGGAGATCTCGCAAAATCGTCCATCTTTGAAGATGAAGATTCAAGAGGTAAAGGAGATGAGGAAAACAAAGTCATACCCAGAAACCCTGAAATAATGGCCAGAGCGCTCGATCCAAACCCCAATGCTACACTTCGATGGAAAAGGAAGATGGTCATCCAGGATGTTAAAAAACGAGGACGTTTGACGAAGGATCAAACATTGAAGAGAACGGAAAGGGTGTTGTTGTCCAAGAGTCATGATTTCAAGACTTCAGTGAAGAAATTGGTTCCTTTGGCCAAGCAAATTGCGGGCAAGACAGTGGAAGATGCAATCATTCAGATGAGATTCTCGAAGAAGAAGGTTGCCAAGGATGTCAAAGAACATCTGGAGCATGCGAGGAACGAGGCCATCTTGAAGAGGGGCATGGGATTAGGAAAGGTTGAAAGAAAATCTACTGAAAATTTCAAGACGCGATACATCGTCACAAAGGATGGAAAGAGGGTCAAAGTGGAGGATCCAACTACATTATATGTTGATGAAGCTTGGTGTGGAAAAGGAGATTGGACTAGAAGTTATGATTTCAGAGCGAGAGGAAATGTTAACATTATGAAGAACAGGACAACGAGTAAGTTGAGCATCATTTGTAGAAGTATTGTCAGGGCTAACATATTTTAGGTATTTCGCTCGTGTTGAAGGAAGAGAAAACTCGTATTAGACTGCATGAAGAACGAGAGGAGAAGCTGAAGAACAAAAAGGTCTGGGTTCAATTACCAAATAGACCTGTGACTGCCCAAAGACAGTACTATTCATGGTAATTTTGATGTATAAATCACACCGAGCTGTATTATATAAGATTATCAAAGATCTCTTGAAAATGCCATTGAAGTACTGAATAAAGATTAATAGTGATCAGAAAATTTAGCGGTAGCGCCGTCAGATTATAAATACAGTTTTACAACAACGCATTTTCGTTCATTCATATGCTCGTGAATATCACTGAATTTGAGCCTCGTCTCATGCTTAAGCATTGGAGAGCAACTGTTCTTCTTCACCTCCGGGACTATTCGCAGCACTCCTAATCTTTCTCTCGCCGTATCTCGTTCTCCACCCTTCCCAAGCATTCCATAACCTAGAAGATTGGTTGAAACCATGACACAGCATACCAGCTAAAAACCCAACCCCGTCATTCTTGAACGCGAGCAGAAACCCAATGGTCATGAACATTACTGTCCACCTTTCCTTCCTTTCCTCGTCTGAAAGTTGTCTATGGCGTTTTATCGTTTGTGGTTGAGCAGAATCTGATCCAATACTCGATTCCGATATATCCCACAGGTCTCGAGCTCCGTAATTAAGACTTTCTCCTACCTTTGCCAATTCTAGACCAGCTGCTACGACCATTATTCCAAGCAAACTCTTTGGATATTGTCTTAGTAGGCCCACAAGCGTCTCACCGAAGAACAATCCCAAGATCATCTTAAAGGCACCAAGGATGATTATACTTGCACCACTTCTGGCTCCGAATCTATACTGAGCAGCGAGTCCTCCTGAACCATGGCAAACAGGCATAGCACCAAACCAGCCACCAATTAGATTCATTAGTGCGACACTGACACCAATCGAAGTAACGCCTGGGGCTGGAATGTTTGGCAAGAGATCAGATGCCAAAAAATTGACAGCAATAATGGAGTTCAAGGTTGTGAGGGGAATTTGTCCTAGACCAGCGTCGAGCGCCCCGACTTTGAACGAAGTTGCGGACGGAACATATATTTGAGGGTGCCATAATCTAAATGAAGGTAGGTAACTAAAGCCCGTGATATACAATGATAACACAAGTCCAAGAACGAAAATACCTAGAGCATATGGCAGTTTTGGAAGCCTCTGCGTAATTAGCAAAGCGATGAAGGCGAAAAGTGCCCATATCAAGTTGTCGGCAGCATTTGGAGTCGTCCAACCCAAAGGTTGAAGAAGACTTGAGCCAGCGGATAAGATCAGAGACAAGCCGGCTCCCACTTGAATACCTGAAAACATACTTAATACAGAAACTTTATTGAATTAGACATTGCTTCGGCAAAAAGACTTACCTTTGACGACGGGTGTAGGTATCATACGTGTGAACCATCGAAGAAGTCCTGTAGCGCTCAAGATTAACACCACGCCGGCTACAGTATAACCAGCAGAAGCCGTTTCTTCAATCGAAAAGTTCCTTGAGATGGCTACAGCAGCAATAGCCTAGAGAATGGTTAGCTAGGAATATGGCTAGTTACAAGAGAAATTACCTTCATAGGCTGTACTGGTAGAGGTATACCAAAAGCAACACCTGTCAATATATTCCACATGCCTGAGAAAAATAGAGTTGTTGAGAGAGATATTGAATTATTAATTGCCAAAGCAATCATCAGTGGTAATAGAGTTCCTAGATCACCAAAGGCACCTGAAATCTCCGCTAAAGGAGAATCTCTTAGCGCGGCCACATTGTTCTGAGATCTAGCTTTCAACCGCTGGAGATATGTAGTTGTCATATTTTGTTGTAGGTCAATATCAAATCAGATATATGGGATGCAGACTTGCAGTGAGGGGGAATTTGATGGCTTCGTGATGCCTTTATGTTGATTCTCTTTCAGTATTTCATCTAGAAATACAACTACCCCGTATATATGGCAGGTGTTAAACAAATCTTTGTCAAGCAAGAAAAATGGGAAAACCAAATCAATATATAAAAACTGGAGACAGTTCACGATATCCTCGATATCTCGGGCTTACGAATTTCTACATGGTCATGAGGAACTAATCTGATCGGAATTTTAGAAGTGACAAGTCGGATCCATCCATATCATACGTGGGGCAGGTGCGGTTATCAAGGTGGCTCGGGGGTGGGTCGTGATTTTTCAGCCACACTTCCACGCGCACTTAAACTTTATGCTTGCTAGTCGCGTACACGTCTTTTTGGAACGCGTTTCTAATATCGTAGCACAAAACTCTCCAACTCTTAAACACTTCTTCTCCTTGCACTTACATTTAACTATTATACAACTACAAACAATGATTCGATGATTCTTATTTTATGATTACGCTCAACCTTACATACGATTGTGTTAATTTTTCGCAGTCATAAATATATTATAATTAATTACAATGGCTTCATCACGAGAATCTTCGCCTGGAGCGTCTACTTCTCCAATGGAGTTGACACCCAAATCAAAAATCAGAGCTGTTTTGGCGGCTGCAGGAATTAGTGACTCTGATGAGGAGAGTGTCTCTGGAAATGCAAGGAAAAGAATCGCCTCACGAAAGCCAAAGTCGGATATATTCAATACAAACTCTCAGTCAACGGCACTGGGCAGAACGAAAGGTTCAATCGATGTCGGGAGCCAGTCCTCTTCAGACGAAGAAGAAATAGCAAGGCCAAGGGGTCGAATGGCTGCGCGTATGCAAGCTGCATTGAACGGATCAGACGACGATCAGCTCGTGGCGAATAATCCGAGGGAAAGAGTCAGGAGGCTCATGAAGAACAAACCAAGGGCGGAGTCACCGAAAATCGTAGATGATGAAAGTCATGCCGATGAAAGTGACATACCAGTGGTTTTGCGGAGACGTAAGACAGGAAGTTCACCTCGCCAGACCCCCGTCAAGTCAACCCCTCGACAAGAATCCGCTTCTCCTGGACTTTTCGTTACACCCAGTGCTGGCAGATCGGCCACGCCGCAGGCCGATAATTTCGGTCCAGATGACCTTCAACTGGACTCGATATCAAAATCAAACAAGACTTTCCAGGATCTGGTTGCCAGGAAACGCCAAGAACGTCATGCAAGAGAGGCGGAGGATAGAAAGAAGAAGGCTGCGAAAGCTGAAGAAAGGAGACGGCAGGCCGCATTGATTGAAGACGACAATCAGATTGACAGCGAGGATGAAGGAGGACAGCGACTTACACAGCAAAATCGTCCTACCCGAAAGGCGAGCAAGAGAGCTATCGAGGAGATGCACAGAGAGACTCAGCGATTGTCGAGGAATATGCAATTGGCTCACAAAGCTACAAACAAGAAGAAGATCACGAAACAGAGCTTGTTTGCCAGGTTTGGTTACAGACAAACTGAGGAGACTAATACTGTTTCTTCTGACCCCGCAAGACCCGCAAGTTCAAGTCCTCCGCCCGCACCACAATCAGACATTGAGATGCAAGAAACACCGCCCACATCTCCACCAGATGATATGGACACTAATGATAAACAAGAGCTCGCCGTGCCTTCTCTGATAGCAAGCACAGCCATGGATGTGGTAGACGAAGAGGACTTCCCTACTCTTGAGGAAGCTCTGAGATCGTCACCACCTTCCAGGAGAGACAAGGGCAAAGGAAAGGCTGTCGATACAGATCTGACCGAAAGTTTATCCGAGAAGAAGCCTGTCTTCAAGCAGCGACCAATTCAGATACGGCCAGCGAAAGTCAGCACTGGTGACTTGGAGCTTGATTCGGATAGTGATCTCGAGATTGTGAACCCAAAGAAATCTGCTCGCAATGCAAAATTAGATGCGATATTCAAGCGAATTCCGGAGAAACAAGCCAAGGAACCTCATTCGATGATGGCTTTGCGAATGCTTGCACACCTCGGATCGCCTGGAAAGCAAAATTCCGGAAGAAATCAAAAGCCATCGATTACAGCCCAAGATCTACAAATAAGTCTTCAATTGAAGGCAAGGCAACAAGCACACCGAGAAAGAGAGGAGCGACTCCAGGCCCTTAGAGATCGAGGAATCATTGTACAGACTGCCGAGGAGCGAGAAAAGGAAATGGCAGAGGTTGATGACTTACTCGCTAAGGCTCGCCGTGAAGGAGAAGAGATACAGGCAAGGGAAAAGGCAGCTGCTAAGAGAGAGCGAAAAGCCAATGGTGAAGTAGACCCATTGGATGACAGCAGCGACGATGAGGATTGGCAAGAGACGAAAGAAATACCAGAAGAGGAAGAGGTTTCCGGCTCAGAAGACAACGAGCATGAGGACTCCGAGAATGAAGAAAGTGGTGAAGACGAGGATGAGGAAATTGAGGAAGAAGAGGCAACTGACAACCCCGTACCAAATCCCTTATTCGACAATGAGGCAGAGGAAGATGGAGAATCTGAAATTGATCTTTTTATTCCAGAAGATCCACTTAACCTCATGGATGCTGAGGACGAAGAAGACACTTTACCTGTCCATCGGCGGTCCAGAAAATCGAGAGTCACGAACATTATCTCCGATGACGAGGAAGAAGAGGATCTTCTTACAAAGACACCCAAAGCTCCCAGAACTCTATCTTTGTCGCAGCCGCGAACAGACTCACCGGTAATTCCAACTTCAGTTCTTCGTTCAGCAACCAAAACATTCATACCTGGTTTACCCATAACGGGCCCCGCTGGACTCGGTCTCACACAGATATTCCAGGGTACAATGGACGATAGTCAAGATATATTTGAATCATCAAATCCAGAGTCACAAGCCTCAAACGTAAAGGAACACTCCATAGATTTCCTTCGCCGAAGAGCTATGCCTGAGCTGCCCGATTTTATTCCCACCATGATTGACGAAGAAACACAAGACATGGTAATGGATAGTCAAACACAAATACCAGAATCACAACCAGCAGACAATGAAACCCAGGGAATCCAGGTTTCATTCTCACAATCGCAAATCCATGATTTCGAAAGTTTGGTCGAGAACCCGTTATCGACTCAAGCCTCCGAATTTCCCAATACACAGGACGAAGGATTCTCGATGATCACACCCATTAAATCTCGATTTATGGATCCACCTTCGACCGCAGGCTCATTTAAGATGGGATCACAATCTACTCAAATGATTGGTGATGATATTCAAGAAACGCCTATTGTGAAGAGGAAAGGAAAGCTTCGCAGAAGGGCCCGAGCCATCTCTGTGTCCGATGAGGATGAATTATTGGATGCTACCCGAGAGGATAACAAACAAAATGATGACTTTGAAATTACCCCTGACGCTTTTGATGTCATGCGTAAAGCCGCCAAAAGAAAGCCGAAGGTTGTTGAAGAATTTGATAAGAAAAAGAGTAATGCTAAGAACATGGTCAATGAACAAGCCGAGGAATCAGAAGACGAGTATGCTGGTTTGGGTGGTGTCAGTGACGATGAAAGTGGAGGGGAAGAGGATGCATTTGTCAAAGAAATGATAGATGATGAAAAGAAAGACATCGACGAGAGCGAACTTGCCAAATTCTATGCGTAAGCTGTTTAGATTCCAACACATGTATTATTGCTAACCATTTTAGTGACCGCGAGAGAGCAAGTGACGAGAAGCAAATAGAGAAGCTTTACAACGATATCTCCAAGGGCATGCTTCGGCGCAAACGAGGTGCCGATTATGATCTTTCGGACTCAGATGATGGTGGAGAGGCACGCCAACGTCGAAAGCGCGCAGCAGAAGCCAAGATGCGTAAAGCTTTACTTGCAGACGAAAAGATTGGAAAGATTGCACAGAATCCCAAAAAAGAGGCTTTCCTTCGTGCAATCGAGGATCGAGGAAGTGAAGATGAGATGGGATTTCTAGATGACTTCCAAGAAAAAGACGATACTTCTGACTCACAATCTCAAACCCAAAACGACGAATCTCAGCAATCTGCACCAAACCAGACTGGAGAAGTCATGGGCCCTCCGTCAAAACGTAAGCATTCCGATAGCACTGGTTATGTTCGACCACCACCACACTTGAGACGTACAGGGAAGAAGCCCTCGAATCTATCAGAGGTTCGAGAATCACTGTCAAGTCTTATTGAAGATCCTCATGCTATGGTTACTTCAAAAATTCTCGAGTCTGATTCAGAAGATGATCTGGAAATTGAAGGAGGTCCAGAACAAGGGACTCAAAAGAATCGTGATCCTTTCGCCATACGCAGAACTGGAACTTCCATCATCGACAGAATACAACTGAAGCGTGAATCATCGAGCAATGTTGCTGCCAACAATGAACGTCTAGCATTCGCAGCACCTTCATCGCAACCAGGTCACAGGGTAGTACCTCTATTGAGAAAAGCCACGACAAATAGCAGTATTTTATCTGGGACATCAAGCACTGGTGTAAGTATTGGCATGTCAGCAACAGAGCGGATGGCTGGTGGGAAGGACGAAGGATCAGGTATCAGGAGAGGAGGAGGCAAGCATAGTGGAGTGAACTCTTTTGTTAGGGAAAGTGAACGGAAAGCTGTGATGGAGAAGAAGGAGAAGAGAAGAGAACAAAAGAAATTTAAGGGAGTGGAAAGTAGGCGCAAGGCCGTTGGTGGTTTGTTTGGAAAAGGTACATTCGAATAAGGGTATTCTGCATTGGGTCAGACTGGATTGTCTATGTCTGGATTAGCATTAGGTGTTTCTGGTGTAAACAAATCGGCAGGAGCCATAGGAATTTTGAGATTCGATGTTGAATTATTCATGATGTTAATGCCAAGATTTCATATCCTGATCTGTTCTGCCATGTGATATTGTAGATTGCTGCACCCCCACGAATTTTTTTTGTTGGAGGAACGAGCAAGCTTCAAACTGTAGTTTGCAATACTATACTTACATCAAAGTTCATAATGAGCCATCACACAGCATGACAGTCGTTTGAGGGCGGTATTACAATCAAGAATAATGCGCAAATCGAACCAGAATAATGGACATAATTTCATGTCACATATCAGCCCATATATACCAGTTATTCGCGTCAACCTTCGACAATATAACTCAATCATCTCCTTTGCATCACAGCCCATTGTATCCTTCCAAGATCATCCCAACAAACAACTGCAAGCCCGAGCACGCGATCAAATGCCACAATAACTAAGTGATACAATTTCATACAAATCATTCTTCATCCGGTTCACCGTCCATATCTCATCCCAAATAATAATAATAATAGAATTAGCATAAAGTTACCACATAGAAATTCCCAAGACGTACACACTTCCCCTGCATACGAAGTACATACCATAATGAAGTGGATTTTCCTTCCAATCTTATCTTCTACACCCACAATAAGTGACCGGATAATAATGCGTAACATGGACGCGTCTGGATTTTCTTGCGCATCCGATTGCTGGAATGAGAAATCAAGTTGCGGCCGGCTGAAGTGGGCTGAGAGTAAGGAACGTACGTGGGACTCGGTGGAAGAGCCGGAGTGGATGAAAAGAATAGTCTATCACGAAATAGAATCCACTTGTTTTTATCAGATCTTTTTTGATCTGATAAAGAAAGGGGTGGAGACCCATTGACTAAGACGCTAGAGACCGAGAAACGGACGAGGGACGAGGGAAATACCTGTTATATTGTCGGTCGGAACTTCTTATAAGTTGTCACTTAATGAACTTCCTTTTTATCGTTTGTTTACTCGAGTCTTAGGTTATGTTTCACTTTGAGTCAATAAAAGGAGAAGAACAATTCAATTGTTGAAAAATCAAATCTTCTTACAAGTTTCTGGTGTGTAGTCTAAATAAGAAACAATCACACGTCAACATCTCTGATTGTTGTTCATTCATATCCATTTCCTTATCCTTATCGCCATCACTATCGTCATCATTCATACCATTCCTATCATCTACCACAACATCTATAGTCTCCTCTTCCTACACAACACTCTTCAAATTCCAAAATGGTAGTATTTATCGATTTCGAAGATGATTCGGAACCTCCAGAGCAAGTGGGCAATGAATTGAGCCATTTGCAGAATGGAATAAATGGATTTCAAAAGCCTGTTTGGGGCGGATTCGGGGAGGCGAATAAGGGAGCAAACGCACTTGGATTGACGTTGGATCAAGACGACAGGGTGAATCCAAATAAAAATGTCATCACAGAGGCATTGGGCTGTTATCCGTTAGTTCTTATTCGTCATTGATTATATTCACTTGTGAATCATACAATCAGGAAGAGGCTAATATTCTCGCAGTATCATATCTGCCATAGCATCTAATATCGACCTCAATACTCTCGATGCACTCTCTCATACATGCCGTCAAGTTCGAGTCAATCTCCTCCAATTTCGCTCCAAGCTTCTCACATCAACCCTTCACTGCGAAAATGAGGATGTAGAGCTCGATCCCGAACATACATTTCGTTATCGAGCGCGGGCCGCAGATTACTATTTTGTTGAAAGCGGACGCGATGCACATGGTAGTGGAAAAGTGGGTGATTGTGCTAGAGATCTGGTGGGAGAGTGTCGCAAGTGCGGAAGGGTGGTTTGTAGGGTATGTGTTATTAAAGGATATTGGGATCTGTATAGGCGCTGTGTCCACATATTATAGAGGCTAATTCTGTGCAAACAGAACTGCACTATTAAACCACCTGGCCCCGTTCTCTTACGTCATCGTCATCGACGCATGTGTAAGACATGCTCGAAGGCTCCTCTTTCTTCTTTGGTCGCTGGCTCTTCATCATCATGTTGCCCCTCTTCTTCCTCAGATACACATGATCATACCCTTTCATTATCCCCTGAAATAATCAAAGATTCTCTCTGCAGTTGTCCAACAGCTGTCTGGCTCTGTCAGCCCTGCGGGCGATCCCTCCGCTCCACCGATCAAGAATACGAAGGCATCTGGAAATGGCGTACACGCTACCTTCCATCTTTAGGTGGTCTCGGCGTTGGCATCGGTGAAGGAAATCGTGGTGTTCCTTGCGGCCGTGGTAGTGCCTGTCTAGCTGCCATAGAAGTAGAACAAGAAACCGACTGTGACGCCGAAGACGCGCGTGAATTCGAAGAATCTAGTCGAGCCGGGTCTCCAGCATCTAGTCCTGGAGGAAGTATATTTGGAGGCACGAGTCCTAATAGCAGCGAGAGGAATTTAAGTCTAGGGCCTGGATATGCAAGACATGAGATTGAGGGGATTGGAGGGGTCATGAAGAAGAAGAGGGTTAAGATGGTGAAGGTAGGGGCTTGTGTGCCAGAATTTGGTGATGAGAAAAGTGAGGGGAGATATTTGGTTAGGGAGATGGAGGGGAGGGCAAGGAGTTGGTGTGGATGGTGTCATAGGGTTGTTAAGGGGAGTGATGATGTCGTCTAACGAGCTAAGCTAGCGAAGTGGTGGATCGAGTGGAAGGGGCAGATTGTAGGAATGAAAGGCTGCAATGAGTATCGAAAAACAAACAAAAATTAAGGATACTGATATTTCTGGTAGCGATGTAGATAGATGCATGAAAGCATAGCACACAACGTGCACGAAAAGTGGGAGTTAGGATACCTAAGTATATACACACGGGCGATGATGATATGCAAGCATTAGGGGACGAGGCGTTTACCTGTGAAATTAATGACATTTTGGTTGTTCATCTTTCCATCACAGACCCATGATCTTATTTCTCAATTAATATGTTAAATTGGTGAAGCTAATTACTCACTTAAACCATATGCAGAATATCAATACGCATTCGAGGCTAAATGAATATCGTGTAAAAGAGAGATGTGATTCACATTTTTAGATCATCGAACTCACACGATAGATATTCTCTACTTGGTTCTGCAATTTTGCAAAATCCTTATAATCAAAAACTTTTCTACTGGGGCTTAGAGGCAAATGGGATAATGATGTGATGATATGATCCCTAGTCAAAAGAAAACGCAGACTCATCCTTCTCGCGTAACTTCCTTCTCCCTCCCTTACATCACTCTAATAACACTTTCAATATCCACGCATCAAATCACGTTACTTAGGCCCCTCTTCACAAGTTTACCTCTTCATTGCATATCTGCTTTGGAGTCTTGAGCTTAAGCTTAGAGGAAGAAGTCTGGAACTTAGCGTTTTCGAAATCGTGGGTATTGGGTATTGCACGTACTAGGTAGTTGGTTATATT
The DNA here is from genome assembly GCA_014898485.2 of Botrytis squamosa. NCBI lineage: Eukaryota > Fungi > Ascomycota > Leotiomycetes > Helotiales > Sclerotiniaceae > Botrytis > Botrytis squamosa. Next base: position 542,151 of record RCTC02000009.1, read on the forward strand.
CGTCGTTTTTATATTCCCTAGCATATATATCCACTTCGCGGTGCTCGTTTAGTTGGGGTATCGAGAATTCTTGAAAGAGCGTGTTATATAGATATTTAAGGGATTGCGTCTGGGAGTGCCAAGTGGTCGGGCTTTGTATATAGTGTGTATGGTATATGGTTGATATGTGATGTACGAATGGATGTATGGATGTGTATTCAACCCACTGATATTTTTTCTCGCTCACTGGAAAGAATTTTGATATACGGTTTCTACTTTACGCTTGTTATTTCTTCATCATGTTTTTTGTAGAGATTGATTGGATTCGAGGAGGCTTTTTCATCACTTGATTTGGATAACTTGAACGTCTGGTTGTGTGTGTGTTTTTTTTTTTTGTTTTTTTTTTTTTTTTTTTTTCAAATGAGAGGATTTTTGAGATTTTGCAAACAAAACTTCAGGAGTTTAGGAATTTTCTTTCGGATATCAATAAAAATTGCTATACTCATCTTCGTGGGATCATACAGTAAGTGAGAGAAGCACCGTAGCGAGGTCAGAGAGAATAGGAGCTAGATGACATCAAGTCTACGCAAGGAAATCTTCTTCATAACTTTGTAGATAGCTCATAAATAGATGAAATCGAACAAGAAACCATTAGCATCGACTTTGAGTGTGCCACTCTATCTCTTCTTCAGAAAGATAAAGAAAAACATGACAAATCCCCTACATTCCCTTCCTCCCATCTCCCATTTGAAATCTATCTATCTATCATTTCATCTTTTCCCATCTCCTAACCATTATAATCTCATCTCCAGCCCGCTAAACAACACTTCCCGGCTCCAACGCCGGCTCATCCTTCTTCCTCTTAATCTTCTCCACAAATCCCTCGTCCAAACTCTTCATCTCCTTTTCATGTGTACTTTTTACCCTTCTCAACGACCAGAAATTATAAAAAACAAATAGAACACCCGTTATACATGCAATGGCGCCGGTAACTATCGCAGTAACCCTATGCGCAGATGGGGAGTAAGTAGATGTATATTACAATATAAAAACACAATTTGGAGGAAAAGAAAACATCCAAATTACTCTCCCTGCTCCCCAACAAAATCAATTTTCTTATGAAAGAAAACTTCCCACCCACCTAGCAGTAATACTCCACGCTCCCTTTTGCTGCCCATAAACTCCCACCAGCGTCCCCACAAATCCCGCAACGCTATTGAGACAACCCGGCAGGAATATCTTATTCAAAAGCCACACGTAGTTTCGTCGATGTGTATGCCACAGCCATAGCATACCCATTGCACCAATACCACAACTAAAACTTGCAATCCAGAGAAGAGGAATATTTTTCGCGGCGTGGAGAATGTGTTGGGTGGTTGCATCTGGGAGATCGGAGGGAAGGGAAGAAGAGGGAAGAGATTGGAGAGATGTGAATGTGCCTGGGAAGATTATGAAGCCCGCCAAGAGTATCCCTCGACGATGTTAGAGTAAGTAGAATGACGATTGGAGAATAGAGATTCGAGAGGTGAGATGACTTACAACTAAAGAATGATATGTATATGTTGTGCATACGGGGAATAGTGTCAAGAGAAAGAAGCATATTCATATATCTTGTTTGCACGCTATTTTGTCTATTCAAGCCATCTGGTCTCGCAGATTTCAAAGTCGAACTTTTTGTAATAGTTGATGAATTTGATTTCTTTGATCCATGACGGCAAGGTTGATGAGAGGTCGATTGGTGGATTGTTTGGGTTTTGGATGGCTTTTGCGGAGTAACTTGAGATTGTACTTTTGTTGTGCTGTTACGATTAAGTCTTCCATCGCCGGTGTAGGTACTTTTGGGTGGGTCTATTGGAAGGGTGTTTGATCGAGGCATTTTGGATAGTAATTTTGCAGTGGAGCTCAATGTCTTAGTTTAAAGTGAACTTCATGTCAGGGGAAAGTGGACGTTTATGATTCAAGCTAGATAACATGTGAATCATTTGTGGAAAACAAAAATTTATGGCACAGTTTTGTGAATTGGGAATATCATATCATGTTTTGGACGAGATGAATCAAGGTATCGATCGGGTTTCCAATTGAAACCTATACTACCATGCCACATGGAAAAAGTTGCCACAGAAATTACAGCTTTATCTTGACACCATTCGGAGAGAACTTCTGGTATTGTGTTGAATCAATGTAGATCACAGTACCCGATAGGAGGTTATTCGTAGATTGTTTGGTATCATGGGGGTGGGGTCAAAATCAAGATTTACCCCTGGCGCTTGCAAATGCGTAATGACGTGAATTTGGTTTTGCGAGGCGAATAGACGAAGTCCTTTTCAATTTTGAGAAAACTACTCAAGATAGTATTGCGAGCAGAGAAAAACTTAATTGTAGTTCTCATCTGAAAATATGCACAGTAGCTTATGTGATAGGTTCAATTATTGAGTCTTTCAAATATAGAATGGACAAGGAAGCTTTTCCTGACATTTCCGGTATTTCCCTACCAACGCCAACGCTATGCAAAAAAAAGACAATTCCTCATTAGACTTCCTATTTTACCCCAGCCACAAGCAGGTCTAGCATACCCTTGACCTGCATCGCTTTTTGTGACCTTTCTACTTCTGCCCTTACACGTCGATGTAAGAATCTGATTTGGCGTTCTAATTCTGGCGATTCAGAGGTATACTCTGCGTATATGTCCAAGAGCAGCATAGCAGCATCAGTACATATGGGAACATATCGAGGATCAGTAATGTGTTTTGATACCCATTTAAAAATCGGTTGTATCGTAGTCTCGTCACGCTTTTCGAATGCTGCTCGCATAGCACTTCGGTGTCGAAGAGCTGTGAGAAGTGTAAGAACAGTGACTGCGGGAAGACCTTTCTGGAGTACACAATCTAGTGCTTGATGATATCGACCGAGTTGGAGTTCACGCTCCCATTCTGGGGCCTTTCGCTTTGTTGAACGTGCATTACCCTCAATCACCACATCTGCTCCTTCTCCCATAAAATCCATTCCTCTGAGCCTCTTTTCTACTCCGCTAGTGTGTTTTCTCTTCTTGTTCTTTTTATCGTATTCCTCTAATGTACCGTCGAGCAAGGCTTGCATCTCTTTCGCTCTTTCTCTTTCTTTCACCTTTTGCTGGCCTGATAGTCGTGTTTTGATGGATAAGACACCAGATTGCATACCTACAACCAAATGCTTGTCCTCGCGATTGGCACCAGAGCTAACGACATTGACTGACAAAACAGGAGCTGAGTATTTGAGTCCAGTTACAACATTCCATCCCGTGGTTTCGAAAACTTTGACATGGCCGTCTAAGCCACCACTAACCAGTCTAGTAGCGTTTGATGCGAGGCACAACGAAGTGACAGTCTTCTGATGGTTCTTTATGATGTGCAATGGCTTTCCAGCAACCAAATCAAGGACCGAGATTTGATTATCAGCTGCAGCAAGAACGGTGGTCCCTGAAGGCATAGGAAGTACAGTCTCAATTGGTGCAGCATGCTTAAAGGTCATAGCTGCTCTAGTTGGAACTCTAGGATCCCATAATCTGACAGTCTCATCGTAACTACCAGTCAAGATCATATTTGACATCGATCCAGGCATGAAAGCACCACTTCTAACATAATCGGTATGTCCAGTGAAAGTAGTTGTACTTTCTTGACTTGGCAGATCCCATAGCTTAACAGTCCTATCGTCACTAGCACTCATGAGAGTTGTCAATTCTGTTGGCGAAAACTTTGTGGTCCAAACTGGCTGCTTGTGTTCTTCCCAAGTTTTTAAGATGGCTCTTGAATTCACATCAAAAACCTGTATCTTTCCCGTTTCGTCACCTGCCACCATAACACGTCCATCTCGTCGAATCTCTCCACTATGCGCAACATCTGAGAACCGAGTAATAGTCTTTACTAACTTTCGTGTGCGAATGGAGTAGATCTGGAGTCGAGTACCAGTAGTAACACAGAAGTAATCATTGCCGGAGGGTGATAGAGCATTTGTTGGTGGAGGAGGGAACGATATGTGCGTAATAGGATAATTCGTTGGTGATGGTATGAGTTGCTGGGAGCGAAAGCCCTTCCAATATCGTTGTTCAGGTGTAATTGGCGAGGGGGCAGTAGGGAGTTTAACCGCCGGTAGACCTGTCACTGGTGCGGACATCTTGATTACTTGTGAATAGAAAGGTGAAATTAAGATGTCGCAGAAAGAATTTAATATTTCAGCTTGAGAAAGCTTGCGATGCGATTCGCAAAAAAAAAAGTTAAGGGCGGAATCTGGGTTATTTTTCCCGACAATCCACTAGGCCATTTCAAGTTAGCCAAGGCTATACCTGCCAATATTGGAGTTCAGATCTTTTCAGCACTATTTCATCTGTCCCGTTCATGATGTCTGAGTTTGAGTTTGGTAAAATATACACAGTACTTGATATTTTGTTCCATTACTCTCAATGGCAGAACCCCCTTTGTCTCAAAATTCTCTTCATGTACTTACCCCAGCCTTGTAGTTGGTACTGGTAGTGCTTTAGAGTGGTGCATACCTAGCCAGATAGTGGTAGGACTACAGTTTTGAATCTTATTGAAACTCACAAGAACAGTATTGAGGTAGTTGATCTCGGATTTCTTTGTATCTACAAGTGTGGCTCGCATCTACCTTTCCATATCTTCCCCGTGGTCCTTTGAATCATTTACCACTATTATCTATCATTAAGTTCCACACATTCTGTTATTATATACCCACAAGTCACAAATTATATCCAAAGTCTACAGAAGCGTGAGAAGATACTCTGTGGCTTTACTCTCGCAAAATCAGTCTAGGTTGAGAGGGTGAGATACTCCTCTGCTAATAAGCACTTGTAAATCAATATCTCCCTTGTCTTTGGTTAAACTGCTCTCGGAAGCAAATTGACAAATCAAGTGGTACATCAATGTTGAGACTAATGGTTATCTCTCTTCTTTCTGAATATACTCTCCTCTATTCTCGTCTCTTGTCCTGCTCAATAATTATCATATTCTAGTCTTGGAGATACACCGCATATGATCTATCTTGTCAAGGATACTAGAAATGATCTCCCATGACAGAATTCTGCAGTGAAAGCCCCAAAATTGATGAACATGTAAACTCAATTGCTCCTAGACTACACGCCTATTGCTACACAGCATTTCATCAAAGTGTGACCATCTAAGTGAGAAGTCGTGGGTAATTTCATTCACTTCTGTGATAATACAACTTCAGAAATCTGCCCGCCAAATTCACAAACGCGTTTTCTGTTGGATCTTGACATCACTATGAGAAATGAAAGCACCAAGATCATCTGGCCAAAAATTAAGCTATAGCAGTTATGATCTAGTAAAACTCTCGTCCATAACTCAAGTCTTGCGAAACAACCGTATTTATGATTATCATTATTCAACGAAGAATCAGCAAAAATAAAAGCCCCAATGTCTTTTGCTCTACAGAAGAGCAAGACGTCTCTCCGAAAAGAGTCAACCAACTTCCCTGAATCTTCTTTGCACAACCTCCTGTTTCCCAAACTTGTTACTAAATTCTATCACAGCTTCATTCCTGCAGCCCCAAACGCCAAATCCAATCATTCTGCGCCGCAAGGCAAAATTGACGATCTCAACATCAACCACACAGCCATGACTACAATGAAACAAAGAGGACCAGCAGGTATGTCTGTGCTCAATGATGCGATTCCAAGACTTTCGGTTTGTATTGAGGATTGATTATAAATCGTGGGATCGTTTCATTATCTTTCGCTTGTATGAAATGACCAAAGGCAAAAATCGCTAAAGGATTTATCAGCTATTCTTCGAGGTTTGATGTTGCTCGTCGAGTGAGTGTTTGTATTTCAATGGGATCGAATATCATCTTGACGAGTATCACTTCAACCTCCCAGATAACTATTAGATACCGCAACAGCTACTCCTCACCCAGGAACGGTGCTCTGTTCTTTCTTACACCGCTATTGATGGTCCATCCTGTTGTCTCGATATGTTGATCAAGGAAACTAATCCAATTGCCAATAAGACACATGCGACAATAGCCAAGATGATAATGTTAGACATGCTGTTGACGGCCTCGCTCTGTGTACAAGAAAGCTCGAGGTAGAGTGACAGTAGGAAGACTGTTGTGCAAAGATTGAATGAAGTCTTGATGTTACAAACGTGTTTAGACGATGATTGTAGTAGAGAGTGACAAGAATAGTGGACAGTAAATTTCCTTTGTAAAAATGAGCTAAGGCAAAGAAGGCAAAATTGCGATGTCGAGAGAATGCATGCGATACTGTTGATGAATAGAAGAAAGCAACAGAAAATATACGAATGCCTCCACCTTTATATATTTGTCAAATCTTCCTTATTTGCACACATTAAAACTTTGTTATTGGGGTATTCTCATTCTCCTTGAAGATGATTGAATCTTTATAGGGTAAGTCAACTAGGGCATTCATCCAGTGCATGTACGTACTAGTTTACATGGAACATGGACCCTTATGACAGAACTAGAAAGATACAACGCCTACTTACCGTATAGGCGTCTTACTCGTATCAGCACCGAAAGCTGCCTAGATTGAAGCATTTGAAATTAACACATCGCTCTCCGGATTTAAGAAAGTTATCCATTCCAATCAGATTCTGGCCTCGTATATGTTCGTCTACCATTCGTTGAATATTATGTTTACGCGAATACGCACAACTGCAAGTTGCCTTCTGTTGGCTAGATCGCACATGAAATCGATTGATTAAGGTTAATTCAGCAGTTAACTTCGTGTATGCTAGTATTCAAGGCCCAGTCAGCTGTCAAAATCCGGCTCGAGACAAAACCCCTTGCAGTAGAAGCTACCGAACGTTGGTATTTTAGGAATTGAATTCCCCACTACATCCAAATGAACCAATCGCATTACGCTCTGTACGGTTCACGAAACATTGTCGCAACAGGATTACACGGGTGGAATTGACGGAATTGACTACCACTCATGTCTAGTCGTCTATCATCTTCCTTGTTTCAGTCAAAGAATCATGTAAGGGCATACTGATAAGATGCTACAAATATTAACACCTTTTACAAGCTTAGCGGCATCAATATTATAACGAATGCTATGGTCTACAGTCGTTGGAAATAAAGTTATATCCACTGCAAAGCTTCGATACTATGAAATTTGTCTTAAAAGTTAGGGCTTATCTTTCTCCCTCGTCTCGTAAGGACCCTGTCAGTACAAGCGGGGTTTGTACCTAAAAGCGAATCATCTTAATTTGGTTTAGCGTTCAGATATCTGATATTGATGTATCGAAGTGTTCGACATACCTGCAATGTATTGTGGCGGAGTCAAATCGATTACGTGTTATTTGCTTTGCGGAAATTCCTCTTCACTATGTGTAGCTGAGCTTCATGCTCCCTTTCATTTGCAGTTGCAGGCTTTTCTCAAAGGGATCCGTGTCTAGAGTTTATCCATCTTCCAAATTGCCCCGTAAGGACCTGGCCGTCTTATGATAGTGGCTTGTCTGTCAAAAGTTTTTCATGTAGAACCATGTCATTCTTCACAGGAGCTTGTACTGCATCTCCGAGCGAATCGAAATCTTCGACATTACTATTGGGAAGCTTGCCTTTAGTTACGGCAGGTCTGAAAGATTTAATAACGAATCTGAAGATCTAGGATCAGTGAGCCTTGCTACGGATAGGATTTTAAAGGCTAAGCCTTGTATGATGATCTCGACCTTTGACTTCTTTCTCCTATTATGACCATGCAAAAAGGCTAATTCTTTCTGATAATGTCAGTTAATCACTAACTCTTTGTCTTCTCTCATCATGAATGGTAAGAGTAGGTAAAAGATGCCCTCAAGGAACCATCTGTTTTAGGAAAAAATCTCTTCTCTCACCTCGCTGCAATGGATTGCAACGGCCTGACTACATTACCTTTTCTATTGTCCTTGAATACATGATTGGATAACTTCACGACTAAAGTGATTCCTCGCCATTTCTCATGGTCCATTCTTTCATTGAAGTAATATGTGCAATATATCAGCGAGGGACACTGATAAAAAGATATATCAACGCCACATAGAACATCAAAGCCGTCCGTCTACATCTACTTTAAGTCTATATCCAAGCATTCTCATCGGATTACCTACTTGGACACAGCCACTGGCCAGGTACTAAAAGCTAATCAGATCGCTTGAGCTCGAACTATGTACTTGTCATTGAAGAGAAGTGATCATGCGATCAAATTTACAGCCTAGTAGCTCAAACCTCCACTTGCAGTATCTCTGCTCTCTCAAACACGAGCTGCGGATCTTTTTGACAACAAACATGCACATGGTATCTAAATAAATATCTTTGTGCTTGGGCTGCGACAAAAGCGAGACCATTATCAACAATCACAAATTCAAGCTACGTGGTATAATCTCGTACTTTTGAAATCTCAGTAATAGCTATCATCTAGTGCATAAAAATACGCGCACAGTCACTGTCTAGCATTATACACTCTTTGCTAAACTTGCCAAGAGCATTTTTCAATCCCGATGTCTTTGAAGAATGAAGGGAGCTCGATCTACGATGAAGCAGTCAGCTCATTTTTTTAACAGGAAATCGAGTTCTGAATTTCAGATTGCAGATTGCAGATTCTGTAGTCAAAAACGGAGAAAAAAGTAATGTATTTTGAGAGTTCTATAAAGGAGAGTCGAATCGTGTTAAAACATACACTAGATCTATTCCCAAACCAATCCATCTATCTTCCACTTCACCAAACAAAAAGAGCGCAAAATGATACATATACATTTATCCCACGAATTCTCATCTCACTCTCACCACAGCTTCTCTTAAACCAAACCAAACCATCTCCAAGCTTCCAGTTACAAATTCTACGAATCAACCTACCTGCCATCCGATCACAACTACAATCTCCTCGAAAGACAGGGAGAAAGTGTATTATTATACTGTAGTCATATAAGATACCTAGAGATATATAAATCCCAGTTCGATAGTCACGAGATGCTATTATAAATATCCACTCGACATACAATGTCATTCTCGGTGCGAATTGTGACTCCCTCTATAGCTATGTAGCTGTAGGCATTTCTCGGTTCGATTTTTTGTGATAGATACACAACAAGAAGAATTTGATCGGGATAGCAAGAACGTGATCTGAGATGAAGTGAAGATTGGGGGTGGCACGAAGGAGTCGAGATATCAAATAAAAAACAGATTAAGAGAGAGCTCCATAGCTACCCCGTTTGTGTCTAATAGTGAGATATAGTAAACCATTTGAGATTATGTGAGGATTCATTGATTCATTCATTTTTATCGCAGAGCTACTAAGTAAAGTGATATCGAAGCTAGACGCTAAAAGCTTGAAGCGCGAGACCACTACAATGAGCAAAGACGATATGTACCATAAAATAATTAGAAAGCATCCCAGAGCTGAAGCAACGCCATCCATCATTCATGATATGTCATCGCAATTCTTTTTAAACTTTCCTTCCCCCCCTTCCCAAACACTCCATCTATCCATATCATCCATTATTACCCACCGGACTAAGCGAAGAACTTGCTATAAGCAGCCTTTTCCTTCTTAGCTCTCTCCGCTGCATTCTTCTTCACAGCTGATAATTCCTTAAGAACAGCCGCATCGCCGGGTACTAATTTGTTGGCCTCTTCAAGATCCTTTAGTGCTTCATCTTCATTCTTAAGTCCTACGTGTGCAATTGCGCGACGGTAGAGAGCTTTGGCTTTATCAGTGTCACTGGTGCCAGAAACTGCGAGAGCGGCGCTAGCGGTACGTTCGGCATCGGCGAAATTCTTAAGCTTGTTCTGGAGGAGGGCAGAATTGCTATTGAGGGTGAAACGGAGAGCTGAGAGGGTGGAAGAAGTTTCGGCTGGAGAGGAAGTAACATCTGGCTCTTCGTTAAGATAACGGAGACCTTTCTCGTATTTGTCGAGAGCGAGGGGAAGTTTATTGTCTTTGAAGGCGGTGTTTCCATAGGTCTTTAGATCGGTAACGATTTTGACGGTTTCTTCTGCGGTGGGAGGAGTGGACATATCTTCTGGGAAGTCTTTTTTATAGGAAAATCTCTAGGTTAACCAATACTCCAAACAATCGAACGACAAGACAAGAAAAAACTGAAAAAAGGAAAACTGGAAATCTCGAAAATTGCTCGAAGATATGACGGAAAACGAAAGACGAAACATTAAGGAGATATGTTGCAGATATGTTGGCTAATTCTTGAAACAGTTGAAAAAAGATGATATAGAAGATGAAGTACCTTCGTATGTATCGCCGGTAGAATCAGGAGTCTTTGCATCGGCAGATTCAGCTTCGTCACCGGTAAGCTCTCCACAGTCTGTGATGATGACTTCCTTGTTGGGCTTGTCACCACTTTGAGTGGGCATGTTCTCGATTTTGCGGACGAAATTTTTACCACTGAGGACTTGACCGAAAACGACGTGTTTGCCATCGAGATGGGGAGTTGGAACAGTTGTAATAAAAAATTGACTTCCGTTGGTTCCTGCGAGGTCTTTGTTAGTCTAATCTTTTATTATTTTGACCCGAGGAGCGTCAGACGAAGTGCGATTGTTGTACATACCAGGACCAGCATTGGCCATTGAGAGTAAGAAAGGTCTGTCATGCTTCTCTACGAAATTCTCATCGTCGAATTTGACGCCGTAGATACTCTCTCCACCAGTTCCATTGCCAGCTGTGAAATCACCTCCTTGGATCATGAATTGCTTAATCACACGATGGAAACCGGAACCCTTGTAGGAGAGTGGTTTGCCGGCCTTTCCAACACCCTTCTCACCAGTGCAAAGAGCTCGGAAGTTTTCTGCAGTTTTGGGAGTAATATCATCGTACAATTCGAAAGTGATTCGTCCTAGAGAGTCATTTCCCACGGAGATGTCAAAGAAGACTCGACTGCGGGGTTTGGTTCCTTCAGCAGACATTTTGTTGTTGGGTATATGCTTTTATGTGAGAGAAGGGAATATAGAATGGAAATTGAATAGAAATTAGGGTATCGTATGCAAAATGAAGAAAGGTTCACAGATTATTGAAATTGATTGTTGGATTGCCTTTTTCTGATAATTTCAGCCTTCTTATGAGTAGAAGCTTCGAGATGGAGAGTTGGAATGTGGGGGTCGGCGTTTGTACCTTCCGATCTGAAGCTTTACTCAAAGTGGAGAATGAGGCTATTCACGTGTGGCATGACATTCACTTCATCAGGAAGGAAGGTCCAGAGTATCCCATGTTCGTCATGGAAGATTTTATGGTTTACTATTATTATCTACGATAGAGAGGCTGTAATTTCAAGATGCACAAAGGGAATGTCTTGAGACATCATGTGGAGATGGTAACCGCTAGCCATTTCTCTGGCCATGCGCTTAGGGCCTCTACTCATTCACAGATTCGTTCAGCCATGAACTTTGAATGGTCTGCGATACGCCAAACCTTTCATGCCTTCTCATTTGACCTGGTTGACATCTCAAGTGTTACCTAACAGCATTAGTACCAGAACATACATGCTTGCGCTTGACCAATGACAAGGAGGACGTACCGGACCATCATTCACCAAAGCCACTTCCTACAATCAAACATTCGTTAGCAAAATGACCCGAGCAGTCTGAATTGTGGTGTGACCTACCATCATTGCTTGGAACACACCATCTTTGACCCTTTCTGACGCATAACCTTGCTGGACCTTTGTCACAAAAAGTTGATATAATTCCCTAGCCTGGTCCCCTCCCATGGCTCCATGAAAGTCTGGCTTTGAACCCTTCTTCGTTGAGGCAAGTAATGTGAATTGTGAGACTGATATACGAAAGGAATTGTCAGTCTGTGGGACTCCCATGTCTAAGGGTAGTACTCAATTATCTTCACATACCACAGAGAACTTCTCCTTGGATGTCTTGTACATTGTGTTTCCACTATGAAATGAAATGAAATGAAATGTATTAGGACAGTAATCAAGCAAGAACAACAAAACAGCAACTGAATGACTCAATCAATGCCTGGTATGAAATAACAGAAAACCACTTCTGAGATCAAGAGAAGCAAGAGACTCCTTGTTCATACCCGACCGCCATTCTCGTCATCCCATAACCGCATTTTCAGGACTTTTGCTGCTAACGATTCTGCATCTTTCTCTGTATCACCAGGAGCCACAGCGGCAAATACTAATATGCCTTTGCCAATTGATGATATCAGCTGCTTGTCTACCGTTACAGAAGCAGACAGAACACGTTGAAGTATAGCTAAGCAGAACCTAGTAAGTATAAAGCTTGGAGAGCAAAAAAGGAACGAGGGGTAGAGGTGGAAATGATACCCTTCATGTTTACTAGGTGGATAGACAAATGACCAGGATTGAATCGGTCTTATTGATCTTCTGACTAGAATCAAGATCGATTCCTCTCTAGGAACGGTTTATACAATGAAGTGGGACGGTGAGGATTCCTGATAGTCTGAATTCAAGTCAACAATGTCGATAGGTAGGAACGAGACTCTCTCTATAGCTATATGATGACCTACTTTGGGACCATATGATGCAATCCCCACTTGAGCATTTATTTCATCCATGATAATAAATAACAATTAATCACAACCATAAAAGATATAAATTTTCAATGATCAAAAGAATCGAAAGATAATTGAATTATAAATCCAAATATCAATTCATAAATCAAAATCCATTTCCAGACAGTAGGTAACATACATATATTCATTCCATACTCCGCCATGGCATTCTTTCTGTGAACCTTGCCCATGAGCTTTCCCCCCACGTTCTTCTAAGGCTGCAGGTGATGAAGGTAAGGTGCAAGCGAGGCTCTCTTCCCGCAATCTCACCCAAGCCAATATGGTCGCAACGTGAAATCCAATTCAAAATTCAGCAACAACTTCTCAACCTTTCACCACTACACATTCACACAAAGACCACGCCTTTACTTGGTAGCAAGGTAATTTGTAGATTCCTTGTACTACCACCTTTTCACGCAAAGGCTCAAGCTAGACATCTATACCACGCATGGGGTCTGATATTTGTCAAACAAAGCTAGCCCCTTGTACACAACAGCAATCACCAAACACCAACCCATCGATACATTTCTCCGTACCCCTCACAATTACACGATGGCGGCACGAAAACTTCAGCAAGAAGTCGACAAGTGCTTCAAGAAAGTCACTGAAGGCGTGGCAGAATTCGAATCAATCTACGACAAGATAGAACAATGCACAAATGCTGCGCAGAAGGAGAAGTTGGAGGACAACCTCAAACGTGAGATCAAAAAGTTGCAGAGGCTTCGTGATCAAATCAAGACATGGGCTGCAAGTAATGACATAAAGGATAAGGGTCCTCTGTTAGATCACCGGAAATTGATTGAAACGGTAGGGCATATATTTTGCTTGACTTTGGAGTGAGCTAAACTGTTGTAGCAAATGGAGAAGTTCAAGGCAGTAGAAAAAGCTATGAAGACGAAAGCATATTCGAAAGAAGGGCTTTCGGCGGCAGCGAAGCTGGATCCAAAGGAGCGCGCGAAAATGGAGACCGGGGAATTCTTGGGCAACATGGTAGAGGAGCTAGAGCGCCAGATCGAGACAATGGAAGCCGAACGGGAATCGATATCAGCAACGATGAAGAAGGGGAAAACTCAAAGTGCCAAGGCCGATAGAATAGCAGAGCTGGACAACTCAACGGAACGGCACAAATTTCATCAAAATAAGTTGGAGCTTATCAAACGCTGTCTGGAAAATGGTACTGTCGAGGTTGAGCAAGTCAAAGATCTTGAGGAGTCCATCAAATATTATGTGACCGACAATATGAACGATGACTTCATGGAGGACGAGGAAATGTATGATGAGCTCAACCTTGATGAGGAAGAAGATAATTACGGCATGAATAATGATAATGATCGGGTCTCATCACAAGACACACAATCGATACAGGAGGATGTACCAGATACAGATCTACGATCCAATAGTTTACCCGGGAAATCGAAATCAGGTTCAGAACCGCCTCTAGCTGCTGCACGAAGACCTTCTACTCAACTGAAAAGCCCTCTCCCTTCCTTGGCCACTTTACATACCCCTCTATCGACTTTGTCAACAAATGGAAGTCCAAGTAACCTGATGAAACCAGCTGCAGTACCTACACGTGCCCCTGGAGAGACATTGAAATATGCTTCGGCGGCGGCGGCGGCTGCTGCTAGTGATAAGAACGGCCTTGCTCCTTTACCCCCTCCACCTGAAACTTTACCGACCCCCGCAACGTCAGTCAGTCACCCATCTTTATCTGGAGGTGCTGGACGGAGACCGAGTGTTACGGCATCTCCAACTACTATACATTCACAAACCGCAAGTGTCAATCAGACACCTGTGACACGATCTAGTGTTCCAACTACAGATACGCCATCAAGTGCCCAAACTAAATCTCCAGCTTTGAGTCAATCAAGTGCTGCACCTAGCGGAGCAAGTGTGTCCCATCCCGTTGAAAAAACAGAGAATACGAGACCAAATCTTTCCTCAAATTCGTCAGGGAAGCAACCAGCCTTATCCAAGACAGCAGAAGGCAAGAAAGGTTTGTCTATTGCTATCCCATGCGATTCCAATGCTAACAGTTCTATGCAAGCTGTTCCACCACAATCGAATGGTGTCTCGAATGGGCTTAAGTCAAGCACACCAGAGAATACAGAATCTGTATATCATCTTCCTTCAGGGTTCCAGGATATGCTTCAATCTTTTGAGGTAATTCAAAAGAGTGCCCCAGATGTTTTATCCACAGCATCGCAAAGAATGTTGGCATCATCCCAGGCTAGTGGTCCTGGCATGTCAGATGTTTCGCCTCCTCGCAGCTACAAACCAGAAACCCCTTTCAACACGCCATCATATTACCCCCAAGACGTCCCGTCAGTGCTAGATGACCCTAGGTTATATAATCGTATAGATGGAGAAACTTTGTTCTATGTCTTCTACTACAAGCAAGCCACATATCAACAATACCTTGCGGCTAGGTCACTAAAAGAACAAAGTTGGCGATTTCATAAACAATATCAAACTTGGTTCCAACGACATGAAGAGCCAAAGGAAATTACTGAGCTGTATGAGCAAGGAACTTATCGCTTCTTTGATTATGAGAGCACATGGTAAGTTTGACCATATTCATTATTTTTCCCAACATCAACTAACCAAGTGTCTATAGGATGAACCGAAGAAAAGCGGACTTTAAGTTCATCTACAAATTCCTAGAGGACGATGTATGAATAATGCACTGACGCCTATGGTATCTTTTGGTTGGAGGATAGCTTGGCGCAGTGGGAATTGCTCAACCAGCATCTGGCTTGGGGAAATGACCTTAGTTGTCTTAATAGCGAATACTCTTGCTCATCTGGTTTGATTCGGATGAAGTTTCTTAACTTACCTGGCAATATTCCTCAGAGAAATAAAATGTTTGCTCGTTGTGATATCTGCCAAACTTCACCCTTCCATACTGGCTCACTGGTCATTTAGGTATTTCTGTGTTTTGTGAACGGCTAGAGATATGCATGATGAAACTACAATTTATGCCAATTGATGAAATGTACTCCCCAATGCAAACAGAATGGGAGAGAGTTTAATAGCATCAGAAGATACAAATTGTTCTCTTGCATTGATCTTGACGAATCAGTCTTCATATTAAGAACTATACTTGAGCGTAATTGGCGAATCAAAACTGACCTTATTCAGGGCTTATCATAAACTGCCCAGATGTGGGTTGATTGGATATTTCTTCGTATATGGCAATAGTAACCCTTACTAGAGAAATTTAGACTTTAATCCAGATTTTCGTCTTCTGGTCGAAAACTTTGTCCTAAACGGTTGGTTTATCTTCATAGGTCGCAATGAAATGGCCTGCAGACATTATGTACGAGTATGACAACTTTGGGCATCATCACTTGTAATGTTTGATACCCAATTCTCAGATATTATAAGAGGATGTCAGCTCTCTCCAGATTTCAATTTTTTGAAAAAAATAAATCATGATTTCCTTGCATATTCCTTTTTGCCTCGTCTCTACCCAAGTACAACCAACTGCGCACAAGTTTTGGACCCCAAAGAGGGTTCGCTGAGCCAGCCGACAATACATAGTATGCAACCTCGAAAATGCGACTTTGAATGGCAAATCGTAAGTGTCAGGCACAGGATTGATTAAACATTGAGACTACAGCCCTCTCAGTATTTTTGATCTCTTTTCGGATAGTTCTGTTCGGTGTATATCTCTATATCTTGATTGTTTCACGGAAAAATACTAATGATAAGCAGGTCCAAGTTGTTGTCTTATATCCAGACATGCCACATTTCGTAAGCATGTGGCTTGTACATGGATTCAGATCCTTGATGGAAGTGCTCGTCCTTTTACAATTCTTCATTCAGGACATGATGCAGCCTCTTCTTCACATGCGATGAAGAGTTCACTGAATGTGGCAGTTGAGAAAGACACAGCCAAGCGTTACATCGGCGTCTGCCAGTTATCGTTAGCACAAGCAAATGAAACTGTACAACGAATGAAGGTAAAAGAAGGCGGACGGTCATTCCCGCTCTTTTCACATCTTGCTGCCTAATGGTACGGTCCCATTACCAAGGAGGTTCCAAATCGCAATGGTCCATAGGAGAGTAAACACGAATTCCCTGCTCTGCGAGATACATCTTATTGAGAATGGCGGTCAGCATTGAAGTAATGATATAGGGACAAGTTGCCCAGATCAGGTTTGAAAATAGATTTCCTTCTATTACGACGATTTCATGATACCTCAAAACTCGTCTTTACTGCGCCCCGCCGCCAATATGGTCAATCAGCGACCAGCAATTATGATACCATAGGGTTTCGAATCTACTAAGCCAAATGCCCCATTTTGATCGATTCCTGTGAGCATTCTATCATTCTGTGCCTTGCTGCGCATATAGGGCATCAATGATCGCCGACAGACACAATGCCCCTTCAGTTGCCTTTTCGGCTAGTCGGACCACAATCCTAGGATCATTATCGTTCGCCTCATTGAGGCTTAAGTTGCCCAAAAGCAGATGCTTCTTTTTTTCGAACGTTCGCCCGCTGTGCCGTTCGAAGAGAAGGCTAGAAGGTAGCCGGAATCCTAGCTTCAATTTCGACATTACACAGGCCCAAAAATTGCTGACATATTTCATTGGCGACTCAAAATCTCTCAAGTCCTTGACTCTCGGTGAGTTCATCAAGTTAGATCCCGCTAAATAAGTGAGAGGGGCTTTCTATTACCTTTCTACGCATATGAATGCAATAGATGAAGCATCCGGAGCCATTTAAAGTTTTCCGGGGCAACCTTTCACCATAGATATCACAAGGCTATGAGATCCCATTGGTAAATAATAAGCTATGTTGATATTAACCTCCATCTAATTGCACAGGTCATAGGTGATGCATGTGAGTAATTCAGGACTTGACTGACTGTGAGGGAATGACTGTTAAGTGTTGGGTATTGAGAAGCCTCGCAAATTCCTACGTCTATTAAGCAGCTATATCATGTCACGAATTAACCAGAAACGTGGAGATCTTCATTTCAATATACCAGCATCACTGTCCTTCTTCCTATAATTCCTCTTTTATATCATTTCTTTCGTCAACTCTCCTTGTATATATCAATAGCTGGTAAGTGAACTTTGTTTATACTGTCGATCTTCTGTTCTTATGACCTGGTCAAATTGCATTCTAAACAGAAGATGATACCTTTCAAGTGAGGTCTAGACTAATATCATGGAAAAGGGTAAACAGAACCATTTCCAGAACAAGCCTGCTATTTATCATGTATTCCAATTCGTTTGATAAAAACCGGAGGCCAAGGCAATACCTTGATCAAGGTAGACTTCGGCCTAATCCGACTACAGCACCATCAATGGGAGGATTTCCAATGAATCGAATCCGTTCTGACCAAAGCTCGACCAGCACTCAATCCGGATCTTCTGGAGACTTTTACTCTCCGGTTCTCATGAATCGAAATTATTCGGATCAAGGCTCAATCAGTACCCAATCTGGA
Source organism: Botrytis squamosa (assembly GCA_014898485.2). Lineage (NCBI taxonomy): Eukaryota > Fungi > Ascomycota > Leotiomycetes > Helotiales > Sclerotiniaceae > Botrytis > Botrytis squamosa. The sequence goes on from RCTC02000009.1 coordinate 560,136, forward strand.
TCTTCCAGGGAGTTCAACTCTCCGGCTCCTAGCAGTCCATCCATGTCTTTCGATTTAAACCCCTCCCACTTACCACAATACTATGACGATGGATATAACCAGGGATACAACAACTACTACACCACAGCATCATATAGTATGGAGAGGAGCTCATCAAACCAAAGTCATTCTCTCAAAGCAACCCCATCTAGTCTTGGCTGGTCCCCCGAGACAGAACTCCTCAGACTGTACAAGTTGATCGTACCAAAGGGAAAAGAGCCATATCTAGAACTACTTCCAGGGTACACAATTCATCAAGATACACCTCAACAGGTTTTTCTTGATCCACCTAGGTACGTCGATCTACACTTGAAGATTCTAACGAATACTCATACATGCAAAGTGATCCTCAAAAAGGCGTCTATCCTTGTCAATTCCCAATCAACTGTCCAGGCAAGCAATTCCGAAGGCCCGCGGACCTAGAACGCCATTATAGGCATGTTCACGCCGATGCCGATCAGAAGGGTAGTTTTCCCTGCGACTACAAACCCTGCACCCGATCCAAAGGTCCTTTTACCCGAAAAGACCACTATCGAGACCATCTCAAAGATTTTCACAAAGAAGATATTGGGACTGCTAAACAACCCAAGAATACAAAAGATCCTAAGAAACTAGAAGATCTTCAACAAGCGTGGCTCGAAGAACGTCAAATCGATCCGAGATGGTGGAGATGTAGAAAGTGTCTCCGGAGAGTTTATGTGGATACGAATGGATATAAATGCGTAAATTGCAATGAGGAATGTGCGAAAGAGAGGATAGAAGCGAGGGAGCAAAAGAAACGAGACGGGGATAGAGAGAAAATGTACTACTCGGGTGAGAGAGCGGATATGATGTATGCGGCCCAGTGCACGAGCTGTAATGGAAGCATGTGGATCTCGGATGTAGGGTTTGGGGAAGAACATTCGGTGCCCTGTCCGATTTGCGTGCCGAGTGAGGAGATTAGCTACGAGGATGTGGAGTGGCGGGAGGATGGGAGTTTTGAGCCGGCGTACGAAAATGCTTATTAGGAAGTCCGAGTTGGCTTCTTGGGGAGATGGCGAAGGGTTACGATTTGATGAGTTAATGTTTTATGAGAAGAGAGTAGTAACTCTTGAAAATAAGACATGTTCATCTGCTGGCTCTAGGCGTTGGATTTGGGCGGCGAATCAAACTGGGTGGCGTATAAATGTAGACAGACGGCTGGTAACTTGCTTGGAGGGATTTGGTGTTGGTGTCGCTTTTCGTACTAATTCAACTATTATTTTCTTTTTCCTTTATACAATGTATATTTACCTTTTCATCTTCGCTTTTCCAAACATTTATCCATTCACACCTAAAGTCTCTTTTTTTAATGTCCTATCTTTTGAAAGGAGCAAAAACCGAAACCTTCCAAATTGTTGCGTCAATTTTCAGCAGGGTAATAATGTTGCGTCGCCTTTCTCTATTTCTCTTTTACCATTTCTTACTCCCCCTTCCCCCTCCCCCCTCGATACTCATTCTCAATAATTTCCTTATACCCCATCTCATTTCTCATCTTCTACTCCTTATAATCCTTCTTATATCATTCGGAGCGAGCCAGCTCGCTAGTATTTCGTAACACCCAACATTCGATATCTAATAAGCCTTGATATCAAAAGACTAAAAGTAAAGTTTATTCTTTATTCTTAATTTTTTTATTAGTTTTTTATATAATTAAACCCATAATAAAAGATATACTATATAAAAATCACATAACTACATACAAATTAGATTCCTGAATATAGAAAATATAATTAATATACACTATATAAAAATTCTATGAAATACAACGCATGAGGTTTCTTTCGCTACACTCCGAAACATATAATCTATCCCTTTTAATTCAATTCCTTCTATTTCATTTAAGCTCTAGAGAAATAATATAAATAGATACTTATTATTAATCAGAGAAATCGATCGATATTTATACTTGTACTTGTACTTATATTTATTATATCTAATTATATTACTACTACTTTTACTCAGAGTCAAATAGTAATAGAAAGAGATTTTCTAATTTTCTCACTTTCTTATCTTCTTTCGTACGATATAACGCGGAATATGAATACATAAATGAATAAATAATAGATGGATATTAGATATAAAAAAGATTCAGATTTATTATGTATATAATACAGATCAAAGTAAAGTAAAACAAGCAAGTCAAAATTAATATCAATATCTCAATATCATTTATTCATTCATTCATTCCTATATCTTCTCTTCCATCTTCTCTTCCATCTATTCTATTCCATTCCCTCCAACCTCACCCTCCTGAACTTCATCCTCCTAAGCTCCAACCTCGAGATCCAACCTCAAAATCCAGAGAAGATTCAGAAGATTCAGAAGATTCAGAAGATTCAGAAGATTCAGAAGATTCAGAAGATTCAGAAGATTCAGAGAAAATCTAGAGAAGTTTTGATCTGATTATCCTATCCGAACCCTATCTATCTATCTATCTATCTATCTATCTATCTATCTATCTATCTATCTATCTATCTATCTATTTTCTATCTATTTATCTTCTATCTATCTATCTATCTTCTATCTATCTATTTATCTATCTATCTTCTATCTATTTATCTATCTTCTTACCTATAAAAAAAGTATTCTATCTATCTATCTATCTATCTATCTACCATCTCTATCTATCTATCTATCGAACCACCTCCCCCCCCAACCTTACACACCCATCTACACCAAAGTATACCTACCTACCACATACCACATATCATCATATCCAACCAAGCGCCCAGAAAACAACAAGCAAAACCACTCCACAAGCAAATCAACAAACATACTCTAGAAGAGAATTCTTCAAATCAAATATCAGAATCATACGATCGATACGATCGATCCCTAGGTAGGTAGGTACCTAGACAACCCGTTGAGTAATTTCGACGATTGAGAAAAACACATATAAAAAAGGAAAGAAACACCCCCCCTTCCCCCCCCAAACAAAAAAAACACACAAAAAAAAAACAGATATTTTGATTCTTAAAGGATACCTACCTACCCACCTACCCACTCACCTACCTACAAAAACAACTACCAAGACAGGAGAAAATGATATATATATATATATAAACCGTAACAAATAAACACATAAACACATAAAACAAATATAGAAATAGTCAATAAATACAGCATGGATATAAACATAGATATTCATAAAGATATAATAAATATTTAGTTCGACATAAAAATATTGACAGCAAAAGTAATATATAGATAGATAGATAGATAGATCCATGCATGCTCAATATAGAATTGCACAACACGAAAGCGCTCGCTCCTCTCTCCTCTCTTCTTCTCCACACTCTTCCTCGCCCCTTCTTATCTTTCTTCCTCTCGGTCCTCTCGGTACCAACTCCGCTCTGCTCTTCCCCAGCCTAAAACATACCCCCATCCCCCCTTCCATCTCTCTGTATATGTCCCCAACCCCCCATCGTAGGCGACACAATTTCCTCTCGGAAGCCTTCTCCCCTCGCGCCTCTTCCATTTCCAGTATCAATACTCATCCCCTCTGGGATACCCATCCCCATCCCTGTGGCAGGTGCCGGTGCCATTATGAAACCCCCATCATTACTACTTCCACTCCCCTGACTCTTGGGTTCCTGTTTTCCCTTCCTCCTCAATCCACCTAGAAAACTCCTACTTTGTTTTTCCTGTCTATTAAGTCCAAGTCCCCCTAGCCCCTTTCCCCCTGGCGGACTAGAGGCTTGCATACCTAACTGTTGTGCACTGTGATCGGGCGGTGGTGCATAAGGTCTCTGATATTTTGAATCTTTCCCAAAAGTTGCCTCCCAGAAATTTTGCTTCTCTTTCTTTTCTTTATCTTTACTATCTTTACTACTCATGGTAGAGATCGTACCTATTCTTTCACTTCCACTGCCTGCGGAACCGGGAGCGCGAAGATATGTTTGGCTTGTATTATTTATGCTTGTGGCATTGCTATTACTCATTGAGTAGTCCTGCCAAGGAGGTGGAAGGATAGGATGTTGATGTTCTGAATCTGGTTGAAAATACGATTGTGTTGGAGGGAGTGGGAGAATTTGAGGGGATTCGTGAAAATGTGTGTTTTGGAGTCCTTCGACTATATCTTCGAATTGGAGAGAAATTTGATCGGCAACGCGATCACCGTACTCTTCAGCTTTGAGTATACATTCATCGGTGCGCTTCTTGAGAGCTATACACAACTCGTTGAACTCACCAAGATCACCTTCAAAGTATTGAGTCATGGAATTCGAGGTTCCTTCTAGCCATAGTTTGATCAAGTCGGCAAAACTTCGTGCATGGTCAATCAAATACGGCAAAGAAGGAAATCCTTCACGAGAAGTGGGAGGTAGTCTTGCGAGAATGGTAATGGGCGTGGAATACGACGCAGGAACCGCAAACGTTGCACGATCCGGGGCAATAGCACAAATAGAATCGAGAAAATCCTTCACACCTTGACGATGCTGATAAAGAAATTTGTTCATCGGTTCCATCCATGACTCTTTTTGACCAAAGCTTGATAAGTTTGCCAAGGCTTGTAAACTTTTTGCGATCAAGGTGAATGTTCGCTGAGCTTTCGGTTGGGGATGATCTGGGAGTAGTCCAAACAATTTTGGATTGAGAATTGCTGGACAGAAAAATCGTAAAAATATGAATCCAGAGACACTAGTATATGCAACAGTCCGAAGAAAATCTCCGTATCTATCTTCAGCAACCGCACGGATGTACTTGAAGATTTGTCGCAATTCTGGTGGACATCGAGTTGCAGAATCTGCTATTGATCTCCAGACGTCAGTAGTTAGAGCAATCAATGAGACCCAATTCTTCTCAAATGCACCGTCGTTGTCAATTCTAGATGGGTCGACTTCGCAATCAGGGTTAATGTTGTTGATGGTACGAATTTGATCTCCCAAGATTTCAGAGAGATATTCCTTCCCAACTCGTCTCATGTGAAAATCAAGAGCTTGCGTTAGTAAGGAGTTTCCTCGGAACAAAAGATTCGCTTCAGTATTGAGACTTTTCCCCATGTCTCGAACCGATTGTTCCCGCTCAATGGACGTGAAGGAAACCTCGTTTGAGCCAATTCTCCTGCTGTATCTAAGTCGTTTTGTTGGCGCTTCTTTTCCAATGCCATCGATTTCGTCTTCAACTAGGGCTTTTAGCCATTCTGATCCGTTTCCAGATACTTGGAATATATTTAGCAGTGTTTCAGATAATTGCCTGAGATTATTGGGTATGACTTGAGAAATTTGAAGTGTCAACCCATTGTTGAAATTGTGTAGAAGCTCAGAGATTGGTTGATAATCTTTGGCAAGAAGTACAACAACTTCATCATGTCGAAGTTTCATTAGCATCTCCCCAACCTGCTCTTGATTTTGATCCAAAATTGGCCACCATGCCTCATTATCCTTGCCTCGCTCGAGCTTGTCAACCGATATTTCAACGACTCCACAGATAGTTTCTACTTGCTGGTCCGCCACTTGAACGCTCGAACTTGACAAGAATCCTTGCACGGTTAGTTGTGACATTTCCATACGTTTCAAAACTATCGATAGTTTTGGTAAATAAGGAGGCAGATCCGTGAATTCGCACTCTTCTCGCCAAAATGGATTTCTGGTCTCCAGCTTTGTTATTGTACGGGCGCGAACCTCACCATCAAGCATGACCTCTGCAAAGTAGTCACCGAGAATCCCATCTGGCTCTGGCCTTACCGAGTGCCTGCCATACTGGGGTAACTCTGCCCTTATGCCAGACTTCCGAAATTTAGCTTCAACGATTCGCATGTTGAGAGACTTCTCAATTCGGAACATATCGTTAGTTGAAGAAGGATATCCCTCAGGCAATTCCTCACCTTCGGCATCAGCTTCTATTTGCTGTGGGGTATCATGTCCATATATTTCTGGAATTGTGAAAGCCCTCAAGAGACATAACCAAACTTCGAAAACCAATCGTGATTCTAATGCTAGGTAGATAGGTCTAAATATGGACAAGTCTGTGGATGTAGAAGTGTACTGTGGAAATATGGCAATGCAATATTCTTCTCCCAGTACTGACTTGTCAAGCTTTTGGATTGCGCTCCTGGACAATTGTGGGAGCTGAACGACTGAAAGCAATAAAGCATCATTTTCGGTCAAAACCTTGAGATCGCCATTATCCTGAAGTATACAGGATATCCTACGCCACTGTTGTCCAGAGTTACGCAGATGTCGCGTTGAACGACGAGTGATAATGGACTCGGGGGATAGGGGTGGCCCTTTGTCCCACAATAGGAGCTTGGCTACTTTGATAATATTTGAGTCTTTATTACTATACGCAGAACCTCGTCGATCCACTGGGCGTCTGTCGTCGTGATGTCCTGTTGGAGATTTCAGCGGACTTGTCAAAGATGACGCTAGCCTGATCTGTTGCCATGGTAGTATCGCTGCTAACCAGTGATCAAATTCAGCAGGGTCCGTTGGTAAAAGACGAAGGTCTAAGCCGAGACTTGGATTTAATATCTCCAGACACCTTACTTGTCGTTCCAATGAGTATATGATCGGTTTGACCCTACATCCTCGAAGGTCGGTTGCTACAGCAATGTGAAAAGGTCCTTTGTCGTCGTCCTCATACATTAAAGAGCCTTTCACGTTGTCAATATAACACACACCTCGATGCCATTGCCCGCGCTCTACTGTCTGATACTCGACTTCACCCCTCATGCGACCGCGTAAACTTTTCATAAGACCCAATATCTTCTTAGTGTTCCCAGTAGGCACAGGATCTGGAAGAGAATCGACGGCAGGTATATCTACAAATGCTTGAAATGGCGAAGTCGGCCGTGAATGCTTTTTAACCAATCGTCTACCCGACCCCTTTTCCTTCTTAAGAGAGTTGGATTTAGTCAATGTGTTTCTGTTAGAAGTAGATGGATATCCGATGGCAGTATTAGTATCGGGTCGTGGCTCGATGTCATGGAAAGATGACGAGTTTGTGGAATGTACTGAGCCAATTCGCTGTCTATTCCTAGGCGCGCCTCCCGACCCTGATCTTTTTCGTGTGGTAGCATCTACGGTATATGTTCGAGGTCGAGATCGAAGACTCATGGTACTCTGAGGAGGCTTGTCAATCGAGTCACTGCTATATGAATCATGGAAAACAAGGCCTTGACGGCGCTCTCTAGGCTTTTCTCCGCCAGGTATCGATCGCGGCGACGTTTGCACGGATGGAAAGAGTCTAGGTGGAGTCTCTAGTATGCTTAAATTGTCGTCTGTTACCTCGACAGGTTCGGGCGTAACTGTGCGAATAGTTGTATCCAAGCCAGGACCCCGCGATCGTCGAGGCTCACTCGGAGAGAACCTTCGTGCCAACGTCTCTGCCGCATTTTCTCCCCAGTCCCGCACAGTATTTTCCCTTCCAGACGTCCCATTGTAATCTCTGGTATCCATACCTGGTGACAATAGACTCATCCCGCGATTCCTTCCTATGGAGGTTTAGAAAACCATGCCTAACCATCCAAACCTCAAAAAGATGGCGGCCCCGGTGATGTTAGAGAATTTGACGAGCTCGCGTATTCGAGTCTTGATATGTGCGGCAGCATGCAAGCAGAGTTGTCGAAGATGGCATGGGTTCGTACTGAACAATTTGAATTGAAGATCTTCGATACAAGCTGTGGCGTACGTGGGGAAGTCTAAGAAGTGCGCAATTGATTGTGAAGCTTCTGCCAGTCTTTGTACCGCGCAAATAGCGTAGATCTTTTGATAGAATGACAAAGCTTTTCTTTTCCTTTCCTTTTACCGATAGAATCGAGTCCGCTCCAAATGTGCCTTATGGTTTCCCAATACCGATTGCGAGATTTGAGAGGTCCTCATCATCACTAGCCATATACCATATATAACAAGTTTAACCAAGATTCCGTCGAATCTACTTTAGCGGGTCGAATTTTTCCCTTTGGAGTATAGAGGTCGGAGGTTTCAAGGGTTGATAGTTTTACTAGTCGAGCTGGGCTGCTGGGGGGCGGTGGAATATTCAAGTCTAGGACCAGGCTTAAGGTAGTAAGATAAAGGGAACAAATAAGGCCCGAAGCCTTAAGTGGAGGAGCAGAGAAATGCAATTGCCTGTCGCCTTATATAGAGAGATTCAGGTTGGGAGCCAATTGACTGGGGAGGTGACATGTATGGAGAATTCAGGGGATGCAGACTTGCAGTAGATGATGGATGATGGATGATGGATGATGGATGATGGATGATGGATGATGGATTGTGAGTGAAGCGAAAGGACAAGAGAAAAGAATTGGGGGGAAGGTGATGATGAATGATGAACAGGTACGTGTTGTATTCTGATTGTAAAGTGCTACGAGGAGGGGACATATACGAAGTCTGTACGAAGCTATGAGCTTTTGACGATGTTATGATGAAGCATTTTGATAAGTGTGAGTGAAGTATGACTGTATGAGTGAGTTGTGCTTTTTCGGTTGTATCGGAGCACCATCCAGAGAATCCTTGCTCAATATCCGGTAGTGAGGACAGGAATGATCAATGATAATGAAAAAGTATATTTGGGGAACTTCTGGAAACGAGGGAAAGCAAGGGACTGGTGATCATTGGGTACCAATCAAATCGTAGATATCTCCAAGATTGCAACGGGTTGGTATTATCGCGGCTAATGATGAAAGTCATGTATGGGACAGTAGCTCGAGTAGTTGGATGAAATCTTAATTAATACTTTAGCATTCTTAAGGTTGTTTCAAGTTTCAACAGTCATCCAACGGGTCGACGTTGTTATACTACCTAGTATCTACCTAGTATCTACCTAGTACTATCTACAATCTACGAGTCCATGAGATATAGAAATATGTAATATGTAAGACGTAAAGGCAAGCATTCATAAACACCCAAATCCAATGCCCCTCGAAAATTCTCATCACATCTCTATCGTACCTACTCACTTCCATTATTCCAAATCGCATTTTAAGAATACAACAACAACAATTCTACAACTTCAGAAATCGCTGCTCATTCAATTTGAGACATCAGACAGATGAAATAGTATCGGGTATGCATAAGATATCAGTAATGCTTACGTATTCATACAATGAATTGGTACCAATTCATCCCTTACAATATCTGTAATACCTAGCAACTCAATTAAGTGAACGACTCATATCATCAAAGTAATCCCTCGACCCCCTTCTCTCAGTGAGGAGCTTTAGTTTAACACATGAAATGAAACACACGGATAACTATAACGGCACATCATATCATCAATCATCTGATAACTGCGACTAAGAATTTAAATTGCTCCACGTCAGTCGTAAAAAACTACCCATCCCAAGGTCGAATAAATAAATAAAATAAAGAGGAAGATAAGTCCTGATCCGGAACGCCAGTTACTGTTCGCTCAATCGAGTATCTCATATACACAGCAATCCATACCCCTTCCCCTTGTCCCAAACTGCAATTGTTCCAACCCTATAAAACTCGCTGAATGTACAGCAAGCAGTACCTGAATAGTAAACATCATCCATCACACACAACAATTCAACCTCGGATCCAATGACTAGCTTATCTGAATGGCGTATCCGGGCCATCAGAGCTTACTGGGCTCAAAGGTAAGCTGCGAAGGCCGCCACTAAGATCGCCGCTCCCGGTCTTCTTCACAGCCTGTGACATTGTCTCTATGGTCAATTCGCCGCCATTTGTAGGGGAGTGAAGTGAAGTCGGACTGGCGAGACCAGTTTGTTTTCGAACTGGCGAAAGCTCAACACCTTTCACGGAAGCTGACTTACTAGTCGGGGGTGATGTTCCGAATCCAAACGACGATACTGGTGATCGCACAGGCGAAGGTGAACGGTTCACACCTGGTGATATACCTGGTGATGACAACGCACTGAGTCCCGCAATATAGATTGAGTCTCTATTGCCAGCATGCTCTGCGTGCTCTGATTGCACTACATCTGCAAATGAAATGAAGCTTAATCTCCGGATGTCTGTACTATCAAGAGCACCGTAGTTTGATGCCGCATCGTCCTTGTCGGGGTGGGCCACCAAGTCGTCTGTCCACATTGACGCGCCAGGTTCGCTACTACTAATACCACTCATTGACATTACTGCTGGCTGATGAGAAGAGTGCATAACGATTTCCACTGTATCCGGGTCAATGTCATTGTTGGTAATAGCTTGCGACGATGCATCTAGGACTGGTGGAATATAATCTTCTGTCTGTATATGCGACGGAATTGCGGGAGAATTTGGCTGAATAGCACTTTCTTGCACATCACGCTCGAAGATTTGCGAACCTGCAGGTGACACTACACGTGGGGAAGATGAGAACAATTTTCGACTTGGTGGTGATGAGGGGTGTTGGTATGGATAGCTTGATCGCGGAGGAGAGTTCGTCATCTGCGTCTGCTGGAGAGGGCGAATCAATGGTGCATTGCCAGCAAGGGTTCCATCATCCTTCTTTTTGCTCTTTACCTTTTCATCATTCTTCTTTTTTCCAAATCCAAACAATCTTCGCTTTCCCGACTTTGCGGTTCCGCTCGCAGAATCACTCGCATCCACATCGACCGCACTGTTTTCACTGGGATTCGATAATTTTTGGTTCGTTGGTACTTTGAATCCCTCACCTAGTAGAGGGGCCTTTGACGTGGTTATAGATTGCTGGCCTGTGGGGACGGGCGTGTTCGCATGTAAAGTACTAGATTCCGATGCGCTCATGATGACGATTGATAGAAGGATTTCGAATTTGTTTTTAGGATATCGAGGAAGTAAGTCGAGTCGAATCTCTTGTGTGCTATTTGCGAAGTGTTAGATGAACATGAGCAAATAAATAAATAAATGGATATGCGCTGTGAAAACCCAATCGCATCATAATGGATGTTGGCGTATGCGCCTTAATCAAACCAATACTTTGGAGGGTCGCAGACTTACGCGTGCAGTTTATCTTTGGGAATTATGTATCAGCTTGCTTCCGGACAATGAAGGTCAGAATTGCCCAAACTTGTGACTTGTGAGAAGGGTTGGAATGATAAGAACAAAGAAGGGTCAAGATTCAACGTCAAAGATGGAGCTGTGAAAGAAAGATAAGATGGATTCCTATACGAGTATATAAGATCATGACAGTCCAACAATAGACACATTCAAAGGCATGACAATCTAGACAATTATGATTGTAATGATAATTGTGATTGTGATTGTGAGTGTGATTGTAACTGTAATTGTAATTGTAATCATAAGATAATTTCACCTACCTCTCTTTCTTTGCAAGAATGGGTGGTCCAGGAAGCGGCAATAGTCATAGAAGAGGGAAGAGGGGTGATTGGATTTCCTTGTGATTGCTTGTGATTTCTGGCGATTCCAGTTGTGAATGAGGTGTGTAACTGTGTGTTATATGTGCCCTTTATTAGGAGGAGGAGGGGAAGGATTTCGAATTCAATGCTTTTTAATGCAGGATTTTGGATATTCCTTGTTGATGTTGTGATCACCAACATAATAATTACTACTCGTAGGTAAGCATTATTTTTTTAATTTCATGAAAACAAGTCGCCTGACAATCAAAAAGTTGGAAACCTCGAAATGAACATGATTTGGGATAAAGAGCCTTGTCGCGAGGCTTGGAAGTTGTGTACGGAGAGACGGAGTACAGTAGAGTAGGCGATTTTGCTTGGGGTTCAACTTATCGCTTAGTAATCGATATCGGTGCAAGTAATTTCCAACGCCGGCGGGATGAAATGTGAGGAACTATTGAGTTTTACCTTTATACCTTCAATCAAAACCCTCATACAACGATGGATCTCAGAATATTACGTCGGCCCGTCGCCAACCTCTTCTCTGCAAAGCCTCAATGTCTATTGTCTTTGAACGCCACGGCTCGTCGACATGAGTCCTCTTACAGACGTTCTAAGCAACGTTTAAATGTCAAACCAGATCCAAATTTTGTTCCATCAAATGGCGCGCCACAAGATCACATTATTTTCAATCCGCCATCCTCCTCTCCATCCGTTTTCCACACCCCTCTAAAATTCCTTCCCAAAGACGACAAGAGAAGAAAGCTTTTAACAATCACCCAAGAACGACTCAACGCTCTCTCACATCGATTACCACCTCCAGTCAACCCGAAGCAGCTGAAGTATGAGAGGCATCATTTGAGTGAAAAGGATGTTGCAGAGATTAGGAGGCTGAGGGCGGAGGAACCAGAAAAATGGACTAGATTGCAATTGGCTAAGAAGTTCAATTGTTCGTCGATATTTATTGGCATGATTACAGAAGCATCGGCAGAGAAGAGAGATTTGGAAAGAGAGAAGCTGGAAGCCGTGAAAGCTAGATGGGGACCGACGAGAACAGCAGCGCGGGAGAATAGGCAAAGACGGATTGAGTTGGCAAAGAGGGATGAGTGAGGGGTACAATGGGGAGGATGTTACAAAACGATATATTTGATCAACTATTTGTGGAGGCAGGTGTGGAATAGAGAAGAGTTGGCAATATAGCACAAGGTACTATGAGTCTGTAAAAGGCTGTACTGTGTTGCTCATTGCGTGCATAAAACACAACACGGAAATGCATTGTCAGCATGAGCGTTATGTATAACGTAGGAATATGTCCAAAATTTCGCATGGAATTGCGATTGCGAAGCACTACAAACGTTCTTATGACATTCTACGTTATGCTGCCAATCTTATGTATTTATAACTATTATGTACGCCTCTACAGCCTCTGGTTGACATTTACATCTTAAATTTGATATTAGCTTTATGTTCAGCTCTCGCCTGTGGTTCAAGTGACCCTTGGGCAAGACACATCTATCTATTTGTTCATTTATTGGCAGTGCCGATTTATGGTTGCCATCATCATTTCCATTGAAAAATATGCCGAATCGAAATTCAAATCCCCAGTTTCGAGTACCAATTCTTCCGCCTCATGTCTTTGATCGAATATTCTGCATTTTGGGTGCTACATAGAGATGTACGTTTCAGATTCTGGTTAATATGGTATCATTTGTTCATTTCACAGTTCGCAATTCACAATATAGCGGTTTCCTTCCACAGTTACATCTTCACAATGATATCTGTCCATTCCATTGCGGATCGTCAGCTATGGACCGCATGAATGAATTATTTGCATGGAAGCAAAATGCTATCGCCGGGTGGAAAACAAGCACTTAACACAACACCGTTAGAAGAACCAGAAAAAAATAACGACGAGAGACAAATTCAGTTGCTACCCAAAATGCCCAAAACGTCCAAAATAATCTTTTACGTACTTCCTTATCTTTACCTTCAATCTTCTCATTCTAATTCAGATGCTCTGGCTATTACATATCCTAAGTGTAAGCACACATAGCCTACATTCTTTGGGTACCAATCTCTAGGTCGGCGAAGAAACAGACTGGGTTTGACCACCTCTTCCTGATTTCAACACTTCCATTGTCTCCCTCAGTCTTTATTAGAAAATGATGCTTTTGATAAGATTCAAGATAACCAAAGGTCGTTGATATTTTGTGTATTTTCAGTTTGCACTACCGCCAAAGGACTAATCTGTGAATCGGACTCGGTTTTATAACTTCTGTTCGCATGCCCTACGACTTATGGGTTCTTCTACTACTACGAGTTGTGCCGCTTGTCGATGCTGAAATACCAGATTTAGTTTCATCCTCATAAAAATAAGGCGGATTACTATGGTCGCCTCTCCCATAACCTGTTTGAGCACGCTCCGCTGTTCCATGATCGGAAGGAGCAGTGGTGCTAGTGCGTTTGCCACCCCTGTCAGGTTTGTAGATGTCGTTCAAGTTTCTCTCGCTCAAACTTTGACGATCGGAAGCTGAAGTATTGCTTCGAGGGAGTCTACCATGTAAAGTCCCACTGGCGGAACCCTCACTCAAGGCTTTGGGCTCATCATCAGATTCTTTGTGCGATTTTCGAGAACTTGGCGATTCACTTGGATGGTGGGAACCTGCTTGTGGTGCCTGGATATCGTTGACTGCGCTTCTTGCGCTTCTGTGGGTGTGGGCACTGTGTCTTGAGCTGGTAGCAGATTTTGGCTCAGAGGAGACACTTGTCTTTGGGCTCGAGACATTACTTCCTGCTAGAGAGGGTTCTTTTGTTTTTCTCTCAGTCCTTTTATCTTCTCCGCTCCGATGTGAGCGTCTGCTGGAATCTGCATATCTTCGGTCTGAGCTTGGAAGATTCCTGTCGTTTTCACGGTTGTCCGAGCTCTTTTCGTATTCGAATTCATCTACAACTTTTTCTTCTCTATCTAAGAATCGTAATTTGTCAAACGTAGTTCGAGTGGTAGTTGTTCTTTTTATGAGGCGAGATCTTGAGCTTCGCCTTTCTCTTCCATCATCGCGGTGTCTCGAAGACCTCCGCCGTCTTCTCGGCTCTTCTTCGCCTCCTGATTTATGGGAGTCATGTCTTTTATTATCCTTAAACCTCTCCATCGCCTTTGAAGCTACTTCATAATCTCGTAAATTAGGATCCATGTAAGGATCGATGGGATCTCCCGGACTCTCTGGTGGTTGTGGTGAGCCACGACCCCCGATATCAAGATCTCGAGTTTTTGCCTCAAGACTTTCAACCGATCTTCTGCGCTCGTTTCTTGAGCGGTTCGACCCGAGACGAGGTCTGTCAGATTCTGCTGGTTTTATTTCTGAGTGCTTCGACCCGACACCACTAGATCTTTTAGATTTGCCATCAGACTTCCTAGAGTTGGGCCGAGACGATTCTGATGTCATTTCGCTGATATTGCCAAAACTAAGTTTGATTATGTAGTACAGCTTCTCTTGATGAGAATATTTTTGGTAGCCAAAATCTGGGTTGGTGAGATTGAGATTGAGATAGAGATAGTAATGTTTTGTTTTTGATAGTATACCTCATTTATATAGTCCATATAGCACAAAACAAACATCCTACTAATCTAGAACTTCGAGGCTGCAATTTGAAAATTTATCAACCACTTTCTCAGCCAAATCTTTGGTGGTATCTAAGAAAAGACTAGGCAACACAGTAACATTGTCTTTGGGTCTAGTCCAAGGCGCACGATGATATATGGCTCCATCTGGACGACCAACTTGCTCCCAAAAATAACTATCTCCATTCAACATTCGAAATAAGATCCAACAATCAACATCTCGAGTTGAGATTAAAATGAACGGTCTTGTTTGAGGGTTCTTTAATTCTTATAAATTTGAATGTTTGTCTTTTTGGCTCTATATTGTTATCGTAACCTGGACATCGAAATACCAATTGTTCCAATGTATGAGTTTTCTTTTTTGAGTGGTCTGCCATTTCTGTCTATGTGGGCGTTGTTCAGGCGCCTCGACCAGAGGGCCCAACAGGTGGACCAGGTAACTATTTTAGGCAGTCACATTTTGACATTTATTTATTCATTCTTTCTCCACAAAACATATGATATCATCTTCAAACCATTCACTCTTGTCATCAAACTCTTTTATTTCACAAAATTCAAAGAGATCGCCGTCGATTACTGGTATTATCTCATATTATCTGTATACTATAGATTTACAACATAGTCCTTTTTTATTTTCAACTGGAGAGATGTTTCTATCACATTATTCAAATTTACGGTTACTCTGGCCGATACCCCCGGATTCCCTGGCTGTACCAGAATGAGCAAAATCGTGCTGTCCCATATCAACATGTCTTTTCGTCTCATCATTCCTGCATCCCACATGGCTGTTTGGGAATAGATGGGCTGGATCTACGCTTCTTCCCAGTTCCCCCTTAAAAACGTGTGCGGCCTTCCTTTCTTCATGCTTGTCTCGACGACCTCGCTCTGCCCTTTTATAGACCTTCTCACAACCTGGTATCCTGCACATGTAACTACCATCCAGCGTAATACCGTTTATGGTATTATATTTCTGGATAATCTCCTGTGAGATGCGTGAACCAGCATGCTCTACCTTCAGATGGTCAATATATCTCGACTCCTGAGAACTCCAATAGGCACAGTTCTCATCCACTCCAGAGGCGCAGTAAAATCCAGTTTCAGTATGATGTCCTTGATTATGTTTTCGCAGGTCCTCGGGTAGCTTCCAGCCTTTGGGGAAAGCATTACACCGAGTGCAAAAGTATCGATCCAACTTCCTCCTTCCGGTATCTCCACGACGGTTTACATGATTTGGATCATTCCTCTCTTGAAGCCTCCGTTTCCTTGAGCGAGTTGATGATTTCTCTGCGATGCTTGGTGCAGGTGATCCAGAAGTCGATTCAGATCTATAAGATTCTTCACCTGGGGACTGAGACCTAATCGTCATTGACTCACTCATGTCGAAGAATGGTGAGGCGCGTTCCAGTTCTCTTTTAAAATCTGATGAGGCTGACCGGAATGAATTGACGCTGGCTGTTCTCGCTATACTAGCTTGGCCAACCATGCATGATGGGAAGGTTACTCCGGCATATTCATTGATCTGCACAGAGTTTGCTGCTTCTAGTGGCGGAATATCCCAGCACTGCTTGAAACGGTGCTCGTTGAGGATGTTTTGTGCTTCTGTAACAACGGGAAGTGGTGCGATTGGTCCAGTGTTCATGGTAGTACAATTCCAAAGACTTGGGTCAATATGTGAATTGTAGATTGATTCGGTGTCATACTCAAGGCTTGGGTATGAGGTGCCTTGCCAAAAGTAGTCATTGTACTCTGAGGAGGTGGTAATGCTATTTTGTGCTACAATGGCATCGTGTTGACTATTTTTAGTATTTCGACGTCTTTCTTCTGATATATTGAGATCCTCATCGTGGATGTGAGAGGAAACATCAGTGAAGACTGTGTCTGTGGAGCTATGCTCTGATAATGTATATTGAGGTGGGATATACGTTTGTGAGGTGTAGGTTCTTGAATTATATTCGGGGCTATTGTTCAAGTTCCGAAGACCGGTATCTCGAATATACTGATTGCGATTGTCTTGGAAGCTGCAGTCTCTCTGGACGTAGGATTCACTTTCAACTGATGTCATGATGTGTCGTTGATCCACCCCCAGTCGATTTATTGCTGTCTGTCTGCTAATGAAAGCCTTATCGGAGAAAGGATCGATGAGATTTGGAAGGCACAAGATGTAACGCAAAGCCTAACCAGGTTATCTGATTTGTTTTGAAATGACAGTTTGTGTGTGTGTCTTGGTTTTGGTATGTCAACATTTGTCTCGACCACTAGATTTGACTAATTGCTAATGATATCTCTTACTC
This sequence comes from Botrytis squamosa, assembly GCA_014898485.2. Taxonomy (NCBI): domain Eukaryota; kingdom Fungi; phylum Ascomycota; class Leotiomycetes; order Helotiales; family Sclerotiniaceae; genus Botrytis; species Botrytis squamosa. Next base: position 577,342 of record RCTC02000009.1, read on the forward strand.
CAAATTTCTCACAACGTGTACTTATACAAAGCAGGTCGATAATTGTCATCACTTCCAACCATTGCTGGGCCTAAATCATGATCCAGATCTTCCTCCAAGGCTCTACCTCTATGGCAACTTCTCCATATCATTCCCATAGGTCAACCACTATGTACGAAAACCACTAACCGACTACAGAATCTGCCTTTCGACCCCAGAAGCCTTGCTTGAAAATTTGCAACGCAATTTAGCCCGCCACACCCGTTTTACGAAATGAAGAATACGGCTCCACATAGACTTTACTTAAACTATGATACAAGTACTTCCAGGTATTTCCCCACGCTTACCCGTGCGACAGCCAAGTTCAAAGCCCCGTTGGTATGTATGAATGGTCTACCGCTTTGCTTGAAGCGAACGCAATGGATTTGTGATTTGACATTACAGCGTTATTCTGCTCCGCAGTTTTGCCCCACTTCTCCGAACAAGCCTCGACGTTGCCCGTTCAATTCAAAATCACACAACTCAACTTATCAATATATCGGCTGCAGTTATAACAAATGCTCCGTAAGACCAGATGGTTGTGTTGGCAAACTAGTTTGCACAAAACGAGCGTGTTTTCGTGCAGCGAGATACACCCCAACACGTTGCTGTGAGTGAATGCGCCAAAGAAAATGCTAACCTTTGAAAATACAAATGTGCTATTGCAAGAAATTAAGATTGGAGTTGAGGGAAGATAGCGTGGTGGATCGGTCAGACAGGTGGGTTCTAGCCGCCGACCCCCCCGGTCATTACAAAAAAGACCCCGTTTCATCTACTTGTAAGGCTTTCCTATGTTTCAGAATTTCCGGAATTCGGGAGAGAAGGAAGAAGAGAACACTGCAATGTAATTTCGAGTCTGCATCCTCAGGATTGAAAACCTACTAGTGATGTTTCTTGTGCTTGATCATTTCAAAGTACTGTTCAGAAACGTAAGAAGGACCAATTATCCAAGCGGCAATCAGAAAAAGTGGAGAACGTAGGATTCAAATATGGCAGGACATGGCTACACATACCATATTTGAGGTTGGTTGGTATCATCTTATAATTTCAATCATAATATGATTAATAATTGCTCTTTGGTATAACCTAAATCCTGACGTTCAGAAAAAAGTTATCTTCCCCAACCGTCAACGAAGTAAGGTAAGCGAGACACGTGATACGGGGGACAAATTCAAGCCTGTCGGATGTCTTTCCATTCGGTGGCTGTACCCAAGGGAACGGATCATGGCCTGGTTACGACCCATGTTCCGGCCATCATTTATTCCTCTTGGGCTTTCTATAAGAAGTGCTGAGAAGCATGAAAATCCCAAAGTGATGTTCAAGAACTCGGCCTACAATTTGACAACATGCCAATCTACAATACCGAGACTGCGAAATATCAGTTTGAACTACCAACAAAGAAACTTGGAAAGAAGTACTCATGAGTAGCGAAGTCTTTCTAAATGAATACACAAGGGCTTCTTAACTTCAGAGATGAGTGATAAGAACAGGTTCCTTCACTTCATCGAGCGAAATCGCGAATCGCGAAATTTCTCGCAGATGAAATTATCTGCAATCGATATCTTTATTGCATTCGCGCAGACGACATTCGAATGGAGAAGGCGCTATGAAATAGAAAGAATAGAAAGATATGAATTATGTTCTGGTATCTCTTCTCTCCGCGATGTATGAGTTAATGATTTCAAAGGGATTGAAGTGAAGTAATTCACTTGCATGCGGAATTGTATCGGTTGGCTGGACTTGGTGGTGAGATGACTTTACTAAAACTGAATGATAGGTTGAAGATTCTTGGATTCGTCAATAGATAAATCGTCAGCAGCTTTTTCGTAACCACTTGAGTTGTTGAAACCCCGCCCTCCTTGTATCTTGATAAATTGGTTAGTAGGGTTGACTTTGTTATTATTGGATCGTTGCTACTCAAATTCGATTATTTTACTGATTGGATTTCAGATTTCATAATTGCTAGCAGGAACTTGGGCTTATTAGTGAGCAATCATGGAGTATCATATGAGGTAGGTGGTTATCTATGAGCTGAGCAACAAAACAAATAGCAAAAGTTGATTGAAGTTCGGCCTCAAAGCGACAGTATAATTCATCCCGCAGACAATAGTGAATATCTAGAATCGAGAAAGAACAGCTGGTGGTGTGAGAAGATGAGTCCTGAGACCATGCTCCTACATTCATGTTCGTTCGCAAGGTGGGATGAATCGCGTGGGGCTTTGATGAAGACCGCTTAAAGGTAAGATGCCTTGGGAAGAATTTCTAGTTCCTGAGAGCCTTTGAATCGAGATGACATCTTAGACATTATTTATCGGATGGGAAATGCCCGGCAATGACAGTTTTCATAAGTTCTTGTTATGTGGGCTGCGATCAATATCGCGTCATGAGGTTATAGTTAATCAACCATTGAAATACAAGAAGTTATACAGGAAGGAATTTTATCGCGAAGAATGTCAAATTTCAGCATTAATAGAGCTTCAACTGCATAGGCTTCCAACGTTATCCTCGTTCAATTACGGTATATTCCTATGCATAAGAACACACAAAAAACTCCTATATTTTAGAAATCATGTACTCGTTCCCCTCCCTACCCTCGAATCTCGGCCGAATTACTACTTCAAGCCAAGCAAATCAAAGAAGCAACCTGCTTAGTTCATACATGCATGCTCATTGATTGATTTCCTCTAGATATTCGATGAAAATATCAGACATCCAGATAGACTGCAAGATCAGTTCCGGTAATCGAGTATGAAAAATAATCCTCAATAAAGAAAATAGGAGACTTTACAGACAAGTGAGTATTTTGTCTACAGATGATTTCTCGGCCTCTTCTGAGACAAATTGAGGAATTAATGATAATTTCCCATCAATCTGTAGACAGAAGCACGCTGGTCACTAATTCAGAAATCTTTGTATCGTTCTATGGATTTCTATTATATCTCTGTTTGTTGTGACACCCATTTATGGTTGGCGTGTATATTCACTGGAAAGATGGCACTCTCATTTGCATCTCTCGATCTTGCGTCGAGTAAAATGTATAAAAGAGAAGAAAAAAAAAAAAGGAATTCATTAGCCAAAAATGATATCACTTGATGGATGGTGATCTCAGAACTTACAACTGCATTCTGAATGATCTCGTGTGCCGGTATGTAGATGTAAACCGAGAAGTAAAGATATTGCGTAGGCGAAATAAAGAAAAGGGGTAAGATTGACCCCAGAGCTTCTAATAGTATGATTCAAAGTGAAGATTCAATTTGATCGCAAGCATTATCACTTAACTCATTCCTGCATTAGACCTCTATGTGCAAGATAACTTACGAGGCCTTTTATATCGGATTAAGAACATTTGTGGGCATGCGACCTAGTAGTACACAAGTATAACTGTTTTTATATTCGTTATGCATGCGAACCAATGCACACAGCATTTTATTATGCATAAGCGGAAGTAGCTTTGTGGGAACGCTTTGCGGCCGCCGTTTCCGCGCGCCTTTCCCTTTTGTGGACAAGTCATTAAAGCTCAGGCTTCACACCTCGCAGCAGGAAAAAATCAAACCCTTCTCCGCTGCTCAAACTGAGTTGCTCCTATAATTCTATCTGCTTCACCTGAAATAGTTTCTTCTGAACTCAATCTGAGAAGTAAACTAGTGTTTACGCGATATCGAATGATAGACATTGACTGTAGGTTTTGAGGTCAAACAGAAATTGATGGACTGACCTCAACCACAATGTCGCCCGATATCTGGAACATCAATACTAAATATTGATACTCACAACTATAAGGGCTAAATTATACCTCAGCTACAGAGCCCATTAAGATTTTGAACGACTTTTCTTTGTTGCTGTCTTTCCACCAACACCTGTTGGTAAAGGCCTCGTAATGTCTCACAGAAGTGTCTGTAAGACTATTTGGTGCCGAGGAATTTGTGAGACTCTTCTTTGATGGAACTTAGTCCACCGTCTTAGAATTTGTAGTTTTTGAGTTGGGTGGAGAAATTTGGTTCTATTTCCATCTTTTTATTTCCACAGGAAGTTCACATTTATTTATAAGAACATGAGTCTTTCCCTTCGAACTCTCATATTCACTTTCTTTTTCAGCAAGCATCTCTGGAAGATCTTCATTATTTTAATATTGTGTTTTATTTCTATTTCATATTTTTTTAAACCCCCTCTTTAATATTTTCTGCGTCAACGTCTTGATCTTTTTTCTTCTGCTCTTTCGTTAGTATGAGTACAACTCGCCAACATGTGCGGGCACAGGACATCAAAGTTGGCTGTATACTGTTCCTTCCAAGTACAAGCTATACGGAGGATTTGGAATGTATGTGGTCTGATGTCAATGGCCATCCTTGTCGAAACAATGGACGTTGTGTTTTGAAGCAAGAGGGGCACAATCACCCTGTAGTGATCATTGGAAAACATGATGGGCTCGATGGGATGATGCCAGATATACCTAAGCTATCATTTGTTCAAGTAAGGACATTTACAGTACTGGTCAATGGTTAGTAATTTATAAAGGCTAACAGAATACTGATTAGATGACTCATGGTACCCCACAGAGCGCTACTACCTCTGGACCGTCGATTTTTTCCCCCTACGGACATTACGAGATCGCCGAGAGTACTGGGCGACTGACTTTTCCACAAAATTTCCGCTCGCGCTACTGGTTTCGAGGTGTTGAGTACCTCCGCCGCGGTCCAGGTAATTTTAGAATCCCTCATGTTTTCTTCGCTTCGCCGGGGAGCCTTAGAACTATGACCACGGGTCCTGGAGCACGAGCATACGATTCACGTTTGGATGAAGGATCCTATTTGAGGTTGATGCAACGACTAAATCTTGAGCCGAAGACATATGTACACGATGATTACTGGGGCGATGATTGGCCTGCACTTCCCAATGTCGACTCAGCCAAGCATGAACAACCACCTTCCCACTCCGAAACCAGTAGGCCTTCAAGAGTTCAACCGGCGGATTCGCTCAACCAGCCACACGGTCATCATATCGCAAATCGTGGATGTATGGCAGACAACTTGGAGTCATACCTAGCAGTACCCATCCTTGGCCCTGCCCCTCGCGGTAACGAGATCCTTTAATATTTTGTTCTGCAGTGAGTGCGCGCTAATTAATACATTTCATAGGCCGAATTCACAGGGTCAGCAATCAATCATTGAATAAGTCATGCCCTACAATGTGAGAATCGTCATTGAGGAGTGAAATATTGAAGACAATCTCTGACTTTTGTTTTTAGTATTGATGGGGAAGACCAAAACCAAACTTGGAGCGAAATTGCAATGCTATAGATGGGAATTCCGATCAGAAGTGTGTACTTGGAAGATATCAGCGGATGCTTAATATTTGTTTCTCTAGACTGCGTTGCTTTCTTGTGATTTTTTGTCGAACATTTCCAGTCCTTACTGTTTTATAGCCGCATTTAATCATCGTTCATCATCTTAACTATCTTTTATTACATGATTCTTGAGAGTTTTAGTATTTGCAAACAGAGCCACGATTTTAACCATCCCTACACCAGACTCGGGCCACCCGATGACGAGGTCTTGTTATGGTTCGCATATGTTTTTGGCGAACCATGGGAATCCTTCGAGGCAGACCTAAAGTACCTCGGATTCTATTGTCCTGTCCCTCCTAATTTATATTGATGCCCGAATCAATATTGTAAAGATGCGCCACCTAAAGTTATCCTGGGGCTGAGATGGTATGATTGCTAGGTCTATGACCGAAAACTCATGAAGAAAGACAATTTTTCTGTACTCTTGTTTTAATCAAGGAGGTGTGAATTGAAATTGAACAAACGCACGATTGTCACATCAAATAGCTTTACGATCGCTTTCTACTTCAACTTTTGCATATCAATTCCTACTGGCTCAAATCAATTTAGCAAAAAACCAAAGCTAAACTTACGACAATAAATCACAACGTTTGGGAATATTTCAAATCCAAAAGCTTGAGTTCTCTGATGATCATATTATAATTATAATAAATTTCAAGCTTTGGAAACCAAAAGATACAAAGAACCGCATCCCTAACATGCAGAAATCCCGATAAATGATATCTGAAGAGTTATGAGTCAATCTAATCAAAAGTTTGAAAAGTCTTTCTCATGTACATTCAATCCTGCCATCTGGATACTCCATATCAGTAGAAAAGTGATCACATGTAATTAGTTCTTTCGGTATTCGTAATCTATGGCTCGTTCAATGGTCGCCCTGTACCAGGTATCTGGCACATCCCGACCATCCGAATGTTTCCCGCAAACGTTGAGCCTCTCAACCTTGGGAGGTACGGAATTGTCTTTGGTGTGTTGTTCTTGGAAATTTAATCATTGGTTAAGGTTATGGTAAGTGCAGTGATCGCAATTTCCTGTTCCTATTCGCACGGTAGTTCTAGCTTTCCACCAATTGGTACGGCTCCAAATAGTTCGATTTGATGAGCCAATAACTCGGTAGTCCCGCGCTTATGATAAATGAAGCATAATAACGATAGTAAGAGATAGTTCGAATCAACTTGTTTTCGTTCTTATCATGAAAATGATTGCACTTGACTTGAGTTTTGGGGAATGGAGTTGAAGGATTATAGATTTTGCTTAAGCGCTTTCTAAAAATCAGATGAAACGCTGTGGACGGTAAGATGCGGGGTTGGATCGAAGGAGGGGGACGTCGCATTAACTTGCTCGTGGTATTTCAATTGTCGCAGCAGCCGCAGAAATCTACGTTTTAACAGCTGATCTTGATGAATATTAACAGATAGAAGTCTTATTCCTTAGACTAGCCAAGAATCGTATACATTCAGTCCTGCGAAAAGCCTTCAGTCCTGTTCGATGCAGTTCTCCAAATACGGAATCTATTGATTCGAACCGAATGTCACCCAGCTTCATGTATGTCAGAATGATAAATCGATACATTGATACGGGACATCGACCCCAAAGTTCCCACATCTTCCGAATCTCAAGGCCTGTAATTTTTTTTCACGGCCCCCATAATCAGCGCCGGATTGCTTAAGAAGCTTTGAGTTGTGGCATTTATCGGGGGCCGAAGGATCAATTAGTTAAAGAGGGATGGGGGCTGGTTATGAATATCAAGTATATCATTTAGACTCTGCTCCGGATCTTGAAAAAAAAAACCGACTCTTATAACTTGATAATTTTGTGCTGTTTTTCACACCCAAGACTTCCGCGCATGGCCAATCTTTTGTTTTGGAACCTTTTCCATTTGTATTTCAAATCACGATACGAACTACGAAGTCCTTCACATTCCTTTGTACAGAAGGTCCTTGCATGTAATAAGGTTGGAGTCTACGATCTATTAGACGCTCTTCCCATCGGCTCTTCTGCATCATTACACAAACCTAAGCTCTTCTGGTAGAAGGACTCGTACTCCTTTGTCCATCGCCGAGTACGATGCGCGAAAGAATTCACACTGCCACTTGACTCCAAACTCTGGATGATCATGCTTCCAGCTTCTCACATCCACTCACTCACCATGAGGCAAACGAGGCAGACATTTGTTGAGGTAATAGTACCAATTGTGGCATTGAGAATGAGGACTGATAATTATCTAAGGATTTTTCTTTCTCAATCTATTGGATTCACCCTGCCAATCGAATATCCTTCAACGAGTGCATCTGCCGCCATGCTGTCCAATCAAGGTTCGGTTCGAAGGACTATGCAGCTGGTCATGAACAACAAACCACGACGACATGTTACAGTTTATTCCTTATGCTAAAGCTAGCAGTTTTTCTTGACTTAGAAGGTATGCAGCTATTGATATATAAAGCTATGTCTTGCGAGTGGTTAGAGCGTATAGTACCACACAATCGCCAAATAAAAGCAAACTCAGTCTCACAACATGGGATTACATTGATTCCTTTTCCCATCCCAGATTATCAGAAGGTTTCAGTCTACCTCAAAATACCACATCAGCTCTTTCAATTCCTTGACTGGGAACGTTGATATTCCCTTATCTAATACCAACCAAAAGTACTGTCCCCAACATCTCCCAATATTCGAACACCGACACCAATATCGCACCAAGTCTTCGATCAACACCAAACTCATAGATCAAAACTTAGGTATAATCTTATCTCACAAATTTGAATGACGCAGCCTTGAACTTTCAAATTAACTCTGCTTTAGTCCCTTCCTCCATTAAAAACATTCCGAATCACTCGCTCAACACTCATGAGCAATTAAGTCTTTACTACCAAGCAAAGCTTTGAAGATCAAGACTCAAAGGCTCATGCACTTTCGCATCTTCCACCATCGCCTTTGCCTTCATTGGACCAAGATAGAAAAGCTTGAGAAATCTGATTTCAGGCGGGTGTGCTGCCAAAGTTCCAAACCAAAAAAGAAAGCAATTGAAAAAAAGATATTCACCATGCTTGGAAGACGTTATGGAATACCAAATTCCCTCCACATTTCCACAGATAGTCGAAACGAAGCGGAATGCACCGGGTCACCACATTCTCGTGAGTGTTCTCACAGAGTAAATATGATGCAGTACCTTCGGACCGATCCAGCACTACCTTATCGAGATTCCATTATAAATGGCAGCAGAAAGGAAGCAGCACTATCACCGCAAAGCTTATTCTCTTATGATGGTGAATACATATCTCCCAGTCCGACGAAGTTTCAAGAGAGCGCAAAGGATACTTGTTTGACAGAACTCTCCGGGGAGAGTAATTTTCATGAACTTCCGGATAGCAGCCTGTTGCCAGAACTTCCTGAAGACAGTCTGACTCATGATCAGTCAACTCCAGTCGCAGGTCATAGCTTTCTTAACAACCAAAAGCGAATATCGTCCACTTTACGAGCCATCGTGTCTCCAAGTTCCGCATCCAACGGTCGTTTCCAATCTCTTGACACACCTGAAGCAGGCTCAACATCCATCAAAGAGTTTCCATCCGTTCATGGTGATCAAGCTGGCTATAGGACCCCATGGTACATCGGAACTCAAGAGTCAACTCCTAGTGCTGGCCATTGCCTGTCCGATACTCTTGGCTTTGGTAACCCTGCAGAGGCTGGAATGGTCGATATAACCGCTGAGATACGAGTCCAGATGGATGCAGCGTATCTGTCGCCAGATTCTTCGATCTCCATGCCTCTCCAATCTCCCAGATTTCGTGGATCAATGTGCCCTGCGATTCAGACGGACGTGAGAAATTTCGAAAGTAACTTTGACGCCATTCAATATCAAGGGCGGCTACTTGAAGATTCGCCTCGGATTTCGTCACCAGATACTGCCAGTACGAATAATAGCGGTGAAACATTTACAAGCGATTCGGGCTATGGCCCAAGAGCCCCCCAATCCGACTATACTTCTGCAACCAGCCCGAGAAGTCTCTTTTCAGGAGACGAACGTTTAGGGTTTGAGAATGCATTTTTCATTAAAACTGGGCAGCTAGTAAGCCCATCAGAATTTCGTCACGAAAAGTACTTTGACCAAAGTTCCAGTCTGCAATCAAAACAACCAATTGATTTCAATGCATTTGGCCCTGCGACTATTCAGTCTGAGCTCGACGATTTATGCAGAGATCAGCACATGCAAGCTTCATATATTTCTGATTTCAAAGAAAACATTTTCGATTCTGGGGAGATGGGAGTTATTAACAATTCTTTATCCGCATACATGGCACAAAATGTCACAGATATTGATCAAAGATTTCCAAACCACTTCTCTACCGACGATACTGCTCAATACGTACAATCCACAATTCAACGCGGATTTGGCTGCTTGAAAAATATCATACCCGGAGCGGAAGATTGTGAGACGACCGACGCTGCTACTTTCAGTGCGGCCATGGAGACTGAAAATCAATACGTTCCAAATATCTTTGAAACTTACGAAGAGAAATATGCATCTCCGTGGTCTGCGGAGAACATCCGGTAGGTACCATAACCCTTCTCAAAGAAGAATTTATGCTTACTAGTCTTTGTAGAGGATTTAACAAGAATTTTAATTTTGCGACCATACCCGAGACCCAATTGCCAATAGAAGAAGAACAAACAAGGACATCCACTTACGACAGTCCATCCCCAAAATCTGACAACAAGGTCATGAAGTGTTCTTACCCAGGCTGCAATTATGAGCCGAGCGGAGAAGACCAATGGAAATCAGGCAATCTAAGAAGACATGAGAAAGAACATAAGATAACTCTTAAGGATCGGATCGTTTGCAAGATGAAGGACTGTAAAGCGACATTTACAAGAGCAGGAAACCGCGATGCTCACTTAGAGAATATGCATGGTGCTGTAATTCTTAGACAAAAGCGAAATCGAAGAAACTCAATGGCGGAAAATACCAAGAGGCCAAGAGCCGGTAGCAGAATTACAAAAGCACCACGAAAAATCGGCGGATTGACAAGCAGACCTAAACAGAATCGATCACAATCAGTTCCCGAGCTTTTGAAAAATACTGAATTCTGAGGACATTTCTTAATTTCCCGTTTTGTTTTTCAATTTCCTTCGACAGGAATTTACTTGGGAGATTTACTTTTTGGAATAGTCATTAAGGTACTTGTCGGTGTGGAGGAGCGAAAGAGCTGGTTTCTTCAATGAGTGGCAACCTTCAAAGAAGGGCCCGCGTGGTTTAATGAGGATTTCTTTTTCATCCGGATCTGAGGAAGGGCCGAGCTGCTTTTTTACCTTGTTTTTTCGGGCCAATGAGCATTGAGGTTCTCTGTCCCTTCTAATTTATCATCAAGCTGGTTTATTGTTTATTGGGCGGGTCCAATGGATCGATAATATACTTTTTTAATATCTTAATCATGTCAGCTAGCTCATCTAGCATTACAATTAAATGAATAACGACATTTGATTCACAGTTCAAGCTCACGTCTCTCCATCATTGACGTTCACATAATACAAATACAGGCATTGCAAGACCTAAGATGAATCTTAGTAAACGAAGGCAACGATTAGGCGCTTCAGAATTCAGTTCAAAGTAGCCATCGTGTTAACTATCATATGTTGTTAACTCCCACAAAGAAAGCTATGGAAAGGCAATATGATTAAATTAACAATGATATCGAGTTCCCGAAGCCATCTTCCAAGACGTGATAATGTAGAATTCAACCCACACAGTTATCCGAGTGCATTCTTTGAACACAATTTCTAGAGTTCCGACAGGAAGATAACAGAACTAACTGAATCATAGAATACTGTTCGATATCTCCGAGTTGCCCACTATGAGACTATGTGTAAAGTCGTGAAGTGAAAATTTCTAAAAATAGAGTCCGCCAAGAGTCCTGGGTTGAGACCGCATATGTATTATTAGATCTAGATCTCATGCCTCAAAATACCATGGAAGGACTCGACGATACCAGCATGAATCAAAAGCTTGACCCAAGCTTAGAAAGTCCTGTGTCTTCAAGTCCTGCACATTCCTTTTTGTAGTCTTTTTGTCCTGCTGGAGGACCTCCCAAGAGAACACCACCGAAAAAAATCCTTCCGGAAAGTACCACCCCAGTCTCCATGTGAGATACACGGTGCCATGATCGATTAATTGTCGTCTCTTATCACAAAATGACCCATAACCAAAGCCCCCGAATGAAAACACGACACCGTGTGCACTCATACGGTATGTTTGATATCAATTATCAAGAATTGGGGGCTTGTATAGCCACAATAGATGCAGATCTTTGGGGGCAGTGATAATTTGAACAGAAATGAATTAAACTATATTGTCCACACTTCCCAGAACCTGCACATAAACACAATAACCATTCAACACATTTCTTTCCCGCGCGACATTCGATGTCAAAGTAAACCCCTCATTATTCAACCATCAATTATCACCCTGATTCCCTTATCCCAGATTACATCCACCCTTTCCCTACACCCAGAGACGAACTCCAAAAACTGAAAAATACCCAGCACTAGCCTCACTCATCTACGTCCCGCAGCATTCCATCCTCTTTCCCATTCTTGGAGTCTGGCTTCACGTCTCGTCTCCAATCCTTGCGGGACTCTCTCGAAATTCTGATCTTCTCGCAAATACACATTCACATTATCTCTTCCAGGGGCAGGTAGACCTTGGAGCGAGTGTTGTGTAAGCTGTGCAGGCTGCACGGTTTGATATTGTGTTTGGAACTCTTGCTGCTGGTTGTATTGTGGAGCCCACGTAGTTGAAGTGTTCTGATAGGTGGTCTGCTGATATTGATCACTTTGGTAAGAGGGACTTTGATAGGCGAGTTGTTGGGTTTGAGACTGTGCAGAATAGGATTGCGTATATGGATCTTGCTGGTATGGTTGTTCTTGGTAGGTGGATTGTTGATATCCTTGAGAGTGTTGTTGGTAACTTTGTGGTTGTTGATATTGAGTGTATTGAGGGGTTTGTCCAGTTCCGCTGGGATTTTGAGCTCTGGATCAGTTCGTGAGTTATGAGCAGCTTTTGTGAGAAGATTTGTACTCACTGATATGTAGGATTATTACTCGTCATTTTGGTAAAAGTCTTGCAAGAAGGGATCTTCAGCTGTTTGAGACAGATTGATTATCTTGAGACTCTCGAGTCGAATTCAAAAGAAGTAATCGTTTGTTGGATAACGATGAATCGCTGCCATTAGCTTCGTTTATATATTTTTCCTCTGCTGCTACACTATACAACTTTCCAGTTCTTCCTTTGGGGACATACTGCAACTTTGCTTATCCGTATGATAGGCTCCAGGAAAAATCAAAATCAAGGAATTTTGCCTTGGAATCGTGACTGGCGAGTCCTGTACGATGTTATGAGCGCTAACTCGTCGGCTCGCTTATTTAAGGGGGGGGGCATACCATATGTTCCAACACGTCTTTGATTTTCAGCTTGCCCAATAATCAGTCTTTGACTACTAATGACCCAAAGCGCACTCACTAAAACGAAATGCAAGTTAACTCTAGCAAAGTCCTTTCGTATTTAATACCAACAACACGGTCAATTTTCCATGTGACAAAACGAAGGACTTGCGTCATCGCAGTGGAAATGTACCAGACCTGCAAAGACTCAATACATCAACAATAGGACTGGAAGGAATCGATCCGATCCATCGGTATGAAGGACTTAAATATGCAACATTTGTGAGTTTTTGCAATAGAAACTGTTGCCGAGAGGCTCAAAAGGCGTGCATCAAGTCTCATGACCATCCAGTGTGCAAGAATTGCACCAGTGAGCAGCAGGTAGGCCAGGAATAAGCTTCGAAAGATCAAATTGTCCAAGTAACACGGAAAGGTAGAGGCGCCGACCTGGAACTCAGCTTTCATTCACTGATTTCCAAGGGACTGTGTAAGTCCTTGAAATTTCATACAATGAATCATTACAAATTAAACAATAGAAGAATGTATTCTGATATCCTGATATCAAACAATTGACCAATAGATTCGCTACCTGCATGTGATATAAAGCTACATTTCAGAACTAAGAAAATTAAACGAAAAGGTAGATATGCTACTAGAATAATAAAGGTGCCCACCAGTTTGTACTATTAGATAAGAAAAGGTTTGAAAGATATGAAAGATTGAATGCGTCCCTGCTCAGCAATACAACAATCAAGAGATTATCACTATCAAACAGCAGCCTGAACCATTGAAGATCTGCACATAGCATATGACATTAATCTGTGACTATGACACGACAACGAAAGCTCATCTTCATTTTCTTTATTATTATTTGCTGCAAGACGTATGTGCCTCTTTTCCCTCAAAATCAATCGCTATGGCTCAACCCAGCAGTAGATATTCCACAAGTGTTGTCAACCAAAACTCCATGCTTACAAAATGAGGTATAGTAATACAGATCTGTACTATGAATTATATGCAACTCTATCATCTTGTCTCAATATAACAAACGGGCTGTATCTCCAGAAACCCAGAAAGTTGACACCTCAATAAGGTGGCATACCAACATTTCCTTTTCCATCCCCACCAATCTCAATACCACTCAGTAGATCTTGGAGATCTACCACCTTTCCATTGTCTTCACCCCATGGCATACCTGAGTATCCACCAGCTCTACTCTTTGTACTTCTTTTTGTGCTTCGACCGGTTCGAAATGCTTCGGGCGAATGATTTTGCGCTTGGTCATGAATGGATATGTTTTCACCCACAAGCGAGGATGGAAGTGGTGGAACAGGGGGGACTGTTGTGCCATCATGTGCGGCATCTGCTCTATCTCGTGATTTCGATCTCGATCGTCCGGTCGAACGCATAGATGCAGATCGTTCTACACCCGAACTATTCTGCTGGTTGTACGTGTTGATAGATATCTCTGAAGCTGAGAAGTCATAACTAACCATGCTCTCACTACTTGCATCACTCTGTGGCGCGCCGGCCCTTGTAGCTGGTAAAGGTGCTGTCTGACCCGAGAGTACTCGTTTTAATTGATCAACCCTTGTTACCGACCCACGGCTTGATTCACTAGTAGGCGCATGTGAATGCCCACTACTTTTTCTCAGTTTGTGCATGGCACCAATCCCGCTAGCGGTTCCGTATGTCGAATTTGCCCCACTTTTTACATTTTGAGCACCAGTAGGAGATGCTGTTCCACTGTTACTACCATTACCGAGTCCATTAATAGTAAGGAAATTACGATGGCCAGTGGTCATTGTACCTGCACGTGACCCACTGATTGAGGCAGTTTTGCTAGTTTCCTGCGCAACAGCAATCACAGATTCCTTATTCCATTCTGACATCATTTCTTCCTTGATTCTTTCCGGTATGATGGTATCTCGTGTTGACGAAGGCACATCCGCACTAAGTATTGGATGGGTAAAGCTTCGGCCAGGAGATGTTGGGGGGCTGCTTGGAGGAGAACTTAGAGATGCTGCATATGATAATGAGATAAGTTTGACCAATTGAAACCTGTCATCAAAGGTTGACAAAGAGTCGGCTCCAGCATAACTGGGAGTTTGTTCTTGTTGAGATACCACTTTCCCTTGTGGGCCAATATCATGGAGTTTAACAGGAGGAAATCGAATGCTATCAGCCCAAAACATAGCCTTTTGACGTTGACGGATTTCGTCTTGGATTGTCTTGCCAACGGGTGACATTTCAATTTCGAACTTCTCGCACAATGCCCAGAAATATCCATGACATAGACTTCCGATTCGGACTTTTTGAACTGGGAGTTCAAACGATTTTATATCTTCTTGTAATCGAAACATCATAGGTAATCCGCTTCTGATCGCATTTACTCCCAAATGCTTGACAAGACTTGTGAGAAGAAGGTGTAGTAGAAGTACATCGTTCTCGTATTCTACAAATTGCAAGGCATTCTCATAGATGGCAAGATGTAGCAGTTGGGAAAATGTTGTCCGGGATGACGATCTAGAGGGTTTCTCTGCTTTTGATGCGTTCGAAACTGCTCTCTTCGTGAGATTGGTGGATGACTCATCCCGTGCACTCTTCGCCAATCCCTTCGGCTTATCATCAAAGATTTGCTGATCAGTCTTGGTGACTTCCCGATCAAGCCACGTCAATAATGCATCAGCGTACGCTCTTCTCACACGCCCATCCGTGTCACGTAATAACCATTGTGTACCTTCCCAAGTCTTGATTGGAACTCTATTTCGTCCCAGATTTCCAGCAGTCATAGTCTTTTGACTTGCCACAAGGAGAATCAACTTTATTGATTCCAGAGCTGTGATCTTGGCTGTATCAAACGAAAAAAATCCATCAGTATTAGGATCTTCGGTCATATTAGTACCAGACAACAGAGCCTCTGTAGCAGATTTTAGATCTTCAATTGCTGCAGCAGTGCTGGGAACTGGTGATAGTGTCGAAGGTTTCAAACGTAATAAGATCGCTGATACCATGTCAGATATTTGATCTGCATAGTAAACGTGCGTGGCCAAATCTCCTAGACAATTCTGTAAACGGGCTAAAAGATCCTTCCTAGTGCCTGTTGGTACAAGAGCGGGTTCGGATGCAATTGACGCATGCAAAGCACCAGCATCGACTTTTTCATCGGCTCCGTTGTCTGGCTGAAGATGAGGCCCACCGACATTTCCCAGTTGGAGAACTATCAATATGTGCTGTATCAGCCCAAGTAAAACATCCATTACACTTAATCCTATCAGGTTGATATCGGATCTGAGTAAAGAGTCTACCATGGTTGCAAGAACAAGCTGTTGCATAAGAGTGGCCTCAACTTGGTCAGCCCGCACCAAACTATCCATGGCCGTCACCAGAATGACATATCGATCTTGAACTGGAGTCCATCTGGCTATCATTTCAAAAATGCGTGGTGCCCATCCTTTGCAATTGTCGTTTGGACCATTCTCAATGACAGATTCTTTCTGGGAAACTCGGTCTGCAATAAACTTTAATACGGCTGTCGTAGCTCCATGTATCTGAGCTCGATTGTTGACGACAAAGATTTGTTTCAAACATTGTGTAGCTAAAACACCAATGTTTTCCTCTGCCAATTTATCTACGTCTGCAGTTGTTCCAGGTAAAGGGGTAGCATTCTCTCCTTCTGTATCAGCTGTTCTGGCCGTCGCATTGCTTGCTCTTCTCTTTAACAATGACTTTTCTGTTCCAATGTGATCTTCTGTCTCAGCTCGTTGTTGTAATATATCAATGAAGTCCTCATTATCCGTCCAAATATTCTCTAACAGTATCGGCACGATAACGTCTAGTTGTCTTCCCGCCACTGTAGACAAAGCTTCGGAAGATGCGACGCTCTTGACAGCTTGTAAGCCAAGACCCCTCCATCTAATAGCGACCGGTGCGCTCTGAGGGTTACTGCTTGTCTGTGTTCTTGTAGAGGCGAATGACGCGTAAATTCGCACGATTTCCTCGTATTGGTGGAGGTATTCCTGATCCGCGGAAAGACTTGCCATGTCATGATTCTCGCAGAAGACCTGGAAAGTGGGGATTGAGGATTCCACCATGGTGACATCTTGCGCACGAAGTATGATATTGAAAATCTTAAGAACGTAAGGCGCATACAGAGGTAGGTCTCGGGGTGCTTTTTCGATTAAGGCTGCCAGAATCTGGAGGGTAACCTGTACATTTCTATTTTCCCAATCAGCATATATCATAGCTGAACTTTGGACGGATAAACAAACCCTATTCTAGCTCTCCAAACATCACTTGCGGTCTTCTTCTCCAGAAATTCCCCGACCTTTTGCACCTTGCTCCTTCGTGTCGTGGCGTAAAACAAGAGATAACTCAATTCACTTGAATTTGGCTTGACATCGACTGCCCCCTTTGTTGTCTTGGGATAGCATTTCAGTATAAGAACCTGATGCTTGGGACGGCATTTCTGCCGTATGGCATGCATTGAATACGCGGCGCAAGAATTCAAATTAGAATCTCGGGGGTTTGTTTACTTTCGCACAATCGCAACGTTTTGCTAAATGGCGAATCGAGTGTTTTGTCCAAGTGAGATTTATTCTGAAAACAAGTCTCAAATGTGTGTGACTAACTGTTATCACGAACACGTCGTCAGCTGAAATAAGTTAATATTGAAATTGTTTGGACCCTGCTGACCGAGACTTCCAGGTTGTCTGAGTTGGGAGTTGAATTAAAATCGCTAGGCATCAAATAAGGCTAAGGCTATAAAAGGCTATACCATACATACTTTTGTACAAACAAGATTTCGGTGAACGGAATCCAAACGCTCCGGGATGACGTAAACAAGGCTGAAGAGCCAAATAAGCAAGGCTACGACATCAAATAAATGAGCAATGAGAGACTGTGGAAAAAAAGGGTTCTCTGAAGGTACATTGGCGAGAATAAAAGTACCTGTCGTGTTCGTTTCCTAAACTTACTAACAAAGTGCCATAGATTGCATGAAACTTGTTGTCAAAGAACAGCTCAGCTAGATGATCCACAATCACATGTCAATGCACTGTCAATGCAGAAGACCTGAAGACTGAATGAAGTGCAGAGATTCTGTTAGCCGTGCGTATTTGTGCAGTTTGACAAGACTTCATTGGATCCATGTGTTTTCGTATGAAAATACAAGGAGTAGTATATCAGAAACAAGATCTAGAATATCTAATGCTCCGTCTCTTTGGGAAGTCTATCGCTTTGCCTTCGAGCTGCCCCAAGAACAAAAACGTACGAAATGGTATCGAAAAGAAAATCTAAAAGTCTATTAAAACATAATTCTGCATATGTTCAATGCTCAATGCTCGTCCCTCATTCTCTTCCCCCTTATTCTATCTATTGTACTCTGTAACCGGCTTCTCAGAATTATATCATTACATCAAAGATTCCCTTAGATTTTGGCTTTCTCCGTTCCGTCTTGGTTAAGTCTCACAACACCCTACAATACTTGTTAGCAATATACTCAATATGATTCCGCGAAGAAAAACCCTACCTCTTGAAAACAAGTAGCAACCAATGTTCCATCCTGAGTAAACATGTGCTGGGTGACCACTCCTCTCCCATCTCCAGACCATGGACTTGACATCTCCGAAAACATCCACTCGTCTGCTCTAAACCTCCTAGGCTCATGAAAATATATAGTATGGTCTAGACTAACCATCATACCAATCTCTGGCCTCCTCTTTTCATTATTCAAATCATCCCCGAAGCCTTCTGCTTCTTTCAATTTCCTCATATACTTATCGTGGCCGTTTTCTTCTGCAGTCTCTCCCTTCTTTTTCTTTTCTTCACTGCCATATCTCCATAGCTTATGTATTTTCGCAACAGTTCCAATGAAGTAGCTATCACTCATATAAGCCAATGCATTCAAATGTGCCTGATGTCCACCTTCATCACTGATCCTTCCTCTTGCTTTGATCCACTGCCTGGCTCTCTTTTCATGCGGTAGCCCAGTCTCCCCATTCAAAATCTCGAATCTCTGACTAACAAATGGACTATCAGTCCTCATTTCCATCTGGAACAACTCTTCATCCTCATTCGGTGGTTTGATGTTCTTGGGGATTGGAACCGCATGTTCTACTTTTTGTTTCCCTCCACTATTCTCCCTCACAAATGACATAGTGGTTGTGAATATACATTTGCCCTTTTGACGTGCTTGTACTGTGCGAGTAGCGTACGAGCGGCCTTCACGGACATGTTCGACGTAGTACATGACTGGCAAATCGGAGTTTCCAGCTAAAACGAAATAGCAGTGCATGCTGTGTACCGTGAAGTTATGCGGGACCGTGCATTGTGCGGCTGCAAGACATTGTGCGATAATTGCCCCTCCGTATATGCCTCGTGCGCCGGGGGGATGCCATAAGGGGTGAGTATTCGTGAAGATATCCTGGGTAGAGAGAGGTTAGATTCAAAGGTCCATTGAGCAGTCTGCACGGAATTGCAGGAAATCGGGTGCTTACTGGCGCAATTTGACTCAGCTCCCGAAGCTCTAACACATTCTCGATGGCAGATTTCGAGGAATTGATAGGAGGAGGTGGAACAAGCGTTGGCCGATCAGTCATCTTGCTATCGTGAGTGCTTGAAATTAGAAAGAATGTGAGAGAGAGAAGTCTATTCTGAAGAATGAGGCGTAGTTCCTTATTGTAGAAACTCAGGTCCAAATATATATTAGAGTGTAATATAATTCTTTTTCGAAAACAACTTCATACTTTTCATGTTTTATTAATCCCTAACCAAATGTTCTTTGATAAGGAAATCGTTTTTGACCGAGGTTCATGCAAAAGCGGGCCGAGATGTTCTAACGGCCACTCACATGTCTCACTCAGATTTGCCGACATAACCCCTGAAACTTTTTTTAAACTTCAATTTCTCATCACAATCACAAGAAGTGGATTCATCATCTATTTCCAGAATCATTAATTTTGACATTGACCATCAACTACCATTCGAATGGATTCCTCCTTGATAGCGGTTGAAGCCGAGGTTCGTATTGACTTCATAGTGGAGCTCAGCCTTGGGCCCTTGGCTGCAGTATCTGCCCCTTTCTAGAAAGCTCATTAGGCAATAAGCATACCACAACGACTAAAGTGTAGTTTCAAACCTCATTACAAATCTCAAGAAGACATGCATAGTATTAATGTTCATGAACATATCATCAAGACCCATATTATTACCTGGTACCGTGTTGTACTGTATGATACATTGCCAGCATAATTGCGATTCATCTTTCCAGCCAAATCATATCTCAACAGCTCTTGACCACAAAGAACATGCACGAGCCTGCGTCGTCAATGTACAGTCTATATTTTACTATAGCCTAAGACAAAATCTAAGCTCCTATCCTACTCAGCCTTTCTATTAGTCCTTCTTCGGAGAAAAGACTGGTGGGTGGATATATTTGCGTGAATTACCAGGCCTGGCCGCGGGCTCGATAATGTATATTCCCTAGCCGTATCGTGTACTTCGCGTGGTAGCTCGTTGAAGTTTGGAAAATTTGCTTGCGGAATACATTTTGTCTTTCGATCAGTGACAACGATAGCACCTGCATGTAAGTGATCTTCTGTCTCACGAAGGTTGTTGTGCGCGTTGTGCAAGTAGACAGCCGCATCGGAAGACTCAAAATCATCTAATCCGCTAAAACTTGAAGACGATGAAATCTAACGACCAGCATTTTCTGGCAGAACAAGTCAGCTCAAGGCTGTTTGCTAAAGTCGAGGAAAGTCAAACACATAAATCACCCTTGTCATCAAAGAGTTTCTGTCCGTTATCCGTATTGTCCTGAAGGCTTCTTCCTCTTTGCTCGTGTTTCTATCTTGATATTGAATATGAAAAAAGATTGTCCTTTTGAATGCCTTATATAACATTACCCAGATACCCATCTCCTTGATGAGTAATACACAATAAGACGCGGCGACACTCGCGACTAGATGGGTATCTATACTTGGGGCCAAAGGCACTATTGATCACGGGTAATGCTTCGAAGGTTCCCATAAAAGTTGGAATCGAGGGTTTCTAGTGTGGCTTCAAGATGCTGAGTAAAATCCCACCGATGGATTTGCTTTGGTCAATCTTTGAAATTCTGTTCCGTATATTTCGTTGTTTGACAAGATGAATGGGGAAACATCCTTACATTCCAGGAAAGAAGATACTGAAAGTGCCTGCCCGTCTATTTTGCAAGTTATTTGAAGCGTTTCTCGACCCTTCGAGCCAATTGGAGGGACTACTTTGAGATTCCCAAATTTGGTGTAAAATCTGGAGAGATAAAATTGTTCGCTCTCACTCGATCTATAAACCCCGAGTTCACAAATCGAGAATGCATTTCCCAAATATCGAGAGTAGTTGTTCAATTGTACATTGGATTTCCATTGGCCAACATCCGCAAGGCTGAAAGCTTCATGCGTAAACATATTAATTGAGGTGGCACATCAAATCCATTCTCGTCAATTTCTTGATCTTGGCATACAAAAGGTCGTGACTTTCCATGCTTCGAACGGCGATCGAGTAGATCGCATACTCTTCCGACAATGTTACCTTGATCCCCTTCTTTTCTCATGACTACAGCGGTGCTTGTAGCGCGGAACTGAACAATGAGATCGCCAATTTGTGCATTGTCTGATACGTATCCTATCATCCCATTCTCTTCCAAGAACAACCTGACTTGTGTAGTATTGCTAGATTGCCCTGCCTTCCATTTTGCTTCATGGAGGGTTTGATTGAACGAGGACATTAGTTGATTCACTATGCGATCTCTCTTTCCTGGTGGCACCGACTTTTGACGCGGGCTTGACACATCAGAAGCCAGCAAATCGATATCCTCGACTCTAGGGGCAGCTTTCAAGTAAAAGGCTGAAAATGAGCATTTCTCACGACTCCCATAACTGCAAATATCATCGATATTATGAAGTCGATCATTGTGAAAGTATCCTTTACCGCCGCGTTGATGAAAGAAGTAACGCAACTGATCCTCAATGAGTGGAGTTGCATTCAAGTCTAAAAAGTCTAAATCTCGAAGATAGTCTGTTAAGCATAATTTTTTTAGCGGTGGGCTAATATACACAATAGATCCTCGAACATTTCCAACTGCTTTCATTATCTCTTGGCCTTCCAAAGCATCTGGATTATGATCGAGGAAATCTTGCACGATATGAATTGAATTGGGCATCGTTCTCGCAAGAGTTTGTCGGAAATGTTCATATTTCTGAAGAACGTCAAGTTTATCGGTATGGCGGCGGAAATGATGCAGAGTAACCATAGATATAGTTTCGAAGAACGTTTGTCTATAATCTGCAGGCGTGGCCTTGGTGCAGCAATCCTTTGCAAGGCTATACAAGCCAAAAAACCTATCTCTTTGATCGGTGCATAATGCTTCACTGTGAGTCAGGAAAAGATCTAGCAAGGGGATTCGTTCCTTGATCTCTTGTCTCCTCTTGGATAAGCGAGATGGTACACTATTTCGGATAGCTTCCAGTGTCTGGAGTAAGCTAAAGTATCCTTTATCGCCGCCTCCAGCTAACGATGTACCAACATATAAGCTTGTAGCTGTCTCTTGAATAGTATTCATTCGTCGAAACACCCAATCTAGGCGCTCCCAATCAAAGATTAATGATGAGCAGTGCGCTTTGATTTTTGAAGCGAGGACTACCTCTTGTATGATCCAAAGTCTTTGCCAATATGGCCTGTGGCACAGCATAGACAATTCAGTCCAAAACTTTACATGAGAAACAGCTGCATGTTCTGTTATGGATCTCGACAACTCTTTCGCAGACGTTGCGGAATTGCCTAGACTGTCTAGCAAAGTCATCGCGCCCCAGTAATCTCTTCCAGCTTTCCCCAACCACACAATAACTTCATCGGCTTTCGCATATATTTGACTCATAAGTGCAACTTGCGCATTGCGCTCATCAAAGTCTTCTTGATTGATGCATACAGCATCCACCCACAGATAACGCCGCCGACTCCGCAGACGAAGAGCTTCTAGTGCTGCAAATAAATTGTCTCGCACGTAGTAATCTGTCTTATCAATCTTAATTGTTTTGTTTGCAGGCAAATCACCCCATGCATAAGACAATGCCTCATATTTCACATTGGTGAGTAGAGAAACATGAATAAATTCATAGTTCTGGCCACTGGAGCCGGCGCATGGAAGAATAAGAAGGCGAATATCTTCTCTATCAATATCCAATGGTTTATAGGAAGGTTTGGAACCCCCGACGGGCATATAGTGAATCAGGTCTGCAGAAAACGGGGAATTTGAGGTGTCGATTGGAGGGAGTGCAGGTGATGTGTAACCATTCATTGGCATTATTGACACAGTTGTTTCTTTCAAAGGCCCATTAGGAGCCGAAGGAGGTGTAGTTTTATGCATGAGTATTTAACGCCGCAAACTCGAACTAATTAGATTTGATTCATTAATTGCCAGTGGTGAGTTCGAACCATAGGTCCAAGTTCATTTGTCGAGTTATTGGCTAGAGATGTAATAAGATGCAGTTGGAATTATTAGGTAGAATATCCTCAACATCACCAGTTCAATCCAAGAGGTTAAGGGATTCATTCATGATGGTATGGACTAAAGTATACAATATACACTCTCTGTCGAAGTTGAAGATAACATCGTCGCATATAATAGCGATAGTGAGATTCTAGAAAAGTCGGTGTTTCGAATGACAACCTTGCAGATGCATCACTAGCGTGATTCATATTATACCGGTCACATGTTGTATTCATGGCAATTGTTCAACAGGTAAGTTCAGTAAATGCCAAGTGCTCCTATCAATGTACACGGCTCAAGTGTTAATCATGAAGCTCAAGATCGTCAATTCTGGTCCCGGATTATTGGTATTATAGCGAGCTTATACGAGTCAAAGGCTGTTACTGCGGGTAGGTCCAAGTAATTTGATTCCATTCGAGATCCCACAAAGCTCGTTTCAGACCCCTTTCACTGCACCGTACAAAGACTATATAACACGGCGTAATGAAGATACACCACCGTGACTTGAACAATCGATTCAGAAGAGTGTATGAAAATAAACGTGTCAGAGCCGTGAGATGAAATGAGACCTCAAATGAAGATTGCATGTCCCTCGCATTGATGATATATGTTCGTTCACCCAGAAATGATACAAGGTATTGGATACCAGCTGATAGCCTGTTTATAAGATCTTTTATTCTCCGAAACGCCGGATCAAAATGTCGACTTCCCACACCGCTGATCTCAAATATGCTACTATCAATGTTGTATACTCCGAAAACCAGCCCCGAGCTTAATCGAACTGAAGGTATTACATTAGTTAATGTAGGAAACATTGCAGGATGACTTACTGGTGTTAAGAACGATTCTGCAACGAATCTTGCACGAGCATTCAACTATTGCCTGTCAGTGACCGATCTGATTTTAGGTGAAGGTAAAGCTCACAAATAGCTTCATTTCCGAGATTTCCTTATCAACCTCCTCCATAAATTCTATGATGAAGTCCACCAGCTTATGCTTTAACATCTCCTCTGTGTGGAAGTTCGTAATCAAAAACGAGATATCGTAGCCCTATTCAAAATCAGCCTCCAGCCCTTGCACATCTGAGCCTGCCACCCACCTTAACGGGTTTCCTCCTAAGAATGAAGAATGCTTCTGCTCTTTGAGTCAAGAACCTTGTGAATTTGTGTACGAGAATGTGCTCAATTTCGTCCGCTTGTTTGATGTTGATACTGATTCGGACACTGTTGATACTGGGTTCAATGAGAACCCGTTCATTCTCATTACGTGCGACTGTCAATGAATTTAACAGAACTTCCGGTGAAGTCTTAGCTTCAATTTCGGGAACATTGTGCCTTTCGGAGGTCTGGGATGCGAAGTTCGAGAGACATAGAGCTGCTGTCAAGGAGGATCGTACGCATTGAAGGTAAGGTCGCAATGATTGAGACTGCAGGATTTAGTTTAGTAAAATTCTGCCAATCTTAAAATCTTTAAGCTATAATGATAGGAATTTTGGATTGCTACATACCATCTCGTTGATGTTTCTTATTTCGAATGCCTCCTTTCAATAAGAAGATGTCATTAACAGTACCAACCAGCCGTACGTGTTGTCGATGCTTTGGTGGGGCTTTCGCTCTAATCGTCAAGGAGTCAAGCAGCCCCGGACGGAAAAAGCCGCATGGACGAAGGAAACCTTCCAACCAAATATATCTCACTTGGTTCAATAATCAATATCAAATCAGATAATCATTATTTTGAATTGGAATTTGCAGGAAGGCATTGAAACCTCCTATTTTATCATATTCTCGACCTTTTCATCCCCAAATATCGTGAGTATCCTTGAGTGACATAAACTATACCAAGACATTAAGTGTTTTAAATCGTTGGTAATCGGGTTACATGGTGGAGTCAGGCATCCCACAAAGCTACGTAAGGCGCGCTAAGAGAACCGTCCCGTTTGCTAGGTATTTATCTACAAGTCTACCTACCACCTACCTACCTTTCTCTGAACAACTTTCACAAAACGTGAGCCCCTCATCATCATGTCGAATATACCGATCATTATCAAGCATCAAGGCAAGAAATATGATATCGAGCTCGATCCTACGTCCAACGGCGAAACCCTAAAATATCAGCTCTATTCTCTCACTGGCGTTGAGCCAGAACGACAAAAGATCTTGGTTAAAGGCGGGCAACTTAAAGATGACACTGATCTTTCGAAAATCGGCGCCAAGCCAGGACAGACATTTTTGATGATGGGAACACCTGCAGAGGGAGGAACACTTTCTAAGCCAAAGGAACCAATAAAATTTGTTGAAGATATGACCGAAGCAGAAGCTGCACAACAAGTTGGAGCAACACCAGCCGGATTACAAAACTTGGGAAATACCTGTTATCTCAACTCAACGTTACAAACTCTCAGAGCTATTCCAGAGTTGCAAGATAGTCTGCAGAAGTTCACACCATCTGAAACAGGTTCCAACAACATGCTCAATGCATTCCAACTCAGTCGACCCCAGTCGCTCGATCTGACAGCCGCAATGCGAGATTTATACACGCAGATGTCAGAAACACAAGAGGCATTTCCGCCACTCATTTATCTCAACGCTCTACGACAAGCCTTCCCACAATTTCAAGAAAAAGCAAAGAATGGCCACGGCTATGCACAACAAGATGCTGAAGAAGCTTGGACGCAAATCCTCCAGGTACTACGATCAAGCTTAAAGATTGGTGAAGGTGGAAACACTGAAGGATCTTCATCTACGTCGGTCTCTTTTGTTGACAAATATATGGCGGGAGCATTCCAATCTATCACGGAGTGTGATGAGCAAGGTGCAAAGGACGCAGGCGAACAACCAATCAAAGGAAATGATGTTTTCTTGAAGCTGGATTGCCATATCACTGGCGCAACCAATCACCTTCGAGATGGACTGGTCGCAGGATTGGAGGAAAGGATTGAAAAGAGATCTGAAGTCCTTGGTCGCGATGCCATATTTACCAAAAAATCCAAAATCTCACGTCTTCCCAAATACCTCACTGTCCATTTCGTTCGATTCTTCTGGAAACGCGAGGCTCAAAAGAAAGCAAAGATTATGCGCAAGGTTACATTTCCTCATGAATTGGACGTAGTAGAATTCTGTACGGATGAACTCAAGCAAATGTTGATCCCGGTTAGGGACAAGGTTCGTGAAGTACGAAAGGAAGAGGAAGATATTGAACGTGCTCGCAAGCGTCAAAAGCGTATCCACGATAAAGAAGAAGCTGACAAGAAAGCTGGCCTTGTCGATGAAGCATCATCTTCCTCAAAGAAAGATGAGAAGAAGGAGACTAAGTCTAAAGACGGTGATACCGAAATGGAGGATGTTGTTTATAAGACCGACGCGGAGATTGATGCGGAAAAAGCAGCTTCAATCTTGGAGGCAAAGAAGGAGTTGAATGCGTTAATCAACCCAGAGCTTGCCAAGGATGACGGAGCCAACAAGTCTGGTCTTTACGAACTTCGTGGTATTGTTACCCATCAAGGATCTAGTGCGGATAGCGGTCATTACACTTCATATGTGAAGAAGCAAGGCCCACTTGACCGCAAGACTGGCGTACGTGGTGAGGAAGATGGAAAATGGTGGTGGTTCAACGATGACAAGGTTTCAGAGGTCGATGCTGAGAAGATTGCTACTCTTGCTGGTGGTGGAGAATCTCACTCTGCGCTCATCTTGCTCTACAAGGCTATCCCATTACCTACTGCTGAAGGTATCAACCAATAAACTCGGGAGTTCTCCATTGAGTTTAAAAGAAAAATGGCATACATTATAATTACATAGTTGATACAATGAGAGTAATCACACAATAAGAGTCTTTCATACGATGGGAGTAATTGCCCAACGCGAGTATTTCCTAAAATGAGAAAGATTCGTTTCATGAGATTGATTCATGCCATTAGGGTAATTCAAGCAGGGAATAATTCACACAGCGCGAGTATTGTATTGTATGCAACCCATGGAATTGATTGACTTCGACCTCAAAAACACTAAGAACCCCATCTTCAATTACTCCTCACAGAATTCTCAAATATACAACAAAGGGGAAAATAACTCTCCGACCCGTAGACGTTATTGCATCACAACCCTCATACATTCGGAGACTTGTTTCCATACTTCCCCCAGCCCCCTATTCTGTCTAATCCCAGTACGTCAAAAAGTCCCCGAAAGCTCTCCGACAAGCGAGATCCCCATTCATTCTTTGAATCTTTCGACCCCACTATGGTTACACCCCACTAAAGCACGACAAACCTACGATATAAATATAACGAACATTCGACCGGTGTCCTGCAACTTTGTTCTTTGTGGGAAAGAATAGATATTTATGATTAGAAGTTATTATCACATCCTCTTTGTCATCATTTTATTATCATTGATTCTCGGATATTATTTGGGAGGAATCGAGATTGGAAAATTTGAGTATAGAATTGAGGCTTTTGAGAAGAATTCTACATTGAAAATGTCGGAGCATACACATGATGGGGATGTGACGGAGAAGAATAGAGAACATTGGGAGTACGTATTACCTGTTGGGTTGGAGAGTATATGATGAGGAAATGGGATTGTTCTTACATGCCCTAGTCCCATGTCTTGTGTCTTGTGGGATGAAGATTTTTTGCTCTGGCAAGCGCTGGGGCTATTGCTTCTTGTTTCGAACCAGTGTTCACGAGATGGAGAAGATTTGTCTTCTCCTACAATTATGGATGACATGCATTTACCATACATATATCCACCCCTTCACTCTCTCACACAATCACAATCACCACTAACTCCAACCCAGCACGCATGCCTCAACCTACGACACGCGGTTCCAAAAAACCATGGAACAACTAATCTCCATCATCCAAGAAGACCGCACCATGTCCTTCATCGGGGCCAACTGGGTCACCGAGACCTCTCCCCCAGCGCATACCGTCAAGCTCCTCGACTACGCTTGCGGCACCGGTCTCATCACCCGTGCTCTACTTCCCACCATCACCCGCGCCATCGGTATCGATCTCTCTTCCTCCATGGTATCACAGTACAACGCGCGCGCATCCAACCAAGGACTTTCTCCATCCGAAATGTTTGCTCATCAAGGAAACTTGCTTTCCGCTGAGCCGACCCCGGAACTGGAGATTGAAGATCTTTATCAATTTGATATTGCGGTTG
The DNA here is from genome assembly GCA_014898485.2 of Botrytis squamosa. NCBI lineage: Eukaryota > Fungi > Ascomycota > Leotiomycetes > Helotiales > Sclerotiniaceae > Botrytis > Botrytis squamosa. The sequence continues at coordinate 605,831 of RCTC02000009.1, forward strand.
TGGGATTGGGATTCCATCATTTCTCAAACCCGTCCTTGGCGGCGAGAAAGATTGGAGAGAGGTTGAAGAAAGGTGGGATTTTGGCGGTGGTAGATTTTGAAAGTCATGATGGGTATGGAAATCCTCATGCTCATGGGGAGCATGGTCATGATCATGGTCATGCTCATCAACCTCATGAGGAATTAAACGAACAAGCTCAACAAGCGAAGGAAACAGTTACTCATCATGGATTTTCCGAGGAGGAAATCAAGAAGATTTTCGTAGATGCAGGTGTAGGTGCGGATTTTGGATATATGGTGTTGGGAAAAGGGATTGTGTTCCACGGAACTGGGGTTGAGGGGGGAAGAAAAGATATGAAGAGGGCAGTTTTCATGGCGAGAGGTGTCAAATTGTAAAGCATTCTTTGTGGCGGCCAAATCTCAAAAAGCCGAGTGAGATGATGAAAAATTCTCAAGGAAATTGAAACGAGTACTGGAAGCTAGATTACGAAGTGCAAGAATATATTCTCGAAGAAATTCTCCTACATACCCAGACATAATAGATAGACATCCTAGACACCATCACCCTTTCCCTCCAATCTCTCATCTCCATACCTACAGACAAGTACATGCATCATATCCCAACACACCAAGTTCCCACACACCTTTCGAATTCCCCCTCTCATAACCTTTCTCCTGAAAGAAAAATACAATTCTCCCTAATATCTAATCCTAATCTCACCCGTACCACAAAATCAAAAATCCGATCTCGAGATGGACGGACATCTGTAGACGCATTAGTAGGTAGGTATACATAGAGGATTTATATAAACTAAACTAGCAATTATATAAACTACCTATCTACCAACTTATCTACCTACCCCGCTCCCATTTTCAATCCTAAATCCTAAATCCCAATCAACTCACCTCCCAACTCACCTCCCAAGATACTTTTACAATTTCTACAGTAATCTTGTAGCTTATACCACTACCTCAATATAAAAAAATTATCCATTATCAACCTCTATTCTTATCATCCTTTATAATACTCTATTTTCCCCATAAATCTCTCATCCCCATCTTCCTCATCCTCATCACCCATAGTATCATCCACCCAAACCATCCTACTCAAACCACCTCTCACCACTCCTCCCTAAAAACCCAAACAAACACACATTCCCATTCCCATACCCATACCCCATACCCCATATCCCTTAATTCAGAAACCCAAAACCACCATATAATCCAATCATCCAATTATCTTAACACCAACCTCTAATACCTATCCACACCTATTCACCTCCCTTTACCTACCTACCCCCCTATGTAATCCCCATCCCAATCCCAATCGCAGTGTTTCTGAATACTACCCATACCATACCCTCTCATTCTCACTTCTATTATCACAAATATCTCCATCCATCCATCTACCCACCAATCCATCCACCCATTCTAACATAATCTCCAACCTCACCCCCCTTTCCCCTCCCCTCCTTTTCCATACACACACACCTACCTTCACATAAACTTTCCAATCTATATTTATATCCTTTCTTTCCATTTCAAATCTCTCAAACCTCTTAAACCTCTCAAATCTTTTAAACTTTTTAAATCTCTTAAACCTCTCAGACCTCTTATCACTTTCAAAATCATATCACAATTATATATTCCCTAATTTATTTCAACTCAACTCAACTCAACTCAACCCAACCCAACTCAAATCAACTGATAAATATCAGAACATCAGAACATCAGAACATCAGAATATCAGAACATCAGAACATCAGAACATCAGAACATCAGAACATCAGAATATCAGAATATCAGAATATCAGAATATGAGAATCAGAAATGAAATGAGATAAGATAGTTTGTGAGGATATATTATCCATCCATCAATCCATCCACCAATCCATCCACCAATCCATCCACCAATCCATCTACCAATCCATCCACCAATCCATCCACCAATCTATTCAACCTACCTACCTACCTACCCATCTACAGAGAGAAAGAAAGAGTATAACTAGATTAAAAATCGAAAATCGAAAATCGAAAATCGAAAGCCGAAAATCGAAAGTCGAAAGTCGAAAGTCGAAAGCAAAATAGTAACAAAAAAACACACCATTAAAAACAAGAATCTTGATCCGGAAAAGTAGAAAGGTATAGATACCTATCGAGGTAGTTAGAGTGAGCGTCATACATACATACCTAGGTAGGTATATCGAAGATCGCTCGACTATTTTACATCTCTTATATATATATACATATATATAGATACCTAGTATATATTATTATATTTATATTCATATCACACTCACATACACACTCATATATATACTTATATACATACCTATATATACACTTATATACACACTCATATATACACTCATATACACACTCACATACACACTCATATACACACTCACATAAAATCACATACAATCATCAACCACAAGAAACCATTCAAAATATTTTCAAACTTTTTTATTTCTTTTTATAGTAAACTAAAGAAAAAACGTATTTTGTGTATGCTCCGCTCCATCTTTCGCAGATGAGACAATAACAAGTCGCTGGCTACCATGTCCGATAGTTCATATCATGAATCCATTTGGATCCCCATCCAAAAACATCCAATCCACGCCCTTAATGATTCATTCATGTGGCACCGCTTGGAGCTTATATAAACTCAAACCCATGCAAAATTCCAATCCATGCAAAAACTCGATACACCAAGCCAAACCCCTTCAATCCATGAGATTTGATAAGGATCTCACACGTCCCATTTTTATATATGCAAGACTAATAAGAAAACCAAGGTGCTGCGTGGTCAATCACCCCCGCGCTGTGCCTATACCCAAGAGGAGTATCCAAAGTTCCGAGGGTTGGCAATAGAAAATTCCGACAATATATGCCAGAACAAAAATATAACAATCAAAAAACCTCCCAAAAAAATCACCACCCCATCCATGCCTCCTGAGAGTCCACCCTGGGAATACCCAAACAAAAAAGCATCCGAGATAACACCTGAAAAATAATGACGCCGTGAGGCAAGCCTATCCCTTTCTATTTATTTTCGAAACCGGCAACCAACTCCGATCCCCAGGTAAAAAGACCTCACTGATATGAGGGTTTTGTTCGTTCTCTCTTGAACTTCGTAAATAGAATGTAACAACCTCCGTTACTTGCATCGTTCCCAAAGCTGGGAGTATTATTGTATCGTGGGAGGTTGACAATGTGGGAAAAAAAAACATATAATTGTGAATAAATGAGAATGAATACAAGATAAGAACATTTCAAGTTCTGGTGGGGACAAGTCCTCCTTATAGAAAGGGACAAAAATATGCGAATAAGGATATATTCCAGTCTTGGGAATACTATATAAATAGAATATTCAGATCAATATACAATAATGATCAGCTAGCTAGTTCTAGCAATAAAGTTTCTTTGGCGCACCACAAGGCAACCCTCAGAAAAGAAGAATTTCATGAAGAAAAATCACTGATGTGTGAATTCTTTTGAAATTCAGATACTAGTGTCTAAGACCTATTACTACCCAAACGTCTGAGCATATTTCGGTCAACATCGTCGTCATCGCGTTCCACAATGTTTGCGATGTTCATCTGATTAGGACGTTCAGTTTCTCTAGCAGGGGATGCTAGAGGAAACTGGGAAGACTCGGCTCGATGAGGAGATACCTGACTAGGTTGGTGATTGCCGCCTGCATTCTGGGAATGAAACGATGACGATGAACCATTGGGAGAAGGGTCGTTCCGTGGTGCTTCATTCGAGTTTACCGAGGCCCATTGAGTGGACTGTCGGCCATCTTCCATAGGTCGGTATGCTAGAGCATTCTCTCCTTGTTTGTGTCCATATTGTTGATTGGAAGGAGGTGATGGAACTGATGAACGATATTGTTGTCCATCTTGCAATGCTGGCAGGCGGGCCGCAACATTCTCTCCTTGTTGATATCCATATTGGCGAGTAGGAGGGGATGGGACGGAGGGACGATACTGGTATTGTTCCTGAAGACCTGTTATGCGGTACGGAGCATTGCTGTCTCGGTCGTATCCGGAGAATTGACTAGGGGCAGATGGGGCCGCTCTAGCAAAGTGACGCTCATCTGCCTCGCGCTTACGCTTTTGAGAATCCAATGAGCCTGTCGGAGAGGGTAAAGTAGCACCCTGATCATATGGTGATCTGTTCGAAAAAGAAGGGAGATATGTTTGAGGTGCTTGTTGGGGTATTGAGCCTGTTGGAGAAGGCAAGGTATCCCGATCATGGGGCGATCTGTTCATAGGCGGGAGATATGTTTGGGGAATTGGCTGTTGCACATGTTGGGGCGCATATTGGGCGACCTGTTGTGGTATTTGTTGATGACAGTGTGCCATTGGTGGCCCGGGCGCGGCTTGCTGTGGATGATATCCTTGGTACGGTTCTGTACGGTTTTGATTCGCGGGGTCACCTGGTAGTGGTTGGCCGTAAGCACCATAAACACCCAAATGCGTATCTCTGCCATTAAGCGCTTCAGTCAGGGCAATAAGAGGTACAAATGCCTGTGCTGAGGATACAGGAGTGAAAACACATTCCTGTTTGAAGCGGGCACAATTAGTACATTGGCCTCCGGAGCCATCAGCAGTAAAACCTGAGCAACGAATCTATTCATGACGTCAGCATTGTTTTGATTATTTTTCTAGTAATTTATGACATCTCAAATTGAACTGTTTAGAAGGAAGACCCTGAACATACCTTGCGTCTTCTGCAATATTTGCATGCGATTGCGGTTCTTTGCCTAGGAGCACTCTGTCTTAGAGGCGGTTGTGCAGCAGGAGGTTGATCTTGCGGATAGCCTCTACCGTCATGATAAGGATAGTGAGATGGATGAGGGGGTTGATCTTGCGAATAGCCCCTACCGTCATGATAAGGATAGTGAGGTGGATGAGGGGGTTGCTGTTGCGAGTAGCCTCTGCCATCTTGATAAGAGTGATGAGAAGGTGCAGCAGGGTGTTGCTGTTGCGGATAGCCTCTGATATCTTGATAAGAATGATGAGCAGGCGCAGGAGGGGGTTGCCGCTGCGAGTAGCCTCTGCTATCCTGATAAGAATGATGAGAAGGTGCAGCAGGGTGTTGCTGTTGCGGATAGCCTCTCTCATCATTAAAAGAATGGTGGCGAGTTAAAGGAGGGGGTTGCTGTTGTGGGTAGCCTCTACTATCCTGATAAGAATGGTGACGATATGTAGGAGGAGCAGGAGGTTGCGAATAGCCTGCACCATCAGGGAAAGAATGGTGAGGAGGTGCATCGTATCCTGCCGGCATGGATCTGCCATCTTGAACAGGCTCCTGATACTGTCCAGAATAATGTGGTCCATTGTTTGAGTAGGGACGATAGGGTTCTTGGTATGCAGATGCACGAGTGCTCGAGTCCCAAGGTTGTGCTACACTGTACGGGCCAGGTGGTCCGACTGCAGGGAATTGGGGATTTGGGTGGTGCGGGGTGCGATTGTCTGGACCATCTTGGGAAGTATAGCTTGTGCGACGTGACACGCGATCATCTGGGACACCTTGATGGGCACGGTTTGCATCGTGCGATGTGCGGTTCTCAGAAACACCTTGGGTAGCATTGTGAGGATATTGCGATTCATTATTTGGTGCATATGCTCGGTGGTTTTCTGAATCCGCTGGGCGGGAGGGATAATCTGATCTGCCATCTGATAGTGCACGTTCAGACATGGACTTATCTGGGACACTTTGAGGGTGATAGCTAGGCCACGGAAATCTAGTTTCTATTGCATATTCTGGTGTATTTTCCCAAGCCGTTGAACGGGAAGAATGATCTGGTCCAGCGCTTGTTGGTGTGTGTGCTCCCGAAGCGTCTCGTCCAGCTGGAAGAGAGGAATGATTCGCGCCGCTTGTTGGTGTATGTGTTACCCCAGTGTCTTGTCCAGCTGGAGGGGGAGAATGATTCCCGGCGTTTCCCATAAGTCGATCGTCTTGCGGTCCATGGTAGGGAAAAGGCGGTAATGGGGATGCAGTGTTGAGAATCGCGCTCAAACTTGACGAAGTGCTTGCTGGTGCATATGAAGCTGTCGTATTTGTGGGAGCGTCGAGGCGATCCAGAGCATCTTGTTCTGACAAACCTGGGTAACGAAGTGAACGATCAATTGTCTCCGCTGCTGGTGAAGGTTGAACAGTCTGATGATGATTTGGATCCTCTTCTCGAGAGACCTGTTGGTGCTTTGTTGCAGGTCTGATGCGTTGAGTAAAAGAGGACGACATTTGGAGCACAAGCAATGTCAGATTATGTGTGTTGTGAGTTGTGAGTTGTGAGTTGTGAGTTTGAGTTGTGAGTTGTGAGTTTGAGTTGTGAGTTGTGAGTTATGACTTGTGAGTTGTGAGTTGTGTGCCAACCGAATTGTTAAAGAATGTAATCTATATTTTTGCGACAGCCCAGCTGCAAATAGTTGCTTGGATGTGAAGAATTGAAGGAATTAAGATTACTATTGATAAAGGGGAGGGAAGGAGAGAAGTGAAAAATATGTTGTGGTCGAGAGTGGAGGAATGAGGGGAAGCTGGTTCTATTTAAAGTCCCCAGGGTAAAGGTTCCCGATACTTGGCAAGTAGGATGTGGGAAGTAGAGTTGGTGGATGAACGACCCGAAAGACTGAAAGACGATTGACTTTCTCACTAGCAAAAGATGACTAGTCCCGAAAGAATCAATTCCCCACTTAGTGTCGAATTGATACCCAGAGAACGTATTGTGTATAAAGTTTGTCCAGATACTTTATTCTCCGAATTGACCAAGTCAAGTACTAGCTGGTAAGTGAGGTGAGCCCAGTAACTAAGGAAGTCGTGCGTAAGAGAGAGAGAGAGAGTGTGTGTGTGTGTGTGTGTGTGTGTGTCGTGTTAAACTGAATTGGGTAGTAATTCGCAATCTCCAAGCTAGTAGCCAAAGTTTCTCGAAGCACGCCAATAGCAATCGAGGTAGAAGATCTGCTAGTCCCAAACAGGTATTTAAGAACTCAAAACTTGCGTAGGGTTGATTGGAAAGCGTTCGTCCTTTAAATTGGCTTGACCGTTGTGATGGGACTGGGATCTGAAAACTCCCTTTCCCTGCAGACTGGAATGCCTGGGGTTAGAGGGGTAAAGAAAGAGAGACGGGCACGAGGGTATGATTCGTTCCGGGTGATTTCCACTTTCTTCAACCACTCTTGCGTACTCGTGTCCTTCTGTCAAAAAAATCAAGCATAGAAAGTGTCCGTCTTTAGTGTGTCTTGCCCTTTCCGCAAGTTGGAATATGAACACTTTATCGTTATACCCAGGTGTCAAAATAGTAATGATGTATATGGAGAAATCGTGGAACATCGACGACTTTAATGATTTGAAGATGATGGATTTGTAACAAATTGAGATTTGGATCAATTCTAGGATGGTGCAGCTGTGTCACGAAATGTCCCGACGGAGAAGAAAGAGGAAGAGAAATAATTGATGATCGTCGGTGGATAGACAATAAGATGATGCCGAAATTCGGATTGGTGACTAGGTCATTGATAGTACGTCGATAGATAGGTAGGTAAAGTATGTCGGTACGTAAGATATGAATCAACGTTATGATATTGTGTGGTGTTCGGATCGAGATTTGGAGATTGCCGTTATTGGCGCCGTTCTCAATGTTTGTTGGAAATTGTTGGCGTTATACTTTTGTAGTGACGATGACTAGGTAGGTGTTGTCGCTGAACTTGTCTCGCTAAGAGCGCATCCAAGTAATCTTATATTCCAACTGGTGGATTCTGAACAGTTAGTAATAGCGACAGAGGGTTTAAAACGAACTCAAGTGACACAGTGAGTATGTTGAGTCTGTCGATCCAAAGAGTATCGCCCTCCCTCGACAAATGCTGAGTGCACAATGATGCCTCTCACTTAAAATGATTGTAGACCACAACTGCAATCTTGGCACGATGATCGATAGAGGCCGCAATATCCACCTTGAACTCTTCCGTGAGATAAAAGTTGAAATCGACTAGCAGTACTAGTTGTGGCTGAGTCTTTCTTAGAGTTGCGAAAAATGGCCCGCCGACAATTTTATCGTGACGAATGATTTTTTCTCTCTCAAGCTGCACTCCCCCTCTTGAAAATGCTCTGATCAATAGGACACTATAACAAGATAGCCCTCGTATTTAGGCTAGTTTCTACCTGCGTTGCCCTTCGAATATGTCTATATCTTCAAAGCTGGTGGAAGAGGTCGCCTAAGAAATCCACGGCATCTACATAAAACGCTAAATGGCGAGGGTGACTCAATTGATTGATTGAATTCTCTGATTGGGCGTATTAAGCCTCCTCAACCTGTTGGGATGGTGCTGCGTTACTGATTGGGTCGGAAGGATAGACGTGGTTGAACTACCTAAGTAGCTAGGGGCAGTCCGTCTTTTGGCCAAGGAATGACTCTGGACTTCGCTTGAGCCTCAAGATATTGCCAATATTCTTGAAATTCAATCTGAGATGCCGGTTACTTGGAAAGAGCTTGCGGAATTCGTTTAAATTAAAAATTATATCGGAATAGCGAGTGGAAAACTCTCTGATGCAATAAATCCCGAGTCTAAGAGGACTGTAAGTTGGTACTTCGCACTGTGGAATTCAATGCCGATGATCGTCTGGCAGTATCGTGAACCAATATCTGCCTAGTATGCACTTTTGAATATACTTTAGAACTATAGTCAACAGCACAAGTTTCATGTGAACTTCGTATTGCGTGCAGGAAGACGTATACGGTGCGAGCCCTTGGTTTCCGCGTTCGGCAGGTGGTTGCGAGAGTTCAAATTCTTTTGGAGTTTTTCATGCGATGGATTGAATTACTATGCGACAAAGTTGATGAGCCAATCCCTCCCTCAAAATGTGATCTGTGTTATAAACTTGGAAGAGAATGGAATTGTCTCGGGTGTGGTTTAATTGGACGACTAGATAGCCTGACTCCCAAGGAAGAAACTCTAGTTTATTCAATATGGTGATGTAATGACCAAGGAAAAGAAAAAGGAGGTCAAGTGTGAATGGGGCAGCTCTAGTCTGGGAGGTAGTGTATTCTGGATTTGACAAATGACTAATAACTTCAAATCTCAGAGCACCGATGCAGTTTGACTATCTTTGGAACTGGAACTAGAAGAAACGCCCAGGACCATTGTCGAAGAGTGACGTGAGCGAGTGAAGTAGTACGGGAACAATGACCACCGTCCTTGAAAGGGTAATGGAGTTAAGAGGTAGATGAGAAGAATGATCGCTGGAGGTGTACAACGGCGAATAAGTGCACCGTAGAAAACTTTGATAACGAAGAAGAGATCTAAGCAAAGTGGTAAAAAGTAAGAGAATTTGATGAGTAATGAAATGGTAAGAATGATGAAGATGGAAATCGAAGAGAGAGTCCCAAAGTGGGTATCAAAAGGTGTTCTTACAGACGACCGAATATCCAATGAGCCTTGACTAGGTAATTCCTTTCCTCTTCCTTTCCTCTTCCCTTTAGCTTCCTCCTTGCTTCGATCGAATTGAAATTATTACTCTCCACGCGCTTTGCCGACCAGAGCTACCAATTCCGATTCCGATGCCGCGACACTGCTTCAACCTTCTTCTTGCCTTGCCTTGCCTTGCCTTGTCTTGCCTTGTCTTGCCTTGTCTTGCCTTGTCTTGCCGTCCTGTCAGCAATGCCTCCGTCTCGAGGTAAGCAATGAAACCTCGGATTTATTCCTCCTATTCCATACAAAATTTCAAAAGAAAAGGATTATAAAATGTAATATTCCATCCCAAAAGATAAGTCCAAAGGCTCGAAACTAAAAACCTAGAGGCAAAATTGCGATGCACAATCGTCCTCCTCGTTCGTAAGGGATTGTTTTGTTGTGTTGTGTGGTGTTTTGGATTGCTATTGTTATCAAGTTGTCGCAAGCGCAAAACATACAACCATCGAAATTGTTCAATTTTCAACCGTATGATGATGGGATTCGTTCTACTTGGATCTAGTGTCTCGGATTTCGTAAGTTGCTAACATTTGTTGTGTTTTGGTTCAATTGTGCTGCTGTCCTTTGGATTGTGGGTAAGATGTTTAACAACTCTCGGCTTCGAATACAACAATATCGATAAGGCGATGTTGCGATACACGCAGTTCTAAGCCAAGTTACATATATGTCAACTCGGGATTTTCCTAGGAATAAAAATTCACTTCCTTCAGGCGGCGACCAATCCTCATGGGTCTTGTATTAAAATGTAGGTGGTCTGGTGGGTAGTAAGAACTAGGATCATAAAAAGAGTTCAGGGAGGGGGCGGAAGGGGAATGAGAAGCATGGGATAAGATGGGATGGGATGGGTACCGGGTAGAATGTGGACTGTTCGGGGAAACGTGGGAATGGAGAAAGCGTGATTATTTAAGTGGATATGAAACCCTTCTCAGCATGGCCTGTTGAACTCGATTTGACTTTTTTGTTGACGTTTCTAGAAATCTTTTGAAATGACGATGTTGATGATGCTGGTAGTTGTTGGCAACTGGCGTTGTTTAAACAAAACCCCCGAAATTTGACCTCGTTTCTCTCCAAAACATTCGCTTTTCCTTTCCCCCAAAATTGGATAGCTCTGACGCATTCTTCTCCTTGGTTGAAAATAATTCTTTGGGGAAATGGTGGCTGGGTTTGCTTGCTTGCTCGCACACGACCCAAATTGATGACCCCAGTAGTCTGACGGCGTGGAATCCTTGAATAGATTTCGAATTGCATCCAACCAATAGCCCTGCCAATAAGGCGTTTCTTCCACCTGCAGTACTGGTATTGGGAAAGTTGGAGATGCAAGGGTCTATTGAAGACGTACCCGCTGAAGCATCCGCAGCAACACAAACTCAGCCTTTTGGCTCGATCTTTGTGATAAGCAAACAAAGTGTACGACTCGGTAGAATCGACCGAATGTTCTTTCACAACGTTGGGTTTAGTTTGACAACGGGTCGGGATGAGACGTGGCGTACTAGGTATGTACGATCAAACCGTGTACAATGGTTCTAACATCATCCTAATCACGAGAAATGTATTTATTGGGTGAATGAGAGGAGGTTGTGTAAAGGGATATATTTCTCATAGCTGATCACACTAATTAGGGAAAAAGGAAATGTACCTTGAAGCGAAAAGCCAAAAGGTAAAAGTGCATATCTTCTCCATTCAATGGTATGATGGCATATTCTATCGACTGCATGATTCTCTCCACAATTTCATGTATGAAGATACCTTAGAAGCCTTTGCAATATGCTACTTCCTGCAGCTACCACCTCTTAGCCCACATTCCTCGAGGGTCGGCAGCCAAGGGCCGCGCCGTTTTCAAACGCTTAGACACGCGCGCGCTGTAATCTAAGTATTATTATTTGTCTAAGCCTAGACTTACGCGCTTCAAGGCCTCGTGGTCCATGGGAATGTTCTCATAATCATTTCGAGGCGCTCATTAAAAATTCCCAACGATTCAAATGGAAGGAATTAAAACGTGGCATTCTTTGTGATTGAAACACAACATGATTAGTTCATGGCTACAACAGACGAGATCGCTACCACGAAGCGGCAAGATCATGCCACACTGCCACCATTCCCACATTCCGTTGTCAGAAACCGGACGGCCCGTCCAGTTCATACATTTGCAGGATCCTTATTGCATTATCATGACAAAGCATACGCGGCCAAGGGGGTAAACTTATCTGATGTCAGCCTTCTGGTACACCTGGATGTGTGTCATCATTTTATTTTGTGTCACTTTATGCCCTTGTATTGTATGACCCTCCCTTGAAATGTTCATTGATTGAAGGATGTCAGGATATTGACTTAACGAGTTTACAGTAGCTTACAATTGTCATAAACAGTGGAATGAAGCTTATGCCGAACAGACGAAAGGATCGCCTATGGTCTAGCGGGAGGACGGGAATAACCGTACGCGATGAAGGGGTCCGTTCCAAATTCCCCCAAATGATTCACAAGGTCTTGCAGATGTCAATAATAAGCGTCTTCGTATAATCCTACGAAGTCAAACGTAAACGAGAGAAAAGGGAAGAGACAAAAGGGAAAGAAGAAAGATGTCCGAAATTATTCGAAATTTGTATGGTTGGAATAATTAAAAAATTTCAATCAGGCTATTCTTGAGGTTTCATCGGAAGGTAGAGTCGGAGATCAACAAAATGCCAACCCTACTAAAGGAGGGGGGAAAACTAGAACACTAAAAATATACACTCTGTCTAATATTCGATGTCAATTCGAACAATCATTGTTGTAACTTGTGAGGCGAAGTGGATTTAATACATCTACAAGCTTTGAATTCATCATCGATGTTACATCGCTTGGAATTCTATATATATACATTATCAAATGTCAAAATGTGATTCTTTTCCATGTGTAGTTCTATTTGAGTGATTTGTTGTATCGCTTTTTGGTTCATATGGAGCCTCAATGACAATTGATTAAATTTCAAATAGTAAGCTTAATTGTTTTGTAGGGGAAATCAGGATCGTGTAACACAAATTAAAGATTAAGCTCCCTTGTTGTTTGTGGTATAATACGACTCTTTTCAGCCCCGGGTCGGCTTCATACCTATGGAACGACCCGAGATGTGATCACCCAAACCCCTGGTTCATGGAATTTTCAAATCACGTTTTCGTGAAAATATGTAAGTAGCCGCTGTTGACGATGAAAAGGGGGAAAAGGGAGGTATTCTATGCCTTCCATTTGTTCATTGCCATTTTTAAAGATATTCTAAGCGAATTCTCAGACATTCCTTCTCATGGGAGAATGTGACCGGGACAGCTCAAAGAGGTATTTCTGTCATTTTAAAATGCTGACTTGCGAACAAACGATTGCTAAAGACATCTAGGTCGGCGAACTCAAGAGATTTCATTCGTTAAGACAAGGATTATAATTTTTGTGGTAATGACGCATGACAACTTGACAATGCCGACGTCAATGACTTGTTTGGGGAGTTTAATGCGGAGATTTCAGGTGAGAGAGTTGAGACTTGAACTAATCCAGTCAGAATCCAACATCAGACGAGAAAATTGTTTGGCTAAGCCACACAACAAAGCAAATTCATTCCATCCACGCATTGTTAACAAAACTAACTCCGTGCATGAATAGGCCAAGTTTCAAGCGAGACCGATGGACAGCAATATCGGCTCAAATCCCGGATCAGTCTCCCAAGGTCCAAGGATGACCATACATTCGGGACACGAGCAGCGAACTCTCTGAAATTCTTGAAATTTGCCGAGATGTCCGGTCTTCACTCCACAGCTGACGAATCTATTTTTCTCTCTTTCTACTTGCCCAATGACAACGAGCAAACATAAATAACTGTCGTATCTATGTAACCTATCAAGCTACAATTCTTAATTGCCATTTACGAACGAGCCAAACATCTATCATTTTGACCCTGTGCCTCTCGCACGCGGCACCCCACTATCAACAACACATCTTGCATTGACCATCAAAGCGTTTTCCGTTCTTGATTCTTACTTTACTGACTCCACCCTCCATCTATCCTCTATCATTGGCTTGACCCCTTCACCGCTAACTACATCTGACGGTCACATTACTTTCTGTTCATGCGGGCACCCGTTAGTCTTGTTTCTAGATGGTGCATTCCCGCCCGCGAAAACGGCGCGGAACGAGGCCACCCTCGCATTGCATATTTACATGGATCATGGTAGCGTTGCAGGCAGCGAATCAAAAAATTCACTTGTTTTGCTGTCAGATTGAGCCGTGCTGACTCTACCTGCCTGTACCGGCGACTGCATTTTTCTCTTCTTCCAATTATGTGTTCCCTTCAACGAAAGCTAATTTTGCCTATATGTATCTATATATGCAAAGAAATCAATAAAACCCCCTACTCCTACACCTTTTCATGTTGCCAGGGGGGATGTCGCTAGACACAATCAGTGTCAGGCCTTCCAGATTCTGCTCGCATAGCTTGCACCAATCGTCTTCTTGGAACAAAGATAGCAATGAGAGGTTCAGAGATGGAAAAAAGATGAAATACTCCACTCCACGTCTTGTGCTAGACTCAGGTAAGTAGTCCGTAGATAAGTCTCTGAGAGATCGACAAGGGATATACTGGGGGAACCATGCTGATGAGTTGCCAGCTGAGTGGCACTTGGTAAGGAAGCCAAGAGCAAGGGAATACATGAAATGATCTAGCGAGTCTTATCATTTGTACCTATATAGGCTTAATCGCCGACATATTGACAAGACTTGCTCCTGGACCACACTATGGAGTAGTCCAGAAAAAAAGGCGAAAACCGTCCTGCAGCGGGCCGAGCAGACTAATCCATCGTTTCTTTCAAGGGGTTGCTTGTATATTAATATCCACGATTAATCCAACCAAGTCTTACCATTGCATTGTGTTGCTTCGATTAAACAATCATTCCTGTGCTCCGTACAACCACCCCCCAACTTTCTCATGAGTAAATTTGCTCACATCTTCCCCTTTTGGAAGGTTTAATTCTCAAATGTTCATTTCTCTATCCAGATTGGATGTGTGATTAACGCATCGTCTACAGCTAACATTGGATTGATCCAAGGTTTTCCCTGTTGTTGACGTACACAAAGCCATGATTGATTGGAATATTTCATCCGATGAATTGAGGAATTGAGGGGTCAAAACAATAGTCTACGGAATGCTTTGCACACCGCTGAAATATTTTAATATTTGGTGCATCATACAGTACCCAGTACCTCAATCTAAATCGAATCTCAACAGTCCGATAATTATCCAGATCAAGAATTTTCCGAAACGATTTATCGCATACACACTACACTCTCTCTTGGAACAGCCATCTTTCAAGGAAGATAGATATTCGTCATGAATACCTAGTTGGTTCAGAACTCCGTACTTTCCTCATTTCCATACACCAGCCTAATTCGTGTGCCTCGTTCCCGCAGCACAAGCCCTACGAACCAATACACAATGCCACCACACTCCTATAGATAGGTACCTACCTGTACGGATATCCCAAATAGTAAGCACTACCGGCTCATGTGCTCTTCAGCAATTTTCCAAAGCCCCAAGGAACGTGAATATTACAGAAGGTGTTATTTGTTTCTGCAAACTTCTGTGTTACATTGATAACATTGATATCCCTTTCGGCTCTTTCGGCTACATTAATTGAAATGATGCATTTCGGGCGATGATACATGGCGAAGCTAAGTGTCGGTAGGGGCGTCAATCTACCTTTCTGGTTCTGTATGAATGGATTCAAATCCATGGACTTTGTGGGGTTCAAATATTCATGGAATATAATCAAAATATTATTTGGAATTCATTAAAATCAATTCCACGCTCGGTGCGCCCAATACTGGTTTCACTCATGACTTGGTTTGGGCAATCTAGTCGTTTCTTGTATCATTTTCTACTCCCCTCACCCTCCAACCTTCTTTATCGTCGTCACCAAAATACATGGACTACCTTTCTCAACAAATTAGAACCGAGTCTTGCGCCCAATTCAAGAGTCATATTTCCGCACGAGTCGACATTATGTATGCAGCCAAAACCTTATAAAGATTGAACGGCATATAGACTACAGGTCTGCAAGGTAGGTTCCCAGCTGAATACCATGCCCATTCCTTGAATGTACTTGCATATTTTGGTAAGTAATTTCATCATCTGATTATGAAGACATGAAACCGCTTTTACAGGGAGTATAACGTTCACTTGCACTGGATGACGACTGGTTATTCTGTTTGATCCTACTGTATGAAGCAGGAGATGAAGATGCGAGATATCGAATGTGGTAAGTAGATAGCATGCGACGCAAGCTATCTGGCGTTGCATTGACATATCTCCATGGCGGGCGGGAATTAATTGCGGGAGGGAAGAGGCGAGCAAGTGCTTGGTTAGCGAACTGGGATGTTTTTGGGTGCACACAGACGAGTCCCAGATAAGAATGAGAAATGATGATGGACATTGACGTTCCAGTTCGAAGTAGTGTATGCAAGTCTATTGATCGTTCCAGTAGATAAATTATGTGGGCGAATGATGTTTCTAGAGATCCATCACATTCTGACTCGCTATTGCATTAACCACAACCTGAGTCCATGTACATTCGCCGATCAGATAATAGGTTTACATTACAATGCAATTCAATCAAACACAGCCCTCGGAGTCCAACCATGTCGGCATGATACCCTATCCATACCCTACCGATCACAGAACGGTCTCGGACAATGAACCGATCGACAGGGTATCCCGAATATGACACCTCACATTTCTTCAATCTGTCAACCAACTTAGACACGGAGAACAGCGGAGCAAAAATAATGAGGAAATCTGATCATGAGATTAAAATACCAACGGTCGGTCGGGTTGGTGGGGGCAGGGTTTGGTCGGATCTTATTGCCACGCTGTGAGGAGGGATTTTTCATGTGCCGTGTGTGTGTATTGTTTCCCTCGGTTATATGAAATGTTCTAGAGCGAGGGGTCGTTGAAGAGATTGATGTGCTGATATGTGATACAAACAAAAGATCAAGAGAGAAACAGTACAGACTGACTGTTGAAAGTTTGATTATTTTATATTTTATAATTTATAATAAATTTCATGATTTATACTGTACTTTCATTTGAGTTGATTCGCATGTGTGAAGATCGAACCCCTTCGATATGACAATACGCCTTAACAACAGAGAGCTGGGGAAAAGCTCCATAGAGTGGGTGATGGATTTTTTATGGTGCACAAGGGAGGTAATCTATACATGGGTACATTGGCCTTCATTTCATTGCTTACGCTGTATACCAACCTTGCGTGAGCGGTGAGTTTTGAATCGGGTCATAAGGACACAGTACGTGTATCACATCTCATCACATCACATGATAGAGCTTACTCTCGCAATATATCTAGCCAGAAGACTCATTTCCCACATCTCGAGGCTGAGGCGGAAAGATAAGATGAGGATAAGCTTCGTATTTATCGTTGGATTTGATCGGGAAATGTGTGGAAAAGAGGGCGAGGTCCGCGGGTGTCTACAATTGAATATTACATCGTAGTTTTGCACCAGTGTGTTTCTCAAATATCGTATACGAAGGCCCTGCACTTCTAAACTTGGCTAAAGATTCGTTTCTCTATTCATCTGTTATGTTGTTCTTTTAGTTTGACAATTTGCTTTCACTTTTTTCACATTCCTGTGTAGGAAATAAACTTGCTTGTTGGAGTATTGCAGAAGATCTGCGGCAGTCAAAGTAATGAAATATCAAGTAGGTGGGTGTTCATACCTAGGTACGGCGTAGGTGCTGTGCAGCTCAGCGCAGAAAGTGTTGGTTGGTAGTTGGAGAATTGATGGTGTTCTTCAAATTTGAATAAGATTTCCATTTCTTGAATTGATTTGCCTATACACTATCTGCATGACATCCTATCCTCTTTCCTTCCCCAACAGTTTCTTCATGGAACCTTGACTTACAGAGTGATACGATTCGTATTGGGAAGATGATACTTCACTTAGTCTCTCTCCAAAGTTATGTGTTTGAGTGCTAGTTTGCCAGCATCTTGGAGCTTCAATAGTAGAGAAGCTGCGCCACTCTCTTAACTAGTATTATGACTCTTATCTCAGAGCATTAACTAAAGACTTGGTGCCAGGAGAGAGACCGACTAGTATCTCGTGAAGAAGTATACATGTTGAGAAACCGAAAAGAGACTAGCTTAATTGCACCTCGAGTTCACGATACCCTATCCCTTTTCAATCTAGGTTCGTACCAATATCAGGATAGTCTTGAGAGTATTTAACTTTCTCTGGCATCATACTAGATGCTAGATAGATGTGGTGCTGATCGCTGTGGAGATGTTATTCGGGTTGTCTATATACCCAAGGGGGATACACCCGGGTAGTCTTCACTATTAACACCCCTCACACCATTCTATTGCTCTAATGCTTGAAGTTTTTTATTGAGAACTCATTATTTTATCATTTCATCGGAATCTGGCATCCTCCATTAAAAAATGTGCCAGTGCCCGTTGTGATGGAGGCCACGCTATCCATTCCGCAGTCGCCTCTTTCTTCCGAACTTGAACGCACAATGTGTGATCAATTTTCAAGGTAAAATGACGTAGTTAATAAACGCACTTTTGTCACAGCCTGAGAACGAGCGTAGTGTGCCTGACTATGTTGTGATCCCTGAATAGGTATAGGGTGCTATAGATGGGAACGAATATTGGTCAACATTCTTCGCAAATTCTCACGCAACGCAACGCACCGCACCGTGGCAATCTCAACTAGCACTGATATCTAAGTATAACACTCAACGTCTTCTCTGATTTTTGCCAAATGATGGAGAATTTCGATTTTCTACTTCTGTGAAATTTCAAGTGATTCGGCAGTTGCGTTGAAACCCCCTTTCCGAACAGCTCCTCCCTCAACGAAATGGCTCAGGTCATATGCTTATTTGCTCGGCGAGAAACTCCCAGAAAATTTATTAGATTTGATAGTTTTAGATTCCAAAACGTTAGGTTTCTTACTAATCACCTACTAAAAAGAGTGCAGTTTATCACTTTCCCAAGTGCCGCTGATACAATATTGACCGATACATCAACGTTCCATTCAGACACTAGTATAGTAAAACATGCTGGAAGTATCAAGATAAAATAGTTTTAATTAGCGAACCAATGAAAAAAATCAATGAGATGGAGTACTAAAGAAGACAATGGATCTCCTCTAAAAAGAATTATATTCGCCCTGGCACGCTAAGATAGAGGTTCAATCGATCTGAAACATTTGAAAACTCAGTAATTTAGCCGGGGAAAGATTGGTGATCTTTCGTCCGATGATTCATCTGTGTGTTGGAGCGGGGCGAGAGAAGCGCCGCGATTATCTAGCTGCGCTGAATAGGATATAATGGCAGCGATAATGAGGTAGCGACGCCGAGATTTTCACAACTTTGGGTCCGTCAAAGTCTAGCGCCACAGTCTAATGTGATATCAAGAACAAGCAAGTTATCATGTAGTAATTCCAACAGTCCCGATCGCAGCCTACTTTAGAATTATAGGTAGAGGCTACCATCGAGTTTACAGACACATTATTCCAAGTTATTTGATATTGGGAAGTGGTTGAATGATCTGAACCAAGTTGATCGCTTGACTACAGTCGGGCCTATTGAAATTCCGATTACGTACCATCGTGATATTCCCCAATTCAGAGACCGCCAAGAAAGCATGAGAATGAATGAGTGTTCTGGTGTGAATTTTCTGAAGAGGAGGACTTTATCTACGTCATAGGTTAACATGCAAAGACATTCAATAATCATCCGACAATGACCATTATGCCGTAGAGTTTACAAAAATTACCATGTCTCCTATCTCCTGCCCTCCGTAGTAGTCTTGACAGTCGCACTTGGAGGATGGTTCAGTTTTGCTATAGGAGTGCATCTCCGTGGGAGTATGATACTGTTATGAATGAGACCTTTGAAAAGTGATGTCTTATCCTGTTTCTACTGCCTGAACACGCTGTAAATAATATGCGTATTCCGAATTTCAATGGTTCTATACTTGTAAGTATCTAAGATCAGCTATGTGGTAATGAAGAGAAGAGGTATAACATAAACAGGGACTCATGCAAACTTACATGTGAGATGCTTGAAAATGCTCCCTTCCAAAATTGAAAGTCTTGAATATGAGTCTCTGTTCAATTCTATCTTGCGGCGTCAAGGCTATGCTTCCTTAGTGCTCCAGTACATCCATTCTCATGTCTTTCCTAAATATCTGCCAGTCCAGCATTTGCTTATTGTTCAATACTCGCTCCAGCTTGCAAAGAAACATCCTTCATAAACATGTAGAATCTAACTATGGGCTTTCGAATCCATAAGTAGGATTTGTCGACAACGCCTCGGTATCCTATGCCCTTGAATCCTTTTACTTCGTTCTGTCTGCCCATCCTTTCAAGACTATGTACTTTACCGCGTTTGTATTTACCTGGAGTGATCAATAATTCTTTGCGATGAGCTGACTATAATGTGCAAAATGTAGAATCGCAATCATCTGTGCTAGGTCCAGTGGTAACAGATTCCATGGCACATCCTTTGGCATACCTTGCTTTGTACCTGCGCAAATTGCTCGGTGTTTCTTGAGGCTTGAGAGATCATTCTCATATAGTTGCTTGGTAGGTTTGGCACTCGTAGAGGTAGGTCGTAGGGTCGTTCGGGCTGTTGTGCTAAAGATACTGCATAGTTGTCTTTGCAAAAAAGATGTGCCATATGTCTATGAAGAAACTTCGTGGAGACAGATGCATTAGCGAATAGTATACAGATGAAAACAAGAGCCCTGACCATGCTAATTAGGACAATCTTGTGGGAATAATTTGAAACCGTCTTCGAAACACAGCGTGATAACCTATGACAGTCAAAGTTGAATCTGAAGATCCCCCGCAAAATTCTGATATGTAATTGAGTGTTTCTAATGTGTTGTGAATGGATATCGTCGATGATGCTTTGAAGCACTTCTCGGAGCAGCCCCGATACGTTTGTGCGTGTCATCTCTAAGAGATGTAAACGCAATCCAAATCATATGAAAAGAGAATATAAAATCAAGGAAGCAGTCGTTCCGCGGAGTGTGATCTCGTCTTCTGTTGATGATTGAGTTTCTTTGGAGCATCGATTCGTCCTCGTAGAATGCTATCATAATGTTCGGCATGGAACCCTGACATAGACGTAGGTCTTTAAATCGCCAGAAGGGGAGTCTAAAGACTCCCAGCCAAGACAAATAAGGTGGGTTGCACTTTCCTTTAAGTCTTGCAATAATTGAATCGTGATCATGTTGTTCGACTTCCAACCCCTTTGA
This sequence comes from Botrytis squamosa, assembly GCA_014898485.2. Classification (NCBI taxonomy): domain Eukaryota; kingdom Fungi; phylum Ascomycota; class Leotiomycetes; order Helotiales; family Sclerotiniaceae; genus Botrytis; species Botrytis squamosa. Next base: position 626,606 of record RCTC02000009.1, read on the forward strand.
TGAGATTGAGCTTGGCGTCTTTTGGATTGAGATCAGCCGATCACGTCTACAGCAATAGCCTCAGTTATATTTCTATTAAAGTAGACTTTCACATCCTCTCATTACTACTTATTCAGATAAGCGAAAGGGGTGTCTCAGAATTGATGTCTAATAATCTTGCCTACCAAATGCTCTACATCTGATTAGAGTACGAAACTATTCAGAAAAGAGAAAAATCAACCTCAGCTTATTTATTGTTCCAAAATTTAAATGTTTTACCTTTAACGATAAACATCATTGCAGACATTCAAACAGAAATGTATACTCGTCCGCGCGTACACGTATGCCATCTCGCTTATCCCTGTGCCACGGATGGAGATGCATGTTGCTGTTGCCTAAATAAGAACCCCCACCATGTTCATCCTGTCGAAATCATTCACGATTCATTTTCATCAATCAACGATCAACAAACACAGGCTTTTTTTCATCATGGTGTCCGATATGAGTTCTGATGATTTTGAAATGATTGAATCCGAAGACGTTATCAAACAAATGCTTGTGGACGAAAAACCAGATCTCGAGAAGATCAGGAAATGGCTGAGCCCTACAGATTACCTAGCATCATCCAGCGAATTCAATCGCCATGCTTCATCTAAAGCGCACAATACAGGGGAATGGATTCGAGAGACTTCGCAATTTGAACAATGGCATTCATCTGCTGACCATGGGTCTATTTGGATCAAGGCAGTTCCGGGTGCGGGCAAGAGTGTCCTTGCAGCCTCCATGGTTCAATCACTTTCGGCCAATGAGTCCGTTCCTGTTCTCTTCTTTTTCTTCAGGCAAATTATCGAAACAAATCGCACTTCTCGTGGTCTTTTGCGAGATTGGATGTGCCAGCTTTTGCCCTTCAGCGAAGCCTTGCAATTGAACCTGTTTGAGCATGTGAAGAATGGACAGAGCCTGGAAAGTATTACTACAGCACATTTGTGGAAACATCTTTTGACTGGCCTAAGAATGCTCAAACGAGTCTATTGTATCGCTGATGCATTAGATGAGATGAATATGGACGAGGAATTCCTCTCTCAGCTTAACGCCTTGGGATCATTTAGACCCGCTCAAGTCAAGGTTCTATTAACCAGTCGACCTAAACAATATCTCCAACGAGCGTTCAAAGATCCCCAAGTTATTCACGTCAGTCTCGAGGAGGAGCTTGTGAAACGTGATATATCGGTTTTTGTTCGTCAGCGCGTAAAGCAATTTGCTGAGGATGGCATCAGTGAGAACATGCAAAGTTTTATCCAGAGCACTGTATGTGAGCGATCTGAAGGCCTATTCTTGTATGCTCGCCTTATGCTCGATCAAATCAGTCAATCTATCAAAAACAAAGAACACAATGAGGTTTTATTACGAGAAATGATAGTTAAATTACCCGTTGGTCTTGAAGAGATGTATAACAGGGTACCTATCGATTATGCTTCACTTACAAACATCCATCAGGGTACACAAGTCATGATTTTACAACTGGTTACTCAGTCGGCACGACCCATGCGCCTAATAGAAATTGTCAAGGCTATTGAAGACAATCATCGCCTTTCCAAAAGTGACAGAGACAGTAAAGACATTGTCAGGTTTGGCTGTGGTCCACTTCTCGAGATCATGGAAGATGGGGTTGTGCAAATTTTGCACCACTCCTTCACTGAATTTCTTTTGGACGCTGACCGCACTATACGTAAATTGTCAAACGTTCCTCAATTCCCTGTCATCGATCCGAAAATTGCCCACCGCGATATTGCGCTTTTATGTATCAGCGAACTTCAAGGGGAGGCATTTTCTTCCTACCCGGTGCCAGATAATGTGAAATATGGTGGAGGTAACGTGGAAAAATCCATGCGACAAAAGTTTGACTTTGCTCGATCGTTCGTACAGTATCCATTTGTTGAGTATGCTGCAAAGAACTGGACTTATCATGCCAAATCGTACGACTATGAAGATCCAAGTTTCTATGAGACGCTGGAAGGGTTCTGTAATTCTGATAGCCAGGCATTTAAAGCTTGGTCATGGTTGGCCGACAAGTTGAGAAACTCTCCGGATACATTACGTTACTGGCTACAATTTAGTCATGGTCAAGCTCCAGCATCAGAAATGACTTCCCATCTTCATATAGCTTCTAGTTTCGGGCTAGGCTGTTGGACACAGAGACTGTTGGAAAATGGCGCAGATGTTGAGATACGAGATAGTATTGGAAATACTCCTTTGTTTTGGGCGGCTAGAGGAGGTCATACCGAAGTTGTGAGAAGATTGCTAGATGTTGGTGCTAAGCCAAACATCGGCGGAAATGATGGACTGAAGCCTCTCCATGTTGCAGCCTCGAATAACCATGCAGGAGTGGTTAAGCTCCTGCTTGGCGCTGGTATGCTAACTTTCCTGATCATGCTACCCAAAAATATGGACTATGCTTCAAAAGTGGAAGCATTTTATTTCTTGAACTCGTTTCTGATATCGAATCGCTCCTATATATTAAGTTGTGATCAAAAGTCCAGAGCTTTCTAAAGATTGCAAGCATCCTTATCTTGCCTCCCAGCCCTGATTATTGAGCACCTTGGGCTTGATGTTTTGTCTTTTCTTCTTTTACTGACCTCCTACAGGTGTGTCCCCTCTTACAACTCGGGCGGAAGATATATCAAGACGCTGTGGGAATGCACCACCAAATGCCAGTCAACACCCACTGATGATCGCCAGTAATGCCGGTCATGTTGAAACAATAATTGAGATGATTCCGTATTGCGAGACAAAAGAACTTGAAGAAGCTTTATTACGAGCAGCTCATCGTGGACATCATATTTTGGTTTCTACTCTCTTAGGAAAAACAGATGTTTCTCCCAACGCAAAAGCGCCCGTAGGGTATGGTGACATGGGGTTTATGAGAGGCCAGACTGCCCTAATGGTAGCGACGAGTTCCCTTGAAGCAAGATCTGTAAAGGCCATAATTGAGAAAGGAGGGATCGCAAGTCTAGGTAGTGATCACTTAACGGGGCTTGGCTCAGCTCATCCCATTGTGCATAGTCGAAATCTACCAGAACCGGAATATAGAACGCCACTCCATAATCTTGCTATGACTGCGATCAATCAACATAATCGAGCTGCTGCGAAGGAAATCTTAGATATGCTTTTGTTGGCAGGTGCTGATCTTGAAGCCCGGGATAGCAACAGCGACACTCCTCTGCTACTCACAGTCTCACCAAAAACTCATAGTTATTTCCAAATTGCTCTGGAGCTTTTACTCTCCGCTGGTGCTGATCCGGTAGGTAGAAACAGTTTTTTGATAATTACTTCTTCATTACACCTTTCAGTTCATTTTCTTTTATCCTTCCAAAATCTCTATTTACTTCTTTATATGCGATAAAACTTGATCTTCGCTGTAACTAATACCAGAAATTTATTTACTCCATCATAGTGCACCATGAACTCTGATGGCGAGACTTTACTTCACCGAGCTTGTGAAGGGCTATCATCGACTGACCTTGCCAAACAACTTTTGGCCTTCGGAGCAAACCCTAATCAAGCTCGAATCTCGGATGGAGTAACTCCGTTACATTGGTAAGTACGAATCATTCTCTTTTTCTTACTTTTGATCTGGAACATAATTGTAGCTTGAATCTTCTGTTCAGTCTTAACAGAATGAATATTGTTCCATCATCTCGGCCTGGGACTTGTTATCCAATCAAACATTTGGGTTTCGAACTTTGTTATATGAATACACTCAAAATCAGGAGCTTTTTCATAGTTTATCCAGGACTAATGTAATGCTAGTGTGGTGGACAACAGACATAAGCCAGCTGAGCTCATTGAATTGCTTGTCAACCATGGTGCTGATATCAATGTCCAAGATAACAATGGAGATACTACCCTGCATCGCGCTTGCAGATCTTCATTAATCCAATCAGGCGATCTGATCCCAGCCATTTTGAGCCTTTCACCTGATACCAATATCCAAAACAATCTTGACGAAACATGTTTGCACAATGTGTATCCGGTTATAGATTCAGGGCTGGTAAGCACTATAATCGACACTGGTATGAATCTAGAAAAACGTGACCGCGAAGGGATGTCGGTCCTACTCAAAGTCATTAAATATCAAGGTACAAATATGGAGATGGTAGAAGTGCTTTTGAGTCACCCGAAGAAGGCTTCTATCTCTGCTCGAACGTGGCAGGGCAAAACAGTGCTGCATTTGGCTTGTCACTCTCGTAACTCTGTTGAGCTTCTTAAGATACTCGTGAAACACGGAGCAGATCTCGATTGGACCGATAGCACGAATGGAAACACTTTGCTACATGAAGTAGCAGCACGTTTCGACGGAGATCTAAGGGACATCGCTTTGATTGAATACCTGCATGAGAATGGGGTCTCAGTCGACGCAAAAAACTATCGACAACAGACTGCGGCACATATTATGGGAACAGTCCATGGTAGTCGCTACAATTCTCTGAGTAAAGACGGCAAACAAACTTTCGTATCAGTTGTTCGTCGGTTATGCCCTAAATTCGATGTAAACGCGAAGGATATAGATGGGTATACGCCTCTTCACTATGCATGCGCTACTTCCGAATATTCAGTCTTTGCTCTGATCACAGCTGGCGCCGATTTGAATTTCCAGTCTTTCAATCGGCGCACGCCGCTTCATTGCGCTGCTCGCGGACGGCAGTGTGGTGTTCTATCAATGTTGCTCAACCATGCTCAAAGAACTGGTTCTACCATAGATATCAACGCCCAAGACTCTGATGGCATGACACCTCTTCACTTTGCCTGTATATCAGGTAGACCTGAATCCGTTAGTATTTTGATCTCAGCTGGTGCTGACATTGAAAAGAAAACCAGCCGAGAAACGTCGGGGACAACTCCGCTAATGTCATGTGCCATGTTCCTTGAGGAAGATAGGATCTGGAAATTGCTACAAAATGGAAAACTCACTGAATTCAGCGTTCAGGATCCTTTCAGAGCTCTCTCAGGGTCTTCTGGGACCATGAGGCCTGAGACTGACCTGGATAAGGTAACACAACATATTACGTGCCGTATTGGTGTCATTGCGCATATGCTTATAAAAGCTGGAGCGAACACTGAAAATGCTTTTATTCCGGCACTTGAGGCAAAATGCGCGGAGCTGGTATATGCCATTAGGGGCGAAGATTCTACGGGAAGCAAAAATTTTGCCGAAAATCAACTCATGGCACAAATGACCAGTATTGAAAAAGCACTAGATGATTGCAGCCACGAAGATATCGACTCTATAAAATGCAAGGTTTGTGAATTAGATGAGGCAACTATGAAACAGCTGGTCCTGAGAGACATTGACTTTACACGAGCGAATAATCCTGCGTTGATGAGCAATCTGGGACCGCCAATCACTCAATTCGCGCACTATGGACTAACAGAATTCATGAGCAAGATAATTTCCAATGTACGGATACTCATTTCATTAAGTCGGGTACCCCATTTTCAGGCCACCCCTTTTTTGGACTACTTTAAAAATTCATATTATATAATTTTAAAATATTATTTATTCAATAATTATTTAATATTATAATAAATATTTAAGATTACATTTTTATTATTATTATTAGCATCTTTTATATCAATTTCACAATCTCCCACTACAATTTGTGTCTCCCTAATCTCTTTAATCTTAAAAAACTTCAAATTTGGATTAGTTTTTATTTTGTATTTCTTTTTAAAAACAATTTACTTTAATTAATATTCCAATTGCTTTATTTGATATTCAAATTACAGAATTTTATAATTCTTAATATCAAATTCTTTAATAATCTTTTTAAAAAACTGGTAGCAAATATAGAGATCGGTTTTTTTGCTTTAAAGGAATATATACAAATATAATCTTAAATTATTAGTTTTTCGAGATGTTTTAAAAATTGAAATTGCAAATTCTTTATTTTATTAATATATAGAATTATTATTAGAATATAAATTCTGATTTATAATTTTCTTATTATTATTCTTAAATAACAATTTAAATATAATAGGCTTAATATAATTTAAAGGTTATAAATCTAAAGCTTTTTATTCAAATAATATATTATATTCTATTAAACTATTTAGTTATACTTTCTGATAATATATAAAAAAATTAATCTTTTTAATTGCTTTAGAATTTGATAAAGAAGCCAATTTATTAAGATAGTGTTTGTATGCTCTTTTGAAAGATGAAAATATGGATAAATCAAGAGGCTATAAGATATATAATGTATATAATGAAAGGAATAAAAGATATATGTTATACTTAAAGTATTTATATATAAATTCAGTAATTTTATAACTTTTATATCTATTTAATATAAAATTTTTTGGCTTATTTGGTAAGAAAGGGATTATCTGAAGTATAAAGATCTTTTTAAGTTATTTTAAAACAATATTATTTGTAGTTTATTTATTATTTATAGTAATAAAATGCTACCCTTTATAAGGCTTTAAATTAATCAAAAACTATTATTATTATATTGATTTTCCTTTTAATAGAATGAAAGAATCAAAAGCTCTCCTTATAGCTAAAATATACTTTATAAATAATATCCAAACTCTAAAACCAGATTCCTTTTTTTAAATAAAACAATGTTTTGAGCTTTTTAGAATTAGTTCATTTAATCTCTAACCTTTTTATATATCTGCTTTATCTATATTATATTAATATTAAAACTTAATATAATGAATTGAGAATAAATTTAACTTTAGAAATTATTAACTAATAATATTGATAATTGCATCTTTGATATATACTGAATCGATTCTAACTTATCTTTTAATTCTAATCTTTGGATTTTTTTAAAAAAAGTTTATAACCTATCATTTCTCAAATATAGAATTATGTCACAGTGTGGATACACGTGACCGATAAGCGATAAGCTAGGCCCTGTTAGGCTAGCTTACAAGTGAAAACTCTGTATATCTTCAAGTTGGAAGATCCTGTATCGTAGCTCTTTGAGCTACGTCTTAGTCTACACCCTGTACCTACTGTTCCTAGCACCGTCGAATATAGATTCCTGATCCCGCCTGCCTGCCCCGTGACAAATTACTTTTTCTAATATCAAAAAAACGCTTCTTAATTTCCCAAATTTACTAATATATAGAACTAATATTTAAAGATTCTTAAACTAATATCTAATCTACCAATCATTTCTTTTGCATTAAGATTATCTTTTATATATATTATATATCTTTTTTATAAAATAAATAATTATTTATACAATTTTGAAAAATAACTCTTGAAATTCCATAATCCAAAATAGTTTATCAAATTAAATACCCATTCACCACCACACATAAAGCTGAATTAATATCAATTTTGGTATATATCTTAAATATAATATAAATAATAATATATCAAAATTTTAAATTAATTGATTTAAATATTATAAAATTATTAAAGAATAAATAAAAAAAATCCCTTCTTACAATAAGCTTTTTTGAAGTGGCCCAAATGGGGGGTGGCCCGAAAGTGGGGTACCCGACTTAACTATCACTTCCACTTCTCTTTATATATTTCGAAGATGGGAGCTTTCATCTTTGATTAAATTTTACCCCATTTCCTTTGTTTGGTTATCAGTCTGACATCGAGGAGTAATATGAAGCTCTCGGATACCAACCGCTTGGAATTGCATGGAAAAACAAGTGCCACCATCCATCCAAGCCTATTTTCTATATCCGTCTTCACTCATTTCCATGGACTGTTGTGTCCAAATCTCCTTGGTTCGATTTTCTTCTGGTCCTCTTTTCATACCTTACCTCGCGGACTATTGTTTCTATTTCCTTTACCAAATTTTACCCCGAGTCTACTTGTCACATTATCCAATAGAGAAAATGATTAGAACACGACGTTTCGAAGACTAATGACTTTCAAGGCAAAACTCTTCGATGTCCCACACTATACAGGTAACATTGCCGATAGTTTTGTCAATGGTTGGAGCATTATTCGACCACTATTACAAGTGGCCTGTGAGCGGCCGATCTGGAACATGGACATGGTCAAACTTCTAATTGAAGAAGGTCAAGTGGATGTAAACGCGCATCATGTGACAAAAAGGAGAAGTGATGTTACAATGACTGAAGAATTAATCCAAGGAACAACAGCACTTCATATCTTAGCGAAAGGGAAATCCTGGTGGCAAGTTGAGGCTATTCAATACTTGGGTGAACACGGTAAGCTTCCTTTTTGATTCATCTCAAAACCCTGGTGTCATATCCGGAAAAGGGGGCCAGGGATGGAGAATCGGAGTCCGTGTCATACTCTTGGAATGAGCACTTTACTTCGAAGCATGTTTTCACCTAATCAACTGAAAGTATGGAAAACTCTTGATAGAAAATACTAAGATACTTCTAGGTGCCGAATTAGATATCTTGGATGGGAAGGGTCGTACTCCTCTAGAAATTGCAAGTACATACATTGAAAACGGTTCAGCAGCAAGGAAAAATCTCTTCGGCACTCAATGTTGTGAGGCGCTCCTTAAACTGGGAGCTGACCCCAATAAAGTGAATCCGGAAGGCCTCACAGCTCTCAACAAGGCCGGTTCCGATGAAGAGACAATTAGGATACTACTAAAATACGGAGCAGATGTTAATAGAGGAACAAAAAGCGTTCTCACATCAGCCATAGAATACGGAGATGTGAAGACTCTTCAGCTGTACCTCCAAAACGGAGTTGATCCTAACGTGCCGGACAACTCAACAGATTCTAGTTACCGATCTCAGTTTGCGACAGTCAATGTAGCTAGGAAATACCCAATCGTAGTGGCAGCATTTCCAAAGGGTCCGAAAGCATATTCTGCTTCTATAGCTGCAGAGATGATACAACTTCTTCTGGATCATGGTGCTAGGGTTGATTTGGCTGTCGAAGAGGGGGAAAGCATTTTACACTATCTTTTCGCAAATGCCACGTCCGCAACCCTCGGTCCATTTTTTGAAAGGCCAGGAATAGATATGAATACTAGGGATGAATATTGTCGAACAGCTCTCTTATGTGCCATTTCTAACTCCACTAAGAGGGAAGGTCCATACCCACATGTTACACCTTCTAAACTCGAAAAGTCACAAGCACCATACGTACCGCCCTATTTACACCTAGTAAACTCGGCAACCCATGGCTCCTCTCTCGACTATCTGGCAGTTGATAACAAAGGGCGTCACATAATCTTTTATTTACTCTCCAGATGGACCTCCGAAACGGCATCATTATTTCTTTCCATTCCAGGTGTCCGCTCTCTCTTTACCCAAAAAGATAATGCGGGCTATTCTCCCCTCCATCGTGTTATATCATCTCAATCTATGCCTATATCTCTCACCGATATCGTTAACGTCTTCGTAAACGACGGGGGTGCTGATCTTCTAGAGCCAGATCCAGAATCCAATACTGCGTTACATCATCTAACCCGCAGACGTCCCTACAACCAGCCGGACGGTTCTTTCCGAGTCATGGAACAATTTCTCTCTTTAGGTGGGTTTATCGACGCGCGGAATGATGCGGGCATGACACCTTTACTGGTATGGCTAGCTGGTGGAGGGGAACAATCTCGTTTACCGTGGTATGAAGAGCATGGTGCGGACTTCAAGGCTACAAACAATGAAGGACAAGGAGCTCTACATTTTGTGGCGGCAAATAAACCTGTTATGCATGCACTTCCAGAGGAACGCGAAGAACTAAAAAAAGCAAGAGCAGATTTGTTTGAGGCGTTGGTAAAGAAGTATGGATGTGAGGTGCTAGATGAAGATTCGAAGGGGAGAACGGCGTTGGATATTGCAGCTGCAATGGGAAACGAGGAGATTTTGGAATTGTTCCAGAGGAGGAAATAGGAGACTTGGATCTTATGATCTTGCTTTTCGTTTTGTCTAAATGTTAATCCCTCATTTGTCACTGTACCCTCTTTCTTATGCTTCGTCTAACATCCGCGTCAATTTGAACACGTTGATAAATACAATCAATTGAGCGTCTAATTATGAACAGTGAGAACCTTGGAACAATAGCAAAGTTTGATATCAAGGCCGAGTATCATTTAAAAAACATGAAAAAAAGCCAATTCTGCTCTCAAATATGATGATCAGATATTTTATGATTGAATGACAGGAGTCACTGGCATCCTGATTAGAAGCCATCTTGAAGATCTAATCTTACCTAGGTACCCAAGACAAAGTAAAATATCCCTCTCTATATATCTGCGTTATCAAAGAAGAAGACAACTCACCCATTGGACGTTATTTGCGCCGATCCCACTCACCCAGTGATCTACATTGTCCATCAAGTCAATCAGACAATTCCGTACGAAATACTCCGTACGTTTGTTGATAAAGTGTTGAGTTATCTCTCTCGAGTCCACAACCAAGAGAATTGGTGCTGATCCACCACATACGTACTCCGCATTGGAGACAGCTGGAATTCAAGAAAAGATGGACACCAGATAATCGGCGAGAAACTGGAGAAATGAAATGAAATCGGGGTCAAGATTTGGATGGGGGATGCCGAATGAAATGATGGGGTGTGGATATTTTGTTTTGCAGGGGTGAAACTAGCTTTGTTTGCTCTGCATGCCCAGTGCCCACTTGGGTTAAGGTTACTAGATAATGCATGGGGTGTGAGAATAGCTCAACAAACGAGTATGAGATTTTGGGAGGCGGGTTATGATGGAGAGAGATACATACTTTCATTGAATCGTTGGGCAAAGTTGTGACAGATGCAATATATGTACCAAGGTAATTGTTGCAATCTGAACAATCTTCTGTTGATGATAGCTAGGTACCTAGTCTAGTCTTCTACAACCGCAATTATAACGATATTCGCCGCGCGCGTCTTCCTTTCTTCCTTCTATCGCGCGACTATCGGTACAGTCCACAAATAGGAAGGACATGCATTCATTCATACATTCGTTCATTTACCCCTGAGATTATATACACAATTCCTATACTCTACACTCCATGCTTATATTGTCAATTTCATCATACAACCTCGACAACACAAATGGATCATAATTAGACGTTGCCGCATTGCAAACTCAAAATTAGGCCGAATAATGAAGCCGTCAAACACGGGATGACAATGCACCCCAACATACTTTGTGCGATAACTACTCCGTATCACAACAATTCTGGAGTCTCCATCCTCACCCCGCCGCATATACTTTTCATTTGCTCGATGACATAATATCCAATCCCCAGAGGATGCAAAGCAGGGATAAATCCATCCGAAAGTTGCACTCAATTCATGCTTTTAGACTCTCGCTTCCATGAAAGAGTTTCCATTTGTTCCATTTCTTCCATCACTAATGCTTAAATAGGCCAAGTGAGCTTATCATGGCCAAGCTGAAACAAACTTCAAAGTCTGAGAGTTCCACAAATACACCGAACGGCCAATTTCTATAACCTCCTCAACATCCGAAGACATACCGTCCAAGGTATACCCCATGTTTGCTGATTTGCTGGGGCCTGCACAACCAACACCTTTTGTACGCGTTGCACTGAGCTTGACCACTCGGCAGTGCCGAGTCGGCACTCCGTATTCCCGCATTATAAGGTTCGGATCTCGTTGTACCTACAGAGTGACGTGATAATCGCTGCCCGAATAGTAAATCCGGGGGGGGATACCAAGGTATTATGGGGTGTAATCTTGGTCACGTTGTTGGGAGAGGGATGATCTTGGTTCCTGCTTGGAATCCTGATTAATGTTCCTGCTTGAATCTTTCAGATCTGCGAGTCATTGGTATTCGCCCTCTCCACACTTGTTGTACTGTTTGTTGGTTGGTGTTAGTTATATAAAGGTTGATTATTCCCCTTGTTGGTATAGGATTTTTTTTTCATTCTCTCATTATCAGATGATATTTTGTATTACTGCGTTTGAATCGTTCTTGTATTGCATGTAAATTTATATTCTTCGCACGGATCTTTTCAAAAAATATGGCTCCCTGGTTTGGTATGAGGGGAGGATGGCTCACTTTCTGGGTCACGGTTGCTTGTGCAACTGATATGACTTTGTTCGGTTATGATCAGGGTGTTTTCGGTATGTACTATGTCTAATTGTCTTCTTCCTTCGTTATGATCTTTCCTAACCGAGTCCAGGTGGTGTTATCGTCACTGAGGATTTCCTCAACACTCTCAATCTCAATGGCAAAACCGCTTTAGTTGGAACGATTACTGCTCTTTACGATATTGGTTGTTTCGTAGGAGCCATCGCAGCCGTCGCCTTTGGTGAAAAACTCGGTCGTAAAAAGTCCATTCTATGGGGAACAACCATCATGACCATTGGCGCCATTCTTCAAATCGCAGCCTACGATGTCCCCACGATGATCACGGGAAGAATTATAGCTGGTATCGGTAATGGTATGAATACATCCACGGCACCCGTTTGGCAATCCGAGACTTCGAAAGCTAGTCTTCGAGGTAAACTCGTCGTCATCGAAATGATTCTCAATATCGCTGGTTTCTCTCTTAGTAATTGGGTTACATATGGATTTTCTTTCCTTTCCGGCCCAGTCACTTGGAGATTCCCACTCGCCTTCCAATTGATCTTCATCATAATCTTATATGCCACTGTCCCCTGGCTTCCCGAATCTCCTCGTTGGTTAATCGCACACGGAAAGATCGATGAAGGTCGTCAAATCATTGCTGATCTCGAAGATCTCGACATCGCTGACGATCGTGTAAGCAATGATGTAAATGATATCATCTACGCCGTTGAATACGAAGAAGCGCATGGAGTCTCTTGGTTTGATCTCCTCCGCGGTCGAACTGGAGAAGCCGGAACCTCTACTATACGTCGTCTCGTCCTAGGTTGTGGAACTCAGGCCATGCAACAACTTAGTGGTATCAACGTAACATCCTACTATCTCCCCACCGTCTTGATCTCATCCGTCGGTCTCTCAAATACACTCGCAAGACTTCTCGCCGCTTGCAATAGTGTATCTTACCTTGCCGCTTCGCTGCTCGCCATCCCGAATGTAGAGAGATGGGGAAGAAGAAATCTCATGATTTATGCAGCCGCTGGTCAAGCCGTCTGTTACCTTCTCATCACCGTTCTACTTCGCTTCAACGAATTAGAAGGCTATGCTCATCAAAAGGAAGTCGCTTCTGCCTCTGTCGCATTTTTCTTCGTCTACTACCTTTTCTTCGGTTTCGGGTGGCAAGGTGTTCCTTGGCTCTATCCTACCGAGATCAATTCTCTCGCCATGCGTACTAAAGGTGCTGCACTTGGTACTGCCACGAATTGGATCTTCAACTTTATGGTAGTGGAAATTACACCCATTGGAATTGAGTCTCTAAGATGGAAATTCTATATTATATGGACGGTTTTCAATGCCTCGTTTGTACCAATTGTTTACTTCTTCTATCCCGAGACAAGTGATAGAACATTGGAGGATATTGATAGACTGTTCAGAGAAAATGGAAGTATATTGGTATACAAGGATGCAGATGCGATAGGCAGAAAGAGACCCGCTAGATATTTCGAGGCAGAGAGAATCGGCACAGTTGAGTCAGATGAGAGAAAGAGTTTGGGTAGTAGTGCGGGCAAGAAAGCGAGTGATCTTGGAGGGGTATTGGCTGAACACGATGAGGAGGTTAGATATTAGGACATGGGTGAAGAAAAAGAATAGTGGTTCTTGTGAAAGGATGTTTGGATTGGAGTTTCTTGGTTTGTTATGAACTTATGCATGCATGCACGTATGAGTATGGGATGAACATGAGCATGAGCGTGGAGTTTGGATGGATAAATACCTTGATGAGCATTTTTCGGTGGGACATTACTCACATCATAAACAATATTCACAAAATTAAAAGTAAAATTTTACACGCAGAAACCCTCATGTGCCAAGAATGAATACACAGCTGATGAGTCTCAATTTTCAGAAATTCGCAATATAAAAGTGGACTTGGTGATATGTTCCTTCACCGCAGAGAAGCTTAGCACGGATCCGAGTAGGAACGCCAGACACTTCGGGGATCCCGTACGTTACCTTCGGCATTTGTGTCCACCTGTGTTCCCTACCTATGTAGCAATCGCTTGCCAAGATTTGTTTCTTCATAGCTAGCTCCAGCCAGCGTGTAAATACGACCTACGGCATCTATCATTCTCGGCACCCAAGAGACGATTTCGTGTCTTGAAATGTCTGAAAATGTCGACGATATATCTTGACAACTTTGAGGTCTCTTGGCATGCTATATCAGTTTCTTGGAGTTGGAATATCTGAGAAGACTCTGTTTGAACATTGACTTTCAGAAACAAAAATGAAAACTCACTCGATACATATGGATCTGACTGATGGAAATCCCTCAAATATGCACAAGCATGACACGTACCTCATCGAATTTTCAATAGATCATCGTTCTCGCTCTGCTTCTCAAGCTTCTCAATCCACTACTCAATATCAACGGCCCGATAGCTGCCCCTCATCCCCTCAAAGCTCCATACTCATCCCCGTCCTCTATCTTCACACCCCGCCTCCTCAAAGGTGCATACTCAGGCCCGTCCTCTATCTTCACACCCTACCCCCTCAAAACTGCATACTCAGCCCCTTCCTTTATCTCCACACTCCGCCCCCTCAAAGCTCCATACTCATCCCCGTCCTCTATCCCCACACCCCTCCCCTCAAACCACCGTCCTTGCAAATACACCATTCCACCTCCGTCTCACCTGACAACAAACCGGTCGACAGCAATTCCTACATCCACTCAACGTCTCACTTTTCTCTTTCGGGATGAACCAGCCCCCCTCACTCTCCATATCCACATACTCCCCATTCTGATCAAGAAATACCTCATCGGGTCCCGCAGTCCATGTCTGTTTTTCCTGTCCCTGTTCTTGTATCTTATCTAACCCATCTGTCCTTTCGATCCACAATTCCCTTTCCTTGTTCCTCTCCCACTTCTTCTCCCCTCTCCGCTCCTCCTCCAAACCCACAGCCAACTCCTCCCGTGTCCGCCCTCTCTTCATAAACACCGGGAAAAACAAAATTCCCTCCCCACCTTCATACAACCCCCCATCCCCAGAAAAACAATGCCATTCCCTCCCCCGAATACTAGCCAAATGTCTCCCAATACACCGCACCTCCCACCCTCCACCCCCACACCTCTCAATCCCCTGTACAATACTCCTCACCGAATAAAACGACTCCTCCTCCTCTCCTTCCTCATCCCCATCCCTCAAATTCCACCCCTCCGGCACCACCCTCTCAACAAACTCCACCAGTTCCCGCGCATACCCATTCCGATACAAATATGCATATCCACACCCATATCTCCTCACCACATTCCTTCGATATTCAAGTGGCCACTGCACTTTCCACTCTCGCTTGAAACTCGCGACGCGAACACGCTCATCGACTTCGATAGCGGAGATCTGGAGTCGGATATCGAAATCGTAGGTTGAGAGCGGAGGGAGCATTCTAGGCTTGGCATAGAGATTCCAGGCGGTGGTGATAAGAGTGAGGAGTTTGCGATTGGGGATAATGTTATTATCTGGGAAGGACGGATCTGGATCGCTTCGGTGGTGGAGCTTGGGGGTTGTATGGGTGGTGTTTTTCATAATGGTGGATTTTTCGGTAAAGGGTTCTTTTGATAATTCTTCCATAAAATGCAAATGTTCATGCTGCGGTGACTTTCCTGCATATTTCCTCGGTTTGGGACTTCGTATACACACGAAATGCGCTGCGTATTGCAAAATATAATACAGAAACTCCACATCGCCCTGCACGCCTGGTATACATAGTACCTGCGCGACAAGCTTACAGACCCCCCGATCCGACAAATCGAGATTGGAGCCCATTTTCATCCTGGGAAATAAATCATAGGGAGATTTTTGGAAAAATTTGTACGCGAGGCGCCATACGTAATCGGATTCGGGATGCGAAGGCTCGTTGGAGGGAAGGCTCCAGGAGTAGTATATTGTGTGTGGGAAAGGATTTTTCGAGAGGGGGAAATCTTTGGAGAGGTAATCTTCTTGGAGGAGTTGCTCGTCGGTTGGAGTCCAGAGTTTGGTGAATGTGACAGAGGGGTGGAAGGGGGTAAAGGGTCCGAGTGAGGGGATGTGGATGGGGGATTCGTTGAGATTTGAGAGGGGTGACATTTCGTGGCTTTGTGGTGGTGTGATTTTGATGCATTTGATATTAGGTAGGTTAATGGGGCTGTCTTTTCTGAAAAGTAGATGTGTCCTTGCTGTAATAAGTTTCAATGCTACTTGAGGTATTGTGCGATATCAAAATGAAGAAAGTTGTTTGTTTATATCAACAAAAGCTAGATACTAAGTGTAATATGCAAAAAATATACAAACCCATCTTGGTGCTCCTTCACTACAAGATCCTCTATTAAATAACTCCAACAATCCAATACTCATACTAGTGAATATAAATCAGAAATACGGCTACCAACCAACATAGACGAATCAGTATGAGTCAACATGTCGGGGTATTCACACAACTCCAATATCATACTGTAAAAGTATCCAAACAGTAAATACCGTAGAGATTTATCGTCCATCCATGACAAAAAGAAAACACAAAATAAACTCTTTGTACTGCAGATGGACAAACTTCAAAGTAATCTTACAAATCAAAATCCACCTTGGGATGTATAAGTGTCTCTGATAAATACCTCCAGCTAGGGAGGTATACTACTTTTTACACTATCCCAAACAGCTCTCAAAGAATCATCATTTTAATATATGACAACCAAACTCCCTACAATAATTCAAACAGGAAAGAAAAAAAATCAAATGTAATATATGAGAGGGTTTGAAAGATACCAAGAGGTAAGTCAAGGAGCTAAAAGTTACAACATAGGTATTCAAAGTACTCCGCGAACTTGAAGAATTAGATGTATTGAAGAGCTTTAAGAGTTTAGAAATGCAGATGAGAGCTAACTGTTATCATCTCATGAGTCATACAAGGAGGAGAAAAGTAGCGATATGGAATATAGGAAACTACTTACCCTCCTACCTCCCTATTGACTGAGCCAACAGTACCTCGCAACACAGTAAATCTTCCAACCCTTTATGCACACTCCTCTGCCACCCAAAGAACATCTTCACCTGCAAAGAAACATTAAGTATCAAAGATATATTACTTCCCTTCCTTCTTTTCTCTTCCTTAATATCTCCATTACATTTCCAGCCCCTACAACCCACAAAACAAAAACATGTACATAAGCCAACACATCTCTCCATCTCCCCTCCCCGTCTTCCAAGCTCCTCCTCTTCCAACCCTCCTCACTCATCTGAAATTTCAAGAACTCAAAAGTATATAACTAGATATCTAAAATACCTAGACAGATACTCTAACAAAATTCCAAACTACTCATACAAAAGAAAAGTACAGAATCATTTGAGTATATCTATCTATCTAAATAAATAAGTAAATAAAAATATAAAGATATAATAAATAAATAAATTCAAAATCATATATCGTAAAATAGAAGTCAATAATCTAACTATCAATATTAATATTAAAGATAACTCTATACTTATATTTCACTAGTAATATAAATCTATACATCTATATATCTATACAAAAACACTCAAAACCCAACCATACAGCCCTTAAATTCACAGTATTAATCTAAACTCATAGATATCTAGTATAACTTCAACTTCAATCCGACTAATATCAAGATACTTTGTAAAGTATTATAGAGTCAGAGTTGCCTATGATAGAGAGATTTAGAATATAGCTATTTGATATTTTATATCTTATAAGACAAGAGTACTAGGTAAGATACTAGATATTGAGATTATGAGATGGAGAAAAATCGATCGAAAAGTTTAGGTTACTTGTCGGCTAATTATCCTCATGGCCAACCACCCAAGGGTAGTTGGCAGAATTTTTCTAATAGCCGACAAGTAGAGGGTAGAATGAGAGAGATGGGTTTGTTAATTCTTGATTTTGATTTTGATTTTTAATTCCTACTTTCCAATCTTCGATTTTTCAACAACTCTTACAAATAAATATATTACTTAATTAATATCTGAGTATAGTAGTAATCTTACAAAGCTCATTATATATATCTCTCTCTAGTCGCATCGCATCGCATCGAATTACATACAATCATATACAACTTCCATTACAAACACAGATACATATATGTATAAAATAAACCCCCCCCCCCTCTCACCTCGCCTTATAACACGGAATATTATATTCATATTCATATTCACATTCACATTCACATTCACATTCACATTTATATACACATACACATTCATATATACATTCATATACTAGATAGAAAATTAACTTTCTCAACATGAATACCTACCTACCTACTACCTAGGTATCTCGAGCAGAATCCTGAAAACTCGTATACTACCTATACCTATATCATATCTACCTACCTACCTATCTACCTATCTATCTATCTATCTAGATATAAGTACTCGTATATATTGCTATACGAAAAGCATCACATCACATCACACTTATCCTTATTATACTTATATACTTTCCACAAAGAAACGTGCGGGAAATATAAGATTACCTAGGTACCGACTGCATTTTAACTACCTACCTAGGTAACCTTATGATCTTCCATATTTCATATTTCACCTTTCACCTTTCATCTTTTCAAGAAAGCATAACTTGACTTTTCGTATGTATACGTGATGTGATATGATGTGATGTGATAGATAGTGAGTACTTTTCTATAAAAATCGAAAATAAAAAATAGAATGGAATGTAGAAATGGAATGCAAAAATACGTTTAAGATGGCCCGGGGAATGACGATAGATGAATAGAGTTCCGCTAGTGGAAAGTTTAGGATCTGGTCTGGGTGAAGATCATTTTATTTTATTTCATTAGACTTTTTGGAGTGCTTTTTCTCTACTAATCTACCTATGGAGGGGTTGAAGATATTGGTGCCTGTTTGAAGGTATGTATGTGTGTCTAGGTATTGTATGAGGTGATGTGATGTGATGTGATGTGAAGTGGGAAGAGTAGAGTTTCGGGATGATGGTCGAGATGGTGGTCGGGATGGTGGTCGGGATGGTGGTCGGGAGAGAATATGATGAATATCGGGATGAATGAGAATATGAAGGGGAACTCGAGATGGAAAGATGATGGATGGATTTCTATGTGATGAAGAGGTGGAAAGTACCTATCATTGTAAGAGAATGGTAATGGTATGACTAATAATTTGAATCTGGATGACTTGATTCGATATGAATACCTAGTTGATGACTAATTATTAAGCTTCTCTGGATGAAGCGGTCATACTATCATTTCTGTTGAAATGGATCGGTAGGTGGGTAGTTATGAGAATTCTCGATTAGAAAATGGCAACTCATTTTTCTTTTCTTTTCTATCCTTTTCTTCTCGTATGAAAAACATACATTGACGTGTCTTGACATGGCTTGACGTTAAAAAAAAGCAATCGAAAGGAGCTGGGAGAAGAGCTACCGAGTAGTGAGCTACCTAGTAGTTCCCGATGAAAAGTTGATCCGTAATGAAATCATCGACTAAGAGAAAGCTTCCACATCGAACTAATGCAAGATACCGATGACACGATCTGGAACGGTGTTGCATGAATATGCGGTACTCCACCGTCTTGCAGATGTTGAGTGATCACCTGAGGATGAATCTTCTCTTGCAGTCGCTAGGGAAGCAGTAGGTACCTATCTAGGTATATATCACGAATGGGATGGACAGATCTGTAGGAGTTCGGAAAGAGATTAACGAGATGGTTGAGGGTTCGTATCGATTGTTCCATGATGGTGAAAAAGCTCAAATGATCGGTTTACGATGTTTATCATAGTGATACGGTGTAACGCCCATCGATGCATGTAGGAGTGAGGGATATGCAGGTGGGAGAAAAGTGTGATTTGGGTTGGAACGCTTTCCGAGCTGGTCAAGTAAGGGATGGTGGGATGGAGATATCGTGGCTCTGTATATGTCCCGACTTTAGATCTGGTGGTGTGTATTGGTATTTTTCGATGGATCGAGAATTGAAGGAAAGAGATTGGGAAGATGTTGGGTGGGTAGGTAGGTAGATAAGATGGGTTGGGATCTGATAGATGGGATCTGATGGATCTGATGGATCTGATGGATCTGATGAGATACTGTACGGGAATTCTAGTGAAGGATATCTGCAAGAGATATCTTGATTCGATTGGATGTGAATTGTGAAGTGGTGTAGGTTTACCAGAGATATTTGATGTATATGATGAAGCGGTGTATATCTATGAGAAGTCTTGATATATATTATGAGGTAGTGTAAATTATAAGATGGTGTAAATCTATATATTAGGTAGGAAATAAGATGCTGAGATACGGAATAGTAAAGTAGTTAATAGGTAGGTAAATAGCTAGTAGTGTAAGAAGATTGATTGATAATTACCTGATATATATTTATTTAGTATTTATTTATTTAGGTGGGTGTAATTGAAGAGAAAAGAGTGAAGGTTGATACGAAAAGAGTGAAGATTGATATGAAAGAAGAGTCAAGATTGATATGAAAAGAGTGAAGGTTGATATAAAAAGAGTGTAGATTGATATAAAAAGAGTGAAGATTGATATGAAAAGAGTGAAGATTGATATGAAAGAAGAGTATAAAGATTTCCAGGTGATATGAGAAATCAAAAACAACAAAACTCATCTCTAAAGCAGCACCCACAAAATATCAAGCGGCATCCCCCCCAAACAGCATTCAAGTGATTTGATTGATCACAGCAAGAATTCCATTGCAAAAGCTGGGATCGGATTTAACCGAATCTGGTAAGGCTGGCTCCTGCACACGATGAATAAAGTGGGGCGATCTTAACACTACCACCATAGCTTTGAGCATCGTCTTTTGACAAGCAAACACCAACCTCCATCGATCATTTTAGCACCCAATGCACGGCAACTCTCCCTCTTTTTCACAGGAACATCGGATGATTTTAAGTGGCGGATGAGATAAAAAAGAGGCAAAAGAGGTAAAAGAGGTAAGATGTCATTAAGAATACTTGGGTAGTATGACTTTCCTCTCGATGATGAATTGAAGGAACGAAAGAAAGAAAGAAAGAAAGAGTTCATGATGGGGAAAGAATGATTAAAGCCATGGATGGATATGAATGAGTGGATGAATGGATGATTGAATGATTGAATGATTGAATGAATGAATGAATGTGATTGTTCATTCTGGGTGTACAAACAAAACAATCCTTCAAATCCCATCCATCTTCATCGATACATCCATCGATACATCTATCGATCCATCCATCCATCCATCCATCCATCCATCCAGCCATCCATCCATCCATCCATCCATCCACCAATCCACCAATCCATCCAAAAGCAAAAGTATATATCGTTGGTTCAGCAACATATGCATGCGTCAACACAACATCGACTTCAACACAACACAACACTACACTACACTACACTACACTACACTACACTACACCACCTACGGAATACACGACATTGACCATTTCCATATTCTCCCTTCTCCTCCAACTCACCCAAGCAATTTCGACCCAATAAATATTCTCCAGAAGAAGAAAAAATTCTAATCAAATAGGGTCCAGATGAGTTGATCCAAAATAACTACCCGTAAATAGAGTACTAGGTACCGTGCCGGTGCTTCAAAAACTGAAAACTCAACCAACTTTCTTCTCTTACTTTCACCATTTTCTTCTTTTTTCCATTAACTTTGATTGACACAGACAGTTCTCGATACTTCTTAACCTCCCTATCCCAGATTTATCATGGTACGGTGGATTGATTTGATGTGATTGGAATTGTCCTGAAAAACTATTATTCATTCATTACTTGATATCTCCCTCTCATTCCAAATCATTGTCCGTTGGTTGATTTTGATTGACGGATCATTCATTTCATCTCATCTTCGGCGAGATCCAATCAAGTCTCGCATTCGGTCTCGGTTGACCTTTCTTCTCCATCCATCCATCCTCCTTTTCCCTCCCAGACCAGCCTACTTCTCCCTCTTCCAACTTGCAATTCACTCCATTGTCTTACTCTTTCCCACTGCGACTGATCCTCTTGACTCTGTTCTATCCGAGTAGAATCACTGCTTTCACTACCTTCACTACTTCTCGTCGACATTTTAAACTTTTGGTCCGTCAAAAATTCAATATCCATCAGAAAACCCCACTACTGCCTTAGAGCTTCTGCAAGACATATCCCAAACGCTTGATTTGTCCTTGAGTCAGGACCGGTGGGGTGAATCTTTCTGATCTCATACCACTGGGCGGCCCTTCTCCCCGGATCTTTCCATGATTCGCCTCTGTTCCACTACTAAATCAATTCTTGTTTTGACTACCTCTTCCATCTCTCTCAAACAAAGACATCAACGAATTGCCACAATTGCAAAGATGTCGCATTCCAACGTCTTGATTTATCTCATGCGCCGGGACCTGCGAGTGGGCGATAACCCTATCCTTCATTCTCTCGTTGATAACAAGGATCATGGATTCACACATCTTCTCCCACTCTATGTTTTTGCCGCACAACAAATCGAAGTCTCTGGATTTATCACCCAAGATGGAAGTAAGAGTCCGTACCCAGAGGCCAGAAGTCAAATCGGCGCATTCTGGAGATGTGGTCCCCACAGAGCGAAGTTCCTAGCGGAAAGTGTGTGGGATCTGAAGGGTGGTCTCGAGAAGATTGGGAGTGGATTGGCTATCCGGGTGGGTATGGTCGATGAAGTGGTGAAAGATTTAATTGAAGGATTTGAAAAAACAGGCGGCAGCAAGGTTTCTGCAGTGTGGATGACTTCCGAAGAAGGAGTAGAAGAGAAACGAGAAGAGCGCTCAACAAAGAACCTATGCGATAAGGCCGGTGTTGACTTCAAATTGTGGCGAGATGAGAAATATTTAATTGACGAGTATGTTTTCACACCCATCATCCATTTCAACCCCCCCAAAATTTACTGATTCAAATTTAGTCGAGATATTCCATTTGAGGATCCAAAAGATCTTCCCGATGTGTATACGACTTATCGCAAGAGTGTTGAACCCCTTCGCGAAGCGCCTCGTCCAACTTTACCAAAACCTGAAAAGAATTCATTGCCACCCTTCCCTACCGATGTTCCACCCCAACATGCTCCATTCACGATTCCGACAAATTACGAGGAGATCGAGAGTGCACTTCTCAAGCCAATCAATGCGCAACCTCTAATCAAAAATCCTCCATCCTTCCCGGAGAATTCACTATCGGTACATCCTTTTACAGGTGGTGAATCTCATGCTCTAGATCGACTCGACCATTTGATTACTTCTGGCTCCATTAACGCTTATAAATCTAGTCGCAATGGGCTTATGGGTACTGATTTCTCTACAAAACTCTCAGCATACCTTGCTCTTGGTTCAATTACCTCACGTCAGATTCATTCTTCCATGTCTCTCTTTGAGAATGGTTCCGATTCTGACAATCGGTACAAAGATCTCGAGGGGTATGGCAAGGGTGAAAACGAAGGCACTTATGGTGTACGATTCGAACTTCTCTGGAGAGATTACATGCGTCTCTGCACTCGTAAATTTGGACCAAAGCTTTTCCAATTGGGTGGATTTAAGGAGGAAGAAAATGCCCATTCAAAGTGGAGTCGGCTGGATTCACCAAGAGATGGTGTTACAAAAGAGCAAATACAAGAGATTATTGAGAGATTTCTTAACGGTACAACTGGAATGGGATTCATTGATGCTTCTCAGAGAGAATGTTATCATACGGGTTATACCAGCAACCGCGCTCGTCAAAATGTCGCTTCATTCCTCGCGAAGCACCTTTACATTGATTGGAGAATTGGCGCCGAGTGGTACGAATGTATATTGGTTGATTATGATGTCAGCTCAAATTGGGGCAATTGGCAATATGTTGCCGGGGTTGGGAATGATCCTCGAGGCAATGATCGAATTTTCAACCCTGTCAAACAAGCTTTTGATTACGACCCTAAGGCTGAATATGTTCTGGCTTGGGTTGATGAGTTACGGGGTGTGGATGAACTAGGTCAAATATTCCAGGCTTGGACTATCAACGACCAAGAGAAGAAAGAAGAGTTGGGAATTGCAGATACTGAGATGGTGACGAACCCATTAAAGAGAATTGACTTTAAGATCAATAGAGGTAGAGGTGGGGGAGGTGGTAGAGGTGGTGGCAGAGGTAGACCGCCATATAGACCACATGGTGGAGATAGATGGATGGGTAGAAGATCTGGTCCTGGGGACCAAGGACGAGGTGGGTTCCAGGGTGGAAGAGGAGACCGAGGTTTCCATCAAACTCGAAGATTGTATAGGGGCGGTAGAGGTTCCGGAAGCGAATTGAGAACTGGAATGATGGACAAGGAGAGAGAGGCTGCTGCGAATAATGAGTAAGACCGACGGTTCACATTATGGCGTACGTCTATAATTGCGCAGCGAGACACGGGCATGGACACGATTACGAATACGATCACGGATACACGAAGACATAGATATGACAACGTAATAAATGGATGTCATTGAGTTGACAGTGGTAATTATGGTTGAGAATTTTGGTAAATACGGTCGGTGGCTATGGCTTATACCTTGGGACGGTGAATAATGGTTACGGAGATATTTGCAATTATGGCTTTCGCTTATAATATGACCTGGCTGAGCTGCATAGGAGGATGGATTTGAAAGAATAATGAGTGGTTCAAATAGGCGGATCATATACACATGAGTCGCGAACAATTCGCATACGTTTTGATTTCATTGTGCATGCTTGCTCTTGATAATATTGATTTTTAGGTAGCATAATAAAGAAAGAAGAAGAGAAATAAATACATTAGCAGTATCGCTCCTCTATATATTCAACCACTTTAGTAAATGAAAATTATATTGGTTTTCTAATCTCTGCGAATTTGGTCTGCTTTACCCAATGATACTTCTCCCCCTCTCCCCCTCTCCCCCTCTCCCCCTCTCCCCCTCTCCCCCTCTCCCCCTCTCCCCCTCTCCCCCTCTCCCCCTCTCCCCCTCTCCCCCTCTCCCCCTCTCCCCCTCTCCCCCTCTCCCCCTCTCCCCCTCTCCCCCTCTCCCCCTCTCCCCCTCTCACTCTCTCCCCCACCCCCTTTTCTCTCTCATATACACTCATATCCAATCACCCATACCCACACACTACCCACCTAACTACAACATACAATCAACATACAATCTACAGGAACCTCAGTCTGAACCCCATTCCCCCCTAATACAAAAACACAAAAATACATATATATATATATATAAACATACATACAAAAACATACACATCTACCCCTCATATCTATACTACACCGCATTTCAAATCTCAATCTCAATCTCAAAAGAACAGAATATTATATCTAATATCATCTAATACCTAGTAACTACCTAATACCTAATACCTATTCAGCACCCAGCAACCTAACACCTATCTAATACCTATCTAATACCTATCTAATACCTATCTAATACCTATCTAATACCTATCTAATACCTATCTAATACCTATTTAACACCTATCTAATACCTATCTAATACCTATCTAATACCTATCTAATACCTATTTAACACCTATCTAATACCTATCTAATACCTATCTAACACCTATCTAA
Organism: Botrytis squamosa; assembly: GCA_014898485.2. Classification (NCBI taxonomy): domain Eukaryota; kingdom Fungi; phylum Ascomycota; class Leotiomycetes; order Helotiales; family Sclerotiniaceae; genus Botrytis; species Botrytis squamosa. The sequence goes on from RCTC02000009.1 coordinate 652,143, forward strand.
TACCTATCTAATACCTATCTAATACCTATCTAATACCTATCTAATACCTATCTAATACCTATCTAATACCTATCTAATACCTATTTAACACCTATCTAATACCTATCTAATACCTATCTAATACCTATCTAATACCTATCTAATACCTATTTAACACCTATCTAATACCTATCTAATACCTATCTAACACCTATCTAATACCTATCTAATACCTATTTAATATCTATCTAATACCTAACACCTATCCAACACCTATTTATCACCTATCTAGCATCTATCACCCAATACCTATACCCATCACAAAAAAACAATAAACAATCGACTATTATAAAAAGATACTAATACCTCCCTCCCTCCCTACCTCCCTACCTCTCTATCTACCTCTCTCTTTAATTATCTATCTCCCTATCTCCCTACCTTTCTATCTTTTTATCTCCCTACCTTTTCATCTCCCTACCTCTCTATCTTCTTATCTTTTTATTTCCCTATTTTTCTATCTTTTTACTTCCCTACTTTCCTACCTCCCTACCTTCTTATTTTCCTATCTCCCTATCTTCTTATCTTTTTATCTCCCTACCTCTCTATCTCCCTACCTCCTTATTTCCCTATCTCCCTACCTCCCTACCTCCCTACCTCCCTACCTCCCTACCTCCCTACCTCCCTACCTACCAACCTAGAATCCACGGAATGAATCATACCAAAGTCCGGGATGAGCCAGAAACGAGGAAATTGCAATTGATTTTCCACATAAATCAACACTTCAACTACTCGAACTCGAGTAAATCATCGTAGATAGCGCATTTCAATTCATACCTATGTATATCAAAAAGAAAATAATTAGTGGGGCTTTGCTTAGGCGAGGAAAGCAAAGGGGCATCTACAGCAGGGACAAGACAATCACATACTGATCTTCTTGCGACAATTTTCATATGATACATGTGTAATATTTTTGGAACCTGCATACCCGAAGACCTATACTATCTATTTCATGTATATGATTCTCTCCCCCTTTCTCCCCCTTCGCTCATCTCCTTCCCCGGCCCTAAAAGGACCAACTCAAGTACCCAATCATTATCCAATCCCAATTTAATCTTACCCCACCCAACCAATCCAACCGAGCGTAGTACTAACATACTGTGCACTTGATACAGTACAAAAAACTATGTAGAAAAAATAAGTCATCCCCAGAAATCCCAACGCCAAATCAGTATACCACTTCAATCGCCAAACTAAACCATGATATGCCAAATCACTCCTCGCGAGCCATGTTTACAAAAAAACAAAAGAAAGCTAGTCATAGCGTGTGTTTCGTTATCATGACCACCACTTGATTGCCAATTTTGTTTCCCCATAGCCCCTTCATACCCGCATAGAACAAACACCAAATGCAACCCGAAATCAAATTATCTCGAACGCCCTGCAGCCCCTGTATATCTGTTTCTGATCAAGAAGGGACTTGGCATTTCATCCCTGTCAGGGTTCCACACCGTTGGCTCCATATCTCCAATGCTTCCTCCACTACCCCTCATTCTTCCTTCGCCCTTTTCCTTTTCAACCATTCTCACCCCGAATGATCTTCCCTTTCCACTAGGGCTCATTTCAACTGGTCTTCCCCCAGCACGAGCTTGTGCTAATTCGACTAGAGTTCGTCCAATCGTTGGTGCACTTCCCGTCTTTGTATTATTCTTCATCGCCTGTTTGTGTAGGTCTGATTCAGATTTCTTTGTCAAACTCGATTTTCGTGTGGGACTTGCTGCCGTATCATTGCCCGACAAACTAGTCATGCTTGGTATTCTCGACAGTCTCTTAGTTACTGGGCTTTGTGCTTCCTTCTTACTAACCAATCCACCTTGATTTTTGGTTGCCAAAAAATTTGGTTGAGTATTCAACTTTTGTAATGGTGCTGTACGCTGTGAGATGAGATGTGGTCTCGCAGCACCCTTAGCAAATGGGTTGTTTTTAGATTTAGGTCGTGTAGGAGAAGGCACTGGAAGATCATCCTCATCTTCAGAATCAGAATCTAATAGAAGAGGTTGTAAGCGAACCTCGGCATTAGCGTTTGCAGCAGCAAAAATGTTTCGGTTAGTGCCAGGAGCTTTGGTTGCATTGTTCCGGCGTGGAGATAATGACAAGGAGGCAATAGAAATTGGTGATGGATCGGCCATCTCGATATCCATGGGAGTTCCATGTACATTGAACATGGTTTGTGCTCGAGAAAATGGTGTTCTGGTGGATTTCTTGAATGGTTTACTGGGCTCCGGTGACATGGTGTGATCGGTAAAGTCTGTGGTCGATGAAAAGTCATCACCTGTGCTACCAACAGATGATCTTGGGTAGTCCAATGAGCTTGGCGATGGACACAACTCTTTAGCGGTCAGAGAGCTTGAGCTAGTATCGTTGTCTGGATTTGATGATCGAGAGCTGTTGGCGGATCTTTGTAGCTCTTCTTCAACTCGGATCCGGACTTCTTCTTCAAATCGTTTCTGTAGACTCTCCACCTCTATTTGTACCAAACGATTGATCTCCAATTGTGCCTTGACTTCCCATTCTCTTCGCAATGATGAATCAATCTCGGCACGCATAGCTGCTTTCTGAGCCTCGAGCTTTTCTGTCCTTTCTTCAATCTCCCTGAATTGTTTAGCCGCCATTTCTTCTTTCGTCCTCAAAAGTCGACCGAGCTCAACAACCTCTTTCTCCTTCCTCATTAACTTTACGACAGGGAGATTAAGCAATGTAACGGTGTCGACTCGTCGATCGGGGTTGACTCTAAGGCAGTCCTTGATAACAGATGCAAGTTCTGGCGAATATATATTTGGTATTGGTGTGACTTTGCCCTCTTTAATCTTCTGCACAAGTTGAAAGTGGGATTTCGCGTTAAATGGAACTTCTCGTGTGCAGAGCTCGTACATAATGCAACCCAAAGACCAAATATCTGACTTTAACGTATATCGTTCTGCGGCGCAGATTTCTGGGGACATATAGAATGGAGTTCCAACATATGTAGAAGCAAAATCGTGAGATTCCATCAATTTCGAAAGACCAAAATCTCCAAGCTTCACCGAGTTGCCTTCACCAAGGAAGACTATAAGATTTAGCATAAGAAACCTAATTGTATATGCCTAGGATACTCACTGTTTTCGGGCTTCAAGTCTCGGTGTAGAATCATGACACCAGGCGCGGGCTTTTGTGGTTTGGCGGTATTTCCCAATCCCATAACATTGCTTCCAACTTCTGGTGGATCGACTCCATAATGACATCTATACAATGCTGAAACCAATTGTGCGAATATGCTCCAAACGAAACCCTCTTCAGCATACTTGTTTTTTGCTTGTAAATCCTTTATAATTCTACCAAGATCCCCATTGCCACAGTATTCCATATACAAATGAAGATCTTGACTGGACTTTAGATGCTCTCGATGATAGTATCCGACGATGTTTGGATGTTTAAGTGAGGAAAGAATGGCGAATTCGGCTTGTAGTTGTTCTCGTTCTTTTTGTGACATCCGCATGTAGTTAATCTCCTTCCTACATAAGATTTCTCCATTATTCTTTCTTCGGACCTTTCGAATGATACCAAAAGAGCCATGTCCTACAGAATAGACAGAGTATATTAGTTTTGTCTCACTTAAGAGTTGGCGCAACGAGTAATAAATCCAATATGAAGCACGTTCTGCAGACTTACCTATCTTCTCCAAAACTTCGTACTTGCTTTCTTCTGTCATGATTCCGAAAGTATTATATTTAAGGGAGGGAAGATCTTTGCATTGATCTAAATAAAGAAAGCAATTAACATTAGTATTGTTGTAATTTATTCGAGGTTGGCGATGTTTTGTCGTTTTATTCAAAGTTGATGAAGATGGATTGTGAATTAATTCATTCAGGTTGGTGTTTACTTTTTGGTTGCCCTTCCAACCGTTTGACTATTTGATACCAAACTAGAATTGGACATCACCCGGGGAAATTTTGATAGTGCCAGAAGGCGGTGAAGGTTCGAAATTTGGATGACGGTTGAAACATCTAACTCCGATCCCTTATCCGGATTTCTTTTATCGATAAGCTTTCTTCCCCTCCATGTGCTTGTGTCAAAATCAGCAGCTTCTCAACCTTGCCACAATTTTGTATCTTTATCTGTTTTATTATTATTATCACTACTGGGTCCATATCCTTTGCCATTCACTATCGATTATTCATTGCTCATTACTCCCATATCTTCTACTTCATACTCTTTGCACACATACCTTCAGAATGGTAAAACGGAAAGATGAGCTCGAAGTTCAACTGAAGGATGAGCACCAGCTGATCAAGGAAGGACTTTTGAGAGACGAAAGTCCCCTTGATACTAGTCCCGAATTCCAAGAACTTTGCGTTGCTTGTAGAATTGGTGATGTTAAGAGGGTTCAGCAAGCAATTACTACTCCTGGAATCAATATCAATGCTAGAGATCCCTTTGACTATACGCCATTGATCTTGGTAAGCCTTATGTTATTCCTAATGCCAATTGGCCTCGCTGACAAACTATCAAGGCAAGTCTATGTGGACATTACAATGTTGTTCAACTTCTCCTCGAAGCTGGAGCTCTCTGCGAGCGCGATACATTCCAAGGAGAGCGATGTTTATACAATGCATTAAACGATCGAATTCGAAACCTTCTATTAAAGTACGAATATTCGAAGTCTAGGGACCCATTACAATCATTTGCTTCTCACATCACTTCTCTCCTTACTAGGCAGACTCCTGAAACTTCGGACATAATACTCAGTGCTGGATCAGAATCATGGAATTTACACAAGATGATACTTTCTGCCCGGTCACCATATATGCAAAGAAAGCTTTCTGCTGCCCCAGAAACCAAGTCATGGAAATTAGAACCTTCCATTCCCCCAGAATGTTTCCAGGTTGCTTTTCGATATTTATACATGGGTGAAGTGCCATCAGATCTTGGTCTTAGGTCTAGCAGCTCTGTGGACGATGTGCTCAAAGGGATTGACAAAATCAGCAAACAGCTTGAGATTGAATCCCTCTGGGAAGGGCTCTTGAGTGGGCGTGATAGGAGAATAGCTCGACAACGGTATCAAGATGAAGTTTTACGAGCAAGGAATCAGATGGAGTCTTGGTATCGAGGGAATGTTTTGAAGCATAAGATACACATCGATACCGCGAAGGCCAAGGATGTGAAGTGGAGTAGGAATAATTCCATTTTTGCAGACGTTCTGTTACAGGCAAACGAAAACGTAGTTTCTGATGAGGCTTTGAGTTCAAGGCCAGAAACGCCAACACCTAACACAACTGTTTCCTCAAATGGTATTCCTATTGGCCCCTCGAGCTCATTGCCCAAAGAGACATCAACCGCCAATTCATCTCAGAAATCTATACTCTATCCTGCGCACCGCGCTATGCTTATACGATCAGAATACTTCCAAACGATGTTTAGTTCCTCGTTTCAAGAAGCGCAAGTTACTGATTATTTGCAAATTATCTACGTCGACTGCCCCCCTGCTGTACTAGAGCTCATCCTCGACTTTCTTTACACCGAGAATGTTGATATTCCTCTTGATCTCGCTATAGACGTTCTTCTTGCTGCAGACATGCTCTTCATTGAGAAACTCAAAACTAAAGCTGCAGTAGTAATTAGTACTCTCGGAAATGGTTCGAGCACACTCGCTGATCGTACACACACCGACAGTGATGAATTAGATGTGGAATTAATCAACCCTTATGATGTTATGAGAGCTGGATGGCTGACAAGAGTCCAAAGACTAGAGGAATTTTGTGCTAGGTACATGGCATATAGGTTGGAGGACTATATTGACGAGCCAGAGTTTGAGGAGTTGATTAAAGAGAGTGCTGCTAGAATTGAAAAGAGACAGGAGACTGACACTATTGAATTACTCGATGAGTATGTTACCCCAATTCCTCTTCTCCTTACTTTTAAGAATGTGGCTTTTGTTTAGAGAACATAAGAAAGCCTTGGAAGAAATTTGAGGGCTTGCATCCGATTGAAACACTGTCTATGGTATAATAACTGACATTTCTCTAGTATTCGCTTTTACCTATCCGAACGCTTCAGGCTCCGATTTGAAGACTCGGGCCTTGAAGATATGATGGATGAGAATATAAATGAGAACGGCGAAGAAAACGGAGATGAAAAGGGATTAATCGACGATGTTAAATCTGCGAATGCTGTGAAGTCTAGCATAGTGGTTGATATAAACTCAACCCAATTCCCTGCCCTTGATCCAATGATGAATGGTCAAATACGGACTCTCAATGGTGAGATTGCAGGTGATGAGTTTGCCGCAGATGCTATAAACTACCAAACGTTACTTGGAAAGATAGACAACTTGTTAGAAAGATTAAAGTTAGATGCTTAGACTCTGTACGAGGAGTTGGATATTATTTTTCGTATTTAAGCGAAGTTTGTATTTTAGAAAGTATACTTATGTCCTCACATTTTTCACCCTTTGCGTTAGGACCAAGATTACAATCATGTTTTTCCTTGCATTTGACGTCGAATATTACAATCTTTGGAGAGAAAGAATGCATCTTGTTCACCACAATTTCTCATCAGCATCGCGCCTTATCCATACCCCTCCATCCTCATCTCATATATGGTCACTCTCATCACATAGGCAGTAGATCTCCTAGTCCTCAGCTTCACCCTGCGCAATAGTATCTGACACTATCAAACATTGGACCACGGAATAACTCCAATCTAAATATTGGGACTATATCGTCTCAAAGCTTCAGACTCTACATACTCACCATATAAGTGATACTAGCATTACCTGGGATAACACGGCATATGCACTGTACAATCTCTGCGCATTATATATAAAAACACGAAACATCCCAATTCTCCGATTTATCCATAACGGCAGATAGTTATTTTTGAACATTCCTCTTGTCATTTACTGATTAATCCCAGATTGTGTCGAATTCTGCTCTCCTTTCCCCTCGCGTATCCACGATTTGCCCCACATTATCAACCAATATAAGGACATCTGCGGCCTGGATGAACGGGAATGGAATTCAGTCTAATACCAACCAAAAAGGACAGGAATGGTGTCTCAAACAGTTCCCCGTTTGAGAGAGCAAGAGAATACACTTTCTGATTTCCTCGAAGCTGCTGTCAATTTGGCCTTTTCATCACTTGCCTATGGCTGAGTGGTACTTTGAAAGGTCTCCTATTAAATCGAAGGATTTGATTCCGAGCTAAATTTCTTCCAAGCTATTTGTCTGAAAGGTTAACTTGACTGGTATACAGTACTGATTCTAGAGTATTCACCGTCTATTTGAGCCTTCAATCACTCAAAGTGAGTACTTGGAAAGTTTGCATTGATTATCATTATGAAGAGATAGTCGAATAACACAAAGTATTACGAACTGATAAAACCTATGGCCTTACGCAAACCAGCGAATTAACCGGCCATACAACTGAGTTCAGTCTTTAGCGATCCTTCTCCTGATTGTACGCGCAACAGGTTATCGAGCGATCTGGCTTGGTAGACCAGATGTGAAAGCTTTTAAAGTTTGAACATTGTGAAATTTCTGGATATGATGCAACGCCTAGGAAAAACATTCAAGTCTGAAACAATTTAAATGATCCAGAGGATCCCAATACGAACACTCTTCCGTTGCCGTATTGCAGCTCCGACTATTGCGCGCTTCCAAGCGTAGTTTCGAGCGCAGTTTCCGACATTTCTGTTTCCATTTCTCGAGCCAATAACATCTCCATTATCTTCTTGCCATGCTTTATATTACCCGCCACGAACCGAATCACTTCATTGTCAATCTTAACTGAACTGTACTCTAAAAACGCCTCTATCATTTCTCCATCCCAGGTGGACAAGGTAAGGTTGATTATGTTTGGGGCTATTTTCGTGCGCGCTCTAAGCAATGCGAGAAGAATGTCTCGGCCGTTATGTAGGCGTCGCGCCAGAAGGAGGGCGTCCCAATTGATGGCATTCTGTTCATCTAAGACGTCTCTAATTCGTATCGCTTTGTCTAATAAATCACAAAAATTACCGTACCAAGTGCCATAATAATAGGGCGACTGCTTTTTGTGTAAGGACATATATAAAAATGCCTCCCCTGAATGATGTCCGAAGATTTTCCAATCAATTTGATAATCGAAAATCAATGTGAATGCTAAAATCGATGTCACCCAAGGGACTTCACTAGCTTCAGACGTACTTTCTCTGCGATTATTTATTACATCCGAAATGATCTTAGCCATGGCAGCAACCTTTCTTTGTTTTACAGACAGTGTATCGTTTTCGACAGCGTTGAAATGGAGAAAAGCGTTCGCAATATTCAAGCTCACCATATCGAGGGGCGTCAGAATCGAAAAGGTGCATTCATTACATAATCCGATGCACTCATCGAAGGATTTGAAAAGCGTTGATGCTATGTCGGCGTCGTTTTTCTGAAGCAGCGCCGTGGGTGGCATCACTTCTCGGGATTCAGTCTCAGGGGAGCATTGGGAGGCGAGTAAACTTGCGTTGACCCAGTGATTGAAGATGGGCTTGACACAGTACTTTCTAGGCTGCGTGCACAACTTCTTTTGCTTCGTTCGGATCTCTGATATTACCTGGGCTGCCCGCCTGCTCCCTTTGTGTGATGCAATATAATACGCAGAATTCCAATACAAATCATAGTTGAGACTTTTTGGCAGTAGAGACTTTGTTATATCGTGTAGTAGATTGATAGTCGTCGGGCTATCAAAATATGCTGAGATTTGGACACAATTGAGACCCATCGAGCTTTTCCCAGTGCAAATATATTCGCAATCGGCACGAGGAATAAGTCGACTAACAATCTCATTGAGATCATACTTACAGGCCAGAAATATAGTCCAAATGAACATTTCTTCATTTTCATCCTTGATCCAGTCGGGGCGCAAGTAAGCTTCATATCTCCGCAGGTAAGAAGCAAGCCTAGTCGTAGCGAGCTCAATCCTTGATTCAAAAGGAGAAACTAGAAAGTCTACGAGTAACTCTCCTAAAGCACCCTCACGTCTTGCACTGGGAGCCGATTTCGCATAATTACCCCAAAAACCTACTGCGTGGTTCCTAAACGTAGGGCGTTCTTGTGATTCTGACATGATACAAGTTAAACATGCTTCCGCGGCCATCAGATTTGTATCTTCAGCTGAGTATCCAGGCTGGGACTCAAGGTATTCCCGCACCGATAAATGAGCAAACTGAAACTTATCCGTCTCTTCATTATAAACTACTAAGTTGAAGCAGATGCTTAAGATTTCGTCATTTGATAATAGTGGGTGGCCTGCGTTATTCACAAAAATGGCTTGCCATTTCAATGCACGTGACGCTAACAGTGGATTAGGATATTCGGCTTGCATGATCTGCGATATCACCACATCATATGACTTTCCCAATTCTTGCGGTAGGTGGTCGAGTGCGTGATGCACGTTGGCTTCCGTTTTAACCCGATATGGATCACAAAGGCTGTCAATGTGCATGCTTGCTAGTCGAAACATGCCATTAGCTTTCTTTATCAACTTGCCAATGATGATGTTCTCCAAGCGACTTGAGACACGCCCGCAGAGAAGCTTATCTTGTCGAATTGCCTCCTTAATGCGCGATTTGATGAACAATATGATGTCCCCAGTATTGTCAGTCGCATGAATGTATAGGTTCGGGGAACGAGCTAGATGGTGAACGAGGTCATGGTCATCTCTGCTACTGACAAAAACTTTGACGATATTGTTTGACTTCGTGATGATCTTTTGCAGGCCGAGAAGCAAATCATTTCTTTTAATAGGATCGCATTCGTCAAGTCCATCAATGACTATGGTTGCAGGATTGGATTCTAACAATTCTAGAATAATATTAACCGTTTCTTCGAGACTGAGCCTCTCCGGTTTTCGTCCTCGGGCTTCCTTCTTCCGAGCAAGATATTGTTTTGACACAGGTTCCCTTATTGGGGTCTCCGCATCTAATGAGCACAACTGCTCTAGTATGTTTCTTAGTATTTCTGTTGGATTAGCCCTTTCAGGTTCATTAACAGTTCGAACACAATAGAAGTATGCAATAGGTGCAGAGCTTTGATGCTGTTGGGCTCGACTTTGGAGATATTCGATAACATGGCATACAAGCATGCTCTTCCCACTGCCGGGGATTCCATGGAGCCACAAGATGGAAGATGTACTAGCCTCCATCCATTCCTTGAATTCCTTCTTTCTCAACAGCCAATTGCAAGAACCAGATAATAAGCTCCGCGATTTTTCCCTGTGGTGGCTAGAGCTTGGTATCGTTGTAAGCCACTCAAAAACCTTTACTCGCTCCTCTTCCTTTAGATTATCTTTTACACTAGATATATCTTCAGCAATGCGCTGCACGGGATTTTTGAGATCGTTCAAGGCTTTGACCAAATGGTGTTCGATTTTGTTCCACTTGAGTTCTGCAGATGACATATCTTGTTGAATGGTCTGTGTGAGATTGTGCAATTGTCCAAGACGTTGTCCCAAGTCACTTCCCTGTAGCTTCGTTGATGAAATCCCTTGCTGAAGGCTTTGTATTGATGTATGGCATACATCCATAGATTGTGTGAGAGCATTCATGTTTCTGTCAATCTTACCAAGGGATTCATCAGAGACGAGGTGCGTATATTTCTCAGCTTCCAGTTCATTTTGCTTGATGCTCGATATGAATTTATGTGTTGATTCTTCTGGGCGAAAGAAGCTATGCGCAATTTTCTTCAGAATATGAGGCTCGAAGTATGCATGCGCTTGGAAAAGGTAGTCCAAAATGGCAGTATATAGCTTAACAATCGCATCGGCCAGAAGAGCCTTCGCGCGCGATGTTTTTTGTAGGTGGAGATACTCCACGATCTCATACCGTGCTAGAAGATTGACAACAATCTCCATGCCTTCAAGGATAGCACCATTTGAGTTGATATCGCTAATAGCAGCCTGCGATGCAATTAATAACCAAATTTTAAATCACAGCGGTACATCATATACCTGCAATAAAAACCTGACAGCAGCCCATGGTAAACTCGCGTGGATTGGATCATATTGCACAACAACATCCCCAATAGACTTGAACTTTTCAATCCAAATTGCAAGCTTAACAAAGATATCGCGAATAATGATCACTTGACCATTTTTCTTTTTCCACTTCCATTTCCTTTCTTGAGCCTTGAGTTCCTGCTTTTGCACCAAATTCAAAATTTCTACCAAGATTTGTCGCCTTTCTAAGCCCGCAGCGACGAGTGCTGAAGTATTTGTGAACTGGACTTGTTTAAGAGCCTCATTCCACAGGTCCTCAGATTGTCTGTCACGTCAGTAGACGTCTCCCAATTGGAGATGCAATATTAGTTGCCTTACGTTTTGACATAAGGTGCAGCTCCAGGTGTGGTCATTTTGACAATGGTTTTGATGTTCTTCGGCGAATAATCTCCCTGGAATCAAGTCCGTTGAGGCTCTGCCCATCAGAATTTAGCAGTGCGGTATTGACTTCAACAAAATTCGATCTTTACTTAGCAATCAAATGTTGTGATTCAATGATTATGAAGCGGAAATGAACGAGCATCACTTCCTGGCATCAGAAAAATTCGGTGTGTGAGCTAGATTTAATTTTGCAAGAAGATGCCGATGAATTTCTGCATGTCAGCTCTACACAGCCTCCCAAAAGCAAGTACCTAAGTATGCCTCGGGGAGCCGCCCCTATGAAAGGTCACCAATGAAAGAGGTGTGGCTGAATTGAAGACCGGTATGTATGAAGCATTTATATCGGCTCCAATCGTTCATGGAGGGGTGGTGGCCACCCATTTTAATACCTTTTCATTGGGCCGATTGCGGTTCATCAAGCAAGACCATCTTCGACGTGTAAGTTGCAATGCAATATAGCGTTCTACATTGTGAAATCGTCAACATGTATGAGTGAGGATGGACATGCTCATACTTTTAGCATTCAAAGCATCTCATGTGAGGGAGAGAAGAAAGAAATTTTAGGTAGACAGTGGGTAATTAATTACATGGTTGGAAATATTTTAGTGTTCCTTCACTAAATTTATTAATAAAATACATAGCAGGCTCTAGGTTACATAAGCGAAAAAGCAGGCGGAAATTGAGTATCTTTTCGAAGAACTTTTTGAATAGATTATAAATTCATTTCAAATTAAATACTGATTTTTTTTTGATTTTTTTTTAAAGCACACGAAAATTTGAGTCTTCTTTGTATTGATATTAAATGTTTTTACTGTTTAATATTATATCAAGAGGAAATCTTGGTTATTGAAATTCTTTCGAATGGTGGTCAATTCCCGCCTGTTATTTCGTTGATGTAGAGGCGGGGTAGGCCGTGTACTGAGGCCGATTTGAATCATTTGGCCAAAACCCCAAAAATAGATTTTCGCTTAATGGAAAAAGAAATTTAGAATTTAGTGGTGTGCTTTTATACAAAAACAAGTATTCAATTCAGTACACAACCTTAAAGAAATTGATAAAATGAAAACAAAAGAAGTAGAACTATTAATTAGAATTCAAGAAATCGATTAATGTGTTTCTTTCTGAATTATCTCAAAAATTGAATTTTATATTCAATTTAAAAGTATTCGAATAAATTTGAATAATAATCAATTTTCAGAATCCAATTTTTTATTCTTCAAATATTATTATATTGAATATAAATTTCAGTTTTTGAGATAATTCAAAAAGAAATATATCAATCGATTCCTTGAATTCTAATTAATAATCAAGTCTATTTTATTTCTATTTTATGAATCTATTTAAAGTTGTGTACCAAATTTAAGAAATTCTATATTATTGAAGAGATTAGTTGAAGCTTAATTAATTATACAGTTTAAGCGAGATAAGCTTGAGCTTGAGCTTGAGATAAGAAGCTCTTATTAAGTTTATCTCGCTTATTCTAAAGTGGTCTATATATTATAAGGAAAACTATTTGAAAATAGTTATATATTAGATTTTAAATATTAGTACACTTTTTATAGAAAATTTCGAAATAGATTCTAAAAACATACAAATAAAGCTAACCCTAAGGGTTATTTAATGATACAGTTTATTTTACAAAAAATCTTTAATAAGGTTGAATTTATTTGTTTTTATAAGATTTCTATAAATACATCATACAGATTCTAAAATTTCTTTTTCCATTAAGCTAAAATCTATTTTTGGGGTTTTGGCCAAATGATTCAAATCGGCCTCAGTATGTGTTCAAAGCTTATCTATCAACTCCGCTGTTGAAGTTCTATATGCCACTATATCCTCGGAATCTCCGAATTGTGTACGGAGTAATCAAAAGTTAAGGTTTTTGGTGGTGACTCAGAATTCACTATGACTCGATTCCGAGCGCCGTTAATACAAAGGGTTCAATCTCTCTTATATATAGCGACCGGCGCCATGGAGCCATTCGATTTACCTTCAGGATATCAATGGCACAATACGCAGCTCAATCTGAGCGTCTTTGGCTAGAGCCATTGACCGTAGAGGAACATCTCGATGGCTATCACAAAATGATCTCTGATCCGCGAGCTGCTTCATGGACGTAAGATGAACCCTTTCGATTTTGCCCACTCTTGATCTCCAAGATGGATATGTCTAACTCTCAACTCAACTTAGAAAACCAAGCGAGTCCATCGAGGAGAGTAAAGCATACATGATTGAAAGAACACCGAGCCCCGAAAAGCCGTGGATTGAGAACTATGCAATTCTACTTCGGCCGACAACACCTACCCCTGCCGATCAAAAGCCTGAGCTCATTGGCGCAATTGGAGTGATAAGATTCCAGGCTGGGCACGGCGCGGAAATTGGTTATGGTATACATGCTGGTCATCATGGTAAAGGCTTTGCTACAGAAGCTATGAAGCTATTTGTGGGGCTTTACTGGAGTAAAGAGAGTATGTGAAATCGACTCCAGTTATGCTCTTTAATTCTCTAACCGGAATACAGGAGAGGGAGATTGGAACACATTAGTGGCGGCTATAGACCCCGAGAACGTTGCCAGTCAGAGAGTAGTAAAGAAGGTAGGGTTTAGAGAAGGAGACTTGGAAGATGAGGAACACGAAATGTGGGTTAAAGGGGGAAAGGAGAAGAAACCTGTGAGGCACAGAGAATGGTTGCTGTCGAGACCAGTGTGAATATTATTCTACCGTCAACCGGTAGACGTGCTGGTTTACAAAGCCTTCCTCAACCACCAAAAAATCGTGTCAATTAATTGACCGTTGAAGTCGACTATTCTCAACTAATTATTCTTTACTGTTTCGTTACGTTGAATAATCTCAGAAAGTCTATGCTATCCATATAAATCGGTGCCGCGAGAATTTTGTTCTATTCAACGTTTGCCGTCATTGTTCTATGATAGGTACACTAGCGTGACTGGAACTGGTATCTAACCCCCAACTTCATCAAGGTGGGATTACAAGGGTGTAGAATATGCTGACTGAAACAACCAATCAGGTAGGTACTTTTCATTAGGTTACATGAGTCACTGCGCAAGTGGTATGTGCATCTCATATCAAACGAATATACGACCCTTTTCGCTGTTCATAAGACAAAGATTGAGAGACTCCCCATTCATATATTTCTTCTTACTTCACTATCCGTATTACTATCAAGTATAAGAATCATGTCGTCACACACAATAAAATATGACCGTCTAACCCTTGAACCTATTAATCTGGACAAGCACCTCCATGGCTGTCACAAGATTCTATCCGAGCCTCGTATCGCGGAATGGTCGTAAGGCTCCCAAGTTAAGCTGTGGAAGTCTCATGTGAACCCCGACCTTACATGACTTGTGTAGTACCCGAGCACCGAATACTCAACTCGAGCAGACAAAAGAGAGGATCTTGGAAAGTATGTCCAGCGTCCAATTTCCAATGTGGGAAATCATGGCCCCGACTACATCGTCCGTTCCAGTGTCCGTGGCGGATGAGAGAGAAGGGCAAGAGATGGAAATGATTGGTATCATCGGAATATCCCATAAACCGGAGAACGTGGGGTATAAGATTCATCCAGACCATTGGGGTAAGGGGTATATGACAGAAGCGTTAAGGTTGTTTGTAGAGATGTTCTGGACTCTTGAAGGTTTGTCACATTTGCTTGTTAGAATTTTGAGACTAGAGCGTTGAAATGAAGCCAGGACTGAAATTATTATAGAAAAGAAGTCTTTGCCGCAAATTGTAGCGGCTTATACTCCTGGTAATGATGCCAGTGCCAGAGTGCTCGAGAAAGTGGGTTTCAAGACTGGGAAACTACTTCGTGGAGAGATTGAGTTATGGTTTAATCGTGGTAAAAATCGGAAAAGCGATATTCAATGCATGTACATAGATCGTCCTGGGTCTAATTAATAATTAAATGGTCAACAATTCCTCTCCTCTCTATGTTCAAGTCTTTGATGTCTTCGACTTGACATTCGAATCAATTTCAAGTATATGGTGGCCGTTCAAGCTTAACATCTGCAAGCTGTCCATACTTTCCGCCATCGAACCACACAGGGCCCATAATTCATGATATGTACTTCTATGCATGCTATACATTAGCCCATTACTTCGCCATAATTCTGACGCCTTTGGAATCCCTTTCTGGGCATGATGATATGATAATCATGCAGAAACACTATATCACTATCATCTGTCTCAAATAACATCATATCTTCGTACAAGCTTTTTTATCGCAAAGTATAGCTTGGCGCGTGCAAGCTCGATTCCTAAACATTCACGACCGCTTTTGCCAAAGGCGAATTGGAATTTGTATCACTCGCAATAATCTTCCTGCAAATAGTGTTCTGAATCGAGTTCGAAAGGATCTGGAAAAATATTTTGAGCGGTTCAAACACCGAGAATAGTTGTGCTGCTCTGAGTACATGGAGGAATGATGTAGGCCTGCCCGCATGCTTGCCCAACGCGGAGCTGACGTGTTGCAAAGGAGCGTAAGTTAGCTTTCTTGCGCAATACATGCCGTTCTAGCTGTGACTCCGAATGATAGGCAATTTCTCTCTTCAATCACTGGGGATAGATCAGGGAGTTGTTCCAAGTGTAGAAAATTACATTTCGCGAAGAGCAGGCTTAGAGCATCGCGCCTTCTCTTATTAGGGCAATAGCTTGCTGTTGTGCCCATGCAACCTTCTAGTTGAAGACTAGACAGCTGATATTTATAATTGTCCCTATGAGACGTTATTGGTGCATATACACTGTACAAGAACCCAACATCCTTTGTGTGGAGCTCGTCTGGAATGACACAAATCATGGGGCCTGATCCGTGCTGTTACATTACCAAACGAACTCTACGGCATGATTGAAAACTATCATATCACTCGTAGAGATTTCAGATCCTGAAAACATCTGATGAACGACATCGAAGTAAAACTCATACCACCAAGTAATCGCAGGAAGCTTTGATCCCGGTATATATACTGGGAGATAAAGATGAAATCGACCAAAAAGACTCACCAGTAGCGAAAATCAATGATAGGACGACTGCCGTCTCGATGCCTTTGATGGACGCCATCTGTTTGGTCTTATAGCTCAGAAGCGCAAAACCATTTCTATCCTTTCCAAAACTTTGTCTCAAGATAGATATGCAGATGATGATGATAAACTCAAATATGAACTATGAGAATGCAAATCAAGATCAAAAGAGACAATGCATTGATAAAAGAAAAGTAGAAACAAAAATTCCATCTTTTTGCAACGTAACACTCACCCAACTGTTGGAGAACTAAGGCCGCTCAAGAGTTTGGCATCGTGGTTGAGATTACCCATCGAGAGAGAACAACGTTTCTTCGAATTAGAGCTAGCCCAACTACCTTCTTTTGTATTTTGATTTGTCTTTTCGATGGCTTCGCTTGACCAAATCGTCGAATATAGGCACAGCAGGTCCTAAAGATGGAGACCTTGATGTACAATGTCATGCCTTGTATTTGAGGCAAAATAGCCTACATAGCATGGCGTCAGAAATTAGACCGAGGCACTTGATTAATTTGAAGCTTCCAAACTTGTATGGAGTTCGATAGTAGAGAGATCAAGGCATTCTTTTTGTAATAAATTGGCACAAAATGGCTGCCAGACTGCCAATTCAAGCATTGCGTTCATACAAAAGTATTCTTCAACAACCACCGCAATTTTCTCAAACATATCGACATTCGTTACGATCACAATCTCTCTCAAAATGGTCAACGCGAGCATATTCAACACCTCCACCACCACAGCCTATAAATCATAACATTAATGCCACTACCGAGCCTTCATCTCAATCAATACCCCAACACCGAGATCTGCGATCTCAATTCTCTTCTGGATCCGTCGCGCCAATAGCCTCACCTTCATCTCCCAAACGAAAACGATCCCTCCGTCCTACAATCTATGCCTCTCTTTTCCTCCTAATTGGACTCACAACTGGACAATATGTCTCACTTGTCCTATCTCCCCCTGCACTCCCCGAACCTTCTTCTCCCTCAGACGAACTCATGACCTCTTGGTTGCACGCGCAGGCCTCAAAGATCCCACTGGTACAATCCCTAACTGAGGATCCCGTTTGGCAATCTTGGGATGCATATTCCACATTCACACCCGAAGAACGTCCGCACCGACTTACTACTGGTCCATTGGGAGGATCTAGATCGATAGGCGGGTACCAACGAGTATTTTACAATTCTACCACAGGAGAGTTCATATCGATTGTATACTTAGGAGGGGCATTAGGAGGATGGCCCGGTGTGGTGCATGGAGGTCTTATAGCGACGATTATGGATGAATCACTGGGGAGATGTGCGATCAGACAATTGGCCGCGGGGACAGGTGTCACTGCTCAATTGTCGTTACAATATTTGAAGCCAAGTGTGACCAATGCATTCTACGTAGTGAGATGCACACCAGTCATAGGAGAGGAGGGAGGTGGAGAAAGAAAGAGATGGGTAGAAGGACGTCTGGAAACATTAGAAGGGAGAGTTTGTGTAGAGGCAAAAGGACTATTTGTCGCGCCGAAGAATTATAAAACGAGGGTAATCACGGCGGGCTTTTAAGAAGCTCCCGGAATGTGGAATCTTTAGATGGAATGCAGGGTGTTCATGAGCACTGACTGGCTACGCTTAGAAGCAACCACAGGTTGCCAGAATTCTAACCAATTCATCGAAATGTTGGAGGTATTCTCGAAGCCCATTATAAAATACTTGTAGGTCGGGATTGGTGATAAGTAACACCTAACTACCAAGCAATATGAAGACTCCACCAAAGATCCAGTTTCGTCGCTTTACCAAACCGTTCTATTCCTCTAAGAGGGAATAGTCTTGTACTCTTCTATACTAGATTGCTGGTAAGTTTATCACTGATCAATAAGAATGCCTGTCACATTCATGGATTGGTCAATTTATAACCGATTTTTTATTCTCTACACTATTCACTCGTGCCCAAACTCGTGTGCTATTTCAGTGATATTGGCGAAGCGGGATCTCTTTACGACTACTGAAAGGGCTATCTCTTCCAATTGAAGAGTTTTCCTCCCTACAATATAAACTTCAAATACATTGTCGTCGAGAAACTCGGGTATTTGCAGGGGGGGGGGGTCCTACTGCAACGCGTGACATAAGTATCCACAAGCAGCGGGTACATTTAACTCTATTCGAACGTCCAGCTGTGCATGACCAATGAAATCTGTAACAATCTGGATCGTTAGGTAATTTGCTATCCAAATCTTCTAAGCCCCCAAGACAACTCATCATGATAGCGATCACAAACTAAAGGATGGTATGAAGAATCCTCGGGAAAAGACCCAAATAATTAATCTATACCTGGACACCTTCGAATTCAAATCTATCCATGATGCTAAAAATAGCCACATTTGTCTTATTATGAAGGGATCCGGGACATTTTCTCGAGAATATGTTTTCGTCTTCATACATCGATAGAAGATGGTCCAAAACTCTCAGGTCATCTCCCAGAACAATCAGACAAATGGACGTATTTGTCTACCTCGGTTGAAACCAAATTGAAGCTTGATGTCATTGAAATTCTTCAGAATCCAGTGCGCAAGGCCGTACCTTCACTATGCCTACAAGTATTGAAAGTCAGTTCATCCACCACTGTGTCTAATATCTGTGGGTTGATGTGTCTAGTAAGCACCACATTCATCGTGCCCTGGAGAAAGTAGTCAGACTTGTGAAATTATGACATCAGGGGAGCTTCTGTTTGGGACGAGGATGTTTGGTAACCTCTACTGGGATTTCATGTAGAGGTGGAGAAGTAGGTTAGGATGTGGAAGACTTTGTATGGAGCAGCGACACTTAGAATGTACAATATAGAAGATTGGGGGAATTGGGTTTCGCTTTCATCATCTCACAAAGTGCACATTTTCTAGTGGAAATACTCACGAAGTCAAATGTCAGTATATTTGCAGGCCATATCGGTTGCATCAACCAGGAAAATAATGCCTGTATATGGCTGAGATACTTATTTTGTAGTGGATGTTGCCTTGTATAAGGTTATGCGATAAAGAATGTGATTGGAGCTCCCTTTCATCGACGAAGACTTACTCGAGGACATGAAGCCTGCTTCTATTAATGATTGCCAGGTGAAATGACAGTCTGTCCTCAAAAACTTTCATCTTCCAAAAGTCTTCCTCTCAAACTCTGGATTACTTTGCACCCTCCAATGCTCCAAAGACGCTTGCCAAACTAGAGTTGGACGCCACTCCCGGTGGTAAATTCGCATTGCCTGTGCTGTTCGACTTTTTTGCTCCACCTGTGCTATTTCCACCAGATGCACCATTCAATGATCCAATAAGCGCGGCCAAGCCGTCGGTTCCGTTTTTGTTGCCACCATTACCGGTCTGTCCTTCTGCACCTTGTTGCGGCTGATTATTAGCACTCGGTGCCACGTTGATGCCGCTCCCCCCTCCGACATTTGTAGAGCCATCGGGCTTTTTCGTTATTCCCGCTTCCCCGCCAAGATTGGTTGATCCATCGGCACCAACTTTATCGACTATTAGCATCGTGTCGTCGAAAATGGAGAGACCGTACTAACCTGTGATACCAGCTGATTCCCGTTGCACAGCCGGGTTGGGAAGCGAATGGATGCCAGCAACCAAAAGAGAGATCAAGACAGTAGAGAACTTCATGATTGAGAATTATAATGATTATAAGTAAGTATGTCAAGGAAAGACGGTTAGCCAAGTCTATTGGCAATGAAATAACGTATCAAAAAAGCTTATTAAATGAGTGTTTTGATGAAATTGTACGTAGAAATGAACCGGTCATCCAAAAAAAAATTAAAGAGAGAGAACCAAGAACTGTCCAAGAAATACAGATCTTGGGGAGAAGTTCTGCGATCATATATCAAACTCGAGTTCTAAAAATAGCCATCGAAATTCAAACCCACCATTCTTCGCCTTGCCGATCTAGACTTCTAGAGTAGTTTAATTCGCAAAATAATCCCAATTTTAACATCAGCCAGATGCAAAGCTTTCTGACAGGGTTCCAGAACGTAATAATAGACGGAACGTCTGTATGTTGTGGCTTGCCAAGATGTGTTTAGAAACATGAAGTGTAGTCGGTAAGGTTCAGCCAAGACCCAAAGAGAGCACGTGATTTCATGCGATAAATATCAGAATTTGTCAACTTCTAATCATGATACTACCGAGCTATCTAGGTACATCAAAGACCTATGCAGGCGTCTTAATTCTCGATTAAGTTCTCGGTTCTCCTTATCTCGATTTGTCTATCGTACCTCAAACTTCCTGCTCCAATCTTATGAGCGAGCGGAGCAAGGACAATCACATGAATGAATTTCAGAGCCACTGCCATGTCGTAAGATACATATAAAAACAACAAGATTGTTGTGAACTACGACATCCAGAAGTCAGTACTTACCGATGAAGAAGATCGCCGGAGGGTTTTTAACCGAAACTTTGCGAGCAAGTGAGGAGATCGATTGTCCTCAAGCTGCGTAGCATAGCGTCCAGTATCCACGCCACTAGCGACAAAGAACGAAACAAATGTACTTTTATTACAATCTTAATATTGCCTTGAAGCCTTGTTCTATATTCTTTTTACTAGTCTTCAACCGTCTAGGTAACATACTTCCAAGTTCCTCATGCTTAGTAAGATGCTAAAGGGCAACATCAGGAAACTGCTTCGACACAACAGAGCTAGAGGACTCGGTGTGAGTTCATGTCCGTCCAATTTTCCTGCTCCCATCCTCTCTAAAAAGACCGTGAACTGGCATAACGAGCATCTATTTCAGTTCGATTTTCTCAACAGTATGCAGCCTGGGTTATGCTTTGTGGCAAAGAATCCCGTGAAGAACCCCCATGGAACCAAGCAACTATGATAGAATTCAAAGTCACTGCTCTAACTCCTATGAGCAGATTGGACAAGTGAGGATATGCGATCCTTCACTGATATTGAACGCCATGCTTTCTTGCAAACAAGGCAAGCATACCTCCGTGAGATGATCGCATTCTACTGTTATTGGTCCAGGTTTGTTGTCTTTCAAAGTTTCTTCGCCGAAAAAATCCAAACATACTTCGCACTTCTGACGTCATCTCTTATCCTCTTGCTTCCCCTGAACCTCTGAGGCCTGAATTCTCTGTTCACTTCTCGAATTCACATAATCCATTTCGTGTCTATTCCCATGTAGAAGTATTTTGACTGTCACGAGGGGAAGGAATAAGGCTTAAATAACCATATTCAAAAACCTCATGCAAACTACCATACTAGACTCCCGTACCTGTCGGTCTTGGATCTCGACGAAGAGATACATGGCGTCACGCCTTGGAATCTGATCGCGTAATGAATGAATTTCCGGATGCACCTGTCGCATAGTTAAAGAACTGAGTGAAAATCCAACAGTTTGAAATTTTTACCATCGAATACCAAAATCTTTGATGACCCAACGGTATATACCAAAGACTCGATATGTATAGAATTCTGAGTTCAGAATACCGGCAGACTTGGGGTCGAAATGTACATGTATAGATACATAATTACAGTAGTGTGAACATCATGGGTTAACCAAAATGTTGGGTTTAGCATTTAACATTCCGGGAAGTTCTGGGGTATTCAAGAGTGAGGAATTCGAGGGACAAATGATCAAGCATCAAAGGGTTCGTTGAGTAAAAATGAAAATGAAAAGACATTAAAGAAAAACAAATCAGTTGATCGATTTTCATTATTACTATGATGGATAATTGCTCTCCTGTGCGATTCAGAGGTGACGCCAGTCCAAGCTGCTACGATGTCAATATCGTCAGAGACTAAAGGCACTTGTAGACCTTTGCCCAATATCTGCAGCCCTAATATGGTGAAGTTAGAAAAAACAGGAATTGGCACTGCTTGGGTACGCAATTCGAAAGAGGACACTGATCATTGGAGATCAATGCATGATATTATTATAGGACACTATTATTACATATAAACAGAAGGTCATTTCAAAGCCCATCTAACCTCACATTGCTATCCTGGGACGCCGAATCCATAAATTCCAATCACAGTTTGACCAAAATTGCAATTCACAAAATACCGTGTCATCAATTAAATCCGTTCGTTGCAGATCAATTCCGATCATCGTAATGATGTTAAGCAAGAAATGAGAAACTTTCCTCCTTTCTCAGACTACTCGGTTTCTTCTTAACGTTCCAATCGCTACTTCTGACTTGTTCAACTCGTTTAGTCAACGTAGAAGGAGTCCGGCCTAGGTCTCCCAAAGGAAGGTTAACGTTTTCCCAATCGTCTTTTTCCTCCACTGGTACATCCCATTCTTCAACATCTTCCTTGTTGTCAAGTGCTTTCTTCCGCTCCAATGCGCGCATGAACTCAATCATGACACCGAGACTTTCTATCAGTCCCATACTAGCTTTATCTCCACAATCGCAATCACATCCACCAGGACATTCGCTGTTACCGGAGGATCTATACTCAATTAAACAATGCTGATGTGTTGCACAGCCGCATGATAAGCATGGTAGAAATACCGCGCTGATAGGTTCTGTGCAAATTGTGCAACAAAGTTGGCGCTGAACAGTCTTACAACGATCACATCGTCCGGCAGCACCGCCGATAGGACTTAAATGGAGGGGATCCAGACGTGCTTCGTGCTTGAGACAATAACCCGCAATGTCTAGACCTTGACCAGTCGATGAGGCATGGATATCCTTTTTACCCAGAACTATTTGAGATGGAGGCGATGCCTCGTGGATCACAGTATGGCTATCATTAGACATTATCGAAGCAGCGAATGACTTATTGTCGGGAATATCCATCTCAGAAGTATGAATCCTTAGTCCATCATACTTTAAGATTTCTAATCTAGCCAAAGGGAGCCCCCAACAATAAAGCAGTTCGGCGTAGGCTTGACGATAGCTCATGTGACGAGCCGTGTGGTTACTATCCAAAAGTGTCGTCCCCATGCATCCTTCATCGTCAAACCCATTTTGATTTTCCAATTTTATCTTGATCCCGATACAAACCTTTGGTTTGAGTTCATCCATTGTGCTTTCATCATCCGAAAACGCCATTTGTTCGTTACCAACTCGTTCTTTTACGCTACCAAGGACTGTTGTATTTCCCCAAGTAATAGCACTAGGAGCCAAGCTCAACATGTGTTCAACTGGGCTAGGTCGTTTCCGACTTGGTGGTGGATTTGGTGGTGAAGATGACGCAGTCATAGAAAATGGACGCGAAAAGTTTGCAGCAAAACTTGATGCAAGACTCGAATTTCCACGTCGGAAGGTTCTCGGGTTTTCTGGAGAAGTCGACAGACTTTGAGTATGTTGAGGAAGATGTTCCGAGCTTCCCCTATTTGACCTTAGAGGGGGGGTTTCACCACAAGAATACGATGCCGAAGCAGGGTCACTGCCCCAAGCGCCGGTAGAAGATCCCATAGACCCAAAGATTCCAGAAGGCGTGTTGACTAATTTTGGTGTTGATACAGCAGAATCTACTGGAGTCTTTTGATACATACTCCAAGCTGCGCCGTTATTTGGGAAATAATCAACAGAAAACGCAGGTGTTTTCATAGAAAGAGGTGTCTGCGGCTGAGACATGCCAACATCGGCATTTATCGCATGCGATGGTGCACCGGAAACAATCGGTTCGCTAAATACACAAGATAGCATTGCAAGCATTTGAATGTCACGAAGCTCCTCAAAGTGCGCGAAGAGGTCTCCAATCAATTGCTTGGCAAGAGGACTGCTTCCCCACTTGACTCTACCAGAGAAGCTGCCACGTCTACGGTGCTTATCGTGAGAAACATCGATACCACTATCTGAGCCGCTATCACGACGATGTCTCTTTGCCATGCTCTCAGCTATTACTAGCACAGGCTCACGGCGTTGGCTTTGTTCGAGAACTTCAAGAGGGATATCATTGTGTAGCAGCATAGCAGCATATCTCCATACATCAGCCAATTTAGAGTGACCGTACTTGTCAGCAATACTTGCATTATGTTCGCAAAGATACGGACCGTTACCAAAGATGGTATATTCCTCTGCAAGGTAAACCTTTGCAGGAAGAAGATCGTTTACATCACACAATGATATGATGTTCTTGGGCTTCACAGATCGTACCCTACTCAAGCCAGTTCCGGTGGCTGTATTGGTTCCAGTTCCTGTACCGATTCCGGTTCCGGTTCCACCGGACCTTTGGGACATTATAGTTGGCGATCCTCTCAGAGGAAATCGACGATTCGATCGACGCCAGTACTCTCTCATTGCAGGATATCTAGTAATACGGAATTGCGAAGAATCAGTATCGCTGCTGTTTGAAGAGTCGTATTCGTCTGATACCTCAGAATCGGCTTTACTGTCTTCAGTCATTGACATAGCCTTAATGCGTGGTTGGGGTGAACTGTTGTTAGCCAATCGACCAAAGGCATCAAAATTAGGTTCGCCTCTCGGTCGGGAATTTCTGGAATCGGTAATTTTCTCGAGTAAAGACTTCACTTTATCTTCTTTTGGTGGAAAGAAACAGACAAGCTTGCCGTTCATTGCAAAGCGAGCACCGCAAAGTCTAGGTAGTGGTACATTGACATTTCGTGGTATGCTGATCGTTTCCGCCGTAACACTGGAATCCAGCTCTTGAGACATCATTGCCGAAGCACCTGGAGGAATATCACTATCCTCTTCATCGCTTGAGCTTTCGTCCGCAAGACCATCCAAATCGTCATCGTCTAAATCATCTATGTCATGAAAAAATATAGTACTTGTCTCAAGATCAACCTCGCCAAGCAAATAACATAGAGCAGCTTCCAGACAACCTTGCTTACGACTTACAAAACTTGCTGCAATTTGATGTACTTCTTTTTTAAGTTTATTGTAGGTTTCATCGGGCATAAGGGACGTTCTGCCAAGTGTGAAGGTGGGGGCTTTGGTCTCCGGATACTGGTCAGGAAAGGTGATTGTTGTCTTGATATAAATTGGTGTGCCATTTTCACCCCATGGTCCGTTCATGGAAACAACGACTGTCCTTTTATCCATATCAACGCCATCAAATGTAATTTTTGGAAGCTGGTCATTGATGCGTATGATCTCATCGTGTAAAGTCTCCGGCTCGTCCCAATCACCATCCTCTTCGAATTCAGGACTCAGCAAAGATAATCTTCTCGACAATGATCGCTTACGCCGCATTGATCCGTTATCAGGTTTCGAGAACTTGATTCCGCTCATCCAGCCAATCTGAGACTGATTTAGGTCTTCTTGCTTCGCTGCCTTTTCCTTTCCTCGCATGGCAGGGGCGCGGATTGCGGTATGAGTACGGGATGTGTGAGGCAAGGTCATCTTTTTCATCCCAACACTAAACGAACTCAACTTGAGACCAGAACTACCAGGTCGAGGACCTGTAATTGTGGCGGTCTTTTTATCGCCTGCAGATGTTTCCGTAGTACGAAAGGTTTTGTAGACTGCTCCTTTACGTGTGAGATTGAGCTTTCCGTGTACTTTTTTCCCTTTTACATAGCCAACTCCCTCAAGTGTGTCATGGTCTACATGCTGCATTTTCAATTGGTTGTCCTCGCCCCACGAAACTAGCTGAAATTCTCTATTGTCTTCTCCTTCATCTGTGATGCTTCCACGACTTCGCCAGAGAAATTCTTTGACTTTTGAATTTCCATGCCCTGGAAAGGTAATAACTGCTTCCGTGATAGTGTCGGTAGAGTTGTCACCCGTAATACGCCGGTCATAGAGATGAAGGTCTCCGGGAGTGTCCTGGGGCATAGCTAAGATTCCCCAACCAAACGGTGTGTGTCGAGCTCTCCAGACTGGGAATCCAGTATGTATAGTGCGCTCTGGGATATCGGATTCGTTTTCATAATCCCAAAATTTAATTGTTCTATCCAAAGAGCAAGTAACTAAGCTTGAGGCACGGGTACGATTCCAATCAATGCCATATATTTTTGATTCATGTGCGTTAATGGACCTTAATGGAACGGCGCCTTTCCTGTCATCCCAGATCCGTAACCATCGGTCATGCGATGAAGCTAAGATATGCGAATCCTGACGGCTCCATTTGACCTGTGTTGCACCAGCAAACCAATCACAAAAGCTCAGAACAGGTTGCCGTGGTCTACGTAGATCCCAACAATGTACATATCCATCAACAGCACATGTTGCTAGGATATCAGGATGATATGCCGAGAAATTGATGTCGGTAATAGCTCTTGTGTGCCCATGGAGTGTGTGTTCAATTGCGCCATGAGAAGCGTCCTCCTGCATGTTCAAATTCCAGACAAGAGCCTTCTGATTGGCAGTGCTAACCACCCAGTAGTCGCGAACTGCGAAAGGGCACCATTGAACGTCAGCCACAAGCCATGGTAGGCCATGTCGAAGATGTCGCGGGGGATTGAGAGGGGAATCAAGATCAATTATGTCTAAGCCATCGTTTCTGGACAAGAGAAAAGTCTTAGCATATCACGAAATGCGATTTTTGAAGTACTCACGAGGCTAAAGCAACGTCGCGTCCGGAAGGAGATATAGTAGCGGATCCGACTTTTCGGTCTACATGAATAGACACATCTGCATCAAATGTAGTGCTATCAAAAGCCGACCTAATGGTCTTCCCCTTTCTCGACTCTTCCATCATCTTGGTGCTAAAGTTTTCGCATTCTCCAAATCAATACAATCACTTCGTACGGGAATGACTACAGGACGAATAATTTGATGCTCGAGGTATGTAAACTTAAAAAGTGCTATCTAATTTGGGTATAGACATTCTGCAATCCTTGAACGAACCTAACCGCATACAGTTTTGGGAGAGAAGATCAAAACGATAATGTTTGGCTATGACGATTAACGGGCATGAAGATCTTTAAGTTGTTTCAATGGCAGGTTTGGATGACGATAATAAGGCAAGAGTTTGGTATATAAGTTTGGTATATACTTAGTAACTGGAGATGTGAAACTGTCGCAGTTAGTGCTACATACAAGGTGGTACTAGCGTTAACCTTAAACGGGAGTTGCCGTTCAAGCCTTTCTATCAGCCTTGTGCATGGGCTGTGCTGTTTTAAGAGATTGATAGGTACATCAAGATAGCATCAAATTTTTGAAAAGGCCTCTTCTTTCTTCCTTTCCTCATCTATCGCCCCAAACTCAGCAAACCAATATCACGGTGACTTCTTTACCGCGAATCATTCCATAGACCCCTTCAATAGTTCATTCAACTTTTCCCACGCCCACATCTGTGGTTTCCGAGACGTCCAGAACAATTTCCCTTGATAAAGTACCCCACTACCCGATCTGAACGATACGGTACCTCTAAGGTTATCTTATCAACATCACGAGCACGAAAAAAACCCCTACCTTTATTGGTGTATGTTGAGCCTTGGACTCGATAACTGCTAAAAGAGTAATTCAACTAAGTGCAAGTTCAACGGACAGTCAAGACAGAACCCTATCGATATGGCGGCTTTACCAAAACGGATCATTAAGGAGACGGAGAGATTGATGCAAGAGCCGTATGTGAATCTTTTGTGTTGGATCGTGCATGCTGTAACTAATGAAAACATACAGTGTTCCAGGTATCAACGCAGTTCCCCATGAGGACAACTTAAGATATTTTGACGTCTCGATACACGGCCCATCCTCTTCTCCATATGAAGGTCGCTACACTACGGACAAGTTTTAGCACTTTCAGTAGGCTAATGTGATTTACAGGCGGTATTTTCAAGCTGGAGTTGTTTTTACCAGATGACTATCCGATGACTCCTCCAAAGATTAGATTCCTTACAAAGATCTATCACCCAAATATTGATAAGCTCGGCAGAATTTGTTTAGACGTTCTCAAAGGTATGTAACCTCATTTTCATGTCCCATGTCATGACTTTGCCTCATATGCAGTCGACTGACCCCGACTTGTTCAGGTAACTGGTCTCCTGCACTCCAGATCCGAACAATCCTCCTCTCGATCCAAGCTCTTCTCGGGGCTCCCAACCCGGACGATCCATTAGCTCCAGAAGTAGCAAAGAGATGGAAAGAGGACGAGCCGGCCGCAATTGCGACTGCTAGAGAATGGACAAAGACTCATGCTATGGCTTAGATCTGATCTAGTCTTATAGTAGTGGATTTCATACACGAATTATGGTTTAAATGAAAGGATGCGAGAGGTTTTCAGTATGGAAAGGCACTATTGCTGTGCGAGATGGCGTGGATACAGCGCTGAAACGATTAAGCGGTTTTTGGTAGAAAAAAATATCTCAAGACATTGCGCAAGCCCTTTTGTGATTCTATTAGCATAGTCGAGCCAATTTCAATCAATGAGGTTTTGCCTTTTTTTCGTTACTAATGGTCTCCATAGTCCATTCTTTTCCAGGGCTCAATTTTCGATCAGATTTTCGAGATATGTGAGATGGAAACTCAGCTAAGTTATCCCTCGTTTGAGATTTTATCTCTGTTCCGACAAATTCCCCAGTGGGAAAGGAGGATATCAACCCACGAAAAACATATGACTGATTCAGGATTTTGCCAATATATCCCCTCTGATTAGTATCAACTTCTAGATATCTGACAAGGCATCAATCAGTTGTTTGTCAAAATAGTGCTAAGATTACATTTTATCGAGATATATGATGGAAATTGGTGCCATTCAAAGCAGCGGATTTTTATCCGATCAACGTACGTGACCAAACACTAAGCCCTGAATACAAGTCTAGTTCCCTTTCATGACCAAACAACAAAACACTCGCCGCTAAGCTTATATGGTTTGAGGCGACTGGTTGGCTTGTTAGCAAAGGTTAGATCATTGAAGGTTTCGACCAACTGTTCAATACCTCGGTGCCCGAGGTTGGACTATAGCACTGATTCGCGGTTTATGGTCGTCAAAAAAACAACTCGGGACATGGAATTGACAAATGGTTGGGTAGAGTGACAATTTTTGCAATGCAAGTCATTTAGGCTAACACGTAAGATCTATCCTGGGTTACTGTCAACATGTACCTATCGACGGTCACCATGTACATGCATCAAACGCTCAACCCCTCGAAGAATCTATCAAGTATGCAGTACTTGGAAGGGAGACTGGACCTCTATCATCAAGAGATTTTGAAGATGCTAAAACTGGTAAGGAGTACAAAACCAACCACGCATCTTGCGGAATAGGTATTGATGAGGCTATATCAATTGCGAATTGCATGCGTTCTTCAAATACTGTGCTGTACAATTGACGCGAAATAGCCGGATTGACATTTGGGCAAAGCCGAGAACCCATCGACAAAGTAGACACGGTCAATACAAGAACGATCTACTACGTATTCACGCAGACGATTCGAGCAAAACAGCATCGTATTCATTTGTCCAAGTACAGAATTCGGACGTTTCTATTTTCCCCAGGTTCCCCATCTTCGATAAACGACCACGGTGGACTAACCTGGCACCCAAGACTTTAGTGTTATTTTCCAATCCACTTTAGGCTTACATGTAACATGCCAGTCTTTACCCCGCGAAATTCCACATTTTCGACCGAGGAGTTTTCAAGAAACGGCTGATGATCAGTTGCATCATCATCAAATCTTCCTATTTTTGGATCCCTTTCTTCGATAGCCGATTGTCATTCCTGTGGCTTCGGGCACTTGTAATTCTGTCGAAAAATGAGAGAAAAGAACATTTCCAGCAGGCTACGAGCTGGTAAGCGACGGTCAGAAGACTTGACCAAAACTCCATGGCAAAACACATACCTATCTTTCGTATCCATCTCAAGATTCAGCCAAGTTTGTATCGAAGCCTTTTCGAGACCCTTCTCCGGGATGTAACTCCTTCAACTTCAATACCCCAGATCAATTGATGACGATGCGTGGTTACATGGAGTTCAATTGGTGCATAGCTTCTTCACTCCCCTTGTCAGACAGCAAGGGCCCCTTATCAACACATGGGCCACCAATCCAACGAATCTTATTCCATACATTATTGCAGAAATCTAGCCCAACAATCTGGTCAATTCAATATCGCAGCATGTAGGTAGTGTATGATTTGGAAAGAAAGGCACAGGAACTCAAAAATATCCTTGCGGTGTACAACCTGCGTTGTTAGTGTTCCGTCGGACCCGTTTATGATGGTGGGAACGATTTTGATTCAATTCGTGTTGATCAACGTGGAGATTGGTTCGTTCGATCACCATGAGAAAAGGCCGCTAGGAAGGCCAAGAGGGAAGTCCCTCCTCTTCATTTT
This sequence comes from Botrytis squamosa, assembly GCA_014898485.2. NCBI lineage: Eukaryota > Fungi > Ascomycota > Leotiomycetes > Helotiales > Sclerotiniaceae > Botrytis > Botrytis squamosa. Next base: position 682,770 of record RCTC02000009.1, read on the forward strand.
CGAAAGGAATGCATTTTATAAATTACAGGCACAGAATTGATGGGGAGCTTGAAAAATTATACCTCGGTGGGTTGCTAAAGAGGAAAGGTCTCAATTCAGATCGCTCGACTAAGGTCGATAGTACAAACCATCAAATGCGCCAATAAATGTACCAGTCAAATGAGGATCTTCTCGAGATTGGGGAAAACGCCACTGAGCTAGCTTGGAAAACCACATTTGACAAGGGTATTATAGAATAGTGGTCATGCACCTAACAAAGTATATGAATGCGTCTTGAGATATATGGAGATTAGCATGGCCCCTAGGGATAAGAAGGTAAAGATGCCCATGGTTTTCCTTCCAATTGTTCCAGACTTCTTCAACTCTGTTCACTACATAAATCTTTCATTCTCACTGTAGGACCGTACAACCAGTCTTAACATCTCTCTTCTTTCTTTTCAATCCTATTATAATATGGCTAAAGAAGATTCTTCTCCTCCGCTTCACTCGGACAATTCAATGTCAGGCTCGCTCGATAAGGACATTGGCCCTCTTGGGGCCAATACAGCAGACCACGTGGAAGTTGTCCGTACTGTTTCCAGAGTCCCAGGAAATGCGCACTACTATGAGAAAGATGGCGTACGAACATACGGAGACGGTGAAGACCATGACCGTGAACCACCGGTAGGCATGCAGAAGATACGTTCCAAGATTTGTGGCTAAACAGTGCTCCATAGATGACCATGAATCGAATGATGTCTTTGGTTGCAATGGCTTTCTTATGGACAGGTTCCCAGATACCAGTATATCTTTTCGGTAAGTTATTATGTTACATCAAAATCAGTTTCGATCTGATAGTATTTAGGTGGTATTCCCCCATATATCTACGGCGATTTGGGGGGGTCAGACAGGTGGACTTGGTTTGTGTTATCCAATCTACTCGCTTTGGCAGCGGTTTGTCCATTTGTGGGAGCTTTATCAGATCTATTTGGCAGAAGGTACATTGCCATCTTTGGTGCTGGTTTGATTGTCATTGGAATGATTGTTTGTTCCACAGCACACTCCATGAACGTTTTCATCGGTAGGTTCTGTGCTTAAAATCACATCACAATATACTAAGCATTACAGGTGGTATGGCTATTGCAGGCGCTGGCGCTGGCATAAACGAATTGACAGCACTTGCTGCGACCTCCGAACTTGCACCAACAGCAAAGCGCGGAAAATATGTCGCCGTCCTAATCTTCACTATTCTACCATTTACCCCGTCTGTACTCTGGGGTCAGTTGATCGCATCGCATTCAAGCTGGAGATATGTGGGACTGTTCTGTGGCCTCTGGGCATTTATGGGGCTCGTTATAACCGCAATATTTTACTTTCCACCTCCCCGAGTCAATTCTGACGGCCTCTCACGCAAAGAGATTATATCTCAAATTGACTTTCTCGGCGGGTTCCTCTCAATTGTTGGTCTAATTCTTTTCGTCGCTGGTCTTCTATGGGGTGGATATCAGGTAAGTAATTCTATTTTAACTTTTGCAAAATAGGAAAAAGCTCACCAACGAAATCTAGTATCCTTGGGCATCTGCACATGTGCTTGTTCCACTCATCCTTGGTGTTGTATTCATCGTCGCCTTCTGTTTCTGGGAGGTCTATGGCGCTAAACATCCCATGTTTCCTGCTCGACTCCGAAAAGAACCGCGTATCTTGGCTCTCACCCTCGTCATCACCTTTATCTCGGGTGCAAACTTCTTCTCAGTTCTTCTTTTCTGGCCCACACAAGCTTTCAATGTCTACGGACATGATCCAATTGGAGTCGGAATTCGAGGTCTTCCTGTTGGCTTTTCTATTCTCGTCGGAGCATGCGTTGTTCTTTGGCTCTTATCTGTCTTCCGCGGAGGAAACCGTATGCTCATGATTATCTCATCTTGCATGATGACCGCAGGATGTGGTGCCCTTGCTGCTGCTGACCGCAATAACATCAACGCGGTATATGGTATTCTCGTCGTAGCTGGCCTTGGAATTGGTGGTATCGTAGGTGCGTATTCGGATTTCACACACAATCTCCCCAAAAAGAATTTCAGCGCATGATTACTGACTTTCAAATTTGAATGTAGTTCCCGCCTCAATTATCACCACTATTATTTGTCCCGACGACTTGATCGCCACAATCGCAGCACTTACGCTCGCTATTCGTGTAGTGGGTGGAGCGATTGGTTACACAACTTATTATAATGTCTTTCTGACCAAATTCATTCCCGAACTTTCCGTCAAAATTGCTCTTGCTTGCTACAAGAATGATATTCTTGACTTGGAAATCATCAGTCATATTGCGGAATTGACCGGCGCAAGTCTTCTAGACGAAATTTTGCCGCTGGTGGGCAACAATGTTACTGTCTGGAATGAAGTCGTGCTTGCAGGTCAAGAAGCTTATGCTACCGCATACCCATGGGTATACTACGTCAGCATTGCTTTTGGAGCAGTTTCAATTCTTGCAAGTATTGGGTTGGGTGATATCAGTAAATACATGGATGATCACGTCGCAGTTGTCATGCATTAATCTTTTCAACGATGTATCATATGAGACGTATATCCGGTTGATCAAGTGAGCGCCGGTATAGGACTTGAGTAGAGGGGGAAAAGCAGCATGCAAATGAGGTGTCAAGAACCTATTTGTACATAGCAATCAGGACATTAATAGTGTCCATATCATGACTTAACGGAAACGATTCAATTAGATAGTAAATTTAAACGATAAACATTCAGCACTTCCTCTCCTTTCCTCCCAAGCGAGGGAATCATGTATAGTCTTCAACGCGATTGATTCGCATCCCATCATTTTTATCTCGTTACCCTATACACCTTATTAATCATCCTTCAATAACTCCACTATTGTACAAGCACGTAAATAGGTATTCAATTACCAAATCCGAAAAAAACAAACAGTCACGTGTCCAGAGTATTGGTCTCCAACACACCACCTTCCCTCTCTCTATTCACTCCACATCTAAATATCAATTTCTCTTACAAATTCCAAGAGATAAATCTCTCAGATGAAACATACATGAGGCAACACTCTCCCCTTCCTTTCATTTCCTCAATATCCACAAGAAGCTCAAGTGTGTGCTTAGCGCCGACTTGTTGGAATTTTTGTATCTAGGTAGAAGTTGGTGGGATTAGGTAGGCAGACTTTGAATGTTGAAGGGTGAAAGAGTTGGTGAGATTGGGAGGGAGGTTGGGGCTTGGGGTTGTGTTGTTTGGATTTTTGTAACGTCATTTTATATCTGGAAATTCGAAATTGCGTGCAAAATGGTCGATTCAGGACTTTCTTGGTATGTAGGTACTTTTTGGGAATACCTAGGGGTTGAATTATTGGAAGTCATTGTTTTGAAAAATCTGAGAAATTCTCTTTTATTCTTTGGATCTTCAAAATGGCTTATTATCAAAATATCTTTTTAGAAACTTTTTGTTGTGTGATTTTATATAGACGTCATCTCATATTGCTGTTCGGTTAAGTCTTGTGCAGATGGTCAATTCAAGATCTCCAGTCCTTTGCAGAGAAAATCGGAAGTTTCTGGCCGTATGATACCTACATGTAGCATGTTTTTTGGGGATGATCTAAATATGATATTAAATTATCAATATACTATAAAATTTTCGCTTGAGGGAAAAAAGCGAGATATATTCATGCAAAGCCACAAATATCTATAGATCGTAGAGTTCTCACATCCTCTTCTTGAGCAAGGCAGTCAAACAATTATTCACATGGTCCGCGCTTGCGAATTGGAACATAACTTTATTAGGCACACTCAAGTTGTCTATTTGTACTACCAACTTTGTGGGGCCCCCGCGGCGTCGAATCCTGGGCGCGGCAGTGTTCTTTGGCGCCGGGGAATAGTTGCGAGAAAAAGAAAAGGAAAAGGTGCCTAAACACACCCTGCCTGTGAATCAGATCTGCAACAAAATGTAAATGGTGTTTGGGTATCACGAGGTGGAATTTGTAAAGATAATTTGTGATCAGTGTATATTTTGTAGGCGTTATTCAGGACCCCGTCGCCTATCTGTTTTGATTCATTGCGTGGAGTCTACTTCTCATCCTCGATTACTAGCTGGCAACTTCTGTCCATCAACCCATTTTCTTTGTGGTGTGCTACATCAACGTCCCCCAAGTTGTTCCACGTAGTACTTGTACTTAACAACCTCATACCTCACAAACTCGCCACTCTTCATCCTTACCCCTAGCATCACTTTCCTGAATCTGTCAGATTCAACCGCAACTCCACCTACATGACCATTGATATGTGAGCCGCGTATAGATTTCGAGTCCCTACAAGACTCTAATTGTTCCCTGCTGAAGCACCTCAGTTCTTCATTCAATAGATCAGCTGATAGATCAGATCCTTTGTCATGGTTATCATTGATGCCGTCGAGAACGAGTAGAAACTTCATTCCTAAATCCTTGTGCTCGAATCCTCTATGGGCCATAGGATTGAAGAATTGATGGTTAGTAGAGTTCTGATGGGCCTGAAAATAATCCCACATGTGAGGAAATGAGACGATGCATTTAACTTTGACCCAGCCAGTACATAGATTCACCTCTTCAGGAGAAGTTATATGTGATGCTTTAAACCATGATGCTGTATGTCCTCCCGGTTTTTGGAACGTATATATGGGCTTGGTTCTTCCGAGGGGATCATCTACGCCTGTAGTGAGGAAGTGAAGATTCTCAGCATGTTTTGATTCTTCGATGATATAGAGCGAAAGCGAAGATGTTTGCGGAATAATTTCTAAGCAGAATTTGCGGAAACAAATCTTCGTGATAGGTGCCCTATCGAGAGCATCTTGAACAGTCATTGGGACGCTTTGTCTTTTGGAATCGAGAGGCTGAAATAGTGGCCTTGGTATGGCGGAAGGCTTGGAGGAATCGGTCCAAAGATAGGCCTACACCATGATCAGTATGGATAACACTAAAGCTAATTGAATTTCATTATAAGTATATGACTTACACATTTGGGAATCTGACCGATTTTGATAAACAACCTGTAAAAACACGTTGTGTTATAACCTAGGTCCGATATCAATCTTGACGTTGTACGCGCTATATCCTTTGGTGGCACCCCGTCCTGAGGGTTTGTTATTTGCATCCACTTTGACTGGATTGATGTTATACCTTCACCAGCTCTAACAAAAGACATCAGCTTTGCTAACTCACCGTTGTATAATGAAGGTAGACACCCTTCAGTTGCTAAAAAGGAGTACTTAGCAATCAGGATCTTTCGAGCTTCTGGTTTGAGATTGTCCCACACTTTGATAGCAGTGGAAACGTTCTTTAGCCACGAAATCCATGGCTGATATAATTTGGCATGAGGTAAAATATCGTTCATTAAAATTGCGTGTGCCTGAGAGATTGTCTTCTCGTTATTGTCCGCTAGTATTCTTTCCAGAACTTCAGCGAGATGCTCCGATTCCGTTGGCCCACCGTAAGCTCGAACATGACCCAGAATACTAACGTCCATGTGGTCGTAAGTATCAAAACTTCCAGATTTGCGTGCGTAGTAGGTTAACCATTGTTGAGCAGTCTCGAGGTGACTCCGAAATTCTTCTCCGAGTGGGCGCCCCACAAATAACTTCCTCACATTGGCTACTGCTTGTCTGTAATAATCCGGGACGATGTCTTCGCCTGGCCAGATAAATGGCACAAGTGTTCCATCGTCTGAGAGATAGCAAAGATTGCCGAAATCTCTGATGAACATCTCGCATATTTCGCAGGACATCATTCGACGCTTATTGGGTAAGCCGCGGGAAAACATTTCGTAGATGATGTTCATTCCAAAGTCCCTGCCTGTTGGATCCGACTGTCTAAGATCCGCATGGAATAGGGGCCCTCCTCTATTTCTTTCGTTTCGGGTGACGGTCAGCTGCATTGCTGCTACGAGAGGTTGGATTGCGCGATCATCTGCGCTCAGTTCGGAGATATGGTATCCATCTGGGAGATCTATGATCTCAAACTCTTCCTCCATCTTGAAACAGTTTCCTATTTGTACTGTCATGCATTTCTTTGATTTGGGATAGCATGGAGACCCTTTAATAGATTTAATTCTTGAAAGACGCCATGATACAGCCAGCAAAGGGTGTGCCGTAGAGAGCTGCTCTACGGTTCTATCACACTTGACACAACAAACATCTTTTCAATATTGATGTTTTAGCCCATAATGAATATACAGGTGCAGTACAAATACGCTTGTATGGTTTGAAAGGGTTCTTGAAACTACCACGATCAAGAAACTTCTTTTTGCGGTCTCAAAGTTGGTCCTTCGCCCACACAAGTGAAGTATATCGCACTCCAGGTTGACCACACATCCATCTCAGCTTATTATTTTGAGATGACATATATACAAACCTGTATAGTATCATATATGCCTATTCGATTGCTATTCATCCCTCTCTTATTGCGTGCGTTGCAATGAGTAAGTAAACGTAAAGACCTCATGATAGCAACTCATAAGCACGTGTCAGTAACGTGATCGGGTACAGAATGTCTCCTCAATCATAACAATCTCGGCTACTGAAGAAATTATTAGTGGTCCACAGCTACTCTTTCGATCTATCGATGTTTTATTGCTGTTGATTGGTGTCAAAACAGTGATTTGAAAGATAGTCTCCTGGAACATGTACTGAACATACAGCCCCTTGAACGCAGAAGCCATTCACATCATTTCCACGTGCGATCCCCGTATTTTAGTGGAGTCGCGGATGTGGAACGGAATATACCCTAAATGAAATTTGTGATATCTCGTGCATTTATTATTACTATTTCATCTAAATATATAATCTCGATTATGGTTAAGGTTAAACTCATGGGCAATGATAATTTGTTCTCGCACGAGAGAATCGAACCCACCCGGGGACCTCGGGGACTTCCAATGTTAATGTGCTGCGAAGAAGCCAAGAAATTTCGAGACGATCTTTTTGGACAGTTGAAATAAGCTTACAACGTTAGAACTTAGCAGAAGTGGCAAATATATCATATATTTAGGTAACTTCCCAGTCTGAGGAATGCGGGCGACTGAATGCAGGTAATCAGATCCAGATGGATTAATAAAGTGCTCTGCGACTCTCGAGTTAACCATTTGTCTTGCCGGTACAGGGGTTTTGACCGGATACGGCGTCAAACTTTCTTCGTTGAAAGCTTGAAGCATGGCAAGTAAGCATTCCCGGCGCTTAAAATTGTGAATTACGCTCAATTGACCCAACGATCTGTGATTCCCCATATCCACTTTACCGGATGCAGTGCGTGATGGCTTGAAACCACTACGGCTCGTAGCACTAAAGTCATCCCACTGTTGAAGTTTGAATAACTAGCATATGTACTTCATTTTCCAGCAGGCGAAATTAATTTGGCATGGCTAAATCATTCAATGGCCTCAATTGTCAGTGCCATGTCCAGAATTGTTGATTTTCCTCTTACAAGAACACGGAGCCGAGTTCCCATCACCATTTCGATCATTGTTGTATGCTCCTAGCCAAGACCTTTTTCCTTGAACTGAACCAGAGGAGTCTTTGGGGTCCGTAAGACTTCTTGGAACATCTCGTTTATTTTTTTTACGAGTATCCTTGGAGAGGTCCACATATGATCCAAGCTGTTGAGAAGCGCTCAAACTGATCAGCTGTGTGGGTCGTTGATGGGGAACGGATATCAAGGATATCACGGTCGTTCGCCCTTCTCATCGTATCCTCGCTTCTGAGCTTTGTCGATGGAAGTCGTTTTATGAATACCTCCCCTTCCCTTCCCTTTTCTTCGGAAGTACCCATACAAAGTTTCAACTTACGTGATGACCTGATGTCTGGACACAGCGAGTTGGAGGTTGTTAATCAACCTTTCGAATACTATGGTCCACAGCAGCATGATAAATTTAGTCCCGTTGTTGACGGCAGCAGGCAAATAGATGAGAATGGGCGCCCATACTATCAAGAAGAGACGAAGTTCATAGGAATGCCGGTATTTCCTGCGGAACTTCCATTTGATAATTATAACCAGTCCCCAATCGCACTGTCGCACAGGACATCGTCAAATCTATCGGCCCAACAATACAGTGCTTGCTCGGAGGCTCCATCATCACCGGCACTACACAATGCACCTCTGATCAAACAGCCAGTGTCGACGGAGAAAGAAGCAATAGCGTATACCGAGGATACGCAGAAGAAACGAAAAGTATGGAAGTGGTATATCTTAGCCGGTGTCATTGGATTGATCGTAATCATAGCGGCAGTGGTTGGAGGAGTTGTTGCATCTAAGAAGAAGAACGTAGCCACTGTCGATGAAATATCTGGTAGTACAGAATCTTCTAATAGCTCATCATCCACGCCTTCGTCGACGAATCCATCGACAAGCAACTCACCCACTTCAACAAACACTGCATCATTGGCGAGCTCTACTATTGCACCATTCCAAAGAAATGTTGCCGCAATATCCTACGAGTCCAACAACGTCAATAACACTAGAGTGTATTATCAAGACAATCAAGGAAACATACTGGAAGCACATAATAATGCATCGAGTGGGAACTGGTCGACAAGTCAAGTTGTTACCGCTAGAAATGGTTCATCATTTGCTGCCGCTGTAACGATGCCTCAAAATGATTTCGTAAGTTGTCATATTTTCGGTAGTAAAGTACCTACTAACAGGAATACAGGAGATCACTCTATTGTACTCAGATTCTGACAATCTTCTTCACGACATCATATATAATGTCGCTTCAGATTCATGGAGTGAAGGAACCTTGTCTTCCGAGAAGTACATAGTGTCCGAGAATGCAAGTGTTGCGGTGATGTACTGGCAATGCAGATTATGCAGCAATACCACCATCATCGCTTTTCAAGATGCGAACAACAAAATGCAGGTTGGAAATCTGACTGCCTCGGGCTGGGATTTGACCCAGATCATGGTTGACGTTGTAGATAATACTGGTCTTGCCTTGCAGCCATTTTACCGTCTAGGCGAAGCAGATCAGATAAACTTGTACTACCAAAATCCAAGTAGCGTCATGACTATTTCAGCTTGGGAGTATCCCAGTAAGTTCATTTTTTATTTTTAGAATTGTTTCCATACATTTCAGGCTAACGAGACCCTTTAGCTCAAGCTTGGAAGTTAGATGCTGCATCGTACTATTCCTTCACATTCAACATGCCAATCGCGGCATCTGCATCTTACTCACATGTTGACTGGACTGGCGACGTGCAAACCGGTTTCGAAAGCTGGGGGGAAACACTCGTGCTATCGCGTACTGGTATCAAAACAAACACGTATTCAGGAGCTATTAATACTTGGTCGGCGATGGGGTCTCATCCATCAGCGATGGCAAATTCGACACAAAATCCAAAAGTATTCAAATCCATAGCAGTCACAGCGATTGGAGCTGCGTTTGCGGTTGTGGAAATCGATGGGAAAGCAGATGAGATCGAAGCGTATCAAGTGAAAGATGACGCGATAAATTGGGACACGGCTGGGACCGTCGATATTGGCGATATCTGGGGGTAAATGAAAAAAAATATATATAATGTATGTGTTTATGGAATTATGGATTCTTGTAAGATTACATAAATTAAATTCGAGGGTTCGGTGCCCCTTTCTTTCTTTCGCTATCTTCGCCTTGACGCTAACCTCGCCTTGAATTTCCATGTTAATGGTTTGATGTCCATTTCTTTCTTGATTTTCGATGTTTGTACAGGAGAATCGCAATCATGAATGAATGGTCGTATCCTGGGGTGAGTTGATTCCTTCGTTCGCCTCACCGAATCCATAAGCTGCATCATACCCTTGCAATCACCTACCAAACTCGACAATGCCCTTTTTTGCAGACCTCGTAGCTTTAAAGCAGCGTAACAAAGCTCCCTCACCAATATATGGTTATGGCTTATCCTCAGCAAGATCCTCCGCCAAAATTTACCTCGTTTTCTCTTGAAATCTATCCCACTTCGAATTTTCATCGCCGCTCTTTCAGAACGTCAATATCATCCGCCCTTTTCGACGCCTTGCATTCAAAATGGACGGCAGCTACAACCAATCACCCGAAGACATCACCGCCGAAGCCTGGCAAGAATTTGTTGATTGGGCTGCCGCGAATCCAGTTGACATGGGCACAGAGTGAGTGGCTTAAAAAAAATGCTAACTCATAGAAAAAGGGCGGCACTGCACTGCGCTCCTGCACATATGGATTTGTCAGCAGACAAGGCTGAATTGACGCACTGTATACTGTATGTACAATACCTCTTGGCACATCATTTGGCTTTGCTCACAAATGATAGCCAATGTGGTTACGGAGCCGGGTTCACATACCCCAATACAACCTGCGCTACTTGCTCATCAGAACTTGACACATCAGGACTTGCACTTTATACAAATAGCCAGGAAATCTTTTGTACTAAAAGCAAGGCCCTCAATCATCCGCCACTATCCTGTGTGCAAGGCTGTGGGTTGAGCTTTCATACCTTTAAAGATCTCAAGGAGCATTGCAGGATTACCAACCATGAAGCTCTTCATTGCCCTATCCCAGGATGCTTCGCTGCATCGTATGACTCTTGGCGAGGTAAAAAGCACCTGTTGGCATGCCACAGAGAAATGAAACTTGCATGCCATCAGTGTGAAGACCTATTCGAAGATACGGTGAAGCTCAACTCTCATGCCTGGATTAGCGGTCATTCTGCATATATTTGTCGATATCCTGATTGCGAGTCGACCGCCGGGAGAATCAGTGACTTAATTCGGCACCAAGCATGTCACAAGAAAGATGTTCCCCGTCATCCATGCCCCCATTGTTCTACGTAAGTACTCTCGTATATTTGAGTTACGAGATGGTTGGACTTGTTGATTAACACGTTTAGATATCGAGGTAATAACGGGTTCAAGAGGAAGGATCACCTCAGACAGCACATCAGAAATTACCACAAGATTGAGGTCAACTATACTGGCTACATAGATTATTCTCCATTTCTCTGCAAACATGTCAGTTGTCAGGACTATGCTGCGATAGATAGTCAAGATCTTAGATCTCTCGCCGATCTCACCCAGCACATGCTGATCGAGCACAACTCCTCTGCATTTATCTGCGATAAAGTGCCCTGCGATCGAGTAGGACTAAACGGTTTCGAAACGAAGAATCTTTTTCAAGATCATGTCAAGAAGGAACACCCTTCCACTTCACCATTCCAGTGCGCTCACCCCGGATGTGATCGGGTCGGTTCCAAAGGCTGGCTTCGAGAGAGGGACCAGAAGAAGCATATGTTCCAGAAGCACGGAATCAGTGTCTGAATGTGATGATGGAGGGGTCAGCTTGTCTTCTTACTCTTAACACCACTCGCATGTCAACGGCTGTCTGGGAATCTTTTTTTAATGTTCGTCTTTGTCTTGTTGTTCGATTTGTTACTCACTTGAGTATCCGTTTGATGTCTCATATCCTGTCCGTTTCATTATATTTGAACTTGCGTAACTCTTTCGATAAATCAATACAAAAAAACAGAGGAGGGGTTTCTGACTTAGCAAAGAAAGAAGGGAGAAGTACAGGGAATTTGAAGTGTTTTTCTTATTGTATTTCCTTGTGCTCTTTGTCCTTTTTATGGCTCTATTATGTTACGTTGTCTTTTGTCGTTGAATTATGGCCTATTAGATAGAATGCAGTGACCTTTACAATTACCACAGCTTTCCTTAATTACTGAGCACTAAAGCACTCTTACACTGTATCATCTAATCCTTCAAGTTCATACCGCACACCATTCTCAGAACCTTGCACTCACTCTTATGACCCTGTTCATTCCATCCCTTAGTTTGACATTCCTGTATTCGTAGTCAGCCTACCAACCACTCAACGAGCCATCTTTCCAGATAGGAAAACATACCTTGCCACAATACCAAACTTCGCTGCAACCTTTACATCTCGAAAGCTGCTCCTCACTATCTTTCCTCTCACATGATTGACATGTCACCAGAACCCCTCGGCTGTCTTCTTCAATACTTTCACGAGCTTTAATAAACCTCTCACTCATTCCTAACAGGTTATCCAAAGAGGATGGTATGATCTGCGATTCTTCATCAGCCTTGAATCAGGTCTGAAGAACGCAAAAATAACTCACAGTAAGATCACTCCACCCACACCTGATATACCCCTGTTTTCCATCTCTGACCCCGTGCCTCCTCGGATTCGGCACCACAACTGTGTGTCCTTTCTTCAATTTCTTGATATCAAAATCATTTCCATCTCCACTCATGCTCCCGTTTCCACTTCCCTCCAATTGCGCAGGCGTCAATGGCGACTCGAGAATAATCGTTAGCGCGAACGACGCGCTAGCAGAATCTGTACATATAAAAGTTGGTGTGGTGGAAAGCGTCATATTCTGGGAAATGGTTGCTAAAAGATATGTTTTTCGGGGGGTCCCGGGTGAAGTCTCATTAGGAGATGCAGTGGAGGAGGGATCGGCGGTGGGGTTGAGAGGACAGGTGGAGAACGTTAGGAAGGCGGGGGAGAGGAGGTTGGGGAAGTCGGGGGACATTTCGAGGAGAATTGATATCGGGACGTGATTGTCGAATTGAATTCGTGAATAGTGAAGTTGGGATGCGAGGGAGTTTTCGAAATTGATAACAGCGAGACGACTGATGAGAATTTTGGGATGAAACACAACATGAAACGTGCTGATATGAAGGAGCTCAACCCTCAGGTATTTTGGCAAGTCATTCGGGTTTTCTTGTTCAATTGATTGAAGATCTGTTACAGATGCCCAATCTAACCACCGACACGAGAAGACTGGACGAATAGTATCTCGTATCAACGACGATTGAAAAGATCATTCTCTTCACATGCTAATCACGTGTAGTACTGAAGATCGTTATCATGAAATGGAGTGGATAGGTTTTGATTTGACATGCAAAGCAAGTCAAATCCAGTAAGTTGAGTTGTTCAATGTAACGGGTGTGGTAGATCCCTCCCGTTTTACGACTGGGCGGGAAACATCTCTCCACCTTACTAACAATATGGCCACTCATCATTCCACCACGGAGACTCACCGGTAATCACCAAATTTTCGGTGGAGCAGCGGATCGAGTCAGTCGTCATACATGCATAACCATGATAATGACAGTGTACGACCCAGTTCTGATATTTGAGAATCAATCCCACTCACGTTTCTACAATCAATTTCGACGAAGTTGTTTCCAAGAATCAAAGAAGAGATATCAATATGTCTGCCGATTCAATCACCTCTACCCGAAGCGGGATCCCTCCCATCCTCAAATGCCCATACGAGATTAGGCTAATGATCTACCGAATCCTTATTCCTTCAATTGACCCTTCGGCAGACTTCGACTGGACATCGGCTTGGGATCCAAACCACCCGAAATCTCGCTGCGAAGAGCATAAACTCTACTCACCGCCGATCCTTCACACAAACCAAATGATTTATCGAGAAGTCTTGAACGAACTTTACTGTTTCCTACCTTATCGGACATCAATCAGCAATTATGGTATTCGATTCTTGGGCTACACATTCATCAAGCCGCCCCCAGCTTTTCAATACGTACACACCCTGGATCTCACGATTCAAATCAACAGCTACTCACACACAAAGATTGCCAACATCTTGAAATCTTGTGTGGAGACTAGCTGCGCAAACGGACACTTACGTCGATTACAAATTGGTCTCTCCTTTAGCTTACAATGTTTTCAATCGAATAGGGGAAATTCGAGTGATCTTCGAAAAATGTTGGAGAAGAATCTGTATCCATTACGGAGGAACCTTCGTCGCCTAAATCAATTCGTCGTCAGGAGAGTATCGGATAAAGACATTTCAAGTTCCAATCGAAGTGTTTCGGGTTCGTTTCTGGTACAGAGAGAAGAGTTCTTGGATACCGTCCAAGGGTTTTTGAATCAGTTGGCAAGGGAGGTAATGGATCGGTGTAATCCTGCCAAGACAACTGAGTGCAATTGCAAGTCGTATGCTTTGCTTCAGAGATGAAGGGGGTGGCGTGGTGATTTCGATAAAAATTTGTCTTGTTTCGCTTAGCATGGCAAACTTCTATCCGTACTGGAACTTTCAACCATCAGACGACTGTGAAGGATGAGAACACTGGGACCTCAAATATCGGATTCTTCTCCGCATCTCTACACAAACTGTATTCCGGATCAGTTCTACAGCATGCATTCCGATGAATCCCAACGCACGTCGTGTCTGAAAGATACAATTGTTTGTTTCAATGAAGCGTACTTCCTGACATTGAAAGCTATCGTATCTCAACCTACCTCAGAGATACGCATTGTGTGCTACGCGTACTCCTCGACTTGGTGGTGATGAGGGATGTCTCATCTTATTCACATCGATGCAAACAAGAAAGAAAGTTTACACGCAATCCAATTTTTGAAGAACCATCTTGATTTGTTTCGAAAAGGTCCGAGAGCGGGTGAAGGGTTTCGAGTTACGATAATTGAAGGACAATGGACGATGCATGCGGGGGGCCATTTAGTTAAATTGAGTTTGAAACAAAATTTCTTCCAGAGAGCTTATCAAATAGAGTAGATAGAAAGTTTCAATAGATTGTCTGGTATTTTTGTGTTAGTTATATTTTGAATTTTTTCCGAGCTTTACAACATTGAATTTCATTCTCCAAACACAAATATCCGAGTAATCCACGTGATATGTAAAAGGGTCCCGGCTTTGTTCGCGCCACGTTCGAAGGCCACACCACCTCTGGCCTTGGTAGTATCAACAATTAGCCTAATCCAAGCTCTTCACTGATCAAACAACACCACATGGATGCAGGCTTCGTGTTTACTCGGAATCACCCGACCGTTGAGATTTATCTATGAAATCTATGAAATCTGTGGAAACCTCTCCAGAAAAAATCCATCTGCACGGTGCTCGGTGTTTCTAATGAGACGACGTTTGATTCTTACGTCAAACCATAGCCTCTTTTACGCGCTTTAGATGTCAGCTATCACTTGAAGCATGGGCTTGTACCTTATGACTATAGATTTTTGTCGGTCACAGCGGGGTTCACGAGAGGTAGAATTATTCTCACGAAATGGGATACCTTTTATCCATGAAGGTTACAATTGCTTCACATTTGCTCTAGTGTTTAGACCTTCAATTGGCCATCTGATCAATCCATCCCTGTTTGAACGTTTGACTGCATCTAGGCTGCGCAATACGTATCGATGATGTGGAACACCCCTCGTTGAAAAAATGTCCCCCAAGCGTCTGCTGTTACCACATAAAGACAATGGTACCCCGTCGAAAGTGACGATGGTTTCCCGGTTTTCCCATCTCGTTTTGCTACATCTGCGGTACAGATGCGTTTCCTTCTTTATGCTAACATATGCATTAGCATTTTACTGTCATCCACTAATGGTATGTTTATCTGCATCGACACCCACTTTCATTTCTTTCTGACTAAGGCTTCTATAGCATTAATTTTCCCCAATGTAAACACTCGCGGGTACAATAGCACGAGATCCAATGTCACAATATCTAATGTCACGAGATCTGACAACAGCCTCAGAATTGTAAGTCACCCTGCTTAAGATCTTGGTCGTGGTGTAGACACTTTCGACTTGAGTCTTTGATTTATTTGTCTCTAACCACTACGCATGCTGACTATCGTAGCAAGCTCTGGGCAACTCGATAACCTATGGCTTCTTATCTAGTGATGGGAATGGCTTTCGCTTTGGCCTTCGCAACCTACTCACATCTGCTGGAAACACCGTTCAATATGTGGGCTCGGTCCGAGCAGGCAACATGAGTGACAATTTCAATGAGGGTCATCCGGGAGCCATCATCTCAGAAATTGCTGAATATGCGAAGTTATCTCTTCCCGAGGATCCAAACCTGGTTTTGCTTATGGCCGGTACGAACGACATGAACAATTTCAACAATGTCACTACAGCTCCAGAGCGACTCAGTGGACTCATCGATGAGATTACTTCTGCAGTTCCAAATGTTACTCTCATAGTTGCTCAGCTTACCCCCGCTTCAAACACTACCGTAAATGCCGCAATGGTCGCTTTCAATTCCAAGATACCCGATATCGTTGCATCTAAAGTTGCCGCTGGCAAAAAGGTTTCCACAGTCAACATGATGGACTATGTCACTGTCAATGACTTGGTAGATGGACTTCATCCAACAGATTACGGATATCAGCAAATGGCGAAAGCATGGTTCGCTGGAATTCAGCAAGTACAGAAAAATGGGTGGATAGATTCTCCAATTCCCACCAACGTCACGCTGGCCCTTCAGACGGCGGTTGCAGCGAGTACTGGTACAAGTACTGGTAGCAGTTTCAGCGCCAGCTCCACTAGTACCCAAACCACCAGCACAATTATGGGCATCAGCAGTAGCATAACCTCTTCCAAATCAGCCTCCGACCGAAGATTTCATAACCCTTCGATTAGTACCGTGTTTCTTTTAGTTTTGGCCACCCACTTTTTATACGCCTAAATACCTTGGATAATTACTTCGATGTCAAGATTTTCCCCTGACTAGGGTTGACTTCAGGAGACAACATTCAGGGATTGTTTTCAGCCATTTTATAATTTCTGATATTCTTTTGAATATCTGACACAATCAGGAATTACAAATCCTGCTCATCTTTTCACTAAGAGACGACTTTATATAGGTGTCTAGCACAGTTAGCGAGGATCTGGCTCAAGTGATTGGCCGAGGAAACTCTCGGGTATATAATGGAGAGCTCGATCACGAATAGAGTATGACAAAGAAAGATCAGCTAGACTTATTAGTGGGAGATATCCAAGCGCAAGAATCTTTGTATATACGAGTATTAATTAATTGATAATTTTTTCCCCTTTCGGTTTTATCATTTTAGCTTGAAGATTTCCATGGGTTACAGGTTTGCATTGCAGAGTACAGGATTCTGAGATATGTTTTTATAATTGATAAAAAAAAAGGCGGAGGGAGGAGTGATATTTCAAGCACATATGCTCCAAGGAGTCCCAGGTATGAACATAGCTAATTATCCTTTAAAGGGTACTACCTGCTTGTAAAGCATCCAGTACTATGAAGTGTAGTTCGTGGATGATAGGTTCTCAATTTCCAAAAAGATTTTACTTGATAAACTGAATTTGAGTCTTGAAAACCAAGTGAACATTATATTATCTCCACTCGAAACCAGGCATTGCATCAACCAAATTTAACTTTTTTTCAATACTGAAAGCCCACCAAACAGGGTTGCAACCTTGGCTATCAAGAATTTTGTGTGAATCTTTTTAAGTTGTGTGAAGAATCGTAACAGGAAACACCCAGATGAGAGTGAGATATAGTCAGGAAAGTTAGATCAATTCGTTTATTGTTGCCACATGCTCTAGGATATTCTCAAAGATATCCATAATCATCAAACCCTATTTTTTCCTGGCTCCAACTCCCGCTTCAGCTAAAGCTTTTACCCGCCTCTCTTCTGCTATTTTCACTGCTTGCTCATGGAACTGAATTTCCATCTTTGCCATCCCTCCCTCTCCATCAAACTTCTCTATCTCATCTGTAGTGTGAGCCTCTATCCACGCTTCCATCATTTCGCCTTCAATCCTCTTGATAGCATCTGCATTTTCCTTCTCCGCCATTTCAACCTCGAGTGCTCCTGCATCCAGATTCTTCATTCGGTTTTCATCAAACGTATGCTGTAAAACCTCTTTTCCCGCCCAATCGGGTAATTTTCTATACATTAATCCTACCCGACCCTCATAAGCCCCTTTAAGCTTGTGATAAAGTTCTCCGGAGAAAGGTCTCTGATCGATATCGGCTGTTAGCGTCCCTCTAAGCATTCGATCCAGATCCCCACTCAGATGACCCTCAATCGGATCAACATTCAGCAATTTCCCTCTATCCTTATCCAGCGTCCCAAGAACCACGCCGGTACGAGCTAACTCGTACACCACTGCGGCCAACCACCAAACCTCACCCTTCTTCTTCCTATCATGCGGTTCCCAGTCTTCATCCTCCGGATTCGGCTCATCATATTCCTCGAGATTAGGGACGTGACCCCCTGGAGGCTGCGTAAACGCAACCCCAAAATCCCCAATCTTCACGTGCGGATATCCGGTTTCTCGATCGGGTCCCCATTGCAGAAATACATTCCCCGATTGCATATCATTCTGAAAAATCACATCGCGCCCTTTATGTTGACTCGTCGTATTATAATCCGGATGTTCATTATGCAGAAACGCAACCGCGCTCACCAGCTCATAGAAGATCTGCCAGATGAATAATTCTGGCGGTTTGACACGATGAGTGCGAAATCCTTTCGCCAAGCTCGTTAAGCTACCCGCATCGCAGTATTCGAAATAGAGTCCCAGAACAGGTTTGTCATAACCGTATTCAGGTACGTATTGAACGAATGCTTCGAGATTGCATATGTGCGGATGTCCGCCTCTGATGAAGCGGAGATAGATTCTCGTTTCGGAATCCCGCTTCGCGCGGAGACTTAGTCTTTCGACTGATTGAGAAGAACTCTTGGTGGCTTCGCTGCTGGGCGTGAGAGGTGGTATAAGAGCACCCTCTGGAAGATCCAACTCGAATTTGCCGAGATTCCACTGGAGCTTCAAGGCGTAGGGCTTTTTCGTTTCTGAATTGACGACCTTTAGAACAACACCGAATCCACCGGTTGCAATGTGCCCCTCAAAATTGTGATTATCATGATTAAAACCAGGGTCGGCTCTCCATTTATTGCGGCGAATAGTTATGTTCTTCTTCCGGAGGGCTTTAATGTATATCACTGCAGCCGTGTCAAATGCAAGTGCTCCAGGTTGTGCCATTATGCTTCTGTTTTCAGTTGATACATTTTAGAGTCAATGTCATTCAGCGAACTGGAAGCTCAGGAAACAGTTTTCGAAGCATCAACGTGCCAAGGATCTTTGACATCAAAGAAAAATCGTCTTTCCAAAAACAGATTCCTTTGTCCTAGAAGTTGAGCTCGGATGGAAATTGAAACGACACAATAACAACGATTCGAGGAAAGAGAAGTGTTGCATTTGACACGCTAACCAAATTTCAAACACTCTATCTATTAAAATCCGTCCTGCGGTTGTATTGGTGACCTATTCACGTTCCGAATCGGGAAATTTTAATTGAAATTATTCTGTCCTGGTATCTCCCGTCCTCTCATTTCCCCTTCTCTGCAACCAGCGCCAAGCCACGAATGTTACTAGGAAGAAGCACACTAGCACCGCTAAATTGTAAGGCGTTTTGAGGTTGGCTTCCTCTAGTCATAGACTCTCTTTATCCCCAACTGGTGGAATTCTCCCGATGAGGTACTGTTCAAGATCCTCAATCTCCGAAACATCGGCTGAATGCTCAAGACCTCTTTGACGGAGTTAGCATAAAACCTTGTAAAAGAACGAATCTTAGCATTGCACTCACGGATACATTTTCAATTCAACATCATAGCCTTCATCACGTAGCACCTCTGCCGTCTTGATACCCCATTCCGGTTTAACAAGAGGATCAGAATCTCCATGGCCCATCCAGATTTTGGTCTGCTTGTTAGAGCCTCCATTTGGGCCCAAAATTTCTCGAAGCTTGTTATGTAATAAAAGATAACTACTCAGACCAAAGATACCTCCGAGTTGTGTTGGACATGTAATACCGGAGAAAATAGACATTGCGCCTCCTTGGGAGAAACCGCCGAGCACAATGCGATTGGATGGAATCTTGCTATCTTCTATTTCGGATTTGATGAGCGAATGGAAGTAAGCTTGGGAACGTCGAATTCCAGTCTCGTCTTGCTCGGCCTGGAGGTCACTAAAGGTTGTCTTCATTAAAAGTGGTCAGCGAAATCCTTCTGTAAAACAAGGGTGAAGTATAATTGCAAAGACGAACGGAATCAGTGCGTCTTACGATATCATACCAACCTGGCATAGTCATGCCAAAGTTCTGAATGATTTATTAGCTGGAAGATTTCTCTGAAGATGGTCGGCTTATCATACGACTGAGATGGGGATGGCAGGCGCATTTGGAAATATGAATTTGACTTCTTGGAACTTTGAGCGACGACGCCAATTCTCTGCGAGCGAAACCCATCCAGCACCACTATCACCAAGACCATGGGCCATGATGACAGTTGCAGTGTGCTTTGTGACTGCGGGGATAGTAAGAGCTGATGGTTGAGGCATTTTGTGAATTGTGACCGTTGCAGATCTTGTATAGAAAGAAGGTATTTGAAATATCAAGAGATACCTACACAAAGATGTGCTTCTATGTTTTTTTTAGATCTGCAAATAAAAAAAAGTTAGAGAGGAGGTTAGTTCAGATTGTTTGTGTTTAGCAATTAAAGTAACTCTCCGAGCTTTGCTCTCCCCGCCTTATCGCGCTAAAAGTATTAAGTCAATAGTGGTGCACGGATTCGTGAAACTCTTCTAAAATTGAATGGGAGAATTCACAATTAATTCGAACATCATTGAATTTCGATAAAAACCTACAATATAATTACATGATTCAAAATCGATAATTCTACCAAGTCTCGAAGCATTTGAAGCAATTGCGTAGAAGCTTTCCTCAGATTCAAGATTTTTACCCTCTCATGAACCCCTGCACCCACTGTTGAGCAAATCCTTGCATGTCTCTTATCTTGAATATTAATACTCGGTAGGTATCTTTATCAAAAACTATCTTGTTTTATTGGTCGTCAACACGCGCATAACTTCTAAAACGATATGTTAATAATATTTTGAATTGTTGAATGTTCTATTGTGCGGCTTCGATATTCTGTAGGCCTCTCATCATACTTGGATGTGCCTGAGCTTCCAACTACTCCCTTCAAGCTTCACTTCGAATTTGTAAACAAAGCGGATTTAATCATGGCACCACCGACATCTCGACCACGATCCCCCTCGCAACGTCCCCTCCCCGGATCTCCAACTTATTCATATGCTTCCACACTTCCCCTCGCATCCACATTTTCCCTTGCGCTTCCCCCTCCACCAGTTCCTCATCCACCCCACGCCGTCCTTACGAAAGCCGACCTGGAACTTTCCCAAATCGCCTATTCTGAACTCATTAGCACCGCCAAAAGCTATCGACTAGCACTCGCAGAGCTGAGCTCTTCTGCATCTGCTTTTGGTAGTGCTCTAGAAGCATGTGCACGATTAAAAGAAGCAAGATCCGAAGCCTTGGCTCCCCCTGGTGGCAGTCTCAGCAACAGTTTTACTGCAAAAGGGAATTGTACTGGAGACAACCTGATGTCGGCTAGTGGGGTACACCAGTTGATAGCGAACCATCAGCAAATACTTTCAGAATGTGTATACCGATCATTTGAGGTGCCTTTGCTGCATGAACTAGACAATTGGGGTAGGCAAATAGAGGAAGAGGAGGTCTCGTATCGGAAGGAAGTGAAGAACAGGAGCAAAGAAATACAAAAAATGGAGAAGGAAGGGCTGAAACTACACAAGCAGAGGAAGCGAGACGTGCGAGGGTTCCGAGGGCATCTGGTGGAATTGACTACAAGACTTGATGGTCTTACAGCACTGCACGGTGAACATTCAAGAGCATTATTGAGAGACTGTCAAGATGTGAGCACCAAGGTGGTCGAAGCTAGTTCCTCTCTTGTCCGCGCAGAGGTGGAAATCTTTGAAGCCCTTGCACGAAAAGGTTGGACAGGAGGTGGCCTCGAAGATCTGCTCGAACACGGTCAAGATCTCTTCTCATCGGAACCCCCTTCTACGAACACAGACTCGAATGGTAGCCCATCTAAGATTTTCAGCATTCTGCCACAAAAATCAATCCTTGTAGATGCCACGCAGCCCACTACCGATGCGCCCCATAAAAAGGTGAACCACAAGCGTAGCGATAGTCTCCTTGTTGACAACAATCATTACCAGTCACTAGCTGCAGTCGCAGATCGTGATGTAGATAGCGGATCAATATTCTCCGAGCGAGACACCAGGATTCTGAACCGCTCCCGAGGCGTAAGGCCCTTTAGTCCAGAGACCGTCGAACGAAGCCTAGATCCACTCGAGTTGCCTCCGCCTAGTCAGATTCCTAGCCAACTTCCATCTCCCAGAGAAGAATATAGCGAGAGATCCAGATTCGAAGCTTTCGGCTCTGTCACACCCGAGATCTTTAAAGACGAGACTATCCTAGATTCGCAAGTCCCGTCACTAATTTCCTCGCCGGAAATATTTGCAGAAACGGAGACGGGGATGCAGACATTGAACCACGCAGTATCGTCAGCAGATACTCGAGAAGAGATGTCACACGAGACCAGCAGTATGCACTCAGAGGGTACCATCCGCGGAGACGAGCGAATTTCATCACCAGAAACCGAGTCTGAGCACGATGAAGACAGAAGAGAGCGAGAATGGAACGATAGATTTTATGTTTAAATGTTTAGCACGTGGATTATAGCATAGCCTCCAGCGTACTAATACCCCTCTAGACCAATTTTGTTATCATTTTTTTCTCTTTCTAGCATGCGTATACGGGGATATGGGTATCGGGGTATTCGGTTTCGGTTTGGGATCTGGGAAGGAGTTATATAAAAATTGTGTATGAGACGATTTGGAGGTATGCTGACAAGTTTAAGAAGAACAAAGTAGAAAGGAAGAGCTGTGAGTAGTAGTTTCATATTTGATGATTGACAGAATGACAAAATAAACTTTCATGCTATATTCGCTGGGAAAAGTCTCGCGCCAAAACTCCTTTCCCTCAGTCACCCCATCATCCATACCCAATTGGTTGGCCGGTCATTTATTGCATTTCTGTGCCATCTACGCTCTTCGTCTGTAGTTTTTCGCGCAATCTCGGGTATAGTCTCAAAGCTTCTCCAAAACAACCTAATCTGCTTCGTCTTCGTCTTCCAAGATGTCACTCTCGACAATCCGTTTCTCCATTAAAAGCTCTCCATATAATCAACTCTAATCATCTTTCTCTCCTCCCACAACTCCAAAAATCCCTAAGTATGTGTCGAACCAGTAGATCATCCTCCAATAAAGACTCGCTTTTGCCCAATCGAATTCGCCCGTCTCTGTTCTTGGCACCGTGTCCCCTATAATATCCGCACTGAACCAATTCAATAATGGTATGTTGGACAAAACCTGCTGTGTGTACGATTTTTGAGGGAGTAGGGCCTGATCGGCGGGAAGGAGTTGCAGTCGTTGAGCTGTTGGGATTTTGCGACAGTAAAGGGAAGGTGCCTCGGGAGTGGCAGAACCTGCAGAAGACGGCCGTTGTTGAAGGGCAAGGTTACCACCTGTGACTGTAGATGTCGTTAACGTAGTAGTATCGATTGTATGACTGGTAGCTTGAGAGCCTTCAGGAGATAGAGCGCGATCTTCAAAGTGTACGTTTCGACTAATTTGCGACATTTCAGGAGTAGTCCAGGAACGGGGGAGACCGGATTGTTGAAGTGGACGTTCGGCGCCTGGAAGGAATGGTCCAGGATCGAAGCGATGTCTATTAGAATGGAGACGAGATGATCTTTCTGATGTTACTGTAGAAACTCCTAGTTCATCTTTTGCTGGTGGCGCACCGCGATAGAGCTCAGCGTGAACAAAATAACCCAGTACTGCTTGTGGAGAGGCTTCTATCGCTGCATCTGCTGCTTCCGCGGATTCAAACGTGATTTTAATCCAGTGCTTCCCACCGGCATATTTCAAAGCTTTTGCTTTTTCTTCTATGGTCATCGGACGTCTTCGCAGAACAACAGGATCTCGGAGGTCGGTTTTGTATCTTCGTTGATCTAGAGGTGCATCGCGAGGATAATCCTCACATATGTGGCCAGCAATTCTTTCATATTCTGCAATAGCTGCCCATTGATGCTCTGGCGTGAAACCTCGTAGTATAACCTCTGTAGGCTCCTTGTGTACAAACCTCGAAGATTGGCCCGCATTTCCATCAATAGCTACTAAAGCATTGTTATCTCGAATATTGGTTTGCGATAATGAAGATGGTATCGAAGATTTGCGCTGAGGTGGTCCCGAGTCTGATGTCGCCGCTGCTCTCCTTGCGAAAGTGGCAGCAAAGATTGCGTCTGCAGCTGCCAAGGTCGGATCCTCCTTTTTCAAAGCTGGTGTGCCAGTTCTTGATCGAGATCGTCTTGTCGATTTACCAAAGGATCCTGTCTCTGGAACGGTTCTTCGAACTCTTGCCGCGGCTGGATTTCCATCATTTCTACTCGAATCAGATTGATAACCTTCCATCGTATGGACGGGGAAAAGCTTACCCAGGAAATAGCATAGCATAAGGTCTTTTAATACCATCTTCACCTACATAACACTCCTCCTCTGGAACATTGTGTAATATTAATGGCGGCATTATGTAATATCTAAAGCAAGGGAGAAGAATGTGATGTGTCTCAAAAAAAGACTGGTATTATCTGGAATGCGTGAGGAGATAAATTTGTGGTGTTCTCGAATTCTTTAGGATTTTAAAGTCTCACGTCTTCTACGCGACAAATCAAAAGTCCTCGTTGCTATGGTACAAAACACAAAATTTACTGCGTAGAAATGGCAGGGATCAAGGATTCACCAAGGATTTATTTTTGATAGCATGGTACGGAGGGGAAAGCCACACAAGGTCAACACGGTCAACGTCATCTTAACTTTCAAAGCTTCAAGATTTCGACGACGTCAAACAACAGCATCTAAAAACGTTAACAATAATACCAATCAACATAATAATACATATCAGTCAAAATGTTTCGATTCGTAAGTTTAATTAAAGCTCTTATGGACCCCAATTCTTGATGGCAGATCATTATTATTAGACATTTACTGACATCGTTAATCCATAGCATAAAACTCTCGATGTCATTACTCTCTTTCACAAGGCAAGCTCTCCAGCTTCAGTAAGAGTTCATACTCTTTTGAAGCAAGCTTCTGCCAATGCTACTGAATCCGCGACGGAGGATCAAGCTAGCGATCACTCTGCCCAGACCAACCCAAAGAGACAAGAGTTCGAATTGGAAGTCACCGAATCTGCACCTACCCCAGATCAGCTCAAGAGCATTCTGGAATATATTGGTGTATCAAAGGTTGGCAGTATTGTTACAGGTGCAAAGGATGAAGCAGACGCCGTAAGGAAGATCAAAGCCAATGAAGATAGCTTCCAAAGACCTCTGGTATGTTCCTTGCCGTGAAATGTATCTCATGGAATGATCTTTTTACTAATGTTTGAACAGACTGTGGATTGGAGCAATGGGAAAGCTGTTGCTGGAGATAGTAAATCTGAGATATTGACGATGCTCAATGCTCTTTCCAAAAACTAGCCTTTGCATTGTTTGCGCTGTACATCATCTCAAAAGTTTACAATACCAATTTCACAATATCAATTTGTTTAATCACATCTATTACTGAAGTTACTCCGCATAACTGACTATTGTGACATATGGGAGTGAATAGATGATTTTGAACTGGACAGAAGAAGAGGTCCACTTATCTATAATGAGACACAATGATTTGAAGGGGTTTTGTTTCTTATAAAATTCGGGATAGCAGTTGGATTCCTAGACATTCAAGAAGTATGTTCCTTCGGTACTTGTTCCTCACTCCATGCAGTTCACCACGCACAGTTTCAAGTGAAGTATTCTTCGAATGGACCTTTCACTTCTCGTGTTTGACTCAGTACAGGCAGGATGGAAGTCTGCAAAACCTAAAGGACGAAAGAACGAAAAGACGAAAAGACGAAACTCTAATTGCTGGAGTTTTCATGATTTGCGATCTGGCTCCTTCCTTCTAACTCAGTTTGAATGAATAGGCAGGTATGATACAATAAAGCCGGCGTCAAAATCTGCTAATGATAGCAAGACTGTGAATTATAAAATGCAAGCTCCAATAACATTACCTACTAGGTATATCATTCACTTTAATCACCTGAACACTCGTCATGAAGTTCTACTAGCGGTGCTAGGTAGTACTTGTCATTCTTAGCGTTCTTTAGAAGGTGAATTAGTACGGTAAGGACTTTCTACTTTATCTCTCCCCTCAAAATTTCTCTTCTTCGAAAAAACCGTCAACCTTTCTCTTCAAGACTTTCCACCTTCTATTCTGAGAAACCTTCGGTCCCTCCTCTTTCATATCTTGCACTTTTAATAACTGCCACCATAAACCTTTATATTCCATCGTTTCGTTACGAATACAATCTCTGCACTGTCGCAATCAATTCTCTCTCGTTACATTCTCTTGTAGCATCAAACGGGTCAATTATTGTCGCATTGAGCTTCAAGCTTTCATACAAGTTGCTTTGCTATTGCTGGCAATAGCAATTAACACAAAACAAGACGCATCAGGAATTCTATAATAATTTTTACAATAATTCTATAACTGCTTAGGGAGAGTTCTCGCCGGCATCACTGGCAAATATTCTCGACTTTGAATTTCTGAACTCGATTGGAACATTCAAAAAATAATACAACACCTCACTTCACGACTCCACGAAGAGAATCTGCCCACACCTACAGGGTCCTACTTCCAATCTTCGAAAAATATCAACAATTGAAACCCCCGCATTTACTACAATATCGCGGAACAATGAGCCGTCCACCATATTACCTCCCGATACATATGATGGAGAATTCTCGACCTCCTCAAGCTCCTCAGCCCACGGAAAGCAATCCTGAGAGATGGGACGTTCGAAATCTCCCTGATATGCCTGCATGGATCTCCACTGATCGTGGCCGCTTTCCAAAACGCGAATCTGCTCCTACGGGAATCCCCTGCATTGTGCACTGTGACGTAGTTGCTGATGCCAAGGCTAAAGCTACTAGCTTATTTGACTTATATCCAGACATTGTTTGCTATGTTAGTAAGCCTACCAACTGGGATGACCTTTACTTTCTTTGGGATGCAGCCGATATACAATTGGAGAGTCCCGGCTTCCTCTATTATGTCATGTTTTTTATTGGCGAGGAAAATGAGCGACGCAAACCAGAAATACAGAAGGAGATAAACGACGAAATCAATGAATATGCAGAAGCATGGGTCACAGATCATAGAGATTTGGTCTTAAACTCTGCTGCGGGCAGCATGTACAAGTATTTCTGCCAGGATGAGCCTGAGGAAGTTGCTCCAGAGCTAAAGTCAACGCTCGAAGCAGCTTTGGAGAATTGTCGTTTGCGCCTGTTACAAGCCACGACAGTTACTAATTCAGTCCCTTCTCATGATGCATATCAGCTTTTGCATCTTCAGGTTCCCATCACTTCGAGTGTCAGAGCTGTCTCAGGCAATGGGACTCATCATATACAGGCTGGAAAACAAGTCAATCGACCAGCAATTGCTCCTATGATAGGAAAAGCAACAGGAGTAAATCTTGCATCGCATGGTTGCAGGTCCATGCAACCCCAATCCAAGTCTAGCTTCTACACCAATAGGACTGCTAGTATGCCGTTGAATCCAACAGCTCAAAACCATTTGAAATCTGCGAATCGAGGTGAAGCTGCCGCGGGGATGACACCGAGTTATCCTCAGCAACAACCACAAAAATACGATCGCTTCATGAAGGATCAGCGCAGTATGGGCAACAAGATTAATGCTACGACTAGCTCGAATGCTTCCCCAACTCGTTCCGAAAGCTACCAAAACGAGAATGGGCTTCGCAACAAATCCAGGCATCGTGGAAATTCGATTGAGACTCATCAAAATAGAAGACATCAATGGACCGGGCCTCATGGAACTCAGCCACAAAAGTTTATGCATCCATCACAGAACAATCAACAACAAAACATGTTCAATAGCACGCGAGCAAGCCCTCCTCGAGCTGTTCAGCCCGAGCCTATTTACTTCCACAATGAGCATGCTCCTGTCCCTTTTACTGACAATTTCAACCGTCGCATGGGCAAAGATAATTCGGTTGGTTCTCGTATGGAACTTCCTAATGATGTTCGAAATCTTAAGAATTTTGGAAACTCTAAAATCAGTCAATCACTTGCCGAGTTAGGTGAAATGGAAGGAGATCCAAAGCTCTATAAAACAGATGACTTCTGTCTGTATACTTATGACCATTCTGCGTCAAGAAGCTCCTCTGGCCGCACTCTTTACATGACGGGTGCAGACTTGAAGATGTTTTACACTCATGAGTTGAAAAGTTTAATGTCCCAAGTCGGAAAAGTGGTGTCGATCAAATTTTTACTCAGGCCCAATAACAATGGTCCGATTTTCATAACGTGAGCTTACATACTGACTCAAATAATGCATTAAAGCTAATTGTCATGATAGATTTGATGCCGATGTTTTAGCCATGGCAATTGAGAAATTTGATGGCTACAAGATGCCAAATGGGCGGATACTTACAGCAGGATATCCACTTGAAAATTCAAGAGAGCGATCGGGCAGTAACTCCAGCTACCATAGTTACCATGGAGATAATCAAAACCGCTATGTGTTTAATCCTGCGGCTGAAAATCGAGCTTGGCCCAGAAAAAATTCCATATCCCAACATCGACCCTCGAAATCCCAGAGCGGCCAAAACCAATTTCGTTATCAGAATGGCAATCATATGACTCCAGGAAATGTCTCTGATCCCTTTCCATATACACCAGATTCTCAATCTATCCCTCCCTATCTTTTGACACAAGGACCAGCTCAACAAATTCCAGGACATGGACTAAGTGCGGCTTTTACGGAAGTTCTTCAACATGAAAGAGGAGTAGGAAAATATTTCCAACAACAAATACCCAGTGCAGTATTGAACAACAGAACAAACACTGCCGGTATAGCCCCATATCGATCATATAGTGGAGCCCAGGCAGACCGTCATCGCAACAGCACAAGACCTGGAGCTGATCAAAACATGGCAAATTTGCCCAACCGCCCAGTCAACAAAAAAGAGAATTCGCCAATCAAAAAAAAGTAAGCGAATATATGTTACGAAGGATTTTGCCATTTCAAAAATCGCTGACATTCAATAAGCTTTTCACAATCTAGGCCTAGTGGAAAGGATTCAACTAACAGTCCGGGTCGTCGACAGAAGAAGACAGTTGACCAATATACGTGAGTCTATGTATTCGATTGAAAGCTCAAACTCGGTTAAAGCGTTGCACTAATATACAGATAGGCCAGACAATATAACCCCGATTGTAACTCCCGTCAGATCGACTTCTCAAATTCAACTGAACGATCAAAATGCGTTGACCTCACCGAAAGCTTCGTCAATCGAGGAACCGACAAGCCCTACAACAGGTCAATCGTTAACCACCGAGATCAAAGTAGACACACTGGCTGCAATGAAAACAGGAAATGTTGAACAAATACCGGTTGAGATTCTCGAGTCATCGGGCCCTGTCGACAGTTCCTTGCCAGAACCATTGGGTGGAACAGTAGCTGCAATGGATTCGGATTCAACGTCTCAAGGAAAGGCGAAGAAGTCCAAGAAAAATAAGAAGCAATTCAAATCCAACAACAAGGCCGAGATCGATAAGGAAAACAACATTAGCGTAATCCCTGCCATACTTTCGCCAACTGAATCGACAATTACAAATCCATCACTTGGCGGCGAAGACATACTGTTCAGTGGAGACTCCACCCGGAAACCAAGTGTCTCTTCGACTGAATCTATCTCTAACGACGCCTCGAAAGACTCTATTCTCCAACAAGCGACTCGGGATGTAATCGAAATTCCAAAAGACCGCGAACGAACAACTGGAAAATCCATAGACAATGAAGTCAAATCTGAAACCATCTCGACTCCAAGTGCCACTACGGCTTCAATTACTCCCAATGCACCTCTTGCAAAGTCCAACCACAAGAAGTCAAAGACTCACGGTTCCTCCAAGGATTTCAAGAAACAATCTCAGTCGAATTTTTCAGACAATAATAAAGTTTCTTCAACCACCAATACTGGACCTGCCCGTAAGACGGAGCCCAAGCCAGTTAAACAACAAGGAAAAATCTCTAAAGATGGTGATGCTGAATCTTTGGGGCAACAAGAACAACCAAAGACGGATTTGAAGAACAAGAAGAAGCGAAGCTTGCCTGAGGTCAATCAGGAGAAGGGAAAGCCTACAGTCTCAGTTGACCCTACAAACTCTTCTGAATGGCCCCCTCTGACTCCTTCCAACTCCCCCCCTTCAAGTATTGCAGATGGAAAGCCACCACAATTACCTACTCTACCAGCCTTGAATCGCAGAACTAAGGAAGTAATATTACCGGCATTGCCACTCAAGCCGCACCGACAATCGTAAGAATTTCAAACCTAATATCCATTCGCCATGCGAGCTGATTCCGTGTAGGGATTATACGCTAGGGAGCAAAGCTTGGCCGTTCGTAAGAAAATGCAAACGAAAGGTCTCACCAGAAGTTAGCGGTGGATGATCAAGCTAGCATTACTTTTGATGGCAGGTCATGTCAAAATCTGTATCTACTGGTATTCACTCATAAAGACACTATCGATAGACAGGGTTGGAGATGAGAGTGATTTATTCAAAGTATAATTGTTTCACATCATTAGTAGTCATAAATTAATAACATTGATACTCAATAAGTTGGTGATTACCTCTCATCGTGTGACACTGTTTCCTGACGCTCATGATAAAGGCTCCTTTTGTATATCTGCTTTTAGATCATGATCATTACTGTTGTACATTCACCTTTGAAAAGTACCGAATGGTTTATAGTAAAATCCACCCCTAATCTTTTTGGGTTCATTGCTTTTGATCCTCTATCTTTAACTCTAAACGGTAGGCCCAGAGCCAGGATATCTTTCAAATAGGGTTCTGATATGACCCTCTTTTCAGATTTCACTGTCATGTGAGATCACGTCACAATCATTTTTGTTTGTCGTCGGACATTTTGATCATGTATTGTGTATATCCTGATTTCCCAAACTTATAGACTGTACAATTGACATATCATTCAATTAGACTCCGCAACAATAATCTGCATCTGCAGATGATTTACAGATTGTCTATTCTATGGATTGTTTGTGGATGATTGTGTTTATTCATTAGGTAGATGGATAGATAGATAGGTTATTTGTGAGAACTGTTGTTATTTGTTTATGTTATGGTGTTTGTGTAAATATATTGTAGATTTAGGCTCGGGTTGATATTGATGGTGGATTTTGAATTATCTGGGTTTCTGGGGATGGATTGTTTGGGGGTTTTAAGTGATTTGGGTGATTTATTCTGTAAATTGATAATCTGTTCTGTTAGTACTGATCGGGGGGTTTACATCGAGTTGAGGATTATATTAAATGAGTAAGAGGTGATTGCGATATCGTGTGATTGATGGGATAGGATGGGACAGGAAGGATGTATAGATTTTTTTGATGTGGTGCCACGTGGTGTGTGTTGTTTTTTGATGTGATCGTTGGGGTTGATTTGGAACTTGGATCTGGGGAATGTTGGTATGGGTTTGGTGATGGGTTTGAGGGTTTGTGTATATTGTGGGTATATTAAGATGGGGTTGTTCAAGAACTACTTGAATGGCAGAGTGTAGTTAGATAGGTATCTATAATTTGTCTATCTCTTCCAGGTTCATCGATCGCGTGGATTGAGGTTGCGATTGCAGAAGTTTCTACACCGATGGCACGACCTTCGATGCCTGTAAGGGATATTGCTGGGGCTAGAGATATCATTATAAGTGTGATTCTAGAGAAGAGACGCCATGTGCGATCCTATGTGTCTGCTGCCCCTGAAAATCTTGAGTTTTGAATGGATTACGCGAGTTCTCGTTGCCGTGTTTGGATCATCGCCTCTGTCTCTCGCTTCATTTGGCTGTCCGTATTTAGACAGGGCTATTTTGGGAATGTAGATGTAACATTACCATCTTTCACCCTTGATTTTTCTAGTTTAGGATCACTTTATGCAATTCACTGTATATGTCTACTTTTCTTGGTAGGTAGGTCCTACCTGTGTTGGTATTCTAGACTTGGCCTGCAAAATTCACTCAAGATTTCTATTTTGGCAGTACGCACCCCTTCGGCCTTCAAGAACAAAGCAGGTTCGGACTCGTATCTCGTTTTGGTTTTCTAAACCCTCCACCTCGAATATCCGTGACCGTTCTTGAATAGATATGACAACTGATCTCTAGAAACCTCTACCACAACCTGTCTATCCTGGAATCCGCTACGGAGTTTCTGATACGGCTTTGTTTCATCCTCGAATCTAAACACATATGATGAAGTTTCTGGCACAT
Organism: Botrytis squamosa; assembly: GCA_014898485.2. Taxonomy (NCBI): domain Eukaryota; kingdom Fungi; phylum Ascomycota; class Leotiomycetes; order Helotiales; family Sclerotiniaceae; genus Botrytis; species Botrytis squamosa. Next base: position 714,854 of record RCTC02000009.1, read on the forward strand.
CGAGATTTCAGCTAACATTCATCACTATCGAGTCTCACAACCTCCGTACTTGGCACGAAACACCTGTCACTTTCAAGAAGTACTCGCCGGCCAGTGTTTCTTTGGACTCATTTGTCGATACCTCATTAGCTGCTTCCCATCTCCGCAAATCGCCACATAAGCTTTTGTACTTGTCATTTTATTAATGATATAGCAACAAATACTCTACCAATCATATTATCGACAGAAATATCACAAAACTTCTGTTTATCATTTAATCAACGATACCACCACAGAGCTTCGACCAATCATCTCATCAGGGAGACTACCTGACTGTAACTGAATTCCTAAACTGACTCAAACAAACTCCATCGATCACTACCTACCACCAGCAATCATCATGGCAGATATTAATTCAAACGACGATTTGCCGTACCGTATCATGGGCCTTACAGCACTAAATCACCGCAAAACCAACATGAGAAAAATCCTTAGTTTTTTGAACGAAAGAAATTACTCGAGATATAATAAAAGTCAGCTGTTACGTCGACTCTATGAGATCGAGAGCGGCGTGCACGTTCCAGATGCAAGGCAACAAGCTATTTATCTTTGGCTACGAAGAGGGTCCATAGGTCCCATCAGCGTTTATTATGATCCAAATGATCCACCCCAACAGTCGCAGGCATCTCGAGTCCTCAAACGCAAGAGATCCGCTGAACCCATATCCAATGGTTACAGAGATATTCGGAATAAGCACGAAGACTCCATAAAGTCAGAACCGCAACCGCAACCGCAGCTGAGGGAATGTTCTATATGTGCAGAAGACCTCGTGCTCGCTAATTTCCCGCATCAAATCTCGGCTGAGTGTACGCATGATCCGACATGCTGCAGCTCATGTCTATCTCGGTCTATTGGTGTGCAAATTGAAAGCAAAGAATGGGATCAGATCACATGTCCCGAATGCACAGTACTTCTCTCCTTCGACAATGTGAAGTCATTTGCCTCCGAGGAAGACTTTATTAGGTATTTTATGTCCCCTGAAAATATGTTTTACAGTCTCACGCTAACACCTGATGCAGATAAGATAAGGAATCGCTCTCATCTTGCATCAGAAGTGATCCCAACTTCACGAACTGCCTTGGGCCCGGCTGTAACGATGGTCAAATCCATGAGGGCGGTGATGATCAGCCTATCATGACATGCAGAACATGTAGTTTTAAAACATGCTTCACTCACAAAATGCCCTGGCACACCGATTTAACTTGTGAAGGTTATGATGAGCAGTCTAGGGAGAGACTGCGACAAGAAGAGGCAAGCCAAGATCTCATGGATAAGGCCACTAAGAGGTGTCCCAATTGCCAAGTCCGCATCCAGAAGAACGATGGCTGTGATCACATGACTTGTAAGCTATTGAATCTTTGGGGTATCGAGTATCTGGGTTGCTAATCAAATAATAGGCCGTTCTTGCAAGTACGAGTTCTGTTGGGTATGCTTCGTCGATTATAGATTAATCCGCTCAATTGGCAACGCAGAACATCTATCAACCTGTAAGCACTTTACGGAGAATCTTCCACGGCATCCATATCAATTCCACTATCTCCTTCAAATTCCCAGAAGACATCAAGCCATTGCAAGATCTGCAACCCCAGGTCCTGCACCACCACGTACGGCATTTACACCGCAAGAACGTGGTATTGTGGACCGCATTCATGCATCTCGAACGCAGCAAAACAACATCCGGGCTCGAGATGTCTTGGCAGATGGAGAACCGATTTTTGAGGACATGGCTGATGAAGAACGGGCTTTGGAGGCTATTGAAGACATGCTTTTTGAAGAGTTTTAGGAGTCAATCCCGCCCGAAACGACTTTGTAAAGCAACAAAGAGAGACCAGCAGATAGTCTGGAGTAGCAACCATTCTACAGGAACATAATCACGTCTGGAGAAAAGGGCTAGGGATTCTTTCATGATTCGTTCTGGCTTTGTTGGGAGGATTTGGTGCTAGGTGTCAATAATTTCGCGGGTGCGAGGTTAATAATTATGATCTCCAGGGCTTGCATATACACTGGGTTGAAAGGGGAAATATATTATGTGGGAGGGGGAGGATAGTTAGGAAAATTGCGAAAAAAAAGTTTTTTATGATGCGGGTAAATTTTCTCAGATGTGCCATATTCTAAATTTTTTGTTCGTTCTTATCTTTTAGGTATCTTGTGCCTCAAAAAGAAGCTCAAAGATATGTTTCTTCCATTGAAATCATTCATGCGTTTTGCAAATCGATTTTTCAGATGGAACTATACAGTTGTATTACTAGCAGCTACATTGACGATCCTACTTGCTTGTGGACATTGAAATCATAAGTTGAAAGCAGGTATCTATTCAAATTCAGTTTTATACTTCAAAATTCACTAAATGGTTCATGCACTGAAATATAGTGAATTAGAAGATCCTTAGCTTTGTGCGTCCCCTCACTTAGCTCCGTTTCTATTTTCTTTTACAAGTACTTCCACTTCTCCTCACAACTTCGTTTCTTAACTTCCAACCTTCAAATCTTCCTGCAAAGAAGAGGAAAACTATCTGGGTTTTACTTCTTTACCGGAGAATCATCATACTACGGTCTTGATCAATTCGATATTACTGAATGTGAGTACTTGAATCCTATCTCTCTCTGCTTCAAAAAGACTTACCAATTTCATTAAGTCAAAGCCTCAATCTTCAGATTTTCTTCCAGGTAGATAACATTTTCTGCAAGAATATCGTAAGTAATCTAACTCTGCTTGTACCCACTATGTACTTTATGAAGAAGACTAATTCCCATTCCTCGATAGAGCCATCGTCAACCAACATGTCGACCACGACCCTTACCTCCGCGATTGAGAATCAATGTGCTCATTGCAAAGCCCCAGCCCATAGAAAATGCGGTGGATGCTCTTCTCCGCTCGGCGAGGAGGCCGTTGCAACCATCTATTATTGCAGCGAAAAATGTCAAGTGGAGCACTGGAAACTTCACAAGTCTGCTTGCAAGGCTCATCAGACCAAGAACCTGTTATATCGTGCTGGCGAGGCGCTTCAGGGAATCTTCTACGCTTTTCGCCAAGAGATGTTTAATAACAAGATTGTGAAAGTTGAGCATAAGGATGGGAAACTTTATCTGGTTGAAGGCCGATATCCAAAAATGAGAACCAATTTGGATGTGCTTCATGAGTTTCCTTTCAAATTGCTCCCCAGTAAAGAAGACAGGCACGCTGTACTTGCACATATGGCTTGTCACGATGCTGTTGCGTGGATGCAAGAGTTGACGGAGATTTTCCTCAAGGGTTAGTACATGTATCCCTCTCTCTCATTTTACAAGACCAGAAGAACTAATCGAAAAACAGGGACCGCCCAGAAGATTGAGGAACTGAACGTTGAGGCAAAGAACCCAAAGAGAGAAGTTCTGATAGTTGGCCCAGGTGGTGAGCAGGATCATGCCCACTATATGCACTCCATATTCAAGATCACCCTCCGAAACCGTGGAGGTGTGTACTGTCTGGATCTCTCGGGTGCTCAATTTGGCTACTACAACCCTGTTACGCCTTGGTACGAGTACTTTGTCAATCGGATCTCCTCAGTAACGAGTTGTAATCCTTCTGGGACCGGTAAGGCTTTGTTGATAGGAAGAGCGCAGGATAATAGTCTTCTTGATTTACTTTACCGGGTACTCGAGGGCTGTTCTCGTAGGACACTGATTGCGATGGAAGCATGGGAATCGAAGTTCATGCCATTATCAACATTTCTGAGATTACCACAAGGACAATTTGAAAAGGAAAAGAGCAGGATGTGTTACGTTTTCCTTTTTCACTACTTCGAATTTCGAGAGAACATCGAGGAGCAGATAAGAAAAGCCGTCGAGAACCCTGGTGTCCATCCTGTAATCTCGTTCATCCCAGGAAATTGAAAGACTATCAAAGATCAAGAGGGCCGACATAGCAAAGTCTGTCCGAGAAGGCGCTGATGGGTTGGATTTCTTGATCTGTGTGAATCGGGAGGAGTACCCTTGCATTATTGAACAAAATTATCCATCTGATCACAATGAAATTTGGTCAATCAAGTTGTGGGAAGGTACCAAAAGCTCTGAAATTACTTATAAATAGGACTGAATCATATTTGGTGGAGGCTTTGATAGGTTGATTAAGGAAATTCATATGATAATATTGATCAGCCAATCATATGCCCTTGAATACTCATGATAATGTTCCCTTTTGATCCCAAGACTCTGGCAAGTATCGTACCGTGGATAATAAGAAAAGCGCACCTGCAACATCAATCCGCAATTTCTTATGTCACCCTACAAAAAGCCAAATCTTAAATGGCTGCCCTTCAAACATATGTGCCCTAAATTGCTTCACTTAGATTTTGGTATCCTCGCATGTAGACAATTTTTGATAAACAATGAATATTCATTAGGTAAGTGAAGGTTCCATTGTTTGCACAATCATAGTTTGAGGGCCGTTGATAATGGTCTAGAAATGCAGTAGCGCTTTCGCTTAAGATGGTCTTTGTGAAATCTAGTTTATTTGTGGAGAGAAGTAAAGAGCTCTCGTCGCCCTATGAAGCTCTAAATTAGGGCTGAGCAATGAGGCTCTGGTTTGCCTAACAGAATGATACCTCTAGTGATAATCATTTGCAGCATCCAGAATATTTATTACTCCGTAGAAAACATTCCCCCCCACCTCGCTTATTGGTAGTCCACCATTGATATTAGATCAATCTAGTACTAATCAATAACAGTGGCATGATGTCGTGGTCTAGTATTACAGCTCAGCAAAGCCCATGTCTTATATTGAGGACACCGCCCCATGCATGCCAACAAGACTCCTTGCCAGTTGCGTTCAGATTTGGGTACACCAACCATAGGATTTCTGATTTTATTCTGCTTCCCCATCAAACAATCTCGGTGAGGACTAATGACTAATGATATGAAGTGCACTTATTGTTTCCAAGTCCGTGGAGATTACTGTACGATTACGTGTTGGGGCTTTCCAGTACTCGGTACGTTGCAGCTGTGTCTCTTTAGGCTGACTGCGCCAATTGGACTCTCGAAGTTCAATAATGCTAGTCGGGGTTCTCCCCTGCTATTCCGGTTTCAGAAATGAAAGGAGCCGTTTATCGGTTGATACAGAGTAACTTAGGAGAGCCGAAACAGACATGAGGCTTTCGGCTTTCGTTGTCTAGACTCTACTTTGAAGGGAAAATACAAGGGATTGTTGGCAGAACCCAACTAGGTTTGCCACGATGAATTCCAGCACTGTGAATGATAACAAGATGAAGTCTATCATCAAAGATACCAAACTGGCCTTCATAGGACCCAAGAACAACGATTTTGTGCGATGTTTGACAGCGTGAACAGTGGTCCCAATCGGTGAAGTTATTTAGTCAACGTTGAACCAATCGAATGAATCGCTTTAAATAAAACCTAATGTCGAGCTACACTTGTTCGCCGAGAGAGTGATAGATACAACTCAACACTCCAAGCTTTCCACTGAGTGCACTTTCTGCTATCACATCTGATTAAGTTGTGAAGAAATATTTAATCACGTGCGGAAAGTTAAAAGGTCGCCGATTCGTTTCTTTCCGGCTGTACTCGGCCTAGCAGGTGGTAATACCACCTTTTCAAGTGGCCTTGTTCTTACCATAAAGGCGAACATTTTATCCTTGACTTTCTTTCAAGAAATAATATCCTTATCCCGAGGGCTTGCTTTACCTGCCCATCACACGAATCGGAAGACATGCCGGCAAAGCAAACGATTGAAAACAGATACGTGGATGTGGAAAAGCTCAAGGCTTTTCTGAAAGGCCGTTTCCCTGGGCAGAACTTTGAGGTCAAGGTCAGTCATCGTGTTTCTGTCTTCAGCAGCCCTGCGGGCTTTGGGGGTGTTTTGAGCTGATTTGAATACACAGCTTCGACGTGGGCGATTCTTCGTGGAGACACCAGAGATTTTGACACTTGTTTGTTTGGCTTTTTTCCCCTTCTCTTTCCTCTTACCAAAGTACGGGCACTAACCTGCGTAACGAAAGGATGAGATTAATTCTTGTACGGAATCAGCGGCAAAGGGTGGCTGAGCATGCAGAAGAAATCTGCCTGCATGATTTAGTGCTTACTTGTATGGATTTAACTGGCTGAGAAATTCACCAGAGGAAAGAAAGGCAGTCAGGTAGAAAGAATCAAGGACGTTGATAAACCAATTTCTGCCCGCGGTTTTGTGACTCACGATTGCCCTTTTTTCTTTCACTGCCAAATTCAGTTGCCTTCTTTTCGTTAATTTCGTTCTTTTTTGTCGATATGACTTCCACTGCGCCCTGTTTATCCCCTCAAGTCATTGACGGACATTATGTGGATCCTCGAAAATTGATTAGCCTGTTACAACGAGTGTATGGGACAGTTGATGGCAATAACAATTTTCGAGTCGAGGTAAAAATCAACTATTTACTTCTTCTCGTGATGGAAACTAATACCTTTGTTCTTAGTTGAGATTAAATCGCTACAAGATATACCGTCCTTCTGATGATGATAATGTTCAAACGTTGACTGAGGTAACAACCAGTCAACCAAAATATTTTTGAACAATCTTTTTATTGATACATTTTAGGAACAAATACAAGACTGTCGAGTATATAGAAGGCGCAATCGTTGATCTGGCAGGTGTCGAACAGGAAGAGCTTGCTCTATCTCATTTGGCATTTTTGCTAATTATGAGAAATCATAATTCTGCTAGTCTTCTCTTTATGGAGTATGGGTGTTGTTCTTTACCTTTAAAAACTTTGGGAAAACCGATGTCCGTTTCCAGGCTAGAGAGTTCATCATTGTTTATCTTAGAATTGCAATTAAATTCAACGTTCTAGATACGTTTAAAGAAATCATATAAAAACTCAAAAACGGAATCGCTTACCATATTCTCAGACTACAATCTAGACCAACGATTGAGATATCAATTGTTATTTTAATCAGTAAACTACTATAGTTAAACACCATGATATTTTCAAATGGGAATTCGCCTCTTGAACGACGTGTTATCAGAGCCGTCAGCTGCAGTGATTGTTGTGCTCATATGCAAGGCTATTATGGGCTGTGTGCGGGGTCAATCTTTTCGCTTGGGGTAAGGAAATCATTTATCGTATGATCAGACACTCCATGTGAATATTTATATGCTCATAGAGCGAGGAGTAGTGTCTGTCGTATCTGATATTTGGACATGGCTCAATATCTTCATCTTGACGATTCGAAGGCACTTCAATGCAAAATTGAAGCCAGAGCGAATAATCTATTCATCAAAACAGCGGAAAAGAGCTCCTTCCAAGTCATTAGGCTCTCCAAATCTGTCAACATAAGGAAACAGCCAATTATTCCCACTTTCCAGAAGAATCTAGAGGTCTGTGAAGTTTCGCAAGTCAATGTCCTCAGAGAGACGGATGATGTTTGTCAAATCTTCATTGTACGACACGATAGATGCTGGGCAAGGTTGAACATCGAGAGAGCACTATTTGAGCATTTCATTAACAGTTATGGAGTCTGCGAAGAGTTTTGGAAGTGTGTATTTGCGTTTGGGCTAAAGCAGAGAGAGAACGAGTTCGAATTTCCTAGATTAAGAAGCAGAATGAGGAAGACGTTGGACATAACTCATCCATATGAGCCCAAAGGTATATCTTGCACCTTTTAAACAAAATTGAGATGGATGAAAACTGAGATATTAGCTAAACAGATCTGATGTATGTGATTCGTCAGGTAGAGCTAAATGGGCGAGAAGGAACAAACCCTTGGTCTATTCGCCAGACAGCAGTTTATCATGGAAGGAAACCTGATGAACTTTCTTCACTACACATCTCGATCAAAAGCGCGCCCTCGATGCTCTTGATTATTACACCTTCCTCTAATGCAGAGATAAGAATTACAGCATATCTCGAAGAAAGAGCCGCTGACAAGCGACAGACATCGTTATGGAATTTGCATAGACTCTTAGTATCAGATAGTCTTTCGGGATGGCCGGACTATATGGCAAGCCTTGAAGCAAGACTGAGAGAACAAGTATGCTTTCCGTATATTCAAGCTTGATGACCCAATTCTGACAATAAATTACCACAAACAAACTTGATAATTTGCGCCACCGATGACATGGAAGAAGAATCTTCCTCAGCACACGGAATAGGGTTTGAATCACGGCAGGAATTGAAGATCTTAGAAGATTTTGTGCTTGACCTTTTGATGATACTTCGGACCAAAGTAGAAACCATTACTGGCCTTCGGGACCAATGCAAGGAATATACAAACGAATTTGGAAAACAGATGGAGCCTTGTGAGGATTCATAATAAGTCCACTAAATCACTTACTAATATCTTATCAAATAAGGGATATATTGATGACTAATACATATATGATATAATCTTATATTATAAAATTATATTATCATATAATTATATAATAATATCTCTTATCAAATTGATTTATAATAAAATAGAATAAAATAGAATCAGATGGAAGTATATAGAAAATCTCGCTAAATTAATTAATTATACTTTCTTTTTATTATCTAAAATGATTCTATAAGATACAATTTAAATCGATTTTATTTATAAGTATAGAATATATTGGAATTTTATTATAAACTATATAAACCTAGAATATTCTTTAAAGAAATTCTAGAAAAAGTAAGCAATTCATTTCAAATTAACCTAGTTCTTCTAAATTAACTTTAATTCAATTCTTATTCTATATATTCGATTTATCCCTATAGCTTAAACTGATTAGATCTTCCACTATCCTTATAATCCTTTTTATTATAAAAACTAACCTCCAAAAGATTATAAGCCCAACTAATCTAAACTAGCTTAAAAAGGGAATTAGCTTGATTTAAGGCTATATATCATATATATACCGTTATTGAGTTGTTGAATATCGAATTTTCAAATCAATTTAATCAAATTTATATCAAAAACTACTGCATATAGACCCTATAGCCTGCATCCCTGAAGCTAAACCTAATTGAGCGTATAAAATTAGGTCCCTAGATGATATATTTATACTATATTACTACCCATAGCGGGTAATATATCAATCTTTTTTATACCAAAGTGCCCTAGCTTATTTAGTCTTTATTTTATATCAATTAAAATAAAGATCTAATTTAAGAAATAGTTGATCTATTCAATTCTCAAGATTAAAATCGATTTTAAATCGATTTATTCATTTAATTTATTTAAGACCGAAACTAGCTATACATTTAGATTAGTATTTAACCAGCATAAAACCAATTAGTCTATAAAGGACTTAAAATGACTCCTGATATCAATTTTAAATCTAATCCTCTAAAAAACAAATCTAATTATATTGAATGAATTAACCGAGCTAAGCTCTTTCTTGAAATAAATAGCTTTATATCATATATCGACGATACAGAAGTTTCACCTAATAAAAGTTTATATATAAACAAATCAAAAAGACCTATTTCACCTAAATTAGCTATAAAATATAATAAAAGGCTTTTAGAATATCAGAGAAATGAAAGAAAAATACTAAAAACTATTAAATCCATAATTAGCTTCAAATTAGTTAAAAGATTTAAAAAAACTACAGTTAAAAATCTATAAGACTCTATTAATAAGATATTTAGAAAATCTTCCATTGAATTAATAAAAAAATACCTAAATAGGCTAATAGAATCTAATTATATTAGTTTAAAAGGAATAAATGATTATACTAATTCAATCCAATCATCGTATAATTACCTAAAATCAATGAATTTCGACATTCCGGACACCTTTATAATATAGTTTCTTTTTAGAGACCTACCTAACTCTTTCGACAGTTTTGCCTCTCGAAAATACAAAGAACTAGCTAAAAATACAGTTAATATTGATCTAGATAAACTCTTTTCTAAGCTAATATCCGAAAAGGTTAGAATACAATCTAATATCAACCTAAATACTAATAAAATAAGTTTTAATAAAATTCCCTATTACAAATATTGCTCTAAAAAGGAGTATTTAGAATTAAAATGCTTCATAAAATACCCTGAATTAAAGATTAATAAAAGGGATAATAAAAAGTAATTTAAATTAAATTTGAATAGAAATTTGAATAAAGATTTGAAAAAAGATTCGAATAAATTTATTTCTAGCAAGCAACTAATGGTTATAAACCATTATATAGGCTTAACTAATCAATCTCTTAAATCTAAATATAAATTTATATTAGATTTGAATACTACAGAGTATTATTTATTTAATAAGGAATAATTTATAAATTATAAGTTATTAAACAATCATTCCATTACTATAGCTAATAGGGAAAAGCTTTGTATTAATAATATAGAAGATATTCCTATTCTAATTAATAATAAATTAGAGGTGCTGTTACAAAAAATATATTATATTCCCAATATAGTCTCCAATCTTATCAGTTTGAATAAAATAGCCCAAAAAGGGTAGTCTAGCCATATTATTCCCCCTGGGAATAAGATTGATATTATTTATAAAAAGGCTAATATACAAATTATAGCTCCCTGACTAATTAATGCATATTACCTTAATTTTAAAATAGATTCTAAATGTTTTAAAAGTATCAATATCCTTGAAATAAAAAAAAATCAACTCAAGAATTGGATTTATTATTAAATAAAATCAATTTCAACCTAATCCATAAAAAATTAGATCATATAAATAAGAATTATATCATTAAATCCTTAAATATCCAATCAAATATAACTAAATCTGATTTAGATACATATAAATTATACAAATTCGATAAATTCCATTAGAAAATAAGCAAGGAATTTTTTGAAATCTTTGAAATAAGTTTTAAATTCGAAAAATTCAACCTAGATATAACTAAACCTTTTAGAACTATAAGAATTAAAAATAAAAAATACTTTTTAATATTTATCAATTGAACCACTAAAACTATTTAGATATATCCTATTAAATTCAAATTCCAGACCTATAATATTCTAATAAAGTTTTACAATCTAATTAGAAATCAATTTAATATTAATATTAAAATATTAAAATTAGATAATACTCTCGAATTCCTTTTAAATAAATAAACGGATTTTATCCGAAATCACGGAATTATATACAAATATATTAGCCTGTACGCTTACTCCCAGAATGGAATAGCCGAAATACTAAACAGATATATAGTTGAAAGATTAATCTGTATAACTAAAGAGAAAAAGATTCCATTCTATTTATAGCCATATCTAATTAAAGCCATTACTCATATCAAAAATAGAATATATAATAATTCTATTAATAATTCACCATTCGAATTAATATATAATAAGAAGCCCGATTTAAGCTACATTAGAATCCTAGACTCTCTTACTTATATTATTAATAATAAAAAGATTTGTAATAGAAAACTGAATTTTAAAGCTCGGAAAGGCATACTAGTAGGCTTTGATTCATCTAATAATTACTTAATCTATATTCCAGCCAATAAAAAAGTGATTAGCTTGAGAGATGTCGATATTCAAAAAAACCTTATATACTCTAATAAATATAAAAACCAGAATCTAAAGCTATTAAAAGAAAAAAACCTCAAATTTGAACCTATTCAGGATAATATAGAGAATAAAGATACTACTAGCACCAATAGGCATCAAGCTAATCCCGAAATAGATGAAAACAGTGAAAATAACAAAACAATCGATTATATAGAAATCGATCCCGGTGAGTTTACGCCCGGTGAACCTACACTTGATAAACTTAATATACAACAATTTAAACATATAAAAGGTCTAATTCCTGATAATAAAAGCCTTGATAAAAATGGAAAACATATAATTTCCTATTATGAACTTACTTTTTCCAAATATTTCAATTCAATCAATAAAAGGATAAATATCGAAATAAATCAACAAGATCTTCAATTAACTTTCAATACTAGATTTAAAAATAATAAAAAGATTATTATTAATAAGCCAAATTGTGTATTAATTGAATTTAAGATCTACAAAGAAACTATTAGCTCTTTAGAAAAGAAATACTAACTAAAAGCTATAAAATACGAAATAAACACCCTTAAATCCAATAAGATTTAGGATATTATTGATAATTCTAATAATAATAAAACCCTAAAAATTAGATGGGTATATAAAATAAAGAATTCAGATGAATTTATTGAATTCAAAACTAGATTCATCACTAAAGGATTCAAATAGCTATACGGATTAGATTATATTGATATACATGCATCAATAGTTAAATCGATGATATAAAAGCTCTTATTCATATTAGCTTTTCAAAATGATTAACTAATTTATAAAATCAATATAGTACTAGTGTTTGCATAAGGCAATATTGATATACTACTTTTATTAAGTTTACCAAAAGGATTTAATAAATTAAAGAATAAAGTTTTAAAACTAAATAAAGTTTTATATAATCTAAAACAGTTAGCTAGAATATAGTATCATACCCTAAAAGATATATTAAACAAATTAGACTTTATAAATCTAATCTCTAAAAAATACATTTTTATTAATAAAAATAAGAATATAATTTTAAGTGTATATATCGATGATATTATTATAATAACCTTAAATTAAGAGATTATTAATAAATTTATTAATAATCTAAAAAAACACTTCGATTTAAAAGATCTAGATTCTATAAAGAACTATCTAGGTATTCAAATTGAAAGAACTAGCAATACACTAAAGCTACACCAATCAGAGTACATTAAAAAGGTACTTGCTAAATTCAATATACTAAATTCCAATCCTGTTTCTATTTCAATGGATTTGAAAATAAAGCTAATTTATAATAAAAAAAAAGCTAATGATGATGATATTAAATTATATCAAAAAATTATAAACTTTTTATTATATTTAGCTCTCAGAATTAGATTAGATATAGTATTTTCTATATCTAGATTAACTAGTTTCTTATCCAATCCTAGCACAGAATATATTCAAGCCATTAAAAGAATACTAAGATACTTGAAAGGAACCATAAATAAGGGTATAAATTATACTAAAATTAAAAACCCTTATATTCAAGGATTCTGTAATACCGACTATAAAGAGAAGATTAATACATATAAATCCATTAGCGGATATATATTTATGTTAGGGAATGGGCCTATTAATTGGAAATCTAAACTATAGCCGGTAGTAGCTCTTTTTATAGTTGAATCTGAATTTATTGCTATAAACCTAGCTACTAAAAAGACTATTTATATTAAAAGGCTATTATTGGAATTTAATTTATATAAATAGAATAAATTTTCTTTATATACAAATAATCAGACCACACTAGCACTTACTAAAAACCCTATATTCTATGAAAGAAGCAAGTATATAGTAATCAGATTCTATTATATTAGGGATATTATTAAATTAGGGAATTTAGATCTAATTTATATATCTATTAATAAACAAAATGTTGGATAGACTTAGAAAGGTAGGGTTAGAATGGTATGGTATTATGTTGTCTGCCCTCTTCGTACGATGAGGGCATAGCTACGCTATATACATGTTCTACCCCACATACGCACTTCGTGCGGCGGTGAGGGGTTAGCACATGATCTGATTCACGTGTTCCAACACAGGATTAACTTTTTCTTTTTCGTACGAAGACAGTTCGTACGAATCAGACTGATATATGGAACTCGTGACAGGCAGCCACCTTGTCGCTTAGTCCAACCCTTGTCCCCATATTCACTCAAACGAGTGCCCAAACTTTTAATCCAAATCCATCAAAAACGCTGTACTAAACTCCATCAAAATCATCAAAAACTAAAGCTTTCCATCACGTACGTAGCCTCCGGCCATATCGGACGATATCCCTGGGTTCGGAACTATGCTAATCTGGTCGAAAATGTAGAAAATCCGAATTTAACCGATTGTCCGAAATGTATGTCTTACCCTTGCCGAGTAATCAGCCGATCGTACCAAGATTTACCCCACACATGCTGCTAGCATGGCATTGTACGAATCATGCTGAAACTTTCGTACGAATAGGGCTCTTCAACTGTACAACGCGGCAAATGCGGCGGCGGCGAATAATCAGAATCCTGTTCTTCTTATTGGTGGACAGGCCCTCGCTCAGTATTGTCATAATAATCTTCAACTCGCCCTTTTGGCAATGCCGGGAAACGACGTTGCGTACGTCCGCGGTCGAATTACGCCTGCCCAAGTTCGTACGATGAGATCTTCGTACATAAATGGCTTGTTAATACAAAGTCGGGGTATTCTTGTTGAGGATTCTTGTGGGGAATGTCGTCGGCGTGGTTTAACACCTTTTCCGGATTGTCGTCGTGTTCCTGGTCATTTCGGCAACAGCTGCGGAAATTGCAAGTGGAGAGATCACGGAATTCGGTGCGTACGATCCGATCGTCCGCGTGCTGGTCCTCCTGGCAGAGGCTGTCGCCCTCCGCCTCGTCCTCACGTTTCTCCCGATCGAAGTCCCACTCCTCCTCCGTCGGCCGATCCAGTCTCCTCTGGTGCTCGGAAAGGTCCTCTTTTGCTTGGTTCTGGTTCCGCTGAAGAGCCTCTTGTTGTCGATTGATTCGTACATTTTCTTTTGCCCTGTACGACGCTCTGGGTTCTTTTTCTTTTCTTATTAGAATTCAAGGAAATAGGTTGGAATTAGTGTGTTTGTTGCAAAATTCTTCGATAAAAATGTAAAATAAAGAAATGAAATATCAATTTAGTTCGTGTAAAAGTCTAATCGACTTTTGTACGATTTTCTCGTTTCACCCATCCCTCTACCCGTACAGTAAGAGTATTCGTATCAATAAACTTCTCGAGTGCCTTATTTGGGTTTGCCTTCGTCATCGCGTCTGCTAGATTGTCAAGGCTATTGATCCATCTGATTTCCGTCAATTCTCTTCGTTCGTACGCTTGACGAAGTGCCATAACATCGATCATTAGTCTCTTCTCTTTCGTTGTACCTAGCTTAACAAGACATTCGTACAGAGAGTACGAATCAGTACATAAGACGACCGGGATATCAGGAATGTTGAGTTGCGAGGTGATGATTTGTAGAGTAGATCGTATTGCAAGACCAATATCTACTCCTGCTACCATTGCATATATTTCAGATGCTAGTACGCTGCGAGTAACTCTCTTGCTTTTCGTACTACTGTAATGAATGATATTGCCCTTCAACTTGAATAAGTTTTCGTCTGATATCTCCTCATTTGCAAGAACAATGACAAAACCTATCTGGCTACTCAAATCCTTATTATTGGCAAAGGATCCATCAACAAAAATAAAGAGTTTCATACGGTCTGGTACGAGGGGAATAAAGGAGAGTCCTCGATCGAGATTTTTCATTTGCCAATCGAGTCTCTTGTTGAGCAATTTGATATCGTTATCCGATGGATCTTGATGCTGTGCAGCGACAGATAGATCATACGAGGCTTCTGGTTGACAAATTGTTGCAATGTACGCACCTCGAGCTCTCTGTTCACGATATTGCTCAGGATTAACAACTTTCGCAATTTTCTTTCCTTGGCCTTTTTGAGTAAGGATTAAACGGTCCTTTTCTTCTTGTCGTATGATAAAACCATTGAAGACTAGCGGCGAGTCGTACGTCAGATATTCACCTGGTTTTGCTTTGATATCTGCAATATTGAGCTCTCTATCTTCACATCTCAAAAACTCTTGAT
Organism: Botrytis squamosa; assembly: GCA_014898485.2. Lineage (NCBI taxonomy): Eukaryota > Fungi > Ascomycota > Leotiomycetes > Helotiales > Sclerotiniaceae > Botrytis > Botrytis squamosa. The sequence continues at coordinate 730,478 of RCTC02000009.1, forward strand.
CTGCCAAAACGAGCGTATCGTCTGTCTGCATTCCCACAAGTCCGAATCGTGTGCCCTTCGTATTTGTAACGAGTAAACAAGGATCGTATGAAGATGTTACCATATTGAGTTTTTCTTGATGGTGTTTCCAATAGGTTGCCCACCAATGAGTACCTGCTTCTGCAATACCGTACAATGGTTTCTTGACTATCATGATTGTACCACTTGGATATCTCTTTTGAAGCTCTTTTGGCAGCTTTGCCAAGACGATCCGATTTAAGTCTGTTTTTGATTGTACGTAGGCTTGCGTGACATCTCGTACCATTAGCTTAATGCCCATTTGTGCTAATGTTGGAGCTAGTGCTATAATGATTCTTTGACTTGATCTTTGGATTGTAGGTGCTTGAGTTAGAATTGACTCTTTGCCTTCATCATTGTACGCTTGTATGACTAGACGGGATTTTTCGTATGGAGTTTCTGTTGTACGCCCCTTAACTTCGTTCACAAGACGCGAATTGAACAATCTTCCGGTATGTACGAGGGGGTTATATTTAACGAATTCAAAGACATCTCTAGCAATGAGATTGTCAATCTCTTGAATTTGTGATGCCTCAAATGGTGCTCCCTCTGTAGTAATAATTCCTTTTGTACGAAGTTCTATTGCAAGTTTCAAGGCTTCTTGTTCTTTCTTCGTAACGAATACCTCCATTAAATCTTGATTGTCTCGTATTGCTGCAATAAGTTGTTCATACTCATCGTTGATTACATGAACGTTTTGAGGTGGTGATATTCGGGGAATCTCTACTCTGAGGACTGTACGTTGAGCAGGAGCTTGTTCGGGAACTTGTACGGAACTCTCCTCGTAGAATGGTTTTACCACTGTAGTACGGAAATCCGTTGGACCATGAGGAAGATCGACTGTGCAATTTTGATTAGTGATTGCAAGCAATCTATATGGTCCTGTCCAACCTTTTCTCTCTCTCCATACTCGTACTAAAGAATTGAGGGGTAGATTGAGTGTTTCGTATGTATCAGGACCATTCCGTGTAGCAAGTGCTTCTTGAGATGCTCGTTTTGCTTGAATTTCACGCACTTCTTTCATTGCAAGACGATATGTAGATATTCTTTTCAGAATAGATGGAGATGGTGGGTCGTATGATGTCATTCGAGGGTATGCTCCGTACACAAGAAGTGTAGGCACCAATCCATTCGGGCCAGCAGTATCATTCACTGCTTTCACTGCCATTTGGAGAATAGATTCTTTATCGAGTTTGTCGTCTTTGAGCTCCTCTTTGAATATATTGTACGCGCGGCGTATTGGGGCATGGTATCTCTCAACCTTCCCAATTGCATTGTGAGCTTCAACAGGAACTTCTCGAATATCAATTTGAAATGATCTTGCATTTTGTCTGAATTCGGCTGATGCAAAATTCGTACCGGCATCGTGAGAAATATGATCTGGCGGTCCCAAATATGTATCAATCCAGCATCTCCGAATAGCATTCCATATAGTTTTGGTAGACATATCTCGTATGAATACTGCAGCGTTGTACGCAGTAGCCTCATCAACAATATGTAAAACAGGGTTTCCATCAATATAAAATACATCAAGAATAATGGAATAGTTGAATTCAATATCATCTTTGATTGTGAATTTGAATCTTCCAGGGGATTTCGTATGAAGTTGACAATGCTTGCAAAATTTGTTGAGTCTTTCGATCGTATGAGTGTCAATGTCAGTATGTCCTGCTCGATTCAAAAGATCTGCCAGTTTTCGTACTGATGGGTGACCAAATCTGCGGTGTATTTGTCGGAGTTCTACCTCTGTCAAATGATTGTACGTGCTTGTTTCTTCCTTTTGATCTAATAGCATAAAAGGGTGTCCCCATTTCCGTACAATGGGAATGGTCTTGTTACCCTGTCTTAGAACATTTGCTATATTATCAAGTGTAACAAACAGACGATCCATGTCCTGCAGGCACATAAGGAATGGGGTGTTTGTTGGTACGATGAAAAACGTGACAATCCCGACTGGTGTTTTGACAGTAATGTCACCTTGCGATCGTACAGATCCTTTCCCAAACTTGATATTATGCTCAGCGCCGGTCGTACGTGAAATGCCTTTCTCTCTTTCTAATGCTTGTACTTGAAATTCTCCTGCTGTTGATACCCCTGATGCACCTGTATCTGGGATAATTCCTTGAAATATATTGGCTGAATATCGATCTTGAAAATGAAAAATCTCATTTGAGGCATTATCCTTCTTCTCGGTCTCGTATGATTGAATGAATTGGTCATTTGGCAGATAAGTATGTATCAAGGCTTGTCTTCCTAGAAGTTCTGCAACGTACGCTCCATTGACAGGACCTATTTCAGTGAAATATGTTTCGAATTGAGGCAACTGATTGTTTGAAGATCCATTTTGCAGACATTCAAGGTTGTCGTTCTCGTCTGATATCTCATTCTGCTCGTACTGAAGATCGGATTCACCCTCATATTGCAAAAGATATTGCTCGAATATTTCTTCATCCATTTCTTGTTCCATCATATACTGACTGAATTTCGCCTTTCTTTCTTCTTTCGGATGATTCGTTGACCAGCACCCTGGTTTCTTGCATACGAAACATTTCTGATTTGACATACGGTTTCTCCTGAATGAATTTGTTGAAGGAAGACGAGAGGGTATGAATCTGCCTCTTACACCTCGGGCTTGGTATTGTCCTCCTCGGTTTCTGTATGAGCCTCGACCACCGTACTTACGATCCGTCCAGTATGCTTCCGTATCGAGCAGGTTATTTCCTATTTGATCTGCAATATAAGTTTCCTTTGTTCTCATTCGCTCAGCTTGACCAATAGCATTTCGAAGATCAGCACAAAGACCTTCGTATGTGGCTGCAGGCCGTAACAATACAAAATTGCATTCAGGAACCTCACGACACGCATTTATAACCTGATCTCTTAGCATCAATTCCGATTGATATGAATCTACCAATCCATATTGCAACGTACGAAGAGTTTCGAAGAGCTTTTCCAGTTGTTCCGAAAATGTTTTATCGGGGTGTTTTCGTATGACCTGTGCAAATGTTGTATTGCGCCATTCAGTGAGATATTTCTGGCGTCTTTCCTCTGTTTCGAAGTGTGCTTTCATACGAGCGATCATCTCCCCGAATCTCAACCCTTGATTGCTGAGTCTATCAAAGTAAAATGATAGAGCAGCGCCTTGAAGCATTGTTGAGAAAGCTGATTCGTATTGCGTTTGATTGAGTCCGACTTTCCTACAGAGTTCATAGAACACTTGAAGTTTCTTTTCTAGAAAATCGTACTCTCCACCACTATATTTGAACTCGCTATCATTATATACCTTCATCAAGTCTGGCAGAAGGTTTCGTACATAGCCTGGGTTCTGTGGTTCGTCTTGTATTGGGCGATCGGGCAATGCGAATTGAGGAAAGGAAATAGGTGGGATTTGTCGTTCCCATGGATCTCGGAAGTCTGCTGTAGGTGATGTTCGAGCTTGAGTTACTTTCTTTGGTGAAATGAGGTCGTACATATTCGGATGTTCTGTTTTCAGTCGTTCCGCCTCTTCCAAAGTTTCTTTTGTACGTTCGTCTGGTTTATCTTTCAAAAGCAGCTCAGCAAGGGCTTTGGCATAACTAATGCTTCCTCTTGTTTGTCGTACTTGGAAACCATGAAGAATGAGTTGAATTCGTACGAGTTTGAGAGCTTCGCGATGTGCAAGTTTGAATGTGGCCTCCGTCCACCCCTGATACCACTCCTGAAATTCTTCCCACAAACGTTGCTCCTTGTATTGTCTGTACTGCGAATTGAGAATCCACATAGTGATATCACCATTCACTCGGATTTCTGTGAGATCTGCATCATCCGGTTTCAGCTGTCGTCCCCAAAGTACAGAATCCACTTCGTACGGAAGTGTTTCAGGAATTGGAAAAACCATCCTGAGTAGTGAGGTTCGATGTCGTTTGTATCGAATAGATTTGTCGTATGGCGTGTACGAGTGCGTGATGGACGCAGATAGAATCGATAAAAATCAAACTATCTTGAAGAAAACACAACTGTAATCAGGGATTTCTTCTTAGCATATAATTCGAAAGGATAGTCTGGAAAACGTAGTATTCTAGTTCTTCCATACAAACCGTACGTAAACTTAGTCTAGTGCGATCTTGTTCGTCTTTTCGAAAGATATCTCTTCTTATCCAGTTTAACCTAGCCGTTCTGTGATTGAGTCGTTCAATCACTGATCAGTGTTGGATAGACTTAGAAAGGTAGGGTTAGAATGGTATGGTATTATGTTGTCTGCCCTCTTCGTACGATGAGGGCATAGCTACGCTATATACATGTTCTACCCCACATACGCACTTCGTGCGGCGGTGAGGGGTTAGCACATGATCTGATTCACGTGTTCCAACACAAAAAGCTGATGGGCTTACTAAATTATTAGCTCGAATCAAATTGATTAAATTTACGAATCAGATCAATCTGAATTAAGATATATAATAGGATTGATTTAGTACATCTATTAAGGGGATGTATAAGGATTTATAATAAATCCACTAAATCACTTACTAATATTTTATCAAATAAGGAATATATTGATAATTAATATATATATAATATAATCTTATATTATAAAATCATATTATTATATAATTATATAATAGTATTTCTTATCAAATTGATTTATAATAGAATAGAATAAAATGAAACCAGATAGAAGTATACAGGAAATCTCGCTAAATTGATTGGTTATACTTTCTTTTTATTATCTAAAATGATTCTATAAGATACGATTTAAATCGATCTTATTTATAAGCATAGAATATACTGGAATTTCATTATAAACTATATAAACCTAGAATATTCTTTAAAGAAATTCTAGAAAAAGCAAGCAATTCATCTCAAATCAGCCTAGCTCTTCTAAATTGACTTCAATTCAACTCTTATTCTATATATTCGATTTATCCCTATAGCTTAAACTGACTAGATCTTCCACTATCCTTATAATCCTTCTTATTATAAGAGCTAACCTCCAAGAAGCCTGAAGATAGAGCATCTCATTACCTGGTCCTGAGAGAATTCGACGAGTATGTGAAGGATGCGGAGTCATATCTAGGTCGTGCGAAAGACTTGAAAGATCGAATACAGTCAACTGTAACTTTGGTATGTGCGGCAAGTCAAACATTAACTTTCGTAAAAATTAACCTACTGTAGCTATCGGATTTCTTAAATCACGAAGAGAACAAATCAATGCATCATTTGACTGTGAGTATTTATGACTATACATTTGAAAGCAGAGCTAATGAATCTATAGGAGAGAAGCACAAAAGATGCAGCAGCTGTCAAAATCTTGACCATAATCACTCTTGTCTACCTGCCCACTACAATTGTTGCCGTCAGTTATTCGAGCATCAGGTTCATTCAATATACTAATTCGTCTTAGAATTTCTTCTCCACCCAATTTGTGCAAACGAGCGATAACGGACACATGACAATAACAGAGAATTCTTGGATATTAGCAGCCATTTCGATACCTTTGACAGCTTTAACATAATTCTGTGGTGGGCTTGGGTTTACCTCACTGAGGTGAAGAAAGAGGTAATGATATCTGAGAAATCAAATTCTGGCCGTCAAGACAGCTTTCGGTCTTTCATATCTTCCAGGAGAAAAGGCTTGAGTAATTTTTCTACATCGAGGAACCGGCTTGGAAGGTTAGATGTCGAAGCAGGGGTTTTTCTCATGTGACAGATATAGCTACGCCACTATCTTTTGGGGACTCTGGTGCGGGAACTTGGTCAACTACAGCGACAACTATCAAGTCAGGCTAACCACATTTATCTCGCATTCGCTGACAGATACTGAGGTTATCTTTTGCAGATTATAAGGAGGGTTACATCGCATCATAGTATTGTAGCAATGCATATAACATATCCATGGCCATGTCTGAGTTGCGGCTCCTATTACTATCAGTGGTTGTCCTGAATTGCAAAATTGGCCCAAAGTAGCAGGAATGTTTCTGTATCGGGTCACTCATCTATGGACTAGAGACAACGACCTGTGTGATTCAATAAAAGCCCCGAAATACCCCACTTCTTTACCCCAGTTCTTGCAGATCATATCTAAGAAATGGCTTGTTTCCTCCACTGTTAGGTTGAAGTTATGCGCAGCTTACATCTCGCTGGTTGTATTTTACTGGCCACTTTCGTCAGACAAATGATGAACCCGTGTAATACAGTCATGTTATTTACGAGTCATTACTGATTGAATTTGATATTTGTCTAGACCGATTTCTTACACATTTCAAGGGAAGCAGATGCTAAGAAACAGCTTCTCAGAGCCCTGTCTCATTGGAAGAGGATTTCACATGCAAACGCTGCGCCTTCCCTTTAAATTTCCAATTTCTACTTCCAATGAACTCGACAGAAACCATATTAACAGTGATGGTTCCAACTTCCCACACGAGAGATTGAAATCTAAACAGAGGTGTGGAGGCTTAGGCGCTGATACTGTCTTTCAGGATCCATGATCACCACCCACATGCGATTGTGGTTTACAGCACCTTCCATTTTGGGACACCGTCTTAATCTTTCAAGGGTTTGGCTTACTACCCCCCAAAAAGGTATCAAAAAAATACTGTATCAATGCCAATGACATAAGGAGCCTGTGCTGGCGACCCAAAACGCGACCTTAGAGCCTCATGAGTGTTGTATGTGGAGGCTTACAACTTTGCCTTCCTCAGCTGTTTTCGACCGATTAAATGAAGTATTTAGTTTGCATAATGGAGGCTTGTGCCACTCAAAAGAACGCAATCGTGCCTTATAAGAAAGCACATGCGTTCATAGATAATCGCCACAATTCCGCATATCCCAATGGGACTTATTCAGCTTCTCAGCTGCAACATGAAGCTTTTTCGCCGCTCGGCAAGAGGTGAATCAGGCGCAAGAGATAAAAAATCTTTGCCAAATAGTGGAGATCAGCCTTCGGTAAGAAAGCTGAATTGTTCTTTGGTGGTCACCACTGACTAGCTCGCTGACACTACTTAGAGCAACACAAGTAATGCGACTATCAATCTCGAATCCCCTAATCCCCGAATATCCACAAATGGACGACCAGCTCCTGGCAGAAGAGAGCCAGGCGGACGTCAACTCGTCTCACTACAAGAAAAATTAAGTGGTAGTCGAAAGGAAGCTTCCCCGCAATCGGGTCAATTTTTCATTCCTATATGTCGCCAAGACTCGATACTCACCGTCGAGGCGATTGAAGAAGATATACTCAGATGTGACACCTCGATACCAATTAACACAGCAAGAGTTTATGCGCGGTGGGCGCGCGATAATGGAAGAAAACTATACGCGACCTTAGCCTACATGGAAAGGGGTGCGGATGTGTGTCACCTTGCGAGACAGAAGATTTCGGACAAGGATCTTCCTTTAAAGTATATTCGAGGTGCTCTCCACCCCGAAACAGAGACGCGAGAAAAAGGTGGTCTTTTCCTCAAAACAGGGATGCGAGTAAAGGATATTGATCATTGGAAGGATAAAGAGTTGGAAGAGTTCTTCAATACACAGTGGTGGATGATAGCACCTGTGTTCAAAGACAAAGCAGAACTTGAACTCACCACAAGGGAGGTTCTACCTTTCCTTCCTTTTGACGGCGAAGATGCAGATGAAATGAAGACCAAGCAGGGAGCGTACAGCGAGGTTTTCCCCGTGAATATTCATTCTTCTCATCATGAGTTTTGGAATAGCGATCACGTAAAGGTAAGACTGAGATTTGGTTATTGAAAACATGTACTAATGAGGTCTAGGCAAAGGAGCCATTAGTAGCCGTTAAAAAATTGTTTTCGACCGATGAGATAGAGTTTAAGAAGGAGCGTGATGTCCTGAAAACTCTGGGCAGTAAATCGCCACCACACCCACACCTGATTCGATTATTGGCTACTTATCGACAAAAGGAGAAATATCATCTCATATTCTTGGAGGTTAGTTCTTATAATAAGAAGGAATAGTATTATTATAAGGATAGTGGAAGATCTAGTCAGTTTAAGCTGTAGGGATAAATCGAATATATAGAAGAGTTGAATTGAAGTCAATTTAGAAGAGCTAGGCTGAGTTGAGATGAAATTGCTTGCTTTTTCTAGAATTTCTTTAAAGAATATTCTAGGTTTATATAGTTTATAATGAAATTCCAGTATATTCTATGCTTATAAATAAGATCGATTTAAATCGTATCTTATAGAATCATTTTAGATAATAAAAAGAAAGTATAACCAATCAATTTAGCGAGATTTCCTGTATACTTCTATCTGGTTTCATTTTATTCTATTCTATTATAAATCAATTTGATAAGAGATACTATTATATAACTATATGATAATATAATTTTATAATATAAGATTATATCATATATATGTATTAGTCATCAATATATCCCTTATTTGATAAGATATTAGTAAGTGATTTAGTGGACTTATTATGAATCCTTATACATTTTTTTAATAGGTGTACTAAATTAATTCTATTATATATCTTAATTTAGATTGATCTGATTCATAAATTCAATCAATTTGATTCGAGCTAATAGTTTAATAAATTTATCAGCTTTTTGTTTATTAGTAGATATATAAATTAGATTTAAATTTTTTGATTTAATAATATTTTTAATATAGTAAAATCTGATTGCTATATGCTTGCTTCTTTTGTGGAATATAGGGTTTTTAGTAAGTGCTAGTGCAGTCTGGTTATTTGTATATAGAGAAAATTTATTTTGCTTATATAGATTAAGCTTTAATAGTAGTTTTTTAATATAAACAGTTTTTTTAGCAATTAGATTTATAGTAATAAATTTAGATTTGGTTATAGAAAGAGCTATTATCGATTATAGTTTAGATTTCCAATTAATAGACTTATTCCCTAGTATAAATATATATTTACTAATGGATTTATATATATTGATTTTTTTTTATAATTAGTATTATAGAATCCTTGAATATAAGGGTTTTTAATTTTAATATAATTTGTACCCTTATTTATAGTTCCTTTTAAATATCTTAATACTCTTTTAGTAATTTAAATATATTCTATACTAGGATTAAACAAGAAACTAGTTAATCTAAATATGAAAAATACTATATCTAGTTTAATTCCGAGAGCTAAATATAATAAAAAGCTTATAATTTCTTGATATAATTTAATATTATTATTATTAGCTTTCCCTTTATTATGAATTAGCTTTATTTTCGGATCTATTGGAATAGAAACAGGATTAGAATTTAATATATTGAATCTAGTAAATATCTTTTTAATATATTCTAATTGGTATAGTTTTAGTATATTATTAGTTTTTTCAATTTGAATACCTAAATAGTTCTTTATAGAACCTAAATCTTTTAGATTGAAGTGTTTCTTTAGATTATTAATAAATTTATTAATAATCTCTTGATTTGGGACTATTATTGTAATATCGTCGATATATACATTTAGAATTACATTCTTATTTTTATTAATAAAAATGTATTTTTTAGAGATTAGATTTATAAAGCCTAATGTCACAGTGTGGATACACGTGACCGATAAGCGATAAGCTAGGCCCTGTTAGGCTAGCTTACAAGTGAAAACTCTGTATATCTTCAAGTTGGAAGATCCTGTATCGTAGCTCTTTGAGCTACGTCTTAGTCTACACCCTGTACCTACTGTTCCTAGCACCGTCGAATATAGATTCCTGATCCCGCCTGCCTGCCCCGTGACACTACGTAGCTCCGACCAATATCATCGCAATAGCGATGCCAGCTCCGCATCCGCCCAGTCACCCGGAGGATGCCTCTGAGCTCAGCATAGCTGTGGCAGAGGATCCTCAAGCCTGGTACCAGTACCTCCAATCGGCGGCCGCATACACTGCCGGATTGGAGGATGCCAACCTGTCTCTCGAACACGAGGTTCGAGAAGCGTCTGTTGAGAGACGTATTGAAGCCTCCCTGCGCGAGCAGATCGCCGCGCAGAACATCCGCCTACTCGATCGCCTCGCTGAATCCGTACCTGCTCCCGTCACACCTTCTGAAACAACACCTGCCGAACCTGTTCTCGAATCTCCTGATGTTACTATACCCGTCCTGTCCGCTACTGTCCGCCTAAGTGAGCGCATCCCCGATCCCAAAGAATTTGATGGTTCCCGATCCGATCTGCGAAGATTCGTCCAACAGATACATGCAAAGATGAGCTCGAACTCTGATCGTTTCCCTACTGCCTCCGCTCGCCTGACCTATACCGCTGGAAGACTCACTGGAAGAGCTTACGAACTGATCCTTCCCAAAATTATCCGCGGCATCCCGCAATTCACCGATTATAACCTGCTTTTGGAATACTTAGAGAACACTTTTGGGGATCCCGACCGCAAACAGAATGCCCAGAACCAATTGTACCTGCTCAAACAAAGACACCTCGATTTCAGTACCTACTTCGCCGAGTTCCAGAAGCTAGCTCTGGAAGGCGAGATACCTAATGACGCCCTGACCCCGCTGCTATTCCAAGGAATCTCCCGAGAACTACAAGATATGCTGCTTCACAACCCGCCCCCGTCCCACGATTTCCAGAAATATTCCACTCACCTGCAACAACTCGACAATCGGTTCCGTCAGCACCAGCAACAAATCTCTCGGAACCGTCCTACCGCTTCTGTCTCCGCTGGGAGAAGAACTCCCGCCCTGTCATCCGAATCTGCCCGTAATCCCGTAATCCAACCCTCGTATGCCAGCAAGGCAGCTCTTCCGCCCGTCCAGGGAGGAGATCCTATGGACCTCAGCTCCCAACGCCGTACTACTGGTAATGGTTTGTCCCGAAAGGAACGAGGAGAATGCTACCGCTGTGGCTCTGCCGGCCACTTGATTCGTGACTGCCCGCATCCTGATACCCGTCCTGTCCAGCTCAGAATTGGGACTTCCAGTCCCCCCAGATACAACCCCGCCCCGAGAAGCCCACCAAGGGGCAGAATATCCGTCCGATCCCCGCCTCGCTCCCCGCCACGATCACCGCCCCGCTCTCCGGCCAGCTCGTCCGGATCGGGAAACGGGACTCGCCTGGTCTAAATCGCCACCAGAGCGACCCTCTGCGTAAACTCCGCCTATCTGCTGCTGCTACCCAAGGATTGCCCTTGGAAGACGAATTGAATAATCGTACGGATCTAATAATCCTACCTATTACCCTACTCCTAGGGAGAGATACTCTCCCAATCTACGCCATAATGGATAGTGGTTGTGAAGGAACTGCCTTCACTAATCGAAGCTGGGTGCTGTCCCAGAAAATCCCCGAACACAAACTATCTGCTACCTTCGAAGTTATTGAATTCGATAGCAAAATTCTACCTGGAAACCGGATTACATCCTATATCCGTATTGGACTTAGAATCAATGACCACACCGAGAAGAGAGTCACCCTGTACGTGACTGAACTGGCCCATTACCCTGTGGTATTGGGCGTAGCCTGGTTTAAGAAGCACAACCCCCGTGTCGACTTTGCGACAAACTCCTTCCAATTCGATAGCGCGTATTGCTATGAATTCTGTAACACTCCGTCCCGCCCATCCCGAATAAAAGCCCTGCCTGACGTTCCCCCGAAAGCCCGGCCCGTACACCTGCCCGACCGCCCCGAAGGCCTCAAGGATCGAGACATAGCTGCGATCTCCCTGAAAGCCTGTTCCGCGTATGCCCGCCGGAAGTATGAAATGTTCCAGATCTCCGTTGGACAGATTGACGACATCCTGAATAAAAAGAAAGAGTTCGATCCGAATGATCTCCTGCCTGAATTCCGAAACTGAAAAGATGTATTTTCCCCACAGAACGCTGATAAGCTACCACCGCACCGACCATACGATCACGAAATCCGACTCCAAGAGGGAGCTGTACTACCCTTCGGAGCCCTGTATGCCATGTCCCGAACAGAACTCGAAGCCCTGAAAGGATGGCTGGAAGAGAACCTGAAGAAGGGGTTCATCCGTCCCAGCTCCTCGCCCGCCGCGTCCCCTGTACTGTTTGTCAAGAAAGCCGATGGAGGCCTCCGTTTCTGTGTTGACTACAGAGCCCTGAACAACCTGTCTGTCAAGGATCGGTATCCGCTACCGCTAACTAAAGAGTCCCTAAACAACTTAAAAGGGATGAAGTACTTTAATAAGATCAATATCATCTCCACCTTCAACAATATCAGAATAAGGGAAGGACAAGAGTATCTGACTGCGTTCCGTACCCGATTCGGCCTGTTCGAGTCCCTGGTTATGCCATTTGGGCTGACAGGGGCACCCGCTACGTTCCAGAGGTTCATCAACGACTCCCTGCGTGGATACCTGGATATATTCTGCACTGCATACCTGGACGATATATTGATATATAGTCGTACCCGAGAGGAACATGTTCGCCATGTTCAAAAAGTCCTGCAAGCACTGAGGGAAGCCGGCCTGTTCGCAAAGTTCGAAAAATGCGAATTCCTGAAATCTGAAACCACCTTTCTTGGCCTAATCGTAGGGAAGAATGGTATCCGGATGGATCCAGAGAAGATAAGGACCATCGTGAACTGGAAACCGCCCGACACCGTAACCGACGTACAAGCATTCGTCGGATTCGCGAACTTTTATCGACGATTCATCAAGGATTTCTCGAAGATAATCAGCCCGATGGTGAACCTGACCAAGAAGAATGTCCCGTTCCTGTGGAATACTGCCTGCCAAGATGCCTTCGGTCGACTAAAGAAAGCGTTCACCGAAGCCCCTGTTCTGGCCTCCTTCGATTGGGAAAAGGAGGTGATCCTGGAAACGGATGCATCGGATTATGTTTCTGCTGGGGTCCTCTCTCAATACGACGAGGAGGGGACCTTTAGACCTGTGGTGTTCTTTTCAAAGAAACACTCTGCCGCCGAGTGTAACTATGAGATCTACGATAAAGAACTCCTGGCCATTATTCGCTGCTTCGAAGAATGGCGTCCCGAACTGGAAGGCGCGTCGTCTCCAATCCAGGTGATCACGGATCACAAGAACCTGGAGTACTTTATGACGACGAAACTGTTAAACTGCCGACAAGCCTGTTGGTCTGAATTCCTGTCCCGATTTAACTTCCGAATCATCTATCGTCCCGGAAAGCTAGGTGCCAAACCTGATGCCCTGACCAGGAGGTCAGAGGATCTTCCTAAAAAAGGGGATGAATGTTTTTTGTATCAAAGCCGAGTTATTTTGAAGAAAGAAAATTTGGATCCTGATTTGTTCCCGATTGCTGATACTTTGAAAGGAGCCAAGATTGCCAAGAAAGTACGATTCGCTGTCACTATGTGAAGCTAGAGAAACTCCGATCCCGTCAACCTTCCCGATCCTGTTGCACCTGAACCTGAACTCCTGCCCGCTGTACCAGAACCTGATCCTGTAACACCCCTAGAGGACCGAGAAACCTTTCTAGATCTGCCTGCCGACCTGTTATCCCTGTTCCAAGAAGGCTACCAAGCCGACCCTGTCCCCGAATCCATCCTGAAATCCCTACGAGAGGGATCCCCGAAACACCCGAAAATCATTCTTGCTGAGTGTTCCGAAAACAACAGCTTGTTGTACTACCGAGGGAAGCTGTATGTTCCCGATCACGATCCCCTGAAAGCTCACCTGCTCTGCCTGTACCACGAGTCCCCTGCCACTGGTCACCCGCACCGTACCCGAACCTTCGAACTATTGTCCCGAGATTACTACTGGCCCGGCTACTACGATTATGTCACGCAGTGGGTCCGCAACTGCCATAGTTGCTACCGCGCTGCTCCAAATCGTAGAGGTCAGGAAGGAGTTCTCTGTCCGCTCCCGATTCTGCAAAGAGCCTGGCAAGATATCTCGATAGATTTCATCACGCACCTGCCCGAAAGTATTGACTTCGATGTCATTATGGTGGTAGTCGATTGTTTGACCAAGATGAAGTACTTTCTGCTTTGTTATGGTATTTGTAACTCTGAAGAAGTTGTCCGTTTGTTCTGAAAGAATATCTGGAAGCTTCACGGCTTGCCTTTGATGATCATTTCCGATCGTGGAGCTCAATTCGTATCCGAATTCTGGAAGCACATCTGCAAGCGCTTGGGAGTATCCGCCAGACTCTTCATCGCTTATCACCCTGAGACCGATGGACAGACCGAAAGAGCCAATGCGATGCTGGAGCAATACCTCAGATCGTATGTGACTTACCTGCAAGATGACTGGGCAGAGTGGCTCCCACTTGCCGAGTTCTCCGTCAACAATGCCTGGTCTGAGAGTACCCGAATGACTCCGTTCTTCTCCAATTACGGATTTCACCCCTGCCTGGGCTTTGAGCCATCCCCGTCCGAAAGCAACCGCCCTGCCGTGAGAGATGCTGAGGAATTTGTCTCCAAGATGGAAGCAATCTTCTCGCACTTGAAAACGGAATTGACCACCAGCTAAGCCCGATACTCGAAGAATACTGATTTTCGCTGTTCCCTTGCTCGCCAATACGCTTCCGGTGATCTGGTTTGGTTGAATACTAGAAATGTCAAAACTCTGTATTTGCAGAAGAAGCTTGATTGGAAGAATCTTGGGCTATTCAAGATTCTGAGCCCGATAGGCCTTTACGCCTATAAATTGGAACTGCTTGTTTCTATGAGGATTCACTTTGTTTTTTATATCAACTTGCTGTATCTTGTATATGATGATCCTGTCCCTGGGTAGTGTAACCCGCTGTTACCCTCTGTAGAAGTCGACGGCTTAGAGTATTTCGAAGCCGTTGAGATCCTGAACTTTTGCTGGGAAAGAAGAGGTCGTGGAGGACCTCGCCTGAAGTATACCGTCCGTTGGGTTGGCTACGATGAGCTAATTGAAGAATCTGCCAGCTACTTAAAAGGTGTGCAGGAACTGATTCGCAATTTTCATTGTAGATATTCTGATAAGTCTGGATCTGTTTGAATCGAATTGTTTGCCTATGAAATTGTGAACTGTGATTTGTTGTCTTGTTGGAATTCAGCCTGAAGGAAGGGGATAATGTTATAGTGTGGATACACGTGACCGATAAGTGATAAGCTAGGTTTTGTTAGGCTAGTTTACAAGTGAAAACTTTATATATCTTCAAGTTGGAAGATTCTGTATCGTAGCTTTTTGAGCTACGTCTTAGTCTATATCCTGTACCTACTGTTCCTAGCACCGTCGAATATAGATTCCTGATCCCGCCTGCCTGCCCCGTGACACCTAATTTGTTTAATATATCTTTTAAAATATAATACCATATTCTAGCTGACTGTTTTAGATTATATAAAATTTTATTTAGTTTTAAAACTTTATTCTTTAATTTATTAAATCCTTTTAATAGATTTAATAAGAGTAGTATATCGATATTACTTTATACAAATACTAGCATTATATCGATTTTATAAATTAGCTAATTATTTTGAAAAACTAATATAAATAAGAATTTCCATATTATTAATTTAACTATTAATACATATATATCAATATAATCTAATCCATATAATTATTCGAATTCTTTAATAACAAATCTAGCTTTGAATTCAATAAATTTATCTAAATCCTTTATTTTATATACCCATCTAGTTCTTAGAGTTTTATTATTATTAAGATTATTAATAATATCCCAAATCTTATTGGATTCAAGAATATTTATTTCGTATTCTATAGCTTTTAATTAGTATTCCTTTTCTAAAGAGCTAATAGCTTCTTTATAAATCTTAGGTTTAATTAATATACAATTTAGCTTATTAATAATAATCTTTTTATTATTTTTAAATCTAATATTAAAAGCTAATTGAAGATCTTATTAATCTATTTCGATATTCACCCTCTTATTAATTGAATTGAAATACCCGGAAAAAGCAAATCCATAATAGAAAATCACATATTTTCTATCTTTATCAAGGTTTTTATTATCAGGAATTATCACGGAGGTAATAGCTATATCTAATGGTCACTTTGATCTGGGAATAGGTATGTAGAGTGATAATAAACTAGATTGACTTGAGGTATGATCCTAATGAGCATACCTGCTTTATATACCCTGATCAGGCGAGGTACTCGCCTAATTAGGTATATAGGGCACACAAATGAAATGAATGAAATAGTGTTAGTAATCATAGAAGTGAATACTCCGAAGGAGTACCGGGATTAGTGCCTGTAAGGTTACACTATACGGTGAATTCCGTGACAGGAATTAAATCTCTTATACACTTAGATTACCATATATTAAATTCATCAAACATAGATTCACCAAACATAGGCTTATTAGAATCAATCTTTATACAATCGATTGTTTCGTCACTTTCACTATTTTCGTTTATTTTGGGATTAGCTTAATACCTATTAATACTAATAATATCTTCATCCTCTATATTATTCTAAATAAATTCAAATTCGAGATCTTCTTTTTTCAATAACTTTAAATCCTGATTTTTATATTCATTAGAATATATAAGGTCTTCTTGAATATCGATATTTTTTAAACTAATTACTCTCTTATTAACCAGAATATAAACCAAATAATTATTAAACAAATCAAAGCCTACTAATATACCTTTCCAAACTTTAGAATCTAGTTTTTTATTGCGAATCTTTTTATTATTAATAATATAAATAAAAAAGCCTAGAATTCTAATATAACTTAAATCGGGCTTTTTATTATATATTAATTCGAATAATGAATTATTAATAAAACTATTATATATTTTATTTTTAATATAAATAATAACTTTAACTAAATATAGCTATAAATAGAGTAAAATCTCTTTCTCTTTAGTTATACAGATTAGTTTTTCGATTATATATTTGTTTAGTATTTTGGTTATTCTATTCTAAAAGTAAATGTACAAACTAATATATTCACATATAATCCCATAATTTCGAATAAAATCTATTTATTTATTCAAAAGGAATTTGAGAGTATTATTTAATCTTAATATTTAATATTAATATTAAACTAATTCTAATTAAATTATAAAACTTTATTAGAATATTATAAACCTAAAATTTGAATTTAATAAGATATATTTAAATAGCTTTAATAGTCTAATCAATAAATATTAGAAAATATTTTTCACCTTTAATCTTTATAGTTCTAAAGATCCAGTTATATCTAAACTGAATTTTCGAATTTAGAACTTATTTTAAGGATTTTAGAGAATTTTTTACTTATTTTCTAATAAAATTTACTGAATTTATATAATTCACATACATCTAAATCAGATTTAGCTATATTTAATTAGATATTCAAGAATTTAATAATATAATTCTTATTATATAATCTAATCTTTTATAAATTAAATTGAGATCGATTTTATTTAATAATAAATTCAACTTTTGAATTGATTCCTCTTCCATTTCAAGAATATTAATGCTTTTAAAACATTTAGAATCTATTTTAAAATTAAGGTAATATATATCAATTAACCAAAAAGCTATAGTTTATATATTAACCTCTTTATAAATAATATCAATCTTATTCTTAAAGGGAACAATATAGCTAAACCACCCTTTTTAAGCTATTTTATTCAAACTAATAAGATTAAAGGCTATATCAGGAATATAATACACCTCCTGTAACAGTACCTCTGATTTATTATTAATTAGAATAGAAATATTTTTTATATTATTAATACAAAGCTTTTCCCTATTAGCTATAGTGATGGAATGATTGTTTAATAATTTATAATTTATAAACTATTTCTTATTGGGTGAATAATATTCTGTAGTACTCGAATCTAATATAAATTTATATTTAGATCTAAGAAATTGATTAACTAAGCCTATATAATGGTTTACAGCTATTAATTGCTTATTAGAAATAGGTTTATTCGAATCTTTCTTTAAATCTTTATTCAAATTTCTATTCAGATTCAATTTAAATTGCTTCTTATTATCCCCTTTATTAATCTTTAATTCAGAATATTTTATAAAGCACTTCGACTCTAAATATCTCTTTTTAAAACAATATTTATAATAAAAAGTTTTATTAAAACTTATTTTATTAGTATTTAAATTAATATTAAATCGTATTCTAACCTCTTCAGATATTAGCTCGAAAAAGAATTTATTCAAATCAATATTAACTATATTTTTAGCTAATTCTTTATATTTTCAAAAAGCAAAATTATCGAAAGAGTTAAATAGACTTCTAAAAAGAAACCATACTATAAAAACATCTGGAATATCGAAATTTATTGATTTTAGATAATTATATAATAATTAGATTAAATTAATATAATCATCCATTCCTTCTAAGCTAGTATAATTAAATTCTATTAGCCTATTTAGATATCTTCCCATTAATTTAATAGAAAACTCTTCAAACATTTTATTAATAGAATCCTATAGACTTTTAACTATAATTTCCTTAAATCTTTCAACTAATTCGAAACTAATTATAGATTTAATAGTTTTTAATACCTTTTTTTTGTTTCTCTAATATTCTGAAAGTCTTTTATTGTATTTTATAGCTAATTCAGGTGAAATAGGCCTTCCTGATTTGTCTATATATAGACTTTTATTAAATAGAACTTCTGTACCATCGATATATAATATAAAGCTATTTATTTCAAGAAAGAGTTTAGCTCAATTAATCCATTCAATATAATTAGATTTGCCTTTTAGAAAATCAGATTTAAAATTAATACCAGAAACCATTTTAAGTCCTTTATAAACTAATTGATCTTATACTAATTAAATACTAATCTAAATATATAGCTAATTTCAATCTTAAATAAATTAAATAAATAAATCAATTTAAAATCGATTTTAATCTTGAGGATCGAATAGACCAACTACTTCTTAAATTAGATCTTTATTTTAATTAATATAAAATAAAGATTAAATAAACTAAGGTACCTTAGTATAAAGAAGATTAATATATCACCCACTATAGATAATAATATAATATAAATATATTATCTAGAAACCTAATTTTATACACTCAATTAAATTTAGTTTTAGGGATATAGACTACAGAATCTATATACAATAGTTTTCAATATAAATTCGATTGAATTAATTCGAAAATTCGATATTCAACAGCTCAATAACAATATATATATAATATATAGTCTTAAATCAAACTAATTCCCTTTTTAAACTAGTTTAAATTAGTTGGGCTTATAACCTCTTAAAGGTTAGCTTTTATAATAAAAAGGATTATAAGGATAGTAAAAGATTTAATCAATTTAAACTATAAGAATAAATCGAATATATAAAATAAAAGTTGAATTGAAGTCAATTTAGAAAAGCTAGACTGATTTGAAATGAATTGCTTGCTTTTTCTAGAATTTCTTTAAAGAATATTCTAGGTTTATATAGTTTATAATAAAATTTCAGTATATTCTATACTTATAAATAAGATTGATTTAAATCGTATCTTATAGAATCATTTTAAATAATAAAAAGAAAGTACAATTAATTAATTTAGCGAGATTTCCTGTATACTTCCATCTGGTTCTATTTCATTTTATTTTATTATAAATTAATTTGATAAGAGATACTATTATATAATTATATAATAATATGATTTTATAATATAAAATTATATTATATGTGTATTAGTTATCAATATATCCCTTATTTAATAAGATATTAGTAAGTGATTTAGTGGACTTATTATGAATCCTCACACATATTTCCATATGCAGAGAGTAACTTAAGATCTTATTGGGACCAACGCTCACTTCCGGAATTTGATAACGGAACAGTTATGTGGGCATTGACACAAATGTATGGGCTCTCCGATGCATTGTTACGATTGCATGTGTTTGAAGTTACATTTCCACTGAACGTTGGCGGTGCGGCAAATGTCCGTGTGCAAACGGAAGATGACGGTCAAATAAGCGTACGTGCAGGCGAAGAAATGTTCGGTCGTCATGGCGATATTAAGCCGGAAAATATATTATATTTTTCGGAAGGTCCTGAAGCAACAGATCCACGAGGTGTTCTAAAGCTGGCCGATTTTGGCCTCGGGAGATTTCATGGCAGAGATTCAAAATCAGGAATAAGACCTTCTGGGATACTCTCATCCCCAACCTATGAGCCTCCTGAATGTAAGCTTCGCCGCCCGGTGTCTCGAGCTTATGATATCTGGAGTTGTGGATGTGTGTGGCTCGAATTCATAACATGGCTTTTGAAAGGTAGTGCTGGCATAGACGAATTTGCGGATTGGAGAGGTAATAGTGCAGGACTCAGTGACATTAACGATGACAATTTCTTTACCATCCCACGAAAATCAAATAGTTCTTCGGAAGCTACCATCCGAGCCGGAGTCATACTATGGGTTGAGCAATTGCATCAGCACGAGAGATGCTCGCAGCTTATCCACGATCTATTGAAATTGATTATGGATGACCTTCTACTCATTGACGCTGATGAGCGTATTAAAGCTAGCGTGTTCCATCAAAAGATGAAGAAATTATATCGAATGGCGAAAGGAGATCCGGACTATATGTTAAAGTCAGTACCTTTATCAGCAGAAGATTCGAAAGCGACACTTCTTGAAATACCGCGACATGAGGGATCCGGATCTCGCATGACCTCCAGCGACCAAACAAGTGCAAATATCTCGCGGAACGCCAGTGTATCTCGCAATTCCAGAGACTTAAGCCCGAAATCCAAAAAGACTGTAACTTGGCCGGCAGATCTCACCAAGGGGTGATGTGGAAAAAAATTCATTGAACCAAACCTCTTTGCCTAGAGCACAGGGCACAACAAGCTCTAGCCGTTTGCACTACAATTTGAAACCGACAAATTCTAGAATCTTAAGCACTGGAAGTTTAATCTTCATTTTGTTAGTCTAAAGATGCATGCATTGGATTAGGAAGAGAGGTATGACCCCCTTATTACTTATCGTTCTACATACGAACTTTTCTAACCTTTTTTTTTCTTGAAATAGGGTTATTGCAAATTTTTGAATGACAACACTCCGAATTGTATCGAAACAAAGGAAATAATTTCAGTACATGTGTTTTTCTCCACCATTGTCGACTTATGTTACGGCGTCAGGAATACCAGGAAACTTGAGCCAAGGCGTTTTCATATTTTTTGAGCTGTTGTTGTAAAGAAATCCTAGATAACACAAACCAAGAAAGAAGCCACCGTAATCCTTCTACGCTAACAGGGGACTAAGGCGAGAAACAGCCGAGACTAAAGCACAGAGGAAAGCACGGTTGCGAGCAATATATTTTTAGAGAAATCATGTTGTGTCAGGCTTAGCTGTCCAGGAAATATCTAGCAATAGCAATCTAAACCTCTTACAAATGCAGTGATACAAGCCTAGATAACCCTACGAACGTGTGTATCAAGTCCGGAAAAGTATTCAATTTCATGCCAAGCCCCCGCCAAGTTGACATCCACTTTACTACAGCTGAACTCAAGAGACATGCGAACTCCATGGTAGATTCCGCTTTGTTGTTGTTATTTGCGAATATCAGACTACCACGGAAACATGTCCATCCAAATACAAATCTCCGTTCGTGTACCGAAAGGATATCATCCAGAAACCTTGAGACTACCAGGTCTTGTGAAGCAGCGCAAAACTATGATAGGAAAAAAAAGCATCAAACTTCCCAACTCTACGAGGAAGAACGAAAACGAATACACTTTATATCGGCTCGACCTCCTCAAAATAGCAATAGCAGAGCAATGAGGTCCAATTAGCACATCTGGCGTGCTTCAGCGTATACTGCGCGATCTGCATCTATTTCCTTCCTTTTGAGGCTCAAGTACATCCGCTAGGTAGGTACGTGGTGAGATTAAGAGTTAAAGTCCAACTTATTACTAGCCTTACAAATTCGAGCCAAAATGAAGGAAAGATTAAGCCTTAATATCCACTATCAGCTATAGAAGCTGGGTAGAAACTGAGCAGGCAGTAATCGGTAGCAAAAAATGAATTGGGTAATCTGCATCTACTATAGCTATACACACCCTAATTACTATCATATTCCCGAAGTAGATCTCCCCTTCATAAACTCGACAAATTCCGTATCTAGTTGAAGTCAGGTTAGCACATATCCCACTCTCTATAAATTCTTGGCCGCATAGAACTGTTGAGATACTTACAACTAATTTTATCCTCCGCATCTACCGACTTCATTATAACGTTGTCAATCTCTGCATCACTAATTGTTTCTCCCAGATTTCCCAAAACTTGTCTCAGTTGCGCTGCAGTGATTGACCCTTTCAAAGAGTGATCATGTTCCTTCCACGTAGATTTCCACTCTTCCTCTGGATCTTCTGCGCTCGAAACGGGAATCGCAGCCGACTCTGCTTTCAAATCATCTTCAATAGGCTTTGGATCATCAGGCTTTTGCCTCGTTCGGCCTGTCATCATGGCAATGAATTCTGCATGCATTTAGTAGATGTCCCCATATTCCTGCAAGGTATCATACCATCAAAATTTATAGTACCATCGCCATCGAGGTCAACTTCCTTAATGATTTGTGCAAGTTCTTCTTCGCTTGGATTTTGTCCAGACTGTTTCATCACACGGCCAAATTCCTCTACCGTAATGTTCCCTGCAAAAACCAATCAGCCCTGAAAACACTGTAGGTAGTCTAACACAACCTACCTCCTTTATCCGTGTCCTATTGGTCATATCAGTATGAAAGTTCACAACACCAGTGCATCTTCGCGGGTAAACACGTACATATGCATCGAATGCTTCTTTGAGAATAGCAACTTCTTCATCTGACAGTGGTTTGGCCTAATTATACTAAATCAGCAGGAAAAGCGAACACATGTTATTTCTACACACCATAATGATAGAAATTTCGGCAGATTTAGAAAAACAATAAAAGAGATGAACAGTTCTTCGAATGAGAAGCTATCTCGCGGAACTCATCGCATCTTAAAGTGGGATGAGGATATCCACAGACTGCCCCTGTGTCGATCATACCCACGTGATAGTATGATCATCGGCATAGATCGTTTCAGCAAGGACAGTCGTTTGATATCGCTGGATTCTAGCATCATCGTCTGATACAATATATCATTCCCTGCAATTGATCCAGTCAACGCCTACATACATCTATGCTACGAGTAAGAAATCAGACCATGAAGCGAATGCAATGCCGGTACGTGATGTAAGCAATTAATTAGATGAAACTCTCGCTGACCATACTACGGCCCATCAACTGAAGATTTGCCTTTGTTTTCATCTGTTAAAAGACTGAAATCGTCCGCGACGTTCAAATCATAAGATATCGCAGAGGTGTAAGTATGATACCATTTGTTGCCTCACGTGACATCCCCGCAATATGTCCACTCATCCGTCAATACCCGTCCGAGCAAGAGCGACGAGGAAAACAACACCCTCAGCCACCAAGTGAAAGCCTTCTGCATTTCCTACAACATAACAAACCCTAAGAAACCCCAGGTAGCTCATGGTTTACAAAAACCAGACCAGAAAACCAAGCATGTAATGGTCAACAAGTTCTCTTTTCCCTTCAGAATTCAATACAATCCGGTTCCCAGAATTGATGAGCAACGTAAATGTGATAAAGCACACCACTAATTTCAGGATAAACCAATACATGGATCTCATAGACCGGAATTTGTGATCGCCAAGTTGAACTCAATCAACAAATTTTTTGGTATTCATCTAATTCATCAATCTAAACAAACTTGCTGTCCTTGCTTACATACAAGTCAACATACTCATCCACTGCCATTGCCTCAAGTCTCTTAGAATCATTGCCCAAGTCAACCAACTCCTTGACCTTAGCTTCACTGAAATGTGGTCCCAAATGTCTCTTGTATTTGGCCAAAATTTCTGGTTTGGCTTCTTCTCTTCTCAATCTGTGACCCAACGGAGCATCAACGACAACCTCTTCCAAGACTTGTCCATCGTTCAATGTGACGGTCAAAGCATTTGGAATGGTTCGCATGTTCTCATTGTGATAATCCTTGGTGAATTGTGGATCTTCGACACAAGCAATCTTTTGTCTGAGTGATTCAACCAAAGGAGAAGTAGCAGCCTCTCCGCCATCAGTATAATCTGTAGCTTCAAGACGTCCAAAAACGAGCATGACTGCAGTCATGTATTGGATGCAGTGATCACGATCGGCAAAGTTGTCCATAGGCTTGAATTGTTTGTCGATGATACGAACGCAAGCTTCGTGTGTTCGGCAGGTGATCTCCTTGATATCAGCGGCAGACTTTCCTTGGTCTACCATTTGTTGACGGATACGTTTTGCGGCTTCAATGGCGGTTTGAGAGTGGAACTCAGCTGAAAAAGATTAGATGACAAACTATAATAGAATGTGTGGATGACATACCTGGATAAGACACCTTGAATAAAACGTTCTCCATGACATAGCTGCCATATGGACGTTGGAATTCAAACTTGTTACCCTTGAAGAGAACATCGTAGAAACCCCAGACTGGAGCAGACAAAACTGTAGGAACACCAGGCTCGCCCTTCATGACCTTCAAGACTAAGTTTACGGCACGTTGGCAAGCATCACCAGCAGCCCATGACTTTCTTGACATGGTGTTTGGAGAGTGTCTGTATGTTCTTAAACTCTGTCCATCAACCCAAGCTTGTGAAACTGCATCTGCAGTTTGCTTCTCGCTCAATCCCAACAATTTAGAAACTACAGCGGCACTAGCAACCTTGACAAGTACAACATGGTCCAAACCGACCTTGTTGTAAGAGTTCAAGAGTGCCAGACAACCTTGAATCTCATGTGCCTTAATCATAGCTTCCAAAACCTCTTTAATAGTTATGACCTTGCCATTGCCGAGATTTCCACCAGCTCTATTTGTTCGCGAAATCCAATCTGCCACTGCGAGAATTGCACCCAAGTTGTCCGAAGGATGACCCCATTCTGCAGCCAACCAGCAATCATTGTAATCGAGCCATCTGATCATGGCACCAATATTGAATGCACCATTTACAGGATCGAGCTGAAATGGTGTACCTGGGACCTTTGTGCCATTAGGAACAATAGTTCCTTCAACGATTGGACCCAACAATTTTGTACATTCCTTGAATCGTAAACCTTCGAGACCGCAGCCTAGAGTGTCGAGGAAAACAAATCGAGCTGTGTCGAACTGTCAAAATCAATTAGCGGGGTAATCAATATTGTTGTTCTTTGGCAAAACTCACAGCAAGATCAGATTCAATTGGGGTGTTATGAACATAGCTGGCGATATCCTTAATCTCAGGATCGTACTCTCGAGCTTGGGGTGGTGGCGGGGCCCCAGATTGCAAAGGAGACATGGTGGAGAATTGTTTGAGCGATGGTGTTGTTCTTGTTGAAGCTCCGAAGTTTGCACGACTTCGCAGAGAAAGTGGGATTCTGAAGTTTCGTGATTGGGCTGGTAGTCGAAGAGTTCTGGATGCCGTACGAACACTACGATTAATTGTCGACATTGTTTTCTCTCTTTGCTTTTCTATCAATCAATGAGGACAAATAAACTTTTCACATCAAGAAACCAAAAGGCACAAGAATTTAGTTTGGAAATAATGAGATTGTTGGATTGCTCTTTACCCGTACTGTACCTAGGCATTACCGCATTCCACGGGTCTTTGACCATACCACCTTCCCCACGGATCTACAAAATCCTTCTCACTTGCCTCGGTTAAGACCGGTTTATCTCACGGCATCGGAGTTAGAAACCACTCGATATGTGATTGATTTGGTAAATACCAAGAACGAAATGGAAAATCAATATATGTATGTATGCATGTATGTAATAGTTTGTTGTCCTATCGTACAGTCTGTACCGTAAAAACTCGACAAACTGAGATCCTATTTAACCGTATTTAGCCTAGCATATTGCCGATCTCCCCAGCCGGACTTATTGAAATCCGACATTTTTTCCATTTTTTCTAATTATTCACATATTCAAAGTACATGAATTATTTTTCGAAATTAGAAATTAGAAATTTTTTTGATTTTGATTTTTTATTATTATTAATTATTAATAAGATCTTTAATTTGAAAGCAAAATATTGATTATTAATTTAATAATAATTTATTAAAGTTTTTTAAAAAAATGTTTTTTGCTTACAAATTGATTTAGTTTATGGGGTGAGGTGTTTCTATTAGGCTAAATGCGGTTAAGTAGGATTTTAGTTTGTCGAGTTTTTACGGTAGGTTATTGATTCAGTTCTCAATTGTCATTAACCCCTTTCGCTACCGGCGCTATCAATTACCCGGGTAAGGAATCTCAATGTTTTCACCAACGAAACCACACGAGACTAAAAATAAAGTACCCTCGTTCCCTTCAAGAAAAGATTCATATTTCCTTTACTGTTTTCCATATCACTTATAGAATCCGCTAAGTGCTCTCATCGGTAACCTCTCATCTTGATCCTTCTTTTTGGCATGCAACGTTTGTCCATCAGGTTCTAGGTACGAATCTCCCCATCGGACTGCAGGTTTGAGAAGTCAGCAAGTAATTCTTTCATTGGAAAACCGATCCCAGAGGTTCTCTGAAGAAGCCGAAGGATAAAGCATCCCCTTGGAAATTTCACAAGTATCATAGTAAAACATGATAAAGCAGCGATTAGGCGATGAGTTTGGGGGAAACATACCAAATAATTGTTCTCCAAAGTTTATATCCCTCAACGCTCTAACAGTGATGCGTAATTTCCCTGCCCAGACTTCCGAGCGAAATTCAACATTTGATGTTTGACTCGTGCCTTTATTAATCACCCTCGTCCATCCACCTTTGTGGCCAGTAATCAGCGTTGCGATCGGTTCTGTATTGGTGTCAATGGTCTTCTTCACCACAACATCCGGGTCAATCTCTAGAACTTTCCCAGACTTGTCGACGGCAGGTGGTGCATGAAAGTCGACAGAGAATGTAGAAGGACATTTGAAATCACTCTCGGCACCAAGTGGGATGAATTCTCCAAGGACTTCCGAAATGATATGACCTCTTGGGACATTTTGTAAAATCCTGACTCCGCGGTCAACAGAGTCAGCCACTTTGGACGTCGATTCGGAATGATATTCTTTGATCTCTACCAAGATTCGATTAAAAACATCGATCGTCTTGCAGCGACAGATTGACTCCTTTTCGGGTGCTTTTGCTGCATCTGATTCTTCTGAATCTTCTGAATTTTCTGAATCTTCTGGCTCTTCCTGTACTTTTTCTTCTACTACTTCCAAAGGCCCCGTTCGGAGACCACAAGCAACACATAACGGATAGTTCTTCCCCCATTCTCGACATGGATGCTGAATATCCGCAGGTGGATACTCCCAGCTCGGTGGCCATGTTGACGGGGGATCATATTGTTTAAAAATCTCTCTGTTAAATACGTTGGCTTTCAGATTTTGAAAGCGGAGTGGAACCACACGGTTTTTTGCAGGTCCCAACTTTTCTACGTTTTCTTTCGGGGTTTTGAATGGAAGCTTGAAGACACCCTGATGTACAGATTCGAATTCGCCAGGAAGGGGCGTGAACAGACAAGGATAAACTGTTCCATCCCCTCCAAGGCACACTTCAAACGGATCTCTGATCGATGGATCCAGCTGAAGATTCAAATTTGCTGGCCGCACATCGCCCTCAAACATGAACAAACCGCTGCGAGCAAAAACCTTCATATATGGAATATGTCGTGCGATAGCAAAGCCTCTGATGCTAAAATGTTCCAACTGGAGCTTCAATAGGAACTCGTCCCATCTAGTAGTCTGTGAGTACCCCTCTTGACCCTGCTTGGCGAAAGTTCCATCAGGCAATTCTCCATAAGTCAATGCGGTGCGGAAATTCTGTGAAAGCATGAGAACGCAAGCACTATCAATGCCTATCCCTCTCGCATGGTCTTCTGGGTTTTGAGCCAAGAATAGAAATCGCAAGTATACCCCAGCAAGATCGTCAAACAACCCTTCATAAGGATCATACGTATCGGAATTGATCAACGTAGGGTGCAAGAAGTGATATTGAAGATCCGCATAAATCTTCTCAAACAATGCCGTAGTATGGATTTTATTCCTCTCGCGCTCGAAATTCGTCGTCATCGATTGCGATACTGGAACCTTCTTCCCCCGATTTTCCAAAAAAGTTCGTCGTCTCATTGCGGCTTGGACGATAGCATCATCTTCATGTTTTCTCTTCCACCCACGGTTTTCTTCCATAACCTTCTCTTGATGTTTCTCTGCCAACTTCTTCTTACGACTTGCAAATTTCCCTTTTAGCTTTTTGATTCTATTCTCATGCTGGACTTTCTTCTGCTCGCTATAAGCGATTCTTGCAGCAGGTTCCATAAATCTTACTTTTTCCGCCTCTATTTCTTTCTCTCTCTCTCCCTTCTTCTCTCTCGCCAACCTTTCCGCCGGATTAAGCTCCTTCGCCCGTCTTCTAGGCGGTCGAGATGAAGATCTCGAGCGTGATCTCGAGCGCGATTCAGAAGAAAGCCGTGAATCGCGTCGCGGACGGGGCTGTCGTCCCCTCGGCTTTGCCCATGGGGCCCAACCGAACCAATTAGCCATTACGAGATAATTACGTCGTGGAGTTTCCTGAAACCGAGTAGATGATGGAAAGGTTCAATAGATGTATCAATAGTAAAACCAAGCTATAGCTATCACACTCAACATATCTTCCTTTCACCATCTGTCTATCCACGAAACCATATAATAAATCTAAATTCTTTGTGCGGGATCTAACACAAGATAACTTACACATGGTATGAAAGAAAATCCCCGCATGCGGTTACAATCGAATTCAAGAACAAACAAACAAACAAATAATCAAAGAATAAGAGTTTATTCTTTTCCTCGAGAGAGTTTCTTTGAATACATAGAAATGAGGAATTTGAGCCGTGAACAGTACGGTTTCCTTACGACAAGGAGTCCAGTCCAGGTAGCATTAACCCCTGACACTAACTACCTACCTAGACTTGCGGATTTTGAAGGCAGTTGGCATGACCTATTAGTATATATATAGGAATCCTACCATAACACCATCAACATCCTCACCTATGTTCAAATCCCCAAATCTCTAAATCCCCAAATCCCCAACCACATTCCACACCACAACTTCCCACCAATCTCCTTTCCTTTCCTTTCCTTCCAAACATCCATCCCACACAAAAAAGCCATCATATATTCTCCCTCTACAAACACATTCTAATATAAACATACCTACCTAGTAACCAAACCCCATGATCTAACAACCCATCACATCTAACCAGTACATAAAACCTACCAAATCCTTTCCACCAAGCTCCCGGAATACAATACAATACAATACAATACAATACAATACAATACAATATCTAGATATCTTATTCCCACACACACACACACACCCCCGCGATAAATCTATAAGTACGTATCTCCAACTCCCGATACGATACCTACCTACCTATGTAATCATCGCGAAACAAACTTAGCGAAATACGTACGTCAATCCGATGATATGATGTATGATGTACGAGGAAAAAGCCAGCCACTCCAGCCATTCAGCTAGTTGTAGATAATTGTAGACGTCGAAGATAAACGAGTCGAGTATATTAGATATAAATGAGGATTTGCAGCTAACGAGTAAAGAGTGTTTTTTTGTTTTTTTTTTGTTTTTTTTGCAATTGGTTGAGTATTGACTGCGAGACGAGATGCTTTTGAATGGATATCTAGATTGGGATGGTATATCCTAGTTGAGGAAGATGTCTAATCGATGCTGCGAATGTACAAATGTACATTCTATTTATGTATAAAATTTATATAATACATACCTAGATACCGATATATACATGACGTTGCGGCGAAATGTAAATATACACAACCCCCCCATCCCCCCCCAAACATTGCCAAAAGCCAAAGAACAAACCAAACCCCTAATCATTCCAAGATTATCACTATCACTACAATTCTCGCGTTAAACTAAACTGTTATATAATGAAACAACATACCTACATAAAACCCACCACCATCTCGCAACCTACTAATCTCCTACCAATTGATTTCTTTTCCAAAGAGGGACTGCTCTGTTCAATCATTTAAACCATTCAAACCATATAAACCATATCAAAAAACCATATCAAGAAACCATATCAAGAAACCATATCAAGAAACCATATCAAAAAACCATATTAAAAAACCATATCAAAAAACCATATCAAGAACAGCAAATCCTAAATCCCAAATCCTAAATCCCAAATCCTAAATCCGCAACTCAATATAACTTCATCTACCTAGCTAGATACCTAGATACCTGCCCTGTATCCAACTTAAATCTGTTGAATATTCTGAAAAGGAGGGTTTTGATAGAATCTGCACTGTTCCTGTTCGCCTTGACGTTGTGGATAAAATGGGTTCTGACAAACGAGGTGAGCCTTGGATTATAAACATGATGGAGATGGAGATGGAGAAAATGATGGGTAAAGACTTGGAGCTTGTGGACATGATATAATTGTGTGGTGGGAATGCTCGCTATACTGCGATTGTTTCTTTATGTCGATTGACAGAAGATAAACTCATAGAGATTGATAAAGGGGCAATCATCAGCGATTTATTCTTGCAAAGAGAAGGACGACATTCCTTTCAGATCAAACAAAGAAAGCACTTGCAATCACGGAGGCTATTGTTAGAACAGGAAGAATGATTTGGTTTGTTAGAACTTGTTCATAGAAACTAAATGATGCTGTAAGATAATGTTGTATTTTCCATCGTCACCCACGAGGGTGAAATGCTTTCCGTACCTACTGTGTATGCCAACACAAGAATCCTAATTGCCATATTTCCCACGAAATACTCCAACCCCTTACGAAACGCCCTGATATTTGAAATACGCTCCAATAAGCATGGCTGCAATACACATGTCGAGATTCATTCCTCTTCACTTTCATCACTTTCTACCTGCATTAGCAGCTCCTTTTCCATTTCCGCCTCCAGATCAGCCTCAAGATCCATTACATCTTGATCACCCATGACTCCAGGGTTGTTGACTGGACTAGGGAGCTTCAAATGATCAACATCCTGGTTTTGTTCATAGATTCCATCGTGATCTCCATCCGCATCCTCGTCTTCATCACTGATTTCTTCGCTTGGCTCTCTTTGAAAAATTGGTGCCCTATACTCATATTGTTGATGCGAGCTCTGCCCATCTGGAAATTCAACCGTGAAACCATCATCCGAATCTTCTTCTTCTTCTGGTTCGGGTGTTGGTTCACGCGGTGGTGGTTTCGGCTTCTGTGCCTTCTCTGCCTTCGCGCGAGGGGCAGGTTTCGCTTTTGTTGCTGCTGGAGCCTTTGATTTTGGAGCCTTCTTTTGTGGTGCTTTAGGTTGAGGTTCCTCAATGATAGCCTTCGTCGGTGGCTCCAGCTGCTCGTATTGAGATTGTAATTGAGCGGCATCATCAGTCCATGGCGCGCTCGTCAAGTTCATATCGAATGTTGAATCAATGCGATCCAAAACCAAGACCTTTCTAACGGGATCGAATGTAAGTATAAATTGACCGTCTCCGGAGGTTCGAGCTCCAGTATATGTATAATCATCATCGTTGTCAGAAAGAGAGAGGTCGTAATTCGCAGAACTGGGATTGGAAGATGGTTTCAGCTGTGCTGAGTTCGCGGGGGCTCCGATCGAGGCATCGGGTTTGTGATTATCTAACACTTGTCAGTAGACGATTTCATTACATTGAGACGACCCAACTTGCATCTTATGCCAGTATATGTATTGTTGGTAGAATTTCCAAGCAAGGCATCGCTGAGAACGACGGGGTATTTCCCCGGCTTATCCCAATCTATCGCTGTAGTCATGGTCGCCCTTTGATGTAAAATGTGTTCTTCTTTGAAATAGTACCTAGATATCTAGTAGCATAGAATGACAGTAGAACAAGTCGAGGGGTAAATCAATTCGAGAAAAGAATGTTTGAAGAGAAAGAGGAAAAGGAAAATGGATATGGTATGAATAATATTAAGATTACATCAATAGATTGAGTGAGTATTGGGTGAGTGAGTACGTATGAGCAACCAGTGATAAAAATGTAACGGTATGGATAAGTTAATCTATGATGGAAAAGAGGGTAAGAGAATGGGATGAGATGGGGTGTGGATGTGGATGGGGATGGGGATGGGGATGGAGATCTTATGAGCTAACAAACAGTATTAGGTAAACTTAGGACGACACTTGGGTATGGATGTACTAGGAACACACAGGAGGTACTGGTACCACCGAAATGAATGAATGAATGCTTGACGGACGATGAATTTCTCTACTGATTAGTACAGAGTCGACTTAAGGAAGATATTGGCCATGTGGTACTAAATTTAGATGCTAAAAGATCTTTTGATAGGCTTTGTCTTGAAGGTACATCCCTTGGCATTTTCTAGGTAGGTAACTCATGGCCTATAGAGAGGACTGGTTCTTTGTATCTCACTGGGCAATCAATCCATACACCATACAGGATACACCATACAGGATACACCATACAGGATACACCATACAGGATACACCATACAGGATACACCATACAGGATACACCATCCATCATAGATTTCATAGACAAAGAAAGGCATCTAGTAC
Source organism: Botrytis squamosa (assembly GCA_014898485.2). Classification (NCBI taxonomy): domain Eukaryota; kingdom Fungi; phylum Ascomycota; class Leotiomycetes; order Helotiales; family Sclerotiniaceae; genus Botrytis; species Botrytis squamosa. Next base: position 762,940 of record RCTC02000009.1, read on the forward strand.
CTACTAGGTACCTGCGAGTACTTATCAATAGAAAATTGTCCTTTGTAACGGCAGAGAGTGCTTACTACATCGTAGTGTAGGTACACCAGTACACCAGTACTATCAGATCCTTATCTAATCCTTATCAATCTCACCCATAATTTGCTCCGTACATACACCAGTACTTTCATGATAAATTGGATTGGTACGACGACACGTGACCATCAGATAGATTCCTAATATTCATCATCAATCATCTGGCCATCTTCTGGAGTGATCCATAACAACACTCATACTTCATATAGGCACGCAATTCCCTTATCTATCACTACCCACCTATTATGCAAGTGGCAATCTTAGTAATAATGCACACATAATCCATTCATCCGAGAATATCTGGTGCATGCTACCCAGGTACGTACCAAGGATATGGCTCCCCCGAAGTCGGCAATTGAATATAGCCTCATGCGCGTGTATACCATGCATATGAAAAGTTATGCAATACCGTTATGTGTGCGGGGTGGGAAGGGGACTGGAAGTTTCCTTAATTACAAGGCGACATTAGATATGAAAGTGGTCTGCTTTTTCTCAAATTCTCATATAGTCTGTACTATATACATAGACTTCCTTTCTATCATACTCCCGATAGTCTTTTTCTTAGATCCTAAGTCTTGATCTCGTTATTTCCAATTCTCAGCATGGCGCCAGATATTTCTCAGTTGACCACGCAAAGCGACGCTTCGTCGAACATTTCTGCCGATGGTTATCAAATACCTGACATTACCTTTCGTGATCCTAAAAATCGACGCCTCAAGGTCCTCACAATTGGTGCAGGAGTTTCCGGGATCATGATGGCATATCACATTCAGAAACAATGCCAGAAGTAAGGGCACCCAATGTAACGCAAAGAGATCAATACTAAGTTGTCCAGTGTTGAGCATGTCATTTACGAAAAGAACCCTGACATCGGAGGAACTTGGTACGAAAATAGATACCCTGGCGCCGCTTGCGATGTTCCTTCACACGCATATGCATTTCCTTTTGCTCTCAACCCTGATTGGCCAAAATATGCTAGTGGTTCTAAAGACATATGGAATTATCTAGACAAGGTCTGCGAAGTTTTCGATCTTAGGAAATACATGACCTTCAATACTGAGATTGTCGGATGTTTTTGGGACGAGGAGACTGGGAAATGGACTGTCAAGATGAAGCAGACATCAGAATCGGGCGAGAAGCAATTTGAGGAGACGTGTGACTTGCTACTTCATGCAACAGGCATATTGAATAATTTCAAATGGCCAGATGTTAAGGGTATCGAGAAGTTCAAAGGAAAAGTTATTCGTGTGTTGAAATTTGCCTTTTGGTTCATGGAATGAACACTGACTAGAGATAGATACGGCAAGATGGCCAGGTGAATATCAGGAAGAACAATGGAAGAATGAGTCGGTGGCGATCATTGGCTCCGGAGCTTCTTCGATTCAGACATTACCTAAGATGCAACCCCATGTTAAGCATATCGATGTTTACGTACGTACTCCGGTCTGGTTCATATCGGTCGCTGGAAATGATGGAAGAAGCAAAGAATATACCCCGGCGGAACGTGAAAAGTTCAGGAACGACTTGCCTGCGCTTATGGAGCACACAAAGAACTTGGAAAATAGGATAAATGGTCTTTGGGATTTATTCTTCGAGGACAGCACGGCTCAAAAAGATGCGCAAAGATTGTTTGGGGCACGAATGGCCGAAATTATCAAAGATAAGAGGCTGCTGCAGGGCTTGACTCCTAGTTTTTCTCTCGGCTGTCGCAGAATTACTCCTGGTGAGTGCTCTCTATAATTAATAGGCCAGGCTAATGATGTAGGCGATCCTTATATGACGGCCATTCAAGAGCCAAATGTAGATGTCCATTTTTCTGCAGTTGAGGAAATTACAGAAGACTCCGTTATTGACAGCGAAGGTCAGAAATGTAAAGTTGATACCATAATCTGTGCCACAGGCTTCGATGTCTCATATCGCCCTCGATTCCCAATAATAGGTCAAAATGGAGTTGATCTTCGAGAGAAATGGAAGAAAATCCCAGAATCATATCTTGGTAAGTAAAATCGATTCTATTCGCTTGTGAGGTATTGGCTGACAAATCTCAGGTCTCGCGGTACCAGAAATACCCAATTTCATTACTTTTATTGGACCAACGTGGCCCATTTCAAATGGTTCTGTTTTGGGGCCTCTTAGCGAGGTAGCTAACTATGCTATCAAATTCATCAAAAAGATGCAGAAAGAATTCATCAAGTCTATCGCTCCAAAGCAAGATATGACGGATCTTTTCAATGCACATACGCAAGAGTTCATGAAGAAAACTGTTTGGAGCTCAGGCTCAGGTTGTCGTTCTTGGTATAAAAGTAAAGCCTCATGTTCATCGCTTGTCTCTCAGTTACTAATTCTGAAAAGACAATGAGACAGGACGCGTGAATGCGATTTGGCCTGGTAGCTCCCTGCACTATATGGAGGTAATAGAGGACCCAAGATACGAAGATTACAACATAACATACCAAAACAAACATAATCCGTAAGTCACCTTGACATTACAACCCGTCGTAAGCGAGCTATTCAAGTACTCACCTAGATATAGATGGGCATACCTTGGCCTCGGCTTTACAATTTCCAATCGTACAAAAGGTGCTGATATATCACCATATCTCAATGAAGAGGCCATCGATCCAGAGTGGTTGGAAGTTATGAAATCTGGTGTTCTTGCAGTAGATCGCGATACAAAATAGTCAACAATCTCCGGAAAGTGATACAACATTAGTAGATTCTGTTGTTTCATTTCACCATTCTACCTCATTTCGACTTAGATACTCTTGGCGACTTCAATGTTTCAACGGCAGATGAACAACTCTTATAGTTAAAACTTACCCTATAGAGTGAAGGAGGCGGTATTTGAGGTAGGTGCTAGCCGTTGAATAAGTTTTTCTAACACATTTGTCGGGATATCGATCATGTGATCTAAAAGAGGGCACTGTTTTGCACTAGCGTATGTACTAGCGTATGCACTAGCGCTAGCACTTCTACTATATTAAATACTAGCTTCCCATAGTTAATAATGATCAAGAACGAATACAACCATAATAGACTAAAGTACTTTACACTTATCAACCAAGTTGATACCAACAACATTGATCTTGAAAAGTCATCAATCCTTGATCGATCGAACTTATTTATTCAATGGTGACAAGTCATTTCCCTGTCATCCACTTTACGTACACCTCGCTTCATATGAACATCTGTGGGACAGTCAACACAGAGAACTTTTCATCATAACGATGACCTGTTAACACTGAGTGTTGTTCATTGCCTAGACTTCTTTGGTCGTTTCTCCGGAAATCTTAATGTCAATAATTCAAAATGGAAGCTTATACTCGTGCACTTATCTCTGTCATTGTGGGAACATAGAGTGATGTGGGATGAAGGATGGTAATCCCCTCCCCATACGTTTGTGGCACCTCATCTCGGCAAAGCTTGTCTTGACATACATTGTGGCAACTACAAGATGTACAGGGCGAAAAAGCAACAGTCTACGTGAATTGCGGAGTATGACGAATCTCACCCGCCCCATTTTAGCTTCAGACCTTTATTTAATAGGATATGAGATCTTTCTCGAATGTGATCAGAAACCATGAAGATAATGAAATTGTGACTTCTGTCAAGAGAAACTATCCGGCTATGGGATGGATCCATTGATTCTACCTCCGATTTGGGGGAATTCCTCATTCTTGATGATATCGTAAATGTAAGGGCAGCCGATGTACATCAAGTCCCCTTTCTTGCCTACCCTCAGCCTGGCAAGGGCGTGGCTGATTTTAAACTTTTTACTGGCCAGAATCTGGACAGGTTCGTTGATCAAGCTACCAAAGAATATATACGATGTGGTTGTGCACCAGTGAGTCTCTCTGATTATCTAGTTGAAATCCGTATTAACGAGATCAGGATCAAGGCCAAGTGATTGCTCTTGCAGGTCCCTCCGATCTCGATTATGTGGTATCATTATTCGCATTGAGTAGATTAGGATATAATGTTCTGCTCCTTTCCTAAGACTTGCAGTGCGCACCGGCCATTACAAATCTTCTCAAGATGACAAATCGTGATACGATCATTTATCCAAATCTATCTATGCTCGTTTCAAACTCATCGCAAACCAAGCTTAAGAAAGATTTTCTTCCCAGAAAACTGAGAATGAATTTTATGGTGACGTGTGAAATATATAATAGATCTGAAGTACTGGCGGAACCTCATTTTATCAGAAAATTTGATAAGCGTGAGGAAGGAAGGTGGCGATAATATGGCATTCTTCAGGCGCAACGGGTCTCCTGAAATTAATGTATCAGCTTCACATTCGCTTCATTGCTACGGTTTCTAATAGAGAAGAAACTTGTGGATTTGCATCATTTCCTCTATATCATAGCTGGGGTAATAAACACATCACCAATACGATGTAGATTCGAAAAGCTATGTATTTGCATAGTGTTGAAGTGCTAATGATAGTAGATGGAATAGTTGAAGTCGTGTAAAAGACCAAGTCTTCTGTTTTACATGCTGTTCCATATGCTTTGAAACTAGGTACTTGGAGAAAGTCGAAAGGGGTTGAAGAGATGGCGAGTTGTTCGGAGGTTCTTTACTCGGAAGTTAATGTCTGGATAGTCGGGGTGATTGTCTTATGTCTTATAAGTAAGTGAGTATGATCAGTTTCTATGCATTTTTGGTATGGAATGTATTATTATATATGGGATTTGGTCCAGTGGCTTCAGGGAGGTTTGGATGTTGCTAGGATAGAGAGATGTTTGTTGATTTGTTTACTCATCAGAGGTGTGATTTTGGATATGTTGTTTGGTGTATAAATATTCCTGAAATCCAGCTCACAGATTGCTGAACATGAATCCAAGACAGAGTTCGGCTCTTTTGGTTCAAGTAGAGGCCGTACGCCAGGTGATCAAAGTTGGAACTATCTTCAAATCTTGCCCTCAGTTAGACCACATGTATATGAAGCCGATTGGCAACAACACATACGAAAGTGTCTTTCTATCATCTTTGTCACAACTAGTAGCGACGAATTTGGATGATCCATCGGGTTCCTATCGTTCTAAAGATCTCTTCACACCTCATCCTATCATTACCAATGCTTGAAAATATCTAGGCAGAATCGATGATTAATTATATTGATCAATGGAGAGAAAGTATTTCCAACACTGATAAAAGAACGCATTAGATACGAATTACTTGTTAGAGAAACAGTGATCTTTGGGATCGATAAAGCTTTTCCAGGTCTTCTATTCATACTCAGAAGCCACACGAGAAACATCAGATGAGTAGTTTATTAATGCATTTGGCTTGCAATTGAAGAGGCAAACGCAAACGCAAAGCTTCTCTCAAATAAGTAGAGAAATAATACTCCCTCTCCCGGCTGGCACCGAATATCCGTAACCGACAAAGGATCATTATCCGCACTCAGATGTATCGCCAATTAGCCAAGCAGATAGAAGAAGTCTATCGACGATTCAACAAAACCAAGACAGGAACTCTAGAACTCGAAGAATCGGAATTGGAATAATATATCTTGAGGATATTTGTTGATGATTTAATTTGGGCATCCAGCTTTCGGGTCCCGAAAATGAGAGCTTCACTGGGATGGATATTCTCGAGGCGATTCAAGCAAAAAGCTTGCTTCTGAAATAACTTTCCATGAAAGGTAATGGTAATGTTCGATATCTTTGTCAAATCGTCGTGTTTGAGAGTTCTAACGTGTAAATTGCTGGGTTAGCGAAGAATATATGTACGATTTGTATAGAAGGAAAGGTGACGAATATTTAACCGAAGATATATTTGGAGTTATGAGAAATCAGTTAAGAATACTTGAATCCAAACCACATATTCCAGACACGAGTAGTTTCAGTGTAGGCAATAGTATACTAGTGAAACTATAGCGCGTATTAGCATATTGATATTGTGGCTAGTATATATAGAAAAGAGATTATATTATTCTTATATATATTTATATATCTAAAAAATACTAGCAATATATTAAAATATTGAAATCTAATATAAAATATACATTCTTATTCAAATTAGATTAGAAATAAGAGATTCCTATTTAATTTGAAATTTGAAATAGAATTTTATTACCTAATATAAATAGGAATTCCTTTTTCTAGCTTAATTAGAATAGAAATATATATTTTATATTGGATTCCAATATTTCAATATATTATTAATAATATTGAAAAACTAAATAATATTAAATATTTTTTATGACGAACCCAACGAGCGTTTAGAGATCAACCTTAGAATTAAAAGCTACAGAGCTAAAGAGAGTATGCTATAAAACTATATATACGATTGGCTCGAAGCTTAATGCTATACTAGTCTGATTAAACGCGATTATGTGTATAGTGTGACATTACTCCTCTCTTTTAAAAAATTCGCTTCAAACTTACTTTAAATAAATGATTTAAGTATAAAATATAATTAATAATTTTTTTTTTATTATTAATATTATCATTTTCTTTATCATTTTTTAATAAAAATCCTTGATATATTAAGTATATCGCAGCCAATTGGAAAGTATCCCAGGAATTATCTGCCTTTTCTAAACAATCTTTAAAATATTAATTATTAATAATTTTTCCTAAATCCTCACCTTCATTATTGTTATACTCGAAATTAATAGAAGTAATTGTAATAACTAGAACAAATTCTTTTTAATCTTAAATGTCTTGATATAAATTAAACGGATAGAATTGTATCCAATAAAAAGCATTTCCATATCGAATATATTTGTTTTATTTGTATAAAAGAATTCTTTCAGTAAAGGAAAACTCGGATATATAAAGGCAAAATAAAATCAGAATAGAGTTGACTTAAATATCAAAAAAATTAAAGGTACTAATAATATTAAGATTATTAATATTTATTAAATTATAATTATAAAAGTAAAATGGATTTTATAGTATATATAGAGCTCTAGATTTATTAAAATAGAATAATACAAAAAATTCATTTGCTATATATATAGCTAGTTATTGTATAACCTGAACAAAGTCGGGATAAAAGTGGGGTAAAGAAAGCTATTGAAAAAAACGATTTTTAAAAGTCGTATTGAGTCTATTACGGAAGATTGAGATTTTATTCAAATCAAATCAATTCTATCCTTTGGTTTTATAAAAAGTCCTTTCAAATTTCGTAATATAAATATATAGAAAATCGGTTTCTTACTTGAGGTTGAATAATCTATTTTCGACTTTTTAAACTTTATTCAGATTGTTGTAGATACATATAAATTAATTTAAGATTATTATATAATCTAATAAAACATTTTAATTAAGAGAAAAAAGCTGAGATAAAATCATAGCTTATATATAAGATTCGAAATTGAAATAAATATAATAAAATTGAATTGTAAAGTTGCTGATTACAATATTGTCTATCTATAGTTTCGCCTAAATCAAAGATAATCATATATCAAATTTCTGAAAATTATTATTGAATTTTTCGGAATTAGGAAAAGAAGGTTTCGGACAGGAAAGTGTATATAATATAAAAATGTAATTAAGGATTAAGGAATGTAAAAAGAAAATTTCATTATACTATCGGGTTATTTTATTGCAAAGTTTTTCAATTATATATAAAATCGTATTAATCTTTATAGTTTAAGAATTTAAGGATAAGAAAAAAGATAATATCTTCAAATAATATCAAAAAAATCTGTATATAGACAAAAAAGCTAAAGTAATATATCTAAACAAAAAGCAAGTAGAGTATATATAAAAGTTTTATTTATAAATATATATTAATATTATTTTATTTCTTATCTGAAAAAGCTTTTAATAATATAACAAACCCAATAAGTATTTAGAGATTAACCTTAGAATTAAAAGCTATAGAGCTAAAGAGAGTATACTACAAAACTATATATGTAATCAGCTTGAAGCTTAGTGTTGGTTTGAGAGAGATACGGAAGACGTGGTTCCCACTATATGTAGGCCCCTAAATGTCTATTTGTATTCAATCTAAGGAGCTAGCTAAATGAGGGAAATAGTAGGCCTTATATAGACACTACTGAAAGAGCTAGTCTTTTTCGCTTTCGTCTAATAACCTTAATATAATTGCCTTTATATTGAAGTGAATCCTTTGAAGTGAATTCCCTTGAATAAATTCCTTTGTTTATATACTCAAAACTCTTTTTTATAGTTTCAAATACAATAGTAGAAAAGAAATTCGTAAAATCATAAATATCCTTTATCTATTAATTAAAATCCCTGACTTTTTATTAGCAGAACCAATCCCTTCCTTTAATCCCATTCTATTTATTTTATTATCTTGATATCGATTTTATTTGTATTAATTAGATTAATAAGAATTTGATACAGTTTTTCTTTTATTATTGTATCGGCCGGATTAGTCAGATTATTAATCCAGATCACTTCAACAATCTCTCTTTGCTTGTAGGATTAATGTAGTGTTATGATGTCAATTATTAATCTCTTTTTACTAGTTGTTTCTAGCTTTGTGAATAGATTATATAGTAACTTAGAATCAATATATAGAACTAATAAAATCTTCTTGCCGAGAATGGTATTAATTATAAAAATAATTACTATACCAATATTGAATCCCTGAATTAATCTATATAGTTTAAATACTAAAACACTATGTGTAATTTTTTTGTATTTAATAAACAATTAATAAATGATATTAATATTATTATATTTATCTATTATTACAATTATATAGTTTATTTAGAATAAATAGTCCTTATTGTTTATAAAAGAGATATTAGCAAAAACAATAATCTTAAATAAATCTAGATTAAGTGATATATATTTGAATCCTTTAATAAAGTTTTCTTTTTGCTATTTGATATACTTGTTTAACATTGCAATATTATTCTTACCGGATTGGATTATCTGTACTATTATAAACAGATTGAAAGATACTTTGGGTTGATATATAATTGCAATGTATACTCTACGGGCTTGTTGTACAATATATTATTCACATATAGAAGCATACTTTCAAACCTTACCACATATATTATATATATTTATAAATTTAATAAATACAAATTATAAATTATTATATTACTTCTCCTAATTAAAATAAATATTATCACCTTTAAATATAAAAATAATATTATTAAACTTTAATAGATAATTATAAATAAATTCCTTACAATTTTTAATTATAAAGCCAACCTATTTAAATTACTTATCCTCAATTTGTATAAATATACTATTCTTAATAATAAATATATCATTTATTTAAAATCCTATAATACCAAATCCAGTCCCTTTATTACTAATATGCAAAAGATAAGGATTATACATAGATTACTATATTTTAAGTTTCTTACAATAATAAATATAATATATCCAGAATTAATAATTTCCTACTTCAAAAACATTATACAATAATTTAATAATTAATAAAACCATATTAATTAATAAATCTATTTTTTCCAAAACATAAATATAAAAAGTGCAATACAAATTTGAAATGGATTAAATATATATCTAAATAATATCTCGAATATATACTCCTATATCTATCTTTCGAGTGCTCGCAATTAATAAAACTAAAATATATTAACACAATTATTAGATTATCAGGGATTATATTAATATAAATATTTTATCAGTATTATTATATACTTAAATAATTAATTTCGATTTATAGAATTCAGTATTTATTCCTTTATTTTTAATCTTATTAACAAATTGTAATTTGAAAATTCGTATATCAAAAAGAATATTTAAAAATAGTATAATCTCAAATATACTTTTAATTGTTAATCTATTAATCTCTTTCTTTCTAGATTCTTTATATGAAATGGAATTCTTGAAATTAATAACAAAATATTCGGGGTAATAATCTTGTATATAAACTCGAATCTGAAATATAACTATTTATAAAAAAAATATCGGAATAGGAATCTGATTATTCTTAAATAAATCTAAAAGGGATTTCTTTGGATTTATTATACACATAACTGCTACTTTTAAGGAAAGTGATATAACTTTATTAGATTTTGGTAAAATTATTTTGGAATCAATATTATAATCAATTTCCTTAACCTTTTTAATATATTTAGTTTCTAATTACTTATAATACAGCTTTATTGATATAGATCTAAACCTTATAAATCTATGAAATAAATCAAGAGTACATATCTCCCTTTTTATACTAATAAATGAAAAAGATTCTTTCCACTCACCAATAGCTGTTCCATTATTCTCTCTCCAAATCAAAACCTTACTATTTAGTAATAATTTATGAAATATAATTGTAGAGGGTTTATTACATATATTCAAAACCTCCTGTATTTGTATAGAATTATATAATCTACAAACCTCTATTATAGCTTTAGAGATTACGGCAGTACGCTATTAAATAATAAATATCGAAAGGTTAGTGTTGATTATATAAAGAAATATTCCAAAAACGAATAAGGTAGGTACTAAACTATTAGATTCAATAATATTATTAATTGCCTTTATAGCTATTTGGAATATAACTATTTTGTAAATACCAAGTTTATAAACTTTTTTATAAATAATTTTGTAAAATCTATATAATAATATATAAAATCTTTTAATTATATTAATCGAATAATACACCTTTACAAGAACTGTCTTTATCTAAATAAACATTAATGTAATATATTATTAAAATTCCTTTCCAACAAAATTGATATTAGTATTATAAATGATATATTCTAATAAACTAATATATATATTGATTCAGTACTCATAGAGTTTATTTCATATATATTTCACAAATATATTGCTTAGCTATCGAGCGGCTTGAAAACATATGGCTTTGTTAATAATATACAGGATTGGATTATTGTTAATATAAAGTATATCGATAAGTATAATATAATTGAATTCAAAATCCTTGTCGGATAAAGAGAATTTGAATCTACCGAGCGATTTATTATAAACTTGATAATAATGGCAAAACTTAATAAACTATTTGATTGTCTTAAAGTCCTTGTTATACCCGAAGTGTTTAAATACTTTATAAAATTTGTATGTAAATGGATAATCAAACCAACAATAAATTTGTTATAACTCAATTTTGATAAGATAGTAATTCTTACTACTAATAGAATAACTAATCAATTTTTTGATATTAATATTTCATAGTAAAAATATATAGCTAAATTATTGATATATAGAATAGATACTTTTAGATATAATAACAATATTATTAAAATTGTTATACTTGAATCTAAATCTATCCATATCAACTAAAAAGAGTAAAAATGAAAGGTTAGTTTTCATTACATTTTATTTTATCTTCTTAAATAAAAGCTTAATATAAAACAAATTAATAGAAATTATTACTCCAATACTATATTAAATTATCACCTATCCAATAATAGTTATATTATATTCAACATCCTCAATTTTCTTTTATACCAAATACTAATTATATCCGATAAATAATCTTTTAGTTACACCCATATCAATCATAATACTAAAAAATATATTAGCACTATATCGCTTATTATTCGTTGTGAATATTTCAGTTATTAATTTATAAGTACTTATAATATTATTAAGATTAGTTACCATTAAAGAACCATTACAAGCATCTATAGAGATAAAGAATATCCTAAAGATCCCTCCAAAACCACTTATATCAATAAAATATTGATTAATAAAATGATCATTGTTATCATCACTATTATTATCTTAATTATCTTTTTATCCAATATTAATAACAAATTACTTATATCGTTTTATAAAACTTTTATTATTGAGATTACTATATTTGATATAATAATTTGTTTTAAATTAATCTTTCTTTTCTTATATATACTTATAATATCTATAGTCCTTTTTTTTACAATTAGAGAAATAATAATTATCCTTATTCTTATTAATTAATGTAGAAAAAGGTTATCATTCATTATACTTATTATAAGATTTCTAAGAGAAAGAGTTTAAAGATTCATTATTATAGAAATATTAATTTATAAGAAATATCTTAAATAGTATATTTTATTTCAGAAATATTTTTTGATAAAAATTGATAATTTACTTAATCTGATTAATGAATTTTGAAATAATCAAATAAGAGTTGTATATTGTAGAATAGTATTTCAGAATACCATCATATATAGATAAGATTCTAATATAATATAATTAGGAATTACGCATATTCCTGGGAATAGTATACTGAATAAAGCATAAATCCATAATTATTATATTAAACACTTTCTAAAATTTCTTAATCGAATTCTTCTCGATATAATTCTTAAAAGTGATTTTATTTTATTTAAAAAGTATATTTTACTAATATTCAGATCCTTTGAAATTATTGATTATTATTTTATATATATCTTTATACATCTCAGAAAGAATATTGAGATTAATTTAATAAAAGTCTCTAATTATATCTAAAAGTATAATCGAAAAAACTATTAAAATTATTTTGGTTAGTATAAATACTCTACAACAATATTCGATAAATATAGAGATTTTCAACTAAAAAGAATTGTTAATACCCGTATACCTATTATCATCTCTATAAATCTTAAAAAAATTAATAAAATAATAATTTTGATTACATTAATTATCTTTCTAATAATTAGAATGATTAAAATAACCCCTATTTCTATTACTTCTGCCATCACCTCTACCACCACCTTTACCATCACCTCTACCACCTTTACCGCCATTTCCATCTCAGCTACCATCCCCATCACTATCACCATCATCATTTGAACCATCATTATTATCAGATGATTCTACAGGAGTGTTAACTAGTAAAACCCTAAAACCTGATAAAGATATATTCCGTATATCCCCAGATTGAAATAAAGATTGGGATGAAACTGATCCTTTTATTATATTATCTACAATTTTGCCAGGTTTTGGCAAAGTTAGTTAACTAGCCGTATTACCATCCTGAGATTCAGGAAATTCGATTTATAATCTCAAACTAAATCCAACAGAAAAATAAGCTTATTTTGTTAATACAAATAATTATATTTTATTAAACTAATATTTCAGAAATTGACTTATAATCCAATTATAATATTTATTACAATTAAATATTTCTATAAAAATATTTTCAACATTTATATTGATATCAATATAAACTCTATGATATTATAGGATTATATGAAAGTTATATAATATTAGTTTATCAATATTTCTTAATATACTTTTACAAATATATTTGAAATTGGATATAACTATATCCTGAAGAGATGTATCGGTGATCCACATATTTGAATATATAGCTTTTCGAAAAAGAAAGTATTTATTAATCTAATACTCTATTTCCAGCCTAAATACATATCCTTTATAGAACTATCTAACTTTATTGAGATCTCTTGAAAAAGAATAATTCTAAAGTTCTCCTTTAAATTCCAATTTCTTTATAATTTCCTAAACTTTTCTTTTTTCAATTACTTTATCAAAAGGAATATAAAGATTAAAGAGAGCAATAGGCTAAGGATGAGGAGGAGCACTAGTTATATTCAGACCTTTATAAAAAAAAATACTGAAACCTATTTGTAGAAAATCAATACTATTAATTATTGTATCGACATACCCTTCTATACTAATGAATTAATCAAATAAAACCGATTTCTTACCAATATCAGGTTTCTTATTAACTTCAGATTTCTTGCTAGCTTGTTTAAAACTAGCACTAATACTTGTTCGGGATATTATAATGCTAATAATGGGAAGTAAAAGAAGTAAGAATAAAAAGGTATTTTGAATAAATAAGTTAAGTAATTTGTAATATTATTAATTAGTATTGGTTTGAGAGAGATATGGAAAACATGATTTCTATTATATATAAGCCTCTAAATATCTATTTATATTCAATCTAAGGAGCTAGCTAAATAAGGGAAATAGTAGGTCTTATATAAGTACTACTGAAAGAGCTAGTCTCCTTCGCTTTCGCCTAATAGCCTTAATACAGTTGCCTTTGTATTAAAGTGAATCCTTTGAAGTGAATTCCCTTGAATGAATTCCCTTGTCCATACACTTAGTGTCATACTAGCCTGATCGGATGCGATTACATATATAGCGTGACATATATGGTGAGTTTAGAGTAATATAAATAATCTTTATCATTTTAAGAGTACTTTTATAAATATTTATTTATAAAAGATTTTCCATTTTTTCTGAATCTTTGAAATAAAATATATTATAAATTTATAATAAAATTTTATAATTTATTTTTAGTAATTTTTATCAAAAAGTTATTGAAGATTTTATAAAATTTTCAAATTTATATATAATTTCTATACAAATTAAAAAATCGATATTTTAAAACTCTAAATCTCGATATAGAAATTTTTTAGAATAAGTTTAAATCGATCTGAATTATATATATATAAATTTTTAATAAATTTTATTTATAAATAAGAAAGTTATAAATTCCATTTTTGATATATTTTTAATATAAAAAATAATTTAAAATGAAAATGAAAATGAAAATGAAAATGAAAATGAAAATGAAAATGAAAATGAAAATGAAAATGAAAATGAAAATGAAAATGAAAATGAAAATGAAAATGAAAATGAAAATGAAAATGAAAATGAAAATGAAAATGAAAATGAAAATGAAAATGAAAATGAAAATGAAAATGAAAATGAAAATGAAAATGAAAATGAAAATGAAAATGAAAATGAAAATGAAAATGAAAATGAAAATGAAAATGAAAATGAAAATGAAAATGAAAATGAAAATGAAAATGAAAATGAAAATGAAAATGAAAATGAAAATGAAAATGAAAATGAAAATGAAAATGAAAATGAAAATGAAAATGAAAATGAAAAAAAAAAAAAAAATTATAATCGAAGTTAAAATCGAGAAGAAGATATATTAATCAAATAAAAAGAATTAACTAGTAAATCTTTTTTTCAAGAAATATATTTATCAGAATAAATAGAAAATAAGTACTTATATACGAATAGGTAATAATAGAGAAAGAGAAATAAAAATAAAAATAAAAGGAAAAGGAAAAGATGAAGATAGGAGGAGTAATCTTATCTCGATATCATAGTATATCAAATCATATCAAATCATATCATTCAGGAAAAGGAAAGGAAAGGAAAGGAAAGGAAAGGAAAGGAAAGGAAAGGAAAGGAAAGGAAAGGAAAGGTATGTGTGGATACGGATCGGGTTATATACCTACCTACCTATGTACCTACCTATATGAAGAAGAAAAATAAAATGAAAGGAAAGACCCCAGCCTATCCTATCCTATCCTATCCTATTCCGTAGCGCTCCGTCCATCTCGCAAACAAGTGATCAAACAAACATCTTCTCAAAAGTACAGCCATGCGAAAATTTAACTATCAATAGTATCTAGATGCACCTTCTCCATTCCATTCTATACATAGCTGTGATTTTACTATTACAAGGGAAACAGTGTATTCATTTATGAATGATGCACGATGTATCAATTTAATTTAATTTAATTCCATAATGATAAATGTATGGATTAATATCCCTATTTAGTATCTAACACGTAACCTTAACATGTAACGCGAAACGAAGCCTCCTCCCTCTAAACACCCCAAACACCCTAAACACCAAGAACCGAACCCCTCTAACCCAAACCTGTAGCGCATTCCCTTTACACAAGCGAAGCGAAGCAAATAACAGAAGCTTCAACGCCTCACAATGCCCTCACCACGAAAACGTCATGAGCGCCGGATTCAAAGCAATAGGTAAGAGCAAATGACTCCCCGTAACGGTCGCCATGGGCAAAATAGCCACGAAATCCTGAATACGCCAATCGAACGGAACGAAAGATGCAGTGGCTAGGATGACAATGCAGGAAATGCCGAGGAGTGAAAAGATCATGGAGAATTTGAAATTTTTCAAGACCTTTGGGATTTCGATGAAGAAGTTACTGAATTCTGCTTCTTTGGATGTGGAACCCCATGTCATATCGATTTCGAACATGTGCGAGAGGAGGGCTTGGGAGACGTGGAGGGAGAGGCCTCCGAGAAAGATGGCCAACATTAATGTCCATTTGAAGTTTTCGTAGAGGGAGTAGCCGAGACTGCGTTCGCCGGCTCGGTAGCGCATTCCTGCTAGGGCGATGTTTCCAAGACCGTTAAACACGATGACGATGGAGAACCAAACTTTCCAGGAATCGATATAGTATTTGTCAAGGTATCCATTGAACCATCCGATAGCGAAGTAGTTGGCTGTGGTTAGGATCCAGGCAGCTCCAATAGCATAATAGGTACCGATGTATGAGATGATTGTGATCTTCGAGGTGAATCGGATATTGGAGAACAAGAAGCTTCGGAAGAGAGGAGTAAATGGTCCTTTGTAGAACCACATACGCAATGGGTGAAAGAGAAGTTCGTTGCAACCGTATGCATACTTCTCCCATCTAGCAAGTTCATCGTAAACGGTCAATGACACACCCTCTTTAAATCCTTCACCAGCCCATGCAGCCAAGCGAATAATGTACCCATTTACTTGAAGGCGAAGAGACATATCGAAGTCTTCAGATACATGAGACTCTGACCAGAACTTTTCATATCCATCCTCATCTACATATGAAACCTGCTGAATGGCTGCCCAGCGCAAAATAGCATTGTGACCAACAAAAGGAGCGACATCTCCGTTCGAAACAGTATATCGGATAGCAGTATAAATCAAGTTCGTGAAGAAAGTGATTCCATTTTCGAAATAAGTATTGACGACCTGCATCACACCAGACGAGAATTGCATAATGCCAACCTCAGGAGATAATTCCATTTCAGTGCAAGCATCCAATAAACAATCCGAGGGGACACGAGTATCAGAATCGACTAAAACATGTTAGATGAGTCTCTTTGTTAAGATGAATGAAAACTTACTTAACAAGATGTAGTCGCCAATGCGAATATTTCCATCAGCCCAGGCTCGGCCATTGTCCTCCAAAGCTTCTGTCAAGCATCTTCCATATGCTTGTGCTTCATCTGCTTGAGTCCAATCCAAGGGTCTTTGAATCAAGGCTAACTTCTCCTCAACCATACAAGAAATATGAAGTCCGAAGTTCATGTTGGAAGCCTAAGAAATAACGTTAGCATAAGTCATAACGTTTGAGTAAATTCACCGCAGCAAACAATGACATCAATGGCGTGATGGTTGCTTACTTTCTTGACTGTTTAAGCATTAGCGACAGGACTTCAAATATTTTAGAACGTAGACCTACATTTTCCTCTTCTGGTGAAATTGTCTCCATGTCTTGGCCGAGCAACCCATCCAATACTGTGATCAGCATAGAGGTCAATTCTTGCTTGTCGTTCCTTCGCACCAAGAATTTGAAGACCATCATCGTTAATGAACATGTTGGCTGAACCACCTTGTAATTCATACGTAGAAATGGCTGCCTTGATGGATTTCACAGTGGGTGCAATAACGGAGTCTAGTCCCTCTTTATAGACGGGGCACTGGATTGTGATGTGTGGAAGATTCCCTTTGAGAATACGTGGCGGTGCTTCAGCGGAGTAAAACTTGGAGTTGGCTTTCATTTGTCGTACGGGTCCGAAGAGCTGAGCCAGACATCCTACGATGGCTTGAGCGAAGAAAAGAGTGAAGAACACCTGGACGGGGGTCAAAATCAGGAGTGCCCAACGACTGTACTTTTTATCGACACTGGTCTCAACGGTTATTTGACGAATGCCAAGACCCAGAGTTGTGATGATCAAAATGAGGGTAAGAGTGACCAAAATTGTGTTTTGCAAGTGTAGTGCACGCGTTTGTGGTAGAGGTCGGCCAGTTTCTACATCCATTTCCACAGCGGTAACATCTGGAGCTTTTTTTTCTTCCTTGATTTCATCCTCAAGCTTCCAAACCAATTCCATTAATTCCCCTTGAATTTTCTTGGCTCGTTCGATTAAATTTAATGCATCATCATCCCACACAACTAGCAAAGCATCAGATGCTACAAATGCAGCAAATTGATGTTTCCTCGCGCGAGGTAAATCCTCCATTGCTGGTACAATTTGTATCCTGAGACCATTCAAAAGCGGGACATCGATAGCCTCTGGCGAGCATTCTAGAAAAGTTTTGATAACTCGAGAATTTACTGTCATTGCGCACTGTGGATATTAGCAACCTGTGAGCTTCAATGGTTTATCAAAGTTTCTTACTTGAACATTAAGACTTGCACATGCTGCCGCAAAGGAAGAACTTTCTAATTGTGGCGGGCAAGCCAGGTATGTACCTCTTGTCTTTCTAAGTACAACACCCTCATATTCGCCACTATCATCACTGACCCAGAGATTTGCGCATTGTTGTTGATGGATGTAGTTGACCATAACCTCGTACTTTATACCGCCGATCAAGTTTGAGCCAGCATTTGATCGATTCGAGGTGGAAGTTCTTGTCGATGATTGCGAAGCAGGGTTGTCACCCATAGGTTGAAGCAACGAGGCATTATTGCCTGTTTGTGGAATCCCAGTAGGAGGTTGCTTCTCATTAATGGTAGAAGATCCTGGTCTAGTCGCCGGCTCAGGCTTCTTTGGTTTGAAATAGTTTCCTAAACCCATCTTTATGAGATTCTAGTAGTCAAGTGGAGATGTTAAGAATTCTTGTCGGTGATTTTCGCAACTGAGTCCGGAAGGAAGTTTATACAATTGATCGTCAATTTCGATCTTGACGTTACAAAAACGTGGAAAAGTGTTACTTTGTGACACGAGTGACTGTTTATCTTATCAAAAAAATGCTCCCACAAGGCTCTTGCATCTGACTAGGAGTACATCAGAATCTGAATACATACAGAGAGTGTGTCAAGAGTTTTCGGGAACCTGAAAACCGCCTTGTAGACTATTCAAATGCCCTTGTACAGTTACACGGTATAACGAAGGTCAGATAATAAAAGAGTGGGTGATGAAGGACTGAGACACCTGTTCACAGTAGATTGTTGGAATGATGGATGTTGAAAAGATTGAGAAGAAAGATTTTAAATCTTGATAACTATTGAGTACAACCCTAAGCTCTTTAGATGGAAAGATCTAGGCTTGCTCGAAGCTGTCTGGTATGGTTCTTAGTGTAGACCTAGTCGTGAGAACGTCTTATCTATGTTTGCGTCGCAGCTTTAAATGAAACTAGATCATGAAGATCAATAGCTTCTATGAGGAAGATTGTCAAGAAAGTCTATAGGCGACGATTTAGCTGACGTTTCCAGGAAAAGATTGGGAAAGTCTCTTAGCTCATGCTGTTAGGAGTGTTGGGTCCAATGGTCTACCTAGTAGCTCATGATAGAGTTCAGTGCCTCGGGTCTTTTCACGCACTTGTGTGGTCGATATGAAATTTTTTCTCCGACGAGGAAGACAATACTACTACCCAGGTGGTCAATATCTGTATTGTATACCTAGTTGTAAGGATTCTGCGCCATGCTATGCTGTGCGACTGAACCAAGTTATTATTCGGCAATATTCTGGTATTCCTTCTACCGGCGAATCATCTGAATTTGCTTGTGACGTTAATGGGTCGTCCTTCCAAAGGCGGTGCTGGTTGTTCATTTGGAATCCAGTATGCAAGCACAATACTTGGTAACTTGTTCATGGGGATATGATTGGACAAGAGCTCGTCACGTTACTGCAGATCCAAGGGCTATATCTTAGGAAGTGACGACTAGGTAGTAATCTACTGTTTGTTAATATTTGACAGTGAGTGTGGAGTAGTGATATTGATATCAATTGCGGATCAAGGTGATGGTAATTACCTAGTAAGATATCGAAAAGACAAGAATGTCGTAACCTTACCTTACCTACCTACCTAGTGTGTCGTGGTTTGATATTCCCCATGAGGCTTACTAGGTATTGAAAGGTGAACTAAGAGATCTAGCGCCTCTCTTGGCATTCACACCGTTGACAACCGAGGCAAGTACTAGCTATGCACAACATAAACGACGGTGTGATTCTATTGGTTGACTAAGTTCACCTAGGTAGGTAGGATTCTAGTGGCTCATATAAAGTAATGCAGGTACATAATGTTCAGCCAAAAGTTAAAATTTTCCATGATATGGATATGATTAATCGATTGAGTCATTGCTTCGATAGCTCGGAGGAGAATCTCATAAAGACAAAGTACCTACTAGGTGTTCTTGCCTTCGCTCTACATTAGCTGGCATATCTTGCCTAGGTAAGTAAATTGATACTCAACAATTTTACATGTTATACTACGATAGCCTCACCTACAAGTCGATGACTGTTAGATCCTGGATCCTGGTAACATTACCCCAGAGAAATGGGGGAATGGTGGAGATGATGGAGATGGTGGAATACATAGGTGCTCTCCAAAAGGCGGAGAAAATTGGATCCCTTCAATATCAAAGGACACAATAGAGTAAGCATCTCACACAAGTCTTTCCAGCGACCACAAGTAAAAGGAGAAATAAATAAAATTTAATACTGTCACCCTGAACATATTCCCGCAACACGAAGGTCTACATTTTGTCTTTCCATCGGAACGTGGAAAAAGGGATTTGACAGATCTTCTCAATTCTCCCTTGACTTGCCATGATCTACACGTTTTCGTTTGTCTACGGATTCATGCTCTAGGTAAGAGACGGAATCTTGCATGAGAAACATACATAACAGCCCTGGAGGTTGCCGATTGCAAACGCATGGATGACCTACCCATGGATACCGAAAATCCCATGCTGCTAAGCGTTTGTGGCACACAGATATCTTACTATTGCCGCTTCAAACTTTCACATCCATTCATCTCAGAGGAGGCTTGAAAATTTGAAATACGATGAGGAATACCTAGTATGATCTTGAAGTCCCCATCCTTTATCTCGGCAATAAGTTCATTGCCGATCGGGACATATCTTGCCGAATTCAACTCATCAAGCCTAAAGTATATGCATATTATTCTGTGTGGCCATACCTAGTAACTACCTATTTAAAGAAATACTTTGAAGACTCTACGCACAGACAGATACCAATATCGATCTCTGGCTCTGGAATACATACTAACAACTACTAAACTCCAATCGCTCCATGTTCAAACTGTCAGAATTGAATAAGCTCAGAGATCATCAAAGATCGACAACCCCATCCACCTTTTCTGAGAAGCTCAAGCTCTAGATTTTAGTAGTCGATCTTTTCAATAGATACTTGCAGGTTGATAACCAGGACTGACTATCTATTGGTCTGAATTAAGTAGGTATCGAATTACAATTACACGTAGCGCTCAACTCTTCAGAAAATATCGACAACGACCTACCACGTATTCGCATCCAAGATCATTTCTTTTCCCTTTTTTCACTCATTCATCTATCTATCTATATACTAGAAGAACTCTACACATCACACTAATATAAACACATATCCAAACACCAACTTCTCTACGATATCAAAAAAACAATAGTTTTCCTCGATACATCTATCTATCTATCTACCTAGTATACACCATACCAATATCCTCAAGCCAAAAATCTCATTCTAAATTTCTGATACAAATACATAGTATACAAATATGAACACATGTGCAAGGAAGTATCCTTTCATTCATCTTTTCATTCATCTAGATCTATCTCCCAATCAATTCTCGCTACACACTTAAGATCTCATCCGAACCTTCATCCATTCATCCATTCATCTATTCATCCACCTCGAAATATCGAAAAAAATCATAAACCCGCATAAAGCGTAAATCTAAACTATAAAAAACAATATTCGAATTCAGATTCCACTCCGACATATCAGCATTCGTAGAACAAATATAATTATATTCATTCATCTATTATCTATCACCTTACCACCTAGCTATAAATGAATCCAGAATCGAGCAACAGTAAAGGTTTTGAGACTTTAACATTCCGCGGTGCTCACTCACTTATACTTATACTTATAGGATATCTAGGTAGGTATGTAGGAGGTATCATCTCGCTTTCATCCATAACAGTTTTTGAATCTTTGAATCTTTGAATCTTTGAATCTTTGAATCTTTGAATCTTTGAATCTTTGAATCTTTGAATCTTTGAATCTTTGAATCTTTGAATCTTTGAATCTTTGAATCTTTGAATCTTTGAATCTTTAAATCTTTCTTATTTTCTACTGAGGTGAGTACATAGCCAGGTATGTATGATCTATTAATACCTAGGTACCTACTCAGCTCTAACATATTCATATACACTCTACGAGTAAAACAATCTCAAGTCTATTTTATAAGATCTTCTATACCTATATATATATTACAGATTCAGTATTAAAACACGAATCATATAAAGTACGAGTACCTACTCAGATTCAGATTTTCTAGTATCTATCTAATATCTAGATAGATAGGTAGATCTAGAGTTCGTTTTCTATCTTCTGTCTTCTATAACAAACTAGGTAGTCACGCAATCGCATAGTCATACACCTGGGGAAAAGAGAAAAGAGAAAAGAGTTTCGGTTCGTATATAAGATTACAACTACCTACCTAACTGAATTACATCTTAAGAACTCAATTTCCATATAGGTTTATACTTATATAGGTTAAAGAAAAGAAAAGAAACTTATAAGAAATAATCGAATTTTCTTATTTGGTATATCTATATACTATTCTATTATTATTATTATTTATTATTCAATAATATATATATATATATCTATATATATATAATATATATATCTATATATATATTTAATATCATAAGTAAGATCTTATATTTCTACGCCTTACTTATAATTAATAAAATCCCAACTCTCTTTTTTCATAAGTCTATTATTTACAATCTCTAATCTCAAGTCTATATTATAATAAATATCTATCTAGGTATAATATAAAATAGATAATATAATATAATATAATATAATATAATATAATATAATATAATATAATATAATATAATATAATATAATATAATATAATATAATATAATATAATATAATATAATATAATATAATATAATATAATATAATATAATATAATATAATATAATATAATATAATATAATATAATATAATATAATATAATATAATATAATATAATATAATATAATATAATATAATATAATATAATATAATATAATATAATATAATATAATATAATATAATATAATATAATATAATATAATATAATATAATATAACATAATATAACATAATATAACATAATATAACATAATATAACATAATATAACATAATATAACATAATATAACATAATATAACATAATATAACATAATATAACATAATATAACATAATATAACATAATATAACATAATATAACATAATATAACATAATATAACATAATATAACATAACACAACAAACTCAGCCCCGATTTCAGCCCTGTGTACTAGTACTACCTCAGGTACTTACTACCAATACCAAAAGCATTATCAATATCCCAATCCCTCTTCATCTACAAACCATCCATCTAATGCATCTGTACCCCATACCCCGTATCCCATACCACTTACCCTCGTACTCTATCCTACATCGCATATCCTACATCACGTGTCCTACATCCCAAACTCATCTCATGGCTAGACTACTACTCTGATTCCTAGACTTAGATTCAGATTTGGGTTTAAAGTTAAGATTTGAGGTAAAATACTAAGTGAAATTTAGGATTGAGATAATAAATAAAATGATAATATAATAATATTATCACGGAATTCACCGTATAATATAACCTCACAAACACTAATCCCGGTACTCCTTTGAAGTACTCACTCCTATAATTACTAATACTATTTCATCTATTTCATTTATATACCCTATATTCCTAATTAAGCGAATACCTCACCTGATCAGGATATATAAAATAAATATAATCATTAGAATTATATCTCAAATCAATCTAGTTTATTATTATTTTATATATCTATTTTTAGATCAAAATGATCATTAAATATAGTTATTATTTCTATAATAATTATAAGTCTGATTGATACTTATATTATATTTTTATTATATATACATATCTTTTGATCACTTTGATTTATCTATTTTCTCTTATTCCTTTTTAGAATCTTATTATATCAAAATCCAATTCCTCAGAAATCATTCAACTCATTACCTATAAATATTAATCAAAATAGTTTTTAAATCTATAATATTTTTATATATCAAAAAATATTTGGAAGAATATTAAATTATCTAATTCCAAATCTACTTTAATTATTTCAATCAATTCCAAAAAATCTTTAGAAAATAAAAAAACTTTTCATTAATTGATTTATATTTATAATAAAAACTAGTTTACCAAAAACCTATTTAAATTTATTATAATTGTTAATTTTATAAAAAAATATAATTTAAATAATTAAACAAAATATTTCTTTAATTTTAATATCTATAAACAATTTCAATAGAAGGATTTAGAAGAAAATATTAAAATAATTTTATTATTATTTTCTAAAAAGCTAATGCTTAAACCTATAAGATTTAAAACAATCATTTTTCAAAACATTTTAGTTAAATATTTTATACTTCAAGAAGAATATTAATATCAAAAAGATAAATATAATATCATATATAAATCATATCAGAATATCTATAAATAAATTACAAAAACAATAAATACATCCCACCTCATAAAATTCACTCTTAAAAACAATAATACTAAAACCTTATTATTCAAAACAATTATTCAAAAGCTACAAAATAAGCTTATATCTATAATAATAATTACAAAATCTATTATTACTCAAAAATATCGAAATATTCTTCAACAAGCAATTATAAATCAAATCAATCTAATTAAATAGTATAATAAATAAACCAAAGCTTATATAATTACAAAATTGTATTATATCGAAATGAAAGATAATTTAATAATTATTAACTTTCTATAAGCTATAGAAATATATATACTTTTTATTTGAATAAGTATTATATTTATTCAAATTAAAATTAATAATCAATTTAAAATTCTCAATTATTCTTTAAAATAATTCAAGAATATTTTTAATAACTTAATTTATTAAAACTTTTTAATTCCTAAAAACAAAAATATATTCTCGATTATTAACTCTAAACACAAATAGAATCTTAGCAATTTATAAAAAAAGCAAAATAATATTCAGAAAAGAGTTTTCAAAAAGATAAATAATCGATATAAATATCCTTATAAATCAAAGTCTGATTGGAAGAATAAAAAAGCAGATAAGAATCATTATCCCAAAACATATTGGTCGATAGAATTCGCATTTATCAGAAAATGCGATTCCTGAAATCTGATTTTATTGATAAAGAAGGAATATAATAATATACAAAAAAGAATCAAGAACAATCAATAATTGAATATACATAAAATATAAAAATAGAAAAAATAAATCAACTCAAAAGATAATAATCCTTAATTTTATAATTTATAAAATCCTGAATTAAAAACAATTATATATCTTATTTAAAATTCTACAAACTATAAAATTTATATCACTATTTCTGATTTACTTTATTGATTTTCTAATAATATTATACTTAATAATAGTAGCGTAATATATTTTATCAATAATATCAATTTTCTTAATAAATATGAATATATATTTTCATTAATATTAAATTATATTAAAATAGGAATATCAAAAATACAGATCATTAAACAAAATACTTACACAATCAAGAATATTCTTTAAAGATTTTAAGATTCCAAAAGTAATTTAATTCTTTTTAATATTATATATATTTCTGGATTTTATATTAATATTATTTTGAAAACAAAGTTTTTAAATATTAGAATATGATTTCTAAAAATAGATTTTATATTATAAAAAAATAATCTTAAAAATAATTATATTATTACTCAATATATTTATAAAGATAACCTCTTATTCCTAAAATATAAATCACTTTCTTTCTATTTGATTAATTTAAATATAATATTTATAAATCCAAATCTTTTAATATATTTTATATTTAATTTCAATATCAAAAAACTATTTCGCTAATTAAAAGATTTATCTAAATTTTAAAAGAATTCTATAAAACTTTTATCACGCTAAAAGTGATATCACCGATAGCATTAAGTTAATTGGGTTTATATAGGCTTATTCTCTCATGATACACCCCCGAGATTGCTGATTAGCTGGTTATAGATAGTAATCTCTATACTAGCCTCAATTAAGTTATATATACACAAATTTCTTTCTATATTTCTATACTGTTAAATCTAGATTCTCTGATTAGATTTATTTAGATCTAAGTTTTTTATAAATTCATCTAATAAGCTGAACTATATGGATATAATGGGGTAATAGAGTAGGGTTCTTATATTAATTCTAATAGACTAAGATCAGATAACTAATATAGGCCTATTGAAATACTCTCTTATAAATAGGCCTACAAACCCTACAAGAGAATACGGTCAAGTAAAGAATTATACTACTACACTATAAACGCATACCGGACTCATAACTATTATGCTAAAAGTGATATTATTGATAGCATTAAGCTAATTGGGTTTATATAGGCTTATTCTCTCGTGACAACTTTGATATAAATAATCAGAATATTTAAATAAAAAAGCTTTCGAATATCTTATTTTTTTAATAAGGAATATTATCACGGAGGTAATAGCTATATCTAATGATCACTTTGATCTAGAAATAGGTATATAGAGTAATAATAAACTAGATTGACTTGAGATATAATCCTAATAATTATATCTACTTTATATACCCTGATCAAACGAGATACTCATTTAATTAGATATATAGAACATACAAATAAAATAAATGAAATAATATTAATAATTATAAAAATGAATACTCTAAAGAAG
The DNA here is from genome assembly GCA_014898485.2 of Botrytis squamosa. Taxonomy (NCBI): domain Eukaryota; kingdom Fungi; phylum Ascomycota; class Leotiomycetes; order Helotiales; family Sclerotiniaceae; genus Botrytis; species Botrytis squamosa. The sequence continues at coordinate 789,679 of RCTC02000009.1, forward strand.
TATTAGAATTAGTATTTGTAAGGTTATACTATATAGTGAATTCCGTAATATATTTTTTAGATTGTTAGATATTTTGATAATTATATTGAGTAATCTACATAATAAATAAAGAAAAAATTCTTAGGCAGTAAGTGATATAAAAGTCAATAAGTAATTTATTCGGATAATTATTATGAATTTATTTACTAAATAAGTTTATTTATCAAACAAATAAATATAAGGTGTATAAATATGTAGAGTTTTTTACAAAAAAAAGAATAAATTATATTATTGATTTGGGTAATCTATAAAAAAGTAATGATATTGGAGTAAGGGAATTAATTCTTTAGATTAATACATATTAAGAATTCTAAATTATATTAATTATTATTAACTAGACATTTATATCAATTAATTTAATTAATTTATATATATAATACTTTTATAGTAATAATAAAATTAAATAAAAATCAATAGATTCTTTGAGAAAATATAATGGATTGAAATAATTATAAAAAGAAAACAGTTTCTTTTTTTTAATCTTTATATTCAATAATTCAATATATTTTTTAAATATACCTTCTCCTATCAAAGAGTCCCCTAATTCTATTAATATTTTTAATCGATATACTACTATCTCTCTGTATAATATATTAAAGGGTGATATTCGATCTGGTGAATCCAATATTCAGTGTACTTCTGATCAATTGTTATTTCTAGCTGAGTTATTGCTTCCAGTTAAGGTTCTATTATTTTCCAGCAAAAAGTCTTTATAAATAAGATTTTCTTTTAATAAATTTCAATAAAATCCTAATAATAATTTTTTAAAAAAGGTTGAGGCTATTTATAATCATCAAACTAAAGTAAATAAATATTATATAATAATTATTTTTGTAAATTACAATAATCTTTTTATCAATAATGAAGATAAATATTATCTTCCCAATCTTTTTTTTAATAATAAGAGTTTTTTATTGGAAATATTTTCTTTTTTGAATAAATTTATTTTTATATTTAGGTTAAACAAGTTTTGGATATTTACTTATAAAATTTATAATAAATATAAATGGAAAGATTCTAAATGTAATTTTAGAAATAAGGATATATAAAATTCTATTTCTTATATAGAATATATTTGTTTTCTTTTTTTTAATTGTTATGAAGAGTATAGTAAGTGTTTTAAGTAGAAAAATGTTTTTTCTTTTTGATATTGGAAGTATATTATATATATTTATATATCTCTTCTAATATATTTGAAATCTTTAGTTGTTTGGTTATTGGAATTTTACAATTCTGAATTTGTTATATTTCTTGGAAAGGTATGTTCTGATCTTTTTATTTTATTATAATTTATTGATATATTTTTTAAAGAATTATTTCAAACTAGAAATCGGTTTGTATTGTAATAATGGTTATATTGGCAATAACTAAAGAGGATAGTGAGTTTATTGATTTTGATTTTTTATTATTATTAATACAAATTATATTTCCTTTTTCTGTTCAATTATTATAATTATCTATTTATTTATTTCCCTTATTGAAATTATTATTTCTTTTTTTGATTAAAAAACAAAAACCCTTTTTTGCCCCCAAATTCCTTATAATTAAATATATAAAAATCGAAATATATATTTCTATAGTAAATCTAAAGATTTGATTGTAATTTATTTATTTTGTTTTGAAGGATAAAGATAAGGTAATATTTAATATTGATAATAATAATAATCTCGATAATGAGTATAATACTATTAATAAGGATAATATAATTAATTCTAATAATAAGTTAATTAATAAAAGAAAATAGTTTGATTTAATATAGTTTAATATTGAATATATTAAAAAAAAGTATAAATTAAAAAAAAAAACTTTTATTTGATTCTATTAATTTTGGTATTTATATTTTATAGATTTAAAAGAAATATAAAATAATTGAATTTTTATTATAATAAATTCTTAATTAATTTATTTACTATTATTTTTGCTATAAATAAATATATAAAATAAAAATTTTCCTTTAAATATTTCTAATATAACTACATATTCTGTATATTGATATATCTCAATTTAATAATAATTTTCTTGTTTTTTTTTTTTATTAATTTAATTATTTACTAATTATTATAAAAAATTATAATTAATTATTTAATTATAAAATTGATTTTTTTAAGAAATTATAATATAATTAATATTTCTTTCGATATATATTCAATATCAAGCAATTTAACTTCAATAATAAATATAATTACTATATTTTATTTTGAAGCTTTTTATATTATTAATCCATTAAATAATAAGATTACAAAATCTTAAAATGATTTTTGTGATTTTTTGTTATTAGTAAATAAGGTGTCTAAAAAAACAAAAACTATAGAATCTACTCTCGATTATATCCAATTGAATAATATTTCGTATTCTAAAGATATTATATATAATAATCAATTGTTTTTATATAATTGAAAAATAAATTAGTTAAAAAATAATTGAATTACAAAGCTACAAATATAATATTTACTCTAACTATAATTGCGGTGTATAATATTGATTCTATCTTTTCTTAATAGATTTATATAAATATAATAATTGTATTTTTATTATATTTTATAAATTTTATTATTAATAAAAAAATATATATATTATTATTATTAAAATTAAACTTCTTTATAATCTTTTTAATATAAATATTATATATTAATCAAAGTTTTCTTATTTTTCAATTATAAATGATTTGGATATTTAAAAACTATTTTGTATTGTTTAGATTTTTTAATTTATAGGTAGTTTTGATATTAAAAATAATACCATCAGCTATTGATATATTTTTGTAATAATATATAATCTGTATATCGTCCATAAAGAATAGTATCAAAATAGTTTGATTTGGGTTTATAAAAAGACAAAGTTTCTTTTTGTATTAATTTAGATCTAAATTTTTAAATGTTTTGCTAAAATCCTTAAACTATAATACAAAGAAATCTTGGAGATTATATAATATACAATCAAGAATTATATATTTATTTAATTCCTTAAATTTATTTGATAAGTAATAAATTATAGGCATATTTAATAAATCCTTATAAATATTAATAAATGTATTAATAATATCAAATTACTTTGTTTTTAGGTTATATTTTGCTATTAGTATTATTATAATTCTAAATAATTTTTTAATGAATGTTATAGTATAAGTTAATTTGATTATATCTTTTATTTAAAGATTATTATAAATAATTAATTTTGTTTGATATTGTATTAAAAAATTTTGTTTATTGTATTTGTATATGAATATTTATTGTAATAGTATAGGAGTAATTGATATGTTTTATATATTAATTTTATATTATATTTTATAATCTTTTAGGTTATTAATTTTAATCTTATATTTATATTTAAATTATTTTTTCAAAAAATAATCCTTAAATTAATAATAATATTGAGGTAGTTTAAATAAATCTAATAAATATAAGTTGGATAGTTTCTTTAAAGCTTCTTTTTCAGGTATATTAAAAGAATTTGGTTTTGTTTGTATAGTAAAAGTAATTATGCTATATATAGTAATAAATAAATGAATATTCCTTTGTATATCTATATTTAAATAATTAGACTAAAATATTAAATGAAAATCTTCGATATAGAAATTATCTTTTAATAATAAGTTTATAATAAAAGTATTTATAAGTATATAATTATTTATAAAAGAATTATTTTGTAATTTCTTTTATTATTAGATTTGATAATAATAATTTATAAATATATTAATATTAGAAATTATATTATTAAAATCAAAGGATTGATATTTAAATAGATTGAAAATTGAGTGAGAAATTTCGATTCTTATAATTCTTTGTTTTTTGGGTTTTTGATTAGAAAAAAATAGAATTTCATTTTTTTTGAATTAATTAATTATATATATTAAAAGAAATAATCTTTTTGGTAATATTATTTTTTTATAATATAAGTATTTATAGTATTAATAGAATGAATATTTGAATTGCTTTTGTATTTTCTGTATATAATTTGAATAATATTATCAATATGCTTATATTCTATATTTTCAGATTGATTATTATAATTGCTTGATATCGAAATAGAATTTATAAATTCCTATAACTAATTAATAATGATTATTCGTTTTTAAAATTAGTTTTTTATTTTTAGAGTTTTTTTAGAGTATAGAATCTTATATATATTATTACTTTTGATGTTTTTATATAAGCTTTTATTTTTTAGAGATATTTTTGAGTTTTATTTATATTGAGATATATTTAAAATATATATAATAATATTAATAAAACTAATAATAATAAAAGTTAATACATTATTTTTTTAATTAATAATAATACTATTGATATCGATTGTTTATTGATTATTGAGAATTAATATAAATTATTATAACTTTTGATTGATATGTATATCGATGGTTTTATTTAATTAATTTATTTTATATATTCTTTTCTTAAAGAAAATAACATTTCGAATAATGATAACCCATTTAAACTTGGGTATTTAGATATGGTAAATTAGGAAATCTGGTATATATTTGATAAGATATTCAATATTTATTTTAGAATTAATTTTATAAATTCTCTTATTTATATCTAATTCTCTTTTTTTATTTAAAGAATATGCTCTATATCTATATCAATATATTTTATTTTAGTTTAAATAAAAATTAATATTTAAATAATCCGCAATTACTAAAGCAAATAATTATAAATATTCCTGGAATCAAATATCTAGTACTTTATTTAAGGATTTGAAAGATCAAGTTTTAAAAGGATTAATATTATATAGATAAATAACAGTTTGTATTACTTCAACCTATAAAATATCAGATATATCTGTAGAGATCCGTATTTTGATTTATTTAATAATTATCTTTTATTCTATTCATTCCGATCCACTATTTGATTTGTATATATTTAATAAGAATAATTCAAATTCAATACCTTCAATTTTAATCCAATTTTTGAATACAATATTTTTTATAATATTAATAACTAAAGTATTATTATTCTATTTAATATAGATTACTAAGAGATTATATTTTCTAAATATCTAAACAAAAAAGTTCTAGATTATATCAAATACTTTATAATAAGTCTTTTGATATAATAAAAAGTTAAAGATTTTCCCACTAAATATATCTTTGATAACTAAAAATTAAGACACTCTAATATATATACATAAAAAGTCAAACAAATCCCATTAGATTTTGTAAAAGAGATATAATAATCGGGATTTATTAAAAGCTCATAATATTATTTACTTTACATATATACAAAAACAATTAATATATTCAATCCTGAAAAATCCTTTAATCTTTATATTCCTTACTAAGAAAATGAAATATTCAAAAACTTTTTTATCCAAATATCCTAATTATTCATACCAAAATTCTATAAAATCCTTTCAAAATTTAAATAAATCTTTTAATCAGTAAAATAGTCTTTTAATATTGGAATTGAATATAAAACACATTAGAAAATTTAAATTCACAAATATTATATTCAAATTAATTAAATAAAAGAAAAATAATTTATATTCTAAAAACAAGAAATTATCTTTACAAATACATTGAGTAATAATATAACTATTCTCAAGATTGCCCTTTTATAATATAAAATCTATTTTTAAAAATTATATTTTAGTACCTAAAAGTTTTGTTTTTGAGATAATATTAACATAAAATCCAAAAATATATATAATATTAAAAAGAATCAGATTATCTTTTGAATTTTAAGGTTTTTGAAAAAAAAATTTGATTGTATAAGTGTTTTGTTTAATAACCTATATTTTTAATATTTCTACCTCAACATAATCTAATATTAATAAAAATATATATTCATATTTATCAAAAAAATCAATATTATTGACAAGGTACATTACGCCACCACTATCAAGTATAATACTATCGGAGAATCAATAGAATAAATCAGAAATAATAATATAAATTCTATAGTTTATAAAACCTTGGATAAGATATATAATTATTCTTAATTTAGAATCTTATAAATCATAGGATTAAGAATTATTATTTTTTGAATTAATCCATTCTTTCTATTTCCATGTTTTACATATATTCAATTATTGATTATCCTTAATCCTTTCTTATATATTATTATATTCTTTTTTTATTAATAAAATCAAATTCTGGAAATCGTATTTTCTAATAAGTATAAACTTTATTGATTAGTATATCTTGGAATAGTGATTTCTACCCGCTTTTTTATTCTTTTAATTAAACTTTAACCTATAAGAATATTTGTATTAACCATTTGTCTTTTTAGGGATTCTTTTTTGAATATTGTTTTACTTTCTTTGTAGATTATTAGGGTTTTGCTTAGGTTTAGAATTAATAATCAAGAATATACCCTTGCCTTTGAAAGTTAAAGAGTTTTGATAGATTAAGTTATCAAAAATATCCCTAAATTGTTTTAAAAAATAATTAGGAATTTTAAGTTAATTATTAATTTCAATCTGAATAAGTATAATACTTGCTTAAATAGGGAGTATACATGCTTTTACAGCTTATAGGAAATTAATAATTACTAAGTTATTTTTTATTTTGATATGATATAACTTTATGGTTGTATAAACTCTAATTCATTTATTATATTATTTAATTAAATTAATTCAATCTATAATTGTTTATTAAAAAACATTTCGATATTTTTGAGTAATAATAGATTTTATAATTGTTATTATAAATACAAGCTTATCCTATAGTTTTTAAATAATTATTTTGAGTAATAAGGTTTTAGTATTATTATTTTTAAAAATAAATTCTATAAAGTAGGATATATCCATTGTTTCTATAATCTATTTATAAACATTCTGATATAATTTATACATAATATTATACTTATCTCTCTAATATTAATATTTTCCTTAAAATACAGAATATTCAGTTAAAATATCTTAAAAAGTAATTATTTTAGGCTTTATAGATTTAAGTATTAGCTTTTTAGAGAATAATAATAAAGTTATTTTAATATTTTCTTCTAAATTCTTCTATTAAAATTATTTGTAGATATTAAGATTAAAAAAATATTTTGTTTGGTTATTCAAATTGTATTTTCTTATAAGATTGATAATTGTAATAAGTTTAGATGGGTTTTTGGTGAGTTAATTTTTATTATAAATATAAATTAACTAATAAAGAGTTTTTTTATTTTTTAAAGATTTTTTGGAATTGATTAAAATAATTGGAATAAATTTGGAATCAGATGGTTTAACATCTTTTCAAATACTTTTCGATATATAGAAATATTATAGATTTAAAAACCATTTTGATTAATATCCACAGATAACAAATCAAGTAATTTCTAAAAAATTGGATTTCAATATAACAAGATTTTAAAAAGAAATAAGAGAAAGTATATATAAATCAAAATAATTAAAAGATATATATATATAATGAGGGTATAATATAAGTGTTAACCGGGCTTATAATTATTACAAAGATAATTTATTTATTTATTTATTTATTTTAATTTACATCCAGGGGGCAAGCTGCAGGGGCTCGCTACAACCTCCTAGAGGGTATTAGAGATAAACTATACTGGCAGAGGTGCTGGCATAGCCATACATTCTGTTCTTTTACAGCTGTAATATAGATTAAGGGAGAAGCAACCAGGAGTATTGTGCGCACTCCTACCGCTTATCTCCTATTTACAATATTGATACTATTCAACTTATTTTATACTAAATAATTCAGATTTGTAACTAGCTAGAAAGCCCTATATTATTAGTTTTTGTTTAGTATAGTTTATATATAATAATAGAAAAGAAAAAAATAGCTTTAGAGAGGAATATAGTTCTAATTGGTAATATAAAAGTAGAAGATTAAAGGATTTTCAAAAAGATTGAGTATAATTATTTGAAGTGATTAGTAATCGTTAAAAAAATTGTGAAATCTATTAGAGTTTTTAAAAGAAAGAAGAAATAGTTAATTGTATTCTTTGTATCTCATAGAATTAAGTTGGATTTGTTTAATTAATAATTAAATTAGATATAAGAATATCAGTAAAGCACTAGGTGCTTAGGCTTTTTGCTATATCCACAAGAGTATTCTGAGATAGTATTGTTATATTAAAAATATTAGTGATAGAATATAAAGTCTTTGTATCCAGTTCTAAGTATTATTAATTGCTAAAGGATAGAGTAGGGGAAAGCAAATTCCTCAAATTCCTTAACTTGATAGTTAAAATACTAGTAATAATATTAACCAGCAAGAATAACCTTATTTTGCTTTTATTATTTCTATTTTATTCCTTATTTGAAGGTTTTGATTATTAAGCTTATTCTATTAATAATAAGGAGTAATAAATTATTATTTTCAATATAATTATTATAAACACCCAGATTAGTAAGTCGATTAACCTTTTTATTTTCAAGGATTTCAGTATATCCAGGTAATTACTGGATTGCTACTTGTTTGTTTCTTATAATCTTATGACAGTATAAAAATATCTATTAAGATGAGTTGGAAATATTACTCTTGATATATTAGATGATTAAAATATTATTAATATATATTATAATCTACCTAATCAACTTTAGTTGGATAGTGTACTCCAAACCTTTTAGAATATTTACTATTTCAGTATTGAAGATATATAAGAGTAAATTGATTGCCCTATAATCAGATATTACTGGAAATTGTTTTTGATAGATTGTGTAATTGTAACCAACTATCTTTTACCCTCAATAATATTGTTTAATATTATTTAAGAAGATTGTGATATGGCTGTTAGGCAGATAGTCCCATTATTGTATAAATTCAATCACAACTGCTTCTTTCTTTACACCTCCTGTAAAATCATTGTAACTCTTTATAAAGAAATATAACAGGGAGAATATTGATCTCGATATTTTCGGGATTAATCCGGCTAATCTATAAAGATTGGTATTATTCATCTTACATTAAAACGCTCGCACTAGACAAATCGCCAGTAAGTGGTTTTCGTTCACCTTGCAGAATCGGAGCGCGAATCTTATTCGTGCCTGTTCGAGTGCTAGCTCGCCGGGCGGATCACAAAGATAATAGCTATATCTAATAATCACTTTAATCTGGGAATAGGTATATAGAGTGATAATAAATTAGATTGACTTGAAGTATAATCCTAATAATCATACCTGCTTTATATACCCTGATCAGATAAGGTACTCGTTTAATTAGATATATAGAGTATACAAATGAAATGAATAAAATAGTATTAATAATCATAAGAGTGAATACTCCAAAGGAGTACCGGGATTAGTGCCTGTAAGGTTACACTATACGGTGAATTCCGTGACAAATATAAAAATTAAAGGATTTTTTAGGATTGAATATATTGATTACTTATATATATATATAAAGCAAATAATATTACAAGCTTCTAATGAATCCTAATTACTATATCCTTTCTACAAAATCCAATGAAATTTATTCGATTTCTTATATATATATATTAGAGTATCCTAGCTTTTAATTATCAAAAATATATTTAATAAAAAAATCTTTAGCTTTTTATTATATTAAAAGATTTATTATAAAATATTCAATATAATTCAGAATTTCCTTGTTTAGATATTCAGAAAGTATAATTTCTTAATAATTTATATCAAACAGGATAATAATATTTCAATTATTGATATTATAAAAAATACTATATTCGAGAATTGAATTAAAACTGAAGATATAGAATTTGAATTATTTCTATTAAATATATACAAATTAAATAATAAATCGAAATAAATAGAATAAGAAATAATCACTAAACAGATTAAAATATAGATTTTTACAAACATATCTAATCTTTTCTAAATTAAAATAATACAAGTTATTATCTATTTATATAATATTAGTTCTCTTAAAGCTTAATCTTTTAAATCCCTAAATAAAATACTGAATATTTGATTTCAGGAATATTTATAATTATCTATTTTAATAATTGTAAATTACTTAAATATTAACCTCCATTCAAATTGAAATAGAATATATTAATATAAATATAAAGTATACCCTTTAAAAAAAAAAAAACTAAATATAAACAAAAGAATTTATAAAATTAATTCTAAAACAAATATTAAATATTTTATTAGATATATACTAGATTTCCTAATTTATTATATCTAAATACTTAAACTTAAATAAATTATTATTACTCGAAATATTACTTTTTTAAAAAAAGGATATACAAAATAAATTAATCAAACAAAATCATTAATATATATATCAATCAAAAGCTATAGTAATTTGTATTAGCTTTTAATAATCAATAAATAATTAATATTGATAATATTATTATTAATCAAAAGGATAATATATTGATTTTTATTATTATTAATTTTATTAATATTATTATATATATTTCAGATATACCTTAATATAAATAAAACTTAAAGATATTTTTAGGGAATAGAAGTTTATATAGGAATATCGAAAGTAATAATATATATAAGGTTTTATATTCTAGAAAAGCTTTAAAAATAGAAAACCGATTTCAAAAATAAATAATCATTATTGATTAGTTATAAAAATCTATAAATTCTGTTTCAATATTAAGTAATTATAATAATCAATTTGAAAATATAGAATATAAATATATTAATAATATTATCTAAATTATATATAAAAAATATAAAAGTAATTTAGATGCTTATTCTATTAATACTATAAATATCTATATTATAAAAGAAATAATATTATTAAAAAGATTATTTTTTTTAATATATATAATCAATTAATTTAAAGAAAATAAAATTCTACTTCTTCCTAATCAAGAATCCAAAAAACAAAAAACTATAAGGATTGAAATCCTTTATTCAATTTTCAATCCATTTGAATATCAATCCTTTATTTTTAATAATATAACTCCTAATATCAACATATCTACAAATTATCACTATCAAATCTAATAACAAAAAAAATTACAAAACAATTCTTTTATAAATAATTATATACTTATAAATATTCTTATTATAAACTTATTACTAAAAGATAATTCCCATATCGAAGATTTCCATTCAATATTTTGATCTAATTATCTAAATATAAATATATAAAGAAATATTCACTTATTTATTACTATATACAATATAATCACCTCCACTATATAAACAAAACCAAGTTCTTTTAATACATCTAAAAAAAGAATTCTAAAAAAGCTACCCAACTTATATCTATCAAATTTATCTAAATCACCTTAATATTACTATTAACTTAAGAATTACTTTTTAGAAAAATAATTTAAATATAAATATAAAATTGAAATTAATAATCTAAAAGATTACAAAATATAATATAAAATCAATATATAAAATACACCAATTATCCCAATATTATTATAATAAGTATTTATATATAAATATAATAAATAAGAATTCTTAATATAATATTAAACTAAATTAATTATTTATAATGATTTTTAAATAAAGGATATAATCAAATCAACTTATATTATAATATTCATTAAAAGATTATTTAGGATTATAATAATACTAATAATAAAATACAATCTAAAAACAAAGTAATTTGATATTGTTAATATATTTATTAATACTTATAAAAATCTATTAAAGATATTGATAATTTATTATTTATTAAATAGATTTAAAAAACCAAATAAATATATAATTTTTAATTATATATTATATAATCTCCAAGATTTCTTTATATTATAATTTAAGGATTTTAATAAAATATTTAAAAATCTAGATTTAAATTAATATAAAAAGAAATCCTATCTTTTTATAAATTCAAATCTAATTATTTTGATATTATTCTTTATAAATAATATATAGATTGTATATTATTATAAGAATATATTAATAACTGATAATATTATTTTTAATATCAAAATTGCTTATAAATTAAGAAATCTAGGTAATATAAAATAATTTTTGGGTATTCGAATTATTTATAATTAAAAAATAAGAAAACTTTGGTTAGTATATAATACTTATATTAAAAAGATTACAAAAAAGTTTAATTTCAATAATAATAATATATATACACCTTTACCAATAATAAAGTTTGTAAAATATAATAGAAATATAATTATTATATTTATATAAATCTATCAAGAAAAAATAGGATCAATACTATATACAACAATTATAATTAGAATAAATATTATATTTATAGTTTTGTAATTCAATTATTTTCTAATTAATCTATTTCCAGATTATATAAAAGTAGTTAATCATTATATATAATATTTCTGGAATATAAAATATTATTCAATTGAATATAATCGAAAATAGATTCTATAACTTTTATTCTTTTTAAATACTTTATTTATTAATAATAAGAAATTATAAAAATCATTTTAAGGTTTTGTAATCTTATTATTTGGTAAATTAATAATATAGAAAGTTTCAAAATAAAATATAATAATTATATCTATTATTAAAGCCGAATTATTTAATATTAAATATATATCGAAAGAAATATTAATTATACTATAATTCTTTAAAAAAATTAATCTTATAATTAAATAATTAGTTACGATTTTCTATGATAATTAATAAATAATTAGATTAATAATAAAAGAAAATAAAAGAATCATTATTAAATTGAGATATATCAATATACAGAATATATAATTATATTAGAAATATTTAAAAAGAAGTTTTTATTTTATATATTTGCTTATAATAGAAATAATAATAAATAAATTAATTAAAAACTTATTATAATAAAAATTTAATTACTTTATATCCCTTTTAAATCTATAAAATATAAATATCAGAATTAATAGAATTAAATAGAAGTTTTTTCTTTCAGTTTATATTTCTTTTCAGTATATTTAATATTGAATTATATTAAATCAAATTGTTTTCTTTTATTAATTAATTTGTTACTAAAATTAATTATATTATTCTTATTAATAATATTATATTTATTATTAAAATTACTATTATTATTGATATTAAATATTACTTTATCTTTATTTTTTAAAGTAAAACGAATAGATTATAATCAAATCTTTAAATTTATTATAGAAATATATATTTTGACTTTTGTATATTTAATTATAAGGAATTTGGGAATAAAAAAGGGTTTTTGTTTTTTAATTAGAAATAAAGATAATAATTTTAATAAAGAAAATAAATAAATAAATAATTATAATAATTAAAAAAAAAAAAATATAATTTGTATTGATAATAAGAAAAAATCAAGATTAATAAATTTGCTATTCTTTTTAATTATAATCAATATAATTGTTATTACAATATAAATCGATTTCTAATTCAGAATAATTCTTTAAAGAATATATTAATAAATTATAATGAAATAAAAAGATTAGAATATATCTTTTCAGAAAGTATAACAAACTTAGAATTATAAAATTCCAATAACTAAATAATTAAAGATTTCAAATATATTAAAAAAGATATATAAATATATATAATATATTTCTAATATTAAAAAGAAAAAGTATTTCTTTATTTAAAACATTTATTATATTTTTTATAATAATCAAAAAGAAAAGAATAAATATATTTTATATAAAAAATAGAGTTTTATATATCTTTATTTTTAAAATTATATTTAAAACCTTTCTGTTTATATTTATTATAAGCTTTATAAATAGATATTTGGAATTTGTTTAATCTAAATATAGAAATGGATTTATTCAAAAAGAAAGATATTTTTGATAAGGAATTTTTATTGTTAAAAAAAAGGTTAGGAAGATAATATTTGTTTTTGTTATTAATAAAAAGATTATTATAATTTATAAAAATAATTATTATATAATATTTGTTTGTTTTAATTTAATAATTATAAATAGTTTCAATTTTTTTTAAAAAGTTATTATTAGAATTTTATTGAAATTTATTAAAAGAAGATTTTATTTATAAAAACTTTTTATTAAAAAATAATAAAATTTCAATTAGAAAAAATAATTCAATTGGAGATAACAATTAATTAGAAGTATACTAAATATTAGATTTATTAAATTGAATATTATTTTTTAATATATTATATAGAAAGATAATAATATATTGATTGAAAATATTAATGGAATTAGGGGATTTTTTAATAAAAAAAGGTATATTTAAAAAATATATTAAATTATTGAATATAAAGATTAAAAAAAAAAATTGTTTTTTTTTTATGATTATTTCGATTTATTATATTCCCTCAAAAAATCCATTAATTTTTATTTAATTTTATTATTATTATAAAAGTATTATATATACAGATTAATTAAATTAATTAATATAAATATCTAGCTAATAACAATTAATATAATTTAAAACTTTTAATATATATCAATTCGAAGAATTAATTCCCTTACTCCAATATCGTTATTTTTTTATAGATTGTTTAAATCAATAATATAATTTACTTTTTTCTTTTATAAAATTTTTTATATATTTATATCACGGAATTCACCGTATAGTGTAACCTTACAGGCACTAATCCCGGTACTCCTTCGGAGTATTCACTCCCATGATTACTAACACTATTTCATTCATTTCATTTGTGTGCCCTATATACCTAATTAGGCGAGTACCTCGCCTGATCAGGGTATATAAAGCAGGTATGATCATTAGGATCATACCTCAAGTCAATCTAGTTTATTATCACTCTACATACCTATTCCCAGATCAAAGTGACCATTAGATATAGCTATTACCTCCGTGATAATTTATATACCTTATACTTATTTATTTAATAAATAAATCTACTTAACAGATAATTTCATAATAATTATTTGAATAAAGTGTTTACTAATATTTATATTATTTATTATCTAAAAATTTTCTTTTATTTATTATACAAATTACTCGATATAATTATTAAAGTATTTAGTAATCTGAGGGGTATATTACAAAATTCACTGTATAGTGTAACCTTACAAGCACTAATTCTAATATTTTTTTGGAATACTTATTTCTATAATTATTAATATTATTTTATCTATTTTATTTATATATTCTATATATCTAATTAAACGAGTATCTTGCCTGATTAGGGTATATAAAGTAGATATGATTATTAGAATTATATTTCAAGTCAATCTAATTTATTATTATTTTATATATCTATTCCTAGATTAAAGTGATTATTAGATATAGCTATTACCTCCGTAATAAATATACTAGTCATCAAGTAAAGAAAATCCAGATTACAACTTTAAAGAATTTTTTTTTTCTCATTAATTATTATAATAATTTTGAAATGCTATAATACATTCATTATAAAATACAAAAAAATAATAAATCAATATATCTAGAAAATAAAAATCGATAAAGTTGAGAGATTTAAGTATAAATAGATAAATATCTAAATATTTAAAAATAAATAAATAAAGTATTTACTAATAGAGAATTAGAGTATATATTAATAATTTACGTAATATATTATATAAAATTCTCAGATTACGAATAATACTCGATCCTTTAGATTTATATAAGAACTTAATTATATTAAACTGAAATTATCGATTAATTAAATCTAGTATAAAGAAGATTGATTCCGATATAAAAAATATTTAACTTTTACTTTCTAACTAAAATTTATATCTGATTTTAACTTCACATTCTAATATTTTCGAAAAAAAATATTATATAATAATAATCAATTAATTAATTAATTAAACTTATTTATATAAAATATAATTTATTTATTCATTTAAATCTATTATTAAAATTTTATATCGGATTTATAAAAACGTATTTAGTGTTCTAGTTTTGATTGAGATTCTGGTTTTTTTATATAATATAAATTTCAAAAAAATTAATAAAAAAGTTTAGTGTATTTGAGATTCTGATATTTCTCAGTTTAGTATAGTCAGGTTTTTTTGTGATTGGAAAATGTAATCTTTCCTGGCGAGTCTGGGATGGGAATTTTGGGGTTGGGTGGGATGGGGATGGTGATGGTGATGGAAGGAGAAGGAGAAAGAGAAGGAGAAGTGAGGATGAGAATTTTTTCTTTGGTGGGGATTGGGTATTTGAGTAGGTATATAGGTATTTTATAGATATACCTACATATATCAATAATACAATAAACCCGATAACCAAGAGTAACAATTAAATCCGTATAGATATTGATAATCTCCAGTCTACCTACCTACCTAGCTAATAACAAATCCCAACCAATTTTCATTCATTCATTCATTCATTTATTCCTCCTCAGCTATCCCCATCCCGTCTCTACGCACCTTTTTCTTCCTCTCAATTTCCATCCGAATCCGAAATGCGATATCGATATTCTGTTTTGAGAACTGTGGTGTCCGAGCCACGGGTAGAGATTTGTCGATATATATCTCGAAACGCGATTTTGGGGTGCGTGCGATCAGATATTTTCTGGAGTCTGGGCGTGCGTTGCTAGGTGGATGGTATGGTTGGATGTTAGGGTTGGATGTTAAGGGATGTCAAGGGGAATGTCAAGGGGAATGTCAATGCTGATTATTTTGCCGGGGTGGAATTGGATGGGTTGAGATTTGATTGGGATGGATACGAAAGGGGGATTGGATTTATAGTACTCTGTAGTAGGTAGGTGGGTGTTCGCAGCTATATTGGATTGGTACACAAGCGATGCTATGTAATTTTTCTGTGTATGTGAATGGATTCAAGAGTGAAAGAATGGCAGAAAAGGGTTCTTAAAAGTAAAACTTAAGAAATGTATATTTTTGGTTTGAATTGGTTGAAAGACTTGACGTGTACTCTAACTTTAACTTGATCGATAAGTAACATCAAATAGGGAGTATGTGGTTAACTTTAGCAACAGATACCGAATATATTGGATTCGGTCGGTATTGAGTCTTTCAGCTTACCTACGAGCCTACTTGTATTGAATGAATAATAAAATCGAATCGTTCATCGGAGAATAAAATTGTATGATTTTCATGATTTTCGTGATTTTCGATCTTAGTCAATTACTAAGGTACCTAGGTAGTGATAACTCACAGATTTCACCTTCCTACGCTTATCAATAATCGAGCAAAGCGAGAAAAGCCTCCACGGCAGTGGCTCCCAGGGGGCCAGCGGAGCGTCATTGCTTGATGGAGATTATTGAAATGAATATTGGTCGGTAGATAGGTAGGTAGGTAGGTATTCAGAGTAGAGAATGGGAGAAGTCGTAAGCGGAGGGAGTGGTTGAAGAAACTGATAATGTTGAAAAGGGGTTAGAGTTCCGTTCGCCAGATAAGAATTTGCTTGGCTAACCTTAGGTATCCATGAAGAGATCTTTTTATATACTCGTTCATCCAATGAAATGGGTGATCGACACGGGAAGCTGCATGCGAATGAGGGGCAGATTGTGGATTTGGGTTATGAGGTTCATGAATTGAAGTTTGATATTGTTATTGTATAGGTACTAGGATACCTAGGTAGCTGACGAGAATGAATTTTTCTTTATTGTCTGTTGTAAGTGCAAAGTCGACTTTTCTTATCGTCATTTTGTTTTTACGAGATTTGAGCTGAGATTTAGGAGATGGTCATCGGAGGAATGATATCACGTGGGAAGAAAGAAGTACTAGGGAGATACTTGATAGGTACTAGACAAACTCTCTAGAGTCGATCAATGAAAATTTGATATACTGGTGTCCTTTTGGGTTTTGATAAGCCTTTTATTATTAGCTGAGGAAGCTGTGTGATTATGTCACCATTGAATGAATCTACCTAGTACCTACCTACCTACCTCGTGGTACCTTTGGGGAAAATACTAGAGCTCTGATAAAAAAAAAACTGGATGTAAGTCTTGCAAGAAGGGAAATATCACCGATTTTAGATTGAGAGTAACAGTCGGTGCCTACCTACCTTGAACACTCGATATTGGATGAATTGATACAATTGATATTAGGTATTGAAAAAAGGTACCTGGGTATTGTTCCGTCGGTTACTGTGAGATCTGATATTGTGCAACATCATACATATAAAATCTGTAAGTAACCATCCGTCGTACCACCGTAAGTGACCGTCCCTCTGGTAAATTTCCACATTTTCACTCACTTGCCCAGATATCACGATTAGTTTAATTAAGAGTAACATGAAGGAATTTTCTCTTCCCTTTTGCGTTCGTGCTTTCTTCGCTCTTCCCCTCCTTCCCTTTTTGGGTAAGAACTACCGATGGAGCGAGATGTATTAGTTACCCCACGGGCCTAGAAACATCCACTTTGAGAGTGACTACCCAGCTGGAGTGCCTCAATACTTCCAAGTCTTCAATTCATCTTATCCATCTTATCCATCTTGTCCATCTTGTCCATCTTTTCTATCTTTTCCATCATTTTCGTACGCACTACCCTTTCGCACTACCCTTACGCACTACCATATCTAGTCCTGCCACCAAAAAAATCATGGGAAAAAAATAGCCTCTAGTCCGCTATGATCTTCCCACTATCTCTTTTTCCTACTAGTCATCAAAGCTACATGTCAAGTAATGCAAGGTCCAGATGAAGCTGGATGAACCTAAACACTTCAGTCGATAATCCATCCAATCATTTCAAACTATCTTTCTATCATCCTTCTCTTTACCTCTCAATTCTCAAGGACCTGCTTGGAGTAGGGCGGAAGCCAAGGAGCTATACCATAAGAAGCTTATCCTTCGTTTCCCTTAATATAGCTCGGCCACAAAATATTTCTCCCCCTCCATATCTTTCAACCTCTATTTCTGTACTCTCTTCATTTCTTCTTTCTATCCATCTTCTACTTCTCTCAACCTTGATCACATTCGTTTCTGAAAGTAATCACTTCAATTGCCTCACGATCATCATTACAACATTTCCTACCATATCACAATCTTAATATTTCACAAGTAATTCTTTTCATCTCTTGACACACAAGATGGATCAACAACCTACACTTAGAGGTCACGCACCTCAATCATCCATTGCCACAACACCAAGACCTGGAACACCTGAAAACATCAATCCATTCGGTGCTGATGACAGTATTCAACCTTCTCCAACCCAAGACAGAGTAGTCAATCCTTTCGCTTCCCCATTCGCTTCAAGACCTGGCTCTACTTTCGGTGCATCATCTTCGGTAGGAAGAACATATGGCACACGATATTTTCATTCCAGAAGAGTAAAGAAGGGAGAAGTTGATCAACCATGGAAAGCCACTAAAGACCCAAAGGAAAAATGGGTTACAATCATTCCAATCATTGGCATGCTCGTAGGGTTGGGAATTGCGGGATTTTTGATCTATGGTGGAATAGCTTCTGTCACCCACCACAAATACTGTCCAGTCATGAGTGATGATTTCTCAAGTGGTACACTCAATACCGATATTTGGACTCAGGAAGCAGAAGTTGGTGGCTTTGGGTATGTGCTTCTTTCGAAATTTTGGTGATTATCTACTAACTCACACTTCACAGTAATGGAGAGTTTGAACAAACTACACTTGACGATGAAAATGTTTTCATCAAGGATGGAAAGCTCGTCATCAGACCTACATTACAAGATGCAAAACTCATTGAATCAAATACAGTTATCAACCTTACATCTGATGGAACATGTTCATCCGATGTCCTCACCAGCTGTGTTTCAGTCACCAATACTACCGCCGGTACAATCATTCAACCTGTCAGATCTGGAAGAATCAATACCAAGAAAGGTGCAACTATCAAATATGGACGTGTTGAAGTCACTGCCAAGTTACCCGCTGGTGATTGGTTGTGGCCCGCGATCTGGCTGTTGCCAGTTGAGAACACTTATGGAGCTTGGCCTGCATCTGGAGAAATTGACATTGTTGAAGCCCGAGGAAACAACCACACCTATGCACAAGGAGGAAATAACATCATCTCATCTACTCTTCATTGGGGACCCGATTCTGCTAATGATGGTTACTGGAGAACAAATGTCAAGCGTACTGCACTCCATACTACTTACTCTGATGGATTCCATACATTTGGCCTTGAATGGTCTGAGAAGTACCTTTACACCTACATCGACTCTAAGCTACTTCAAGTACTTTACAATACCTTCAGTGAACCACTCTGGCAACGTGGTGATTTCCCCGATTCCAACAGCAATGGAACTAGAATTACAGATGTTTGGTCTCAAACCGGTCGTCATAACACACCTTTCGATCAGAGATTCTATCTCATTCTTAATGTTGCAGTTGGTGGGACCAATGGATGGTTTGCTGATGGCAAGAGTGGAAAGCCTTGGATTGATGCTTCTGCTACTGCCAAGAATGATTTCTGGAATGCGAGAGATACTTGGTATCCTACCTGGACTGCCAATAACAATCAAGGCCAAATGGAGGTTAGCAAAGTACAGATGTGGCAACAATGTGATGGAACTGAGGACCTTTAAGTGTTCTTTTTTTTCTTCAGGGGAGGAGGAGGAAGGTTAATTGTTGTAATTAATTGTTGTACAATATAGCTGGCGTCAGGTTGGGGATATATATCGTCTTGATTGATAGGGTCAGATCGTCAAAGAGATCGGGTAGGATTTTATTTAATCATGTTATTTCTTTCTCCTTGAAATCTCTTTCACTACCTAGGTGGGTAGAAGTAGATTAATAGCTATGTTTATCATTAGTTAGTTAATCAAATTTATAAATTGAATTATCCAATTCGTTTAGATGGTTAATGTGTGTGTGCATGATTTTTTAGTATATATGGTTAAAATTAAGCTTGAGGTGAGACAAATTAGGTTAGTGAGGTGAGATGAGGAGGTGAGATGAGGAGGTGAGATGAGGAGGTGAGATGAGGAGGTGAGATAAGGGGTATTTGAGGAGTGTTGGGTTGGTTGGTTGGTTGGTTGATCGTAAGGTGGGTATATGTATTATGTATGATATATAAGTATGATATATATATTTGTTATATAGAGGATGGATAGGGATGGATAGGGATGGATAGGAATGGATAGGGATGTAATGAGGGTATTGAGAGATGGATAGGGATGTAGGTAAATGGATGAATGGGTAAGTGGATGAATAGATGAATGAATGAATGAGTGAGTGAATAAATCATTTATTCACGGGTAAATAGATAAATGGATGAATGGATGAATGAATAAATGGGTGAGTGGATGAGTGAGTGAGTGGATGAGTGGGTGGAGAGAGATATTATGGGGTTATGGGGTTATGAGATTATGTTTTTGAGGGGAGGGGGGAAGAAGGGAAGAGGGAAGGAATTTCGAGAAATAGGTTGGGAGAAAGCTTTTTTTTTTGTTTTTTTTTGGAATAGATGGATATAACCTCATGTACCTAGGTATCTTACATGTCAAGTTCATCTTGTATGAATATGAAAAAGATGAATGAGGGAAGGAGATAAGGAAAGCAAGTCATGTATGTCAAGGTACTTGAAAAATTATTTGCGGGATTAGTCGCGAGTACCTGGGTATATGTAGGTAGGTAGTAATATGAGGACCTCGGGAGTTTGCATATGCAAAAAGACTACGAGTTTTTAATTCAGGAGCAAAGAGGATTTTCAGAGTGAATATTTTGATTTTTAAGCAAAGATGCGAAACTCCCTAGGTTCTCAGAGGATGGATGGATTTTCAATTTCCCCAATCTCAAAACGCGACTTTCCCCGTCTTGACACTGAGTGGTCGATGAGATGCTAGCAGAACATGTTTTACCAAATCGATAAGATACTCATCTATTCCTGGAGGTGTCTGTCAGAGAAGTTTTTAATCGTTCGCTCTGTGGATTATCTTACCTGGAGCACCTAAGAGCATCAAGCCAACTGGTTGATATTCTTTTGCTCCCGTCACTTTCGAATCGTAGAGTGATTGTCCCACTATAGTTTTGCGTTAGAATAGCTCAAATATCTTGAATATCAGGGTGGGAGAATACCAGGAATTGAGACTGCCGGTCCTCCACCAAGTGATGAGAATACAGTAATCGGAACGTTGAATCCTTGCCACGGCGCGCCGGATTCTTCAACAGAACTACTTCAAAATTAGTTCGAGAGTGTCAGCGACTGGGAAATTCAGAACTGACCCAAAATACCCATCACGATAAGGGACATCTGGTAGGGCACAAGGCAATAGCATGACTCCACCATCATTGAAGATATGCGCTTTCATGAAATTAGAAAAAAGTTCTTTCTCTTTCAATGCTGTAGTGAGTTGATCTTGTGTCAGTTTTGCACCGAGATCCCTATTGGTTTGTTAGCATAGATGTTGATACCTCGGAAAGAACGAAATACCATTTGTAACGGATTAATGGCTCTGCATACGGCTCTGTTCCAAATTTCTTCATATAATCTTCTCGGAATGGGATGGTATTGTTGTAGTGTCCGTAGAGTTGGATATGTGCCAATGTCTAGACACTGCAATTAGAGAGAAAATACAGGATATCGTTTGGTACTAAAGTCTACTTACAGTTTGGAATGTCTCCGCGAAAGTCTTTTCAGACGAGTCTTTTGGTGCATGCGACTTCCACAGCTCATCCATGGTGGTGGTCTTACGCTGAAGCTGGGTGGCCTTCTCGAAATCTTGTATGAAATCTTCCATGACCTTTTTCATTTCCGGAGCCAAGCCCTCGTATCTTTCCGACAGGATTGTCAATTTCTTGGGCATCTGTGGAAGTACGTCTGTCTCAGCGGAAATTTCAAATTTTATAGGGTACATATTACCACAGAGGAAGATTTTGGATCGGAATCATCAGATGCTCCGAGCCATAACTTCGTGGCAGCACGGAAATCTGATATATCCCGACTGAAAATGCCAGGTGTATCAAGATGTCTATATTATTAGTTTAAAACTCCCTGGTACTAAAAGTAGATGACTTACGATGAAACCGGAACAAGTCCCTCGCAGGAGATACGACCGTGAGTGGGCCTGATGCCAAAGAGTCCATTGTCCGCTGCGGGGCTGACCATACTTCCGAGTGCTATCATATATGTCAGTCGGGAACTATCTCCATGGAGTCTCATACTCACAGTCTGAGCCAATAGTAAAGTCCAACCATTCATATCCAGCAAGTGCAGCTCCACTTCCGGCACTGCTACATGAAGTATCTAGATAACCACACCCCCGTGGATTGAATGGTGCTTGATAATCTACCCAATCTCTTGGGCCCATTCCAGATGAAAAAGGGGTTGTCTTGACTTTTCCGATGATTACAGCTCCTTTATCGATTAGTTTCTGTATTGATGGAGCCGTGGTGCTTGATACATCTCGAAGGGCTTCGTATGCTTTGCTGCAGACAGTAGTTTTGACACCTTCGAGGTCAATAATGTCTTTTACTGCTATGCGTTTACCTAAGAGTGGTTGAAGATGAGAAGGGGAAGAGTAAAGTCGAGATGGAACTGGAACGTAACTCAAAGGTGTTCTTTGGTAGCTGGTGAATACCATTAGTATTGACAGTTAAATGTTAGGAATGTTAGGTATATCATCATACCGATTGCTACCGGGAGCAGTTGGTATAACGCCACAAACGAATGCACCGAGGGGGTCTGGGTACAATTTATAAATTCTATAAATTTTTGAGCCACTCAAAATATAAGGACCCTCAGGTAGAAAACCTTCATATTCGAAAGATCTCAATGTGAGGATTTGTGATTGACCAGAATTGGCTATGAGGCGTAACACTCCTGGAGACTCTTGCGCCCAAACATTACGAGCAAAAATGTCACACCATACATCGTCTTTTCTAGAGAATTCTTTCCATTTAAAATCCAACCATGATTGGGTGATTTGATCATTATCCACATCGACAGAAAGAATGGTTAGCGGCACCTGGCCTTCAGTAGTTTCAACATCAATGTTCGTGGACACGCCATGTCCGAGGAGGTATGAATTTGTGCCAATATTGACTATTGAAGGATGGATCACAGAAGAATCCATGATTGTAAAATTGAGGTTGTTGAATGGACTTCACCGGAATTGTGGTGGAGATATCTTCCTGTAGACGATTCAATGCCACGGCTGTATCGTTACCACTGACTGGCTCTGTATCAGACAATTCAATTTGAGGACTTCCTTGATCCACTGGGCTCAATAGATTGGTTCAATAATTCAACAGCGACGATGGAGAATAAAAGCAAAATAAGATGATGTACTAGGTAGTCACACGTCTTATCGGTGATTGAGAAAGGAAGCAAGTGCGGGGTGAAATAGATACATGCATAGATGCCTTTGGCCATTGATTTCTGACGAAAATGTGACTCACATCAACAGTCTCTCATAAGCAGAGTGATATGCATATATGAAGTATTTGATACTCTCATTTCTGGCCTCCGAAAACATGGAAGATCAGCAAATCCAAAATATGTCGAATGATGTCCCAACAATCTAAAACCCCACCTCCTCATTGGGCATGACAATCACATAACTTCACCACGCCACTTCTGATGCCCGCCCATTAGCTCTTACTATAAGGAATGAATCTCAGAATAAATCTTTTGGCGGAGTCGTGGATCCAGATTTATTTATTGAAGACTAAACCCAACAACTTGAGGCATGGAAGATATCAAAAGCTGCGGGGTAAAATGTTTGGCTTGTGGTTATTCTTAACGACGGTGGGGAATTGTCAAGAACTAATGGTTTGGAAGATTTGAGAATTTATGATTGTATTTTGATGGGTATAATGGGCTTTAATTCTTTCCCGATGAAGAAATTCAAAATCCTACAGTTGAAAATATTCTCATTCGTGATACTGGAGTGTTCATTAACTACCAATTCGCGAGAAAGGGGTATGCTAAAGAAACTTTATGTGCCGTTATTGAGTACGGATTCGATGAATTAGCTTGTGGAAAGATTATATTTGATACTTAAGCAATCAATGCACCATTTCGGAATCTGATGAAAGCAGTGATTTGGTAGATGTTATGGTTCTGAGAAGGATTGGTGATGGTCCTCCAGATGAGGAGGCGCATTATGAATTTGGTATACAGAAATGGATTGTTACGAAGAATTATATGATTTGCGATGGTATGTGGCCTTGATAATTCGTAGGGATTCTTCATGAAGAGCTCAGAGCTTCTTTAAAATGCTTGCTACGCAAAATGAGCTCAGCATTTCAAAGTAATTCCTAATTTTTGGCTGCCGTTTCGATATCTTCCCGTGACACATTTTGCTCTACTTCATGGACACTGCTGCATATACTGGATCATCTCTACTATACTCTGAAAAGAAAGCCGCATAGTTCCTCAAGACCTTTCATTGTCTAACTGAAGTCCGGTTCATCGTGAACCCTATCCCACTGAGCTAGTTTGGCAAATAGTTGGACATCAAATCAAAATCTAGAGACATGATCACAATTCACTATTTTGCAAGTTCATCAACAGGAAAATGTAATTCAATACGTCCATTGATCATTCTAGATAGAAATTCGGGAATATTATAGCTGCATACCCCGTCCGGACTTATCACCACCTAATCCAAAAGTCTCTGTCTCTAACGTGCGACAGGAGTGTTTTCTCCAGCAATTCAATTCATGATTCATTCTGCATTCATCTCTTTGCCTATCCAAACACATACATGGACTTTGGTGCTTTTGTAACAAGGAATTTCCTCTGATACATGTTAATGGTTGAATTGCGTGATTGGAAAAGCTTGACTTACCTTGGGCTTTTTGTCCTTGTAAAGTTGATCCCGATCCTTCACAGTCAGATTGTCACGAGGCTTGGAATAGCGGCAATGTAAGTCATACTCTGTCTTGAAACTGCAATGAAGATAAAGAGTTTGCAGGTATTCCGTATTCGTGAATTCTTTAAGCCCAGAGAAAGGTTCCGTAAGAAGTTGGTCGGGACGAGCGCCTAATGCAACGGACAGATTTCGTACTTTCATCATGGCCGTAGTCATATCGCCTCCCTTTGCAAACTCATATTGTTCAGAGGTGAAGGAGGGGACACGACCAAGTAATACGAATGCCGCTTCCATGCCTTGAATTTCTAGGACATCTCGCCGTAGGTCAAAATAGACTGGCTGACCACGAATTGGGTCAGTGAAAATGACAGTGTAGAAGCGCAATGCATATGCTCTCGACTCGTGGTTGATGTGAAGTAGCACAGGAACAGTGACACCCTTGCATCTGGCTACTTGGGTGGAATGATATTCATACAGATTCGAAGGCAGGTATACAGGTATTGCTCTTCTAGCGAGGTTCTCCCAATTTCCAAGGCTGGAGTTATAAATTTTGATCACACGCGGGGCTGGTTTGCAAATGTGAGGATTCATAATAAGTCCACTAAATCACTTACTAATATCTTATCAAATAAGAAATATATTGATAACTAATACACATATAATATAATCTTATATTATAAAATCATATCATCATATAATTGTATAATAGTATCTCTTATCAAATTGATTTATAATAGAATAAAATGAAATAGAACTAGATAAAAGTATACAGGAAATCTCGCTAAATTGATTGGTTGTACTTTCTTTTTATTATCTAAAATGATTCTATAAGATACAATTTAAATCGATCTTATTTATAAGCATAGAATATACTGGAATTTCATTATAAACTATATAAACCTAGAATATTCTTTAAAGAAACTCTAGGAAAAAGCAAGCAATTTCATCTCAACTCAGCCTAGCTCTTCTAAATTCAACTCTTATTCTATATATTCGATTTATCCCTCAAGCTTAAACTGACTAGATCTTCCACTATCCTTATAATAATACTATTCCTTCTTATTATAAGAGCTAACCTCCAAGAGCAGAGCTTATAGATCATTTTTCGAACGTCATCTGGAAGAATGTTGAGGACGTTTTCACCAGGAGCATCCCGAGACCTACGTCTCTCGTTGCGAATTGGGATAGTCGCTTTGGTTGCTGGCGCATAGAAGCCAGCCTCGGGAGATTTAGGATTTCTGCGGGTCATGGTGAGAGTTCTGTTCAAGTTAGGGCTACTGGAAGAGAAAGAGGGTTCAGATGGACTTACAGATCTACGGTATAACTAGAAGCTTTTATTGGGTTACTTGTTGTGTCAAGCTTATTTTTGAAAGTTCTACACATATTAGTGTAAGTAGAAAACACAATCATGAAGAAAATGCAACTTGCCTTGTAAATTGTTGCCACAATGACGAAAGGTAAGAAGGCAGGAAGCAGATATTCCAGGAGGTAAATATGACTGTAATCAAATGATACCCCGAACAGTATGTGATAACAAAACTCTAGTAAACGGATGAGCAAATAAACTTGATAAAGATTTTGAAAGAAGTTTTGTTATGGTCCTTGAAAATATTTTGGATTTAACATAAATAGGATGTGCAGAGTCGAGACGAAATGATTTATAGACATCAAAGGCTTGAAGGAACTTACCAGATCACCTAAGAACGACGCGATTCCTAATCAGTACAAATTTGTTGATATTTGTTCTCTAACCCTAAAATGAACCGGGCGCTGTAGTAATGAATAGACATGTGAGTGGATCAAGGGTTTACCCATAGAATCTCGTAGAGTTTTTGCATCATGAAGACCTCTCCAATCAGTCTCTTGAATGGACACTAACATTTCATAAATAAACAATATTCTTCAACAAAATTGTTAAGAAAGAAGAGTGAATTTCGAAGATAGATAGTTACTTCCAAGTTCATTAACAAAATCCGTAAATGTCGGCTCACTTTAAATGATATGATGATTTATTATTGTGGTACATGAATTTTGTTCATTTCAAAGTGATTTGACCTAGAAGCTGTATAAATATATAGTAATTGAGTCTTAATCATCCTAGCAAACGCACTATGTCGCATCACCCGTCATATTGGAAACTTCCCTAGGTGACAATAGAATTTGTAAGAGTTGCTTCTGACTTCAGAGTTTTGATATGTTGGTAAAGCAGAATACCAAGTGTCCCATTTCGAAATGGTCATTTTTCTTTTCAGGAAAATCACGCAGGGTCTATAACCGGAAATGACCAAAGGGTCTTTAATAAATAGGCTCACAGTGTGCCAGCCAGGAGTATTTGGCTTAAGAACACAGTCAAACACCTCGAGAAATTGTGTTCTCCCTGAAGATTACACTCCCTTGAAAATTTGTAAAGCTGTATCCAATCTGGCTGCCTGTGCTATCAGAACTCTTGGGTAAGAGAGAATGCTGTTGATGAATCGATACTGTATTTAGGCATGTGCAGGTTTCGTGACGACATCGAGAAGATCATGATAGGAGTATGATGGCCATCAAGTTCTGAATGATAAGCAATACAGAGGAAGGAGATTTGTGATATACCTGCTGGTATTTGAACGAGCAATCCACTTCTCCCCGATAATGAATATTAAAGGGGCTCGCTTCTGCTAGACTGTCTCATAGTGAGGAGTTTTCCCGAACGCGGAAAGCCAAAGAACATCTTACCAACACAGAAAACTAGACTGCAGGAAGGCGATCATTTATAGAAAGTGAAATGATGTGTTTGCTTTAATACTATCACGTTTCTCTGCCAACATTCCCAAGAAGAAATATGATCAAGGATGGGCTGATGGAAGCATAATGGGTCATTCGAACAGCCGATCTCTGAGGCTGTGACAGTTTCTTTATAACAAACTAGAAATGCTTGCGCCGTTCTTTGAGACTCTAGAGAGATCATGTCAAGCTTTTGTCGTTAGCATATGTAGGTACAAAGGTTCATTATGATTTGAGGCGCTGTCCAAGATTCTAGAAGTGACCAATGATTAGTGGACATACGTGAAGTCGAAAACGGGGTGAAGCAGCTGTAAAGGTTATTTAGACTTATGACCAAGGCCTATGATTGAAATTCCACATGATTGCGTGTCAGGATTAAAAGAAATATCAATGTGGAATTTAGAAGTGATGAATGAGGTTAGGGTAGCCTTACCAGCAAATCGAACAATAATGGGGCTGGTACCAGATCCAATGCGGCCGCATTTCACAAGGCGGTAAAGTTGACGGCAGAATATTTTGTTGGCGGGGCAGTTTCAACACCCAGTTTTATACTACTTCTACATGACTCACCTGTCACCTTCAAGTATATATTGAGTCTTCTTGTTATAAGTCTTTTCATAAACTCATATATCACCATGTCAAAAGTCTATCTTCTTGATTACGTTGCTGGAAATGTGCGTAGCTTGGTCAATGCCATCGAGAAGGTGGGCTATACTATTGAATGGATCAGGTCTCCAGAAGATGTGCCAAAGGCAGATGTAGGTTATCTCGTTTTTTTGAGTTCGTTCTTACGAATCCAAGCTTTTTCTTTCGTTTTGCCTACTATTTCTAATAAATTGCAATTCAGAAACTCATTCTGCCTGGAGTTGGCCATTTCGGTCACTGCATGACACAATTCTCCAAAGCCGGATACCTTCCAGCGATACAAAAACACATTGATTCAGGGAAACCTTTCATGGGTATCTGTGTTGGATTACAGGCATTATTTGAGGGCTCTGCGGAAAATCCAGCAGTTCCTGGGCTTGGGTATGTCAAGGCGACTCTCGATCGATTCGACGATAGCTCGAAATCAGTACCACACATTGGATGGAACAGCGCGAACACATCAGGCAAGGAAGTCTTTGGATTGAGACCAAGCTCGAAGTATTATTACGTTCATTCGTACAAGGTTCCATATAAGCAAGGAGAGTTGGAAAGCCAAGGTTGGACCGTCGCAACCGCAAGCTATGGGGATGAAGAATTTGTTGGAGCGATTGCAAAGGGAAACATACTGGCGACACAATTTCACCCAGAGAAGAGTGGAGTTGCTGGATTAAGGGTGATCAAAGCTTTCTTAGACGGAGACAACAGTAGTAGCGCAGTTGAAGGCTTGGTCGCTGCCAAAGAGGGCTTGACTAGAAGAGTTATCGCATGTTTGGATGTGCGAACAAATGACCAAGGAGATTTGGTGGTGACGAAGGGTGATCAATACGATGTGCGAGAAAAAACTGATGGTGGAAATGTACGAAACCTGGGAAAGCCAGTTGAGATGGCCAAAAAATACTACGAACAAGGAGCCGACGAAGTTACATTTCTCAATATCACAAGTTTCAGAGATTGCCCGGTAGCAGATGTACCGATGCTCGAAATATTACGACAGGCGTCAAAAAGTGTATTTGTTCCATTAACAATTGGAGGAGGCATTAGGGACACCATTGACACCGATGGTACAAAGATTTCAGCACTGCAAATCGCAACAATGTATTTCCAGAGTGGAGCAGACAAAGTATCCATTGGATCTGACGCTGTGACGGCAGCAGAGGAGTACTATTCAAGAGGAAAGAAATTGTCTGGAACAACAGCCATAGAGCAAATATCTGGTGCTTATGGCAACCAAGCAGTGGTTGTGAGTGTGGATCCAAAGAGAGTTTACGTATCGAAACCCGAAGATACGAAACATAACACTATTCGAACAAGATACCCAGGACCAAATGGTGAAGAATATTGTTGGTATGCATGCACGATTAAAGGAGGCCGAGAGACACGAGATATGGATGTCGTTGAGCTTGTGACTGCTGTTGAGGCAATGGGAACAGGCGAGATTCTCTTGAATTGTATAGACAAAGACGGAACAAATAGCGGTTTTGATTTAGAACTCATTGACCAAGTAAAGAGTGCGGTGAGCATACCAGTCATTGCTTCCAGTGGAGCTGGAAACCCTGGTCATTTTGAAGAAGTTTTCTCGAAGACTTCCACAGATGCTGCCCTTGGAGCCGGTATGTTCCATAGAGGAGAATACACGGTTAAACAAGTCAAAGATTCTCTTGCCGAGAAGGGCTTGATGGTTAGACAATTTGAGAGCGATCTCTAAGCGATATAATCAAAATGAAGAATATTTCCAGTATTTGTTCCAGCAACTTAAGGTGTATTTCTTTTCATGAAAAAGAAGGAGAGGAAAAAAATGATTGATAACATCAGCTCATTGTTCCAGATCTTAGTGCTTGAGAAAAAAAGTACTCCCTGGAAAGAGAAGCGTGTATTTTTTGGTGATTGGTATTCATGAGTAAGTTAAAGTGTCTTTGACTACTTTTGTTGTCCTCGTTTCTTTCACTACAATGAAGCTATTCTTACCTTTTGCATCCAACACGTTTCTCGTGGATTGCTGATGACCAAAGATATTCACCAACCGCCCTTGTCCGCTGAACACCCTCTCCCTCCAAAATTTCACCTTAGCTTCTCACTCCTTAGATACTTTTTCCTATGCATCGAAGCCACAGACCCATCAACCCAACTATCGGTTTTTTCCTCTACACCATACAATCTTCTACTTGGGCTATTCGATCTCCTCATATTGATAACAATGCGATTTGAAGGGGGGGGCGCGTAGGATTTGTTTGATGAGTAGTTATAATGTTGGAAAATTATCGGGAGGGCGGGATATTGAAAGAAACGAGGTGTTGTAAGTACTGGAATTCAGTGAGTTTTCTGATTAGGAGCTGAGGGGGTGGAGCTGAGGGGGAAGAGGGGGAGGGGCTCGTTAGACCTTTGGAAAGTTGGGAAAATAAGGTTATAGTCCCGATACTATGTAGCAGATATTAGAATATTGACGTCGAGTACCACAACGTGGAGTATCAAAAATCTTGGGATTTAGAAGGAAAATCACGAAAAGTATTGTGACTAGTTGAGTTACTTCTAGGCTCTTGAGGAGCTGTGGATTGGGGATGAAGGTTTGTATGTTGTGGGCACATTCAACTAGTTTCCAAGCTCTAGGTTGTGATGAACAAGTATAATATATCTCCCACTCATTAGTCTGAAGAAGGCTTAGGATGTGCTTAATTAAATAGTAGATATTGTAGAAGTGAGGGTGTTGGGGAAAGGGGAGATTTAGGATGTGCCGGTGGGGGAGATAGAGTTGACTGGGGATAAGCAGTGTGGGAGGGAATGTATCGAGTTGTTTTCGCAGGTGTAGAGTACAAATGGGATGCATCAAATGTGTAATTCTGAGGGGCATGGTGGTAGAGAATGCGAGGGTAAAGATTGGAAAACAAATCCTGGGAAAGGTAGATATGGACAACGGTATAATTGCAGTTTCAAAGCATTGCAAAGCAAAGCCGTTCATTCTCTGCGGGCAATCAAAATTCTCGGAACTCATGAGGCTACATTGTGAGAGCGATAATAGCATAGCTATTTGATGGATACTTGGGAATGTTTACTATGAGCATGTTCACAGTCTAGGCATGACGACGATTATCGAACGTGATATCTTTGATTTCCCAGACCGAAAAAGAAAAGCACTAGAATCCCTTCAGATATTTGTGATCCTCTGTGGTTTCCAGAACCTCGAATTTCATTCCCACAGTAATCGGACCATCTGACCTAGGTACACCCAACATTCCGAAGCATGGCTTCCATTTGATACCTTCATCTACACGTCTATAGCTCACCAATGTATCCCATGGCTCGTGTTTATTCTTTTCCGCAGTTTCTGGGTTCACATTTGGAACCTGGCATCTTGCACAACGAGCCTGGATATCAATATCTAACCCATTTGAACCCATTGCGGTGGATAAAAGTCCCGAGTCTGGCTTGTTGATTATTTTCACTCGCTTCCAATTATCTTCTGTCCATGCAGCGGGTGCGGTGTCATCGATGTTTTTCTCGTCTTTACCCCTCACAATAATGTTCGGACGAAATCTTTCAATTGTGATCTCATCCGCTCCTTTCTTCGCCAGTCTTTGATTTAACTCTTGAAGGGAAGCTTCATTTGCGATCAAAACTGGCATCACATCTGGAAAGTTGGTGCTCTCCTCTCTTCCCAAGATTTCTGGTGCTCCGTTACCCCGCAAGATTCTGGGCGTTGGTCCCTTGTATACCAGCTTGACATCTTTCTCAAAGAAATCGTTGAATATGCTGTTTATCTCATCCTTGTATACATATCCATCTGTCTTGTAATCCCAAATGTCCACTTGCGTCAAGCTTGTGTTATCTTTCAACCATTGTTCCGTAGGTCGTGCAGGAACCATGACCTTTTTGTCCGTATTCCTAATACTGATGACCAGATATTCGGCATCTTCACTGCCAGATTCAGAGGGAGATTTGGCTGTGGCAAATGCGGTATCAATCAAGGTCATAGAGGAGATGTCGCGGATTGTAATGAACTTATGGTCATCGCCGGAAACGAACATCCAGCGTCTGTCAAGGTCGAGGCCATGAGTGGTAAGGCGGGACGATTTAAGTGAGATACCTCGACAAGACTTTATAGGATAAATGAGAAGGTCGGTGATTTCGGTAGTGGTGGAGGGAGATGAAAAAGGATTGAGATTGTAGAACATGGTGGGCAATATGGATATCGATCGAAATGCGAGGCTTGTATTGTGTTTTGAAGCTGGTGGTGCGATACTTTTTGTGAGAATTAGACTGGCTAGTAACAATTTAAGGTTTGGAAAGATGGCGATCTTATCTAGTGGCGGGGAAGGGAAGGGAAGGATAGGAATTTAGATTGTCATTAGTACGATATGTATCTGAATGTTTGAACGTTTGAATGCCAATCTACCTTCGTAGGTATGTATCTATGTGAGAGACCACGCTTTAAAATGTTGGATATCAAGCAAAGAAGAATCAAGCTGTGAAGTAGCTAGGTAGTTATCACGAATTGATTGTAAAATCATAAATCCTCATCTATCTATCTCAATTGCCTACCTACCTCGCCTACCT
Organism: Botrytis squamosa; assembly: GCA_014898485.2. Lineage (NCBI taxonomy): Eukaryota > Fungi > Ascomycota > Leotiomycetes > Helotiales > Sclerotiniaceae > Botrytis > Botrytis squamosa. The sequence goes on from RCTC02000009.1 coordinate 823,110, forward strand.
AGTAATTATCCATGTTTCCAAATGTCGACTTTCAAAATGCATACAATAAAAACGTGATCTCTTTGACCCATCGCTTACGTCATCGTTTGTTTGTCTTGAATTAATACCTTCCTACCTACGATACTGGTTGCTCTGCGCAACCATTCCAAACCCATCTCAAGCGCTCTTTCCCACAAATAAACATCAATTGCCAAGACCCCACCTACCTTATGCAAGAACAGGTACTTTAGAGCACTTTATTTTGGGGAATTCTATGCAATCGTGGAGCCAGGACGTTCACATTCAACGCTTCATATTCAATCGTTTCGAGCCCCGCCACTCTGCACTCGCACTTGTTCTTTTTAATACAACCTTCTGCGAGCTTTACGTTTTGTGATTGCTCCGTTCCTTCATTAGTCTGAAGTGCGTTGTCATTCTGCAGAGTTATTCGTCTTAACAACCAATCCGCGAGTAGAAGTCGAACAATGTCCAGCTTCATAACCAATCTTTTCCCCTCCGCACAAGCTGGGAAACATGATAATATCTTGCCAGTTCCCCCACCACCTTTGCATACTCGCTCTAGTCAAAATGAAAGTTTTGGTGATCGGCCCAGTACTCCTGTCAATAGAAGCAACTTCATAAATCCAGTCTCAACACCCCAAGGAAGTCCAAGCAAGAACCGCAATCCACCTGGAGCCAACGAATTGCCTACAGCTTTCGATTCTGCTATGAAGCTTACTCCTGCCAATTTGAGCAGTCCAACAAAGACTGGTCGCGTTCCGATTGGCAACCCATTAACTCCAGGAAAGGGAGCGAATGCCAACGCAGTCGATGAGTTCTTTGGCAATTCGACCGGTAATACTGATGAGAGTATCATCCAAAAATCATCAATCCCCTCAGGAAGCCCTGTACGACGACAAGGTAAAGAGAACAATACCCCTCAAGCCGCAAGACAGACAGATTCTCCATCGCTCAATCCAGCAGCGATCGCTCGCGATTCTCCTTCCCTGAACCAAGCAGCGATTTCGCGTCAGGAGCTCTATCAAACTCGGGAAATTCCACCACCACCGACTAGAAAATACAACACGCAACGTGGATTGACTGCAGAGGAATTGGAGATTTTGCACAAGCCAAATGTGAAACGCCTGGCCAATGTGACTCAACTTTGTGAGTATTTAGTTGTCGTTCTATAGCAGCACTACTAATTATAAGCAGACTTCCTTGATTACTATTATGACCTCTTGAGTTACGTCGGATCGCGTCAAAATCGACTCAATCATTTCAAGGCAGAATATCCCGCTCCCCCAGAAACTCCCGAAGAAGAATATATTCCAGTTTGGTCAAAATACGCTGGTAGAGAGCGTGCCAATTTGCGAAAACGTCGAGTTCGTCTACGCCAGGGCGATTTCCAAATTTTGACACAAGTTGGACAAGGTGGTTATGGACAAGTCTTCCTTGCTCAGAAGAAGGATACTAGGGAAGTTTGTGCCTTGAAGGTTATGAGCAAGAAACTATTGTTCAAGCTGGATGAGATTAGACATGTTCTCACGGAACGTGATATTTTGACCAATGCCAAAAGCGAATGGCTGGTTAGATTGCTCTACTCATTCCAGGATGAGAAGAGTATATATTTAGCTATGGTAGGACTTTGCTCCTTTTCATATGTGTGCACAAAGCTAACTATTTTTAGGAATATGTCCCAGGTGGAGATTTCCGAACTTTACTGAACAACACTGGTGTTCTTGCCAACAGGCATGCTCGATTCTACATTGCCGAAATGTTTTGTTGTGTGGATGCTTTGCACCAGCTCGGTTATATTCACAGAGATCTGAAACCCGAAAATTTCTTGATTGATTCTACGGGACATGTCAAGCTCACGGATTTTGGACTTGCTGCAGGATTCCTTGCTCCAGGCAAGATTGAGTCCATGCGAGTGAAGCTTGAAAAGGTTGGAGAGACATATGTTCCATTTGGCAAGCCTATCGAAGAGCGTACTGTTGCGGAACGCCGAGAAGGTTACAGATCCTTGAGAAACAAAGACGTTAATTATGCCAAGTCGATTGTTGGATCACCTGATTACATGGCCCCTGAAGTGTTGAAAGGCGATGAGTATGACTTCACAGTGGATTATTGGAGCTTGGGGTGTATGCACTTTGAGGCTTTGACAGGATTTCCTCCATTTGCTGGTGCTACCGTCGATGAAACCTGGAAGAATTTGAAGCATTGGAGAGAAGTGTTGAAGAGGCCAGTTTGGGAGGATCCAAATTACTTTATTAGTAATCGTACTTGGAACTTCATCACTAGGTAATTATGATCCTTGATACTAGACAAGCATTTGCTAACAGAAATAGCTGCATTACATCTAAGGTTAAGCGTTTCTCCACTATCTCAGAAGTCTATGGACATCAATACTTTGCCGAGGTTGACTGGAATACTCTTCGTTCGCAACGTGCTCCATTCGTACCAGAGCTGGACTCTGAAACTGATGCAGGCTACTTTGATGACTTCAGCAACGAAGCTGATATGGCTAAATACAAAGAAGTCCATGACAAGCAAACGGCTTTGGAGAATATGGCCGATCGAGAAGATGCTATGAGCAAGAGTTTGTTCGTCGGATTTACATTCAGACATCGTAAGCCAAACACAGACGATGATGGGAAGTCTAGCCCAAGAAAGGCCATTCCAACCGATGGCACTTTTGGCACTATGCTTTAAGCACATTATGATCTTGATGATTTTCGACATTCAATTTATGACATAGGGAGATGAAAATGGTGGGCTGGAATGGAAAGGGGCAGGACTGGAAACACTGGAAGTGGCTATTATGGACGGAAGGATGGGATTGCGGAGTAGCGGTTATAACAAGGCATATCTGCGGCGTTGAGAGTCAGCATTGCTTGACTTTACACTGTAAAACTCTTCCTGGTCTCTCCGCGGTTCTCGCGGCATTTGCTTATCGCGCTCGTTTCTGGAGTTTTTTTGTTTGTTACATGATAATGCATACAAGTGGGGGTTAATTATTGATTGTTAGCATGAACCTGACACAATGCACACGCGAATGCTGTAATAATACTTCGAATATAATATATCTCATAAAAGTTTCTCATGTTTAATTTTCGAGAGCAAGCACGCTCGACGGGAAGCGGGGTTCATATCGTCTTATTCTTATCAGACAAAATAAAAAATTGAGAGTACTCATTTGGTTGCTCTACTTAGCCCCTCAAGTGTCAATGCCTGTTGAGATGTACATTTTCCTTATTGGTGCTTTAAATCAGAGTCTTATTTGAGAATTTCATTTTGTTTCAAACATTATTATGCCATTTCATTCCATCATCACGGAAAGCAGGGCTCATGAGCTCAAGCCCGGACTTTCGGTACTCAAAGGGCGGCTCAACCCGATCCATCGACCCGACAGCTCGGTACCACTCATGTTGGTTGGCGAACCGGCTAAATGGACTCGGCGATAGAACGAATTTTCAATCAAGTCTTCTGCAATAATGCGGCGCGGATGCAGAAATGCCCTGGTGTTTAAATGGGGCAGGGTAAAAATGGTTGGACGAGCGGGGTTCAGTCGTACGACGTTACACGCCTATTGTGTGTTTTGGGAGTAGTTTAGGCGATCGCGAGTAATTTTGTATGGGTTTTCGAACCGTTTGAATGGGTTTTATGCGTTGGCATGGGGGTTGGCGGTGTTGGAAAGGTTAAAAGAGGGAGAGGGAATGAAATGCATCGCCGAGGCTCTGCGAAGGAATGTTTAATAAATAGAGGGGGCTGTAAAGATGGGTGTTAATTCTATCATTCGTTTTGACTGATTCTTTTGCTTTTTTCAGTACGCTCTGCTGCTTTCAATGCTGGTCTTCTAACGCAATATCGAGGCGTACTTGACCGAGAAGAAAGCCTCCCTCATCTACCTCATGTCCGATTGTCTATGATCTAGCGGGGTAGATACAGTCGGATTCAGCCTTATCTATTTTATCAATGTTACACCAACCGCTGCAATAAGCTTATTTAACTGTTTGATTCTTCCGTTACATTGTACCGAAGCCACGCCTCTGTGTATGTTGTTTATATAACAGTTGTACGAATCTTATCAGATTGTTGGCTAAGCTTCCATGACGCCTTCTTCTCCTGTGCTTATCCCCGTCATTTTTTAACGAGTTGGTGGCGTTGATTAGAGTGGTGGAAGAAAAAGCTTGATTACTTCTTATATTTCTTGTTTTTGTTGCTTCATTGCTTGCTTGTCAATTGTCTAATTGATGAGTCGGAGAGGTGATATCGATGCCTTCTATTAGGAGTTCGACTTTTGGATTGCAAATACCTGGTATGTGAAAACTTCAATGTTGTGCAAGAAGTGCTTTCTAATCGATGTATTGATTAGAAACAATGAGATGTGCCGGACAAGCAGCAAAAAGTCGGAGAGAGAAGAAATTCAAAAAGAGAAATACTATGGCGAAAATTCGATCGAGATTGGGAAGGGTGTTTGGGAGGGTGTGGGAATTTTGGCATGATTTCAAAAAGTGGAGAAGAGATGCTGAAGAAGCGAGTAAGTATTTTCTTTCTTATTGACAATTCGGTTCAGAGAAATGTTGTCGGCTTTTCAAAAGTTGTGTGTATAACATCTTGGGCTGAAGCCTGATCATGAATAGGTTGCAAATACAACTTTTTGATATGGGGACTGAGATGGCCAACACAAACTACCGTGAGAAGGTGGTTTTTTGGATTTTATTGAGCTAATCCTTATTCTCTAGGACAAAGACGTGCGGATAGATACGATAACCATATGGTGAATCCTGATGATATATGGTGATACTTGGACGAAAACTCATCTGCAGTCTAGAATGGCTTCACATGAGACGAGAAAAAGATTACCCACAGCTTCCCAAAAGTCGAAACGGTATCTGACGCCCTTAAAGCCTATAGCAGAATGGAAAATCATAGATCATGCTCAGATTCTCATAGTCTGACATTTCGTGGTCTGAATTGCGGCCCCCGTATGAGAAATCTCACACATGCCGTTGCTTGTTGTTATTCGAGAGATAGCAGGGTTGTGTACCTTTGGTATCAGCACTTCTAAGACACAGAGAAATACTTGTTTATTGAGAACCTTCTCAACGTGTAATGCTATTCCGGGGCACACGAGCAGACCCGAGGACAAAGTATTGTCGCGTCAGAAGCCTTGGTTCTACCAACTACGGAATACTGCCCTCTCCATACACTTGTCGGGAGAGAATTCGGCTGCTGAGGTTCTTTAGATATCAGATCCGGAGAAGAATTTTTTGGTTTGGTTTGCAGATAAATCCGAGGGAAAATAGGAGGGGGAAAATGGGAGGAGGAAAATGGTTCTATAGTTTTAGACAAAGCTTCTCTCATGCGGTTTTTGCAATGGAAAATCGAAATAGAATGGCTTGATTCGGTTAAATCGATAGATATATATAACCTGGACGATATCAGCGGAGATAAGGACCTAATCAATGTCAGCGAACATCTTCTACGATCGTCTCGCTCTGATATGGCGACGGTGGGTGCATGGACTTATGAACGTTGAAGAAGTTTAGCCAAATGGTATATTGATTACATAGCTAGTTCCTTGAACAATTTAAGAGTTTTAATAATGGTTCATTATAGACCGAACAATGTGATAAACTTTCTAGAAGGATCAAATCGAGCCCAAAGAGTTGCGTCAACCAAGGAGTAATTTTCAACCTCAATCCAATACATATATTGTCAATTGACCTTCGAGTATCCAATCGATACATGCTGATGGATGAGTATGTGCAGGGGCCACAGGAATCAAGTCCCGCATAAATTCATTGTGTTTGTTATCCGTCGTTTAGTAGGAGCATGGAGCAATAGAATAGCTTTGGGTAGGTGTGGCGGCTGGTTGACCAGTAGCTCTGGAAGCGAAAAGTTTTCTTAATTGGTATACCAATTAGGCATTGTCCTAGAAAGGTACATTGAAAAGGTAATGTACCGTTAGTAGTCTAATGTGCTTCATTCGTCAATGAATTTCGAGACGAGATGAATAACATACCTCAGAAACACAAGCTTTGAAGCTGCGTTGAGAGAATAGAGAGAGTGTGAGGCAGCTACTGTTGGGTAGGAATGATGTCGGTAATTAATTCATGCCGTTGAAGGGGGGAATAAAAAGCCCATGCATATTCACGAACAAACATACAATTCATAGATATATTGAAGAATTACAAAACCGCAAAGTGACAGATCATGCCATTGATAGAATAATAGTGGTGATTCCGTGAAAAAAGTCAAGTATGTGATAACTTAGTGGCATGGTGAAAGGCTTGCTCCAGGATATATCTGCTTCTCTAACTCTTCGGCAAAGTCTATGTTTGTAATATAAAAAGCGCATGTTCATCTCAAATCACTTGACAATAGTGAGTGTAGTATCTTTGAAAGAAGGACTAGTTAGTCCCGGATCTCACGAATTCGAGAGGATTATAGATGCTGATCTAGCTCTCCCGTGGTGGTATACAGTCGATCAAAGACTTTATCCTTGCATCAAGTTTACACACCCTCTATGTAAGCAAAAAAACAGGCGGGAATTGATTATTATTTAAAAGACCTTTAATAACTAAGACCTTTTTTCGATATAATATCAAACAATAATAACATTTAATATCAATATAAAGAAAAGTTAAATTTTCCTTTGCTTTTTTCAAACTTTAATATTTAATTTGAAATGAATTTATAATCTATTAAAAAATCCTTTGAAAGAGTACTCAATTTCCGCCTGTTTTTTCGCTTACATAGAGACACTGTAACAAAAGATCGCTTACAAGATTACCGAGATCTGAGGAGAAGAATACCTCGGGAGTAGCTGTATCTATTTACGTCATTATAATCTCAAAAATTGGGGACACTAGCGGCCCTATGTCTTAATAAACCCAGCTGAGAGAATTTACTCTTACTGCCGGCAGTAACTTATCGATGACACCTGCTATATTCGTCGTAGTGACTCCTCATAGAAACAGTTATTAGAATTCTTAGGAGAGCATGTATCCTCTTCTCAGCTCCGTGAGTTCACGCGGCGCTACTGAAAATTTTGTTCCGACCAGAATATTAATGGTGTATGGCGATTGCCGTGTCCATTCGAATTAGTGCTGACATTTCTGTTCTCACAGATCACCTTACATTTGTTTTATATTGCTAAGCATGATATGATTGCAATACACCAAATTCCTCGACGACAATGTTCATTCGGGCAACTAACGGATGTATCATCATCAGTCGACCTCAGCTTTGTGGTTAATGGCTTGCTTTATAATCGAAGTTCCTGGCATTATTCCTCGGGATGACTGGTCCACAGAATGCGCGAGGACCTGCCCTATACTCACCGAAGAAGAAATCTTATATGATGCAATTGCAAGCCACGACGTATATTTGCATATATTAGGTTGAAGCTTAATCATAAGGCGGTGATGAAAACTGTTCCTACCAGAAACTAGAAGAACTCCAGACATTTTACAATCTACAAGCGAATTTGGTACTTGTATCGACATGTTGTGGTATATAACATTTGTCAAACAGATCTGGTGATCGATGAACTCAACTGAGAGGGCTAAATTTACTGCCACATGGCGGTGAACGTTAGCGCTATCCGCTCTCCTCTTCATGACACTTTCCACATCTCGAGCAGATCAAACACATCGATCGGCTCTCGAATCATATAATACCCAACTTCCCATTCTTACAAGCCATTCTAATCTACAAGAAGCCTTTACTCACATCAATGAAGCAACAAATTATGCTCACTTGTTTTACAAACTTGGTTTTCAGCAACACCACAAATGATTATGCAAGAGGTCGTTCACGAGATAAGAACTCTCGATTATTATTTCAAGAATACTTACTTCTTATGACAGTTTTGTATGATTAGTACTCCATTCACAGGATCTCGTCGTCATATGAAGATCTCTTCGTCCTAATAAGACGTGTCCTTCGGAAAATTCGCGTCTTGCAAGATTTCTTTACGCTCTTGTGTTGCCAACATGTTTCAAGCGAACACCATAAATTGTCCTGGAACCGGTGTCTTCTTCTGTGTTGTGACTTATATTCTAGTTTCTGCCTCACTTTATACGAGATGCATTTCAGTCTTTTCCGCTACTTGAGTCAAGAAGATTCCCATTTAGATCGCCGCTCCTCAGTCGATGCAGCTAGCCCTACAAGGCCATATCTTATCCCTGAAAATTGGCTCTGTGCTTTGCAAGCAGGGATTTTTGAAATAGATCATTTTCTTTCATTTGACAGAAGTCCGAATAAGATGAACGATTACATTTTTGTTGTAGTTTTCAGTGAAATCTCGAATGAGATTGCATCTAAAGCTTCCTAGTTTAACATTGACTGAGGTTTGAGAATGATTTCTACAGATCATCTCAAGCTCACTAGTCATGCAAGGTGATGCAGTCTCAGCATATGTCCCCACGCGCATGATATCGCACCTATGCAAGCTTATCCCAATTTGTCCAAATCACCTTTGGGAGGTGAGCTGAGAGACTATTTGATGATAGCGACTGTCAATTTATCTCGGCCCTTGGATAACTGTGACTCGCTAGCCTTTCAAGTAGGTACTTGAAGCAATCTGTTACTCATTCATGAATTACCCAACATAACTTCCTTGTTCTTTTAAAACCTCCTTCGCTTTATACTTAGTTCTCGAGTTTACACTCTAGGATGCTTTTATGGGGATCATACAATTGTCAAGCTAATTGTTGAAGAAAAAAGATACTTAGATCGAGAGTGCCAACGACAATAGTAAGCGCTCAAAAGCCCATCCTTTCGGAAAGACCTTGAACATTATATATATATAGACTGACACAGACCGAACTTACTAGCTACAAGAATTTTAACTTGTGCGAAATAGCTTCACAAGATTACAGTTTGACCATCTTCTGCTACCTGGAATAGACATGGCGATAGAAATTGCAATTAACTGCCTCGGGATTGTGGAAAGCGATTGATTGCTCATTATATACATCAAACTGCCATCGATGAGCCTCATCGAGTGTGCATTTCTAGGCCCTTGACTTCCGAGCCACGTGATGGATTCGAGGACATCACATTCAGTCATTTAGACAAAGCCATAGATATCGCGTCGAATTGGTTTGAAAAACACTCTGGCATTGGGAAAGACTTTGACTGCATTGCCTATATCGGTCCGCATGATCTGCGGTATATACTCCTGATGATAGCGGCGATCAAAACTGCACACAAGGTCTGTCACTCTATTCACACCTCGTTCACGCCGACTTACTTTTGGTAGCTTTTTGTGCCATCCCCACGGAATAGCTTAGAAGCACACACCAAACTACTACAAGATTATAAATGCGAAAAGTTTCTATTTGCAAAGGATTCCCCGATATCTCGGAGGATTGTCAATGACATTCAAACTAAGGTTGACCTTCAAACCGTAGCTGTTCCCACGTTAGATTACTTTTTTCATCCTGGATTTGATGTACCTCACTATAAGTATACCGCAACATATGAAGAGGCGAGATTTTAGCCGCTCGCTGCAATGCATACATCCGGAACTACAGGAACACCCAAGCCTATCGTAATACCACAAGGTGTTATCACAAGTCTAGATGCCTCTCAAAAGGCTATTTCACTTTATGGTGTTGCCAAAACATCCGATTATTGGCGAGGCTTACGGTGCTTCTTAGCGTTCCCACTATTTCGTACGTAGCCTTCTCCCTTCTGGGTGCTCAGCTTCAGACTAGACTCTAGATCCATGTTTGATATTTAACACGTACTTTCCAATTTCAAGAGTTTCAAAGAATATATTACTCACAAATTATCATGAACAGATGCCACTGGAGTCTACAGAATAATGACTGCTCTGTACTTCAAACAGATAGCGGTGCTTCCACCGCCTATCCCATTGACCGCAGAATTAGCAAATGAGGTTCATATACATGGTAAAGTGCAGGTCTCGGATCTTCCCCCTGCCGTGTTAGTGGAAATATCGAAGTTCCCTGAGTATTTAAAGAACCTTCGTCCTGTCAAATATATCATGACTGGAGGTGGCCCATTACCCAATGGCCCTGGAGATATCATCAATTCTCATACTCAATTGTTTGCGGGGTTTGGGTCAACAGAGACAGGACATATTCAAGCGGCTTTACCACCTGAAGAGAATGTAAGCATATTACACCGAAACTTGTTTTCATGGATATCTTTCAGTTCACCTTGATTGTATGCCTGTCACGAACTAGTGGGACTACTTTGACTTTTCTACCTCATTTGGTGTTGAAATGCGGCATTGCTCAGGCGAACTCTATGAGCTTGTGATTGTTCGTGATCCATCGATAGAAGCATATCAGGGCATTTTCTATACATTTCCAGATCTTTCAGAATACAAAACTCGGGATCTATTTTCCAAGCACCCTAACAAGCATAATCTCTGGCGCCATGAAGGTCGTTCTGATGATATTATCGTCTACTCTACAGGGGAGAAGTTCAATCCAATTAGCATGGAAAATGCTTTGAACTCTCATCCTAAGGTTAGATCTGCCATAGTTTATGGTACTGAGAAATTCCAGTCGTCCGTGCTGATTGAACCAACCAATCCCGAGGGCTCCAAGGATGTCCTATTAGATGCATTATGGCCAACAATAAAGACTGCGAATATTACTTGTCCCGCGCATGCGCGGATAATGAGCAAGGACTTCGTCGCATTCACCAAACCTGATAAACCATTTCCCAGAGCTGGGAAAGGTACAGTACAACGAAGACAAGCCGAAAAATTATATGAAACAGAGCTCAATAGTCTTTATGAAACAAGTATCAATGGACAGGTATTCAACAAGGAAAATATAAACGAGATGAGCTCTTTGGATAAGGGTGCGAGCTTTGACGTACAAGGTACCATCATTAGAACCATTTCGAATTTTCAAGGATTCGAAAACTTCTCTGCGTCTGAAAATTTCTTTGAGCATAGGCTGGACTCTATAGGCGTGATCTCATTAACAAGGGCAGTGAATTCGGCGTTCGAATCACAAGATCCTCCACGGGATTTGATACGCGAGTCAATGATATATGCATATCCAAGTCCAGAAAAACTAGCACGCGCCCTCTCAAATTCTGCTAAAGACGAAAATGAAAATTATGCTGAAATGCAGGAAGAATATGAACGTTTCGTTTCTGACTTGCCTATTATTGCTAGGCCATCAGCACCAGTCACTGGACCCAAAGTATTTTTATCGACTGGGTCTACTGTATCTTTGGGCTCATACATATTGAGCAAACTACTTGAAGAAGACAAGACATGCAAGGTTTATTGCCTCAATAGAGGAAAGATACCGAGAAACGTCAGCTAAATTCCAGCTCGTCTACGGGCCTTTCAACAGATTTTAGCCGTGTCCAGTTTCTCAGCATGGCGACTGGTGTTACGGAAGGATGGCTAGGTATAAAGCTTGACCAATACAAGGAGCTACTCAATGAAGTAACGCACATCATCCACAATGCTTGGCAAGTTGACTTCAACTTGTCTTTTAGCCAAATGGGTGCAACGCATATTCGTCGTGTTCGTCAGTTGATTGATTTCTCCGCTCACTCAAGATTTGGTGCTTCCATTCACTTCATCTCCAGTATTAGCACTGTTGGAAATTGGGACCTCAATGGATCAAATACACCCAGCTCCTCCGGCTATTTTACGCCATCGCAATCAGAAACGGAACCCATGTTAATGCAACCCCGTGTTCCCGAGATTCTGTACGAGGATTGGTCGCTGCCACAAGGCTTGGGCTATGGCCAATCAAAATTTGTTGCAGAGCGGCTGATTACTACTGCCTGTAAGATTGCCAATATTCCTGCTTCGATCTACCGAGTGGGTCAAATTGCCGGTCCAAAAAGCAGAAGTGGAAAGTGGAACGAACAGGAACGGTTTCCCTTGATTTTAAAGTCTTCCACATATCTGAAGGTTTTACCTTCGTCGTTGGGTCCATTGGAAGCTGTTGACTGGATCCTCGTTGATATACTTGAGAAAGTCGTTTACGAACTTGTAACATCTTCCAATCACGATATACTGGAGACGGATTCAACAATCGAGTCCTTTTCTGGATCACCCGGAGTCTACCATCTCGTGAATCCTAAGCGAACAACATATTCAGATGTTATTCTTCCTCGACTACAATCGATTCTAGACCTTCCCACTATACCCTTCGAAGAATGGGTACAGCGTCTATGTGATAGTGCAGCGAATATGCAGGATATAGATATAAATGATAATCCAGCAGCAAAAATACGTGGGTTCTATGAGGGTCTAGTCGAAAAACAGAAGAAAGGTAGGTCACAGGTCTGGCTTGATACGGAGAAGGCCGTGGAAGGAAGCGCAACCTTGAAGAGTATGGATCCGATCGACGGAAATTGTGTAAATAACTGGATGAGGCAATGGGGATACGTTTGCAATGAGCATGGAGAATAGAATGGGCTTATTTTTCTCGAAGAAAGTGTAGATATCGAACATGTACGTTTTCCCATTAAGATAACGACCGAATGAATTGATCGATGAAAAACAGAATTGCTATTCGCCAGGCGAGAATAATATTTGTGACTCATCCAAAAACTGAATTGATAAACTTTGTTCGAACAGATTCGATGTCAAAGTGAAGTCAGTTGTCCAAATCCACTCAGTTTCTACAATGAATAGGTAAGTATTCAAAAGTCTTTTGTTGAACCGTGGTTTAGATTATTGAAAACATTAGATCTGCAGTCCTAAGATTTCAAAACACTCATACTATATCCATCCACAACCTAAGAAAATATGGACATTTTAAGGACAGTAGGTGGTTTTCTTCCTATATACCATATTTCTAATTACGAGAAAAAAAATGTTCAAATAAACTATTTTTACCCATTATATTCCTGCGGCGCAATCAGTACTATTATCTCATGAAAACACTCTCATTTAAGAATCGAAGAAGAAGAAGAAAAACCACGCTTCGTGGCACGCCATGATTGAAAAAAGAAAATGCAAGCGCCCATCATCTACCACCTTAATATCTTCGACGACGCAATCCCGAATCAATCTCATCAACTTCCCCTCCAGCACTAGTATACGCATTCCACGCATCGCAAGTTTCCTTCACCACCTGTGGAATCATACCTCTCTGATCTCTCCCTTCCGCCACCAAATCCGGTCTCTCAAAAATATTAACCAAAAGCCCCGCACTAACATGCGTACTCGTATGACAATGGAATGGCCAAACTCCAGGATTATCTGCGAAGAATTCTACCACTAGGAAACTGGGATCGGATGGCGAACCAGGTCTCATAAGTGCTGTGTCGCGTCGAACGGGATTAGATGGGTTTGTGATGGTGCCGTCCCAAGTTCCCTTTCCTTCGGCGAGGACGAAGAAATCGTGCCCGTGGAGATGCATAGGGTGAGGAGTATCCCAGATATTGGTAACGTGGATGCGGATAGAAGGATGACTTGAAAAGTTGTAGATATTCCAATCGTGAGGAAGAGTTGAGACGGGAGTTCCTTGGCTGGCGAGGAGGAGGAGTGGTGAGCTAGGTTGTTGGTTAGTCATTGTATGAAGAGGTGTGTGAGAACGTAAAGCTTACTTGTAGTCAGCTCGGAAGGTCGAATTGTTCACAGTGAAGAGGGCACTGCCAGATCCATTCACACCAACATTTATCTCCATGTCCTGTGTAATAGACGGGTTCTCGGGTGGGCTTATTTCGGTGTATGGAATGGTTAAATGTAACGGGTCCTGTGATTTGTGTCAGCATGTTCAGTCATCAGCACGGGGTGAGAGGTCTGACATTGGCACAATCATTACTGTCCCATGACACGCCTGTTGTTGTCGGCGCAAGTGTTGTATTCGCATTGTCATAATAAATTGCGGCTAAACCATGAGGATTCGTGCAAGTCAGAAGCATGCATGCAACATCTAGATCAGATCGCATCCAGACAGCATCGGTCAATTCTCCCGTTGCATGAACCAGGACATCAGCTCTTTGTCCAATACCAAGAGTTACCACGTTAGTCGTATAAGGAACGATTGGAACATAATCGACTGTCGTAACCTGAAGTTGGTGTCCATCAATTGAGAATTTTTGTGTACCTGCACTCCCAGAGTTGATGAGTCGGAGACGGTGTATCTTGCCTTTGGTAAACTTAAATTTGGAGAGTCCCGCATCCGGTGTACAAGCCCCACCCAAGGTAGAATTGCAATTCAATGACCCTTTTCCATTAATTAGGTTATTGTCAACGTGTGGGAATATTGGACCGTTCGGAACTTTTGTCGCGACGCCTGCAACCATGCTACGATATGATTGATGAAGATAGTCAGACTATAAAAAATCAGTGCGAAAACAAAATTGAAAAGCAAAATAACTAACCAGCATGACAGGACCAAGATCAATATCATAATCCACGTGATTGGGACTTTGAGATTTCAGTAAGCGACTTAAATTTTTGATGATGGCTCTCTTACCCATAAATCACCAATGGTCCAAAAAGGCCATCATTGTACTGAGCGCTAAAATGAGAATGATACCAGCTGGTTCCAAAAGACTCGGCTCGAAACTCGTATGTGAAACTACTTCCAGGGGCAATGGGGCATTGGGACACAGAGGGTACACCATCCGCCCAAGGAGTCAGCTTCTGCGGTTGACCATGCCAATGAAGACTCAGCCCTTCTTTTCCATTATCAGTAATATTGTTTGTGACTCTGACGCTAATCGTGTCTCCCCAATTTGCTTCGATGAGTGGTCCAGGGAATTGATCATTAATTAAGATAACACTTTTTTGATACCCATCTGGTGCTTTGATAGATCTGGATACTGTGAGATCATAGTGCCGAGTCTTTCCAGTGTTGGGTGGTAGGTGTGGGCCTGGCTTGGCGTTTCCCCAAGGGTGTCCGTAATATGACTTTTAACATGTTAGCTGGAGACCAACTTATGTGCTTGACGCCAAATGAACATACACCACCATCTTTCAGAAATGGAGGAAGTGTGGAGGCGTTCAAACACCCATATGTAGATAGCCCTACAATAGAAGTCAGTAAGTTCAATTGTAGTAGCTATAGATCACTGACCATTAGTAGAATATTGAGATAACGAAGCATGTAACGAAGCCGCTCTAGTAAGTAGTCCCTTCATCCATGCCATTTTGGAGTGTAACAACGATGATAAACAAATGCTGTGTAACGATTAACTTGTGGCTGTCCAACGAAGTGAAATGCTGAAGGGAAGAGGTAGAATTTATAACAGAACGGTAGTCTCGAAGTGTCATAGATATTATAGGAAATCTGGAGGTTGAGAATTCAGCTCGGCGTTTGGACCTGAGCCCGTTGGAAGGTCAAAATGGGAATAATTTCAAATAAAATTAAAAATGGATAACTTGGCTATGGCTATGGCTTCGAATTCGTGTTCGATGTACCGTAGATATATGTCTCTCCTCCACTAATTTGAACTCAAACAATAGTAAACAATATCGACAAGATTGCGTTGAGCAAACCAATGTAGTTGAGAATAGAGTTGCTATTCTCAGATACTACATGGTAGCCTGGGCGAAAGATTTAAAAGCCGGAAAGCCATTAAAGCCACGCTGTAGATCATGCAAGGCTGACTGAGTCTTGACAAATTCACGGCATTTCTAATTTCATTATATTACTGCTTTTCGTTGGCACATTTCGTCGGTTTCACAGCCGCTTTTGTGAAACATTTCCAATTACAACTTTGAAACTATTTTTCTGCCAACCCAATTCCAATACCTTGGAATATTGAAGTCTGGTGGTCCCCGATGACGAGAATATTGTCATGCAATTGTTGGTGGCGGTAGCAAACTGAGTCCGTTTGCGTTTTCGGGAGTCAAACGACCCATTGAATGTTTCAACTCGGTGCGTAGCTGAGTGATTGAAAGAACTCTCAAAAATCCTCAAATTTGATTGTGGAAAATAATTAGTCGTGCAGAAATGGAGTTACATCCCGGAATCTTGGCTTCGGGCTTTCAGGACATCTCTATACTCAAATCTGTTGCTATCGCAACTATGCGAGATCCAAAATTGTTGAGATTCATCTCTATTAAAGGTTGGCTGGGCGATTAAGATTTGTCCGCATGGGATTTTCTTCTGGGATTTGCCTGCATGTTTACACATGCTTTCCCGTCGTGTTGTCCCACGTCGGCAGGGGACGGATTCAAAAGGTGTAGAGTTTGTACAACCTCGAATACCCAAATTGCAGCAAATCATTGGCGTGCAGCTGGTCACTATCAGCTGATTTGATGTTCGTATCTTTCTGGTGTTCCATTGGCATGATAGCGTATTCACACACAACGTCTCTCTGGACGTGGGTGGTAAGCAGAAAACAGATATTCTGTGAGGTTGTGATATTTCGGCTGCTGGACCGTCTCCGTATATGCAAACCCTCTCGTGATCCTTGCGTAGATCATTTTCTCAACAGGGCCAGGTATTACCAACAGTCCGGATATACAATATACTTCAAACTCAAAGATTCCATCGTTCGACTCTCAACATGCGAACACCAGTTGCAAACCTATTTTGAGTTCCAAGCTTTTACGATGATCACATGACCATGTAGTAGTGTGGCAGATGTTGCACGGATATCCGGGGAAGGAGTTTAGTTCGAGCTAATCCATAGTCACAGTAATAGGTTGGTAAGGCTAATGTTTCATCTCAAGCAATAATAGAAATTGACTCGTCCGCAACCATAGAACTTTCATCCCGACGCTGCAAAGCAATATTCCAAAGTTGTCGTATACTCACAGCTGATTTCCAAAAGTTATTGATAACTTATTCTTACCACCCTTCCAATAATACACCATATCAATTCTCAGTCTATATCGTAAAATCTTACATTAGATGTTGGAGGCGGTTCGCAATTGTAAACGTCATAGAAACCCAGCTGATTCTCAATATTTCTGATGCACAGCCTATCACCTTCTTCAGCCCTGTATGGAAATTCCACTCTTCGAATAGAGATTTAAAAATAGCTACATCTTGGCCTCTAAGTCTGGGATAGAGGTCTGGAAGGGTGAATCTTATTCTTCTGAGATAAATGATGGCTATATCGGCGAGCTTAGCAACTTTCTAACACACAGCAAGAGATGATTGTCAACACAAACATTGTTTTATGGGGTGCAACATAAACTCGAAACGCGGATGCTCTTACTTAATGACAAGAAAATTTCTCAATCCAAGAAATCGTGGATGGTTGAAGACAATCGAACGTTATAGCTTCAGCGGAGCTTGATCATCAGTTGACACAGCCTACTAACCGAAATTTTACTTTACATCGCGGTATAGAGATCTAGATGGTCATTGCCAGAATCAAAAACGTAAGATGTGAATGATGTCGACCGATATATCATTTTCCTTCACTGCCCACAACAACAAGATCTACATCTCAAAATCATGCTAACAGCTCCAGCTTTGTACAATATGCATTCAAATCCAAAGCCCAAAATCATAATAATTTGAAAGCCACCTAGAAACCAATTTTCAAACGACGTTTCAGTTTCCTTCTAGAATTTGATAGCCCTTCCAGCATTGTTCTGGAAGTCGAAAACATGAAATGCAAAAAACGGCCAAGAAGTGGAGGAGGCAATACAGCCACAGGCGGTACGGTAAGAAGAATAATTGAGCATCTCCCATGTAGTTCCATAGCGAGGTCCCTTCTGAAACGTGGATTGAGGTTTCTCTCACGACTTAAGAGGCTTATGGTCAGCGTAGTGAGAATTTGTTCATCTCCTGGAAGCTCTTCGAAATCCGAATATGTTGGGAGAGCTCTCTGAGTACTCATCTTGACAAGCTGCCGAGACGCTCCAGAATGTATTCGGCTCTCTCAAATATTCGGATAATTCATAATTGGGGAAAGCGATTGTCTACGTTGCTATTCTATGACATGGAATTGATCAAGATTGTAGGAAAATATGAATGTGCTATATTGTTGAATTACTTCAACATAACGAGTCTAATGACATAATCTATCTTAAACTAGATATCACTAGCTCTATACTAAAGAAGAGGGACTCTTCGCAATTACTTTGCGTTTTAGTGGAATGAACACTAAAAACTCTAGCGGGTCATTTGATTTCCAGAATAGGAAGTAGCAGACCGTTCAGAAGAGACTATCAGCGGATTGTATGTTTCTAGTTTTAAAGATCACATGTCATATTCTATTACTCAGGGTCAACTTCATCATGCGCACCTCTTTTCTCCCCTTTTTTGGATAGGAGAATGCTCTGGAATATTATGTTCGCTAAAGAAAAGCGAGATGCAAAATCTCTTCAAGACAGTTATGACATGCGAAATCGTATACTTGACTACTGTTAGATCAAAGAGAAATCAAATTGCAGTAATTGAATTGCATCATTCGAATTTCTTAATCGGTCAAAGGTGAAATTGCATACGTATGCGATTGTTTGTAAATAACAATGTACACGTGATAAACTATAAACTATGATTTAGTGTGCGAAGCCAGAAAGACTAGCTTCGGAGCTAGCATCAGACCAATACATCTTTCTAATTATTGGTGTGTGATGCCAAATTAAGGTATGAAAGTTCAACGGTTTTTGATACTTTGATCGAACTCGAAATCCCCGCTGTGATTCATGATGAGGTATTGAACAAATATGTCGCTTAGAAGCTGC
Source organism: Botrytis squamosa (assembly GCA_014898485.2). Taxonomy (NCBI): domain Eukaryota; kingdom Fungi; phylum Ascomycota; class Leotiomycetes; order Helotiales; family Sclerotiniaceae; genus Botrytis; species Botrytis squamosa. Next base: position 841,723 of record RCTC02000009.1, read on the forward strand.
AATTTACTGAAAAGTCATTTCTGAAGGATATCCATATGTAATTAAGTCAACTAAAACACACAGTATCATCATTGAATCATCTTGCAATGTACACGTACCTTCCTTCGGAAAATTATGATTTCTGACCTCAAAAACTAAGCCATTATATGATTTAGACCCGTCGCTGTAAACAATGATCCCTTGAGCCCTTGGCAGATATCTTCTAATGCTCATTGAGTTCTGGCTACTAATTAGTGACTTCACATGAGCCATTAACCGCTACTATAGTCTTCTCAGGGACGCCAGTTCACCACTAGACATAACTACAAGGTCTTAGCTCAGAGCCGGCACCAGAACAGAGTCTGGGGTAATTTAGCTGGTCCAGATGTAAATATGGTATATAAGAATTCTTCAAGATTCTATTAGTCCTACATCAACCAAATCTCAAATAATCTTCCCATTCCAGACATTCTTCCCATTCCAGACATTCTTCCCATATCAGACATCCTTCCCATACTAAACATTCTTCCAAATTCAACAATGTCCGAACAATCAGAACACAACACCCAGGTCACCGAGGCCTCCCAGGAGAACGGCTTTTTTGAAGAGTTCGATGAACTCTTCAATAAAGAATATGAAAAAGTCGAAGCAGCCGCCGCCGCTGCCCCCTCCCTCGCTTCCGAGCCTCAAGCGGGCGCGCCGCTTGCTGAAAACGGCCAGGTGGACGAGACCTCCGAAGTTGACGGTTTCTACTACGACTTCGAGATGGACATCGAGATAGCGCAAGAAGCTGTTGCCCCTGCTGTCCTCGCACCTGAGCCACAAGCTGAAAATGGCCAGGTTGACGAGGACGCAGAGGGTAACGGCTTCGATGCTGACTTCGATGCTGACTTCAATGCTGAATATGATGAAGCATATGAAGAGGAGCAGAGAAATGCCGCCGCTGATGCCGTTGCCCCTGTCGCCCCTGTCGCCCCGGCACCTAAGCGAAAAGCGAACGATGCGCTTGTCAAAAGCTTGGGCATTATTGTCAACAAACACGGACTTGTGTAAGTCTCTCCCCCTTTTGAACAATCAGAGATCCCAATAGTCCGTACTGCAGTCCCACAATGATGGTGCTTAAATCCCTTGATCCAATTTGAAGATTCAGATTATTTGAATCGTTGAATTCGTTTCGTACATTCTTTTAATATAGAACCAGAAGTTGATTGCACAGAATGAAAATCATCATATATCATCTGCTAACACATATTCACAGGCGATCAAAGCTTACCACCGCCGAAATGCGAGCAAGGGCACGAGTCTGGCAAGAGAGAAGGGAAAAAGCAGAAAGAGAGGAAAGGGAGAGAAGAATCGCTAGTTACCAGGCAAGTGGTACATCGATTGACGAAGCTATCTGCTTGGACTGATAGCAGATGCAAGTAAGTCATAGACTCCTAGTAACCCATCTGATTGCAGCAGACTTGCTAATCCTTTGTTCTAGGAACTTTTTTTTTTCAAAAATATATGTGAATATTTTGCTTTAGAATTTCTTTTTAGAGAAATAAATGTACATATGCCATGGAAAGATATGTCAGCGACTGATGGAACTGGTTATGTACTTAGGAAATAGGAGCTTTTTTGCCTCAGAATCTCTTTTTTGCACTTGCGATATATATCGATGTGAATGGTGACAGCTGGAGGGCAGATATTGCAATGAATGATCTCAACCTAACCGCTGCTTTTGCATCCAAGATACGAAAATTGCAAATCCATAAACGCATTTGCGCTTACCAACACTCCACTGATAACATCTTTCTCGTCCTCTTTCAACTCTTCTTACCCCCATTCCCAAATCCTGTGCATACTGTCTTACCTCGCTGTCTCCCAATCTTTAACCCTTCAATCCAGTTCTATCGAATCCCTCGAGCTCCAGCATCCTGAATCTCTTTTCCCACCCTGCCATCTCTCAATCCTTAACCCTTCAATACATTACTGCCCCCAATACCCAATAATCTAAATCTCTCTGCCCACCCGCCGCACCGCCATAAAGTTCATCGAGCCATGTCATCATAACACCACCCTCTCTATTCTCTTTTAATTACACCACTCCACCCTGCCCTCTCCCCTCCCCTACCCCATCAAAAACAAATCAATATCAAAACCAACACCAAGATCAACACCAATACTCCAATAATCCATCCAAGCTCCCTATTCCTAAGTATCCTGTACACATAGCCCTCCTCTCAAAAAGATTTCTCAGCCCTTACCCCACATCCACTCATCTCCAAAGTTGCCCATCTCAATATCTTTCCGTACCTAGTTACATTCTATATAGCTAAGCGAAACAAGTCACCAAAATCAAGCACGATGAATTCACGTTCCATCTTTCAAGAATCCATCACATCGCATCACAAATTCCAAAGTAAATACAAGTCAAATTATTAATTATCTTATTGATTGATTCTATCTATAATCACTTTATCAGCGTCGATAGTCCCTTCACACCTACTCAATCCGTACAAAAACTTTCTCATACTCATGCGTCGAGTTACTGTAACCGCAACGAACCACCCCATCCCCATCCCATTATCAGGAATAAATATCAAATCCACGACTACAAATTACAATAGATCAATGAATAATCTCAATTCACAGCATGAATAGTTCTATACTCCCTCGCTCTTCTATCTTTACAAGAGCGACTCCATGCACATTCCCATCTCCCCTACAAAGAGAACCGATTTTCCCACTTCTCAACATCTTCAACACCTCCAATACCTCAATTCCCTCCCTCACATCTCCTACAAAGTAAACTTTTAGATATCATTCAAACAATCAAAACTCAACATCCCTTTCAATCTCTTAAACATATATCATAAATATATATACCGATGATTTAAACTCAACTAATAAAAGATTTACATGATTAATTTCAACTCCTATCCTCTTTTGTAGAAGCTTGTATCTGTGTCCTTCATCCTGTTCCTCTATCTTCTTAAGTATACTCGTAGGATTTTGAATTTATAACGGAGGCTTGCGCAAGCCTATCTAGCTTTTCACCTACCTAGTATCTACTTACCCCTTATATATATTTTTCTCTTTTTCTTTTATATATATCTCCCCCCTTTTTACTCGCTTTGAAATAATATCAATATTAAATGAATTATGTGAATATTATATATAATATATAATTTGTAATATGTAATACGCAATATATAATATAATATAATATATCAACTTATATATTCAACTTTCATCTTCAACTTCCATCTTCAACTTATACATCTAGCTCATACTCATAATCAACTCAACTCGAATACTTGACTTTATCTCCTTTCATCACATCTTACATTTATACTTACATACTCATCTCACCTCATATCATATTAATTTCCACCCTCTGCTTATATACTCAACTCACACTTACACATATCTTCAACTCACACTCATACTCAATTCACACTAATACTCATACTCAACTTACACTCAACTCACACTCATACTTATATTCAACTTATATTCATACTCAACTTATACTCATCTCACACTTATACTCAACTTACACTTATATTTAACTTATATTTATACTCAATATATATTTATATTCAACTCACACTCATACTCATCTCACCTCATATTATATCAATTTCTATTCTCTGCTTAAATACTCAATTCATACTTACACTTATCTTCAACTCACACTCATACTCATACTCAAATCATACTTAAATCATACTCATACTCATATTCAACTTACACTCACACTCACGCTCATAACTTAACTTTACCTTATCCTCTCTCCTTTTCTTTCCTCTCCTGTTCTTTCCTCTCCTTTTCTTTCCTCTCCTTTTCTTTCCTCTTACTTTATCTATATCTACCCCCTCCTTCACCTCTCCTTTTTACTTATCTTTATCCCTACCTTTTCAAATTCTCAAATTCTCAAATTCTCAAATTCTCAAATTCTCAAATTCTCAAATTCTCAAATTCTCAAATTCTCAAATTCTCAAATTCTCAAATTCTTAAATTCAAATTCTCAAATTCTACTAATATATATTCTCACAACATTCCATCCTCTCCATCAAATATCATTAATCATATATTCTTCAGTCCCCCTTCACTTCCACTCCCTTATCTCCAACCCCCTTCCTTTTTCTCCTTATACTCTCTATCCCACACTCTCTATTCTATATCAAAAATCACTCACCCGATTACCCAACACTCACCTAATCACTCTCTCCAATCACTCTCTCCAATCACTCTCTCCAATCACTCTCTTCAATCCCAATCTCAAACCCTCCCATAATCTCAACCCCCCCCTCCCCTCGCCCTAATCTACCTACCTACCTACCTACCTACCTACTTATCTACCTATCTATCTATAGCATAAATAATATAATAAATATAACCATTTATAAATATCTAGGTATCTATATATATCATATCACATTACATTACATCATATCACTTCTCAATATCATTTACTATCCAACAACCAAATGTCTCATCTTATCTCACCTCACTTCCCACCATTTCATATCTATCATCTCATACCTACCATCTCATACCCACTATCTCACCATCCCACTATCTCACACCTACCCAACCTCTACATCTATCACATCACACCAAAGTAAAAATTCACTATCTTTCATTTATTTTGATTTCCCTTTTCAATTTCTCTTCTTACAAGTTACAAGAACCAAAAAGATTACAAGAATTCCTTTTTACTCCTCACTCCACATCCCACCAAACTATGCTCAAACCAAATTTGATCATTTAATCCACCTACCCTCCAAAAGCCTCATGTATTATTATCATCTACTTCCGATTCCTAATCCTAGTCCATGCACGTAAGTATTATGCGCGGCCGCGTATTTCCTTTCCCCAATATCTTCATTTATCACGTAGACCGTCATCAGATCGATACCCTAATCAGACCCGTGCCACTCCAATCCCTACTGAACGCTACAAAACTCCAAGATTTCGATTCCGTATCCCATCTACCGCCCAAAATTACAGAGAAATCCCAAATTTGGCGCATCGAATACCCATAACTGTAGGAGATTTCGTGTCCGTTCCAAGCACCAATATATATACGAGAATACCCTCATGAGTTCCTTTCTTTAATCCACAATCATCCACCAGATACTTCCAAGAAGAACCAGCAATACCACTGTCGTAAGAATTCCTGCTCCAACCCTATCAGCCGTCGTAACTGGTTGTGTCGCCTGATAGTTACTCGGGCTCTTCCCAGATCCAGCAGTGGGATCACCTTTACTTGTTCCACCCGTGGTATTAGTGACTGGGCCCGCAACCTGCGCAATGAGATTACTTTGAATGACCTCTAAAGCTGACATCTGTTCGCCCACTCCATAAAATCCATCAAATTGTCCCGTTCTCCAATTAAGCCCGCAAGTGCGTCCATTATCGCCTCCAACGCATGATGCGGCAGCCCCTTTAGCTGAAGGGCGTAGTAATTCCATAACAGAATCGTAGGTAAAAGGTGCCATTTTCGTTGTAGCCGCGAGCCAGCGAGCAAGGTATGCTTTAAATGATTGTTGATCAACATTGCATTTTCCGTTGTTCTCACAAGCTACCTCCATCATGACATTATCCTCAAAGAAAACATGGGTAGCATTTAGTAAACCTTCGACACGTCCACGCCAGATATCGCTTCCATTGGTATAGTTATACATATTTGCCGCGCCGAGAAGGAAAGCTCCAGCATTATAAGTCCACTGTATATGGTTGAGCTTGGTACAATTAAGAGTGTCGTCAGAACCATCGTAAACGTAGTACTTTTCATCCATAAGCCCCACATGCTCCATCCAATCCCAGGTTTTATCTGCCCACTGTGCATATGTATCGTTGCCGGTGTATTTCGCAAGGCGCGCACCCAAATTAAAAAAGCAACCATTAGAGATTGAGTTTTTGTAATTGTAACCATTGTTGAAGGTAAAAATTTGCCATCGTAGTCCTCCAGCACAAGTACTATCGTCCCACCGGGGAGCTTGAGTATTGAAAACTGCTTGCGCGAGAGCGAGCCATTGGGGCCTATTTGAGGGAGGATTTGGAAAATTCACTTCGGCTGCAGACATAGCCGCCAATCCCCAAAATCCCTGATCATCATTTCCCTCCGTTTTAGTTTGATTCGGGGTCATATAGTCATTATCTGGTCCCGTCTGCCACAGCATCGCTTCCGTAGTAACATCGTTATATGACGAATCGCCTGTATAATACCAGTAGTCAATCAGTGAGCCAAACATTGCTCCGGCCTCCCACCAATAATATGGAGCCGGTAGATTCCCGGGTATGCCCCCCGTTCGGTTTCCTGTGTAATAGGACATCATATCGTACGCAATCGTACTCGCCGCGGACTTGATAGAATCTGAATTTGTAGTCAGTATATAAAATTTGACATAGAGAGCGAAATACATACCCGGAGAATCAAGATCGACTTCTATCGCATTAACGACATGACTCCCAGCTATGAAAGCTGTAGCAAAAGTCGATAAAGACTTCGAGACCTTCATGGTTAAGAGTATGGTATTTGTGTTTGTGCAATTTTGTGTAGTTTCGTGTAATAGATATAAACTAGGTGTGGTGTTGAGGTTGAAAAAGCGCCGGGGTCAATGACGTCTATACACCAAAGCACACCACAGATGGATATGACGAAATATTCAGAAACAACCTCGAAAACGACCGTAGGAAATCCCTTCAATTAAATTATATCCAGAGAATGGTTCCAAACGGGATAGGATAAACGATTGAATTGTTCTTCTCGAACTTTCTATGCCCTATATTTTCCCAAGAACCAAGATCAACAACGAACAATTGAACGACCAAATTAATTTCTGAGGGGGAGAGTGAGCAGCAGTCCCAAAAATTAAGCCAAAGAGCGATTCGATTGTAGCAAAACCGGGACCAACACCATAATAGGATGATTGTTATGGAAATAAAAGTTGTGTTGTTTTGATGAAGTTGGTGGTTGTAGAGTGAAGAGGTTGATGGAAAGTCAAGTAACGGCTGGTTGTGTTTGTTGTACACGGTATCGTAGGTAGTGACGAATCTTTGGAATTCTCTCGTATTGATGGAAGGCGCGGGAGTGGAGGTAGAATCCTAGATGATGATCTTGCGGGGAATGCAGATTTATAAAGAGAAGCAAGGATAATGAGGCGGAGTAGTCTTGGAATTCCAGACCAAGAATGCCAAAAGCAATCGAGGAAGGAAGAACGAGGAACGAGACGAGGAGCGAGGAACGAACTTTCGTCGGGGTTGGGTTGAATCAAGTACCGTGCAGTAGAGTTGGCATCCATAGTACAATATTGAATCCGATTCGACGTGAGTACCTGGGTAGTCTCGTAGTACGGTACACTTGGAAAGATAGAATAACAAGAAGGTTTGTGGAGAGCCGAGACTTGTGTTTTCCATGAAAGAAAAGATGTTCCGATCAGTCCGGAAGGTTTGAAAGAAATTCAATCCAAAGCCTCGTATTTGGTTTCTTGCTAAGGTTAAGGGAAGAAAAGAAAATAAGATGAAATGGATGAATGCATATCTACATCTATCATGGTACTATCTAGGAGGGACCGTGTCTATGAAAAAACAAAAGAAAGTACCTACTACCTAGCCATCTACCTCATAGGGAATAAGTCCATCGCTCACTCATCAGCCTTGTTGCAATTATTCCGATCATGACATGAATGAATTGTTTCGGTCTTCTCTCCATAAGCTACCTACTAGGTACCTACCTCCGAATCACTACATACCATTTCCATGACCACGAAAAACCGACTTTGGTCAGACAACCAGTGCAGGTGCAGGTGGACTTTGCATAATGCCTAGGCAAATAAATATCGCTCGACTTGGCATGGACAGAATGATGCTGATTCCAAGAACTTCCAGCCTTGATTCTTTTTCCAGGAGATTTGTCGCCAAGTCAACGTGATGTGGCTGTCGTATTGTCTCAGCTAGAAGAGAAGAGTCCTTTTTGCTTCCAAGCCTACCTATCTACCCTAGGTACCTACCCAGAAGGTCGAAATAAAGTTCTGTTTGGATTTCGTAATTTCTGTATGGAAACTTAGTGGAGCATAAATGAGATGGCAGCCTCTGTGCTCAACTGTTGTGCGTTCATTGGTTGATTGGTTCCATACCGTGATTGATCATGTGATCAAATATGAATCCAATCTTCGGGCGGCAGCGAGGTGGCTTTGTTATTAGTTAGCGAACTTCCTTCATACCTCTCAAATTGACATCTCAAGTTCGCACGACTCTTTCAATACTTGATCATCATTTTTCACGGTGGAGCCCATTTTGCTAGTCCTATTGGCATACAATCATATGGAACTCATGGTGGATTTGTGTCGGATGTAGCCACGGCCAACAGCCAACACACCAAAATTAAGAAAGATTGAAAGACAACCATGGTCGATGAGCAGGAGCTGACATTTAAGAGAACGGAAATGAGATAAAGTGTTGATATAAATATAGATCGCCTTATTACATCCTCAGCTTATTCATACCCGTTGAAGAGTTGTTCAGTCATGCGGCACCTAATCTCTTCCAGGACTCTTGGATGGAAAGCCCTACGGATTGCCTAGGCACGCAAAGACATACGGAGTAATATACAATCAGTCTCTATTCTTATGTGGGCAAAGCGAAGAATGGCATGAAGAAATCCTGCAAGATCTGCCGTTTCCTGGTATCGCCATTTCCCGTACGTATTCGGGTCCTTTGCATCCTTCAAAAACTCCCACAAAAACTCCCAATTCCCTGGACCATGACCTTAATACGCATGATTGATGCGTCTACACACGATGATTCTCAACTTCTCGGCGCGCCAAATCCCAAATAAGGGATTCTTCAGCCTCGTCTCTCATGAGTGAGGACGAAGTATGAGTATCTTCAAATAGAAATGGGATTTAATCTCCCCATCCCCATCGAGTGGTATTGGGTGATTCGGCACAGATCACATAATAACCTTACGGATGTTCGAAGGATTCTGCAAATATCTCATGCAAGGCACGCACACGGAATCGTCTATCCTCACCGTCGCGCGTTTAAGGAAACCTTGGGATTTGATGAGAAGATAAGATCGGAGCAAGGATTAATGAGGCATAAGTCAAGGATTACGACACTTTCGAAATAGAATCACCTCCGCTGATTGGAAGATATATTGGTCACTAATTATTGAAAATTAATTCAACCAATGGCAACCTTGTCTTTACATTTCTGTCACTTCTATTTTTAAATATAGTATCAAAAAATATAACACTTGGGATCCACACTCCAACAACATCACCTTGTTTGTATCATCAACAATGAGCACCATGATTACTCCTTTTAATACACATCCGCGTGGAGTACTTTATCTCCATCACCAGCCCTATATAGCAATGGAAGAATCATTTTTATCTTTACCGCTGTTATCTTTACCGCCGCAGACTTATACACGTAGTTGATTTCCTCATCAAGGAGCCGGATCTCCTAACGCTGACTTCAATCTCTTACTCTCCTTTTCAATCTTGCGCGCGTTTAGAAGTCTCGGGTCTCCCCAGTCTTCCTCTCTCACTGTTACTCCCCTTCTCTCCTATCCTAGCCCTGTTTCTTAGGCTAGCATATTGTTTCACACCATTCCTCTTTCCCAATTGGCTCTTTCATATTCTCGCATTTCACTTCTCATCATTGCCATATTCTCAAGATGGCAATGAGTTTCTCTTCAGATATCACGTTAGCAGGGCCATCTCCACTGTCTTTTAGGAAGACACGTGCGTGCAGGCAGAAGTCAAAGACTGGGTGTACCACTTGCAAGTGAGTAAAAGTGGTGACTAGAATGTTCAATCGATCATGTGGATCGAATGAATGTTGATAGTATGAAGTTTGTGGTTTCTTTCATCATACTGAACTTTCTTATGTTGAAAGAAAACCATTCGATCATTTACTAATAGATCGTTGAATTGTAGGCTGCGAAGGGTCAAATGTGATGAGACCAAACCATCGTGCATGCGATGTATAAACTTCGGGAGGAAGTGTGATGGCTACGAGTACAGTCCTAAGGTATATCTTCAATCTATCCTCTAATCTGGCAGTGCTAACACTAATTTCAGGATAAACCGGCTTGGCTGATGGGCCCAACTATATCCACTGGCATATCACAAGAAGTCGTAGAATCTCCGCCTTTTTCAATACCACCCAGTATCTCCGTGTTGAACTTCGGTAACGAGCAAGAGGCTCAATACTTTGATTTCTTCTGTAAAGAGACCGTCTTTGAGCTCGCCGGAGGGTTTAAAAAGAAACTGTTCAACGTCATCATCCTTCAATCTTGTCATACTGATACCTCTGTCCGACATGCTGCCACCGCAATCGCTGCTTTGAGCAAAGCAATGAAAGTCTCGAAATGCATAGACCCGAAAGAAGGTGAAGCCGGGTTCAAGCGGATTTGTAAGTCTCAAGGATTACTTAACGATGTAGTGCTAATCGCCTTATGGTATAGCCGATCAAGTAGAGATGCACCGTCGATACGCTCTGAAGCAATATGGAAGATCCATTCGGTATCTTCGTAACCTTATTCGAACGACTCAAAATTCTCTTCGCATACCTTTACTTGTGTCTCTCATTATATTTTGCTTTGAGAATTTTCGTAAGCTCCATTCTCTCTTTGAGCCTTTCTGCTACACAATCACTGATCCCAACATCTGATAGATGGCAACACTCAGTTGGCCGACAAGCACATTTATAGTGCACTTAAGATGATGCACCATCATGAAGCAATTTCAAGTCATCCCCATCACAATCCATTATTGAGCTCTCCTGCGCCAGATTTGGTAGAAAATGAGATTGTCACCGCGTATCTCCACCTTGCTCTGGCGATCGTGACACGACCAGATGATCCAGATTCTTTGAGCGATAAGGTCCTTGACCTCATTTCAAACGATATACCCAAACCGGACATTCCTCGACAACTTGACAATCTTGCAGAAGCCGAAGTTCATTTAGAACATGTGCTATACCACTCTCTCCCGAAGATACCACGGGCAGACCTACAAAGGCGCCTGGCATCACCGGATCTTTCTCCTCAAGGTTTGGCAATCAGCTTTTCAAGAATTCAGAAGCTTCACCCAGAAGCATCATCTCCTATCCTCACAGGATTCGAGTTTCCTAAGTTCAGTTCTAGCTTTCAAGATTGGCAAAGAGCATTTCAGCCAATCATTTCTTATGCACAATCTCCTTCGGGTAATGCAGATTATATTGCTGCCACCACTCTTCAGATTAAAGCTCTCGGGATAGGACTCATGGGTCAAGGAGTTTTCCTTGATTACAGGATTTCCGATCACTTCCTTCCCATCTTTCGTCAAATCATCTCTCTCAGTCAAAAGCTTGTTTCCGATCCTCGATTCTTGAAGACATTCGTCTTTGATGCGGGGATTATTCCTTCTCTTTTCGTTGTGATATACGCGTGTCCTGATCAAAAAATACGGAGAGATGCGGTCACGATCTTAAGGGAAGCAGGCCCTAGACGTGAAGGCACATGGGATGCTTTAAAAATTGCTAGTATTGGACAAATGCTATTAGATTCCGAGGAAATAGGGCCAATTAAGACGAAATCGACATTTTTGCCATTGAATGATATAAACTTGATGTCGCCAACAGTATACGAGGAGATTCAAACACCCATACTTCAATCTCCACGACCAAGACGAAGGTCTCTTCTTGTTTCACCACCTCTGTGGGAACGTGGTTTAGAGCGAGGGTTTGTCATGAATTCGTCTTGAGTTCACTCGAAGCCCAATCTAAAGGTCTTTAACAGTGTGTTAAGATCCAACGCTGAGTTGCAAGTCTTTTTGGTATGGACCGCTTTTCTTGCAGAGGGGGGAGGGGGTTATTTTCTTCGACATCTCGATGCTTTTTTCCATCATCTTCTTGTGACTTTCCTTCTCAAGGCTATCGGATTGATACGAAGTTCTTTCATACTTCCAATGGTACGTTGATTTCACTAATTTCATGTCTAAGTTTCATTTATCTAACCATACATAGGTTTCTGTATTTTCGTCTCATCATATCGAAAACCACCACTCAATCAGCTAATTCGCGGTATAACTCGCTATCCCCATGCTGATGTTTCAGCGCACTTTATTCTATTCATTACGTCTTTTTATTTTGATCTATTGATTTTCTATTTATTTATTCCTTCTTCTTCTCCTTCCTCTTCCTCTTCTACTACAACTTCTTTATCTTCTTTTCCTCGAATTCTGACGAAAAACGATGACATTTATTCTCTTTGTTCTGACATTCTCGTGTTCATATTTTTCATCTTTCAGTTGATGACATTTCTTTGTCTCCTGATACCAAATTTAGCTTTCTCTTTTACATCTTACACAACTTACAACTGGGGGGAGAATGGATTGTGGGATACTTGATATTTTTGGGGTTTGGGGGCATACGGGAGTTACGATAAAAGTATTTGGATGTTACTACTGCATTTCTACTTTTTATGGAGCGGCAACGAGATTGGAGATATGGTGTTCAAGGAGGTGTTCTGAATTTGGTGGTTTGGTGATTCGAAGTTTTACCAACTTCTTTGATGTTTTATTTTTGATACCTTTTACGAGTAGATGAACGTAGGCGGGCGTCTAGATTATCTATATGATAGTTCAATTGATGCTCATGAAATTTAGCTTCTATTATGCTTCCTATTAATCACTTGAAATATATGAATCTTGAATCTTGATTTATCTGCCAAACCAACATAATGATTACAAATTCAAGCACACGTTAAAAATGATTCAAAATCCGGGGGGAAGGGTCTGTCAAACTTGTCCACAATGAATTTACAAATATGTGCAAATCAACATGTCAAGCCAAAATATAATATAACCCCGACAGGACGAGTCGCATTGACAAGATTGACAGCATTGATAGCAGCACCAACGTATTATCAGATTCAAGTACGTTCCGCATTCGTTTCTTTGAGGACTTTGTGAAATCTTCAATGTTTCGCCACTGTGACACAGCCATCTTTTTTTGACTCTTGAGAGCCACCGGAATTGACAACGACAGGGTTTTGATGGAGGATCACGTGTAGATTGAGTAGGCGCAGGAAGGGTTGGATGGCTGGCGCTCATGATGAATTGCGTAGACAGATGGGTTGGCAAGCAACTGGAATTAGAACGGATTCCGATGAAGCCGTTCGTATTTCAATAACTCGAACTCAAATAAATTGGACGCCTTTCCCTCTTATTTTTGTTCTGTTCTGTTTATTGCTTCATTTATATTTTCTCTTTAGATGCTCAATTGAATTTAATTGACTATTGAGTTTGATTCACTGCTGTTCAAAGAAAGCAAAGTATTAACCATTAACCTTGAAGAGCCCCTTGGCAAAGATCAATCACGTTTGGGCCTTCTGTTGTTTCGCCTCTAAACGTGCTCCAGAACCCGAACTTTATTCAACCCATTATTCCATCACTCACATCTTCCTCCATCTCTACCAAAACAATAACAACAAATACCCACGCAACTCGATTTATTTACGACACGAACTCTTGCTGAGCTATTCATCATTTCAATCACAGCGAAAGTAAAATTGACGACCTCTCGACGATCAAATTAATACCCACACCCACAAACACATCACAATGGCGGACCACCGAGAACCTCAATATGATCCTTATATCCCCAGCGGAGGAGCTGCTGGTGCAGGTGCCGGATCCCAACAAGCAGGAGGTAACCAGAGGACGGCGGCATTACAAGCTGTAAGTGATATACAATCTTCCGACGGGTCGAGAAGTTGTCTGTCGATGGATTTTGAGTCTCGGGAGTTGATGGAGAGTTTTGTCACCCTGTCATCATCATGCATATGACGATTTTGCGACCGACCGACCATGCGATAAGCATCAACAACCCACAGAACAAAGAAATTGCGCACGATAGTTACGATTTGGAGATATCTTCTCAAAATGCGAGATTGAGAAGAGGCGTAGATTGTGCTGGCATCGATAAATTACATGGTGTTGGTTTTGCTGCGCATGTGTTTTAGCCGCCTGAACACGAGTTCCGATGTATATCATATCTTGCCGACAACAACTTCGGAGTCATGGTGGTTGCGACTATACCTATGGGCAACGATTTCTCAGATACTGAGAACGATGTGTAATTGGCAAAACTTTTACAATCACAAAGGGGCTCCAAATTTACCAGACAACTTTGACAACTCGAGGGCATTTTGATTTATGTTGCAGAGCTTTGACTGACCTCTATTTCCTTCTAGACTATCGATGATACCGTTGGTGTAATGCGCGAGAACATCAACAAGGTCTCGGAACGTGGTGCCCATTTAGATTCTCTTCAAGACAAAACCGATAGTCTCGCAGTTTCAGCGCAAGGTTTCCGTCGTGGAGCTAACAGAGTCCGCAAACAAATGTGGTGGAAGGTAAATGACGATCTCTAGTAAAAATTAAGGGGGCTGGGCTAATATTTGGGACAATAGGATATGAAGATGAGGATGTGCTTGATTGCAGGCATTATCATCTTAATCATTATCATCGTAGTTCCTGCTGGTGAGTTTCTCTACCCGAATTTATGGGTTCACAACTAATGAGATTCCAGTTGTTGCTTCCAAGCATTAAATTCAGTACGAATGAAGAATGGGAAAATGGACTTGAATGACGGGATACTTGGGTACAGAGATTATGAAAGAAAAGATACATGAACGTTTGTACGGACTTTCATGGAACGAAACACTTGACACCAGATTCTCCTGGGCTTTTGCATGGGGGGACCTGCAAAGCTAGGAGGGCAACGAAGGGGCTTTTTAACGATTCAGGAGTTGAGATTTTTGAGATTTTTTACATGATCGGTTCTTCCTTCTTTTTTTCATGACGGCGTCACTTTGATATCGTTTGACTTGATGAACCACTAATCCATTTCTTATGATCTAACTTGGTTTGGCTTCTGGTCAACGATCTTCAAACAGATTACGAACATGGATGAGTGGGATATTCAGCTCGAAAGGGGGATTTGTATCTTGTAGTATTTGGTGGATGGTAATTGAATGAATGGAGAGATTATGACTTTTTATTTATATCTGTATCTGTATCTGTGGATTGTGAGTGAGTGAGTGTGAGTGAGTAAGTGAGATGTAGTGTATTGTAATGCTGATTGGAATGTGGAATGTGGAAGGTCGGTAGTGAGATGTCAATAATGGATAATAGATGATGAATGATATTATGCTGCTAGAAAGTAGGGAGGTAGGGAGGTAGGGAGGTAGGTAGATATCTATTCTATAATGTATACTCGTAGTGCATAACATAGCAGTTTTGAATAACCGTTTTGAATGGCCGCGAGGATGTATGGAATTGGAATATATTATACAAAGTACATGGAATGGAATGGATGGAATGGAAAGGATATGTATGTATTAAGTTACTACTGTATGTACAAAGTAGGCGTGGGACTTGGATACCGGTGTCAGATCATACCTACCTAGATATCCGTTACGAAATGGTTACGTGAGAGTTGGGATGTGGATAGGGTGAGTAGGGTGAGTAGGTAGGGTGAGTTGGGATGTGGATAGAGTGAGTAGGGTGAGTAGGGTGAGTAAGGTGAGTAGCAAGCATCATTTTTGGTGTCATAGGACCGAGATCAGAGATCGGAGATTCGGAGCGCATCTGATCTGATCTGATCTGATAAGATTGTGATGGTGGGAGTTGGGAGATGAGGAGATGGTGGGAGATGGGTTATGGATTGGTTGGATTGGTTGGATTGGTTACTAGGTAGTTGGTGAGTGGATTTTGGGTGCTGGGAAGGGAGGGAGGGGATGGGATGGATGGGATGGGATAGGATGGATATTTGCTTCCGTTATTGATGGATGGATGGATGGATGGATGGTTTGGTTTGGTTTGGTTTGGTTTGGTTTGGTTGATGATTGATTGTGAGGATTGATGATTGGGGTTTGAGGAGATTTTGATGTGTGTATGTATGTATGTATGTATTAAGATGTTGTTGAGTTCCTGCTTCTTGACGATTTCTAGTCGTTGGTGTTGTGGTTGATGTTGTGGTTGATGTTGATATTGTTGTTGATATTAATATTTACTTTCGTATTGACTTTCACTACTGATCAAAACAGACTAATATGTTTCTTATCTACCACTACCTACTACTATATACTTCTTACCTTACTAGCTGCACGTTGAAGACTTTTCCCCTTCCTCCCACGCACCTCCAGATTTCAACCCAAAGACAACAAAGGGAATATTCCGCACCTTCGTTTCCCACTCGTATACCAAGGTATGGATGGGACGTGTGTATCAAGTGAAGTCTGAAGCTTTGGGAGAAAAGTTTGACAAGATAAAATGGAATAAAAACTTCTCGATGTGGGGTATTTCTTCATGCCAAGAATCCATATCCATCCAATCACATTCCACAATCTGAAAATCCAACCCATTCCAAACCATTCATCCAATCGTAGAACATCGGCGCTTCTCCACATTATATTTTCACAAGGCACAAGGTCAGTCAATCCCTGAGGGGTTAAATCCAGATTGAATTTATTATTACCAGAGCATTTAGGAACTATGACTGTCATTTTTGATAGCTGATGAGTATTATCTACTTCCACTTACATTTTCATTGAAATTGAAATTGTGAAGAAAGTTGAGGAAAGGTATGATATATAATTTTTATTCGTCTTCACGTTCATCTTGATTGTTTTCTTTCATTCTTTCTTTGGAAGAATACTGCGAGAGGTTTATTCACAAAACAATTGAAGAAATTGTCTCACTTACACTTTATATCCCTCTAGTCTGCGTTATTTTCAGTTCATAGCACCCTCTCCCAACCAACATCTTCGAATCCTTCCCGCCTTGCATGAGATAACTCTCGGATCAAACGTTTGTTTGGCATTGAATTGCACTGAATTTCTCTTTCATCAGCTCTGCACAGAAGAAGTTATAAGACGGCAGAGTTTGTTGTCCTCAACAAATTTCACTTTGAGTAATCTCTCCACTCCATCTCGATTCTAACCCCCACCAATCATGTTGGCACTTCGATCTCGAGCAGCTGTTGTTGCTAGAAGAGCACGCACTGCTACTAGCAAATTCCCTTCCTCTTCCACTGTGAGATCCCTCCCACAAGCTACCACCGCCGTAGCTCTCTCATCCAGACGTCAATACTCTGCGCCTGCTACAGATAGTTTCTCAACCCGTTCGACGGTTGTTCAACTCCTCAGCAACATTGGCTCCAAGCGCGAGGTTCAGCAATATCTCTCACATTTCAGCTCCGTGTCTTCTCAGCAATTCGCAGTTATCAAGGTTGGCGGTGCGATTATTACTGAACATCTCGAATCTCTCACCTCGGCCCTTGCGTTCCTCAACCATGTGGGTCTATTCCCAGTTGTTGTACACGGTGCAGGACCACAATTGAATAAGTTATTGGAAGACGCGGGCGTGGAACCACAATTTGAAGAGGGCATTCGCGTTACAGATGGAAAGACCTTGGCAGTTGCGCGCAAGCTGTTCTTGGAGGAGAACTTGAAGTTGGTGGAGAAGTTGGAGGAGATGGGAGTCAGAGCGAGACCAATCACTTCTGGTGTTTTCGGTGCGGATTATTTGGACAAGGAGAAATACAATTTGGTTGGCAAAATCAACAAGGTTAACAAGGGTCCAATTGAAGCTGCTATCAATGCGGGATGTCTGCCCATTTTAACTTCTATGGCTGAGACTCCTGAGGGTCAAGTCTTGAACGTCAATGCTGATGTTGCGGCTGGAGAACTTGCCAGGGAATTACAACCATTGAAGATTGTTTACTTGTCTGAGAAGGGAGGACTTTTCAATGCCGATACCAACGAGAAGATTTCTGCCATCAACCTCGATGAGGAATATGATTCTTTGATGTCACAATGGTGGTGCCGATATGGTACCAGATTGAAGATCAAGGAGACTAAGCAATTGCTTGATCTCCTCCCAAGATCTTCCAGCGTTGCTATTATTCACCCAGCTGATCTTCAAAAAGAGCTATTCACCGATACCGGAGCGGGAACCTTGATCCGAAGAGGCAACAAATTAGCTACTGTCAGCGCTCTTTCCGAGTTTGAGGATATCCAGAAATTGAAGGATGTTCTTGTACGGGATCGTGAAGGTTTGGATGCACGAGCTACTGTTGACAGATATGTTGACGGACTCAAGAACAAGGAATTCAAGGCCTATTTCGATGAGCCTATGGATGCTCTTGCAATTGTTCTTCCTCCAAAGTCTCCAAGTTCTCTTTCTAATTTGGCTACCTTTACTATTACCAAGGCTGGATGGTTGACCAACGTTGCTGATAATGTTTTCGCTGCTATCAAGAAGGATCACAGCAAGTTGGTTTGGACTGTCAAGGAGGATGATGAAAATTTGACTTGGTTCTTTGATAAGGCTGATGGTAGCTTGTCTAAGAATGGAGAGGTTATGTTCTGGTATGGAATTACAGATGGTAATGAAGTCAAGGATCTCATGACTGAGTTTGCCACTCACGGTAGATCTATGCTCGGAGATGCTAACCTTGAGGCACGACTTCACCGTGCTGCTAGAGCAGCTACTGGAATGAGTGCTGCCATGTCTGGTCAGGGTGGTATCAGGCAACAAGCCCGAGCTTTCTCTACTTCTGCTCGTAGACCTGCCGTCAAATCTTCCCGAACTTCCCGCTTCCCTACATCAGGGCGCGGATATGCTACAACTACCAATCCTAACCCTCCTTTCGGCAAGCAAAACTCATCCAACACTCAACCTGCCAAGGTTGCTTTGATTGGTGCCAGAGGATACACTGGACAAGCTTTGATTAGTCTCCTTAATGCTCACCCAAACATGGATCTCAGACATGTCTCATCAAGAGAACTCGCTGGACAAAAGTTGAAGGGCTATGAGAAGAGAGATATTACCTATGAAAATCTTTCTCCAGAAGATGTTCGCAGAATGGAAGAGAATGGTGAAATTGACTGTTGGGTTATGGCACTACCAAACGGTGTCTGCAAGCCTTTTGTTGATGCAGTCAACGAGGGCAAGGGTCCTCAAAACAGTGTCATTGTTGATCTTTCTGCCGACTATCGATTTGACAGCAAATGGACATATGGTCTTCCAGAATTAGTCAACAGATCCGATATTGCCAAGGCAACTCGAATCTCCAACCCAGGTTGTTATGCTACAGCCGCTCAACTTGGAATTGCTCCATTGGTACCATTCCTTGGTGGTCAACCAACCATCTTTGGTGTATCAGGTTACTCTGGAGCAGGTACCAAACCATCTCCAAAGAATGATGTCGAGAACCTTACTGGTAACATTATTCCTTACTCTCTCACTGATCACATTCACGAACGCGAAATCAGCAACCAATTGGGTGTTGAAGTTGCATTCATTCCTCACGTTGCAGTCTGGTTCCAGGGTATTCATCACTCTATCTCGATTCCTTTGAAGGAGAAGATGACTAGTAGAGATATTAGAAATCTTTACCAAGAGCGATATGCTGGAGAGAAATTGGTTAAGATTACTGGAGAAGCACCAAGTGTTAAGAATATTAGTGGAAAGCATGGTGTAGAAATTGGTGGCTTTGGAGTACACAGCAGTGGCAAGAGAGTGGTTGTTTGTGCAACCATTGATAATTTGTTGAAGGGGGCTGCAACTCAATGTTTGCGTAAGTTTTATCTTTTTCTTAAAACTTTCTTAATGATGTTTTGCATTGATATGAAAGAATTTGGAGCTAACTTTGTAATAGAAAACATGAACCTCGCATTAGGATTCGCGGAATATGAAGGCATCCCACTTGATTAAATGCAAACGCCCAGGTCCTTTGAGTAAATGCATACAGGTAGTTTGAATTCCGTGTGTTTTTGCGCCCGAAGATTAAAAAAATGTTGATAAAAGACGGGGAGGACAGGAGAAGAAGGAAGGGACTTTTGGAATCAAGTTGATGCTGGGTGAAGCAAGTGGGGAAGAGCTATGGATGAATGCGTTGTATATAGAAGGGTTTGGGGAGGATGGAGTAGAAAAGAATCGGGGTGGTTGGTGGCGTGAGATGAAGTGATGAGGTAAATAGGTTACTTGGAAGATGGATGGCTTATGTCGTCATGAAGGAAAACTTAGTTTTGCAGTGATAAATACCATTTTTGTTCAGTTATATTTTGGTTTTGGTTTTGATTTTGAGTGCTCATCTCGGGGATTCTGGGGAATCAAAATTAAAAGGCCTTTGGAGCTGGTACATGTGAGTGAGTGAGTGAGTGAGTGGGTGAGTTTTGATTTGTTTGTTATGTTATGTTATATTATAGGGAAGGTGATTGAGATATCTTGATTTTTTTGCATTTTAGTTCTCGCCTGCTGTCTTTTGAGATGTTTTGGGTTATTTTGGGTTATTTTGGGTTATTTCGTGAGGTTTCTGAGTGTTGTCGTTCTCTGTTGTCGCTACTAGGTACTAGGTATTAAGTACTAGATAGTCACCTCTTATAGGTATTCGAATTTTTTATCATATCATTACTGATGTTATCTAGGGGGTGGGTAGGTAGATAGGTAGATAGATAGGTAGATAATTTGTATTGAGTGCTGTTGGAGTTAGAGTTGGAGTTAGAGTTGGAGTTGGGATGTATGAGTATGATTGTTATGTTAGGTGGTGGTGATGGTGATTACTGGGTGATTGTTAGGTGATTGCTGGGTGATTGCTGGGGTATAGGGAGGATTGGAGAGGAGAGTATGGTGGAGTCAGGATATTGGATTGTTTGGATCTGGATTTGCATTTATAACCGTCCTGCAAATTCCATTCAAAATCTTATATCAATTATGTAGATAGATGAAATAGACGATCATATACCCATCTCTTCACAAAGTATCATATAAAATTCATCTCAGACAAATCGTGCCCAAGTTTATGATTTCATTAAACTAGGTATCTATCTAGTATCTAACCATTGATCATTAATGCTGTGGTATAAAGTAGGTGGTATTCATTCATTCACCCCTCTTACAAGATCCCAAATCTTCGCTTGAAAGGTGAACCCTCAACGCTGTTCCTCATTCTAATTCCATACCTGAGTTATTGAGTTATTATTAATTATTCCACCCAGAACCAAACCCATAACCATACCCAAACCCACAACCCTTTCACAAACAAGCCGTAGTCCCCTGCAACCAACCCCTCGTAAAAACAAAAGCATCCTCCTCATTCCCCGGAGGCGAAATCGAAGACGCCACCACAAACGGCGGACCCCTCCGTATATCCTGCGCACATTCAATCACCGCCTCCATCACTCTCCCCCCATACTCATACACATCCTTCCCCTCTCTCCCCTTCTCACATACCTTATATTTCTCATCTTCCCAATACGTTGCATCGAACGGATACGAAAGCGTCTCGTAATCCTCCACCCCCCACCGATCATCCCGAAACAAAGTCCATGTTTCCGCATCAAATTGCGCTTTCTGTACAATTTGCACCATATCTCCAATTTGCGCAAGAGTGTCTGTTTTGTACATGCTAGCTAGTTGATCCATTGTCCCGCGCAGATACAAGTGCTGGGATGCCCATGAGCCTTCTTGATATCTCGAAGCAGCTAGCGCTTGGAATAATTCTTCGCGCAGAATGGGACTTAATCCGTTCCCCTGACTGATGGGTCCAAATTCTTCGGGTAACGAAATCTCAAATTTGAGATGGATTTTTGCCATGTGTGGTGCTGTTACTGCGCGACAGAAACTGTACCATGCTTGTTCTCTCGTCATGTATTTGATAGCTTTTGTTTTGGGGGAAAGCCCTTCATTTAGCTTTTTAGACTTGGGGCCGCTCTTAAACGTCACGTGGGATCCGGAAACCGTCTTGTGCTTGACGAATTTTTTCCAGCGATGATCGATCTTCAGAATAAATGTCGTGTGCCGGGGGAGAAAACAGCCGTAGGGGAATATATTCACAACATCGGGTCTCTTCCTTTGCCATCCGATAACCTCTTCTCGGAGACCTTTGGTGCTGAGACGGAGAGCATGGAATGTATCGATAAAGGAAGGACTGATTTCGATTTCGGTAAGTGACGCTACGAGGGCGTCGAAAATTGTCCATCGTAGTTCGCGGGGTATTCTCAGAAATGGTGGGAGTTTGGTGTGGAATGGCTTGTGTGTAGAATGGTGGGAATAGGTGTTTCTTGATTCATTCTTATGTTTCGATGGTAACATAATTGGGGATGCGGGCTCGTTGGTCGAATCGCTTTCGTCTTCGATGTCGTGTGTGTGTTTAACGGCAAGGATGGAGAATCTGTATGTGGAGATTAGAAAATGTGTATGTATAGGTAGATACTTTTAAGTCCTGAAAATGAATCCCCTTGTTCGAGCGTGGAATACAGATGACGTACCTATTGGAAGACTTGAAAAGTACCATTGTTGCAGTGTGTAGAGATGTAGTAATTGCTGCTTTCTTGATCAGCAATAGTATAATCTATCATCCTAGAGACTGGATAATCGGATCTAACCTACTTATTGTTATTATGATATGAATGATCGAATGAATGTTGTAGAATGTAATTAATGCTACTAACGTACTGATGTAGTATTATTTTTGTGGTTACACATTGATTGTAGCATTAACGAGAAGTCAGAGGGATTCGATATGGATACTGTTTACAACGATCTCAAGGTAGGAACTAACCTGCAATCCTTTTCATCTCATTATGGAAAGAACGTAACGATGAGATGAAATTATACAAGTGTATGTTCTCCTCACAGTCAGAGAATAACATGAGGACACTCAGTCAGTGTATCAAAAAATATCAAGATTCAAAATATGAACGAAATCGAAAAAATAAATTTGGCGATTTGGAGATATATCAATCACCAACGAGGGAACAACTACCTCCCAAACTTAACACTCTGAATATTTCAACATGAAGCGCGTTATACACGTTACTCCAGAAGCTACCATGGAATTCCCTTTCCTTTTCCTCTCTGCTTTGTTTATCTTTCGCTTACTTAGTGAAGAGAATTCCCCCTCCTTCTGCCTCTATGCAGAAAACGGGTCTAGGATTATTGTATAATAATACATATGCAATGATTAGGCCATATAAATTCATCCTTAGATGTAGTGTAACTGTTTCCTAACAGTCCTGATATTAAGCACTGCATTCGGTTCGTAGCGTATACACAACAGCGTGGATTAGACTGCTCGCGAGCACTTTTTGAATCTCGGTGTGCGTAGTAGGAGGTGATCAAAAGTTTAATGAGTAAATGAAATTGAAGGACATCAAAGTGATCACCCAATCCAGAGCGCGGAACGAAGATGGTAGTACTGGTGTATGGAGAAATCAGAGGAAGAGAAGTTGAAGTTCATTTGTGTTTAGGCGATTAAAATGAGGGACTGTTGTTGAATGCTAGGTAGGTAGTCGATAAGATTGACATCAGAAAATCTGGTTAAACTCTGATTCGAGGTTCTCGGCACTAATCTAGGTCATACTTAGTATATGAATACCCCGCAATATATCATGTTGTCTATGTAATCAAGGCGAATTGGATATGATCAATCAGGCGCTGATTTTGTTAGACACGTTGTGATGGCGAAGTGCATCGCTTCTGGAATCCTACTCACTTTGTCTCAAACTCTTAATTGTCGTGATTACACCCTAAAAAAAAGATGTCAGGAGATTACTATTATATTCCCATGCAATATTGCGTTTGCTTCGAGAATGTTGCGTAAAGTCTTCTAACCATTTTCTCTCGATTCCGGTGTAACCTTTGTTCGGGAGTATGGAAATTGCAGACTCTTTCTTTCGTACTGGCAAGATTATGAGTCCTTTTTGTCCCATATATAAGTAAGAGATCGATTTATTCTAGATTGATAAAGATAAAGTCGCTTATCGATCCTAGATTCTTAAGGCTGTTACTGAAATCTATGAACCAGCTAGCAGGAGAGTCACAAAGACCATACAATTGGAGGTAGACTTTCGCAGATTTGTCTGATTCCTTGAATCCATCAAATCTATCACCAACTATCGAATTCCTCTGAGCTTTATCAAAAGAATTTATTACACCACATTACTCTACCTCAAAGTGATACCTGGGCACTAGCACCATTCATCACAAGCCGAAATGAGCTTCCAGCGAGTGTACTTTAAGTACCACTTTCATCAGCAAACCTACCAGAACAATATCTCCTCAATTCCAACCTGGTACCTCCTTGACCTCCCCATCACAAACGTCAAAACATCTCTGTACTCCCCATTCTCTCCCATCCTCCCAAAAGTTACTAGCTCCATCTGCACACTTAGCCTCAACCCTACCCTTCTAGCGTCCTCACTAACATTAGCTCGCACGTTTTTCTTCCTCAGACTAAAACTAAGTCTCCAGCCACAGTCAGCTAACTAACTACTAGTACAACTTCAAAAAGTTTCGCTACCTGTCATTAATTAGTAAATTGTCCGGCTTTTTCTTAGTCGGAGACTAAATGATGTTAATTCCCCCTTATCAGTTGTAACTTTAACCGATTTCTTTCACTCACTTATTACTTTCGCCGTGTTTAAGTTCTTTTTTCTTTCAGGGTTTTATTCACGTTCCGTAAAGGATGGATGGGTAAGTACCTAGTAGTGGTAACTCAGGCAAGAATATGGATATTTTTCGGTCTAAATACTCGACATGATCGGTAATCCCGTTTGTAGGATACTGACTGTAATCTTAATCTTTCCGAATAAAGGAGCGACCGCGATAAAAAATCTTTTTGCATAACCAAAAGGGATAATTATAGATAGGGAACTAGTTTCCATGTTCGTGATTGTTGGAGCTCATGATTTATATGCTGAAGTGATGAATGTCGCTTTACTTTTCGAACCAGTCGAGTGCCGCTTAATACTATCCGCGAATGGTTGAGGGATATTGTTGCAACAGAAGCTTCTTGAGAAGAAAGAAGAAAAGCTCGTGATTGTGAAGGTGCAGTCTGGAGATGTTTGATATGGATATGTTAGTGAGAGGGTAGAGTGATGTGGCTGGAAAGTGAAAAGGGAATTGACTGATAGACAATTCCATCGGTTACCTAGTTGTCAATAACTGTTCTATCGACTGCTTCATATTCACCCAACAATCATAAAAAGAACATGTTAATCCACTCAAGTTCACAATCACATGACAAAAGAAGAAATTATTAAGAAGTGATTATTATCATTTCGTAACTCGTAAAATCATGCGTAAAACTATTAAGTTTCCCATGCCACCATCCTATCCTATCCCTCCATCCATCATATGCAGACAAAAGAAAACCCAAAGCCTAAACTGACAATCGTGTGAAGATAATAGAAGCTCCCCCAGTTACGCGGGTATGCTCAATCCTCGGGTATCGCAAATTCATGCCGCGTTCAGCAAGGGGTATTATTGTACATGTGGTTTACTGGTAGGTCTTGTTTCCTCCCAAGGTCTTGGAACCATCAAGGTCGGCATCAACTCTTGGATCAGCCCTGTGGAGTATTGTTAGTGTATGTTCAAGAATACTATGGGGTAGAAATGTGCTTACTTGTTCAACAAGTCGCTGTTGTGTGGACCAGCAGTGTTCTGAGCAGTTCCTGAGCCGGGAGTGGCGTGGGAACCGGAAACACCGAATGCGGAGTGACCAGTGGAAGCTCCGTGGCGGTTACCAGTGTTGCTCAAATCGCTGTCGACTCTTGGGTCAGCAGCGTTGGCAATGTTGGAGTTGTGAGGACCAGCATTGGTGCTGTGGGAGATTCCTCCACCGAAACCAGTTCCTCCGACAGTGTTGCCAGCGGTTGTACCTTGGTGGTGAGTACCGGTTGAGCCAGTAAGACCACTGCCGTAAGTATCTTGAGTGCCGTAACCAGCTGAAGTCTTGTTAGGAAGACGGTTTCCATCCAAGTCTGAGTCGACTCTTGGATCAGCAGCATTGGCGAGAGATGAGCTGTGAGGTCCGTGGGAACCCTCAGAGTGTCCAGTGTGAGTTGTGCCTGGGATGTGGGTGCCGGTGGTGCCGGTTGTTCCAGTGTGTCCATAAGCTTGGTGGCCAGTAGTGCCTGGGACATGTGCACCAGTGTGAGTGCCAGTGTGAGTACCGGTGTGAGTACCAGTTGTGCCATAGGCTGCATCTTGAGTACCATAACCGGCAGAGGTCTTGTTTGGAAGACGGTTTCCGTCTAGATCAGAGTCGACTCTTGGATCAGCGGCATTGGCAGCAGCAGAGCTGTGAGGTCCGTGAGAACCCTCAGCATGGCCAGTGTGTGTTGTGCCTGGGATGTGTGTGCCAGTAGTACCGGTAGTGTTGTGAGTGGTACCTGGGATGTGTGTGCCAGTAGTACCGGTAGTGTTGTGAGTGGTACCTGGGATGTGTGTGCCAGTAGTACCGGTAGTGTTGTGAGTGGTACCTGGGATGTGTGTGCCAGTAGTACCGGTAGTGTTGTGAGTGGTACCTGGAACGTGTGTGCCAGTAGTACTGGTGGTGTTGTGTGTTGTGCTAGAGGTGGTGTGGTCCTTGTCCTTGTGGGAACCTGAAGTTGTTAGATTGAGGTATCCTAGATGAGAGAAGAGAGGGAATACATACCGATGTGAAGGACATCCTTGACCTTTTGTACAGTAGATTCTCCAGTCATTTTGAATGTAGTATTGTTTGAAGGTTTAAAGGAAGAAGTAGTTGTGGTTTGTTTTGAATTGAAGTTGTTTTCTGTTGGTTTGTATGTTTGTTGATGATGGAAGAAAGAAAGAGGATTTGAGAGGTAGAAGGTAATCCTTATATAATAGACTAAAGACCTCAAATGCTTCAGGACCGATGACTGAAGAGGCAATAAACGTGTTTGTGACGTCATATTGAGGGAGATACCCAGGTATGGGAGAGTTCCAATCCAACAAAGAATTCACTCCCACTCCCACTTCCACTTCCCCGTTTGAAAGGCAAAGGCAAAGGGAATGGGAATTGTAAGACCACCTTGCTGCCGTCATAACAAGGAATAGTTGTACCAAAGCATGCAAGTAATAAGCATATTGACCTGTTCCTGACCTCCGTACCCCGCAAATCCCCGTTTTTAAACAAACTTTCAGGTTTTCTGTAAGGGGCCAAGCTAAATTGATTAAACTCTCGCAGATTGTGACCTATCAAATATCTCAGTTAGTCAAAGTGGGCCATCCCACACTGTCAAAAAAAGTAGAGTACTTGGTAGCTGAGTAGCCGCGCAACTTGCGCAAGAAATGGACGACCCGTAGAAACCTTTATGAGATTATCGTATATTGTTAGAGTTTGTAAAGCTGGAAATTACCTGAAATCCTTTTTCATATACCTACCGTGCTTCTTGATTTTGAATCCCACTACTGACCCAGTCCAGTATTCCCGCCATCCCATCATCCCACAGAGCCACACCTGCCAGTGTCAGTGCCACAACTACCAACCCGGGGAACTTACACATCTCCAACCTCAAACCAACTTTTCTCGTCTGGATTCTTCCTTGAATGAACTTGGTAGGTCAGGTCGTACGAAGCAATGCCCCATAAATGCCAACCTAATCTAAAGTCGTCATAGCATATGTGGCGCAAATTACTCTAACGTCATTAAATCATGTGGCTGTAAGGCCGACCAATCATTAGCTTAGATCTGTCGATCGGTAGCTTCAAAATTTGTCACTAGCAAATGTGGCTGTGCAAATCTTATTATTACCTAAGTGGACACTTGGACACAATCACCCCATTCCAAGACCAATGTTGAAATCCCTTTGAAGTATGTCGAAAGCATGACGTCTGAAGGATGATAGGGAATTAGCAAGCCAATCGCATGCTAAAGCACGTGTTTATCAAACGGCATCTTCCATCTTCAAGTAAGATGATAGAAACAGTGTCGCATCTCATGTCGATAAATCGTATGCACGCCTCTTTGCTTTGGGAATGCAACATGTGATGTCGCGTTGTTAGCAATTGAGCGATTGCATTATAGCTCAAAGAGTGTGGCATAAATCATCCATGGCTATGTTCGCATAGTTTAATGCCATCTGGATGACCTTGAAGTCGTCCTACGTGCTCTTTGGCTGTACTGTAGGTCAGGGTCTGGAGGATAGCGTTTGGAGAGAATCGACGCTTGAATCACGTGATCAGTCGGTTTCGGAATCGTGGCGTTGGCTCGTGATTATCTTGCTTGCAAATTGTTGTTGATTCTTCCCAACACAATTTCTTCCAACTTTCCAAAGGCTGTAATTCTTGAAGGTCCTTGCCTAAAATTTGACTGCATCAGTGCAGCTCTCAAACTTAGGTTCTCAGTTCGATACCCCTGGAAACTCTTCAGACGTGGCAATAACGTGAAGCTCTGATCTAATGCTGATCGATCATCAACTGATTGGTTCTATGAGGGAGTTGGCAGCACTTACATATGTCATCTGAAGATTCCTCTCATTGATTATCATTACTGCGTTAATCTATTACTCGGTCAAGATCGTGTTTTCGTCTTCTCTTTGCTGGTAACAAGAAGAGCCTGCGAAGTACTCACACAATATATGAAACACGAGTCTTAGTAGGCGAGTGTACTAGTTGCAGCACTTCAGATTTGTTCTCATCGGCAACAGACATCTAGATCTCTCACTGTGTTTTCATTCTGTTTCTATATATAAAGTTTTTCATGTCTTCTTCGAGCTTGTCCAGATGCGGAAAATGTTCCGAATTCTTCGATCTAAACACCTGTCCAAGCACTCTATGCAACTTTAAATCTTTGACCAGTATTCAAATGACCTTTCAAAATATACTTGGGATGATTGTTCCAGTTGATGATCGACAACATAGTCTCATCCAATAAGTCCATCCTCACGAATCTTCCTGATTGAGCAACAGCATAGCCTGACTGATATACAACTTAGGGCGTCACCTCGGGGTGTCCAATTAATTCAATTCATTTATGCTAAACAAGAAGTCTCGTTTGCGCTCTTGCTATTTGCTGTTGTTTATGATATCTCACTGGCATGAACTCGAGATCTTTCTAACAGAAATCTTACTTAGTAGCCATGCTACGCCTCTCTCGTCATTTCATGCAAAAAGATATCACACACGAAATTCCGACCCTACTTTGTAAATTTTGCAAGCGATTTAGTCCAGATAGCTAATGCTCTCTATCTGTACTTTGGAACGTCATTATGCTCTGCAAATTTGGGTCTTTATCTGAAAGTTTGTTTTCGCGGGGAAACAATTAGGATGGGCCTGGATAGCATAATTAATTGCGCTCAGACCTGTGCAACGTTGATCGTCTCAAGCTATATTGGTCTCTTAATTGTCTCGCATGAACAATAATTACATAAGGTTTCCTCCAGCTAAGCAGCCTTATGATTTTTCTTGGAAGATTCTACGTGTTTCATGGATGGTTTGGCATAGGAATTTGATTTTATTTCACGTCTTAGTAGAACCGCCCTAAATTGTTGGCAAATATTGGCATTGCATCTAAGTACATCTCAATCCCCATACCTATTTGATCTTATCGTGATATTGTCTCACTCTCTATCTACCATGTCTGCTTGCTAACACGCTTCAATTGGCATCCGCGTTACGATAAAATAATATTCCTCTATCTCCTGATAATACACTTTCCTCATGGAGTCGACAGGGAGCCTTGAGGATGTTTCCATAGGTAATTGTCTTGAATGCCATCAATTTGTACAAAGCACTTACCAATTTTAGCATCCCGATTACTCCTAATATGTTGGCCTCTATACGGGATTTCTGGAATATTAATAATGCTGAGATTAATTGCCAAAGCCAAGTACCATCTCGCATTTGCTCTTGAGGACCTCTTGGTTATACTTGCTATGGTATGTGATCAATTCCCTTTCTCTAGTACTACACTAACAAAATCCTAAGATTTCTGGAATTTGTCATATATCACTTAATACTTGGGGTATAACCTTCGGATTAGGAAGACATATTATGTTTCTTACCGAGACCCAAGCCGCGATGGCTATAAGAGCTAAATTTATTGGAGAGCCTTTCGGTAAGTCTTCTTCAAATTGTCGAGTTGACCCATCGTTAAATCATTTGCAGGTATCATATCACCAACACTCGGTAGAATATCGTTCGCTGTTTACCTCTTACGAATACTTGGACACCAGCAGAATATAAGACGATTCCTCTACTTTCTCATTGCTCAAAATGCCATTATAAATCTAATGGCACTCATCCAAATATTCTTCGAGTGTTCCAATATTTCTTACAATTGGGATCGTATTGGACATGAAGACCAATGTTGGAGCATGAGAACACAAGCAGCTATTGGCTATTTTCAAGGATCATCCAGTTCCTTAACAGATCTTGCTCTCACAATTCTACCGGTTGCAATGGTTATCAATCTTCATATTTCCTTGCATTTGAAGTTTCTCTTATCATTTCTGTTGGGAGTCAGCCTTTTGTAAGATTCTTCTCCGATTTATCAAAACTTAGCTAATCATCTTAGTGCCTTTATCGCGGCAGTCATTAGGACCTACTGCACAATGGGCAATAACGATGATATCACCTGTAAGTCTAAATAGCCTGTATACATTGAAAAGTCAAATCTAATCAATACAATAGTTACTTCGGTTACCTATATCGTATGGTGTGCAGTAGAAAACTGCACTGTCATTATAACATCCTCAATACCATTCCTCCGACCCCTCTTCCGAACAGCTCCCAAACCATACATCGAAGTAAAAAATAGTCCGACCCCAAAAATTATGAACCACAATGAAATCGAGTACAGAAGTTCGAGAGAAATACTGGCTGATCCTGAATTTCACCAGGAGAAAATAGATTACATGGGAGATAAAAAGGATGATGCCAAGATCGAGGCCCATTCGCTCGTGTAGACCGGATAGAAAATTGGAGTATAGAATAGAGGTTTTGGGATACATGATTAGATGATTTATGATTTGGTATATGGTTGCCATGGAGTTCGTGGTGCTTGGTACGGGGTTATTTCTTCTCCATTGATAGAGGTCAGTTCCTCGACATCCATTACTGTTAGTACAGTACTGTCCAATGACGCTTAAATTATACTAGTGCCATGTCGGCTTCTATTTGAGCTTTACTTGCTTCAGATATCCTTTTAATGTCGAAGCTTTTTTGAACATAGATTACCATTATAGAAGACCTGTTTGAATAGAAAAGAATCTTCCCTAGAAATTGTGCATTAGTTTGTCCATCAGTGTTGTGATTATTATTTTCCGTATCTCAATTACGCCTCAATTCAGCGGGGCAGTTTGGTATCCATGAAGATATTCCAATATTTATTATTGCATTGTACTTCACTGAGAACATTTCATATCTTAATACCATTGAATAGTGCTAATAAAATATTGAAATACACTAAATACCTAGTATAGGAATCTATATATTTTAAATGAACCACATACCTGATAAGGAAAGGAGGACTCGAAATATTTAAATTTCAGCTTCAAATACAGAAATTCCTGTATTATATCAGTAGTACAGTCTCATTCATATAATATCTATACGCATATCTTGTTTTAATCCCTTTGGGTATTTATCGATTTGATACAGTCTATAAAATTTCAGAGGCAATACTGCACAAAAATAATACTTTTAGTGCAGTATTGCATAGAATTGCGACTACTTGCCAAGGACATTTCGTTACCTTTGTGAATTCAGGGGCTCATCGGTAAGAGGAGCACTTGAGGGCTATGGCCAGAATCATACGATTATCGAGATTAAGAGTACGTGCGACGTTCAGATTTGTGGAGAATATGGTAGAGTATCATGGGCAGTTATTGGCTTCAGCTTAGGTACGTATTGGAGGGATTAATCAGACATGGCATACAAGGAGAGTGAAAGTCAGGGCATTAGTGAGCTACGATTTGTAGCTGGTTGTTGGAGAAGCACTTGAATAATCAGGCTTATCTCTTGGTTGATCAAAAGTATATCATTTGAATCACCATCTCTTAGGATAGTTATACTCTATTACCGATTAGATCATAGGGTATGTGAATGAATCAAACACACAGCTTCTTGCCATGAATCCTTCAAATTTCGCTTCGCTGAACAAGTATTTACCAAAATCTTCTTCCCCAAAAAGCTCGCCAAGAATTCCTCTAATAAAAGTACACTTCCTTTTCCCATCAACGTCCCTCAGGCGCTTAGTTTGCCAAAGAGCCACCTGCTCCATTCAGCTGGCAGTAGTAGTACATCTAAACATAGAAATTAGTGACTTATTGTATATTTCCCAAACTAAGGGCAGTTTCATCATATTTTTCATGGGAAAGAGGAAACTTGGATTGAAGCTCACCTCATCACCACCGATATGCGAATCAGCGGATTCACAATGTGGAATACCAGTTGTAATCATGGTGCAATCTGGGCATGTGTCCCATTGTTCTGAACCAGTGTTTCTGTTCTTGTAGTTTGTGCAGGCTTTGGCGGTAGCATCAGCGTTGTATACATCCTAGGTTATTGGTTAGTTCTATTTATGGATATAGATTGTGGGGGATGGGGTGAGGAGATTGGAACATACGGAACCTTCTTTGCTGTCTATGCAGATGCCATTGGTGTGAAGGTCAGCGAGCGTGAAGCTGACAAGGGAGAGGAGAGCAATGGTCTTGAGGAGGATGGAAGGCATGTTGATTGTAGAGTAGTGAGATTGGTAAAAGTGTGAAATAAAGAGTGAGGGTTGGATATCTGATTAAGAAGTAGAGATGGTTGAAAGATTGATAGAATAGAAAGCTGGAGAGAAGTCTTTCGCAGTTACTGGAGTATGAGATATATAGACATATCAGGGCCGGGATACCTACTGGCGCAACAAGCGTTACGCAGATAGACCGACATTAAACCTTACGGTATACAATCCGTCCCAAGATAGATAGATACCTCTATACCGTCAAAGGTATCACAATACTCTATTTGCTGCGTCACCACGAGGTTTAAGCTTTCCAAGAGGCTGAACATATCTGGAACAACTTCGGCGGGGTTATTCCGAAATGACATTGATGGGGTTTTACCAGAAAATCATGCACCAAATCCCCAGTTCGGTACCGATCGACCATCTGTCATGACGGCATCCTTGGTACCCTGATGGCACTTGCATTTGGCGGGTATGATTACATGATAGAAACGTGATTGCGTTACTCATCCCTATCAATATTGCTGGCAAACTTTAACTTTATCAAGACAAAAGTATGAAGCGGAATGCCTAATTGAGAAGAAACTGACCCAAATAACGCCATCTAATTAAAAAGAGGACAAGATCGCTGTCAAAATTTCCCCAGAATAGTATAATTATGAAGAAGTATATTCCAAGTTTCATCACAAACTCTAATTGATTAATTGCCAAGAGAATAAACTTCGGTTCACAGGGCGGAACATGAGGCTCAGAAAATTAAAGTTTGGAATTGTTCCCCATAAATGAAGATTATCGTGAATTCATAAGTTATGAAACGGTGAAGGGGATGATCACGCTATTTTCGGTTGCTGCCGTAAAATTGCCATATCATGCGGTCATCTTAACATGAACTTTGCATTATGGAGATTATTCGGACGCTTCTTGGGAAAAGCTTCTTCGTCCCCGAGAAAACTTTTATTGGTCCATGGACGGGCACGTTGATGATGATTGGTGACACTGTGAGAATTGAGGAATACGGGGGATATCTAATTCTCCTATCTTGGCTGTTCATCCCAATCTGCCTTGAAAGTTTGAAGGTTTTCCAAGTGGATTGAATTATCCATATGTCAATTGTGTCGAGGAAGAGATTCGGGACATCTCCACGGAGAAAGAGTATATGAAGTCTTCAACTTCGCATCAATGACTTAGAAAAACATCCAGCCTCAGCCTCTCTCTTTCTATCTCATTGACACTTCTCAAGTCCTCAATTAATACCAACAAAACTTCAAAATGTATATTACCTCCCTTCTTTCTAGCCTCTTGTTGAGCTCCACCATCGTGGGTGCAGCTACAATCCCCCGCAACTTGGATGAGTCCAAGATCATTCTCTTCGGCGAGAATGGCCGCACAGAAGTCATGGACAAAGCCGAATTCTGGAAGCACCACCATGGTTCCAACATCACTCAATCACCTGGTCCTCTTGTAGGCCACAATGGAACCTCGGCCTCCACAACCTCAGGCGGCCACTTCGCATCGTCCGCATTAGACAAACGTTGCAAGACAGCAACCGTCATTCGCGAGAACCCTGACCAGACATTCTTGAACTGGGACGTGCCTATGTCCTCTGTCGTCAAGGCAGGAACAACCACTGCCACCGTTGCCGTCACAGAAGGATACTCAATCGCAAATGCTATCTCCGTCACTGCTGGCGCCACTTTCACCCTCGTCAAAGATTTCCTCCAGACAAATTATGGCATTACCTACACAGAGACATGGACTTCCACCTACACTGCTGCCTACACATACACCGTCCCAGCTGGCAAATATGGAGCCGTCGTTTCCAACCCTTACACTCTCAGAAAATCTGGCTACGTTGATTCTGGATGCGTTGGTGCCGCCGCAGAGACTAGTACTTACCAAGCCGATAGCTACACAAGCCAGGCTTATGGAGGATTGAGCTGGGTTTCTGGAACTATCAGTCTTTGCACCGGAGACACTTACCCACTCCCAGCATGCACTGGCAGTGGTGTTATCCATTAGGAGGGAAATTAGTTTGTCCTTGTGAAATGGTGGTTTAATACTAAGCTCTCTGTTGGAACCTGTTAACAGGATGCTGTGTGTACAATTAGAAGGAGGAAAGGGATGTGCGAGTTTGCATGAGAGAGATAAATTAGGATAATGCAAGACTTAATGAAAAGAATACCCCGTGCCCATCTTTCCCCGCGATGCAATATTTGATGTGAAGTTCATAGTATGTCTCTAAGATACCCACCAGAGGGTTTGGTGGACAGATGCATAGATCGGCTAAGAAGCATTCACGCAGACATGTCGTACCTAGGTATGTGTATGTAAAGCATTATTCAGGCACCGGAAAACTTGCTTCCGCATAGTAAGTATAAAAATTCTGACTGGCAGTTTGGATGTAAGCCCTACATAGTTTCAAACACTGCAGCATTCAAAGTGCATTGAGGATTTCAAGAATTTCAAATCGTTTAATTGGATTCTGAGGTCCAAACCTCTTAGTAGTCGTACTACAGTCCGCACTCTCGGAGACAATGGAGAAGCAAAGAATAAAGATAGTCATAAATTCAGTAATCCCAACTTTGTAGGGAATCATATGTGAACCATGTAAACCTTCCACCAACTCCATGCCTACATACAATATAAACACCATTTTACCCATCCCTAAATATCTAAATTGTAATTATGAAAAGTGTAATCCTTCCTCATTGAATGCAAACAGCAATCTGAGGAAGTCGTTCTCATCGCATTTTCCGGCACGGGTGTCAGCCAATTCAGTCACATCCTCTAGAACCTTGCGTATCTTCTCTCGAACGAGCTCTGCTACTCGAGTTTTGGGTACTTTGCTCTTGGTTTTAGGCTTATTAGTTCCCTTGAGTTCCTGAAAGAAAGATGGCATTTCTTCATCGAAAACCTCCTCGCCTTTCTCCACATCCATTCCTCCCCATTCTTCTTCTCCCTCCTCGGCAATTGGGGCATCATCCAGATCCATGTCCTCGTCTTCATCTTCGACTGGGGTTTCGTCAAGAGCGATATTCTTCGTCGAGCAATAAACTCGATAATTCCTCTCACACATTGCAAGTACTTGCTTCATTCCGAGCCAACTAGCCCTCATAGTTCTGTTCTTTCTAACAAAGCATATTCTCAGCATGCCATCCCATTCTTCCCAACTAACTCCTGGACGCTCTTTGCCTGTTTTGGGCTCGATTCGAACAACAGAAGACTCGACCTGTGGGGGTGGTCTGAAATTATTTTTGCC
Organism: Botrytis squamosa; assembly: GCA_014898485.2. Lineage (NCBI taxonomy): Eukaryota > Fungi > Ascomycota > Leotiomycetes > Helotiales > Sclerotiniaceae > Botrytis > Botrytis squamosa. Next base: position 877,484 of record RCTC02000009.1, read on the forward strand.
AACCTTCATGATATGTGTAATTTTGGCGAAGAATTGCGCATTGACAGATAATCGGCAGTAAAGTGAATCACCTGGACGTGCAGTAAGACGGAGAGCGAATTCGCGCTGGAACATGAGAACACTGCATCGGGGTGGGTTTGGCAAGGAGAGGAGTTTGAAGACAAGTGGTGATGAAATCTGTTCGAGGGTTAGATCTTCACCCAAAGTAAAAGAAAAAAATGGAGGTTTACATACCTGATAAGGAGTGTTACTGATGCACACATCAAAATGTGGCAGTTCAGTCTTAATCACATCACCCAAAAGGACTTCCAATCTTTTCTGTTCTGGCTTTCCTTGTACTCTCTTTGTGACTTCTGCAGCCATTCTAGGATCTACTTCCACAGCTATGACTTTCTTTGCGCTTTCCAATATCCTTACAGTCAAATTTCCTGTACCTGGACCGACTTCGAGGACTGTATCTGTAGGTTTGAGATTCGCCTTCTTCACGATAGCTTCTGCGACACCAGGATTTTTAAGAATGTGTTGTCCATAGTCTTTGTTGTGCTTGAACGAATTGGTTAATGCAGCAGCCTTTTCGTAAGGTGTACCAGCAGCGGCAGCATTGCGCTTACCAGTCTTTGCTTTAGGCATGTTGAAGGTTTGTGGTGAGGAGATGATAATCGAAATGTAAATTTTGGCAAAATAAATTTGTTCATCGCCTTATCGGCTGGATTGATAACGATCACGTGATGTGGAGAAATCTGAACGAGCTAATGCTACTTGTTAATTGTTTAAGCCAATCAGAATCGAGGAGTCGTCATTGATGATCGAAAGAAGTTATGTGCCTCGAATTCAAGGCTAATAAGCCTAAAGCATGTAATCACCGAAGGAGATACCGGTATGATGATAACATTTCTGCGCTCCAACACAAAAATACTTGTCAACAACATTTTCAAGATACAGCCCAGTAACGACCCTTGAAACCATATAAAGAGAGAGTTTTTCACCAGAGGAGTACAATATGAAATTGAACCAGTGGTTGAAATCACCTATCCATGACGCCCTTCCTCTAAGCAGCTGCTGTTGCATATTGCCAGAGACGAAAACAATCTCTGATGAGATACCATTGGATTGCTTACGCTTTTGAAAGTGTTTATATATGATACGAAATCTCTATCTAAAGCTAACATAACAATGTTCGTGATGCTGTTCACAAGCTCGTCAATCTCACATAATTGAATATTGATTATATTTCCTCCGTCTCGTCCAATCCCCCGATCCCGGCCTCAATCCGGTCGTCTACCTCCATTCTTCCAAACGCCCTCTTGACCTCTCCTTCCCAGTCACTCCACGCAACAATAATCCATTCCAGTGCCCCAACAATATAAAGCGCGATACACTGACCCACCCATAGTCCTCCCAATCCCCATCCATGAAACGCCAGCCAGATACCCAATGGCAGCGCACCGCAATAATAACTAACAAAATTGACTGCGGCACCAACATGCTGTCTCCCCATACCTCTCAAACTTCCTCCACAACTCCCATTAAGCCCATCTGCTATCTGAAACAAAGCAACATATGGCATGACTTCCGCCGTTAACTTGACAACTCTCAAATCATCATTAAATATCCTGGCGTAGAAATTCTTCACACTCATAAGAACAATCAAAACTAGCAATCCCATAATCATACTTAGCCAAGCCGCCACATTCGCCGCTCTGGCTGCTCCTTTTGCGTTTCTTGCTCCTAGCAAATTTCCAACGCGTGAACTGGCTGCTACACCGATACCAAAGGGTATTGTGTTCATTACTTGATCGGTCGTCATAATGACACTTTGGGCAGCCAGGGGAATGGTACCTAATCGACCGGCAGCCAACGCGACAATTTCAAAGGCCCACCATTCGGTGCCGACGTGGATAACTCCAAGAAGTGCAAGACGGGAAAATGTTCCGAGATTATGAAGTGATTGGATGGTGAAGCCGCCCCAGCATTGGTATCCGGTTATGAAGCGGGAGTAGAGGACTAGAAGGAGAAATGAGAGCCAATAGGAGAGACCAGTAGCGAGGGGTGCGCCAATAAGACCTAGGTTGAAGGTGTGAATGAAGAGGTAATTGAGACCGGCGGAGACGGGGGAGGTTATTAGAAGGACGTAAGTGCCTGGCCGCATGATCTCTGTACAAAGGATTAGATACCGGTAACATTGAAGATAAGAGAGTAGTAAGTAATACCTTGTGCTTGTAGATACTTCTTCATAGCTTCGAAGTAGATATATCCTAATCCACCTGGAATCAACGCAGTCAAGAACCTAGCACTATCCACACAAATGTATTCTTCCTGTCCCAACAATCTAAAAATGGGAGCGGAGCAAGCCCATAGTATAGCAACTGGTATGTAAAACGCAGTTAAAACAAAGAAACCTCGCTGTAACAATATACCCAAATCGTGCGGGTTTTTACTTCCAGTAAACGAAGACGATGCCAATGTATCTAAAGCAGTAGTTCCACCAAGCGCGATAAGCCATGCTGTAGACATTGCAAACATGTAACTGAAAGCTGCAGTCGCCAGAGCTTCAGGACTTAGTCGACCAACTATCAGAACTGATATCGTTTGGAGAGAGTTCTGCAATGCGTATGCGAGGATTACAGGAACCGAACCTCGTAATAGGAGGAGGAATTCGGCAAGCCATCTTTTGGCTGGAGTTGTACCATCGTCTTCAAGCTCGTAAGTCTCTCCTGCGTCGGTAGATCGAGGGAGAAGTGAAGATTGTTCGTTTGGGGGGGTGGACGTTGGCGAGGTGTTGGCTGAAGTTCGGCAAACTTTCGGAAGCCATGATGACTTGGAATCGTTTTGGTCACTCATTGTATATAGCCACCTTATTGAGTACCAGTAAATCAATCGGAAAAAAGCAAATGAAGAACAACTTTACTACTGGCCCATTTCACGAAAGTGAAGATAAAATATGAGATAAATGAGAAGGTGGGATGAGGAATAACCACTGAGCATCACTGCCTATTTTGTGTGGGAATGAAATGCATGTTTGATATCAGGATTGCCACCGATTAACAAGATACAATGACAGAACATTTGCATCAGAACATCGGGCAAGAGGAGGAGAGAAGATACTGTATAGATCAACCTACACAGATATGCAGGTACATCATTACCAATTGACAAATTATCGGACGTAAGCAGCACTTCATCTATGAGCTGTACTCAAAGGCCGAGGGGATCAAAACTTATCCATCATAGATTTGTCAAAGGTTTTAAACCAAAGACATACAAGTAATGGAACACGGGGACGGAAATATGCATTGCTGAGGCTTCTTGCAGCTTCGTTTGACGCCAAAAATGCATGAGCAAGCTTGAAAGATGCCGTTGAGGCATTTGTAAATCCATAGATAGACACGCAAAAGGAAATCAAGGAAATTTGTTGGTTGACGTGAAGATGCATATAGATTGAGTGTCGAATGAGTAGAGGAATTCTTATCTGGCCATGGAAGAAGGATTGTAGCTGTTATCTTGTCGCTTCTCGTAATAGCTTCATCAGAGCTTTGCACGTGATGAGCCGGCGATAACGTATTGAAAAAGATTATGCTGACTTTCTGTGTTGACAAATGCCGAGGGTTAAAAGGAACTAGATCCAGCGATAGATTAAATTGGACCTGATGAACCCAAAATCTTATTAGAAGAACATATAGGACATGAACTCCAGGCGGATATCTACAGATTGTGATCGCGTTTCCGCTCACCTCGCTTCGAACGGTACTCAAGCACAGAGTGTAACATCTTTGGATCCACCACTGTTATCGATATCAAAGTCCATGAATACTCCGCTCCAATCAAATTAGGTTCATTGCCACTGAATGAGTACATTGGTGGTATATTGAGGTCCGCTGCATGAATAATTCATGGCTTCAATCACAACATTAATCTTCAACATAGCTGAGGTCATGGAAGTAGAGCATAGTCATTTCATTGACACATCGATTCAAATACACACAAGATAACCTTATCTGACTTGTACAGCCCTACGAAACCGTTCCCCGCTTTAGCCCCCAAACTTTAGCTCCACCTGACTAATCCGGGGTAGAGCCTCCACTAACGGGTCTTTTTCTTCGAAGACTCTGGTTCCTTGAGGTCGCATACATGCTACACAATACCACTTATTATCAAACGGAAAATTTCATGGGCTTCAGATTTCTCCTGGCAGAAGCTGTTGTATTCGTACCCGTGGATTGCTGAACAGCAACGCATCCCCCGAAAGGTCCCGCATTCGATGGGTTCACAACCTTGACCATACAGACATTGGATTGTCCCGCTACAGTACCAGTGCAAGTTATACCAGCCGGAATATCTACACTGAATGGCTGCATACTTGATTAGCAAATATTGAGAAAAGGAATGATAGGAACCAAGTATCTCACATAGTCTTCGTTGATATTAGAGGCTCTTTTCATCAAACCAATGCTTCTCATAACTCGCTCCCATCTTGTTTGTTTAGTCTTTTTTATGTTGCCCTTTTTTCCTGGTATTTGAGTAGTAACGACTGCCTTGACTGCATCCGAAAAATCACCTCTTCCGGTAGTATCAACCATCGCTGTAAGAGGCTACGCACATATCAGCGACTAAATTTCTTAGTAATAAGGAAAATTGTATACATACACCTGCACCGTCGGAAGTCACAATATGGAAAGTACCCGAGATAGATGCATTATCGGTACTTATCTGTGGAAGTGTGTTGCCCGAAAGAGCCATTGACTTGATCACACCGGACTCTGCTTTGTTTCTTCCTGCAGCCTTGGAATTGTTAATTGATAGTTGACGTACGGGGTGGCAAGTAGTATCAATACCTCTGTTTGTCCACAATTGTTACTACCAATGTCGAATACCGTAGTATCGAGTTCTGTCTTGGAGTTTGACCCAGTATCTGCAACAACAGCTCCTTTAATTCCTAGCGCAGTACCGTTTCCACCAAGGTTTCCGGTAACAACTGCAATTTTTCCGTGGGCCGCCACAAGAGGGCTTAGGGCAAGGAGGCCAATGATAATAGATGGTGTGTACATGATGATGGGTGGATACGAAATATGACAATGATTTTGTTGAAGGGTTAAATAAGGTATTATGGATGCTGAGAAGAAAAGTTCTGGAAAACAATAGTAATACAGATAAGCACTCGAAGAGAAAGAGACACAGCCTGCTGTGTTGATAAGATAGGAAGGACTGAATTGATAGATGGCAATAATTGAAGGGATTCCTTTTTATCTTATACAAAACTTACAAGCATGCCACCGTTAGAAGAGAGACCTACTATCGGTCTGCAGGTCTCCTGCTAACACCAGCGGTAATAGAGTACGCTAAATGATGTCGCAGGTCGCCTAGATGATATCAAAAAGATACAGAGGATACAAATTGAAACTCCTGAGAGTTCGCGAACTGTTTAAGCGATAGCTCTATTGGATATTAGGTGCCAGGAATGCGAATGTGGATCTGAAAATTTGGGGTTTAAATTAAGTGTTGAAAGGGTGTACACTTGCCAAGGAGCATTTGTTTTGTGTGAAAAATCAATAGCTATCCACAAGTGGCCCAACTATGGGCTTTTTGTGAGACTACATGTCAACCAGATTGAGCAGACCTTGAACATTTACCTCTACACCAGCACTTGGAGGTACTGACCCTGGCTCCGGGAGGGCTCTGACCTCAAGCTCTCAAAACGACAAACCCCAATGGGATCATTCAATCAATGTAGGAATAAAACTAGGATTCACTTGTTCGTCCTAGCTTGAATACACTGGTGGACTTGGCATCTCAATGTACTTCCATAAACAAACGAAAGGCAGATGCCAAGAATTTACATTATTGTCAAGTGTGTATGCCATACATCAAATCGAGTTAAGGTTAATTGATGAAGATAAAAAGGACTTTATCTAATCTCATCACTAGATGTGAAATAACCACTCGATATCATGGTCAGGATATGGGCTGAGACGTAAGTTGTCTGAAGATACGATAGTCGAGTCCCGAGAAAGATCTCCACCAGGGTCATAAGAACCGAGTCGATGAAGTAATAAAATATACGAGCGAAGCATAAGAGTATTTCGAAGTGTTCCCCTTGTAATTAAAAACGCCCCAATTGCGATTGAGATAGCCGTGCAGGCAGGGATTTACGGTAGCTGAGAATTTCGAAATAGCCGCCGAGATGGGACTCCAAAAATAAGCACATCTGCAAGGTTCGGCACATTTACCCGGCGGTATAGGATACCCTAGATGATCGACAATTGGTTCTTACGATGAAGTTGCACATGGCATAACCCAAGGGTTCTCATGCTCCATACAAGTATATGCACTTCAGGTAATAATTATCCCCCAGTATCCATTACCAGAAATTGTAAGCTTGAACAGGAATCAGTATAATATTGCCGCGGTCAGTTTCTAGGCATCATATGACTCTAGTGATTATTTCTGGTTCCTTGAGGTGAGCTAACGTCCCCTGAGACATGCCCTGGTAGTTTTCAGGATAAGTTGAGTGCTGGCACATTGAATGAGCCGGGTTTTCCATCAGAGTGCAAGAGGTGATATAAATCATTCCATTCACCATCATTTAGATGGCTTTGCCAGATTGCTGAATTTGTCAGAGGACATCAAAATGCTCGCCCGAATGAACTCATCCTTTGTTGTGGTATGAAGCAGGCAATCTAATACATTTTGGCATGGAGTGGCACCCATTATCAATTTGGATGTGCGCTCCGGAAGGCTTCTCAGAGTCTGCTAAGACACTCCCCTACACTTTTACTTTCTATGATTAGGTAAATGAGCCAGGGCTCCCAGTGGTCCCTAGTTGCAGTCTGACACTGAGGTACCTCATACCACTGGTACCATTTCAATCTTCAAATTGTTTGAAATATTACACCAATGTCGAGTAGTGAAGTGCTTTGAAGCATGAAGTCTCTCATTCAGTCCCTCAGTCCTGACTTCTGAGCAATCTGAGAAGGACGTGTGTCTGGCAGAGGTTCAAACCCCAAAATCAAAATCACTTATACGATCATGTATTATCAGACAAGTGTGCAGCACTTTACATAAGAAAAAAAAAGATCATTGTTTTCGATTTGTAAAAATTCTTCTCACGGACTCTAGAAGATCTAGGATAGACGTGAGACTCGGTTGTAGTAGTTTGATGATTAGCTAATTCATAACTGAGGACAATTCAAAAGTAGGCTTAAAGACATAGTCGGTTGAGCAAATCAAAATCAACCCTAACAATATGCGGTCAATGACAGTCGGAAATACCCGTTCCGAGCCGAGATTGTTTATCATTGAAGAAAAAATAAACAGCTCTTAAGATATACCATTCTTTAGCTTCTTTGAGCTTCCATCACCAAGGAAAGACCGCCAACAACAACCTTGGTGTACGATGGATTCATCAAAGCCCCAAGCCAGCGTAGCTTTGTACTTTACGAGCTTTTCTCTCTTTCCTGAAGAGATACAGCTTAAAATTTGGTTCCACGCGCTTCCAGAAGGACAACTCGTCTACCAGGATTCTAAAGGGCCATTCCAACCACCAAAGCCCTCCGCGCTATACTACGCCTGTCTCGATTCTCGCGAGGTCTATCTTAAACATTATAAGCAACTCTACCTTCACGATCGAACCTGCCCTTTTGTGGGGACCAAAAGAAAAACTTACCGTTCGTTCTACAACCCCATAAAGGATACACTTGTATACACATGTACGGATCACCTCTTACTTCAAGAAATCAGTGGATGTTGTAGCGCAGAAAGTGACTTGCTCTCTCAAGCTCGTTACATCGCCTTTGTAGCTGGTCGAGAATGTTATCCTTCATACAGATCGCCTACATTGCACAATCCCAGGTATAGGCCATTGGCTATATCACCAGAATTTGGATTTGGAGTCTGGAAGTATGTTTACGAGCATTTCCTCTATAACAATCCTGTAGTTGAAACTGTTACCTATCTGGTCGGAAGGCAGACGATTCGCAAGACAGCTAGATTATACCCTGGGATGAGGTTGGTTACGACGCTAAAAGAGTTCGGCGAGCATCGATCGGGTGAGTGGAAGTACTGGAACATGGTCGCGAAGAGTAATCATGAGCACACGATCAATGATATTCGCAGTGGTTTCGAGGAGTGGAAAGAGATGCATCCAGAGGTGAAAATTCCGCGAATCGAGTTGGCGTTCCCGAGGAAAAAGCAAATGTCAAGCTAGAAGATTGGTACGGGTTCGTTCTTGCGATTGGGTACCAGGTTTTATACTAATTCTTGTTAATTAGGAATCAAATCGAGACAGAGATACGGGAACGGATCTTATCTTACACAGCTTCTGCACATGGAGTTGTTCGTCTTTCTTCGGTAAATGAGCCTCAGTTATGGAAACACATGATCTCACAGTCAAAGGGTACCAAGGATGGTGCATTCGAATTCAGGAACGAGGGATATCATTCGTGGCTGTTTGCCTTGAGGATTGGGATTCGTGATGAAAGACTTGGTTGCGGACGGTCGTTCTCCATCCATCCGCTAGGGTAGAAATCTGCAGACATAAAAAAGATACATCCAAATCCACAATCGCTTTTTGACCGTGAGAAACGCGAAGCTATTGAAGAGTATCATCGTACCAATTGCAAGGACTGCCTTCAATAATCCAGTTTGCTGATCCTAATTTCATGCTTATTTCTCGCAGTATCTGTTCCCAGTGAACTTTCCATGTCGTCGGCGGGGTGGTACAAGGATGACTAATCCAACAAAAATCAATAGCTTCCATCAACAACATGCTGTCCCGAGGTCACTCTCTTCAGTTCTGATGTTTCTTTCACCATTAACCTTGATACATGCGAAACTAAGAAATTATCAAAGCGAACAGCTGGATTATAGAACTGTGTTATGTCGATTGAGAACGCGACGAGCTAAGCTCACGCCGACAAAAGATGTCACCAGCAGAGCTCAGGTCCTTACGAAGTAGACGGCACCGTACATCTAGTTCTCACAATCAGATGTGAAGCTCGTCATCTCAGACTTCTACGCGGGTCGAGAATAATAGACGTCTCAAAACTGTTCCATTGCTCAAAACACTGCTCTTCTTTGAGGCTCCCTCGCCCAGAAGATTTTTTCTCGGCCAAGACAAATCTACTGACGAATCATGAGTAGTACAGCCTCATCAATTATCGTCATTTAGATTTGCCTAGCCTGTTCAAATTGGGTTAAGTATTGGCAGATTCTTAAATTTGTCTGGAAGCATCTTAGAAGCCGAGTCTTGAGAGCGGCATTACATAATATAAATTGAAGCTTCAACGATCCAACAGCATCAACCTTGGATGTTGGGATGAGGTATCTATGTTCTCATATATTTCATATAGTTCACAAGGTGGCTTATATTCTTTATCTAGCTCCGTCCATAACCCCCAAAGCCAGCCACGCTATTGGCACGATAAGAATTTCATTCTCACTCTCCCACTTTCAGTCTAATAATGAACCGATTATTATTCTACTGACCAATTTGATATTTCGTCGGTATCATGATAGGACTTCGGATTCCTCACAGAATGATTACCAATTTCGATAAGGATACGACCAAACTATGCGTTATCTAACCGTTCCGGCTTCTCATTGAAGCTCGTGGGGATGAACATGACCCCAACTACGAGAATGATTGTTTTTTCAAAATGATAAGACGCCGATGACGTCTGGGAAATTCAATTATAAACACCGACAAGTCTGCCGATGTAAAAGTATTAAATGTTAGCACAACATATTAAGGATTCTCCACATCTTTCCGTTCATTTCCTTCGTCCCCAGATGTAAAGTTTGGATGATCGCGTCTGATCGTACACTGTCGAAGAAGCGAGATCAATGCGTGCAACGGGCAGCGATGACCAACAGCCTGAATATCAAGGTTGAGAAGAATACCGCCCCGTCCATCATCATGGATCGAGCGCCGGATATTTTAGGGACGTCCGAGATCCGATAGGGAAGATTGACTTGGCAAGGTTATTCGTCGGTAGTTGAGTGAGTTGTTGGCTTATCCCCTGAAAATGCCCCTCTCCGCTAGTCACTAGACTATCTACCCGCATTCCACTGTTCCACTCCTTCGTTTTCCCTGAACATCAGGACCAGGTACCAACCCCACGATTTATATACAATGAGCCTTTTTTTTTACGACCGAGAGTCAATTCGTATCCCAGCGATACCGGTTGGATCATGATCGGACGCATGATTTGATAATGTTATTGGCGTTGGGGGATTAGTTTGATAAAGATAAACACTTGGTAGCTAAGTCTGGCAATGATGCACTAAACTATCATGTAAAATACTTGGCAGCCAGTAAGAGTATTCTAACCGGTGAGATATCGTGATGTATTGGCGATGAGTATAAAGAGATCATGGTTTTCCTTTTGTAGTCAGTACCTCATCCTTCCTTATCCAGAAGAACATCCTCCAATACATCATGTTCTCACGTTTCTTGTCTCTTACTGCTCTCGCAGCATTTGCTTCTGCTTCCCCAGTGGTTTACCACCGTGATACAAGTCCGTTTGTCTTCACGAACTCCAATGGACTTAACTTCACTCAGATGAATGCAAGCCTGCCAAATATCACTGTTTTCGCAACTGGTATGGCAATCCTTCAGCCAATTTCTTGAAATATATACTAACTCAATACAGGTGGTACAATTGCAGGCTCTAGCAGCAGTAACACAGCAACGACTGGATATACTGCAGGTGCCGTGGGAATTCTAACTCTCCTCGACGCAGTTCCAGAAGTCCTCAATGTCTCCAACGTTGCTGGAGTACAAATCTCCAACGTCGGTAGTGAAGATGTGACCTCCAGCATTCTCCTCGACCTCTCAAAGCAAATCAACGAGGTAATTTGCAACGATGACACCATGAGTGGTGCAGTCATTACCCACGGTACAGATACCTTAGAAGAGACCGCCTTCTTCATGGATGCCACCGTCAACTGTGGAAAACCGGTTGTCATCGTTGGATCCATGCGTCCCTCCACCGCCATTTCAGCAGATGGACCTTTCAATCTTCTCGAAGCTATTACTGTGGGTGTAAGTCCTAAAGCCGTTGGTCGTGGAGCTTTGGTTGTTCTAAATGATCGTATTGTTTCCGCATACTATGTTACCAAGACAAACGCCAATACTATGGACACTTTCAAAGCCGTCGAGATGGGTAACTTGGGTACTCTCATCTCAAATACTCCTTATTTCTTTTACCCACCGGTTGAACCCACTGGAAAGATTGCATACGATATTTCGAATGTAACCGAGATTCCTCGAGTAGATATCTTGTTCGCAAATCAAGACATGCATAACGATACCCTATACAATGCTGTTTCTAGCGGTGCCAAGGGCATAGTTGTAAGTTCCCCCTTTACCTTCTTCACCGCAAATATCCCAACTAACACCTCTACTAGATTGCCGGTGCCGGTGCAGGAGGTGTAAGCACATCCTTCAACTACGCCATGGAAGATGTAATCAATAGATTGAACATCCCCATCGTCCAAAGTACTCGTGCTCCAAATGGAGAAGTTCCTCTCTCTGATGTCAGCAGTGAGACAGCCTTGCATATCGCTTCTGGATACTTGAACCCTCAGAAGTCGAAGGTTTTGCTCGGCATTTTGTTGGCATTGGAGAAGAACTCTACTGAGATTAGTGAGGCTTTCGCAGGAAGTGCTGTTGCTTAAATTTTCGATAAAAAACGGTGTAGATGAATGTTTAATGATACCTTTATGACTGAGAAAATAGCTTAATGTCTTATAGCTCTTCTCAAATACTTCTTGTAAATAGATTAATTTTATATATGTAGCAATCGCTAGTACGCAACAAAATTTTCGCAAAAGCATCGCGGTCAAAGAATATTTCTTCACTTCTATAAATGAGTCGAGTCTGTCTCGTGACTTATTCATCCTTCTTTTCAGCGCAGTCTTCATTGCTCTCCTTCTCGAGGACACCTTCTCGCATATCCTTCAACTTCTCCCTCGCAGCTTTCACAGATGCTAGGACATCCATTCCCAGATCTCCCGTGCCGATGAGTTCTTTCTCGCCAGGTGGCGTCTCAAAACGAGGGGCGACTTCCGGGAATCCATTTTCATAACTATTTTCAAAATCCTCTAATTTCCTTTCCCAAATCGGAACATGCTCATCCCACCATTGAACATTATCCTCTCTGATCTTTTCTCCAGCAACGATAATATATTGAGTTGCTATCACAACTCTAAAATCTGTATCAATTCCTGGAATAGGGTCGTGATTCGGATTCAAAGCTTCGCAAATCTCAACATCGGGGAATTTTAACGCGTTCTTATCGTGATCGTCAACACTCGCAGCAATGCAGCGAGCATAGAATGCCGAGAGATTGATCCACTCAATACACGATTGAGTATATTCATCTTGGGTTTTCACACCCAAATCAAGCTCATCCACTGCGCAAGGTTAGCTGAATGTATATCAAAGAGATGGTTGATGTGCCTTTTCTCGCATTCCACATATCGTGCTTGACTTCTATATTGATATCATGATACATCGGGCTTTCCTCGACAATCTATCGCTCATCATGTCAGTATGCATCTCATTCGGACCCAACAAGTCTTTGCTCACCTTGCCGTCGACACCCTTGAAAGTTTTTCTTGGGAGTTTCAGAAGCTCAACTATAAGCTGTAACAACATGTCTTGTTTACGATCCTCGTATGATATAAGTGCCGCTAAGTCGTAGATTGCTTGGAACACAAAAGTTAGGGAGTCGCGCGTGGAATCGTCAATTTGTTTGGCGGCTTTCACAGCAGCGTCATCGTTCTCGGAGAGGAGAAAGTCTATGAAGATGTTTGAAATTTTTGGAACGAACTCCTGACCGGATGGTATCGAGGCTTGTTTAGTGAGGAAAGTAAGCCATGGAGGCTGAATTTCTGTACCAGAAGTCATGCTAGATAATGATTGATTTTGTGCTGGATGGAGATAATATACCTTGCACCGGAAAAAATAAATGCTGTTGGTAGATATCTCGATAGTTGGATGAACTTACGGTAGCGAGGGGGGTCATTAGTTTTATAAAATTCACTTGCCATTTGTTCGTTTGAATGAAGGACTGCGCCGCTTTGCACAACAAGGGGTGGCTCAAGCAATAAAGTGGGGTGTATTTATAAATATTATTTCATCCTATCCTAATAAGCGCTTAAATGTACCCCCTCACGTGTAAGCACACTGCCGGCATTTTGGCACGATGTTACATTACGCGGATGAATTGATAGCCTATCCAATCACGCAGGTTGTTCTCCTAAATTTCGAAAAACGCGAAACGAACGTCCCAGCCGCTCCTGCAGCCATTAGTCACACGGCGGTACCGACAGTTTGGTAAATACGACGACTTGGGTGGATGACCGAGGTGGGTTCTGAAATACCGCTGATTTCTTACCAGAGATTTACAACGGTACCAGGATTCTACCCCGTAGCGCTTAGCCTTTGGTGTCATTCAGAGAACATCACTCGTGATCCGGAATCTGATAAGTATTGGAGTCCCAAAAATAGACCATAGATTGTACCCAGCGGTACCGGCACATTGGTAAGGTAAGAAGGCCAATAAAGTGACTGACTATGGTCTGTCTTCCAATTATTCTACAAATTTGGACTTGCTGTTCGAAACGTCGCTAGCTATTTTCATGAAGACAGTTACATTTTGGCATGGAAGCGTCTAAGGCGCTTACAGTTTCATGCCATGAAGTAGTATATGCGGACGGGACCTAACTTCTAAGCCATGAATTGGTCTGTTAGATTTGGAGAAAAGGTAAGAGAAATGTCCAGGCCCCTAGCTATTGCTAGAAGAAGGCTAAGTATTCTATTCTTGCAGACAGAGGTGTCAAAAAATGTTATTGAAAGCGGATGATTGGATGAGAGTAGCATTGTTATATTGGTTACCGGTATTGATGCCGACTTACTGTCATGTTATTATGAAATCTTAATCTCTAGATACGCAATAGAGTGTACAAAAAATAAATCTATAAGAATGATGAGTGAGGCCTCAATGCTATATCCAAATCCATATATTTCTCATCATCAGCTGGCTGATAATTCCACGGTGTTCATTGCTTATCATATGTTTTGTCACATACGATCAAATCTTTATTTCAAGAATATCACGGCGATCTATCTTTTGTTGAGCTACAATTGAACCAGATTCAGAGTATGGATACATTCCTGGTCTCTTTATACATAATGTAGTACTAATGAAAATCAGACCCTCTATTACACCTCTAGTCACACGCTTTTTTTTTAAGCCCAAGATGGATTACGGAAGAAGAAATTCTGATAATACTAAGGATCATCTTGTGAGTCACTAACCTGTCATAAGCCATCCCTTCTGACCTTGCCCCTAGCAATACCACACACCGCGTGGTAACATTACACACAAGGTAGTGGTTGCCGAGATACATCGAGCTCCCCCGACTCTTCCAAGAAACGACATAAACAATATGCCACATAGATACGGTAATAGAGAAGGTCAGCGCCCAAACCAGTATCCGCTCTTCGAAAGCAGAGAACTGCCTCAGCGAAGAATCAACGCAAATAGAACAGGACCTGTTCCTTTATACGAGTACCCTGTCACAACGCCAGACAAGTCTTCTTTCGACTACAGCCAAGCAAAGGTGGAGCCGCGAGCAGTCCCTCCGCATGAGCGAGCGATGAGGCTCGAGCCGGAAACCAGATTCAATGATGTGGGTTTCATGAGAGGGATTACTGGTCCGGACAAAAAGATTGTCGGTGCAATATATCATCCTGTTGGAGATCGTGCTGGGTTTGCTCGTGCGGAGCTCCAGCCACTTGACCGTCAGGGAAGAGAACATAATCGAATGCTTCATGAGAGAGCGCAGCATGCCCCGCGGTCACCAACTTGGCCAACTAAATCAAATAGATGATAAGTTGCATACAAGCTAGCCAGCTTCTTGGGACCAAAATAGGAGCTAAATGGAGTTACAAAGAATTCAGGAAATGTATGAGAGATTCAAGTGGGGGTTCGCTTGGAGTGGAGAATGGGCGTTGAGTTAATTTTGGGAATCGGAATGGAGAAATTGAATAGGATAACACGCGAGATAGTTTGGGGAATTGAAAATAGTAATTGTATAAGGAGCCTAGGGTCACAATCTACAAGGTTGATATCACACTTGCCAAGTCTTGCGCCGGATACCTTTGGACAGTTGCGCTTGAATTTGTGTCGGGTATTGCTGCGTGCCTTTTTGTGTTACCGTTTTTGTATTGAGTTTGCCGAGGATCAAGGTATAGTTAATGCTTTGAGCCTGTCGTTGGTCCGAAAAGTACTTGCTGCGTTGATGGAATGAGCTAGCAATGAAACAGATAGTTTGAGCAAAAGAAGGAACAAATGACGATAAAATGATCATGCGAGAATATTGATTTCGGATACCTGAAGTTGGAGTCCACCTAATTGCTCTTTACGCCTCGTTGAATGTTCAAAAACCATTAAACCTGAATACAGGTGTAGGAAATACTTCATTAGATATTGGAAGTAAACGGCCTTTGATTAGAGGGTGGGGCTTCTCGATTTCCGGGAAACCCCTAGAAAAACTTCAAATTCAGTTATATTTTGTACCTGAATTCTCTAGAGTCCGGATTTCAATTCTAAATGAGGTGCTTTCTATTTGATGCAAATCGAGTATCAAAGAAAGTCTTGACATCGAATGCCAATCAAGAGACTGAAAGCCAACATTTCTTCTTCCAGAGATTACCGAAAGCCATAGTTTTCTCCACTACCTTTGACTTTCAGTCTCCAGCTTCGCTCCTGGCTTTTGTGCACACATCTATGCACTTCGTTCCTGTAATCCAAGAAAAATAATTCACACTACACTACTCTTTCCCTGAGAGAATACCTCATCTGCAGTCTTCACTGCTCCTTCCTCATATGGTCGATGACTGTATATTGTGACCTCGCGATGTCAACGAACCATCTTATCATTGGATTATACAAACTCTTATCATAAATTCATATATCAGTTATTCATATTGGAGCTTCGGACGATGGATCAATCACAGAAGCGGAAATATTGTTTCCAGACACGCGTCTTTACAAATTTTCGAGGCAATGCTGATTACATTCCTGGCATACCAACTATGCCTGCCCCGAGGAATAGATGCATTGAATCTGTTGCTGAATTTGTCAAACGCTACAATCAACGTAAAAGGGACTGGGAAAATCGTGTAATTTCAGGGGTTCAAGTGGACCTAGGCATTACAAAAGAGAATCTTCGTAGGCTTGGTCATTTGGGAATACCAAAGGGTGTCAACAAAGATAGTTTGATTAAGCCGAGTGAAGACTGGTTGAAGGAACATCCTGAGTTCCGTGAAGACTGGGAGAGCATGATAAAGAATATCCGTCGAGGACGAGAAATCATCGAGGCCAAGGTGTGCATAATATTTGGAATGATAATTGCAACATTTGCTAATGATTCAACTCATCACAGGCGCTTAGTGATGCTTTTATGAACGATCCCGTGGGAATACTCTTTTTCAATCATCTGACAACAAACAGTTAATGAGTATGATAGAATTCTGGAATTATACACGTCACCCAGCATGAAAGACACATGTATCCAGGTGAAATTATATATGTTCTCGAGGTTTGAGTTTCCTCTCTTGATTCGCATAACATAGACTCATTTGATACTTTAAAAGCCTACATTAGGAAGCGGCCCTAGTCAACCAGTGCTTCCACCCAGTCGAGCTCAACAGAGTGTACAGCCGTCTCTTAACACTGCTGGATTCTTATCGGCAAAGCCAAATCAGACTGCTGATCTTCAAAAACACAGCAAACTCAACGACGATGCCATCAATCCCAGTACATCTTTCTTGATGCCCTCTCAGACCCATCCCGGCAACAGCAACCCATTTTCAGCCACACCAGGTGTAATTACAACAATGTTTCATGGTTGTAACAGCAGTATAGATGGATGGATCAATCAATGGCCATGAGAATATCCTAGTCTCAAAAATCTCACCAATAGGTTAGTTCATGTATCTTGGCATGTGACAAGTCCACTAAAACAAAAGCAGAATCGAATAGATTTTGATGTGGCATTGATAATGGAAAAAGCATGATGATATAGTGCTTGTATTAGGAGTTAGGCTTGGGTATGAAGCGCATGAAATTCGTTATTTGATTGTTTTCATCCAGCAGTCTGCAGATGACCCAGCGCCTACGTACTGACTGGGTCTAGAATCTCACTATTTTAGGTGTGGATAAGCAATTTTAATGAGGGAACGAGGATTATCAATAAAAATACTTTTTTTCTTCGACATACAGTCTCCAAAAGCTTCTCTCTCCTCCGTATGACTACTTGAGGGTCAAGACATCCCATCCTGAAGCCCACATCCCGTCAAAAATCGAAATGTAAACATTGACCCTGTCGTCAGTACCGTAGAAGGTTTGATGGCTAAAGCCGAAGGGACCATCCATCAATTAACGTCACGAATACAATCACATACTCTTCGCTTGTCAAGGGGCATGCAGCTCTCGATACTGAGTGGCGTTTTGTTCGTGATTGTATGACTTCAAGGCTGTTGGATCAAAGATGCGTCGTGTAGAGTCTGCACGCGATGTGTCAGCAATCTGCAGGCTGCACGTGAACTTGTGCAACATAACAAACGCACTTCTTTGAACATTTTCAAACAAACATACTGCATTGACAATTCAATACCTTGAAAAGTGGGAGCATTGAACTAGTTTATTTTGCCCCTCGCCAATAGATACAGGATACACACAAAAAGCCTTGAAATCTTGTCGAGAAACACGAGGAGCTGCATCTTTTCCTTTGGGGGAAGGAGAGGAGATTCTCGTAACTCGAAGGACCTCGATGGCCTTTTACCGATTAGGTTGCTAGTTGACGGCTTATTAGTATGTGTTCAAGATGAATACAAATATCTGAATATGCCAGAGTAGTCAGGAAATTTTCAACGCTCATCTGGATCGAGAAGCATAACACTCTCCTCGAGACTGAGGTATCGAAGCCTATACGACATTCGGCCTCTCTTCACAAGTGTGATCAAACAATAACTCTGATAACTGGACCTCCAAACTTTGTCATTCATGGCTTTTCGATGGAGAAAGTCTGTCTGCAAAAGTCTTACTTAACATCACAACGACTTCGTTCAGCCAACGGACCCGTCCTAATTTTTTCACCCCAAAGACCAAAAAAATGATAATGAAACCATACTGCAGTACTAACTGCAGATCATGATCTTAGAATTCATACTGCTTATGAACATTTGAAGCCACTAGAGTATGTTGCAGACGTCGAAAAGTGTACTTTGAGTGAAAGTGGCAGGAGAAAGTTCGTTACAGAGCTTCTCAGCCAGATTTTATCGTCCGATAATGAATCACAAAGATTTCAGATGAGGAGTTTTCGGACATGATAGTGTGTCTACCGGCCTCGCCATTAATAGATGTTAATTTGAGGTAGCAGCGATAAAAACTTGTCGAGGAGTGAGAACTTAGCATCACTTGGATATGTCGAAGCATTTTTGATAGTTAAATTTGCATTGTTATTGGTCATCTCAGCCTCTTCATTGTATCAACTTTCATTTGTATGGTTTGAAAAGTATTCACTTTCCACTCTCTTCCAACAAGGACCGCGAAAAGCCGCTTCTTGAACCAAACCATAAGATTCATCGGATTTTTTCTCAATACCACCTGGCGAATCCAACACAACTTTGTACAATCACTGCTTCTACTCCGCTTTCTATCAACCCTCTTGATTTGTTATTGCGCTTTTGCACCCAGAATCTACTTTTATTAAAGACAATCTTTCCAACTGGATAGCTTTCAAAACCAACACAACTTTTGCCATGTCGATCCAACAGCTTTCTAAATTTCTAAACGATCAGAATGAACTCCGTCGTCAAGCTCGAGGCTGTTTCCGTGCAGTATTCTTACAATACGATTATTCTGAGTCGCAACAAGTCTTCAAGGATAAATTTCCTTCAAGTAATTTCTCTGCGCTCGGTGGTCTAAAAGATTGGGAATGGTTCATCGATGAAAAAAGTGCAATCTGCTCGAGCATGTCTGTTTTTCGATTACCACTGACTATGAATTGTAGGCAAACCAAACATCCGACCGAGCTATTATAATCCGAGATTGCACATTCCAATGGGTCCTGCCCCAATTCCTGCAACAAAAATTGAGCAAAACGAGACGGGTATGCCAAACGCGGTGTTGGGGCTTCTTTATACTCTATCATTCGAAGAATTGGATGCGCTAGCACAAGAGCAATGCTTAGAAGACAGACAACAGTTTTACATTCCTGTTCTAATTCAATCAAGGTCAATTAACGGTTTTGATAAAAAGATGATTGTGGCAACTATTTTCGTGGACATGGCCACCACTAGAGGTGGTTCTGTTGATTTAACAAATGAGTCAACGAACTTAAAATGGGTTACGGCGATCAAACGCATGGGACTAATAGGAATGTCGAATTGGTATGTCAAAAGTATCGAGGCGAAACTTAGAGGATGGGATAAGAGGGTTGAGCCTCTTCTTGTTCGTCTCAATCCAAATCCTACCATTGATCCACGGACAGCCCAAAGACAGGCAGCTCTCATCTCGGATGCAAGGCTCAAGCAGCAGCAACAACAGCAACAGCAAGAAGATCAACAAGGGCGACAAAAGCAGAAGAAAGTACCAAGTCGACCAATGATCACAATTTCCCAAAGACAGCGAGACTCTATGCTACAGCAGATCCTGAACCATGGAATGATATCATCCGAGGCCATGCAAAAGCTTAACGAATCACAAAAGACTGCTATGGTCGACACCTATTTACGCAAACAACAAAAAGCAATTTATGTAAAAAACAAAGCTGAAAAGAAACGACTCGAGGAAGCTTCTCAAGTTTCTGCTCCAAGAATTGGAATGCCAGGACAACAAGGAATTGTTAAAGCCACAGGACAGCAAACAAACCCACGAGAAGAGGCTATCCTCAACGATATCCTTCGAAAGCAAAAAGATGCAGTGCGAGAGCAAGATTCTAGAGGAAGTTCTAGAATGCCGCCACCACCACAACCAGTTCGGAGATACTCACAAAGTAGTCCAGGAAAAGGTCAAGCACAAGTACAAAATGGAAATAGCAGGCCTCCACCACAACTCAACTATCCTCAAAATCCTAATAATCTCAAACGACAAGCTTCGAATTCAATTTCTAATGCTATTGGCGCCCCAGATACTAAACGACAGAATACGGGAAATACGGGTGGTAAAGCGAGAGGCTTACAGGACTCTAACAGAAATAATGGAGACTTGAAAGATCCAGCTTCAAATCCAAACACAAAGAACAATCCAAATGTTCCCGAGGAACCCAAATATAAGACAAGAGGTCGACCTAGGAAGAGTCGGGCTAAGGTACCGCCCACTGGGGATTTGAGTAATCTGAATCAAGGTGGACAGAATAGCCAAGTCGTAGGAACTAGTATGGGCTCAGGTGGAAAGGTACGCGCGAATGTCAATGCGAAGGGTAATGCGAATGCGATATCTGGAAGTCAAGCACAAGCTGCTCCTGGAAAATTAAATCTAGCAGCGAATGGCAATGGAATCGGTAACGCGTATTCGAGTGGACATCTCAATGCGTCGAACAGATCACAAGCTCTTCCGCACGTGGAACAAGCAGCGAAGATGGTGGATTATTTCCAGCCAAAAGCGAACGGGGAGAATGCGGGAGATGGAAGGTTGCAGTAGTGTACATGCGAGATGAAGGTGGATCTAGGGATAGGGTGGTGATATTGGGATGCGGGTGGATAATATACTGGGTGGAGGATGTAGAGCTGGAGAGGAAGTTACATAGAATGGGCATATATCGACGCATCCGATATTACACGATACTTCTGCAGTCTTTTGGGAAATCAAGCAGATATGAACGTTTTTCCAAGCGACCGTCAGTCTAGCTTAATGCTTGGAAAAGGAGTGAGGCATCGGATTGGCTCTGGGTATGCTTGGATGGAGTACTGCTTCTTGAATCACTTTAGAATAGCTGGAGTTTGGCATAAGGGGAAGTTTATATTTTCGTTATGAACGCGGGAGTCGGATTGAGATTTGGGATGATGATTACATGAAGATGACAGATATGATATGAAGGATGAGAGGGGAGTCATATTAGGCAGCGCTACGAATGAGGATAGAGGCATAGAGATAGTAATGCTTTTTCAATAATAGTAGTGCGGGTGTTTGAGAAGTGAGGAAGTGATGTGGGTGAGATGAATGAAAGCCTTTATTTCGGTTGTGAACGATTGTGTTCGTGAAGTAGAATGTCTTGTGTAGGTCGTGTGTCTGGAGTGATTGTAATAAATGATGCGCCAGAAAAAATAATTATACTGAATGCCAGGGCGAATAGCTAGTGATAGAATGGCGAGATGAGCATTTAGAAATTCATTGTGGAAAAGAGGAAAATTGATACACAAATATATGTCATTACAATCCTCCAACTCGTCCGCAGACACCATTTTAACACTACAACTTAGTTTTCTTTCCTTCACTCTCTACAATACCACCCGTCAGACGTGGTGCATAAGATGATCTGTACTCAACCTTCTTAACAGGTCTCTCTGGTCTCTCTCTCTTCTCTCCTGGAACCCTCGGCACGACAGGCTCATCATTAGCTCCAACTCTGCCACCAGATTCACGTTCTTCGCGTGGGTGTCTCTCGTTAGGGTTCTTGGATCCATCCTTTCCGTATCGCTTCTTATATCTCAATTGATCGTCCTCTGCAAATTCCATACGTAAAGGACGTCCTTGAATCTTGTTTACCCACCATTTCCTCGTTTTGGTTTTTGGTTTCTTGGACTTCTCTGCTTTTGGTTTGGCTTCCTTTTCTGAATCGGAATCGGAATCAGAATCGCTGGACTCGGATGAGGATTCCGCGTCGGAAAGGTCTTCTTCGATTAAGACCCAACCTTTAACTGCACTCTGCGCAGCTGATACTTCTTCGAATGTAACCCAAGCGTAACCTTTGCATTTCCCAGAATCTTCGAATGTTGCAACGTGAATCTTCTCAATAGCTCCACACTTTTCAAAATGCTCCTTGATAACTTCTTCCGTAGCATCGAATCGTAAATTGCCGACAAAGATCTTCTTGCTGGGTGGTTTGCCTTCAATCACAGCCTCCTTCTTTTCTGGTCGACCCTCAAAAGATTTGTTGTCTTTGATGAGAAGTCTTCGACCAGTGAGCAATTGTTCAGATAATTCAACTGCCAGCTTGACTTGTTCCTCCGTGGCAAAATCCACATAAGCAAATCCCTTATTATGAACGGGCTTTCCAAACTTCTTCTCCACCTTGTTCGCAGGCTTTCCATCATTTGGTCCTGGCATGTGAATTCTGGTGATGTGCTCCTCCTCAAGATCCGAGAACTCCACAAACCATTTGCGTAACTCTTCTTTTGATACACTCCAAGGTAAATTTCCAACCCACACACCATGACCTGAACGCTTTTCTACTTCGGCCTTCTTTTTGGCTTCGGGTTCGGGAGAGGATTCTGCGCCAGATTTGGAAGGGGGAAGTGGTTTGCCTTTCTTTAGACGACGGAGAGCTTTCTTCGAAGGAGGTTCTGGGAGAGTAATATCGACTTCAATTTCTTCGACGGAGGATTTGCGTTTTTTGGTTGGTGGTTCTTCGGACGTCTCATCGTTATTTGTTTCTGTGACTTCTTCTTGAATTTCTGTTGGTTCTGCTTCTTCCGTTGCCTCTGAAGCCTCAACTGGTTCCTCCTTCTTATCTTTTTTCTCCTTCTTCGAGCGCTTCTTTTTAGATTCAATTGGGGTGTTTTCATCAGCACCTGTCATCTCAGTATCGATATCCATTGACTCTGTGGACACTGGTTGTTCTGTAATAGCGCTTGACTTTCTCTTCTTGCTCTCTTTCTTTTCCTTCTTTTCCTTTCTCTCTTTCTTGTGATCTTTAATTGATTCCATGGTGTCTGATTCAACAATTAATGGCGCCATATTGTGGTTGAAAATATAAGACAATTGTTAAAATATATATCTCCGATAAAATTAATCCATCAAAATTTCTTATCGAGAAACTTTCCTCGTCGGCGATACGGTGATAAGATAACCCGGATCTAACGAGGTCTGGACTAGCCTTTTAAGCTTCCCTTGAGAAGGCTGCGCTGTTGTTGTAGTGCACAGGCTTTTTTCACCCTGAACTAATCTCAATAACTCTCAGCCTGATGATGCTCTAAATATATGCTTCATTCTTATTCAATAATCAATCTCGGTTCTGCGACGACGGTGATCCTTTTCCTGATTTTGTTACAACAACAACAATTTCATCGACAATCATCCCATCAAGAAATCGCTACGATTCCTTACCTGAGGATAATATAGTCGAATATGACGTCGTCCCTCGATGAAGAAATCTTGGGTGAGGATATTACAGAGCACGAGGAAGGTACTCAAAGCAGTCCGCCCGATGAAGTCAAACCGCCGCCATACAAGTCGTTCCGGTATGTTGCTCCTTCAATTCTATTCCAATACTTCCTGAAAGATTCGCTTGGAGAGCTGTCGGGGACGGTTGTGACTGTACTTAATTCTCTATGACTTAAATACTCACTTGTGCTGTTGCAAACCAAACCTTGCGAACCCAACATTACAAACTCACCCACAAGTTACATCTCTGCTTAGCACGATCATCAACTAATATGTGCGACTATAGAAAGAAGTATCGCAAGATGCGAATAAAGTTCGATGAAGCGATGCGCCAAAGTAATAATTTGTTTTTGGAGGAGCAGTTGGCGGATGAGACAGCAAAGAAGTTGGCGCGCGAAAATGAGTTAGTGGAGATTCGAATTTGCTTTTGGAAACTATAGCTAACAAGATAATTTACAGTCGACTCATGGATTTACTACTAGATATTAATAACTCTGCTCAAATACCAGCCGATAAGCGCATCGATTTGAGTCTCAGTGGACCTGCTCTTGCAGACGTTCCTGCTCTAGTCACAAAAGAAGAGCTTGCGAGAGCTGCCGAAGACACATCACCCGAAGGTCAAGCCCTCTATAAAGAGCTCCAGGATTTATTGAAGGACAGAGATGACACGAATACTACGGATAAACCAACCCAATCTCTTGCGAAACTCATGTCGACCGTTCCACATATATCTTTGAAGAATCCTCACGTCTCTCCTGAATCATTGGCTGATTTCGAGCCTCAACCGGGAAAAAAGTATCCAATCGGTTACATGTCTTTGGAAGAAATGGATAAATATCTTCACGAAGTTGATGCGTCAATTAATATAGTCCCTGGCATGGCGACCGTCGTCTATCCTCCTACAGCACAAGATGTTACACTTAAGAATCCTCATAGTGTTCTCAATTGGCTTCGACGCCATGAACCTAAGATATTCCTCCAAGATGGTGAAGGTCCTATTGAAAAGATAAACACCAAACCTGGTGCTCTACGTGGAGCAGGAAAACGCATTCATATTCCCGCGCCCGCACGTCAAGATTCCTTAGAAATTGTCGAAGAGGATGGCATTGGCTATGATGCTACGTTAAGCGGAAACAGCTCTAAAATCAAACGAAAGCGAGATGCCGAAGATGATGGTGGATATACACCCAAATCTGGTAACCCAATCAATAAGACTAAGAGGCAAAGACCGTCAAAAAAGAAGTCTGACCCACCTGGCGAAACCACTCCTTCCTCAAGCTCGAGAAAGAGTAAATCGAGAGCAAAACTTTCATCGCCTGTCGACACGGGTCCAACCCCGCATCCTTTTGGTCCAATCGATTAAACGACCTTTGTGTCATTGAACATGGGTCATAGGAACGTACTTCAAGGCATTGCGACTTTACTTCTTGGAGGAGGTATAGAAGTTGAAGAAATGCAGTTCTAATTCGGGAAATTTGATACATTGAGACTGTATTTTATTGGAAGGAAAGGGAGCTTTTATGATGAATGGATGGATTACTTTCTTGGAGTTAGGGGCGAGGAATTGATATCTGGTTCGCTTCTAAATGCAAAGGGTTTAAGGAAAGATGCATCATTTGTACGATACTGGGGGCAAGGAAAAATTAAGGAATCGAGGGCTTATCGTTTCTCCGAAGATTTATAGAGGATAGTTAAGGAATGAGTAAAAGCAAAGGAATGATGCTTATTAGGTACTTCATGATGAGTTAATTTGGGATGCTTGTGGTCACTTAATATTGATACGAATGCATCGATGATTTGTTCAAGGAAATTATATACTCAAGATGCGCTGGTCAAAGGGAAAAGGGATGAAAGTATTAGCGAGAGGAAAGGAGATCGTCAATTGGTCGGGGATGTAGAAGGGTGAAATATCAAAAGTTCTACAAGTAGACTTATTTCTTTTATTATCTTTAAAAAGATGTGAGATGACGAGCTATCAAGAAGAGAACACATCTTCTATATCTGCTTCATTTTATAGTAGGCTATGCGTGAATTGGTATTAAGTATGAGTAGAACGGGAGTATATTTAAGAGAAAGTAGTTCCAGAGAGAGCACTGTCCTGCTAGTGTTAAGCGTAGCTACCTAGCTACTAATTATATGTCAGTTGTGTTTGGGAGTAACCTTAGGCTAGAATGACGATGATATCATTGAAATATGGTATACAACTGACAGGCTACCTCATCAGCATAATCTATAACAAAATTCGTCAGACTTTGAACTCTTGACATCTAGAAGTTTGATGGTTCCAACCATACCATACCATACCATTCCTCACCTCACCTCACCTCACCTCACCATCATCCACATTCCACGTGATAAAGAAAGCTCTCACTCTCTCCCGGAACAATTTCCGAAGCAGCCCTTGTAAATTGAACCCTTGTCTACTAGGTACGATACAACTCCTCGCAATTGATGCAGCATCGCCAATCCGCCATTTGGCCGCTGCTAAATCAACCGATGTGGGGGGAGCTGCAGAGGAAAATGTTATGGAAAAGCTCCGTTGTCGGATCGAGCTTTTGATTCGTAGGCGGGGCACAGCTGATGGATTTTTCTAGATTGGGTGAGCATATGGAACAGAGAGATATTTTGCCTATGATGGATGAATTGAGTGACTGGTTGTATGATGTTGTGTGTAACCTTTCTGTTGTTTGGTGGTTTCCGGGTTCGGTCGATTAGATGAGTGTTACTAGGTACTACTGGATTCCATGGATAGAGTGAAAGCGGGAGTGAAGTATGAATTGGGGGAAAATGGAGATTGGAGTCAATGGATTGGATAATGATGGGATAATAGAATGATAATAGAATGATTAACGTGTGATTTGGATGAATTAAATGGAATAAGATGTACCAAATTCATTATGTATTGAAAATGTGGATGTTTGGTCATTCATTGTTTAGATGTGACTCCGTTATCAATCTCTAAGCTTGAGCTTGGAAAATTCCTTCCTTCCTTCCCCTCCTTCCCGTCTTTATTTAAAGTTATTCTAGATTTTCTATACACATACACACCTGCAAAATATACAACCTAGAATTGACCCGAGAATATCTCCCTCGAGTTTTCAATTCCTCCTTCGTTCCCTCCCTCCGAGACATCCTCTCCTTCCCCGCGGTTAAGAAATCCCCCACGTTCCTCACTGGTCCTCGGTACAAGCAAGCGCATTGCAGCTGCTAGGAATTTCAGACGTCCGATCGACCAAGCAGAGTAGCCGTCCAATTCTTTATCAAAAAGCCTCGTCTGCACCTCTTCGAAAATGTCTCTCCACCGCAGCGTTACCTCCTCCCTTCTTCGCAGCGCACCTCGATCCTCAATCTTCACCCCACGATTTGGCAGCGCCATTACACATTCGCGCACAATGGCATCCGCAACTTCTTTCCAAAAAATCAAGGTCAAGAACCCAATTGTCGAATTGGATGGTGATGAAATGACACGCATCATCTGGAAAGATATCAAGGACAAATTCATCCACCCTTATTTGGATGTTGATTTGAAATATTATGATTTGGGTTTGGAGTATAGAGATCAGACCAATGATCAGGTTACCATTGATGCGGCAGAAGCTATTAAGAAGTATTCTGTTGGTGTGAAGTGTGCTACTATTACCCCGGATGAAGCTAGAGTTAAGGAATTCAATTTGAAGCAGAGTGAGTTTTGCTTTCCTATATATGTAAAAATGCAAATTTCTGCGAAAATGGGAAGCTAGAAAAGAAGCTAATGAGTCTTAAATAGTGTGGCTTTCACCAAACGGTACGATCCGTAATCACCTAGGAGGAACCGTCTTCCGCGAACCTATCGTTATTCCACGTATTCCCCGTCTTGTTCCTGGCTGGAAAAAGCCAATCATCATCGGTCGTCATGCATTTGGAGATCAATACCGCGCCAAAGATATGGTTGTCCCAGGTCCAGGTACTCTTACCATGACTTTCACTCCCAAGGATGGCAAGCCAGTAGAAACTGTCGTTTATGATTTCAAATCAGGAGGAGGAGTTGCTCAAACCCAATACAATACCGACGAATCCATTAGCGGGTTTGCTCATGCCAGTTTCAAGATGGCTCTTAACAAGGGATTACCTTTGTATATGAGCACCAAGAACACAATTTTGAAGAAGTATGATGGTAGATTCAAGGATATCTTTGAGGAGATTTTCCAAAAGGAATATAAGACTCAATTTGAGGAGAAGAATATCTGGTATGAACATCGATTGATCGATGATATGGTTGCACAAATGATGAAGAGTTCAGGTGGTTATGTTATGGCTTTGAAAAGTATGTTTTTCCCCCTTCCCCCGATTTATGTTTCCACACGGAAGAAACTAACTTCAAACAGACTACGACGGAGATGTTCAATCCGATATTGTAGCCCAAGGATTTGGTTCCCTCGGTCTCATGACCTCAGTTCTCATCACCCCCGATGGAAAGACCTTCGAATCCGAGGCCGCACACGGAACAGTCACCCGTCATTACCGTGAACATCAAAAGGGTAACCCTACATCCACAAACCCAATTGCATCAATCTTTGCCTGGACAAGAGGTTTGATCCAAAGAGGTAACTTGGATAATACCCCAGAAGTTGTGGCTTTTGCAGAGAGTTTGGAACAAGCTTGTGTGGATGTTGTTGATAAGGAGGGTATCATGACCAAGGATTTGGCATTGGCTTGTGGAAACACCGGAAAGGGAGATTATGTTACCACTGGAGAATATTTGGAGGCTGTTGAGAGAAGGATGAAGGGGCTCTTGAAGGAGAAGTTGTAGAGTGCGATTAATGAGTCAAGATTTACATGACGGGATTAATAGATATTTGTTGGTGGATGATGATTTGATGCGTGTGGAGGAGGTGGATAGACCATATATCGATCTAGATGGTTGGTGCGTATGTGCATGCGCTGGTTGGTACAAATAAGTCTGTTTTTTTTTCATTACAATGCATTTGTTTTTTTTTTCTGGAGCGGAGAACCCTGTCTACGGATAGGATAGTTTAGTAAGCATTGTTTAGGAAGTATATGATATCATGAGTAGGCGAAAATTTATCTACTTAGCTTTTGGCGTGCATCTGTATGTATGTATCTTTTGGTGGGAGGTGAAGAGTTGTGGGGGATTGGGATGAGAACGGGAAAGAGAAGGGGGATGGAGGAAAGATGGGGAAATGGGAGATAGAAAGGATGGTAATATAGAAGAGAAGATTGACAAGAAGGGGGGAGGGGGGAGGGGGGAAGAAGAAGAGAGATGGATTAGAAGGAGAAAGGGGCGGAAAGGAGGGAGAGATAGGAAATATAGGTTGGAATTTTATATATGAATGGGAATGTGAATTTGGATGTAAGTGTGAGTGTGAGTGTAGATTTGGATGTAAGTATAAGTGTAAATCGGAATTAGTATGTTTGTGTGTATATGTATATGTATATGTATATAAATTTAAAGGTTTGTATAATTATTATTAAAATCTTGAATATCGGGATATTGAAGTGGTTGTTGTATATACTGTATTTTGTTGGATTATATGTTTTGTTTGTTAGGAGGAGGTGGGGAGGAGAATATAGGGGGAGGGAAGGATTGGATTAGAGAGTGGGTGGAATTGATTTATGGGGGAAGGGGGGATTATTAAATGGATGTTTAGAGAGTGGAGAGAATGAAAAGATGGAAAGATGGAACGAAAGATAAAGAATAACTGGAGGGAGAGATGGTGAGGGGGGGAATGCTAGAATAAAATAGACTAAGTAGGTACTAGGTAGACATCTATATCTTTGAATTCGCGCGGCGCGATGTGGTGAGGTGAATGGGATAGTATAGATGAGGTGGCACGTCATGGTTGAGTGATTGTGATGGTATTCGATTGAGCTGTACGAGGGGGAAAGATGTGGAATTTGAGATTTAGGAATATATGTAGATATTTAGATATCTAGATATTGCGGCGATGTGTCTGATGTAGGCCGGACTGAATTGATAGGAATGGGAATGGGAATCCGGAGTGGGTGAAATAGGAAATAGATATGAAGTGAGATGTGCGGGATTTTGGAGTACTGATTACAGGGTGGATGTGGGATGTGAGGATATGGAATGTGGGATGTGAGGATACTGGGCTAGATTGAGAGGATGGAGGGAATAGATTGGTGTTTTGAGGAAGTATTTGGAAGGGGTTGTGGAAGATGAGAGGTGAGAAGGTCTAGGGGGGGTGATGGAGTGTAGGGGGTGAGAAGGGGGAAAAGATAGGAAGAGATGAGAGGGGAAGGCAAAGAGAAGTTTGGGGAAAGTATTTTGGTATATTATTTAAGGTATTTGTTAAAGATAGAAACAGGATTGAGGAGGTGATATATGGGATGTAAACGCGTGGGAATTTAGATGCGAAATAAAGGATAGATTCGAGAAAAGTCGTGACGAATGTCATAAATTTCGAAATGGAGATTTGGAAAGTTAGCTAAAGAAAATAGATGTATACCGAGTCGACAGATCAAAAGACGAAGCTAGTGGACATGGCAGTGTGCAAAAATCAAATCACAAGAAAGAGAAGGATATTGTGAAAAACATATAAGTTTTTTCTGTTGTTGTAAGAAATACTAGCCTAGGTACAATAAACCAGTTAAAAGACCACATCCTCCAATCCTATCCCTTCCAAGTTCCAATCCATAGTCTTCATTAAATCATTAAGGAGTGTGGTGTAAGAGAAATAAAAACAAACTAAAAGTCAAAAAGCCTCCATCCGTCATATCCATCATCGAAATCATGAGTTGGGGTGAATCCATTCGAAAGAAAAAGAATCATATGATTTCTATATCCCAACAGATCAGTTATTGATCACAAGAGTCACAGTCTTCGATCTCTTGGACTTACATTTCTTCTCGGATCCCCATCCGCCCCAATTACCGCCCTTGTAGGAATCCGCTGGACATCCTCCAACATCACAGATGGCCTTGGGGTACTTGGAATCATAGTCTGCTCTGCTATAGGAGTACGCCTGGCTAACGGACCAGTACTCGGATCCTCTCCATTGGCCATAGTTGGTTGCATGGTTGGGAGCCCAGACTTCGGTATACATGGAGCAGTAGATTCCTTGAGGCTTGTTGCTTTGACTCAATACGTAGACCACGACTTGGTTGCAGATGGCGGGGTGGCCAGAGGATGGAGGATGCTCAAGGTTGTATTTGGATTGCGCTGTGCAGGCAGATGTGCAGGCGACGACTCCGTACTCGTAGGTTTTGACATCGTCAAAGGAGAAGAATTTGTAGCCCATGTAGGTATCAGTCTTGGTGACTGGATCGAGAGGTGCCTGCATGGCTCCTCCGAGAGAAACTGGGCCATTGTATTTATCACAAGGTTCTGGGGAATATTTTTTATTGTATCCATTGGATCCGGAAATGACGACGCGGAAGTCCTCTGGGGGATTGTTAGTATGCTGTATGATGTGATTCCTTCAAATAGAGAGGAAGAGAAGCTTACTTCTGTATTGGCCAGTATTAGTAGCAGTCTCTTTCTTGATTTGAACACCCCACTTTGCACACTTGTAGTTGATGGTGGATGGTGGGTTGGAGCACTTGTAGCCAGGATCAACAGTGGGATCACGTTCAATATAGATGTTGAAGGCAATGCAGCCATCTTGTTGATCACAGTATTGAGCACACTCGACAGTGTCGTAGGATTTCAAGGTTTTGTAACCAAGATACGAGGTGGTATGGGTAGAACCTTTGAGCTCAGAGAAAGCAAGGGTGTAACCTTGTGGAGTAGGAGCTTTGGAGGCAATCTTGTTGTATTGAGGGTCGGCTAAGAAAGCATCGGCGGTGTCTGGTCTTTAAGATTATTAGTCGGAGTCTATTTTCATGGCTACTATGTGCTGGAAGCTTACTTAGAATTTGGACCATAGCCGAGAGGTTGTTGCTCGCAATCGCGTTTGACAAGATCGCGCTTTCTGGTGACTCCGTCTGGAGCAGCAACATTATTCACTGCCGCAGCTCCTTCAAGGACGGCATCAGAAACTGGTTTAACTGCGACAACTTGGGAAGAGACGTCGACTGGAGCAGAAGAAACTTCAGCTTGTGGGAGAGCATCAATGGCACCCAAATCAATGTCTTGAGGAAGTGGATTGGCAAAGGCCAAAGCTGCAAAGGCTGAAGCGATGATGACGGGACGCATTTTGATTCTTAAACAAATGTTTCTTTAAGTTGGTTGTGAGTATAAGATGATTGAGAAGATGTTGATGATGTGGATGATGCTGATTTGAAGTGGAAAAGATGCGGATTCTTATACTTCTTCATCACGTAGAGAATGAAATTTTGATATGAGTCCATATCAGTCTGATGGGCTTCACTTGAACCCAAGACTTGAAGATCAAGCGGAGAATGCACTGCTTGCTGCAGATCAAGCGCCACATTCAATGAAATGAGGGGTTGAAGATAGATTTAGATGCCAGAGGCCGACCTTCAGAGATGCAAGATAAACTTGGGGGTGACCCCCATCAGGAGCATTGAGAAACTCATAGAACTGATCCCTTGTACATCTAGTATAAAGTCCTGCATCTTTCAAGCCACATGAAGTATAGTTGCTTTCATTTCACTCGAATGAAAATCCATTGACTGTTGTGGCACTAGTCTTTCGACATATCGTCAAGTGCAAAGTCAATACTATTGCACTAGGTTTTGGAGAATTCTCACCCCAAAATGATACTCGGAAAAATCGATAGAACTGTTAGAGAGCCCACAAATCAAAACAGAGAGCCACCAAATTCCAGTTGAGGTTGATTCAAGGTGTTCTGGCCGTGCGAAATATTCGGACGATTTACTAATTGCGAATCGGAATTTTTACTGGTAACTGTGATTAGAGTTGGGAGTGTGTACCGATGTGATCGATTTGGGAAGAGCCTCGCATGGGAAGCACCATTTGTCCGAAAATGGAAATCTTAGGCTTACAGATACATAAACTTACTTAGCAAGATCAAGCTCAGAATAGTAAAATGATATTCGGCCAAGCCACTAGGAAGTCCGGAGATGAAATCCTCAGGTTCACAAATACAAAACCTTGTTCGGCAAGGTTAGCTCGAAATAGTCTAGAACTAATAACACGGTCCATGTCGCCCGGAAAGATAGGAACGGTAATGTGTTTACCATGATCAGGTACCAGGAACAAGCGAATATCAATATTAAAATTCCGAGAGCACGACGAACATGTGAATATGCAAGACAAATTATTGTTTTCGTAACACCTGCTCGCCACGATAATCTTTGGATCTTGGTATGCTACATGAGACAGAGAGATACTTTCTTTGGTTCCCATCAACTGGTAACTGCTATGATAATTCATCACGGGGAATAGACTTGTGGAACTCCATTTTTTTGGGAGATTTTCCGAGCTGAAAGTTAGGTGGGTTTTCTCCGCCAAGCGGACCTGAGCATGTTCATACATGCAGATACATATCGCACTCGTCAAGAAAACTGTGAGCTCTCGTTGCCAAATTTGACTGCGGGACGGGCTGAATGAATTCATGTAAGCTTTAAGATTACTATTGTATGCCACGCGCAAAAGGTACGTAAGAATCATTCTTCTGTGGAATTTGACTTCAAGACCTACGAAGTTAAAGTTTTTTTGATGTAAAAAGGTGTCTGGGGAAGTTCATCAGATGAGAGCAGATCTCCCGCTGCAAAGAATGCGTGCGATGATCTAGAGCAATGACTCTTAGCTTCCACTCAGATATCAGGCGACGACCCAGCGCCTCGGTAGCTTCGACGTGATTAGGGTTAAAGGAGAATCCAAATCGGGGGTACTAATGAGGTCGGGAAGGCATGGTATCGTTGTATAACAGTCATAGCTTCTTGAAACCTTAATTCCGTTGATGCTAGAGCCCACTGCCACGCAGATACGAGATGCCATTCACTGGGCATTCTAAGAAAACGGTCTGCGAAACAAATGTCGACAACGAGGTGGAAAAGCCATGCCTTTTGTTTGACACGAGAAGACTGTGTACAGAAACGTGGGCCATGTCTTTAAATCCACTGCGCTGGTATACCATGTGGTAGAAAAATACCCTTCATAGGTGTCAAATTGCCAATGACATCTTTTAGACCCGACTAATCTTTAAGCGTTGTGTCAATCACGATAGCCGATTCCACTTCATACATCCATAAACAAAATGGTCAATCAATTCCCAGAAATCGAAGTTTGAATTGATCTCGTTTCTCCCGAAGAATCATATAATTCCAATTCTGGGTGTACAACTGAACAATTGGGGGCAATCCAGATCAGACATTGGTACCGCACAGACAATAGTATGAACGCTTGGAAATAGACTTCCAAGTACGTAGGACTTCACTTCATCTAAGTCGCCCGAATTCTAAGAAAGTATCAGCCGATTTATTATTGGTTGGTGTATTTAGCATTGTTGGTATCAACTTGGGTTGATAAAGTGTATAGTACTTTAGTCTATTATATATTCTTTCGTTCTTGATCATTATTACTATGAAAAGCTAGTATTTAATATAATAAAAGTGCTAGTGCTAGTATATGCGCTAGTACATATGCTAGTTGTAATATAATACCCTTTTAGATTATATAATCGATATCCTGACACTGGCAACTCTTAAGTTAAATGGATCATATGCTTAAGCCTAAGTTCATTATTCAATCTTAGATATAGTATTCTATTCCTTTAGCTTTTATTCTACTATTCTTTTTTTATTTAATGCGTCACTTTAATAACTATTTTATTAATATTAATCAAATCTTTTAAAGCTTGATATGTATCATTTTTAATTATAGTGTTTGCAGAATTTGATTTCCTATCAATCCATTTAATCTTCGTAATCTCCCTATTTTTATAATATTATTGTAAAGCTATAATATCAATCAGAAATCGTTTTTCTGTGCTTATACTAAATTTAATTAATAGATCATATAATAATTTAGAATCTGTATAGATTATAAATGATATTCGCTTTTTAGATTTGAGAATAGTATTGATAGTATCCTTAATAACTACTTCAATATCAAAACCTAGAATTAGTGTATATAGCTTAGAAGCTAGTATGCTTCTAATAATTCTTTTATATTTGATCAATATCTAGTAAATAATATTAGCATTGTTGTATTTATTCACAAAATATATAATATAACTGATTTGTAATAATAAATTAATATTATTAATAAAAGATGTGTTGGTAAAAACAATTAAATTGATAGAGTTTATATCGAAAAATATGAATATAAATCCTCTTTTCGGATTGTCCATTTGCTATTTGATGACTTTATTAAGCTTGATAGTATCTTTCTTTTTCGGATTTATTATCTAAACAATAACAAAAAGATGGTATGATGTTTTTGGTTGATATATAGTTGTAATATATATATTTCTTATGCGTTGGGCGATATATTGATTTTTTGAAGTAATATTTTTTTAAACTTTTTCTTTCATTTTGTGTATATCAACATTTTCTGATATAATTATTCTAAAGTTATTATATTATCTTTCTTGATTTAGATAAATTCTATTACTTTTAAAAATAATCAAATCATTATTAAATTTGAATAAATAGTTTTTGGTAAATTGCTTTTTGTTTTTAACTATAAAATCAATCTCTTTTAACTTTTTTTATTCTAAGTATATAAATTTCTTATCTCCAATTATAAGAGTATTATTGATTTGAAGTTTTATAATACCGATATAATTAATTGAATAGAGTAAATAAGGGTTGTATATAGATTGTGTTATATTCAGCCTATCTTTATAATAATTATAGTAAATTCCAAACCAGTGGTTTCCTATCTTTGGGATATTATATAAAGGCTTAACGATATATAGTATATATCCATCATCAAGTTTAACCTTTATTGATGCTTCCATATAAATAGGTTTGTTCAAAATTGTGGTTGACTGGGTATATGTTTATATGATATCTTTTAAATAAATTTAAATATATTTATTTGATATTTACAAAATAGTGGTAAATATAAGAATAATATATTAGCTAATATGTTGAATAGTTGGTGATTGTATTAAAATAATAGTTTTGTTTATATTCTTATATATTTGAATTACTAATTGTAATTTCATATATACTTTATTAGTTCCTTTTTTCTTTATTTCATTAACAAATCAAAATTTAAATAGTTGTATTCCGGGCGGTATACTAACTTTTAAAATAATTTTAAAGATTCCATTTTTTATTAAACTATTAATTTTCTTGTATTGTGATTCCTTATATTGTGTAGATATATTATCTTGTAAGAATATAGTTAGTTGTGGTTATGGTTTAATATCGATATCCATCATATTGATCATATTAACCAAATTACTATGCAATTAATGTTGTAGTTGTGTATCTGGTTGTATTGCTGGAAAAAGTATTTGCGGTTGTGGTACAGGTATATGCAATATATCAACTATTATTATATTACTATCATCATTATTCGTAATATTAATATTATTCGGCTCAACTGGCTCGACTTCTTCAGGTTCTTTATAAAAAGGTTATATTGACGTAGATCGAAATTTAGTTGGTCCACTAGTGAGTTCCACTTCACATATCTCCCCATCTGTCTTAATTAGAGTGTATGGTTTAGTCTATTTGCCTAATATATTGCCACCTTTATTCTTTCTTTATATTAAAATTTGTGAATTAAATAATAAAATAAGAACTAATATTATAGATAATCCATTCCTCATTTTGAGTATTTTTATAACCTGTTTTTTAGCTTGTATATAACATACTTTCACTATAGCCTTCTTTGTAGTTTTTGTATATTGAATAATTATTGGGATTAAAGAATTAATATTATTCAATCTGGAATATGTTCCATAAACTAATAATATGGGAACAAGTCTATTAAATTCTACTATATTATTCACAGCTTTTATTGCTATTTATAGAATCATTGATTTCATCAAATTGTTATCCTCAAACTCCTTCGTTAAGATTTCGTATACACAATATAAGGGGTAATAATATTGTTCTACAATCCCTACCAAGTTATATGCCTCAATTAGTATATTCTTGATAGTGATTGATATGGATTTTGTATTTTAAATAAACTCTTTATTCATAAAATTCTTTTCTATATTATAAATAATATAATCCAATAATCTTATATATACATCAATCTAGCATTCCCAAAGACTATTGAATATATACTTAGCTGAAATGTTTTCAAAAAACCGAGCAACTTGATATTGTATTGCTTTATTAATAATATATAAAACTGATTTTTTTACAATATATATAATATTAATATATATAATATAATTAAATTCAATATCCTCCAATAGAATAAATTTAAAACATCCTAATGATTTACTATACATTTAACAATATTTACAATATTTAATAAAATATTTAATAATATTGTTATTTTTATTATAGCCTACTTATTATAATACACAATAAAAGCATTATACAGATAAATAATCAAATTGACAATATAAGTATTATAGCTCAATAATCATTAAATAGCAATTATTCTGATAAATCGACTCTTGAATAAATTAATCCATATTCATTTTTTATATTAAAAATGTATATCCGCATCTCCTAATAATAGAGTATTGATTAATTAAATTGATGAATTTGTTAATAATATTATTATAAAACGCTTTAAGCCAATCCATATCCTTTAATCCTAATAAAAATAGAATATCAATATCCACAATATAAAAGTTGATATATTCAAATAATATTTTGATATAGAATAATCCTATTAATATCACAGTTCCCTTTTTAAAGTATACATTCACAGCTCCTACTATTTGTAGATTATATATTACCGGATATATCTGTCGCCATGCATAATATTGTCCAATCCCAACTGTTAATTTACCTATACAAGCTGTATTAATACATATACCGTAAAACTCCTTACTTATATAACTTACATAAAAAATATCTATTGAATTCTCTATAAGTAAAACAATCTTAATAGAATCTTTAGTAATTACATATAAGAAAGTATTAATCAATAATTAATTAAATATTTTCTAATTATTAACAGATTCTAAACTAATAAAAAATGTTTTTTCTTTATTATTATTAATATTAAAATCTATAAAAAACTGGTTTATTTCAGTTTTTAAATCAGATTCTACATCTATAACCTTTTCTTTATATTCAATCAATTATTAATCATAATACTTATTATATACACTATTACTATCAATCTTAATCTTTTTCTGATATTTACAATAGTTTTTATCTTGTTTTTTTTGAGTATGTTTTATTAATTAATATCCCTTTTTTTTGTATATCCAATAACAATTACATTAATTCAAAGAATTAGATTATCGGAACTTATTGTTACCCTTAAAACTGTTACATCTGAAATTATTA
Organism: Botrytis squamosa; assembly: GCA_014898485.2. Classification (NCBI taxonomy): domain Eukaryota; kingdom Fungi; phylum Ascomycota; class Leotiomycetes; order Helotiales; family Sclerotiniaceae; genus Botrytis; species Botrytis squamosa. The sequence goes on from RCTC02000009.1 coordinate 915,208, forward strand.
TTTTTAGAATTTCTAAAACTATTTCGATTATTATTATTGTAAAATCTCCTATTAGTAAATAGCATTTTATCTTTCTCATTTTTATATGATTTTTCCTATATATTAATGGATTATTGTAATTAATTAATTAAACCAAATATCTCCTTTTTGAAATCAAAACAAACCAGATTATATATCTTTATATTTTTATATACAAATATAAACTTATTATATAAATAGAATATCTACCACATAACAAGATTAAATCAATATTACAACATACATAGTTTTTTGATTATAATAATAAGATATTCACTAAACAATTTATTTTTATATTCCTTTTTAATCAATTTGAGATTAATATTATTTTATTTAAACAGCATATTACATTGATACTTTTTTTCCTCAAAGTTATTTCATATATAAATACAAAACTTTTTAAAAGTCAATGATAGTAAGGTATAATTAATATGAAAGAATTGAAATGCATTATTTTTAAATATAATTAGAAACGCTTTATATTACAAATCTATAGAAACCTTTATATATTATAAGATTTCGTAAAATATTAAAAATTTGAAGTTGAAATTGTTATCATCTCCATTATATTTCTTTTTATCGATATAAAATTTTAATAAACTAATAAAAGATTGACTATTAAAATAATTAGAATATATTAATAATTTCTTATCTCTATTATATTATTCCTTCTTTTTATTATTATTATTATTATTATCATTAGAATCTCCTCCTCCATCACCGTTTCCATCACCATTTCTATCACCATTTCCATCATCATTTCCACCACCATCTCCATCACCTCTTCAATCATCATCGTATTTGAAACCGTTTTCAATAAATCTCTTAATCATCCCAGATTTAAACTTAGAATCCTTAATATTACAATTCTTCAAAACTTTCTAAACCTAATCCTTCATCCACACTCCCACAATAAACTTACAAAATTGATTATATAAAGCTATATATACTTCAACATCTATCTTTGATATCAATACTCCTCGCGTATATAGTACTATACATAGCTTTCGTACATCCATCTAATAGATCTTCGCGAACTGTCCAGATATGAATATATTGAAATTATTATAAAAGACCTCAACAAGCTCATCATCATTAACATTCTTATAGTCATATTATTTGCATTTGAATTTGACATATTTAGTTAACTTTTTAGTATCAAACACAAATCCATCCTTAGCCTATTGTTCCTTTACTAAGCTTAACCATTCCTCACAATACTCCTCCTCCTCCTTTGTATATAAATTCTTATCGATAACCTTAAAAGCAGCAAGGGTGGTTGTAGCGTTATCACTATCCAATATAATAGTATGTAAAAATAGATATTCCGAAGTTTGTGGGTATTCCAAAGATTGTAGATATAGGTATAAGTATTTTTGAAAAAGTATTTGAAAGAGTATTTATAAAGGTATTTAGATAAAGGTTTGTAGGTTACCCTGTACAATATACAGTACAAAGGCGAATACATGATGGATACAAGCTCGATTCGTTACAATTAATAAAATTAACCTTCTTAAATATATCTTCCTGATACAATTATTTAGAGCACACTCTTTAGTACAATAAAAAAGATAATATACTATATCAAATATAATAATATTTTCTTTTATAGTTTTTTCAAAATTTCTATTAATTTTAAAAACCATTTTAAAATATCTAGTATTTTGTAGTAAAATCCAAGACCCTAATTTGTAATATTATTAATTAGTATTAATATCAATTTAGATTAATAAAGTGTATAGTACTTTAATCTATTATATATTCTTTCATTCTTAATTATTATTATTATAAAAAACTAGTACTTAATATAATAGAAATGCTAGCATTAGTGTATGCGCTAGTATATACGCTAGTTGCAATATAGTGCCCTCTTAGATCACATGATCGATATCCCGACAAGCATGCATGTCAAAAAGGTGCATGAGATCAAGGTTCGCAGATCAACCCCGGAAAACATATTTAGCTAAAAACATTATGTAACTTTGGTTGATTTGAGTCCATCTACACGCCTTACGTTGACAATAAAAATGCATATCAAGGTTCAGACTGTCAAGCATAGTACTCAAATAATGTCCACTAGAACATCATTTAATCAACAGCTGATTATTATACATCATGTACCCAAGACAAATGGCTGCTTCGAGACTTCAACCACTTCGTTCTATATCCAATCGCCATTGAAGCTTAAGAGAACAAACTCTCTCTTTGCGCATAAGAAGGATTCATGATGAGTTCGGTTCGAACTTTGAAGAAGCCAAAGTTTCCTATATTTGACGCTCTGTGGTAAACTCAATTTTGCCACAAATATACATCAATAAATGTGAAAAATGAGGACTTGAAAGTGGAAGGTCCATATGTCATTGGGAAGTATCGAGAAGCCATGTTTTCCCAAGTTTGATGCTCTAGAACAGATTCAATTGTGCCACAGAAGTCTGTCGGCTACCATGGGTATCAGCTGTTAAGTTGGGAGTTCGAGATCGTTGTGTCATTGAGAAGTATCGAAATGATTCTGAGCTTTGAATTCCGTTTCGACTTGGAGAAGTCGTACGATGGAGCTGTGGGTATCCGAAGTATTGGGATGAGTTCGAGATCACTACATCAATTTCATTGTTGGATCCTTGAAATGTAATGGTGTACGGCATAAAGATGCATCAGCAGGGAGAAATAGAGAGATAGGAGTGCTGGAAAGAAGAAGAATCATCTGGTAAAGAATATATTCAATGTTTCACTCTTTTTTATTCGACAATATCGAGATTTTCAAAGATGGTTGTTTGATGTTTCTGGATCCCGCATCTTTCCCTTATCTATGGGACTTTTCATTTGCTGATCTCGCGATGATAAGATGGAATTCGTGCCTGCATCTCAGCGCGTGAATTACGCCATGCACCACGCGCGTCATCATCAGGTACGACTCGCAACCCCTTCATCTTCTCGCTTTACGCACTCTAGTCTCTGAACCCAGCAGTTCTTTTTTCACCACTCATTCTGTACGACCCCAATACCTTGATTCCGTTTAGATATAATCAGGAGTGAACACGTTGAATTGTTTATGTACGATTCATCTGATGTAAGATTACATCTCACTGTGCATGCGACAAATGAGGTCAGTTGCTTCTATTTGAAAGGACAGTACGTAGTTACTGCGAGCCGTGCCGCTCTGACATCAGACATTCCTTTGCGCAAACACGTTGATTGTTGTTTCCCAAAGTTAGAAAATATGTAAAGTATATTTCTGTTTGTATTTCTTTTGTACTATATTTTTCACTCTTATCTTCCGTTTCTCTCTTTACTCAGTCATTCCTATTCTTTTTGAATATTTTATGCGCCGGCGCAATATTTCAGTTCATCTGCGAAAATGTCTTTATCGAAAACAAGACCACGATCCTCACACGACGGAACCGATGAGGAATCTCCTCTTCTAGATCATTCACGACCAACTACCGTTGGTACACACTCTTTGATTCATCAAACGCATTCTCCGCGGATTATTATCTTACTTCTTACCACGATAGTTTTTATAATTGGGTTTGGAATATATTTGGTTTGGATACCATCGATGCGTATATATGAGGATATATTGTGTCATCGTTATTATGAAGAACTACAGGGACGAGGTGAGGTAGGGCTGAGTAGCACCATTGATGAAGCTAGGTGCAAGGGCGATAAGGTTCAAGAAGAATTGAACATTTTGACTGCGGTATTGGAAACACTGAAAGCGTTACCAGGTAGGGAGAATCTCCGTAAAAGAGAAACTAGAGACTGGTGTTGATGATATGTAGGAATGTTTATGGCTGTTCCATATGGACTTTTGGCCGATAAGTACGAATTTCTTCTACATCTAAAGTTACACAGTCAATTTTTCGCGATTGATTTGTTCTTCGATTTGTGATCTTATGATTCTAGAAGAATTCATCTGACATAGAAATAGAATTGGACGCAAACCAGTTTTTGCTTTGTCAATCCTTGGTCTCCTCCTCTCCCTCTTATTCGAGGTATTCATTATGAGCGAGTGGATGATGCTACCCATTCGTGCTGTGTGGTTTGCACCATTTTTACAATTCATTGGTGGCGGTGAAAAGACCGCTTCCGCAATATTTTATGCTATCATCTCAGATGTTACTACTCAAGATGAAAGGTATTGATTAGAATTAGTTCACATTCTTAGTTCTTATCACTGACAAATAACAGAGCAAATGCTTTCCTTTTCGCTGCATGTGCTTCACTCTCTGCAGAACTTATTGCACCAACTGTAGCAGCCGCAATTATGGTCTATTCTCCATGGCTCTCAATATGCTGCGGAGTGTTTGTTTTGACATCAGGATTATTATGTCTCATCACTTTTGTACCCGAAACACTCCATCTTCATGCCTCCCAAACACAAACTTCCACATTGGTCCCAGATGATTCATCTTCGGAATATATAAGCGATTCATCATCCGATTTCAACGAGCCCTTAAAGCCAAAACGGAAATCGACCATCACCCGCCGTCTATCTGATTTCTACACCACTAGCCGACCTCTGCTTACTCTACCTGTTCTTCTCCTCCTTCTACCATCTATGACCCGCGTCATAGGTCAACAATCAATCGACCTTTGCATACGCTACATATCTACCCGCTTTTCCATCCCCTTATCCCACGCTTCTCTCATCCTCTCTCTACGGGCCCTAATCAACATTCTCCTCCTCCTAATTGTCATCCCCTTCCTCTCCTCCCTCCTAATAACCAAATTCCACTTCTCATCAACCCACAAAGATCTCCTGCTCGCCCGTATCTCTTCCCTCTTCCTCATCCTCGGTGCCCTCACCATCGCCATCTCCCCAAGTCTTCACCTCACAATCATCGGTCTAATAATCTACACCCTAGGCACGGGTTTCGTCTCGCTAGTCCGTTCTTTAATCACGGGATTGGTAGATCAGAAACACGTGGCGAGAATATTCGCAATGATAGCAGTAGTGGAGACCAGTAGTGCACTTTTGGCAGGACCAGCGGTCGCAGGACTCTATGAATTGGGACTTGTTTGGAGGGGAGAGTGGACGGGTTGGTTGGGATTGCCGTTTGTGGGATTGGCGGTGGTTTGTGGGGTGGGGAGCGTGGGGGTTTGGGGGGTAAAGGGTCTGGGGAAGATGAGTTTGGAGAAGGAGAGGGTGGTGAAGGGGGCGGGAGTAGGAAATGAGGAGGAGAGGGTATAATTGGCTGGGTATGGCGTTGGTGTCAGTAACTGGTGATGATTTTCCTTCCAAATATGATGTATGATGAATGATATTATGCTTGGTATCGGGTATACGGTGATGTGGGATAAAGATGGCATAGATGGCGTTATTATGTTATAACATTGGTCATAGAGTAGTGATCTGACTTCCGCGGGTAGATAGTAGACTGGAGTCCAATACAAGATTCATAGACTAGAACATCAAAAAACGAAAAGGTAGTGGCAGAGGCGCCGATTGACAGCGATAACGTATCGTGTAAATCCACATTAGATGATAAATATCTATGAGCTTTTACCGTCAAACCTTCTTCGTCTGCACTTTCATTGTTACATGTGATCCCCTTTTTTGCAACCATGACTGTCATCTGAAAGTTACCGTAACTACCTAGTTTGCACTGAAGTATATACCAGCACAGCTACTTGAAAGTACTCGCAACAGGCCATCCTATAGTTCTCAATACCGACTATGGCGCGTCATGCGGACATTTTTGCTCAGAACGATATCAGATGATAATAATCAGATTTTTTGATATTATCTAATCTATACTCTTATCTAACAAATGTTCATATATATCATCTTATTTATTAATTATACATTATTTTAAAATTAATATAAATTTAAAGTCTAAATCTTAATTATTAAAAAAATAAAATAGAAAGAAAATAGATTAAAAAGTAAATAAATTAAAAAGAAAAAAGGAAAATTAGAAAGATTCTAATAATAATAATAATAATAATAATAATAATAATAATAATAATAATAATAATAATAATAATAATAATAATAATAATAATAATAATAATAATAATAATAATAATAATAATAATAATAATAATAATAATAATAATAATAATAATAATAATAATAATAATAATAATAATAATAATAATAAAACTTGAGATTATAATTAATAATTATTAAATTTCAAAATGATTTTTATTTAAATTCAAAATAAGATTGAAAAACAGATTTAATTAGAGATTTAATTAAAGATTTAATTAAAGAGTTAATTAATAGTTTATTTTTTAATAATTCTATTATTTATAAGAATTATAATATTATATATATATATAGAAAATTCGATTTATTTATTATCAATTTGAAGTGAGTTGTAATTCTAATTATTTAATTGATTATAAATCTTTTATAATATTTTTAATATTATAGTATTATAGTTTAGAATTTTCTAAATCTTTTTAATTAATTATAAAATATTTTAAATCAATTAATTTATATTAATGTAAATTAGAAATAATAATTATCATATTATTATTTTTTTTAAAAAAGAGATTTAAATAACTTATATTTTTTTAATTAAAAGATTTATCAAAGGATTTATAAAAAGATTAATCAAAAGATTTGAAAGAAAATAATAAAATTTATATTAAACAAGATGAAATAATAATATGAAATTTTATTAGATGAAAATTTTATTAGATAATATATATCAGATCGATTTTAAAATCAGATAATACTCTATTAGACGAAAGAAATCGTTCTGAGCAAAAATGTCCGCATGACGCGCCATAACCGACCTCAGCAGACCGAAGAATCTGGGAAGTGCCTACTGTAACAGACGTCAAGAATAGCTTGTAATATTTTTAGAGTTTACTATCTAATGAGTAGGACGGGAGACTTTAAATACCTACCTAGGTAAGATGTGAGAGATAGGAGGGGTGAGTAAGTGCGGGGAATGGTATGTCGGTAGGATTGTGGTGAATTACATGGTGGAGGTCATGCACTTGAAAAGAATTTATTTTGCTTGGTCATGGATTTTGGTTTGATACGTGGGGAAGTTGTGTGTATTCACTGTTTTTGGCATTCTCAAGAACCTTTGCTCTGAACCTCTTCTCCTGGTCTCGGGAATCAGCAGGGGGGAGGTATTTAAGGAAACACTTCAGGACTCAACTGGAAATTCTCCACGGTGTCCTGGAAGCTTCTATCACAATGTCTAGGAACTGTTTGTGTATTTTCGTGAAATTCGAAGGTTAATGATTACGAAGATTTGTTCTTAATTTGGGTTGGAAACATATCTTTCATGGAGGGAAGATTGCGGGTGAATAGATGACTTTGTTATTGTTGTTATTACTGCGCTTTGAACTTTGTTGTCGTTGAGACTATCCATCTTAGCTACCGTCTAATCTAATAAATTTCTTTTCATATGAGAGGTAGTAGTAGCTGAATTGGTAGAATTACCATGAAATGTCACCTGGAAATTTGAAAGCGGGAGAACACTGCACCTTAAAAACTGGGAATTTCGTGCCCCCACATAAAGCCTATGAAAACAACAAGACTTTTGATGCTGTGAATATGTTTGGTAGAGAGAGTGCTTATATAGATAGGAAGATCAACTTGAGAAATGGAAGTGTTTGATTACGTGATTTGAGTTGATTCAGAGCGGGGTCGACGTATATTCACTTGGTCTTGGATGTGAATAGAAGAGGAGTAGCACCGGTCGGCGAACTTTCTACTTTGCGCCTAGAGAATATTTCAAGGCATAGCTGTTTAGAATCGTCCCCTCGATGAAATTGTTCTTTGAGTTCGGGATAGATCTACTGCACTGTTATATAAGCCACAGATTTATAATGATAGGAGCGGCTGCGACGACTGGAAAGAATTGACGAAGGCGACTCATTTCTGCATCATTGTGACACCTTCAGAAAAGAGGAAATGGTTGAAGAGACTCACATCTACCTAATATTCTAGAGGACAGTGGACTCGGGATCTAGTGATATTAATCACAGGATGTGGATATGCGACAGTGAGAGCGGAAGAACGACAATGACGATAGTATTGTGTATCCTAGACCCTTGACTTGAAGATCACTAGCGCTAGATATCATACCTTTCAACGCTATTCCAAAACTCACAATGTAGTGACCAACACCATGAATAGGAGATCGATATTCAAACTGGAGTGAATACTTCCTCGCTCTGAATCTGAAATCTTTATTATGAGGTTTTGGGGTAGGAAATTTGCTATTGAACGATTGTGTAAGGAATCACGCTGAACCAAGCCAAGAAAAATGTGCTGGCTTGCGTGAATCAGGAAAGTTAATCAATAGTTTCTTGGAACGTTTTCCCAGGCGGAGTAGATGAGGGTGTAACTACTAACAGGAGGTATATAATGAGATATTCAATTTGACAATACAATCATCAGTGATCTATATGACAGTAGTAAAGAACTAGATAGCAAGAACAATTACACGAAGGAAGAGTGGTGGGAGAATCATTTTCTATATCCTTCAGCCGAAGAAATTAACCAGAATTTCGACCATGTTTTCATCATCTTCAGATTGTGCTAGTGCACCTCAATATGGCTTGGTTTAACTCTTGAAAGAATTGTGATTAAAGTTACAAGAGTTTCTATTGTTTATGTGTCGAAGCGTGCACTTTTTCCCCATAATAATGTATCCATTTACCATGTATTCATTTACCTCAAATGAAGTAATGTCAACTTTCAGATTTCTTAGATCTGGGGCGTAGGGTGTACATACCAAATATCAGCAGACTACCTACTACTTAAAAGCCATCCTTGACATGATCTGGATATCAATCTAGTTCAATCTTATCTCACCAGGGGATTTTGGGAGAAAATCATGCTCGGCTCACAGTACTAGATGATGATAATAGTGAGATAGTTGAATTAGTGAAAACAAGTTAGGAAAACTGGAAGCTACTAGAACCTCTGATAGTGGTCTGGTAGTTTCTTCAAAACAGAATCTCCAGCTGGCGATAATCAAGAAATTGATTGGAAAGAACGGTGATGGAAACAGAAGACAACATTAGCTTGAAATTTTGACTGCTATTTCTAACACCATCTCCATGTAGATTTCTTACGACAGCGTCAAAAATTGTAGAAAACCACCATCTCTGTACAACTCATCAGTTCTAGCTATGCCATTCTCTAGATTCTAGATTTTCAGAGATTCCCATCATCAGAAAAGCTCGTTTGTGTTACGAAACTAACCAAAATTCTCTTAGGTGTATGTGGAAATTTGGTGCGAAGGAAATGACTTTTTCTACTGCAATTCAGTTCTTGTTGTATTTTGGAGAAGGTAAACTCGAATTTCTAGTTCCAGCTTATTTGAACCCCGAGAAATCCCTCCATACTTATTGGAATCTGTAAATTAGAAAAACATTGTTTCAATTGCGCTGCGTTGCCGTACGGTCTGTGCCATGAGATTAGCTAGGTATGTGCAACAAGTAATACGGTGAATACTGGTAACTTTACCAAAGGAGAATGAACGACGAAGTTCTTGGATCTTCGATTGCAGGGTTTGTGTGTCAATTTTAATCTTTGGAGAGGAAGTGGTAAGACGGGTCTCAGCCTGTAGCTGGAGCGGCACAATAGGATTTGTTGGAGGCTGATCGAGAGAATCTTTGATCCTCCAAAACGATAGATTCTGGGTGTATATATACAGCCAAGCTTTCGTCTGGGGTATTGTTTTGAGGTTTGAGGCTGTGGGCAGCGAATACAGAAGCGAAGATCATTCACTCTCGTAAGAAAATGAGTGCATTGGGATGAGTCTGTGTTGCCAACGAGCGCAATAGAATATATGCTGTGTATCAGGCCTCTTGAGCAACCTTATGTATTCCATCGCATAGTTCGAATGTTGGAATCTTATTAGCTCTCACGCAAATGGCTTCACAAGTCCTCAATAAACTCATCAACCTAGCTTCTATGACGAGTTTCTGTTTAGAGATCATACATTTTTTGAGGTAGAAGTGGAGAATATGTATTGCCACAGCAATTTCCGAGCACGCAATTCAGAAGAGAGTTCAATGTTGCCTTTGCCAGATCCAACTATTTTCTCACTCCTTGAATCAACCTTGAAGATGCTTCTGCTTCGTCTGGAACTGGTATGGATTGTCTCTTGGATGATTCTGGGAATAGGCCTACCGACAAAATCTTTGAAGACAGCCTGAGGAAATTTGTTGGAAGCTAAACGCATTGTACAGAACCTACAGAGTCCGTAGCGGTATTAAAAGCTATGAGATAACAGCAATTTGATGTTGAGATTCGGGAATATGGATCTAGTCATGCCAGAGATATCGTGATAGATATGTTGTAAAGGCGCATTGAATCTTGTATGGAACATGTAGCATCAAAACTATGATTGGTGGTTGCGCAAGTAAATGCGTCGTATCTGAGAACTCATCAGCACATGTCATTTTAACCCAAGACTGAGATGGTGGACATACAGGTATCGAAATCCGTCCACGTAACTCCCACAGTGAAAATAGGATGGAGAAAGTCGTCGTATCATCTTGTCTTTGCGGTAATGGCGCATATTTCGGGTTATTCCAGGTAAGTGTTGGATTAAGTGTTGTTTGAACTTGCTGCGGGGTAGATGAAGTTTCTCGAATTGTCGACATGTGCGCAAATATTCTCTCCATCCAGTCCTGAAGGCTTTGTGACCGATTACAATTATCGAACACTTCTGTGTGTGTTCTTTTTGGCTTAAGTAGCCACTTTGGTGCTGATGTATCTAAGTGTAAACTGTCGTCGTTTTGATGGTAGTTCGTGCCTGCAGGTGTCTTGCGGAAGTGAAGCGGTCATCAGTTACACGATGGTACCCGTAATCTCGGATAGGCATCTTTATAAAAAACCATTTTGATTAGCTTGTGAAGAGAACGAGGGATGAATGGTATTTGGTGAGTATAAGAAGAGTTGGGGAATTGAAGTCTCGATGAAAAGCGGATAGATGCAAGAAGTGCCGAACGGCTTGAGAAGGGCGTTTGAGGAGAAAAAAATATCGAACTCACAGATCAATCCTAATGCCTTTCTTCTGCAAGTGAGACGGAATAGGAGTATACAGAAGTTGGAAATGCTGCTGCACGGTTGATGAAGTCTCAACCCGCCTTCTAGAAGTCACTCATTTTGAAGGGAAACCGTCTGCACAAACACAATCTCGTATTAGCTAAACCCTCCAGTAGTTGCGCTTTAGCCATAGCTTTGCTCACCAATGTTATGGGTTCAAATTACCCCTGCGCTCGACTCCTTTAGTGATGTCAAGGATAAGATTGTATAGACCGAATATGATTACTCGCCGTAATCTCGAGATTGGAATGGCTCCCCGTTCAGCATTTTCATGCAAGCTCTCAGAGTATGAACTGCCTGAGGGAGCTATTTGTATTGATAAGTTTCGCTTGGTCCAGGTAGGGCGGGACAGTGTTTGCTGCAGAGGGACAGTTCGAAGTCTAATGTTTCTGCACGAACGCAGAGCGGACTTTCTGTATTAACAGCATGAATTTAGTCATATAAGTAAACTGTTAGATATCATTACTTACTACTAAACAGCTAATGTCCAACATGATCACCAGTAAAATGCACACGTCCCTGCAAAAGCTTCCAAAATCGTAGAGAGGCCAGAATCACGCGTGAAATATCCCCCAACGTGCCGGAAGCCTTGCACACAGCCTCGCATACCACGCTAATCCTCTCATCTGATCTTTCTATCCAATAAGATATAAATAACTAAGTCCCGTGATTCCAATCACATTCGCTCGGTACCAATGTACCTTGCACAAAATTATTGATTTGGATTTTGACATTAAGAGAATTTGCAAATACGATTTACAATCGTACAGTTCCCATCAAACCCAACAATAACAACAACAACAACACTTGCAACACCTTCAACCAGTGTGCAATCGTACGTATTGATATCTTTTCTTCCGTTCCTCCTCTCAATCCATCGCTTTCACCGTATTTCCAGTTTCCTCAGTTTCCTGTCGTGTTCCCCACCAAACCTCAAGTTTTTCGAATCCCTCCATCAACCACGATGCGCGACATTTATTTCAACAAAGAAATTATACATTATATAAGGGTTTAGATGGTCTTTCATCTACTAGCAGTAGTTGTTTTCTAGTTGATAGTCTAGAGACCTCCTGAAATTAACGACGGCTTAACTTCGGGGAGCAAAGTGGTTCGAGCGCCTTTTTGCAATTGTTCTCTTACCACCAGTCCTAGTAGCTACTGTCGATTTGTCTCTTCATTGGACAGTCTGCTAAAGTTTAATACATCCTGAAGTATTCAAGACACTGATGATGGATATGTAACTTCTCTTCACGTTTCTTTTGGTTGGGTTTGTAGCTTCTTGGGGTTCTCAACAAATTTGCGAAGATTTAGACAGTCTGTTGTTCATTTGAAGACACCTCAGAATCATACTGTCTGCTAAGACCTATCGAGAAGAGTTTACTACAGTGTAGCATTATACAAATTCTTTGAGGTATCTTGCACAAATTGAATCTACTGTTGAGATGTTGCTGTTTGCCATCGAACAGGTATCTTTGGTTGCTCTTTCAAGGAATACAAAAGATTGACACATTGTCCTGGCCTTCACAAAGAATATCAGCACCTTCAGCTCATTTCTTTCAGATACAGTCTGCCATATTCTGGCATGCATGGAGTCTTTGGTGGTGTTATTCGCAGATGGCTACTGGATATCTCACCAAAGCTACAATCTGAAGCAGAATAGAGCCTGCTATCAGCTCTTATCCTCTTCGAAGAGTGTCACATACTTGAAGACCAGAAAACCACTTCAATGCACTGTTTTTAGATGGATTAAAACCACGTCAAGAGTTATGAAGCTGTTTGTCAGTTCCATACAAGACAATTTGCTACTTTCGAAGAATCTTTTCACCACCTTGAGTTGATTTCCTTGGTATCCTAGTCCATTTTCAAACCCATCTTTCAGACACTTCAGCAGATGGGCCAGATTACTCTATCTCGATGACTATTGATCACTGTCTCAAACCGTTTCTACCCCTAATAGTACACAACAATGATCATTCTTTTGTCTCTAGAATTCTCTGAAACCTGGGTCTGTGCGAAGAGTCTGGAGTCTTCGTGGCTTTTGATGATACATTCCCGTGTTACTTAAGGATGACTATGGCATATTACAATTGTTACATTAATTGTTCTAGACAGTTTGATTGTCCAAGACCGTCTAATTCTTCCATCCTCACCCAGATATCCAAGTCCCGTCGTTATCTTTTGTCTTCACATCCTTCAACCCAACTCTAATTAATTAAAGCACTACTAACTGTATGAATAGAAAATTATGTCTGAACTAGAGGAAATACGTCGTATCCTCAATTCTACCCCTCCGGGTGAAGAACCGTGCCTCTCGGAGCGTCAGTGGATGCTCCACTCGAGAATGGCTCACCTCCATGCCAGTAAGTTCGAATATACATATGGATACTCCATATGCTTATCTAATGAGTAATAGACATTTATAACTTTACAGCGCCCGCTACATATAGCCCCCCATCCGCTTATAATAAGTTTTGATTCATCCCTTAATAATTATATAACTAATATTCAATAGTGGCCTCAAGTGTGAGGATTCATAATAAGTCCACTAAATCACTTACTAATATCTTATCAAATAAGGGATATATTAATAACTAATATATATATAATATAATCTTATATTATAAAATCATATTATTATATAATTATATAATAATATCTCTTATCAAATTGATTTATAATAGAATAGAATGAAATAGAACCAGATAGAAGTATACAAGAAATCTTGCTAAATTGATTAATTGTATTTTCTTTTTATTATCTAAAATGATTCTATAAAATACAATTTAAATCGATTTTATTTATAAATATAAAATATATTGAAATTTTATTATAAACTATATAAACCTAGAATATTCTTTAAAAAAATTCTAAAAAAAGCAAGCAATTCATTTCAATTTAGCCTAGTTTTTCTAAATTGACTTTAATTCAATTTTTATTCTATATATTCAATTTATTTTTATAGCTTAAACTAACTAAATCTTTCATTATTTTTATAATAATATTATTCCTTTTTATTATAAAAACTAATCTTTAAGAGGTTATGAACCCGGCTAGTTTAAATTAGCTTAAAAAGGGAATTAGTTTGATTTAAGGCTGTATATCATATATATATTGTTATTGAGCTATCGAATATTGAATTTTCAAATCAATTTAATCGAATTTATATCGAAAACTATTGTATATAGACTCTGTGGTCTGTGTCCCTAAAACTAAACCTAATTGAGTGTATAAAATTAGATCCCTAAACAATATATTTATACTATATTGTTATTTATAGTGGGTAATATATCAATCTTTTTTATATCAAGGTGTTCTAGTTTATTTAGTTTTTATTTTATATCAATTAAGATAAAGATTTAATTTAAGAAATAACTAATCTATTCGATCCTCAAGATTAAAATCGATTTTAAATCGATTTATTCATTTAATTCATTCAAGATCGAAATTAACTATATATTTAAACTAGTATTTAACTAGTATAAGACTAATTAGTTTATAAAGGATTTAAAATGGCTTTTGGTATTAATTTTAAATCTAATTCTCTAAAAAGCAAATCTAATTATATTAAATAGATTAATTGAGCTAAGTTCTTTTTTGAAATAAATAGTTTTATACTATATATTAACGGTATAGAAGTTCCATCTAATAAAAGTCTATATATATTATTTATTTATTTATTTATTTATTTTAATTTACATCCAGGGGGCAAGCTGCAGGGGCTCGCTACAACCTCCCAGAGAGTACTAGGAATGGATTATGCTAATAGAAGTGCTGGTATAGTTACGCGTTCTGTTTTTTTATAACTGTAATACAAATTAGGAGAGAAATGGCTAGAAGTATTATATATACTCCTACCGCTTATCTTCCGTTTATAATATCAGTACTGTTTAACCTACTTTATATTAGGTAGCTTAGATTTGTGGTTGGTTAGAGGGTTCTATATTATCAGTTTTTGTTTAATGTAATTTATATATAATAATGGAGGGGGGGGAAAGTGGTTTCAAAAGGGGGTATAGCCTTGATTGGTAATATAAAAATGAGAAATTAGAGGATTTCCGGAAAAACTGAGTATAATTATTCGAAATAATTAATAATTGTTAAAAAGATTACAAAGTCTATTAGAATCTTCAAAAAAAAAAGAGATAATCGATTATACTCTTTATATTTTGTAAGATTAAACTAGATTTGTTCAATTAATAATCGAATTGGATATAAAAATATCAATAGAACACTAGATATTCAAACTCTTTACTATATCTGTAAAAGCATTTTGAGATAGTATTGTTATACTAAAAATATTGGTGGTAGGATATAAAATCCCTATATTCAATTCTGAGTATTATTAGTTATTAGAGGATAAAACGAAGAAAAGCAAGTTTTTTAGATTCCTTGATTTAATAGCTAAAATATCAATAACAATATCAGCCAGCAAAAATAACCTTATTTTACTTTCACCATTTTTATTTTGCTTTTTATTTGAGGATTCTGGTTATTAAATTTATCCTATTAATAATAAGAAGCAATAAATTATTGTTTTCAATATAACTACTACAAGCACCTAGATCGGCAAGCTAATCGGCCTTTTTGTTTCCAAGGATTCCAGTATATTCAAACAATTATCGGATTGCTACTTGCCTATTCCTTATAATCTCATAATAGTATAGAAATGTTTATTGAAATGAATTGGAGGTATTACTCCTGATATATTAAATAATTGAAGTACTATTGATATACATTGTAATCTGCTTAACCAGCTTCAGTTGAATAACACATTCCAAATCTTTTAAAGCACCCATTATCTCAATATCGAAAATATACGAGAGTGGATTAATCACTTTATAGCCGAATATTACTGAAAATTGTTTCTAATAGATTGTATAATTATAATTAATTATCTTTTGCCTTTAATAGTATTATTCAATATTATTCGAGAAGATTATAATATAGTTATCAGGCAGATAATCCTATTATTATATAAATTCAATTGTAGCTACTTTTTTCTTTATACTTTTTGTAAGATTGTTATAATTCTTTATAAAGAAATACAGCAAAAAGAATATTAATCTTAATACTTTTGGGATTAATTCAACTAATCTATAAAGGTTGATATTATTTATTTTATATTAAAATACTCGCATTAAACAAATCACCAATAAATAATTTTCATCCACCTTACAAAATCAAAGCACAAATCTTATTCATATTTGTTTGAGTGCTAACTCGTTGAGCAGTAGTTCAGAATTTCTCAGGATTATAATAGTCGAAGTCATACACCAAGCGAATAAAATTTCTCTTATTACTAAAACAATCGTTTAATCAACCTTAATAATATGATTATCCAGCTTTATACTTACCATTGTATCATGGGCAGCCCCCCCCACCCAGTTTGGCTTTATTCAGCCTATATATTATACCTTGAATTTATAAAGAATAATAAAAAGAATACAGATAATTACCACCTTACACAACACTATAACTAGCAGGCCATAACATATCTATACAAACCTTTTGATGTGTCTTGCAATTTTGTGGGCTTTTGCTTTTTATTCTACTACATATCTTTTAAAAGAAAACTTCCAATCAAATTAAACTTCCAATCAGTATAGAACTGATTAAACAGTTTTATCGCCCATTTCACTAATTAAGCGAATCATTATTTTATTATTTATTTCTAGGTGTGGGGTGTATACCTTTCTTTTTTGAAAGAGGTATATCATCTCTAGTTTTTCTGGTGTAAATATTATGCAGTTTTGTTTATCCTATTGGAAAATCTGATAAAGATTATGTTTAAGAAGATTAACATTCTTATGAATATTTTTGGATGCATGGTAGATGTAGATATTATCAGTATATCTGAAGCACAGTTTAATATCTTAATTTAAAAGCTTAATAAGATATAGAATATATAATATAAATAAAAGTGAGGAGTCCTATAAAATACCGCATTTGATACAGCTATATTCTGTAATTGCATTTTCCAGCCGAACTTTCACTAAATAATTACTCAAAAAAACTTAAACTAATTATAAAAAGAAGCAAAACTATCCTTGCTAATATATACATTCCAATAACCTATTCGATAGAAATACATCGAACACACCTTATATATTTAATATAACCATCGTAACTTTTTATTTACAGGCAAAGACCTTTTCGATATTATATATAAACGAAGTGACTAGATCCATTATTGCTTGCTTGGGGAGTGTTTTATTATACTGGGGACTAAATATATCTGCTATTATTACAGTTTATAAAATATATTAAGCAATTATATATTCTAGTTTTTTCGAAATGTATGAGAATAAAGCTATTAATCACCAAAATCATATTAATAATTTATCTTTTTTTCCGATTTTAGGAATTATTATTATTTTTACCCGTTTTTATTTATCTAGAAAATAATTAAGTTATAGATATTTATTGAAGATTCTAATAATTATTAATCTAATAGAATCTCAGTAAGCTTTTAGAAAGCGAACAATAATCTGGTTAGATCCTGGTGAGGTATTTGAAATTTTTATAATACTCTTTTTCATTTCTTTAAGGAATACTTTCATATTCTATAAAAATTTATTAGGTATATGGTTTAGCTGAAATGGGTTCATTATAAGATTATCACTACTATCAAAACATTCGAAAATCTTTTTTTATAGAATCTAGGCTTTTTTCATAATATCTTTGATTATCACACTATCAACAACTAAAGGCAACACTTTAAAATTAATAGCGAGCTTATACTAATCGATTATTTTATATAGGTCTCTATCATAACTAACCCCATCAATAATTCTATACTAATATTAACATTTCGCTTTTCTAATTGTGGTTATTAATCCCTATTGCCATTATTCTGCCTGATCGGTACCCTCAGTTTTAATTATTCTATATTTTTGATATACTATTTTGTATTTATTTATTTATTAAGAGGCAGAATATTTAAAAACACTTTTCTCCTTTCTTATTAAACAAATTACCAATTCAAATAAAGAATCCAATATTCCTATTAGTTTATTAATCTACCTGGTAGATATATTTACTGAACTTGGAAAATAGAAAACTCCATTCTTTATAATTCCTTGAAAGACTAAAAGGCCTTTCTCGCTGATTACGCGACCAAAGGGCTTGGCAGAAATGAATTATATTATAACTACTTTCTAGAATATCTTATAATATAAAGTAGATTCGCTATACCTATAAATGCTTTCCCAGTTTATTTATGATAAAGCTATTAGTATTAGGCTTTTATAGAATCTTTTAACTATATTAAACCATCTATTGTATAATTACCTTCGAAAGTTTCAGTTAGAATCAAAATCATTCCTTTATGTTTCTATTCCTATTTGTTCTTTAAGTTTATTTAATATTTTTATTATACCCTCTACCCTATAGTATCCGATTATAAATTGATATACACATTTATTCTCTTGAGCTATATAGATAATATTGCTATTATTATTATTATATACTACACCTCACAGCTAATAGCCATTTTACATTACTTTACCAAATCTCTCCTATATAACAAAGCCGATTATATCTCGTAGGCTTATTATTTCAAATCTCTAGTTAGGCAGTTTTTTTGTAATATTTCTAACCCACTAACTAAAGCTTTGTTTATAGAATTTATTTCTTTAATGTATAGTTTATAATCGAAAGTAAAATATTAGAAGCGTATTATATATATATATTATAGGATTGGCTTCTACCTGAGATCCTCTGTTACTATAATATCAATTAAATATTATCAAATATAGTTTATTAAAAGCGTTTTTCCTATATTGGAGCTCTTTTATTACTATATTATTTCTATATATTTGGAAATAAAATGCTAAAAATGTTTTTTTTTCTACTTTATATATATTCCTACCAGCCCTAATAAATATTATTCTAGTTTTTGTATATTTCCTATTACTTCCTTTATTATTTGTAAATATCCGATTTAGTATACCCACAGATTGTATATATTATTGGATTGTGAAAACTCTATACACTAATACTCTAGAAGTGTTTTGTCGATTTATGTTTGTTAAGTTAAGGATATCAGCCCTACTTCCAATACAGGTTTTAGTCAGATTTAGTTATATTATAAAAGCTTTATTATTTATTATTTTAAAAACTAATTTTGCTTTATAGATGTTTTACTATAATATACTCTAGCTTTGTTTTTTATATAGATTCGTAAAGGTATAATTCCATATTAATTCTATTTTTATTTTCTTTTTATTGTTAAATGATTTTTATTTCTATTTTACTAATAATTCTTTGTTTTGAGTATTTTCATAATTACTCTCTAATGATCAGCTATATGTACCTTTACTCCCAATACAGCCTCCGATTAGTATACAATCACTACCCAGCTTCAACTGATTCTACTTAACTCTCCGATTATATAATCAAAGATTTGTAGGATACACCACGTACAGGTAAGAGTTATCGTATTCCAAAGTCTATATATAGACGAATCAGAAAAGTCTATTTCATCTAAATTAGTTATAAAATACAATAAAAGGCTTTCAAAATATCAAAAAAAACAAAAAAAAAACACTAAAAGCTATTAAATCCATAATTAGTTTCGAATTAATCAAAAAATTCAAGGAAAATATGGCTAAAAGTTTATGGGATTTTATTAATAAGATGTTTGGAGACTTTTCTATTGAATTAATGGGAAGATATTTAAATAGGCTAATAAAATCTAATTATATTAACTCAGAAGGAATGGATGAATATATTAATTCGATCTAATTATTGTATAATTATTTAAAATCGATAAATTTCGATATTTCGGATATCTTTATAATATAGTTTCTTTTTAAAAACCTACCTAGCTCTTTCGATGGTTTTGCTTTTCGAAAATATAAAGAATTAGTTAAAAATACGGTTAGTATTGATTTAAATAAACTCTTTTCCAAGCTAATATCCAAAAAAACTAAAATACAATTTAATATTAACCTAAATACTAATAAAATAAGTTTTAATAAAGCTTCCTATTGTAAATATTGTTTTAAAAAGGGGTATTTAGAATCGAAGTGTTTTATAAAATACCCTAAATTAAAGATTAATAAAAGGAATAATAAAAAATAATTTAAATCGAATCCAAATAAAAATTCGAATAAAGATTCAAAAAAAAATTCAAATAAACCTATTTCTAACAAGCAATTAATAGCTTTAAATCATTATATAGGCTTAGCTAATCAATCTCTTGAATCTAAATATAAATTTATATTAAATTCAAGTACTACAAAGCATTATTCATTTAATAAGGAATGGTTTATAAATTATAAGCTATTAAACAATTATTCTATTACTATAGTTAATGGGGAAAAGCTTTGTATTAATAATATAGGAAATATTCCTATTCTAATTAATAATAAATCAGAGGTGTTGTTGCAGGGGGTATATTATATTCCCAATATAACCTCCAATCTTATCAATTCGAATAAAATAGTTTAAAAAGGGTGGTCTAATCACATTGTTCCCCCAGAAAACAAGATCGATATTATTTATAAAAAAACTAATATACAAACTTCAGTTTTCTGGCTAATTGATATATATTATCTTAATTTTAAGATAGATTCTAAATATCTTAAAAATATCAATATTCCTGAAAAGAAAAAAAAATCAATTTAAGAATCGGATTTATTATTAAATAAAGTCGATTTCAATTTAATCTATAAAAAATTAGATCATATAAATAAGGATTATATTATTAAATCCTTAAATATCCAATCAAATATAACTAAATTTGATTTAAATATATATGAATCATACAAATTTAACAAATTTTATCAGAAAATAAGTAAGGAACTTTCGGAAATCCCTAAATTAAGTTCTAAATTCGAAAAATTCAGTCTAGATATAACTGGATCTTTTAGAATTATAAGAATTAAAGGTAAAAAATACTTTTTAACATTTACTGATTAAACTACTAAAGCTATTTGGATATATTCTATTAAATTCAAATCCCAGGTTTATAATATTTTAATAAAATTCTATAATCTAATTAAAAATCAGTTTAATATTAATATTAAAATATTAAAATTAGATAATACTTTCAAATTCCTTTCGAATAAATGATTGGATTTTATTCGAAATTACAGAATTATATACAAATATATTAATCCGTATACTCACTCTCAAAATGGAATAGTTGAGATATTAAATAGATATATAATTGAAAGATTAATTTGTATAATCAAGAAAAAAGAGATTCTATTTTATTTATGGTTATATTTAATTAAAGTTATTGTTTATATCAAAAATAGAATATATAATAATTCTATTAATAATTTACTATTCGAATTAATATATAATAAGAAGCTCAATCTAAGCTATATTAGAATCTTAGGTTTTCTTATTTATATTATTAATAATAAAGAGATTCACAATAAAAAACTAAATTCTAAAACTTGGGAAGGTATATTAGTAGGTTTTGATTTGTTTAATAATTATTTGATCTATATTTCAATTAATAAAAGAGTGATTAGTTTAAAAAATATTAATATTCAAAAAAATCTTATATATTTTAATGAATATAAAAACCAGAATCTAAAGCTATTAAAAAAGAAAATCTCAAATTTCAATCTATTCAGAATAATATAAAGAATGAAGATATTATTAATATTAATAGGTATTAAGCTAATTCTAAAATAAACAAAAATAGTAAAAGTAATGAAATAATCAACTATATAAAGATTAATTCTGATAAGTCTATACCTAGTGAATTTACACTTAATAAATCTAATATACAACAATCTAAGCATATAAAAGATCTAATTCCTGATAATAAAGATTTTAATAAAGATGAAAAATATATAATTTTCTATTATAAATTTGCTTTTTTTAAATACTTCAATTTAATTAATAAGGGGGTAAATATCGAAATAGATTAATAAAATCTTTAATTAGCTTTCGATATTAAATTTAAAAATAATAAAAAGATTATTATTAATAAATCAGATTGTATATTAATTAAATCTAAGATCTATAAAAAAGCTATTAGCTTTTCGGAAAAGAAATATTGATTAAAAGTTATGGAATATAAAATAAACATTCTTGAATTTAATAAAATTTAGAATATTATTGATAATTTCAATAATAATAAAACCCTAAGGATTAGATAGGTATATAAAATAAAGGATTCAGGTAAATTTATTAAATTCAAAATTAGATTTATCGCTAAAGGATTCAAATAGTTATATAGATTAAACTATATTGATATATATATATTAATAATTAAATCAATGATATAAAAGCTTTTATTCATATTAACTTTCCAAAACGATTAATTAATTTATAAAATCGATATAGTGTTAGTGTTTGTATAAGGCAATATTGATATATTACTTTTATTAAGTTTACTGGAAGGATTTAGTAAACTAAAAAATAAAGCTTTAAAGCTAAATAAAGTTTTATATAACCTAAAATAATCAGTTAGGATATAGTATTATATTTTAAAAGATGTATTAAATAAATTAGACTTTATAAATCTAATCTTTAAGGAATATATTTTTATTAATAAAAATAAGAATATGATTTTAAGTATATATATTAATGATATTGCTATAATAGTCCTAAATCAAGAAATTATTAATAAATTTATTAATAATTTAAAGGAATACTTTGATTTAAAAAATCTAGGTTTTATAAAGAATTATCTAAGTATTCAAATTGAAAGGATTAGTAATATATTAAAGCTATATTAATTAGAATATATGAAAAAGGTGTTTGTTAGATTTAATATACTAAATTCTAATTCTGTTTTCATTTTAATAAATCTGAAAATAAAGTTAATTTATAATAAAAAGAAAGTTAAAGATAATGATATTAAATTATATCAAGAAATTATAGGCTCTTTATTATATTTAATTCTCAGAATTAGATTAGATATAATATTTTTTATATTTAGATTAGCTAGTTTCTTATTCAATTTTAATATAAAATATATTCAAGTTATTAAAAGAATATTAAGATATTTAAAAGGAACTATAAATAAGAATACAAATTATACTAAAATTAAAAATCCTTATATTCAAGGATTCTATGATACTGACTATAAAGGGAAAATTAATATATATAAATCTATTAGTGGATATATATTTATATTAGGGAATAGGTTTATTAGTTGGAAATCTAAACTATAGCTAGTAATAGCCTTTTCTATAGTCGAATCTGAATTCATTGTTATAAACCTAGCTATTAAAGAGACTGTTTATATTAAAAAGCTATTATTAAAGTTTAATCTATATAAGCAGAATAAATTTCCTTTATATATAGATAATCAGGCTATATTAGTGCTTGCTAAAAACCCTATATTCTATAAAAGAAACAAGCATATAATAATCAGATTCTATTATATTAAAGATATTATTAAATCAGAGAATTTAGATTTAATTTATATATCTATTAATAAACAAAAAGCTGATAGGTTTACTAAATTATTAATTTAAATCAAATTAATTGAATTTACGAATCAGATCAATTTGAATTAAGATATATAATAGGATTAATTTAGTATATCTATTAAGGAGGTGTGTGAGGATTCATAATAAATTTATTAAATTATTTATTAATATCTTATTAAATAAGGGATATATTGATAACTAATATATATATGATATGATCTTATATTATAAAATCATATTATTATATAGTTATATAATAGTATCTCTTATCAAATTGATTTATAATAGAATAGAATAAAATAAAACCAGATAGAAGTATACAGGAAATCTTGCTAAATTGATTAGTTGTACTTTCTTTTTATTATCTAAAATGATTCTATAAGATACGATTTAAATCGATCTTATTTATAAGTATGGAATATACTGGAATTTCATTATAAACTATATAAATCTAGAATATTCTTTAAAGAAACTCTAGAAAAAGCAAGCAATTCATCTCAACTCAGCCTAGCTCTTCTAAATTGACTTCAATTCAACTCTTATTCTATATATTCGATTTATCCTTACAGCTTAAACTGACTAGATCTTCCACTATCCTTATAATAATACTATTCCTTCTTATTATAAGAACTAACCTCCAAGATCAAGAAGATTTACCATATGGTACAGTAAGTTTAAATGTACATATGGATACTCTATGTGTTTATCTAATGAGTAATAGACGCTCTTTTCTTCAAAGCGCCCGCCACATATGGCTCCCCATTCGTTAATTATAAGTCTTGATTTGTTTCTTAATAACTATATAACTAATATTCAATAGCGGCTTGAGCTCGGAATTTCTCTGCCGCTGTCTCCGTTTCGTCTCTCCCTTCTTTTGGCATCTCCGTATCTATTCAAATAAATACCAGAGAATAAGTCCCTACGGGGCATGAGCGAAAATGCGTCTTTGCCACATCTGATCTATCTGTGATTTGCGATGAGGCCCAGTATATTTTGAATAGTCAGAATATGGCTTGCGTGATGCCGATGATGAATTATCCATACTCTTAGCCCTTTCACCCTTCTCGCCCGTTTTTTACTTGACCCTTCCTCTAAAGCCCTTGCCTCTATATAAGTCATACTCCAACGCCTAACAAGCAACTCTTTCTTGCATCCTCATATACATTCACCAAATTTTCACCTGCAATGTGAGCCACCAAGCATGTATTAGTTTCGTGTAAAAAAAAGCTTGTATCCCACGTAGAACAAGATAAATCTGTTCATTTACTTACGATTCCACTCATCACCGTTTTTTTCTTTGATGAAATCTTCCCACTTTTGTGTTAAATCCATGAGCTTGTGATGTACAGGTCATATCCATCTGTCCGAACTAAGTTATCATCAACACTCCCAGCCTAAAGCAATTTTCAGACTGAAGTATCTGCAAACATAGATGATAGAACCATTTAGAAACCAGACCCATTCAAGAACCCCACATCTCTGCAAAGCCCGTGATTATCGCATGTAAATTTCCATTAACTTCAACTCAACTAAGTATCGCCGCTTAGTTTGGTCATATAAGGTGCACTATTTACCCAATTTACCCTCACCAATTCTCCCACCCCGCTCCGTTACGCAGATCCCCTCCCTTCACCTCCATATCGTCTATAAGATTAATACCTATACTGCTATCCTTTTACTTTTCTTCTCGACTCTGGACCGTTTGTGAAAGATGCGAGAAACTATATACTATGTTCACTTCGAATTCTTCGAGGTTAGCGCCGCGCCAGAAAAAAGTTTGAAAAGAAGTCTCGCGAGACCAGTGAGACGAGACATTTCTTCTTTCTAGCCAGATATTTTCTCATTAAATGCGGTTTCTATTGCTATTCACGCATCCAGAATCATCAGCTCACATTTTACATCCGAAATCAACAACATTATTCAAACGTTCACTTATTTTCCTCAGACTCGGGCTCCATCCAGCACGAACTCAGTACACCGCAAAACGATAAAACGACCGACAAATTGGGTGCTATTACAAGATTGTCGTAACTGACAATCATTGTTGAATTCATCACTGATAAATCGAGCACGATATTTAGAAATCTTTTACAGCCCCCAAACCACCCTTCTTACAGTGATCTATCAACCTCACTCTCTAATATTACTTGGCGCAAAATTCCTCGCTTAACTTCAACTTCACCTCTCAACTTCTTAATAATTTACATATATATTCCTACTATATTCCCAATCACCATGTTTATAAACTAAGACTCAGACTCCACGATCGAATGCCTGGTAATTGGCTCAATACTTCTCGCACATGGTCCGCAAATCTGGTAGAAAGATTTCAGTTAATCGCGAGTACAGAGAATGGTAAAGGAAAAGGCAAAGAATATGAAGAAAGGAATCCTATTACCAAACTTGTAGTTTCGAGATATCGATGTAAACACACGTTACCGAAAGAAAAATGGAGGAAAGAATGAGTAAATACAGATGTAATCACTTGACGTCCCGTTCTGCACATCATTTATAGCTAGATAAACCACACGTTCGATTCATCCATAACGTCTTTTCTTTTCATCCTATTCTGATTCTCATTCATCTATCCATCAACCTCTCTTCCTCCCCTAAACACCTTCCGCTCGATGAAAATCAATAAAGCACATCTCAATCACAACATCATAAGCCCAACAGAGAGAATACATCACTTCCGTTCCACACCCATTCCACATCCCACATCCCTCGCCCGCAGAATCCCTACGATTTAATCTCCAACCATACCTAACCACATCCATTCTCCTTCCTCCCCCTTTCCCCCTATTACTTCAAACACCCAACCCTCCCGAAAACCAAACCCGCGTTCCAGAACACCAGCATCCAGATATCACCTCGAAACCATCAATTCCATGCTTCATCACAGATTTATATGAAGTATCCACATACGTACATACCCACATAACCAGTAGTATACACAATGAAACCAATCTTCTCTCCTTTGCTCATCTTCCTTGCAGATTCCAATGGTAGAAAAATACCAAAATACCTACCTATCTATCTATCTGCCAACATATCGAACAACATCTCAAGTTATTAAAAATAACCACATGCATAATACTATCTGTATGTATTATATACACCAAGACGAAATCATTCAGCATCGATTAAATTCTCCCCTCCTCTGCCTTCTCTTCTCATCTCAACTAGGGACAAAAGAAGAGAGCCTGGAATTATCCACCCCCCTCCCCCCCAAAAAAAACCTCGGACCTCAATTCTGAGCAGCGCGGGGGCAGCATTCAGATTCAAATTCAAATTTAAATACATCCTAATCAAATCGAATTCTCAGTCATAGATAATCATAGATAAGGAAATACAATTATAATCATAAATATATATCTTAATACAAATCGTGAAATCAAGTAAAATAAACACCTTTTCTCCTGCATACTCTAGACGAGTAGTAAGATCATATGAAAATTACTAATATACTATTTAGATATATGTAGATATCTATTTGGAGAGTATATTTGCTAGAAAATCATATTTGAGAATGATTTGATTATTAGATTTATATTTTTCAGAGGTTGTTCTTTTTCTTTTGTATTTAGAGTATTTAGATAGATGAATAAATAGATGAATAAATAGATGAATAAATAGATGAATAAATAGATGAATAAATAGATGAATAAATAGATGAATAAATAGATGAATAAATAGATGAATAAATAGATGAATAAATAGATGAATAAATAGATGAATAAATAGATGAATAAATAGATGAATAAATAGATGAATAAATAAATAGATAAATAGGAAAATAAAATAACATAAATTCAACTCAACTCCCCTCACCTCAACTCATCACAATAAATAAACAAACACAATACTACCATCTATACCAGTACTCTCTACAACCCTAAGAATCAAGATATAAAACACGACAATATCATACAAAAACCTCCATACAAACATTCTTATCTATATCCTCATCTAAAACAGCACATCTACAGAGTACATATCTGCATATTATCTACCCACAGAGACCTCAGCGGAGAAACGTCCGAAGAATCTCGCATCCATACTCATACGATATATCAAATCATAAAACAACCCCGAACCTCGGTATCCGCACCCCAGCTACATCTCCACATGCATCTCCGCATTTTGGCGCTCGGGGTAAGGTTAAATCAAGCTTGAGCTTGAGGATCTGGAGTGAGTAGTTGAGAGGGTGAGTGGGTGAGGGGTTTGGGAGATTTTGATTGTTTGGTTATTTACTTTATTACTACCTACCTACTCTTATATTACTTAATCACTCACGAAAAAATCGAGATCAAAATCCAAGTTGATGGATGGATCGATCGATTGATTGATTGATTGATTGAGCATAAATCGAATTTTCTATCCATCTACGATATCTACTAGTAGGGGTTTGCGATTACATCACCTACTTCATTTTTTGAGACACATACAAGTACTTTGAAGTTCAAACTTTTCTTATATATTTGATATTGATATCTGATATTGATATCTGCAGCATAGTTTCACCATGACGTCGATGCAGCATCCCGAGATCATTGTATTTCATTATCGATTTTCGCCGTTTGCTAAGAGGTATTTATATAGCTGTTTATTTATTTATTCATCTATCTATTTTTCATCTATCTATCTTTCATCTATCATCCCATCCCATCCCATCCCATTCAAAACCCCAATTCCTAACACCCCAAAAGAATAACATGGTACCTCACTCTCCGCGGAATCCCCTATTCAGAATGTCTCCAAGCCCCCACCATGCCACGACCCGACATCCAAGCTCTCGGAACCCAATATCGACGTATCCCTATCGTATCTATTGGTCGTGACATCTACCACGACACGCGATTAATCCTGCGCAAATTGGAGGAACTGTTTCCCGATTATCCGAAGATCGCAGCGGCGTCGACGGAGCAGAAGGGGATCGAGAAATTGTTGGAGATATGGACGGTAGAGGGATTGTTTTTGCGCGCGGCGCAGTTGTTACCGCTGGATTTACCGTTGTTGGGGGATAAGAAGTTTACGAGTGATCGGGAGGATTACACGGGGAAGAGTTGGGAGAGGGGGAGTTTGGAAAAAGCGAGACCGGAAGCGTTGGCGGCGTTTAAGGGGGCGTTTGAGCTTTTGGAGAGTGGCTTTTTGGGGGATGGGAGGGCCTGGATTTTGGGGAGCGAGGGGCCTATGTTGGCGGATATTGAAGGTATGGAGGGTGGTGATGAGGGAGAGATGAGATGAGATGTGAAAAATGATACTGACTCGTGATGCTAGCTGTTTGGCCCTTCCATTGGTTAACTACCTTACCTGGTGCCTTGCCCGCAGACTACATTTCCGCGCAACAATTCCCCCAAAGCTTTGCATGGATTGCGCGATTCGACCACGCCACTCGACTCGCTGCGAGGAAACTCCCCCGGCCCACGGTTCTCTCGGGAGCAGAAGTGCTTGAAAAAGTGAGCGCGTCTGCTTTCGTAGAAAATGATGAATGTGTTGATACGCAGGATCCGACGGGATTGCACAGGGGACAGGAAGTCGAGGTTTGGCCAATTGATACGGGGATGAATAACAGGGATAGGGGAATTTTGGTGGGACTTTCTACAAAGGAAATTGTGGTTGAGTCGCGGACGAGGGAGGGGGTGAAGGTGAAGATTCATACTCCCAGATATGGGTTTAGGATTCGGGGGGTGGGAGGGAAGGGGGCGAGACTTTGAGGGTTTCCTCTTTGCTTTTTGTTGTGGGATGGGAGTGTGAGACGAGGGGACGGGAAGTGGGAATGGGATTGCATAGTGAGCTGGCAGGGAGGTGTAAAAATATTTAGTTTGTATATATCATGATTTGTTGTGTATTAGTAAGAGAGTGAGAAT
Source organism: Botrytis squamosa (assembly GCA_014898485.2). Taxonomy (NCBI): domain Eukaryota; kingdom Fungi; phylum Ascomycota; class Leotiomycetes; order Helotiales; family Sclerotiniaceae; genus Botrytis; species Botrytis squamosa. The sequence continues at coordinate 944,535 of RCTC02000009.1, forward strand.
GTAGAAAGAAGTATACAAAATCAAGAGAATTATCTAATATATCAGTATATAATACTCAAGAGCCAAAATACTCAGAGTACAGCATAACCCCAATCTACTCTATTATTTGATGATTAGGTAATACTCTCCAAGCTAACTAACCGAAAAGGAAGGTCTAATTATCATTATCAATCTGAAATATCATACGTAGAAGAGAAGATCCAAATTCGTGATTTGCAGGATCAATGATACAAAATGCTTGATCGATAGATAGTTTCCCTTAGTATTCCGTAGCGATTGATTTTTTCTGGATTGATTGATTACGTGATTAGTTGGTCGGAGATAATTACCTTGTTGATGAGAAGCGGATGAGGGTGGAGTAAGTAAATGGAATGGTTGGTTTTAGATAGCGTACTGATATACTGAGAATGAAGCACGTGATGTAGAGATACGTAGGTGGGTGATGTTGATATTGATATTGATATTGAATGTTGATTTGATGTTTAATAGGTTACCGTAATGAGGAGGAATGAAATGAAATCACGAAGGAGAGGTAGGTACCTAGTAGGTACTTTGCCACATTGTTGTTACCGAGGAGTGTGAGTGAGTGTAAAGTGTAGAGGAGATTGGTGCGATTACCTAGCTATAGAGGATGAAGGATCGGACTGGACTTTTTTCTTATCTAGGGAGGTGGATAGATTGTTGGGCGATGATGGATAGGATTGTTTGCTTTGAATTGTTTAGGTAGGTAGGTAGGTAGGTAGGTAGGTATTTATCCTGTGTGTATTTCCATCAGTATTTTAAATACATACAAAATAGATTAAGAGGTTATCATAAATATGAGACTTCGTATAGATCATTCCAACATCGCACCATTTGGCATTTGACATTGACATTGACAATGATTAATATCAGTCTTCAGTCATTAGTCAGTGCACGTGTATTGAATCACTCGAATGTCTATGAAAGTAAAATGACATCTCCTGGAAATCCCTTGGCGAATTGACTCGAGATTTCCTTGAGAAGGTGTGAGCTGATTGGCTGATCCATGGAATATTGCATGCATTCTTTGTCTTTATCGCTCACCGTATCATTCCCCATTCATTACTTCATTAGTCATTCACACCATTTTCATCTTTCTCCTCAGTCTTCTCTCTTCTTTTCTTTCTCATCAAGGAGATGATGGGACATGAAAGAGGAATAGTGTCACTTGCACACATGAACAAAAGTGGAGCAACATCTGCAATAAAAAGATCTGATTGGTTGTGAATCTCCAGCACGCTAATGTGAAGGCACTCTCATCCCCAAATAAATCAAAGAGTTCACATCAAGCGTCATCATCATCTTTCGTCATCGTTTTTTCCTCTCTTTCCTGCAACTTTCTTACCACATCATCGTATCTGTATCGTACCGGTATCGTATTCCAAGTACACGACAAACACCAAGAGGAGAAGACGTCGAATAATTTAAGCCTCGACTCGAATAATTCCATTTCATAACTTTATTTTCCAGCAGAGCCTCATCAATTATTAATTAATCGCTTCATTCAAAGGAGAAAATATCAATTTATCGATTTAATTGCCATTTTCCTTTTGGTCTGTCTTTTTGATCAAGGAAGAGAGAGACCTCTCGTATCTCTGATTTTGAATTCGTGTTTGATTTCGAGTCTTCATCCGAATGCTTTGTTAAGAAAAAGGGACAAGAGAAGACAGAAGACAGAAGACAGAAGACAGAAGACAGAAGACAGAAGAGAGAAGAGAGAAAAGACAAGAAAGGGAAAACGGGTCACAATAGAAGAGGGAAGGACTTCCTTTTTGAACCACCTGCACCATAAACCCACCCACCCGTCGCAAATTTAAATTTCATTACTTTTTTTTTTTTCGCAATCCAAATCCATCCATTTCTTTCCCCCCAAGAAACGTTACGTCACCGCTACATCCCATCCATTCACCATTCATCACTCAACCATCGAAACCCTCGAACCTTTGAACATTGGGGAAATCGGAAGAAATCCAAAGTCAAAATTCCCAAGAGTATTAACAGATCTTGGAAAGTTTCTTTTCTTCCCGGCCCGTGTTTCGATATTCGAATATCCATCTCAACAAGATAAGGTATCAGAGAGGTATCTCCTACCACAAGATACACTGACATCATATTCATTCATTCATCTATCCATTCATCCTGTTGCTGTGATTCATCCATCAACGAATCCACACAATTCAATTCGACCGAGATAACCTCAAGTCAAGTCAAGTCGAGTCGAATCGCGAGAGAAAAAAACACAATACACACAGACATTGAGCAAAACAAATCGTCATCGCGCAATACGACGAAACAGAATACTTGCCAATACAATATACAATACAACACGCCCACACACACATACACACATACACACAACCTCAAACACGTCGCCACCAAAAACTATCCATATCATCGAGGATTCTTTTCCAATATCGAGAAATCAATCAATAAAGAACAACAACAACAACAACATCAACAACATCAACAATAACAACGCGACTAGTAAGAGTTGGGATTGGACTTTATCCTCTCTTAACAACCTTCACACCAAGGAATAAATCTACCCGCCACCAAGATACAGAACAACCCAATCCAACATCAAACACCACATAACCCATACTCCCACACTACTGCGAACGCCAATTTTACCCATTCACCCGATAGGCGGACGACTCATTCACTATTGACACCCTCAAGTCCTTTAAATAGTCCGCCCACCTTCGTCATTATATCGTCATCATCGTGTAAACTGCACAGCAACACGATACGAGTAACGATATTTGTTAGCCAACCTCTTTTGATAATTCTCCATCTCAACGGCATCAAGGTTAATCCATTACGTCGTCGTTCAACATCTTTTACTTTTTTCTTTTCCTTACTAGTCGTCCTCTTTTCTACATTTCATCATCATGCCGACCTTTTCCAAGATCGGCAGTAGTCCTGTAGAGGAGAAATTTTTACCACCAGGCAAGTATTCAATTCAATTCAACCATCCCTAGTCATCACGTCGAGTCTTTCTTTTGGCTTTATTCCATTCTATCATCATCGATCAATCCAATTAAATTCATCGGATGGGTTTGATACATTTGATACTTCTCATCCATCTCCTCCATCTGAAACAATGATATGCTATACATAGGTGTAACTGAGTAACTAACATCACTCTCTCACATAGCCGCCGATTCATCAGTACCAGATATCACGGTGAAGCCAGTTCAGTTGGATGTCGGTCGACAACTACCAAATATACCTGTACCCCCACAAAACAATATTGCCGACTACCTATCAAAGCGAGCGTTGGCAAATAATTCACACGAAGAGGAAGAAAATCCTTTTGACTCCCAATTTGGAGGTGGTCCGGTGAAATCAAATCTACCTGCCAAAACTCCTGGTGGTACCTTACTACCTTCCATTCAAGCTTTACAATCAGCATCTTCACCTGGTTTTGGCTTGAGTGGATTAAGGTCTGGCCCACTGAGTCCTAATATGCTCACTGGTCCTAAAGAACCTGCCGAAGATTACTTCTCCGGAGATCATAATTTGATTGGTGATGGTCCAAGAGGTTACACTCCCGTCACATCTGATTTGAGGGGTATGCATTCAAGGGTGTTACCAACTCCAAGCCCTGGTGGATATAGTTTTGGAGCGGGAGCTGTTCAAACACCTGGATTGGCTGAATTTCAACGAACGGCTATTCAAGCTGCGAGTCTTGCTGCCCAACAACAGAGAGATATGAATGTCACTTCACAACCTCAACAACACAACGAAGATAATCATAATGTCATGAGTAATTATCCTGACAATGATTCTTTGAATGCAGCCGCAAGTCTTCAATTGTTGACTCAAACTTCCGCCTCATCTCGCGACTCTTCACCACACCACAATCTCGCATTGGGTCAATCGAGGCAACCACCATTCTCTGCACAACAACATATCTTGAATCGCAATCACCAAATGTTGAATCAAAATATGCAACCTGTTCAAACTAATGGTCAAGTACCTGGTCGACCAAACAATCATTCTTTGACCAATGGTCATTCTGGAACGAGAAACAATTCCATTCACTCAAATTCAATGAGCCCTACAAGTAATGGTAATGGTCTCCCTTATGATAATGATATGAATGGTCAAGGTGGTCAAGGAAAGAAGAGAGCAGCCACCAAAAGGAAAGCAAGCACCAACAAAACTCCACCAAAGAACAACAAGAGGACCAAATCTCAAAAGGGTAATGATGATTCGAAACCAGAAGAATTCACCAATGAAGATCTAGATAACATGGATGACCAACTTGAGTTTGAAGAGGAAGAGAATAATAATAACAACAACAATGGTAAACCAAAGAAACCAGAAACTGAAGATGAAAAGCGAAAAAGTTTCCTTGAACGAAACAGGTAGATTTCTCCTTTCCTTGCACTGTTTTTTTCGCTAACGAATTTCCTAGGGTTGCTGCTCTTAAATGTAGACAGCGTAAGAAGCAATGGTTGAACAACTTGCAGAGTAAAGTCGATTCGTACACCAACGAAAATGAGACTCTTCATCAAAAAGTTCAACAAATGGCTCATGAAATTATGCAACTCAAAACCATGCTTTTCGCTCACAAGGATACTCCTATTGGTATTCAACAAGGAATCGCACAATATGTCGTTCCTCCTCTCTACGATGATATGCCACCAATGCATCAATCACAAAATCCATATGGTTTAGGTTCAATGCCTCCATCTCAAAATCCTAACATGTAATAGACTACGGTCCTTACATTTCCACTCGCAGTTATGGATTATCCAAAGGCGCATTGTATTCGCTTGGCCTTCCGATGTCACGAATATACAATTACCTCTAGGTTGTAAATTAAAACACTTCTTCTTTCGATTGTACTTCATAGATCGTTTGGATCTAAAACTCCATTTTGCTTTTCCTTTGGGTGAAAGTAAAGCATATCGGTATGATCTCCATCACCCTTTTCTTCCTTATACATATTCTACTCTTACCTCTAATATTCCATGGACTGGTTTCAAAATCCTGGGCCGAATTCTTTTTTCAAAAAATTCATGATTACAATGGAAATAAACTCATGCATGGTGGGGGCGTATATCCATGCAAAAGGCGCTATGAGGGGGTGGAGGGTTTGGATCTGGTCACCATATTTGATGGTTTGATGGTTTGACAAAAGTACACGCATACATGACGAAGAATGGGAAGATTCTGAGTTCATGGTTGGGGGCGTATCCGGAATTTGGGAAATGGGGGTGCTTTTGGAATGTCTTTTTGTTGGCTCCTCTTTCTCTTTTTTGATTGAAACTTTTTTTGGAAGGAGTCTATTTTTGTTTCACTTTCTTTTCTTGGCCTCCTGGAAATGAAATGAAATGAATGGGATGAAATGGGATAGGGTGGAAATGGCGTTTGGAGGAAAATGAAATTTGGGCAAATGGCGTTCGAGGAAGGAAGGGAGGTGATTTGATAGTAGTTGATCTTTTTTTCTTCTTCTTTTTCTTGGACCTACGGATACATAGGGGGAGAGGGAGAGAGGAAGAGAGGAAGAGAGAGAGATTACAGAAATTGAAATTATAATTAAATTTACATGATTCTGGATTTTGATTTTGGTTTTGTGAATTGTGAATTTGTGATTTTATGGGAAGTAGATGGATGATAGATTTTATTTGTGAAGTGTGAAGTGTGAAGTGTGGAGTGTGAATTTGTAAAGTGTAAAGCGTAAAGTGTGAAATGTGAAGTGTAAATTGTAGATGGATAGTGGATGATGGACAATGGATGATGATGGATAGATAGTTTTGGGGTCTTTGTGCTGTATATGGTTGGTATGTTGGTAGGTAGGTTGGGAGGAACTTATCGAGAGTTTTATGTTTTTCGTAGTATAGATGATATATAATATATGATATGTAGATATGTTTATAGGTTAATAGGTTGGAAGATACTTATTGATATTCTATTTTCTTTTCTTTTCTCCTATTTTCTTTTCTATTTTCTTCTAAAGAGAGAAGTTTTAGAGAGAGAAGTTTCAGAGGGAGAAGAAAGAGTACGGATGGGATGTTATAGGGAGGAATTGGGGAGGAATTGGGGAGTTGTGAGGTGGTGAGTTGATGAGTTGTGAGGTGATGAGTTGTGAGGGGATAAGGGGGTGAGGTGGTGAGGTAATGAATTGTGAGTTGTGAGGAGGTGAGGGGATAAGGGAGAGGGAGAGAGTTGTAATTTGTGATTTGTGACTTGGTGAGTTGATAAGATAGTAAGTTAGTGGTTGATGATTAAATAAATTGATGATTAAATAAGTTGATGAGGGGATGAGGGGATAAGTTGATAAGTTGATGAGGGGATGGGTTGTGCGGTGTGGGTTGTGGGTTGATGAGTTGTAAGGAGTTGGATTGTAAATTGTATATATAAAAAAGAAAGGGGGAGAGTTGTGAGTTGTGAGTTGTGGGTTGTGGGTTGTGTATAAGAATATGAGAGGGAGAGAGAGGGAGAGAGTTGTAATTTGTGAGGTGTGAGGAGGTTGGTAAGGTGGTAATTTGATAAGTTGGTAAGTTGATGGTTAGTGAGGAATTGGATTGTGAGTTAATGAGTTGTGAGTTGTGTATAAAAATATGAGAGGGAGAGAAAGGGAGAGAGTTATAGATTGATTATTAATAGTTTTTAGTAAATTAGTAAGTTGATAAATTGTATAGTAGTAGTAAATTCATAATCGATTCGATCTATATAGCTATGCTAAGACCATACGATGCGCCTGTATCTGTGTCTAATTGAATGAGGTAGATAGGAAAAAGATATAACCCCCCCCCGGGTCCCACTGGGTCGCCTATATTATTTACCTGTCCTGTTTAATAATAAATTATAAATATATAAAAGAAAAAGAGAGGAAAAAAGAGAGAAAAAGAGAGGGAAAAAAAAGGAAGGGTAGTTGTAAATCATAAGTTATAAATTTGTCACGGATCGGCACCCAATCGCAGTTGCGATCGCTCACGTGTGCATACACGTATATGTACAATCATGTATATATAGTTAATATATAGATACACTTAATGAGCACTTTATTTTCGATTTTGTAGTTATAGATTCTAAGGATAAATTGTACCCTGCTCTCACAATTCTTTTAAAACAAAGTGTCATATTATCTACAATTTCTATACAATCGCACAGCTATCTGATAGCTGTCCAAATAATATCTTATAATCATAATATCTTCTTGAATAAATCATACATCGATATTATTTATAAAAAGAAGATTTATTCCAATTAAAACTTAATAAAAATATTTTCTCTAAATATATCGAATTACAAGTACCACTATTATGTCCGATTTATTTATTATAAGAGAATTTTATTACTTTTCTTTTATAATCAGTCAAACTCCTTTAACCAATGATAATCAATTTTGATAAAATGATAAATATAATTCTTATAATTTTAATATAAATACTGGTAGATATAGAAAAAGCAAATAACCAAGAAATAACTTCTCAATTAAAGAATTAACTTTCGAAAATAGTATATCGATATATACTTATTTATTTCAGAAAAAACGATTACTAACTTTTATAAATTATAAAACCTTATAAAACGAAATGGTTAAGCTTAAAGAAGAAATATTACAATATAATTCTAATACTATTCATTTGTTTCAACCTCTTCAACTCTAATAGTAATATTATATAGATTCCTTAGAGGATTACAAAATCCAAATTTCTAATATTCTAATTATTTTTATTAAGAGGGTATCTCCTACTATTAAAAAAAAGAAAAATAAGAAAAAACCCTGTTTGTATAATTAATCTTTATAGCAATTTCTTTTAAATATTAATAATAAATCCCCTTTAATCCTAATTATTTTATTAAATAACTTATAAATTCAATAAATATTCCTTTTTTGCTTTTCTATTATTATAATAAAGTATTTATATATTCCAAAATCTATCAATCTTTTATTTAAACTCAAGAATAATATAAAATCAAAAGTAAGCTTTTAATAGTTATTAATTACAAAACAATTTAAACTTTATAAAAACTCGCTTATTTCAAAATTACAATAACAATTCTACATAGTAGAATAAATCAAAAAAGAAATATAAGAATATATATTCTTGCTGTATATATAAGTCTTTTGCTTGATAGGTTAGTAATTGATTAACTAGCTTGTAATTATTTATAAGAATCTGGCTGAGGTTAATTATATCTATACTGAATATAAACACTAGGTTATACTGAATAATATATAATACAAGAATTTTCTAATATAATATTGCAAATTTAGATTATTAACTATACAAATAGAAATTACTGATTCGATAATTCTCTTTCGCAATCTGAAAAAAAAATCTCCGATTTTCTTCAATAAATTATTGGTTTCTATATTTAATAATATTATACTATAAAAAATCTAACTAATAAACTTACTGAAATCAATAAACTCGAAATTATACTTCGAGAATGTAATTGTAATAAAATAATTAAAAAAATTCTTTTTAGAAAATCATTTAACAAAATCTTTTTATCAATTCTTTCTAAAACTATTTTTTGTTTGTTAGGAAACCCAAATCTATCTATTTAGATCTTATATTCCTTTTGCATTTTTACTAACTATATAAAAACTTTTAAGTTTAATAGTATCCTATTTTTAGGAAACAATTTCAATTGTAATATTATTATTCCCGCATCGAAAGCGAATTGTAGTTTTATTCTATATGTAGATAATGTAAATACTATAACCAAAATCCAAAAAATCAAAAAAATAAAGAGTTTTATAATATAAAAAAGAATATCGAGAAGGATATCAATCTAGATATATAAACAAAAACTATCGAATTCGCTTGTATTACCGAAAACTAGTATTTAAATCAAAACGTTTAGATAAAAATTCTCTTTTAAACATAATCTGGGATATAAGATTTTTTGATTTGATAAAACTTATAAAAAATAACTTTATAAATTTATTATATATACTTTCGAGGAATAAATATTTATATTATATTCAAATACTTATAGATTTTAGAGTAAATAATTATACTTTTATTAACAGAATATTTCTTTTATTATTATTTCTTATATTTAAACCCTACTTTATACCACTCGAATCACTAATTAAAATCAAAAGCTATAATAATATAAAAAGCAAAGCTATCATTCATTTAACCTTTTTTAATTTTACAATTGATACTCGACAATAATTCTATTTGTTATTTCTTATTATCAATTTAAGATTATATAATATAATCCTAAATCATAAATAATTAACAGAAACTCAAATCAAAATCGATTATTTTAAACAATATTTTGAATAGCCTTTCGAATATTCTTTTACTATTTCTTTATCAAAAAATATATTTTTAATTAAAAACAACTTACAACAATCTAAAATTGATTGCTTAAAGCAGAAAGATATTGATAATCGAAATGCCCGATTAAAAGAAATATACTACTATATTGATAACAAATAACAGGAAATAGTATTGATTATATCTATAATATTTATTATACCTCCTCAAAAGTTTAATATAATAATCCCTAGTGTAATCGAATCCCCAATTTCAACCAATCTGGGAAAAAAACCTACTCTCAATCAAGTCTATATTCAATCCATTTATAAATCTCTTTCACTACGCATTTCCGATATGTACAATATATATACGTTTAAGCCAACTCAATTCCAGTTTATCTGCAAAAGAAATAAGAACTATAAGATTTTTACAATTATCTATAAAAAAATTGATTATATTATTTCAAATTATAAATCTAATTAGAATAATAATTATCAAATCGCAACCACAGTTGTCTTTCTAAATAATTTTAAACTAAAAACTATTACTACTTTCAATTATATTATTGCAAACATTGAAACAGAACCTCCAATCCCCGAGATTTACTAGTAATATTACTAAGTGTTTTCCAAGCGCGAGTCTGATATTCTATTTCCCTTTCAATTATATAATTATAAAATCATTTTTAAAAGGGAAGGTGAAAAAGCTCTTAAATATAGCTTATTATATAAAATATTATTTAAATAATTTAAAATTGTTAAAAAATATATTATCAAAAATCTTACTAAAGGATTTATAAAATCCAGCTAAATACCATTTGCAATACTGATTTTTTTTATAAAAAAACCAAATGAAAGCTTAAAATTCTGTATAGATTTTAGATTACTAAATTCTTTAATATATAAAGATAGATATTCTTTACCTCTTATTAACGAAATACTTGTATGTCTCACTAATACAAAGGTATATACTAAATTAGATATTCAACAAGCATTCTACTATATACATATAGATCCTGCTTTTAAAGAATATATTACCTTTCATACTCAATACAATTTCTATAAATATAAAATTCTATTTTTTGAATTAATAAATAGTTTTATGATTTATTAATAATATATAAATAATATTTTATTCAATTATTTAAATAACTTTTATACTACCTACCTTAATAATATACTAATATATTCTGAAAACGAAAATAAATACAAAAAACATATCAAGCATATTCTCGAATAATTTGAATTTGTTGGATTACAAGTGGATCTCAAGAAGTGTAAATTCAACATCAAATGTACCAAATATTTAAATTTTATTATTTTTATTAATAAAGTATAAATCAATCCAGAAAAAATTGAAATAATTATTACTTAAATTTACCCCATTATTATAAAAGGTATCCAATTGTTTTTAAATTTTTATAATTTTTATTATTGATTTATTAAAGATTACAATATAATAACAAAATCTCTTTATAAATTTATAAAAGTAAATATTAAATTCTATTTCAATAAAATCTATCAAAATGTATTTGATATATTCAAAGATAGATTTATCTCCATTTTTTTTCTATAGTATTATAATTATACACTACCCTATATACTGGAAATCGATATATTTAATAATATAATCGCTAACATACTCTTTCAAAAGTACAATAATAAATAATTATTAGTTACCTACTTTTCGAAAACGATAATTGTTATCGAACTAAATTATAAAGTTTACAATAAAGAAATACTTATAATTATTAAATCCCTAAATTATTAAAAAACCGAATTTACCGGATTTCTATATTAGATTAAAATATATACCGATTATAAAGCTTTTAAATATTTTATATCTACTAAATAACTAAATATTCAATAAATATATTAAACAAAACTACTTATTAATTATAACTTTATTATTATATATTATATTAAAAAGAATAATCTATTTACAGATATGTTTACCCGCTATACCAACAAACTAGATCAGTAAAACAATACTAAAAAGAAGAATTGATTATAATAGCTTATAAAAAATAATCAAATAAATATTAAAATTATACATAAATCTTTTCAATAAAAATCAAATATTATTACAAACCTCAATATAAACATAATATTCCCGTTTTTCGATATAATCAATCACATCATTGAAACAAACAAATTCTATCCAAGTTTAAAAGCTTTACACAATCATACTATCAAATTGTATAAACATTTCACTTTTATAAAAGAATTATTATTTTACAATGATCACCTATATATTCCGGATATCGATAATTTGTAAATTTATTTGATTTGTAAAACCTACAATTTAATCTCTACTGCATATCCTAACATAAAAAAGATTTACTCTTTATTGGCTAAGTAATATTATTAAAAGAATATGATTTTTATAATCGACTAATATATATAGAACTATCACAAATGCAAGTACAGCTTTGTTTTTAGAGATTGTACCTTTGGTTTATTTCACTTGCTCCCTGTTTCTACAAGAGTATAGCAATATATTACCATGGATTATTACAATTTCAATAAAGATAAATACAATTATAATAACATATTCATTATTATTAATCAATTAATTAAATAAACTATTTCTATACCCTATTATAAATCAATCGATTCAAAAAATCAAGTCTATTTATATCTATATCATATATATAAATACTATAATACTCCAGAAATTATAATTTCTAATTATAATCCTCAATTTATATCAACTTTTTAATAAGAATTTAATAATATCTTAAAAATACAAATTAAACTGTTTACTATTTATTACTTATAAATTGATAGTTAGATTGAGATTTATAATTAATACCTTTAATAACACTTATAACCCTTTATAAACTATTATCAAAATAATTAATCTAAATTTTTATCAATGATAGACTATATTTAGCTTATACTTCCTTACAAATTATTAAATGGTTAATCCCCATACAAAACTCTATATAACCACCTACCCCACAACCCCTAGAATTAGAAATCCAATTTCATTGTATTTATCAATAATTTGAATATAACTGATATTAAAGAATATACTAAATATAATAAATTAGCACTTAATCAAACAAAAAAGAATATCTTGTATATACAAAAAAAAATATTTCAATCAACCAATTTACATCACCGCCCAATCGATTTCGATATAGGAGATTATATATAACTCAGTATGAGGGATTTTCCGATACAATAACCTTCAAAAAAACTGGATTACCCAACCCAGGGTAGATTCAAGATTATTGATTGGGCCGGAGATTCCTTTTGATTGAATCTACCACCCATTATGAAAGTCCATCTTGTATTTCCATCTAACAAACTCTGCAAAACGGTAGATAATCTATTTCCCGAATAAACTATCAAATTATCACTTTTAATAAATATTATTAATAATATTGAATAGAAAGTGGAACACATTCTAATTATTAAAAAAATATATCAATAACTCAAATACAAAATATTATAATTAAACACTAATAACAATCTTATCTAATACCCCACCTCCAACCTCAAAACTATCTTGTATTTCCTTTGCGATTTTTATCTACAAAATCCTTTTCTACCAAGACCTTCTATACACCTACCCAAATAAATTTGTTTTTACAAAAATAAAAAAAATGATTATGATTTTATAGATAATAATCAATATATAAATAAAAAAGATTAAAAGAATTTTTTTTATATATCAAAATAATAAAGAAATTATAATCTTACAAACAATAAAAAAGTAATTAAATAAAAACTGAATTACTAAAACAATACAATAAAGAAAGTTTTTTCCCTACCCCAGCAACTTTAAAACAAACCAGAAAGAAAACCCCTACAGGCACCAACGGTTACAATCAGATAAAGTATAAAAACAAAGATTGGATAGTTTAAACCAGAATACCAGCCGAATCTCCAATTAATAACAACAATAAGAAAATATAGAACAACCACAAGTCGAAAAACGAAACAACTCTTAACCATAATATACACAATAACAAAATCAAGTTTATACTCAATTGTTTATAATTACTTATAAATTACCAAAAGCTTTACTTCTATCTATATCATAACAAGTTAATATTACTACTCCAATTTGTTTTCTTATACCATAGTTTCAATCATATAACACTCTATATTCTCCCGAGCAAGAATAATAAGAAATATTTCTTTCAAAATACAATTCCTCAACTCCTCCTGTAAATCAAGTTATCAAAAAAGAATTAATTTTATTAAAAACCAGTAAAATTGTAACTTACCTCTACTATACTATTATATTCAATAATAACTACTTAATACTAAAAAAACATCTCACAAGTTTTCTCAAAGAACAAGTACTTACATTTATACTTGCCGGTGAAATAAAACAAACAGCAAGCTTAACCAGATGATTGACTAAAAACTCGATAATATATACCATTCCTTTTATTAGAAATATAGTTATATATATAACTTATATAAATCTAATTATTCTTTTAAATATATTATTTTTATTATAACACCATTTTTTTTAATAATCTTTTATTTGAAGATTTTAGTTTATTAATATTAATAAAGTTAATACTTTTGTAATAGAATATATTAAATTTATAATTAGATTGATTTTGATATAAGGCCTTTATAATCTCCTTTTCAATGATCTTTTGCTTATCATTTTCGATATTACCAAAATAGTACATCATTATAGCTAATTTGTTAGCAAATTTCTTTTTATAATTATTAACTTGATTGATTAAGGGATTGTATTCTTCCTCCGAATTTTGCTTAGGAATACAATGGAATGGATATATCTAATAAGCAAATTGAAGGTTAATTTTATTCTTGAAATTATTATTTTTAACAACTATAATCATACTTGTTAAACAAACTAATTATATATCAAAAATAAATAAATAAAAAACTTTACTCACATTCCTTATTAAAATTATAATCATTCCCACAACAAAGCTTTTTCTCTTTAAACTCCTCTTTTTCAGTAAACCATTTATTTTATGCAATAGAAAAAGTAACCGTTTTTTTTTCTATAAGCTAAATAGAAAAACAAATCAGTAAAGTAAATATAAAAAAAATTATAAACAATTTACTATTGTATACGCATTCTCCCACTGTTGAATTTACACCAGTAATAGCTTGCCTTTACTGTTGCATTTTCTTCTTAGAATTGAAGATATATTAATAAAAGATATAAAAAAATTAATTAATTAAAAAAAGATTTAAAAAAAAAAAGGAATTCGATTAATCTATATACTTTAAAAGATTCAATTAGTTGCTAGGCTACAGAACGGTTTCTTCTGTTTCATATACACCTTCCCATTACAAAAAAGAAAAACCTATGCACACACCTATTTATCATACCATTTTAATCAAACGAATAACAATACCACCTCACGATTATTAATTTAATAACTAAAACAAATAATTATGAAGCTTGAGGGTAAGCTTTTTTGAAGGAGGGGATAGTGTTACAGATTGGTATTCAATTGCAGTTGTAATTGCTTATATATGTATACACACACGTATACAATCACATATACATAGTTGATATATAAGTACACTCAACAAGCACTTTGCTCCCGATTCTATAGTTGTAGATTTTAAGGATAAATTATACCCTGCTCTCGCAGTTCTTTTAAGGCAAAGTGTCACAAAATTAGGAATTTTAAGAAGATATATTATAATTAATAAGAGTTAGAATTAAAGAGTTAATAAATTATAAAGAATTAGATTATAAAAAGTTGAATTGTTAATTGTAAATTGATGAGTTGTTTATATATATAATAAAAAGAGAGGGAGAGTTGTAAATTGTAGGGAGGTAGGTAATTTGGTAAGTTGGTGATTGGGGATTGGGGATTAGGGATTGATGGTTTGTGAGTTGTGAATTGGTGAGGAGGAGTTATATTGTAAGTTTATAATTGATGATTTGTGATTAGGTATTTAAGCGAGACAGGGGGGAGGGGAGAGAGGAGAGAGAAGAGAATGAGTTTTTGAATTTAGTAGGAGGATTAGGAATAGTAGTAGTAGTGATGTTAGTAATGATAATGATATTGAGAGAGATGAGAAAAATAAAAGAGATAAGAGATAGAGATAGGAGAGCTGGGGAGAGAAGAATTGGTTTAAATTTTAATAAAGAGTTTGATGATTAATATAGGTTTTTTGATAGGATGTGGTAGGATTTAGGATAAAATAGGATGGGAAAGATTGTATAGAGTTAAAGAGAGAAATGAAGAAAGTGAGAAATGAGGGTGAAAAGAAAGAAAGGGACGAAGGGGGAGATAAAAGGATAGTAGATAATAAGAATTATAGATAATAAGGGGTGAAGATAGCAGAGTGAATACTACAGCCCCCTCTAATATGGTTTTTAGCTTTCTAGCATTTTAAATAGCTTCAATCTTTTATAGGAAATATAATAAAGTTTTTCATTCCCTTCAATATATATTTAGCCTTTTTTCTAATAATCTATACAAGGATAAAATGGATATGGTTTTCAATTTCCTTTTGATTCTTTTCAAGTTATAAGATATAAAAGATATTCTTTAAATATTACAAATTACTTTATTCTTTTTAATATAATATATTATAATTTTTTATAATATCTTTATTAATAATTTGTAGATTATAATACCTTTCGAAATCCCTCTTTCTTTCGATTTCTTTATTCTCAATTTCCGAATAATATCACTTTTCGAAATCTCTCGAACCTCTTTCGAAATCACCTTTTTGAAGATCTTATTCGAATCACCTTATTCGAACCCTTTTCGAATCCTCCTTCCTCCTTTCAACAATATGATATTCGATCTTTCAATTATACTACAAATCAACCTATAATTACTCTCTACGATACCTTTAAGTTTACATTTTTGAGAACATTATCAGAGCTATTAATAGATTTTAGAGTATTGTATAATAACTCAATGTCAGCTAGGGATCTTATTATATAGTATAGAATATTCAGATTATTTTAATATTTCTTTTTGAATTCGAATAAATTATCTTTTTCTATATTTACTTTTTAAATTCTTTGATTATATGTTATATATAGTTCAGTTTCGATAGGGAATATTGTATACAATACAATAATATAATAGGAAAGATAATTCAAGCCTTATATGCTAAAAGATTGGAGAGTGGATAGTGTATTATAGTTCTTAGCTTGAAAGCTAGTTTCATTTTCGAAACAATTGGCCTTAAATTTTAAAGGATAACTTGATTTTCTATACAGTTCTATACAGGAGTGTATAGTTTTTTTTGGGATGGACTAGATAACAGAATGAATACTACAGCCCCCTTTAGTATGGTTTTTAGCTTTCTAGTACCTTAAATAGCTTCAATCTTTTATAGGAAATACAATCAAGCTTTTCACCCCCTTTAATACGTATTTAGCCTCTTTTCTGGTGATAAAAGAGTTGAATGAAAAATTATATGAATTGAATGAATTGAGAATTAGTAGGGAGATTGATTGGATTGGATTGAATTGAATAGGAAAGGAAAGAAAAAAAAAGAAAAAAAAAGTTGAGATGAAAAGAATTGAATGATTGGAAGATTAATAGAATGAAGGAGAGAGGAATTGGAATTAGAACTATAGTTATTAGTTTATAATTGAGTAGAAAGGAGATGGAAAGGAAAGGGAAAGGGAGAAGGTGAAAAATAGAGATGTTGAGATGTTGAGATAGAGGGAAGGAGAGTTGTAGAAGTGTAAGAGGAATAGTGATGATAAGAATGATGATTTAGTATTAATGATAATGATTATCGTATTACAAATATAATATAATAAATCATGAATAAATAATTAGTTTGTTATAAGATACTATATGAACAAGGGTATTCACTTAAAAGGAGTAACTTTAATTCAATGACTACTATATCAAGGGGATTAAGCGAAAGAGACTAGTTCTTTCAATAGTATCTATATAAAGCCTACTACTTTTCTATATAACTAGCTCTTTAGACAGAATACAATATAGATATTTAGGACCTATAAATACGTAGGTGCTATGTCTTCCGTATCCTTCTCAAACCAGTAGTATTAGCGAGTAGGAGAAGAGAATAGTATATGAATATAGGAGAGTAACTTTAATTTAATAACTACTATATAGAATCTAAGCGAATGAGAAAGAGACTAGCTCTTTTTTTAATATTTATATAAGACCTAATATTTTCTACATATAGCTAGCTCTTTAGATAGAAGATGATATAGATATTTAGAATCTATAAATATATAAGTACTATATCTTTTATATGATTCTCAAATTAATACTTTCTAAACTATAAAAGTTCTATATTTTATAACTATATATAGACTAGTATTAATTTGAAATAGATCTATAGAATGGATAATTTATATCTTCTCAAGTCCTATACTAAATCGTAATATTCTGAGATTTCATTATATAAATTTCTTAGTAATAATACTTTAAGCGACGAGAATGATTACTAATATTTAAGGAGTCGCTTATAGAAATGATTAACGAGCTTTTAGAAGAACTTTTGAAAGCTTTTAGATGTCTTTGATTAATGTAATCGCTTTATCAAGGTACGGGTAAAGACTTATATTGTATTATAAGGGTGGAAGAGCTATGGAAGGGTAAGGCCCTTTTATAGGAAGTAGGGTATGCTAATAATGTATATCTGAGGTATGAAGGTAATGTAGTTAATATTATAACAGTATTCCTTTCTTAGAGCTTACTTATTCCAAGTAAGCTAAAATACAATCCAGTTAACTTTACTAACTTTCGGTAAAGTTATAAACTAATCTATAAGGTTAGTTTATTATTATATTTAAATTAAATAAATAATTAATTTAATTAAATAAGAATCTAGTTTCTTCTAAAAAGAATTTAAAATCTTTTAGAATAATATTAGAAAACTCTAATTTCTATTATAAAATTGAAATAAACTTTATTAAGGCCTATAATCAATAAATAACCCTTCTTTGGTTTACTCTATTCTTATTTTGGAATTATATTTGGTATAGAATTATTTGAAATAATAGATTTTTTGAATCCTATTTATACAAAAGAATCTAATTTATTTAGATTTGCTAAATAAAATATAATAATTGTTTTTTTTTGGTTTTTAAGATTCTCAATTAATTATTATAATAATAAATAATATTTCTATTTAATTTAATAATGAAATTTGTTTTTATTATAACAATCAAATAATTTATTGAATTCCTATTATTTAATTTCTTTATTTATATTATTATCTTTTTTTAAAATTCGATTTTGATTATAATAAAACTTTATTTTATTAATTATAGTTTAATTAATTAATCTAATTGAATTATAGAATGATTTGAATAATAAATTATAAAATATTAAAAAGATTTTAAAAATAGCAGATAGTTGAAATAGACAAATATATTTATAAACTTTTAGAATTTTATAGAATTTGATTTATTTATTATTACTCTTCTTTATAAATTAATTAATCTTTATATTCTTAATACTAATCCATACTATATTTTCTTTTTTATATAAAAAAATATTAATATATATTTCGTTTATATAATCTTTATATTTCTGAATAGTTTAAATAGTCAAAGCTTTTAGCTTTATCAAAATAATATTGAATCAATTTATAATCTTATTGGCTTTTAGGAATTTATATTTCTATTAATATAAAAAATTCAATAGAATAAATAAAAAGGATTCGATTTTGAATTATAAATAGAAATTATAATTAATAAAAAATAGAAATATATTAATAATTTTTGAAATAATATTATTAAATATAAACTCTATTAATAATAATTAGTTATATTAATTATTTTAATAAAAGTTTATAAAAGCTTGTAAGTATTATTTTATTATAATATTAAATCTTTTTATTTAATTATTTAATTCAAAATAGAATAAGAAAAATTGTTTTAAAATAATTAATAAATATTTGGAGAAATATATTCAAAATATTAATACAAATTATAAGCTTTTATTAGATATAATATTGTTGAATATATTATGTAAATAATATATTTTCTCAATAAAGTAATTAGTAAATTTTTTTATAAACAATTCGATTATTAATATAAAATAATATATTTTTATTAAATAATAAATAATAGTAATTATATAATTATATTTGTAATTGTAATATTTATAGATAAATAATAATATAATATAATTAATAAAGATATTAGATTAAAATTGAAATAGAATTAATAAAGATTTAAGGAATCTAAGAGCTATAAGACGAAAAGATTTTATACAAAAATATAGTTGATAGGTTTGTATATAAATTTCAATCTTTCTTGTTATATTAGGTTATTAATATATATAGAAAACAAGATTAATAGTTTTAATATAATCTGGATATCCGGTAAACTTAATTAAATATATTCGATAGATGATTTGTATATAAAGCTTGATAGATAAAGGAATAAATAATTAATTCTAATAGAATATCTATTTATTAATTAGTTTATAATTTTGAAAAGTTATTTGGAGATCTTTTTTGATTATTAATAACTAATAATAAGTAATAGAATTCTAAAATATTTTATATATACTAATAATTAATATAAATAAATTGTATACTTTATTAATAAAATTATTAATTAATTTATTGATATTAGAAATAATAATATTCATAGGGGCTATAATAAGGTATCACGCTAAAAGTGATATCACCGATAGCATTAAGCTAATTAGATTTATATAGGCTTATTCTCTCATAATACACCCCCAAGATTGCTGACTAGCTGATTATAGGTAGTAATCTTTATACTAGTCTTAATTGAGTCATATATACACAAATCTCTTCCTATATCTTTGTACTGCCAAATCTAGATTTTCTGATTGGATTCATCTAAATCTAGATTCTCTATAAATTCATCTAATAAACTGAGCTGTATAAATATAGTGGGGCAATAGAACAGGGTCCTCATATTAACTCTAATAGGCTAAAATCAGATGATTAATGTAGGTTTATTGAAATACTCTCTTATAAATGAACCTACACCAAAGAATACAGTCAAGTGAAGAATTATATTATTACACTATAAACGCATACCGGGCTTATAACTATCACACTAAAAGTAATATTACCAATAGCATTAAGCTAATTGGGTTTATATAGGCTTATTCTCTCGTGACATAAGGTCTATAATATTATTTACTTGTTTAATAAGATTCTTATATATAATTTATCACGAAGGTAATAGCTATATCTAATAATCATTTTGATCTGGGAATAGGTATGTAGAGTGATAATAAATTAGATTGATTTGAGGTATAATTCTAATAATTATATTTGTTTTATATATTCTAATTAGGCAAGGTATTTGTTTAATTAGGTATATAGGGTATATAAATAAAATGAATAAAATAGTGTTAATAATTATAAAAGTGAATATTCTAAAGAAGTATTGGGATTAGTGTTTGTAAGGTTATATTATACAATGAATTCTGTGATATATCCCCTAAATCGTTAGGTGTTTTGATGGTTATATTGAGTGATTTATATAGTAAACAAAGGAAAAATTTTTAAGTAGTGAGTAGTGTAAGAATCGGTAAACAATTTATTTGAATAATTGTTGTAAATTTGTTTGTTGAGTAGGCTTATTTATCAAACAAAGAAGTGTGAGGTGTATAAATATGCAAAGTTTTCTATAAAAGAAAAGAGTGAGTTGTATTGTTAATTTGGGCAATCTGTGAGAAAGTGATAATATTGAAGTAAAGGAATTAACTCTTCAGATTAATATATATCAGGAGTTTTGAATTATATTAATCGTTATTAGCTGGGCGTTTGTATTAATTGATTTGATCGATTTGTGTATGTGATGTTTTTGTAGTAGTGATGGAATTGAGTGGAAATCAATGGATTTTTTGAGGGAATATAATAAATCGAAATGATTATAAGAAGGAAACAGTTCCTTTTTTTTAATTTTTATATTCAATAGTTCGATATATTTGTTAAATATATCTTTTTTTATTAGAGAGTTTTCTAATTCTATTAATATTTCCGATCGATATATTATTATCTTTTTATATAATATATTGAAAGGTAATATTCGATTTGATAAATCTAATATTCAATATATTCCTAATAAATTGTTGTTTTTAACTAAGTTGTTGTTTTTAGTTGAGGTTTTATTGTTTTTTAATAAAAAGTCTTTACAAATAAAGCCTTTTTTTGATAAATTTCAACAAAATCCTAATAATAATTTTTTAAAGAAAGTTGAGGCTATTTGTGATCGCCGGGCTGAAGCAAACAAATATTGTATAATAATTATTTCCGCAAATTGCAATAATCACTTTATTGATAATAAGAATAAATATCATCTTCCTAATCTTTTTTTTAATAATAAAAGTTCTTTATTAGAAATATCTTTTTTTTTGAATAAATTCATTTTTATATTTAAATCAAGCAAGCCTTGGGTTTCTATTTGTAAAGTTTATAATAAATATAAGTGGAAAGATTCTAAATATAATTTTAGGAATAAGGGTATACAAAACTCTATTCTCTATATAGAGTATATTTGTTTTCTTTTTTTTGATTATTATAAAGAGTATGACAAGTATTTTAAATAAAGAAATATTTCTTTTCTTTAATATTGGAAATGTATTATATATATTTGTATATCTTTTCTAATATATTTGAAATTTTTAGCTATCCGATTATTAGAATTTTGTAATTCTGAGTTTATTATACTTTTTGGAAAGGTATATTCTGATTTTTTTATTTTATTATAATCTATTAATATACTCTTTAAAAGATTATTTCAAATTAGAAATCGGCTTGTATTATAATAATAGTTATATTAACAATAGCTAAAAAGGATAGTGAGTTTATTAATCTTGACTTTTTCTTATTATTAATACAAATTGTATTTCTTTTTTCTATTCAATTATTGTAATTATTCATTTATTCACTCCTTTTATCAAGATTATTATTTTCCTTTCTGATTAAGAAATGGAGATTCTTTTCTATCTTCAAATTTTTTATAATTAAATATATAAAAGTCGAAGTATATATTTCTATAGCAAATTTAAAGATTTGATTACAGTCTATTTATTCTATTTTGAAAAGTAAAGATAAGATAATATTTGATATTAATAATAATAATAATCTTAATAATAAATATAATATTATTAGCAAAAATAATATAGTTAATTTTAATAATAAATTAATTAATAAAAAAAAACAGTTTGATTTAATATAACTTGATATTAAATATACTAAAAGGAAGTATAAGCTGGAGAGAAAAACTTCTATTTAATTCTATTAATCCTAATGTTCATGTTTTGTAAGTTTAAAAGAAATATAAAGTAATTAAACTTTTGTTATAATAAGTTTTTAGTTAATCTATTTATTGTTATCTTTATTATAAGTAAATATATAAAATAAAAACTTCTTTTTGAATATTTTTGATATAGCTATATATTTTATATATTGATGTATTTCAGTTTAATAATAATTCTTTTATTTTTTTTATTATTAATCTAATTGTTTACTGATTGTTATAAAAGATTGTAACTAATTGCTTGACTATAAGATTGATTTCTTTAAGGAATTGTAATATAACTAGTATTTCTTTTAATATATATTTAATACTAAGTAATTCGGCTTTGGTAGTAGATGTAATTACTATATCTTGCCTTAAAGCTTTTTATATTATTGGTTTACTGAATAATGAGATTACAAAATCTTAAAATAATTTTTGTGATTCCTTATTGTCAGTAAATAAAGTATCTAAGAAAAATAAAAGTTATGAAATCTATTCTCAATTATATCCAATTGAATAGTATTTTGTATTTTAGAGATACTATATACAATAATCAATTGTTTTTATATAATCCGGAGATAGATTAATTAAAAAATAATTGAATTACAAAACTACGAATACAATATTTACTTTAACTATAATTGCAATATATAATATTAATCCTATCTTCTCTTGATAAATTTGTATAAATATAATAATTATATTTCATTATATTTTACAAATTCTATTATTAATAAAGAAATGTATGTATTATTATTATTAAAATTAAACTTTTTTACAATCTTTTCAATATAAATATTATATACTAATCAAAGTTTTTCTATTTTTTGATTACAAATAATTTGGATATCTAAAAACTACTTTATATTATTTAAATCTTTTAGTTTATAGATAGTCTTAATATCAGAGATGATATTATTAGCTGTTGATATATTCTTGTAGTGATATATAATCTGTATATTATCTATAAAGAATAATACCAAAATAGTTTGATCTGGGTTTATAAAAAAACAAAATTCCTTTTTGTATTGATTTAAATCTAAATTCTTAAATATCTTACTAAAATCCTTGAATTATAATATAGGGGAATCTCGGAAACCATATAATATATAATCAAGAATTATATATTTATTTAATTTCTTGAATCTATCTAATAAATAGTAAATTATAGATATATTTAATAAATCCTTATGAATATTAATAAATATATTAATAATATCAAATTGCTTTATTTTCAGGTTATATTTTGCTATTAGTATTATTACAATTCTAAATAATCTTTTAGTGAATGTTACAGTATAAATTGACTCGATTGTATTCTTTGTTTAAAGATTACTACGAATAATTAATCTTGTTTAATATTATATTAAAAATCCCTATTTATTGTATTTGTATATAAATACTTATTATAATAATATAAAGACAATTGATGTGTTTTGTGTATTAATTTTATATTATATTTTACAATTTTTTAGGTTATTAATTTCAATTTTATATTTATATTTAAATCATTTTCTTAAAAAATGATTTTTGAATTAATAATAATATTAAGATGGTTTGGATAAATCTAATAAATACAAGTTGGGTAGTTTCTTCAGGACTCCTTTCTCAAATATATTAGAAGGGCTTGGTTTTGTTTGTACAGTGAAGGCGATCATACTATATACAATAACAAATAAATAAATATTCCTTTGTATATCTATATTTAAATAATTAGATCAAAATATTGAATAAAAATCTTCAATATAAAAATCATTTTCTAGTAATAAGTTTGTAATAAGAGTATTTATAAATATATAATTATTTATAGAGAGATTATTTTATAATTTCTTTTATTATTGAATTTAATAATAATAATTTGTAAATATATTAATATTAGAAATTGTATTATTAAAATTAAAGAATTAATATTCAAATAAATTGAGAGTTGGATAAAGGATTTCGATTTTTATAATCCTTTATTTTTTAGGTTTTCGATTAAAAAGAAGTAGAATTTTATTTTCCTTAAATTGATTGATTGTATATATTAAAGAAGGTAATTTTTTTAATAATGTTACTTTCTCTATAATGTAAATATTTATAGTATTAATAGGATGAATATCTAAATCACTTTTATATTTTTTGTATATAATTTGGGTAATATTATTAGTGTATTTATATTTTATACTTTCAGGTTAATTATTATAATTACTTGATATTGAAATAGAATTTATAGATTTTTATAATTAATCAATAGTAATTATTTGTTTTTAAAATCGGTTTTTTATTTCTAAAATCTTTTTAAAATATAGAATCTTATATATACTACTACTTATAGTATTCCTATATAAACTTTTACCCCCTAGAAATATTTTTGAGTTTTATTTGTATTGAGGTATATCTAAAATGTATATAGTGGTATTAATAGAACTAATAATAATAAAAATCAATATATTATTCTTTTAATTAATAATAATATTATTAACATTAATTATTTATTAAATATTGAGAGCTAATATAAATTGCTATAACTTTTGATTTGTATATATATTAATGGTTTTGTCTAATTGATTTATTTTGTATATCCTTTTCTTAAAAAAAATAATATTTCGAGTAACAATAATCTACTTAAGTTTAAATATTCAGATACAATAAATTAAGGAATCTAGTATATATTCGATAAAATATCCAATATTTGCTCTAAAATTAATTTTATAAATTCTCTTATTTATATTTAATTTTCTTTTTTTATTCAAAGGATATACTCTACACTTATATCAATATATTCTATTTCAATTTAGACAAAGATTAATATTTAAGTAATCTGTAATTGTTGGGATAAATGATTATAAGTATTTCTGAAATCAAGTATTTAGTACTTTATTTAAAAATTTGAAAGATTGAGTTTTAAAAGAACTAATATTATATGAATAGGTAATAGTTTGTATTATTTTAATTTATAAAAAATCAAATATGCTTATAGAAATTTATATTTTGATTTATTTAATAATTATCTTTTATTCTACTTATTTCAATTTATTATTTAATTTGTATATATTTAATAGGGATAATTCAAGTTCTATATCTTCAGTTTTGATTTAATTTTTGAATATAATGTTTTTTATAATACTAATAACTAAGATATTATTATTCTATTTAATATAAACTATTGAAAGACTATATTTTCTAAGTATTCAAATAAAGAAATTCTGGATTGTATTGAATATTTTATAATAAATCTTTTAATATAATAAAAAACTAAAAATCTTTTTATTAAATATATTTTTGATAATTAAAAGCTAGAATACTCTAATATATACACATAAAAAATCGAATAAATCCTATTGGATTTTATAGAAAGGATATAATAATTGGAATTTATTAAAAACTTATAATATTATTTGCTTTATATATATATATAAATAATCAATATATTCAATCCTAAAAAATCCTTTAATCTTTATATTTCTTGTTGAAAAAACAAGATATTCGAAAACTTCTTTATCTAAATATCCTGATTGTTTATACCAAAATTCTATAGAATCTTTTTGAAGTTTAAATAAATCTCTCAATTAGTGAAATAATCTTTTGATATTGAAATTGAATATAGAATATATTAAAAGGTTTGGATTTACTGATATTATATTCAAATTAATTAAATAAAAAAAAAATAATTTATATTTTAAAAATAAAAGATTATTTTTATAAATATAATAAATAACAATATAACTATTCTCAAAATTATTCTTTTGTAATATAGAATTTATTCCTAAAAATTATATTCTAATATTTAAAAACTTTATTTTTGAAATAATATTAATATGAAATCTGGGAATATATATAATATTAAAAAGAATTAGATTACCTTTTAAATCTTAAGATTTTTGAAGGATATTCTTGATTATATAAATATCTTATCCAACAATCTATATTTTTAATATTCCTACCTTAATATAATCTGATATTAATAAAGATATATATTCATATCCATTAAAAAGATTAATATTATTGACAAAATATATTATACTATTACTATCAAATATAATATTATTAAAGAGTTGATAGAATGAATCAGAAGTAATAGTATAAATCCTATAATTAGTAGAATCTTGAATAAAACAAATAATTATTCTTGATTTAGAGTTTTGCGAATTATAAGATTAATAATTATTACTTTTTGAGTTAATCTATTCTTTCTTTTCCTATTCTTTATATATATTCAATTATTAATTGTTTTTAATCTTCTCTTATATATTATTGTATTCCTTTTTTATTAATAAAATCGAATTCTAGAAATTGTATTTTCTAATAAGTACGAATTCCATTAACCAATATATTTTGGAATAATAATTTTTACCCGCTTTTCCATTTTTCCAATTAGATTCTGATTTGCAAAAATATTTGTATCGATTATTTACCCTTTTGGAGCCTTTTTTCCAAACATTGTTTTACTTTTCTTATAAATTACCAGAATTCTGCTTAGGTTCAGAATTGATAATCGAGAATATACTCTTACCTTTGAAAACTAAAGAATCCTAATAAATTAAACTATCAAAAATATCCCTGAATTGCTTTAAAAAATAATTAGGAATTTCAAATTGATTGTTAATTTCAATCTAAATGAATATAGTATTTATTTAAATAGGGAGTATGTATACTTCTATTGCTTATAAAAAATTGATAATTGCTAAGTCATTTTTCATTTTGATATAATATAATTTTGTAATTATATAAACTCTAATCTATTTATTATATCATTTGATTAGATTAATTCAATCTATAATTACTTACTAAAAAATATTTCAATATTCTTAAGTAATAATAGATTTTATAGTTGTTATTATAAATACAAGCTTATCCTGTAGTTTTTAAATAATTGTTTTAAATAATAAGACTTTAACATTATTGTTTTTGAGAGTGAGTTTTATAAGATGGGATGTATTCATTATTTCTATAATCTATTTGTAGATGTTCTGATATGATTTATATATAATATTATATTTATCTTTCTAATATCAATATTCTTCTTGAAATACAAAGTATTTAATTGAGATATCTTAAAAAATAATTGTTTTAAGTTTTACAGATTTAAATATTAATTTTTTAGAAGATAATAATAAAGTTATTTTAATATCTTTTTCTGAATCTTTTTGTTGAGATTATTTATAGATATCAAAATTAGAAAAATACTTTGCTTAGTTATTTAAATCATATTTTCTTATAAAATTGATAATTATAATAAGTTCAGATGGGTTTTTAATAAGTCAGTCTTTGTTATAAATGTAAATCAATTAGTGAAGAGTTTTTTCATTTTTTAAGGATTTTCCGGAACTAATTAGAGTAATTGAAATAAATTTGAAATCAGATAATTTAATATTCTTCTAAATACCTTTTGATATACAAAAATATTATAAATTTAAAAACCATTTTGATTAATATCTATGAATAATAAATCGAATGATTTCTGAGAAATTGGATTTTGATATAATAAAATTGTAAAGAGGTATAGGAGAGAGTATATATAAATCAAAGTGATTAAAAGATATATATATATAATAAAGGTGTAGTATAAGTGCTAATCAGGTTTATAATTATTATAAAAGTAATAGCTATATTTAATAATCACTTTGATTTAAGAATAGATATATAAAATAATAATAAATTAGATTGACTTAAGATATAATCCTAATAATTATACTTGCTTTATATATCCTGATTAGGTGAGGTATTTATTTAATTAGGTATATAGAATATATAAATGAAATGAATGAAATAGTGTTAATAATTATAAGAGTGAATACTCCGAAGGAGTACTGGGATTAGTGCTTGTAAGGTTACACTATACGGTGAATTCCGTAACATAATTATATTAAATATTCGTTTTGGAAATACTATTTATAAGTGATTTTTAATCTAATTATTATTGAGATTGATATATACAAAATAGTCTTCTACTTTTCGATTAAAAGTATTAAAGCGAATTACTTTATAATTCGATTGATATATAATACAAAAATTGAATCTTGAGAAAAACTCTACCTATTTTGTTTATCTTTAATTTAATATTTTTATTAATATAAAATACTCCAAATTCTTATAATTAATAATAATCTCAAATAATTTTTGAATTTTATATAACTCGGATTTTTATTTTTTTAAAAATTTAATAATTATTAGTAACTTTTTATTATAGATTTTATAATTACATTTAGCTATATTATATTTTAATAAAAAATAAGTGATTGATTATAATTGATCTTTATTATTATATTAAAAAATAACTTTTTTTATAGTCGAATCAAAAGTATTTATTTCAATAATTATATAATAATAATAATTAAATATAGCGAGAATTAAAATAAAAACAAATATTTACTTTAAATTATTAAAAGTAATTTTGTAATTGATAATTTATTATTATATAAATTCCTTTTTTAATAAATAATTAAATGGTTTTATAATTTTAGAAAAATTATAAATAAAATATTAATAGAAGTTAGCAAATTCAAGAAAATATTAAAAGTCTTTTAATTTTATTAATAATTTTTAATTAAAAATCATTTTGATTTTATTTAAATTTATTTTAATTTTATTAAATATAATAATTAATTCGAGATATTTAATTTATATAATTTCGAATTTATATTTTTTAATATTAATTTGTAAATCAATATTAATTAATCTTTATATAATCTTACAAATCTGCTTTTAATAATCTATAATATTAATAGAATAAATCAAAATATTGTTTAAGTATATAGTACAATTTCTATTCAAAAAATTGAAAAGGATATAATTAATATAATTTTGAAATGAAATAAAAGTATTATAAAAACTAAAAGATATTATTAGGAATTTAAAAAGATTAAAGTGAATTATAAAAGCTATTTTTTATTTATATTCTTTTATAATTTTTAATTTATTAAATATAATAATAATATTTAATTTAATATAGATTTTTATGTAATATAAAGTATTAAGAGTTTCTTTAATCAATAATAGGGAATATCAGTTTTTAATAGTAATATTATTCAATCTATAATAGTTTTAATAAATTCAAATATTTTTTTTAGATTTTGTAATTAATAGAAATAAAATAATTAATTTAGAATAGAATTTATAGATAAACCCCTTATTCAAATTATTATCGAGCTATTTATATATAATTTGGAATTCGGCTGGGGATATCGGATATCCTTTATTATATAATAGTTTCTTGTTTAATATAAATTTAATCTTATAATTCTAGAAGCATTTAGAGGAAAGCTTATTAATAAATAAGGATAGGAATTCTATATAGATTATACAGTTAAAATAATAATTTACTTTGAATATTAATTATAAATAATATTGAACAATCAGTTTTTTCTATGAATTTTTTAATATCGCTTTTTATAATATTATAATATAATTGGATAGAATTGTCCAGTAATATCTAATATAGCTTATAAATTGTATTTAATTTGTTTTAGATTAGTTTTATAATATATATATTCTAATCTTTATAAAACTAAATAAAACTAATAATAATAAGGTATTTAATATTATTTAACTTTTATTAAATATTATATTTTTTATTAGATTTTTCTGAAAGTATTAAGGCTTATAAAGTATTTCTGAAAATTGATTTTGTTAGTATCACCATGGGGATAGTAAAGTAATATAGTACTAATGATTTATATTGTTGTAATATTGCTTGAGGTTCTAAAAGCTAAAGGCTATGAATGTATATGCTATAGTACGGGGGTGTTAGTGTATGTGCTAGTGTGGTTAATTATATAATCTCTATTTTAATATTAATAATTTTCTAAAGTTGTTGTATTATATCTTTTCTAGTTAATATCTTTTTTTTAATATAACTATCTATACTATTAATCTTTTTCAATCTATTTTGTAATCTTAATCTTTATAATATTATTATTAATCAAATCCTTTAAGGTTTAATATAATTTAGATTTAATTATTATATTTATAAGATTAAATTCTTTATTAATCTATTTAATTTTTATAATTTCTTATTTTTTATATATCTTTCGAATTATTATTATATCGATTATTAGTTTCTTTTTGATAATTATTTTAAGTTTTGTGAGACAATTGTATAATAATCTTGAATTAATATATATAATTAATGGTATTTTGTAATTTGGGAAGATCTTATTAAGTATATTTTTAATTATCGTGTTAATATCAAAGCTCAAAACCATACTATAGAGTTTTAATATTAATATACTTCTAGTAATTCTTTTACATTTAATTAATAATTAATAAATAATGTTAGCTTTATCGAATTTATTTATTAAAATAATAATATATTCAATCTGGAAAAACAAATCTTTATTATTAGTAAATAATATATCTATAAATATAACTAATTTGAAAGAATCCATATCAAATAATATAAATTATAATCCTTTTTCTGAATTGTTAATTTATTATTGGATATATTTATTAAGAATATTAGTATTTTTTTCTTTTAAATTAATTATTTGTATTGTATATAATAAGTCAAAGGCTATCTCTGGTTAATACATAGTTGTTATATATATTTTTTAAGTATATTATGTAATATATTAGTTTTTTATTATTACTAACTTTCTAAGTTTATTATATATACCTTATATATTAAATGATTCTGATTTAATTAAATAAAGGTTTTTATATTATTTCTTTTGATTGAGATAAATTATACTATCATTCTGTTAAGTAATCAGGCTATTATTAAACTTGAATAGTATATTTAGTATAAGTGTTTTATACTTTTTTATTATGAATTTAGTGTTTTTGAGCTTAATTTACTTACAATTTGTGAATACTTTATTAGCTATAATAAGTATATTATCTATTTGTAATCTGATAATACTGAATGCTGTGTTATCTTTAGTTATATATAACAAATATGGATCGTAGATCGACTATATCATCTTAAAAGCATTGGTATGATGCTTGTGGTAGGTGCTAAACCAGTGATTTCCTGCTTCTGGGATATCATATAATGGTCGTACAACTTGCAGGATAAAGCCCTCTGGAATGTCTATTTCTAGTAGTAGTCGAATATAAAACTTTCAAACTAAGTTTGATATCAATTGTATATATGCTTGTATAATATTACAAATACTTATAATTATCTTATTTTTGAGTAGTATAGTTATCACTGCTAGTATAATATATTAACTAATATATTATATTGTAAGCGATTATATTAAAATAATACCTTTTCCTTGATTTTTCTATACTTATATAATTAATTAAAATTTAGAAAATGTTTTATTAATTTTTTTATTTTTAATCTTATTAATAAAATAAGAATTAAAAATCCTTATACTCATAGAGATATCCACAATCTTTATAAATTAGAAAATATTATTTTTTATAAATCTGTCGATCTTTTTTCGTTTTAATTCTACAAAAATTATTGATAATGGGGTATTAGTAGATATTATATAGTATTCAATATACTATATATTATTAAATTTATCTTTTTTTGATAGAAAAATTGATAAATCTGATAAATATTTTGTAAATTTGATATTTTCTTTTTTTATGAAAAATATTGATTGTACTGGAATTACTATTTAAAAGATCTATTATTATTGAGATTAGGGGTTTTTAAATATATTCAAAAGGATTTTCTCTGGATTTCTATTTCTGATAGTTATTAATAAGAGAGTAAATATA
Organism: Botrytis squamosa; assembly: GCA_014898485.2. Taxonomy (NCBI): domain Eukaryota; kingdom Fungi; phylum Ascomycota; class Leotiomycetes; order Helotiales; family Sclerotiniaceae; genus Botrytis; species Botrytis squamosa. The sequence continues at coordinate 976,661 of RCTC02000009.1, forward strand.
ACTTTATTAGATTTTAATAAAATTATTATATTTGTATTAAATACAACAAATTGCTTTTGTTATATTAATCTAGTTTATATTTTATTTATTTATTTATTTTAATTTACATCCAGGGGGCAAGCTGCAGAGGCTCGCTACAACCTCCCAGGGGGTACTAGGGATGGATTATACTAGTAGAGATGCCGATATAGCTATGTATTCCGTTTTTCTATGGCTGTAATATAGATTAAGAGAAAAATGGTTAGAAGTATTATATATATTCTTATTGTTTATTTCCTGTTTATAATATCAATATTATTTAATTTATTTTATATTGAATAGTTTAGATTTATAACTAACTAAAGGGCTCTATATTATCAGTTTTTGTTTGGTACAATTTATACATAGCGGTGGAGGGGGGGAAAGCAATTTTAAAGAAAATATAGTCTTGATTGGTAATATAAAAATAGGAGATTAAAGGATTTCTGGAAAAACTGAATATAATTATTCAAAGTGATTAATAATTATTAAAAAGATTATAAAATCTATTAGAATTTTCAGAAAAAGGGAGAGGTAATTGATTATATTCTTTATATCTTGTGGGATTAAATCGAGTTTGTTTAGCTAATAATCGAATTGGGTATAAAAATATTAATAGAATATCAGGTGCTTAGACTCTTTGTTATATCTACAAGAATATTCTGAAATAATATTATTGTATTGAAAGTATTGATAATAGAATACAAAGTTCTTGTATTCGGTTCTGAATGCCACCAATTATTGAAAGATAGGGCAGAGGAAGGCAAATTCCTCAGATTCCTTAACTTGATAGTTAAAATACCAGCAATAATATCAGCCAGCAAGGGTAATCTCATTTCGCTTTTATTATCTTTATTTTGCTTCTTATCTAAGGATTCTAATTATTGAGCTTATTTTATTAATAATAGAAAGTAATGAATTGTTATTTTTGATATAATTACTATAAGTGCCCAGATTAGCAAGCTGATTAGCCTTTTTGTTTTCAAGGATTTTAGTATATTCAAATAATTATTGGATTATTACTTGCTTATTCCTTATAATCTTATAATAATACAGAAATATTTATTAGAATAAATTGAAAACATTATTCTTGATATATTAAATAATTAAAATATTATTAATATATATTATAATCTATTTAACCAACTTTAATTAAACAGTATACTCCAAATTTTTTAAAATGCCTATTACCTCAATATTGAAGATATACAAGAGTAGATTGATTATCTTATAGCCAAATATTATTAAAAATTATTTTTAATAGATTATATAGCTATAGCCGATTATCTTTTACTTTTGATAATATTATTCTATATTGTTTGAGAAGATTATGATATGGCTGTTAGGCAGATGATTCTATTATTATATAAATTCAATTACGGCTGCTTTTTTCTTTATACTTTTTATAGAATTATTATAATTCTCTATAAAGAAATATAATGGGAAGAGTATTAATCTCAATATTTTTAGAATCAATCTGATTAATTTATAAAAATTAATATTGTTTATTTTATATTAAAACATTTATACTAAATAAATTATTAATAAATGGTTTTCGTTTATTTTATAAAATCGAAATACAAATCTTATTTGTATTTATTTAAATACTAGCTTACTAAATAATAATCCAAAATTTTTTAAAATTGCAATAATCAAAATTGTATATTAAATAGATAAAACTCCTCTTACTACTAAAACAATTGTTTAATCAATCTTGATAATATAATTACTTAACCTTGTGTTTACTATTATACTATAAGTAGCCTTCTTTATCTGATTTGACTTTATTTGGCCTATATATTATATCTTGGATTTATAAAGAGTAATAAAAAGAATACAAATAATTACCATCTTGTATAGTATTATAGCTAACAGATTGTGGTATATCTATACAAGTCCTTTAATATACTTTGCAATCTTATAGACTTTTACTTTTCATTTTGCTATATATTTTTTAAAAAAAAGCTTTCGATTAAACTAGACTTCCAGTTAATATAAAACTAATTAAATAATTTCATTATCCATCTCACTAATTAAACAAATTATTATTTCATCATTTATTTTTAGATACAGAGTATACACCTTTTTTTTTTGGAAAAAATATATTATCTTTAGTTTTTTCAGTATAAATACTATATGATTTTATTTATTCCACTAAAAAATCTAATAGAGATTATATTTGAGGAGATTAATATTCTTATAAATATTCTTGGATATATAATAAATACAAATATTGTTAGTATACCCAAAGTATAATTTGATATCTTAATTCAAAAGTTCAATAAGATATAGAATATATAATATAAATAAAAGTAAAGAGTTTTGTAAAGTATTGTATTTGATATAACTGTATTCTGTAATTACATTTTCCAATCGAACTCTTATTAAACAATTATTTAAAAAGACTTAAACTAATTACAAAAGAAAGTAAAGCTACCCTTACTGGCACATACATTCCAATAGCCTATTCAGCAGGAATACATTAAACACACTTTATATATTCAATATAATCATTATAACTTCTTATTTACAGGTAAAGGCCTTTTCGATATTATATACAAACAAAATAACTAGATTTATTATTACTTGTTTAAAAAATATTTTATTATACTAGAAATTAAATATACCTACTATTATTGCAATCTATAAAATATATTAAATAATTATATATTCCAGTTCCTTTGAGATATATAAAAGTAGGGCTATCGGTTACCAGAATCGTACTAACGATTTGTCTTTTTTTCCGATCTTAGGGATTATTACCACCTTTACCCATCTCCATTTGTCTGGAAAATAATTAAGTTGTAGGTATTTATTAAAGATTCCAATAATTATTAATTTAATAAAATTTCAATAAGCCTTCAAAAAGCGAATAGTAACCTAATCAGACCCCAATAAAATACTCGAAACTCCTATAACATTCTTTTCCATTTTTTTAAAGAATATTTCTATACTTTATAAAAATTTATTAGATATACAGTCTAGCCAGAATAGGTTCGTTATAAAATTATTACTATTATCAAAATACTCGAAAATCTTCTTTTATAAAACCCAGGTTTTTTCCACAGTATTTTTAATTGCCACACCATCAATAATTAAAAACAGCACTCTAAGATTGATAGCAAGCTTATGCCAGCCAATTACTTTATATAGATCTTTGTTACAATTGATTTTATTAATAATTCTATATCAATATTAATATTTCGCTTTTCTGATTATAATTATCAATTCCCGCTGCTGTTATTCCGCCTAGTTAATATTCTTAGCTCTAACTATTCTATATTTTTGATATATTGTTCTACATTCACTTGTTCACTAGGGGGTAGAATATCCGAAGGTACTTTTCTCCTTTCCTGTTAAGCGAATTGTTGATTCAAATAAAGAATCCAGTATTCCTATTAGTTTATTGATCTACCTGACAAGCATATTCACTAAACTTGGAAAATAAGAAACTCTATTCTTTATAATCCCTTAAAAAACTAAAAGACTTTTTTCGTTAATTATATAATCAAAAGACTTGATAATAAATAAAATGAAATTCAAGATTATAATTATCTATATTTCATAATTAAAATTGTTTTTCAAATTAATATTAATAATAATATTAATAAAAGGAATATTAGAGAAGATTAGATTAATTATATAATCTACTTTATAAATAAGGACTCCTAGGATTCTGATAAAATTCATCCTACTTGAAATAAACTATTCTACAAAAAAAGCTTTTTAGCCAGCTGAAACTATACCAAGCTCGAATAAATCATACTTAATATTAAAGTCACCACCTATTATTGTATAATTGGAGAATATTATAAAAACTACTAGATCTACTATCTCCCTAATACCCAATTATCAATATATATTAATAATCTGCACATTATTCATTTTTATTCAAAAAAGATTCTAATATAATTAAATACATTTTTATTAAGTATATAATTGCTTGCTTTTATGTATATACATTATTATTCTTGATTTCTTCCTCTCTTTTTCAAAACTATTCAAACTATTCTAATTATTTATTAGTGTAAAGAGATTATATCCTGAATAATTCTAGATCTGAATTTTAGAATATATAGAAGATTCCTGCACACATAAAACCTCTAAATCTTATTCATATATTATTTACAATATCGCAATATATACTCCTATCTTTTTCTATATATTTGTCTAACCAATTTGTATAAATTAGATTACAACTGTCTAACAGTTGATATTATAATATTGAAAGGAATAACTATTCATTCAGATCAATATTGATATTTATACCATTATATTATAATAATATAATATTAAAGAATATCTTTTTATTTAGGCTATTTTTATTTAAATGTTTTTTTTTAAAGCAATAAGGATTCTTGGGTAAACTGTTAGTTAGAAAAGTATTCTGAGGAGTATATTTAGAGCTACTCAGATTTTTATATATAGTAATATATTCCCCACAGATTAGAAGGAATATCTTTATTATAACATTTCAAAAGGCCATTACAATTGAAGCAGGTGTTTTATTAATTAGTATTTTAATAATCAAACGAATTTTTCGGCTATATTTTTTGATCTTATAGACTTCGGATTTTGTAAAGTATACAATTTTCTTATTAACTTAATACAGTATTACGGGATAACTATTATACTTAGCTTGGAATAGTTCTGTACAGTTTATGTATTTAGTTTTGGCTTTACATTCAAATCCAAACAGACTATTATAATTCATTTATAAAATATTATAGTTATTATATCTTAGAACACTCTTGTATATTATTGGGTTATAGAAACCCTAGTACCCTGGATTATAATAAATAATACACTGTTTTGACTTAATATATCGAGCTTATTTGAAGCTATCAAAAAACCTAAAAAGAAAGATTTCTCTTGGTAGACTAACAATTCAGGTCTGCTTATAGGAATCGGTTGTATAGATAATAGTTTAATAGTCGATTGGGGGAGTGCCTGTTTGTATTAATACTTCTTTAATTACTATTTCCTTAATAATAAGTATTCTATTTTTATTTAAATTATAAAAAGAAATTGGAATCCCCTCTAGTATATAGTAATATTAGGTTATAGATTGTTTTAGGTTATTATAATTTAGAATCTTCTTAATTTTTTTTGTATTCTTAGTTTCAAAAAGTTTATTGTATATAATATTACTAATAGTATATACTATTTAACTAATAGTTGTAAAAATAATAATTATTATATTGATATCTTTTAGATTAAAGATAACTTTATCAATTACTTTTTTTAATATATAAATATTCAGGCAGCTTATTGTTGGTATAGCAATTCCTATTATTAGTAAATAGATATTTACTTTGGTTTTCCGAGATTTAATCAATTTCTATTTATTAGCTTACCTTTATATATATATGTTCGTATTCGTAAATATACTCGAATTTTTCGAAATCTTTATAATATCTATATAAATACAGTTTGAATTATTAACATTTTTGTTTTTAGTTATAGATTATATTATATTTTGTAATAATCTAATTTTGATATTATTTATTATTATATTATATATTTCTTTATTAAAAACTACTTTTTCTAATATATTATTAGCTTTGAATTGATGAAGTATTATTTTGAATACTTTATAAACCTTATATTTAAGTTATATTTATTTATTGAGAATATTAAATTATATTATAATAAAAAATCCTTTTATTATTTATAGATTTGATATAGTAGTTCTTATAATTTTTATATTATAAATACTTGTATTATTATAATTGAATAATAAGGATAAAGGTAATGATTAGTTATAAATAAATCGGGGATTGATTGCAATTGGTGTTCTCGTAGGGGTAATTGTTATGGTATTCACATCATTGGCGATAACTATAGCTGTATCTGATACTAGAGCTTACGTAGTCGGAAGGTGCGGCTTAGTACGATCTAAGCTCGCTGATGTGAACATTTGTGAATGTTGAATCTAGTTTATATAGGTAGTATTTATATTAATTCGATAAATAGTTGGGATTAATCCTAAAACTGATTCTGTATATTCTTTATATAAAGTTTAACCTAAATAATACGGAATTCTATTGATTTGTTTAATAATTGTATTGTATATATCTTATTTTTTATATCCAATAAATAATATAATCCTATTCATTTTTTATATTTTCTTTATATCTAAATCTTCGAATTAATAGATAAGTTATATAAAGTCATTATAAACAATTTATTTCGCTAATTCAAAGTATCAGATATTTGTTATATTGCTTATAATTTATAAATCTCATTTATTGCTTTTTTGATTGCTAATTATTATTATAAAATTATAAATACAAGTAAATTAGATTCAAATATTTGTAGATATGCTTTAAAGACTAAAAGTATTGAAATTAATCTGTCTGGTTCTGTAGTGTCGTTTATTACTTTTATAGTTATTTATAATATCATTTCTTTTATAATAAAGCTACCAAGTTTATTAAAGATAATAGCATATACTCTTTTGATAATTATATAATAATATTCAACTATGCCAACTAATCAATATGCCTTAACTAGTATACTCTTTATTCTTATCAATATAATTGTAATATATTAAACAAATTCCTTATTTATAAAGTTTTTCTTAATATTATATATAATAAAATCTAGTGGATTGGTATAAGTGTTCATCCAGCATTTTCGAAGTATATCGAAAATATATTTTGTAATAATATTGTTTAGTTATTGTATAGCTTGAAATTGTATATTCTTATTAATAATGTATAAAATGGGGTGAATATCAATATATATTATATCAATTATAATTGAATAATTAAAATCAATATCATTTTATAGATTAAACTTAAATCAATTTAGTGATTTTTTGTATTTTTGATAATATTGATAAAACTTGTTGAATTTATTAATCTTAATTTTTGAAATATTATTGTAGCTAGTTTGTTGTAGTATTCGTAAAAGCCTATACTGATAAATAACTAAAGCGATGATATAGTTATTATAATTCTATATCAATAAGATAATACTTATAATTTTTGATAGTTTATTGTATAAACTACTATATATTTATTTGCTATAAGAAAACAGTGTACTTGTTGCATTAGATACAAGGATAATTCTCTCCTATTCTTGTAACAACAATATTAATAATATTATTATAATATATATTAAAATAATCTATATCATTGAGTAACAATAAGAATGGTATTTCCGTATTTATAATATGAAATTCAACAATTTCTAGAAATAGATAGAACTTAATTAATTTACAAGATTCAGCTTTTCCGATTTCGAATATTATATTTATAACTCCTATTTTATTTATATTTAAAATAATATCTTCAATAGTTATTTTGTATGCCATATATTGGTTAAATCCTATTATAGATTATTATACTATAGTTATATTGATAATAATATCCTTAAATTCTTTTGAATTATATCCATTTATAAATATAGATTCATCTCGAGTTTTATATATTAAGGTATAAATGAATATTTTATTAGCTAATTTTATTATAATCTTTTTATTATTAATAAATTTATTTTAAATAATAAAACTCAATTATAGTTTTTATATTAATAAATCTTAAAGTTTATATTAAGTAAAATAAGCTTCAATTTTCTTATTAGTATCAGGATCAGACTCCTTATTATAATCTTGATTGGGATTTTTGTATTTAATAAGAAACTACTCAAAACCTTTATCAAAACTGTTATTAGTTTTCTTAAATTGCTTTTTATATTTATATTATAATTTATTACACTTTTTTTTATTATATCGAATTAATTAATAATTATTCTTTTTATAAACAAAATACCTTTTTTTAATTTGTGATTTGAATAATTATTGATTATTTTGTTTAAAGCCTTTGTTCTGATTATATTCTTCTCCATATTGATACTTCTGATTAGTATAGAATGTCATATTCCTGTTTAAATAAGCCAGTTTTTATATTATAATAACTAAACGAAATTCTTTAAGAAAACTTGATATATTATTAATTGAATAAAAATAAGTTAAAGAGTATACTAATACTGATATATATATATTAACAATCTTTTAATAAAATAAATTGTTTGTCCTAATTATAATATTAAATCCTTTATACAAATAATATAGTTTTGTTATTATCTATTATAAATAATATATAATTGATTTCCTATTATTCTTAAGTTATATTATTACATTCTTTAGTATAATAGTTTTTTATTATTATATAATATTCCTTTTGTATTTAGGGCTTTTAAATATAATTACAAATAAGTTGTAAATTTTTTATATAAATATTAGTATAGTTTCTAAATTTGTATAATAGAAATTAAATACTATATTGATAAATATAGTAGGGAATACTTTTGGGAATAGATTATCAGATATATCAATTTGTTAATAGTTATTGAGAAATATATTATATTTATAAATGAAATTGTTGTTTTGTTTATTATATTTATTATTTTTGTTATAAAGTTTTATAAGATTTTCGAAAAGTTGATTAATATTTATAACTTTTGGTAATAGATTTAGAAAGATCTTTAGAATATTATAATTATATCCTAGATTACCTCCTCCTTTTTTTCCTCCTATACCGCCTCTGTCTCTACCATTACCATTCCCACTATAACTACCCTATGGATTCCTACCATGATTACCTTATGGATTCCCATTATAACCATTTTGTGAGAAATCGTTTCCTCTATTTCCATTACTTCCTTTTTCTCCTTTATTCGAACTATTATCACTACCAGATAGATCACCAGATAATTGATTATCTTTTTCCTGTAACGATGGATATGATTGTAATAATGGAGATTTAGATTATTGAAAAGATATTTTGGATTAGGGTTGAAATTATTTATATAGAACCGGCTACAAAGATAATAGTTTCTTTTATTTATAAAATAGATATATAAATAAATTAAATTCACTTTCTTTTTATAGAAATCTGATATTAAATTAAAAAATAGATTTAGAATAATAAGATACTAATAATTTTAATAATACTTTTTATTTAATATTAATATCTTTTTTTTTATCACCTAAAAAACTAAATCCTGAAATTATTATAATTTGAAATAGAATATTTAGTATTTATAATAATCTATATTAATTAAAACCTAATAGTCCGGACTGGTTACTTATTTAAAATATCTCAGATTTTTTTAGTAATATATATATAGAAGCTTGAATATCTTTTTCTTTTATTCTTTTTTATATATTCTTTAATCGAAATGTAAATCCCTTCTCTATAAGTATATTCATAATCTCTTTATCTAACTATTCTCTATATAGTAATCGGATTGTATCAACTAAAGCATTATAAATAGATTGTATTGTATAGATCTTGTGCTTTATAATAAACATATTATACAAATACAGTTCGTATCTCAGCTTATATAATAGATGTATACCAATTGTTTGAAAATATCCCGAATTAAAATATTCGAATTTGTGAAAATAATTTAATTATAATTTGTTATTGTAGTATTTTGATTATTGATATTTGTAAAATTTGTACTTGCAAAAATCCCTAATTTCTTTTATATCTATTTGCTTTATAAAATTAATTGGATTGTTTTGTTATTTTTTAATTATTATATTAAAATTATTAGTTATAATAATTGATGGTATAGTGAACTCTGTTATGCTTTTAATATCGTTCTTATATTTAGGCTTATACTCTATGGAGTTATCTTTATAAAATTTTATTATATTGATGGATAGTAGGTAGATAATGAGGTGAGATAAGGTATTTAAATATAACTTTACTAAATTTGGTAAAATTATATTTATTTATAAAAAATAGTGTTTAGTTCAAGCTGGTAGTTATTAATTTATATTCTTTAATGTATGTTATTTTGAAAAATAAAATGTAGACTAAGGTTGAGTATAAGGATTATTGTCATATTGCTGACTAAACTCGTTTGTTAATATTAAATTATATTAGAATAATACTGAATATAAGAATTGTTACCATATTGTTAATAGTCCTTATTTATATAAAGATAGATATTAAACTATATTGCTTTAATATGAGAGCTTATACTTCTTTAAAGAAATACTAATCTTAATTATAAACCCACATTACATTTGAAATTAAGGTATCAGGTTTCTGATTTATAATATTATTGATTAATATTAATATTATTATAAAAATAATAAAGTAATATAATATTAATGATTTATACTATTATAATATTATTTAAGGTTCTAAAAACTAAAAGCTATGAACATATATACTATAGTGCGGGGGCGCTAGCGTATGCGCTAGTGCGGTCAGTCACATGATCCCTATCCCAACAGATTTGAATGTTTTTAATTCAAGTATTTCTAAGATTTCAATAATAATTTTGAGAATTGTGAATTAATTTTAGAATAATAATAAAATGATTTCAGAGCTTTTATTAATAATTCTTTTTATAAAGATTAATTTTGGAATAAGTTTTTATAAATTTTTTTTAGAAATATTGAATATAACTTTATTATTTTTTAATAAAATTATCTTTAAAGCACTTTCTATATTGGAAATAATAGTTATTATAATATTAATAGAATAATAATATCTTAAATAATATATAAATATAAATTTGAATATTATTATTAATCAATCGATAGTAGAATTATAATATTGAAGTTATAGGAAATCAAGGATTATAGAGTTTATAATTAATAAAGTAGTAATATAGAATAAATCTATTTCTTTATAATTATTAATATATATATTCAGGAATATATATTGAAAAAGAATATCAGAAGATTTATTATCAGTTAAAAGTAAGTAATAAGTATAAGAAAAAGAATATATAAATATTCAAAGCTTAAAAATAATTTTTTTATTAATAAAATTATAATTTATAATTTTATTATTTATAAAATTAATAAATAAAATAATTATATTAAATATAAAAAGATTTTTATTAAAATTTAAGAAATTTATTATTTATTAATCTAAAATATAAAGAATCCTTAAATATAATTAATTTTTTAATTTATAAAAATAAATTTTTTATAAAAAATCTTAATTTGTAATTGTAAATTAAAATTAATTTTTTAATATATTTAGTTAAAAAATCGAATTATTATTTTCCTTTAAATAAATAGAATTCTTGATATAATCTTTTAGATTAAATATTTGAATAAAGTTAGAAGAAGTTAGGGAGGTATAGTATAATAATATAACTAAAAAATAATTGGCAGATAGAAACAAACTCTAATACAAAAAGACAGCAATATTATAATAGAATTCGGGGTTTTTATATTAATTAATTATAGAAAAATAATTAATATAAGAGGTATATTTTATATTAATATTAATATTATACTTTATATTATTAATTTGTTTTTTCTTATAATTACTTTTAATATAATCTAGTTTTTTATAATAAAAACAAAGGCTGAGTTCAATATATTATTTTTGAGTATAATAAATTGGGAAGTGTTAATTTGATTAAGCAATATTTAATTGTATAGGATTATTAAAAAGATTAGATGTAGGAAAAAATGTAACAATAATTGGCTTTTTATTGTAAAATTTTAATTAATTATAATTGAAATTAATATCTTGATTTTTTTATTAATTATTAAAGTAATTATAATTGAAATTAATATTTTGATTTTTTTATTAATTATTGAAGTAAGCTTTTTTTTTTAAATTGTTATAGATATTTTATTATTAAATTATTTATATTTTAATATTAATAATAAAAGATTTATTTAAACGATTAATAGATATATTAATTAATTCTTATAAAACTTTAAACTTAAGATTTATAATTTATTATTTAATAATCTTCCTATATCTAATAATAAATTATTTAAATTTAATAATAAAATTGTTGAATAAAGTTTTTTTTATTTTATATTTATTATAATCTATAAAAGTTTTATAAAAAAAGTCAAAAGTTTGATATTGCTTATTTAATTTGTTTTAGATATTTATAATAATATATTATTTGAAAAACTAAAGATCGAAATTATATAGATTATTAATAATTATATCGAAATATATTTAATTGTTTGTATATGTCAAGGTACGGGTAAAGACTTATGTTGTATCATAAGGGTGGAAGAGCTATAAAAGGATAAGGCCCTCTTATAGGAAGTAGAGCACGCTAATAGTATATACCTGAAGTATAAAGGTAATATAATTGATATTGTAATAGTATCCCCCCCTTAAAGCTTACTTATTCCAAGTAAACTAAAATATAACCCAACTAATTTTATCAACTTCTAACAAAGTTATAAACTAATCTATAAGATTAGTTTATTATTATATTTAAATTAAATAAATAATTAATTTAATTAAATAAGAATTTAGTTTTTTTTGAAAAGAGTTTAAAATCCTTTAAAATAATATTAGAAAATTCTAATTTTCATTATAAAATTAAAATGAACTTTATTAAAGCCTATAATTAGTAAATAATCCTTTTTCAACCTATTTTATTCTTATTTTGGAATTATATTTGATATAAGATTATTTAAGATAATAAGCCTTTTAAATTCTATTCATACAAAAGGATTCGATTTATTTAAATTTGCTAAATAAAATATAATAATCGTTTTCTTCTAGTCTTTAAGATTCTCAATTGATTATTATAACAATAAATAATATTTTTATTTGATTTAATAATAAAATCCATCCTTATTATAATAATCAAGCAATTTATCAAATTCCTATTATTCGGTTTTTTTATTTATATCATTATTCTTTTTTAAAATTCAACCTTAATTACAACGGAACTCTACTTCATGTGACGAACTCAACAAGCGTTTAGAGATTAACCTTAGAATTAAAAGCTATAGAGCTAAAAAGAGTATATTACGAAACTATATATACAATCGGCTCGAAGCTTAGTGCTATACTAGCCCGATCGGATGTGATTATATATATAGTGTAACACTACCCCTTTCTTTTGAAGAGTTTACTTCAAACTTGCTTTAAACGAATGATTTAAGTATAAAATATAATCAATAATCTTTTTCTTTATTATCAATATTACCATTTTCTTTATTATTTTTTAATAAAAATTCTTGATATATTAAATGTATTATAATTAATTGGAAAGTGTTCTGGGAATTATCTGTCTTTTTTAAGCGATCTTCAAAATATCAATCATTAATAATTTCTCCTAGATTTTTACCTTTGTTATTGTTGTATTCGAAATTAATAAAAGTAATCATAATAACTGGAATAGATTCTTTTCGGTTTCGAATATTTTGATATAGATTAAATAAATAGAATTATATTCAATAAAAAGCATTTCCACATCGAACATATTTGTTTTGCTTATATAAAAAAGTTTTTTCAACAAAAAAAAACTCGAATATATAAGAACAGAATAAAATTGGAATAGAATTGGTTTGGATATTAAAAGAATCAAAAATATTAATGATATTAAGATTACTAATATCTATTAGATTATAATTACAAAAGTAGAATGGATTTTATAATATATATAAAGCTCTAGATTTATTAGAATAGAATAATATAGGGAATCCATTCACTGTATGTATAGTTAGTTGTTGTATAATCTGAACAAAGTCGGAATAAAAACAGGGTAGAGAAAGCTATTGGGAAAAATAATTTCTAAAAATTATATTGAATCCATTACAAAAAGTTGAAATTTTATTCGAATTAGGTTAATTCTGTTCTTTAGCTTTATAAAGAGTTTTTTTAAATTTCATAATATAGATATATAGAGAATCAATTCCTTGCTTAAAATTGAATAATCTATCTTTAGCTTTTTGAACTTTATTCGGATTATTATAAATATATATAAGTTGATCTAGGATTATTATATAATTTAATAAAACATTTTGATCAAAAAAAGAAAACTGAAATAAAACCATAGTTTGTACATGAGATTCGAGATTGAAATAAATATAATAAAATTGAGCTATAAAATCGCTAATTGTAGCACCGTCTACCTATAATTTCGCCTAAATCAAAGATAACCATATATCAAATTTCTGGAAATTACTATTGAACTTTTCAGAATCAAAGAGAAAGGGTTTCAAACAAAAAGGCATATGCAATATAGGAATACGATCGAGAATTAGAAAGTATAAAAAAAAAATTTCATTGTACTATCAGATCACTTCGTTACAAAGCTTCTCAATCACATATAAGATTATATCGATCTTTATAGCTTAAGAATTTAAGAATAAAAAAAGAAATAACACTTTTGAATAATATCAAGAAAATCTGTATACAAACAAAAGAACTAAAATAATATACCTAAACAAAGAGCAAACAGAGTATATGTAAAAGCTTTATTCATAAACATATACTAATATTATTCCATTTCTTATCTAAAAAATTTTTTAATAATATAATAAATCCAACAAACATTTAGAAATCAACCTTAGAATTAAAAGTTATAAAACTAAAAAGAATACATTACAAAACTATATATACGATCAGCTCGAAGCTTAGTGCCGTACTAGCCCGATCAGACGCGATCACGTGTATAGCGTGACACTTCATTAATTATAGCTTAATTAACTAATCCAACTAAACTATAAAACAATCTAAATAATAAATTATAAAATATTAAAAAGATCTTAAAAATAATAAATAATTAAAATAAATAGATATATTTATAAACTCTTAAAATCTTATAGAACCTAATTCATTTATTATCACCTTTTTTTATAAATCAATTAATCTTTATATTCTTAATACTAACCTATATTATATTCCCCTTTTTATATAAAGAAATATCGGTGCGTATCTCGTTCGTGTAATCTTCGTACTTCTAAATAACTTAAACAACCAAAGCTTTCAGCTTTATCAAAATAATATTAAATTAATCTACAATCTCATTAACTTTCAGAAATTTATATTTCTGTTAATATAAAAGGTTCAATAGGATAGGTAAAAAGGATTCAATTTCAAATTGTAGATAAAAATTATAATTAATAAAGAATAAGAATATACTAATAATTTCTAAAATAATATTATTAAATACAAATTTTATTAATAATAACTAATCATATCAATTATTCTAATAAAAGTTTATAAAAGCTTATAAATATTATTCTATTATAATATTAAATCTCTCTATTTAACTGTCCAACTCAAAATAAAATGAGGAAGATTATTTTAAAATAATTAATAAATATTTAGAAAAATATATTCAAAATATTGATATAAATTACAAATTTCTATTAAATATAATATTATCGAATATATTATATAAATAATATATTTTCTTAATAAAACGATCAACAAATTCCTTTATAAATAGTTTAATTATTAATATAAAATAAGATATTTTTATTAAACAATAGATAATAATAATTATATAATTATATTTATAGTTATAATATTTGTAGATAGGTAATAATATAATATAATTAATAAAAATATCAAATTAGGATCGAAATAGAATTAATAAAGATTTGAGGAATCCAAAGGCTGTAAGGCAAGAAGACTTTATACGAAAATATAGTTAACAGATTTATATATAAGTTTCAATTTCTTTTATTATATTAAACTATTAATATATATAAGAAACGAGATCGATAGTCTTAATACAGTCCGAGTGCCTAATAGATCTGATTAAATATATTCAATAGATAATTTATATATAAAACTTAACAAATAAAAGAATAAATAATCAATTTTAGTAGAATATTCGTTTATTAATCAATCTATAATCTTGAAAAACTATTCAGAAATCTTTTCTGATTATTAGTGGTTAATAACAAGTAATAGGATTTTAAAGTATTTCATATATATTAATAATTAATATAAATAAATCATATATTTTATCAATAAAATCATTAATTAGCTTTTTAATATCAAAAATAATAGTATTTATAAGAACTACAATAAGATCCATAGTATTATTTGTTTATCTAATAAAATCCTTATATACAGTTATATTAAATATTCATTTTGAAAACATTATTTATAAACAATTCTTAATCCAATTATTATTAGAATCAATATATATAAAACAATCTTTTACCTTTCAATTAAAAATATTAAAGTAAACTGTTCTATAATCTAATCAATATATAATATAAAAATTGAATTTTGAAAAAAACTCTATTTATTTTATTTATCTTTGATTTAATATCTTTGTTAATATAAAATATTCTAAGTTTTTATAATTAATAATAATTTTGAATAGTTTTTAAGTTTTATATAACTTAAATTTTTATTTTTTAAAAACTTAATAATTACTAATAATTTTTTATTATAAATCTTATAATTATATTTAATTATATTATATTTTAATAAAAAATAAATAATTGATTGTAATCAGCCTTTATTATTATATTAAAAGATAACTTTTCCCATAACCTAATCGGAAATATTTGTTTTAATAATTATATAATAATAATAATCGAATATAATAAAAATTAAAGTAAAAGCAAATATTTATTTTAAATTATTAAAAATAATTTTGTAATTAATAATTTATTATTATATAAATTCCTTTTTCAATAAATAATTAAATAATTCTATAATTTTAAAAAAATTATAAATAAAATATTAACAAAAGTTAATAAATTCAAGAAAATATTAAAATCTTTTAATTTTGTTAATAATTTCTAATTAAAAATCGTTTTGATTTTATTTAAATTTATTTCGATTTTATTAAATATAATAATTAATTTGAGATATTTAATTTATATAATTTCGAATTTATATTTCTTGATATTAATTTATAAATTAATATTAATTAATTTTTATATAACCTTATAAATCTACTTTTAATAATTTATAATATTAATAAAATAAATCAAAATATTATTTAAATATATAATATAATTTCTATCCAAAAAATCAAAAAGGATATAATCAATATAATTTTGAAATGAAATAGAAATATTACAAAAATTAAAAGATATTACTAAAAACTTAAAAAGATTAAAATAAATTATAAAAGCTATCTTTTATTTATATCTTTTTATAATTCTTAATTTATTAAATACAACAATAATATCTAATTTGATATAGATTTCTATATAATATAAAATATTAACAGTTTTTTTAATTAATAATAAGAAATATTAATTCTTAATAATAATATTATTCAATTTATAATAATCTTAATAAATCCAAATACCTTTTTCAAATTTCATAACTAATAAAAATAAAATAATTAATCTAAAACAAAATTCACAAATAAACCCTTTATTCAAGTTATTATCAAACCATTTATATATAACCTAAAATTCGACTAAGAATATCGAATATCCTTTATTATATAACAATTCCTTATCTAATATAAATTCGATTTTGTAATCCCAAAAATATTTAAAAAAAAGCTTATTAATAAACAAAAACAGAAATCCTATATATAAATCATATAATCAAGATAATAATCTGCTTTGAATATTAACTATAAATAATATTAAATAATCAATCTTTTCTATAAATTTCTCAATATCGCTTTCTATAATACCACAATATAGCTAAATAGAATTATCCAGCAGTATCTAATATAGCTCACAAACTATATTTAGCTTATTTTAAATTAATTTTATAATATATATATCTTAATCTTTATAAAACTAAATAAAATTAATAATAATAAAGTATTTAATATTACCTAATTCTTATCAAATATTATACTTTTTATTAGACTTTTCTAGAAGTATTAAGATCTATAAAGTATTCCTAAAGATTGATTTAGATATTTCTAATTCAAGTATTTCTAAAATTTCGATAATAATTTCAAGGATTATAGATTAATCTTAAAATAGTAATAAAATAATTTCAAAACTTTTATTAATAATCCCTTTTATAAAAACTAATTTTAGAATAAGCTTTTATAAAAGAGGTTTAAAGGTATTAAATATAACTTTACTATTTTTTGATAAAATTATTTTTGAAATACTTTTTATATTAGAAATAATAATTATTATAATATTAATAGAATAATAATATCTTAAATAATATATAGATATAAATTTAAATATTATTATCAACCAATCAATAATAAAATTATAATATTAGAATTATAGGAAATTGAAGATTATAGAATCTACAATTAATAAAATAGTAATATAAAATAGATTTATTTTTTTATAATTATTAATATATATATTCAGAAATATATATTAAAAAAAATATTAAAGGATTTGCTATTAATTAAAAGTAAATAATGAATATAAAGAAAAGAATATATAGATATCCAGAATTTAAAAACAACTTTTTTATTAATAAAACTATAATCTATAACTTCATTATTTATACGATTAACAAATAGAATAATTATATTAAATATAAAAAAGATTTTTATTAAAAATTTAAAAAATTTATTATTTATTAATTTGATATATAAAGAATTTCTAGATATAATTAATCTTTTAATTTATAAAGAAAATTTTTTATAAAAATCTCAATTTATAATTATAAACCAAAATCAATTTTTTAATATATCTAATTGAAAAATCAAATTATTATTTTCCTTAAATAAATAAAACCTTTAATATAATTTTTAAATTAAATATTCAAATAAGGTTACAAAGAATCAGAAAGATATAATATAATAATATAATTAAGAAATAGTTTAGTAGATAGAAACAAATTCTGATATAAAGGAATAATAATATTGTAATAAAATTTAAAATTCTTATATTAATTAATTATAGGGAAACAATTAATATAAGGGGTATATTTTATATTAATATTAATATTATATTTTATATTATTGACTTGTTTTTTCTTATAATTATTTTAATATAATCTAATTTCTTGTAATAAAAGCAAAGACCGAATTTAATATATTATTTTTAAATATAATGAATTAAAAAGTATTAATCTAATTAAGCAATATCCAATTGTATAGGATTGCTGAAAAGATTAGATATAGAAAAAGGTATAGCGGTAATCAGCTTTTTATTATAAGATTTCAGTTGATTATAATTAAAGTTGGTATCTTGATTCTTTTATTGATTATCAAAATAATTATAATTGAAATTAGTATCTTAATTCTTTTATTAATTATCAAAATAAGCTTTTTCCTTTTAAGTTATTATAAATATCTTATTACTAAATTATTTATATTTTAATATTAATAATAAAAGATTTATTTAAATAATTAATAAATATATTAATTAATTTTTATAAAATTTTAAATTTAAAATCTATAACTTATTATTCAACAATCTTTCTATATCTAATAATAAACTATTTAAATTCAATAATAAAATTACTAAACAAAATCTTCTTTATTTTATATTTATTATAATTTATAAAAATCTTATAAAAAAAATCAAGAGTTTGATATTGCTTATTCAATTCGCTTTAGATATTTATAATAATATATTATTTGTAAAATTAAAGATTAAAATTATATAGATTATTAGTAATTATATCAAAATATATTTGATTATTTATATAAATAAAACTAAAAAGCAAATTAATAAGAATATAATTTTCTGAAATTCCGATTTGTTTTTATAATTTATAATTAAATAATAATTAATAGCATTATAAAATATAATATATTAATTTTAGCATTTCGCAATGTTTTACTTATTATTATTAAACTTTTTGAAAATAATAAAATATTTATAATAATATAAAGTCTATAGATTATTTTGAATAACAATTTTCAATATATTAATTATATTATTTAATTCATTAATTTTAGTTTAGATATTGATAACTTAGGTTTGGAATATACTTATATACAATTCGATTGATTTAAATACAGTTTGAGTAGCTGCAAAATATATAGTATTTGGATTATTAAATAAATCTATAAATAAAAAAATATTAATTTTAATAAAATTGAAAATATAGTTTAAGAATAAAAACTAAAAAAATAAACTAAATACAGATACTTGATTGGCTATAATTATAACTAAGATTTAGAATAACAATAACTAAAATATATAATAAAGCGATAATAAATTCGATTGATTTAATTAGATTGAAATTTTAATAAATTTGAAATAAAAATAAAATTAGAATAGTTTTTAAAAAGATAATATAAATTATTAAGGTATAGGTAAAGATTTATATTATATTATAAGGATGAAAAAGCTATGGAAAGATAAGGCCCTCTTATAGGAAGTAGGGTATGCTAATGATATATGCCTGAGGTATGAAGGCAATATAGTTGGCGCCGTGACAGTATAAATAGAATTAAAAAATAGGTTAATAAGAAATATAATTTTTTGAAATTCCGATTTATTTTTGTAATCTGTAATTAAGTAACAATTAATAGTATTATGAAATGTAATATATTAGTCTTAATGCTTTGTAATATTCTATTTATTATTATTAAATTTTTTAAAAGTAGTAAGGTATTTGTAATAGTATAGAGTTTATTGATTATTTTGAATAATGATTTTCAATATATTAATTATATTATTTAATTTATTAATTTTAGTTTAAGTATTAATAATTTGGGTTTGAAGTATGCTTGTATATAATTTAATCAATTCAAATATAGTTTAGGTGATTATAAAATGTATAGTATTTGAATTATTAAATAAATTTATGAATAAAGAAATATTAGTTTTGATAAAATTGAGAATATAATTCAAGAATAGGAATTGAGGGAATAAATTAAATGTAGATATTTAGTTGGTTATCATTGTAATTAAGATTTAGAATAATAATAATTAGAATATATAGTAAGGTAATAATAGATCTAATTGATTTAATTAGATTGAAATTTCGGTAGATTTGGAATAAAAATAAAGCTAGAATAGTTTTTAAAAAGATAGTACAAACTATTAAGGTATAGGTAAAGACTTATATTGTATTATAAGAATAGAAGAGCTATGGAAGGGTAAGGCTCTCTTTGTTACGGCGCCAACTACGTTGCCTTCATGCCTCAGGCATACACCATTAGCATGCCCTACTTCCTATAAGAAAACCTTACCCTTCTATAGCTCTTTTATCCTTATAGTATAATATAAGTCTTTATCTATATCTTGATAATTTGTATTATTTCTTTAAAAACTATTCTAACTTTATTTCTATTTCAAATTTATTAAAATTCTGATCTGATTAAATCAATTAGATTTATTATTATTTTATTATATATCCTAATTACTATTATTCTGAATCTTAATTATAATTATAATTAATTAGGTATCTATATTTAATTTATCTTTTTAATTTTTATTTTTGAATTATATTCTCAACTTTATTAAAACCAATATCTTCTTATTTACAGATTTGTTTAATAATCCAAACACTATATATTTTATAACTATTTAAACTATATTTAAATTAATCAAATTATATATAAATATATTCCAAATCCAAATTACTAATATCTAGATTAAAATTAACGAATTAAATAATATAATTAATATATTAAAAATCGCTATTCAAAACAATTTATAAACTCCATATTACTACAAATACTTTATTACTTCCAAAAAATTCAATAATAATAAATAGAATATTATAAAACACTAAGATCAATATATTACATTTTATAATATTATTAATTATTATTTAATTATAAATTACAAAAACAAATCAAAATTTCAGAAAATTATATTCCTTATTAATCTATTTTTTAATTCTGTTTATATAAATAACCAAATACATTTTGATATAATTATTAATAATCTATATAATTTCGATTTTTGATTTTCTAAATAATATATTATTATAAGTATTTGAAATGAATTAAATAAATAATATCAAACTCTTAATCTTTTTTATAAAGCTTTTATAAATTATAATAAATATAGAATAAAAAAAACTCTATTTAATAATTTTATTACCAAATTTAAATAATTTATTATTAAATATAAAAAGATTATTAAATAGCAAATTATAAATCTTAAACTTAAGATTTTATAAAAATTAATTAATATATTTATTAATTACTCAAATAAATCTTTTATTATTAATATTAAAATATAAATAATTTAATAATAAAATATTTATAATAATTTAAAAAAAAAAGCTTATTTCAATAATTAATAAAAAAATCAAAATATTAATTTTAATTATAATTATTTCAATAATTAATAAAAGAATTAAGATATTAATTTTAATTATAATTAATCAAAATCTTATGATAAAAAGCCAGTTATTGCTATATTTTCTTTTATATTTGATTTTTTTAATAATTCTATATAATTAAATACTATTTGATTGAATTAGTATTTTTTAATTTATTATATTCAGAAATAATATATTAAACTCAGTCTCTATTTTTATTATAAAAAACCAGGTTATATTAAAAGTAATTACAAAGAGAAACGAGTTAATAATATAAAATATAATATTAATACTAATACGAGATATATTCTTTATATTAATCGTTTTCCTATAACTAATCAATACAAGAATTCTAAACCCTATTATAATACTATTATTCCTTTATATTAGAATTTATTTCTATCTACTAATTATTTCTTAACCACATTATTATATTATATCTCCCCAACCTTCTTTAATCTTACTCGAATATTTGATTTAAAAGGTTATATCAAAAGTTTTATTTATTTAAAAAAAAAATAACTCAATTTCCTAATCAAATATATTAAAAAATTAATTTTGATTTATAATTATAAATCAAAATCTTTTATAAAAAATTTATTTTTATAAATTAAAAGATTAATTATATTTAAAAATCCTTTATATCTTAAATCAATAAATAATAAATCTTTTAAACTTTTAACAAAAATCTTTTTTATATCTAATATAATTATTTTATTTATTAGTTTTATAAATAATAAAATTATAGATTATAATTTTATTAATAAAAAAGTTATTTTTAAGTTTTGGATATCTATATATTCTTTTCTTTATATTTATTATTTACTTTTAGTTAATAACAAACTTTTCAATATTCTTTTTTAATATATATTTCTGAATATATATATTAATAATTATAAGGAAATAAATTTATTTTATATTATTATTTTATTAATTGTAAATCTTATAATTCTTGATTTTTTATAACTTTAATATTATAATTTTATTATCAATTGGTCAATAATAATATTTAAATTTATATCTATATATTATTCAAAATATTACTGTTCCGCTAATATTATAATAATTATTATTTCTAATATAAAAAGTATTCCAAAAATAATTTTATTAAAAAATAATAAAATTATATTTAATACCCCTAAACTTTCTTTACAAAAACTTATTTCAAAACTAGTTTTTATAAAAAAGATTACTAATAAAAACTTCAAAATTATTTTATTATTACTCTAAAATTAATTTATAATTCTCGAAATTATTATCAAAACCTTAAAAACACCCAAATCAAAAATATTTAAATCAATCTCCAAAAATACTCTATAAATCTTAATATTTTCAAAAAAGTCTAATAAAAAATATAATATTCAATAAAAATTGGATAATATTAGATATCTTACTATTATTAATTTTATTTAGTTTTATAAAAATCAAAATATATATATTATAAAATTAATTTAAAATAAATTAAATATAGTTTATAAATTATATTAAATACTATTAAATAATTTTATTTAATTATATTATAATATTATAAAAAGCAATATTAAGAAATTTATAAAAAAAATTAATTATTTAATATTATTTATAACTAATATTCAAAGCAGATTATTATCTTGATTATATAACCTATATATAGAATTTCTACCCTCATTTGCTAATAAACTTCCCCCTAAACACTTTTAGAACTACAAAATCAAATTTATACTAAATAAAAAACTGCTATATAACAAAGAATATCCAATATCCCCAGCCAAATTTTAGATTATATATAAATAATTTGATAATAACTTAAATAAAAAGTTTATTTATAAATCTTGTTTTAAATCAGTTATTTCATTTTTATTAACTATAAAACCTAAAAAAGGTATTTAGATCTATTAAAATTATTATAAATTAAATAACATCATTATTAAAAACTAATATCTTCTATTATTAATCAAAAAAACTTTTAATACTTTATATTATACAAAAATCTATATTAAATTGAATATTATTATTATATTTAATAAATTAAAAATTATAAAAAAATATAAATAAAAAACAATTTTTATAACTTGCTTTAGCCTTTTTGAGTTTTCAATAATACCTTTTAGTTTTTATAATATTTTTACTTCATTTCAAAATTATATTAATTATATTCTTTTTGATTTTTTAAATAAAAACTATATTATATATTTAAATAATATTTTAATTTATTCTATTAATACTATAAATTATTAAAAATAGATCTATAAAATTATATAAAGATTAATTAATATTAATTTACAAATTGATATTGAAAAATATAAATTCAAAACTATATAAACTAAATATCTTGAATTAATTATTATATTTAATAAAATTGAAATAGATTTAAATAAAATTAAAACAATTCTTAATTAAAAGTTATTAATAAAATTTAAAAAAATTTAATATTTTTTTGAATTTATTAATTTTTATTAATATTTTATTTATAATTTTTTTAAGATTATAGAATTATTTAATTATTTATTAAAAAAGAAATTTATACAATAATAAATTATTAATTATAAAACTATTTTTAATAATTTAAAACAAATATTTATTTCTATTCTAATTCTTATTATATTCGATTACTATTATTATATAATTATTAACAAAGATATCACGATTAATACATTCATGTTCACATCAGCAAGCTTAGATTGTATTAAACCGTACCTTCCGATTATATAAGCTCTAGTATCAGATATAACTATAGTCGTCGCCAACAGCATAAATGCTATAGCGACTACTTCTATAAAGACGCCAATCGCAATCGATCCCTGATTCATTTACAACCGATCACTATTCTCACTTTTACTATTCAATTACGGTAGTACAAATATCTATAACACAAAAACTGTGAAAACCATTATATCAAGCCTATAAGCAATAAAAGAATTCTTTATTACAATACAATTTAATACTCTCAATAAGCAAATGTAATTCAAATATGAAATCTATAAAGTGTTCGAAATAATGCTTTATCAATTCGAAGCCAATAATATATCAAAAAAAACAGTCTTTAACAAAAAAATATATAATATAATAATAAACAATATCAAAACTAGATTATTACAAAATACAATATAACTTATAACTAGAAACAAGAATATCAACAATCCAAACTATATCTATACAGATATTACAAAGATCCCGAAAAACTTAAATGTATTTATAAATACAAATATATATATATAAGGACAGGCTAACAAATAAAGATTGATTAAATCTTGGAAAATCAAAATGAATACTTATTTATTAGTAGTAGGAATTACTATATCGATAATAAGCTGTTTGAGTATTTATATATTAAAAAAAATGATTAATAAAGCTATCTCTAATCTGAAAAATACCGATATAATGATTATTATTCTTATAGTTATTAGTTGGGCAGTATATACTGCTAGTAGTATTATATACAATAAACTTTTTGAAGCCAAAAATACGAAAAAGATTAAAAAGATTCTGAACTATAATAGCCTAGAACAATCTATAACCTAATATTATTATATATTAAAAAAAATTCCAATTTCTTTTTATAATCTAAATGAAGATAGAATACTTATTATTAAAAAAATAGTAGCTAAGAAAATGTTAATATAAATAGGTACTTTTCTAATCGATTATCAAATTACTATTTATATAATTAATTTCTATAAGTAAACCTAGATTATTAGTTTATCAAAAAAAGTTTTTCCCTTTAAATTCTTTAATAACTTCAAATAAACTTGATATATTAAACTAAAATAGTATATTACTTATTATAATCCAAAATACCAAGGTTTTTGTAATCTAATAATATATAAAAATGCTTCAAGATATAATAACTGTAATATTCTATAAACAAATCATAATGATCTATTTGGGTTTAAATGTAAGATTAAAATTAAATATACAAATTGTATAAAATCGTTTCAAGCTAGGTATAATAATTATTTTATAATATTATATTGAGTTAATAGGAAAATTATATATCTTATAAAATCCAAAATCTATAAAATCAAAAAATATAACCGAAAAACTTATCTGACTGTTAAAGTATTAGTTAACAAAATATCTATCTCGATTATAATAATTCCTTAAAGTATTATAATAAAGATATCCTTTCCGATCTGTAGGAAATATATTACTGTATATAAAAATCTGAATAGCTCTAAATATACTTTTCAGAATACCTTTTTGGCTAATAGTTTATTTAAGAATCTCTATTGTTTTAAAAGGAAGTATTCAAATAAAAATAATTTAAATAAAAAGATATTTTTTAATATTATATTATTATAATATAATAATATGAATATCAATATTGATTTGAATAAATAGTTATTTCTCTTAATACTACGACACTAGCTATCAAATAATTGCAACCCGATCTATATAAATTAACTAAGCAAATATATAAAAAAAGATAGGAGTGTATATTACAATATTATAAATAATATATAAATAAAATTTGGAGATTCTATATATATAGAAATTCTTTATATATCTTAAAATTCAGATTTAGAATTATTTGGAATACAATCTTTTTATATCGATAAATAGCTAGAATAGTCTGAATAATTTCGAAAGAAAAAGGGAGAGACTGAGAATAATAATATACAATACAAAATAAATAATTATATATTCAATAAAGATGTATTCAATTATATCAGAATTTTCTTTAAATAGAAGTAAACAATATATAGATTATTAATATATATTAATAGCTGAATATCAAAGAAATGATGGATTTAATAGTCTTTATAGTATTCCCTGATTATATAGTAATAGATAACAATTTCAATATCAAGTATAATCTATTTGAGTCTAATATAACTTTAATTAGCCAAAAAGCTCTCTTTATAGAATAATCCATTTTGAATAGAATAGACTTTATTAGAATTTCAGGAATCCCTATCTATAAAGTAGGTTATATAATTAATCTAATTTTTTCTAATATTCCTTTTATTAGTATTATTATTAATATTAATCTGAAAAGCAATTTCGATTATAAAATATAGATAATTATAATCCTGAACCTTATTTTATCTATTACCAAACCCTTTGATCGTATAATTAATAAAAAAAGCCTTTTAGTTTTTTAAAGGATTATAAAAAATAAAATTTCCCATTTTCCAAATTTAACAAATATATTTATTAAATAGATCAATAAATTAATAGGAATATTAGATTCTTTATTTGAATTAATAATTTACTTAGCAAAAAAGAAGAAAAATATCTTTGAATACTTTATTTTCTAATAAATAAACGAATATAGAATAATATATTAAAAATATAGAATAGCTAAAATTAAGGGTATCAATTAGGCAGAATAATAGTAATAGAGATTGATAACCACAATTAGAAAAGCAAAATACTAATATTAATACAAAATTATTAATAAAATTAGTTGTAATAGAGATCTATATAAAATAATTAGTTAATATAAGTTTATTATCAATTTTAGAATATTATCTTTAATTATTAATAGTATGGTAATTGAAGATATTGTGAAAAAAGCCTAGATTCTATAAAAAAAGATTTTTGAGTGTTTTGATAATAGTAACAATCTTATAATAAACCTACTCCAATCAAACTGTATATTTAATAAATTCTTATAAAATATAAAAATATTTCTTAAAAAAGTAAAAAAGAGTATTATAAGAATTTCAAGCATTTTATCAAAATCTAATCAGATTATTGTTTATCTTTTAAAAACTTACTAAAACTTTATTAGATTAATAATTACTAGAATCTTCAATAAATATCTGTAATTTAATTACTTTCTAGATAGATGGAGATAGATAGAGGTAATAATAATCTCTAAGATTGAAAAGAAAAACAAATTGTTAATACAATCCTAGCAATTGATAGTTTTATTTTTATATATTTCGAAGAAATTGGAATATATAATTGCTTGATGTATTTTATAAATCATAATAATAGCAGGTATATTCAGTCCTCAGTATAATAAAGCGTTTCCTAAACGAGTAGCAATGGATCTAATCATTTTGTTTGTATATAATATTGAAAAGGCCTTTACCCATAAACAAAAAGTTATGATGGTTATACTGGATATACAAGATATGTTCGATGTATTTCTATTGAATAGACTATTGGAATATATACATTAATAAAAATAACCCTGTTTCTTTCTACAATTAATTCAAATCTTTCTAAATAATCACTTAATAAAAATTCAATTAGAAAATGTAATTATAGAATATAATTACATTAAATGCAACACCCCATAAAGCTTTTTACTTTTACCCATACTATATATTCTATACCTTACTAAGCTTTTAAATTAAAATACCAAATTGTATTTCGGATATACTAACAATATCTATATTTACCATATATTCAAAAACATTTATAAGAATATTAATCTCTTTAAATATAATCTTTACTAGATTTTTTAATAAAGTAAATAAAACTATATAATATTTGTATTAAAAAAGCTAGAGATGATATACTTTTTCTGGAAAAGAGAGGTATATATCTTATACCTGAAAATAAATGATAAAATAATAATTCACCTAATCAATAAAACAAGCAACAAAACTATTCAATCAGCTCTATACTAACTGGAAATCTAATTTAATCAAAAGCTTTTTTTCAAAAAATATATAGCAGAATGAGAAGTAAAAGCCTATAAAGCTACAAAGTATATTAAAGGGTTTGTACAAACATACTATAACCCACCAACTACAATACTACACAAAGCGATAATCACCTGTATCCTCCCCACTACTCTTTATAAATCCGAGATATAATATACAGGTCAAATAAAGCTAAATTGGACAAAAGGGGCCGCTCATAGCATAATAATAAGCACAAGGCTAGGCAATTATATTATCAAAATTAATCAAACAATTATTCTAATAATAAGAGAAATTCTATTTACTTGGTATATGATTTCGATTATTATAATCCTGAAAAATTCTAAACTATTATTTAACAAATTAGTATTTAAACAGATATAAATAAGATTTGTATTCTGATTTTATAAGATAGATAAAAACTATTTACTGGCGATTTATCTAATATAAATATTTTAATATAAAATAAACAATATTAATCTTTATAAATTAACCGAATTAATCCCGAAAGTATTGAAATTAATATTTTTCTTATTATATTTCTTTATAGGAAGCTATAACAACTCTATAGAAGGTATAAAAAAAAAACAGTTATAATTGAATTTATATAACAATAGAATTGTTTATCTGATAGCTATATTATAATTTTTTTGAATAGTATTAAATAATATCATTGAAGGTAAAAGATAATTGATTATAGTTATATAATTTATCAGAAACAATTTTTAATAATATTTGGTTATAGGGTGATCAATCTATTTTTATATATTTTCAATGTTGAGATAATAAATATTCTAAAAGATTTAAAATATACTATCCGACTAAAACCGGCTAGACAAATTACAATATATATCAATAATATTTTAATTATCTGGTATATCAAAGGTAATGTTTTTGATTTATTCTAATGGGTGTTTTTGTATTATTATAAAATTATAAGGAATAAATAAATAGCAATCCAATAATTATCTGGATATATTAGAATCCTTAAAAACGAGAAGGCCGATTAGCTTGCCGATCTAGATGTTTGTAGTAATCGTATTGAAAATAATAATTTATTACTCCCTACTATTAATAGAATAAGCTTAATAACCAAAATCCTTAGATAAAGGGTAGAATAGAAATAATAAAAGCAAAATAAGATTATTCTTACTAATCGATATTATTATTAGTATTTTAATTATCAAATCAAGAAATCTAAGGAACTTATTTTTCCTTGTTTTATTTTTTAGCGATTAATAATATTCAAAACTAGATATAGGGATTTTATATTCTATTACCAATATTTTTAATATAACAATATTACCTCAGAATACTTTTATAGATATAATAAAAAACCTAAATATCTAGTGCTTTATTAATATTTTTATATCCAATTCGATTATTAACCAAATAAATCTAACTTAATTCTATAAGATATAAAGAATATAATCAATTATCTCTTCTTTTTTTTGAAGATTTCAATAAATTTCATAATCTTTTTAGTAATTATTAATCACTTTAAGCAATTACACTCAATCTCTTCAGAGATTCTCTAATCTCCTATTTTTATATTGCCAACTAGAGCTGTATTTCCTTCTGGAGTTGCTTTTTTTCTTTTCATTATTATATATAAATTATATCAAACAAAAACTAATAATATAAAACTTTTTAATTAACTATAAATCTAAGCTATTTAGTATAAAGTAAATTAAATAATATTG
Source organism: Botrytis squamosa (assembly GCA_014898485.2). Classification (NCBI taxonomy): domain Eukaryota; kingdom Fungi; phylum Ascomycota; class Leotiomycetes; order Helotiales; family Sclerotiniaceae; genus Botrytis; species Botrytis squamosa. The sequence continues at coordinate 1,006,862 of RCTC02000009.1, forward strand.
ATATTGTAAGTGGGAGACAAGTGGTAGGAGTGTGTACAATATTCTTGGTTATTTCTCTTTCAGTCTATATTATAGTTATAGAAAAACGGAATGTATGGTTATATCAGTATCTCTGTCAGTATAGTTTATTCCTAGTATTCTTTGGGAGGTTATGGCAAGCCCCTGCAGCTTGCCCCCTGGATGTAAATTAAAATAAATAAATAAATAAATAAATAAATAAATAAATATAATTATTGAGATAAATACTTTCAATTAGACTATAAAAAGAATTATTTTTTAATATAATAATAAAAACTAATTATAACTAATCACTTATTTTTTATTAAAATATAATATAACTGAATATAATTATAAGATTTATAATAAAAAGTTGTTAATAATTATTAAGTTTTTAAAAAAATAAAGATTCAAATTATATAAAATTCAAAAATTATTTAAGATTATTATTAATTATAAGAATTTGGAATATTTTATATTAATAAAGATATTGAATTAAAAATAAATAAAATAGATAAAGTTTTTCTCAGGATTTAATTTTTATATTATATATTAATCAAATTATAAAATAATTTGTTTTGATATTTTTAATTGAAAAATAGAAAATCACTTTATATATATCAATTTCAATAATAATTAGATTAAGAATTACTTATAAATAGTATTTCCAAAACAAATATTCAATATAATTATATATAAGAATTTTATCAGATAAACAAATAATATTATAAATCTTATTATAGCTTCTATAAATATTATTATTTCTGATATTAATAAACTAATCAATAATTTTATTAATAAAATATATAATTTATTTATATTAATTATTAATATATATAAAATACTTTAAAATCCCATTACTTGTTATTGATTATTAATAATTAAAAAAAATTTCTAAATAATTTTTTAAAATTATAAATTAATTAATAAATAAATATTTTATTAAAATCAATTATTTATCTCTCTATTTATTAAACTTTATATATAAATTATCTATCAAATATATTTAATTAAGTCTATTAAGTATCCAGACTATATCAAAATTATTAATCTTGTCTCCTATACATACTAGTAATCTAATATAATAAGAGAAATTGAAATTTATATATAAGCCTATTAATTATATTTTCGTACGAAGTCTTCTCGCCTTGCAGTCCCCAGATTTCTCAAATCTTTATTAGTTCTATTTCAACCCTAATCTAATATCTTCATTGATTATATTATATTATTATCTATTTGTAAATATTACAATTATAAATATAATTATATAATCACTATCTGTTGGTTTGAGAGAGATACGGAAGACGTGGTTCCCACTATGTATAGGCCCCTAAATGTCTATTTGTATTCAATCTAAAGAGCTAGCTAAATAAAGGAAATAGTAGGCCTTATATAGACACTACTAAAAGAGCTAATCTTCTTCACTTTTGCCTAATAACCTTAATATAGTTATCTTTATATTGAAATAAATCCTTTGAAGTAAATTCCCTTAAATGAATTCTCTTGTTTATATATTCAAAACTCTTTTTTATAATTTCAAATATAATAGCAAAAAAGAAATTCGTGAAATTATAAATATCCTTTATTTATTGGTTAAAGTCTCTAACTTCTTATTGGTAAAACCAATCTCTTTTTTTAATCTTATTTTATCTATTTTATTGTTTTAATATCGATCTTATTTATATTAATTAGATTAATAAGAGTTTAATATAATTTTCCTTTTGTTATTATATCAATCAGATTAATTAGATTATTAATCCAAATTACTTCAATAATCTCTTTCCGCTTGTAGGATTGATATAATACTATAATATCGATTATTAGTCTCTTTTTATTAGTTATTCCCAGCTTCATGAATAGATTATATAATAACTTAGAATTAGTATACAAAGTTAATAAAATCTTTTTACTAAGAATAATACTAATTATAGAAATAATTGTTATACCAATATCGAATTTCTAAACTAATCTATATGTCACGAGAGAATAAGCCTATATAAACCCAATTAGCTTAATGCTATCGGTGATATCACTTTTAGTGTGATAGTTATAAGCCCAGTATATATTTATAGCGCAGTGGTATAATTCTTCACTTAACTGTATTCTCTGGCATAGGCCTACTTATAAGAGAGTATTTCAATAGACCCATATTAGTCATCTGATCTTGGCCTATTAGAGCTAATATAAGGACCCTGCTCTGTTGCCTTACTATATTCATACAATTCAGCCTATTAAATAAATTTATAAAGAATCTAGTCTAATTGAATCCAATAAGATCCTAGATTTGGCAGCACAGAGATATAGAAAAAGATTTGCGCATATATAACTTAATAAAGCTAATACAGAGATTACTGCCTATAACCAGCTAATCAGCAATCTCGGGGGTGTATCACAAGAGAATAAGCCTATATAAACCCAATTAGCTTAATACTATCGGTGATATCACTTTTAGCGTGATACTATATAATTTAAATACTAAAATATTATATATAACTTTTTTACATTTAATAGATAATTAATGAATAATATTAATATTATTGTATTTATTTATGATTATAATTATATAATTTATTTGAAATAAATAATCCTTATTATTTACAAAAAAGATATTAGCAAAAATAATAATCTTAAATGAATTTAGATTAAATAATATATATTTGAATCCTTTAATAAAGTTTTCTTTTTACTATTTGATATATTTATTTAATACTACAATATTATTTTTGTCAGATTGGATTGTTTGCATTATTATAGATAAATCGAAAAATACTTTGAATTAATATATAATTATAATATATACTTCACAAATTCATTATACAATATATTGTTCATATATAAAAGTATATTTCCAAATCTTATTATATATACTATACATATTTATAGATTTAATAAATACAAATTGCAAATTATCGCATTACTTCTCCTAATCAAAATAAATATTATTATTCTTAAATATAAAAATAATATTATTAAACTTTAATGAATAATCATAAATAAATTCCTTACAATTTTTAGCTATAAAGCTAACCTATTTGAATTACTTGTCCTCAGCTTATATAAATACATTATCCCTAATAATAAATATATCATCTATTTGAAATTCTATAATATCGAATTTAATCCCCTTATCACTAGTATATAAAAAACAAAAGTTATATATAAATTATTGTATTTTAAGTTTTTTGTAGTAATAGGTATAATATATCCAAAACTAATAATTTCCTGCCTTAAAAATATTATATAATAATTTAATAATTAATAAGACTATACCAATTAATAAATCCATCTTTTCCAAAGTATGGATATAAAAAGTATAATATAAATTCAAAATGGATTAAATATATATCTAAATAATATCTCGAATATACACTCCTATACCTATCTTTCAAGTGCTTGCAGTTAATAAGATTAAAATGTATTAATACAATTATTGAATTATTAGGAATTGTATTAATATAAATGTTTTATTAATATTATTATATATTTGAATAATTAATCTCGATTTATAAAATTTAATATTTATTTTCTTATTTTTAATTTTATTAACAAATTACAATTTGAAAATTCGTATATTAAAAGGAATATTCAAAAATAATATAATCTCAAATATATTTTTAATTATTAATCTATTAATTTCTTTTTTTCTAGATTCTTTATACAAAATACGATTTTTAAAATCAATAATAAAATATTTAGGATGATAATTTTATATATAAACTTAAATCTGAGATATTGTTGGAAGTTGTGGCACGTGCGCTACGCTACTGTGCATATATCACATCCACTTCATAGTTAGATTTTATTTTAATACAATTAATCTATATAGTCAATATTACATATATTCCATTAGCCTACTCTTTTATTGTAAACAGGTTATAAGTCCGGTAGCTTTACAATAAAACTAAAACCGAAAGCTCTTTGAATAGTTTATATTGTTAAAGTAAAGGTTGATAATGAGAAGCTTTTATATAATGTGATATTAATATATAAAGTGTATATAATAAACAGATTACTAAATAATAATAGCAAAGTAATTATTTATATTGTACTCTTTTTTCAAATAAAAAAACTATAAATTATTATTAAAAGAACAATTTATTCTAGCTTGATATTGAAAAGTATCATTAACTATATAGTATTCGATATCATTTTAAAAATCATTATTTATAAATCAAAATTTACTATTTCCAATTATCCCATTTTAAAGAGAATTTCTTTTTGTAATATTAGTATATCCAAAACTGGGGGAGTTTAATCAAAACAGTTTCTTTTCCTTTTTTATTTTTTTATTTTATTATTAAAATATATATTAGCTATCGATATAAGTTTTCTATTTGTAAAATCTAAAAATAAATGAAAATATTGGATTCAAGAATTATTCTAAATGTATTCTTCTTTTTATTCAAAAAAATTATAAACACTAGATTTGTTAAATAAGAATTCAATTTCGAGAAAAAGGCTGGTTTTATATATATAAGAAAATATTACAGGAATATGTATAGATTGTAGATGCCGATAAATTAGCCAAGGATTTCGAGGAATTTTAAGTTTTTAGCGATAGTGATAATGTTACGATAAAGATTTAACTCAATATTAATAAAAAGGCTATCTTTCTTAAAAATGATATTAATATATTATTTTATATCTGTTATTTATTATTTGATAATAATGAGACTTTAGTAGATGAATATAATATAGTAAAGAAACTTTGGGATTATTTAGTTATCAAATACTTTAGAATTGATAATATAATAGCAAATGAGTACTTTCTTAAGATTAAAACCTTCTCTTTCGATGATATCCCTGATATAACTATTATAGATATATGAGATAAGCTCAAGGATTTTCGAAGAAAACTTTTATCTGCGGATGCTTCAGCTAGAGCTTTGTGTATAGATAAATCACTTTTTCAAAGCTTAACCTTATCTCTTCCTGATAAATATAAAGTTATTATTAATATAATTTATATTATCAGTTCTACTTTAAGTATTAATAATAAGATTAAGTATTTGTAGATTAAAGAAATCAAAATGCAAAATTCCATAAATACAGTATATTTTATAAAGAGAAAGAAATATATTCCATTTTATTGTTAGTACAAGACTAATATAAGCTTGGAGTCCGATATACCTATTATTACTTACAAACTCTACAATAAATCTGATTATTTAGTTTTAAAATGCTTTTAGTTTTGATATATCAAATATTTTTTAAAATCTAATTTAAAGTATAAATAAAAGAGAAAACAATTTACTTTTTTATTATAAAAAAACAAAAAGTATAAAAAGCATAAGGCTTATATCATTAAATCAAGTTTTGATATTATTGAGAATATTATTGATAATGAATCTAATTTTAAATATTATTATCTTATCAAGAAAAATATTAATAAAATATCCCCATTATAATAATATACTAATACCAGCACTACCTCATATATATCTAACCAACATTCTTTCTTTAGAAATCTAATCTATACTCTACAATAAAGGATAATGGTTAGTAGAGAAGCTATATATTCGAATAAACGAGAAATAATAGATATAATATGCAAAAATGAAATAAGGATATTGTTAGCTAAAATACTATATATACCAGGATTGAGGGTTAATTTACTTTTAGCTAAAAGAATTTGTAAGGCAGAATTTAAGAATATATTTAATCTTAAGGAAATATATTTTATATTAGAAAATAATAAAAATAATAAAATTATTAAAACTATAATGAAAAATAGAATATATATCATTTTATATATAAAACCAGAATATAAGGATTCTATATTCTTTACACTCTCTACAAAAATAATTGATAAAATAAAAAGGAAAGTTGAAGAATTGATTATAATAAAAAAGAAAAGATATTTTTTTTGGTATAGACAATTCAATTATTTTGGCTTTAATAAGATTAAGAATTTATACAAAATTATTATACTTTAGAAACTAATTAAGATTCTTTTAACTCTGAATATTTGTAAAATATATACTCTCATAAAGATAACCAACAGGATCCCAAGCTAACTAAATATACGGAAATCTAAAAGACTAGAGTTGATTTACTTTGATATTACTAACCCTTTTCCGAAAACTATTTGAGGATACAGATATTTTCTTCTTATTATTGATAATACTATAAAAATAAATTGAATTATCTTATTGAAATAGAAAAGTAATACAATATTTTTACTGAAAGCCTAGAAACAGGAAATTGAATTTGCTATAGAAATAACTATAATTATTGTTAAAATCAATAATGCATCAAAGCTTTTTCAAGTTGTTTAGAAATAAAAAACTGATATACAATTAAAGGTTATAGTGATTATATTATTTTATCAAAACGATTTAGTTAAATATAATATATGTATTACAGAAACTGATATGAGAGTAATATTAAAGAAAGTTTATTTATTATTAGAATTTTGGAATGAAATTGTCAAACACAATATATATATTCGAAACCGTACTAGTATTAGCCCAAATATAAGTGGAATCGATCGAAGTCTGCTTGAAGTATTTATAGGTATATTATCAGATATCGATATATACAAAATCTAGAGAAGTTAATATTATGCTTATATCAATCTTAAAATTATTTTAATAGGATAAAGATATAATAAACTTTACGATATAATAAGAATTGGGATATTCTTAAAATATTCAAAAGATATTATTAAATATATAAAGGTTTATTCATTAGAATTAGATTATATTTATTATATTTATTGTATTATAATTAACAGGGATACGATGACTCTCACCTGTATGTGGTGTATTCTATAAATCTTTAATCGTATAATCGAAAAGCTAAGTAGAGTTAGTTAAAGTTGGGTGGTGGTTGTATATTAATTAAAGGTTATACTGGGAGCGAAGGTATATATAGCTGATTATTAGAGGGTAATCGCAAAGATACTTGGAATAGAGAATTATTAGCAAAACGGAGATAAAAACTATTCAACAATAAAAAAAAAATAAAAATGGGATTGATATGGAATTATACTTTTACAAATCTATATAGAAAATAAAGCTAAAGTATATTGTGGTAGAGTGTTTGTGAAGCGAAATTAGTTTTTGAAATAATAAATAATAAAGCTTCTATAATATAACTAAGTCTGATTGAAATCTGTGTTGGGAGTAAAATCGATATTTTTAATTTAACAAATATAAATCGATAGAATATTTTTAAAATACTAGTATATAAAGTTTTTATAATCTAATAATATATACAATCTGTGGGTATACTGAATTGGATATTTATAAATAATAAAAGAAGTAGTAGAAAATATATAAAAACTAGAATAATATTTACTAAGATTGATAGAAGTATATATGGAGTAGAAAAAAGGATGTTTTTAATATTTTATCTTTAAATATATAGAAATGGTATGGTGGTAAAGAAGTTTCGGTATAGGAAGAATGCTTTTAATAAGTTATATTTAATAATGCTCGATTGGTATTATAATAATAAAAAATTTCAGGTAAAAACCAATTCTATGATATATATGTGTAATATATTCCTAATACTTTATTTTTAATTATAAATTATATATTAGAAAAGTGGATTCTATAAACAAAGTTTTAATTAATAGATTGGAAATATTATGGAAAAGCTATCTAACTAGGGATTTGAAATAATAAGTTTGTGAGATATAATTGGTTTTGTTGTATAGAAAAGATTTAGTAAGGTAATATAAAATGGTTATTAGCTGTAAGGTATAATATATAATAATAATAATAATAATATTATTTATATAGCTTGAGAGAATAAATATATATATTAGTTTATAATTGGATATTATAGGGTAGAGGGTATAATAAAGATATTAAATAGACTTAAGAAACAAATAGAAATGAAAGTGTGAAAAAATGGTTTTGATTTTAATCAGAATTTTTAAAAATAATTATATAATAGGTAGTTTAATGTAGTTAGAAAATTTTATAAAAGTTTAGTATTAATGACTTTATTACAAATAAACTGGGAAAGTATTTATAGGTATAGCAAACTTATTTTATATTATAAGATATTCTAGAAAGTAGTTATAATATAATTCATTTCTGCTATTGCCCTCTATGGATCCGAGGTATAATATACAGGCCGAACAAAGCCAAACCGGACAGGGAGGGCCGTTTATAATATAATAATAAACATAAGGTTAAGCAGTCATATTATCAAAATCGATTAAACAATCGTTCTAATAGTAAAAGGAGTTTTATCTGCTTGGCATATAATTTCGATTATTACAATCCTGAAAGATTTTAAATTATTATTTAACAAGTTAATATTTAAATAGATATGAATAAGATTTATACTCCGATTTTGCAAAGTAAATAAAAACTATTTATTAACAATTTATTTAATATAAATATTTTAATATAAAATAAATAATATTAATCTTTATAGACTAATTAAATTAATTCTAAAAATATTAAAATTAATATTCTTTTTATTATATTTCTTTATAGGGAATTATAATAATTCTATAAAAAATATAAAAAAAAAAGCAGCCACAATTAAATTCACACAATAATAAAACCATTTATTTAATAATTATATTATAATCTTTTCGGATAATATTGAATAATATCATTAAAAGCAAAAGATAATCAGCTACAACTACGCGATCTATCAGAAATAATTTTCAATAGTATTCAGCTATAAAACAATCAACCTGCTTTTATATATTTTTGATATTAAAATAATAAACACTCTAAAAAGTTTGGAGTATATTATCCAACTAAAATCAGTTAAATAGATTACAATATATATCGATAATATTTTAGTTATTTAATATATCAAAAATAATATTTTTGATTTATTTCAATAAATATTTTTATACTATTATAAAATTATAAAGAATAAGCAAATAGCAATCCGATAATTATTTAGATATACTGGAATTCTTGGAAATAAAAAAGTTAATTAGTTTATTAATTTGAATACTTATAGCAATTACATTGAAAACGATAATTTATTATTTCCTATTATTAATAAAATAAGTTTAATAACTAGAATTCTTAAATAAAAAATAAAATAAAAATAATAAAAACAAAATAAGATTACCTTTACTAATCAATATCATTATTAATATCTCAACTATCAAATTAAGGAATCTAAGAAATTTACCCTCCTTTACCCTATCCTTCAATAACTAATAATACTCAGAACTAAATACAGAGATTTTGTATTCTATTATTAATATTTTCAGTATAACAATATTATTTTAAAATACTTCTATAAATATAATAAAAAGCCTAAACATCTAATACTCTATTAACACTTTTATATCCAATTTAACCATTAATTAAATAAATTCAACTTAATCTTACAAAATACAAAGAATATAATTAACTATTTTTTTTTTTTTTTGAAAACCTTAATAGACTTTACAATCTTCCTAATAATCATTAATTATTTTAAATAATTATACTCAATCTCTCCAAAGATTCTTTAATCTTCTATTTTCACATTATTAATTAAAATTATACCCTTCTTTAAAACTACTTTCTTCCCTTTCTATTACTATATATAAACTATATTAAATAAAAACTAACAATATAAAACCCTTTAACCAACTACAAACCTAAATTACCCAACATAAAGTAGATTAAATAATACTAACATTATAAGCAAAAAACAAATAATAAAAACATATATAATATTCCTAATTACTTCTCCCTTAATCTATATTATAACCATAAAAAAACAGAATGTATAACTATATCAACATTTCTATTAGCATAATCCATTCTTAGTATCCTTTAGAAGATTGTAGTGAGCCTCTATAGCTTGCCCCCTGAATGTAAATTAAAATAAATAAATAAATAAATAAAATATTATAATTAACAAAAACTATAAAAAAGGAGATATGAATCTAAAACTCAGAAATTGTATAGCCGGATTACAAGATACTAAGAATATAGAATCTAATCGCAAGCTTTATAATAGATTTAAGAATATTCTTAAATTATTATTTATTCTAGTTAATCTATCAATATTATTAAATGAAATAATTATAGATTCAATAGAGATATGCTTATTAATATTAGAACAAATAAAGATTGGAATATTATATTTTAATGAAAACAAGTATAAAAACATTCAACAAATAATGGATAATTTATTAAAACTAGAAGAGAATAATAAAGAAATAAAGATTATTTTACTTAAAATTATTTCAATTTCTGATTTTATATTATTGAATTCAACTATAATTTTATTACCTATAGTATTTACATCTATACCTATTTCTATACTTATTTCTATATTATCAAATTTAAGGTACAATTTTAGGAAAAGAAAGAGAAATAATAACAATAATATAAAAAGGTATATCTCTAAGATTATCTAATTTCTATTTGTCTCCTTAAATGAATTAGTATCAAAATCAATCAAATATATTATAATTACAATTCCAAATATTTATTAATTTGAAAAGAAAATGAATAATAGAATTGCTTTCAAAATCTTGATTTTTTTAAAGAATATATTAATAAAGATTGAAACCACTTTATTAATAACAAAAATACTCAGAATCAAGATACCAAATACATATAAAGATATAATAGTAGACAAGAAGTATACAAAAAACTAATAAACTATAATTCAAAAAGAAATAAACTTATTAATCAAAAATAATATTTAAAAAGAATTTATTTTATTATAAAAAAATAATTTAATTTTAATAAAATGGGTATTTATTATCAAAACAAAAAATAATAAGATAGAATAATTCAAAATCAAATTAATAACTAAAGAATTCAATCAAATTTTAGGAAAAGATTATAACAAAATCTTTACTTCTATAATTCATCTCAACACTCTTTATCTTTTTTTTATAATTATTATAAAAAAGGATTTTGAATATTCTTATTTCAATATTAAAAATATATTTATTAAATTATACTTAAAAAAAGAAATCTATTTAATACTCCTTTAAAGTATTTAAGTTTATCGAGGTTATATTTTATATGCATTTCGAAGTCTTTACGGGTTAAAACAAGCTAGCAAAAATTAGAATCTTTTTTTAAAGAAAAAGTTAATTAAGATGGGTTTTGTATAAAGTCTTACAGATCCATGTTTATATATTAATTATTCGCGATAGTTGTTTCTTTTAATTTATATAAATAATATTATTATTATTGCTATACAAAAACAGGATATTAAATAGTTTTATAATAATCTTTTAGCTTATTTCAATACTAAAGATTTAGGGGAGATTAATAAAATCTTAAAAATATATATTATTCATAATAGATCTAAAAAAGTGTTAATTATAAATCAAAAAGAGTATTTAGATATAATATTTATCTGTTTTGGGATTTCTTATAATTAATATATTCTAAGAAAAATATTAATCTCGGATTATAATCAATTGTAATTAATACTTTTAGATAATAAGCTTACTAATATAAACGAATATCAATAAGTAATCGGTAATATAATTCATCCTATGGTTTATATTAAATCAAATATTATATTTAGTTTTGGGAGATTAATACAAGCTATATCGAATTCTATCAAATATTATAATATTATATTCAAAAACCTTATAAAATATTTAAAATCAATTATTAATCAGAAACTATATTTTGGGTCTGGGGGAGTTCAATCAAATATCTATAAAGAATATAATTTTTTATAACAGACTATCAAAGTATATATCGATATAGATTGGGTAAATAATAAAACCAATCAAAAAAGCATTTCTAATAAAATAATAATGTTTTATAGTAAACTAATCTTATGGGTAAATAAAAAGTAGATATCTATAATTATATTTAGTATAGAAGCTGAGTATATTTCTATAGCAATATTTATCAAATAAGGGTAATAGATAACTCAACTTTTAAAAGATTTAAAGTAATTATAATATATTGGAAGGAATAGTGAAGTTCAAATACTAGAAGATAATCAAAAAGCACTAGTATTAACCAAAAACCCTTATTTATATGAACAATTAAAGTATATTAATATATATTATTACTTTATTCAAAATCTTACAGAAAAATGTCTAATCAATACTAGCTATATCAATACAAGTGATATGGCTGTAAATAAATTAATAAAACTATGTGTAAAAGTAATATTTGAAAGATTCAAGAATATATTAGGGTTTCAAATCTAATTATAGAAGTTAAAAGAATAAGCTTTCTAGAGAAATATTAGAAATTGTAGCATATGCGCTATACTACTATGTATATATTATGTTCACTTTATAATTAGATTTTACCTTAGTACAATTAATCTATATAGTCAATATTATATGTATTCTACTGGCCTGCTCCTTTATTGTGAATAGATATAACTATTTATAGGAAAAATATTAGAATAAAAATCTAATTGTTTTTAAATAAATCTAAAAAGAGTTTTTCTAGATTTATTATATATATAATCACTATTTCTAAAAAAAATAATATAACTTTACTAGATTTTATTAAAATTATTTCAAAATCAATATTATAATTAATTTCCTCAATCTTCTCAATATATTCAGTTTCTAATTACTTATAATACAATTTTATCAATATAAACCTAAACCTTATAGATCTATAAAATAGATTAAAAGTATATATCTCTTTTTTTATATTAATAAATGAAAAAATCCTTTCCATTTATTAATAATTATTTTATTATCTTTCCTTTAGATCAAAATCTTACTATTCGATAATAAATCATAAAATACAGTTATAAAGAATCCATTATATATATTCAAGGCTTCCTATATTTGTATAAAACTATATAATCTGTAAACCTCTATTATAGCTTTAGAGATTACAACAATATACTATTGAATAATAAATATTAAAAGGCTAATATCAATTATATAAAGAAATATCCCAAAAACAAGTAAAATAGATATTAAACTATCAGATTTAGTAATATCATTAATTGCTTTTATAGCTATCTAAAATATAACTATCTTACAAATACCGAATTTATAAACTTTTTTATAAATAATTTTGTAAAATCTATATAATAATATATAAAATCTCTCAACTATATTAATCAAATAATATGTTTTTATAAAAACTATCTTTATTTAAATAAATATTAATATAATATATTATTGAAACTCCTTTTTAACAAAATTGATATTAGTATTATAAATAATATATTCTGATAAACTAATATATATATCGATCCAACATTTATAGAGTTTATTTTATATATACTTTGCAGATATATTACTTAATTATTAAATAATTTAAAAGTATATAACTTTATTAACAATATATAAAATCAAATTATTATTGATATAAAGTATATTGATAAATATAATATAATTGAATTCAAAATTCTTATTAGATAAAGAGAATTTAAATCTATTAGACAACTTATTATAAACTTAATAATGATAGTAAAACTTAGTAAACTATTTGATTATTTCAAAGTCCTTATTATACCCAAAATGTTTAAATACTTTATAAAACTTATATACAAATAAATAACCAAATCAATAATGAATTTGTTATAGCTCAACTTCGATGAAATAGTAATCCTTATTATTAACAAAATGATTAATTAATCCCTCAATATTAATATTCTATAATAAAAATATATAACCAAATTGTCGATATATAAAATAGATGTTTTTAGGTATAATAGCAATATTATCAAGATTATTATACTTGAATTTAAGTTTATTTATATCAATTAAAAAGAATAAGAATAAAAGGTTAGCTTTTATTATATTTTATTCTATTTTTCTAAATAAAAGCTTAGTATAAAACAAACTAATAAAAATCATTGCTTTGATACCGTACTAAATTATTATCTATCTAGTAATAACTGTATCATATTCAATATCCTTAATCTTTTTCTATATTAAATACTAATTGTATTCAATAGATAATCTTTTAATTATATCTATATTGATTATAGTATTAAAGAATATATTAATATTATATCGCTGATTATTTATAATAAATATTTTAATTATCAATTTATAAATATTTATAATATTATTGAGATTAATTATCACTAAAAAACTATTACAAGCATCTATAAAGATAAAGAATGTCCTAAAGACTCCTCCAAAACCATTTGTATCAATAAAATATTAATCAATAAGATAATTATTATTATTATTACTATTATCATCTTAATCATTTTCTTATCCAATATCAATAATAAACTGCTTATATCATTTTGTAAAACTCTTATTATCAAAATTACTATACTTGATATAATAATCTATTTTAAATTGGTTTTTCTTTTTTTATATATATTTATAATATTTATAGCTTTTTTTTTACAATTAGAGAAATAATAATTATTCTTACTCTTATTAGTTAATACAGAGAAAGGTTATTATCCATTATATTTATTATAAGATTTCCGAAAGAAAGAGTTTGAAGATCTATTATTATAAAAATATTAATTTATAAGAAATATTTTAAATAATATATTTTGTTTTAGAAATACTTTTCGATAAAAATTGATAGCTTATTTAATTTAATTAATAAACTCTGAAACAATCGAACGAAGATTGTATATTGCAGAATAACATTTCAGAATATTATTATATACAAATAAGATTCTAATATAATATAATTAGGAGTTATATATATTCCTAAAAATAATATATTAAATAAAGTATAAATCTATAATTATTATATTAAATATTTTCTAAAATTTCTTAATCAAGTTTTTTTCAATATAATCCTTGAAAATGATTTTATTCTATTTAAAAAATATATTTTACTGATATTCAGATTCTTTAAAATTATTGATTATTATTTTATATATATCCTTATATATTTTAGAAAAAATACTAAGATTAGCTTAATAAAAGTCTTTAGTTATATCTAAAAATATAATCAAAAAGATTATTAAAATTATTTTGATTAATATAAATATTTTATAACAATATTTTACAAATATAGAAATCTTTAATTAAAAAAAATTGTTGATATTTATATACCTATCATTATTTTTATAAATCTTAAAGAAATTAATAAAACAATAATTCTAATTATATTAATTATTTTTCTAATAATTAGAATAATCAAAATAACCCCTATTTTTATTATTTCTATTATTATTTTTATTATTATCTTTATTACCACCTCTACCACCTTTATTATTATTTCTATTTCGGTTACTATCCTCATCACTATCACCATTATTATCTGAACTATTATCGTTATTAGGTGATCCTACAGAAATATCAACCAATAAAACCCTAAAACCTGATAAAAATATATTCCATATATCTTCAGATTAAAATGAAGATTAGAATAGAATTAATTCTCCTATTATATTATTTACAATTTTGCTAGATTTTGATAAAGTTAATTGATTAGTTATATTACTATTCTGAGATTCGAAAGGTTTGGCTTGTAATCTCAAATCGAGTTTGATAGGAAGATAAGTCTATTTTGTTGATATGAATAATTGTATTTCATTAAACTAATATTCCAGAAATTAATTTATAATTTAATCATAATATTTATTACAATCAAATATTTTTATAAAAATATTTTCAATATTTATATTAATATCAATATAAACTCTATAACATTATAAAACTATACAAAAATTATATAATATTAGCTTATTAATATTCCTTAATATACTTTTATAAATACATTTAAAATTAGATATAACTATATTCTGAAAAGATATATCAATAACCTGTATATTTGAATATATAGCTTTTCGAAAAAGAAAGTATTTATCGATTTAATACTCTATTTCTAATTTGAATATATATTCTTTATAAAACTATTTGATTTTATTAAAATCTTTTAGAAAAGAATAATTTTGAAATTCTTTTTTAAATCCCAATTCCTTTATAATTTCCTAAGTTTTTTTTTTTTCAATTGTTTTATTAGAAAGAATATAAAGATTAAAGAAAATAATAAGTTAAGGATAAAGAGGAGTACTGATTATATCCAGATCTTTATAAAAAGAAATACTGAAATCTACTTGTAAAAAATCAATACTGTTAATTGTTATATCAATATACCCTTCTATACCGATAAATTGATTAAATAAAACCGATTTCTTATTAATATCAGATTTTTTATTAATTTCAAATTTCTTACTAATTTGCTTAAAGCTAATATTAATACTTACCTAGAATATTATAATACTAATAATAGGAAATAAAAGAAATAAAAGTGAAAAGGTATTTCGAATAAGTAAATTAAGTAATTTGTGATATTACTAATTAATATTGATTTGAGAGAAATATAAAAGATATAATTTCCACTATATATAAACCCCTAAATATTTATTTATATTTAATTTAAGAAGTTAATTAAATAAGGGAAATAGTAGGCTTTATATAGGTATTACTAAAAGAATTAATCTCCTTTGCTTTTGTTTAATAATCTTAATATCACACACACACCACACATCAGCGAGCTTAGATCGTACTAAGCCGCACCTTTCAACTATATAAGCTCTAATATTAGATATAACTATAGTTGTTATCAACAGCATGAATGCTATAACGATTATCCCTATAAGAATACCAATTACAATTGATCCTTGGTTTATTTGCAATTGATTATTACTTTTATCTTTACTATTCAATTATAATAATACAAGTGCTTATAGTATAGAAATTGTAAAAATTATTATATCAAGCCCGTAAATAATAAAAGGATTCTTTATTATAATATAATTTAATACTTTTAACGAATAAACATAATTCAAATATAAGGTTTATAAAGTATTCAAAATAATGTTTTACTAATTCGAAGCTAATAGTATATTAAAGAAAGTAGTTTTTAATAAAGAAGTATATAATATAATAATAAATAATATCAAAACTAAATTATCACAAAATATAATATAATCTATAACTAGAAACAAGAATATTAATAATTCAAACTATATCTATATAGATATTATAAAGATTTTGAAAAACTCGAGCATATTTATAAATATAAATATATATATGTAAAAATAGACTAATAAATAAAAATCAATCAAACCTTAGAAAATCAGAATAGATATTCATCTACTAGTAATAGGAATTACTATATTGATAGTAAGCCGTTTAAATGTTTATATATTAAGAAAAGTAATCAATAAAGCTATTCCTAATTTGAAAGATATCGATATAACAATTATTACTTTTACAGCTATTGGTTGAATAGTATATACTACTAGTAGTATTATATATAATAAACTTCTTGAAATCGAGAATATAAAAAAGATTAAGAAAATCCTGAATTATAATAGCCTAGAACAATCTATAACCTGGTATTGCTATATATTAGAGGGGGTCCTAACTTCTCTTTATAATCTAAATAAAAATAGAATACTTATTATTAAGGAAATAGTAATTAAAGAAATATTAATATAAATAAATACTTTCCCAATCAACTATCGAATTACTATTTATATAACTGACTCCTATAAACAGATCTAGATTATTAGTCTATTAAAAAAAGTTTTTTTCTTTAAACTTTTTGATAATTTTAAACAAGCTTGGTATATTAAGTTAAAGTAATATATTACTTATTATAATCCAGGGTACTAGGATTTTTGTAATTTAATAATATACAAAAATATTTTAAGATATAATAATTATAGCATTCTATAAATAAATTATAATAATCTATTTGGATTTGAATATAAAGTCAAGATTAAATATATAAATTGTATAGAACTATTTCAAGCTGGGTATAACAATTGTTCTGCAATATTATATCAAGTTAATAAGAAAATTGTATATTTTATGAAATCCGAAGTTTATAAGATCAAAAAATATAATTGAAAAATTTATTTGATTATTGAAATATTAGTTAACAAAATATTTACTTCAATTATAATAATCCTTTAGAGTATTATAATAGAAATATCCCCCTCGATCTGTAGAGAATATATTATTATATATGAAAACCTGAGCAGTTCCGAATATACCCCTCAGAATATCTTCTTGGCTAATAGCTTGTTCGAGAACCCCTACTATTCTAAAAAGAAATATCCAAATAAAAACAGTCTGAATAAAAAGATACTTTTCAATATTATATTATTATAGTATAATAGTATAAATATCAATATTAATCTGAATGAATAGCCATTCCTTTTAGCACCACAGCATCAACTACCAGACAGCCATAACCCAATCTATACAGATTGATTGGGCAAATGTATAGAAAAAGACAGGAGTATATATCACAATACTACAAATAGCATACAAACAAAATTTAAAGGTTCTATACGTGCAGGAACCCTTTATATACCCTGAAATTCAGATCTAAAACCATTCGAGGTATAATCTCTTTATATTAACAAATAATTAGGACAATCTAAATAACTCCAAAAAAAAAAGAAAAAAATCAAAAATAATAATATATATATATAAAAGCAAGTAATTATATATTTAATAAAAATATATTCAATTATACTAGAATCTTTTCTAAATAAAAATAAATAGTATACAGATTATTAATATATATTAATAACCGGGTATCAGGGAGATAATGAATCTAGTAATCTTTATAATATTTCTTAATTGTATAATAATAAACAACAACTTTAATACCAAATATAATCTATTCAAACCTAGTATAGCTTCAGCCAGCCAAAAAGCTTTTCTTATAGAATAATCTATTTCAAATAAAATAAACTTTATTGGGATCCTAGAAATCCCTATTTATAAAATAGATTATACAATTAATCTAACCTTTTCTAATATTTTTTTTATTAATATTATTATTAATATTAATCTAAAAAGCAGTTTTAACTATAAAATATAGGTAATTACAATTCCAAACCTCATTTTACCTATTATCAAGCCCTTTGGTTGTGTAATTAACAAAAAAGGCCTTTTAATTTTTTAAGGGATTATAAAGAATAAAGTTCCTTATTTTTCAAGTTTAGTAAATATATTTATTAAATAAATTAATGAATTAATAAAAATACTAAATTCTTTGTTTAAATTAGCGATTTGTTTAATAAAAAAGAAAAAAAATACTTTTAAATACTCTATCTTCTGGTAAATGAGTGAATGTAGAATAGTATATTAAAAATATAGAACAACTAGAATTGAGAATATTGATTAGGCGGAACAACAGCAGCGGGGATTAATAACCATAATCAGAAAAGTAAAATATTAATATTAATATAGGATTATTGATAGGGTTAGTTATAATAAAGATTTATACAAAGTAATCGGCTGGTACAAGCTTACTATTAATCTCAAAACACTATCCTTAATTATTAATAATATAATAATTAAAGATATTATAAAAAAAGCCTAAATTCTACAAAAAGAGATTTTTAAGTACTTTGATAATAATAATAATTTTATAATAAATCTATTCCAGCTAAATTGTATATCTAATAAACTCCTATAAAACACAAAAATATTCTTTGAAAAAATAGAAAAAAGTATTATAGGAGTTTTGAGTATCTTATTAAAATCTAATTAGGTTATTATTTACTTTCTAAAGATTTACTAGGATTTTATTAGATTAATGATTATTAGGATCTTTAATAGATATCTACAATTTAACTACTTTTTAGATAAATAAAAATAAACAAAATAATAATAATTTCTAAAATCGAAAAGAAAGATAAATCATTAATATAATTCTAGTAACCAATAGTCTTATTCTTATATATCTTAAAAAAACTAGAATATATAATTATTTGATATATTTTATGGATTGTAATAATAATAGGTATATTCAATCCCTAGTATAATAAAATATTTTCTAAATGAGCAGTAATAAATCTAATTATTTCGTTTATATATAATATTAAAAAGATCTTTACCTACAAACAAGAAGTTATAATAGTTATACTAGATATATAAAGTACATTTAATATACTTCTACCAAATAAATTATTAAAATATATATACCAGCAAAAATAACCTTACTTTTTCTTATAACTAGTTTAAACCTTTCTAAACAATTATTTAATAAGAGTTCGGCTAGAAAATATAACTATAAAATATAATTATATCAAATATAATATTCTATAAAACTCCCCACTTTTAATCTATACTATATATTCTATACCTTATTAAGTTTTTAAATTAAAATATTAAACTATATTTCGGGTATACTAATAATATTTATATCTATTATATATCTAAAACTATTTATAAAAATATTGATTTTCTCAAATATAATCTTTATTAGATTTTCTAATAAGGTAAATAAAATTGTATAATATTTATATTAAAAAAGCTAAAGATAATATATTTTTTTTAAAGGAAAAAGGTATATATTCTGTATTTGAAAATAAATAATAAGATAACAATTCGTTTAATTAATGAAATGGGTAATAAAATTATTTAATTAGTTTTATATTAACTAAAAATCTAATTTAATTAAAAGCTTTTCTTTAAAAAATATATAGTAAAACAAGAAACAAAAGTCTACAAAATTACGAAATATATTAAAGAGCTTGTATAGATATATTACAGCCTACTAGCTACAATATTGTATAAGGCGGTAATTATTTATATTCTTTTTATTATTCTTTATGAATCCGAGGTATGATATATAAACCAAATAAAGCCAAATTGGGTGGGGGGGGCTGCCTGTAGTACAATGATAAATATAAGACTGAGTAGTTATATTATTAAGATTGATTAAATAATTATTTTAATAGTAAGAGAAATTCTATTTATTTGATATACAACTTTAATCATTATAATCCTGAAAGATTCTAGATTATTATCTAGCAAGTTAATATTTGAATAGATATGAATAAAATTTATACTCCGATTTTACAAGATGAATAAAAACTACCTATTAGTAATTCGTTTAATACAAATGTTTTAATACAAGATGAATAATACTAACCTCTATAGATTAACTAAATTAATTCCGAAAGTATTGAGATTAATATTCTCCCTGCTATATTTCTTTATAGGGAATTATAATAATTCTATAAAAAATATAAAGAAAAAAACAGCTATAATTAAATTTATATAATAATAAAACTATTTATCTAATAACTATATTATAATCTTCTTGAACAATATTGAATAGTATTATTAAAGATAAAAAATAATTAATTACAACTATACAATCTACTAGAAACAATTTCCAGTAATATTTAGCTATAAGACAATCAATTTGTTTTTGTATATCTTCGATATCAAAGTAATAGACACTTTAAAAGATTTGAAGTATATTATCCGACTAAAATCAGCTAAGCAAATCATAATGTATATCAACAGTATCTCAATTATCTAGTATATCAGAAATAACATTTCCGATTTATTCTAATAAATATTTCTATATTATTATAAGATTATAAAAAACAAGTAAATAATAATCTAATAATTACCTGGATATACTAGAATCCTTAAAAATGAAAAAGCTGATTGATTTACTAATTTAAATACTTGTAGCAATCATATTGAAAACAACAATTCATTACTCCCTATTATCAATAAAATAAACTTAACAATTAAAATTCTTAGATAAAAAGTAAAACAGAAATAATAAAAGCAAAATAAGATTACCCTCACTAACTGATATTATTATTAACATCTCAACTATCAAGTCAAAAAACCTAAGGAATTTACCCTCCCTTATTCTATCCTTCAATAACTAATAATATTTAAAATCAAATATAAAAATTTTGTATCCTATCACCAATACTTTCAGTATAACAATATTATTTCAGAATACTTCTATAGATATAGTAAAAAGCCTGAGTACCTGATATTTTACTAATATTTTTGTATTCAATTCAACCACTAGCCGAATAAACCTAGTTTAATTTTACAAAATATAAAGAATATAATTAATTACCTTTCCCTTCTTCTAAAAACCCTAATAGATTTTATAATCTTCCTAGTAATCACCAATCATTTTGAATAACTATACTCAATCTCTCCAGAAATTCTTTAATCTCCTATTTTCATATTGCTAACCGGAATTGCACCCCTTCTAAAACCGTTTTCCCCCTCTTTACTGCTACATACAAACTACACTAAACAAAAACTAACAATATAGAATCCTTTGGTTAGCCACAAACCTGAGCTACCCAGTATAAAATGAGTTAAATAATATCGATATTGTAAGCAGAAAATAAATGATAAGAATACGCACAGCATTCCTGGTCACTTTTTCCCTAGTCTATATTACAATTGTAGAAGAACAGAATGTATAGCTATACCAGTACTTCTGTCAGTATAGTCCATCCCTAGTATCTTCTGGGAGGTTGTGGTGAGCTCCTATAACTTGCCTTCTGGATGTAAATTAAAATAAATAAATAAATAAATAAATAAATAAATAATCTTAATATAATTGCCTTTGTATTGAAGTGAATCCTTTGAAATGAATTCCCTTGAATGAATTCCCTTGTCCATACACTATCATCTATCATCTAACAAAAATATATTATTTTATATTAATAGTTGAACTGTTTATAAAGGAATTTGTTAATCATTTTATTAAGAAAGTATATTATTTATATAATATACTTAATAATATTATATTTAATAAAGATTTATAGTTTATATTAATATTTTGGATATATTTTTTTAAATATTTATTAATTATTTTAAAACGATTTTTTTTATTTTACTTTAAATTAAATAATTAAATAAAAAGATTTAATATTATAATAAAATAATATTTATAAGTTTTTATAAACTTTTATTAGAATAATTAATATAATTAATTATTATTAATAGAATTTATATTTAATAATATTATTTTAGAAATTATTAATATATTCCCATTTTTTATTAATTATAATTTTTATTTATAACTTGAAATCGAATTCTTTTTATTTATTTTATTAAATTTTTTATATTAATAAAAATACAAATTTCTAAAAGTTAATAAAATTATAAATTAATTTAATATTATTTTAATAAAGCTGAAAGCTTTGGTTATCTGAATTATTTAGAAGTATAAAGATTACGCAAATGAAATATACATTAATATTTTTTTATATAAAAAGAAAAATATAATATAAATTAGTACTAAAAATATAAAAACTAATTAATTTATAAAAAAGAATAATAATAAATAAATTAAGTTTTATAAGATTCTAAAAGTTTATAAATATATTTATTTATTTTAATTATTTATTACTTTCAAAATCTTTTTAATATTCTATAATTTATTATTTAAATTACTCTATAATTCAATTGGATTAATTAATTAAATTATAATCAATAAAGCAAAATCTTGTTATAACCAAGATTAAATCCTGGAAAAGGATAATAATATAAATAAAAAAACTGAATAATAGGAATTTAATAAATTACTTAATTATTATAATAAGAATGGATTTTATTATTAAATTAAATAAAAATATTATCTGTTATTATAATAATTAGTTAAGAATTTTAAAGGTTAAAAAAAAATGATTATTGTATTTTATTTAGCAAATTCAGATAAACCGAATCCTTTTATATAAATAAAATTCAAAAGATCTATTATTTTAAATAATTCTATATTAAATATAATTTCAAAATGAGGGTAGGGTAGGTTAAAGAAAGGTTACCTACTAATTATAAATCTTAATAGAATTTATTTCAATCTTATAATAGAAATTAGAGTTTTTTAATATTATTCTAAAAAAATTTAAATTTTTTTAGAAGAAATTAGATTTTTATTTAATTAAATTAATTATTTATTTAATTTAAATATAATAATAAATTAATCTTATAGATTAATTTATAATTTTATTAAAAGTTGGTAAAATTAATTGGGTTGTATTTTAATTTGCTTAAAATAAGTAAGTTTTAAGGAGGGGATATTGTTATAATATTAATTATATTGTCTTTATACTTCAGGTATATACTATTAGTATATTCTATTTCTTATAAGAGGGTTTTATTCTTTTATAATTCTTCTATTCTTATAGTATAATATAAGTCTTTACCCGTACCTTGACATTCTTATAGAAAGTAGGGTATGCTAATGGTGTATGCCTGAGGCATGAAGGTAACGTAGTTGGCGCCGTGACACGCTTAGAGTATATTAGATAGATGGATTATAAGAAATGATATTAATACTAATAATTTAAGTTATTATTTAAGATATAGTTGAATCTTAGAGATAGTAAGTTATATCAAAAAGAAGAATAAAATTTTATAAACAAGAATTTAGACGTTCTTTAGATAGAAAAGTTTAAGTTGTTTTATTCTATATATAGTAAGATCGTTGAAAGTAGTTTAAAATATTAGTAAAAGCTACTCGTTTATAAATCATGTATTTATAATCAAAAGAATATTAAATAAAAAGTTGAATATTTTAAAGAATATAAGTATTTAAAGACAATTAAATATTTATAGGTAGTTGAAGAGCTTTTCTAAATCGTTAAAGATCTATAGTTACCTAGTTAAATGTTTATAATTAATTGAATGCTTATAATTAATTAAATGTTTATAATCAGTTGATTGTTTATAATTAGTTGATTGTTTATAATTAGTTGATTGTTTATAATTAGTTGAATGTTTATAATTAGTTGATTGTTTATAAGAAGTTAAATGTTTATAATTGTTTAAATGTTTATAATTACTTAAATGTTGATAAGTAATTAAATGTTTACAAGTAGTTGAATATTTAAAGTCATTTAAATATCTATAAATGTTTAAACATTTATAATTAATTGAATATTTATAAGAAGTTGAATGTTTCGAAGAAGTTGAATTTTTATAAGTAGTTAAAGATCTATAGTTCGTTGAATATTTATAAGTAGATGAATGTTTATAAGTAATTGAATGTTTAAAGTCAGTTGAATATTTATAGTCAATTGATCATTCTATAAGTTATTAAAGGATCATAGGCACTTGAACATTCTTTAAGTTATCAAATGATCATATGCACTTGAATATTCAAGATAGTTTGAATGCTCAGAGTCAACCAGACATTCTAAGCGACTTCAACAATCAAAGTAGTTTAAGTATTCAAATATATCTAATTGTCTATCCCGATTCTAGTATTCCAATTGATTACAGACAATCAAATCATTTGAATATACAAGTGCTTTCAAGTAACTCAATGGCTCTTGACAATGTTAAGAAATTGAGAATGAAGATGGGAAAGAACTATGATCTTTATTTACAAGTACCTACCTAGTATGTAAGAAATTTTTCGAACGTTTTTCCATGCTTTTCTCTCCTTGTATCAAAGTGATTCAATTTTCCAATTCGATTCAATTCAATTCAATTCAATTCAATTCCAATTCAAATCAATTCCAATTCAAATCAATTCCAATTCAAATCAATTCAATTCCAATTCAAATCCAAATTCAAATTCAAACCAATAATCAAAATGCAATTCAAAGTACTTGCTGAAAACTTTTTTGCGTGGTTGGCAGCCCGCATTTTGGAGTAGGCCATAGAGTTTAAACTCGGCAATTTCCTTTGGTCCTTGGGTGAAGTCTGCCTTTTTGTTCTTTCGTGGGTGATCACTGGTAAATGGGGCCTGGGAGCCAATCTTGTTAAAGAGCTCATTATTATTCTTGGGTGGATTATAATTACTTACTGTACGCACATCCAGTCTGCAAGTCCGAATTTTTTGGTATCTCGTCACTAATAAAGACCAAGTTAGTATCTACTTCTCATAATCATACAATCAGATCCTCGAACTTGCTTTAGCGTTGCACCAGTTACGACACACGTATCTGCTAACATTCAACTCTCAAGTTTGCTCTTGATCTGCAAGACCTCCGGAACGAAGTTCAAAAAGTCGATCGACAGTTGGCTTATTCCCCAACTAGGAATCTAGTCACAGTCCGTCGCAAAACTTAGGTCTACGCTATTCGCAGGACGAATTTTACCCCACATTCTCCCATTTTCGAGAATTATCTATATGATCCTCATCCTCATACTCTGCACAACTTTGTGGATCTTAGCTTCTCGACAACAATTACCTAGGATCATCACATTTACTTTTTCATTGAATTAGGAGGAACGGTTACAACCTCTAAGACTTGTCGTTGGAAACAATAGAACACGACGAATCCTTTTGACTATAAAAGCCCAATTGTTCTCCAATCAGGAGGAAAAATAAGTGAGCGATGTTTATCGATTGGTTTCTCCCGATTGCTTCTGTGACCTCCATGCTCGTCATGCTCTTTGCTGGCTGGGAGGGCGCTCAAATATTTGGACGCGCGAAACAAGACCGTCAAATGCGCGCCCGAGTCCTCAACGAAATACTAGAAGCTCCTCCGGAGAAGCGTACAGAGAGAATCCTCGAATTATGTTTTTTCGTCATCGCGGATAATGAGAGGACTCGGTCTCAATTGGAAAATGATGTGCTTCCGGAAGTGTATGAATATCTTGAGATGCAAATGCGGAGGAATGAGATGGATGGTGGAAGGTTCAGGGATGTTTTGTGCGTAGAAAAGTGGATGGGGTATGAGAAGCAAGTTTTGAGAGTTAAGAAGCGTATTGAGGAATTTAAGGAGAAGGAGAGGGAGCGAGAGGAAGAGAAGGAGGAGGGGCCTTTGGAGGGAGGGATTTCGAAGAATGCACGAAAATCGGGGAAAGATGAAGCGGGATGTGTGGATCTTGAGAAGGGAGTTTGAGGGAGAGATTTGGGGTAAATTTGTATGGAAACATCGAAAATAAAATATTGAACGCGTAACCTTCAAAGTTTAGTGTCTAACATATTACACAAGTTATTCTGCAGCATGAAATTCATATAAGAAGGGCTCAATGATTGAGATTTTTCATCTTCCCATACTAGTTGATTCGATTTCCACCTGTGCTCGCCACGTAACTTAAGTTTCTTACAAACAGAGCCCCGCATACCTTTTAGCTATGTAAATGTCATGAAAGACACTCTTTTCGGTTTCGAATCCATTCCATTCAGCCATATTGGGAATCTTTGCAGCTGGAAACGATCATGAAGAGGAGGAGTAGAGTTTCTCTTGTCCCTAGACATGATATCTATTTATGATTATTTTTGGAGATGCGTTTTCTGGCTTGGTGGTTGAAAAAAAGTGGTAGAGGGCAGTATATAAGCGGACATGTTGCTGAGAAGTTTTGATTCACTTACCTTGACCAGATTCCTCAGGCTCATGCTTCATTTCATGATCTCGCTTAGCAAGTCATATTAGTGGGGCTGCTTCCTAGATGGAGAGATCGAGACATGGCAAGACATGTATAATCTTCTCAAGTATCATCATTCCGAAACTCTCGAAGACTGGAAGAATCGAGCCCAGCTTCAAACCTTTCTGTCACGTGCGATTTTCAATGTTGGTAATATTACAACACGGAGCTCCGCCTCTTTCATGCGATGAGAGAACACATATCAACTTCGAAAAGTTTCATTCTGGATTTCAAATACCGGATCAACTGCATGTTGAAGTGATATTCCATCGGCCTCTCCTTGTTTCTCACTGTGGTTACTACAGTTACTACAGAAAAACTTGGCGATACCGGACTAAGATATACCGGAAGCTTGAATATATCAAAAGAGTTTCCTGATTTGATCACTTTTTATTTAAAAATATCGGATTTTTGAGCAAAATCAATATATCAAATGCTTTTTTTTTTTTTTTTTTTTTTTTTTTTTTTTCAAATCTGATATAAATTTTCATAATAGATTTAATTAAATAAACTTTTTTTTTTGAATAAATAAGCTTAATTAATTATTATTATATAATTTTTTCTAAAAAAAAATCGAGGTCTAGAATTGAAATCAAATATAAATTTTAATTAAAAGGTTTAGATTGTTATTTTTTATATCAGAATCTTGAATATATTGGATTTGATTAATTGAAAATCTCAATCTGGTATAATAAAGTTCTTCTATTATTCCTCTTCTAATATACGGTCCGATGTACTTTATATCCCTGTAATAGCTGTTCGCGTGAGCAATCCATTCGCTCCGACGTCTACGGAGTTGATTTCGCTTTTGATTATCTGTAGGCCCGACTCTTTCGTAGGAAGTTATTCTCCTAACAGCTCTCTTCAATTTCTAATTGAAGCCCTACCCAGCTCTATTGTAATTCAGTATATAAATGGAACGCTCAATAAAATTTGCATACATCATCCTGGTGCCGAGTATCTCTCCTTGATGAGTAACGCTCTCGTTAATGCCAATATATATCCGTATATCGTAGATACAGAAATGAAAATCCGGAAACAGTAGCAAATCCCAGTCAATTCCTTGCCAAGTGTTCTCTAAACAAGTATGACTCAGTCTTCAACATTGAGATTCTTGAGAACGAAACCGCAAAACTTCTTCCACTCGTAGCAAATCAAAATGTGTCAATCACCCAACACCAAATCTCTACCCCAACATTCTTCACCAAGAAACCCAACATCACCTCGTGACTGCCATTCAGCGCTTTTCATTGCCACCACCACCTTCAAATCCATTTCTAAATCCATTTTCCTCGGACTTTGCAGCTTTTAGTGGATTGAATACTTCTCACTGGCTCCGAGACATTGAACCCGAGGCTGTCTTTGATTGTGTTGATTACATCCTTGTGACACTTTTAATTGTTGAATAGAGTGATTCGGTGTTTAGCAGGTCTTTGTATTATTTTACTGGAGGGCGATTTTATACAAGAGCAGCATATTTGGTAGATTAATCAGACACTGAAAGATTACATAGTAACGGAGAAGAATCAATTTTTATTGGGGACGACATACAAAGTTATCAGGGGAGAAGAATGACACAAAGGCTAGCAGATGTGATTGATGATCATAAAGATTAGCATTGGTTTTCGAATATATTCAAGATGGATTCGTTGGATATTGTACTTAGAGGAAATCACGCTTCAGATCCAGCTTCCCGGAAGGCCATGCGCGTTCCAATGGCTAAGATCTTGGATGGAAAGTGGAAAACTGCAGCGGAAGGAAAAGAAAGAAGAGATATTGTGGGGAATAGACAGAAAGATCTGAATTTGGAAGATGAAAATACGATATACGTAACATCATTCGGGGCGGCGATAGTAGCAAGGAAAGGGATCGATAAGCCGAAGCCACTAATATGTAATCCTCACAGGCGCAAGTAGATGGAGGCGAGAGACAGGCTTTTTAGGGGGGCAATTATTGAGGGAAAGAAAGTTTTAAGAGGCATTAGGGAGAAAGATGAGCTTTAATTTAGGAGTCTATCTTTTATTGAAGTTCTTGTTGGTTATCTGAATGGAATCATGTAGACGGACAATTAACGAACTTAGATATCTGAAATCATTACATTCTCCTCATGACTTCCGGAATACAATTAGGCGATATATTAGATAATGTAACAGTTAAGAAATCGAACTTCTTCATACTGTACATCACTATCAGCTCAATCCCTTGACTATATACCAATTTCTCATCTCTCCCATTTAAGTCCTTTTTCAAGATCAATACTTTCCGCCATCTTTGCTTTCGATGACGAAATTCCTCTCTTGTACTCCTCAATACGCTTCTGAACCCTGGCAATCTCTTTCTCAAATCCCATTGGACGCTCCACAGTTGGTATGTTCCAGTTCTCTTTGATTTCTAATGCAAAATTATATCGACGACTTGGAGTCACTCTAAGCTGCGCGTCGCAATATCTGTTAAATTCGGATGTGGACAATGTCCGGAACCATTCGCTTCTTTGAACAGTTCCTGTGTCACTAATTCGTCGTTCGAGATGCTCGAGAATCTCGGGAAGAACTTCCTCAGGTACCTCGGTTGTCTTTTCAGAAAGCACAAAGAAGAAGAGATCCAAGATTCTATCAGATCGTTCCTCTGGAGACATCTGTAATAGTTGCAACAGTAGCTTTGCTCGCATCCGACTCTCGCCCCCTGTATAACCGTCACGGCCATAGTCTGAACAAAAAAACCATCCAAGCCAAAATGCTACAAAGCAGCCGAGGAATTGGACGAATGGTATAAGCTTGTCGACGAGCATTTTGAATTCCTGTTCTGATCAATTTTAAAGCTATATTTAACCATTAGTATCTTCTGTTCATTCAAATCTGAAGTCATAAGACTAAGTTCAGTACCTTCAACGTTGTGGCAAAATCCGAAAATCGTGATGCTTTGCGGAGGAGTGAGATAGTAAAATTCGTGAAGAGAAATTTTGATGTATTTATAATAATTTCCAAGTTTGTGTGAAACCTCGGATCGTGGCTAGCGTGGACCTAAATTCTTCGACGGACTCAAGCTAGTATTTTAGCACGAACAATCGGAACGTGTTGATTGTCATGTGTACAGGTTCGTGTCCCAAGCAAATTTTGAATCCAATGTAAGCTTTAAGATGAAATATCATTCAGTTCTCGTACTATCACAAGTTGTTTTGATTTTGGCCTTGGGTTTGCCAATTTTACTCACCTTAATCATGCACATATCGTGACCACTTCTCAGATGTCGAAATGCAAAACATTTCAAACACTTTCTTTACTTAGAATACCAAGGTTTAACTTCGAGTAAGCCGAGACTTAAAGCATGATAATGACCTGGATAATCCAAAGTATTATCTGATATATCGAGAGTTCAATGAATTCCGTGTACTGAAAGTGCCAAGACTGATTCGAGACAACCGGATTCGTACCGTGAGGTATATTGGACGTCACTATCTAAATGTTAGCCAGAAAAACAAAGGATAACTCTATCCTGGAAGTGAAAAGAAATTTCCTCAAGCTATGTTCATTCTTCTTCCCACTCATTCTTCAAGCAACCCATTATTTCGACATTCAAATTATTCGCTGGTGTGTTCAAGTAGGAAAGAGATTGAGCTCGGCAGTATTAATGAAAACATAGTCTATCTGGGTGTTTGATTCGTATGAATTACCAGCTGGAAATCGATGAATTAAGGTTGGTTTCCAACAATCCAAATTGACAAGCCGAAAGCTGGATTGTGGCAAAATTCTATTCTGGCCAGTGGTTTCGCTGTCTAAAAGACACCATCCCAGTGTCATGTAAACAGAAGGATGTATCTCAATGAACGAGATATTCCAATGCCGTAGAGTCAAAGCCATAGATAGTACCTGAGAAGAGGAAGTCTCTTAAAGAGGAGAGACTTGTAACCCCTTAAACTTTTCATCACAGCTGACGTCCATATGAGGATCGAAATTTGACTTGCGAGTCTCGGGGAAGAGACTGAGTCATCCAATGACAGAGAAGCTCACTTCTTTGAATTTGAGACTCTCTCATATAATTATTATTTCTGAATTCGCTCTTATCTCAAGATGGTGCTGTAGTTGAGAGATTGCCCAACAGCTTTCAAATGAACGTGCCTCAACGTTCGCCAATAATCCGAGAGGAAAATATACATGCCACCTCTTTTGCTGTTGAGTGTTAAAGGTTGCCAACGAATAGAAATTTTCCACGAACATAGTCCCGGAGAAACATCTCTCAATGCCTGCCGTTTTAAGTCGTGTTTCGGCAACCCTTTCAAAAAAATATACCATAACATGTTGTGCTGTAATGAACAAAGTATCTCCCTTGTAACGAGGCTCCGATATCTGAATTTGCCAACGACGAGAGTCTTCCCATGAAACTCTGATCCGATAGTGATCCAAATAGAGCTAATGAGCGTCCAATAATGAGGTAATCAATGCAGGGAGTGTTTTCAGTGATTTTAGCGTACTTTGCCGCAATGAAGTGAGTGTTCCAAGTTCACAACATTCGGACAAAGGAGTGTTCCAGCGAAAGTCTTCCACTCCAATCAGGATAGTGTTCCAATTTCATCACGATTTTATTGTAAGTGAAAATTCCAAGTTCCACAACTTTTCATAAATAGAATGGTGAGTTTCCAAATCCATAGAATTTTTATCCATAGGTTGTTTCAATTAAGTGAATGTTCCAATTCCACATCTTTTCTTCAGGAAATCCTCCTTAGATGCATGACCCATTGTAACAAAGAGAAGGTCAAAATTCCAATTTCACATCATATCGAAGCAGGGATGATGAGGTAAAGCGCACTTTTGTTTCACAAAATTCGGACGAAAATTGTGCTTTCAACGTATGGATTGTTGCGATGAAGTGTTTGGCCGAATCCTATGACATCTCAACGCAAAAAGTATTGTAATGAGGTCAGTCTTCGATGCGATTCAGCGTTCTGGCTTCGATAACCCAATGTTTTAGCAAAAAGAGAGCTCGGTGTGCGAAACTCTTTGTGAGATAGGGTGTTCTTGAGGAGAGATATCTTGATCATATTGGGTAGTTTGATGACAGATACCATGGGTGAAATGTGCCATGAAGATGATGGTTCGATCACAAAAGACTGCGCGTGCAAAAAAAGTAATCGCGAGACAAACAGCACAGCAGCCGAATGAGTTTGATGTCAAATCGAGGTCTATGAATGACGATTCTCGAAAGTTTATCAAACAAAGAGTAGGTATTGACTATACTCTAAGTTTGAACTCTCAAAGGACAGTCATGGTCATAACTTCAAAACTCTGATTTTTTTGTTTCGGAGTGAGGAGTGAGGAGTGATATGGCATAAGAGCGCAAGATCTTCTACGAGATTGTTGGCTATGCGAGCCCCAGTTCGGTTATTGAGATGTCAATTCAAATAGACTAGTCGTCTCTGGCTTGATTACCGGCTCTGAGCATATCTTGATGATGACTAAGTAGTCCGAGAAGTAGCTTTATATTGATTTTGAGCTTTTGGTTTCGAATATCGACATTGAGATAGAGGTTCTCACGGAATCTCCAATTCACAATGTTGACAAATCGACGCGGAGGCTGACGGAATACTGAGATAGCAATCCAAGCAGGCTAGCCACTTCAAAGCTTTGAATTGAGAGACTGAGATATAATTGATGTTGTATCTTGCGCTTCAGGAAATCAATGCGAAGCCTCTGCTGACAGCATCTGGTTGCGATAAATATTGAGGAGAACCTTTGATAGAGCGGGTTTCGAATAAATGGAGTTTTCGAAAGTGAGGATATCTGGATGATGATGATATCCGAAGGAAGGACATCTGAGTGATGATGATGATATCCAGGGTAAGACCTTCTACCGGCGAAATTATTTGATAATTTATCGCGAGGATATTCAAATAGCATAGATCAATGCTGAAGTGATTGGTAGGAGGTGATCTGACCGTCTTTGAGTTCCCATGCAGCTAATGGGTCAATCAGATCTGAGTTCATTGTTCTTCGCGTTCGCAAGGAGATTCCCAGCTCGAACTTATGGAAAGTCTAGTGATGATCGACAATCCTGGGGTGTCTGATGATGATTGACAGTCCCCTCGAATACTAACGCCCGACAACGACCGTGAACGTCGAACTCTGTAGGGGCTCGGGATGCGGTCCCTTGGCCGCTGGACTCGGTGCAAGCATGGTCGAGCCCAGAACAGCACCATGCGGCTGCCCCAGGGTGCGACCCCCGGGTTAACCCGCTCTGAGGGTTGTCGATCTACGTTCTCTCGCAGATCTCTCTCGTTTCATCATCTCTCGCTTTGCTTGCGCTTCGGTGGCTCGCAATCGAATCATAACAAGGGCGATAAGAAAAATGTCGAAAAATGCCAGGATCAAGGAAGCAACCTCGCCTGGACCTTCCTTCCACTTAGGATCCTCCTTCTTCTTCTCATTATCGATGTACACTATCCTTACCAAAGCGAGGAAAGCAACAAGAGAATTGAATATGGCAAAGCCAAGTTCCGCGGCGCGAAGTCGATAGGAGAACAGGGAGACCAGGTCCAGAACGAGGAGAGCCGAGGAAAAACACTGACAGCACAGCGAAGCTGGCTGCAGGTCCGTACCAAGACTCCACTTGCTGGTAGCCCACCAAGAAACCGAAAAAATTACCAACTGCACGATGAGAAAGAAGACATTGGTTTTGGAATACCAATTCTTTAAATAACGACAGACAGCCCTGGAACAGGGGTTCTCCAACACACGGGAGAGGCAATTTTCGGCCGAACGAAAGGCCCAGAAAGTCATGGTGGGAGAGGAAGGGAGAGAAAGAGCTTTTGGATTGGATTTGGATTGGAAAATGGGAAATTGGAATTGGAAATTGGAATTTTGTATCACTTTTGGTACCTCATGTACGACAAAGAGGAAAAGGATTGAGAAGCATTCGAAAAGTTCATTACATACCTGTAAACATTGATCGTCGTTCTTTCCTTCTCTCAAATTTCTCAAGTTGTCAGGAGCCATTGAGTGCTTGGATAGACTTGCACATGATTTGATTGTTCAGGTACATTCCGTAACATATATCATCCTGAATATTCAAGAGCTTGTCAATGTTCAAATGAGTGTCAATATTCGATTGCTTATCAATGTTCATGTATTTATAAATTTTCAAGTGTTCATTGATATTTAAATGCTTGTTGATATTCAAATTCTTATGAATGTTTGTTCGCCTTTCAATGTTTGAGTACTTTTGAATGCCTGAGTGTTTATCAATACTTATTAAGCGCTTTTTATTATCCCAATTGTTTGTAGATATTCAAATGCTTATAGATGTTCATAAGTTTTTGATTATTTAGGATTCTTGGAACATTCAAGTATAAGTCTCAGATGATTCTCAGGTCCTTGTTCATTTTTCAACTAATCATACATGTCTCAGCTGTTATCAATGAATAAGTAACAATAAACATACAGCCATTACTGATACTTTCAATGAAATTAATTACTCGATTTCCCTATATTGTGTAATAGACTTTGGTGGTTTTAATCTCATTGAATATGCTATGATCGCATATAGACTGAACAGACTCATGTGCTTCTGATGGCGAGCCCCTAAATCTTACTTTATGAAACTTAATGAGTTCGAATTGATACAAAATCTACTTGATGGAATAGTATAAATTCATCTTAAAGTGTCTTACAAATAAAAGAGATATTGAGTAGAAGTAGATCTGATCAACAATTTACCTATCGATTTATATCTTATTCAGTGTCAAAGTCACAAAAGAACTGACACGTTCTCTTCACCATAGAAGACTTAAATATATTTTTGCTCAGATAACTGATTCTATTCTCACAATCTAAAATTCTGAATCTCTATCACTTCCAAGTTTCTCTAATCCCGTTTCCCCTTATCTTTATTTAACTCTACATCTCACCACTCTGCATCGCATCTGCGGCCCTCCTTCCACTTTCTCGAAAAATCTTTCTTGCCCCCTGAAACGCCGAATCCTCATCCAAATAAACAGATGAGGCAAGCACGATCTGACTAAAAACACTCACCATAGAATCCGGTACTGAAATTTCTGTTCTCGCCAATGAAATCAGGTAGGAATTATCAACCCATGATATTGCAAGATCCCGACTCCTCTCCGGTCACAGGCCATCACTGGCATTATGCGTACCTGCCTTTTTACAACAATCATCCATCAAAAATAAGTAAGGATAATTCCGGAGTTTATGATCTACATATATCCGAATCTTCGATGAGTCACTCTCAGATACTTTGGTAGAGATGAATGAAAATAGTTAAATGGAGAGGAATATTTTAATATATAGAGCAATTGAATGCCCTCATTCAGCCTCAACCAAATGACGATGCATGTATTTTACCTATAACCTTTATCAATCACCCAGAATCCTCTCCACCCCCAAAGAGTCCTATTCTCCCACTCCTATCTTAATCAAGAACCCTTTCCATCCTACGAAAATCCAGTAAATTGAAAGCAAACAATGAGGAAGACGATCATGGATGAGCACAACTTCGCCTCCGCTCTACCTCTGCGCTTTCACCTGTGTCTAGAATTTCCTCATGTCCCGTATCAACTACGTAGACTCTAAAAATCCAAAAGTATAAATGCTATCTATAGTTATCGTTGTCTGTAGTAACGTATCATTGTCACTGAGCAATTTCCTTCTCACGTATCTCATCATCAACGACATCAGGTAATCTTCTCACCGTCACTCTTCCTATCATCTTATTATTTACAAACCTGCAGATTCTGTCACCTCAATCGCAAACTCTCATTCTCCATTCCCCACCACTTTCTGCCCCCTCCTTACAGATCAAGCCCAAATCTAGACCCGAAACCGAATCCGAAACGAAAACCACCGCCATCAACCTCCCACCCTAGAATCCAAAATCCAATAATCCAAAATTCTTTCCTACCCCATAAAATCCAACAAACGAGTTCACCCACTTCCTAATACTTTTCAATCTCCACATATACATGCATACATCCAATACACACCCACCCACCAATCCACGCCCCGCATTTATACCTATTTACATTGTAGATTACAGCCAAGAACCGAAGCGAGAATCGAAGCGAGAATTTCGTATCACTTACTTCTTCGACTCGACTCCAACCTCATCAACTTAACGTAACTCAACTTAACTCTACTCGAACACAAACCCAGATAAAGATAAACATATTATACAATATACATACATACATACATACATATATATAATAAACATATATATCTACTTTTATATATATATATATATATATATACATATATGTATATATACAACATACATAAGACATATATACAAAACCAACTCAACCCAAGCCACCAACATATCTAAAAACAGAGCCAAAATTCTTCAAAACATCTCAAAAAATCCATAATATTCAAAATAAGAAAAGAACAACTCGCTTATCACTATCTTCTCCTCGGGTATCAGAAACATTATATCTATATCATCAAATCAACTATTTCCCATCTTCCCATACGATTATTATAAATCTAAGATCAATCACTCAATAAAACTAATCGTCTGTTTCATTATAATTAATCTTTTCAGCCTCCGAAGAAATCATAAAAAAAATAAAAAGCAAAAAGAAATAAAAAATCTCAAGCTAATATCCCAAACTACAATCCGAGATTTAATTCAATAACTCCTTCGATTTATATCTTCCCTATTCTTCTAAACCTCAATACCAAACTTGATTTATTCCTTTTCTTCCCATCTTCAGGTTTTCTTCTATTTTTCTCTACTTATCAAAAATTTAGAAAATTCACTATCATATTCACAACTCCCTTCTATTCCATCTCATCTCACAAACCCCATCATATCATCACACTTCCAACTCCCAAGTTCCAACTCCCAAATAAAATAAACCTTTCCATCCCATTCCATCTCACAAACTCCATCAGACTTCCAAAATCAAAATCAAAAGTCAGAGCAGTTTCACATTTTCACATTATCACATCTACGCTTCTGCTTCTGATAATCCTTACTTTAGCATCCCCCTCTCATCCCCCTTATCACCCTCATCACCCCCATCTTTCCCTCTCTCAATTTTTAATCCCTTTTAATATACTATACTATACAATACTATACCATACCATACAATAACATAACACAACACAACAAATATTTCCCACCCCTAAATGAATACCAATACCCATACCTCTCTCCCTATAAATTGCCATAGGAATATTTTGATACTCAAGCTGTCTGCGTGATTATTAGGTATTGTATATTGTTTATTAGGTATTTATGTGTTATATGTTATATTATGCACTATACAGTACACTATCAAATACACATTATATATCACTCATTCCCTCTCCTTCCTCCTCTCCCCATCACCTCTCCCATCTTCCTCTCCTCTCCCATTCAGATCCGGAAGCATGCAATCATGAAGCCTGTCCACATTCACATAGTGGATATCCCACGCGATCCTCAACCCCAATCTCCAATTCCCAAATCTCCAATTCCCAAATCTCCAATTCCCAAATCTCCAATTCCCAAATCTCCAATTCCCAAATCTCCAATTCCCCAAATCTCCAATTCCCAAATCTCCAATTCCCAAATCTCCAATTCCCAAATCTCCAATTCCCAAATCTCCAATTCCCAAATCTCCAATTCCCAAATCTCCAATTCAGTACCCAACTCCAAACATCTCACTACTTCTCGCCTCAAAACCACTCATCTACATCTCCATTCCCACACCTTCATTCTCTTATTCTCCTATCCGAACTCCAGAACCGAGCTCTCAAGTCAAAACATGATTGCTAGCCCCCTTTTGAGCAACCACAAACGATAGTTTTTCCCTTTTTCTCCGCTGCATTTGAAGTTGGCATCTTTTTTCATCTGTTACTCCTGGGGTTCTTAATGGATAACCAATGTATTGATGGCACATTCATAAGTCTGGTAGTTGTTGAATCTATGTATGATATTAATTCTATAAACAGATGCTGCTATTAAATACATCTTTTGTACCATTGAATGCATCTTATTAAATTGTACAATACTAATCCTTCCCCCATCTATATTTAAAATTATGTCCTATGTATGTAAGAACTGGTATTGTTGCAGAAATTTACAACTCATGATTATTTCCTCTTTCCACGAAAAAAAATGACTTAACACGGTATATAGACTTCTGCCAGAGGGTTGAAGTAGATCGTGCTTCATGATCCAGTACCTTGTACCCATGGGCAGTGAGACTCAAAGTCGGAATTCCGTATCCATTCCCCTCATAACAGCCATTTATGCCAAAGTGACTGGCTTTGGCTTCCATATCGCCCAACTAAAAGAGATCACAACTTTTATAGCAGCAGCAAGCCAGAGAGCAGCAGATAAACCAGCCGAACTTCGACTGATCCAACCCCCAGCAATTCCACCAGAAAGAATAGCAAGAACCGCTCCCACTCTTCTATTCCTCTTCACATTATTTCGTGCAAGTACCTTTGGATCCGAAGCAATGTCACAGTAGACACTGGTCAAAACCGTAGTAGGAATTTCATTGAAGCCCAAAATTCTCGATGTAACAATTTGACCACCCGATTGAAATGCCAGGAATGCTAAGGGAATCAATTCGATAAAATTGACTTCATCCTCGATTGACTTGACCCCAAGTGGTTCTGGTACCACATTTCTTTGTACCAATGCTGCAGCGATTATGATACAAATTCCTTGTAATAGAAATGATATGGATTGGATCCCGCGAATCTTTCCGGCGCCGAATCGTCGTGTTTGGGCGAAAAAGAGACAACCGCAGAGGAAGAAGAATATGGAAATTAGGGATTTTACCCAACCGTACGGATGACTGATTGGTTGACCAGATGCGCCGAGAGCTAGAAAGATGGTATTACCTGTCGAAAGATGTATTAGTAATGAATATGGCATAAATATTGACAACAGACAGAAATATTGCAGAAACGCATACCGGTTTGCATAGAAACAAAACATGTCCAAGCATTGTAGGCACTACTGTCGCAGATACCGGAAACGAGAGCACATGCTATCATTGGCAAATCAGCATGAACGAGACTTATCTCTTCACTGAAATGGGATTTTGTTCTAGCCCATAGAGAATCATGGGTTTCTTTAATAGACGCATTATGAGATCGGCTGGGAGAAGGAAGTTCTGTTGTTGGAAGGGAACTTTGAGCTGCAGGACCCGATTCTTCGAGTGAGGGGGCTTTCACCATAATTGGTCGAATTGGTCACCGAGTCTTGGTATGATGGATTGACGGATTGATGAATTGACGAATCAATAATTGAGTACCGGTACTCGAACAAACGAAAGATAAGGAGGGTAATGAATGCAATGTACCTGGGTATGAGTACAAGTCAGAACATAAAAAATGAAGATATACTTGGGAGACAACGTCGAGTCATATTAATATGAAAATAAATATAAATATAGATTTATATTGAAGACGGGAAATTCTATGACGGAATCAAAGACTCATATTGGATAATGCCGGCCATTCGAATTATTATTTTCTTATCATGACTAGGAAATCTCACAGACAAGACAAGACAAGAATAAAAGAAAATCTCAGGAGAAAGCTCGGATTGAGTCGGTATCGGCAATCAAGCAATCATCCATATCCATGGATCCATGGATTATCTAATACATACCCACCCACTCACTCCAGCCGATACCCAGTGCGTGCCCAGTGCCCACCCACCTCCTATCAATCCTTGATCAAAAAAAGAACCCTTAATGGGTCACGTGTGGGTCCTCAGTTCCTCAATAAAAGAGATGGGAATTTTTAGTTTCGCATATGAACCAATCATGAATTTCATATCTGGCATTTACTCCTTTCAACCAATGAGATCCCTTCCATCTCCAACTTAATAATCGTTTTGATAAAGACTCAACGCAAGTGTCACATACTACCTCTCAAGCTAAACCCAAAGTAGTTACATCTTCCTCTAAAATGTCTGAATTTTCCCGTAGGGTCTTGTCTGGTCTTGTCTTACATGTGATTTCTAACTCTAAACTCCTTAGTGGCACAAGCTGATTGCGCTCCACCCACCAAAAAAATTCCATTATCTATAATCTTTTTTTTCTTCACCCCTCATACACTTCCTCTTCTCTTCATCCTTCCTCTTCCCCCAAACCCTTCTTTTTGATAATTATCTTAGCCACACGCGGCCAAGATACAACTTCAACATAGAAAAAACGAGATTCAAGTCTTCTTGTTTCTCACTTCTTCAAAGACTTCATTCTGCTCGGTCAGAAACTCTCCACTCCAAAATCCCGACAGTCTTTGCGAATTGCGACCAATCCTAGGTTCCTTTCGACCCAAAGAACACATTTTTCCCATTTTTCAAAGAATTTTCTTCTCACGATTCAAATTTTCCTTATTTAGAAAACGAATTACATCGATACCTTAATATTACACACTTTCGAAAGTTTCTCCAGGCATTATAATGCCACATCAGGAATCTCCCACCCACGAGATGCCTACCATGATTTCGAAGGCACCAAATGGTGTTGCCCCCACACAAGAGGAAGTTTCCGGTATCCTCGATAGCATTTTCGAAGCAAAGACATCCGCCGCATCAGTCGATGCATCGTACGCTCTCTGCGACCTTCTTCTCAACTCCGTCGGCTTCCGCGGACTTCAAGATTATGGCATCTTAGCACAAATCAAGAAGGCTGCGGCTGATAAGAAGAGTGGATTAAGAAGAGAAAGCGCCCAAAATCTTTTGGGTGCTCTCTTTGAGCGTTTCCCTCCTAAGCAAAAGATCTCCGAGGTTGTCTTTCTTTTGCAAGATACTACCTTGGTACCATGTGCATTTGACGCTCTCGCCGACAAGGGCGCTGTCGTTCGCGATGCTGCTCAGTATGCTCTCGACGCATTATTCTCCAACTTGAACGCTGAAGGTCTCGTCTATGGTCTCCTCCCAATCCTCATTGCTTATCTCGCCAAACGAACCGGAAAGTGGCAAGGAACTGTCGCTGCATTCAAGTTAATACAAAAGATGGCAGACAAGGCACAAATGTCTATTGGTGGCAGCAAGGAGGAAGCTGATGAGAAGGACTTGTTGAGAGAAATCTTGGGTGCAAAATTGGCACAGTTGATTCCTCTCGTCGAGGCTGGAATGCACGACTTGAAGTCCGAGGTTGAGAAGCAATCTGTCACTACTATGACTTCTTTGACCACCCTTCTTTCCAACGACGATGTTGCTCCCAGAATCCCACTTTTGATTGAAACCATGCAAAAGCCAGGAAAGGAGACCCTCCAAAAGGCTATCCACGCTTTGTCTCAAACCACTTTCGTTGCCATTGTAACATCTCCCGTTCTTGCTCTCCTCACACCCCTTCTCGAGAGATCTCTTAACGACCGCGCTACCGCACAAGAAGTTTTGAGACAAACCGTCGTCGTTGTTGAGAACTTGACAAAGTTGGTTCACGACCCTGTTGAGGCTCGTACATTCTTGCCAAAGTTGCAACCTGGTATCAAGGGTGTTTTGGAACGTGCATCCTTGCCAGAAGTCAGAGAGATGGCTGATCGTGCCATGAAAGTCATGGACAAGGCTATGAGCGATGATGCCGGAAACGTTGCTAACGGTGTCGCACACGTCACTAAAATCACTGCTGCTGATGTTTCCAAGGTTCTCGAAGCTGAGATCAAGAAGGCAGGAGGACTTGCCGATAACTCGGATATCGCCAAACTCACAAAATCATACATCTCTGATATGCTCGTTGAAGATGTCAACCATCGTCAAATTGAACGTGTTGCTGCCAACGTCACACCCTACCTTAAGCACATCATGAAGCAAGAAGGATCAGCCGCTACTGTTGGTGATGCTATTCAACAATTCTACCTTGAGGAAGACCACCGAAAGTTTGGACAACCAGTCAAGGAGGATGATGGTGAAATTGAAATTGTCAACACAAACTTCTCCTTGGCATACGGAGGTATGCTTTTACTCAACCACACCAACCTACGCCTTCTTAAGGGTCACAGATATGGTCTCTGTGGTCGCAACGGTGCCGGAAAGTCGACTCTTATGAGAGCCATCTCAAACGGCAAACTCGAAGGTTTCCCAAGTCAAGATGAACTCCGAACATGCTTCGTTGAACACAACCAAGGTGAAGATGCTGATATCAGCATTTTGGACTTCGTCGCAAAGGATCCAGAAATTGCCAAGGAAGGTCGTGAACGTATCTCCGAGGTTTTGTGCGAAGTCGGCTTCACTGCTGGTCCAGAAGGTCGTCAATCTGAGAAGGTTGGATCCCTTTCTGGAGGTTGGAAGATGAAGCTTGCTTTGGCCAGAGCTATGTTGATGAAGGCTGATGTTCTTCTCCTTGATGAACCTACCAATCACTTGGATGTTGCCAACGTAAAATGGTTACAAGAATACCTGAAGGCCCACACCGAAATCACCAGTTTGATAGTTTCTCACGACTCCGGATTCTTGGATGAAGTCTGTACCGATATCTATCATTACGAGCCAGGAAAGAAGCTTGCCGTCTACAAGGGTAACCTTGCTGCTTTCGTCAAGCAAAAGCCAGAAGCCAAGAGTTACTACACTCTCTCCGACTCTCTTGTCAAATTCAAGTTTCCTCCTCCAGGTATTCTTACTGGTGTTAAATCTCAAACCAAAGCCATTCTCAGAATGTCCAACTGCTCATACACCTATCCGGGAGCTACCAAGCCATCTCTTCACGAGGTTTCCTGTCAATTGACTTTGTCTTCCAGAACCGCCATTATCGGTGGTAATGGTGCCGGAAAGTCTACTTTGATCAAGCTTCTTACTGGTGAAACCATCCCAACTTCTGGTAATGTTTACAAACATCCCAACTTGCGTATTGGATACATCAAGCAACACGCTTTGGAACACGTTGAGATGCATTTGGAAAAGACCCCCAACCAATATCTCCAATGGCGTTATGCTAACGGAGATGATCGTGAGGTACACATGAAGCAAACACGTATCTTGTCTGATGAAGATAAAGCTCAAATGGAAAAGATGATTGATCTCGGTGATGGAACCGGTGCAAAGCGTATCGAAGCTATCATGGGACGTCAAAAGTACAAGAAGACTTTCCAATACGAGATTAAGTGGGTTGGAATGTTGCCAAAGTACAACTCTCAAATATCTAGAGAAACTTTGGTTTCCCTTGGTTTCAACAAGTTGATCCAAGAATTCGACGATCATGAGGCATCTCGTGAAGGTCTTGGTTTCCGTGAGCTTACTCCAACTGCTATCTCTCAACATTTCGAGGATCTTGGACTTGACCCTGAAATCGCCAACCACAACGAGATCTCCGGTCTTTCCGGAGGACAAAAGGTCAAGGTTGTTATCGCAGGAGCTATGTGGAACAACCCCCATCTTTTGGTTCTTGACGAACCTACCAATTTCTTGGATCGTGACTCTTTGGGAGGTCTCGCTGTTGCTATTCGTGACTACAAGGGTGGTGTCGTTATGATTTCTCACAACGAAGAATTCGTTGGTGCTCTTTGCCCTGAGCAATGGCATGTTGTTGCTGGTCGTGTTACTCACAAGGGTACCATGGCTATCTCAGCTGATCGTTTCGAAGATAGCAGACCATCAAGTGGTTTCAACAGCAGTGTTGCAAGTGCTGCAACAAGTGCTAGTGCCAGTGCTGTTAACAGTGGTGCAGAGGATAATGGGGATCTTGGCTTCAAGGCCAAGAAGAAGAAGAAGAAGACCAAGAAGGAACTTAAGGAGTCTGAAGTTAGAAAGAGACTTAGACACATTGAATGGTTAGTTGATCTCCTGTTTGCTAAACTTTATACTCGTACATCATGCTAATAATATCTTAGGCTCAACTCTCCAAAGGGTACTCCTCATCCAGCTGACACTGATGACGAATCATAATGGAATTGGAATCAGCCAGATACCAAAATTTGCTTCTTGCATATATGTTCATATTCATTAGAACGCGGTCACCATTAGAGGGTCATTTATTTCTGGATGGATCGACACGTATGATATAAAAGCGATGTTCTTCGCAATTTC
Source organism: Botrytis squamosa (assembly GCA_014898485.2). Lineage (NCBI taxonomy): Eukaryota > Fungi > Ascomycota > Leotiomycetes > Helotiales > Sclerotiniaceae > Botrytis > Botrytis squamosa. Next base: position 1,050,846 of record RCTC02000009.1, read on the forward strand.
ATTTTATGATTTCATGATCAATAGGGTCGTATGAAAAGAATGGCGTTATGCGTACTTTATAGACGGGGCGGATGGGATCTAATCTTTCCTGATAAATTTCTTTTTGAAATGAATGTTTGAGTTATGATAGGACGGGTTTGTCCAGTAACTAGGAGGATAGATCAATAGATAGGTAGATAGATAAAAGGATGGGTGGACGCCAATGCCGATGTGCGGAGGCTGGAAATTGAATAGTCAATTTACAACATGTTTGTTCCTATGAAAGTGCATGTGTTTGTGATAAGTGCGCTGTTAGTTATGTTGATGAAATCTTTCTTCTTGTACCATTGATAGCTGCTTACTCTTCACGAGGGAATCGAATCTCACAAGAACGGGCACTCCAAGAAACATCCGCTTACTCGATGTACGATAGTGATATTGGCTCACTACATCGTGTATGGTTTGGTTTGATTTGGATTGCTTTTCTTGATGTATGTGTATGTGTGTGTGGTATTGGGGTAGTGTTTTGGGGTGGTTAGCAATGTAAGTGAGGAAGAGAGGGGGGGCAGAGGGGTATGAGAATGATTTTATTTGTGACTGTTTTTGTGTATTTGTATTTGTACGAGGGAGATGGGAAAAAAGATGGGCGAAGGGAGATGCGGTGGAGGGAACGTACTGTAATTTGTTTGGGGGTTGGGAAAAATGCGTAGATTGATATTTTTGGCATGAGTTGAGCTGAGTTAGGTCAGGGTATTGAAGATGGAGATGCCGAGATTTTCCGCCCCCGTATTGTACACCCACTGATGGCAATTCTCGCTTCGCCCCCGCCCCCGCTTCGCTTGGCCCCCACCCCCAAGTTGGGGAGGAACGTCTTTATCTATTTTCGAGTGGTTGTTTCATGCTGGTATCTTGATTCATGATGACTTTCCTTTTGTGTCTGTCTGGCTAGCGTTTCCGCAATTGTGAGTAGGTAACCTTATTTATATGATACTCAAGAACCTTTCATGATTTTCGTATTTTTTCATGCTCGCTTCTCGCTCGCTTATCTTGTGTTCCATTCTTTACTTCTACTCGTGAATGATTCATCACGATTCTCACTACATTCCCATACCTTCTCTCCCTCAATAAACGAGATAAATTCAGCATGTCCACCTCCGCAATCCTATCCTCTCTCCACGATCTTCCGGCCCAAGCACCGCCCCCGGGAATAAGAGCGAATCTCGCTCATCCGGAAAGTAAAGGATATGTACTCATACTCGTTTCTTCTGTGCTTTTTTTCTTCATGATGGTTTGTTTTTTCGCGAGGGTGTATGTTAGATGTACGGGGAAGAGTTATGTTTGGGGGGATGGTAAGTTGGATTTATTTATTTTCTATAGATGGGATGGGATTGGACTGGTTATTCTTGGGAACTTTACTAATGGGAGTTGGGATAGTGAGCTGTTTGTTTGCTACAGTGAGTAATTCGGATGGGGAGTGATTTTTTGTATGTTTGTTTGAGTGGCTTGAGCTGATTTATTTTGTTTCGTTTTGAAAGGCGTTCGCGGTGGCTTATTATATTGCTTCGATTATTGGTGAGTTTCTCATTTACTTTCATGGAAATCAAAATACAACCTTCGATTCTTTTTAACACTATGAAATTAGGTGTGACCCGAGGACCAGTAGGAAAACACCAATGGGACGTAACGATCGGGGATGTAACAAGCAACGACTTTATAATCGTAATACGCCCCTTCCCTCCCTCCCTCCTCTTATGCTCCCTAACTAACCACCTACCCCAAACCCCCAGGCGGTCGCCTTCCTCAGCAACGCCCTCGTATCTCCCACTCTCCTCCTTACAAAACTCACCCTCTTCCTCCTCTATCTCGATCTTTTCCGTCCTTTTAAATGGCTGCGCACATGCGTCTACATTGGAATCTGCATCACCGTTCTTTTTTACTCCACAACCGGTATCCTGATGATTATCTGGAGTTCCCCCCACGCAGACAAAACATGGCAAACGCATCTTTTTACCATGGAACAACAGTATGCGCAAATCTATGTGTCGCCTTGGTCGGCGGTGGGATTGGGGATTGATTTGTTTTTGTTGGGGTTGCCGTTGAAGGCGGTGGGAGAGCTCTGTTTGCCGTGGAGGAGGAAGGTGGTTGCAGTATAGGCAATAGTATACTATAGTAAAATGGTGGTATGTATAAAGCTTTTGATATAATAATTAGTGTATATTAAATAATTAAAAACTCATTATTATAGGTATTATTCAAAATTGATATTTACAAAAATATATAGAAAAATTGAAATATAAAAATTTAAAAATATATAAAAGATAATTTTAAAAATCAAAACTAATTCTAATAAAATTTGAATAATAAAAAAATATTATTTAAAAAAGTAAGTTTTATTTTTTATTTATTCAAATTCTTGAATTCTATATTATCTTTTATTTACAAATTTAAATCTAATTATAATTTTAAATATTCTTTTTTTTTAATAATTATAATTTAAAATTTATTTCATTTTGTTATAATAATAATTTTTGTTAAAGAAAATAAATATTCAATAGAAATAGATATATTAGGAATATTAAGTAAATTAAGTATTATTTTATTTAAATTAGAGTATATTTGTTGTTATATAGAATTAAGTTATTATTTATAAGAATTTTGAATATATTCAAAAGAAGGAATAATGAGATATTTTATATATTTATTTATTATATAATAAAATACTTTTTTAGTTTGTAGATTTATAATTAATATATTAAAAAAGGTTTCTTTAAATATTAATTGAAATAAATCTTTAAAATCTAGTTTATATTAATCTTTCCAAAATCTTTTAATATTATTCTTTTATTTTTTAATTTATAATAAACAAAATTCCTTTTAAAAATTTTCGAAATATAATTATTTTTATATAGAATTTAGTATAATAATAATAATAATATAATATAATAATCTATTAATAAAAGAAAAATATTTTTCAAATTTTATTTATTTATTATTAATATAAGAATTTAAAAATAAATTATTTATATAGATAATCTAAATAAAATTAAATATAAATAGAATAAGCAAATAAAGAGATATAGAATAAAAAATATATAAATAAAAAATATAAATTGTATCTTTCCATTTTCAAAATGCTATAACAAAAATTCTATTATAGAAAAAACTTTTTTAAAAGTAATATTATTATTCTTTATAAATTCTATTATATTTTTTAAAATATTTAAAAAATAATAAATATTTTATAATTAATCAAAATTATTATTTGTTAGTTTAAGTTTTGTAGGAAATTTATTTAAATATTGAATCTATTACTTTTTATATATATAATATATTTAAGATATAAGAAATATTGAAAAAAGATTATTAATAGAATTTTATTGAATTAAATTATTTTTTATAAATTGTTTTTTTATTAATCTATTTTATTATGACAATAAATAAAGGAAATTACTAATTTTAAAGATAAAATTGTAATATTTATTTATTATATCTTTTTTTTTCCAATATTTGTAATTAAATTTTGAAAACAAATCAATTCTATATATAAAAACTTCGAGATTATAATCTAAATCAAAAGTTTAATCTTTAAATATAAAACCTTCAAATAAAAATGTTTTTATAAAAAGATTGATATTATATATATTATATCGAATTCGATTTTATATAATATTTTATTCAATATTATTTTTATTAATAAGATTTAAGAAATATTTAAAAATATTAGTAAAATCAAAAAAAGAATAAAAAGGAAAAAAGAGAAAATCTATAATTTGAAAGATGAATATATAAAATATTATTATTTAATATATTATTTATTATTAAATACTTTAATTTGCTTATAATTCTTTATTTATTAATTTTATTATATAAAAGTTTTATAAGATTTTTATTAATATAATAATCTTTAATCTTTTTTAATATAAAAATAATAGTTTACAATTTATCTATTTTATTAATAAATTAAATCTTAATATTAAAAACATTATATTTATTAGAAAAAGTCTAGATATTATAAATAATATAAATCTTATTATAAAAGAAATACATTTCTTATTTTATTTTAAGCTTGTTTTTATCAAAATTATAAGTAATTTATTTTAAAATAATATAATAAAAACTGAAAATCCAAATATTTAACTATTTATTAAAATAAATAAAAAGAATTCGAAATTTATTATATTCAAAGAAATTTAATAATAAAAAATATCAAATAAAAAGTCAAATTATAAAAATCTCAAGAATTTGAAAATCAATAATATAAGATTTAGATATATTGTTTTTGTATAAAAATAATTTAATAATACATCTTTATATATATATATATATATATATATATATATAGTTCTATATTCATATAGTATACTGGGAGCGAATTACAGGATCACCTGACCAAGTCACTTGACTAAGTCACATGATTATATCACGTGATTGTCGCTTAAGGCCCTTAGCCCAGAACGGCTGGAAAACCGATTCTTTATTAGCTTTTTCAATTTATATGTAGCTAGGTTGATGTAATCATAGTGAAATCGAATAAGAAATAAGAAAGAAGAGCTGTATTTGATGGAATGGCTGGAAAAGATAGAGATTTATAATGGTGAAAAGCTAGATTAGTAGGAAAAAAGTATAAAATAAGGCCTTTCTCCTTTAAATATAAAATAAGAAATAAGGAATATTATATATTGTTTTATAAAAATTATGTATTTTATAAGCTATTTAATTATTAATATAAGCTAGCTTCCTATAATAGATTAATATTAGTCTAATTTCTTTTATATACTATATATATTATATATTCATATACTAGCTTATGATCTATAATAGGTTATAAACTTGATATTTTATATATATAACTAAATAAAATATATATATATTAATATTCAATTCGAAAAAGTAAGGAAAAAATCATATAATTGAAAAATAATCGAAAAAGCAACTGAAATCTGAGTATTTGTTAAATCGTATTTAAATTTGTATCTAATTCTATTAAGTTAATATGTATTCAGATGCTATATATATTACCTAAATATATTTATATATTAGTACAAATCTATATTAATCCCAAATCCCTTTTCAAGTCTTTAGCCTATATATATATACATTATACTATACTTTTGTTATACTATTAGATAATATAAATAAGAAAGAATACTATACTATACTAGATATACTAGTATTAATACTACACCTCACTACCATAGGCATACTAGTATCAACACTACACCTCACCGGAAGCATACTACAGATCACTGGTATACACATAATATATCGATACTATACATTACCGGATATAGTCCTAACCCTAAACCTAATCCTTCCTATATATCACCGAATGTAATAGAATTGAATATTATACCTCATCGGAAATATAAAGCTAGTCGTCGATCCCTACCTATATTCCCTTATCGATCTATATACCCTTGTTGACCTATATATCCTTATCGATCTACATACTCTATCGAACTATATGTACATCTGCGAACCCTATATACACTTCGCATATAGCTATCGATCTATATATACATCTGTGAACCCTATATACACTTCGCATATAGCTATTAATCTATATATACATCTGTGAACCCTATATATACATTTATATATACTATCGATCTATTATATATATATAAAAGTAATCTAAAACCTTTTTAATTAAATATTAAAAGGATATAAAAAGATACTAAATAATAAAGAATATAATATAATATAATATAAAGAAAAAAGAAAGATCTTTATAAACAAATTATATTACTTTATTATATATTCTATAAGAGTTTTATATTATCTAATAGTTTTAAGGGGCAAAAGCTAGGATTATTTAGATACACTAGGTGTAAATAATTCTATTTATAGTTTAGCTATATATTATAATTATAATTTAAAGATTATTAATAAAAACTCTAATTTTACATAAAAAAAAATCTGGAATTCAATCTATCTTTAGAGTGTATATATTGAAAAGGGAATAAATTCGAATTTAAATCTAATTCAAATTGAGAATAAAAATATCGAATTAATATTCAATTTAGCAAGGAGAGAAGCAAATCGAATATAATTACTTCGAATTTCTATATTTGAAGAATTATTATATATTATAATATAAATTCCTATTTCTATATATATTCTTGTAGATTATTAGCTTTTTTAACCTTTTTATATAAGTTTATATCCCTAAGATTAAATCTAATTAAATTAAAAGCTAGATTTTTAGAAGCTATACATATATGTATATATTATCTATATCGAATTGTATAATAATATATCTTATATGAAGGTACTCTAGCTTAAATAGATTTATATATAAAGGTTTATAGAGGTTTAAATCAAGAGGTGGCAGCTAAAATCTAATATCTTATATTAATAAATGTGAATATGAAATATAAAAATCCTATAAAAGATTTTGATTTTATAGTATTTACTATACTATATATATATATTTATATAAAATAAAAATGAATATAAATCAAGGAATCAAATATATTGATTCTAAATTAAATAGTCAATCTAATTATATAGAATAATATCAAAAATCTAAGTTCTTTTAAAGACTAATGGTTTTATACCCTATATAGATAATTTAGAAAAAGGTCTCAAAAGAAGGTATTATTTTAAAGATAATAATATACCTATTTCGAAAGAGATTTATCTCAAATATAATAAAAAATTAAAAGAATATAAAAATAAATCTAAAAAAGCTTTAACTACACTAAAATCAATAATATTGATAAATTTAGTTAATAGATTTAAGGATAAAATTAGTTTAGTAGAGTTCTAGGATATTATAAATAAAATTTATGGTAAAACTTTTTTTAATATAATAAAAAGATATTTTAATAGGTTAATAAAATCAAATTATAATGATTTTAATAATATGGATGAATATACAAATTATATATTCTTATTCTATATATACTTAAAAGAGTTAAAATTTGAATTATAAAAAGCTTATATAATATAGATTGTATTTAATAGTCTAAACAATTTATTTGATTTATTTAAATTAAAAAAGATTAAAGAATTCTTAAAAGATTTAAATAATAATAATAATATTGATTTAAATAAGTTAATATCTGAATTAATATTCGAGGAATTTAGAATAAAAGGTTTTATAAAATCTAATAGAGTTATAAAACTATAAAATACTATTCCAAATTGTACTTTTTGTAATAAAAAAAAGCATTTAAAGGAAAAGTGCTTTAAAAAGTATCCAGAACTTTATAATAAAGATTATAAAAAGTTTAAAAACTTGTTTGAAAATAATAAAAAATCAAATAAAAAACTGTATAAAGTGATTAAAGAGTTGAATAAGCTTAAAAAGTTTAATAGGATTATCAAAAATAATAAAAAAACCAATCAAAATTAAAATAAAAATAATAAAAATTATAATAATAATAAAAAAGAATCTAAAAATAGTTTTGATATTGAAGAAATAAATCAGGTCTTTTTAAAAAACTTTAATATAGTGTCTAGTTCTGAATGGGAAAGTAATATCATAATTGTATTGATGTTAGTTAATTATATTAACCAATCTAAATATAATATTATAATAGATTCAGGAGCTATAGAGTATTATTGTCTAAATAAAGATTGGTTTATAAATTATACAAAATATAAAGTCCCAAAATAAGTTAATGTAGTTAATGGAGAATTTATATTAGTATTAGGGTATAGGGATATTCCTATTATTATAAATAATAAAACTGTATTTATTCGAATAGTTAAATATATATCAGACCTAAAATCAATATTAATAAGTACTAAATAAGTTACTAAAAAGGGTTGGGCAAGCAAAATATTATCCTCTGGAAATATATATAAGTTTTCGAATAAATTCCTTAATATAAAAGCGAATGCTAAATGGATTGATAATGTATTTTATTTAAAATACGATATAAATTTTGATTTATTAAATCAAAATAAGAATACTATTTATAATAATAAGAATAAGGATTCCAAAATAGATCAAATAAATAAATCTAAAAAGGAATCTAAATTTAAATCTAAAAAAGAATCTAATAATACGAATCCAAAGGATTTAGATTTATGGTATAAATATCTAAATCATATAAATAAGGATTATATTATAAAAACACTAAATTTAAAAGATTCTAAAATAGATTTAAGTTATTATGAAGTCTGTATATATAACAAAATAACTTAAAATATTAATAAATCCTTTTCGAATTTGAAATTAAATAAATTTAATAAAATTAGTATTAATATTTGTGGACTATTTAAAATGCCAGGTTTAAGAGGAGAAAAATATTTTATTACTTTTATTGATTGGGCTATGCGAGGTATATGGATATATTCTATAAAATTTAAATCAGATATTTTTAATATATTAAAAGATGTATTTTATTTGATATCACGGAGGTAATAGCTATATCTAATGGTCACTTTGATCTGGGAATAGGTATGTAGAGTGATAATAAACTAGATTGACTTGAGGTATAATCCTAATGATCATATCTGCTTTATATACCCTGATCAGGCGAGGTACTTGTCTAATTAGGTATATAGGGCATACAAATGAAATGAATGAAATAGTGTTAGTAATCATGAGAGTGAATACTCTGAAGGAGTACCGGGATTAGTACTTGTAAGGTTACACTATACGGTGAATTCCGTGATATACCCTCCAGATCGCTAGGTGTTTTAATGATTATACCAAATGATCTATATAATAAACAAAGGAAAATTTTTAGGTAGTGAGCGGTGTAAATATCGGTGAGCATTTTATTCAAATAGTTATTACGAAATTACTTACCAAACAGGTTTATTTATCAAATAAATGAATGTGAGGTATATAAATATGTAGAGTTTTCTATAAAAGAAAAGAATAAGTTGTATTATTAATTCGGGTAATCTATAAGAGAGTGATAATAATAGAATAAGGGAATTAATTCTTTAGATTGATATATATTAGGAGTTCTAAGTTATGTTGATTATTATTAACTGGGTGTTTGTATCAATTAATTTAATCGATTTATATATATAATACTTTTATAGCAGTAATAAAATTGAATGAAAATCAATAAATTTTTTGAGGGAATATAGTGGATTGAAATGATTATAAAAGGGAGATAGTTTTCTTTTTTTAATCTTTATATTCAATAGTTTAATATATTTTTTAAATATGCTTTCTTTTATTAGAAAGTTCCTTGATTTTATTGATATTTTTGGTTGATATATAATTGCTTTTTTGTGTATTTCATTGAAGGATAATATTCGATTTGGTGAATTCAATACTCAGTATGCTTTTGATCAATTATTGTTTTTAATTGAATTGTTGTTTTTAATTAAGATTTTATTGTTTTTTAGTAAGAAGTTTTTGTGAATAAGGCTTTTTTTTGGTAAATTTCAATAAAATCCCGATGATAATTTTTTAAAGAAGGTTGAGGTTATTCACAATTGCCGGGCTGAAGCAAACAAACATTATACAATGATTACTTCTGTAGATTGCAATAATTCTTTTATTAATAGTAAAAACAAATATTATTTTTTTGATTTTTCTTCTAATAATAAGAGTTTTTTATTGAAAATACTTTTCTTCTCAAATAAATCCATCTCTACATCTAGATCAAGTAAGCTCCAGGTTTCTACTTATAAAACTTATAATAAGCATAAATAAAAAGATTCTAAGGGTAATTTTAGAAATAAGGGTGTATAAAACTTTATTCTCTATACAAAGTATATTCGTTCTCTTTTTTTAATTATTATAAAGAGTATAGCAAATGTTTCAAATAAAGAAATACTTTTTTTCTTTAATATTGAAAATGTATTATATATATCTATACACCTTTTTTAATATATTTGAAACCTTTAACTATTCGGTTATTAAAACTTTACAATTCTGAATTTATTATACTTTTTGAAAAGATATATTTTAATCTTTTTATTTTATTATAATCTATTAATATATTCTTTAAAGAATTATCCCAAACCAGAAATCGGCTTGTATTGTAATAATAATTATATTAATAATAATTAAAAAAAATAGCAAGTTTATTAATCTTAACTTTTTCTCATTATTAATACAAATTGTATCTTTTTTTTTTACTCAATTATTACGATTATCTATTTGTCCATCCCCTTTATCAAAATTATTACTTTTTTTTTCAATTAAAAAATAAAAACCCTTTTCTACCCCTAAATCCTCTATAACTAAATATACAAAAATCAAAGTATACATTCCTGTAACAAATTTAAAGACTCAATTATAGTTTATTTGTTTTACTTCAAAAAATAAAAATAAAATAATATTTAATATCAATAATAATAATAATTTCAATAACAAATATAATATTATTAGCAAAAATAATATAATTGATTTTAATAATAAGCTAATTAACAAAAGAAAACAGCTTGATTTGATATAGCTTGATGTTAAATATACTAAAAGGAAGTATGAGCTGGAAGGAAAAACTTCTATTTGATTCTATTAATTCTAGTATTTATATTTTATAGGTTCAGAAGGGATATAAAGTAATTGAACTTTTATTATAATAAGTTTTTAGTTAATCTATTTATTGTTATTTCTGTTGTAGGTAAATATATAAAATAGAAATTTCCCTTTGAATATTCCTAATATAATTATATATTCTATATATTGATGTATTTTAATTTAATAGTAATTCTCTCATTTTCTTTTATTACTAATTTGATTATTTACTGATTATTATAAAAGATTATAATTAGTTATTTAATTATAAGATTGATTTCTTTAAGGAATCGCAATATAACTAGTATTTCTTTCAATATATGCTTAATACCAAGTAATTCAATTTTAGTAATAGATATAATTATTATATCTTGCCTTAAAGCTTTTTATATTATTAATTTACCAAATAATAAGATTATAAAACCTTAAAATAATTTTTGTGATTTTTTATTATTAGTAAATAAGATATTTGAAAAAAACAAAAATTATAGAATCTACTTTCGACTATATCTAATTGAATAGTATCTCGTATTTCAAAAATACTATATATAATAATCAATTGTTTTTATATAATTTGAAAATAAATTAATTAGAAAATAATTAAATTGTAAAACTACAAATATAATATTTGTTTTAATTGTAATTACAATATATAATATTGATTCTATTTTCTCTTGATAGATTTATATGAATATAATAATTATATTTTCATTATATTTTATAAATTCTATTATTGATAAAGGTATATATATATTATTATTATTGAAATTAAATTTTTTTATAATCTTTTTAATATAAGTATTATATACTAATCAAAGTTTCCTTATTTTCTAATTATAAATAATTTGGATATTCAAAAACCATTTTGTATTATCTAAATCTTTCAATTTATAAATAGCTTTAATATCAGAAATGATATTATCAGCTATTAATACATTCTTACAGTGATACACAATCTGTATATCATCCATAAAGAATAATACTAAAACAATCTAATCTAGGTTTGTAAAAAGATAGGATTCCTTTTTATATTGGTTTAGATCTAGATTCTTAAATGTTTTGCTAAAATCCTTAAATCATAATATAAGGGAATCTTGAAGACTATATAATATACAATCAAGAACTATATATTTATTTGATTTCTTGAATTTATTTAGTAAATAGTAAATTATAGGTATATTTAATAAATCTTTATAAATATTAATAAATATATTAATAATATCAAATTACTTTATTTCCAGATTATATTTTGCTATTAATATTATTATAATCCTGAATAATTTTTTAGTAAATATTATAATATAAATTGATTTGATTGTATTCTTTATTTGAAGATTATTATAAATAACTAATCTTACTCGATATTATATTAAAAATCTCTATTTATTATATTTATATATAAATATTTATTGTAATGATATAAGAATAATTGATATATTTTATATATTAATTTCATATTATATTTTGTAATCTTTTAGATTATTGATTTTAATCTTATATTTGTATTTAAACTATTTTCTCAAGAAGTGATTTTTGAATTAATAATAATATTAAGATGGTTTAGGTAAGCTTGATAAATACAAATTGGGTAGCTTTTTCAGAGTTCCTTTTTTAAATATATTAAAAAGACTTGGTTTTGTTTGTACAATGGAGGCGATCATGCTGTGTATAGTGACAAATGAGTGGACATTCTTCTGTATATCTATATTTGAATAGTTAGGCTAAAATGTTGAATAGAAATCTTTAATATAGAAATCATTTTTTAATAACAAGTTTGTAATAAGAGTGCTTATAAGTATATAATTATTTATAAAGAGATTGTTTTGTAATTTCTTTTATTATTAGATTTGATGATAATGATTTGTAGATATATTAATATTAAAAGTTGTATTATCAAAATCAAAGGATTAATATTTAAATGGATTAAAAATTAGGTGAGGGATTTCAATCCTTATAATCCTTTGTTTTTTGGATTTTCAATCAGAAAAAAATAGAATTTTATTTTTCTTAAATTAATTAATTGTGTGTGTCAAAGGAGGTAATCTTTTCAGTGATATTACTTCCTCTACGATGTAGGCATCCATAATATTAATAGAATAAATATCTAAATCGCTTTCGTACTTCTTGTGTATAACTTGGGTAGCACTATTAGTGTACTTATATTTCATACTTTCAGATTGATTACTATAATTGCTCAATATCAGAACAGAACTTATAGACTTCTGTGATTAATTAGTAATAGTTATTCGTTCTTGAAATTAGTTTTCTGTCTCTAAGACCTTTCTAGAATATAGAACCTTATATGTACTACTACTTTCAGTATTTCTGTATAAGCTTCCATCTTCCAGAGATATCCCCGAGTCTTATTTATATTAAGGTGTATCTGAAGTGCGCATAATGGTATTAATAGAATTAATAGTAATAAAAGTCAATACATTGTCCTTTTGATTAATAATGGTACTATCGATATCGATTGTTTGTTGAATATCGAGAGCTAGTGCAAATTGCTGTAGCTCTTGATCTATATATATATCAATAGTTTTATCTAATTAATTCATTTTGTATATCCTTTTTTTAAAAAAAGTAATATTTCAAATAACAATAATCTGTTTGAACTTGGGTATCCAGATATAGTAGATTGAGGAATCTGATATATATTTAATGAGATATTTAATATTTGTTTTAGAATTAATTTTATAAATTCTTTTGTTTATATCTAATTCTCTTTCTTTATTTAGAGGGTATACTTTATATCTATATCGATATATTCTATTCTAATTTAAGCAGAGATTAATATTTAAATAATCTATAATCGCTGAGATAGATAATTGTAGGTATTTCTAGAACCAAATATTCAGTACTTCATTTAAAGATTTGAAAGATTGAGATTTAAAAAAACTAATATTATATAGGTAGGTAACAGCTTGTACTGCTTCAATCTATAGAAGATTAGGTATGTCTGTGGAGATCTATATTTTGATTTGTTTAATAATTATTTTTTGTTCTGCTCATTCCGATTTATTATTTGATTTATACATATTTGATGGGGATAACTCAAATTCTATATTTTCGATTTTGATCCAATTTTCGAATATAGTGTTTTTCATGATATCAATAACTAAGATATTATTATCCTGCTTAATATAGATTATTGAAAGATTGTATTTTCTGAGTATTCAAACAAGGAAGTTCTGGATTGTATTGAATACTTTATAATAAGTCTTTTGGTATAATAGAAAGTTAAAGATCTTTCTATTAAACATGTCTTTGATAACTAGAAGCCAGGATGCTCCAGTATATGCGTGTGGGAAATCGAACAAATCCTATTAGATCTTGTAGAAAGGATATAGTAATTGGGATTTACTAGAAGTTTGTAATATTATTTACTTTATATATATATATATATAAATAATCAATATATTCAATCCTAAAAAGTTCTTTAATCTTTATGTTTTTTGTTAAAAAGATAAGATATTTAAAAACTTCTTTATTTAAATATCCTAATCGTTTATATCAAAGTTTTACAAAATCCTTTTGAGATTTAAATAAATCTCTCAATTAACGAAATGGTTTTTTGATATTAGAATTAAATATAGAATATATTAAAAAGTTTGGATTTATAGATATTGTATTCAGATTGATCAAATAGGAGAAAAGTAATTTATATTCTAAAAACAAAAAGTTATCTTTACAAATACATTAAACAATAATATAATTATTCTTAAGATTACTTTTTTATAATATAGAATCTATTCCTAAAAACTATATTCTAGTATTTAAAAACTTTGTTTTCGAAATAATATTAATATGAAATCCAGGAATATATATAATATTAAAAAGAACCAGATTACTTTTTGAATTCTAAAGTCTTTAGAGGATATTTTTGATTGTGTAAGTGCTTTGTCCAACGATCTGTATTTTTGATGTTCCTATTTCAACATAATCTGATACTGGTAAAGGTGTATATTTGTATCTATTAAGAAGATCGATATTATTGACAAAATATATTGCATTATTATTATCAAGTATAGTGCTATTAGAGAATTGATAAAATAGATCAGAAATAGTAGTATAAATCCTATAATTAATAGAACTTTGAATAAAACAAATAACTGTTCTTAATCCAGAATCTTACGAATCATAAAATTGATAATTATTATCTTTTGAATTGATTCATCCTTTCTTTTCTCATTTTTTACGTATATTCAACCATCGATTGTCCTTAATCCTCTCTCGTATATTATTGCATTCCTTTTCTATTAATAAGATTGGATTTCGGGAATCGCATTTCCCAATAAATACGAACTCCATTGACCAATATATCTTGAAATAATGACTCCCACCTGTTTTTCTATTTTTCCAATTAGATTCTGATTTGCAAAAATATTTATATCAACCACTTATTCTTTTAAAGTCTCTTTTCCAAATATTACTTTACTTTCCTTACAGATTACCAAAATTCTGTTTAGATTCAAAATTAATAATCGAAAATATACCCTTACCTTTAGAAACTAAAAAGTCCTAATAAATTAAGCTATTAAAGATATCCCTAAATTGCTTCAAAAAGTAATTGAAAATTCCAAATTGATTGTTAATCTCAATCTAAATAAACATAATACTCATCCAAATAAAAAGTATATATACTCCCACTACTTACAGAAAGTTGATAATTGCTAAATTATCTTTCACTTCGATATAATACGACTTTATAATTATATAAGCTTTAATCCATTCATTATACCACTTGATTAGATCAATTCAACCTATAATTACTTACTAAAAAACATTTCAATATTCTTAAACAATAATAGATTTTGTAGTTATCATTATAGATACAAACTTATCCTATAGCTTCTAAATAATTGTTTTAAATAATAAGGCTTTAGTATTATTATTTTCAAGAGTAAATTTTATAAAATGGAATATATTTACTGTTTCTATAATCTATTCATAGATATCCTAATACGATTTATGTATAATATTATATTTATCTCTCTGATATTAGTATTCTCCTTGAAGTGCAAAGTGTTTAACTGAGATATTTTAAAAGGTAATTGCTTTAAATCTTATAGGCTTAAGTATTGACTCCTTAAAGGATAGTAATAAAGTTATTTTAATATCTTTTTTTGAGTTCTTCTATTAAGATTATTCGTAAGCATCAAGATTAGAGAGATACTTTGTTTAATTATTCAAATCATATTTTCTTATAAAATCGATAATCGTAATGAGTTCAAATAGATCCTTGGTGAGTTAGTTTTTGTTGTAAATATAGATCAACTAATAAAGAGTTTTTCTATTTTTCAAAAATTCTTTGGAATTAATTAAAGTAATCGAAATAGATTTGAAATCAGATAGTTTAATGTTCTTTTAAATACCTTTCGATATATAGAGGTATTGTAGATTTAAAAACTATTTTGATTAATATTTATAGATAACAAATCGAATGACTTTTGAGGAATTGGATTTTGATATAACAAAATTGTAAAGAGGTATAGGAAAGAATATATATAAATCAAAATGATTAAAAGATATATATATATAATGAAAGCGTAGTATGAGTGCCAACCGGGCTTATAACTATTATGGAGGTAATAGCTATATCTAATAGTCACTTTGATCTGGGAATAGGTATATAGAGTAATAATAAATTAAATTAACTTGAGATATGATTCTAATAATTATATTTGCTTTATATACCCTGATTAGGCGAGGTACTTATCTAATTAGGTATATAGGGCATACAAATGAAATAAATAAAATAGTATTAGTAATCATAAAAGTAAATACTCCGAAGGAGTACCGGGATTAGTGCCTGTAAGATTACACTATACGGTGAATTCCGTGACATTTGATATATAATTAATTTAATATTAAAATAAAGGTAATAAGATTAAATAATGCAAAAGAATTTAATTCCGATTAATAGAATTTATTTGCTAAATCTAAAGGAATTATATTAAAATATATAAATCCTCATCATTATTTTTAGAATGGAATAACCGAAAAATTAAATAGGTATTTAATAGAAAAAATATTAGTATTTATAAAAAATAAAAATCTATTAATATTTTTATGGTCTAATATATTAAAGGATATAGTCTATATTAAAAACAGATATTATAATAAAACTATAAATAGTTTATCTTTTAAGTTATTATATAATAAAGAACCTGATATAAATTATATTAAAATTCTAGAATCTTTTGGATATATATTAAAACATAAGGAAAAAAGAGATAATAAATTTGATTATAAATCAGAAAAAGAAATTCTAGTAGGATTTGAATCTTCAAAGAATTTATTATTCTATATACCAAATCAAAATAAGATAATAAGTCTTAGTAATTTTATTATTAAAAAAGATATAATTTATTATAATAATTGTATCAAAAATAATTTTATTATAAAAAACTTATTAAAAAGGATTAATATTAAAAGCCCTAAATCTGATAATCAAGAAGAAAAGGTAGATAAATATAATAATATATATAAAGATTTGAATAAAAATATTGATTTTAAAGATTCTAATATTAATAAAAGTAAACTAATGGTTAAAATTTCATTTAATTTTAATTTGCTTATTCCTGTTAGACAGTCTAAGTATATGCAAGGGGTAAATCGCAATTAGATATATATAATTTAGTTTATTTGTAATATATAGAATTAGGAAATCAAGATTATAAATTCAAATTAAATAATATTAGTGACAATTAATATAAAGAAAATATTTTATTATATTTTAATATAAAAACTAAAGGAAAAGTAATAATAAAAAGACTTTATAATAAAAATTTAATAACTCTTGAAATATATTCACAAGCTATAAATTCTAATTAAAAGGAATATTAGGAAAAAGCTATGAATTATGAAATAAAGATTCTTGAAAAGAATAATATTTGGAATATTATTAAGAAAAATAATAATATAAAAGAACTAAATGTTCTAAAAACTAAATGGATTTATAAAATTAAATATTTATTTAATAATAATTTTGAATTTAAAATTAGATATATAGCTAAAGGATTTGAACAATTATATGAATTAGATTATTTAAATACTTTTGCTAGTGTAATAAAGTAAATAGCCTGGAAACTGATATTTGCTCTAATTATAAATAAAGGGTGGTATATATATAAAATAGATATAGTTTTAGCTTTTGTATAGGGAGATATTGATAAAAATATATATATAAAAGTCCTTGAAGTATATCAAAATAATAATGATATAATATTAAAGCTAAATAAGGTTTTATATGGATTAAAACAGTCTGTTA
Organism: Botrytis squamosa; assembly: GCA_014898485.2. Lineage (NCBI taxonomy): Eukaryota > Fungi > Ascomycota > Leotiomycetes > Helotiales > Sclerotiniaceae > Botrytis > Botrytis squamosa. Next base: position 1,068,539 of record RCTC02000009.1, read on the forward strand.
GAATATGATATATTATATTAAAAAGTATATTGAATAAATTAAATTTTATTAATATAAAATCAGATGAATGCATATTTATAAATAAATATTTAGAATTAATATTAAATATATTTGTTGATGATATTATTATTATAGGCTTTAGCAAAGTTTTAATTAAAGATTTTATAAAAAATCTTAAAAACTATTTAGATCTGAAAGATTTAGATTTAATAAAAGACTATTTGGATATTTAAATAAATCTAAAGAAAGATTTTATTGAATTATATTAAGAAGAATATATAAATAAATGTTTAAAAGATTTAAAACTAGAAGATTGTATTTTTGTAGTTATATTTATGGTCGTTAAAAATAATATTAAAATAAATCCAAATAAAGCTGATTTAGATAAAATAAAATGAGCTTAAAAAGCAATAAGGAAATTATTCTATTTAGCTTTAAAAACTAGATAGGATATTGTTTATTTTATATTAAAATTAATAAGATATATATTTAATTCTAATAAAGATTATATAGTGGTTATAAAAAGAATATTTAGATATTTAAAAAGAACTAAAATCTTAAAAACAATATATAAAAAGGATTTTAAAAATTATATAAAAGGATATTGTAATGTGGATTATACAAGAAATAAAAGTTTTGTTAAATCTATTAATGGATATATATTTGTCAAGGTACGGGTAAAGACTTATATTGTATTATAATTTATTTATTTATTTATTTTAATTTACATCCAGGGGGCAAGCTGCAGGGGCTCGCCACGACCTCCCAGGGGGTACTAGGGATGGACTATGCTGGCGGGGGTGCCGGCATAGCCACGCGTTCCGTTCTTCTACGGCTGTGATGCAGGCTGGGGGAGAAGCGGCCAGGAGCGCTGTGCGCGCTCCTGCCGCTTGTCTCCCGCTTGCAATGTCGGTGCTGTTCAACCCACTTCATGCTGGGTAGCTCAGGTTTGCGGCTGGCCAGAGGGCCCTATATTGTCAGTTTTTGTTTGGTGCAGTTTGTACGCGGCGGTGGAGGGGGGGGAAAGCGGCTCCAGAGGGGGTGCAGCCCCGGTTGGCAATGTGAAAGTGGGAGATCAGAGGATCTCCGGAGAGACTGAGCGTGGTTGCTCGAAGTGATTGGTGATCGCTAGGAAGATTGCGAAGTCTGTTGGGGTCTTCAGAAGAAGGGAGAGGTAGTCGATTGCACTCTTTGTGTCTCGCGGGATTAAGCCGGGTTTGTTCGGCCAGTGGTCGAATTGGGTGCGAGAGTGTCGGCAGAGCACCAGGTGCTCAGGCTCTTTGCTGTATCCGCAGGAGCATTCTGAGGTGGCGTTGTCGTGCTGAAAGCGTCGGTGGTAGGACGCAAAGTCCCCGTGTCCGGTTCTGAGCGCCACCAGTCGCTGAAGGATAGGGCGGGGGAGGGCAAGTTCCTCAGGTTCCTTGACTTGATAGCTGAGGTGCCAGCGACGGTATCGGCCAGCGAGGGTGACCTCATTTCGCTTCCACCATCTCTGTTCTGCCCCTCGTCTGAGGGTTCTGGCTGTTGAGCTTATCCCACTGATAGTGGGGAGCGATGAGTTGTCGTTTTCGATGCGACCGCTGCGAGCGCCCAGATCGGCGAGCCGATCGGCCTTCTCGTTTCCAAGGATTCCAGTATGTCCAGGCGACCATCGGATCGCCACTTGCCTGTTCCTCATAATCTCATGACAGCGCAGAAACGCCCATTGGGATGAGTCGGAGGCGTTGCCCCTGATACACCAGATGACTGAGGTGCTGTCGATGCACATCGTGATCTGCCCAGCCGGCTCCAGTCGGACAGCGCGCTCCAAACCTTTTAGAGCGCCCACTACCTCGGCGTCGAAGACGTGCGAGAGCGGGTTGATCGCCCCATGGCCGGATGCTACTGGAAATTGTCCCCGGTAGATCGCGTAGCCGTAGCCGACTATCTTTTGCCCTCGGTGGTACTGTTCTGTGCCGTCCGAGAAGACTGTGATATGGCTGTCAGGCAGACGGTCCCACCATTGTGTGAATTCAATCGCGGCTGCTTCTTTCTTCACGCCTCCTGTGGGGTCGTTGCGGCTCCCTGCGGAGAAGTGCGGCGGGGAGAGTATTGGTCTCGGTGCTTTCGGGATCAATCCGGCTAGTCTGCGGAGGTTGGTGTTGTTCATCTTGCGTTGAGGCGCTCGCGCTAGACGAATCGCCAGTGGGTGGTTTTCGTCCACCTTGCAGAGTCGGAGCGCGAATCTTATTCGTGCCTGTTCGAGTGCTAGCTCGCCGGGCGGTAGTCCAGAGTCTCTCAGGATCGCAATGGTCGGAGTCGTGCGCCAAGCGGGTAGAACTCCTCTTGCTGCTAGGACGATCGCTCGATCGACCTTGGTGATGTGACTGCCCAGCCTTGTGCTTACCATTGTGCCACGGGCGGCCCCCCCCGCCCGGTTTGGCTTCGTTCGGCCTGTATACCATACCTCGGATCCATAGAGGGCAGTGGGGAGGACGCAGGTGATCACCGCCTTGCGCAGCGCCGCAGCTGGCGGGCCGTGGCGTGTCTGTGCGAGCCCTTTGATGTGCCTCGCGACCTTGCGGGCTTTTGCTTCTCGTTCTGCTACATGTCTTTTGAAGGAGAGCTTCCGATCAAACCAGACTCCCAGCCAGCGTAGGGCTGGTTGAACAGTTTCGTCGCCCGTCTCGCTGATTGGGCGAATCGTTATCTCATCGTTCACCTCCAGGTGCGGGGTGTACGCCTCTCTCCTCCGGGAGAGATGTATCATCTCTAGCTTTTCCGGTGCAAATACTATGCGGTTTCGTTCACCCCACTGGAAAATCTGGCGGAGATCGCGTTTGAGGAGACCAACGTTCTTGCGAACGTTCTTGGATGCGCGGTAGATGCAGACATCGTCAGCATACCCGAAGCGCAGCTTGGTGTCTTGATTCAAAAGCTCAGCAAGGTACAGAACGTATAGTATGGGTGAGAGTGGGGAGCCCTGCGGGGTGCCGCACTTGACGCGGCTGTATTCTGTGGTTGCATTTTCCAGCCGAACTCTCACTAAGCGGTCGCTCAGAAAGGCTTGGACTAGTTGCAGGAGGGAGCGGGGCCACCCTTGCTGGCGCATGCGTTCCAGTAGCCTGTTCGGCAGGAGTGCGTCGAACGCGCCTTGTACGTCCAGTGTAACCATCGTGACTTCTTGTTTGCGGGCAAAGGCCTCTTCGACATCATGTGCAAACGAAGTGACTAGGTCCATTGCTGCTCGCTTGGGGAGCGCTCCACCATGCTGGGGGCTGAGTATGCCTGCTATCATCGCGGTCCATGAGATGCGTCGAGCGATTATGCGTTCCAGTCCCTTCGAGATGCATGAGAGTAGGGCTATCGGTCGCCAGGATCGTACTGACGATTTGTCTTTCTTTCCGATCTTAGGGATCATTACCACCTCTGCCCGTCTCCATCTGTCTGGGAAGTAGCTAAGTTGCAGGCATCTATTGAAGATCCCAGTGATCACTAGTCCAATAGAGTCCCAGCAAGCCTTCAGAAGGCGAACAGTGACCTGGTCAGGCCCCGGTGAGGTGCTCGAAACTCCTATAACACTCTTTTCCACTTCTTCGAGGGACACTTCCGTGCTCCATGGGAGTTCATTAGGTATGCGGCCTGGCCGGAGTGGGTCCGTCGTGAGATCGTCGCTGCTATCGAAGCGCTCGAGGACCTCCTTTTGTAGAACCCGGGCTTTTTCCGCGGTGTCTTCGATCGCCACGCCATCGACGACCAGGGGCGGCGCTCTGAGGTTGACAGCGAGCTTGTGCCAGCCGATCACTTTGTATAGGTCTCTGTCGCAGCTGACCCCGTCAATAATCCCGTGCCAGTACTGGCGTTTCGCTTTTCTGATCGTGGTCATCAATCCCCGCCGCCGTTGTTCCGCCTGGTCGGTGCCCTCAGCTCTAGCTGTTCTATATTTTTGATGTGCCGTTCTGCATTCGCTCGTCCACCAGGGGGCAGAGCGTCCGGAGGCGCTTTTCTCCTTTCCTGCTAAGCGAATCGCCGATTCAAACAAAGAATCCAGCATTCCTACTAGTTCATTGACCTGCCCGGCAGGCATATTCGCTGAGCTTGGAAAATGGGGAACTCCATTCTTTATGATCCCTTGAAAGACTAAGAGGCCTTTCTCGCTGATCACGCGACCAAAGGGCTTGGCAATGGGTGAGGTGAGGTTCGGGATCGTAGTTACCTGTGTTTCGTGGTCGGAGCCGCTTTTCAGATTAGTATCAACAACAGTGCCAGCGAAAGGGATATTAGAGAAGGTCAGATCAATCGTGTGACCTGCTTCGTGGGTAGGGACTCCTGGGGTCCCGATAAAGTCCATCCCACTCGAGGTGGACCATTCTGCGAGGAGAGCTCCTTGGCCGGCCGAAGCTATGCCAGGCTCGAATAGATCATGCTTGGCATTGAAGTCGCCGCCTACTACTGTGCGATCGGGGAACACCATGGAGACTACTAGATCCACCATCTCCCTGGTGCCCGGCTGTCGGTATATATTAATAATCTGCACGCCGTTCACTTCTATCCAGAGAAGATCCCGGCATGATTGAACGCGTCTTTGTTGAGCATGTAGTCGCTTGCTTTTGCGCACGTACGTCATCGTTCTTGGTCTCTCCCTCTCTCTTTCGGGGCCGTCCAGGCTGTCCCAGCTATCCGTCGGCGCAAAGAGGTCGTACCCCGGATGGTTCTGGGTCCGAGTTCCAGGGTATGTGGAGGGTTCCTGCACGCATAGGACCTCCAAATCTTGTTCGTATGCCATTTGCAGTATCGCGATATGCGCTCCTGTCTTTTTCTGTACGTTTGCCCAGCCGATCCGTATGGATCGGGCTGCGGCTGTCTGCGGCTGGCGCCGCGGTGCCGAGAGGAGTGGCTACTCATTCAGATCGATATCGATATCCATGCCATTATGCTGCGATAGCACGGCGTTGAAGAGTGTCTTCTCATTCAGGCTGCCCTCATTTGGGCGCTTCCTTTTAGGGCGGCAGGGGTCCTCGGGCAAGCTGCTAGCCAGGGAGGTATTCTGAGGGGCATGTTCGGAGCTGCTCAGGTTTTCATACGCAGTGATGCGTTCCCCACGGATCGGGGGGGGTATCTCTACTGCAACGCTCCGGGGGGCCGTCGCAGTCGAGGCAGGTGTTTTGTTGGCTAGTGCTTCAGCGGTCAGACGAGTTTTTCGGCTGTGTTTCTTGATCTCGTGGACTTCGGATTTCGTGAGGCGCACGACTTTCCCATTGACTCGGCGCGGCATCGCGGGGCAGCCGTTGTGCCCAGCTTGGAACGGTCCTGCGCAGTTTGCGCATTCAGTCTTGGCCTTACACTCAGGCCCAGACGGGCCGTCGTGGTTCGTTCGTAGGACGCCGCAGTTATTGCATCTTGGGGCACTCTTGCATATCGTTGGGTTACAGAAACCCTGGCACCCTGGATTATGGTGAGTGATGCGCTGCTTTGGCTTAATATACCGAGCTCGTTTGGAGCTATCAAAGAGCCTGAAGGGAGAGACTTCTCTCGGTAGGCTGACGATCCAGGTCTGCTCATAGGAGTCGGCTGTGCGGATGGTAGTTCGACAGTCGATCGGGGGAGTGCCTGTTTGTATTGACACTTCCTCGGCTACTATTTCCTTAGTGACAAGTATTCTGTCTCCATTTAGGCTACAAAGGGAAGTTGGGACACCCTCTAGCACGTAGCGATACCAGGTTATAGGTCGTTCTAGGCTATTACAGTTCAGGATCTTCTTGATCTTTTCCGCATTCTCGGCTTCGAGAAGTTTATTGCGTATAGCGCCGCTGGCAGCGCGTACTGCCCAACCAGTAGCTGTGGGGGTAATAGCCGCTATATCGGTGTCTTTCAGACTAGGGATAGCTTCATCGATCGCCTTTCTTAGTATGTAGGCGCTCGGGCGGCTTACTGTCGGTGCAGCAATTCCTGCTGCTAGTAGACGGGTATCCACTCTGGTTTTCCGAGGTTTGACCGATCTCCACTTGTTGGCCTGCCCTTGCATGTACGCGTTCGCGTTCGTGGACGCGCTCGAGTTTTTCGGGGTCTTTGTGATATCCGCGTAGGTGCGGTTTGGATTGTTGACGTTCTTGTTTCCAGCTATGGGTTGTATCGTACTTTGTGATAACCTAGTTTTGATATTGTTTATTGCTATATTGCATACTTCTTTGCTGAAGGCTGCTTTCTCTGGTGTGCTATCGGCTTCGAATTGGTGAAGCATTGTTTCGAACGCTTCATAGACCTCGCGTTTGAGTCGCGCTTGCTCGTCGAGAGCATTAAGTTGTACCGCAATAGAGGATCCTCTCATTGCCCGCGGGCTTGATGCAGCGGCTCTCGCAGCTTCTGCGCTATAGGCGCTTGTGCTGCTGTAGTTGAATGGTAAGGGTGAGGGTGGTGATCGGTCGCGAGTGAACCGGGGATCGGTCGCGATCGGCGCCCTCGTAGGGGTAGTCGCCATGGCGTTCACGCCGTTGGCGACGACTGTAGCTGTGTCTGATACTAGAGCTTACGTAGTCGGAAGGTGCGGCTTAGTACGATCTAAGCTCGCTGATGTGAACGTTTGTGATATTGTATTATAAGGATAGAAGAGTTATGGAAGAGTAAAGCTCTACTTATAGGAAGTAGGGTATATTAGTATATTATACTTGAGGTACAAAGGCAACTATAGATCATATAATTGGTGTTGTAATAGTATTCCTTGTTCAAGGTGATTGGTCTACAATTACAATACTAATTGATTTTTTAGAAAACAAAATAATATTAAAATATTCTAATTTCTATTATTAAATTAAAATAAACTTTCTTGAAAGTAGTAATCAATTACTAGAGTTTTTTAGGTCTATCTCGGCTTTGATTCGAAAATACGCTTAATGTAAATACTAACAAGGGATTAGAAATAGTAAATTTTTTGAAATCTATTCAAACAAGCGATTTTAGTTTATTTGGATTTATTAAATAAAAAGCAATAATTATATCTTTTTGGCTATAAAGGTTTTCAACGGGTTATTAAGATACTAGATAATGTTTTTATTTGATTTAATAATAAAATCTATTTTTGTTATAGCAATCAAATAATTTATTGAATTCCTATTACTCGATTTTCTTATTCGTTTTGTTATCTCTTTTTAGGATACAGCCTTAGTTTTAATGGAATTCGGCTTTATTGATTACTTTTTAATTGATTAATTTAAATAAACAATAAAATAATCAGAGTAATAAATTATAGAATATTGGAAAGATCTTAAAACTAATAAAAAACTGAAGTAAATAGACTCGTTTATAAACTTTTAGAATCTTATAAAAACTATCTTATTTATCATTACCTTTCTTTATTGGATAATTGATTTTTATATTCTTAATACTAATTTATACTTTATTATTTTCTTTATATAAAAAAATATCAATACAAATCTTGTTAGCGTAATCTTTATATCTCTAAATAAATTAAACAACTAAAACTTTCAATTTTATTAGAATAATATCAAATTAATCCACAATCTTATTAACCTTTAGAAACTTATATTTATATTGATATAATAAGTTTAAAGAAATAAATAAAAAAAACTCAATACTAAAGCATAAATAAAAACCATAATTAATAAAAAATAGGGATATATTAGTAATCTCTAAAATAATATTATTAAATATAAATTCTATAAATAGAAATTAATTATACCAATTATTTTAATAGAAATTTATAAAAGCCCGAAGATATTATTCTACCATGGCATTAATTCTCTCTATTTATCCATCAGATTTAGAATAAAATAAAGAGAATTGTTTTAAAATAATTAATAAATATTCAAATAAATACTTTCAAAATTTTGATATAAATTATAAACCTCTATTGAATATTATATTATCAAATACACTATATAGGCAATAAACTTTTTCAATAAATTAATTAGTAAACTCCTCTATAAATAATTCTATAACTAGAATAAAATAATACATTTTTGTTAAGTAATAAATAATTATAACAATATATTGATATTTTTTGTTATAATATTTATTAATTAATAGTAATATAATATAATTAATAGAAATATCGAATCAGGGGTGGAATAATACTAATAGGGGTTCTAGGAATCCGGATATAGTAAGACGGAAGGCTTTGATTTAGAAGCAGAGTTGATAGGCTTATACATAAGTTTCGATTTCCCTTGATATATTAAACTATCAGTATATGTAGGAGACGAGATCAATAGTTTTAATTCAACCAGAATGTCCTATTGAACCAATAGAATACATTTGATATATAATCTAAATGTAAAGCTTAGTGGAGAAAAAAACAAAAAGGTGGTTGCGATAGAAAATTTTATTATTAATTAATTTATAATCTTAAAAAGCGATTTGAAAGTCTTTTCGAATCGATAGTGGCCAATGATGAACAATTGGGTTCTAAAGTGTTTTATATATAATAATAATCAATTCGGATGATTCGTATGCTTTATCGATAAGATCGTCAATCGGCTTCTCAGTATTGGGGATAATTATACTTATAGATGCTACGGTAAGGTTGATATTGTTATTTGTTTATTGGATAAGATTCTTGAATATAACAATATCGAATATTCTTTTCAGAAAAATTATTTATAAACAATTCTTAATTCAATTGTTATTAGGATTGGCGTGTACAAAGCAATCTTTTACTTTCCTATTCAGTACATTGGAGCGAATTGTTTTAAAACCCGATCTGTATATAATACGAAAGTTAAAACCAACCAGGAATTCAGTTTATTTAGTTTATTTTTGATTCAATATTTTTGTTGATGTGAAATACTCTAGATTCTTATAATTAGTAATGATCTTGAATGGTTTTTGAATTCTATATAATTCAGATCTCTATTTTTCTAAGAATTTGATAATAATTAGTAGTTTTTTATTATAGATCTTATAGTTGTATTTGGCAGTATTGTATTTTGAGAAGAAGTATATAATTGGGTATAATCAGCCCTTATCGTTATACTAAAAAAGTACTCCGTCCACAGCCCAATCGGAAATATTTATCTTGATAATTATATAACAATAATAATTAAATATTATAAGAACTGAAGCAAAAACAAAAACATATTTCAAATTTTCAAAAATATTCTTTTAATCAATAATTCAATTCTATATATTCTCTTTTTTCAATAAATAGTTTAAAGGTTCTATAATTTTAGAAAAATTATAAATAAAATATCAATAAAAATTAGTAAATTCTAAAAAGTATTAAAAGTCTTTTAATTTAATTAATAATTTCTATTCAAAAATAATTTTAACCTTATTAAAATTCATTTCAATACCACCAGAAATAATAATTAAATTAAAATACTTCATTCTCCTTATTTCGAATTTGTATTTATTAATATCAATTTATAATCTAATATTAATAAATCTCTACACGATTTTGCGAACTTGCTTTTAATAATTTATAATATTCTCAGAATAAATCAAGATATTGTTTAGATATATTATATAATTCTTATTTAAAAGATCAAAAAGAATATAATTAATATAATTCTAAAATGAGGCTGGAATATTACAAAGATCAAAAGGTATTATTAGGAATTTGAATAAGTTAAAACAAATTATAAAAATAATTTTTTATTTGTAATTTTCTGTAATTTATAATTTATTAAATATAATAATAATATTCAATTTGATATAAACTTTAATATAATATAAGATATTAAGGATTTTTTTGATCAATAATAATAGATAATAATTTTTAATAGTAACATTATTCAATTTATAATAATTCTAATAAATTCAAATGTTCCCCCCAGGCTTTACAGTTAAAAGAAATAGGATAATTAATTGGAAACAGGATTTGTAAATGAATCCTTTATTTAGATTATTATTGAATTATTTGTAAACAACTTGAAGCTTGACTGGGGACATTGAGTAACCTTTGTTGTACAGAGGCTTTTTGTCTAGCATAATCTCAATCTTGTGATCCCAAGAGCGTCGTGGTGGGAGCTTGTTAATAAGGGAGGGTAAGAATCCAGTAAACAAATTGCAAAGCCAGAGTGGTAGCTTACTCTGAATCTCTGTTGTAGATGGTATGGGTCGGTCAGTCTTTTTTATGAATTTCTTGATATCACTTTCCATAATATTGTAATATAATTAAATAGAATTATTTGTTATTATACAGTATAACTCATAAACTTTATTTAATTTATTCTAGATTATTTTTGTAATATAAGCTTTTTAATCTTTATAGAATTAAATAAAGCTATTAATTATAAGAAATTTTATATTATTTATTTTCTGTCAAATATTTTATAAAATATTAGTCAATTTCTTAAAAGGCTTTTATAATAATAGAGGGTTTAATGAAAATAAAACATTTTGGTTTTATAGTGGTCTTTTATATATTCTAGAGTTTGTAATAATCTACGCTAGAACCGATTTTAGAATCGGCCGGTTTGATATTATTTTGATATAGATTTCTGTTTTTCCATTAATTTAATGAGTATAATGGCGGTTTAAATCGGATAGTATTAAATTAATAAAATTTATATTGTAAAAGTTTTTATTAATATTCTTTTTTATAACTAAAATCAAAGAATTGTATTCTAAAAATATTAATTAGTTTTGGGATGAAAAAAAGAAAATTTGAAGATTTTTGTTAATAATTTTTTTGGCAAAAATACAATATAAGATTAAAATAAATTTCTTCAAAGTAAATTTTAAAATAGACTTTTTAATAGATATATATAGTATTAGATTGAATACTGTGTCTGCTAGGGTTGGCATATTATTATAATCGGGGACAATAGTTACAATAGAATTAACTAAACAGTAATATCTGGAGTAGTATATAAATATGAATTTAAGAGTTATTATTATTCAATTAATGGTAGAATTATAATATTGAAGCTATAAAAAATCAAGGATTATAAAGTTTACATTAAAAAGATTAATAATATAGAATAAACCAATTTCTTTATAATTATTAATTTATAAATTTAATAATGTATATTGAGATAGGATATCAAAAATCCTTTTGTTTGTAAGTAACAGATTGTGGGTAATAGGGAGGGAATGTATAGGGATATCAAGCTTAAATATAAAGATTTTATCTATAAACCTATATTTTATAATTCTATTATCTATTAAACTAATGAATAGAATAATTATATTAGGCGTAAGGAAAATTTCCATTGAGATTTTAAGAGATTTGTTATTTATTATTTTAAGATATAAAGAATCCCTAGATATAATCAATCTCTTAATCCATAAAAACAAACTTTCTATAATAAACCTCAATTCGTGATTATGAATCAAAATTAATCTTTTAATATACTTGGTTAAGGAATTGAATTTTCGCTATTATTCGAATATATGAAGTCTTTAACAAATCTGTTCAGATTTCTATTGTCAGTGGGGACTGGAGAGGTATATTGAAATGGTACTATAGTAGTCAGGAAATGATTAGTAGGCGGGAATATATTCTGGTAAGTAGGGCTATAAGCGTTGTGATAGGGTTTAGGATTGTAATAGTGATCGATAACAGAAAAACAGTGGATATTCGGAGTATATTGATTTGTAGTAGGGGGACAATCGGAGTATTATATGGTTCCTGAATTGATATTATATTTTGTATTATTATATTGCTTTTTTTTATAATTGAATTTGATATAATCAGGCTTTTTGTAATAAAGATAAAGGCCAAAATCTAGATATTATTCTCTATTATAATATAATAAGGGTCGCTGGCTTTAGCGAGCAGTATTTAATTGTATAGAATCTTCAGAGGGATCAGGTGTAAATATTATAATAGCGATAGTAAACTTCTTTTCATTAGATTTTTTCTAATCACTAAAATTAGTACCTTGATTTTTGTATTGATTATTAAGATAAATCTTTTTCTTTAAATCATTGTAAATACCTTGTTATTAGATTATTTATGTATCGATGTTGGCGGTAAAAGGTTTATTAAGACGATTAACTGAAATATCGATTAGTTTTTATAAGACTTTGAGTTTAAAATTAGTAATTTATTATTTAATAATCTTTTTATATTTGATAGCGAGTTATTTGAATTTGGTAATAAAGTTACTAAATGGGGTTTTTTTTATTTTATATTTATTGTAATTTATAAAAGCTTTGTATGAAAGATTTAAAATCTAGTATTGTTTATTTAATTTATATTAGATACCTATTATAATGTATTATCCAGAGGGCTAAAGGTTGGAATTATGCGTATTGTTTATAATTGTATTAAAATGTATTTGATTGTTTGTATAAGTAGGGCCAAAAAGTAAACTAGCAAGAAATATGATTTTCTGAAACTTTAATTTATTTTTGTAATTTGCAATCAAGCAGCAATTAATTACATTATAAAAAATCGTATACTGATCTTAGTGCTTTATGATATTTTGTTTATTATTATTAAACTTTTTAGAAACAACAAAATATTTGTAATAAGGTAAAGTTTGCAAATTATTATAAATAGCAATCTTTAATATCTTAATTGTGTCTTTTAATTCAATAATTTTTGATTAAGTATTGGTGGCTTGGGCCTGAGTAGTAATAGCTTGGGCTTGTAATAAGCCTATAATTGATTCAATCGATTTAAATATAGTTTGAGTGGTAGTGAAGTGTGTAGCGTTTGGATTATTAAATAGATCTGTAAAGAGAGAGATATCGGCTTTGGCAGAGTTGAGAATGTAATTTAAGAAAAGGAATTGTAAAGATAAGCCAGATACAAATGCTTTTGGTGCAGGTGCTTGTTCATTCATCTTCGGCACTTTTTAAGGCTCAAAACATCAACGGCAGGGTGTACAATGGATCAATAGTGGGTACGATCGGCGTGATCGGGACAAAACGTCAATGGGGCTTTGGAAATAAAATAAGAAATAAAGCTATAATAGCTTATTTAAAGATAATACAAACTGTCAAGGTACGGATAAAGACTTATATTGTACCATAAGGGTAGAAGAGCTATGAAAGAGTGAAGCTCTACTTATAGGAAGTAGGGCGCGCTAGTATGCTGTGTCTGAGACACGAAGGCAACTACAGATCATGTAGTTGGCGCCGTGATAATATTTTTATTTGCTAATAGATTAATAAATTAAAAAACTAAATTATAATCTGTTATAGTTTAAAATATGATAGAATTCGAGCTAATTTCTATAAACTTAGTTGCTAGAAAAACTATATATTTAAAATATATTTTGTAGAAATTAAATTAATATAAACAAGGGAAATTCTTATTATATATAAACAATATGTTAGTTAAAGCTATATCTGAAAATCCTATATATTATAACAGAAGTAAATATATTGATATTAAATATTATTATATAAGGAATTTTATAAATAAAGGGTATTTAGATTTAATTTCGATTTTAATCAAAAGCTAATTAGTCAATAATTTAATTAAATCATTAGAAAGAATCAAATTACCAAGGTTTATTGATATCATTCAAAATTATAATAATTATTGAAAATATTATAATTTTATAAAAATATTAATACTCTTTTTCTATAAGTAGGTTTTTAATGAGACTAATATATATATAAGATATTAATACTCTTTTCCTATAAAAAGGTTTTTAACGAGGTTAATATTTATATATATATATATATATATATATTCTAAAAAGACGGTATATATTAAAGGGGACTATTGTTTTTATATAAAAATAATTTAATAATACATATTTTTATATATATATATATATATATATATAGTTTTATATTCATATAGTATACTGGGAGCGAATCACAGGATCACCTGACCAAGTCACTTGACTAAGTCACATGATTATATCACGTGATCGTCGCTTAAGGCTCTTAGTCTAGAATGGCTGGAAAACCGATTCTTTATTAGCTTTTTCAATTTATATATAGCTAGGTTGATGTAATCATAGTGAAATCGAATAAGAAATAAGAAAGAAGAGCTATATTTGATGGAATAGTTGGAAAAGGTAGAGATTTATAATGGTGGAATGTTAGATTGGTAGGAAAAAAGTATAAAATAAAGCCTTTCTCCTTCAAATATAGAATAAGAAATAAGGAATATTATATATTATTTTATGAAAATCATGTGTTTCATAAGCTATTTAGTTGTTAATACGAGTCAGCTTCCCATAATAGACTAATACTAGTCTAATCTCTCTTATATACTATATATACCATATACTCATATACTAGCTCATGACCTACGATAAGATAAATAATTGAAATCCTTTTTTTTATCAATTATTCTCCTATATTTAAAAGTAACAGTTTTATATATATTAACAAGAACTTACTTAATAATAGCCTATACATATTGAAAACATTTTTTTTAAACTGAAATATCAATTATTTAATATATATTTTGAAAATATATTAATATAATTCAAATACCATTAGTTTCAAGATACCTAATTTTATAATAATTGTATTTGTATTTTATTTTACTCTTTTTAATAAGATATACTATTTAGAGATCCTCATCTAATATATATTTTCAAACCTATATCCATAAATAACAAGCTACTAATATTATAGAATTCATAAATATATCAAAACCCTTAATATTAAATAGGAATATAGATATTGATATAGATAATAGGGGAATTAAAGAATCAAAATCAAAAAAATCATTTTATAAAAATTCAATAAATTCAATTAAAATAAAAAATTTGTCACGGCGCCAACTACATTGCCTTCATGCCTCAGGCATATACTATTAGTATGCTCTACTTCCTATAAAAGGGCCTTACCCTTCCATAACTCTTTCATCCTTATAATACAATATAAATCTTTACCCGTACCTTGATAGTTTGTATTATCTCTTTAAAAACTATTTTAGCTTTATTTCTATTCCAAACCTACCAAAATTCTGATCTAATTAAATCGATTGGATTTATTATTGCTTTATTGTATATTCTAATTATTACTATTCTGAATCTTAATTGCGATTATAATTAATCAAATACCTACATTTAATCTATCCCCTTAATTCTTATTCTTGAACTATATTCTCAACTTTATTGAAACTGATATCTTTCTATTTATAGATTTATTTAACAATCCAAATACTATATATTTTGCAGCTACTCAAACTGTATTTGAATTAATCGAATTGTACACAAGTATACTCCAAACCTAAATTACTAATACCTAAACTAAAATTAATAAATTAAATAATATAATTAATATATTAAAAATTACTATTCAAAACAATTTATAAGCTTTATATTACTATAAATACCTTACTATTTTCAAAAAGTTTAATAATAATAAATAAAATATTATAAAATATTAAAATTAATATACTATATTTCATAATATTATTAATTATTATTTAATTATAAATTACAAAATTAAATCAGAATTTCAGAAAATTATATTCCTTATTAATCTATTTTTTAGTTTTGTTTATATAAATAATTAAATATATTTCAATATAATCATTAATAATCTGTATAATTCTAATTTTTAATTTTCTAAATAATATATTATTATAAATATCTAAAATGAATTGAATAAATAATATCAAACTCTTAATTTTTTTTATAAAGCTTTTATAAATTATAATAAATACAAAATAAAGAAAACTTTGTTTAACAATTTTATTATTAAATTTAAATAATTTATTATTAAATACAAAAAAACTATTAAATAATAAATTATAAATTTAAAATTTAAAATTTTATAAAAATTGATTAATATATTTATTAATTATTCAAATAAATCTTTTATTATTGATATTAAAATATAAATAATTTAATAATAAAATATTTATAATAATTTAAAGAAAAAAGCTTATCTCAATAATTAACAAAAAAACCAAAATATCAACTTCAACCATAATCATTTTGATAATTAATAAAAGAATTAAAATACCAACTTCAATTATAATTAATTAAAACTTTATAATAAAAAGCTAATTCTTATTATATTTCTTTTTATATTTAATCTTTCCAGTAATCTTATACAATTAAATACTACTTGATTAGATTAATATTTTTCAATTTATTATACTCGAAAATAATATATCGAATTCGGTTTTTGTTTTTATTACAAAAAACCAAATTATATTAAAAATAATTATAAAAAGAAATAAATTAATAATATAAAGTATAATATTAATATTAATATAAAATATATTCTTTATATTAATTATTTCCTTATAATTAATCAATACAAAAATCCCGAATCTTATTATAATATTATTACCTCTTTATATCAGAATTCATTCCCATCTACTAATTATTCTTCAATCATATTATTACGCTACACCTTCCCAACCCTCTCTAACCCTATTTAAATATTTAATTTAGAAAATTATATTAAAGATTTTATTTATTCAAAAAAAAATAATAACCCAATTTTTCAATTAAATATATTAAAAGATTAATCTTGATTTATAATTATAAATCGAAATTTTTTATAGAAAATTTATCTTTATAAATTAAAAGATTAATTATATCTAAGAATTTTTTATATCTTAAATTAATAAATAATAAATCTTTTAAATTTTTAATAAAAATTTTCTTTATATTTAATATAATTATTTTATTTATTAATCTTATAAATAATAAAATTATAGATTATAATTTTATTAATAAAAAAATTATTTTTAAATTTCGAATATCTATATACTCTTTCCTTTATACTTATTATTTACTTCTAATTAATAACAAACCCTTCAATATTCTTTTTTAATATATATTTCTAAATATATATATTAATAATTATAAAAAAATAGATTTATTCTATATTATTATTTTATTAATTATAAATTCTATAATTCTCGATTTTTTATAACTTTAATATTACAATTTTATTATTAACTAATCAATAATAATATTCAAATTTATATTTATATATTATTTAAAATATTATTATTCTATTAATATTATAACAATTATTATTTCTAATATAAAAAGTACTCTAAAAATAATTTTATTAAAAAATAATAAAATTATATTTAATACCCCTAAATCTCTTTTATAGAAACTTATTCCAAAATTAATTTTTATAAAAGAGATTATTAATAAAAACTTCAAAATCATTTTATTATTATTCCAAAATCAATCTATAATCCTTAAAATTATTATCAAAATTTCAAAAATACTTGAATCAAAAATACCCAAATTAACCTCCAAAAATATTTTACAGATTTTAATATTTTTGAAAAGTTTAATAAAAAATATAATATTTAATAAAAATTAAATAATATTAAATACCTTATTATTACTAATTTTATTCAGTTTTATAAAGATCAAAATATATATATTATAAAACTAATCTAAAACAAACTAGATATAATTTATAAATTATATCAAATACTATTGAACAATTCTATCTAACTATATTTTAATATTACAAAAAACAATATTAAGAAATTCATAAAAAAAATTAATTATCTAATATTATTTATAATTGATATTCAAAGCAAATTACTATTTTAATTATATAATCTATACAGAATTTCTACCCTTACTTATTAATAAACTTCCCTCTAAATACTTTTAAAACTATAAAATCGAATTTATATTAGGCAAAAAATCATTATATAACAAAAAATATCTAATATCCCTAGCCAAATTCCAAATTATATATAAATAATTCAATAATAACTTAAATAAAGAATTCATTTACAAATTCTATTTCAAATCAATTATTCCATTTTTATTAATTACAAAACTTAAAGGAAATATTCAAATCTATTAAAATTATTATAAATTAAATAATATTACTATTAAAAATCAATATCTTTTATTATTAATTAAAGAGATTCTTAATATTTTATATTATATAAAAATCTATATCAAATTAGATATTATTACTATATTTAATAAATTAAGAATTATAAAAAAATATAAATAAAAAATAGTTTTTATAATTTGCTTTAACCTTTTCGAGTTTTTAGTAATATCTTTTAATTTTTATAATATTTTTATTTTATTTTAAAATTATATTAATTATATCCTTTTCGATTTTTTAAATAAAAATTATATTATATATCTAAATAATATTTTGATTTACTCTACTAATACTATAAACCATCAAAAATAGATTTATAAAATTATACAAAGATTGATTAATATTAATTTACAAATTAATATTGAGAAATATAAATTTGAAATTATATAAATTAAATACCTTAGATTAATCATTATATCTAATAAAATTGAAATAAATTCAAATAAAATTAAAACAATCTTTAATTAAAAATTATTAATAAAACTAAAAAACCTTTAATATTTTTTTAGATTTACTAATTTCTATTAATATTTTATTTATAATTTTTTTAAAATTACAAAATCATTTAATTATTTATTAAAAAAGAATTTATATAACAATAAATTATTAATTATAAAACTATTTTTAATAATCTAAAATAAATATTTATCTTTATTCTAATTCTCATTATATTCGATTATTATTATTATATAATTATTGAAATAAATATTTCCGATTAGATTATAAAAGGAATTATCTCTCAGTATAATAATAAAAGCCGATTACAACTAATCACTTATTTTTTATCAAAATATAATATAATTAAATATAATTATAAAATCTATAATAAAAAGTTACTAGCAATTATTAAATCTTTAAAAAAATAAAGATTCAAATTATATAAAATTCAGAAACTATTCGAAATTATTATTAATTATAAAAACTTAGAATACTTTATATTAATAAAAATATTAAACTAAAGATAAGCAAAATAAATAGAATTTCTTTTAGAATTTAATTTTTGTATTATATATTAATCAAATTATAAGATAATTTATTCTAATACTTTTAGTTAAAAGATAAAAGATTATTCTATATATATCAATTCCAATAATAATCAAATTAAGAATTATTTGCAAATAATATTTCCAAAACAAATATTCGATATAACTATATATAGAGATCTTATTAGATAAATAAATAATACTATAAACCTTATTATAGTTTTTATAAATATTATTATTTCTAATATTAAAAAGCCAATTGATGATTTTATTAATAAAGTATATAATTTATTTATATTAATTATTAATATATACAAAATACTTTAAAATCCTATTGCTTATTATTAATTATTAGTAATTAGAAAAGATTTTTAGATAGCTTTTCAAAATTGTAGATTAATTAATAGATAGATATTCTATTGGGATTAATTATTTATTCTTTTATTTATTAAACTTTATATATAAATTATTTATTAAATACACTTGACCGGGCCTATCAGGCATTCGGACTGTATTAAGACTGTCGATCTTGTCTTTTGTATATACTAGTAGTCTAATATAACAAAAGAAATTAAAACTTATATACAAATCTGTTAACTATGTTTTCATACAAAGTCTTTTTATCTTGTAGCTCCTGGATTTTTCGAACTTTTATTAATCCTATTCTGATCCTGATTTGATATCTTTATTGATTATATTATATTATTATTTATTTATAAGTATTACAACTATAAATACAATCATATAGTTACTATTATTTATTGTCTAATAAAAATATATTATTTCATATCAATAATTAGATTATCTATAAAGAAATTCGTTAACCGCTTTGTTAAAAAAGTATATTGCTTATATAATATATTTGATAATATTATATTTAACAAAGACTTACAGTTTATATTAATATTTTGAATATATCTTTCCAAATACTTATTAATTACTTTAAAACGATTTTTCTTATTCCACCCTAAATCAGATAATTAAATAAAGAGATTTAATATTATAATAAAACAATATTTATAAGCTTTTATAAACTTTCATTAAAATAATTAATATAACTAATTATTATTAACAGAATTTATATTCAATAATATTATTTTAAAAATTATTAATATATTCTTATTCTTTGCTAACTATAATTTCCATTTATAATTCGAAATCGAATCCTTTTTATTTATCCCATTAAATCTTTTATACTAACAAAAGTACGAATTCCTGAAAACCAACAAGATTACAGATCAGTTCAATATTATTTTAACAAAGCTGAAAGCTTTAGCTACTCAAACTATTCAGAAGTATAAAGATTATATAAACGAAATGCGTACCGATATCTTTTTGTATAAAAAAAGGGATATGATATAGATTAGTATTAAAAATATAAAAACTAATCAATTTATAAAAAAGAATAATAATAAATAAGTTAGATTTTATAAAATTCTAAAAATTTATAAATACATCTATCTACTCTAATTATTCGCTATTTTCAAAATCTTTCTAATATTTTATAATTTATTATTCAAACTATTTTATAGTTTAACTAAATTAATCAGCCAAGCTATAATCAATAAAGTAAAATTCTGTTATAACCAAAATCAAATCCTAGAAAAAAATAATAATATAAATAAAAAAACCAAATAATAGAAATTCAATAAATTACTTGATTATTATAATAAAAACAGATTTCATTATCAAATCAAATAAAAATATCATTTATTATTATAATAATCAGTTAAAAATCTTAAAGACTAGAAGGAAATAATTATTACATTTTATTTAGTAAATTCAGATAAACTGGATCCTTTTGTATAAATAGAATTCAAAAGATCTATTATCTCAAATAATCCTATACCAAATATAATTCCAAAATAAGAGTAGAGTAAGCCGAAGAAGGATTACCCACTGACTATAGGCCTTAATAGAGTTTATTTCAATTTTATAATAGAAATCAGAATTTTCTAATATTATTCTAAAGGATTTTAAACTCTTTTTAAAAGAAATTAGATTTTTATTTAATTAAATTAACTATCCATTTAATTTAAATATAATAATAAATTAGCTTTATAAATTAATTTATAATTTTGTTAAAAGTTAATAAAATTAACCGGATTGTATTTTAGCTTACTTAGAATAAGCAAGCCTTAAGGGGGGAATACTATTACAATACTAATTATATTACCTTCATGCCTCAAATATATACTATTAATACACTCTACTTTCTATAAGAGGGCTTTACCCTTTTATAGCTTTTCTACCCTTATGGTACAATATAAGTCTTTACCCGTACCTTGACAAAATTATAAGAAAATAGAAATTAACTAAATTAAAAATTATCTTTATAAAAAACAGAATCAATAGAACTTAGAATATTAAATACATAAATAAAAAACATTTTGAAAGATTGAAAATAAAATAAAATAAAATAATAAAAAAAATAACTACCTAAAGATTCTATTTTATTAAATAATAAAAGATTCAATAAAATCACTATTCTATTAATTATTTCTAAATCTCTCAAAACAATCGAGTTTGTAAAAATATCACGGAGGTAATAGCTATATCTAATGATCACTTTGATCTGGGAATAGGTATATAGAATAATAATAAACTAGATTGACTTAAGATATAATCCTAATAATCATACCTGCTTTATATACCCCGATCAAACAAGATACTCACCTAATTAAGTATATAGGGCATACAAATGAAATAAATAAAATAGTGTTAATAATTATAAAAATAAATACTCCAAAGGAGTACCGGGATTAGTACTTGTGAGGTTACACTATACGGTGAATTCCGTGATAAAAAATAATATTCTGATATTGATATTTATATTCAAAAATATCAAAAAGATTAAAATATTCAATAATATTGATAATTTATTATCAATTAATAATAATTCAATTGAATATATAATTTAATATTATTGAAATCTAAAAATAATCTCAAATTTGTATATATCAGCTTATTCTATACCAATTAGAGATTTGTATTCTCATATCTTATTAATAATATTCAATATTAAAATAATATTGAATATCTTTAATAGTATTGAATTTTATACTATATATATACATATTTCGAAGAAAAATCGATATGTACCATTATCTAGCCTATATACGGATTATTGCCTACACTGGGTGGTTGTGGGAATTGTATTTTTAATAGGCATTTTGTGGGTGCTTTCTTTGTCGTGATTTACTTTGATTTGATTTGATTTAACTTTATCTTTGGGGCTACGTGATTTTTCTGATGACTGATATTTGAGATAGTGCGTGCATAGCTTCCGCGCTGAGCGTTTATTATCGATTCATCAACAAACAGAGTAATACGAAAGATACGACGTATGCTCTTCAGAACGTTATTATCTGTTCGTAAGTATTCTCTTTCCTTACATTGGAATATGGTTTCTTAACCGCGAATAGATTGGCAGAAATGTTCATCGGAGTAATTGTTTCCTGTATGCCTGCAACGTGGAATCTTCTCCGTCAATCCCTGTGGTGGCAAAGTTAATATCTATATACGAAAAAAATATTAGTATAAATCCCTATACTAATATTTAATATATACATTATAGAATTCAAACTTTTTTTATCCTTAATGAAATATATATTTTATTAATTACGAATCTTTTTTGTTCAAAATGTGTGACGAACCCAACGAGCGTTTAGAGATTAACCTTAGAATTAAAAGCTATAGAGCTAAAGAGAGTGTATTACGAAATTATATATATGATTGGCTTGAAGTTTAATGTTATATTAACCCGATCAAACGCGATTATATATATAATATAACATTATCCCTTCTTTTTGAAAAATTTCTTTTGAATTTATTTTAAATAAATAATTTAAATATAAAATATAATTAATAATCTTTTTTCTTATTATTAATATCATTATTTTTTTTATTATTTTTTAATAAAAATTCTTGATATACTAAATATATAATAATTAATTGAAAAGTATTCTGGAAATTATTTATTTCTTTTAAGTAATTTTCAAAATATTGGTTATTAATAATCTTTTCTAGATTTTTATTTTTGTTATTATTGTATTTAAAGTCAGTAGAAGTAATTGTAACAATTGGGATAAGTTTTTTTCAGTCTTAAATATTTTGATATAAATCAAGTGGATAGGATTATATCCAATAAAAAACATTTTTATATCAAATATATTTATTTTGTTTATATAAAAGAGTTCTTTTAATAAAAGAAAACTTGAATATATAAAAATAAAATGGAATCAGAGTAGGATTGGCTTAAATATTAAAAGAATTAAAGGTATTAATAATATTAAGATTATTAATATTTATTGAATCATAATTATAAGAATAAAATAGATTCTATAATATATATAGAATTCTAGATTTACTAAAATAGAATAATATAGGAAATCCATTTACTATATATATAGCTAATTATTGTATAATCTAAACAAAATCAGAATAAAAGTGGGGTAGAGAAAACTATTGGGAAAGATGATTTTTAAAAGTTATATTAAATCTATTACAAAAAATTGAGATCTTATTCAAATTAAGCCAATTCTATTCTTTGGTTTTATAAAAAGTTCTTTCAAATTTTATAATATAAATATATAGAAAATCGATTCCTTACTTGAAATTAAACAGTTTATTTTTAATTTCTTGAACTTTATTTGAATTATTACAAATATATATAAATTAATTTAAAATCATTATATAATCTAATAAAACATTTTAATTAAAAAAAAAGCTAAAATAGAATTATAATTTATATATAAAATTCAAGATTAAAATAAATATAATAAAATTGAATTATAAAATTGCTGATTATAATATTATCTATCTATAGTTTTACCCGAATTAAAAATAACTATATATCAAATTTCTAGAAATTATTATTAAACTTTTCGAAATTAAAGAAAAAGAGTTTTGAATAAAAAGGTATATATAATACAAAAGTATAATCGAGAATCAGAAAGTATAGAAAGGAGATTTTATTATATTATTGAATCATTTTACTATAAAGTTCCTCAATTATATATAAAATCGCATTAATCTTTATAACTTAAAAATTTAAAGGTAAAAAAAAAAACAATATCTTTGAATAATATTAAAAAGATCTATATATAAATAAAAGAGCTAAAACGATATATCTAAACAAGAAATAAGTAAAATATATATAAGAGCTTTATTTATAAATATATACTAATATTATTCCATTTCTTATCTAAAAAAGCTTTTAATAATATAACAAACCCAATAAGTATTTGGAAATCAATCTTAGAATTAAAAGCTACAGAGCTAAAAAGAGTATATTATAAAACTATATATGCGATCAGCTCGAAACTTAATGCCGTACTAGCCCGATCGGACGCGATCACGTGTATAGCGTGACAAAATGAGTATTGTTTATTATTGAATTTTAATAAATATAAAGAAAATAAAGGCCCTTCAATTGAAGAATCTTAGTAAAAGTGGATAGAAGGGGAGCGAGTGTAGAAGTTAGAAGAAGAAGGGGAATGAATAAGGAAGTTAGGAGGGGAAGGGGAATAAGTAGGGGAATGAGTATAAAAGCTAAAGAGTAAAAAAAAGTATTAATTGAAAGTTTAAAAAAGAATCTGTTTATAAATTATTTATTTTATTTTTGATTTATTCTTTAATCAAAAGCTTTATTATTATATTATATAATATAGAATATACTATTTAAATAGGAATATTATTTAATTTTAATATATATATAGTTTTATATTGAATTCGATTAATAATCGAATTCAATACAAATAGACTTTTTTATTTGCAAATAGCTTGAAACTAAAACTTTCAAAATCTAAGAAATTTTGAAAAATCAATAAATTTCGAAAATTTTTCTAAGTCTTCTTAAAATAAAATTTTCTAATCATATATATATAAAAAGTCAATCATATTAATATTGTATAACCGATTTTTTTAATATAATATTAACTATTGAAATTTTTGATACAATTAACAAAATAATTTATTCGTTAACCACAGATTCTATCACCACAGGGAATGTGTTCCACATTTCTTGGCTTTAAAATCGAAACTCTCATTTGCATCGGGGAGTTTCTGGAAAAATGGTGGAGATTTGCTTTCGCGAAGTGAGGTTGGATCTCAAAGAGGCGATTCGGGATTTATGAAGAGATCCCGTGGATTGCATGGCGAAACGAATAATTCGTTGAAGGGCTCTTGGGAGGAAGAGAGACTTGCGAAATTGGGGGTTGAGCTTGCGAGGCTGGGAAATGCGAGGGTGTATCTTGGGAAGGAGAAAAGGCATGGGTGGGCAGATGTAGCGCACGATGAGAGTTATCTGCAGCGAGATGCTTGGTGAACTTGGTGAGTGGGTTTGGGATAGCAGGGATGAATGGAGAAGTTTTGAAAGCTGGGGGAGGAAATGAGGTCTGTTAGTCTTGTGAGATCGGTGTTTGTCGATTCGCTTGACTCCGGGTATGAATTGATGAATACTGGGGAAGGAAATGCTTCAATTTCGATATTCCAACCTTTTTTTCCTCGAACATGGCTTTGAGACGGTAATTTACCGGCAACATGGTTGCCCAGGGTAATGTGGAGTCTGAATTTCCAGGGTGACTGCAATTTCGTTGGCATCATGTTGTATGTACGGCACAGACGGTGGTGAATATTTACCCAAGCGGAGCGGTCAATAAAGTTGGATTGCTAATTTACTCTACATGAACCCTTGGTTCTAAAAATCCGATTCAATAATATGGACGAGTTGTTCTAGAACAGAGATCTAAAATGAGATCTTCTTTGGTAATTCAATGTCGGAGATATCTTGGGAATCATTATTTCTCAATGATGTTACGTGATCGATGTGCGCATGATTCTTGCTCAGAGTCTCTTTCTACTCAAATCCTGTAATTCGACATGGACGACGAAGTCATACTTATCACCGGTGGATGTGGACGTATGGGCTACCACATCGTCCAAGCAGCTCTACAAGAACCATCCTTCAATTCCATACACGTATATTCGCGCAATCCCACTGCAAATCTCCAGCCCGGCGTTTCATACCATGCCGGGAGTCTAACTTCACCAGAAGACATCAAGTTGTTATTCGAGCTCATCAAACCAACTTTGATTTTCCACGTCGTATCTCCTGTCTCCTTTGCAAATACCGCAAATGCAAATCTCTTCTACGAAGTCAATGTTCGTGGAACGCAAAATCTTCTCGATTGCGCTGCGAGAATTTTGTATACCAAAGCTTTGGTTTATACATCTTCGACTACTGTATCGAAACCTCATTATCATTTTAATGATGAAACACAACCTTTGATTGACCTTAACTCAAAGGCAGATTTCAATTACTACACGGTCACCAAAGCGATTGCAGATATCGCTGTTTTAAAAGCCAATATTCCGAAAGATTTAAGGACATGCTTTCTTCGTATTGCTATATACATGGTAAACATGAAGTGCAGATGACACCAGGGACTCTTGGAGTTCTCCAAGAGAAACACCATCATTCTCAAATTGGGGACAATACAACTTTGATGGATTTTGTTTCTGTTAGTAATTCCGCAAGAGCTCAAATACTAGCCGAGAAAGCTCTTCTCAGAGAACTCCAAGCTGATAGTTCACAAACGAGAAAATAAGTCCGAAAATCTCAGGTGAAGCATTTTTCATCACAGACGGAAATCCCGTCCATTTTAGGGATTTCGCACATAAAGCCTGGGCCGCAGCTGGGACTACAGTAGACCGTAAAGATATCCAGGTCTTTCCCGCATGGTTCATGATTGGACTTGCGGTTGTGACGGAGTGGATTTACTGGACGTGTACTTTTGGGACGGTGATGCCGGAGAAACTGAGAAACTGAGAAGTCATACGATGAGGTATATTACGGAAGATAGGACGTTTTCTATTGAGAAGACGAGGGACGTTGGGATATAGACCGGTGAATGATATGGAAGAGAATATTAGGGTGGGAGTTGATTGGGCGGTGAGAGAAAGGCTGGAATTGGCGGGTTTGAGGAAGGATTGAATGTGGAGAGAGTTGGGCTGGAGGTATTGGGAGGTATGAGATAGGGTATAGAAGCGCGCTTGTTTGAGTTTGTATATAGCGCATTAATTTTGATAAGTAACTTCCACGTCTTTAAAAGCAGATAGACTTTCCTACTTATTCTACATACTCAAAACTCCTAATATGTCACATCTAAAATAGCAAACAAAATCTCATACTCCCTCTCACATTCACTCTCATCCACTCCCAACCTACCCGAACCACCCAATCCACGAGCCAAAAGTGAATCTCTCACGGCAAAAGATAACTTCAAATAAACTTCCTCTCTCAACAAATCACCCCAGACTGCGTGGTACAGTGGTCCATCCCACTACTTCCACAAGATCGTCAGTCGCAGCGACCGAATTGATTTCACTTCGCTTGGGTGCACATCACGAATTGTCGGCCGCACCTATTAGATCTAAAAAAAAAAACGTTAATCATAAATTGATTAACAGCCTTTTTTGCCATTTTGACTTGTTTGATTTTTCATGAGTTGAAAAATTTGAGGTGATGTGCGCGAGCAATACGCTTTGTGGAATCCACTTTTTCATGCTAATGAATGAATTATCGAGGTAACAGTTGTAGTTATTGGAGTGAAACTGATAGTAAGGGCTTGTAAAGAACATATTGCTCTCCAGTATTCTACTGGTTGTATAATTTTGATATCCATCGTCGAGTTATGTTTTAGAGCTATAGACAGTAAGTCCTTAAGTGTTGCAATAATATTTTTTGTCTTTTTCTATCCACAAGACAAAAATAATCGATGGCCCAGCGCCGACCACTCCGTATACTAACATTCTCCGATGCTGTGTGGATCGCAACCTGTACATAACTCTCCTTGAATATGTGAGGGTGTTAGGAGTGGTATGATGAGAAGGTAGGAGAGGGAAGAGGGTAGAATCCCCCTGCCCAAAACAGTTATCATTGTGTCTCGTACGTATAGTGAACAGAAATCCATTTATTGAGGCCGAATGCAAGAGCAAAGAGGCATTATTGACGTTCGAAAAGGGAGAAGAAATCTTGATGACAATGAAATAGGGCATGCGATTCATAGGTGAGAGTATCAAAGAGTTAGGCAGCCAAATTCTAAAAGAGCTATGTTTGAGGATTGAAAGAATTCACTCAAGGCTCTTTGTATTGTCTGAATGACATTGAGATTGAAAGCTTTCGGAAAATTCATATCCGATTTATGGCATAGTCGTGATAGGCTGGACTCCATAGAACAAAAGTTTTGTTGCATATCTGCATCCGGCTCTTGTTCGGCTTTCTCGAAAATCCGGCTCTTGTTCGGCTCTCTCGAAAATGCGGCGGACCGTACTATTGAAAGAGTATACTGTGGGCCTATCCTCGTAGGTTTCTTGGACAATAGAGAGTCACAACCGCGGCTCATTTCAAAGTCGGACAGTCTTTCACCAAGTTTTGGAAGCAAACAAAAGGAGGACAAGTCGAATGTGAAGCTGTTCGTCATATATCGTCGGATATAGTCTAGGGGCTAGCAGTACGTGTTATCTGTAGCTGCCCGTCAAGAATAGAGCACGTCGTGCTTACTTCTGTCGAGCATTTGAGCTTCTAAAGCACAGTAATAAAGCTGCTTTTATATGTGATTGTATTTGAATGAGACGTGAAGCTCAATTACCAGAGCAAAGCATTGGGTTCTCGAAGATGCTTCGGATGTTTAAGATGGTTGATGGGAACGATGCCTCAGAACTGATTGGAGGGAAAACCATAGTATATCACCCAAGTTCTAATAGCGCAAAGGATGATAGTACATCTTCACTCTCTGCATTCAAGTATGTTTTGTGGAATAGGTCGCGTCTTATGCAAAAGTGAGTAAAAACGCGTGGAGAGTTCAGAGGCTTGGTAGTTACAGTGAATTACTTTTGACGCGACGGATTTTTACGAGGCTTGCAGGAAAAACAATCGAACCTGAGAATCAAGCTTCATTCTATTCCCACAAACATTGGCATACCAGACTTCTACTCAGTGTAGGCAATAGTATACTACAATAAAATGGTGGTGTATATAAAGCTTTTAATATAATAGCTAGTATATATTAGATAGTTGAAAACTCATTGCTATAAATATCATTCAAAACTAATATCTATAAAGATATACGGGAAAATTAAAATATAAAAACCTAAGAATAAAAACTAATCCTAATAAAATCTAAATAATGAAAAAATATTATTCAATTATCTTTAGATTTTTCAAAACAATCAAATTTATTAATATTTATATTCAAAAAGATCAAAATATTTAATATTAATAATTTATTATCAATTAATAATAATTCAATTAAATATATAATTTGAATATTATTGAAATCTAAAAATAACCTCAAATTCACATATTTCGATTTATTCTATATAGAAAAAATATATATTATAGATAAGGTTTTAGTATTAAATATAATATATATTGTATTGAAAGCTATATATAATCCAATTGATTATATCAATCAAAATGATTATATAATATGCCTAATATATTTAATCTATTTTCATATATCAATTAGATATCCCTATTCCTGTATTCCTGTATCTTATCAATAGTATTCAATATTATTTTAATATTGAATATCTTCAGTAGTATCGAATTCCATACCACATATGTATATATTTCGAAGAAAAATCGATACGTACCACTATTTAGCCCGTATACGGATTACGGGAAATACTATTGCCTACACTGCTTCTACCCATTTTTTACCGTTTTATCACTGTAGTATTCATTACAATGACGCCCCCTACATACAAGCGAGTGAAGCATGATGAAGATGTAGATTCAATATCTATACTGCAAGCAGAATGCCAAGCGCGTGGTGGTACTGCCTTCTGGGTGTACTATACGATTGGAAGGAGAAAAGAGTACGAGTCACCGCCGACTTAAAATCATTTACGACATGCTATTCAAACAACCCAAAGCGGAAGCTAAATATTTTGAGAGAAAGGCTGGGACGGAAGACCCTAGCCCTGTTCGCCAAGAAGCACTCCTGACAAGCACTATCCCTTGGCTGGCGCGGCAATAATTGACCCTGATTTCTTCTAAGAGCTACCGATGCACACTATACTATGTATAACTGCGCATCACTTTCTCTTTCTTTTCTTCTCTTTTTTTGTAGCGCAAATTCTTTGATTGGATCAATGGATGAATAGATAATTAATGGCATCGTATGGGTGCGGGGGAGGAAAGCCAGAAAAGACGAATCTCTCACATATACGTGGTGCTGGCTACGAACCCGGGTAACACTTAACACTTAACAATATCATGATATTATGTTACTCAGAGCCGAGAGAGATAGCAAAATTAGTGTATAAAATGGGTAGCAGATACATGGAATTGGCCGAACATCTCCTTTGACTCGCATACTATGAGTACATATCTGACACTTGCTCTACAAGAGTTCATCACGGAAAGGTACTATAGTCCTTCTCGAAACATAAAATATTTGGAATGATGAAAGAAGAAATACAATCCTGTACATCTTATACATACAGCGAGCTGGTAAAGGAAACAATTTGAGTCTAATCTTGCGGGGCTGCCAAAGCCGGAAGAATGCTGTCAGTTTTATTCGATATCTACATAATACCTGCACCAGCCGACAATCCCATACAAAGACCTTCCATGAACATGGTAACCTTAAAGATTGAACCACGAGTTTTTCTCATCCTTTCCAAAATATAATACCGTCTACTTAATTTCCAAACCTGGGTTCCTGGTTCGCGCCCTCAATAGCTTTACAGAAACTGAGTCGGAAATCCGTGTAGAACTCAGTCGCAACTTTACCATAATCAGCAGCGCCATCATCGAGGCTCCTATTAAACCGATTAGTTCTAGAATTACACTCTCGAATATCAACGTGACTTACCCAGCTTTAATACCAACAAAGTCAGGCATGAGCTCGAGTTCACCAAAAAGACTGCTTCCGCAGGTCCCGCAGAAGGAACGCTTGTTAATTTTTCCCGAATCTCCGGGAATCTCAAATGTCTTTGGTGTTCCTTGCAAGAGCTTGAACTGGGTTCGAGATATAAGCACGTTGGAGGACGAGGTAGCGCCGCACCATTTTTGACATGCATGACAATGGCAGAGAGCAGTCATCTTTGGTTCGCCTAAAAGATGTTATTGATGTGTATCGAATGAAAAAGCAGATGATGACCTGAAAAGACGAACCTGTGAATTCATATTGAATTTGGCCGCACAAACAAGATCCTTTAGGCATGTCGAATAATGAGGAATTTATAGACTTGAATAAAGTGAGCAAGAAAAGATTGTTTCTGAAATTGACTATTGTTCAATATGTGGATAACTGATCGTGAAAGAACGAGGAAATGCTGCTGTTTTATGCTTTTAGTGACTGCGATCTAGATCAGATTTGTCAGACAGTAAGAAAACATGCATTGAATTAGCCCGGAAGATCGAAGGGAGGCAAACTCCTAGTGATCGTTCTTGCTGCCCGGATCATGATTAGAGTATCCGCACTACACCCGCGCGGCTCATTGGTAGCAAACTTGCAGCAATCTTTAATCCTCGGTGCGCGGGAGGTAATGGGAGACGACCGTTTAGAAGTGAAACCTCTAGGCCTTCTAAGTAGCAAACAATGGCACTGAGCACAAGCAAGCCTGGCACTCATTCCTACCAGTGAATAATATGATTCGTGCAAAGTATGGATGATTATCATGACGTAGCTAATTCCATACGTCGTTCGTATTTGACAACACATACTCAATTTGCGTCTCTATGCACGACACGTTAGTATTAAAGCAAACCCTTCTAATAGCTACTTTAACACGATCATTTGTGATCACCAGCCACACAAGGGCATCCCCAAACTTATATGCACAGACGAATAGGGTATTGCCGGCCAGGATCTGCTGATATAAGAGAATACCTGGAGTCGTTCTGCTCGTCAAATACCATACAATACCAGTGAAAGCTACCTAACGAGAGAAACCGCCTTCCTGAACTTTAGTTTTTAACTGTTTAGCTTGACAGACATTCTGGCGTAGAACCTTGATTATGGACCGATTTTTAGACTATCTTGTTTTGTAATAAACGGTACGGTGTCTTCGTGTATTTCTAAGGTTACATCAACTTTTTCAAGAGGGGAAAGTTTGGGGTGACGTTTGGGCCAAGGAATTAGCTCGATGTTTAAGCTTTTCGATGCTAGCTGTGATCTGAACTCAAGGTGGGGTGAGAAGAAAGCCGCGCGGGACAGGCCAAGAATTCCTTTTGCAGTAAATTATGTAAGCCTTCTTGATGGATCTTTAGACTGTTATGATTGGTAAAGAACAGGGTTTCTCGTATATTACGCAAATCCACTTTTTCGAAGAGCGAAAGTCAATAGTAAGGCTTGACCTAAAGGAGTTATTGATCCTTAAGCTTTTCGATGCTTGGACACGATGTGGGGCATAAAGCCGCGCGGGAGAAGCCAAGAATTCGATTTGAAGCGAATTATGTAAGCGAATTTAGTAAGTGTCAGTGGTGGAAGATTGATGCTCGCATAACGCAACCTTGAGAGAGTTGAGATCTAGTATGGTATAAAGGGCGGATTTCCTGCTTCAATCATGGTTTCATATCGAATATTCTCATTACTTTCCTAGAACATCCCTACATCATTCTTTCATTCTTCCCCAATATAATCAATGGCTGCCGTTCTACCAACTACAACGAAAGTCTGGAGAGTCCAAGGAACAGACGGATTTGACAGTCTAAATTACAACCCAGAAGAGGCTATTCCAGATTTGTCAGATAATGATGTTCTCGTCAAATTCCATGCCGCTTCTTTGAACTACAGAGATGTCTCAATACCTCATGTCCGCTCACACTTATTCTTTTGATGGGAAGATGCTAACACAGACTAGGGAACATTCCCATTCGGGTTTAAAAAAGGCGTTGTGCCAGGATCAGACGGTGCAGGAGAAGTAGTGGCAGTTGGTGCAAGAGTGACACGGTTCCAGAAGGGCTCGAAGGTCGTGACTCAATTCAACCAGAAACATACTTATGGCTCACTTACCTCGAAGAGCATAAGTACTGCACTCGGCGGGGACCTCGATGGTGTTCTTCGTCAATATGGAGCTTTCAACGAAGAGGGTCTTGTGCTGATGCCCAAATCACTGGATTATCAGCAGGCTTCCACTTTGACGGGCGCTGGAGTAACAGCATGGAACGCTCTATACGGCCTCAAACCAGTCAGACCGGGAGAGTTTGTCTTAACACAAGGCACGGGTGGAGTGTCGCTATTTGCCATTCAATTCGCGAAGGCTGCTGGTGCTACGGTCATTGCTACAACTTCGTCTCCTGCAAAAGTCCAACAGCTGAAGGATTTGGGCGCGGATCATGTGATAAATTATAGACAAGTAACAAACTGGGGAGAGGAAGCCAAGAAATTGACAGGTTCAAGGGAGGGTGTCGATCATGTTATCGAAATTGGTGGAGGTGGAACCATGACGCAATCCATCAAATCGATCAGGATTGACGGCGTTATCAGTGTTATTGGCTGGTTGTCCAAGACTGACGAGAAAGAGCCGAGCTTCCTTGAAACTGTTAGCAAGGTCTTCACTGTTCGAGGATTGTTCGTCGGAAGCAGAGCAATGTTCGAAGAGATGGTTAGTTCATTTTCCCCCCATTAGTCTCCATTCCATGTGGTTCTGTATCCTGTGCTAATTTTTTGAAGAATGCTGCCATCGATGCCACCAACCTCAAACCGGTCATTGATCGTCGCTTATTCAAGTTGGAGGATCTCAAAGAGTATGATTACAAAGCCCTTCCTTATATTGCTAGTAGTCAGTGCTAACATGTCCTAGAGCGTACACATATATGAAGGAGCAGAAGCATGTTGGTAAAGTCTGTATCACTATGGAGTAGATTTTTAGCTTTGACTAGGATGAAGATTTTAATATGAGTAAAGACTTGGAAAATTTCAAGTCCATTATGGTTATACTTCACCAAATACGTGGAAGTGCTCGCTCTCAATGTGGTTTATAATTGAGCGTCAAGCAGGAGCTTGGTAACAACAGTTGACGATTTCAATTTGTAACTAATAGTATGTTGTACCAAACGATTGATCATGAGTACGGAGCTCTACCAGTGTCGTGATTAGTATTTTTCGTATTTGAATTACACTCCATTTTAGTGATACGTATTGATATCTGTGAAGATGTTGCTTGGATAAATTGGATAGACTACCTACCCAGTCTATCCCTCATATAATGATTGCAGATTAAGATCATGCATTACAAGATTGTTTCTCGTTGTAACACAAGTCTCACCAAGTATAACATGTGACACGAGAATCTGCGCCTTTACATAATCATATATGCTTCCAGTCCCTCAAGAATTCCACCGGCTGCTTGTTTCGTCTCGAAATCTTGGCAAGCTCTAAATCCAAAACTTTGGTGACCGTAAGAATAAATGTGAAGGCAAACATAGCGCGCGTTTGAGGTTTGACCGATCGTATTTAGAATCTCACCCAAGAGACCCAGATAACACTTCTCGCTGGAGCTATGGATGGTAAAGATTTGACTGATAAGAGTACCAATCAGACAAGAAGAGTCTTGACACCTAGACTGGACATGGCTGTTGCCCAGCTACAAGGACTGCTAGGCTGACATTTGCGAAGTCTCCAACACTCTTCCATGATCGAGGATGCATTCTGAAAGTTGCAGAAAATGTCTCGATCCTTATTTGCCAGGGCCGCAATCTGTCGAAACTCGTCTTCAAGCTCTTCGTCTGCCATACAACTAACAATGCAGAAAGGCCATACAAGGTGGCCTATCCATTGACCATTGGGAAGATCTCGGAAGGCTTTCAGGGCTGCTGACACGCTATCTCTGATCTCTGGAATTCTAGGGTATGCACCAGACTGGGTGACATACAAATAGACCTTTGCAGCACATGCGAATATATGAGTGACATGTTGGCTTTCTTGAGCTCGAATGCCACACGGATCAGAATTATCGCCAGTTTGACGAGCTTTGTTCTCTTGTATACCATGTTCAATTTGATCTTCGATACAGGCTGCACGCCTAGCCAGCTGAGATTGGCTCAAATCGCCCAAACCCTCTCGCGTAACTTTCCACTCGGCCAAGAGCGCAATGTCCATAATAGCAATCATAACCCAATTTTGACCTCCCATCAACTTACAAAGTTGGATTCTGCCATTATCAATGCGCAGAATAGAAGGGTAGACATCAGAATACTTTGAATTTGCACCTATAGTTACGGAAGATATACCATCAAACCAGATCAGGGCCGTAGAAAAGAACTCGAGGGCCAATTCTTCGTCCAAAGAAAGAGCGTCGGAATCGGGGTTTGGGGAGTCTCCTATCTCCTGCACTGCATCTAAGTTATTCAACGGCTGAAGAAAATTGTCCTTGAGGCCTATGAAAATAGTTCTCGCAGCCTGCAAATGGGTCTGCCAGTCATTACTATCTCCTTTCAAAACCTACCATGTACAATTTAGCAGGTTTTCAATTCCTTAGATTATAAGGCTCACCTCGAATGAAACCAAACAGATCATACAGGCAAGTATTTCGACTTTTGTCTTTGTCCTGCCCAAACCAATTTCCAAACTAAGCCGATCAATATGTTGCCTGAGACCAACCAGCGCCAGACAATGGTGCTTTTGCAGGTCTTCAAGTATATTATCACTAGTTTTAGACCCACTACCTGAGTACATAGCGCTCTGATGGCATGCGCTTAAACTCAGCGCCGCATGATACAGTGGCTTAGTATGTAATAAAATACTCAGAAGCCAGCCACGGCCACCTTCTGAGGCCAAAGGCCTGTAGAATCTGAATTGAAGAGAAAAAACAATATCTAAATAATGCATCAAGAGGTTCGCCTCGCGTCCATGATAGTCGTTAATCACGAGGCTCAGTGAGCAGCCCACGCACGATGGCTTCTGGGGTGCATCGCTGGACTCTGTATCTGTCATCGAGTTGTCGGTAATGGGTGTAGATGCTGGACCACTCTTTGCCACAGTGAGACTGACTATCTCTCTTTTCCGTTTCTTGTTCTCTTTTATGACTCTTTTGATTCGCTCCGATTCTGCCTTCTCTGACGATCCTCCATCCATCCAAGTGGGCTTCTCACTATAGCCATGGCAACTGATGCGAAGTGAATCACACGTTGAACACGTGGGTCGTTCTTCCTGACATTTTTTCTTTCGAAGTCGACACGTCCAGCAACCAGTGCTACTTCGTGCTGCAAGCATGATATCTTGTTTGACGAGAAACAAAATATATATGTCAGTCTATTTCAAGATAAATGCGAATGTAAGTTTCCACAAATGCGACGTAAGTTCCCTTCTCCCGGACACCTTTTTTTTCCGTCCGGCTCTAAGCTTAAAGGGTGTTAGTTACAGTGGGGTACAAGAAGTTTGGATCATGAATCCACACCCTCTCGAGACCCCTTCCACGCCTACAAGTATGATTCCTTCAATCCCGATCACTTCCACCTGTTTTTCTACTTCGTCACTTCAGCAGTGTCCCGAAAATTGTGAATTTTAAATTCTTTGTTGTGTAATGAAAATGTGTGTGGCACTTATCTTACAAATCCTCACATTTATGAAGGGTATGGCTACCTACCTAGGTTCTTACACTAAGCAGGTGAGAGGAACAGCAGGTATAACATTTTAAAAAACATTTTGAGGGAGAACATAGCCCAATCCGGGTGTCTGATCAAAGAGGACATTGCGTTGCTTCTGTCACATGACGCTTTTTTTCTGTATTCCTGTGGCAGGTGTCATGTTCTAGCCTAGGAATGCTGGTGGGTAGGTGGGTATCTCTACGCAAGGACCGTGTTCTTTCTTCTCCTCTTTCCTCTCTTCTCTCCTTGGTTATAGATTCTAAGTAGTATAATTGACTCCCTTTCACGACAATCTTGTTACAGAAACCTACCATTAAGCATAATTTGATGTCTTTTACTTGTGGCACGCCCAAAATTCAGAACAGATTTTAGCCACGTTGCGAAGTTCGGCTTGAAAGTTTTTGTTATATATAAGCTGCTATCCATAGAGAAGACCCTTCTAAAATAGACCAGAGAACGCTATTCACTTTCTGCTTTTACAGTGTTCTATTCTAAATGTTTTCCACCTACAAAACTGAAAAGGAATAGTGTCACTGCTTTTGTTGCCTCCTTTTTAGTGTCTATCACAGCCTGTTCTGGATTTACATGTGCTGTCTCGCTTTTAAATCGGAAACAAAATGATGAGGTTCTTTTGCCAGGCATCAATGCAAACCATGTCTAGAACCTTTCAGATTGAAGAGTCATTTCAGTGGCAGCTACGGTTTGTGCTCATACCCCCTGAGCTCTAACAGGCGAACAAGACGTATCAAGTCTGCAAAAGCAGGATGACTTGACAGGAACATCTGCAATCGCAAGGGCTATTTTTAACTGTGGCTCAATGAGGCGCGCCTCTGTCTTACGGCCAAGGCGTGTCAAACACTCGTGATAGCCCTGGAGAGCCCAGACATTGTTTGGATGTTGATGAGCACGAGGCAGTATCCCGTCAAGTCCAAGGTCCGCGCTATACACTTTTGCGGCTTCTTCGACATGTCCTTGCTCCAGCATTAGCGCAGCGTAGGCATGGCGCGGTGGCTGCATCCAACCCCATGGCTCACTGTAGGTAAGTCCGTCACTGAGTTCGATGGACTTGCGAAGACTTGCAAATGCTTCCTCATAGCTCCCGCGGCGGTATTGAATTTCTCCGTCCAGCATAGCAGCACCCACAGCCAAGATATCAGCACAATTGTTAGGATAAGCCGAACGGGTGGCTGGAACTTGCTGCACAGCAGATTTGAATAGACTCCGCTCTTTCTCCGCCTCCTGCACGTTGGAAGTTGCGGCGTATGCCACACCCTTTGCGTAATGAAGCATAGCTGTAGTGACACAGTACAACTGACGATCAGTAGGTAACTCCATCTGGATAATATCTTCCCACATTCCGAAGCGAACCAAGACATGAACACGGACCGACATAAAAGTCTCAAGCCAATCCGCCATAGGAGGTGACGGGACACGCAGCAAAGCCTCGGGACAAGATGCTTCCATTTTCGCTACAGTTTCAAGAGCGATCTTAGACTTGCCCGCAAACATTGCTGCATAGATCAAGGAGTGGTAATCGTGAAGTCGGTAAATTGTATAGAAATTGTTCGGGCCAGATCGGCTTAGAAACTTTTCATTGGCAATTGAGGCGTTGTAGTTGCAGGCAATTGCGCGCCGGTAATCACCGATGAGGATATCCAGGTGCGAAGGCATGTGGCGGAGGTGACCAGCATCGGGTATCAGATCGCATAAATAATCTGCCGCGTTCAATCCAAGCTCTGGATTCGGAGACATCTCAATGCAGTGGATGTACATATGTAATAGACCTGGGTGTCGATTTGCTCCATCCTGGTCCAAAGCACGCTCGAGAACACTCTTGATTTTCAAGGTGCGAGCGCCCGGGCTGGGGTTTCCAGTATGAAGATCCCATAGTTGCCATGGGCTCAGATTCATCATTGCGTCAGCATAGAGAGTGGCTACGTCAAGACTATCCGGATGCTGTTCATAGACTGATTCCATAGCGTCGGCGTAGGCTCGATTTTGGGCAGAGTAATCCTTAACTAGGTAGTCATACGGATAGCGAAATTGGATTGCGTCGATGAGCGCCTGTTCGAGAGTCGTCGCACCGGCGGCATTTGCTTTTGCATCTCTAGAGGCTTTATAAGTCCGCTGCACCGTTGTTTTGAGATCACTCTCATCAAATGTTTCCCAGGGTTTGTTGTAGTTTGGGCCCAGGGCATATGCTAACCCCCAGTAAGCTATTGCACAAGAATGGTCGTGTGCTATAGCCTGTTCGAAGCAAATGGCCGATTCTTCGTGGTTGAATGCATAGGCCCATGTTAAGCCACGGTTGAACCACACTTGCGCATCTTTGCTCTTGGTACTGATGTTCAGCTTGAATGATCCGAGGTTATAGTATTCAGTGGTTGAAGGGATCGCTCCTCCTTGCTGAGATTCAGACGTCATCATAGGTGAGGGAAGTGTCTTAAAGGTCGAGGGAATCGAATGAGATAACTCTCAGAGTTTTGTGATACGAATGGATATCAATATTGAATATAGTAGTAATTTAAATCTGGTAAGAGTGATACTGAAATCAGAAGACTGAATACACCCAACTAGGTTTCTATATATAATCAATATCGATTTCAACTTATTTCGAAATTCTAAGACTAACATCAATCGATCTTAGAGGCTGGATTTGTAATTGGATCTTTTTACAGTTGTGAGGAGGTAGACAGGAGGCAGGGACCGAACGGTATTTCAACGACAGTCGCGTAACATCCAGGGGGTCAGCGATGATGAGAGTCACTTGAGGTATGGGGGTGCCTTGTTGGTAGAAGTCTAATAAATTGAAAATTGGTGGCGAGAGCTGGCCTATTAGCCTTGTGCAGAAATGTCAAGGCAACTCTTTGCTCCCGCGCGGCTTTGCCAGGTGCGGAGTATGCCGATCTAAAAAATTTCTGACAGCTGTCGTATATTCTGCAGAGATTATGCAGAGTCGGTTGTTCTCCCAACGAATAAGAAAGTCATGACTAGCTTCCGCCGGGAAAGTGTAATTTTCTGGCGCACGGCTCCGCATTTTCGGCTCGCCTTGCCTTCCGCGGGGCTTCTCGGCAAAGGTGCTTTCGAGAACCGCCTTATTTTCATCAGCACTTGATCTTGACATTGCGGTAAGCTTCTGTCTCTATTTTTTGTTTAATATGGTTTCGAATATTACTAAGATCAGACTGCTTCGAAATCGACTATTTCGCATCCGATAGACTGAATTACCAATCTCTACGATCTAGAATAATAAAGATTTTATTATATATGGCCTCCTGCCTTGAACAGTCTCGTGAGTACCTACCCTCAAACCAATCCTCTCATCGAATAATCCAATCGCTATTGAAACTTTGAATTTACCACCTTTTTGGCCGACATCATTCAAAATGCTTCCAATCACACTTTATTCTCATCCTTTCGGTCCTAACCCGTGGAAGGTGGCCCTCATCCTCGAGGAGCTGAACATCCCCTACACAACAAAGTTTGTGGATTTCTCCGAAGTCAAGAAGGAGCCATATACTCAACTCAACCCAAACGGACGGTTGCCATCTATCGAAGATCCTAACACCGATATTACACTCTGGGAATCCGGTGCTATCATCGAGTACTTGATTGAAAAATATGATATCGAGCACCGGTTGAGTTATAACACCTTCCCCGAAAAATATCTCGCTAAGCAGTGGCTGCACTTCCAAGCTTCTGGTCAAGGGCCATACTATGGTCAGGCTTCTTATTTCACCAATATCCACCCCGAAAGCATCCAGAGTGCCGTTGATCGATACGCGAAAGAGATCCGTAGAGTCACTGGAGTTCTTGAATCCGTGTTGAAGACTCGAGACTGGTTGGTCGGCGACAAATGCACATACGCCGATCTCTGTTTCATAGCATGGCAAAGATGGGCGCCTCGATATGGTGGTGAAGATATTTATAAAGATTGCCCACATGTGGAGGCATGGCTGGAGAGGATGAAGATGAGACCTACAGTCAAGAAGATTTTTGCTGATCAGGATCTCGCTATGGCACAGGCCGAGAAGATGTGAACACGGTAGCATGTGGATGAGACACTATGCACAGTTAGGCTGTCTATACGAGGTCCTCCGTAGAGCACAATAAACTTCTCTTTTTCTGCTGTGCTCTTCTGTTGAGCGGTTGCTTCACCAGTGACCTTGTTCGAATTTTTTTAGAAAGTAGTTGCCGATGTGTATTTATCATATATTCATCATGAAAGCAAGTGATTCTGCTTTCACCTATTGAACCTAATGATATTCAACGATACCTGTACGTTGGTTCATAGGGTAGGTGTTTCAATAATGCATCTCGCCATAGAACAGCTTCGCTAGCCGCAATATTAATCTCTATTAGCATGTAATGATTCAAAACCTGTACACGATACATTCTGTAAACTGTGATTTATTTATAGAGCCAAGATTGAAACAGATTGAACCAAAGTGAAGGTTGTACTTGAAATGGAGTGCTATCGAGTATAATAACATTGAGGATTGGGCTAGAAATTACGAATTCGTCAATTAAACGAAGATGAAAAGATTCGACGACCAACAAGACAATATCAATTTTGAAGTAAAATTATCCTTATAAATCTTTAGTGAGATGCAGAGTCTAACAGGTTCTTTCCTTGTG
Source organism: Botrytis squamosa (assembly GCA_014898485.2). Taxonomy (NCBI): domain Eukaryota; kingdom Fungi; phylum Ascomycota; class Leotiomycetes; order Helotiales; family Sclerotiniaceae; genus Botrytis; species Botrytis squamosa. The sequence continues at coordinate 1,109,462 of RCTC02000009.1, forward strand.
ATAGCAAAGTTAATATTTATATATGAATAAAATGTTAATGTAAATTCTTATATAAATATTTGATATATATATTATTGAATTTAAACTTTATTTATTCCTGACGAAATGCATACTTTATTATTGATGAATACAATCAGTCCAAGTCCGGACCCGTTTATTATTGATATTTTAATAATAGAAAAAAAGAAAATAAAGCCTAGAAGGGTTTTTATAGATTTTTAGGAAAGGTGGATGGAAAGGAAGTAAGTGTAGAAGCTAGGAGGAGGAGGGGAGCGAGCGGGGGAGTTAGGAGAAGAAGGGGAGCCAGTGTAGGAGTTAGGAGGAGGAATAGAATAGTGGGGAAGTTAAAGAGTATTAGTTGAAAGTTTAAAGGGGAGGAGGTTTTATACCTTACTATTTACTTTCGATTTATTCTTTAATTGGAGACTTTATTATTGTATTATATAGTACAGAATGTACTGTTTAAACAAAAATACTAATTAATTCTAATATATATAATTATATTTTGAAATCGATTATTAATCGATTTCAATATAAGTAAACTTGTTTATTTGCAAATAGCCTCAAACTAAAACTCTCGAGAATCAAGAAATTTCGAAAAATCGATAAATTTCGAAAATTTCTTTAAGTCTCTTTAAAATAAAATTTTCTAATTATTTATATATATAAAAGTTGATTATATTAATATTTTATAATCTATTTTTTCAATACAATATTGATAATTAAAACTGTTCTAGTATTTAATGAAATCATTATTTCATTAACTACGGATTCTATCACTACAGGGTTTAAGAGTATTTCAAAGTAATAGAAACCTAATAATCGAGCGTACCGCTACATCAAACTGATGGCTTAGAGCCATTACCGACAGTGAACTCACTCATTCATTCACTTGATTAGTGTGTACTTTGAATTATCTACGTATCTGTACATAATTTTTCAGGATTTCTGTCAATGTTCGTTTATTCCGTGTACTATGTGAAGCCGTGCGCTATCTTTCTCTAGTATGTGTATTACTTGTCAATTCATGCGTCAGATACAAGGTGAATGGAATGATTGGGCAATTAAATTATGTCTTTAACATTTACTTGAGATGAAGCTCATGTATAGATATTTTGAGGCGTTATTGAAATATGAGAAGTGCTGATTACAGCATTCCTTCTCACCACCCAAGGTGTTTATTTCTCAGAAGAAAAGATAACTAATAGTCTAATCCTGCTCCTAATCAACTTTAAATCTACCAGTCAGCCTCAAATTCCATACGAGCAGCCTTATAAATTTCCAGCTCGACGTCTCGCTTGTGGAAATTTACTCCTTTACTTAGGTACAGAATAGAAGTCGAGATACAACTATTAATGCCATCTACATTGCTAAAAGTATCTAGTAAAGTCCGCCTATTGTAATAGAGTGTTTCGTTATGTTATCATGTTCAATCCATCTATATTCCTAATGATTCGACTTTCAACATTCTCAAACTTTCTTATAAAAGATATATCCTTGATCCTAATCCACCATCCCTGCTAAAAAGACAAGTAGATAATGAGAAAATCAACGGCCAACACGTATAACCACACAAAATTGAACATTTTAAACCTGTGGTAATATGATTATTACATACACAAAAACTTCAACAAATGAACACGCGAGCACCTAGATAAAAACATCTGATATAACTGGAAAATCCATGGACATCAATTTAAAATCACGCAAAAGCCTTAGAATAATCTTTCTTAAATATATAGTCATTATATTACGACTTATGAGCTTTCAAGAAATTCTGCTAACCACCTGAAGTTCTTACGTTGAGATTATAGTTAGTTCAACACCTCAAATACAAACCCTCATACATCCACTAAAGATATGTATTCAATCATTCAATCATTCAATAGCAAACAAACCATTACTAGTCTGCCCGTCCTATAAAAAATAAGGAAAAGAACTAGAAATGTATCAAGATGCGATAAATATTTAGGATGACTTCTCTTGGAGGTTAGCTCTTATAATAAGAAGGAATAGTATTATTATAAGGATAATGGAAGATCTAGTTAGTTTTAACTTGAGGAATAAATCGAATATATAGAATAAGAGTTGAATTGAAATCAATTTAGAAGAACTAGGCTGAGTTGAGATAAATTGCTTACTTTTTCCTAAAATTTCTTTAAAGAATATTCTAGATTTATATAGTTTATAATAAAATTTCAGTATATTCTATATTTATATATAAGATCGATTTAAATTATATCTTATAGAATCATTTTAGATAATAAAAAGAAAGTACAATTAATCAATTTAATAAGGTTTCCTATATACTTCTATCTAGTTCTATTTCATTCTATTCCATTATAAATCAATTTGATAAAAGATATTATTATACAATTATATAATAATATGATTTTATAATATAAGATTATATTATATGTGTATTAGTTATCAATATATCCCTTATTTGATAAGATATTAGTAAGTGATTTAGTGGACTTATTATTGTTGGAACACGTGAATCAGATCATGTGCTAACCCCTCACCGCCGCACGAAGTGCGTATGTGGGGTAGAACATATATATAGCATAGCTATGCCCTCATCGTACGAAGAGGGCAGACAACATAATACCATACCATTCTAACCCTACCTTTCTAAGTCTATCCAACAATTATGAATCCTTATACACCCTCTTAATAGGTATACTAAATCAATCTTATTTATCTTAATTCAGATTGATCTGATTTATAAATTCGATTAATTTGATTCGAGCTAATGGTTTAGTAAACCCATCAGCTTTCTATTCATTAGTAGATATATAAATTAGATCTAAATCCCCTAATTTAATAATATCTCTAATATAGTAGAATCTAATTGCTATATACTTACTTCTTTTGTGGAATATAAGGTTTTTAGTAAGTATTAGTATAACCTGATTATTTGTATATAAAGAGAATTTATTCTACTTATATAGATTAAACTCTAATAGTAGCTTTTTAATATAAACAATCTCTTTAGCAATTAAATTTATAGTAATGAATTCAGATTTGGCTATAAAAAGAACTATTACTAATTATAGTTTAGATTTTCAATTAATAGGCTTATTTCTTAGTATAAATATATATCCGCTAATGGATTTATATATATTGATCTCCTTTTTATAGTTGGTATTACAAAATCCTTGAATATAAAGATTTTTAATTTTATTATAATTTGTACTCTTATTTATAATTTCTTTCAAGTATTTTAGTATTCTTTTAATAACTTGAATATATTCTATATTAGAATTGGAAAAGAAACTAGTTAATCTAGATATAGAAAATATTATATTTAATCTAATTCTGAAAGCTAAATATAATAAAGAGCTTATAATTTCTTAATATAGTTTAATATCATTATTATTAGCTTTTTCTTTATTATGAATTAGCTTTATTTTCGGGTTTATCAAAATAAAAACAGAATTAGAATTTAGTATATTAAACTTAATAAGCATTTTTTTAATATACTCTAATTAGTATAACTTTAGTATATTATTAATCCTTTTAATTTGAATATCTAGATAATTCTTTATAGAATCTAGATTCTTTAAATTGAAGTATTCCTTTAGATTATTAATAAATTTATTAATAATCTTTTAATTTGAGATTATTATAACAATATTATCAATATATACATTTAGAATTATATTCTTATTTTTATTAATAAAAATATATTCCTTAAAGATTAGATTTATAAAATCTAATTTATTTAATATATCTTTTAAAATATAATATTATATTCTGACCGATTGTTTTAGGCTATATAAAGCTTTATTTAGCTTTAAAGCTTTATTCTTTAGTTTACTAAATCCTTTCAATAGATTTAATAAAAGTAATATATCGATATTGCTTTATATAAACACTAATATTATATCGATTTTATAAATTAATTAATTGTTTTGAAAAGCTAATACAAATAAGAGTTTCCATATTATCGATTTAACTACTAATATATATATATCAATATAATCTAATCCATATAACTATTCGAATCCTTTAGCAATAAATCTAGTTTTGAATTCAATGAATTCACCTGAATCCTTTATTTTATATACCCATCTAGTCCTTAGAGTTTTCTTATTAGGGTTATCAATAATATCTTAAGTTTTATTGAATTCAAAAATGTTTATTTTGTATTTCATAGCTTTTAGTTAGTATTCCTTTTTCAAAGAGCTAATAGCTTTTTTGTAAATCTTAGGTTCAATCAATATACAATCTAATTTATTAATAATAATCTTTTTATTATTTTTAAATCTAATATCAAAAACTAATTAAAGATTTTAATAATTTATTTCAATATTCACTCCTTTATTAATTGAATTGAAATACCCGAAAAAAGTAAGTCTATAATAGAAAATTATATATTTTCTATTATCAGTAAGGCCTTTATTATTAGAAATTAGATTTTTTATATACTTAAATTATTATATATTAAATTCTATTATCTTATCAAACATAGATTTATTAAATATAGGCTTATCGAAATCAACCTCTATATAATCGATTGTTTTATTACTTTCACTATTTTCATTTATTTCTATTACGGAGGTAATAGCTATATCTAATGGTCACTTTGATCTGGGAATAGATATATAGAGTAATAATAAACTAAATTGATTTGAGATATGATTTTAATGATTATATTTGCTTTATATACCCTGATCAGATAAGGTACTTATCTAATTAAATATATAGAATATATAAATAAAATAAATGAAATAGTATTAGTAATTATAGAAATGAGTATTCCAAAAAAGTATTGGAATTAGTATCTATAAGATTATACTATATAATGAATTTTGTGATATACTTTCTAAATTGCTAGATACTTTGATGGTTATATTGAGTAATCTGTATAGTAAATAAAAGAAAATTTTTAGATAGTAAATAATGTAAGTATCGGTAAACGCTTTATTTGAATAGTTATTACAAAATTATTTGTTAAATAGGCTTATTTATTAAACAAATGAGTGTGAGATGTATAAATATGTAAAGTTTTTTATAAAAGAAAAGAATAAATTATATTGTTGATTTAAATAATCTATAAGAGAATAATAATATTGGAATAAAGGAATTAATCCTTTAGATTGATATATATTCGAAGTTCTGAATTATATTAATTGTTATTAACTGGGTGTTTGTATCAATTGATTTGATTAATTTATATATATAATGTTTTTATAATAGTAATAGAATTGAATAGAAATCAATAGATTTTTGAGGGAATATAATAAATCGAAATGATTATAAAAGAGAGATAATTTCCTTTTCTTAATCTTTATATTTAATAATTTGATATATTCTTTAAATATATCTTTTTTTATCAAAAAGTCTTTTGATTTTGTTAATATTTTCAATTAATATATTATTGCCTTTCTACATAATACACCAAAGGGTGATATTTAATCTAATAAATTCAATGCTCAGTATACTTCTGATTAATTATTGTTTCTAGCTGAGTTGTTGTTTTTTATTGAGATTTGATTGTTTTCTAATAAGAAGTCTTTATAAATAAAACTTTCTTTTAGTGAATTTCAACAAAATCCTAATAATAACTTTTTAAAAAAAGTTAAAGCTATTTGTAATTGTTAGGTTGAAGTAAATAAATATTATATAATAATTATTTTTATAGATTATAGTAATCCCTTTATTGATAGCAAAAACGAATATCATTTTTCTAATCTTCCTTTTAATAATAAAAATTTCTTATCAGAAATATCTTTCTTTTTGAATAAATCCATTCCCATATTTAAATTAAACAAGCCCTGGGTATCTATTCACAAAGTTTATAATAAATATAAGCAGAAAGATTCTAAATATAATCTTAGAAATAAGGGTATACAAAATTTTATTCTTTATATAAAGTATATTTGTTCTTTTCTTTTTAATTGTTATAAGAAATATAATAAGTGTTTTAAGTAGAAAAATGCTTTTTTTTTAATACTGAAAGTATATTATATATATCTATATATCTTTTTTAATATATTTGAGACCTTTAGCTATTCGATTATTGAAACTTTATAATTCTAAATTTGTTATGCTTTCTGAAAAGATATATTCTAATCTTTTTATCTCATTATAATCTATTAATATACTCTTTAAAAAACTATTCCAAACCAGAAATCAGCTTGTATTATAATAATAATTATATTAACAATAACTAAAAAGAATAGCGAATTTATTAATTTTGACTTTTTCTTATTATCAACACAAATTGTATTTTCTCCTTCTATTTGATTATTATAATTATTTATTTATTTATTTTTTTTATTAAAATTATTATTTTCCTTTTTGATTGAAAAACAGAAATCTTTTTTTATTTTTAAATCCTTTACAACTAAGTATACAAAAATCGAAATATATATTCCTATAGTAAATTTAAAGATTTGATTGTAGTCTATTTGTTTTGTTTCAAAAAGTAAAGATAAAATAATATTTGATATTAATAATAATAATAATTTTAATAATAAATACAATACTATTAACAAGAATAATATAATTAATTTTAATAATAAATTAATTAATAAAAAAAACAATTTAATTTGATATAATTTAATATTAAATATATTGAAAAGAAATATAAACTAAAGGGAAAAACTTCTATTTAATTTTATTAATTTTAATACTCATATTTTATAGATTTAAAAGGAATATAAAATAATTGAACTTTTGTTATAATAAATTCTTAATTAATTTATCTACTATTATCTCTACTATAAGTAAATATATAAAATGGAAACTTCTCTTTGAATATTCCTAATATAATTATATATTCTGTATATTGATATATTTCAGTTTAATAATAATTCTTTTATTTTCTTCTATTACTAATTTAATTGTTTATTGATTATTATAAAAAATCGTAATTAATTGTTTAACTACAAAATTATTTTTTTTAAGAAATTATAATGTAACTAGTATTTTTTTTGATATATATTCAACATCAAATAATTTGGCTTTAATAATAAATATAATTACTATATCTTGCCTTAGAGCTTTTTATATTATTAATCCATTAAACAATAAAATTATAAAACTTTAAAATGATTTTTGTAATTCCTTATTATTAGTAAATAAGGTATCTAAAAAGGATAAAAACTATAAAATCTATTCTCAACTGTATTCAATTGAGTAATATCTTATATTCCAGAAATACTGTATACAGTAATCAATTATTTTTATATAATCCGGAGATGGATTAATTAAAAAGTAATTGAATTACAAAGCTGTGAATGTAATGTCTATTTTAATTGTAATTATAATATATAGTACTAATCCTACCTTCTCTTAATAAATTCGTATAAATATAATAATTATATTTTTATTATATTTCACGAATTCCATTATTAATAAAGAAATATATACATTACTATTATTGAAATTAATTTTTTTATAATCTTTTCAATATAGGTATTATATACTAATTAAAGTTTTCTTATTTTCTGATTGCGAATAATCCGGATACTCAAAAACTACTCTATATTACTTAGATTTCTTAGTTTATAAATAACCTTAATATTAAAAATAATACTATTAATTGTTAATATATTCTTGTAGTAATATACAATTTGTATATTATCCATAAAGAATAGTACCAAAACAGTTTAATTTAGATTTGTAAAAAGATAGAATTCCTTTTTATATTAATTTAAATCTAGATTCTTAAATATTTTGTTAAAATCCTTAAACTATAATATAAAGGAATTTTGGAGATTATATAATATATAATCAAAAACTATATATTTATTTAATTTTTTGAATCTATTTAATAAATAGCAAATTATAAATATACCTGATAGATTTTTATAAATATTAATAAATATATTAATAATATCAAATTGCTTTATTTTCAGATTATATTTTACTATCAGCATTATTATAATTCTGAATAATCTTCTGATAAATATTATAATATAAATTAATTTGATTATATCTTTCATTTAAAAATCATTATAAATAACTAATCTCACTCGATATTACATTAAAAATCCCTATTCATTATATTTATATATAAATACTTATTATAATAATATAAAAATAATTAGTATATTTTATATATTAATTTTATACTATATTTTATAATTTTTTAAATTATTGATTTCAATCTTATATTTATATTTAAATTATTTTCTTAAGAAGTAATCTTTAAATTAATAATAATATTAAAATGATTTGAATAAACCTGATAGATATAAATTAAATAGCTTTTCCAAAGCTTTTTTTTTAGATATATTAGAAGGGCTTGATTTTATTCGTACAATAAAAGCGATCATACTATATATAATAATAAATAAATAAATATTCCCCTATATATCCATATTTAAATAGCTAGGTTAAAATATTAAATAGAAATCTTTAATATAGAAATTATTTTCTAATAATAAATTTGTAATAAAAATATTTATAAATATATAATTATTTATAAAAAAATTGTTTTATAATCTCTTTTATTATCGAATTTGATAATAATAATTTATAGATATATTAATATTAGAAGTTATATCACCAAAATCAAAGAACTAATATTCAAATAAATTAAAAGTTGGATAAGGAATTTTGATTTTTATAATTCTTTATTTTTTGAATTTTTGATTAAAAAAAAATAGAATTTTATTTTTCTTAAATTAATTAATTATATATATCAGAAAAAATAATCTTTTCAATAATATTACTTTCTCTACAATATAGATATTTATAATATCAATAAAATAAATATTTAAATCGCTTTTATATTCTCTATATATAACTTAAATAGTATTATTAGTATACTTATATTCCATACTTTTAGATTGATTACTATAATTATTTAATATCGGAGCAAAACTTATAGATTTCTATAATTAATTAATAATGGTTATTTATTCTTAAAATTAGTTTTTTGTTTTTAGGGTTTTTTCAAAATATAAAACCTTATGTATACTATTATTTTCAATATTTCTATATAAGCTTCCATTTTCTAGAGATATTTTTGAGTTTTATTTGTATTAAAGTATATCTAAAGTATATATAATAATATTAATAGAATTAATAATAATAAAAGTCAATATATTATTCTTTTAATTAATAATGGTATTATCGATATTGATTATTTATTGAATATTGAGAATTAGTATAAATTGCTGTAGTTTTTAATTTATATATATATTAATGATTTTGTTTAATTAATCCATTTTGTATATCCTTTTTTTAAAAAAAATAATATTTCGAATAATAATAATCTGTTTAAATTTGGATATTTAGATATAATAGATTAAGGAATCTAGTATATATCCAATAAAATATCCAATATTTGCTTTAGAATTAGTTTTATAAATTTTTTTGTTTATATCTAATTTTTTTTTTTATCTAAAAAATATATTTTATATCTATATCAATATATTCTATTTTAATTTAAGTAAAGATTAATATTTAAGTAATTTGTAACCGCTAAAGTAAATAATTATAGATATTTCTAGAATTAAATATCTAGTATTTTATTTAGGGATTTGAAAAATTGAGTTTTAAAAGGATTAATATTATATAGATAAATAGCAATTTATACTATTTCAATTTATAAAAGATTAGATATACTTATAAAGATTTATATTTTGATTTGTTTAATAATTATTTCTTATCCTACTTGTTCCAATCCATTATTTAATTTATATATATTTAATAGGGATAATTTAAATTTTATATCTTCAATTTTGATTTAATTTTCGAATATAATATTTTTTATAATATTAATAATTAAGATATTATTGTTCTATTTAATATAGATTATTAAAAAACTATACTTTCTGAATATCCAAATAAGGAAATTCTAGATTATATCAAATATTTTATAATAAGTTTTTTGATATAATAAAAAGTTAAAAATCTTTTTATTAAATATATTTTTAATAACTAGGAGTTAGGATATTTTAGTATATGTGTGTGAAAAGTCGAACAAATCCTATTGGATTTTATAGAAAGGATATAATAATCGAGATTTATTAGAAGCTTATAATATTATTTGTTTTATATATATATAAAAATAATCAATATATTTAATTCTAAAGAATTCTTTAATCTTTATATTTCTTACTAAAAAAACAAAATATTCGAAAACTTCTTTATCCAAATATTCTAATTATTTATATCAAAATTCTGTAAAATCCTTTTAAAGTTTAAATAAATCTTTTAATTAACAAAATGGTTTTTTAATATTAGAATTGAATATAAAATACATCAAAAGATTTAGATTTATAGATATTATATTCAAATTGATCAAATAAAAGAAAAGTAATTTGTATTCTAGAAATAAGAGATTATCTTTATAAATATATTAAATAATAATATAACTATTTTTAAGATTACCCTTTTGTAATATAAAATCCATTCCTAAAAACTATATTCCAATATTTAAAAGCTTTATTTTCGAAATAATATTAATATAAAATCTAGAAATATATATAATATTAAAAAGGATCAGATTACCTTTTAAATCCTAAGGTTTTTAAAAGATATTCTTGATTATACGAGTGTCTCATTCAATAATCTATATTTTTGATATTTCTACCTCAATATAATCTGATATTAATAAAGAAATATATTTGTATTTATCAAGAAAATCGATATTATTGATAAGGTGTATTATATTATTACTGTTAAATATAATACTATCAAAAAATTGATAGAGTAGATTAAAAGTAATAATATAAATCCCATAACTAATAAAACCTTGAATAAAATAAACAACTATTTTTGATTTAGGATTTTGTAAATTATAAGATTGATAATCACTACTTTTTAAATTAATTTATCCTTTCTTTTTTTATTTTTTATATATATTTAATTATTAATTATCCTTAATCCTTTTTTATATATTATTATATTCCTTTTTTATTAATAAAATTGAATTCCGAAAATCATATTTTCTAATAAATATAAACTCTATCAACCAACATATCTTGGAATAGTAATTCCTATTTACTTTTTTATTCTTTTAATCAGACTTTAATCTATAAAAATATTTGTATCAATTATCTACCTTTTTAAAAACTCTTTTTTAAATATTGTTTTACTTTTTTTATAAATTATTAAGATTCTATTTAGATTTAAAGTTAATAATTGAGAATATATTTTTGCTTTTAAAAACTAAAAAATCCTGATAGATTAAACTACCAAAGATATCTCTGAATTATTTTAAAGAATAATTAAAAATTCCGAATTAATTATTAATTTTGATTTAAATGAATATAATACTTATTTAAATAAAAAATATATATATTTTTATTATTTATAGGAAATTGATAATTGCTAAATTATCTTTTATTTCAATATAATATAATTTTGTAATTATATAAACTTTGATCTATTTATTATACTACTTGATTGGATTAATTCAATTTATAATTACTTACTGAAAAATATTTCGATATTCTTAAATAATAACAGATTTTGCAGTTATTATTATAAATACAAATTTATCCTATAACTTTTAAATAATTATTTTGAATAATAAGATTTTAGTATTATTATTTTTAAAAGTGAATTTTATAAAATAAAATATATCTATTATTTCCATAATCTATTTATAGATATTCTGATATGATTTATATATAATATTATATTTATCTCTTTAATATTAATATTCTTTTTGAAATACAAAGTACTCGGCTAAAATATCTTGAAAGGTAATTACTTTAAGCCTTATTTATTTATTTATTTATTTATTTATTTATTTTAATTTACATCCAGGGGGCAAGCTGTAGGGGCTCACCACGACCTCCCAGGGGGTATTAGGGATAGATTATGTTGGTGGGGGTGCTGGTATAGCTATATATTTTATTTTTTTATGGTTGTAATATAGATTGGGGGAGAAGCGATTAGGAATGCTGTATATACTTTTACTGTTTATTTTTTGTTTGTAATGTTAATGTTATTCAATCTATTTTATATTGGATAACTTAGATTTGTAGTTGACTAGAAGGCTCTATATTATTAGTTTTTATTTGGTATAGTTTGTATATAGTAATGGAAAGGAAGGAAAGTGGCTTTAGAGGGAAATACAGCTTTAATTAGTAATATGAAAATAAAAGATCAGAAAATCTTTAAAAAAATTAAGTATAATTGCTCGAAGTAATTAATAATTGTTAGAAAAATTACGAAATCTATTAGAATCTTTAAAAGAAGGGAGAGATAATCGATTATACTTTTTATATTTTGTGGGATTAAACTAGATTTGTTTGGTTAATAATTGAATTGAGTGTAAAAATATTAATAGAATATTAAATATTTAGACTTTTTGCTATATCCATAGAAATATTTTAAGGTAGTATTATTGTATTGAAAGTATTAGTGATAGGATATAAAATCTTTATATTTGGTTTTAAGTATTATTAGTTGTTGAAGGATAGGGTAAAGGAAAACAAATTCTTTAGATTTTTTAATTTAATAATTAAGATATTAATAATAATATTGATTAGTAAAAGTAATCTTATTTTACTTTTATTATTTCTATTTTACTTTTTATTTAAGGGTTCTGATTGTTGAGCTTATCTTATTGATAATGGAAAGCAATGAGTTATTATTTTTAATATAACTATTACAAGTATTCAGATTAATAAATTGATTAATCTTTTTGTTTTTAAAGATTCTAATATATTTAAGTAATTATTAAATTATTATTTATCTATTCTTTATAATCTTATAATAATATAGAAATACTTATTGGAATAAATCAAAAATATTATTTTTAATATATTAAATAATTAAAGTGTTATCGATATATATTGTAATCTACCTAGCCGGCTTTAATCGAATAGTATATTTTAAATCTTTTAGGGTATTTATTATCTTGGTATTGAAGATATATAAAAGCAGATTAATTACTTTATAATTAAATATTATTAAAAATTATTTTTAATAGATTGTATAATTATAATTAACTATTTTTTATCTTTAATAGTATTATTTAGTACCATCCAAGAAAATTATAATATAGTTATTAGATAGATAGTTTTATTATTATATAAATTCAATTACAGCTACTTCTTTCTTTATATCTCTTATAAAATCATTACAGTTCTTTATAAAAAAGTATAATAAAAAGAGTATTGGTTTTGATATTTTCAGAATCAATTTAATTAATTTGTAGAAATTGATATTGTTCATTTTATATTAAAATATTTGTACTAAACAAATTACTAATGAATAATTTTTATTTATCTTGCAAAGTTGAAATATAAATCTTATTTATATTTATTCGAATATTAGTTTGTTAAATAATAATCTAAAGTTTTTCAGGATCGTAATAATTGGAATTATACACTAAGCAAATAAAACTCCTCTTACTACTAGAATAATTGTTTAATTGATTTTGGTAATATAACTGCCCAGCCTTATACTTATCATTGTACCACGGGCAGCTCTCTTTGTTTGGTTTGGCTTTGTTCGGCCTGTATATCATACCTTGGATCCATAGAGGGCAGTGGGGCAGAAATGAATTATATTATAACTACTTTCTAGAATATCTTATAATATAAAGTAGATTCGTTATACCTACAAACGCTTTCCTAGTTTACTTGTAATAAAGCTATTAGTATTAGATTTTTATAAAATCTTTTGACTATATTAAATTACCTATTATGTGATTATCTTTAGAAGTTCTAATTAGAATTAAAACTATTCTTTTATGTTTCTATTCCTGTTTGCTCCTTAAGTTTATCTAATATCTTTATTATGCTTTTTGTCCTATAGTATCTGATTATAGATTGATATATATATTTGTTCTTTTAAGCTATATAAATAATATCACTATTATTGTTATTATATATTATATCTTGTAATTAGTAGTTGTTTTATATTATTTTGTTAGATCTTTTTTATATAATAAGGCCGATTATATCTTACAGGCTTATTATTTCAGATCCTTAATTAGATAGTCTTTCCATAGTATTTCCAATCTATTAACTAAAGTTCTGTTTATAGAATTTACTTTCCTAATATATAGTTTGTAATTGAAAGTAAAATGTTAGGAGTATATTATATATATATATTATAGGATTGGTTTTTACCTGAAATCTTTTATTACTGTAATATTAATTAAATATTATCGAATATAGCTTATTAAAAGTATTTTTCCTATATCGAAATTCCTTTATTGTTATATTGTTTTTATATATTTAAAGATAAGGTACTAAAAACATCCCTTTTCCTATTCCATATATACTCCCACCAATTCTAATAAATATTGTTTTAGTTTTTATATATTTCCTATTACTCCCCTTACTATTTATAAATATCCAATCCAGTATACCCACAGATTGTATATATTATTGAATTGTAAAAACTCTATATACTAACATCCCAAAAGTATTTTATTGATTTACATTCATCAAGTTAAAAATATTAGCCCTATTCCTAATACAGACTTTAATCAAACTCAGTTATATTATAAAAGCTTTATTATCCACTATTTCAAAGGTTAATTTTGCTTTACAAATACTCTACTATAATATATTCTAACTCTATTCCCCACACAGATTTATAAAGATATAATTCTATATTAATTTTACTTTTATTTCTTTTTTATTATCAAATAGTTTTCATTTTCATTTTGCTAATAATCCTTTATTCTGAGTATCTTTGTAATTACTCTTTAATAATCAATTATATATATTTTTATTTTTAATACAATCTTCGATTAATATATAACCATTACTTAATTTTAGCTGATTTTATTTAGCTTTTCGATTGTACAACCAAAGATTTGTAGGATACACCATATACAGGTGAGAGTTATTGTATCCCTACTTTAAGCCTTATAGACTTAAACATTAACTTCTTAAAAAATAATAATAAAATTATCTTAATATTTCCTTCTGAATCCTTTTATTAAAATTATTTATAGGTATTAAGATTAAAGAGATACTTTGTTTAATTATTCAAATTGTATTTTCTTATAAGATTAATAATTATAATAAATTCAAATAGATTTTTAATAAACTAGTTTTTATTATAAATATAAATCAACTAATAAAAAGTTTTTTTATTTTCTAAATTTTTTTTGAAATTGATTAAAATGATTGAAATAGATTTAGAATTAAATAATTTAATATTTTTTTAGATACCTTTCAATATATAAAAGTATTATAGATTTAAAAACTATTTTGATTAATATCTATAAATAATAAGTCAAATAACTTTTGAGGAATTGGATTTCGATATAACAAAATTTTAAAAAAAAATAAGAAAAAGTATATATAAATCAAAATAATCAAAAAATATATATATATAATAAAGGTACAGTATAAACGCTAATTAGGCTTATAACTATTATAGAAATAATAGTTATATTTAATAATCATTTTGATTTAGGAATAGATATATAAAATGATAATAAATTAAATTGATTTGAAATATAATCCTAATAATTATATCTGCTTTATATATTCTAATTAAACAAAATATTCGTTTAATTAGATATATAAAATATATAAATGAAATAGATAAAATAATATTAGTAATTATAGAAGTGAGTACTCCAAAGGAATACTGGGATTAGTGTCTGTAAGGTTACACTATACAGTGAATTCCATAATAATTTCAGAATTAGCTTGATATTTATTAATACTAATAGTATCTTTATCCTCTATATTATTCTAAATAAATTGAAATTCGAGATTTTCTTTTTTCAACAACTTTAAATCCTAATTTTTATATTTATTAAAATATATAAGGTTTTTTTAAATATTAATATCTCTCAAATTAATTATTTTTTTATTAATTAGAATATAAATTAAATAATTATTAAACAAATCAAAACCTGTTAATATACCTTTCCGAACTTTAGAATCTAGTTTTTTATTATAAATCTTTTTATTATTAATAATATAAATAAAAAAACCTAAGATTTTAATATAATTTAAACTAGACTTTTTATTATATATTAATTTAAATAGTAAATTATTAATAGAATTATTATATATTCTATTCTTGATATAAGTAATAGCTTTAACTAAATATAATTATAAATAAAATAAAATCTTTTTCTCTTTAATTATATAGATTAATCTTTTAACTATATATTTATTTAGTATTTTGGTTATTCCATTTTAAAAATGAGTATACAAATTAATATATTCGTATATAATCCTATAATTTCAAATAAAATCCAATTATTTATTTAAAAGAAATTTGAAAATCTTATTTAATCTTAATATTTTAATATTAATATTAAATTGATTTTTAATTAAATTATAAAACTTTATTAAAATATTATAAACCTAGGATTTGAATTTAATGGAATATATTCAAATAGCTCTAATAGCCCAATCAATAAATACTAAAAAATATTTTTTATTTTTAATCCCTGTAATTCTAAAGGGTTTAATTATATCTAAACTAAATTTCTCGAATTTAAAGCTTATTTTAGGAATTTCCGAAAGTTCCTTACTTATTTTCTAATGGAATTTGTTGAATTTGTATAATTCATATACCTCTAAATCAGATTTAACTATATCTAATTGGATATTCAAGGATTTAATAATATAATCCTTATTTATATAATCTAATCTCTTATAAATTAGATTGAAATTGATTTTATTTAATAATAAATCTAATTCTTGAATTGATTCCTCTTTCATTTCAAAAATATTAATATTTTTAAAATATTTAAAATCTACCTTAAAATTAAAATAATATACATTAATTAATTAAAAAGCTATAATTCATATATTAACCTCTTTATAAATAATATTGATCTTGTTTCCCAAAAGAATAATATAATTAAACCACCCTTTTTGGATTATTTTATTCGAATTGATAAAATTGAAAATTATATTAGAAATATAATACATTCTTTATAATAATATTTCTAATATATTATTAATTAGAATAGAAATATTTCCTATACCATTAATACAAAGCTTTTTCCTATTAACTACAATAATAAAATAATTATTTAATAGTTTATAATTTATAAATCATTCCCTATTAAATAAATAATACTCTATAACACCCGAATTTAATATAAATTTATATTTAGATTTAAGGGATTGATTAGTTAAGTTTATATAATAGTCTACAGCTATTAATTAGTTACTAGAAATAGATTTATTCAAATCTTTCTTCAAATCTTTATTCAAATCTTTATTTAAATTTCTATTCGAATTCGATTTAAATTGCTTTTCATTATTCCCTTTATTAATTTTTAATTCAAAATATTTTATAAAATATTTCAATTTTAAATATTCTTTTTTAAAGTAATACTTGTAATAAGAAGCTTTATTAAAGCTTATTTTATTAATATTTAAATTAATATTAGATTATATTCTAGTTTTTTTGAATATTAACTTAAAAAAAAGCTTATTCAGATTAATACTAACTATATTTTTAGCTAATTCTTTATATTTTCGAAAAGCAAAATTATTGAAAAAGTTAGGTAGGCCTCTAAAAAGAAATTATATTATAAAGGTATTTAGAATATTGAAATTCATTGATTTTAAATAATTATACAATAATTAGATTGAATTAATATATTTATTTATTCCTTTTAAATTAATATAATTAGATTTTATTAACCTATTTAAATATCTTTTTATTAATTCAATAAACAACTTTCCAAATATTTTATTAATAAAGTCTTATAGACTTTTAACTATAATTTTAGTTTTGAATCTTTTGATTAATTTAAAACTAATTATAGATTTAATAGTTTCTAATACTTTTCTTTTGTTTTACTAATATTCTAAAAGCTTTTTATTATATTTTATAATTAATTTAAATAAAATAGATTCCTCTAATTTATCTATATATGAACTTTTATTAAATAAAACCTCAGTATTATTGATATATAACATAAAGTTATTTATTTCAAGAAAAAGCTTAGCTTGATTAATCTATTCAATATAATTAGATCTGCCTTTCAAAGAATCAAATTTAAAATTGATACCAGAAGTCATTTTAAATCCTTTATAAGCTAATTGGTTTTATACTGGTTAAATACTAATCTAAATATTTAATTAGTTTTAGGGCTTGAATAGATTAAATGAATAAATCAATTTAAAATCGATTTTAGTTTTGAAGATCAAATAAACTAGCCACCTCTTAAATTAGATTTTTATCTTAATTGATATAAAATAAAGATTAAATAAATTAGAACATCTTGGTATAAAGAAGATTAATATATTATCTACTATAAATAATAATATAATATAAATATATCATCTAGGAACTTAATTTTATATATTCAATTAGATTTAGCTTCAGGAATACAGACCTTAGAGTCTATATATAATAGTTTTTGATATAAATTCGATTAAATTGATTTGAAAAATTCGATATTCAATAATTTAATAGTAATATATATATAATATATAGCCTTAAATTAAATTAATTCTTTTTTTAAATTAATTTAGATTAGTTAGGCTCATAACCTCTTAAAAATTAGTTTTTATAATAAGAAGGAATAGTATTATTATATTTATTTATTTATTTATTTATTTTAATTTACATCCAGAGGGCAAGCTGCAGGGGCTCACTACGACCTCTCAGGGGGTACTAGGGATAGATTATACTAGCAAGGATACTGACATAGCTATGCATTCCGTTTTTTTATGGTTATAATATAGATTGAGAAAAAAACAATTAGAAATACTATACATATTCCTACCGTTTATCTTTCGCTTATAATATCGATATTATTTAACTTACTTTATACTAAATAGCTTAGATTTATGGTTGATTAGAGGGTTTTATATTGTCAGTTTTTGTTTAGTACAGTTTGTATGCAGTAGTGAAGAAAGGGAAAGCAGTTTTAAAGAGAGGTATAGCCCCGATTGATAATATAAAAGTAAAAGATTAGAGGATCTCTAAAAAAACTAAATATAATTGCTTAAAGTGATTGATAATCATTAAAAAGATTATAAAGTTTATTAGGGTTTTTAGAAAAAGGGAGAAATAATTAATTATACTTTTTATATTTCACAGAATTAAGTTAGATTTATTTAGTTAATAATTGAATTAAATATAAGAGTATCAATAAAATATCAGATATTTAGATTTTTTATTATATCTGTAGAAGCATTTTGAAATAATATTGTTATACTAAAAGTATTGATAATAGAACATAAAGTTTTTATATCCAATTCTGAATATTATTAATTGCTAAAAAATAGAGTGGGGGAAAGTAAGTTTTTCAGATTCTTTAACTTAATAGCTAAAATATCAATAACGGTATTAGTCAATAAGGGTAATCTCATTTTGCTTTTATTATTTCTATTTTATCCTTTATCTAAGGGTTCTGATTATTAAGCTTATTTTATTGATAATAAAAAATAATAAATTATTGTTTTTAATATGATTACTATAAATATTTAGATTGGCAAGTTGATTAATCTTTTTGTTTCCAAAAATTCTAATATATTCAAGCAACCATCGGATTGTTATTTATTTATTCTTTATAATCTTATAACAATACAGAAATACTTATTAGAATAAATTAGAAGTATTACTTCTGATATACTAAATAACTAAAATATTGTTAATATATATTGTAATCTGCCTAGCCAGCTTTAGTTGAACAGTATATTCTAAACCTTTTAAAGCACTTACTACCTCAGTATTAAAGATATATAAAAGCAAATTGATTGCTTTATAACCAAATACTATTAGAAATTATTTCTAGTAAATTATATAACTATAGCCGACTATCTTTTGCCCTTAATAATACTATTCAGTATTATTCAAAAAGACTATAATATAGCTGTCAAACAGATAATTCTATTATTATATAAATTCAATTACAGCTATTTTTTTTTTTATATTTTCTATAGAATTATTATAATTTCCTATAAAGAAATATAATGAGGAGAATATTAGTTTCAATATTTTCGGGATTAATCTGATTAATTTATAAAGATTGATATTATTCATTTTATATTAAGGTATTTATACTAAACAAATTATTAATAAATAATTTTTATTTATTTTATAGAATCAAAATGCAAATCTTATTTATATTTGTTTGAATATTAGTTTGTCAAATAGTAATTTAGAATCTTTTAGAATTATAATAATTGAAATTGTATACCAAATAGATAGAATTCCTTTTGTTATTAAAACAATTGCTTAATTGATTTTGGTAATATAATTATTTAGTTTTATATTTATTATTATGCTATAGGCAGTTTCCCTTGCTTGGTTTGGCTTTGTTTGGTTTGTATATTATATCTCGGATTTATAGAGGGTAGTGGGGAGGATGTAAATGATTATTACTTTGTATAATATTGTAGTTAATAGGCTGTATTGTATTTGTACAAGCCTTTTAATATACCTTGCAATCTTGTGGGCTTTTGCTTTTCGTTTTGTTATATATCTTTTGAAGAAAAGCTTTTAATCAAATTAGATTTCTAATTAATATAGAGCTGATTGAATAGTTTTGTTGTTTGTTTTATTGATTAAACAAATTATTATCTTATTGTTTATCTTTAGATATAGAGTATATACCTCTTTTTTTTGAAAGAGATATATTATTTTTAGCTTTTTTGATATAAATATTATATAGTTTTGTTTATTCTACTGGAAAATCTAATAAAGATTATATTTGAGAAAATCAATATTCTTGTAAATATTCTTAGATATACAGTAGATACAGATATTGTTAGTATACCCGAAACACAATTTGATATCTTGATTTAAAAGTTCAATAAGGTATAGAATATATAGTATAAGTGAGAGTGGGGAGCCTTACAGGGTACTACATTTAATATAGCTATATTCTGTAATTGTATTTTCTAGCCGAACTTTTATTAAATGATTACTTAAAAAGGTTTGGACTAATTATAAAAGGGAACAGAGCCACCCTTACTGGTATATATATTCCAGTAACCTGTTCGGCAGGAGTATATCAAACACACCTTGTATATCCAATATAATCATTATAACTTTTTGTTTGTAGGCAAAGGTTTCTTTAATATTATATATAAATAAAATAACTAGATTTATTATTACTTACTTGAAAAGCATTTTATTATATTAGGGGCTGAGTATACCTACTATTATCATGGTTTATGAGATATATTAAGTAATTATATATTCTAGTTCTTTCGAGATACATAAAAGTAGGGCTATCGATTACTAGGATTGTACTAACGATTTATCTTTCTTTTTGATCTTAAGGATTATTATCATTTCTATTTATTTCTATCTATCTAGAAAATAATTAAATTGTAGATATTTATTAAAGATTCTAGTGATTATTAATTTAATAGAGTTTTAATAACCTTTTAGAAGGTGAATAATAATCTGGTTAGATTTCAATAAGATATTTGAAACTTTTATAATATTCTTTTTTATTTTTTTAAAGAATATTTCTATGTTTTATAGAAATTTATTAGGTATACAGTCTGGTCAGAATGAGTTCGTTATAAGATTATTATTATTATCAAAGTATTCAAAAACCTTTTTTTATAGAATCCAGGCTTTTTTTATAATATCTTTGATTATTATATTATTAATAACCAGAAGTGGTATTTTAAGGTTAATAGTGAGCTTGTACCAGCTGATCACTTTATATAGATCTCTATTATAGTTAATTTTGTTAATAATTTTGTATTAATATTAATATTTCACTTTTCTAATTGTAATTATTAATCCCTGCTGTTGTTATTCCGTTTAATCGGTATTCTTAGTTTTAACTATTTTATATTTTTGATATATTATTCTATATTCGCTTATTTATTAGGGGGCAGAGTATTCAAAAGCGCTTTTCTTTTTTTTTATTAAACGAATTGTTGATTTAAACAAAAAATCCAGTATTTCTATTAATTTATTGATTTGTCTAATAGATATATTTGTTGAATTTGGAAAATAGAGAACTCTATTCTTTATAATCCTTTAAAAAACTAAAAGGTCTTTTTTATTGATTATGTAATTAAAGAGTTTAGTAATAAGTAAAATGAGATTTAGAATTGTAGTTATCTATATTTTATAATTAAAATTGCTTTTTAAATTAATATTAATAATAATATTAATAAAAGAGATATTAGAGAAGATTAGATCAATTATATAACCTATTTTGTGAGTAGGGACTTCTGGGGTTCTAATAAAATCTATTTTATTTGAAATAAATTATTTTGTAAAAAAAGTTCTTTAGTTAGTCGAAGTTATACCAGGTTTAAATAGATTATACTTGATATTAAAATTGCTGTTTATTATTATATAATTAGGAAATATTATAAAGATTATTAGATTTATTATCTTCTTGATATTTAGTTATTAATATATATTAATAATTTATATATTATTCATTTTTATTTAAAGAAGATTCTGGTATAATTGAATATATCTTTGTTAAATATATAATCATTTGTTTTTATATATATATATCATTATTCTTAATCTCTTTCTTTCTTTTTCAAGACTATCCAGATTGTTCTAGTTATTCATTGGTATAAAAAAGTTATACCCTGAATAATTCTAGATCCAAATTCCAAAATATATAAAGAGTTTCTATATACATAAAACCTCTAAATCTTATTCGTATACTATTTGTAATATTATAATATACACTCTTATCTTTTTCTGTACATTTGTTTAGCCAATCCATATAAATCAAGCTGTGGCTATTTGGTAACTGGTATTATAATATCAAAAAAAGTAGTTATTTATTCAGATTGATATTGATATTTATATTATTATATTATAATAATATAATATTAAAAAGTGTTTTTTCATTCAAATTGTTTTTATTTAGGCACTTCCTTTTAGAACAACAGAAATTTTTAAGCAAACTACTAGTTAGGGAGGTATTCTAAAAAGCATATTCGGAACTGCTCAGATTTTTATATACAATAATATATTCCCCATAGATCGAAGGAGATATCTCTATTATAATACTTTAAAAAGCCATTGTAATTGAAATAGATATTTTGTTAATTAATATTTTAACAATTAGATAAGTTTTTCGATTATATTTTTTAATCTTATAGACTTCGGATTTTGTAAAATATACGATTTTCTTATTAACTTGATACAGTATTACAAAGCAATTGTTATACTCAGCTTGAAATGATTTTATATAGTTTATACATTTAGTCTTAGCCTTATATTTAAACCTAAATAGATTATCATAATTTGTTTATAGAATACCGTAATTATTATATCTTAAAGCGCTTTTATATATTATTGGATTATAAAAACCCTAATATTCTGGATTATAATAAATAATATATTACTTTAACTTAATATATCAAGCTTATTTGAAGTTATCAAAAAACTTAAAAAAAAAGATTTCTTTTGATAAACTAATAATTTAGATCTACTTATAGGAATCGGCTGTATGAATAGTAATTTGACAATCAATCAAAGAAATGCCTATTTGTATTAATACTTCCTCGACTACTATTTTCTTAGTAATAAGTATTCTATTTCCATTTAGATTATAAAGGGAAGTTAGGATTCCCTTTAGTATATAGCAATATTAGGTTATAGATCGTTTTAGATTATTATAATTCAGGATCTTCTTAATCTTTTCCGCATTCTCAATTTCGAGAAGTTTATTATATATAGCGCCGCTGGCAGTGTGTACTGCCCAACCAATAGTTGTAGCAGAAATAAATTATATTATAACTACTTTCTAGAATATCTTATAATATAAAGTAGATTTACTATATCTATAAATACTTTCTTAGTTTATTTATAATAAAGCTATTAATACTAAACTTCTATAGAATCTTTTGATTATATTAAACTACCTATTATATAATTACCTTCAGAAATTCTGGTTAAAATCAAAATTATTTCTCTATATCTTTATTTCTGTTTACTCCTTAAATCTATCTGATACTTTCATTATACCCTTTACCCTATAGTATCCGATTATAGATTAATATATATATTTGTTTTTTCAAACTATATAAACAATATTATTATCGCTATCATTATATACTATACTTTACAACTAGTAGTTATTTTACATTACCTTACCGGATCTCTTCTACATAATAAAATTGATTATATTTTACAAATTTATTATTTCAAATCTTTAACCAAATAATCTTTTTATAATATTTTTAACCCACTAACCAAAACTTTATTTATAGAATTTATTCCCTCAATATATAATTTATAATCAAAAATAGAATACTAAAAGCATATTATATATATATATCATAGGATTAGTCTTTGTTTGAGATTCTTCATTACCATAATATCAATCAAGTATTATCAAATATAGCTTACTAAAAGTATCTTTTCTATACCAAAACTCCTTTATTATTATACTGTTTCTATACATTTGAAAATAAGATACTAAAAACATTTCTTTTCCTACTCCATATATACTCCTATTAGCCTTAATAAATATTATCCTAACCTTTATATATTTCCTATTATTCCCCTTACCATTTATAAATATTCGATCCAGTATATCTATAAATCGTATATATTATTAAATTATAAAAACTCTATATATTAATACTCCAAAAATATTCTATCGATTTACATTCATCAAATTAAGGATATCAGCCCTACTCTCAATATAGACTTCAATCAGACTTAATTATATTATAAAAGCTTTATTATCTATTATTTCAAAAATTAATTTCACTTTACAAATACTTTACC
This sequence comes from Botrytis squamosa, assembly GCA_014898485.2. Classification (NCBI taxonomy): domain Eukaryota; kingdom Fungi; phylum Ascomycota; class Leotiomycetes; order Helotiales; family Sclerotiniaceae; genus Botrytis; species Botrytis squamosa. The sequence continues at coordinate 1,134,071 of RCTC02000009.1, forward strand.
ACAATATACTTTGACTCTATTTCCTATACAGATTTATAAAAATATAATTCCATATCAATCCCATTCTTATCTCCCTTCCATTATCGAATAATTTTCATCTCCGTTTTACTAATAATCCTTTATTTCAAATATCTTTACAATTATCCTCTAATAATCAGCTATACATATCTTCGCTCCCAATATAACCTCCAATTAATATACAACCACCACCCAACTCCAACTGACTCTACTTAACTCTCCGATTGCATAACCAAAGGTTTGTAAAATACACTACATACAGGTGAAAGTCATCGTATCCCTAGTATTATTATAAGAATAATAGAAGATCTAATTAGTTTTAGTTTAAAGAATAAATCGAATATATAGAATAAAAGTTGAATTGAAGTCAATTTAGAAGAGTTAGACTGAATTGAAATGAATTACTTGCTTTTTCCTAGAATTTCTTTAAAGAATATTCTAGATTTATATAGTTTATAATGAAATTTTAGTATATTCCATACTTATAAATAAGATTGATTTAAATTATATCTTATAGAATCATTTTAGATAATAAAAAGAAAGTATAATCAATTAATTTAGTGAGATTTTTTATATATTTCCATCTAGTTCTATTTTATTCTATTTCATTATAAATCAATTTGATAAAAGATATTATTATATAATTATATGATAATATGATTTTATAATATAAGATTATATTATATTATATATATATTAGTTATTAATATATCCCTTATTTGATAAGATATTAGTAAGTGATTTAGTGGACTTATTATGAATCCTCACAACTTCGAGATCTGAACAAAAGCAAAACATTTATTGCATTGTACATATGTAATCAATCCCTCAAACATCTCCCAAATCCCCAATCTAGACATCAGAAAATGATGAATCGAGAAAGAGGAAACAGTCAAACTCAATGGTTATCTCTCAGAATCCAAATCCCATAACTCAAGAATCCTTAATTTCCAAACTCCTACTCTCTCCATCCATCCATCCATCCCCATCTCTCCATTACCCCAAGCACCACACTTTCCGCTCCCCACAACCCGTAGAACTTCTACCTCCGATATCCTTCCTACCGCTCAGGAGTCAGCGGAGCGAGCAACTATCCGTTTCGATATATCTCTCATATCCCTGTGGTGGCAGAATCCGTGGTTGACGAATAAATTATTTCGTTAATTGTATTAAAAATTTCAATAATCAATATTATATTAAAAAAATAGGTTATATAATATTAATGTGATTGATTTTTATATATGTATATGATTAGAAAATTTTATTTTAAAAGGACTTAGAGAAATTTTCGAAATTTCTTGATTTTCGAAAGTTTTAGTCTAAGGCTATTTGTAAGTAAAAAAGTTTACTTATCAAGCTTATATTGAATTCGATTAATAATCGATTATTAATTATAACTATATATATATTAGAGTTGAATAGTTTTCTTGTTTAAATAGTGTATTCTATATTTGTGGTATAGTAGTAATGCTTTTGATTAAAGAATAATTTGAAAGTGAGTAGTAAGGAGTGGATCCTCCCCTTTAAATTTTCGGTTAATACCTTTTCCCACCCTTTAGCTTCTACACTCGCTCCCCCGCTCACTCCCCTTTCCCTCCTAGCTCCTCCGCTCATTCCCCTCCTTCTAGCTTCTATGCTCGCTTCCCTTCCGTTCACCTTTCCTAAGGTCCTTTAATTGAAGGGCCTTTATTTTCTTTATATTTATTAAAATTCAATAATAAACAGTATTCATTTTGAACTGAAAAGATTTGTTAATAATGAAGAATTTATTTCATCAAAAACAAAAAAAGCTTGAATTGTATAATGTGTTTCAAGTATGACTCTCTACAGGGAATAAGATAGGAAGCATAGAGTAGAAAGTGATGGCATTAGGAGGACTAGTATACTAAATTTATTCTACAACTTCTGAAAAGAAAAGCTCTATATAAAATAGAGCTCTTATTAGTATTAATTGGGGCTAGCTTCTCTTATTTTATAATTATATAAATCATACTTTTCAATATTCCCTTTTGGGTTATTTGTGATAATTTATTATTTTCAACATTTCTATAAACTTTTTGAATATATCCTTGATCAATAATTTTATCAATTTATCTACTACCATTTTGTCTATAGGAATATAGCTGATATCAATCTTTCTTTTCTACTTGAAATCTTATATATAGTGATATACAATATCGATATACTTTGATCTATCAATTAATTGTACATTCTTGATTAGAATTATAACCCCTTGATTATTTTTCTTTATATTAATAGTAAATCCATTTTCTATAACAAATTTCCTGTATCCTATATCTCAAAGTATTTGAATTAACTATTAGTCTTACTTTGCTGTAATCGATTAAACTATATATTCTAATTCAATTGTTAACATTAATACAAAGTTCTATTTTCAATTCATTCAGAATACTAATCCTTCTTTCAAAAATACAATTACTCTTGATATACTTTTTCTATTAATCACATTACTAGCATAATTTGTATTAGAATAGATTATTAGATTTTAAACTCTTTTTGATTTGAAATATAGCTTATAACTAATTATTATTTGTAAATAGCATATTACTTTTTACAATTGATTTATATAAAATTCTACTAGATTTTTTATATATTAACTAAACTTTCCTAAATCAAAGACTATATTGGGTTTTGAATATACCATTATATACATCAACTTTCCGATCATACAACTATACTTAATGAGATTTACTCATTTGTTATTTTCTCAAGCCAATTGAAGTGCTTTGTAATCATCTATTGATATTGAAATAGATTTAGATATTTTCTTTATAAATCCATACTTATTTAATATTTTTTCGAGATATTATTTTTAATTAATATACAAAATCCTATTTTTTCTATTTCTAATAATTCTTATACTTAAAAGTTTTGAATTCTCAATTTCTTTTAGGTTTTTGGTATTGAAAATAGAAGTAAATTATTTACTGAATTACAATATATCATTTAAATTTCATACTACAATAAAAAGATTATTAATATATAATAATACTATAATCCTTTTATCAAAATAAATAAATAAATATAGGTTAATTAAGCTTTATACAAAATTCTATTCAATAAATCGCTTTTTTATAAAATCATTCCAATTACAAGCTGCCTGCTTTAATCCATACAGGTTATAAAGGATTTCAAGAATGTATCCTTGTTTAATATTAATTTTTTGTAGTATAAATAGAAATATCTTTTTTTTTAGTTTTGTTTTAATAAACACATTCTTTATATTGAAATAATATGTTTTAAGATTTTGTAATGCTATAATTAATAGAAATAAATAAACTGTTACTAATTATATTATGAATACAAATATATTGAAAAAATCTACTCTATACTTTTATATAAAACCTTTTACTATTAATCTAATCTTGAATTATTCCAATAATCTATTTATATTCAATTTTATTATAAATATCCATTTTGTGTTAATTAAGTTGTTTATTTTATTGTTATAGATTTATTACTATATCTTATTTTTTTTCAATTCTTTAATTTTCTGGTTAATAGCCGCTTATTATTATTCGTTATAGATTGGATTGCTTATTACCTCCCTATATGTTTTTGGGATTAATATATTCTTTGTTATTATATTTATAATAATTATTTCTAAAATAAATGTGTAATCTTTGCTTTGTTATTCTATAAAGAACTTTTGATCTGGTTTTAGGTTTGTGATAATGGTAAGAAATGTATGTAAATATTTGATATTTTGAAAATCAGTTTTATTGTTTTATTCTTTTAATCTTTTTTTTATTATTAATTTGATATTCTCTTCAATCTCTATAATTATATTTATTAGATTGGTATCCAATGGTTGTATTATATATGGAATAACGATTTGTAGAATAGTTGCTGATTTTGGTATAAATATCTTAGTGAGATTTGAGATTTTATTCTTTGAATTGTGTTCAACTAGCTTGGTAGTTGTAGGTTCTGTAAATATTATATCTATAGTTTTAATTATGATTTTACAAGGTCTTTTTATTGGTTGTTATTTTGATAAAATATTTTATATTCCCTATCCTTCTAAGAATTTTTCTTTTGAAGTGATAGAGTGCAGCTTCAGGTTTATTTTATTTCCTGATAAACCTTCGAAGAATGTACAATTGCTTGTTTTTATTATTGTATATCTATTCAGGATATATATTTATAATTACTTTGTAATATAATTATTGTATTCAATAAATATATTTATTCTTATCCTATCTATTAGCTTATCTTGGCGAGCGTTATTAGGGTGAGATGCTGGATCAATATGAAAGTAGTATTTTGATTTCTATATCTTAATATATACTATTGATGGTACTATTCTGGTTTATGCCTTATATAGTGATATTTGCTTCTTCTTTATTTATACAGTTATATTCTGTTGTTAACTAATAGGTATTTCTTTATATCTTTATTTAACCTCAAATTTATTTATTTATAATTTTATATATATTTTGTTTCTAATATATACATTTGCTTTCATTATATAATCTCAGAATTCAATTGATATTGCTGAATTTTTGAATATTATACAAATATTCGATTGAATAGTTTGAATTATTTGTTCAGCTATACCATTTTGATTTGAGATATATATACATATCGATTATTGTTATGTATTTAGTTTATCTTATTATTCCTATAATACTTTTTTGATCTCTAGAGTATTGTTGATATGTATTGCTTCAATCAGGAATTCATTTTTTTGTTTTATATCAATTCTTCATTTCTTTAGTTTTTCGATAATATCACTTTTCTTTTTCAGATATATTATCTAAACCTTTTTTGTTTAGCTATAAATTATTTCTGTAAAGTATTGCTTTTTTTGGAATGATGCTGGAAATGGTTTTGATATATCTAGTGATATAAGAGCTAGTGGTTGCTTTTTATATTTTGTAAGAATTATACTGTAATGCTTTTTTATCTTTATTGCTATATATATTTTATAAGGTTTTAGGTCTATAAGTAGTTTGATATCTTTTTTTAAGGTTATAATTAGATATAGTTTATTTAAGACTTTATATTTTATATGTTTAAAGTGATGATATTATAGCTAGTATTAGTTCAGGTGGTTTTGTCGTTGGGTATCTGTTTTGTTTGTTTTGTCTTTATTGTAAATAATGTCCTTAACTTCTAGTGGAATTTCCTTATTCTTTTCTATAGTTGGAAGTGTAATATCAAAATCATTAGTAATAGTGTTTGTAATTATATAAATTCTATGAAAATTGTTTACAGATAGTAGGACTTTTTTGTTTTTATAAAAGTATATCTTTTTGTTATTGAAGGCTTTCTTGGTATTGAATTTCCTATAAAACGATTTTGCAGATAATAAGCTTGCTTTTAGTTTTGGAATATATAATGTTTTTAATTTATATACTTTTCTATTTTATTTTATCTTTATTATTCTATACTTTTTTGTAATTAATTTTTTTTTTCAATTTTTATTTATTTTAATCTAAAAAGTGGCTTTAAGTTAGATAAAAGATAGAATTGGTTAGTTATATACGATGAGTAGTTAATATCTGCAATTTATTTTCTGATATTGTTGTAAAAAGATATGTGTGTGGATTTATTTGGATAATAATAAGGTTCTTTTTTGTCTAAGGTTTTAGTTGCAATGTAATTACGATTGTATATAAGGTGAAAGGTTAGATTATTAGGGGAAAACTTGTGGTTTCTTTAATTTGAGTTTGTTTGATATTTCGATAAAAATAATAACTTCTTAATCAAATTGTTTTTAATATAAGTTTAAATATTTTCTTTGTATAGATAGTTTTGTGTAATATGGTTTGAATTGTTGCAATAAAAGTATTTTTTTTTTTACTTGAACTACAGGGTTTTCTTTCAAAACTTCGGCGACGGCCTCCATCGTATTATTTACGATCTTGGCGGTTTTGTACAATTATTGTTATACTTGTATTTCTATTCTTATTTATTGTGAAAGTATTTCTAAGGGTAGTTGTTTTGTTTACAGCTCGGATCTTTTCAAACTTGATTATAAAGTTAAGGTTTTGGGTGTTGATTGTTTCGATAATAATATTGAAATATTTTAGTAATTCTTGAATAAAGAATTCTAAAATGATATTCTTTATTAACAAATCCTTTTATATTATTTCTACTTCGATTATCTTTTTTTGAATTGAATATATTTCATTCTAATCTTTCTTGATTATAACATTCTCCTTTAACTTTTATATTATTAATCATATAAACTTGTTTTATAATTCTTAAAAGATAATATATTTATATTTTATTTTTAGTTTAATCCATTTATTATTAAATTTACTAGCATTTTCAATAAATTTATTATCTATATTATTGATATATTAAATAATAAAAAGCTTTATATCAACTTAAGCTTTCTTTATTCTGTATATTGCATTTATCAATTTGATAAAATCTATATAAAATACTTTACACACAATTATATTGTTTGTAATAATATAACTTTATCCTTTCTTAATAAAATACAACTTTATTATCTTAAACTAATAATATCAGTTTTTTTTATCCAATATTAGGATTTTTGGTTCTCTATTATCAGAATCATTTCCTATAATTACAAATATTATTATCAATCTTGATTTTGGTATACCACAAAATAAGAATATTAATTTGCTTTCTTCTTTAACGTGATTTGAGTTTTCATATAGAATGAATATATCTTTTCAGGGGTTTTCGATTTCATATTAATAAGGAACCTTTGCTACAACTCTTTATCGATAAAAAGTCTCTATTACAACTCTTTTCAATTTGATTTAAGTCTCTACCTTTTTCTTACACCTCTACAACTTATTTTTTTTATTATATAAACCTCTACCTTTCTTTTAATTATATAAACCTTTACCTTTTTTTTTATACCTCTATACACTCCTTTTTATCAATAATTTCTAATTCAGATATAAACCCGGACTTATAATCTATTTCAAATATAACTCTCTACAGGAAATAAAATAAAAAGTATAAGATAAAAAGTAATAGTATTAAAAGGATTAATATACTAAATCTATTTTACAATTTCCGAGAGGAAAAGCTTTGTATAGGATAGAGCTCTCACTAGTACTAATTGGGGCTAGCTCCCCCTACTCCATGATCACGTGAACCACACCTTTCAACATAATGTATATATTAAATATTTATATAGGGATTTATATTGATATTTTTTTCGTATATAGATATTAACTTTGGTACTATAGGGATATCGTATATATTATATGTAACTCCTTTCCTCTTTAGCTGTATATTCGCTTGTATCGGTATGATATATGAAAGATTATAATAAATATATTATCTACCTATACCTAGTGATATACGAGGAAGGATCGGTCGGGGGGGGGGTAAGATATTTAACCCTCTTTATAGTAATCAGGCTAGTGTTTTATATATCATACGCACGTATGTTATATTCGGTTGTATAAAACTTTATAATAAGTTTACTAAACCACCTATTAATATTATACTAATTAAGAGATATTTTGATGAATAGTATATGTGTAATATGATTCTAGATTATAAAATTATATTTTCATATAGTTTTATAACAGTATCTTTTATCAAATTGATTTATAATGGAATAGAATAGAATAAAATTATATAGAAAATTATTAATAAAATAAATTAAATTAAATAACATACTTTCTTTTTATGATATAATAAAGTTCTATAAGATACGATTTAAATCAAATTTATTTATAAGGTTATAAACTATTAGAATTTCATTGTAAACTCTATAAACCTAGGATATTCTTTAAAGAAAACCTAGAAAAAAGCAAGCAGTTTCACCTTAATTCAATCTACTCTAATAAATTAACTTCAATTCAACTCTTATGTCATATATTTGATTCATCCCTAAGCCTAAATTTACTAGAACTCACCATTATTATGATAATTATTATTATTATTATAATATAAAAGCTAACCTCTAAGAGGTCGAGACACCCTGGATGGACTGGGGAGTTGTAGTATATCACATCATATCACATCACATCACATTGTATGATATCACATTGTATACATTAACGATCAATCGTGATCATAATTTAATAAGTTAATCATATATTTTATTAAAAACAAATGGGGAAGGGGGCGGAGGTTCATCGATATTGTGTACTTACCAACTGATCAAGAACTAAGTTTTCATTCAGGTAGAATGTGAGCTAGAAAAGTATAAAGAAAATCAAAGGAAAGAAAGCAAGCAAGTAAGCAGACAAAGAAGAAACAAAAACTATTTGCAGAATTCAGATGATCTAACCCACCTGTTCCCTATCAAATGATCCCCACACTTACCTACCTACCTACTCACTCAAAATCCCTCGGATCATAAGACTCCCAAGCCTCCTCATCCCCATCAACCTCAAAATCCCGCATTCTCCCTCTCTCTCCTCTTCCCCCCCTCGCGCTCCCAACCCCCCTGATAAACCCCTCCCTCTCCCTCGCAAAAGCCAATCTCGCGCGATCCAACCTCTCACTCGCCCTCGGTCTCTCGTCCATCCATTCCCTCAACGGCGCACTATACTGCGCCATCGCATTATGCGCATCGTCCAAGAGAATCGTAACGCTTTCCTGCATCGCAAGCGCAAGATCGATTGATTCCTGATCGTTCGATCGGACTGCGCGTTGGAGTTCCTGGAAGGCGAGTTGGACGTTACGTTCTGCGTCGTGTTTGACGACGTTGGCTTCGTAGGAGAGACGCGCTTGGTTAATTATTCTGGTGTCGAGGGATCGGAGGGTGGAGAGAGCGCTGATGTAAGTTGCTTCGGCGTGTTGCATTGCTGCAGAGGTGATTGACGAGGAACTGGAAACTCGGGGAGGAGTTGAGTGGAGACGATTTGTTGGAGGAGAAGGATATCTGTGGGGAGATGGTGAGGGGAATCTTCTTGGGGGAGAAGACTGTCTTCTCGACGCTAATCTCCAGATTGGAGAACGATGACGGGGAGGCGCAGGAGTACTAAAATTTCCCGGCACATCAAGTGGCATGGGTTCAAGCTCCTCTCCAACATTTCCCTCAAGATGATCATCTTCATTCCCACCTCCATAATCCGCCTGAGCTTGCATCATCTGTTCTCTTTCCTCAACAGCTCTATCTCTAACGCGTCTAGTAGCGTTATTGATCTGTCTAATCCGATCTCTTGCGGCGTCTCTTACGCCACCGGTGATGTTACGAATTTCCTCGCGACAAATGGGACAGGTAGTGTGGTCAGCGTCAAGCCAACGTTGAACACATTCTCGATCAAAAACGTGATTACACGCAGTTTTAACAGGTTCTCCGTTCTCTCCACCACCGAGATTGTCTTGACAGATCGCACAGGTGCGTTGGTCTGCTCGGAGAGAATTTACATTGACTCTGGTTAATTGTGGTGGCATCTTGGATAATGTGAAGTGGGTGTCAAGAAAATAGAGTTGATAGCTGTAATTCCTGTGGTTGTAGCGTTGGTACTTGATTCAATTTAACTGGATATTGTATCCATTGCACTCGACACTTGACACGTTTCAAAGACATTGTTCTGAACTTGAACTCGACTTATTCTTGATAATGGTACTCAAATACACGAACCGCTTCAAAAAGTCTCGATTTCAGGCGGGTATCGAACGAATTCTAATTTGAAACAATTGAACAACAGCATGGAAGCAAGGTGATGCTTCGACAATTTCGACGAATAGAACAAAGAAATCATTTACCGACCTGTTGTTGTTTATTGAAACAAAGAAATAAACGGCTTCACAAGCACATTGTGGATTGCATTCATTAAATCTCGAAACTTCTGTATTGAGCTAATCGCTTAGAAATAAGTGAGACGCCCTCGAGGTGCACAAATATGGTATCTTCTCAAAGAAATCAAGTACCAAAATCCCCTTCCAGTGCAATTCACCGTTGACTTGCTTGTCTGAAAGCTGTGTATGCAGGTTTCCCAAAAGAAAAGATGAGATGGAAAAACACATCTCCAAGCAAAACCTCTATGCCAGTGGAGTAAACATCTCAAAGTTGACAGCATTTCCATGCAAATGCACACGAGAGATTATTAATAGAAATATCTCAAGCGTTGCCATTTGTATATATCCCCACAACACCGAATCGTGATATCCCATTCCCCAGAATTGCATTTATCGTAATATCGTTGTGCTGCATATAACCTTTTAAGAAGCCGTGAAATTTATTGCATTTGTTGCGAATAATACTGTGATTGTCAGGTTCGGGCTACTAGATTAGGCGATGGTCCAAAGAGATCAGAAATATCCAAGGCTGGATCTATGAAACCATTCTGATATTGTTGAAATCCATGACTTGGCCCACCATGACCATTCATTTGAGGACCAGATGAACTGGAATGACCAGCCAATTGTGCATCATGTTCTCGTAGTAGAGGATCTAATGTAGATTGCATCTCTGGTGATTCTTGATGTTCGAGTTTTACTGGCATCTGGGAGAGCCGAGGCTCAGTAGTATAATGTTGCGCATTAGAAACCATCGAATCTGCGAACGGTTCAGACTCAGCATCTAAATCTGGAGATGACGGTTGTAAGGGAGGAGGAGGTTGTTGACGTCGTGGATTTTCGACACGGTGGAAAGACTTTTCATGTCGTATGACGACATCCCTAGATAAGAAATTAGTCAATGTGATCGATCTTCTACAACGAACATCAAAGTCGCGCAATATTCAACATACTTTCGCGCGTATCTACGACCGCATAGTTTGCAAGGGAATGGTTTCTCCTGGGTATCTAGAGGTTGAACTCGTATCAACAAAGGAACTTGCATGACTCGCACGATCGATTGTACTCACGACCACGTTCATGCCTTGAACAATGCTCACTTCTCTTAAACACTCTCTGACATACCGAGCAAGTGTAGATGCGTGGCTGCTTCTGGACTCGGTTGGCCCTACTAGTGGTAGTACCATGCTGTCTCGAATTCATGATTCAATCGAGGGTGAGATGGAGTAAATAATCGATGACTGTGTAATATTGGAATGAACCCAGGAAAAGATCGTGAATACCAGATGGAATTAATACCAGTCAGACAGGAAAACTCAAGACAAGGGATATATGACAGATGAGTAATTGTCTATCAAGGTAAAGCTACGTTGCTGTGTAGTTTGATATGTATCTTGTTGACAGTAGTAGGTAGGTGAGAGTTGAAGGTTAATCGGTACATTTGGAAAGAACGGTTAACCTTAGCGGGGTAGATAAGAGACTAATCCATTTTGGGCAGCAGGTATTTTTTTGTGGTTTTTTTACGATGGTACTCTGATCAATTGGGATTCAATGATAATCTGGCGGGGACAACAAGCACAGCACAGACTTTTCTCATGTGAATCCTCTGCACTGGTGTATAAAAAAGTAAAGCTGTTTTATCGTTTGATATATGTTTCCATATTTCCAGACTCTATTTATCCACAATCGGTAATAATGACTGAAATACATACACACTGTGAATATACCGGGACATACCGATACACTTACGCTTTGGAGCAATGGACATCTCGGCTTCCGTATTCTTTAATCGCGGCAAGCGCAGTTCCTAAATACTTGGAAAACCGTCAAAAACCGTCATAAACACTCCATCATACCATTCTATTGGGCTCTTTTCGGTAGAACTTATCGGATTTGGAACGACCAATTACATTGCTCACATCCAAAACACGTGCTCACAGACTTCCATAGTACGATACGATCCGATCCAATATCTACTAGGTACACCTGTCTAGTAGGTAGTTCTATATAATCGAGCCCAGCCCAACCAGTTCGATACAATTCAATGCAGCTCATTCCACCTTAGGGCATTGGCGATAAGGAGATACTGCAGATACTGCAAGATCAGTAATCGAGTCGATGATTTCCACTCGAACTATGATGCATATCTCCTCCCGAGAGGTATTTATAATGCCATTTTAACATTTGTGGCTTTCCTTCAGACGGGCAGGAATTTTAAGGTTTGAAGATACGGCCATACATCGGTAAAGAGAGCACAATGCACATAATCGCATTGGCTCTGAAATGAGCCATGGGATGATGCCAAGAAACCTTAAAGTCCCTCGAGGTTCCAGAAATTTGGTCGACGACGAGGTAAAAGATCTTATGAATGAAGATTTCAACCTTGGCACTCTCAAAAAGAATTTCTAGCATGTTTCACACCAAAGAAAGAAACAAAATAGGGCCTTTCGTGCCTTCTGGAAGCACCAAATTCAACAATGTTCACGACCCCTTTTCACCGTCAATTTTCTCATTCTTGGCACTTACGTTTCACGGCGTTGACCCAAATTACAATGGGCATTGGCAAATGCTTCGAGACTTCGGACAAATTACAAATGATATGCCACTGTCGATGACTGTGCCCATATGCCAAGTGATATTGATAGATAGATCCACCAGGACGGCATATTCGACGATCCACACCCATATTTCTTCAGTATAAGTATTCAGCTATGTTCTTTCGTTGTCGGATTCGCTTGGCTTGATCTATCTTTGTTCATTCTTTTAGAACCTATAATCAAACAAATGATGTATTCCAGAGATATTCTCCCAACTTTGGCCATTGCCACTGGTGCCTTGGCTCAAGAAACAATATATGTAAGTACAGAGTGATGGTAACAGCTATGACCACAAACTAATGAACCCTTAGACCTACACCGCCGACACAATCACCACATTGGACTTGTACAATGTTAGCAATACCTCACCATTTCAAGTCTACAATGAATCTTTCACTTCAATTCTTGGAGACGCGCCAGCTATTAGCAATATCCTAAATTCTTCTTTCCCTCAATTCCATGAAGCCGCCATCTTTTTCGATGAATCAACTCTTTTCGTCACGAGTAACCAATATGCCTCAAATACCAGTTCTGCTGCCACTAACAACAAGGCCATTTCCATCACCCGTTTAGATAAATCCGGTGATTCATGGTCCGCTACCATTATTGAACCAGAAGGAACCCTCACCCTCGCAAACGGAGGAGCAAAATACAACGATGGTCTCGTAATCTGCGACCAAGGATCCATGACCGCACCCGGTGGTCTTGTTTTCATGAATGCTACAGCTCCATATACTGCCACAACCCTCATCAACAACTACTACGGCGTTGAATTTAACTCACCCAATGATGTCCACGTGACAAGCGACGGAGCCCTATGGTTCACAGATCCATCATACGGTTCATGGCAAGGAATCCGTCCTCAACCCTTACTTCCACCTCAAGTCTACCGCTACATGCCAGGTACAAATGACATCCGTGTTGTTGCAGATGGCATCCAAGAACCAAATGGTATCACATTTAGTCCTGATGAGAAAACCGCTTACATTACCGACGGAGCCGGAAATGCCACTGCCCCTACTGCCCCAAGAGCTATTTACGCATACGATGTTATAACTCGAGGAGGTGAACCAGCTCTTGCCAACAAGAGAATCTTCGCCGTACCACAGTCTGGTCTTCCAGATGGAATCAAAACTGATGAGGCAGGAAATGTATATGCAGGATGTGGAGATGGAGTCAATGTCTGGAACGAGGGAGGTGTTTTGCTCGGCAAAATTGCAGTAGCTGGTGGTTCCGCGAACTTTATCCTCGGAAATGAGGGAGATAAAATGCAAGTGTGGTTATTGAACGAGAACAAACTTTGGCAAGCCAGTTTGGGTTTGTTTAACGGTGTGGATGGTATTGATTCCGCGATGAATGGTACAGTTAGGAGATAATTTAGGAACTTGTAGGACAGGAATTGTAGGATTATGAAGGAATGATGGCATGGTTTAAGTGTAATTATATAAAATTAGTTGCTAGTGTAGATACTTGGGTATAGCTATGTATATTAAGTAGATAGGTTAATATGAACAAAATACCTACTAATCTACCATACATACATACACTTTCCATGCATGCATCTCCTCCATCCGATGCATAACATACTTACATACATACAGGAATCCATCCATCAATCCATGAGCAAACACACACATCTCCTCAAATCACCAATCAACTATCCACCCTGCCTGCCCTTTCCCGCACCACCCGAGTCTTAACCCCCGTGTCCCACAACATTTCACCTCTTCCATTATTTGTGGAGAGAACAGAAGTGGTCCGGGACGTGGGTGGTGTGGGGTTCATTCACCCACCAGTATTTCTTTAGTATTTCTTGGGCATGCATTGTCGTACATACCTACCTAGGCATGTATCGTGATTACTATATATATTTATATATATATTTTACTTTGTTTTTGTTTTTCTCAACCCCACCTCTCATCTATTATCATCCCATCATCATATCATATCATATCATATCATATCATATCATTGCTTCGACCCCACCATAATCTATCCAAAGGATATCCACACGATATCAATGGGTGGCTCGGGTGGGTAGATTAGAGCCGGAGCTGGAGCTGGAGCTAGCTACCCCGCACTTAGCTTCATTTTTGGGATCATTTTTGGGGGAGGGATCGAGGGGTGGAGGGGTGGTGGGATGGATATTAGGTGGGATGGATTAGGTGGGTGGGTTTGTGGGGAGGAGTACCTCGCGCTAGGGTAAATACTAAGGTTAGGTATTATAAATGTTTTTCTAATGTGATGTGATATAATATAATGTTTATATGCATGTATATATGGATGTATGGATGTATGTTTAGAAAAAAAAGCACTTTTTCGAATATCATCTAATCGAATTCCAAAAATCAAAAACTTCAATTCAATTAATATAACTTCAAATTGAAAAAATTCTATATAGAAATATAGATCTCAATTAATAGAAATCTCAATTAATAGAATCAAGAAATAAAATATGAATAATATCGATTGAAAATTTATTAAAGTAAAAAAAGTAATTGAATGAAATTATGATTTTTTATATAATTTTTAGGTTTTTGAATTTTCGAAATTAGATTTTTATTTAATTACTTTTAATTTAATAAATTTCTGATAAAAATAATTTATATTTTGTTTCTTAATTCTATCAATTAAGATCTATATTTGTCACGGCGCCAACTACGTTGCCTTCATGCCTCAAGTATACACCATTAGCGTGCCCTACTTTCTATAAGAGGGCCTTATCCTTCTATAGCTCTTCCACTCTTATAATACAATATAAGTCTTTATCCATATCTTAACAATTTGTACCATTCTTTTAAAAGCTATTTTAGCTTTATTTTTATTCCAAACCCACCAAAGTTCCGATTTGATTGAATTGATCAAATCCATTGCCACTTTATTATATATCCTAATTGCTGTTGTTTTGAACCTTAATTAATCACGATTATAATCAATCAAGTATTTGTGTTTGGTCTATTCTCTTAATTCTTGTTCTTAAACCATATTCTCAATTTTATTAAAACTGATATTTCCTTATTCACAGAATTGTTTAATAATTCAAGCATTATACATTTTATAATTGCCTAAGTTATATTTGAATCAATTGAATTGTATACAAGTACACTTCAAATCCAAGTCATTAATGCTTAGGCTAAAATTAACGAATTAAATAATACAATTAATATATTAAAAATCGTTATTCGAAATAATCTATAAACTTTGTATTGCTACAAATACCTTATTGTTTTTGAGAAATTCAATAATAATAAACAGAATATTATAAAATATCAAGATTAATATATTACATTTCGTAATACTATTAATTATTATTTAACTATAAATTATAAGAATAAATTGAAATTTCAGAAAATTATATTTCTTATTAATCTATTTTTTAGTTTTACTTATACAAATAATCAAATATATTTTGATATTATTATTAATAACCTATATAATTCCAATCTTTGGTTTTCTAGATAGCATACTATTACAAGTATCTAGGACGAATTGAATAAACAATATCAAACTCTTGATTTTTCCTATAAAACTTCTATAGATTATAATAAATATAATATAAAAAAGACTCTATTTGACAATTTTATTACCAAATTTAAACAATTTACTATTAGATACAAAAAAACTATTAAATAATAGATTATAGATCTTCAGCTTAAAATCTCATAAGAATTAATTAATATATCTATTAACCACTCTAATAAATCCTTTATTGCTGATATTGAAATATAAATAATTTAATAACAAAATATCTATAACAACTTAGAAAAAAAAGCCCACCTCGATAACCAACGAAAGAATCAAGGTACCAACTTCAACCATAATCAATCAAAACCCTACAATAGAAAGCCGGCTATTACTACACCTTTTCCTATACCTGATTTTTCCAGCGATTCTATATAATTGGATACTACTTAATTAGATTAATATTTTTCAATTTATTATACTCAAAAGCAATATATCAAATTTGACCTCTACCTCTATTACAAGAAATCAGATTATATTAAAACCAATTATAAGGAAAAACAAATCAATAATATAAAGTATAATGTTAATATTAATATAAGATATACCCCTTATGTTAATTGTTTCTCTACAACCAACCAATACAAGAATCCCAGATTTTATTATAATACTGCTACCTTTTTATACCAGAATTCATTCCTATCTGTTAATTATTCCTTAGTTATACTATTATACTACACTTTTCCGACCCCCTCTAACCCTACTCAAGTATTTGATCTAAAAGATTATATTGAAGGTTCTGTTTACTTGAAAAAGAATAATAACTCGATTTTCTAGTTAAATATATTAAAAGATTAACCTCGATTTACAATTACAAATCGAAATCCTTTATAGAAAATTTATTTTTGTAAATTAAAAGATCAATTATATCTAAGGATTTTTTATATTTTAAATCAATAAATAATAAATCTTTTAAAATCTCAATAGAAATCTTTCTTGTATTTAATATAATTATTCTATTTATTAGTTTTGTAGATAGCAAAACTACAGATTTTGACTTTATTGATAGGAAAATCATCTTTAAGCTTCAAATATCTATATATTCTCTTTTTTATATTTATTATTTATTTTTAATTGATAATAAGCCCTTCAATATCCTTTTTTAATATATATTTTTGAATATATAAATCAATAATTATAAAAAAATAGATTTATTCTATATTATTACTTTATCAACTATAGACTTTATAATCCTTAATTTCCTATGACTTCAATATTACAATTCTATTATTAATTGGTTAATAATAATATTCAAATTTATATTTATATATTGCTTAAGATACTATTATTCTGCTAATATTATAGTAATTATTGTTCTTGATATAGAAAGTACTTTAAAGGTAACTTTGTCAAAAAGTGACAAAGTTATATTTAACACCCCTGAACCTCTTTTACGGAAACTTATTTCAAAACCAGTTTTTATAAAAAGGATTACTAACAAAAACTTCAAAACTACTTTATCACTATCTCGAGACCAATCCATAATCCTTAAAATTGTTATCGAAACTTCAAAAACACTTAAATTAGAGATATTCAAATTAATCTTTAAGAATATTTTATAGATCTCAATATTTTCGAAAAAGTTTAATAAAAAGTATAATATTTGATAAAAGTTAAACAATATTAAATACCTTACTATTATTAGTTTTATTCAGTTTTATAAAGATTAGAATATATATATTATAAAATTAATTTAAAATAAGCTAAATATTATTTATAAGCTATATTAAATATTAATAAATAATTCTATCCAGCTATATCGTAATATTGCAAAAAGTAATATCGAGAAATTTATAAAAAAAACTAATCGCCTAATATCATTTATAATCGAGATTCAAAGTAGATTACCATTTTAGCTATAAGATTTATATATAGAATTCCTACCCTCACTTATTAATAAACTCCCCCCTAAATACTTCTGGGATTATAAAATCGAATTTATATTAGATAAGGAATTGTTATATAATAAAGGATATCCGATATCTCTAGTTAAACTTCAGATCATATATAAATAACTCAATAATAATTTGAATAAAGAGTTTATTTACAAATCCCGTTTCAGATTGATTGCTTTACTTCTATTAACTATAAAGCCTAAAGGGGGTATTCAGATCTATTAAAACTATTATAAATTGAATAATATCATTATCAAAAATCGATATCTTTTATCATTAATTAAAGAAACTCTTGATACCTTATACTATACAAAAATCTATACCAAATTAGATATTATTACTATATTTAATAAATTAAGGATTATAGAAAATTATAAATAAAAAACAGTTTTTACAATTTGTTTTAGTCTTTTCGAATCTCTAATAATACCTTTTGATTTTTGTAATATTTTTATATCGTTTCAAAATTATATTAATTATATCCTTTTTGATCTTTTGAATAAAAATTATATTATATATCTAAATAATATTTTGATTTATTCTATTAATATTATAGACTATCGAAAACAAATCCATAAGGTTATATAAAGATTAATTAATACTAATTTACAAATTAATATCAAGAAATATGAATTTGAAACTATACAAACCAAATACCTCGAATTAATTATTATATCTAACAAGATCAAAATAGATTCAAATAAAATTAAAACAATTTTTGATTAAAAATTATTAATAAAACTAAAAGACTTTCAATATTTTCTTGAATTTGCTAATTTCTATTAATACTTTATTTACAATTTCTTTAAAATTATAGAATCACTTAATTATTTATTGAAAAAGGAGTCTATATAATATTAGACTACCAATTACAAAACAACTTTTAATAATCTGAAACAAGCATTCGCTTCCGCTTTAATCCTTACAATATTCGATTACCATCGTTATACAGTCGTTGAGATAGACACTTTCGATTAGGCTATAAGAGGGGTGATTTCTTAATATAACAATAAAGACTACTTATAATCAATTATTTATTTTTTGTTAAAATATAGTATAACTAAATATAATTATAAAATCTATAATAAGAAGCTACTAGCAATTATTAAGTTCTTAAAAGAATAAAGATTCGAGTTATATAAGATTCAGAAATTATTTAAGATTATTATTAATTATAAAAATTTAGAGTATTTTATATCAATAAAGATACTGAATTAAAAACAAATAAAATAAACAAAGTTTCTTTTAGAATTCAATTTTTGTATTATATATTGATTAAACTATAAAGTAATTTACTCTAATATTTTTAATAAAAAGATAAAGGATTGTTTAGTATATACTGATTTCAATAATAATCGGATCAAGAATTACTTATAAATAATATTCCCAAAATGAGTATTCAATATAATTATATACAAAGATCTTATTAAACAAATAAATAATATTATAAATCTTGTTATAGCCCCTATAAATATTATTATCCCTGATATTGAAAAGCTGATTAACAATCTTATTAATAAAGTATATAATTTATCCACATTAATTACTAATATATACAAAATACTTCAGAATTCTATTGCTCATTATTGGCTATTAGTAATTAGAAAAAACCTCTAAATAGCTTTTCAAAACTATAAACTAATTAATAGATAAATATTTTACCAAAATCAATTATTTATTCTTTTATTTACCAAACTTCATATACAAATCATTTATCGAATATATTCAACCAGGCCTGCCAGATACCCGGGCCATATCAAAACTATCAATCTTGTTTTTTACACATACTAATAACCTAATATAATAAAAAAAATTGAAGCTTATATATAAACCTATCAACTATATTTTTATATAAAATCTTTTTGCCTTATAACCCCCAGATTCCTTAAACTTTTACTAATTTCATTTTGATTCTAATTTGATATCTTTATTAACTACATCACACTATTATTAATTTATAAATATTACAATCACAAATATAATTATATAATTACTATTATCTACCATCTAACAAAAATATATTATTTTATATCAATAATCAAGCTATTTACAAAAAAACTTGTTAATTATTTTATTAAAAAAATCTATTATTTATATAATATACCCAATAATATTATATCTAATAAAAACTTATAATTTATATTAATATTTTAAATACATTTCTTCAAACACCTATTAATTATTTTAAAACAATCTTTTTTGTTTTATTTCAAATTAAATAGTTAAATAAAAAGATTCAATATTATAATAAAACAATATTTATAAGCTTTTATAAATTTTTATTAGAATGATTAATATAACTAATTATTATTAATAGAGTTTATATTAAACAATATTATTTCAAAAACTACCAGTATATTTCTGTTTTTTATTAATTATAATTTTTATTTATAATTCAAAATCGAATTCTTCTCATTTGTTTCACCGAACCTTTTATATCAGCAAAAGTACAAATTCCTAAAAGCCAATAAGATTGCAAATTGGTTCAATACTATTTTAATAAAGCTGAAAGCCTTAACTATCCAGGTCATTCAGAAATATAAAGATTATATAAACGAGATGTGTATCAATATTTTTCTATATAAAGAAGAGGATATAATATAAATTAATATTAAGAATATAAAGATTAACCGATTAATAAAAAAGAATAATAATAAATAAATCAGGTCTTATAAAATTCTAAAGGTTTATAAATACATTTGCTTATTTCAATTATTTATTATTTTCAAGATCTTTTTAGTATTTTATAATTCACTATTCAGGCTGCTTTATAGTTTAATTGAATTAATTAACCAAACTATAATTAATAAAGTAGAATCCTATTATAATCAAAATCGAGTATTAAAAAGGAATAATAATACAAATAAAAAAACCAAACAATAGGAATTCAATAAATTATTTGATTATTATAATAAAAACAGATTTCACTATCAAATCAAATGAAAACATTATTTATTATTATAACAATCAGCCAAGGATCTTAAAGATTAAAAAGAAACGATTATTATATTTCATTTAGCAAATCCAGATAAATCAAATCCTCCCATATAAATAGAATTCAAAAAGTCTATTATTTTAAATAATCCTATATCAAATATAATTCCGAAATGAAGGTGGGGCAGGTTGAAGAAGGGTTACTAGCTGATTATAGACCTTAATAGAGTTCACTTTAATCTTATAATGGAAATCAGAATTTTCTAATATTATTCTGAGAGATTTTAGGCTTTTTTCAAAAGAAATTAGGTTTTTATTTAATTAAATTAGCTGTTTATTTAATTTAAACATAATGGTAAACTAGCCTTATGGATTAGTTTCTTATTATAACTTTGCTGAAAGTTGGTAAAGTTAGTCGAATCGTATTTTAGCTTACTTGGAACAAGCAAGCCCTAAGAGGGGGGTACTGTCACAGTGCCAACTACATTGCCTTCATGTTTTAGGCATATACTATTAGCGTGCCCTACTTTCTATAAGAGGGCCTTATCCTTTCATAGCTCTTTTACTCTTATGGTACAATATAAGTCTTTACCCGTACCTTGACAATATTATAATATAGAATTTCTTCAATTTGAAGCTATATTAATCGAATTAAAAATAATTAAATTATTATAATACAGGATTTAGCAAAAAGTTGATTAGATTAAAAAAAATTATATTTTGAATATATGTTGTTAAATCGGGTATATATATATTTTTGGGATTTTTATTCATCTTAGATAGATTTTTACTAGATACATTTATAAGAATAAAATAAAAGAGGGGGGAGAGATAATATAAATAATTTATATTTGAGAAAGAGTAGTAAGAATCGAATACTTTAATGAGTTATTAGATAGGTAGGTAGATAGTTAATAGCGATGAAATTTAATAATATATATATAGGTACTTTAATTATAAATAATATAAAAACTTCTATGATTTTATATATTTATTATATAATAGGGACATTTCAGTTTCGCTTATTAGTTTCAACGTTATATAGAGAAATGCTCATATAGTAGATATTATATAAGTAGTATGAATTGAATTAATATAATTTGTTATTGAAAAGAAGAAATCTTATAGATATCTATATTAATTTATATATTCAAATTACTTATATCCCCTAAGGTGTTAGTTTCGGGCGCCCGATGTGGCCCGTGCGTTTAGCAAGAATATTAACAATTTCAAGAATAATATTATAAATAAAGGTTTTTATATTATATTTAAAGATTAAAATTTATAAAAAAAGTAATAATAAATAAATTAAATATATTTCCAAAACTTTTTTATTAAAAAAGATTAAAAAAGAATTGATTAAAGATTTTATAAATATTATTACATTTTATATTCTAAAATCAGAAAATAATTATAAACAATTTTGATATAATTATAATTAAAAATATTATTAAATCAAAAACTTAATATTTATTAATAAAAAAAAGATGTATATATAGTTTTATATAAATATAAAAAATATATTATTCATATTTATTAAATTTTTAAATATTTGATAATTAATTTAAAAAAATATATAGAAATTATAAGAATTCTCAGAATCCTAATGTTTTGATTGATTAATGAGATTCTGTTAAGTAAGGGCGCCCGAAGTTAGTACCTTAGGAGATAGTGCTTTTGTAATTAATAAAAAATGTATTTCGAGAATATAATCGGAAATGAAAAATTGAGTTTAGAACGATGGAGTTTAAGTTTAGATATTAGAGAAGAATGAAGAGAATAAATAATTTATAATATATTAATATATAAATAACTACTGAGTATACTTACTTATCTTTAATTAAAATAAGATTAGAAGGTATAATATTAATTTCCAAGATTGTTTCTTTCTATTTGAATGCTTTGTTTTTATTAGTAAGTTTAATAAGTATCTGTTGATTTGTAATTGTAACGAAATTTAATCGATGATTAAGGATTTTTAGGGTTACTATATTTCGGTTTAATAATATCATTCTTATATACTAACTCAAGTAGTAATCGTATTACTGTATTTAATATATTTAGATTGAGATAATTAAACCTAATAGATTTAGCTTTTTTATATTATACTGTTTGAATTCTATATTACAAATAAATTATCATTATTAACTTGAAATATTTTAGAATTTAGATAATATATTATTATATATAGCAAATCGAGATATATATATTCTTTGATTATAGATATATAACTAAGAAAGTAAATTAAGGTTATATTATATAGATTATTAAAAAAGCTGTGAGATTTGTATATTGGTGTTTGGTTTTGTTTTTCTAGATTAATAGTAATTAAAATTTATTTTGGTTTATTAGTAATAGCTAAATGAAAAGCAAAAGTTTGTAACTTCAAGAAATATTTCTAGAATAATTATTTCTATTGTAAAAGAGTAAAAGGTGGTAGGGTCATAAAGTAATTCTTCGTAGATACTACAAATAAATTACTAAGATATAGCGTTTTTGGTAAAGGAAAGAAGAAATAGATTCTATATAGCATATTACAAAATATACAAAAAAATAGGTGGGAACTGATTGCTTTCTCTAAACTATACGAAGAAAACTTATAAATATTAGTTATAAAAAAAGGTCACATAATCAATACCAAGTTTCACTCATATTCCTTTCTATATAGAAAAATTGATTGTTCTGATTAAATTAAAAGAAAAAAGTATAATCTAAAAAAAAAAGAAATAAGAAAAACAAGGTAAGGAAAATCAAAGATATTAATACTTTTAAGTGTATCGATTTATTAATCAATTTTTAATATTAATTATTATAATTTTGTCGAATTTTAATAAAATTATAAAAAATCAATTATTTAATAGCTTAATAATATCTCTAAATCCTTTTATTAAATCCGATTACTCTATCAATTTAGAATTTCAACATTTTTGTTTTGTTTATATTGTTTAGGAGTTTTCTTTTATATTCCAGATTCTAATCCTTTATCTATCTCCAGAATCCTGTTACACCTAGGCTTTTTGTGTTTTGAAATACCTAAAAGCTTGTTTAAATCTCAATCTGGATCTATATCAAAATCCTAATCTAGATTTTGATTGAGGCCCTAACCAGAATCTTTTTTAGGCTTATCATCTGGATTAGGATCTGGATTAAAGTTTTTATTATTATTAGATAGAATGGGTTTAATTTCTTTTTTATTATTTGATTTAATATATATATTCTTCTATTTACTCTTTAAAAAATCTTTAATCATTTCAAAGTAAGATTTATTCTTATAATTCCTTTCAATAATCTCAGTATTATAAAATATTTGTATAAAGGAAATTTTGATAATCTTTTTATATCTTGTATATTATAGATCGAAATCCTTATTACTTATAATAAAAAGTCTTATTGTTTTATTAAAAATAAACAAATCATTCTAAAAAAATTTATTAATAAAAACTTATTTAATAAAGTTTTACACAGTTAAATAATATTCAACCAAAAATCTAGGAATCTTGTACTAACCATTTCTGATAATATATTTATCGAAAATAGATTTCAGATTACAATAAATCTCTATAACATCTTTATACTTTATTTTATTTTTAAGAATAGGATTTAGGCTATTATTTAGAACCAGTTTTACTATTGTATATAAAATAATGGATACAGTAAGCAATCTATTACTTTAACTATTTATATTTAATTTAAAGCTTATCAGATTATCGCTAGTAATAAAAGCTTAAAATATATTACTCTCTTTATTGAATTATTCAAACTTAAATAATTTAATATAACCTATATAATTTCTTTTTAAAATTATATCTTGAAAGTACCCCTTTTCAAAAAGTTTATTAAACTTTCTAAAAGTTTTTTTTATAAATTTATATTATATTATATTTTCTTCAGTTTTCATTTTTATTTTATTATAAACAATTCTATATATCAATTTGTTAAATTCCTTATTTACTGAGTAGATAATATATATAATGAAATTATTAGTATATATTGTATTATTTTTTACATACAGTTATTTTGTATTACTATATATAAAAATATAATTAAAAGTCTTGCTAGATTATATAATAATTATAGAAAAGAGAATAAAGATCAAATAGAACTTTTAATCTATACACTATAATACAATATTTCACTAGATTTTTAAATCTTATTAACATAATTATTATTAGGGAAAATAGTAGTAATAATAAGCAAAATCAAGGTTTATCTTTTTATAGTAATTATAATAATAATACATTTTTATAGATCTTTAAATTAAGAATTCAAATATATTATTATAAAAATAAAGATATTACTCTTTTGATATATAAATATCAATCTTATGAATATTAGTTAATCTATCTGGAGAAATCTATATTAATATTAGTACAGTAATATTTCAATTAACAGATTTGAATTTGAGAATATCGAAAAATCTGTTTTTTTGTTTTTTGCTAACTATAGGGCTTTCCTTAAACTAGTAGAAATATTTTATATAAATATAGATATTATTGATATAATCCTGATTCTTATACACATACCAAAAATGTTTTTTTAGTTTCTTATAATTAATACAAACCATCTTAAGGTTAAGAATATCAGTAAATTAATGGAGATAGTACTTATAAAGATTAGAAGGTATTTAACCAATTAGTATTATTATTATTTACTAACCGATTTGTTTTGTAATATACTTTTCTTTAAATATATAAAACCAGTCCTGGGAATTCAATGCCTCCAGATTACATTTATAGATTTTGGATTGGGAAATATCTGTTTTCTTTTTATCTTCCTTATTCTCCAAATTATTATCTTTCTTTTCTAGAAAATTACCTTATTGAAGTATAATCTTATTTATTAAATATTTCTAAAAGAGCTTAGTATCCTTATTAATAACTAATACACCGAATCTCTTTTATCTTTTTAAATTAGTAATAATATTTTCAAAAAATAAAAAAGCTAGAATATTTAGGAATTTAATAATAGAATTTCTAGCAAACAGAATATTCTCAGAATAATTTACATTAGTTTCTTTTAATATACTAACCATATTATATTAAAGTTTGAGAATATATTATTACTCATCATTCTGTTAAAAAATAATATTAAAAAGATTTTGATTAAGAATCCTAAAAGTATTTTTGAATTTAGAGAATATTAAATATTTATTGATCTGGATATTTACTTTTAGTTTTATTATTAGTTTATATATAAGTTCTCTATTAACTAATTCCAATATTATCTTAGAAATAGCTATTCTGATTAGTTTAATAAATTTATTCTGAAATTTAGTTTTATAAATCATAATAAGGATTATAGTAAATACAATGCCTTTTTGAGAACCATCTTAATATAAACTGATTTTACTAATAGTCTTCTATCTCAACTTACAGGTTTTTTCTATTTGTATAAGAATATTCTGATTATCGATTTTTATTTGCTTTATTATTATATATACTTTAATATATAGATCGTCTTTTAAAATAAACATTATAACCATTTTCGTTAAAGTATCAGCTTTTGCCTTTTATACTTCAATCTAGATATTGAATTTCATAAACTTTATATACTAAAATTCCTCAGAGAATCTTTAAATAACCTCAAAAGTATTTAATATATTAATCAATTAAATATTATTAACTGTTATTACTATATTATATTACATATATTATAATTAAATATCTAAATATTGAATAACTAGATTTAAGTTTTCAGGCTACTCCAGAACACTACCTTCTTAAAGTTGATCTGTTATTGTAAAGAATTTTTGTATAAAAAATAACTTTGCCAAAAAGTGGCAAAGTTATAAAAACTTTTGAAATAATTAAAAAAGAAAATCGCTTTGAAATAGGCAATAAGCATCTTCCCTTAGGTGAAATAAAGAATTATAATAAAAAGGAAAGAAAATTGTTAAGAAGAAAGGATTGATATAATATAAAAAGAATAAAGTGAATATAGATAATCGAATTTGAAAAGAAAAATAAAGTATTTATCTTTTTATAAAAGGTGTTTTTATTCAGTTTTTCTTATTCTTTTATAGAAAGAAATAAAGAGTATAATCAAAAAAAAGGTTTGAAAAAAAAAGATTTTGAAATTTTCAATAGAAATAAAGACAAATACTCTTTTTTATTTAAATTTTTGATAAATATCTATTTTTTCTGTTATTCAGGAAAAAACGCTACTTTTATTGATAGATTAATGGCTGGAATTTCTATAAATATATAATTAAATCCTTTTGAGGTAGTTGTTGTAGTTTGAGGAATTCCGTTTGTTTGTAGATAATTCATTATTATTTCTATATTATCAAAACATTAATTTATATAATTTGATTAATGTGGTTCTAATAAGGTTTCTAATAGGTTCTTGTATTTCAATTGATTATTTTTTTTCTTATTCCTTTTTTTGGAAATGAGTAAATATTCCCTTTTTCTTTTGATAAATTTCTTAAAACGGGAATCTATATAGGTTCTGTTAATTGGAATATTATCTATTTCTTTTAAGATATAAATATTTTTATTTAGATTAGTAGTTATTATTTAATATAGTTCAAGCTATTGATATACAAGCTTTCTTTTATACAACATATCAATTTTTGACTATAAATTATATTGGAATACAATATCCCCTATCTTAATATTTTTGTTTATCGCATTATTATCTTTATTAAAATATACTTTCCCATTCAAATAATAACACTTTTTCCAAAAAATAACCTCTTTTATATCGATATCCCGTATTTCCAATTATCAAAAACGCAATACTAACAGTTCTGTTTGAGTTATCATAGATTCCTAATTAAAGATTCTCTAGATATAAAATCTTGTTTCGATAGAAAGTATTGGGTAATAGTTATAGATTATATAAAATAAGATCAGATTAGTTAGTTGGTATATTGTAATCCTATCAGCAAATAATATTGTATCGAGATATCTAAGTTAATCTTCTTTTCTATTCATTATTTTAAATAATCTATTAGTAATAGGTTGATGACCTTTTTCAATTTGGTTGTTTGCTTTAAAGTTGTATACAGAAATTTGTATTTGTTGAATACTATACTTTTTTAGGAAATATGCTATATGCGTTTTATTCTTTGATTCTTTGTTTACTGAAATCTTATTAAAAATAGAATATTGATAAATAATATTTTAAATGAAAATAGCTATAGCTTATAAAGTAGTATTCCAAAGTGTTTTATCTTTTATTTATCCTGATAAATTATTTTTTAGTAATACAAAATATTTATAATTGTTATCAGAAAATATATATATAATATCTAAATTACATTTTTATTAATATATATTTATTTATATAAAATATAAGAATTCTTTTTAAAGATTTGATTAACGAAATTGATAATTTGAACAAGAATTGATAAATTTCTTAACTATTTTATATATCTCTATCTAATAATATAAATAGAATACCTTATCAAAAGTATTTTCCATACCTTTATACCCATACACCTCATATAAATTTCCAATAAACATATTTTGTTTTTTTTGATTATTAACTACTTTTCTTAAAAATAAATATTTAATACCAATCTTGAAAAAGTAATTATTTCAAATATAAAAACCAAAAGCTTTTTTCTTGAAGTTTCTAAAAACCTTTTTTATTATTCCTTTAGGTTTTTACAGTATTATTAAATATTTAACTATTTCTTGACTATCCTTATTATAAATCAATTTTAATATATAATTTTACCAGTTTTTGATAAAGTTATAAAAAACAAAAATATTTTAAATATTATTGAATTTATTAATAATCTATTTATTAATATTATCATTTTGAGTTTTTTTTATTAAAATTTAAATAGTATATTTGATTTATAAAAAAGTCCATCTATTATAGTATAAATTATTCTTTTTATATATCAAACTTTAAAGTTAAAAAACCTAATCCACACAATTCATTTTATTACTAACACTCTTAGGAAATCTATTACAACCCTATTCAATTAAATAATAAGGATTTTAGCATTAGTTTCAAGGATGAAATAAATTTTGTACAAATTATATCTACATTTTCGAAGGGCTTTAAACATCTCTTTACATTCTTTTTTTATAGTATTATAATTCTTTTCCATATTATTCCATAAACTGCTTTCAAATCTAATTATAATATATTTACTATTAAATTCTTGATTTAAAGTTATACCCCAATCATTGAAATTAATATCTACACCCAAGATAATTATTTCAATAATCAAGATATCTTCATAATTTAATAATATTAGGGCAAAGGGTTTGATTAATTCAATTTTTAGTAATTTTATAACTTTTATTTATTTTTTTATTTAAATAAATTCTTAATCTTTTTTTAATAAGTAATATAATAGTTCTACTTTTTGAGTAAATTTCTTTATTTATATATGATAGTATATATATATTCCTAGAAATATTTATAATTTAGTAATATCTTTAGGTTCAAGCTAATTTATAATTTAAACAATCTTCGATTATTATAAAATCTAATTTTCAAAACTAACTATATATTTAATGATTTTTATATTGTTATAATACTATTTGGATTTTGTTTTAATTAAATATTTAATTTTTTCTATATATTTTAAAATTTTATTAATTCTTTGAATATATTCGAGAATGAATTTCTATATTCTAAAAACTATTTTTTTGTTATTGAAATTAATTTTGAATTTCTTTATTTTTATATTATTTAGAAATAATATTATTATTTTGAGTATTAGATTATTCAAAATCTTTATAATAATTCTATAAAATTAAATAATAGAATTTATAACACCTTAAAATAATATAATATAGTATAACAATCTAAAAAATATTTGAAATATAATCATATTATAACTTTCTATAATTAATGAAATCTAGTTATAATCTGAGAAAAAGTTGATTAAAGATATAATATAATATCCTGCAAAGTTTTCTGTAAAGGTATTAGTATTTGGAGATAAGTTTATATTTTTAATTAAATATTTATTGAATTTTATTATTATATTTATAAATCAATAAACATTAGAAATCTTTTTTTTACCAAGAATCATAAATTTTTATAAAACCTATTTATATATTTAAGAATTTCTTGATTTATTTTTTTGTAAAATATTTTCAAAACAATTTCAATTAAAACTTTTGGAATTGGAAAATCAGATATTTACTATATTTTGTAAAAAACAATTTGGATTTTTTGTAAAAAAACTACTTCTTTCTATACACATCCAATATAAATTTAATCAAAAGCAAAAGCTCCTTTTTGGTTTAATAAGTATACAAATAATAAATCTTATTCTTAAACAAAAAGTATTTTTTTAAAATCAATCTCCTTTTGTTTTTTAATAATTAATTAATAGTCTTTTAATTTTTTATTGAATTAAGAAATAAGGTAATCTTTTTATTTCCCTAATAAATATAAATAAGAATTTTGTTCCTTATATCTCTTTAATCAATTATTTCTTTTTTTTAGATTTTTTATCTATTAGATTTCTAGATTGATTTGAAGAAAGCACCTTGGTTGTTTTATTTTTGTATAAAATATTGATATATGATCTGATATAATTTTGTTAAATTTTAGTAAAATTATATTTTAATAAGGAACTTATATCTATTCTGATACCCTATCCTCTTGAAATATCAGACTCTAGTTTTCCGTTATACGAAAAGGAATTATAGTCTTTTGGTTAGTATACCATATATTTGCTTAGTTTTCTTTATTATTATCTATAACCATAATATATTAGGATTTGTTTTTATAGGTAAAAGTAACTTCTTTTGCAATAATCTATAGCATTTCTAAAAATAAATTATTATATACATTTTCTATTACAAACAGATTAATAATATTTAATATATTTTTAAAAGATATTTATATATTTTTATAAAATCCTTTAATATTTATCTCTATAAAATTAATATTGATAATCATTATTTATATTAGACTTATTAAAAGATTGAGCTTTATTACTAGATTTATATTAATCAAATTAATTATTAATTCTGAATCCAGGATTACCTTAATAAATCTATAATCATTAAGAGATATTCTGATATAAGAAAAGTCTTTTTTATCATTTTAAAAAGATATATTCATTATATTATAAACAGCTTTTAAATAAATCGTATCTAAAGTTTTAATATATTCTATTAATTTAAAAAAAGTGGGAAGTTTATTAATTATTCTTATTATAAAATTATTAAATATTAAAGATTTTATTGGATTATCTATTTTTATAATTTATTTTTTTTATATATTAAAGTATTTCTTGATAATAAAATTTATAATAACTAGAATTTTGATTAAAAATATTTTCTGATTAATAACTTCTACCATACTATAATTATTGTTTATTATATAAAAAATTCTTTTTCACCTTGATTTCTTGATTTTATTTAATACTTTTTTAATTATAATCTTTATGATAAGATCTTTTATATTATAAGATTGAATATTTATAAAACTTTTTTATACAATATTCTATAACGTTATATCGATAATAGATTGTTGATAACTGAATTTAAGGATTTTGTTTATAAGTGAAATAGAAGGTTTTGAAAAGGTATTTGGGTATACTTTTATTACCCTATTTGAATTATTATATAATAATCTATCTTGTCTTTTTTATATATCTTCTGTAATATTAATATACTTTTGAACTATATATATTTTATTATCCATTAGGATATTAATTAATTTACCCTTTATATCTACAAATTATATAATCTCCTTATCTTTTTCAAACTTAATCCAATTATTCTAAAAAGTTTGAAGTCTGATTTTCTTGATTAAACTCTAATCAATCCTGAAGTTATATAAAATTAGGATAGAGTTATTTAATTTACCTCTAGATTCCCAATTTAATTAATTTATATTATTATAATGTATAAATCCCTTTTTAATATATTCTCAAAAGATTAAATAATCTTTTTTAAGAAAATAATCCTTATCTTCAGACTATTTATTATTGTAAGTATAGTATACTTTTTTATAGATTAAATATATAGCTTTTATTATCTCGAGATTAATAATAATATTAATAATAATAAAAAAAGAAATCTGAATTAATTTTCAAATTGTAATTTGAAATATTTCTGTAATACTAGAATTAAAAAGAATTCTTTTAATTTTAATTTTTTTTTAACTCTAGATTTTATTATAATTTGTTTCTTTATAAAAAAAGCAAAATCATTTAGGAATTTAATTATTTTTTTAAACTCATTTATTTTTTGAATTATTAGAATACTTTTTTTTTCCTATATCTTTTTGATTAAAGTAATAAACTCTAGTATTTTATTGAAGTCAGAATTCTTATTATCATTATCATTAAGGAAAGTATATTAAAACTCAGATTTCATATATTGTATTGTTTAATAATATATTTTATTCTAATTTATTATACTAGATTATTTTATATCACATTTAACTATAGTGATATATCTTTAAAAGACTTTAAATGGTACACTCTTAAAAAAGAATTCAATAATTTTACTCTTTATTAAGACTTTATTCTTAATAAATTATTATATAATCTAATTAAATTATTGAATATAGTAACTAAGACTATTAATTTTTATTCCTTCTTTTTTTTTATACTTTTTAATAAGTTTTTATAAATAATTGTAGAAATATATTTTTTGAATAAGATTATTATTAAAATACTTTTTAAAAAAAGCAGGTTTGAAATGCTTTTTCTAATTTTATTCTTTTACCTATTATTCCTTTATAATCTTAATCTCTTTTTGAAGTAAGCAATCTATTTGGAGAGGTATATATATTCAAAAGTTTTTGGCTTATATTCGATAATTTTGAAAAAGATATTTTATTCTTTTATATTATTCAATAATATTAAAACTTTTGAATTATAGCATTCTAACTATTTCAGGTAAAAAAACTGGAAATATAAGAGTCTTAGAGAAATAGTTTAAGTAGATAGTTAGTTGCTTAGTGCTAAGGTTTTTTTCTATTTATTTTAAATTGAAACCCTTTTCAGGTTTTTTGTTATTATTTATCTTTTGATTAATTGAAGTTATAACTAATTCCAATAAATCCTTTTTTTAATTATCAATATTAGAAATATTAATAATAAACGAGGAGATTGAGAATTTAAAGTTTACAATGAATGATTTATTATTTCAAAACTTAATTCTAAAATCAGGAGTAGATATATTATTGATTAATTATTATTTTGTATATAATTATATTGATTTGATATAAAAAGTAATTAAATAGTTAAATAAATAGTATTTTTATATATAATATAAATATAAATCCTCTCATTCCTTTTCTCAACAATTTTATTAAAATTTGATAAAGTTATATTCTCCGAAACTTTTATTCCTTTAAATCTTATAAAAAAGAAAAAAAATAAAATTATAGATTGGTATTTTGTTATAAGAAATCTTAATCACAAGTTTTTCTCAAGAATATTTCTAAATACTCTAAGCTTAAGCCGAATAGATTACTCTTATAAGTAATCTTTTATTTAGATTTAACAATAACCTTTCTTTAATTTTATTATAAACAATTTTGAATTTCTTGAAATAATCAAATCCTATTTAGGTATAAGTAATACCAAAAAATATAAAGATTTTTCAGAAAACTCAAAACTTTTTATACTGAAATATAGAGAATAAATATTACCTAACCTTTTTCAAATCTATTTTATAAAAAAAAACTTTTTTTCTCAAAATCAATTATTTATCTAAATTTTCACAAATACTATTAAAAAGATTTTTATAAATTATTTTTATAATCTTTTTATAATAATAAAGTATAATCTATTTATAAACAATTTTATTCTATTTTAGATTCATATAAAACTACAATTCGGTTTTTTGAGAAGAAGTGTATATCCCCCTCTCCATCCATTATCAGATTAGTATTATTCGATTTTTTTGTAATATTGGGTAACTCCTTGTTTCCCTATTTCCTATTGATTTTTTTAAATCAATAATTTTCTATTTTTTAAAGTAATTCAAAAGCTCAGGTTCGTATATAGTTTTCTAATCTTTTAATATTCTTCTTTTTGTGTAAATCACTAATATAAAAAAGTAAAAAGTAGTAAGATTATAAAATAATTCTTTGTAGATATTATAAATAAGTTACTGAAATATAGCGCTTCCAATAGAGGAAAGGAGGAGTAGGCTTTACATAGTATATTACAAAATGTACAAGAAGATAAGTGGGAACTGACTACTTTCTCTAAACTATACGAAGAAGACCTATAAATACTAGCTACAGAAAGAGGTCACGTGACCAGTACCAAATAAATAATGTTTCGCTCACACTATTTGATAAAAACATAATAAATAATGAAATTTATATCTGTAAATTATTTAGATATCTATATATTATATACCTAATTTCATGACTAGCTTCTAAAAATATAGTTTTATAGTATTATAACCTTTTTGCCGAAGACGATCAAGATAAAAATCCAATTTTATTAATATAGCTTTAAAATCAGAAATCTCTATATCAAATAAAAGCTATCAATTAATTCAATCGTTATTCAAAGTTCAAAATAAATTTGAATTGAATTAATCGATTAATAAATAATTTAAAATAATATAATATTTCAAAGATTAATATAACTAGCTTTCATATAAAACTCCTTAGTTTTTAAATTTTCGCCCTGAAATTTCAATCTCAATTAATGTAAAAGAGTAGAATGTAATAGGATCATAGAATAATTCTTTATAAAAACTATAGATAAGTTATTAAGACATAATACTTTTAGTAGAGAAAAGGAAAGAGAAGCTTTATATAGTATTTTGTGAGATATATAAAAAGTTAAATAAAAACTAACAACTTTTTTAAATTATATAAGGAAGATTTATAAATATTCATTATTAAAAAGGATTATATAATCTATATTATATTTTATTTATATTTTTTTCTATATAAAAAGATTGATTATTTTGATCAAATTAGAAGAAAATAAAAAATTCTGAAGAGAAGAAAAACAAGATAAAAAAAGATATATAGATATTAATATTATTATATTCTTACAGATAATGATCAATTAATTAATTCTTAATATTAATTAATATGATTTTATTAAATTTTAGTGAAGTTATAATAGATTAATAATTTATTAGCTTATAATATATTCAGAGGGTTTTATTGAATCTGTTTGCTTTATTAACTTAAAATAATAATATTCTTAGTCTTTTGGATATTTTAAATTCTAATTTCTTCTTCATTTTTAAAAGAATTCTTATTTATTCCGATTTTTTGTTTTCTAGAATATCCAAAAATCTAGCTTTAAATTAATTTAGATTTAGATCTGAATCTGGATTAGAGTTATTGTTATTACTAAATAAAATAGATTCAATTTTTCTTTTACTTTTTGATTTAAATTATTTATTTCTTGAATTATTTATTAGATTATTAATAATAATTTTAAAATAAAACTTATTTTCATAATTTTTTTTAATAAATATAGTATTTTCAAATATTTTCATAAAAGAAATTTTGATAATCTTTATATATTTCTTATATTAAATATTGAATTCCTTATTGCTTATAACAAAAAGTCTTATTATCTTATTAAAAATAAATGAATTGTTTTAAAGAAAATTATTAATAAAAATCTATTTAATATGGTTTTATATAATTGAGTAATATTTAATTAAAAATTCAGAAATCTTACATTATTTATTACTAGTAATATATTTATCAAAAATAAATCTCAGATTATAATAAACCTTTATAACCTTTTTATATTTTATTTTATTTCTAAGAATAAGATTTAAATTACCATCAAAAGCTCGATACCTTTAGTTTTAGTTTTTGGATATGCTGTTTCCAATTCAATTCTGTATCCATTGTGATTCCTAGATATTTGCAGCTTGGAGATGGGTAGGTTG
Source organism: Botrytis squamosa (assembly GCA_014898485.2). Taxonomy (NCBI): domain Eukaryota; kingdom Fungi; phylum Ascomycota; class Leotiomycetes; order Helotiales; family Sclerotiniaceae; genus Botrytis; species Botrytis squamosa. The sequence continues at coordinate 1,169,579 of RCTC02000009.1, forward strand.
TTGTTTGTTCCATTTGTATCCCGTGATCCAATTCTGTTGCGAGGCGCTTTCTTGTGTGGTGGGTTAGTTGAAACTTCCCTGGATCAAATACTGATGCGTGTTTCTTCGCCCATACATTGGCTTGTTGCATAGTTCTTTCTAATACTCTGCAGTTCTCTTCAATTGAGTTTCCCCATCTGAGAATTGCGATGTCGTCTATATACCCGGTGGCTAATGTGTTTGGTTCTTGGTTGCATATTTCTATTAGGTCGGCATTATAGAATAGGTATAGGATAGGCGACAATGGCGATTCTTGGGGGGTGCCTGTTTTTGTTTCGTATGTTTCTGATCGAAATGAATCAAAATGTATAGATGTACTTCTATCTGTTAGGAAACTAGTTATCCATTTCACTGTTCTCTTATCAACCCTTCTTTTGCGTAAATTGTGGGCGAGTCTATCGTGCGAAACATTGTCGAATGCCCCCGAGACATCGAGCAAAAGTAGGCTTGCTATTTGTGATCTGGGAGCATTCCGTGATTCGTATATCTTTTCGATAATGACGTGCAATGCGTGTTCTGTTGATCTTCCCTTCCGCCCTCCGATATGTGTTTCTGGTAGAAGTTGGTGTTTCTCGGTAATGTAGCTGATTCTTTTGCTATACTCGCATCCATAATCTTTCCGATTGTATTTAACAGAGCTCTTGGTCGGTATGCTTTAGGAATCGTGTAGTCACTTTTACCGGGCTTTTTAATAACGGTTGTAGTGGATTGTCGGAAGTGCGCCGGGCAGTACCCTAGTTTTAAGCTGGTGCTGAATATTCTTGTTAGATGAGGGGGCTGGAAAGAAAGCTCTTCGGAAAAGCTTCGCTTTGTCTTGTGTCTTTGTATATTCGATATCAGAGTTCGGATCTTTAAGTACCGGGGTAATTGTTGCTGCTTCCGCTCCTCTATTTCTTGCCCACTTTGCTAGTTTCCACATATTTTACAGATTCTCTGTAGCTTTTCCGACTTGTTCCCGATGGCCCTGAAGTAGCGCCTGTCGGATGACTCTTCATTTTTCGTTTCGGGCTTTTCTGTAAGCCTCCCAACTCTGTTCTGTATGATTTCGGCTATTTTGTCGTTTCAGCCTACGTGCTTCAGCCTGTAGCTCCTTACATTCTAAAGTCCAGCCTGCTCTTGCTCTTGGGGACCATCTCTTTAGTGGTATAGCTTGGTCGCCGGCAAGCTGCAGAGCTTTTACCAACTCTTCTAAATATCTGTCTAGTGCTGTCTCTGTCCTAGGAGAGCGGAGCACAGGTAGATTATGTGTAAGGTTTGAGCGTAGCTTTTGTATATCTACATTGGGCCAGTCACACATATTTCTTTGCGGTCGCTGTGCTATTCTTAAATCTAGTATAGGTGTGATTGGTAAGTGATCAGAATTATGGTCCATATCATAGTCTACAGAGCATTTGATAACTCTGTCTGCTATATTTTGTGTACCGTAGCAGAGGTCGATACAGCTTTGTGTGTTTTTATCGTCATACTTGACTGTGGCTGATGGTAGGAGGCTAGCTAGCTGGGTTTTTTCTATGATTTCGATTAAGTCCTCGGATTCGGGTTCACTTATACGTATTTTCGGGCCACCCCAATATTCGTGATGTAAATCGAATCTCCTAGGATGATTTGTTCCTCATCTTGGTATCTTGTGAGAGTTGTTTTGAGAAGTGGTAAACAGCTTGTTCTGTTTATTGATGAGTTTGGGGGGCTGTATATATTATGCAACATAATCTTTGTTGCTTGATTTGTGCCTGGTGGCTTTGTAATTATTTCTAATGTGGCAAGATCTCGAGAGTGGTCTTTATATGTCCAATTATTAGGGTCAATTCTTTTGTTAATAAAAAAGCACACTCTAGCGGGCATCTCCTTATTATCTTTTGGGAAGCATAAATGGAATGTATCCGATATTGGGTTGCGAGTGGTTGGGGTGATAGGGTTTCTCCACGGTTCTTGCAGTGCTAGAATATCGTATTCGTGTATTTTTGGGTCTCTTAGCAATGTAGCCATGACCAGGTTCTTTGACTTCGTAGTATTGTACTGTAGGATGTGTAGGTCATTTTTGTGGCTCATGATTCCTCAGTGTTCCATTGGGAGCTGAGTATTGAGTTCGTTGTTGTTGATTCTAATGCCGTTCTGGATGGCATGTGTGGTCTACGTGACCTTTGATTGACTTCCCCCATGATCACGTCTTCATTTTCATCCTGTGTGCTTTCTGCTGTATTTCCCGTATAGCTTCTTTTAGTAGCTCTACCCTTGGTAGGAGATTTGCTTCGAGCATTTTGTCTCCCTGGTATGAGTGATGGTGTAGAGGGGGTCAGTCCTGTTGATATATTGCCTGGTCTCCCCCTCTGGCTTCCGTGGGCTATCATTGCCGATTCTGTTAGTGTTAAGTAGGGGTTAGTCTGATTAAGTGGTAATTTATCTTTTGATGATGGGACGAAGTGATATGGTTGTCTAGTATCATATGCTGCTTTCACTTTGCTCAACTCTTCCTTGCGAGCCGGACATCGATTATTCCATTCTTCGTGTGCTCCTCTGTACACCACGCAGTTCCTTGTAGTGGACTTATCCGATTTATCAGGACAATCTTTCGAGTTGTGTGCTTTCGCACAGTAGCCACATGCTGTGTTCGCTTTGCACTGGGTTCCTATGTGGCCGTATCTTTGACACTTATAGCATTGCTTCAGTCGGCATTGTCTGTCATATCTCTCGCATTGAAATGCCTCTCCCTGCCAGATAAGACCTTTGTCAATTATCTTGTTGGCGTCTTCTGGGTTGGTAAACTCCACAATTATGGTTGAGGCACTTTTAGTAAGCGCGGCTCTGGATAGCCACCCAATATATTTGATATCTGCATTTGGCACGAATGCTCTGTTATCGTGTAGTAGTTCAGCTTTGATCTCGTCAAACTTTTCCATGTCCATCGAGCTGATCCTGATTCCATGTACAAGTATACCATATGTGGGTAAGCGAATAGATGTACCTTTCCCGAGTCGGGCTATCCAATCTTCTGCAAATCGTTTCAATGCCTCCGCATCACTTCTGTTCAATGTCTTGATGCTGAGGTCTCCGCTTTTAAGTTGATTGGCTGATGCACTACGTATCTTTTCAATATGACTGTTTTTGCTTTGCTCAATTGCACGATCAACATGATTCTGTAGATTTCTGGGGGGTTTCGTCCTTAGGCTTTCTATGGTTCCTGCGTCTGTAATCTCTACGATGATTTCACGTTGTACTTGAAGGAACGAAGATGTTTGAGTAGAGATTGTTATAGGTTTGCTAATAGGTGTAGTATTACTACCTACTACTGATGCATATGAGACTTTGGAAGGGGGACCTGATTGAACCATTTTTGTGATGTCATTTGTCACTTTTGTTTTTTTATTTGTTGCATTATGAAGGAGTATAATTGTTGCTTTCCCCGACTCAGCGGCTTCTTTCATTGTCTGATTTGTTTCTTGACTTATCATCCCTATCTGTTGATGCATTTCTGCTGTATGCTGAACTGTTATTACTGTGGTTTTGATTGTCTCTGTAGTCATTCTAAGGTCATTCTGTACGTTCGCGATGGCTTGCATAACTGTATTAACATTTGGAGTATTTTGAAACTTGGTGATATCAGCAGCATTTTTCGATTGTTGGAGATACCACGAATCCATATTACAGGATTCCCTATCTCAGCTTCAAAACCTACAGACTGTATCCAGAAGACCTTCTTTTTATAGAAATAAGACTATATAGCTGCAGATAGCTGTATATTCTTTTTAATAGTAATATATATTTTTCTATTAAAAGCAATAAATAAAACCAAAGGTTCTGTTTTAAGTTCCTATACTATACTTTTAATATAACTATAACTCTAATAAAACTCCTCATAAGGTTGTATAATCTATCTACTTGTAATTATCTATATCTTTTTCTACTTATAATCTAATTCTTATATTATTAGTATTTTATATTTAATTATTAGGAGGCTTAATCGAAATTCTAATAATATTATCTGTAATCTATTATAGTTATATTAATAGAAATCGATCTTTCTTATTATAAATCAGTCTAGGTTAAGGTATATAGTATCCCCTAGAGTGCGGGAAAATAGCGCCCATTGTAGTTTGTATAATATACTTTGTATGAAGAAATATGATTGATTAGATTAGCTTTTATAATGCTTTTTTAATTATTTTATTTATAAATAAAAATCATGATTTCAAAATATAATTTTTTAAAAAAAATTAAAAAAGAGAAAATTAGAAATTAGTATATATTATTATCTTCAAAATTTTGAAATAGAAAAATATTAAAAAGATTTTATATTAAAGATTGAATGTGAATATATAACTAAATTCTAAATATCCTAATGTTCTAATTGTTTACTAAGATACCTGTTAAGCGAGGGCGTTGAATGTCCGCACTCTAGGAGATATATTTTTTTTAAAGAGAATTTATTAAACTTCCTTTTCTTAATATATAATTGATTTATAGTATAGGTAGATAGCAATTACTTATATTAGTATAAGATATTCTTACTATTAGTTATATTATAATATAATAAAAGTAAAGCTAAGATATAATTACTATAATTAAAATTACTAAGGGGTATAGCTATAAGATTTATAATAATAAAATAGTAAAAGAAGACCAAATCTAATTTATACTTATATTTTAATAAATATAATATAATTAAAAAAAGGAATTGTTATTGTGATTATTAAGAGTATTGAATATAGAGTAATAAATTATAAATATTAGAATTTCTTCTAAGGTTATATAATCTGTTTTTTTGTAAATATTTATATCTTTTTGTTTATTTGTAATTTGATATTTAGATTATTAATATTTTGTATTTTAGAGTAAGTAAGGATGCTTAATAGAAATAAGTTTTTTTATTATAAATTAATTTAGATTAAGGTATATAGTTTATATTATTGTTTTATGATGTAGAAAATCTATTAGAATTTGTTTTTCAATATATTATTTATTTATAGTATAGTTAAATAGCAATTATATTATTATATAATATTTTTTCAATTAGTTAAATTCTAATATATAAATGTAATAATAAGGGGAAAAAATTTATAGATGGAGTTATTAAAGAGTAGTATTATAAAGGTTATGATAGTATAATGTTGAGAGGAAGAAATTGAATTGAATTTTATATATATATTTGAGTTAATAGAATAAGTTTAAAAGTAATAATTAATATTGGAATTAGTGAAATATATTGAGTTTAGAGGAGTTAATTAGAAATTCTAATTTTAGATATATTATATTTTTGAGGTTTTTAGTTATGGTAAGATTGATATAAAGAATATTTAAAGTAGGCTTATATGAGATGGATTGATAGTATGTAGTAGGGTATAATAAAGTTGAATGAGTAAGTGAAAAAGGGTTAGAAGAGAATTGAAAAGAATAATAGTTAAGGAGAGAAGGATGTGTGATTTTTATAGACATTGAAAGTAGTAGTTGGTTTGTATATATATTTTGTTTGATATAGTGATTGTTAAATTTAAGGGGATAAGTATTACGATTGAGATTATAACAAAAATAGAATTCAATTATAAATCAATATTAAAATAATATGTTTTTGTTTTTTATATAAAAAAAATTCAATGATATATTTATATTTTTTAATTTATTATAAAATTATTATAATATATTTATCAAATTTAAAAAAAAGCTATTAAATTAAATTTAATATTAGAATTTTTTTTTAATATATAAATTAATAATATTTAATTTAATAAATGATTTAATAATAGTAACTCCTAGTTTAATTTATAATTCAATTCTATTTTTCATTTAATAAACAATCTAATAATAATAATTTTTGATTTAATAAATAGGTGAGTAATAGTAATTTCTGATTTAATAAACAAATTAATAATATTCTATTAAAATAGACTGAATGTAAATTTTAGAATTTTATTGACTATAATATTAGTTTTAAGCTAATATAATGGTTTTATAATACCTTTTTTTTTAAATAAAATATTTTTTTATCAAATTCTATATGTTTTAATAAATTCAAATTCTTTTTTTAAATAATTAATATATTAATTTTAAAATAAAAGGAATATTTACTTCTAAGAGTTCTGGAATCTACTTACTATATATATAACGCTTTTCCGGCTAAAACATGAGATTATTCAATTTTTTATATTTTAGTTTATTTATTATAATAAAAGATAAAATCGAAACATCTTTCAGAAAATATTGTTTAATTAATCAAATTTAACAGAAAAATGGATAAAATATTTTTTTCTAATTTTTTAAACAGGATTTGAAATAGTTAAAATTGAAAACTTTCAATTTTTATAAAAATTTGTATATTTTATATAAGAAAAAAATTATATATTAGAATTTTCGAGAATTTTCAATTTTAATTTCAGATAATTAATCAACAAAAATAATGAAAACTATTCTAATTAATTTTTTATATTCTAATTATAATTATTTGTAATTTGTAATTTTCTTTAAGAGTAAATTTAAAGATTTCAATTAAATATTAGTATCACGGAATTCACCGTATGGTGTAACCTTACAGTACTAATCCCGATACTCCTTCAGAGTACTCATTCCTATAATTACCAAAACTATATCATCTATTTCATTTGTATACTCTATATACCTAATTAGGTGAGTACCTCGTTCAATCAGGGTATATAAATAAGATGTAATCCTTAGAATCATACCTCAAGTTAATCTAGTTTATTATTACTCTATATATCTATCTCCTGATTAAAGTAACCATTAGACCTAGCTATTACCTCTATAATAATTAGATTTATTAGTTTATAAAAGAAAACTCATTTTTTGTAGGGATTTTGTTATATTTGTTATAGAGGTGTAATAAGTAGATTCCAGAACTCTTATATTATCTAATATTTATAAAATCAAAAACAAGATATTTTTATTAAAAATTAAATTTATTTTGTTATATTTAAATTTAATGATATTTATATTATTAATAATCTTCTTTATAATAATAAAATTACTGAGTTGTTATTAAGTTTATTAATCTGAATTTCTATTTTAATTTAATTTTCGAATTATTGATTATTTTGAAAAGTTAGATATAAAGCTTAATACTTTGATTAGAAGATTAAAGGATTTTTTTTTAAAAAAAAACTACTTTTTATATTAAAGTTGAATTATTTTTTGACAAAAAAACTTGGATTTTAATTTATTTTTTATTATTAATATTCTAGATTGAATTAACATTATTAAGAAAATATAATTGATTATTATTATGTAAAATTGAAAGAATTTTGATTTTATTAATTGCTTTGATTTGTTATATTTGAATCTGAATCTTTATTTATTATATTAAAGTCTAATTTTATAACAATTTTAAAGAATCAAGATATCTTTTTAAAACTATTTATTAATTTATTATTCTTATTCCAAAAAGATTATTAAATCAATTCTATTTCTGAATTCATTCTGAAATCTCTATAAAAAAGATCCTTAAAAAATTTGAAAATTATTCTTATCAAATATTTTAAAACTAACAATTTACTATATTATCAAAAAAACTATATATTCCCAATTACAATTTCCTAAAAATCTATTTACTTTATTTTTTACATATTACAAATTCTTTACTATTAATTCTCTAAATTATATTCAAATCTTTAAATTATTATTTTAAGATTATTGCTAATTTAATTACTATAATTACATTATGTAATTTATTTATAATTATTATAACTAATATCATATTATTCTAAATTATAAAAATCAAAAAGATATACATTATCTATTTTCAATTCTATAAAAAACCTAATAAAATATTTTAAGAAATTTTATTATATATTTATTAAAAAGTATTCATTTTAATATTATTATAATAATAATTAATTATTTGATAAAAATAAAATACTTTTTATTTTATTTTAATATTTATAATTTAAAAGAAGTTGTTTATTTATTTTTGAAAAATATATAGAAACTTTATAATTTGTTTTTATTGTAGGTCATGAGCTAGTATATGGGTATATGGTATATATATAGAATATAAGAGAGATTAGACTAGTATTAGTCTATTATAGGAAGCTGGCTCGTATTAACAACTAAATAGCTTTGAAACATGTGATTTTCATAAAACAGTATATGATATTCCTTATTTCTTATTCTACATTCGAGAAGGAAAGGCCTTATTTTATACTTTTTCTTATCAATCTAGCTTTCCATCATCGTAGATCTCTTCCTTTTCCAGCCATTCCATTAAATAAAGCTCTTCTTTCTTATTCCTTATTCGATTTTACTATGATTATATCAACCTAGCTACGTATAAGTTGAAAGAGCTAATAAAGAATCGGTTTTCCAGCCGTTCTAGGCTAAGGGCCTTAAGCGACGATCACATGATATGATCATGTGATTGGATCATGTGACTTGGTCAGGTGATCCTGTGATTCGCTCCCAGTATACTATATGAATATAAAACTATATATATATATATATATATATAAAAATATGTATTATTAAATTATTTTTATATAAAAACAATAGTCCCCTTTAATATATACCGTCTTTTTAGAATATATATATATATATATATATATAAATATTAACCTCGTTAAAAACCTTTTTATAGGAAAAGAGTATTAATATCTTATATATATATTAGTCTCATTAAAAACCTACTTATAGAAAAAGAGTATTAATATTTTTATAAAAATTATAATATTTTTAATAATTATTATAATTTTGAATCATATCAATAAATCTTGATAATTTGATTCTTTCTAATAGTTTAGTTAAATTATTAGTTAATTGGTTTTTAATAAAAATCCAAATTAGGTTTCAATATTCTTTATTTATAAGATTTTTTATATAATAGTATTTAGTATCAATATGTTTATTTCTATTATGATATATAGAATTTTCAGATATAGTTTTAGCTAATATATTATTTGTATATAATAGGAATTTCCCTTGTTTATATTGATTTAATTTCTATAAAATATATTTTAAATATATAGTTTCTTTAATAACTAAATCTATAGAAATTAGCTTGGATTCTGCTATATTTTGGGTTATAATAGATTATGTTAGAAGTTGTGGCACGTGCGCTATGCTACTATGCATATATCACTTCCACTTTATAGTTAGATTTTATTTTAAAATAATTAATTTATATAGTTAATATTATATATATTTTATTAGTTTGTTTCTTTATTGTGAATAGGTTATAAACCTGATAGTTCTGTAGTAAGATTAAAATTAAAAGTTTTTTGAATAGTTTATATTATTAAAATAGAAATTAATAATAAAAAGCTTTTATATAATATAATATCAATATATAAGATATATATAATAAATAGATTATTAAATAATAATAGCAAAATAATTATTTATATTATATTTCTTTTTCAAATATAATAGTAAAGTAATTATTTATATTATATTTTTTTTCAAATAAAAAACTATAAATTATTATTAAAAAAATTATTTATTTTAATTTAATATTAAAGAATATTATTAATTATATAATATTCGATATTATTCTAAAAATTATTATTTATAAATCAAAATTTATTATTTTCAATTATTTTATTTTGAAAAAAATTTCTTTCTGTAATATTAATATATTCAAAACTAGAGGAGTTTAATTAAAATAATTCCTTTTTCTTTTTAATTCTTTTATTTATTATTAAAATATATATAAATTATCAATACAAGTTTTTTATTTATAAAATCTCAAAATAAACAAAAATACTGAATTCAAGGATTATTTTAAATATATTCCTTTTTTTATTTAAAAGAATTATAAATATTGGATTTATTAAATAAAAATTCAATTTTGAGAAAAAGATTAATTCTATATATATAAGAAAATATTATAGGAATATATATAGATTATAAATATTAATAAATTAATTAAGGATTTTGAAAAACTTTAAGTTTTTAGTAATAATAATAGTGTTATAATAAAGATTCGATTTAATATTAATAAAAAAACTATTTGTTTTAAAAATAATATTAATATATTATTTTATATTTATTATTTATTATTTGATGATAATAAGGCTTTAATAAACAAATACAATATAACAAAAAAACTTTAGAATTATTTAACTATTAAATATTTCAGAATTAATAATATAATAATAAACGAATATTTCCTTAAAATTAAGACTTTCTTTTTTAATAATATTTTTAATATAATTATTATGAATGTATAGGATAAGTTTAAGGATTTTCAAAAAAAGCTTTTATTTATAAATGCTTTAGCTGGAGTTTTATATATAGATAAATTACTTTTTTAAAGTTTGATTTTATTTTTTTCTAATAAGTATAAAGTTATTATTAATATAATTTATATTATTAATTCTATTTTAAATATTGATAATAAAATTAAGTATTTGTAGGTTAAAGAAATCAAAATATAGAATTCTAAAGATATAATATATTTTGTAAAGGGAAAGAAATATATTTTATTTTATTATTAATATAAAATTAGTATAAATTCGGAATCCAATACATTTATTATTATTTACAAATTCTATAATAAACCTGATTATATAATTCTAAAATGCTTTTAGCTTTAATATGTTAAACATTTTTTGAAATTCAATTTAAAATATAAATAAAAGAGAAGATAATCTATCTTTTTATTATAAAGAAACAAAAAGTATAGAGAATATAAGGTTTATATTACTAAATCAAGTTTTGATAATATTGAAAGTATTGTTAATAATGAATCTGATTTTAAATATTATTATTTTATTAAAAAAAGTATTAGTAAGGTATTCTTATTATAATGATATACTGATACCGGTGTTATTTTATATATATTTAATCAATATTCTTTTTTCAGAAGTTTAATCTATATTTTGTAATAAAGAATAATAATTAATAAAAAAGTTATATATTTAAATAAATAAGGAATAGTGGATATGATATGTAAAAATAAAATAAGGATTTTATTAGCTAGAGTGTTATATATATCAGGATTAAAGATTAACTTATTTTTAATTAAAAGAATTTGTAAGGTAGGGTTTAAAAGTATATTCAATTTTAAGGAGATATATTTTATATTAAAAATAATAAGAATAATAAGATTATTAAAATTAAAATAAAAGATGGAATATATATTATTTTATATATAAAACTAGAATATAAGAATTCTATATTCTTTGTATTTTTTATAAAGATAATTAATGGAATAAAAGGGGAAGTTGAAGAATTGATTATAATAGAAAAGAAAAGATATCTTTTTTGATATAAACAATTTAATTATTTTAATTCTGATAAGATTAGGAATTCATATAAAATTATTATATTTTAAAGATCAATCAAGATTCCTTTAATTCTGAATATTTGTAAAGTATATATTCTTACAAAAATGATTAATAGAATTTCAAGCTAATTAAATATATAAAAATCTAAAAGGTTAGAATTAATTTATTTTGATATTGCTAGCTCTTTTTTGAAAACTATTTGAGGGTATAGATATTTTCTTTTTATTATTGATAGTATTATAAGAATAAATTAAATTATTTTATTAAAATAAAAAAATAATATAATACTTTTATTAAAAGTCTAAAAGTAAGAAATTAAATTTATTACAAAAATAGCTATAATTACTATTAAAACTGATAATATATTAGAATCTTTTTAAACTATTTGGAAATAAAAGATTAATATATGATTAAAGATTATAATAATTATATTGTTTTATTAAAACAACTTAATTAAATACAATATATATACCACAAAAATTGATATAAAAGTAATATTAAAGGAAATTTATTTACCATTAAAATTTTGGAATAAAGTTATTAAATATGATATATATATTCAAAACCATATTAATATTAATCCAAATATAAATAAAATTGATTAAAGTCTATTTAAAATATTTATAAATATATTATTAAATATCGATATATATAAAATCTAGAAAAATCGATATTATATTTATATTAATCCTAAAACTATTTTAATAGAATAAAGATATAATAAACTCTATAATATAATAAAGATTGGGATATTTCTAGAATATTTAAAAAATATTATTAAGTATATAAAAATTTATTTATTAGAATTAGATTATATTTATTATTTTTATTATATTATAATTGATAAAAGTTACAAAGAAGGAGATATGGATTTGAAATTTAGAAACTATATAACCAGATTATAAGATACTAAGAATATAGAATCTGATTACAAGTCTTACAATAAATCTAAAAATATTCCTAAATTATTATTTATTTCAATCGATTTATTAATATTATCAAATAAAATAATTATAGATTTAATAAAGGTATACTTATTAATATTAAAATAAATAAAAACTAGAATATTATATTTTAATAAAAACAAATATAAAAATATTCGATAAATAATAAATAATTTATTAAAATTAGAAAAAAGCAAAAAAGAAATAGAAATTATTTTATTTGAGATTATTTTAATTTTTGATTTTGTATTACTAAATTCGATTACAATTTTATTATTTATAGTATTATTGGAAGTTGTGGCACGTACGCTATACTACTATACATATATCACTTTTACTTCATAATTAGATTTTATCTTAATATAATTTATTTATATAGTCAATATTATATACATTCCACTAATTTACTTTTTTATTATAAATAAATTATAAGCCTGATAGCTTTATAATAAAACTAAAACCAAAAGCTTTTTGAATAGTTTGTATTATTAAAATAAAGATTAATAATAAAAAGCTTTTATATAATATAATATCAATATATAAGATATATAGCAAATAGATTACTAAATAATAATAGCAAAGTAACTATTTATATTATATTTCTTTTTCAAATATAATAACAAAATAATTATTTATATTATATCTTTCTTTTAAATAAAAAAACTACAAGTTATTATTAAAAGAATAATCCATTTTAGTTTGATATTGAAAAATATTATTAATTATATAATATTCGATATTACTTTAAAAACTATTATTTATAAATCAAAATTTATTATTTTCAATTATTTTATTTTGAAAAAAATTTCTTTCTGTAATATTAATATATTCAAAACTGGAGGAATTTAATTAAAATAATTCCTTTTTCTTTTTAATTCTTTTATTTTATTATTAAAATATATATAAATTATCAATACAAGTTTTTTATTTATAAAATCTCAAAATAAACAAAAATGCTGAATTCAAGGATTATTCTAAATATATTCCTTCCTTTATTTAAAAGAATTATAAATACTAAACTTATCAAATAAGAATTCAATTTTAAGGAAAAGACTGATTCTATATATATAAAAAAATATTATAAGAATATATATAAATTACAGATATTAATAGATTAACTAAAAATTTCGAGAAATTTCAAATCTCTAATAACAATAATAATATTATAATAAAAATTTGATTCAATATTAATAAAAAAAATCATCTTTTTTAAAAACAATATTAATATATTATTTTATATTTATTATTTATTATCTAATAATAATAAGACTTTAATAAACAAATATAATATAATAAAAAAACTTTGAGATTATTTAACTAACAAATACTCTAGAATCAATAATATAATAATAAACAAATATCTCTTTAAAATTAAAACCCTTTTTTTTAATAATACCCCTAATATAACTATTATAAATATATAAAATAAGCTCAAGAATCTTTAAAGAAAATTCTTATTTATAAATACTTCAATTAAAGCTTTATATACAAATAAATTATTTTTTTAAAGTTTAACCTTATTTTTCCTTAATAAATACAAAGTTATTATTAATATAATTTATATTATTAATTCTACTTTGAATATTAATAATAAAATTAAGTATTTATAGATTAAAAAAACCAAAATATAAAACTCTATAAATATAATATATTTTACAAAAAAAAAGAAATATATTTTATTTTATTATTAATATAAAATTAATACAAGCTTAAAATTCAATATATCTATTATCACTTACAAATTTTATAATAAACCTAATTATTCAATCCTAAAATACTTTTAACTTTAATATATCAAATGTTTTTTGAAATCTAATTTAAAGTATAAATAAAAAAAAAACAATCTATCTCTCCATTATAAAAAAACAAAAAGTATAAAAAGTATAAAGCTTATATTATTAAATCAAATTCTGATATTATTAAAAGTATTATTAATAATAAATCTAATTCTAAATATTATTATCTTATCAAGGAAAGTATTAATAAGATATTCTTATTGTAATAATATATTAATACTGGTATTATTTTATATATATCTAATTAATATTCTTTTTTCAAAAGTTTAATCTATACTCTATAACGAAGGATAATAATTAATAAAAAAATTATATACTCAAATAAACAAAAAACAATAAATATAATATATAAAAATAAAATAAGAATATTATTAATTAAAGTATTATATATACCAGGATTAGGGATTAATCTACTCTCAGCTAAAAGAATTTATAAAATAAAACTTAAAAATATATTTAATTTCAAAAAGATATATTTTATATTAGAAAATAATAAAAATAATAAAATTATTAAAGCTATAATAAAAGATAGAATGTATATTATTTTATATATAAAACCAGGATACAAGGATTTTATATTCTTTACACTCTCTATAAAGATAATTGATAGAATAAAAGGGGAAGTTAAAGAATTGATTATAACAAAAAAGGAAAGATATCTTCTTTAATATAAATAATTCAATTATTTTAATCCTAATAAAATTAGAAATCTATATAAAATTACTATACTCTAAAAACTAATTAAAATTCCTTTAATTCTGAATATTTATAAAATATATGCTTTTATAAAAATAATCAATAGAATCCTAAACCAATTAAATATATAGAAATCTAAAAAACTAGAATTGATTCATTTTAATATTACTAACCCTTTTCCAAAAACTGTTTAAAAATATAAATATTTTCTTTTTATTATTAATAATATTATAAGAGTAAATTAGGTTATTTTATTGAAATAGAAAAATAATATAATATTTTTATTGAAAATCTAAAAACAGAAAATTGAATTTGTTATAAGAATAACTATAATTATTGCTAAAATTGACAATATATCAAAGCTTTTTTAAACTATCCAAAAATAAAAGATTAATATATAATTAGAGGTTATAGTGATTATATTATTTTATTAAAATAGCTCAGTTGAACACAATATATATACTATAGAAACTAATATAAAAATAATATTAAAAAAAGCTTATTTATTATTAGAATTTTGGAATAAAGCTGTTAAATATAATATATATATTTGAAATTATATTAATATTAGTTTAAATATAAATAAAATCAATCAAAGCCCATTTAAAGTATTTATAGATATATTACCAGATATTGATATATATAAGATCTGGGGGAATTGATATTATACTTATATTAATCCCAAAACTATTTTAATAGAATAAAGATATAATAAATTCTATAATACAATAAAAATCGGAATATTTCTATGTCACGGAATTCACCGTATATTGTAACCTCACAAGTATTAATCCCGGTACTCTTTCTGAGTATTTACTTTTATAATTATTAATACTATTTTATTCATTTCATTTGTATATTCTATATATCTAATTAAGTGAGTACTTTGTTTGATTAAAGTATATAAAGCAGGTATAATTATTAGGATTATATTTCAAATCAATTTAATTTATTATTATTTTATATACTTATTCCTAAATCAAAATGATTATTAGATATAATTATTATCTTTATAATAATTATAAACTTAATTGATATTTATATTGTACTTTTATTATATATATATATCTTTTAATTATTCTGATTTATATATATTTTCTTTTATTCCTTTTTAAAACCTTATTATATCGAAATCTAATTCCTCAAAAGTTATTCGATTTATTATCTATAGATATTAATCAAAATGGTTTTTAAATCTATAATACTTTTATATATTGAAAGATATTTGAAAGGATATTAAATTATCTGATTCCAAATCTATTTTGATTATTTCAATCAGTTCCAAAGAATCCTTAAAAGATAGAAAAACTTTTTATTAATTAATCTATACTTATAACAAAAATTAACTTATTAAAAATCTATTTGAATTTATTACAATTATTGATTTTATAAAAAAATATAATTTAAATAATTAAACAAAATATCTTTTTGATTTTAATACTTATAAATAATCTCAATAGAAAAATTTAAAAGGAAATATTAAAATAATTTTATTACTATCCTCTAAGAAATTAATATTTAAATTTATAAGATTTAAAATAATTACCTTTCAAAATATTTCAATTGAATACTCTATTTATTTATTTATTTATTTATTTTAATTTACATCCAGGGGGCAAGCTGCAGGGGCTCGCCACGATCTCCCAGGGGGTACTAGGGATGGACTATACTGACAGGAGTGCCGGTATAACCATACGTTCTGTTTTTCTATAACTATAATACAGGTTAAGGGAGAAGTAGTTAGGAGTATTATATACACTCCTATTGTTTATTTTTTATTTATAATATCAATACTATTTAACCCACTTTATATTAAATAGCTCAGATTTGTAGCTGGCCAGAGAGCTTTATATTGTCAGTTTTTGTTTGGTACAGTTTGTATACAGCGATAGAGGAAAGGGAAAGCAGCTTTAGAGGAAAAGTGTAGTCCCGATTAGTAATATAAAAGTAAAAGATCAGAGAATCTCTGGAGAGATTGAATATAATTGCTCGAAGTGATTAGTGATTGCTAGAAAGATTGTAAAATCTGTTAGAGTTTTCAAAAGAAAGGAAAAATAATTGATTATATTCTTTGTATTTTATAGGATTAAACTGGATTTGTTCGATTAGTAATTAAATTGAATATGAAAGTATTGATAGAGTACTAGATGCTGAGACTTTTTATTATATCCATAAAAGTATTCTGAAATAGTATTATTGTATTGAAAGCGTTAATAGTAGAATATAAAGTTCTTGTATTCAGTTCTGAATATTATTAATCACTAAAGAATAAAATAAAGAAGAATAAATTCCTTAGATTCCTTGACTTGATAATTGAAATACCAATAATAGTATTGATTAATAAGAATAACCTTATTTTACTTCCACCATTTCTGTTCTACCCCTCATCTAAAGATTCTGGCTATTAAGTTTATTCTATTAATAATAAAAAACAATGAATTATCGTTTTCAATATAATTACTACAAATATCCAGATTGGCAAGCCGATCGGCCTTCTTATTTCTAAGAATTCCAGTATATCTAGACAATCATTAGATTACTATTTACTTATTCCTTATAATCTTATAATAATATAAAAACATTTATTGGAATAAATCAAAGATATTATTTCTGATATATCAAATAATTAAAATATTATCAATACATATCATAATCTACCCAACTAACTCTAATCAGATAATATACTTTAAACTTTTTAAAATATTTATTACCTTAATATTAAAGATATACAAAAGCAAATTGATTATCCTATAACTAAATATTATTAAAAATTATTTTTAGTAAATTATATAACTATAATTAATTATTTTTTGCTTTTAATAATACTATTCAATATCATTCAAAAAAACTATAATATAACTATTAGACAAATAGTCCTATTATTATATAAATTCAATTATAGCTACTTCTTTCTTTATATCTTTTATAGAATTATTATAATTCTCTATAAAAAAATACAATAAAGAAAATATTAATCTTGATATTTTTAGAATTAATTTAATTAATCTGTAAAGATTAATATTATTTATTTTATATTAAAATATTTATATTAAACAAATTGCTAGTAAATAGTTTTTGTTTATTTTATAGAGTTGGAGTGTGAATCTTATTCGTATTTGTTTAAATATTAGCTTATTGAGTAGTAATTCAGAATCTTTTAGGATTGTAATAATCGGAATTATATATTAAATAGGTAGAACTCCTTTTGTTATTAGAATAATTATTTAATTGATCTTGATAATGTAATTGTTTAGTCTTGTATTTATCATTATATTATGGGCAGCCTCCCCTATTTGGTTTGGCTTCATTCGGTCTATATACTATATCTCGAATCTATAGAGAGCAATGGAAAGGATATAAATGATTACCACCTTATGTAGTATTATAGCTGGCAGATCGTGGTGTGTCTGTGCAAATCTTTTGATATACCTTGCAATTTTGCGAGCTTTTGTTTTTTTATTTTGCTATATATCTTTTGAAAAAAAGCTTCTAATCAAATCAGATTCCCAGCTAGTATAGAGCTAATTAAACAATTTTATTATTTATTTTACTAATTAAGTGAATCGTTATTTTATTATTCATTTCCAAATATAAGGTATATATCTCTCTTTTTCGGAAGAGGTATATCATCTCTAACTTTTTTGGTACAAATATTATACAATTTCGTTTATTTTATTGGAAAATCTGATAGAGATTATATTTGAAGAGATTAACATTCTTACAAATATTCTTGGATATACAATAAATACAGATATTGTTAGTATACTTAAAATATAACTTGATATCTTGATTCAAAAGCTTAGTAAAATATAGAATATATAATATAAATAAAAATAAGAAGCTCTACAGGATACCATACTTGATATGGCTGTATTCTGTGGTTACATTTTCCAGCCGAACTCTTACTAAGCAGTCGCTCAGAAAGGCTTGGACTAGTTGCAGGAGGGAGCGGGGCCACCCTTGCTGGCGCATGCGTTCCAGTAGCCTGTATTGAATACTCTATACTTCAAGGAAAATACTAATATTAGAAAGATAAGTATAATATTAGATATAAATTATATCAAAATATTTACAAATAGATTATAGAAATAATAAATACATCCCATCTTATAGAATTTATTTTTGAAAATAATAATATTAAAACTTTATTACTCAAAACAATTATTTAAAAATTATAAAATAAATTTGTATTTATAATAATAACTACAAAATCTGTTATTATTTAAGAATATTGAAATATTCTTTAATAAGCAATTATAGATTAAATCAATTTAATTAAATAATATAATAAATAGATTAGAATTTATATAATTATAAAGTTATATTATGTTGAAGTAAAAAATAATTTAATAATTATCAATTTTCTATAAGTTATAGGAGTATATATACTCTTTATTTGAATAAATATTATATTTATTTAAATTAAGATTAATAATCAATTTGGAATTCCTAATTATTTTTTGAAGTAATTCGAGGATATCTTTGATAGTTTAGTTTATTAAAATTCTTTAATTCCTAAAAGTAAGGGTATATTTTTAATTATTAATTCTAAATCTAAATAGAATCTTAGCAATCTATAAAAAAAACAAAGTAATATTTAAAAAGAATATTTAAAAGAATAAATAATTAATATAAATATTTTTACAGATCAGAATTTAATTAAAAGAATAGAAAAATGAATAGGAGTTATTATTTCAAGATATATTAATTAATAGAGTTTATATTTATTGGAAAATATAATTTTCAGAATCTGATTTTATTAATAGAAAAGGAATATAATGATATATAAGAAAGAATTAAGAATAATTGATAGTTGAATATATATAAAGTATAAAAACAAAAAGAATAAATTAATTCAAAAAATAGTAATTCTCAATTTTATAATTTATAAAACCTTAAATCAAAAATAATTGTTTGTTTTATTCAAGATTTTATTAATTATAAAATTTATATTATTATTTCTAATTTATTTTATCAACTTTTTGATAATATTATATTTGATAATAATAATACAATATATTTTATTAATAATATCAATCTTCTTAATAAAAACAAATATATTCCTTTATCAATATTAGATTATATTAAAATAAAAATATCAAAAATATAGATTATTGAATGAAACACTTATATAATCAAGAATATTCTTTAAAAATCTTAAAATTCAAAAAATAATTTGATTTTTTTTAATATTATATATATTTCTAGATTTTATATCAATATTGTTTTGAAAATAAAACTTTTAAATACTAGAATATAATTTTTAGAAATAAATTCTATATTATAAAAAAACAATTTTGAGAATAATTATATTATCACTCAATATATTTATAAAAATAATTTCTTATTTTTAGAATATAAACTACTTTTCTTTTATTTGATCAATCTGAATATAATATTTATAAATCCAAATTTTCTAATATATCTCATATTTAATTCTAATATTAAAAGATTATTTTATTAATCGAAAGATTTATTTAAACCTTAAAAGGATTCTATAAAACTTTGATATAAATAATTAAAACATTTAAGTAAAAAAGTTTTTGAATATTTTGTTTTCTTAATAAGGAATATAAAGATTAAAGAATTCTTTAGAATTGAATATATTAATTGCTTATACATATATATAAAGCAAATAATATTACAAATTTCTAATAAATCCCGATTACTATATTCTTTTTATAAAATCTAATAGAATTTGTTTGATTTTCTATACATATATACTGAAATATCCTAACTCCTAATTATCAAAAATATATTCAGTAAAAAGATCTTTAACTTTTTATTATATTAAAAGATTTATTATAAAATATTTAATATAATCCAGAACTTCTTTATTTAAATACTCAGAAAATATAATCTCTTAATAATCTATATTAAATAAAACAATAATATTTTAATTATTAATATTATAGGAAATACTATATTAGAAAATTAAATTAAAACTAAAGATATAAAACTTAAATTATCCTCATTAAATATATATAAATCAAATAATAAATCGAAACAAATAGAATAAGAAATAATTATTAAATAAATTAAAATATAAATCTTTGTAAATATACCCGATTTTTTATAGATTGAAATAATATAAACTACTATTTATCTATATAATATTAATTCTTTTAAAACTCAATTTTTCAAATCCCCAAATGAAATATTAAATATTTGATTCTAGGAATATCTATAATCATTTACTCCAGTAATTATAGATTACTTAACTATTAATTTTTATTTAAACTAAAATAGAATATATCAATATAAATATAAGGTATACCCTCTAAATAAAAAAAGAGAATTAGATATAAACAAAAGAATTTATAAAACTAATTTTAAAGTAAATATTAAATATCTTATTAAATATATATCAAATTCTTTAATTTATTATATTTGAATACCTAAATTTAAACAAATTATTATTATTTGAAATATTACTTTCTTTAAAGAAAGGATATATAAAATAGATTAATCAAATAAAACTATTAATATATATATAAATTAAAAACTATAGTAATTTATATTAGCTCTCGATATTCAATAAACAATCGATATTAATAATATTATTATCAATTAAGAAAATGATGTATTAATTTTTATTATTATTAGTTCTATTAATATTATTATATATACTTTAGATATACCTCAATACAAATAGAATTTAAAGGTATTTTTGGAGAGTGAAAACTTATATAGAAATATTAAAAGTAATAATATATATAAGATTCTGTATTCTGGAAAAGTTTTAAAGATAAAAAACTGATTTTAAGAATGAATAACTATTATTAATCAATTATAAAAATCTATAAATTCTATTCCAACACTAAATAATTATAGTAATTAATCTGAAAATATGAAATATAAGTATATTGATAGTATTACTCAAGTTATATACAAGGAATATAAAAGTGATTTAAATACTTATTCTATTAATATTATAAATATTTATATTATAAAGAAAGTAATATTATTGAAAAGATTACCTTCTCCAATATATATAATCAATTAATTCAAAAAAATGAAATTCTATTTTTTTTTAATTAAAAACCCAAAAAATAAAGAATTATAAAAATCAAAATCCTTTATTCAATTTTCAATTTATCTAAATATTAATCCTTTACTTTTAATAATATAACTCTTAATATTAATATATCTATAAATTATTATTATTAAATCTAATAATAAAAAAGATTATAAAATAATCTTTTTATAAATAATCATATACTTATAAATATTTTTATTACAAATTTATTATTAAAAGGTAATTCTCATATCAAAGATTTCCATTTAACATTTTAATTTAATTATTCAAATATAAATATATAAGGGAATATTTATTTATTTATCATTATATATAGTATAATCACCTCCACTATACAAATAAAATTAAGCCCTTTTAATATATCTAAAAAAGGAATTCTAGAAAAACTATTTAATTTATATTTATTAGGATTATTTAAATTATTTTAATATTACCATCAATTTAAAAATTATTTTTTGAAAAAATAATTTAAATATAAATATAAGATTAAAATTAATAATTTGAAAGATTATAAAACATAATATAAAATCAATATATAAGATATACTAATTATTTTAATATTATTATAATAAATATTTATATATAAATATAATAAACAAAGATTCTTAATACAATATCAAATTAAATTAATTATTTATAATAATCTTTAAGCAAAAAATATAATCGAATTAACTTATATTACAATATTTATTAAAAAATCATTTAGAATTATAATAATATTAATAACAAAATATAACCTGAAAATAAAGCAATTTAATATTATTAATATATTTATTAATATTTATAAAGATTTATTAAAAATACTTATAGTTTATTATTTATTAAATAAATTTAAAAAATTAAATAAATATATAATTTTCAAAATTCCCTTATATTATAATTTAAGGATTTTAATAAAACATTTAAGAATTTAGATTTAAATTAATATAAAAAGAAATCTTGTCTTTTTACAAACCCAAATCAGATTATTTTGATACTATTTTTTATAAATAATATACAAATTATATATCATTATAAGAATATATTAATAATTAATAATATTATTTTTAGTATCAAAACTACTTATAAACTAAAAAATCTAAATAATATAAAATAGTTTTTAAATATCCAAATCATTTATAATTAAAAAATAAGAAAACTTTGATTAATATATAATACCTATATTAAAAAAATTATAAAAAAGTTTAATTTCAATAATAATAATATATATATATCTCTATTAATAATAGAATTTATAAAATATAATAAAAATATAATTATTATATTTATATAAATCTATCAAAAAAAGATAGAATTAATATTATATATAATAATTACAATTAAAATAAATATTATATTTATAATTTTG
This sequence comes from Botrytis squamosa, assembly GCA_014898485.2. Lineage (NCBI taxonomy): Eukaryota > Fungi > Ascomycota > Leotiomycetes > Helotiales > Sclerotiniaceae > Botrytis > Botrytis squamosa. Next base: position 1,192,666 of record RCTC02000009.1, read on the forward strand.
TAATTTAATTATTTTCTAATTAATCTATCTCCAAATTATATAAAAATAATTAATTATTATATATAATATCTTTAAAATATAAAATACTATTCAATTGGATATAATCAAAACAAATTTTATAGCTTTTATCCTTTTCAAATACTTTATTTACTAATAATAAAAAATTACAAAAATCATTTTAAGGTTTTGTAATCTTATTATTTAATAAACCAATAATATAAAAAACTTTAAGGCAAAATATAATAACTATATTTACTATTAAAATTGAATTACTTGATATTAAGTATATATCAAAAGAAATACTAATTATATTATAATTTCTTAAAGAAATTAATCTTATAGTTAAATAATTAATTATAATCTTTTATAATAATTAATAAATAATTAGATTAATAATAAAAGAAAACAAAAGAATTATTATTAAACTGAAATATATTAATATACAGAATATATAACTACATCAGGAATATTTAAAGAAAAGTTTTTATTTTATATATTTGCCTATAATAAAGATAATAATAAATAAATCAATTAAAAACTTATTACAATAAAAATTTAATTATTTTATATTCTTTTTAAATTTATAAGATATAAGCATTAGAATTAATAGAATTAAATAAAAGTTTTTTCTTTTAATTTACACTTTTTTTCAATATATTTAACATCAAACTGTATCAAATCAAACTGTTTTTTCTTATTAATTAGTTTATTATTAAAATTAACTATATTATCCTTACTCATAGTATTGTATTTATTATCAAAATCATTATTATTATTAATATTAAATATTATCTTATCTTTATTTTTCAAAATAAAACGAGTAGACTGTAATTGAGTTTTTAGATTTACTATAGAAATATATACTTCGACTTTTATATATTTAGTTATAAGGGATCTGGGGATAAAAAAGAATCTTTATTTTTTAATTAGAAAGGAAGATAATAATCTTAATAAAAGAAATGGATGGATGGATGATTGTGATAATTAAATAAAAGAAAAAGATATAATTTGTATTGATAATAAAAAAAAATTAAGATTAATAAACTTATTATTTTTTTTAATTATTATTAATATAATTATTATTGCAATATAAATTGATTTCTGATTTAAAATAATTCTTTAAAAAATATATCAATAAATTATAATAAAATAAAAAGATTAGAATATATTTTTTCAAAAAATATTATAAATTTAAGATTGTAAAGTTTCAATAATTAAATAGTTAAAGATTTCAAATATATTTGGAAAGGTATATAAATATGTATAATATATTTCTAGTATCGAAAAAAAAAAACATTTCTTTGTTTAAAATATTTGTTATATTTCTTATAACAATTAGAAAGAAGAGAATGAATATATTTTATATAAAAAATAAAGTTTTATATATCCTTATTTCTAAAATTATATTTAGAATCTTTTTATTTATATTTATTATAAGCTTTACAAATAGGAATTTAGGGTTTACTTGATTTAGATATAGGGTTGGATTTATTTGAAAAGGAAAGTGTTTTTAATAAAAAATTCTTATTATTAAAAAAAAGATTAGAAAAATAATATTCATTCTTATTATTAATAAAGAGATTATTGTAATTTGTGGAAGTAATTATTGTACGATGTTTGTTTATTTTAGTTGAATGATTGTGAATAGTTTCAACCTTCTTTAAAAAGTTATTATTAGGATTTTATTAAAATTTATTAAAAAAAAGCTTTATTTGCAAAGATTTTTTATTAAAAAATAATAGAATTTTAGTTAGAGATAATAATTCAATTAAAAATAATAATTAATCAAAAATACACTAAATACTAGATTCACCAAATCGAATATCACTTTTTGATATATTATATAGAAAGATAATAATATATTAATTAAAAATATCAATAGAATTAGGGGATTTTCTAATAGGAAAAGGTATATTTAAAAAATATATCAAATAATTAAATATAAAGATTAAAAAAAGGGAACTATCTTTCTTTTATAATTATTTTGATTTATTATATTCTCTTAAAAAATCTATTAATTTTTATTTAATTTCATTATCATTATAAAAACATTTTATATATAGATTGATTTTGATATAAATACCCAACTAATAATAATTAATATAATTTAGGATTCCTAATATACATCAATTTGAAGGATTAATTCTTTTATTCTAATATTATTACTCTTTTATAGATTATTTGGATTAATAATACAATTTATTCTTTTTTTTTATAGAAAACTTTACATATTTATATACCTTATACTCCTTTGTTTAATAAATAAATTTGTTTAACAAATAAATTTACAATAACTATTTGAATAAAGTATTCACCGACTCTTATACTACTCATTACTTAAGAATTTTTTTTTTATTTATTATATAGATTCTTTAATATAATTATTAAAGTATTTAGCAATTTAGGGGATATATTATAAAATTTATTATATAATATAACCTTACAAATACTAATCCCGATACTTTTTTTGAGTATTTATTTCTATGATTATTAATATTATTTTATTTATTTTATTTATATACTTTATATATCTAATTAGATGAATACCTTATTTAATTAGGGTATATAAAGCAGATATAATTATTAGAATTATACCTCAAGTCAATTTAGTTTATTATTACTTTATATATCTATTCCCAGATCAAAGTGATTATTAGATATAGCTATTACCTTCGTAATATTCTAGGATATTCAAAAGATATTATTAAATATATAAAGATTTATTTATTAAAATTAGATTATATTTACTATTTTTACTATATTATAATTAACAAAAGTTATAAAAAAGGAAATATAGATTTAAAACTCAGAAATTATATAGTCGAATCGTAAGGTATCAAGAATATAAAATCTAATCACAAGCCTCACAATAAATCTAAAAATATTCTTAAATCATTATTTATTCCGGTCAATCCACCAATATCATTAAATAAAATAATTATAGATTTAATAAAATATACTTATCAATATCAGAATAAACAAAAATTAGAATATTATACTTTGATAAAGATAAATATAGAAATATTCGATAAATAATAGATAATTTATTAAAACCAGAAAAAAACAATAAAGAAATAGAGATTACCTTATTTAAGATTACTTCAACTTCTGATTTTATATTATTAAATTTGATTACAATTTTATTATTCATAGTATTTATATCTATATCTATTTCCATACCTATTTTTATATTATTAAATTCAAGATATAATTTTAGGAAAAGAAAGAGAGATAATAACAATAATATAAAAAGATATCTTCAAGATTATCCAGTTTCTGTTTATCTTCTTGAATAAATTAGTATTAGAATTAATTGAGTATATTATAATTACAATTTCAAATATTCACTAATTCGAAAGGAAAACAAATAATAAAATTATTTTTAAGATCTTAATCTTTTTAGAAAATATATTAACAAATATTAAAACTATTTTGTTAATAATAGAAATACTTGGGATTAAGATACCAAATATATATAAAATATAATAGCAAATAAGAAGTATATCACGGAATTCACCGTATAGTGTAACCTCACAAGTATTAATCCCAGTACTCCTTCGGAAATACTCACTCCTATAATTACTAACACTATTTCATTTATTTTATTTGTATACTTTATATACCTAATTAGATAAATACCTTGCCTGATCAGAGTATATAAAGCAAGTATAATCATTAGGATTATACCTCAAATCAATCTAGTTTATTATCACTCTACATACCTATTCCCAGATCAAAGTAACCATTAGATATAGCTATTACCTCCGTCATAAAGTATATAAAGGATTAATAAACTATAATTCAAAAAAAAATAAACTCATTAATCAAAAATAATACTTGAAAAGAATTTATTTTACTACAAGAAAATAATCTAATTTTAATAAAATAAATATTTATTATCAAAATAAAAAATAATAAGATAAAATAATTTAAGGCCAAATTAATAACTAAAGAATTTAATCAAATTTTAGAAAAAAATTATAACAAAACCTTCATTTCTACAATTCGTTTTAATACTCTTTATTTTTTCCTTATAATCATTGTAAAAAAAGATCTTGAATATTCTTATTTCGATATTAAAAATATATTTATTAAATTATATTTAAAAAAAGAAATTTATTTAATATTTCCTTAAGATATTTAAATTTGTCAAAATTATATTCTATATATACTTCAAAACCTTTATAGATTAAAACAAGCTGATAGAGATTAAAGTCTTCTTCTAAAAAAAGAGTTAATCAAAATGGGTTTTATATAAAGTTTTATAGATCTATATTTATACATTAATTATTTATAATAATTACTTCTCCTAATTTATATAAATAATATTATTATTACTACTACACAAAAATAGAATATTAAATGATTTTATAACAATCTTTCAACTTATTTCAATATCAAAAACCTAAAAAAGATTAATAAGATCTTAGAAGTATATATCATTCATAATAAATCTAAAAGAGTATTAATTATAAATTAAGAAGAATATCTGAATATAATACTTATCCATTTTGGGATTTTTTATAATTAATACACTTTAAGAAAGATATTAATTTCGGATTACAACTAATTGTAACCAACACTTTCAGATAATGAATTTATTAATATAAATAAATATTAATAAACAATTAATAATACAATCCATTTTATAATTTATACTAAACCAGATATTACATTTAATCTCAGAAAATTAATACAAGCTATATCGAATCCTACTAAATATTATAATATTATATTCAAAAACCTTATAAGATATTTGAGATTGATTATTAATCAGAAACTACATTTTAGATTTTGTTGGTATCACCATGGGGATGGTGAAGTAATATAATACTAATGATTTATACTGTTGTAATATTGCTTCCAGTTCTAAAAGCTAAAAGTTATGAATATATATGCTATAATATGGGGGCATTAGCGTATACATTAATACAATTAATTATATAATCCCTATTCCAATATTAGCAATTCTTTAAAATTATTATATTATATCTTTTCTAACTAATATCCCTTTTTCAATATAATTATCTATACCACTAATCTTTTTCAATTTATTCCGTAACCTTAATCTTTATAGTATTATTATTAATTAAATCCTTTAAGACTTGATACAGTTTAGATTTAATTATTATATCCACAGGGTTAGATTTTCTATCAATTTACTTAATCTTTATAATCTTTTGTTTCTTATATACCTCTCGAATTGCCATTATATTGATTATTAATCTCTTTTCAATAATTATACCAAATTTCATAAGATAATTATATAATAATCTTAAATCGATATATATAATTAATAATATTTTATAATTTGGGAAGATTTTGTTAAGTGTACCTTTGATTATTACACTAATATCAAAATCCAAAATTATACCATAAAATTCTAATATTAATATATTCTTAATAATTCTTTTATATTGAATTAATAACCAATAAATAATATTAACTTTATCAAATTTATTTATTAAAATAATAATATATCCAATCTAAAAGAATAAATCTTTATTATTAATAAATAATATATTTATAAATATAATTAATTTAAAAAAATCCATATTAAGTGATATAAATTATAATCTTTTTTCTGAATTATTAATTTATTATTAAATATATTTATTAAGAATATTAATATCTTTTTCTTTTAAATTAACTATTTATATCGTATATGATAAATCAAAGACTATCTTTAATTGATATATAATTATTATGTATACTTTTCAAACATATTATACAATATACTAGTCTTTTGTTATTATTAATTTTCTGAGTTTGCCGCATATACCTTGTATATCAAATAATTCTGATTTAACTAAATAAAGGTTTTCATATTGTTTTTTCTAATTGAGGTAAATCATATTATTATCCCATTGAATAATTAAATTATTATTAAATTTAAATAATATATTTAATATAAATGTTTTATATTTTTTTACTATAAATTTAATATTTTTAAACTTAGCTTGCTTATAATCTGTAAATATTTTATTAGTTATAATAAATATATTATCCGTTTATAATCCAATGATACTAAATATTATGTTGTTTTTAATTATATATAATAAATATGGATTGTAGGTTGATTATATTATCTTAAGAATATTAATATAATGCTTATAATAAATACTAAATCAGTAATTTCCTGCTTTCGGAACACTATATAATAGTTATATAACTTATAGGATAAAACTCTTTAGAATATTCATTTCCAATAATGATCGAGTATAAAATTTCCGAATTAAATTCAATATCGATTATATATACTTATATAATATTATAAATATTTATAATTATTTTATTTTTGGATAGTATAATTATTACTACTAATATAATATATTGGTTAATATATTATATTGTAAGCAATTATATTAAAACAATATCTTTTCCTTAATCTTTTTATATTTGTATAATTAATCAGAATTTAGAAAATACTTTATTAATTCCTTTATTTTTAATCTTATTAATAAAATAAGAATTAAAAATCTTTATATTTATAAGAATATTCGTAATCTTTATAAATTAGAAAACACTATTTTCTATAAATCTATCGATTTTCTTTTATCTTGATTCTACAAAAATTATTGATAATAGGATATTAGTAGATATTATATAACATTTAATATATTATATATTATTAGATTTATTTTTTTTTAATAAAAAAATCAATAAATTCGGTAAATATTCTATAGATTTGATATTTTCTTTTTTTGTAAAAAGTATTAATTATACTAGAATTACTATTTAAAGAATTTATTATTACTAAGATTAGGGATTTTTGGATATATTTAAAAGAGTCTCCTCTGAATTCTTATTTTTAATAATTGCTAGTAAGAGGATAGATATAATTTTATCAAATTCTAACAAAATTGTTATATTATATTAGATATAGTAAATTATTCTTATTATATCAATCTAACTTATATAAATAATATTTATATTAATTCAATAAATAATTGAAATTAATCCTAAGGCTAATCCTATATATTCTTTATATAAGATTTAATCTAAATAATATAGAATTCTATTAATCCACTTGATAATTGTATTATATATATTTCATTTTTTATACCCAATAAATAATATAATCCTATCTATTCTTTATATTCTTTTTATACTTAAACCTTCGAATTGATAGATAAGTTGTATAAAGCTATTGTAAATAATCCATTTCGCTAATTCAAAGTATTAAATATTTATTGTATTGTTTGTAGTTTATAAATCTCATTTATTGTTTTTTTGATTATTAATTGCTATTATAAAACTATAAATATAGATAGATTAGATTTAGATATTTACGAATATATTCCAAAGATTAAAAATATTAGAATTAATTTGTTTGGTTTTATAGTGTCGTTTACTGCTTTTATAGTTATTTATAATATTATCTTTTTTATAATAAAATTATTAAGCTTATTGGAAATAATAATATATATTCTCTTAATAATTATATAATAATATTCAATTATATCAACTAACTAATGTACCTCAACTGATATACTTTTTGTTCTTATTAATATAATTACAATGTATTAAATGAATTCTTTATTTACAAAGTTCTTTTTAACATTATATATAATAAAATCTGATAGACTAGTATAAGTATTTATTTAATATTTTTGAAGTATATCGAAAATATATTTCACAATAATATTGTTTAGCCATTATATAGTTTGGAATCGTATACCCTTATTAATGATATATAAAATAGAGTAAGTGTTAATATATATCATATTAATTATAATTGAGTAATTAAAATCAATATTATTTTGTAGATTGAATTTAAATCGATTTGGTGATTTTCTATATTTTTAATAATATTAATAGAATTTATTAAGTTTGTTAATTTCAGTTTTTGAGATATTATTATAACCAGCTCATTATAATATTTATAAAAGTCTATATATTGATAAATAATCAAAATGATAATATAATTATTATAGTTCTATATTGGTAAGGTAATACTTATAATTTTTAATAATTTATTGTATAAACTACTATATATTTATTTATTATAAAAGAATAGTATACTTATTGTATTGAATATAAGAATAATTTTTTTTTGTTTTTGTAATAATAGTATCAATAATATTATTATAATATATGTCAAGACGATTTATATTATTGAGTAATAATAAGAATAGTGTTTCTATATTTATAATATAAAATTCAATAGTTTTTAGGGATAGATAGAGTTTGATTGATCTGTAAAATTCAGTTTTTTCGATTTTGAATATTATATTTGCAATTTTTGTTTTATTTATATTTAAAATAATATTTTCAATAATTATTTTATATATCATATATTGATTAAATTCTATTATAAATTATTATACTATAGTTATATTAACAATAATATTTTTAAATTCTTTTGAATTATATCTGTTTATAAATACAAATTCATTTTGAGTTTTGTATATTAGGGTATGGATGAGTGTTTTATTAGTTAATTTTATTATAATTTTTTTATTATTAATAAATCCATTTTGAATAATAAAATTCAATTATAGTTTTTGTATTAATAAATCTTAAAATTTATATTGAGTGAAGTAAGCTTTAATTTCTTTATTAATATTAGGATTAGACTTTTTATTATAGTTTTAATTAAAACCTTTGTATTTAATAAGAAACTATTCAAAACCCTTATTAAAATTATTATTAGTTTCTTTAAATTGTTTTTTATATTTGTATCATAATTCATCATACTCCTCCTTATTATATCAGGTTAACTAATAATTATCCTTTTTGTAAATAAAATATCTCTTTTTAGTTTATAATTTAAATAGTTATTGATTACTTCATTCAAAGTCTTTATTCTAATTATATCCTCTTTTATATTAATACTTTCAATCAGTATAAAATATCGTATTTCTGTTTGGATGAGTTAGCTTTTATATTATAATAGTTAAATAAAGTTTTTCAAAAAGACTTGATATATTATTAGTTAGGTAAAAACAAATTAAAGAGTATACTAATATTAATATATATATATTAATAATTTTTTGATAAAATAAATTATTTATCCTAATTACAGTATTAAATCCTTTATATAAGTGATGTAGTTTTATTATTATTTATTATAAATAGTGTATAATTGATTTTCTATTATTTTTAGATTATATTATTATATTCTTTAATATAATAGCTTTTTATTATTGTATAATATTCTTTTTATATTCAAAACCTTTAAATATAATTATAAATAAGTTGCGAATCTTTTATATCAATATCGGCATAGTTTTTAAATTTGTATAATAGAAATCAAATACTATATCAATAAATATAATAGGGAATACTCTTGAAAATAAATTATTAGATATATTAATTTGTTAATAATTATTAAAGAATATATTGTATTTGTAAATAAAATTGTTATCTTGCTTATTATATTTATTATCTTTATTATAAAGTTTTGCAAGATTTCCAAAAAGTTGACCGATATTTATAACTTTTGATAATAGATTTGAAAAGATTTCTAAAATACCATAATTGTATCCTAGATTATTTCTTTCTTCTCCTTTTTCTATACCGCCTCTACCTTTACCATTACCATTCCTATTATAACCACCCTATAGATTCCCACTATAATCACCTTATGAATTTCTATTATAACTACTTTATAGAAAATCATTTCCTTTGTTTTTATTACCTCCTCCTCCTCCTTTATTCAAATTATTATTATTACCAGATAAACTATTGAATGGTTAATCACTTTTTTTCTATAATAGTGGATATAATTGTAATGGTGAAGGTTTAGGTTATTGAAAAGATATTTTGGATTGAGGTTGAAATTGTTTATATAAAATTAGCTATAAAAATAATAATTTCTTTTACTTATAAAATAGATATATAAATAAATTGGGTTTATTTTTTTCTTATAAAAATCCAATACTAGATTAGAGAACAAATTCAGAATAATAAAGTGCTAATAGTTTTGATAATACTTTTTATTTAATATCAATTTTTTTTTTATTATCTAAAAAACTAAATTCTAAAATTATTATAATTTGAAATAAAATACTTGATATTTACAATAGTTTATATTAATTAAAATCTGATAATCCAGACTAATTGTTTACTTGAAATATCTCAAATTCTTTTAATAATATATATATAAAAATTCAAATATCTTTTTCCTCTATTCTTTTTTGTATATTCTTTAATTAAAATATAAATTCCTTTTTTATAAATATATCTATAATCTCTTTATTTAACTATTCTCTATATAATAATTAAATTGTATTAATTAAAATATTATAAATAGATTGTATCGTATAAATCTCGTACTTTGCAACAAATACACCACACAAATACAGTTTATATCTTAGCTTGTATAATAGATATATACCGATTGCTTGAAAATATCCTAAATTGAAATATTCGAATTTGTAAAAATAGTTTAATTATAATTCATTATTATAATATTTCGATTATTAATATTTATAAAATTTATACTTACAAAAATCCCTAATCTTTTTTATACCTATTTGTTTTATAAAATCAATTGAATTGTTTTACTATCTTTCAACTATTATATTAAAATCATTAATTATAATAACTGATAGTATAATAAACTCTACTACATTTCTAATATCATTCTTACATTTAGACTTATACTCCGTAGAGTTGTCTTTATAAGATCCTGCTATATTAATAAATAGCAAATAAATAATAAAATAAAATAAAATATTTAAATATAATTTTACTAAATCTGACAAAGTTATATTTATTTATAGAAAATAGTATTGAACTTGAACTAATAACTACTGATTTATATTCTTCAATATATATTACTTTGAAAAATAAAATATAAACTAAAATTGAATATAAAGATTATTACCACATTATTAACTAAACTTATTTATTAATATTAAACTATATTGAAATAATACTGAATATAAAAACTACTACCACATTATTAATAATCTTTATTTATATAAAAACAGATATCAAACTATATTACTTTAATACAAGAATTTATATCTCTTCAAAGAAATACTAACCTTAGTTACAAATCCACATTGCATTTGAAATTAAAGTATTAGACTTTTGATTTATAATATCACTAATCAATATTGATATTACTATAAAAATAATAAAATAATATAATATTAATAATTTACACTATTGTAATATTGCTTTTAGTTCTAAAAGCTAAAGACTACGAACATATATGCTATAATGCGGGGACGCTAGTGCATGCGCTAGTGCGGTCAGTCACATGATCCCTATCCCAACAGATTTAAAGGAATTTAATCAGATATTTGTAAAGAATATAACCTCCTATAACAAATCATCAAAGTATATATTAATACAAACTAAATAAATAATAAAATCAATCGAAAAAGTATCTTTAATAGAATAGTAATATTCTATAATAAACTAATCTCATAAGCAAGCAAGAAATAGATATCTATAGCTATATTTAGTATAAAAACTAAGTACATTTCTATAATAATATTTATTAAATAGAAATAATAGGTAGCTCAACTTTTAAGAAATTTAGAGCAATTATAATATATCAGAAGAAATAATAAAGTTTAAATATTAAAAAACAATCAAGGAGCATTAACATTAACTAAGAACCCTCATCTACACAAATAATCAAAGTATATTAATATATATTATCACTTTATTTAGGATTTTACACAAAAATGCCTAATCAATACTAGCTATATTAATACAAGTGATATAACTACAAATGAATTAATAAAACTATGTGCAAGGGTAATATTTAAAAGATTCAAGAATATATTAGGGCTTCAAATCTAACTATAGAAACTAAGAGAGTAAATTCTTTAAAAAAGTATTGGAAGTTGTAACACATGCGCTACACTATTATACATATATTACTTCTATTTTATAGTTAGATTTTATCTTAATACAATTAATCTACATAGTTAATATTACATGCATTCCACTAGCCTGCTCCTTTATTGTGAATAAGTATTTATATTTATATTTATTTTTATATTATCAAATTCAAGATATAATTTTAAAAAAAGAAAGAGAAACAATAATAACGATATGGAAAGATATATTTTTAAGATTATTTGATTTTTGTTTATTTTTTAAATAAATCAATATTAAAACTAATTGAGTATACTATAATTATAATTTCAAATATTTATTAATTTGAAAGGAAAATGAATAATGGAATTGTTTCTAAAATTTTGATTCTTTTGAATAATATATCAATAAAGATTGAAACTATTTTATTAATAATAAAAATACTTAGAATTAAGATATTAAATATATATAAAAATATAATAATAAATAAAAAGTATATAAAAAACCAATAAATTATAATTCAAAAAGAAATAAATTTATTAATCAAGAATAATATTTAAGAAGAATTTATTTTATTATAAAAAAGTAATCTAATTTCAATAAAATAAATATTTATTATCAAAACAAAAAATAATAAAATAAAACAATTCAAAATTAGATTAATGATTAAAAAATTCAATCAAGTTTTAAATAAAGATTATAATAAAACCTTTGTTTTTATAATTTACCTTAATACTTTTCACCTTTTTTTTACAATTATTATAAAAAAAGATCTTGAATATTCTTATTTTGATATTAAAAATATATTTATCAAATTATATTCAAAAAAAGAAATCTATTTAATATTTTTTTAAAGTATTTAAATTTATTAAGATTATATTCTATATATATTTTAAAGCTTTTATAGATTAAAACAAGTTGGTAAAGATTAGAATCTTTTTTTAAAGAAAAAATTAATCAAAATAGATTTTATATAAAGTTTTGTAGATTTATATTTATATATTAATTATTTATAATAATTGTTTTTCCTAATTTATATAAATAATATTATTATTATTATTATATAAAAATAAAATATTAAATAATTTTATAATAATCTTTCAGTTCAATTCAATACTAAAGATTTACAAAAGATTAATAAGATTTTAGAAATATATATTATTTATAATAGATCTGAAAAAGTATTAATTATAAATCAAAAAAAATATTTAGATATAATACTTACTTATTTTGGAATAATCTATAATCAATATATTCTAAAGAAAATATCAATTTTGAATTATAATTAATTACAATCAATATTTTTCAATAATAAACTTATTAATATAAATAAATATTAATAAGTAATTGATAATACAATCTACCCTATAATTTACATTAGATTAGATATTATATTTAGTTTTAGGAGATTAATATAAGTTATATCAAACTCTATCAAACATTATAATATTATACTCAAAAACCTTATAAGATATTTAAAATTAATTATTAATCAAAAACTATATTTTGAGCCTAAAAGAATTTAATTAAATATTTATAAAAAATATAATCTTTTATAATGAATTATTAAAATATATATTAATACAAATTAAACAAGCAATAAAATTAATCGAAAAAGTATTTTTAATAAAATAATAATATTCTATAACAAATTAATCTTATAAATAAACAAAAAACAAATATCTATAACTATATCTAATATAAAAGCTAAATACATTTCTATAATAATATTCATCAAATAAAAACAATAAATAACTCAATTTTTGAGAAATTTAAAGCAATTACAATATATCGAAAATAACAGTGAAATTCAAATATTAAAAAACAATCAAGAAATACTAATATTAATCAAGAATCCTCATTTATATAAACAATCAAAATATATTAATATATATCATTACTTTATTTAGAATCTTATAAAAAAATACCTAATTAATATTAACTATATCAATATAAACAATATAACTATAAATGGATTAACAAAACCATATATAAGAATGATATTTGAGAGATTCAAGAATATATTAAAACTTCAAAATTAACTATAAAAACTAAAAGAATAAGCTTTTTGAAGAAGTATTGGAAATTATAATATATATATTATATTATTATATATATATCACTTTTACTTTATAATTAGATTTTATTTTAAGATAATCAATCTATATAGTCAATATTACATATATTCTACTGGCCTGCTTCTTCATTGTAAACAGATTATAATTTAATTCTCTAATTTATTAATTTATTAGTAAATAAAAATATATATTTATTAGTAGATTTAATAGAGCTTTTATTTCTTGTATAATCTATATTGTAATATCCTTTTATATAATTTTTAAAATTCTTTTTATATATTGTTTTTAAGATTTTAGTTCTCTTTAAATACCTAAATATTCTTTTTATAGTTATTATATAATCTTTATTAGGATTAGATGTATATTTTATTAATTTTAATATAGAATAAGTAATATCCCATTCAGTTTCTAGAGTTAAATAGAATAGTTTTTTTATTGCTTTTTGAGTTTATTTTATTTTATCTAAATTAGCTTTATTTGAATTTATTTTAATATTATTTTTAGTGACTATAGGTATAGCTATAGGGGTACAATCTTTCAGTTTTAGGTTTTTTAGATATTTATTTATATATTCTTTTTGATATAATTCAATAAAATCTTTCTTTAGATTTATTTGAATACCTAAATAATCTTTTATTAAACCTAAACCTTTAAGATCTAAATAGTTTTTAAGATTTTTAATAAAATCTTTAATTAAAACCTTACTAAAATTTACAATAATAATATTATTAATAAATATATTTAGTATTAATCCCAAATATTTATTTATAAATATATATTCGTTTGATTTTATATTTATAAAATTTAATTTATTTAATATACTTTTTAATATAATATACTAAATTCTAATAGATTGTTTTAATCTATATAAAGCCTTGTTTAGCTTTAATATTATATTATTATTATTATAATATACTTCAAGAGTTTTTATATATATATTTTTATTAATATCTCCCTATACAAAAGCTAAAACCATATCTATTTTATATATATATCACTCTTTATTTATAATTAATATAAATATTAGTTTTTAGGCTATTTACTTTATTATATTAGCAAAAGTATTTAAATAATCTAATTTATATAATTATTCAAATCCTTTAATTATATATCTAGTTTTAAATTTAATATTATTATTAAATGAATGTTTAATTTTATAAACCTATTTTGTTTTTAAAACGTTTAGTTTCTTTATATTATTAATCTTTTAATAATATTCTAGGTATTATTCTTTTCTAGAATTTTTATTTTATAATTTATGATTTTTTTCTAGTATTCTTTTTAATCAGAATTTATAGTTTGTAAATATGTTTTAGAAGTTATTAGATTTTTATTATAAAGCCTTTTTATTATTACTTTTTCTTTAGTTTTTATATTAAATATAATAAAATATTTTCTTTATATTGATTGTTATCAATATTATTTAATTTGAATTTATAATCTTAATTCCCTAGTTCTATATATTGTAAATAAACTAAATTATATATCTCTAATTACAATTCTACTTTCTGTATATGTTTAAACTGTTTAATAAGGATAGGTAAATTAGAATTAAATAGAATTTCAATTATTAATTTGCTTTTATTAATATTAGAATTATTAGAATTAATGTTTTTATTTAAATCATTATATATATTATTATATTTATCTATTTTCTTTTTTTGATTATTAATTTAGGATTTTCAATATTAAATTCTTTTAATAAGTTTTTTATAATAAATCATTTTTGATATAATTATTATAATAAATTATATTTTCTTTAATAATAAAATTACTAAAATTCATTATCTTATTTCGATTTGGTATATAAAATAATAAATTCTTTAATAATTCAAGTTCTATTAGAATTCCTTTTTTTAATTTATAATCAAGTTTATTTTCTTTTTTTTTCTTATATTTTAATATATATTTAAAAGATTCTAGAACTCTAATATAGTTTATATTAGATTCTTTATTATATAATAATTTAAAAGATAAACTATTTATAGTTCTATTATAATATCTGTTTTTAATATAGATTATACCTTTTAATATATTAGACTATAAAAGTATTAATAGATTTTTATTTCTTATAAATACTAATATTCTTTTTATTAAATATCTATTTAATTTTTTAACTATTTCATTTTAAAAGTAATAATAAGGATTTATATATTTTAATATAATTTCTTTAGATTTAGTAAATAAATTCTATTAATCAAAATTAATTTTTTTTATATTATTTAATCTTATTATTTTTATTTTAATATTAAATTGATTATATATCAAATAAAATACTTCTTTTAGTATATTAAAAGTATCTAATTGAAATTTTATAAAATATACCTATATACCTTGTATGATCTCATTAATAAAAATAATAAAATATTTTTTTCTTTTAAATCTAATATTTTAAATAGTTTATAAATATCAATACTAATTTTATTGAATTTGTCTAATTTCAAATTCGAAAAGGATTTATTAATATTCTGAATCATTTTGTTATATATACAGGCTTCACAATGACTTAAATTTATTTTAGAATCTTTTAAATTTAGTGTTTTTATAATATAATCTTTATTTATATAATTTAGATATTTATATTATAGATTTGAATTCTTTAAATTCATATTATTAAATTCTTTTTTAGATTTTGATTCTTTTTTAGATTCATTTATTTAATCTATTTTGGAATCTTTATTCTTATTATTATAAATAGTATTTTTATTTTGATTTAATAAATCAAAATTCATATTATATTTTAAATAGAATATATTATTAATTCATTTAGTATTCGTTTTTATATTAAAAGATTTATTCGAAAACTTACATATATTTCTAGAGGATAGTATTTTGCTTGTTTAATCCTTGTTAGCAATTTGTTTAATATTATTAATATTGATTTTAGATCTGATATATATTTAATTATTCGAATAAATGTTTATTTTATTATTTATAATAATAGGAATATCCCTATATCTTAATATTAATATAGATTCGTTATTAGTTATATTAACTTGTTTGAGATTTTATATTCTATATAATTTATAAATCAATTTTTATTTGAATAATAGTACTCTATAGCGTCTAAATCTATTATATATTATATTTAGATTAACTAGTATAATTGGCTAATATCGATATAGTTATAATATTATTTTCTTATTAAGATTAAATATTATATTAAAGTTTTTTGAAAAGGTTTAATTTATTTCTTGAATATTAAAGCTATTTTTAGATTCTTTATTATTATTATTATTATTATTATTATTATTATTATTATTATTATTATTATTATTATTATTATTATTATTATTATTATTATTATTATTATTATTATTATTATTATTATTATTATTATTATTATTATTATTATTATTATTATTATTATTATTATTATTATTATTATTATTATTATTATTATTATTATTATTATTATTATTATTATTATTATTATTATTATTATTATTATTATTATTATTATTATTATTATTATTATTATTATTATTATTATTATTATTATTATTATTATTATTATTATTATTATTATTATTATTATTATTATTATTATTATTATTATTATTATTATTATTATTATTATTATTATTATTATTATTATTATTATTATTATTATTATTATTATTATTATTATTATTATTATTATTATTATTATTATTATTATTATTATTATTATTATTATTATTATTATTATTATTATTATTATTATTATTATTATTATTATTATTATTATTATTATTTTTATTATTTTTATTATTTTCATTATTTTTATTATTTTTATTATTTTTATTTTGATTTTGATTTTGATTAGTCTTTTTATTATTTTTATTAATCCTATTAGACTTTTTAAGCTTATTCAATTCTTAATTATTTATATAGTTTTTTATTTAATTTTTTACTATTTTTAGATGAGTTTTTAGATTTTTATAATCTTTATTATAGAGTTTCTAAATGCTTTTTAAAGTATTTTTTCTCTAATATTCCTTTTTATTACAAAAAGTATAATTTGGAATAGTATTTTGTGATTTTATTACTCTATTAGATTTTATAAAACCTTTCATTCTAAATTTCTTAAATATTAATTCAAATATTAACTTATTTAAATTAATATTATTATTATTATTCAAGTTTTTCGAGAATTCTTTAGTTTTTTTTAATTTAAATAAATTAAATAAATCATTTAAACTATTAAATACAATTCATATTATATAACATATTATATAAGTTTTTTATAATTCAAATTTTAATTCTTTTAAATATATATAAAATAAGAATATA
This sequence comes from Botrytis squamosa, assembly GCA_014898485.2. Taxonomy (NCBI): domain Eukaryota; kingdom Fungi; phylum Ascomycota; class Leotiomycetes; order Helotiales; family Sclerotiniaceae; genus Botrytis; species Botrytis squamosa. Next base: position 1,210,803 of record RCTC02000009.1, read on the forward strand.
TAATTTGTATATTTATTTATATTACTAAAATTATTATAATTTGATTTTATCAATTTATTAAAATATCTTTTTATTATATTAAAAGCTGTTTTACTATAAATTTTATTTATAATATTCTAAAGCTCTATTGGATTAGTTTTATCTTTAAATCTATTAACTAAATTCATCGATATTATTAATTTTAATATAACTAAAATTCTTTTAGATTTATCTTTGTATTCTTTCAATTTTTCATTATATTTGAGGTAAATCTTTTTTTAAATAGATATATTATTGTTTTTAAAATAGTATTTTCTTTTGAAATCTTTTTCTGAATTATCTATATAAAATATAAAACCATTAGTCTTTAAAAAAAACTTAGATTTCTAATACCATTTTATATAATTAGATTGACTATTCAATTTAGGATTGGTATATTTGATTCTTTAATTTATATTATTTTTATTTTATTTTATATAAATATTATATTTATCACGGAGGTAATAGCTATATTTAATGATCACTTTGATCTGGGAATAGGTACGTAGAGTAATAATAAACTAAATTCACTTGAGGTATAATCTTAATGATTATATCTGCTTTATATACTTTAATTGGGCGAGATATTTATTTAATTAGATATCTAGAGTATACAAATAAAATAAATGAAATAGTATTAGTAATTATAAAAATAAGTATTCTAAAGGAATACCGAGATTAGTATTTGTAAGGTTACACTATATAATGAATTCCATAATATACTCTTTAGATCGCTAGGTGTTTTGATAATTATATTAAGGGATTTGTATAGTAAACAAAGAAATTTTTTTTAGATAATAAGTAATGTAAAAGTTAGTAAATGCTTTATTCGGATAATTATTATGAATTTATTTGCTGGATAGGCTTATTCATCAAATAAAGGAGTGTGAGGTATATAAATATATAAAAATTTTTATAAAAGAAAAGAGTAAGTTGTATTATTGATTTGGGCAATTTATAAAAAAGTGATAATATTGAAGCAAGGGAATTAATTCTTTGGATTAATGTATATCAAAAATCCTGAGTTATATTGATTATTATTAGCTGGATATTTGTATCAATTGATTTGATTGATTTATGTATATAATGCTTTTATAGTAACAATGAAATTGAATAGAAATCAATAGATTTTTGAGGGAATATAATAAATCAAAATGATTATAAAAGAGAAATAATTCCCCTTTCTTAATTTTTATATTTAATAGTTTGATATATTTTTAAATATATCTTTTTTTGTTAGAAAATTCTTTAATTTTATTGATATTTTTAGTCGATATATTACTATCTCCCTGTATAATATATTAAAGGGTAATATTTGATTTAATAAATCTAATACTCAATGTACTTTTGATTAATTATTATTTTTAATTGAGTTGTTACCTTTAATTAAGGTTTTATTATCTTTCAATAAAAAGTTTTTATAAATAAAATCTTTTTTTAATAAATTTTAATAAAATTTCAATAACAACTTTTTAAAAAAGATTAAAACTATTTATAATTATCAAATTGAAGCAAATAAATATTATATAATGATTATTTCTATAAATTATAATAATCCTTTTATTAATAATAAAAACAAATATTATCTTTCCAATCTTCCTTCCAATAACAAGAATTCCTTATCAGAAATATTTTTCTTTTTAAATAAATCTACCTTTACATTTAAATCAAACAAGCTTCGGATATTTATTTATAAAGCTTATAATAAGTATAAACGAAAAGATTCTAAATATAATTTTAGAAATAAGGATATATAAAACTCTATTCCCTATATAAAATATATTCATTTTCTTCTTTCTAATTATTATAAAAAATATAACAAATATTTCAAATAAAGAAATGCTTTTTCTTTTCAATACTGAAAATATATTACACATACCTATATACTTTTTCCAATATATTTGAAACCTTTAGCTATTCGATTATTAAAACTTTGTAATCCTGAATTTTGTGACGAACCCAACAAGCGTTTAGAGATCAACCTTAGAATTAAAAGCTACAGAGCTAAAGAGAGTGTGCTACGAAACTATATATGCGATCGGCTCGAAGCTTAGTGCCGTACTAGCCCGATCGGACGCGATCACGTGTATAGCGTGACAAATTTATCATACTTCCTGAAAAAATATATTCTAATCTTTTTTATTTCATTATAATCTATTGAGATACTTTTTAAAAAACTATCCTAAATCAGAAATCAGTTTATATTATAATAATAGTTATATTGACTATAACTAAAAAGAATAATAAGTTTATTAATCTTGATTTTCTTTTATTATCAATATAAATTATATCTCCTCCTTCTATTCGATTATTATAATTATCTATTCATTTATTTCCCTTATCAAAATTATTACCTTTATTTCCAATTAAAAAACAGAAACCTTTTTCTATCCTTAAATCCCCTACAATTAAGTATACAAAAGTTAAAGCACAGAATTCTATAGCAAATCCAAAAACTTGATTATAATCCACTTATTTTACTTTGAAGAATAAAAATCAAATAGTATTTGATATTGATAATAAATATAATATTATTAATAAGAATAATATAATTCATTTTAATAATAAATTAATTAATAAAAGAAAATAGTTTGATTTGATATAATTTGATATTGAATATATTGAAAAAAAAGTATAAACTAAAAAAAAAACTTTTATTTAATTTTATTAATTTTAGTATTTATATTTTATAAATTCAAAAGGAATATAAAGTAATTAAACTTTTATTATAATAAATTTTTAATTAATCTATTTGCTATTATTTCTATTATAAGCAAATATATAAAATAAAAACTTTTTTTATGAATAATTTTTAATATAATTATATATTTTGTATATTAATATATTTCAGTTTAATAATGATATTTTTTGATTTTTTAATTACTAATTTTAATTATTTATTACTAATTAATTATAAATTATTATAAAAAATTATAACTAATTACTTAACTACAAGATTAATCTTTTTAAAAAATTATAATATAATTAATATTTCTTTCGATATATATTTAATATCAAATAATTCGACTTTAGTAATAAATATAATTATTATATCTTACCTTAAAGCTTCTTATATTATTAATCTATTGAATAATAAAATTACAAAATCTTAAAATGATTTTTGTGATTCTTTATTATCAGCAAATAAAATATCTAAAAAAACAAAAGCTGTAGAATCTATTTTCGATTATATCCAATTAAATAATATTTTGTATTTTAGAAATATTATATATAATAATTAATTGTTTTTATATAATCTGGAAATAGATTAGTTAAAAAGTAATTAAATTATAAAATTATAAATGTAATATTTATTTTAATTATAATTACTATATATAATATTAATTCTACCTTTTCTTCATAGATTTATATAAATGTGATAATTATATTTTTATTATATTTTATAAATTTTATTATTGGTAGAGGTATATATATATTATTATTATTAAAATTAAACTTTTTTATAATCTTTTTAATATAGATATTATATATTAATTAAAGTTTTTTTATTTTTTAATTATAAATAATTTGGATATTCAAAAATTACTTTCATTGCTTAGATTTTTTAATTTATAAATAGTTTTGATATTAGAGATAATATTATTAGTTATTAATATATTCTTATAGTGATATATAATCTATATATTATTTATAAAGAATAGTATTAAAGTAATTTAATTTAGATTTATAAAAAAACAAAATTTCTTTTTATATTAATTTAATTTTAGATTTTTAAATATTTTGTTAAAATTCTTGAATTATAATGCAAAGGAATTTTGGAGATTATATAATATACAATTAAGAATTATATATTTATTTAATTCTTTAAATCTATTTGATAAATAGTAAACTACAGGTATACCTAATAAATTCTTATAAGTATTAATAAATATATTAATAATATCAAATTATTTTATTTTCAAATTATATTTTGCTATTAATACTATTACAATTCTGAATGATTTTTTAATGAATATTGTAATATAAGTTGATTTGATTATATCCTTTGCTTAAAGATTACTATAAATAATTAATTTAATTTAATATTATATTAAGAATCTTTATTTATTGCATTTGTATGTGAATATTTATTATAATAGTATAAAGATAATTAATATATTTTATATATTAATTTTATATTATATTTTATAATCTTTTAGATTATTGATTTTAATCTTATATTTATATTTAAACTATTTTTTAAAAAGTGATTTTTGAATGAATAATAATACTAAAGTAATTTAGATAATTTTAATAAATATAGGTTAAATAGTTTCTTTAAAGCTTTTTTCTTAAGTGTATTAGAAAGGCTTAATTTTGTTTATATAATAAAAGCAATTATATTGTATACAGTAATAAATAAATGGATATTTTTTTATATATTTATATTTGAATAATTAAACCAAAATATTAAATAAAAATCTTTAATATAAGAATTACCTTTCAGTAATAAATTTGTAATAAGAATATTTATAAATGTATAATTATTTATAAATAAATTATTTTATAATTTCTTTTATTGTTAGATTTAATAATAATCATTTATAAATATATTAATATTAGAAATTACATTATTAAAAATAAAAAATTAATATTTAAATATATTAAAAATTAAATAAAGGATTTTAATTTTTATAATCCTTCGTTTTTTAGATTCTTGATTAGAAAAAAATAGAATTTCATTTTTTTTAAATTAATTGATTGTATATATTGAAAAAAATAATCTTTCCAATAATATTATTTTTTTTATGATATAAATATTTATAATATTAATAGAATAAGTGTTTGAATTACTCTTATATTTTCTGTATATAATTTGGGTAGTATTATTAATATATTTATATTTTATATTTTCAAATTGATTATTATAATTGCTTGATATTGGAATAGAATTTATAGATTTTTATAATTGATTAATAATAATTGTTTATTCTTGAAATTGGTTTTCTGTCTTTAAAACCTTTTCAAAATATAGAATTTTATATATATTATTATTTTTGATATTCCTATATAAGCTTCTACCCCCCAGAGATACCCCCAAATCCTATTTGTATTGAGGTATATCTGAAATGTATATAATAATATTAATAGAATTAATAATAATATATAAAGAAATTATTATATTATTTTTTTAATTAATAATTATGTTATTAACATTAATTATTTATTGAATATTAAGAATTAATATAAATTACTATAACTTTTAATTTATATATATATATTAATAATTTTATTTAATTAATTTATTTTATATATCCTTTTTTTAAAGAAAGTAATATTTGAATAACAATAACCTACTTAAGTTTGAATATTTAGATATAATAAATTAGAGAATTTAATATATATTTAATAAGATATCCAATATTTACTTTAAAATTAGTTTTATAAATTCTTTTATTTATATTTAATTCTTTTTTTTTATTTAGAAAATATACCCTATACTTATATTGATATATTCTATTCTAGTTTAAATAGAGATTAATATTTAAATAATCTGTAATTATCAAAGCAAATAATTATAAATATTTCTGGAATTAAGTATCCAGTACTTTATTTAGAGATTTAAAAAATTAAGCTTTAAAAGGATTAATATTATATAAATAAATAATAATTTGTACTACTTTAATCTATAAAAGATTAGATATATTTATAAAGATTTGTATTTTCATTTATTTAATAATTATTTTTTATTCTATTTATTTTAATTTATTATTTGATTTATATATATTTGATAAGAATAATTCAAATTTTATACCTTCAGTTTTGATCTAATTTTTGAATATAGTGTTTCCTATAATATTAATAACTGAAATATTATTGTTTTATTTAATATAAATTATTAAAAAACTATATTTTTTAAATACTCAAACAAGAAAATTCTGGATTATATCGAATACTTCATAATAAGTCTTTTGATATAATAAAAAATTAAAAATCTTTTTATTAAATATATCTTTAATTATTAAAAACTAGAATATTCTAGTATATATACATAGAAAATCAAATAAATCCTATTAGATTTTATAAAAAAATATAATAATCGGGATTTATTAAAAACTTATAATATTATTTGTTTTATATATATATATAAATAATTAATATATTTAATTTTAAAAAATCCTTTAATCTTTATATTCCTTACTAAAAAAACAAAATATTCGAGAACTTTTTTACTCAAATATTCTAATTATTTATACCAAAGTTTTATAAAATCCTCTTGAGATTTAATTAAATTTCTTAATTAATAAAATAATCTTTTAATATTAAAATTGAATATAGAATATATTAAAAGATTTGGATTTATAAATATTATATTCAAATTGATTAAATAAAAGGAAAATAATTTGTATTTTAAGAATAAAAGATTATCTTTACAAATATAATAAATAATAATATAATTATTTTCAAGATTGCTTTTTTGTAATATAAAATTTATTTCTAAAAACTATATTTCAATACCTAAAAGTTTTATTTCCAAAACAATATTGATATAAAATCCAGAAATATATATAATATTAGAAAAAATCAGATTACTTTTTAAATTTTAAAGTTTTTAAAGAATATTCTTGATTATATAAATACCTTATTCAATAACCTATATTTTTGATATTTCTATTTAAATATAATTTGATATTAATAAAAATATATATTCATATTTATTAAAAAAATCAATATTATTAATAAAATATATTATACTATTATTATTAAATATAATACTATCAAAAATTAATAAAATAAATTAGAAATAATAATATAAATTCTATAATTAATAAAATCTTAAATAAAATAAATAATTATTCTTAATTTAAAATCTTATAAATTATAAAATTGAGAATCACTACCTTTTGAATTAATTTATTTTTTCTATTTCTATACTTTATATATATTCAATTATTAATTATTCTTAATTCTTTTTTATATATCATTATATTTCTTTTTTATTAATAAAATTATATTCCAGAAATTGTATTTTTTAATAAATACAAACTTCATTAATTAGTATATTTTGAGATAATAACTTCCAACCACTTTTCCATTTTTTCAATTAAACTTTAATTTATAAAGATATTTATATCGATTATCTATTTTTTTGGAAACTCTTTTTTAAATATGTCACGAGAGAATAAGCCTATATAAACCCAATTAGCTTAATGCTATCGGTGATATCACTTTTAGTGTGATAGTTATAAACCCGGTATGCGTTTATAGCGCAGTGGTATAATTCTTTACTTAACCGTACTCTCTAGCATAGGCCCACTTATAAGAGAGTATTTCAACAGACCCACATTAGTTATCTAATCTTGGCCTATTAGAGCTAATATAAGGACTCTGCTCTGTTGCCCCATTATATCTATACAGCTCAGCCTATTAGATGAATCCATAGAGAACCTAATCTAGTTGAATCTAATAAGATCCTAGATTTGGCAGTACAGAGATATAGGAAGAGATTTGCGTATATATGACTCAATAAGGCTAGTACAGAGATTACTGCCTATAACCAGCTAGTCAGCAATCTCGGGGGTGTGTCACGAGAGAATAAGCCTATATAAACCCAATTAGCTTAATGCTATCGGTGATATCACTTTTAGCGTGATAAAATATTATTTTGCTTTTCTTATAAATTATTAGAATTTTATTTGGATTTAGAATTAATAATCGAGAATATATCTTTACTTTTGAAAATTAAAGAGTTCTAATAAATTAAACTATTAAAAATATTCCTGAATTACTTTAAAAAATAATTAGGAATTCTAAATTGATTATTAATTTTAATTTAAATAAATATAATATTTATTTAAATAGAAAGTATATATACTTCTATAGTTTATAGAAAATTAATAATTATTAAATTATTTTTTATTTTAATATAATATAACTTTATAATTATATAAGCTCTAATTTATTCATTATATTATTTAATTAAATTAATTTGATTTATAATTATTTGCTAAAAAATATTTTAATATTTTTAAGTAATAGTAAATTTTATAATTATTATTATAGATATAAGTTTATTCTATAACTTTTAAATAATTATTTTAAATAATAAAACTTTAATATTATTGTTTTCAAAAATAAATTTTATAAAATAAAATATATTTATTATTTCTATAATTCATTTATAAATATTTTAATATAATTTATATATAATATTATACTTATTTTTCTAATATCAATATTCTTTTTAAAATATAAAATATTTAATTGAAATATTTTGAAAAATAATTGCTTTAAGCCTTATAAGTTTAAATATTAACTTTTTAAAAAATAGTAATAAAATCATTTTAATATTTTTTTCTAAATCTTTTTATTAAGATTATTTATAAATATTAAAATCAGAGAAATATTTTATTTAATTATTCAAATTATATTTTCTTATAAAATTAATAATTATAATAAATTCAAATAGATCTTTAATAAACCAATTTTTATTATAAATATAAATCAATTAATAAAGAGTTTTTCTATCTTCCAAGAATTCTTTAGAATTAATTAGAGTAACTAGAATAGATTTGAAATCAGATAGTTTAATATTCTTTTAAATATTTTTCGATATATAAAGATATTATAAATTTAAAAATCATTTTAATCAGTATTTATAAATAACAAATCAAATAATTTTTAAGAAATTAGATTTTAATATAATAAGGTTCTAAAAAGAAATAAAAAAAAATACATATAAATCAAAATGATTAAAAGATATATATATATAATAAGAATATAATATAAATACTAATCAGATTTATAACTATTATAAAGATAATAACTATATTTAATAATCATTTTGATTTAAGAATAAATATATAAAATAATAATAAACTAAATTTACTTAAAATATAATCCTAATAATTATATTTGCTTTATATATCCTGATTGAATAAAATACTCATCTAATTAGATATCTAAAATATACAAATAAAATAAATGAAATAGTATTAATAATTATAAGAATAAGTACTTCAAAAAAGTACCGGGATTAATGCTTATGAGGTTACACTATACAGTGAATTCCGTGATAATATTATATATATATAGTATAATAAGTACTATAGAATCGGAATTTTTTATAAGATTTTTATATTTTATATTTATTAATATAAAATATTAGATTTTAGTTATTACCTTTTGATATAAATCTATATAAATCTTTATATATAAATTTATTTAAGCTAAAGTACTTTTATATAAAATATATTACTATATAATTTAATATGAATAATATATATATATATATATTATTACAGAGCGGATACAATAATAGTTATAAGCTTTACCACTACGCTATGTATATAATTTGTCTAAAAGGTATAATATCAGGAATCGAAGTTCTGATAGTTTATTATTATATATATACCTTGTAATAGAGCCCTCCTCTTTAACCTTTTTATTCCAAAAAGGCTAGCTAAAATAGGGATTATTATTAATAATATATAATCAACTATATGATTTGTAATAATAATCAATTCAGTTTATTATCTAATACTCTTATTATTAGTAATCCTATTACTAATAAATTCAGAATATTTAATTATTAAGTAAATATATCCTCATCCTTACAAATCTATTATTTAATTAATTGATAATCTAGTACTAATCAAAGTATAATCAATAAGAATTCTAAAACGATATTTATGAGATAAGATTCCTAATACTTTATTATAGAGTAGATATAATAATAGTTGTAAGTTTTATTATTATATTATGTATACAATCTGTTCAAAAGGCATAGTATCAGGGATCGAAGTCCTGATAGCTTACTACTATATATATACCCTGTAACATATATATAGCTTCTAGAGATCTAGCTTTCAGTTCAACTAGGTTTAGTCTCAGGAATACAGGCTTATATAAAAAGACTAAAAGAACTAATAAGTCGGGTACCCTACTTTCGGGCCACCCCCCTTTTGGGCCACTTTTTATACCCAAAATACACTAAAAATGGAATTTATAACTTTCTTATTTATGGATAGAATTTAATGAAAATTTATATGTATATAATTTAGATCGATTTAAGCTTATTCTGAAATTTTCAGATTTTTAGGATTTTTCTATATTGAGATCTAGAGCTTCAAAATATCGATTTTCAAATTTGTATGGGAATCACATACAAATTTAAACTTTTTATAAAATCTTTAATAACTTTCTAATAAAAATTGCTAAAAATAAACTATAAAATTTTACTATAAATTTATAGTATATTCAATATAAGAAATTCAGAAAAAATAAAAAATTTCTTATAAATAAATATTTATAAGGGTACCCTCAAAATGACAGGGATTATTTATACTACGTTAAACTCACCGTATACTATATCTCTACATCTGTTAATTTTTTTGAATTTCTTTTTGAATTTCTATATAGATTCAAGTTGAAATATCTCAAATATATATATGGTTTTCTTTTAATAATTGTTGTTAAAAAGTTATTAAAGATTTTATAAAATTTCTAAATTTGTATGTAATTCTCATACAAATTAAAAAATCGATATTTTGAAACTCTAGATCTCGATACAGAAAAATCCTAAAAATCTGAAAATTTCAGAATAGGCTTAAATCGATCTAAATTATATATATATAAATTTTCATTAAATTATATTATATATTGATAGAGATATTAATAGGCCTAAAAAGTGATTTTTGGTGTGAATGGGTGGCCCAAAACAGGGGTGGCCCGAAAGTAGGGTACCCGACTTAGTCTACAGAAATATATATAGGAATAGAAATTTATATTATAATCCTTAATATCCTTTCGAATATAGGAATTCGAAGCAATTGTATACGACTTGCCTCTCTTCTCGCTAAGTCGAATATTAATTCGATATTATCGTCCTTAATTCAAATTAGATTTAGATTCGAATTTAATCTCTTTTCGATCTCTATACTTAGAAGATATACTAGATTCCAGCTTTCCTTGTTAGTAAGATTAGGGTTCCTATAAAGAGCCTCTAAATCGTAATTATATAATACAATTAAGCTATAAATGAAATCAGCTATACCTAGTATATTTATATAATTCTGGCTTTTATCTCTTATAGCTATTGGATGGTATAAAATTCTTATAGAGTATATTATAAAGTAATATATTCTATTTAAAACCCCTTTTTTTTTTCTTTGTATTATACTATATCGTATTCCCTATTATCTATTTTTTTATTATACCCTTTTAATATTCAATCAGAGTAGTTTTCAACTATTTCTATATATATATAATAGGTCAACAGTATATATAAGTATATATAGGGGGTTCGCAGACGTATATGTAGATCGACAACTATATGCGAAGTGTATTTAGGGTTCACAGACATATATATAAATCGACAGAATATATATAGTTCGACAAGGGTATATACAGTACTAATCAACTGCTATCAGCCGAAATCCATTTTCATACCAAAAACAGGTTTTTTGCTATATTTTTAAATACAAAAATCTTTACTATTTATAATTCAAATCATTTGAAAATTTATTTTTATAAAGTTAATATAATAACAATTGATATTTTCAATATTTTAAAAATCTAAGAAATTTCTAATATCAAAATTTATAAGATTAAATTGAAATATTAAAAAAGTTGCTTGATTTTCGCTTATTTTACTAATAAATCTAATCATTTTAAAAATACTCTAACTTTCAATCTATATAATATAATCAAAAAAATCGAAAAAAATAATTAATCTTATTTTTATTAAATTTTAATTAAAAATGAATTAATAAATATAGGAAAAAGTTATATTATATTAATAATAATACAAAGATTTAGGATTATAAATGATGAGTTTTGGTGTGAAAACACGTTTCGGCTGATAGCAGTTGGCACTTACTGTAGGTAGGGATCGACGACTATCTTTATGCCTCCGATGAGGTATGATATTCAACTCCACTACATCCGGTGACGTGTATTATCGATATAATATACGTATACCAGTGATCTGTAGTATGCCTTCGGTGAGGTGTAGTATTGATACTAGTATGCCTACAGCAGTGAGGTGTGGTGTATATACTAGTATGCTAATGGCAGTGAGGTGTAGTATATATACTAGTAAGCCTATGGTAGCGAGGTATGATATTGATATTAGTATGCCTAGTATAGTATAGTATTCTTCCTTATTTATATTATCTAATAGTATAACAAGGGTATGATATAATGTATATATATAGGCTAAGAACTTGGAAAGGGATTTGGGATTAATATAAACTCATATTAGTATATGAATATGTTTAGGTGATATATATAATATCTGGATTGAGTGAATATATATCAACTCAATGGAATTAGATGTAAATTAGATGCGATTCGATGAATGCTCGGATTTCGGTTGCTTTTTCGATTGTTTTTTGATTGTATAATTCTTTCTTTGCTTTTTCGAATTGAATATCGATATATATATATATTGTATTTAGTTGTATATATGAGATATCGAGCTTATAACTTATTGTAGGTTATAAGCTAGTATATAAGTATATAGTATATATATAGAATATAAGAGAGATTAGACTAGTATTAATCTATTATAGGAAGCTGGCTTGTATTAACAACTAAATAGTTTTGAAATATATAATTTTTATAAAACAGTATATAATATTTCTTATTTCTTATTCTATATTCAAAGGGGAAAAGCTTTATTTTATACTTTTTCCTACTAATCTAGCTTTCTACTATTATAGATTTCTTCCTTTTCTAGTTATTCTATTAAATAAAGTTCTTCTTTCTTATTCCTTATTCGATTTTATTATAATTATGTTAATCTAGTTATATATGAGTTGAAAGAGTTAATAAAGAATCGGTTTTCCGATTGTTCTAGGCTAAAGGCTTTAAACAACGATCATGTGATATAATCATGTGATTAGATCATGTGATTTGGTCAGGTGATCTTGTGATTCGCTCCCAGTATACTATATGAATATAGAACTATATATATACATATATAAAAAAAGATATATTATTATATTATTTTCATATAAAAATAATAGTTTTTAATAATTATTTTCAATTATAAAACTCAATTTGTTTTTGAATTCTAAAAATATATTTATGATTACTTAGAAATATCCGTTAAGCTTTTAATTATTTATTATTTTGAAATCAATAAGTAAATCAAAAAAGGTAATATAATATCAGAATAATATCTTAGATTATATATAATTTATTTATAGAATTATTAAATAGAATAGCTTTTATTTATTAAGTTTTTTATTAATAATATCTAATCTAAAAGTATTAAAATAATTCTTCTTTTAAATTAATAGCAATCATTTTATTATTAAAATAAAACTAATTTTTTTATATTCATAAATCAAATTTGTTATTAATTAAATTTGACATTTAAATAATACTAACTTCAATTAATATATTTTTCATAATTTAGTTGGATTAAACTTTAAATTTTTTAAAGTCTTATATTCATAGAAAAAGCTTGATTTAAAGAATTTTAAATTATTTAAGATCTTAAGCTTAATAAGTTTTTATATTCATAAATTAAAATTTTCTGTTTTTAAAAGAATTCATTTTGTTTTTTACATCAACCTATTATATTATTGTAAAAGAGTAAAAGGTAATAGAATCATAAAGTAGTCCTTTATAGATACTATAAATAAATCACTAAGATATAACACCTCCAGCAAAAAAGAGAAAGAATAGGCTCTACATAATACATTACAAAGCATACAAGAAAGTAAATAGGAACTAACTGCTTTTTCTAAACTATATAAAGAAAACCTATAAATACTAACTACCAAAAGAGATCACATAACCAGTACCAAGTTTCGCTCACATTATAAAAGAGTAGAAGGTAGTAAAATCATAGAGTAGTTCTTTACAAATACTATAGATAAATTATTAAGATATAGTATCTTTAATAAAGAAAAGAAAAAGGAAACTCTATATAATACTCTATAAAATGTACAAAAAAGTAGATAGGAATTAATTATCTTTTTCTAAACTGTATAAAGGAGATTTATAGATACTAGTTATAAAAAGAGGCTACATGACCCGTACTAAGTTTCGCTCATAATATCTTATATATAATAATTCTATTTTTGAATAAAATAATCTATTATTATGATTTATAGAAATTAATAGCTTAAGGTACTTCAAAGTTATTAAGATTTTAAATTTCTATTAGAAAAGAAAAGATTGTAAAGAGTTTTATATAAAATATATTATTTATTGAGTTAATTATAATAAATTAATTAAAAAATCTATTAATTACTTAGAAAATATATAAGAATCGATTTAAACTTTTTATTATAAATATTCTAATAAACTTAGATTTATTTAATTTAAACTGCTATCTATAAAACTATAGATTATAATTTATTATCTTATTGAAATTTGATTTAAAGAAAAGGAATAATATCATTATATAAATATATATAATCAATAAATAAATAAATTAAACTCTATATATTTTTTTTAAAAGATTCTATATTATAATTCTTTAAGCTATATTTTAGTTTATACTCTATATCTACTATTATCTAGTATTGTTCAATATATATTCCTAATCCCATCTGCCGCTTCGTGATAATATTTCTTCTAATCTCATCTACTATCTCGTAATAAAGTAAACTAAAATTATTCTATAATTAAATTAATTATTCTATTCTAAAATATCTAGAATCTCTCGTCTGAATATATAAATAAATAAATAAATAAATAAATAAATAAATAAATAAATAAATAAATAAATAAATAAATAAATAAATAAATAAATAAATAAATAAATAAATAAATAAATAAATAAATAAATAAATAAATAAATAAATAAATAAATAAATAAATAAATAAATAAATAAATAAATAAATAAATAAATAAATAAATAAATAAATAAATAAATAAATAAATAAATAAATAAATAAATAAATAAATAAATAAATAAATAAATAAATAAATAAATAAATAAATAAATAAATAAATAAATAAATAAATAAATAAATAAATAAATAAATAAATAAATAAATAAATAAATAAATAAATAAATAAATAAATAAATAAATAATACTACGGAAAATCGTTATGATTAATAATTATTATCGTTGATTATTTTAAAAGTTAAGTTTTTTTCTTAAATAGGATCTATCGATTGTCGATTATCGATTATTAAATTAAGAAAAAATAAATAAACCTCATCTATCTATCTATCTATCCGTACATCATACATCTCAATTTACAACAACTGAATAAACAAATCATTTATTCTCAATCTTCACTCCCCTTTAAATCGCATTACGCGAAAAATGATATCTTACAACCTCACAAGTTCAAGTCGCGAATACCTACCTACGGAGTACATACATACAGAGCGGAACCATTTACCGAGTGGGATCGTGCAGATTGACAGCGGGCGGGTACGTGAAATGGATCGAGCGGTGACAATCTCATCAACGGAGGGGAACCGGCATGTAGGGAAATGCGAGAGCGGAGACCCTCTTCTTTTCATCTACGATATCCATCTATCTATCGATGGGGTAGCAAGGTTGATGGAGTGATACCAAAACACAGGATTTATAACCCGCTTGTAGCCGCACCTTGCAAATGTTCGAAAATACTGTACTATTTTTATACGATGTAAGTTTTTCGTTTTCATAGAGTTGGGAGGTGTATTTGCTGTATCTGTTGTATTTGCTGTATTGTGATGAATGTAATGTAATGTATGAGGCGAGTAACCATCCATACTATTGACTTTTTTGAGTTCAAGGAAAAGGAATACGAGATCGTATGCGAAACTCGTGAGCTGAAAACCAAAGCATGGAGCCGTTGGATGCCCTGAGCCCCGAGTGGTGGAACACAATCTGTCGCATGCGAGTTTCTAGAAAGACTCCATCGAAGAAAGGTACGGCATTGTATCACCGATTCAAAGTTCACCATGTATGTGAAAGCGCAGGACAGGACAGACGTTGGCGGTATCGAGACTCGACGACAAACGACAGACCGCCTTGGATGGAGAAAAACGGTGTGTTGTGCTGAGAAACAATACAATACCAAGCCATATTCACGGAGACTTCCACGAAACGTTGGGGATGATTCTTTCAGGTCTAATGGCAAGCGGATGATCTTGGTACCTGCGTGAATAAGGTACAGAAGAGCGTTGAAACCTGCAAACCGACTGATTCCGACAAATATATGGTAATGAATGAAAGGCAAATATACAAACAAAGAAATGAGTCGCGAGCACACCCGAAAAGTACGACCTCGCCTGGTAGTCGGTGTCAGAAAGGGGCTTGGCCTCGAATAGAATTAAATGCAGTTCTGTCACGTACAATTCATAGGATATTGAGTTGAAGGCGATGCCGATTTGAACATGTCATTCAGGTACCATTGCCAAGATGGCGAAGATTCATTCAGGAGAAGAAGATGTAAGATGTTACTATTGAATCCATTGATAATAAATTTTCGAGGAATGAAATTGTCAATGGATGAAAGGGAAAACGGATAATGTCTCAAGGACTTTCCCAATGGGATAAATTTAGAACCGGATGGTAGATCACATGATGAAACCCGACAAATTGTATTTCCCTCCCATTGGATTCAATTTATCCAACCAACCATACTGGACAAAGTAAATTCAGATTCTTCTTCTGCAAAAAGCATAGGCGAGATCGGACGACGGCATCGATGATTAGATGGGACGCTTACGAACTGGGCTTAATCAACCCAATCAGATTGTAATCTTCTTATCAGAATCCATGACTTCTGTTACTCAAGATCTCGGCCAGACCAAAGATTCTTTGACCTTGAACCGAATCATATCGTCCCAACATCCCAATACCTCCATCCTTTATCCCGTAAAAAGCAATCTATTTGTAAAGCCACGCCATAGATTCGGCCATTTCCACTCTTTGTTTGGGCTCGAGAATCATGAAATCCCTATTCAGGTCGTGATAGCGTGCGAGCGTGGGTAGGATCAGATAGAGGAAATGATAAACCGGGGGAGTTTAAAAACCTTTTTACGTTACTATTGATTGGCTATAGACAGATTGGGTGAGATGTGCATGGTGTTGTTGTTGTGTGTGTGGGGGACCTTGGACCGTTCCCACGATGCATGCATGCAGTCTGTACGGGTATGTGTTTGATAGAGTCAGCGTCGAGAGACCAGACCTTTTCTTGCCATGTCTGCAATGTCTGGGTTTGTCAGACCCTGTTTGCGTGGTTTTCGGTGGTGAAACAAGATATCAGGAAAAAGAGAATTCCATTCGAAAGGGCTGAAGATAATTGTGAGACATTTTCATCCATGTGAACGGTATGGAATGGCTGGAAGCTGGCTGCACGATTCTCCCGTCTTGTACCGTCTTGTCGATAAGTATAGGATCATATTTGCGTGGGATGTGACTTGATTGACTTGATTGACTTGATTGACTCGATTGACTCGATTGACTCGATTGACTCGATTGACTCGATTGACTCAAAGATGATAATCACGATAGTTGAACCCGCTCGGCGACAGCGATAGCATAATGGAACCGGCGATTAGTTTTTCTGTAGATCCTTTGAACTTGTATGGACGGACACATTTGACCAAACTACTCTTTTGCATTGCATTCTCGGACCAGGAAATGTACTACAATCGTACTAGGGAGACGGACTAATATAGTATGCATTGCCCCTGGATTGTGACGATGCGGAACCATTTGCGAAAAGGGAACGTCGAGATTCCAAGAAAGAAGGTGAAGGTACGAATTCTGGCGATGAGGATCTGTTCCAGGAGTATTATTTTTGCGGTTTTTATTTTTGACTTTGGGGCTTCCCCAAGAAATAACTTAATAGACGGTGATATGAAGATGGTTGCCACATATAATTTTACATCAGACTAGATACATGATACACGATACAAGAAGACTGGATGACAGGGAATGTTTCAAGGATGAATCTCTTAGTCGAGTAATATATGCCTCAACAGTTGTAAGTTTGTCCGGCGGATGTATCCCAAGGGATTGATTGTAAGATTGTACATGGGATGACCATAAAGGGGACTGGGGATGTCGGGAATTCAGAGTCTAAGACTGTAAAAGTAACAAACACACAGGACTGATTGTAAGATCTTATATTAATGTTAGTTCATGGTTGGTATTGGGCAGTGAGTGGATGGGGGAATGGGGGAATGGGGGAATGAGTGAATGGGTGAATGGGGGGTTGAACAAAGAAAAGATTGATATCAGATATGGAGGGAGGAGGTGGTACGTAGATGGAGTACTAGGTAGTTTGCAATGAATGGATGATCTCTTTCAACCTGTATGTATCTTGCCCAGGTGTAACCAAATGCATTTCATTCTTTAAATATTGGGTACTCATTATCAAGAATGAGAATTCAATCCTTTATACTCCGTAGATCATCAACTGGGTAACGTAGATGTAGCAAGAATCTCTCTCTCTCTCTCTCTCTCTCTCTCTCATTACTCCATATGAAATCATCAATCGCATCAGCCCACCCACCGCCCGCTCATCACGCCCCTCCACATTGTCTCTCTGGCTCCGCCCATGAGAAGCCGCAAGAGTCATCGTTCCAATTTTATTCTGGTGATTCATTTGTTTCTGTCCATTCTAATTAGGTACTGAATACTCGATTGATTTACTTAATGGCCCTTTACCTAGGTAATCTTCACTATTGCAACGCCTCTCGATCTTTAATCCGACCCCTGCCCATTGCCCATCCTCGCCATCCTCGCCATCCTCAGCCATTTTCCCTTCCTAAGACCGACCTGCAGGGCGTCGATGTATGAGCCACGAGCGTCGAACGTACAAAAGTTCTTCTTCCTTTAGCCGACAGGCCCCACTCTTATCTACGCTGACAATCATACCTACCCTACCTAGCCAATTCTATTTTGTTTCTATTTCCATTTCTATTTCCATTTGCATTGCCATTGCCAGTTCCAGTTCCATTTTCCAAAAATCTACCTAGGTAGTGAATTAAAAAAAATCACACACATACATAAACATTCCCACTTCCTCTTTCATACCTTTTCTCTTTCTCTCTCTTCCCCAAATCCCCCACACTCTTCTTCTTTCCTACTCTTAGGACTTTTGAAGTCTATCAACAACAACAACAACAACAACAACACAACAACAACAACAACAACAACAACAACCACTTTACACCTCTCGATTCTTTGCTTCCAAAGCATTCCTCTCTATTCTTCTCTTTTACTTTCTCTCTTCCGTATTCTCATAATAAGTCCGCCATCATGGCTGTCTCAACAACGGTTTCCTATACGGCGAACGTAAGTTTTCCCATTCCTTCAAAAATAACACCAATCTTTGTGCTTCACAACCTTACCCCGCTATCGGCGCAACAAAACAAAACAAAACAGAACACTAACCTTTACCTTTGAACCTTACAGCTCATGAAATACATGGCGCTCGACCAGAAGGGATCTGCCATGGCAGAGTAAGCTAATTAATGGAATACTTTTTCCCCTCTTTCAAAATCTAATCCTTTACAAAGGTACATCTGGATCGATTCCACTGGCGGTACCCGTTCCAAGTCAAAGGTAAGCAACATTACCCAACACACACATACCCGCGGCTTTGCGCCCCAACTGCATCCTCAACAAAAATTTCACAAATACCTCAAATGACTCATGCACTAATATAATTTTTTCTATTTACAGACTCTCACCAAGATCCCAGAGAGCGGTCAATTCACTCTGGATGACCTCCCAGAATGGAACTTCGACGGTAGTTCGACCGGTCAAGCCCCCGGTGACAACTCAGATGTCTACCTCCGCCCCGTCGCAATCTTCCCAGATCCATTCCGTGGTGCCCCAAACATCTTGGTCTTGACCGAGTGCTGGGATCCCGATGGAACCCCAAACAAGTTCAACTACCGTCATGAGGCTGCCAAGCTCATGGAGGCACACAAGTCCCACGAGCCTTGGTTCGGTTTGGAGCAAGAGTACACTCTCCTCGATATGTCCGACAGACCTTACGGATGGCCAGTAAATGGTTTCCCAGGTCCTCAAGGCCCATACTACTGTGGTGTTGGTACTGGCAAGGTTTTCTGCAGAGATATTGTCGAGGCTCACTACAAGGCATGCTTGAATGCTGGCATCAAGATCTCCGGTACCAACGCCGAGGTTATGCCAGCTCAATGGGAGTTCCAGGTTGGTCCTTGCGATGGCATCGAAAGTGGGTACTCCCCTGTTTCTATTATCAATCTGAATAATCACTGACTCTTATTTTAGTGGGTGACCACCTCTGGTTGGCTCGTTTCCTCCTGAATCGTGTCGCTGAGGAATTCGGCGCCAAGATTTCTTTCCACCCCAAGCCAATTCCAGGTGACTGGAATGGTGCTGGTCTCCACTCCAACTTCTCAAGTGCTGAGATGCGTGTAGAGGGAGGCATGAAGCACATTGAGGCTGCTATCAAGAAGCTTGAGGGTCGCCACAAGGAGCACATTGCAGTTTACGGAGATGACAACGCCATGCGTCTTACTGGCAGACATGAGACCGGTTCCATCGACAGTTTCACTTATGGTGTTGCCAACCGTGGTGCATCCATTCGTATTCCAAGAGAATGTGGTGCCAAGGGTTACGGATACTTTGAGGATAGAAGACCCGCTTCAAATGCCGACCCATATCAAATTACTGGTATTATGATGGAGACTGTAAGTTTAATCTATAACCAAGTGGCACATGAATTCGACTAACCAAGTTTTAGATTTTCGGTGGACTCGATGGTACTGAGGTTAAGAAATAGATTGTTTTTTGCGTGTAACAATGGTTGGGTGGGAGAAAGTTGATAATGGCTTGGCGATAAGGTCTATTTTCGTTGCATTTTGAAGATCAAATCCTTCACGTCGATCTTGCGTTCAAGTTAGCAAGATGGTTACTTTTTAGATGGTTGACCTAACTGGGAGAGAATGAAACTCAGATAACATTTATTTTGTTCTCCGGCACTTTTGATACTTTTGATACTTTTTGACATGCTGGCCTGTGCCCATCCCTATCCACCCGACCCTGTCTTTGGCTAAAGCTGGGGATTTTCTAATCTTACAGTAGTATTACCCCACAACTTCTCCGGATTTCCCTTCCCCAGATAGATCCTCATTATAGTATAGTATGTCTATGGAGTAGAGTCGCGTGATAATCGTAATACATAATATACATACTGGCGCACGTCATCGTCACCGCCAACCATCCTGATGATCAACCTTTCAAAGTTCTCGTCGTGCTTTCATATCTCCACATCTCTTCATCCCTCCACACGTCAATATATACCAAATTCATCATTCATAAACCCTTGTCTATTTTCCTTCCCGTCAATTTTGGAGAAATCTCATAGTCCAACTTAACCGCCTCTTCAAATATAATTCTCACTCCCTCCTTTCCAAGCCTTTTTTCACTTCCCTACTCCTTCTAAGCCCCTTCAACTTAGTTTCCATTAATCTTCTTCTCCTCCTCCTTCAACGCCTCCACCAATTTCCCCCTCAAGAAATCCGGTAGTCCGAAGATGCCCTCACGGGTGACTATCCGGTAGGTTCCCGAGTCTTGCCAATTTCCGGGCGCTTTCCCAGAATCTCCTTCGACGAATTGTCCGGTCGCGTCCACTTCGAGAGATCCGAATATATCTTCTGGGTAGGCGATGCGGCCGTAGTCGGGGGGTGCGCGGGTATCGGAGAGGTGGATGTAGCCGCCGTGGCCGCCGGAGCCGGCGCCGCCTTGGAGAGGGGTTAATTATGGGCTTGGGAAATGGGAAAAGGGGAAGAGAGAGGGTAGTGTGTGGTAGATGGAGGGGGGATTGGGGAAAATACCTTGACTGGCACTAGGTGGCGCTCCGGAATCTTTTCCTTTTGAGGACTTTCCGCCTTTGTTTTGACGATAGGACGATGGAGGTGAGAGGGAGAAGTGTGTCGTGGTGGTGGCGAAGGCGGCGGCTTGCGAGTGAAGTTGTGGATCTAGATGGGCGTATTTTTGGAGGATGGTGGAGAGGAAGGGGAGGAATCGAGGGTTGGGAGTGAAGGATTGAGGGGTGATGGGGAGGGTGGTGGTGGTGCCGAGGGAGAGGGATGTGGTTGGTGGAGTGGTGGGGAGGAGGGTTAGGGTGTGGAATTGGGGGGAGGAAGAGGTGGGTGGGTGGATGTACTAGGAGAGGGTCAGCTTTGCTGGGTTGGGTGGAGATGAGGGCGATTGGAATTGTTGAGGGAGATGGGGAGAAGGGGAGAAGGGGAGAAGAAGGGGGGAGGATTTGACAATAAGAGGAGGGGTAACAAACAATATTAGGATTTTCCTTTAATGTTGAGACTGAGCGTCGTATATTGGAAAATGTAATTGTGTGGGATCGAGTTATTGCGCGCAATGTATGCGGCAATGCACGAGAGGCTGAGAGTAGCATTTTTGTTGGATGATGAGGAGATGTTTATTGGTGGTGAGGGGTGAGGGGTGAGGGGTGAGAGCTGGTCATGTAAAGTATTTAATTTTTCGATAAGATATTACCTGGGCAAGGTGTGAATTGCTCGATTAGGAAATTAGCTCAAGGAGGATTAGTAAGCGGGTGGACAGGGTCTCTTTTTGGAGACTTGAATTTGATACTTTTCTGGAATCATATGATAATTGTGATCATTCTTTGGACTTTTGGGTTAAATAATTCTTATAGCGATGATTGATGGTATCTGGCAACCATGTGAGAGGAGAGTTGAGTAGAGTTACTCAATCGTCGGTAACTTTACATCGATGCTCGTGTAGTACGAGTGAACTTTGAAGGGGGAGTACAATGCGCGAGACAATATCAAAGAATAATATGCTAACAACTACCAATGTTAGTACGAGTAGAGGAGGTGTATATAAATCCCAATATATGACGACATAAACATTAACCAAAGTTTCTAAATTCATTTGAGAGTTGACGATTATCAGGTATCTCAAGCTACCTCCTTTCTTCTGATTTCGTCATAACTCTAATACGTCGCTAATTCCATGGACGATTGGTATAAACTTTGAAGGAGTACCGATACATGTTTGGCTACTATGTAAGTGATGCTAAAGGCTAGAATGTAGATATCTAATACGAAATATGAAGTCATTAATTGATTGCTATTGTATGAGTGAATTAATTGCTTTTCTACCAGGTATACTTCTCGATGATTTGACACTATAAATAGGTAGCTATCTATCCCCTAGACCGTTGATTACGGCCGGGTTCCACTTATAATGCCTCATTAGCCAATAAAGTAATTATAATCTAAGAGCTCTTGAAATCATAGATTGTATTATTTTGAATATGAAATATAATAGGATTTAAAAACTTTTTATCAATTTTTTTTGGAAATAAAATAAATAAATCTATAATAAACCTTTTAATTATTACTAATTCACTAAATTCTAATCTTCAATTTCAATTATATAGTTTTTATATTTGATATAATTTATGAAGTTATTGATGTTCTTGTTTATGCACGGGCCACATATGCCGGCCGTAATCAACGGTCTAGGGGATAGGTTGGGAGTTTGCCTCGTGAGTTGGGTCTCAATTGTCGATAGAGTGAAGAGTTCTTGTGAATGATATTGTAGAAAAATATCATTGAAATTATATACTCGAGTACTATCATCTCAACATTACATATATCTCCTCAAGACACGAGGGAAATCGGACGAATTATATGAATAGGTATATATATATATATAAATTTGCAGAACTTACCTACCCACCTATGTTTGCTTCTCTTTCTTCTCCCTCTCCTCCCCCCCCCCTTGCACTAATAAAGCGTTCAATGTTACACTACTACGGTCCCCTTCACTTCCCCAGATATCGCTAAAAGTACCTGGTCTCGCTGGTGTACCTACAGGTCCTACCTAGAGCTTCCCGCATCGACCACCTCCGTCGGATTCTGGTTGAGAACGGGGAACCACAAATCAACTTTTCCTTCATAAGGTTCCTCATTTTTTTTAGAATCTCAACAGAAGACTCTTTCAAACTATTCACTCAATAATTCTTATACCCTTGAAAATATTTCTGACTCTTCAACTATTACTCACAACAAGTGATTCACATCCGTTTGATTTGAACCTTGTATCAACCAACCTAGTACCTGCTGAAAGCCACCAGAAATCATCTTTGGTGGGGTTGAAGCAACGACAACGGAACAATTACCCCGAGTCAATAAACCACCAGTCAACCACTTTGAAAATACCTGACAACCGTAGTCATGAATCGATACGATGACGGCGAGCTAGAGATATCTCTGGCACCATCTGCAAACGCTCGCGCACAACATAGAGCCTCGGACGCCGGCTCACACTCACGTCGGGATTCGCAAAATGGAAACAGCAGGAGGATGGAAACGGTTCCGGCACCACAAAGGAAGACGGAGCAGCGAGTGGGCGCATACTCGGTCATACGTACGCTTGGAGAGGGTTCCTTTGGAAAGGTTAAATTGGCGGTCCATCGAGTGACAGGTCAACAGGTTGCGTTGAAGATTATTGGAAGGCGGAAGTTGATCAGTCGTGATATGGCTGGGAGGGTGGAGCGAGAAATTGAATACCTTCAGCTTTTGAGACATCCCCATATTATCAAATTGTGAGGATTGCCTCTGTCAAGTTTATTTATTTGCTAGCTAACTAATACTTTCCCAGATATACCGTCATTAAAACAACCTCCGAGATTATCATGGTTCTTGAATATGCCGGCAATGAGTTATTCGAGTATATCGTACAACACGGAAAGATGAGAGAAGATGAAGCCAGGCGGTTTTTTCAACAAATTATCTGCGCAGTCGAATACTGTCATAGGCATAAGATCGTGCATCGAGATCTAAAACCCGAAAACCTTCTTCTTGACGAGAACCTGAACGTCAAAATCGCCGATTTCGGACTTAGTAATATCATGACGGATGGAAATTTCCTCAAGACCAGTTGCGGAAGTCCAAATTATGCCGCACCCGAAGTCATTAATGGAAAATTATACGCTGGTCCCGAGGTCGATGTGTGGAGTTGTGGTGTCATATTATATGTTTTACTTGTGGGAAGATTACCTTTCGATGATGAACATATTCCTTCTTTATTTGCGAAGATTGCTAGGGGTCAATACAATGTCCCTAGTTATATGGGTCGTGAAGCTGCCGCGTTGATAAAGAAAATGTTGGCAGTCAATCCGGTCTACAGAGCTACCATTGCCGATATTCGAGACGATCCTTGGTTCACTACAAATCTACCTGCTTATTTGCAACCTCCGGTGGAAGAATTCATTGATACAGGTGTCGACCCCGCAAAGGCTATCAATCCCCGAGCGATTGCACCTCATGCGAGCCCAGCCATTCAGGAGAAATTACATGTGCAAGTTACCGAGAAAATTAGTAAGACGATGGGTTATGGTATTAAAGATGTTCAAGAGGCTTTGGCTGCGGAAGAACCTTCGGCCATTAAGGATGCCTATCTTATTGTTCGGGAGAATAAATTGATGCAAGCGAATCGTAAGTTATCCATTACTTCAAAAATTCTGGTGTTTGTATAAATTAACAGTCAATCAGCAAATCTCCTCGATGATAAGAATCAACTTCTTTTCCAGATTCCTTCACCTCCAGCATACGACTCAGCGATTCCCCCCTCATTACCTAATTCGCCTTCGGTTGCCATTAAGGAGCGACCTGGTAATATTCAACCAGCAGTTGCGCCATTTCAGCCTCGACCTAGCCCCCTTCTTGATGCCGTATCACCGAGATCTAGTAGTTCTATCGGAACCGATAGATCATTTGGCCGACCATATGTTAGCAAAATCGGAATATTACCAAGCAGTATTCCACAATACCATAAAGAGTTCATGGAAACGCACAAGTCTGGCCATCAGGAGAGTACCCTGTCAACATCTCACTCAGAGGCCATCGAACCATCACCTCAAACAGACGCTGAAAAAGCCGAAACCGTTCGCCGCTTAAATCCACATTCTAGAACCTTGGCGAAACTCGATGAAGGCAAGAAACCAGCAGGTATGACTCCAGTTCCATCGAAAAAATCAAAGCCCACAAAATGGCAATTTGGAATTCGGTCTCGAAATCAACCTCTTGAAGCAATTGGATGCATTTATAGAGCTCTTCAAAAGCTCGGTGCCGAATGGTTAGTCGGCGATGAATGGACACCTGGTCAGAGTGAAAGTAATGGGAACAATCGCAACGATAATAACAATGACAATGATGATCCAAATGGAAGTGGCGCCTCTCTGCATCGCGAAACTTCTATGAATGATACTTCATCCAAGAGAAATAGATTCAGTGGTATGGATAAGCAAGGAAACTACAAGTTGCCAGAAGATCCATGGGTGCTTCATGTCCGTTGGAAGAAAACTGGTAAGTGATTCTTTAGTCATTTGAAAACCTCCTTCTAACTGTTGATAGATATCCGACGTCATTCCATTGCTTCCCTGAACAGTTCAACTTCTAGTCCCGCACTCCCCTCCTCAATGCCAAAAGATGATGAATCTGAAGCGAACGATGCAGGCGTCATCATGCATCTCGATATCCAACTCTATGAAATGGAGCCCGGTGTTTATCTAGTGGATTTCAAATGCGCAGGATATGAAACTGCAAAGGGTATGCTGTGCGAGGAAAAAGATGTTACTAGTCCTTTCCCTTTCTTGGATTTGGCTAGTAAACTAATCATTCAATTGGCGGAAGCTGATTAGATGGTTCGCTCATTATTGAATGGTCGACTCTCTTTGGTTTGATAATACTTTTCGTGAAAGATAAAATACGGATAATGAGCAATGAAAATTTTATACGATTATTTCTTTGGTATGGGGAGTGAGCTTGGAATGTGGATGTGGATGGAATCGGCTTCGGGGAATCGGGTATTAAAACTATGGCTAGTAGGTGTTCCTATACCTTACTACTACTACCTCCACTCGACTTGATTGGCATACTGCCTTGTGTTTAATACGAAAGGACTGGCGAATTGCATGGACTGGAACGGATCGAAATGGACGATTGAATTGAAAGAGGAGTAGTTGGAGTTCTATGCGGTCTCGCAATATACAGGTTACCTTTTTGTTCTGTTTTATTATCATGGAGGTATTTGCTACTATTCAGAGAACTTTGGGAGAGAAATATGACTTCTTTGTGGTTTGCTCGACTTGAATTTGGGAGAGATGATAGTTCAGAGGGAGGGAATAGTGAAGAGTGGAGAGTGATGAAGGAACTTGAAAGCAGGTGTACCCGAAGATTGCTAAAATTCAAGAGTGATGCAAATACAAATGTAGCTGAAGAGAAGAAATTTAGATATTCGAATCTGGTTTACTTGGTTGTTGCAGTCTTACAGATGATACAATGGTATGGGAATATGGATGTGAATATGGATGTAAATATGGATGGGAATATGAACATGATGAATTTGTTGAGGCTTGGTTCCCCTTCCGGGCTTGAATTGAAAATGGACCGCGCACTTCACTTGATGAGATGAAGACTATGTAATGAAAAATTGCAAGCGTTGTTACGAAGAGACTTGGTAGTCAGTCTTTGGAATGTGTAGGAGAAAGCAAAGCCTAATTGAATGGCGAGTGCTACACGCTTGATGATGTTGACTTCATCGCGATTAAAAGGGAGCGAGCGAGCGAGCGAGCGTGAAATTTCTCGTCTGCGATTAAAATCTAAAGGGGGATGGATGGATGGATGGATGATGGATGGATGGATGGATATATTTCTTAACAATTCGGAAAGGAAATCATTTCACTTACATGCGAATGGATTATATGGAAGAAGAGTAGGTAGGTAGGTACTCAGTAGATAGATAACTATCTAGGTATCTAGCTCTAGCTCTAGCTCTAGCTCGTCAGCCACCCCCATAATCTCCTTCTTCCCGAGGTCCCTTCCTAATCCTTCCTAGCTGTGTGCCGCGACGCCGGCGCGAATCTAATCTAATCTAATCTAATCTATAGTAGGTAATTAAGTAAGTAAGTAAGTAAGTAAAATGAACGAATATAAATCCCTCATTGCCGCTGTAGTCGCGGATGGATATGATATCGCGAGATGCTCGCTCTAGGTACTTTTTGAGGATGGTGTGGAGATGAGGGAAGTGGTTTGTTGCTTCTGCTTCTTGCTTCTTGCTTCTTGCCCTGCAGAGGGAAGATCGGAAGTGTGGGATGGTTGGTGGGATGGAGCGGATGGGGTGAAGATGGGGTGGAGGAGTTGGAGGAGAGTGAGAGTGAGGGTGGAGATGGGGGGTGCTGCTGCGGAAGGTGGTTGAGAGGGGATGGGTGGATGGGGTGATGTTTTTGGTGGATGTGGAGTTGAGGGAGAAGGGGAGGATGGCGAGAGAGTTGGCGGGGGAGAGTGGAATGAGGGAGAGTTTGGAGAGGATGGAGGGCGTGAGGGAGAATACTTGAGTGGGTGGCGTGTGTATTGTTATCTCGTAAGTGATTTCCGTGAGATAAATAGTCTGTTTTTGGATTCCCTGTCAATAGACATTCTTGTTCATTATTTTTTAATCAATCCACGGGAAAACAAGAGATTCAGACACTCAGAATCCCGACTTCGGGTTTCTACACAAGACGATATTGCTCTTTCTCTCTTTTTCTTTCCCAAATTTGTTACGTTAAAAATTTGGGTCCAACATTTAACATCACTTGCATGATATGATATGTACCATTAGAAAGAATCAAACGAATTAATAAATAGATGGCAACTCGCTGGGTATCATACACTCATATACGTCACATTCCCTCCTCCATCCTGTTCTCGTGCTGTTGGTCCACACCCCAAATCAAAACCCATCTACAACCTCCCCTTAACCCACTCAACCCAAACCCCCAAATCCTCACAAACCTCCAACATCCTACCCAAATCATCTCTTGTCAATGTTCTTGCCTTCCTTTCTTCTCCAATTCCATCCATCGCTTCATCCTCTCCCATTCCATTCAGGATATTCTCCTGTACAACCACCACTCCGCCATTTCCCTGAATTTCGAAAATCGCATTCGCACTCCTCTTCTTGAACTTAAATACTATTTCCACCCTGGGTACTGGGGTTAATGTTAAAGAAACATCTAGATGCGTTGATTCATTTCTCTTCTCCTTTTTTGGCTCTTCTAGAACCGGTTTTGGCGTCGGTGATGTGGTGATACTCTTCATAAAATCCTCAAATTCCTGTTTCTTCGTCGGAGGGTTTATAGCATCCACATCAGGAGATTTTGATAGTGTTTCAGATTTTGATGGTCCTTTCGATTTGGATTTTGAACTTTCCTCTGCTTCAAAACTTTTTCTCAACACAGTACTCAACAAAGCAAATTGTCTTAAGCATGGCAAAATCTCCACCAATTGTCTAGGATGACTGAAAGATACCTCTTCTACCTTCCTTCCATAATCAATCTTCTCAATATACAACGTATTAATATGTTGCTCTACCTTCTTTCTTCCCTCTCTATCCCAAACCGAGATATTTTTCTCTGTGGTGATAGTTCTGGCTTGTGTCTCGTTAGTCTTTAAAGCTTCCTCCGCACTCAACGGAAACATGAGTCCATCAAACGTTGTGATCTCTGAAAAATCAAAGGGCGTTTGCGTTGATTGGTATATCTGCATCGCGATAGCATATGGTACTATAATCGGCGGATCGAATTTCGCAACAAACATTGCTTCTGGGAACTTTTGCGTCTGGTCGTTCAGATCATTTGTCTTGATATCGGGATTTGTCGGCAAAAGAGTATTGTCAGGTTCCAACCAATTCAAAATCGGTCCCCCTTGTAATTGGGCTGCTCGGAATAGATCATCGACTGCCGGATTAGCTTGCTGAACATCATCTGATATCCATTTATCAGATACGCGCAAAGGAGTATATACACCCACCACCAATGAAGGTAATGGTGCAACCTCTACCAATAACGACCATGTCTTTCTATTCTGTTTCTTCCCCTTTGTTGGAATCCGTCGTTTTTCCTGCCAATAATCGAGACTTAACCCTAGTCTCTCTCTTGAATGCATAATCGGTATGCCACTCCTGTTACACATCGCAGCCCTCACGATGTCCTCATCCTCCATTCCTAACATATCATTCTCCTTCAATCTTCCCAACTCCCAAGTATGTAACTTATGCAGACTGCAAAAGATTCCCGCGACCGCTTCATGACAATTGAGTCCAGGTATAACACTCAATTTATCCAACATAGTTAATCTCTCTAAGTTTGCCGCAAATCGATCCAGCATTTTGGTCAACGGACTCTCTCCAGCTTCAAATTGTAAATCCCTCAAAAGTATATCTGAAGCTGTCCTCTCATGTTTGGTTACTGATTCCGGCGCATCGGGAAATGAGAGTGAAACTTTCTGGACAACATTATTGGCAAAATCGATGTCGAGCGCAAGAGCATTCCCTGCTATAATAAGTGTGCGTCCATTACTGGCGCTTCCCATCATGTCTTCCCACAAACATTCTAATCCGACTCTGCGTGCTAATCTTTCGAGCCCTGCCTCACTAAGTCGTCCTTTATTAGGCTGTACAAATGGCATTAGCATTGCCCAAGCAAACCAACTATGAATAATATCCCCCTCTACCTCTACCACTTTAACCCAACTGAACTCACTTTCAAGATTTCCACACAACCCATCAGCCTCCTCCTCTTCTCCTCTTCATCCTTTCCCGGCCCACCACCCAACACCCCAATTCCTTGTAAATCAATGCCCAAATCTCCTACGACATCCGCACCCATTCCCAGCGCCAACGCTGCAGATGGACTATCAAATCCCACCATGCCCATATTATATGCTTGATTCGACATTGACGTTCCTGCAGGACTAGATTTTTTGATTTGAGAGGGAGATGGCACAACAGAACGCGGTCCATGGGGAGAAAAAGCTAGATGGGATGTAGAAAATGGGGTTGAGACGGGAGGTGTCGCTGCTACACCGGGGTACTTTCCTGGCGTTGGAGTCGCCATTTTGATGGAGGTTTATCAATAATGTGCGATGACTTGTCGTGCAAAGAAATATATTCTTGTTGAAACTGAAGGTGCAAGGGTTGAAGAACAAAGTACTTGTAGCTTCACAGCTGTGCGATTTCGTACGGTCGCGACTATACTAATTGATTCAACATAAATTATAGTCGCATATGAGATTTAAGCTGTCATATGCGATTTCGCAACTTGAATAGCTTAGATAAATGTAGAGGCCGCTCAATGAACCCGTTACGTTTTGAATAAACAAAAGATATTGAGCTCATGATGATATTGAGCCTGGTGCGGATATGGCGGCCGCAACGACCGCTTCCATCCTGGATATTAACAACAAACAAACCATGTAATCGAGGTTACTTTCGAGAATTTGTTCTTATTCATATATATAATATCTTGACAGCTATGAGAGCAATCAAGTATTGATGAATCTTTCTAGAGCAACAAGCAAAGATAACGAAGTTCATATCACGCAATACATATTGCAATCAAACATAGAAGCATTTATTCGCAAGTCGTAAAAGGGCTAAAATTCAAGACTACTACAACTATTAATCATACACAAGGGCTTTCTGCTTCTCTGCTCTGCTCTGCTCTGATCTGCGTAAGTATCGCCGCTATCTCAAAATAACACTATCATCAGAAATAGCAATATACTATTATAATCAATACTTTCGCTTTTTTTGGATCCATTATCCATTCCGTTGTCAATTGTTCATTATTGATCACTTAGCAAGCTTCGAAGTTTCGGCACCACCGGGACCGGCTCCCTTCGATGTACGAGGTTTAACAGTTGAAGAATTTGCAAAAGCCTTCTTTTCCTTTTCTTGCAACAAAAGGCGTTCAAGCTCCTCTTGAATCTCTGCAGCATTCTTCACGGCGGCTGGAGGAGGTGAAGGTGGATTTGGACATACTGTACCAGTCAATGGATATTTATTGTAGAATCGAGTAAGAAGTGGCCCTGCTAGACGAGGGTCCATTGCTTTGGCTACTCTTCCTTCATCCTCTTCACTTGGAGGTGGATCTAGGGTCGTCTTGACTGGGACCTTACGACCGACATGTGCCTTAAATGGAATGGGAAGACCTAGTGGTGGCATGGGCGTCCTTTGCTGAGTCTTGATCCAAACCGGTTCTGTTGACCTTAAGGGCTTCGGGTAAAACATTGGTAACATTTCATTTGAGGTTGGTGTAATTTCTTCCTGTAACGAAAGACCTCGCCGCTCATGGTGGGCGCGGGTAATATGAGCTCTAGCAGAACTAAAATCTTTGAAACACGCCGCCTTGGGGTTAAGACTGTTATTGGATCTAGATTCCTTTTCTTTTCTTGGGCTGGATTCAGTAGGGTAGGTAGTCTTTAGACTCTCGATAGGCTTGGCATCATCTTCATCATCAAGTCGTTTCAGAACCTTCAATAGCTTGAGAAGAACTCTACGATCTCCTTTTTCCCATGTAGCCAGAGATTTGATGCAGTCCTCAAGTAAATCTGCCTTTTTATTTCCATCCGGGCTTGTAATGCAATCATCGTCCGACATCTCTTGCACTGTAGCATAAGCTTGCGTCTTAGGGCCGTCAACGTATTTGTCGATAATATCAATCGGCTCATTGAGAGTTTCGCCCTCGGTGGTTTCTGTCAACGGTGCTGTTACCCTGGGTGTTTCCTCACTTTTATTGACTTTGTCTTTTCCATCTCTGATGAGAGACTGTGTCATTTCTGGTTCAGAAACACCACCCGAGCGATTTTTGACAGGGTGTCTGAGAGGTTTGGGCGTTGTCTCATCATGATTGCTGAGAGACTGAATGGGGTATCTCTTGGCAGATTTAGGGCTTTCGCCAGAAGACTCTACAAAGTAGCCAACGATTCTTTTGGTAGGAGTGTAGTCATCTTTGGTCAAGAATTTTGATCCCGCTTCGACCTTGTACGATTGTGGATTATCTCTTCTCTTGGGTTCCTTGATCACAGAATCGACACCTCTGTAGGTCTGAATTTGTGGAGAACTTGACCGTGGCACAACTACTTTGTAAGTTGGAATTCCTGTATTTCTTTGAAGTTTTGGAGGTGATGTGCTGATTGAAAAAGGTGGTCGTGAGAGTTCTCGGCTCATTTTGACTTCTTCAAAGGGTTGCGGTTGACTGAAGGGATACTGTGGTCTGTGATGATGGAATGTTATTTGTTGCTTCAGGGCTCTTCCGCACGAGACAATCGAAGGATCAACCGCCATTGGCCTGTTGACATATTCCGGGTCTGGACAATCTCGGAGGAGACCAGAACGAGCAAGCTGCTCTCGAATACTAGCCTCAAGACTTCTGTCAATTTGGGGACAAATCGAGGTATCAGATGTCACACTGACGCCACGTGAGCTTAATCCAAAAGCATCGCGAGGATAGTGAGAATGCTGAGTATAGTGTGTTTGGCGTTCAAACTTTTCACGTTGTGTACTTGGTCTAAGGGCTTGCTGCATCATAGTGCGTAAAGCAACTCGTGGGGAAACCCTTCCAGTGTGCTCATTCCGACGCTCCTCGAGAACGGGAGTACATCCAGCATACATTTCCTCGTCTCCTTCAGGACCTCGGCCGTTGTGGGCATTCATGTTACGATGATGATTCCTTGCATCAACTATCTGTGATGTCGCATGACTAGGAGCCATATTAATGTTTAGCGGAACGTTATATGTCATTGGTAGTTGAGATTGAAAAGTAGCATATGGCAAAGAGTTAGGGACCATATTCTGATATTGGCCATGATAAGGTTGTGGAAGATAGGTTATTTGCAGTGGTAAGCTTGCTGCATTGTCGCCATTTGGGAATGGAGGCTCCTGTCTTTGTTGCCTTAAAATTAACCTTGGAGGATCGGCCCCTCTAGGTTGGGTGTTTCTAAGTACCAGCCGCGGCTTTCTTTGCTCATAATGAACCATTGTTCTTGTTGTTTTTCTTCTTGATCAGAGTAGGCGCCTGGAGTGAATATTCTTCTAGTAACGAGTCTGTTGATTCCAAATCAACGCCGTTGTACTCCTTATGTAACAATGCCACCCACAGTTTTGTCCAGGCGTATTGCAGAAGAGTCAATTTGGAATTATGCTCTGGAAAGGGGCTTGTCTCGTCTTAAAAGAATTAGCCTCTTAATCTCGGAAACAAATTGGGAAATTTAAGGTACTCACCAGTACTTTCTGAATTATCAATCCCAGATGTCTGTGAATAGTCGTAGGTGGGTCCTTCTACAGAAGAGTCACCGCCAAAAACCCAACGCTTTGTGTCGAGTTTGGTTTCTAGCTCAAGCGACAAATGTTCCAGGATGGCCTTCTGGTCCTTGTGAAGTTGGAAAGTTTCTTGAGACGATGTCGAAGATTCCGAGTTTCGTGCGGAAGATAAAGGAGTTAAGGTGAAATAGTCCGATCCAGACACAGGTTTGAGATTGGAATGAGCAGCGATGTCCTTGAGGAATGCTTCTCTTGAATATTTTGGAAAATGCACAACGTCTGCCAACAGCTCTTCTTTGTGTAGAGTGATAGGATGGGAAGTGTTGAAAACGTGGTATGCCAAATCTGAAGGCTTGACACCGATCTTCATGGGAAAGCAAGCCTCAAGAAAGATGAAGGATTGGGATGAGAAAGAATCTTTGTGACAAAGAGCAAGGGGTAGCTTATGTTTAATGTAGAGAAGCAAGAATTGTTTGAGTGTGTGTCTGGTGGCTGTGGTAGGTTGAGAGAGCAAAATTTGTAGCGATGTTGCTGTGTGCTTGATTGTTGGATGAGAATTGAAAGAGGATGACAAGAAGAGGGCTTTATTTGGCGTGACCATGTCAGTCCAGCAAGGAAGGAGTAGACATGGTTCATTCTGATGTTAACATGGAAGGTGTGAAGTTGTCCGTGTCGTTCGCTGAGCTTGGAAGGAAAGAACAAGAGAAAATATATGACCTACCATGTACCTACCTATAGACACTGGTATGGTTGGAGTTTATCAGACAAAGTAGTGTATTCATGAAATCCAATTTTTTGAATGAATTGGGTCTCCCCACGTATTTGAGTTGTTTCATTCTTGAAATCTACCCAGAGCGATCCTCTATCAGAAATTGTGAAGTTATAGAGAAGAGAAGATATATGTTTAAAACCCCTCGAATGTCTAGATGTCAGCTCTCAAAGTGTCTAGTGCACATCTCTTGTGTCCTGGACATTCTGCAACGGAACAATTGTATTATAATTTGATGCTAAGCTTGAGGAAAAGCAGAACATAATTATGATATGAACATGAATTATATGAAATAAAAGTTTGTATCTGAAATTGTCCTCCAATGACTCCAGAAGACAGCACAGCACGACTTTTGACATTCTCCAGAAAGGTTTGCCTCGAGACAAGAAGGGGTAGAGACTAGACTCAGTGTTCTTCCTTCGAATGTGTTGTAGGAATTATGATGGCAAACAAATCAAGAAGTCAAGAGTCAATTGTCGTCGCTTTGGATGATGGATCCTCAGGACCTCGGGAGTGGGGCCTGCAGAGATAGAAGTGGCTTGTGACGCTATTAAAGTGGCTCAGTGGCTGAATTTCCAGGTACCTAGTTTCAAGGTTCATTTCCAAGACTAGGAAATCTAGCGAGTGATTACATCCATAATTTTATCCACGCTGCAAAGTTACTAGAATAACATTGAAAGATGTTCAATCCTTCCATATTATCGACTCTTATTGATCTCCAAGTTGTTATGAACTTCTACTGACTCTAAAACCAATCTCATATCAATATTTTATAGTCCATTGCGGAAGCGCTTTGTGTGCAGTAACCACCTAGAACAACAACGACAACAGGCGACAACATGGCAAGTATAACTTTGCGCAAGAGATTAGCACTTCTATTTACTGTTTCAATCTTCACCATCGCTCTGGTATATTATTGGAGGCTTCAATATTCACCTCAAATCTCAGAGGAAAGATTGCGTCCAAAGCCCGTAATCCCGGAAAAGCCTGGTCTTATTAAGGAGCCACCTGGTCATGATGACACAAAGCTTCAACACTCAACAGCCTCAATTGATACAAGCACATCAATTAATACCATGACACAAACCTCCGCTACTCCAACAACTTCCTCCATGACTTCGTCACGCCCGAATGTTACAATTCCACAGGGAACGTATATAGGAAAACAAACATTAAAATACCCACAAGTCCTCGAAGAGTTTCTTGGAATTCCTTATGCATTACCACCAACAGAAGATCTTAGGTTTCGACCTCCTGTCCCGGTAAAGACATCAACAGCAATTTTTGATGCCACAAAACCCGCATCAAGATGTATGTCCGGTCCAGACAATCAACCTCAAAGTGAAGATTGTCTTCATCTGAATATTCATCGTTCCAAGAGCACCACGAATTCACCAAACGAAAAATTACCAGTTTTGGTGCATGTTCATGGAGGAGCTTTCAATTTTGGGTATGCGAATGATAGGGGAATAGCATCTCTGGTGGGCTGGTCTAAACAACCTTTGATTGCAGTCACATTTGAGTATAGAGTAGGAGCTCTGGGTTTTTTGCCATCGAGGCTAATGGCTGAAGAGAAGGCTTTGAATTTGGGCTTGAAAGACCAGAAGCTGTTGTTGGAATGGGTCCAGAAACATATTTCAAGCTTTGGCGGTGATCCAGAAAACGTTACTCTGATGGGTCCCTCAGCTGGAGCTCATTCTGTGAGTTTTTTTCTTTTTCTTTTTTCCCTCAGTATTACGATAATCTTGGTTAGCAACTTCAGGGCAACCAATCTCAAGCCATGCTTGTCTGCTCACTCCAATAGCTTGGAGTGCAACCTAATGATGAGGTATTTTGAATCCTGAGACCGTTTGAAACGTTTAAACTTGTCGCGATATTGAATGAATTTATTTGGAATGGGGTTTCTGTTGTCAAATTCTAACCAAAGTTTCTCAACTGTTCGTGCATTGGAAGTTCTGTAGTTCGGGATGAATAAAAATACTGCCTATGCTAGAGAATTAGAGATACGATCAATACATCATTGTGGATTCTAATAAAGATTCAGATCGGTCATCATTTAATGAACAATGATGGCCCCCCTTCCCTTTTTGCTAAAGCAATTATTGAATCTGGGGGACCAACAGCCCGCGCTGTCTATCCTTACGATAACCCCCTCCATGAGATTCAGTTCTCAGAATTCTTAGATAAACTTGAGCTTTCTAGCACTCCACGTGCCGAAATCCTTTCGAGACTTCGCAGTCTTCCTGTTTCATCTATCAAAGCTGCCTCGGAACAACTCTTTGAATCTTATAACCCCTCCCTTCGTTGGCCCTTCCAACCGTGCATCGATGGACCTGGCCAAGACAGTATTATTCCAATACCCCCAATTGAAGCCTTTTTAAATAACACATACCGTCACATTCCCATTCTTACTGGCTACAACACCAATGAGGGGTCTATCTTCGTTCCTAAAACCGTTGATAAAGCAGGTTCCTTCCTCGATTTCTTCCACGTACTCCTACCCAATCTTCCAATGGAAGATCTCTCAATTATCGACTCCCTCTACCCAAATCCTGAATACAACCCAGACTCTCCATACGCCTTCAATAACGCTGCTCTTGAAGTGGGGAATCAATTTCGACGCCTCGATAAAGCATATGGAGATTATGCGTACATAATTCCTGTGCGCCAAACTGCCTATTTTGCTTCTGGGGAACATCGCTATGAAAACTCTCACTCAAATTCAAGTTTGCCCAAATCAGCACCAGTCTATCTCTACGAATACGCAGTTAATAGTAGTGTCCTTCTTGGTGCCTCTCACGGTTCTCAATACCCCTTTCCTGCATACGCACCCCAGGTAGTCGATAAATCCATAACGACCAAAGAAATCGCAGGCTTGATGCATGCTTATTGGACGTCCTTCATAATATCTCCGACAGGAAATCCAAATGCAATTCCGGGTAGATATCCGACTCGCATGGTGTGGTCAGAATATAAGGGTGGGGAAGGGAAACGACAAAAAATGATTTTCGGAAGAGGAAATGATGAGATTGCGGGGGGTAAGGAAAAAGGCGTGGTGGTAGAGATTGAAGAGGATAGGAAGGATAGAATGGAGAAGGAAGCTTGTGAATTTTGGTGGAAGAGAGTGAAGTTGTGGGAGAGTTGATTTTAGAGGGGGGTGGTATTGAAAAGTGTATGCTGTGAAAGATGGATTGTTATCGTACTGCTGCGTGCATGAAAACTAGGGTGTTTGGAGTGAATTGGTTCTGTTCTAAAAACTTCTTGTCTCGGGGACTGAGAATGTTTATGTAGTGCGTGTCTCTCATCAGTTGCGAGCCATATTGTATTCTTTATCTATGTTATCTTATTACATCTAGCATATCTGAGCTACAAGTTATCTCGTTGCAGTGAATGAGCGACTAACATTCATGATTCACTTAGGTGGGTGGGAATACTAGCGACGGGCGCTAGCGAGCTCCACCTCGAAACTTATTATTAGCATCATTTTCTAGAGGATCTCAAAAATTAGTGAATCGAGGTAAATCTAGATCTTAAATATCGCTTTGTTGCACATCTGCTCGATCTCGAAATTGACGTCATTAAATTGGGAGAGCCAATAGAATCGCGAGCGCAAAGGAAAAGGCTTTGAGGGAGCTAATAGTTTATTATTAGTGTTGGAGATATACTTTGGAAGGGATACTAGTGTTCACCATGATGCAGGGTTATGTTATGGATTATAATAGATGGTATGGAGTTGATGAATATATAGGTGAATTCTATAGAGTGATGAGTAGTCACTATTTTATGTACGACAATTCGGTATGATTTATATTTTGGAAAGAGGGTGTGTGTGGTAATTTTGAATCTTAGTATGATAATATTCGATGAACGGTTTCTAGACTGAGAATTATGTAAATGTACAGGTGTCAGACGAGTACTAATCTACTTCCAGGTGTTTTGGTAGAGTGTTTATATCTCATATAGGAGTTGAGCATACAATGTAAGATTGCAGTAACCGCTTTGGTTTCTCTGAAAGGTTGGGGAATTACCATGCAATTCTGATATTTCAAGATGAAAATAATTACTGAATCCATCTCCTATTGAAAATCAAAGAAGCTTTTCGTCGTTCTTGTGATGAAAGAGAGCTAGATGGCAATGGGGAACTTATAAATAAATTCGCTTCATATATATTCATGTCAAAATATGTTGGATGTCTATCATAGGCGTAAGAATAACAGTACAAAAATATGAAAGTCGTGGTCAAGCCTCCAGAATCTATCTTTCTAACATATTTCTTGAAAGCTTACCGGTACCTTCTAAGATAGTGTAACATGTATTCCCTCACTTCCTATGAAACTTTAGGAAAAATGTTGATATACATGCACTGGGCTTTATAACAGCTCACTTTACGTATATAAAAGGCCTAAGACCAGTATATGACCTCAAGTCGGCCGAATGAATTGCTTATGTTTATCGACAGGTTAGATATACATTTGGTTGTTTCAACTCCAAAATATTATTTAAAGACGTGTTTCTCAGACCAATATTCATTTTCAGAACCTTGCAAGAATCAGACACTATCTCCCTTAAGCCCTAGACATCCAATTCAAACTCCAAAATGAGCAGCAAATATTCTAATAAAGATGAGAAAAACTCACGAAAACTCTCTTCCGGATTAGAAAAAGGTAGTCCAATTCATTTCCCAATCTTCCAAATATTCATCACAAGAAGAATTCACGAGATGAACTCCCTGCTAACAAATTAGTCTCCGATCCAAAGCATTCAAGTGGAAAAATTCATGCGACAAATGAATCTGCTATAAAATATAAAGATCCCAGTGAAAAAAGGATCCATTCAGGTGAACAAGTAATGAACCCTAGGAAGGCAGATTCGATCGGTACAGGACGATCGAGTAGACCTAGATCGAGTGAATCCGCACCGAGTAAATCCGGCTCTTCCAGCCGAAATTCATACCCTGATCTTAACACGACCAATCGACAAGCGCCCAAAGATAAATATTCATCTTCAAGCGAATACACCCCCAGCAAATAAGAGGTACTTCGACTGCTTTCAGAGTTGGTGAGGGAAAAGACAGAGATGAGGGGAAAAAGAAAATGATGCGATGGCGATGTGCTATAAAAAATATATCGATAGGTACAAAGAGGTGTCTAAGAGAATTTACGACATTAACAATGAACATCTGACACCGCTAAAGGCTTAGAGAAAATAGAAGATCTTGTGGATAGTGTTGATCTGAGGTTCTAGTTATTGGGTAGCAATCATATGACTATACTAGCACCACTCGCTGGTACCTCTACAGCAACTATATCGAAAAGGGTTCATGGGCTTTAGCTTTTAGTCCTTAAAGTAGTATTACAAAGTGTGAATCATAATATTATGATGAATTCATCACCCATATAGTGATACCAATAATGACTATACTATCGGTTTTAAGAAGCCCCTTGTATGATAAAAGAGAGGAAAGAGACTTGGGAAACTGATATGATATAGAAAGTAGATCCTCAATACATTGCTTTAATGTATATCCAATGGACCTTAAATTTCAACATTATTATATTAACAGAACCGGTAACATATCAAGCACAAAAAGGAAGGTTCCGAAGAAGCATAGGAATTACTAGCGCTAGAAATATACTTTTTACTAGGACGCTAGTGTACTGTAAAAGAGGTTGCGGAATGGCCGTATGGCATATCACTGATTTGTAAGTTGATTTTTGATATCCCTGAAAAGTTTCAGTTCATTCAAATTATCAGAGACGCAATTTGTATATTATTATATGTATCTGACGAGTAACAATCTACGGAATGTACGCCAGGTCAAGAGGAGTAGCTTTTCAACCTCGTACTAGCGCACCATGCGTTGCTAACATATATACATCAGATCAATACACATATTTCAAAGTTCAAAATTCGTATGGATGCAGGGAAATCTTGATTCCATCCAATGAGTAATTCGATACCCAACTCCATTTCAAGACTCAAGAATAGATGAGTGGGTGAAACGTTAAATGAGTATATCTTCACCTCTGGATCGCTTGGCAAAGCATCTACTCATTCCTTTCGAGATGTAAATGTAATCTAAAATTATGTCAAGTATCACAGGTTCTATTGGAAACGATGGAGTTTCTCATATGTAACCCATGTGTGTCAAAGTGATGCTCGCGACCAAATGGTCTCCTTCTAAATCTGTGTCCCGCTAAAAGAGGCCGGCGGCATTGCGCAGTCGAAGTATTGCCGGCCTGTGTGAGCATCCTCAGAGACCTTGAGGGCAATGAAAAAATGATCGGTGATATGATTTGAGATATATGGGACCTTCTGACTTTCTTTTATAGGAATACTAAATAGGCAATGTGAATTCGTCTACTTGGAAGAATCTACCAATGCCAACACACTTCTTGGTGAAATGAATGTTCTGGATAGCTGAATATGTATGCTCTTGTTCTCTACAGATTATCAGAAAAAATGATGATATACATGTACTGGAATCTGCCGGTTTCGAAATACGCAATCAAAATTCCTCTAGGCCAGTCCAACGGATTCAGGCCGGCCGACCGAGCAGGTCAAACACATCCATGTTCATAGATATCCAAAATATTATTTAAATGCTTCCTAAGCCAGGGTTTGTCTCACATTTATACGATATTCTCAGAGTCTTGATCTCCTCTCAACTAC
Source organism: Botrytis squamosa (assembly GCA_014898485.2). Taxonomy (NCBI): domain Eukaryota; kingdom Fungi; phylum Ascomycota; class Leotiomycetes; order Helotiales; family Sclerotiniaceae; genus Botrytis; species Botrytis squamosa. The sequence continues at coordinate 1,252,309 of RCTC02000009.1, forward strand.
TAGCCACACGATTCAATCTCAAAAGCAGAGTACACACCTTCTTAAAGGAGAGCGAAAACCGCACAGCATAAAACATAGACTTGATATTCTGGAAACATCGATTCCATCTTAAAAGTATCTCATTCCGCGCCCAAATATGAAGAAGTCACCCCACCATTCAACCTCCAATCACAGCACAGATCGTACACGCAAAGCTTATAGAGTCGATTCCAGCTCATCTCATGGAGATGGCAATATATCAGATTCGTCTACTACAGCAATTTTAAGTAATGGGAACAAGAGGCACGATCCAAGTGGAAAACACAAGAAAAAGATATATGCGATCGGGTCAGGTAAACGAAATCAAGAGACTAGTAGTACTTCTAGAAAGAAAGAGGAGAAACCCCGAACCTCCAATCATCCCTACAGTCAGATCATAACACCCGATCAAAAAGCCCACGAAGAAAAACAAAGGTCCTCCAAACGCACAAAATATCCCGCCGATCCTATTACGCTAGTCCGGTACGAGTATTATGAAACCAAAATAGAAAAGAAGCTAAACCATGCCAAGTCGGATTTGCAGTTGTTACAAAGACAGGATTGGAGCACCGGTGATACGTGGGCACCCTGGCAGCGAGAAATCGAGGACCTTGGAAAGCTGGCTAAGGATGTCGGTGATATCAAGAAACAAGGTTTGACACCATGGAAGGCCAACAAGGAGTTAGATGAGCTTATGAAAAGGAAAGGCCATCTCCTCAGAAAGACTAACAGTCCCTTATAAGCAGATGGCCCCGAAAAATAAACGTTTATGTAATTTGGTTGATCTTGAGATTGGTACAATGATCTTAATGCGTTCAAATCATCATAATCTTACTGAAGCCAAATACACATTTTGCCTCAAGGTCACATAAAGATTGATAATTCTATATCAAAAACACAGAATCTTATGTACCAACTCCTTGATTTAATACATTCCTTCTCAGAGGTACTAGAAGAGACATTTGCTTTCAGAGGATACTTGCTTTCCTCAATCAGGAAGTAGTCGACCGCTTGGAGGAGCCGTCTTTTACAGCTTGAGCTCTCTCGAGGAACCCTCGATAAAACTGATGGAGAGGGAACAGATTTGGCGGATACGATATGGGATACACTTGCACTTGCAAAGTTTGATATTATTATTGTAGTTTTAAGGCAGGCGTCAGGTTTGATGTTTTGTATGTATTTGTAAAGTTTTGTTGTTAGAGGCGCATCGAGTTATTGTATTTTGTCTTGATGCTCTTAGGATTTGTTTTCGCAATATTTGTCTGACGACATAACCCTTTAGATCCGTCGCAGGGCACCATAATACCTTGAACTTATACCATGATCAAAACTCATGTGGCTTTCCCTTTTTGTCTCTACATGGTATCGTTTTTAAATCATTCAACTTGACTCAAATTTTCATAACTTTATAGAAGATTGAAGCCCTAACAGAATAATTACTTTCATTCCTTAGTCTGTATGGTATTACATCCATTACCATGTCCTCCTAAGACATCTGCAATGGACTGGTTCGCCTGATATCTATATACACAATCAAATAAAAGAAAGAAAATTGAAGACCGATGTTGTATCATTTGCCTCCATGTCTTCAAATTGGCAAAAACAAACTGCACCAACAACTCCTGATAATGCCGCCAAACGAATCTAAAAACTTTGAATGGGTATTCATCGTGTAATGCTGATCAATACATGGACTGTTCGAATATCGGCCGCTAGTTGAATAAATGCAAAGAGATACGATGATGATGGTCGGTGGGAATCGTAAGCCAAGCGGAAAGGTATGTAGTCTCCCGACGAATCGCAAATTTCCAGAACGTATACCTTATCAACGCCATTGTAACTCCATCGGCATCGTCAAAGAAGATCCTCCTTCCATATCCAGATTTCGACATCCATTTCCGTTCGCTTTATGTCGTATTTTATTGCCTGCCTCGTCGCACATTTTCCATCACCCTCCTATCGAACCCATCTCGGGAGATGCATCTTCTGCTCCCATCATGTCTAACTCCAATCTTTCCTCTCATACGTCAGAATCCTGCTCGACAGTCACATCCCTCTAATGACTTTTCCCAAACATTGCGGTAGGCAAAGCTCTTTTGTTCTTAACCGTTCCCACGGTTCCCTGAATAGTTCCTAATCCCACACTCCCAACCAAAGGAGTAGCTCCGATCGCCCAAGTTCCCAAGGCTGTTGTTGCAAAGGTCTGCGTATATACTGGTATGTATGAGACAGCCGTGACGCTACCCACTGTGTAAAGTGATGGAGCCCCAGTACTCGTGGTTGCCATCTGGGTGGCTGCTGATGTAGCAACCACGCCACCTAAGCCTGCTTGAGCATATGTGAGGGTTGGAAGGAAGGCGAGGAGGGATAAGGTATACGTCGAGGAAAGCTGCATTGTTGTGATGATGGTGATGTTGAAATGCAATGAGGTCCGGCGAATCGAAGACGGATCGTTTTCCTATGTCGGAAAGGCGGTAATGAGTCTCAATCCAAATCGTATCGTCAATGTGACGTATTGTGATATCGAGATTTTCAGATATCTGCTGGTTTGTTTTCGCTATGGTTATCGTAATCAATCAATAATTTCGTGTCCGTTGGTTAGGAAGTTCGTAATCTCTTCGTAAATTGTTATGTCGCAAAATGGTACGAATCTCTAAACTTACTATTCTTGGAAGTAACTAACGTGAAAGGGGCCAAAAGTGGATACGTAGCCACTTTTATGCATTTGCTAATCTTAGATGGCCGGGGAGGTCCACGGGTAGCGTAGCCAATGTGGCTTTTTATTGTGGCTCATAACAGTGGCGTTTACTGCAGAATCGCTTTGGCGACTTTGCCCAGTTAAAATCCAATCATCAATCATTATCTCGATTCCAAATCTCAGAACGAATCAATCTGAATATATATTGAAGTTTTAAAAGTATCAAAATATAAAATACCAGTTTTATTCAATTTTGAAAATCACTCAAGGCCGTTTTCGGTTTTTGGGCTCGCGAAGCTACTGTCGATGTTGAATCGTTAGATCTTCATCGGATTGCTTTTCAATCAGACTAGCGGCTTAAACATACTAGTTATGTGTATATAAGACATTCTTACTTACTATCCAGAATAAATGTTATATCGCAAACCACTTCTTCCTAACTGCGATTTAAGAGTAAAGCGTTTAGAAAGATGTAATGCGGTCTCAAGAAGGATAGCGATGCCAAGATCAATAGCTGCAATGAAGGCCAGGTGATTTGAAGTTCCAATCGATCACTGGGAGCAAACTTTCCACAGATGTACTGCTATATTTTTTGTCCCATTTTAATGGTGTTTTAATCCAAAGATGTTCAGACACTGAGGTATTCACCAATTTTCAAGTGACGTGAAGGCTTCTAGTGTCTATCACAGCCCTTATGCGGAATTTTCAACGTATATAAATCTTTCAAGGTAGGGATCTTGTTGAATCTCACGGCTTAGTATAAAAGAAATGATCGTTATCGCCATCTAGCATTTTTCTGGACCTGATAGCTTTTGAAAGTGTCGATAGTAAAAATGTTGTTGTGGAGGTTCGTTATTTGTGCACGTATCGTTTTTCACTCGAGGCTTCCAATTCCCATGTGAGATCAAGGTCGCCAGGAGAGGAAGGTGTCCAAATTTCTGACAGGCTATATCTGGCTTCACTAATAATCATACAGGCTGAGTGCTTTAGTAGGGGTTATATGATTGCTATTGCTCGTCGTGTCGATCTCTTAATTAAGCGGGCAATCCAGCCGTCCTCTCCAGTACCGATAGGTTCCCCAGTCTTTGATTTCTCGCTCCAATCCCTTCAATCATATCTGAATATCGAAAGCAAATACGATGCAAATAGAAGAAAAGAACAATATCATGGATAACAGAGTAAGCAATACCTAAAGTGTGAAGTGGCTTATTAGTCTAGGTTGTCTTCGGCTAGTGGGAAGCGAGACCAGATATTTGATAGATAGTTGTGAGATTTAGTCAGATACTTAGCTTTGCGACCCCTTTAGCAGTGTCTAAGAGTTACGGTAAAGCTTCATGCGGGGTCTATCTGAACGGGTCACAATAGCTTTTCCAGCTTTGAAAAAGTGCAAGTGGAAGGGGGAGAGATTTCATTTTCGCATGAGCAAAGTATACGAGCATTTTATAGGTCGCCTCGCTGCTCAGCGAGTGCCTGATGAGCAGATAATGTATGACGTAGGATGATCTGCAGCGAGACCACAAAGATGAAAATGATGAAAGTCTATATGTCTTAGATATATCGAAAGCCATGAAATTTCATTTGAGCCCCTCTACCCCTCTTGAATTCATACAGTATACGGTATTTACCCCGCCTAGCCTTACATTATTGAAATTTGGATGTGTCTCATCATTCCGAGCTTGCCGTCTTCGTACTGGGTGCATTGTGCATAGAGCAGGTTGCATAGCCACAATAATGAGTCTGCCTCGTCCTGCCTTACGAGAGAGATATGTGATATGATATGTTGAATGATAAATTGAGGTTAGCTCTGCTTGCGCTTATCTCGTGATAGCGGGGTGGATACCTCAACCTTTGCAGACACCTGCCGTAAAGGGGATGTAGTCTCGAGCTAGTTTACCATTCTATGGTACATGCTAGTTTATCCGAGTTGCCCGTCAGATAGGCGCCAGGTGGGGTGAATATCAGATATGATGTAGGCTCGAGGTAGGTAAAGCTACGAATGTTCAACATTGCTTTCCCGTCTGTGGTTCGATTATAGCTTCCCACAGGACTTTACATTTGTGAGAAATTGGCTTTGATATTTTTCAACTAGAGAACTTAGGAACTTATTGAAAAGGTGGAATTCTGAAGTTCTTTTGCTATAGAAAAAAAATTACATTTCCAGAACTTATAGCACATTAGACGCTGTTTCAAGAGGCGAAGAATGTATTGATCTCGGCTGCACTTGGATGCATGTCTTGGATGAGTATGCAGACAAGTACTAATGAGAGTTGAGCCACTCTTATTCACGAGTTCCGGCGCCTGAAATACGGTAAGAGAACCAACAAATGTTTATGACGTGGTGTGACTTGTGTGAATCGTAATGCAGTGGTGAAAAGAGTTGGAATCTAGTGTTGAATCAGTGAGAGCGTATGTCTATCATTACTCATTGAAGACTGATAAGCAGTGAAATTTTCCTTTCAAACTAAAGTCTTCTACTCAAAATAATTTGAACTCCAACGAAGCATTAGCCTCAACTTACTAATTATGATGCCAGCTACAGGTATGTACTTCGCGAAGGGCCAACAAGTTATGGGTCCAAAACTTTATTTCATCACTAGCCGTGTTGTAAAACTTACCCTTAAAGCTTACTGGTGCCACTTAAAAGTTAAAAACAGGAATAAAATATGCGGCCCAACTTTGGAGGTTCCACCGAGAAAGTTGGGAATTCACGCTGGCTCGAGGCTGTTCACAGTTTTGGTTTCGAAGACCCACCTCCAACAGTTAATCCAGAAAACCAATGCTTGTATACTCCGCAGATTGCCCGAATATAGCCTAATCGCCTAGTCTCTCGGTCAGGCACTGTGCAGAACAGATATATTAATATGTCGCGATTCCGCACATACCTCACAATCTTCTTTCCTCAGATACATCATCTCAGCCACATACCATCACAATGCCGTTGACCATCGACATACCGTAAGTTCATATCCCTAGACCGACCGACCGACATTGCCGGTCAATCATTTAAGGAGAAAGATACAGACCGAGTCTAATTGCTCCATAGAGAATCCAAATTTTTAACCATATACCGCAAGGTCGACCGGAACCTGCCGTACATAATCGTGCTTTTTCTCCTCGGCTCGCTCTTGTTACAGAAAGTGGTTCCTCTTGACAAATCAGCTGCAAACTCAATACACAACTCTCACATAAAGTTGACCGCTTACCTGTGCTACTATGTCTTTCGACGGTAAGTTTTTCGCTTGCTGCTCATATAGAGAATTGAGTAATAAGACCCGTGTGATTAGTTTGAACGTCCCATCATCATCCTCTTCACCAAAGTCACCAGAGAAGAATGAATCAATCGAGTACCAATTTCCTTAGAAGCATTTGGAGACTTGGGACGAATGAAGAACTTTCGGTCTGGGAGTTATGCCGTGAGAGAGAGGTGAGGAGGGGCGATTTATGATTGACATAGCGGTGACATACAACTTCGTACTTACAGTGAGAGAGTCATGATACTCGTACGTGCTGTATTTCTACCTAGATAGCCTCGGAGTAACATGGAATATGGCACCCACAAACTAAATAACCTTTTCAACCTCAAATCAACACAGGGAAGTTACGGACATAACAATCTAGTGATGATGCGTGAGCTATCTGACTTTTGGAATTCTTCTCAAGAGCCTGTATGCAAATAGGTACTATGTTCGACCCAAGCTTGACCATAATTCAAGTTACTTGATCTTTGAAATACCATTGACGCGATTGTAGGAGTTGCAAGCCTTCAATACAGCTTGATTCTTCTCAGAGGTGACCAACTATGTTATCAAGGAACTCGAACTCACTCGACTTTCCTTTTGAGGCTGGATAACAAGAGTTTGTGAACTTTCATTAAGGTGGTCGCATGCTTCTAACGACCAAGCTTTTTCTGCCACAGCCCAGTCCCTGATTGATTCAATTCTAAATGCCACGAAAACTAGTGGACACCGACCCAAGCTATCTGATGGAAGGATATAGACATCTGCGACCATCGAGATACTTCAATTTGTATTATAATATATTGATCGGCAAAAATTTATTGGGGCGACATAGCGACTGACTATGCTAAGTTTCCTCGTCAACTCTCATGCAGGTCAATTGACATGGAGAAACCTTTCACTTGTGGATATGAGATTTCAGCTTACTGAAGAACTACTCTAGCAGCTATTCACCATCCCGTCAATAACAAAATACCATGCGGACCGTAGCTCGCTGAGTTCGAAGAGCTTCCATAGGCCAGTCGCACACACGTGACTTTGCACGTGCGGACGGCACGTGAAATATCAGGTGCGAGCTCTCGTCATCGGTGATAGATGTCCAAGAGCAGATCGACAAGTTCGTATTATAACAAAATGCCTCGTGTTTCCATGGTATAAAATAGTACAGGGCACAACGCGTAGATCTCAAGGGCTCACATTGTACTTCCTTCGTACGATGTAAACTTCCAATGCTCGTCCTGCTGAGCTCACAATCACCAAGTGTGTGCTACAAGGCGAAGTTTGGCTTTCTGGAATATTGCTGCTGAGAAGAGTGAGTGTACAAAGTATATCTTGATAGCCAATACTTTCGGGACGTTGCTCTTTCATTTGAATTTGCCAAAAAGCAATTCATGGTCAGAAGCCTGGTTTTATTGCCATGTCTTGATATCACTCCGAGGCCAAATGCTATTGAATCGGCTTCTCCGTCATTACCGCATTCTTTAGACAATCAATAACCCATCAAAGGTACCCACATGACTCAAGAGACACGCACGATACGGGATCTTATCCGCTGGTAGACCTTCTATGCAGCTTTCTAGAAGGTCTATCCATATTGTGATACATGATAGGCAGTGATAGGCAACCTGCATGTGAAAGCTTGGGGCAAATATCGCTCTGATTCGCTGTACTTTTCGGTGGGCGGCTCACACGAGGTTGCATTTTGAGTGTTATCATCGTCATCTTTTTGCAAACAGGCTCACAGGCAAGCTTCGTGCATGCTCCGTACAGTTTTAAACCTTTAAGGTTTTGCCTTCAGCCCTGTGTCTTCATCTGCGTTTTCTAGTTATCTTGATGTTCAAGACATCTCATGAAGGGTTTCGGAGGAGACTGCCTCTTGGAGAAGTGGCTTATAAGAAAAAGGAAGTTCACTTCCGTGTCCTCATTTCCCAAACTTCATATCCGAAGGAAAGCGAAGTTGGCCGTCTTAAGCACAGTACGTACAATTATAATTGGATTGTTTTCATCCGAGAGACTGGCTGTCTCGTTGTGTAGCGCTGGCTTTTTCGACTTGTAATCGGATCGACTAACTGATCGGGTCATTTGAGCCGTGTTCTTTTTGGAAACGCCCATCTACTCGTACCTGCTGCCGCTCAAACCTCAATACCAAAGCGCCTACAGAGTATTTCCACAAGTTGTTTCTGTAGCTAGGTACTTGGTACTCTTTGTACCCAATCATGCATTCTTACCCAACAAATGAGTACATGTTAGTTGAGCAGCAGAGTAAGTTTTCCTACTATTCTGAGCTTCTTTGCCTGGACTTGCATGGTGTTCGTATTTTAGGGTTGTTTCAAACTTCTTTTCTGCTCTTTTCTTTCGTTCAACTCTGAACTTTAAACCCAGAGACATGGTTGTTGGCACTTCATCTACAGTTAGAGAAATAGTCAAGCAGAGTATGACAGGTGATAAGAGGATCGAGCACGGCATATTTGACCATTGATAAAAGAGCCAATTAGATACGATTATCCGTAAACATTTCACAATCACCAGAATCCTAGGCTAGAAAAAACAAACAAAATTCCAGTTTGCTGGGAATGGAAATACACACTAGGGTTCTCCTTGGGTCATGATGGATACTACCAAAGGGGGTGCACAATGCACATGCACGGAGAAGCCAGATTCATTCGCCAATCATGTTCGCTCAAAATTCGTTTTGCCACATTTTAGTCCTCCAGTCTGCAGCCCATCATCCCTTCCAATTTAATCCCTGACTCCAAAACCCAGATCCAAACCTCTTAGGTCAAGCCCATCGATAGGTCTGGTACAACTAATCAGGCTAAGGCTGAGTGATATACCACTTATTCGCCCGACTAAGGGACTCTGGCCGGGAGATCGAAGCCTTCTAGCTTTCAAGGTCTCCCTTTACAAGGACCGGCCGATTCTCCTAATGCTTAAACGGCATTTAGAAGCTTCGTCTTAGAACGCCCAAAGTGCTCTCCTTCCCTTTTGTTGATTAATATTCACGATTTAAGTTATCAACTACTCCCTTGGTTTCTCTTTTGTTACTCAAATCCTTCGACAAAACCAACAACCAACACAAGCGTACTCGAGTCAAGTCTCTTCGAGATATCACTATCAAACATTAGTTCATCCACATCGAAATTACATCACGACTCATTCTAGAAATTAGTCCATGGGCCCGTTAATCTCTTGGTGATTTACGATTCGGTTCCCTTGAAGCTGGCACATTTCACGCCCATTGATGAACACATAAACGCGACAATTTTCCCTTCTGAGACCAATCTTTCATAGCATTGATCTTCACTCCTCACAGCTTCACGATGTTCGAAAATTTCACTTTCGGTGCGGCTCCGGTCAATTTTGATCAATACGACGATAATGTGCAACCATCGCCAAGGGACGACTCATATCCTGTATCATCACCACCTGCCACCGGCTCATATCCCTTCTTCGAAGACTACAATCCTTCGTCGCCGCTTGATGATATCATCAATCAGTTTCGAAAACAATCTCTTTCCTACGAAGATGCAAGAGATATACAGGCTCGGCAATGCACATCTCCAACGCCTTCCTTATCAGAAGATTCGGAAATGTCTTCTCCATCCAACTCTACACGATCTGTACCAACTACGCCTACTTCCCCTTACCGGGCTGGAGTATTAGCCTGTCGGAGGCTACAACGCCAACTTAATGTGCAACTACAATGTTCCACCACTCACGTTCGCGATATCGGCACATTGGTCGAAGATATGCTTAGCAACAATTCTCAATGCAATTTGCGCAAGTCATCATCAAAACCCAGCCTCGTGCCTTCACCCATCTCGGCTCTGGTAGTCGACCATAGCACACAAAATGATTGGAATGCCACTGAGATTGAGAAGGCGAGGAGAAGATGGTTAAATACTGTGGTTAATGACGTTGACGAGGCATCCATGGAAGAAGACAGTTGGGACAGGGAAGAATGTTCTTTGTCACTTAGAAGAGCTAGTGCGCCTAGTGGAATTAGGAAGCAAGGTTTGAGGTGCAGGACAAGCATGGAAAGTGTAGGAGGGAATAGATTGAAGGTTGCTAAGGCACCAAGAATGAGGATAAGAAAGGGACAGGCTGGGAGAGTGGCTTGATGGCGTTTTATACCCTGGGATATTCTGGATGTGTTTGAGGGTTACTGTGAATTTCATCGAGGTTCAACTTCTAGGTTTTAGGATTGGCGTTTGAGGGATAGGGTAGGATGGGATGAATACATGGCGAAGCCACACGGCCACTTACTCTAGGAAACCTTGGAAAGGATTGGAATTCGGATTCGTCTAAGAATTCGGTGGATGGGCCAGTCATTTTTCCTTAATCACCTCGCTGGCCCGGGTTTGGTCAAACATATACCCCGGGATTTTGGAGACGGCGAGAACACTGTTCAAATGGTGTATATTGCGGAGTAGACTATGTATCTACCCGTACGAATAATTTCAGATTCTTACATTCGCACTTTGGTGCAATTAGCACAAGTCAATGAATGGAAATTTTTATAAAACATATCTTATCCTATGTGCAGCAAGTGAGAGATCCTTCCCCGCATTTCCTTGGGAATGATCATATTGAGAGACAACTGCAAACATTGTTTGATACCATTACCACATTTTCATACGAACCTTCAAGATAATCTAGTCTCATGTTTACCCAAGTAATTATTGACATTTAATTATCAAGTACTTTATGTAGTAGACCGATTACATGTTCAATCCATGACTTCTAGCTTGGGCAAGGCCATATTGAACATTCATTGCAAACACACTCACTCACTCACTCAATACGTCCCTGTCTCATCTCGGTTACCGTAAAATTTCTCCAACGCAATCAATTCAGCCTTGCCAAAATTTCATGGCCTTGCACTTCATTTAGCATTCTCGTCCTCCGACTACTAGGAAACACACTACCAATGCGAATTCGACAATAAGAAGCTCAAGCGGAGCTCTCTACGATATTACAATTCTAAAAATGTCTGCGTCTTTACGCGCCGCAAGTTCTAATGTCTCCAACCGCACTGTTCATGTTAAAATATTCCCCTCTGCTAGAACATTTGCGGAGAGAAGAGAAGTGCTCAGGGTTTTGGAGAGGTTTGGGGAGGTTACTATGTTTAGGAGTTTGAAGGTTTGTATTTCCGTTCCCAATTCGTATGCAGAGGGATTGTAACATATTCTGACCCGAAAAAAAAAGCATCATCCAATATCTCCTGTCCAGAACGCATTCATATCCATCTTCAGCTCCGCGACAGCCGCACAGGAAGTCATCAACGCAAGCCCGGTGCGATATCGATTGGTTGTCGAACCGGATCCGCAAGCCTCTCCCACGGTTCCTTCTGATGGAAGTACATCTCCGCAAAACCCAATTGAAAAGGTTTTCTCTCTTTCTCTAAACATTACTCGCTACACCCACGACCAATATATTTCTCATCCCCTCACCAACCCTCTCTATGGTCCATTCAAACCTATTGACCCGAAGAGATCTGGAATCACGGCGCATTTGAAAAAAGGCTTAGAACCTAGTATGTGGAGTAAAGGATTGGCGGATTGGGATAGTGATGCGGGGAAGAGGAGTGCATGGAATGAAGAGGACAATGACGGAGGTGAAGACGGAAATAGCTTAAGAAAGAAGAGGAACGATTCGTCAAGTTCGAGTGTACCTTTGAGATTGGTTGAAAGGGATTTGGAGGCTCGGAGGGAAAGAAGGCCGAAGGTTATGAAGGGATTGGTGGGGTTAGTTGGAGAGGGAAATCGGTGAATGTCAATGGGAGAAATGGCGTTCTGTTGAAGTATAAATGACAGGCTGCACATACTAGCCATAGCCTTGTGCTAGGAAGGAAGCACTTTCTATTCAGGTTTTGTGGGATGAGGATGAGGTTAGTCAGGACAACAACTCAAGTGCTGAGGTTAGTCCAATCAGGGGAGTCGCCAATTGGTTGGCATTTGCAGGTCGACAGGGAACAAAGTACTTGCTAGAGAAGCAAGATGCTTCCTGTGGATAAGGACTTCCCGAGTTGTGTCACCTATATACATGTGTACTGCTTGTGTTCTTTGGGTCACGAAAGAAACGTGTATTTAGACTATACATGCCCATCGCGGTATGTATATATCATTGCCACTTTGGGCGTTATGCGTCATTAATCTGGATGATAAGCAACCAACTCGTGCAATTCGTCTCTAGGTAATCGTTTGGCCAAATTTCGTAAGATAAGTGGTATCAAAGATCCCTCAAGTTACTTTTCTCGAAGCAAAAAAGAGGACCACAATTCAACCACTCAATTCATCTTCTCCAGCTAAGATTCTCTTACTTGCGGTGGCCATTTCCAGGTCAACTGCAATGCTCAACACTTGATTCGCATCTCGTAACTTTCCAATCCCATCCTTTGATGTTTCGGGACCAGCCAGAATCTTCATTTCCCCACAAGAAAATATGTCTCGAGAGCATACTCAGATGTTCTCCACGCAACCATGGGACTACACCGATTGGTGATGGGACCAACTACTACATTAATGTGAATTTCGGGCTGTATATCTCCACCTGGCCGGTATCTATGTAACCTTAAAAGAGGCTCAAGCTAAGCCAAGATTTAACTAATCCGTAGATAGTCTAAGTCTCAATTGCATCATCTACACTTACAGAATAGTTTATGTATTCTGGAAAACGGTAAGACTACTGTCGGATACATCTCAGATAATTGCAGGCTTGATATCATTGATACTCGTGGAATTTTACGTCACGCCATGATAAACTACATTCTTCAGGAAGCTGGGCTGGGAATTGTAGCGCATACTGCTGCCTCGAAATTGCTGGTTACGGATCCGCCAATGGAAGATTTCATGGGGGTAAGCGCTGATGAGCTTAGATAAAAGACCATGAACTTAAATATGCTTTGTTATTTTGTGTTGCGCAAGAGATTGGTGTAGGATTGTGAAACGTTTTTTTTTTTTTTGTTTTTTCAAAAAAAAAAGGCTGATGAGCGGTTTGAGTTGGGGAGAGTATTGGATTCGGGGAATGGTGGGGAAAGGGATTGTTTGATGGAGGTGCTTTGGAAAGGGGAACAGCCGTTGTAGCGTATGAGTGATGTTCACATGTGGGTTAAGGAGTTCGCTTCGACGGCTTTCTTGAGATGCACATAATACCAAAGACAGAAGACACCTCAAACTACCTAGGTCTAAAACCACAATCTTTAGGCGGTCATGTGGAGTCTACTGTTCTGATAACCTGACACAAAGCGTAGAGGGGCTTCCATAAAATACTGAGATCTCAATATACCAGTCTTACTTCCTATCGACCTTGATGCTAAGCAGCTAGGTTGGCCACTGTTTGGAATGGAATCTAATAGCAAAACTATACAAGATACTAGGTATACATCTTTCAAAATTGCGATTCCAAAAGCCGAAGAAGAAAGATCCCATTCCATTTCTACCTATCGCTATCTATTATTCCATTGTTCCATATTTTATTCATAATGTTACAGATTCTTAATGAATTACAAAAACTTTGGTTTACAAGGCTTTATCAATCAGCTTTGGGATAGCTAAGCTGAAGACATCATTGGGATCGTACATCCACTTCAACTCAAGCAAATTACCATAGTTCGGACCATAAATCTTAGACAGAGACAGCTCACTTTGTCGAGTCAAAGAAATATAGGCTCCCTCCAATATATTTTCGGCTTTTGTTCTCTTAAGTTCTCCCAGAAAGCTTTCCCCCCATCTGTTTGCATCTTCAAGATTGTTCATATCACATACTATCGGCAGTATTTCAAGCATGAAATGCGGCTCTCTTGCTCCAAAAACAGCCGTGAGATCTGGTTTTGTTGATATTCCACGGAGTTCCTGCATGGAAAAGCCCAGGCAATTCCCCGGCAACCGTTTTGAATTCCTAGCCAAAACTGCCACGATCTCTGGTGTTATGCTCCGTACATTTAGTGTAAGAGGCTTGCCATATCCACTAGTAGGAAGTCCGGTATTGAAATCCATCCATTGAGAAATTGTAGTGGAGACGACTTCATTTTGGCTGACAGGCGCAAGTGATTCGATATGAGCCAGTAATTGACGTCCAGTTCCGATATCCTCAGAAGCCCACATGAACTGAACCTTGAATACCTGTCCTTGGGAGCTTGGGAAGATTGATTGTTGGACTGTCAGTTGTAGAGGTAGTCCTCGCGCGGATAGCTCTTTGAATCTGCTGTTAAAGATCTCTACTGTTTTTGATATGTCTTCTGATTCGAAGACGATCTTTCCAGCAAGAACCTAACAAACTGTCAGTTTGGTTTCTTTGCTTGAACCGAAAATGGTGGCAAGACCTTTTGCAATGGGTAAACCTTGATTCTTAGCTCAACAATAATCCCTAATGCGCCGCCTCCACCTCTAACAGCTCGCAATAACCCGTCTTCTCCTTCAACATCAGAGTCTCTGATCTCTCCATCAGAATCAACAACTTTCACACCGATAATCTGATCTACACCTAATCCATAAGCAGCACTAAATGGACCATAACCACCATACATCGCCCATCCTGCGTAACCCATAGATGGAATAGCTACTACCGGTGTCATCAAGCCTTCTCTTCTCAGTTCACGAGCAAGATCTCCTTGGAGAACACCTCCTCCAATGACTGCAGAATGACGGGTAGATGAAACGCGGATCAATGCGAGACAGCGAAGATCGATTGCTAAAGCGGAGGATGAAAATTCGGAACCAAAATAAGAATAACCGCCACAACGTACTGTAATCGGGATCTGATGGTTTGTGGTAAAAGATATCAATGCGGATACGTCTGCCATCGTTGCCGGTTTCACAATGGCAAGTGGAACGGCATCATTGGATAAGCAGAATGTTGAGCGTGCAGCTGCATATTCTGGAGATGTGGGAGTCACCAGTCGGATATATGGGAGACGAGTTTGAATGAAATCTTTAAGGATAGAGAGATGGAATGATGATTGCGACATCGCGAAAGTTATCAACAGAAGAAACAGAAGAACCGGGAGATGCCACACTCGGAGAAGAGATTGTCAAACCCATCTTTCCACGAGATTACAAGAGAACATATAGCTTCTTGCACTTTGGATTGACGATCCCATCAATACTACACAGGAGGCTATGATGTACACTTTTGGGGGCTTTAAGAGCTCACTTCAAGCTTCAGGCACGCTCCTCGTATCCCACAACTACCTAGGTAATCGAACGAAGATTTACCCTATCACGCGGATGCATTCCTATCACATCAACATCAAAATATAACAAGGCCCATAAGAAATAGGATGCAAGTAATCACCAACATTCCTCATTGTTGGAGATTCATCTAAGATGGTGTTAATGATCAACGGAGAAAATTGTAGGAACGGAAATAACACGTGTCTTACATCAGGTAAGGCTCCATGCTTACTTTTTGGTTTCGAAGATGACGATGTTCGCATGCGGCGCTTCTTCGCTTCTATTAAGATAAATTATTAATAGCACCTTTGCCGCGGCGTTGCAGAAAAGTTATGGTTCCATCTTATTGCTGCCCGCTGCTCGGAACCCACTTCATCAGCCTTCAAACTTCCGTGTTGTGGGATCACCTTGGAATAGTAAAGAATGTTTCACATCGTATTGGGTATAAATTTAACACCCAGCCATGCTACTACTAACTATAGCATGTCCTGAAACCCATTTTTGAGCCAACATATCCGCAAGATTAGCTATTTTTGATTAGGATAATGTATACGAATATGGGGGATCATAGAGGAAGACATTGAAGTTGGAGATTGTTGCAAAATATCGGTATGAACAGATTGTCTCATGACTTAGACAAACAGACTGGATGCAGACTTTCAATGCCAAAACTAACCAAACATTGGAGTACGCTCGTTATTTTGAGCGATCTGCTTGGTTCCATTAGACTCAGGAATGAGGCCTTTTCATTATCTGTCTAAATCCCGGACTATTGACAAGCTGGGCCCGAAAAGGTTGTTGGCCTCCATTACAATATTTTCGGTTTAGAGCCCAAGTGGATAATTTCTTTACTCTCTGTAGTTGCCATAATCACACCGCCGTCGAGGATTAGATATCAGATATTGTGGCACGATCTGTGCGGAGTCCAAATTCAATCTGATCTTCGATGTTCTGCGATTTCTTTGAGTTGTCTCATTCGAGTCAAGATGTTGACATGTGGAGGTCTCACTTTACCAACAGAAGGAAGCTTAGTAGCAGCTTCTGTTGAAAATTTCGTGACAAATGATATGGATTAGAGGAAGCAAACATCAGTCGGGTACTCTGAATCACCAATCTGGGCATGTCTGGTGAGCACAGAATCTTTTAAATTAATCTTTCATTTCAATTTGTTTCCGCGACAACTTCAATTTCCACTTTTGCGGCTTCCTTCGCCAACCTCACAATCTGCACACAAGTGCTCACCGGGAATGGCTCTTTGACCCATTCACCCCATATTCTCTCTACTGTTCTAGATGATGCAAGTTAGCAGAAGGTCCCCGGCCATCATCTTCAATTCTCCAATTGCTCCTCATAAGACCATAATCATCAGGACTTCATAATTGGAACTCACTTCAAGTCTCCCATATCCACCAAAAATACACGTCTCTGCACCACCTTATTCAATCCGCTTCCGCTGGCCTCCAAAATAGCTTTCAGATTCCTCATAATCTGCGTAGTTTGCGCTGCTACTCCCCCAGAAATTATCCGCCCATCGCCAGGTAACTCTCCCATCAAACCACAAAGATAGACTGTAGATCTGTTGGATGGAATCGTATTGCTATGAGAATAATTTCCATTCGGAGGAGCGATAGTTGGGATTGTGAGAGCGGTACGAGAGGGTGCTCGCTCGTGGATGTTGCTGGATCTGTAGGAGCCGGTTGTGGACGACATTGTTATTACGATGATAATAATTTATTTTGTGTGAGTATATTTGTTATATTTTCAGATGTTCAATTGAGGTTGACTTGTGAGACCTTGAATGTTCTTGTATGTTCTAGACCCTTGAAATTGCTATGACGTCACATTATAAATTGTGATTCACGGCTTCTTCACACCATCCAATGCTGGCAGTTTGAGCCGCTGACACATGATTTCTTCTCGGGTACATGGGTATGCTCTGTTCCAGTGATTGATATTCTTGATTTATTTCACGGCGAGTTGTTATCACCAACAACATGCCAACTATTGTTGAACACAGAGGTATCAATCTATTGCTGTTCCATCCCATGTCTTTTTCGTGTTTTCCACAATCATCATCCGAATCCAGAGTTGGTCTTAGCAAGGCTGAGATTACGCCTTCGGTACTTAGAATTGCAATCTTGCAATGACATGTAGTCCATGTATCCAAGTGGTGATATGGATTGAAATTGTCTTGAGGAAGAAGAGGCCAAACACAACGAGCGCCTTATGATGCCGTCAAGAAATCAAGAATCCTTATATCTCCCCAAACAATCCCGAAATTTGCGCATCAGTATTCCATCAATAGATGCCTAGTACTACCCGAATTGTCACAATAAAATATAGTCGAAGAAGCCACTGTTGGTCCGGGAATGGTCGGAGTACAGAACCGTTTTAATGTCGTGGGCGTCAGATTATTTAGAATCCGGGCCGCTAGTATAAGATTGGAACTAGTTGCTCAAATTGGTGCGATCGTTATTGTCAGTATTGTTGAACTATTAAGTACTTGTAGTATCACACATGCATTCATTGATTGAACAGGCTCGGAAAAGGGCCTTGAATTGAAGCTGTTGGATGAAATCTCCTTGATCATAAAAAGCATTTGAGGGATTTGGATTTGGAGTTGGAGGTATCGATGGAAGGCATTCTTGATCATTTGTGGGGAACGAGAACTCCAGTGTTGGAAGCGTTGATGAAGATCCCCTTAATCATGGGGAAAGATCGAACGTCCTATTTTGAGGTTCAAGATGAGCATTACTGCTCGCTTTTCATCCCTTTTTCTCCTGGGATTAATTATATAATGGTTGTTTGCTGAGAACAGAATCAGAGTCCTATCGAATTGGGGGCAATAGCCCAATATCTTTTACTCAGTGTCGATCTTAATCAATTGGACTTGGTCGATAGTGAGGTCTCGAGAGGGGATAACGAGTATGTCATGGAAACATCATCAATTCTGGTAAGTGGTTTATCATAACACCAGATATTTATTGATTCTTCAATCTTAAAATCAAACATAATGACTGGAAAGAATTAATTCAGGCGATAAAGAGCCCCATACTCCCGGGGCCTATGCTAAGCTCAGATGAACGTTGCTTATGAAAACCTCTGCCAACGGTCATTCATATCCTATTTATAAAGAATCCTGTCACGAAGAGACTTTATTTTGATTTTGGTATCGGTATAATTGGCATTAAATCATGTTCAATGTTTCCAATTGCCTGGACTGCAGTCCGATATTCTGAGATATTCCAGTATGATTCATTTGGAGCTATAACTCTGTTTAAGATTCTTGATTCTGTTGAAGAGTTAAACTCACATGAAACATTGAATCCATTTTCAGGGTTGAATCGCTATCCAACTTCGGCAAGCCACATTTATTAGTCTACCAATCTGGACTGCTGAATATTCGGTCCCTAATTACTGAAAAAAGTAATTTGTAGTCCTATCATGGAGCCATCAATCATTCCCATCACATCATCGTTAAAATTTGGGACGATTTGTTCAATTCTTGCGTGTATAAGCCTAGAAACTTCTGAATTTGACCACGACATCAAGTTGCTGGCGTCACACACACCGAGTATGAAGAGTGTTTTATTCATAACAAAGAAATTTAGAAGGCGACTTCAAGATCGTCAAATTTCTGCAGGTAAATCTCCACATGTATTGTTTGCGTAGTTGCATATATCATATATGTCAATAGGGAGAACTTCTAGCTTCTACTCAGTCATTTTTGAGATTCTATGTAGCCATATTTATGCACATAAGTGAAGCCCCGATTTTTTCCGGATCCGATGTAAGATTGCCATAGGTAGATGATTGAGACAATGACATTGTGAGCAGTATGTTAGCTCCATTACTTTGAATCGAACTCATCCAGTCCTTAATTTCTCTGTCCGCAACGAGGAAGAAGATGCCAGACCCGTCATTGGAAGGTAATCTAGGAACACAATGAACCAAAGAATGCGAGGAAGTTTCTCATAATGCCTATATGAGTACCTTCAAGATTCTCTCCTTCCCTCACATAAGTATACATTATCTCAATCAACTGACACTCGGACTTCAGCGTGTTGTGTAAGGTCCTGCATATTCTCAAATGCCACTCGAAGATTCCCAAGTAGCTGCCTATTCTTCCAGAGGATGCAGAAAGCGAAGGAAATGCGCAATGCAAAGCTTCTACATATCGTCCGGGCTCTGGGGCGACTCTTACAAGTACATGAGCTGCAAGCTTTGAAGGTTCAAGCTGCTTAAGACTTTCAGGTACACTTTTTGAATTCTGGAGTCTCCACATCGCCCTTTTGTAACATCATAATGGTTGAATCACCTTCAGATAGGCCTCCCTCCATCATCGTTCACCTAATACGCCATGCCTCGGTAATATTTCTACATACCGCTTCCTGTCAAAGGTCTCATTAGCTGACTTTTATTAGTCAAACCACTTGGAAGGAGGACTTGACTTTGGCTTGTCTTCTAAAGGAGAACGCCAATGTGACGAGCTCTACGAAAGTATGCGAAAACACGCAGGCTATATTACTCATATTTTCTGTTCGCCTATGAAACGCTGCTTAGAAACTGCTCGAAAGGGTCTCCTTGAGGCGACGAACAGGGGCACCAGGATCCAAATCATGCCTGCTCTTGCCGGTCGGAATGGCCAAGCACCCTGGAATTTACGAGAGGAAAACCAGGAAAATGATATCAGTGGTCCTTGGGTCAGTGAGGTAGCAGATCCTAGGTCAAAGTCCAAGGATGCTGATTTCGTTATGAAATGGTTGACAGGGAAAGATTTGTCTGTGCAGGCAGCTCAAAAAGTGTTGGAGGTTGTGGTTGTGAGCCAAGCTCAACTATTGAACGATTTATTATGGAAATTGAAAGGAGGTAAGTTACATAACATCACTATCTGAGCTCGACCACCTGAGTTTGTTCACTTACAGTCTGCAGGTAATCATGGCTGGCCCAATGCAACGATCGTCACCTATATTCTAGATCGTGACGGAAAGTGGACTCATTGTCGGCTCCAGAAGACTATTGATAAACAGAGAAATTCTCAACAAGATTGGAAAAAACGAATTGTAGAAGCAGCTCATGAAGAGCAAAGAAAACGAGAGGAAAAAACCAAGAAAGAGCAGGCAGAGAAATTGGACAAACAAAAGCGGGAGTTATTGAAGACACAAGTTAGTTTTTCCTGTTCCATTGACTCTAGGGCTTGCTCACGCAAGTGGCTGATACTAATTTTTCAGGATTTCATGCTCGTGGTTGATCGCGAAACCGATGAAATCGTTACATTCGGGAGGTTCCAAGAACTACTTAAGGAGCGATATGCAAAAGAATTCTCATCCGCAGCGGAGCCTGTTGTAAAGAAAGCGAAGCCGGTTGAAAGGAATGGTAACAAAAAGCCCGTTGGAAAGAAACCGAAGCCTGTTGCGAAGAAATTGAAGCCAGTTAAAGGGAAAGTGAAAGCGAAGGCTGCTGTAGAGAAATCCGAGCCTGTTGCCAAGAAAAGAAAACGAGGATGATAGCAAGAAGGCGTCTGTTGCTGAACTATCTTGATCGCCAGTTAGCCAATGTCTGACCAGATAGATACCAGTTCTTAGTGAGCTCGAGATTGCTCGCGGTTGTCTCAAACACCAGTGAGCTTGAGTTCTATCTATAACTTGGGCCGTTGGCTGAATCCGGGGTAGCTCTTGATCTTTTGCACTCCGGGTGTGGTTTTCAATTGAACTGCACTCCCTTAGCTTTTCACAATACCTTACCTTCTGTGTCCTTTGGATAAAGTGCCACAGAAATACTAAACGCTATAGTTTTCCCGACATGAGAATCATGAGATTCAGTGATAATTACCTATAATATGTGAACTGATTAGTTGTATAGGTAATCCGTGGGTAAGAGGAAGCAAAGGGTGTCGAGGATGTGTCGTTCAAATTCTTACGAGTCGGCAACTTTTGCTAGCACCAAGCTTAATTTCTAGCCACCAAGCGCTAAAAGGCAAACTCCGGAAGCACTGATTCAAACCCTTAACATTGAACATTCACTCACAAGGGAAGAATTAATCGGAGATTCTACGATCATGGAGCGTATTACAGCTACCTACCTACCTACCTACCTACCTATAAAGTGTTTAGTAGAGTTATCTTATGGTCTTAAATTCACTATACACGCGTTAAGACTCTTGTGCGAATCCTTCAAAAAAGGTTCTCCAAGGATACATATACGGACGGAGTTACATCGACAAGATGTGATGGAAGCAGGCGGTAATATGCATTGGATAGTAACGGACATCATTATTCGAAAGCTTAGGAGTGGGATCCTGTGCCACGACAGTACCTT
This sequence comes from Botrytis squamosa, assembly GCA_014898485.2. NCBI lineage: Eukaryota > Fungi > Ascomycota > Leotiomycetes > Helotiales > Sclerotiniaceae > Botrytis > Botrytis squamosa. The sequence goes on from RCTC02000009.1 coordinate 1,273,752, forward strand.
GGGGCTGAGTGTGACGGTTTAGATTCGTTGGAGGCTGATTCGAGCCCTTGCAATTTCCTAGTGAGTGAATGGTAAGCACTATGTTTCGTGGGAGCGGCTATGCGTAAAGTTTGGTATGCGCTGGGCCTATTCTTGGGGGTCAAAACATTTTTCTTTTCTTTTCCTTTTAATATTCCGTTTACAAACTCTCTCATTTCCCTCTAAGTCTCTTGAGCTTTCACACGTTTGTTTGAGCATTCAAAAAAACTATCGTTCAGTATGAACACCAACGCTCGTCGAAGAGGTGCGAAAGTCGCACCATCCCACTATCCCCGCATCGCATTCCATGGATTACGTTTTGCGCAATTGATTTCGGCGACGATTGTGGGAGGTATTATGGCATACTTTATGTATTATTTGCGTACGTACATATGCATATATGCATCGCGTTGACAATCGATGTGAGAGAAGAATGTGTGCTGACAAGCGTCTAGGAGCTGAGCTGATTCCAATCCCATGGACTTTTATTGTGCTCTTTTCGATATCGCTTGCGACGGTCGCTGTCCTAATTCTTACGATCATCCTCTATAATTTTACATATTTGTCGCCAAAATTCAATTGTTTGCTGAATGGTACGGCGTCAATTTTTTGGATGTTGGGCTTTGCGTTATTGAGTTGGAATCTCAGTAATACGTTGAAGAAGAGTTGTGATTTGCAGACTTGGAGGAGTGGTGTAGCAATCAGCGTCTGTAGGGAATATAAGGCTCTATGGACATTTACTTTGGTTGGGACATTGTCTACATTGGCGGCACTAGCTTTGGACATTTGGACACACAGGAAGACTACAGAGAGAGGCGTTTATGTTTTGCCTGAGGATGATAAGAATGCGGCCATGTTGAAGGATATGAATGGTAAAAACAGTCAGACCAAAGGGTATGAACCCAGTCGGGGAGGAGCTTTCGAAGAGGAAATCGATATCGCTTACCACAATCGATATGGTGATGACGCATTGGAGAGTGTGGGATATCATGACAGAGTGCTTCACAAATAGTTGGGGCGAGAATACGATGTAACGAGGATGGTCAGATAGGAAAGAGGTTATGTGACCACTGCGCAACTTATCTCATGAATACTAGGTACTAAATTGCATAACTTTGGAATGTAATTCATTTTTGTGAGACTGCGTAGTCTTCTACGTAGGGCGACTTCTTACAGAATAAGACTGTGTAGTGTATTTTTGGATAGTGCGTCTACGCAAAAGAATAAGAAAGAAAGAAAATATAGTCAATGTCTATTCACACGAAACGGAAGGCTAACCAGTTCGCCTCTGGACTTTCCCCAGTACTCAATCCGAGCATCTTCTAAGGCTCATCTAAGCTTTCCCCACATGCGTCTTCATAACGAAAGAATAAAAGCAGCTTATATTCCACGACATATCTCAGGAAATGAACTTCTCCATGGGAATATGGATGCTTTTCACCTATCGCTAGCCGCGGGATCGTAAACCTTCAACCAACAACCTCTTTCACAGTGAAATTCTACCCGAGTGTGAAAATCGTTCCGAAAGGCTTGTGTTGAGCAAAACCTTAATTTTCCTATGGCCATACCCAGGTGCCTTCTCCTGAATACCGCAAATACGAATTACCAATCCCGGTATCTTACCTGCAGGTGAAGGATGCGATATCTGTCAAGCATCAATAGCAAGCCTCATCGATTTAGGATCTACCTTGCAATGAGCAGTTGGGATCTTTGCTTGATGTCACGGGCAAGAGCGGGAGGCGTGCCAAGAGCGCTCCATTCTGCTGTTCTAGGCCTGCAATTATCAGAATGAGACCAACAAGTGTCGGCACTTGATTGGAATTTGGAAATATGCAGATGAGATTGATATATTGGAAAGATAGAATAGTGAGATTGGCACCCGATTCACGTCGTATTATTATGGAGGCATCCATCGAATGTACCATGTTATCGGCCAAAGAGAGGCTCTAAAACACAAGACAGGTCACATTGAAAGCTAAAATTCACATGATTCGCTGGTGGAAATCTCACGGAGAAGGATGAGACTGCCGGCGGAGAGCTTCTACATTTCCTATAGGGCTGCGACGTAGCGACAGAACAGGATTGTTCTCGGTGGTCACTAAAATCAATTTCTCTTCTGTGATTGGGCTGTTCGGGGTACGAAGGCAAAAGAGAAATTGGCATTACTACGGGAATACATGCGCCATATTAGATCCACCACTCACGAGTCTTCAAAAACGGGTGATGTTTGACAATAGGGTACCAAGATATCGGATCACGTTGAAGAATGAATAATTGAGCCGTCTTACATTAGTAAAAACGGTAAGCCATGGTCGCAATTAAGCTTTCCAACAGGTGAGTGGATTCGAAGCGTGGGTACCGGGTATGTTGATCAAAGTAGCATTATATATGCTTAATTGCGCCTGTGTAGCTTTGTTCTGATAACCTGATGGCAAGATTGACGATTTACTTTGACTACACATAGCATGGGGGCGAAGAAGCCCTAGTATTATATGGTGGTCAGCATTACCTGCAAAACCTTGGAAGCCTATCTAGGTATTCAGAGTGACGAATTAACACGAATGGCAATAGATAAACAATAACTTCAGGACTCCAGTTGCTGCAAAATTGTTCATACCTAACAGAGATTATACTCGCTCTATATTCTTGGGGAAATAAGGTTTCATACTGCAACATCAGACCTTCATTCATAGATCCCCTCTTTTTGTCAAGCACGGACAAGCTCATACTCTACAACAATTCATCCCGATCAAGCATCTATGTCCGATTACTCCTCATCATCAGGGCCTGGAATGGCAAAGTCGTCGAAGGAGGCTAAAGCAAAATCACCTCATCGATATAGAATATGCGGAACACCTGTTCGAACGGGTTGCAGGACTTGCAAGTAAGTGAACTCATTATGGAGCTTCCTTGAGAATTCCACTCACATGCAGAACAGAATTCGTCGAGTCAAATGTGGAGAGGAAAAGCCATTTTGTAAGAGGTGTACTTCCACTGGACGGCATTGTGATGGATATGAGATTATCACAGACTTGAAAAAACGAAATACCACAAAGAGAAGAACTTCCATACCGGCAGGTGTGCAGTCTAATACGTCCCAAGACCCTTTAGAGGCGACTATGCTGGATTTCTTTCGTACGTATACAGTAGCCGAGTTTGCCGGAGACTTCTCTACTGAGTTCTGGGAAAGGAGGATTTTTCAAGCTGCTACCATCGAGCCGTCAATCCGTCACGGTATTCTCGCACTGGGTGCCATCCACAGAAATTACACCGAAACCTACCAGCAACCTCAGACCATAGCAGAAAAGCCAACTCCGGCACAGGCTTTTGCTTTCCGTCAGTACACAAAAGCCATTCAAATTTTACGTCAATCAATAGTACGCGAGCCTCACTCACTAGACATGACATTGATTTCATGCATTTTGTTTATCTGTTTCGATTGTCTCGTAGGCGATCAAGCCGCAGCACTGGTTCATCTCAAATCAGGACTGAAGATCCTCGACGATATACATGCCACAAATGCCCCCTCCTCAACTGCAGCACAATGTGCACGGGATTATTCCCCGCTATTGTTAGTACTAGGGGGACAAATTGCCGCATTCATCAATCCCAAAGCTGGAGTAGACAGAGGAGCATTCTGGGCAGCGATGAAACGAGCCGGTTGCTCAACCTCCCAATTTACCCCTTTCCAGTCATTGGAAGAGGCTCGCTATTCATTGCGAACGCTTGGTGCAGATATACTGCATGCGCGTCATACAAATTGGAACTACGTTACCGAAGAAATAGTCACGAGTGAATTTGGCCCCATGGTACGAAGCCACTACATGGCGTTAGAGAATTGGTCAAATCGCCTAAACGCATTCATCGAAAGAACTTCAAGCAATCAAGAAAACACAGCCGTTGCCTCGGCAAGACCAATCCGCATTCACGGCGTATCATTACTCAGAGCCCATCATCTCTTATTCTCCATGAACGCTGCAGAATCGCATACGCCCAGGTCCAAGTTCGAAGAAATGCTCGATTTATCCGAGGCCCTGATTCTAGAAGATAAAGCTTATTGGAAATCGCAATCCATGCCAAGGTTTATGGTTGATACTGGATTGATTGTTCCACTGGTGTATACAGCGGTTCGCAGTGCTGATATCCAACATAAAAGAAGAGCAATCAAAATCTTGTCACAGGCGCCTGGAAGAGAGGGGTTATGGGATACGCAGTGTGCGATTGATATTGTAGAGGGAGAGTTGGCCGCTGCAAGAGGCCAGAGTCCGAGATTGCAGATTCCGTATTTTCATGATTAAGAAGGGAAGAAATGCAATAGTAATAGGTCATGTTTTCTGTGTGGGTTACAGAGCAGGTCAGGTCAATCTTTCATATCACATGGATGATTGGTCGATCGGCCAATAGGCCACAGGTGCTTTTTTCAGGTGCGTGATGTCTGTCACTGAACATATTCGTCTCAATTGAGATACATGTATTGATCTGAATATGGGTGGAAGGATTACAGGGTGCATCTCCGTAGCCCTCTGCATTTTTCTTTGTGTTTGTAAAATACCAGTGTTATATTATAGATTTCACTTGAAATGTAGATTCAAACAATCTTTTCTTCGTCATATATCAAGAAAAATTTACCATGTGAGATAAATCTCGATTTGAAGTATATACCCGTGGTAGGGTGTCTGAGGGTGTTTAAGTGTCATACTGAGCTCTTACGAAGTATAACACCAAACTGAAGCCAAGCGATAAAGCCCCTAAGCCACCCCAACCACCAGGATTTCCACCACATCTTGGCAGCGATACACAAATTGCTATTTTCGAATCCTCTTAAACTCAAACCCCCATGAAGACAACAGTACACTACTCTGTAGACTAACAGAAGGACCCTTGGACCTGTGTACTCATCTGCCTACAACGATCTCCATCCAAACCACAACTCACTAACTTACCAAGAACGATTTTACGTAGGGTTGCTGAGTTTCCAACAGGGGAATGGATGACAGAATGGTGGGATTGGTAGATAAGCTTAAAGAATCTGCAAGGTGATATATACTCCGTAGGGGGTGTTCCTTGATATAGCCCGTAACTACAAGCTACCGGTATGTAGATGACAAGCAGGGCAGCACGCTTGAGCTTTCGAATTTCCAGCTTATGGAATTTGTATCGAACCATCAGTTGAAAAGTGCACAGTGCACAGTAGGTGACTTATGTGCGACTTTCTTGGTGCCGTCAGAGAAGAGTATCTCGGATAGAGCTATAGCTAGAGAGAAAATGAATAGTTATCGAGTGCAAATACTGTACTTTGCACGTCAAAAGAGAGCTATCACATTGTTTTCTTTTAGATACACAACCTACAGCTGCGATATGCCTCACCGTCAATCAATTTCCCAATTGAACCAATCGAAAGAAGATGACGATCCAATCATCGGGAATATATGGCGGGGGTCCTGGTTTCAGTGTGGAGCTACGCCGCACAGCACCCTCGCTATAACGTGTTTTGGGCCCTTGGCATGGTATCTGCAGATGCAAATTTCCAACAATAGCACAGAAAAGGGTTTCTAGGTCGCTGGCCCTCCATTTGTTACCAGCAAGAGTGCAATTTTGTGAGGACAAAATTGAGAGAGAGGAAGAAAGAAAGATGGAAGGATTCGATTGTTTTCTTGTTCAGCTACCATGTACTTGATTTTGACCGGGAAGCTTTTCATAGCCTGCGAAATTAAGAAGCCTGTTTCATCATGGAGTATACCACTCTCAGCCTTCAGCCTTATCGCAATCGTAGAGTTGCGTTGCCATTTTGATGTTGTTGATAAAGATCTAGAAGTGTGATTGACATTTGGACGCGAATTGGCAGCTCTAGAACTACGCATCTCTCGAAATGGCGGCGAGGTTTTCGAGATTGTTTGATGATTGGGATCAGGATCATAGGGATATAACTATACTAGAGTATGGGTAAGTACTGAGGCCGATTTGAATTATTTGGTCAAAACCCTAAAAATAGATTTTAGTCTAATGAAAAAAGAAATTTTAGAATCTGTATAGTATGTTTATAGAAATCTTATAAAGATAAATAGAATTCAATTTTATTAAAAATCTTTTATAAAAGAAATTATATTATTAAATAGCCTTTAAAACTAACTTTATTTCTATATTTTTAAAATTCGTTTTAAAAAAATTTATAAGAAATATATTAATTTTAAAATTCTATTTTCAAATAGTTTTTTTTATAATATATAAATTATTTGATAATAAATAAAACAAACTTAATAAGAATTTTTTATTTCAAATTTATTTTATTTAAATTAAATAATTAATATAATTTTAATTAATTTCTATAATATTAAAAAAAAATATTCAATTTAATATACAATCTTAAAGAAGTTTATAAAATAAAAAGAAAAATAATAAAATTATTAATTAGAATTTAAAAAATCAATTAATATAATTACCTTTGAATTATTTTAAAATTTGAAATAAATATCTAATATATTATAATTCTAATTATTTCAATTATATTTGTTTTATATTAATATTTTAAATATTAAATATTATAATTAATCAAATTTTAATTAATCTCTTTAATAATATAGAATTTCTTTGATTTAATATATAATCTTAAAAGAATTAATAAAATAAAAAAAAAAGAAATATAATTATTAATTAAAATTCAAGAAATTAATAAATATATTTCTTTTTGAATTATTTTAAAATTTAAAATTTAAATCTAATTTAAAAATAATCTAATAGATTTAAATAATAATCAATTTTCAATATTGAATCTTTTATTCTTTAAATATTATTATATTAATTATAAATTTCAAATTTTGAAATAATTCAGAAAAAAATATATTAATCAATTCCTTAAATTCTAATTAATAATTATATTTTTTTCTTTTTATTTTATTGATTCCTTTAAGATTATATATTGAATTGAATACTTTTTTTCTGTATAAAAATATATCATTAAATTCTAAATATATTTTTAGTTTAAACAAAAATATATTTTTGGGATTTTGACCAAATAATTCAAATCAGCCTCAGTATAAGAGATGCTTGAATTTCTTCTTAGTTTTAGCTTTCGGCGCATTGACTAAGGGGAACAAATTGTCATCGGATGAACATTAGATTGAATATTTGTTTGCTAACACTTCAATTGGTGTTTTAACAGCTCTAGTGTTAACGACTCACCACCGAGATATCATTCTCGGCAAAACAGCAGCACAGAATATATATCTCCATCAGCAGATCTATCCGAGAGGCCAGACCTACCAGAACCAGTCCTCGAATCTACAACTCCTTTTTCACCATTCGACGATGGGATATCAACTCGACGTTTACTGGATGGTAGAGGAAGTTATGCCTCTAGTTACAGCCCATCTTTTCCCTCCGCACACGACTACCAAGCTTTGAAAGATGTAGGCCGAGATAGTATTATAGATGATCCATCTCCAAGCGAAGCACGTCTGCGAAATGGCTCTGGCGTGACTTCGAATATGAAGAGGATGTGGACGAAATCGACAGCTTTCACAAAACCCCGTCCTCAATCTTCATTTGATGGACATTTTGCGCAGGGAAAAGATGGGTGGTGGAAAAAACAAATGTTGGTAGATCGAAGTTTAAGATCAATGGCGGGGTTTACACTTCTTTGTGCGATTGTTATGTTTATCATAATGATTGTGTACTTACCTGCGTTTAATTCTCGGTTGAATAAACAAAGTACGAGTGTCGGCGGAAAGGAAGGGGAAAGCTGTGAGAGTATGGAGAGGAGGAATATTGTGAGTGGGATTGTTAGATACAAGGGCTTGGGGAGCTTGCTAATGGGTCATTTGAATAGGCTGTTCATCTGTTCATCAACATTGCAGCGACGATGATTTTGGGTTGTTCGAATACCTATCAGCAGTTGGTAACTGCTCCGCTAGTTGAGGAGATTCCATTCATTCTCTCGAAAAATGGTGATGCAAAATGCGGTACGAACTCACCCTGGAATATCAATGTTAAGAAATCAGGAAAATTAAAGGCTTGGGGATCATGGTTATTACTTATTTGCACTTCAATTGTATGTTTCAAGCGAGCTCTCGATGAAGGGGTACTTTTGTTGATTGTTTTACAGCCAATTCATTTCCTCGCAAATTCGGTCATTGGACCTTCGTTTTATGTTGAGATGCCAACGAATGTTACGTATCTGTACAATCAAACTTTCTCTCTGAATTCTTATCAAGCGTACTACTACGATACGTCTTTCCACTTGGCATCGTATGACTCTGCATGCGTAAGTCGAACTTCTTTTTCGGAGCTTATTGGGGAGTATTAGGCTTTTGGAACCTGGGGATTTTGACAGTCTGGATTGCGACCCTACAAAGGATAGTCTCTCACCTGAGGAGCCAGTCAGAATGTTCGCATCAGTGATACGTGATCTAGCTCCCCCCCCCCCTTTTCCTTCCGATATTGCAATTTGACATCCAGTCTGTTGATTCTAGCCGTGGCACTTCCGGAACTAAATCTACGGCTAAGCTTTCCGGGATTTTCGGTTGCCAAACTAACGAAAATCACAAATAGTGGACTGCTTTTAGAGCTGGGTTATATGTTTTGCCTAGCAACATGTCTCAATTGAGTGACCAATACAATACTAATGCGCTCGGAAACTCGAGTGAGTACTCTCAATTCTGTTCTTAGACTGATGCGCGATACTGAGAAATGACTTGTAGCATCTTTCGAAACCGTTTTGGTCACCTACAATCAGAATTGTACAGAATATAAAGGAACAGGGACTGTCGATGAAGCCCTGGCAGAGGTCAATTACACCGGCTCGTATGCTTGGTCGGGGCAGTATTCCAAAGGGAACTGTGCCTTGCGACGAGGTGTTTATTGTGAACTCCAAGACCAGCTACCTAAGAAATGCCGATTGAATGTTCGGATGCAAGCTTGTTTCAGTACGTACTCACTTTTGTCGTGAATATATGGAGTCATTATTCTGACGATTGTTAGCACTTTTCGGGTGTCTCCTAATTAAAGCCATGTACATGATCGGACTGAATTATCGAGCGAGACACAGGGTTAAGAATCACTGCTTGACGTATGGAGATGTGATAGTTGCATCTGTCATAAACCCGGATTTGAAAATTCATAATGAATGCTTACTCAATTCTGGAGATGGTTATCGACATAAGGTGTCACATCAATGCCATAAGCATTGTAAAGATCCCATTCCTTCGACGACGGGTGATGATATAGGTCACTGTCAGGTAATGTGATCTTGCCATTGCCTCCTGAATCTTACTAATCTCCCATGCTCTCATAGAAATGCAAGAAGTTCAATGAGACTGACAAAGCTGCCGGTGAGCTCTAACAAGTTCGTCGGTATGAATTTGTATCTGACACATCTAGACTTACCGCATCCAAGCATAGCAATCAAATACAAGCGCTCACTCCTCTCCAATCTTGGTTCCACCGCCATCACTCAGATGATTATCCTGATGTTTTGCTCCTTCGCCATGGCTGGCGTGTCCATCATGCTCATTACTCTCATGGTCAGCAAGACAACAAATTACAACCATTACTGTCGCAATTCCGATTATAACCGCGAGTACTACAGAGAGTGTGATATTTCGCTCTCGCAAACTCTCAAGGAAAGCTTTGGAACCTGGGGGGGCTTCTCTTCTAGCGTCACGTTGGCAGCGCTTCCTTCTGACAAAATCAGTAGTGAATTGATTGCCTTTGCTATCTCCAACGGCGCACAGTTTCTTTTCAGCTTGCTTTATTTATTGCTCATCTACAACATCACTCTCATATCCATGGAACACGAATGGGGCACCTTTGAGACCGAACGCAAAAAGCCCAGAGCTACCATCGTATCGGGAACCCCCTTTGAGCAATCATATTTTCTGCAACTGCCCTCCAAAATTCTCCTCCCTCTCATGACCTTTGCAGCAGCCATGCACTGGCTCCTCGGCGAATCAATAGCAACCTTCGAATCCATCTACACGGATCCAGCATATGGGGTTGAACACTCGGTCTACTATGTCACGTATGCCGCGTACCCAATCTTCCTGAGTACGGTGTTGATGATTGGCCAGACGGCGATTTGTTGGTGGGCTTTTACCTATCGGCGAGAGGGATTCATTCCGCAGATGTATGGGAGTATTCGGGCTTGTTGTGCGAGTACGAGTGAACTTGAAGATTTTGGGGGGGGGGCATTCAGTGGGGGGATTGTGAGTTTTTTTCTTCTTCTCTCTCATGGTTTCGTGATTATCCTGGATTTTTAACTAATTCGTCTGCGATTGATAGTGGGAATGGGTGAAAAATTTAGGCATGCTGGTTTCTCGGCTGATGGTCCGTATCTCCACCCCTTCATTCCTCATTTCTCTCTAACCTTATTCTCCCTCCTTCACCTTCACCTATTCTCTCCCCATCATACTGACTCTCCCCCCCTCTAGAACCGGGTAAAATTATCCCCGCAGAACTCTACTGCGGTCGTGGGTAACAATCAATACCCAATTCCCAATCCCCAATCCCCAATCCCTAATACCTAATTCCCGATACCCATGTATAAATATAAACAAACAAACAAACAAACCCACAAATTTAATACCCAATTACGAAGTCACGATGTGGGAATTATATATATGTATTTGTTTCATTTTTTATTTAATCGAGGGTTTATATTTATTTATTTTTTTATCTATAATAAAAGAGCCTTAGTAATTTATCAACTTTTTAGTAATTTGTAATTTTTAATAATAATTCTTATAATTTTTATTTTTTTAATAATATAAATAGATATTTATAAATAGATTTTCATAATTAGATTAAATTAATAATTTTTTTTTTTTTGTAAATACAAAGTTAGAAAAAATTGATTCTATTTATTAGAAAGATTTTATATCAAAAAAAAAGGTTAATGAATTACTGAAAAATTAATAAATTGCTAAGACCCCCTTATTAGTATAATAGGGAGTGAAAGGAAATGTAATCCCCGATTAGTTGTAGATTTGTGAATTGAGTTGAATTGAGTTGAGTTACCTATATACCTAGGTCGGGACTTTATATTTCTATATATATGGATGTATATGTATATTTATATTTGTATATATATTTCACACCTATATATGATAATCATAGATACCTAGACAACAAGCAACAGACAAAACAACAAGAAGGAGAATGAATATCTATTCTATTCTATTAATAATATCAAAGTAATCTTACCTACCTACCTACTAAATATAACAGATACACCTGTAGACTTTTGAGATTACGAGGGTGAGAGAGATATAAAGAGTATTTAAGATTGATTTAATAAGAATTCTTTTCTTTTTATATTTAGGTAGATAGGTATCGATGATTATTGAAGTAAGTATTGGGATTATTTGCTGTTGGATTGGATAATTAATAATGAGTGCTTAGATAAGAGTTCGATTCTATCTATATCTACTAATAGTCGGCTCTTCTAAGCGGCCTCCTAGTTCCTAGTCGGGGAAAGCAGTTGTTCTTAGAAAACACTTATCCTTGAAAAACTTCGAAAATATTATAATAATTAAATTATATCAATTATAATCTTTATAAATTATATAATTATTAATAAAATATTGATTCTTATTATTTATTTATTATGCTTATAATAATAAATAAAGTTAAAATTAAATATAATTATTGTTTTTATATAAAAATAATATAATAATACATCTTTTTATATATATGTATATATATAGTTCTATATTCATATAGTATACTGGGAGCGAATCACAGGATCACCTGACCAAGTCACATGATCATATCACGTGATCGTCGCTTAAGGCCCTTAGCCTAGAACGGCCGGAAAACCGATTCTTTATTAGCTCTTTCAACTCATATATAGCTAGGTTGACGTAATCATAGTGAAATCGCATAAGGAATAAGAAAGAAGAGCTTTATTTAATGAAATAACCAGAAAAGGAAGAGATCTACAAAGATGGAAAGCTAGAATAATAGGAAAAAAGTATAAAATAAGGCCTTTCCTCCTCAAATATAGAATAAGAAATAAGGAATATCATATATTATTTTATAAAAATTATGTATTTTATAAACTATTTAGTTGTTAATACGAGCCAGCTTCGCATAATAGACTAATACTAGTCTAATCTCTCTTATATACTATATATACCATATACTTATATACTAGCTCATGACCTACAATAATAATAAAGCTATTCAATATTATTTAAATTATTTAAAAAAACCTTTTTATATTGTTGTACAAATTTGGAAGTTCAATAATTATTATAAATAATTGAAAAAGGCTGTATAATGTGGGTGTAATAGGTTAGCTAAAGGAATTTCTAATTCTATAAATAAAGGTCAAAATAGAGTATTAATTAAAGTTCAAGGAGTGTGTATTAAAACTCTAATTTGTAATCTATTGAACTATAATATTATATCTATTTATAAACTTATTTTCAATATAATTATATATCTTAAATATACTGAGAATTCAAAGACAAAAGGTTTTACAAAATAATGATTTAGAAGTTATTAGAAGAAGATGAAATTATATATTATTATTATAAATCCTTTTGTAAAATAATATGTTCAAGTATAAAAGGAAGAAGATATTTTAAAATAATTTAAAAATTATTAAGAATATCTCAAATTGTGTTGAAAGGTGTGGTTCACGTGATCATGGAGTAGGGGGAGCTAGCCCCAATTAGTACTAGTGAGAGCTCTGTCCTATACAGAGCTCTTTTTCTTGGAAGTTGTAAAACAGACTTAGTATATTAATCCTTTTAATATTATCATTTTCTATTTTATACTTTTTATTTTATTTCCTGTAAAGAGTTATATTTAAAATAGGTTATGAGTCTAGGTTTGTATTTAGATTAGAAACTATTGGTAGGAAGAAGTGTGTAGAGGTGTAAGAGAAAAGGCAGAAGCCTATACAACCAAGAGAAAGGTAGAGGTCTATATAATAAAGAGAATAAATTGTAAAAACATAAAAGAAAGATAGAGATCTAAATTAAATTGAAAAGAGTTGTAGTAGAAACTCTTTATCGATAAAGAGTTGTAATAGAGATTTCTTATTAATATAAAATCGAAAATCCCTGAAAAGATATATTTATTTTGTATAAAAACTTAAATTATGTTAAGGGAAAAAGCAAATTAATATTCTTATCTTGTAATATATTAAAATTAAGATTGATAATAATATTTGCAATTATGGGAAACAATTTTGATAGTAGAAAGCTAAAAATTCTAATATTAAATAGAAAGAATTAATATTATTGGTTTAAAATAATAAAACTATATTTTATTAAAAAAAAATAGGGTTATGCTATTACAAACAATATAATTGCATACAGAGCACTTTATATAGATTTCATTGAATTAATGGATGTAATATATAGGATAGAGAAAGTCTAAATTAATATAAAGCTTTTCGTTATTTAATATATTAATAATATAAATAACAAACTTATTAAAAATACTAGCAAATTTAGTAATAAATAGATCAAACTAGAGGCAAAATACAAATATATTATTTTTTAAGAATTATAAAATAAATTTATATAATTGATAATATAAAAGTTAAAGAAGAATATTATAATTAAAAAAGGCTGGAACGAAATATATTCAATCTGAAAAGAGATAATTAAAATAAAGGTAGTATAAAAGGATTTGTTAACAAAAAATATCATTTTAGAATTCTTTATTCAAAAATTACTAAAACATTTCAATATTATTATTAAAATAATCGATACTTAAAATCTTAACTTTACAATCAAATTTGAAAAGATTTGAGCTATAAATGAAATAGCTACTCTTAAAAATACTTTTATAACAAATAAGAATAGAGATACAAATATAACAATGATTGTACAAAACCGCTAAGATCGTGGATAATATAATAAAGGCTATCGCCGAAGTTTTAAAAGAAGATCTTGTAGCTCAAACAAAAGAAAAGAATACTTCTATTACAATAATCCAAATTATATTGTATAAAACTATCCGTATAAAGAAAGTATTCAGATTTATATCAAAAACAATTCGATCAAGAAATCATTATTTTTATTAAGATACTAAACAAATTCAAATTAGAGAAACCATAAATCTTCCTCTAATAATCTAACCTTCCACCCCACACACAATTACAATTATATTACAACTAAAACCTCGAATAAGGAAAAACCTTACCACTATTCAAATGAATTTGTATATATATCTTTTTATAACAATACCAAAAAATAGATTATAGATACCAGCTACTCGTTGTATATAACTGATTAATCTTATCTTCTATCTAGCTTAAAGCCATTTTTCAAATTAAAATAGATAAAAATTAGAAAAAGAAAATTGATTATAAAAGAATATAAAATAATAAAAATAAAATGAAATGGAAGAGTATATAAATTAAAAGTATTATATATTCCAGGATTAGGAATAAGTTTATTATCTGTAAGATTGTTTTATAGGAAATTCAGTACCAAGAAAACCTTTAATGATAAAAAGATATACTTTTATAGAAATAGGAAAGTCCTATTATTTATAAACAATTTTTATAGAATTTATATAATTGCGAATACTGTTACTAGTGATTTTGATATTATACTTCTAGTTATAAAAAATAATAAAAAAGTTCTATTAGAAATTGAGAATATTATTTATAATAAAAATAAGATAAATAAGATAAATATTTAATAATAAAATCATCTGAACCGGTACTAGCTATAGCATTATCGTTTTGGATATATAGAATATAGAATCTTAAATAAACTATATCTAATCACAACCTTGAAGAAAGATATTAAGCTATCTGTAGATCTAGAACCCTGTAAAGTATATATAATAACAAAAATAAAAAAGTATTATAATACAATTTTCATAAAGTATAAAAAGCAATCATTAGTTTTTATATCACTAAATATATCAAAACCATTTTTAATATTATTTTGAAAAAAATAATATTTTATAGAAATAATTTATAGCTAAATAAGAAAGATTTGAGTAATATATTTAGAAAAGAAAAGTAATATTATCAAAGAATTAGAGAAATAAAGAGTTGATATAAAGCAAAAAAGTAAATTCCTAATTAGAATAACATATACTAATAATACTCTAGAGATTGAGAAAGTATTATAGAAGTAGCAAGATAAGCTAGGTATACAATAATAATCAATATATATATACACCTCAAATCAAAATAATATAATTAAATAAATAATTCAAACTATTTAATCAAATATTTATATAATATTTAAAAACTCAGTAATACCAATTGAATTCTGGAATTATATAGTAAAAGCAGATGTATATATTAGGAACAAAATGTATATAGAATTATAGATAAATAAATTTAAAATTAAATAAAAATATAAAGAAATATTTATTAACCAATAACAGGATATGATTATATAAGTAAAAAAGAAGTAAATATTATTATATAAGGTATAGATCAGGATAGTATTATTAATAATACATATCAAAATATAGGAATTAAAATATTACTCTTATATTAATTCAGTATTTCACCCCAATAGTACTTACCAAAACAAATTAATAGATAAAACAAGAATAGATATATTTGTTGGATATAATAATTATATTATAAAGTAGTTATAAATATATATTCTAGATAGGTATATAATAATAAAAACAAGTAATTATATATTCTTCAAAAATTTATTAAAAAATAAAATAAATCTAAAACTACATTCTATCATTTCAAAGGAAGAATTCTTAGAAAAACAGGGAGTATAGAACATTTTACCAAAATAATAATTAGTAAGAAAACTTTACAAAACTATAATTAAAACTATAAACACAATATTTACAGAATTTATAATTACCAAACTAATTAAATATAATTTAAAAAATAAAATTCCAAATCTTATTAAGATACCCATATCAAAATCAGTAATTATTCTACAAATCATTATTCCATATATAATACAACCATTAGATATCGATTTAATAAATATAATTATAAAGATTAAAAAGAATATCGGATTAATAATAAAAAAGAAATCAAAAAAATAAAACAATAAAATTGACTTTCAAAATACTAAGTATTTATATATATTCCTTACCATTATTACAAATTTAAAACCAGATTAAAAGTTCTTTATAGAATAATAAAACAAAGATTATATATTTATTTCAAAGGTAATTATTACAAATATAATAGTAAGGAATATACCAATCCCAAAAATATACAAAAAGGTAATAAGCAATTCAATCTATAACAAACAATAATAAGTAACTATCAATTAGAAAATCAAGAAATTAGAAAAGAATAAGATATAACAATAAATCTATAATAATGGGATAAACAATTTAATTAGTATAAAATAGATATTCATAATAAAATTGAATATAAATAGATTATTGGAATAATTTAAGGCTAAACTAATAGTAAAAGGTTTTATACAAAAGTATGGAGTAAACTTTTTTAATACATTCGTATTTATAGTATAATTAGTAATAATTTATTTATTTCTATTAATTATAATATTACAAAACCTTGAGATATATTATTTTGATATAAAGAATATATTTACTAAAATAGAGCTAAAAGAAAAGATATTCCTATTTATATTACAAAAAGTTAATATTAAATAAGGACATATTTTTGAAGTTCTTTATAATCTGTACGGACTAAAGCAGGCAGCTTGTAATTGGAATAACCTTATAAAAAAGTAACTTATCAAATGGAATTTTATATAAAGTTTAACTAATTCATACTTATTTATTTATTTTAATAAAGGGATTATAATATTATTATATATCAATAATCTTTCTATTATAATATAGAATTTAAATAATATATTATAATTCAGTAAACAACTTATTTTTATCTTCAATATTAAGAATCTAGGGGAAATTGAGAATTCAAAGTTTCTAGATATAAGAATTATTAGAAATAAAAAAAATAGGATTTTATATATTAATCAAAAACAATATTTCGAAAAGATATTAAGTAGATATAGATTTATAAAGGGAATATTTAGATTTATTTTAATACTAATAGATAATTACAAAGTATTTCGATTAGTTTGAAAGGATAATAAATGAGTAGATTCTATTAAATATAGTTATATAATCGGGGAATTGATATATATAATAATATATTCAAGATCCGATATAGTTTTTAATTTAGAAAAACTTAGTTAATATATAAAAAATCCAATAAAGTTTTATATAAATCAATTACAAAAAGTAATATACTATTTACAAATAATAATTAATTATAAGCTATATTTTGGATTAGGGGAAATTCAAAATCTAATAATCTATTCCAATATAGATTACACTAGTAATATAATTAACAGAAAAAGTACATCAGAAATAATTATATTTTTGGAAGAAAAATTAATATTCTGAATAAATCGAAAGCAGAATTTTATATTAATATCAATAACTGAATTAGAATATATAGTTTAATCGATTGTAACAAAGCAAAACCAATAATTAGCCTAAATACTTTGAGATATAGGATACAGGAAATTTATTGTAGAAAATAGATTCACTATCGATATAAAGGAAAATAATCAAAAGGCTATAACCCTAATCAAAAATATATAATTAATTAATAAATTAAAATATATTGATATTGTATATCATTATATACAGAATTTTAAGCAAAAAGGAAAGATCGATATTAATTATATTCTTACAAACAAAATGGTAATAGATAGATTAATGAAATCATTAATTAAGGATACATTTAAGAAGTTTATAGAAATACTGGGAATAATAGATTATTATAAATAACCTAAAAGGGAATATTGAAAGATATAATTTACATAATTATAGAATAGAAGGAGCTAGCCCCAATTAGTATTAATGAAAGCTTTATTCTATACAAAGCTTTTTCTTTTGAAAGTTATAGAACAAATTTAGTATACTAGTCCTCCTAATACCATCACTTTCTACCCTATACTTCCCATCTTATTCCCTGTAGAGAGTCATACTTAAAACAAATTACTTAATATTATAAAGAAAATTCAGATTATAAACTTTAACGAAATAGAATTTAGAGCTGGATATATATATAAACAGAAAATATTAATTTCAGATAATGTTTTTGAGGTAAGTATATTTTGAATGTATATTTATATAAATAAATATTAATTATATAATTCTATTTTATTAATTTTGAAGATTGATATTTTATTACTGTATTTGAAGTTATTAATACTGCTGGTAGTCTTTTTTTACTTTTTTTAATTATAATAGAAGGAAAGGATTTAATGTAGAATTGATTTTAAATTATTTTATCAAAAGGAATATGAATCATTTTTTTATATTAGAATTTATTATAAATAAAATAACTATTATCTTTCTAAAACATTATATCAAAAATTCCGATTCTAAATTTGAAGTGGAATAGAAAATCCTTATTATAAATAATTATGGTTTACATCTGTAATTAGAATTTATATAATTAATAAATAAAAACTATATTCAATTATTCTATCTTTTTCTGTATTTTATGTATTGTATATAATCTCTTGATATAAATATATTCAGGGTATATAAATACTATTATTAGCTAGCTATTTAGGAGGTATTGATAGAGTTCATTATTGAATATAATATAATCTGTTTTTTGTAAGATCTAATAAGTATTTGGTATAAAATATTCATTTTAAGTAATATAAAATCGATATAAAAAAACTTAGGATTATGTTTTATTAAATCAGAATTCTGTATTACTAATATTAGAAAGTTCAATTGCTTTTTTAAATTTCTATTAATTATTAAAGATAATCCTGAACTCCCTTTTTATATTATATTAGTTTAGTTGATAGAAGTAGTTTATAATTTAGATTATTGATATCAAAAGATTTATAAAACTAATTCAATATAGAATGATTTTATTTGAGTAGATGAATTTGATATTTTTATTAGTAATGTACAAAATATATAAGTCGATATTATATTGATTGAAGTAGAGATAGTTTTTTATTATAAGAGAAGATAATAGGATTTCGAAATTAGTTTGATATTTAAGTGATGGTTTATAGTCTTTATTGTTGAGGTTTTAAAGAGATTGATTTTAGAGGATATAGATAGAATTCAAAAGTAATGAGATAGTAAGTTAGATAATATTATTAAGAGAAAAGATTGTATTGTCTTTTTAATTATATAGAGAATTGAATGTAATAAAGTATTAGTAAGAGGTAAATAAGCTAAAAAGAAAAAGTGATTGAAAGTAAAAGAGCTAAAAAATTATTAAAAATAGAATATCTTAATATCTTTTTATTTGATTATTCTGATAATAGATTTAAAAGTCGAATGAAAATATATAAATACTATGTAGATAAAATTAGAAGAGAAGAAGAAGTGAGTGAAGGATTTGAAGGAATTAAAGAGATTAAGAGTTTTTGGAATAATAGGGAATATTAATAGTGATGATGATAATGATAGTGATGAGGTTGTTTTTATAATTGATATTTAGAGTGATATAGAATTAGGATTATAGTAGGATTATATTTCTTTTATGTTTATAAAGGATTTTTAGGAAAAAGGGAATGAAAATAATAAATTTATATATTTCAGTAATGATAATGATAATAGAATCGATTTTTATTTTTTATAATAAAATATTATTAAAAAGATATATATATTATTTATTATAATTCTTAAATAATATTAATAATAATATTTAATTAGAATTGTATTAATAAATTAATTTCTAAAAAATATATATATTAGATTTTCGAAGTTTTTCGAGAACAAGTGCTTTCCGGGGACAACCGTTTTTCCTAACTAGGAACTAGGAGGCTGTTTAGAAGAGCCGACTATTAGGTATTCATGTACACTCACTAATGATTCGAGTTTTCTACGATATACTTATTAGTAAGTGGATATGGATGGATCATCAAGACGAGATGAGGAAATTCTGAAGAATATTCATTTGCTGTGTTTTTTTTTAGCTTTTTTTTGTTTTTGTTTTTTTAGAAAGTTTAGGAGATGCGGGTGCTACGGGATATGGATACTTTTGATATGATGGGGATTGATTGATTGATTGAGCTTGTTCTACTTACTGTATGAGATCCATGTGAGAAGTATGAGTATAAATGTGAGGAGGTATTTGGATAGATATTGGAGATTGGAGATTGGAGATTGGAGATTTGATATGAGTATGGGTATGAGTATGAGTATGAATGATTTGATGAAGAGGAAAGCCAAATCATAATGGAGATACAAATACCAATTCAAATTCAAATACAAATACAAATTCAAATTTATAGAAAATGTTTATTATTACGGCGATCTATATCGCTGCTATGAAACGTACGCAAGTAAACTAGAGTACACCAAAGCGCCAATATGTAGTATGGTATCTCTCGCTTGAAAAGTACAGATGGTATAAAGGAAATGGAATGTCGTAGCGGTCGTATCATTATGTAGGTCGTTCCTCTCCTCTCCTCTCCTCTCCTTTCATTACCAGATTCATTTTCATCTAGTCCATCGATTCTCTTCCCCAGCTATGCACTTCCCCATCTTCCCTTCCTTTCATCAAACTCCACTCCCATCCATCTCAGAACCAGGATATCCCCTAGTATCTGCTGCGTCGCTGCCAAAAGTGTCTCTTAGCCGGTCTCACACCTCCAACATAACCCTTCTCTCCAACCGCACTCCTCGTCTTCTTCTTATGCATTCTCTTACTCAAACACGTTACGAACACGACGACGGCGCCCAAAAATCCCGCAATCATGGCTGCCAAGATACACCAGATACCCACGCTGAAATACGCATGACTTCCACTTCCATCTCCATTGACATGGTTTTTGATGATTCCAAAGAGCGCAAAATCGCACGCCATGGCTACCAAAGCAATGATGAATGCGATGCTAGAGACGAGAGCCGCGAGGAAAGAACCAATGAGACCGGCGCCGAGTGCGAGGAGAAATGCAATAAACATGACTCCGCATGCGACGGGATGGAGGATCATCACGCGGGTGAGGGCTTTGGTGGTGTCTTCGCTGGCGGTGCTGAAATCGGTGGATTCGATTTGGGACATGATGGCGGCGGGGTTGTAGCCGATGTGTTTTTTGGTGCAGTAATCGTTTCCATTTCTATTTTGGGGGGAGTTGTTAGTTTGGTGTTTTTTTTATTGGGTTGAGATCTTGTCGTGTTCTCAATGAGATGAAATGAGATGAGATGGGATGGAAGGGAAGAGAAGGAAAGGAAAGGATACTCACGAATCAACATCCAAAACACAATATCCAAAAGTACCAAATGAAACCACGGAATTGTGGGAATCGGTTCCGTTTGTCAATTTGACCTTCATGATTCCGATATCATTGATGACGGGAGCGGAAATGGTGGTTATGAGGAGGAGGATGGAAGATGCGAAGAGCAGGAATGTACCGATGTGGTGAAGGAAACCGGTCGCCATTTTGAAGGTTGGGTATTGAGTTGATGTTTGGGTGTTTATTTGAAGATGTAGAAGAGTATGAGAAGGGGGGGGAGAGAGGGAGAGAGAGTAAAATAAAGTCCAAAGTCAACTAACTTTGACTTTATTCAAGTCTGGATAGATGGATGGATAGATGGAAAGTTACTTTGTGTGTAGATATTCTATCTCAAAAAGAAGAAAAAAAAGGGTCTCTTAAGCTTTTAATATAATCACCTATTATATTCTTGTAACCAACCCAAGCTACTCCAGAAGTCCAGAAGTCAAGAGAAAGTGACATATGAAAGTGGTGCGTTGGTCGCATATCTTGATTCTTGATTTGAGACGTCCCTATTGGAAAGAGAAAGGAAAAAAAAGGTTCACAAACAAGGAAATCAAATATTTACATGGATCGGTCAGCAGGGTAGTGGTGAGATTGATTGATTGATTGATTGATTGATTGATTGATTGATTGGGCGTCTTTTTCTTGGGTGGCCTATCGTCATAGCTTTGGCCTTGGTGTGGATGGGATTGCATGTACCGGGAAGGATGTGGTGAGAACACTACGTAGGTACCGAGGATGTGAATCATGGGAGTGAAGACTGATTACTTCCGTGGAAGGGATGATAGAGTGAAGTGAAAGTGAAAGTGAAGTCTGATATTGATTTTGTTAAGGTTAATCCTGAGTGAAGTGAAGTTTCATATCATCCGAACCTTTTTGGGACCAGACACCAGTTATGTCATCATGTCATGGTCATACCGAGCATGCCTAGGTACTAAGGCGTCAAAACGTCAACCATTTTAGCCGATACTGGGGAAAACTACCTAGGTAAACAACGGGCGAGTGCACTAGGTAAAGACTTGGTAGTGGTAGCGTGAGTGTAAGAAAATAATTGAACTTCATGTCTACAGCCATTAACATCAATTATCTAACGAGCATCTACATACTAGGTATACAAAGTACTCCAAAAACATTTATGTTTATTCTACGAAACCAAAGTATATCTTCATTTCATCATTCATTCATTCATTCATTCATTCATTCATTCATTACCAGGTACTTGCCCGTCCGTCCGACCAAGTGTCACCTAATAAATAAATAAAAAGAATAAAAAAACTTGCCGGTCCCCCTGTAATAAGGCTGTACGACCCTACCCTTCATCAATAAAGTGTAAAGTGATAAATGATAAATGACGTCGTAAATTCAGGGGTTCATCCAGTGGCGTGGTCCCTACAGAATCCCTAGAACCTAGTAATAAGTAAGTACTCTTGTCGATTGATTACGATTCGGGAAAGTCTACGATATGAGTTTAGGACTTTATGGTTTCAGATGAGAAAGATCTGGAGTATCCATATTAAATACTTTCTTAACATTGATGATATGCTTACCTAATCAAGAATCTAAACAATACACATGTACACGTGTTTGACGGGTATTTGAGATTCAATTGAAACCTTCGATACCTAGGTAAGTACTAGGTATTATTTGTTTGGGATACTCTGGGCGGCACTCAGTCAGTATTGTCCTGGCTCCTGGGTAGAAATTGGCAAACAGGTGCCACATTAAGTTCCATCTGCCGTGTGTCTAGTAATATCGGAGCCAAAAAGATTAGCTTAGTCATGTGATAGCAAT
Organism: Botrytis squamosa; assembly: GCA_014898485.2. Lineage (NCBI taxonomy): Eukaryota > Fungi > Ascomycota > Leotiomycetes > Helotiales > Sclerotiniaceae > Botrytis > Botrytis squamosa. The sequence continues at coordinate 1,296,764 of RCTC02000009.1, forward strand.
GATAGCATCTAAAGCCACACCTCAGTAATCGCTAAGATCAATTCGCAAGTAACGTTCCTGCTCAATCAATCAACTACCTACATCATCATAAAAAAGGGATCAAGGAAGAAATTGTCACATTCTCTCCATCGCCAACACGGTTATCATGCATTCTATGAATCATGCAGAATCGTATCAGCACGCTATCGTACTCGAATCTCATTCACAACATTGCGACTCAAACCCAAAGCAAGAGAAGTTGGTGAAGCTTTGGTTTTTTGGGTCCAAAGAGAAAGACGATACCATTTCTACTGTTCGCGATACTAATCAGTAATTTTCTACTTTGAGTACGAGCGGGCAGCAATGAAGACTTTGCGAACGAGTGGGACAGTACTATCGTAGCAAGCAATTGTTCACTCACTCCGCATGATTCCAAAGAATACCATCCCCATACGACCAGACCCTCAAACCCATCACCAAATCCCCATCAAAACCCATAATAAATCAGCATGACCCGCAAGGCTTAGATCAATCTATGAATTAAAGCTTGAATCCAAAGCCAAGACTGAGGACCCATCAAAATGAGAAGTTTGATAGTATCAACCTCAATGGGAGTTTCCAGCCAATATCACTCCATTTCATAGTGTTTGTGAGAGACCAGTGGATGAGGATTCGTGTGCAGGGTAGGTGAGTATGTTAATAACTTTTATGTACTGCTCGCTGAAAGCGTTGTTGTCGTTTGTTATCACATGGCACCCATTTCATAACAAGACTTTCATGAGCAATTATACATTTTCTATTCTATCATGCCTCAAATACTATCAACAGTGTCGAGTACTGTCAAATATCGCTTCAAAGTTTTATGTACAGAATGAAAACTCTTCATTGGAATCTGTCGAGCACCACTTCGACTACAACCAATCGTCAGATGACTCGAACTACATCACAGTATCTCGCCCACCAAATATTCAACCACACGCCAACCTCCACCAACTTTTCTCAACTCAAAATATACAACATGAATATTAACTACAACAATACCTCCGAGGTTCATCCCCTAAGTCAATTTAAGAAGCGCCTTCGCATTCTCGTATGCCAACTTCGTCTTGGTAAGTGTGTTCATCTCCAAACGGTCAAACCATCCCGCAATCTCCACCGTATCCTCAAATGGATAATCAACACTGAACATTACTCTATCCTCTCCTGTTCTCTTAATGGTATCCACCACAGTTCCTGCATCTTGTACGCCCGCAGTTGTAACCCAGAAATTGCGGAGCCAGTACTCTTCCATCGTAAGGGTGCTGTTGAACAAATCTTTATTGAAATGTCTCAATCGCTGATCAATCCGTGGAAGGAAAAATGGAAGTCCCTCTCCACAATGTCCGAGCACTATTTTAAGAGTAGGATATTTATCTAGAGTTCCTGATACCATAAGACGCAGAGCATGAGCACCTGTCTCGGAGGAAAATCCCCAAGGAGATGAACCCAAGAATTCATAGCCTTTGACACTGAGAAGTTGGCTAGGGGCTGGCATACGAGGATGCAAGTAGATGGGGACATCTAGCTCGACTACTTTTTCGAGGAAAGGCTCCATGCTTGGGTCGTCGAGATAGACGATATCGTTTGCGGTACCGTTGATACCTCCATTGTTGGTGTAGCCTCCGACAAAGGACCCGACGCCTCCGAGTTCTTTGACACAGCGTTCGAGTTCGGTGGCGGCGTTGGCGGGTTCTTGAAGTGCATTGCTGCCTATTGATCTTGTTAGTCTCGTTGCAAGTACAAGGCAGGCAGATGTATGTTACTTACACCAAAACTCAAATCTCCCCGTGTAATTCGCATTATTCTTATAATTCTTATACAAATAATCATTCACATATCCGGCGGCATAAGTCGCATAGGTAGCATTGAATACTCCCTGGATACCCGGGCCTCCAAATGTTAAAACGGAAATGCTAATGTTTGCAGCATCCATATTCGCAATGCGCGAAGGAATATCGAGCATTTTCTCGCCTACATCGGCGATGTAAACGGAATCAGAGTATTGAGGTTCGTTGGTGTTGGGGTAGTAAGGCACGGTATAGAGACCGTTCAGGAGATCATTGCCAACATGTTCTTCGAGGGCAATTTTACCAGGAATGGATGTTGAGGCATCGTAGAAAGTTGGACGACCAGAATTCAAGACGGTTTCTTGAGGTGTGTAGTCTGCAGCTAATATGGAAGAAGGAGTGAGAAGAAGAGTTACCAAGGCAGCTTTTCCAAAAGTACGAACGAACGACATGATTGCAAAGGTATTGAACAAAAAACAAACTTAAACTCAAACTCAAACGCTATTCACAAGCACACATTCTCTCAAACCCAAGACCTCTAGAAAATCCTCATCTATTTATCTCTCTCCCTCTCTCTCGCCATCTATCTCGCCTCCCAAGCCCTAAAATTACAACCCGGAACCACATTACTCCATCCGGACGCGTCCACCCGCATCCCTACTCCCACCACGCCCCGCATTTCCCCATACGCATCTTTTGCACCGCCCTTTCTGCACCTATTTCTACAAAAGCTTCTTTCCCCGGCTGCCCCTCCGATACCCGAACTAGCATCTTCATCCTTCCCCCTCTCTGATTTGAGGAATTGCAAATTACTCAATCTTATTGATTTCGTGTTTGCCACACGTTCTATGCAGATGCAGATCGGAAATCAGTATTTATAATATATATATAGTATCTGGTCCCCCTAGATAGGAGTGCATGCATGTTTTTGATACTATGTAGGCCACGGAAACGAGAATAATCTGATCCACATCTAAGAAAAGAAGCTTTGGTCCGAGTGGACGGATTCGTTATTTACGGCGGCGTAGTTCGATTCATTGGGTCTGTTTGGCATTGATCGAGAATAGGCCGGTTCTGGTTCGGTTTTGCGGGTCTGATCTGGACCTCTGTCTCTGAGTATTTGTATTTGTGTTTGTATTAATTATGGTATGGCATAGAGAAAGTGTTGATATCTTGAAACGCATGATTAAATTATTCTGATATGGTATATATTGTGTTTTGTATCCGGGTTTTCCGAAAAGTGGACGGCGCTTATTTTCAGAAATTGATTAATATCTGAGGAGATTGTTTGAAGGGGAATAATTTTTTGTATACCTAGGTAGGTAGCTGTCGCTTTTGATTGATGTGGTACAAGCAACAGAATTTTTGAATTGTCGCATTAATCTTTTCCCATCGTTGTATGTACTGAGTAGTGCTATGAATTTATAATGATTGCAATGAATGTTTGATTGGGATATATCTTTCATTTCTACTTATGTCTTCGGGATTAAGAAGCTTAAGGAGTGTCTGATGATGAAGAAAGATATCTCGAATACGCAGGATAAGAGTTAATAACTAGAAAGGAATGAAATCGACAATTTTGGGTAGAGAAAATACCTTTTGGTCACAAGTGTGACTGTCGTTGCCCTTTCATGCGAGTTGCCCTCGGATGGATGTTAGCATACTGCTGTCTTGTTAAGCGCCAACGCATTTGTGCTCGGCCAATGCTCTTTGATGAGTAGGTATGTTACGCAAATTTTCATATGCGTAGAGGGTTGCATTCATGGGACTGTATCACGTATCTACGAATTTATCTAGGCTTTTTCTTTGACTTCATCTCCAGCAACAGATATACTTCTCGAGTAAAGGATCGAATTGCGAGTGCACGAACATGTCGAGCTCTGTGCCTGAACCAATGTACTCTATTCAAGAGGTCTCAGATAAGGGAGAAAGACTTATCGCCACACGAACAATCCCCTTGGGCACATGCATCCTTGCCTAAGAGCCCATCATCAGGATCCCCGAGGACGCTTCTGATACAGCAGTCTTGCGAGCATCTATACGTACACAAGTCGAAGCGCTCACTACAAACAAGCGACAAGCCTTTCTCTCCATGCACAATATCTATGCCAACGACGCTACTCGCCGCACCTAGGAATCATCCGAAAACACGCTCTACCGTTCGGAGATTCTGTAAGAGAGGCTGGAATACTCACAAATTCATGTCGCATCAATCATGCCTGCGATAACAATGCCCTAAAAGGCTGGAACGAGAATAGCAAGCGCCACACCATCTATGCATGCGAAACGAGACATGGAATCGGGTGAAGAAATCACAATCTTCTATCTCGGGGTCCTCAATAAGCGCGAAACTCGACAACAGGGATTGCGCAGGAAATTCGCATTTGCGTGTTCATGTCATCTCTGCTGCTCGAGGAAATTCTCAAACTCGACGACCTCATTAGCCCGGATGGCAGGAGGGGAATCCTCTCTGCCCCTTTACTTAAACTCCGCTACGTGGATCAGCAGGTTCGTCTGTACAAGAAACTAGGACCCCATGATACCGGACTCCCCCGAGCCGTCTACGACGCGGCGCAAATCTCCAACGCGAATGGCGATCTAGCGGGCGCGAGAATTTCTGTGGAGAAGGCGGTAACGGGATGGACGGTCCTGCAGGGTGCGCATAGTCCGCGTGTGTTGCAGTATACAGCGCTGCTGCGAAATCTGGAGAAGCGCGAGCTGTATGGGATGTCGCAGAAGTGGAAGATGGCTGTGCATGAGGTTCCGACGGCGCTTGCGGAGGAAAAGTGGGAGAAGTGGTTGTGGAGGAGGAGGAAGAAGAAGAAGAAGAAGAAGACTAGGAGGCCGGGGAAGTCCCTTAAATGTGGCCCTGGAGGAGAGTAACTAGAGAGAATTCCGGGGGTCAGGCTTCTGAAGTCAAGAGGTTATGCTTGTGTAGCTATTTCCGCATCTATGGGTTTCGAGCTGTCGCTGTGATTAAGATTTGGCCCCAAGTGAAGTTTTGTTCAGCATCGCTCTGTCATTCGTCGCCATGAAACCAAAAGATCAAATAGCAGAGATTTCAATATACGATGCTTCGAAGTTGATGCCAGTCTCATCTCGTAGATTCATAATCCCAACGTGATGAATATAATCCGTGCTGTATATTCCGAACTATCGACGCAAATCTTATTCGTGAATTCTTCATTTCCTACACTATTGTATCTGGGAAACTACTAGCCTAGTTTACACCGGCCGTTTTCTCGAAGTCGCTCGTCGTAAAGTCTTAAGGGCGGAGTTGATACGTAGGAGTTCAGATTGCCGAGAGCACGGTATTATCCACCGAAATTGCAGTCTCTTCGTAGCGTGTGGATTGAGACTTGAGTTCTCGAAACATTCCGGAGAATATGGTAGTGTTTCTTTGTATTCATCCTTTAGAAATGAAGCGAAAGCAAGCATATTTCTAGAGCTAGGACTAAACGCTTGCTGTGGATGCTTGAGAAGACTTCTAACATTAGGTAATCCAAAACATTTCGCTCTTCTCTCTCCATTGTGGTTCAGCGACCTCGTTGTTCATAAATCCATGGAGATAGCATTCTCCTAAGAGTTCCCACTGCTCATCTGGTACAAATACTTGCTCTTTATTAGGTGAGTACATGGGTGGCCTCGAAGGCTGATCCGGTAGGACTGGTCGGAGTACGATAGGCATCTCGAGCCCATCGAATATAGCCACAATATCCCCTCTCTTCACAAGTAATGGACCAGTACCTATATGCCCTGTTTTAGTTATGATAAAGTTCCCACTTCTCCGAAAAGACTCTCTTGGCATTTTGAGGGATTCCAAATTGACCGGAAGGGTCGAGCTATCAGTCTTGTTTACGTGGGCATTTTCAAAATACATCCACCAAGCATAGAGACCTTCCAAACCATTTTCCACTTGTGGAATCCCCTGTAATGACCCCACGAATGCCATTTCCGAAAGTATCGTTCCTACGAAATTCTTTGTCGCGTCCTCAATAGGAAGGGATTTGTCGGTCGGCAAATGCTTTAACAGAAAATCTTTCAGATTTATAAGCCGTGCGGGATGAGACTTCCAAATATCCTCTAAAGAGTGCAAATCATCTCTATCAGGGAAAATTGTCGATAAATCGTCGGCGATAATATCAACCCTTACACCTCCAAGCCTAATAAAGGGTAGGGTTTCCTTCTCATAGGAGAGACATTCCGGAAGAGTTGTGGCTGATTGGAAACGTTCGAGTGAAAGTCTACCCCCCGATTTAGTGCACCTCCAGTCAGGAACCCAACTAGGCAGTCTGACAGGCATACCCTCACGAAGATGACTCGTACTATCACGTATCCTAAAAGCTTCTTGGAGAAAATTTTCAAGGTCTATTGATTCCAAGGCTTTGAGTGCAAATTCGAAGTAGACGCTTTCCACAGTGCCTTCATAGTTCACCTCGAACCCGAAATCGTCATTGGATTGTAACCCCAGTAAGCCAAAGATTCTATCCATGTCATTATAACAAGCTTTTAGAGGCGAGAAGTTGGCCACGATATCGAATAGATTGCATTCGATTATACGAGTCTTGTTTCCTCCATGACCAGTCAAAATACTGTGGAAGTTTTCTCGGAGATCACTCAGAAAAATCAGAGGTACCCAAATATTTGAGAACTCAATTGTAGAGCTTTTGCGAGCTAGCGCAAGGTAAACCTTCATAGCCAGTATTAATGTATCTAAATGCAGTGTTTCATGTCCCCAGAATACTTGGACTTTTCCCGGAAGCACAGCCTCTTGGATAACCCAAAGGCGTTCAAACCACGATACCTGGAGTAGAGTAATAATTGATGGGCTAATAGAATGGGCGAAGTGCGGGATTTCAGACTCGGCTTCATCCTCAGGAGATAGAACACGAAGTTTCTGAAAAACTTCGAAAAAGCTGTCATCTCGATTGATTCCAAAGAGTTGATGTTCAGCAGCGAATCTTTCGAGTAAACCGAAAATAGCCTGGGTGTTGCTGTACTCTTCCCCTAGCCAAACCAATGCACACTCGGTATTCCTATACAACTGAGACATCAATTGGACTTGATGCCCTTTCTCAATATCATTCTGCTGGTTGATACATACAGCATCGACCCATAATTGCCGCTGACGATCAGGATATCTGAATTGGCGTAGAGCAGCAGCAAGGTTCGTAGTGATGTTCAAGTAACCGGACGGAAGATATAGTCGTTCAGGGAATACTGGCGGGCCCCAAACATACGATACAGCTTCGTATAAAGGTTTATCCTCCAGCTTTGCAACACTCAGCGTGCAGTGTAATGCGTCGGGGTTGGAGTTTATAGGTGGCAGCAGGTTGAGGATCCTGATTTCTGTCCTTGATCTGATTTGGCAATCAGAATATTTAAATTTGTTACTCTCTTCAACCTCAGATATTTGTTTGGGAATTTCTTCTTCCATGGTCTATTGGTTTCTGAAGAGATGCAATCTCGCTGTTCGGAAAGTGTTGACAATTAAGAATATAGGGATGTCTTGACCGGACCTAATTTAAGCCAGCAATGTGTGTTATTTAAGAGATGATGCGTCGTAGTAGTACTGGGTAATTGTACTTCTCTGCATCGGCTCTTTGCCCCGCTTCGAGCTGAGCTGCACAGCCCTGTACAGCCACCACCACTGTACTCTCACTGTCGTTTCGACGTAGAATTGCTTCAATATAGTTTCAGGCGCTTTCCTTTCCATGTTGGCCGCAGGTGAGGACATGCTCAAGATAGTCTTATGGTCTGCCTACATACCTACACAGCTATCGAGAGTGTTCATATTATGTAGGCCATCTCCATTTTTCCGATGTTACTCTCGCTTAATTTTTATCTCGATCAGATCTCGTCTTTTTGATTGGGCCTACCGAATTGTCAAAGATTCATACTTGATCAAATTATCCCCTGATCGAAGATCCGATGGCACAAAAACGTGGAGAGGTCGAGGATCGAGTTAAATAGATTATATCTCTCCAGATGGAAATCACCCACATACCTTTTTTCACGGCAAAACTGTCATCTGATCGAGGACAGATCTCATTGTCGAGTACGTTTCTGGAATTTTATCTGTCTTCAAGGTTCAGGTCAAATTGAGATACTTCGAATATGGCCGATAGAATCCCTTCGCATGCAGCTGAATAGAATGAAGAATTTAGATGTCATCCCACCAGGATGCAATGCACTAGGCTACATTGGCTTTTCCCACGAACGGATGGTGAGCAATATTCAATGTTCCAATGAATGCCATGTGATATACGGGACTGATTACTTACTACTCGTATAGCGACGTAGAGCCAAATATTCTCTAGAAGGTACGTATGGTTGGCCAGATAATTTCAATCAAGAAGCACGGGACGAGAACCGTGAGCGAATCTGGAAAGAGATTGAAGAGAGATACGGGCGTTTGGCTCGCGAAGAGCTGGAGTGTTAAGATTTTGGTGATCTTCCCAATAGGGGTTTTAAAGATGCATCACCAAATTAGTTGAATGCCAAATAACATTAATAGATTATTTTCTGAACTCTTACCATCAATCGACTTTCGTATCCAGCTAGACTCCGGCCATCTCATCAAAGTCAATGAAGTGGAGATTACACAAGGCTTGAAGACCAAAAACAATTACTGTCTCTATTTACACACGTGATCACAATGTGTGCAGCTGTGCAAGCTAAATTCCACGACTAAAAGGGCAAGTACGATATATGGGATGATAGGCGCGACTCAAAATGATCACCGCCCACGGAAATTATCATCCCGCTCTCATCACGCTGTTACTCATATAAACGATTAAATATCAGAATACGACACCTCAGCTACTCTAACGTAGATATTGATCGCCGAATAAACGGATTTTTTCGAGGTTGGAAAATAGCCAACTGCTACAGACGTAGAAAGTGCTCGACAACATACGTGATACTTATCGTGGAAGCAAGACTAGCGTATCCCAGAAGTGGCCTGCGGCTACAACGAGGTGATCTCTAGATTGTGGTTGCAATTCGTAAGTCACAGGACTCTATGGAGATTGTTGGTTCTTTTGTCACATCTAAGCCATATATTCGACTGATGCATCACCTTTGAGATAAGATCCTCTATAGCTAACTATCACGGCTTTTTGTACCATCTCTCGCAGCTATTCTGGTTGTAAACGAGATGGCTTTCTCGATGGGTGTTCGTTTGCTTGCCCATTCCCGAAGTTTGCGAAATAAGTCACAATATATACCAACAACTCTAGTTTTGAGTCTTCTCTTGCCAATAGCTCTAATACTTGCATCGACAATAGGACTCTCAAAGCTCTGGTCCCAAGGGTCATAGGAAATCATTTCTCTATAGTGTTCGAGTCGGACAAAATTGTCGCACATGCTTTAAGAACCTAAAGTTACGCCCAGATTTAGGTCTGCAGAGGACCCGGGTTTGACACTTTCGAATTTAGAATCGGAGATCAAAACCACAGTACCTACTTGTGCTACCAATTTCAAGATTTGCTTCACTGGAGGCAACTATGGTGTGGTGCCCAAAATAACCATGACAGCTGTGGCTGCTGAAACTTCTGCTGCCTCTGGAGTTCCGGTTTCGATCTAATAGCTAGCTGTAGACAATTCTACCGATACGAAAGAGTTTTTTTAATCAAAAATGCGCCTCTTAGGACAAAATCAGTATGGGCGTCGGTAGTTTTTCAGTTTGGTTCGCGCGTCTGTTCTTTCTCCGGATATCTGCTCATTATGAAATTGAAATCAGATCGAAGGGGCTCCCATACTATGCTAGAGACATATGAAAACTTGTTCGGAGGGGAATAGTACGAGCAGCTATGAGTTCCTTCATATCCAGTAAAGTAAAGCACTGGATCAATCTCAGCGAGCTTTCAGGCATGCATTATGGTTATTCATGATGCATGAAGATCAAGCTTTGTACTCCGAATCCGAAGGAAATCAATTTATGCTCTGCTCCGTACACTGCTTACTTTTCGCTACCCCCATTGCTGACCCAATGAGCTAACATTCCGCCTTACAATAACCAACTGATTAATACACGCTAACCGCTTAAGGCGATACTCACGATGTGCTCCGTAATCACCCCATATTTATGGAATTGAAGCCGCTTTGCTTGGTAATTGATTTTGAATCTCACCCTTCTCATCCTTCACATACCATTCATTATAGACAGTTTTTCAAAAAAGGAATCAAGTGATTTGTCAAACCGAAAGACTTCACAGTGATAAGCATGCATAAATTCATGCTCGGATCGTCAAGATACCGGCTCCGTTTGCATAACTTCTTCGGAACTTGTTCATAATTACTTTAACGAGGTCAGGGGAAGTATCATACACAATACCTCATGGCAGCAGCCACGACTATATAAGGAGGCCAGTCGCCTTGAGCAAGTGTTCATTCAAACACTCAGAAATCACTCAAGTATCATCAACATCAACAGAATTCAATTCTCGCATCTCAAACATCAATCTCTTAAAAACAAATCACCTCACAAAATGGGTCTCAAACTCTACGGTATGCGTCAAGCAACTTGCACTCAGCGAGTACTCACTACACTTGCCGAGAAAGGTGTTGACTGCGAGTTCATTCTTGTCAACCTTATGACAGGAGAGCAGAAGTCACCTTCGCATCTTGAGAAGCAGCCTTTTGGAAAGGTTCCCGTCCTCGACGATGACGGTTTCTTGATCTACGAGAGCAGGGCTATCTGCAAGTACCTTGCTCGAAAGTATGCCGACAAGGGTAATAAACTCATCCCCGCAGAGGGGGATGTAAAAGGCTATGGTTTATTTGAACAAGTAAGTCTCCAGTCAATGTTTTTTCCAATACGGTAAACTAATACTCCGTTAGGCTTGCTCAATGGAACAGGCTTACTTTGATACCGAAACCTTCGGTCTCTGGTTCGAGAACTTCATCAAACCGTAAGTTCTCACGTCGCATTTCGAACCAACACAATACTGACAAAATGACAGTGCCAGAGGATGGGGTGCCACTAGCCCGGAATTAGTTCAAAAACATCTCCGAACACTTGACAACAATCTCGCTGTCTACGACCAGATCCTCTCGAAGCAGAAGTATCTTGCGGGAGATGAATTCACCTTGGCTGATTTGTACCATTTACCACACGGTACACAGGCATTGAAGTATGGATTTCAAGACCTACTCGCAAAGTATCCTCATGTGAACAAGTGGTGGGAAGTAATTCAAGCTAGAGACAGCTGGAAAGAAGTAGTTTCTGCGGCTGCTTAGGTTTATCATGTGTCTCTGCTGCGGTACACAGTTGTTGAGAGCCTACCAATCATCCTCATGCGTTGCGGTTGGCTGCACTCGAGTTGTACGAAAAGATAGCACTGCCACTATTGAAACACTTCTTATCATCTTCCCAAGCTCTCTTCATCATTATGCGTGTTTAATAATTGATCTGGCTTTTGACCATTCGAGATTCTAATCACTTGAACCTTTTGATGTATATCTATTTGATTGATTGTTAACGAACATTGAACTTGATAATGGCCGAGGCTGCTGTTGCTGCTGTCAGCCTTGGTGCGTCGGTTATAAGCTTCATTGGACTGACAGGCCAAATTCTTCAAGGCTGTCAGTTTATTTGCGACTGTTTCGATGACATTAATGGCGCACCGAAAGAGATACTATACATACTTGAGCAGCTGAAATGTTTCGAGAAAGGGCTTCGAAACTTTCAATGTACCCTTGAAAAGGTGAAGCAGTCCACAGACATATCAGAATCAGAAGACGAGATCAAACTAGCCCTGGAGCTAAGTGGGCTTACTGTCAAAGAACTTCAAGAATTTGTCAATAAATATAAGCGTAATGGGAGGAATGATTGGTGGAAAGGCTTTAGATTCGCCAAAAAGAAGAATGTATTCACCAAATATGCCAGCAGACTCCACCAGGCGAAGATCGATATTATTGACATACAATCCAGATTGAATCTGTATGACAACACTTCATCCTCCCAAAGAAGTATAACTGCTTACGATGTTTAGTATTGTTACCACAGACATACAACAAATGGTACTTGCAGCTGCCACCACACAATCTACGCCCAGTGCCTCGACAACCATAATAACTACACAAACCACCCAAGCTTCGAACAGAAAAGAAGTTCTTATTAGCGATCGGACCTACGAAGATGTCACATATGCCATTCATGAAGGTGTTTATGCTGGACTTGACCCAATTTTGGCGCAAATGGTCAAGAACAGTGTCAACGTTGCTCTAAAAGACTTCAATCTCAACAATCGATCTGATAATGGAGCTAAAACCGTGAGCAAACACTTGCTTAAAAAAAACGAACAGTTGCCGGCAGCCAGGGATTGTGGCGACAGCGTCTTAATAAATGGGCTCAGCAATCCTAGGGTTGTTCAACAAACCACTACGAAAAGCACAATTAATGCTTGGCTGGCGACAATAATTATTAGATCAACAACGACAATCTTACAACAAAGATTTTGCGACGATACGAGCGATTCAGAAGAGCCCTTAATAACCTCAAAAACTACCCACAAGATTGATATTCGTCCCAATTATCTTATACAAGCCCGGTATCTTGTGTTCATCGATCAGCAAAGGAGGGGTTCAATTTTTGGATGTTCTGATATGCGATTAAGATGCTATAATAACGTCCCATTGGATGCTCCAATTGCCAAAGCTTGTCGTATGGGTGACTTATCCATGGTGCGTAGATTATTTGCGGAGGGAAAAGCTACCATTCATGATATGACATTATCCAGCGAGAGATGGACCATGTCCTCACTACTGTTCCACGTTTGGGAGGAATGTTATTATACCATCTCTGATGTCAACGAAGACACCTGCGGATGCCGTGTTTCTAAAGTTGTCGTTCGCCTCAGTAAGCTTTTCAGGGTTATGGAGTACTTGATAGAAGCAGGAACAGACCTAAGTGATTCTACGCCAAATCATGGGACAGGAATCACACCGTGGTTCTGGCGAGTTATACACAAACTATTTGGGTGCCATCCCCTGATAATTCCTTATCTCGAACAGCTTATAAGGCTCATTCTTAGTAAATCGATTCATGACCCATTTGAATACGATAAGGTCCTAGAAGTCCGACTTCAAGATGGTCTTTGGTACTCAATGGTTGCTCAATCCATTCCTTGTGTTCAGACCCAAGAGATCTGGCCATTGACAGCTATAGAGTCCATAAAAGATGAGTTAGAGTCGTCAAAACAATTATCTGGGTGTCACCTTGAAGAGCCTCCGTGGGCCCTTCTTCGCGACCCTCAAGGCCTGTATATCCAGAGAGTTCTTCGGTCTTTCAAATTTGAGGACTCGACTTTGGAATCCTACTGCATTAAAATCTTTAAATCTTTCATCATAATGAGCAAGGAACACGACCATCTTTATCCGAGGGTCAGGGAAAGAATCATTCAATGCTTGAAAGCTGGTATGAAACTCAATCATACCAGTGAGAGCAAACGTATACCGTATGGTGTGACGCTATACTCAGCATATAGAGACATGGGTGGAGTGGAATTCTTGAGGTCAATACTACACAATGTCGGTTATAACAATCCCGAGATAAATGAAATATTCGAACAGGCAAGCTGCATCATGCTTGAGGCATCGCTTAATTCAATCCGACCTTCTAGAATCATAGAGCAGGGTATAACTGATTTTAGCACTGTAGAAATGGCAAATCCAGAGCTCTTAATGAGCAGAAAATTGTTGATGCTCGATCCTGGATACCAGAGATTCTTCCCTGGTGAAGCCATACCGGACGGAATTTTCGAAACTCTTGCGATGATGCATGAAGCTGAATCGTTGCGCAAAACGAAGGAGCAATTATTCGACTACTACACAATTACATGGGAAACGGTAGATGATTACATACTTATTAATCTGCTACCAGACGAGACCCAGGCTATGTTGCGCAATGGTCTTGAACTTTTTGATTAATGCAGACTACGGAGGCTCAAGATAGTCTTACGAAAATGTTGTCTTTCGATTCATTGCACAAATAAATCTCCTGCTGATCCTCGGCAAATTTCATCATTATCTACTCAAGATAAGAGGGAGTTCCTTGTCTAAAGTTTCCAAGAAGAAAACGGCCATGTCCAGAATTAATCGAGGGATTATCTTTTGTCCGTCTCAGGCTATTTCACTTTCAGCACTAGCAATGTTCATCTATCTATCAACTTTCAAAGGGTTTCTCTAGAGCTAGGAACCTACCACTTCACATGTCAGTCTGGCAGCATCTTCTCGTCTGATTCTGTCAAAGCAACTATTTTTTCATCACGTGGGAGAATTTGCATAAATTTTTCGGGATTCTGTTTTTATTTTCATACAATTGCTTATTTCTAAATCAATATTGATTGAGGTATGCATCTCATTGCGTCTATTCTCTTGGAGTATCTAGTATATTGTAATCGATTGTAGTATAATATACTGGGGATTAATATACTGCTTTTTCATCAAGTAAAATTCTGAGCCTGAGGTCCTTGAGCTGATACATGAGTTGAGTAATTAAAAGTAAATCCAATCATGAGGAGAAGTAATTGGACTATGAGAACAAGTGATGTAAACAATAAACAAAATTATAAAATTAATCCATAAATCAAACGCTATAGCAATCTAAACGTAATATAAAAGCAAATACAATACTAACTTTTTATAGTCCCTGAGCACTTCAGGGGGCTATAGTCGATTTAATATCTCTGAATTTCTTGAGATTCTTTTGAGTAATATCAAGCTGCTGTTTATACCTTAATAGATCAGTATGGAGATCACCAGAGCTCGTCTCTGACTCCTCTCTCAAAGACAACAGCTCCTCTGTTGTCAAAATCTGCCGTTCTAAGTTTGACTTTATCTGTGATGATTTGAGTAGTACTTCATCGAAGTTTCGCCTGAGCTCCTCGTCAATCCTCATCATTTCCTTGTTGTCATCTTCCAAAGATGCACCTAGGACTTCCGTATTTTTCTTGTTAAGATCCGCGATTCTGGGTCGCGTTTTTACAGATGTATGCTCATTTCTGGGATAGTCTGCGTATCTCTCCCTGGACGGGCGTTTGACAGGACCATCTAGGTCTCTGAGTTTAGTCTTTGTCATATCTGGACCATATTTAAGATTTTCTCTTGAGCTGCCTGTGTGCCTTTCTCTTCTCTTGGATTGGAGTTTGGAGAAGGCTTCGAGATTCTTGGGGTTTTCCCCTGGCGATATGTGTCGTTTTGACTCGGGATGCCTTTGAAGAATACTCCTTGCATCCGAAGATAATATTATGGTAATGAGAGTTCTAAATTGATCGAACTGCTGAGAAGAAATGCAGAGATTCATGCTGAAATTGAATAGCTTGTGATGGCTTTTCGATGATTGTATTAAAATGTTAATTGTTGCTGAATAAAATGGGGAAAATGTATGTGGCACTCAATCTGCTATTTAAATGTAAAAACTGCGCCGACAAATACCTAGTCCCTGTAATAACAATTGTCATTTTCGATTGTCAGGCAACCTCTTTATAAGCGTTCTACCTATATGTTATTGCTGACTATAGCCACAACACAGAGCGGCTATCTGGTTACGCACTTGCGAGTCGCCTAGATACCTACCTACTTTAAGTATTTTCTGTTTTTAAGATAATCAAATCATGAGATTAAAGAAACAAATCCAAGTAGGTAGCTTTAGATTATAGATACTTATCTTATCAAACATATTATCAATATTAGAATATTGTAAGATTACATTATATCTTGATAGTTGAACTACTCAGTGTAAAAGAAGAAGCAATTCTTGCATGAGCATTGCTGTGAGACTAACGCCCTCGATAAATCTATGGATACCTATAAGGTAGAACCATAAAGATCCTTGTATTAATAAACCAGGCGCTAATTATATTGTTTATATCACGTGATTACGAACTAGTCCCCCCTCTCGCTACACCTCTTCAATGCTTTCGATTATATGCTCGGAGCTTTAGCCAATCAAATTCACTAAAATGGGTTATCAGCTTGCTTGAGCTCAAGTCATTTGATGTGATTTGGAACTCAGGTAGATTTTTGATCTTATGAACTGCGCCCTGAAACCCTCTCACTGCTACTTGTATAGTACTACGTTCTATTTTTAGCCCTTAAGTCATAAGCTTTATAATCAAACCTATAGGAGAATTTTATACTCTATTTAAACCTGAACAGTCTGGACTCGTATGTCATGGGGCTAGTGGGCTAGACAAGAATATTTGTAATGTATTTAAATTCGTTAGAAAGTACAAATCTCTGAAGTCCGAATCAAATCATCAGTCAATGAACTTTTCCCTCATATTAGATCAACCGGAAGCCCCTGGGCCTTAGACCTCTGCCTTTTCAGCTTAACGAACTTGGATGAATATGTATCTTTCTTCTCATCGGTAGTACCATCCTTCATAGATTCATCAATTTTTTTAAGCATCCTTGGTGTCTTCTGCTTGAGACTCGCTAGTCTTATCTCCGCCAATTTCGGACTCTTGCTTTTGTGGTTTCTCGTCACCATCTTCGCCGGTTGAATCTCCGCCACTTTCCGGTTAATGTTACAATTCCTAGAGATCACACTGTAATGTACACGGTATTCTCACAAGATTCTATCATTTCTCCAGGTCAGCATTTCTCATCTGGTCGAATCATGAAAAAATTAGACGACAGTATAACTGTACTTGAAATGAATTCTCAACCAGTTCCACATATCCAAACAAACATTCTCCTTTTGATCACCCAATCCACTTCACACAACAAAACGATTATCATCAGACTATACTCCCATATGAAACAACAATTACTTCAAGAATTTTCAAACTTACGATAACTCTCCTCCAATTATAAGTTCAAATATAAATTCAAGTATTCTTCGATTCCTTGGTCCTCCGATCGTAGCTTGCCAGACAAGGAAGATTCGCGTAATCAATCTCGCGTAATTATCTCCTCTTGCCCCGCCGCCATCACCTGTACACTGGTACCGATGCACGACATTAAATTCTCCGATGAAACACTTTCTTATCTTATCATTATCACTCAATCCCCTCGCCTCCAGATTTAATGAGCGGTTTATCACTAGGTGCCAACTATCTTGAGCTGGTAATATTTAGCGCTCAGACTGATTTTGCCTCCCAGGCTTGTCGTGTTGTACTACAACACTCCTGGCAACGCAACACCTGTGATACTAAATATCAGCACCATAATGAGAATGAGGTTTAATAAATCTGCATTCCTATACAAGTAGGTATTTACTAGGCTCTAAGTAGGTAGGTAAAATTCATAGGATTCAGTAACGCTCGCTTCCACTCCCACATCTGTCTGTTGTTTCACAAATTCAGAATTGCTTTTTATCTTCCGCTCTACCTTGAGGACGTATCATCCACAATCCTGAATCTGCAGTCTGCCACATTCACACCGATCCCTTGCCATTCCATGCTATCCCATGCCGATTTCAAGCAACGAGTCCCGCCCAACTTGTCTAAACAATCTGTACATAATTTGCCGGTACACTCTTGATATGCCCCCCTTTCTCAACCTCCATCCATCCATCTCCAGGATCATCCTTGATAAGAACAAAGCGCTCGCCTTCCACCATATTATGTTCCGCATCAGTCCGCGCCGTATACTCATAAAGCGCTTCTACATATTTCAACTTTTTGGCTCCTCTTTTTGGTGCCACAACTGGGCCCTGTTTTTTACCAGTGGAGATGGAGGAACCAGAGTTGGAGATTATAGAGACGGGTCTATTTGTAGGGTTTGGAGGGGAAGAAGGAGGTAGAACTTCGAGGTAGGCGGTAGGGACTAGACCTTCCTTGGAGCCATGCTTGATTTTGGTCCAGCCGCCATCTAGCATTGGTTAGTAATTAGTTCGAGAAATTGTAGCGGGGCCACTAACCATCTGGTTCCAGTATTGTAATTTCTTCGCCTTCGCTAACTGTGACTTCTTCGCCACCATTAGCGTCATACGCATATAACATTTTCCCTCTCGGTTCTTTTGATGCCGATCCGTCAGCTACACTGCTACCTGGTAATTCGCTAACATATGCTGTCGGCGGAGGAGCCACAACTCTGTTTTTCTTTAAAAGTCCGCCGGGCTTAAGACTCGAAGAAATGCTTCTCCTTCGATCAACCGCCGCATCTGGAGGTGATTCCTCGGTTGGAGATTTTGCCGAGATAGATCTATGTGCACTAGCAGCATAACCTGAACTTAACGAATTCATAGTATTAGATCGACTCATGGTTGGAAGTTCCGCAACACTATCTGCAAGACCTGTACCTGGAGCTTTAACCGCATTGGCCGCTTCTTGACGTTCTGCTTTCAGTTTCTTCTTCTCGTCTTTGGTCTGCTCTCCTGGACACTCAGCTGGAACCTTCATCTCACATTTGCTGTGACACGTATAACCACAATCTCTACAATCAAAACCCTTCGCTGAAAGTCCCCAAATACGTTCACCGCACAAATCGCAGTTAGTGGGTATTTTGAAGGTTTGAGATTTGAAGTTGTGACTCTTCGAGCCTAACGTAACATCTCCCACAGCTTCCGTAATTGTTGATGTTTCAACCTCTGCAGTCAGCCTCTTGTGATCAACCTGATGTAGTTCTTCTTGTAAAGCAAAAATGGCTCTAACAACTTCAACTTCGTCCCTCTTATCTTTACCCTCTCTAATTTGCTGCTTTACACGTTTCGTGCTCTCAACTTCCCGTCGTTTCAAATCCACTTCTCTTCTCAAATCCCCAAGTTGATTTTTAGATTTACTGAGAACGTTTCGAAGAAAGACCTTAGCAGTATCTCCCACCATCATCGCATCATCGTCGTGCCACACAGGACTTGGTTCAAATGGCTTATCCGGAGGCTCTTGCCAAGTTCCTACGTTATGTCTGACAAACATCATGCAATCTAAAGAAGGCTGATTTCTTGGAATCTCAACCAATACGTGATTGACAAACTCTGTGCTACGTTCCAGCATCCCCTTTTCTAATTGCGCCGCTAGCGACCATATAGCATTGAGTTTAATTGTGCGCGATTCGTAAAGGTCTTGTAAGCTGTCGAGAAGATCCGGAATATACTCATGATAGTATTTCTCCTTTTGTTTATTCGTCACATTTATGGCGATCAAGTAGCTGTTCTTAACGTTGTGCATCTCAAGGATTTGCTGTTGGTATGCGTTTTGTGCTTTTGTCTTTGAATAATCAAATGAAGATTCCGCCTTCTTCCGTTTGTTTTCGACTTCCTGACATGCAGCATCATATTTCCCTTTCATCTTGCGAAGATCCGCATACGTAGCATCTCTCTCCTTTTCCAATTTATCCGCATATTCAACGTGGCGTTTCCTTATCTCGTCGTAACGTCCTCCAAGTACCTTCAGTGGTTCTGCCACTTGCGTTATCAATTCCCCTCCAAAGCGATCGTGTTCCGCTGCGCGAGATTCGAGAGTGGTGAGTTGTGTAGTCCATGTTGTTAATGATGCACTACATGCGGTTGGTTAACAGTTGCACGCCGATTTCTAGGTATAGCATCTCAAACCTCTCTAGTGACCCAGGGGTCATAACAGGTGTGTCGCCGACACTTAAACTGCTCGACTTCTTCGTCTTCTTCTCATAATACTTCTTAGCCAAAGCCGCAAGCTTTGCGCTGTATTCCTTCTCAATGACGCTCCTTTCGCGATAGAATCCTTCTATGTCGCTGCCTATCCAGTTGATACCGTTGGTTACCCAAGCATTTGCCGATTTGAATCCATCCTGTGAAAGCGCCAAAAGTCAGAAAAGGCATTGGCCTAGAAAGCATGCGAACATGCGTGTCTACTAACCTTCAACTCAAGGCCGAATTGGGGAGCAATGTCAACCTCCGCCATGATTTGTACCGCAATAATACGTCAGTAATCTAAGTATCATGGACAACGTGAAAGAGGGAAAAGATTCATGTTAGATTAGAGAAGCAAAGAATGAGAGAATGAACATAAAGGTTGGATCTTGGACATATGTCATCAGGACAATAACCGTAATGAATAACTCGTACGCATAAATGCCCCGCCAAATTACGGAGCATTTAATAATATCCAGGTAGGTACCTTATTATTATTGTTATTATTATGATGATTATTATTATTATTATTATTATTAGTTGGGCTGGCTGGGCAGATTGGGAGATTATCAGATTCGGGCGGAACACACGGGGGTGACCTAAACGTTTTCTAAAGCAGCGAAACATACCCAACTAGGGAAGGTAGGAGGTGATCAATTGTGGCTGTAAGGCTGTGTACGTGTGGCTGTTTGCTCGCACGATAATACGATTTGCCCAGGAGCCCAGCCCAGGTGCTTGTTGGAGGTTTGATCTTGAATCACGTGTAGATTAACACATCTCAATATGCACTAGGCGTTTATAAGTTAGTTCAACCCTTATCGTCTTCTCAATATCTCAATATCTCTACTAGGCAATCCTTCACAACAAATCAATCAAACATCTTCAGAACAAAACAGTTTACCCCTCCCCCGCACTGAAATCATTTTTAAAGAAGAAACATCATATTCCCAGCATTTCAATCTACTACACCAACACAATATTCTAAAATGTCTGAATCCAAGAGCACATCTTGGGCAGATGAGGTTGCATCACCCACTACTGAAAAAAATGAGGGAAACCCTTTGGAGGAGGCGCAACTTGATGGTGCTACTGAGCCTTTGGGAGGTGGTACTCTCCAGGACGGCCAATATGAGGTCGAGGTTAAACTCAGCGATATTCAAGGCGATCAAACAAGTCCCTTGTATTCTGTAGAGACTTTTGAGCAGTTGGGAATGTAAGTGTGAGCTTCACTTTTGCAGAGTCTGAGCTGATCTATCCTACTAGTGATGCCTCAATTCTCAAAGGTCTTTATGCGATGAATTTCAAAAAGCCTTCCAAGATCCAAGAAAAAGCCCTTCCACTCTTACTTCGCAACCCACCAACAAATATGATTGCGCAGTCACAATCAGGCACAGGAAAGACTGCTGCGTTCGTTATCACTATTTTATCACGTCTCGACTTTTCGAAGCCAACTACTCCCCAAGCATTATGTTTAGCACCAAGTCGCGAACTTGCCCGCCAAATCGAGGGCGTCATCAGAAGCATTGGGCAATTTGTTGATGGCTTGACTGTACAAGCAGCCATTCCAGGTGCGGTGGAGCGAAATGCCAAAGTAAATGCAATGGTTATTGTAGGGACACCTGGTACAGTAATGGACTTGATCAAGAGAAGATCGATCGACGCATCTCAGATGAAAATACTATGTTTGGATGAGGCAGACAACATGTTGGATCAGCAAGGTCTTGGAGATCAGTGCATGCGAGTCAAATCGTAAGTTCGGTCTTTTCGAAGTTTGAGTGACATATCCTAATCGGTTTTAGGATGATTCGAGTCGAGCAGATCCTACTCTTTTCCGCGACTTTTCCCGATGAGGTCTACGGCTTTGCTCAGGATTTTTCGCCTCGTGCAAACGAGATTAAGTTGAAGCGCGATGAACTTACTGTGTCTGGAATTAAGCAGATGTTCATGGATTGTCCCAACGAGATCGGGAAATATGAGATTCTGGTCAAGCTTTATGGTTTAATGACAATCGGTTCCTCGATCATTTTTGTCAAGGTATTTGATGCTGAATGTACTTTCTCGATAATGATACTAACCAAGATTACAGCGAAGAGATACAGCCAGTAACATTGCTGAACGTTTGACAAAGGAAGGACACAAGGTTGTTGCAGTTCATGGTGCTTTTGAAGGTTCAGAACGTGATCAAGTACTTGAAGATTTCCGTCAAGGGAAGGCCAAGGTTCTCATCACTACAAATGTTCTTGCCCGAGGTATCGATGTTCAATCTGTCTCTATGGTCATCAACTATGACGTCCCTATGAAGGGCCGATCAGATTCAGAGCCAGACCCAGAAACCTACCTTCACCGTATCGGTCGAACCGGAAGATTCGGGCGTGTCGGTGTCAGTATCAGCTTTGTCTTCGACAGAAAGAGTTATGATGCACTCAACCAAATCGCAAATCATTATAATATTGATCTTATTAAGCTCAACCAAGATGATTGGGATGAAACGGAAGAGATTGTGAAGAAGGTCATTAAGTCAAGCCGTGCTGGTACCAATTTACAGTCTTAGTTCTTTTCAAGTTGAGCTTTCATATGAATCCCTCAATTATCCACATCTTTTTTTGAAATTCACTTTGCACAATATTGGGAGAAAAAGCAGGCGTTTGCACATATGCATAAGCTCATGTTGAAAGGGGAGGCTCAAATTGCTTACGAGGATATTTTTCAACAATGGATTCGCTACAGCGGGGTTATTCTGGGTTGCATACACAGCCGCGAAACATGCTTTTAAAATCTAATCGTGGATGGATCACGAGGAAATGACCATAATGAATGATTTCATGAACAAAAACAGCTGCAATAAAATGGATCTAGAACGCAGTGAAGACAAACTCGAACCAACTTAGAGATAATCAAAATTTGACACGTATAATAAATGCAATGAATCGTTGAACGATCAATATTACTAACGTTGTGTCTCTATCTCAGGCTCGAATGTGATTCGAATAATCGAACGTGAAATTGTTGGACGTTTTCCATGACACTCGGTAGCTTACATACTATGTACCAACCTATTATGAACTGAGACTACGGAGTAGGCAGGTCTGCGTTGGGGTCTCCAGTCATAACCTAAGTGGGTAAAGTAGTTCGGTATAATTTTGATGATTATATATAGCAAACGGCCTCGAGGCTGGCGTAGCAACTATCTCGGATGCGAAATGTTATTGTCTCCGGTAAAATATTGATCTGCTTACTTCCTTTCTTGAAAGAGATCCACTCATATCGATGAAAAGGTATAGAGATCAGAGACGACAATGGAACGAACATGTTTCTGCTGTACACACCTACCTACCCACAATTACAATCATCGGTTTCGATCCGGTCTACGTCAGGTCACGTGGGAAATTAACCTTGTAACCGCCAGGGTTAATTTCTTCAGCGCTTACTTGCAGAGCTAGACAACCACCACCATACAGGTAACGAGGCTTATCACCACATCAAACATGGGGTCAACTATTATGGCAGCGGCTATGTATCTTGAGTCCAGCGGTAGTATCATGCAGTCTCACACATCGTACCTGAAGAAATGTGACGCCATGTATATGGCCCATGAGCCGGCTGTTGGAGAGACTCTATTGGTTTTCAAGGTAACATTGCGGGGGTCGTCGGGTGTTGTGTGAGCATATCGCTGATTTCTCTTGATGGAAACTTTCTACATCATTGTTTCTTTTTTTCTTCAGTTTTCTCACGTATTTCCTTACCGTCGAGTTTTTTCCTTGATTTTTTCTATTTCATTTCTTCGATCAGTATCATCAGTGCCATGGGTTTCTTTGAAGTTTATCTTAGATTCGTATTATAATGATGTATGAGACGCTGGACGACTCGGAAAGTGATTTGTTTCCATCTTCGAGGTCAGTAGAATCTATTTCTGGTTCTTTTACTTCTCATACATATGCCACCTGAATCGAGACCATGACTTAGAGCTTTGGTGTCCAACAGTTTGAGTGACTCGAAGAACTATGACCTCAACTCTTCTATCATCACAAGCATCATGAAGTTTCAAAATGCTCAGAACAATTTGGAAAATGTATATACACAAACAATGCTGACATCCCCATTCCTACAGTGTTTCCCAGAATGGCAATGTTACCATTGAGCCTCCTCATACTCATATACGCATTCTCAACTTGTGTTAATGCTGAATTTTCTTTGCCATCTCAAGTAAAAAGTTTTGTTCCTTCGTGCGCTCAAGTTTGCTTTGAGTCCTTCGTACAAGACAACTATCCAACAAATGTTTGTGGCGACACACCTACATTTGACTGCTTATGTGAAAATGGTAGCAAGTCTACATACACGGTGGGAGAGGGGGCAGTACAATGTATAATGTCAGAAGCAAGCGTGGGCTTCTGTAATGGAGATGACTCCTCTAGTAAGTCATTGTCGAAGTTTGCTCGACGGAAGTTTCTAATTTGTCTTGCAGATGATACAGTACTAAAAGCATACAATATGTGTAATTCCGACAAGAATGCACTGCCAAACACACATAGCACCCTTACAGCAACTCTCGTTTTACAATCAGGCTCCGCAAGTATCGTCCAAATTGCTCCAGTGGCAACGACAAGTGCTAGTGATTCTGTAGCTACAACTTTACTCACAACTGTACCTACCGCTACAGCTACCGCTACAGCTACTCCAAGTTCAACCACGAATTCAAAATCATCGACAGGGGTGACACAACCGGCAGCTGCCACGAGTGCCTATTCATCACCGGAGAAGAGTAAGCCAGTACTATCGACTGCGCAAATAGCTGGAATTGTGGTAGCAGGAGTTGGTGGTGTCGTTTTGGTAGTTGGAGCTATATTGCTGTGTGCCTGTATGAGGCGGAAAAGGCAAGCAAATCGAGATAGTGGATATCTCCCATTCCAGCAAGAGCCTTCTTTGAGCATCAAATCACAATCTCACTTCGGTATTACGAAGCCAATGGCGCCATCACCAGCTTCCATTTCAACCCGAGGACCAACACCAATAGGTCCATTTTTGGGGGCTCGAATGCCTCCGAGGGGGGGCCAGCTAAGCCCCGATCCTTTCTCTCAAAGGAACGCTAATCCAGAGAATATCGGTCTTGCCATGACTTCCGAGAGCCCCCAAAACAATTTGTTAACCCCTATGGGTTACACTGAAGAAATATTCCAACGTGGCCCGTCTCCACTTTTGCCCGAAAGACCAGCTCTCACCCTGCAGGTTCCTTTCCAGCGAAACCCCAACGAGATCCACACTGCTGCCTACCAGCAACCATCAAAATTCACGGGCAACAATCGGCAATCTATGGATACACAATTCGAAGATGAAGATTCATGCAGCACAGCTGTAGCATCCGAAGCACCATGGAATGCGGCGTCCTATGGGTCCATATCAAAAGACAAGGTTCTCCGAAATCCTGATCCCGCATATTATCAATCACCTCGTCTCCAAGGTGAGCTCTCGCCAAATGAAACAGAGCATATTATCGATTCCTACAAGGATGCTTCAGTAGAGCCTGACTTCTACGTACGCCCCCTTAATCTTCAAAGAAACTTTTCACAACCTCGTCGGCCTGAAAATGCAATGAAACCTTCTGTTCAACGCAATCCATCTGCCAAGGATCCTCTTAGAGCAACCTCATCTGTGTACTCGGCAAAATCTCACAATCGTCGACCCTCTTCAAATGAAGTCGAGAAGCTAAACTCACTCATGCAATCTAACCCCTCATTTCGCCGCGTGCTAGGGAAATCCGCATACAATCCCGTAGGACCATATGATCAAAATCGTACCTCTAGAGCTTCGATAGGGTCTATGACATCCTTCGAAACCATGGATTCTATCAATCCTGAGCCCCAAGAGCTTTCTGGCGACACTAATCTCAGCCCTGTCGTCGAATCACCCACTGACAAATCAAACGTCATCGGTAAATCACCAGTCAAATACCCCAAAATCAAGGGAAACCCAAGCAAACGCCATTCTCGTACTCGTACCCGCACATCGATCGTAACAAATTTCCCCGCACCACCGCCAATATCTATTGAGTCACCCATCCGCCCCCCTACAGCATATAGTAATAAACCATGGCAAGAAGCCGAGATAGCCGCTCAGAAAACGCGCATGGCATCTCTAGGACTATCGCCCGGAAACTTTCTCTCGCCAGGCTCTCACAACTCTGGCATCACTATTCGAAAAAGTAATGACTTTTTCAGTCCCACTGATTTAGCTTCAAGAAGTCCTCCACCGCCAATACCATTACCCTTACCACCAACTTCTAAACAGAGGGATATGAGTCCAAGAACTGCCAATGGAAGTGGGAGTAAAAGAAGCGCTCCGCCCCCTTCTTTAAGTCTCGCCACTTCTCCAGATTCAATACAAAAATGGAGAGTCCTTCCCGACACCAACACTAATATTAACACTACCAACCCCACCACTACTTCTTCCCACCAATCGACCTCACCAACCGTCGTATCTCCACACTGGCGGCCACAAATACTCACCGGGATATTAAGAAAAGATAGTGTCCAGTCCTTACACAAACCCGCCACCAACGTCTCATCCTCCAACATTAATCCCTCCCAACCACTCTCCGTCCCCCTCCACGCCTCCATGGACCCCGAAGTATCCTCAATCTACAGCCAAGAAACACGCAATTTCACATTCGATCCACGTCTTACACAAATGACTACCATGTCTGAAATAAAAGCTCAGGGACAAGCTCCTGTTGATTCTTCGAACGAAGATATCAGTACAGTTAAAGATACAAATGTGAACGGTCGATCCGTCGTATATACCAAAGACGATGGATCAGGTGAAACGATCACTATCAACATCGATGGAGATAATCCCAGTGGTTTACCAAAGACGCCGGGTTGGCTACCGAGATTGACGCCCACGAGACGGGGAAATGATTTATTCTTGAATGTGCAATAGTGTGGCACATATACTATTCGAAGAAGTGGGGATACGATAATGTAAGCGTGAAGGCAAGTAAGAGGAGGGCGTCGGTTCATTATTTTAAACTATATCAGTAGATATTCTCCTTTTATGCTCAATTTCTTTTCCTTTTGTGGTTAATCTTGTATGATTATTAGTATGAGTATGAGGTTATGCGTCGTAGGACGAATAGGATGGAATGGGACAGTATCGATGCTGGATCAGGCATTGTCAGGAACGGATCTCACGTTCTTAATTTCTTTTGTTAAAGAAAATACCCAAGTCAGGAATTCAGGATATGGAGTTACAGAAACATTGCAGGAGTTAAAGCTGTTACAGGGAGGGGCGTTACTTTTGGTGTTACAATGTACTTGTAGGAAAAGGGCCTGGGGATTCTTTGCATGTATTCAAAGCGAAGTCAAGCCATGAGACTTGGGGGACATATTTGGGGTCTACTGTATTAGTAGTAGCTATTTAAATCTTGATCTACCAATGTGGTTACACTTCTTATATTAATGGTATTGCTATCAATGTAGCTGTGGCTCGACGACAAAATTAAGGTGAAGACATGAATGAATGAGAAACAAATTAAAATAGTTCCAATGAAGGAATGACAGGAATTCTGATTATGATCCCACGTGAAAACATGAATTAGAGAAAAACAGAATGGGAACGATTAGAAAGGGGTCAAGTCGAAGTCGGATGACGACTTCGTGAGAGAAACACAAACGCAAATTTGAATATACCGACCAGATGCATTTACCGTCCCAGGGTATCTCGTAGCTTCGTAAAAGTCGGTACATCCATACCAGAACCCCAGACTCCTGTATATTCGCGAAATACACCAATTTCCCTTATTTAACAGCCCGCTTGTGTGCGAAAAGAGAAGAAATTATAACATCCATATTTCGATCGGCTCGCTGAGTACATAGGGAACGCAATAGAGACGCATGATCGGAATTGCTTGGTCGACGAGTTAATCCTGCCAGTGAGTAGGAACCACTGGTTCGACAGCCTGTGTCTCCAGATATCTTATCAGCCTATCTATTCAGTTTTCGTTTGTCCGTTTGAGAATGTGCTTACATATTGGTCTGATTCGAAGGGGTCATCGGTAATTGATAGCTCATTCATGATGCTAGGAATTGGTCTGGGTTTCTCGTCTGTGCCATGAGATTAGCTATGTGCAACAAGTAATACGGCGAATACTGGTAACTTACCAAAAGAGGATGAAGGACGAAGTTCTTGGATCTTCGATCGCAGGGTTTGTGTGTCAACTTTAATCTTTGGAGAGGAAATGGTGAGTGGGGATTCAGCCTGTAGATGTAAGTGTTCGGGAGATTCATTTGGCGAAGGGGAGGTTTGGAGAAGAAATTGTCTCTCTGGATGCATGCCTTGATTGAGAGCCGACACATTAATCTCGCTTTGTGGATAAACATCCTGTGCCGTTGAGAACGTAGACTTTTTGGAAGAGATGCTTGAACGTTGGCTAGATGGGATAGGCATTGGGGAATTATCGACGAAGCCTTGTCTCTCTGGGTGTATGCCTTGGTCTGAAGCAGATAAAAGGGCCTCGCTTTGTGAGTGCATTTCTTGTAATGCTATAGGCAATGGAGGAGTGCTTGAATTCTGGGCAGATGATTCAAATAATTCAGCAACGCCAACACCTTTCTCCACATTGGTCGTAACATTCATCTTAGATTCAGTCGGCGGGATTTGTAGAGCTTTTCTCTTGCGAGGGTACAGGAGGGAGGATATTTGGTTCTGGATATCTAAGCCCTCCGCTTTGCTCTGCTTTTTCCTCTTAAACAACAAAGATCTCTCACCTCTGACAGGGCTGACGGGGGTACCTTTTACCACTGATTCCCATTTCTCCAAATTTACTGCTTTCTTAAGGGGTTTGGATTCTCCTACGGAAGTAGCGAGTGAAACATGTTTCGAAGTGGTCATGTTAGCTGCTCTGTTTGCCATTGATTCTTTATGCTTACGACTAGCAATTTCCGCCCATGATTCTTCAATTGGACTTGATGGCTCAGGGTAGTTGTAGGCAGGGACCATGAATTCTCCGCGCTTGCGACTGGAAGGTTTCGTACACGACACTGTAGTCAGTGTCTTGAAATGGTTAGAAGCAGGAACTTTCAATTGCATATAAATGGGGGCGGGTAAAAGCTACCTCTTCGTCATCTAATGATTCTCTAAGACTATAACTTGATGCAAGAGAAAAAGCTCGGCTTTTGGACTCAGAAAACATACTCGCGTTTCGAATGGAATACGATGGTCTATAGTAGGAACTATTTTGAACGCCCCGATCCATAGGAGTATCTGTGTAAGGAGACGGTCTGTAATAGAACCCTCTTGAGGCGCCTTCATCAGTAGGAGAGCCTCTACGAGGAGATTTTCCATCGTAGGAGCCCTTTGTAGTGTCTTGGTCTCTATGACGTGGAGATCGAGATCTATAGGAACTGGAGCTTGATACCTTTTGAGCCGAAATAGAGGAAATAGAGCGGCGGGACTGACGGGACTTGTGCGGGCTTTGGTTGATATAGGAGCTTTTGGGGCTTCTGGAACGCGATCGATAGTGATTGGAATACCGGAGGGTTCTAGGAATGGAACGATGGTGGTCGTCAGGGCTTCTGGAGCGGGACCGAGAGCGAATTCGACGGGGGGACCGACGAGTTTCCAATGGGGAGCGGGAACGGAAACGATACTCATTGTCTCCTTCTTGCTTGATTGGTCCAAATATGTAAGACGAGCCTTCGGCACGAAAGTGAGGAGGGTCCTCATCGTTCTTTTCCTGCTTGAGTGGACTTGAATCATAAGTTGGAACTTTGGTGCGAGAACCCAGAGGCTCTAGATTGGCGTTTCCAGCCATCTTCTTTCCCCTGCGCATTGTAACTAGATTCGATTAATAATTAATTTTCTGTTAAACGCAAAACTGCTATTAGTAGGTAAAGTAATGGTGATCGAAGTGGCAGAAAGCAACTTGAATTTAGCACTGTATCTCCTGGGAGAAGAGAGAGTCAAGACAGATGATCTTGGAATGATATTGGTTATGAAAGATTGTTTTAATAATTTTCAAAGGATTCGAAGATGCTGTGGAAATATTGTGTTTATTGTTGTTTACAAATGTTGTGGAAGAGATCTTGGTGTAGATATCGGAGGTACCTCGGGAAAACAAGGGTGATTGTGTCTGTCCCGACTCTCGAGAGAGAAATAGTCCTCTTCTGGCTGTGGCTGAATAAAGTTTTCCTATCAAAACTTATTACTACTGAGCTATTCACCAACATGAACATGAACATGAAAATTTGTATCAAGCATTATTATCCATCTCATCACTATCTAACAATGTCATGGCTTTCAAAAGGTTTGGTCAAGAACTCATTGTACATTGAGCGACGACAACGTTTACCTACCTATAGGGGAAACCTTGGGAAGATTGCCATGGAGCCTCAACTCATGTGTCTAATAGAGTACCTGAGAGTACCTAGCACCTGCCTACAAAGTGGAATCTGACATAATATCCTGTCCAAATCTAAATCACATTCCACCAATCAATGTATTCTTTGGCAAGACTCTACCTAGGTCAACCTAGGCTACGGAAGCGACTTGCATGAATGATCAATGATCAACATTTTATGTCTTCAGCCTTACAATAAATTTGGCAAGACACCGACAGCTGTCACAACCTGCTCGCAAACCATCCAATAGGATTTGCATACCCCATTCCATTATAGAACTTTGGTATTTTGGATTGTTTTCATTATGGATTTTTTTTTCGTTGCCCCCATTGTTACCTCTATCGCTCGCCCCCAATGATATTCATGGATATGAAGGACGCAAGGCTTGTTTTCAAGTAATCTTCATTTGGCAACGTTACCATCCTCTGTGGCCCTTAGGATCTTCCTATTCTGCTCTCCGAAGACGAACTATATTTGTGGTTGTCCAGTGCTGCCTTTCCTGTCGCATGTTCACTTCTACTCGGGCATGTGTCTGACCTGCATATGCCCCTCGTAAATGCCTCTGCAAGCCTCACAAGTATGCTTAATGGCAGAGATGATGCGTAGATTGCGTATCTCTCATTTCTTGTGACCAAGAACGGCCAATGATAGTAGCAGCTTTGTCTTGGTTTGAGTTTGGGGCATCCGACAGGCTTCTCAGATTCAACAAGGCCGGCGGTCAGTGATCCATCATAAATCCGGATCAACTTCCTAAATTTAACAAGATGGATTGTACCAAGCGATACTTTCTACAGGCTTTCGATGGCTGATTTGGCTGAAACCTGGTCACTCCTACATCCCAGCGATTCTTCCTCGTGGGTGATCGCACTTTGGCAGGAAAGAAAAAGCCGGAGCTGTCCCAGACTCTTTGAGTTTGGGTGTCATGATTGCATTCAGCCCTTGACAGCCGGTATTTACCTGGTTAATGTTTGCCGGCATGCAGATAAGGATCAGAAATCAAGATCTATCTATGGGAGTTTTTTTACGTAGATGCCTTTACCAATTGTACTATAAATTGCTTTTCGAGCCGAATTTAATGAGTGCGGTCACATCTGTGGTAAGATGTGTCCTTCTTATGGAGTTATTCCGGCTGATTCTACATCCAAGTGTCATCATATTCAAGTCTTCCCGCTCCTCTTATGCCTGTGGTCACAGATTCATGGTATCTCACCAACTGCAGATTCTTGGAACGGATTCTATTAGGCCTAAGGACAATTTGTTATGCGAGCAAAATTCTTTCATTCTGAGAATTGACCCTTGAATTGAACTACCGCTCTTATTCCTGGACGGCTAACTTACCCAAGATCCCGGTGTACCAACTTGCCACCTGCATCACCCTAGTGGTCAACTCTTCTCTCATCCTATAATGCTTTCTTAGCTAACAGCATTGAACTCCTTTTGCAAATTCTGGGTAAATTACAAAGTGACCTTGAGTTATCACAATTCCATCCAGTTATATCATAGATACTTCTTTGATTCATTAAGCGACCTAGTACTCTCTCTATCATCATGGCTAGTCACCTCTTCTGGCTACAGGATTGCCTGGTCTTCCGTTTGTACCACTTTAATACATTTGACAATTTAGAATCCTGTTAAAAACTCGAGTTTCTTCTGGGTACTTAAACATGGTGATGATTGACAATGAGATGGCAAACAACATGATGAGAATTGCAATAGCAGGCTCAGGCGGATTGGCACAGATTATCGCTCATGAGATCAGCAAAACTGTACATCCATTCATTATCTTATCGAGACAGGTCAGTTGACTTCGGCACATCGATATCTCTGAACAAATCTAACCAGTATCTTTAGGGTCGACCAGATCTAGAAACACACGGCTATCAAGTGGCTGTAGTCAATTATGACGACCAAGATGATCTTCGCTTTAATCTTCGAGGAATAGATATAGTCATTTCCACGGTATCTGGGAACCCTCAAATCAACCTCATTGATGCCGCCGCGCATTCCCGCGTTCAACGTTTTATCCCTGCAGAATACAAAGATAAGCTAGGCGGGCGACCAACGAATGACCCCTCAGATCGTGGAAGGGCTGCAAGCATTGAGAGACTTCTACATTGGGCTCACCACCCCCGTCATCGAATGCAATATACTGTTTTTGGATGTGGGGTCTTCTATGAACGATTCGCTCCAGGAGGCCTAGCTTCAATGGACATCAGCACTTCAACTGCACTCGGCTATCAAGGTTCTTATCTAATGAATATGGAGACAAACACAGCAGAAATAGTGGAATATAATACTATGGGCCAGGCCATTTCAGTATCAATGACATCTGTAAATGATGTGGCACGGTTCCTCGCGGCAGCTCTGTATATAGATCAGCGGATATGGCCGACAGAGTTCAGAATGCAGGGAGACCGGAAAACTGTAACTGAAATTGTGCAGTATGCAGAAGCTATAAAAGGACGTAAGTGCTCTTCTGTTTATCTTTGATAGCACCTCTGAAACAAATGCTAACAAGAAGAGCAGAGCAATTTGCAAGGACAATAATTGTAGCTCCAGAACTAGCGGCAAATATTCAGGAAGCAGCTTATTACCAAGACAGTGCTAGAGTTAGCCGCTTGCAGGAGCTGTCTGCTACTGAGGAGAGAAGATACGACTTCTCGCAAGTCAATCTGAATTCATTGGTCAACGTCCAGACAATTTCATTTTGGGACTGGCTGCGAACCCACTGGGCACCTCAGTGAACTTTACACTAGCTTGTGATGCAGGACGTATACACAGCATCAAGATCCCAAGGACTTCAGCCTCAGAAATGAGATTATATGGCCCGATATGTAGGTTAATTACTGCATGGGGACTTCACTCAATCTTGGAGTACTGGACCTAAACGGATATAACCCATGAAGACAGAGGGAGTGGATGCAGGATCACGAGGACCGAAGAAGCAGGCAATATCATCGCAAGCGAGGATTATCAACTGACTCACACTTATGTTATGGACTTATTTCCTTGATTCTTATCTACTCAAATTGTATTTAGACATGTTACTTATCTAGACAAATCTTCTCTTGTGAATGCGACGAATATGATCAGGCTTTTTGCCCTTGCACTTTGATATGCACTGTGTTGCACATAGACAAAGCTCTTGAACTAATTTTCTATCACCAATATCTGGCTAATTGAAAAATCACCCCAAAATACAAGTACCACAATAATAATGAGATAGCTGAATAGAATTGATGGGATATTGATGTTGTATCAATGGAATGATCCCTTTTACGCCTTTCTCCAGAAAATATTGACCTTGAGAATTGTTCTTGAGTGTTTAAATCGAGGTGGATGGGGCTGTGAGCATTTACACAGGCCCTCTTTTGATGGATCATGACTGTTTGGCGGATAGATCATAAGAAACGGGAAAAAGAGATCATTAAATTTGTTTTCTTGGGGCAGCAAAAGGAGCAAAGTTCAACGACCGTACTATTCTAGTAGCAAAAATAGGTTTATGTACATACACAGACAGATGCATCAACTTACTGTGGTATTGTTCAAGAACATCAGCACCAGACTTCTATATATGTCGTGTCGTGAAAGATTTTGAGCGAGGCATCGGATTGGCTATGTGTCACATGATTTGTATAATTCCGACGCTAGCGAAACGTAAACATTGAAACCCCCATGATATTGCCAACCAAACCAACGCATTCAATCACTCAACCCAGCAACCCGCGATCCCCCACGAATTCCCCTCTCGAACAATCCTAACTCGAATACCAATATTGATCAATTAACGCGACGATACACGAGATAATCACGCGAAGTCTACCTCGATCTCCAGTTCTAAGGCGACAATCGCCCCGGCAACAAGAAATTCAAGAAAGCAAATGCGCTACTAGGACATCAATGACTACCCTCGTACGAGCTCGGAACCCTCTAGAAACTCTGAAAATGAGCCAACAACCTGCGACGCGAAGAAGGAGTAAAAGATTGGCTGGTGGGTTGCGATATTTCTTACTTTTGGGGTTTGCGATTATGGGAGGGGAATGTTGGAAGCTGGATTTTTTTGGGAGTGCATTGGCCAGAAAGTTACTGACAGAAGTACAGGTTATGAGGAAGAAGATGGAGATTTTCAATTCACGCGTGTATCCAAGAAGGCCAAAACTACTGTATCTGTACCGGATCCAATACCAGAGGCACCGCCTGTAACGACGACGGTTCCTAGGAGAACTAAAAAGGTAGCCCGCGAGCGCGAAAGCCACAATGTTGCTCCGGCGTCATCACCGCCTGTCAAGAAAACGAGAGCAGCACCCAGAACAAACCTTTCAACGCCGAAAGAATCGAGGGTAGAGAAGGTACAGAAACCCAAGAATGAAGTCGAACCGAAACGAGCAACCAGGAAAAGTACGCGTTTATCGACTGAGAAATTTCAAAATGGGGCCAGTGGTTCAATGAATGGAAGCAGGGATTATGACAACAGTATTGATATGATTGGCGGTGCACCTTTACCAGAGGAGTCGAACAGGTCAACTATAGAAGCTCCGAATAACACACTCTCTACGGTCATTGCCTTGCCATTTAGCGATACACCAATTATAAATCGAAATAAGGAACTACGAAAGAAAGGCGGGACGGGCCAGAGGAGGAGTAGTTTGGGTATGCGTGGGAGGAGGGCAAGTTCACTCATTGACAGTGGATATAGCGCAATACCCCACAAAGAGGTCGAAACCTCGCAATTTTACAAACATATTGAGGACGGATTACCTGAGCCGAGAAGGATGAAACAGCTCTTAACTTGGACCGGCGAAAGAGCTTTGCCGGAAAAACCTGCGCATGGCGATCCGGATAGTGGTGCAAAATTGGCAGGTGAGTGCTTTCATCACATACAAGGTCTAGAGACAGGACTAACGAATACAGCGAGAGCAATATCTGAAGCTCTTCTCAAAGACTTCGGGACTAATAACACATTTTCGAACTGGTTCGATCGAGAAGAAAAACAGCCGACCAGGATAACGAAAGTGGTCAAGAAACCCAATCCTAAGAACATCGAAGCAGAAGAAAACATACAGGCTTTAGAAGCACGAGTGAAACAGTATGGGTTATCTTTCCACTACCCAATATATGGGCTAACAATCACTAGACTAGAAATCGAAAAATCGCAATGGATATCCTACAAAAGGCCCACTGCTCCTCTTCCGCCCCTCTTCCCAGATACGCATGGCGAAATAAACCCACTCTCCCCCACTCGGATAGATCCTACTCTCCTCGACCCCGAACAATCTGCCATTCTCTCCCTAATAACGTCCTCGTCATCTCTCTCCCTACGCGAAAACGCCTCTGAAAGACTCAAAACTATTCATCAAGAAATCGAAGGGAAAGTAGATTGTTTCTTGGACGGCATACACAAAATCGAACGATATGCGGAAACAGTAGGAAGAGTCGCGGATAAGATATTGGCGTTGAGTGCGGTGAGGCTGGAGGAGAGAGAGAGGAGGGAGAGGGAGGTAGTGGGGACGAGGGATGTGCCAATGGTAGAGGTGCTGAGGAGTTTGAGTAGGATTCTTCCCGAGGGGAGTACGAGATAATCTTGCCCGTGTCTATCGATGCAAGTCTCGATCAATTTGCTGTGTAGTGGAAGATTCCATAATTACAGGGGACTCAGCTCCGCTTCACTAGAAATTTAAGGCTTGACAAAATATGTGGGTTCAATGGCCAATCCCGGAGAAGGCCTTTGCGATGGAGATTCTAAGAGGGATGGGAAATGAGTAGAGCGAAGATGGAATGTTCAATGAATGATGATAAAGCGACTTTTGGCAAATAATTTGTTTTCTTTTTCACCCGTTTTTGGCTATTTTGGTCATTGTGAAATGGAAGAGTAGATAGTGGGCTTACTTCCTTGTTGAGTTTTTTTGTACAAATGGATGGATTAGGGTGTGGAGAACGCAGTTTTCATGGAGTAAAGGGAATATTTTGGGGCATAGGGGTGTTTGTGGACAATGCCTGCCATTGGCATTGGCATTTGCATGTTGCGATGGTGACAGTTGTAACGGTGGATTTGATAGATCAAATTAATCAACCATCAAGACATATGACGGTCTTGACAAAATTGACGCTGTATGGTCTCTTTGTTTCATAAATGTGGAATGTGCGGGGTATGTAGTGCGAAGCTAGATAGCGGCTCGCTTTTAGCCTTTACCTCTTCACCGTCTATAAATCGACAATCGATTTTTAGTTTCGCTGATAAGTGCCAGGAAACAAAATTGAAGAATTGTTTCTTTATTGCAATGAATGTAGTTTTGTCGGGTTCTAAACCCGGATCGTATATGCTGGAGAAATATGATGGTAGGAGTATTAATAAGGAGATGGTATCGGAGGCTGCAAAACTGTTTAGTCGAGAGTATGGTGTATGGGGTTCGTTAGCGAGCGAGAAAATGGGGGGTAAAAAAGAGAAAGGTAGGTGAATGTTTGGTGATGTGTTACTTAAGTGGTTGTGGTTATGTTTCTGCACGATTTGATTTAATGGATTTGAAGTATTGATTTCAGTGGGGAAATTCAACTGCTTTGAAACATTCAACTCACTCGTGCATTCAATTTGCTGGAAAGCTTGAACTTACTGAAGTTGTCAATTCCATCCAGACATTTGCTATATTCAAATATTAAACACGCAGTACGGACCAAAATTCAAACCCCCACAGGCTCACGAATCAAAATGTCAAGTCAAAGACTCATCACCCAAATTTTACCCCTCGAGGCACAAAACATATACGTCCGCCTCCTAATCGACAGTAAGTTAGTAGGCAACGTTTTTGCTACTCGCTGGCAGCACAAAAATCTTTCTATTCTGTGGATTACACAACTCTGCGTGGATAGCAAATATAGAAATCAGGGGGTGGCTAAAAGGATGCTTAGATATTTAAGAGGGGAAGAAAGAATGGTGGGGATTTTATCAAGCCGTCCTTTTGCGTTGATGGCTGTTTTGAGGGTTTGGGGAAGAGGAGTAGAGGATATTAGGAGGGATTTTGGAGACGATGAAAGGAAGTGTGAAGGAGGTGATGGAGGGGTGTCCAGTGGGGTATGTAAGGGAGGCGAGATTGAGAGGTTCGCTGTTTGGAGAGGGGGACGGAGGAGCAGTGGCGTGTGCCGATACGCAATTTTGGGTCGATCATGAGGAGCCCCTTGAGGCGTTGAGGAGAGTCGAGGAGAGAGGTATTGTTTGGCCTTTTGGAGAGTTGCCTGATGGTTGTGAATTTGTGGCGTTCGTGGATGCTAAGGTAGGGTAAATAGACTTTCTAAACACTTCTTGTGTGTTTTCAAGGTTCAATTCATATCAAAACAATCATTTTGCTAATACTGATTACTTTGTTACGAATTGTCTCTTCAATGCTAGTTGGCAATTTTAGCTCACCGGGTGCTGAAAGATTCGAGAGCATTTAGCAAAATCTCGTTGGAATACCCAATTCGAACACGGGATGGCAGCTCTACTCGGTAATGCAAAGATGAAGTACACACTTAACACTGTACCGTAATGAAAATATCTGAACGCGGCTCGGCCACTAGCGTAGGGTATACACTTGTGTATTTGTGTCAGGAGTATATCAATTTGCCATTAGGAGCCGAAACTGGAATTGAAATTTGAACATGAAAGAAAAGATAGGTAGGAAAAGTTTCGAAAGAAAATCGTGTACGTTGCGCAACATAGCTCACCGGGCAGGGAAACCCTCCTTAAAATTGGATTTTGTTCCGTATCCGAAGAGGTCAAGAGGATTCATGAAATGGGGTATCAAGACTTCTATTCCTATTCAATTTCTTTTTCACAGGCCACACCGCTCTTTATGCGATGTGATATAACGCTATTATATGCATAGCGCGTTCCGCTCTATTGCATCGAATCACCCAACAACTAATATCTCCAGAATCATATCATTCCCATACACATGATGAACGCCTCTAACCACCCCAGAATTCCCACGCACGCATTTTCGATTCTTACGTGCCGTCCTTCGTCTCATTCAATCTCACAACATTTCATCCGACTCCCTCAACCACGCCCTCGCCAAATCCTTCGCCAACCCTAACCTCAATACCCTCAAGATATCCACATCTGTCATCCCCGCATTGATTCCTTTCCTCCAATCCCACCCCCTCTTGATACCCCCCTTGTTCATCAGAATTCCACTCGTCATAACCGATTTATGGAATTGCGACGCCATCATTGAACTTCCTACCATTGAGAAGCTCCCAGAGGTACCCGGTGACGATTGACTTAATAAGTCCATGGGATTAGACCCCTTTAGACCTGAAGCGTTTTTAATGACTGTTTCGAGAAAAGCGTTGCAGACGGCATAAATACGTGGACCGATACCCTGGATATCTTCGATCGTGCGGAGGAGGATATCGATTTGAGAGGTACTGAGGAGGGAGTCGGGCTGGTTAACGAAGGGCATGGCTTCGCCTAAGAGCGCAAGAATGTAATGAACAGGGATGACGGCCCCACGATCTTCATCGTAGATACCACCACGAATGTTGTCGTCGGAACTGATTATCAATGCTAGTAGAGCATTGGCTGCTTCCGACCTTCGGGTGATTGCACCCATTGCTGGTTTGGAACCTGGTGATAACATGACTTCTTGGTCTCTCAGGGTATAAAACCTACGGAGCGTTGCGTATCCGCTTAATGAAGTATGAACAAGTTCTGCAGCTTCGAGGTCCATGCTAGACATTTCATTTAAAGCGTTCTTTGGAGATGAGATTAATCGCCGCAAATGGTCATCAAGATTGGCCTCTGGAGGATAGGCTGTTGAGTATACCAAACATAATTGAATTAGAGTATCAAGGACATCCTTAACCTTAGCGGAATTATGAGCTAAAGCATAATACCACAAGGCTTCGCCAGGTGAAATGTTGTCTCGGGCAAGTGAATCGGCATATGACTATAGATTATTAGCTAACGGTGTATATTGATAGCGAAAGGCCATGTAACACTTACCATTGCGATGGCTTCAGCTTGAGAACTCATATCAAGATCATTGAGTAATCGCCAAAGCTTATCGACAATCCCAGCACTATCTAGCTTAACTGTTCTCATGATTTCACCCACCATCTCTTCAGATCTCTTTTCCGAGTCAAGTCGGCCCAACACAGCAATCGCTAGTTCCCATCCTTCTTTTGTTATCTCGGCGTGTCCAATCATTGCAGTCAACTCCGGTAGCTCTTGTAACGACCTTGCATATGTAATGAGAGTAAGGTCTTTGACGCCATCCTGTACTGTTGGTGCGCCAAGATTGATAAGATCAAGGTCTTCTTGGTCAAGTTCGCCATTTGCAAGTAGACCTTGAGGTTCGGTACGAGGAAGCCACCCGGCCAACGATGCTACTTCAGCTAAAGCGGAAGATACAGGGCCAGACCAAGCACGCAAAATACAAATGAGGGATTCAGTATCACCTTGAAATAGGCAAGCTAATCCCACTTCAACCATATCATTGCTATTGACATGAAAGTCGGTATTGCTTGCAGCTACAACCTCAAACGCTCGTTGAAGTTTGCGAAGATCATTTTCTGACTCATAATTGATGGCAGAAGCGCGAAGACTATTGATTGATCGCCCAGGAGCTAAACGTCTGTCGTCTTTCTCCTCATCATGCCATACAAGCAAACCGATAGTTGCTTCACACCAATCCTGGGAATTCTCAATGATAGGGATAGACTCTCCCATAACCAAACTATAAAGTGTAAGCAGGTTCTGGTAGATATTCCATGGTACCCTACTTGCAGCCCTCTTTGCAAGCTTACTATAATCTCCACCTAGACTACTCCTCATGGAAGACTTTCCAAATCGATTTGATTCATGGCGAGAACCACCTTCTGCGAATTGTTTTAGATCCTCCGTAGCCTGTGATATCCGAAGTCGAAACAGTTTCCAATCATTTCCATAGATATTCCAGTCTCCATTTATTGCCGGACATAGAGAGAGAACATTGGTCGCATCCTCTACTACCTTTTCAACATTAGTCAGGGCTACTCCAGTAAAGCCGTCCGCCCCGCCTTGAGCATTGATATCGTCTGCATCGGACCACGAGTACCTCCAACCAGCACTCTTGAGGCAGTTGATAACAGCTACAAGTCGCCCACGAACGACATTGTTAAGTATAGTAGTCCAGAATAAGTGATGAGAAGCAGGGCTCGGTCTGGTAGCCTGAACTTCCTCAAGTTGCTGTGGAAAAGGATCATGAAACTCCTCCAGCCAATCTAGCATAATTTTGGGAAGAGGCTTAACCACAGTTGTAAATCCCTTTTCCACCGGTTTTGAGTGATGGATTTGCATTGCAAGATGAGCCAGGTAATTAGCCTTTGCAAATTCTGAGGCTGCTGGACCTGGGCCAATGATCGAAGCGTACTCCTGCTCATTGTAGACTCCACTTCGTTCACTGTACTCCTGCCAAAGTGCCGTTAACTCGCTTGGTATGAGTGCCAAAGCACGTTTAAGTTTCTCTTCGTTGTCTGCCTTTCCCACACCCTGTTCGTAAAGTCTTGTAATTATTGCCTCCGTCTTCATTATTAGATCGTCTTCTTCATCTACGGCTGGTATTCCCTGGCTTTCAGACAGGGTTTTCGCAATTCCAGCGAAATCCGAAGCGGGCACCCTTTTACTTTGTGATTGCGCCAAAGATGCCTGAAAGTCTATCGAATCGTTCCCCATACTCTGTCGCATTTGTCCGCCAGATGTGCTTGCAAACCGAACCGAATTACTGTGCTGATTGAAGATGTTGCGGTTCATTGCCTTTGTTCCGCGATAGTCGTCCATGTCATCGTCCTCGTAGCTGGCATCTTCACTCTCCATATCTTGTTCGTCGTCATAAGAATCTGCGAAGCGATTGCGGGCCTTTGTATTAAATCCAGCATCTTCTTCATCCTCATAATCCTCTTCCTCCTCGCTTCCCGATGGCGATCGTAAATTCCTTTGCGACTTTTGAGATTTGTTGCCAAATACCGCTCTCTGTGGTTTTGATGCCGGTCGTGTGAAGAGAGGAGAGGAGAACTGTGGGCTCTGGAGCTCGGAATGACCGAAGTCTGATTGGGAGTGACCAAATTCCGATTGCTGAGAGTACTCTGAGTATCCAAAAGCCGACTTGTTTGGTGTTGGGCTTCGCATAGTGCTCTCCAAAAATGACGATGGCGCAGGTCCAGCGGGAGTATAAGAGCCGGCCGATGATGGAGGGGCTCCAGCAGGTGTAGTCGATGGATTGTTTGAAGTTCCAAAACTGAATCGACTATTGGTGCTTCTATTTGGTGTTGAGGGAGGGCTTGAGGAATACTCAAAGCCAGGCATCTTGCATTTAGCTGAACGTGTTCGACAATGGTAAAAGGTTGTACTTATTATGCAATTTTTTTACTCAAAGCTGTATCCTTTAATTAACCAATTTGAGCTTTGTCGGCAATGTCAATGGAGTTTTTGTATACAATTAATACCTAGGTACTCATTTATAAAAGTTCATCTACAAACCCCTGTCCAACCATTTTCAAAGAGCTACAATATCGCGATAACTAGCGCAGAACCTTATTTCACGCGTCGACAATAAACAATATCCAGAACGTCAATAATTGAGATATTTTGGAGTCTAATTGCAAAATATTGCGCTTCACAACTGTATTGTTTCTTTGATGCTTCAGTAATGCCAAGGTAACCAATTTTTCCTTCCTCTATACATCACAGCTGCTAACATTGTTTTGTTAACAGAGAAATAATTACGGTTCAGGCCGGCCAGTGCGGCAACAGCAGTCAGTATACCCCTCGTCTGGCTATACGAAATGGAGGAAATTCTAATTGGGAGTCTGGGTAGTTGGTAGTCAGTTCTGGCAGCAGTTATGTCAGGAACATGGCATAAGTCAAGATGGTAATCTTGAGGAATTTGCGACGGAGGGAGGAGACAGAAAAGATGTATTTTTCTACCAGTCGGACGACACACGATATATCCCCCGAGCCATTTTGATCGACTTAGAGCCCCGTGTATGTGCTTCTTGAGCTTCTATACTATGTGTTGGTATATTTAGGGTGTTAATTTGTGGCTATCCAGGTCCTCAATGGTATCCAAACCGGTCCGTACAAGAATATCTACAATCCCGAGAACTTTTTTGTTGGAAAGAATGGTTCAGGTGCCGCAAACAATTGGGGAGATGGATACCAAACGGGTGAATCTGTGCATGAGGAAATTATGGAAATGCTTGATCGAGAGGCCGACGGTAGTGACTCGCTTGAGGTAGGTAATCGACCAATTTACACGAACGATGAAGCTAATCTAAGCAGGGCTTTATGATGTTACACTCTATAGCAGGTGGTACTGGCTCAGGATTGGGATCTTTTCTGCTCGAAAGACTGA
The DNA here is from genome assembly GCA_014898485.2 of Botrytis squamosa. Lineage (NCBI taxonomy): Eukaryota > Fungi > Ascomycota > Leotiomycetes > Helotiales > Sclerotiniaceae > Botrytis > Botrytis squamosa. Next base: position 1,338,885 of record RCTC02000009.1, read on the forward strand.
ATGATCGCTTCCCTAAGAAGATTATACAAACATACTCCGTATTCCCAGACACTACCAATTCTGGCGACGTTGTTGTACATCCATACAACAGTTTACTATCCATGCGAAGATTAACACAGAATGCCGACTCAGTTGTTGTGCTTGATAATGGAGCACTGTCTAGGATCGCTGCGGATAGATTACATGTCCAGGAACCTTCGTTCCAACAAACTAATCAGCTGGTCGGTTTTCCCCCTCTTGGAGCCAGAGCTTGCTTTATTAATATGTACAGGTTTCTACCGTTATGTCAGCTAGTACCACTACACTCAGATACCCAGGATATATGCACAATGATCTCGTTAGCATAGTTGCCTCACTCATTCCAACTCCTCGTTGTCATTTCTTAATGACGGCCTATACCCCATTCACAGGAAACAATGTTGAACAGGCGAAGACGGTACGGAAAACTACAGTTTTAGATGTCATGCGAAGACTGTTGCAGCCAAAGAACCGCATGGTCTCTACAATTCCTGGCAAGAAGAGTTGCTACATATCCATATTGAACGTCATTCAAGGAGACGTTGATCCAACTGATGTTCACAAAAGTCTTCTTCGAATTCGGGAGCGACGGCTTGCGACATTCATTCCATGGGGTCCAGCAAGTATTCAAGTTGCGTTGACCAAGAAGAGTCCATATATACCCATGAATCACAGGGTCAGTGGTCTTATGCTGGCAAATCACACAAGTATAGCAACAGTAAGTGTCTTTAGAGCTATTTGGCCCCAAAATATTGACATCTTATAGCTGTTTAAACGTATCGTGAGACAATACGATGGAATGCGCAAGCGTAATGCCTTCATGGAGGGTTACAAGAAAACTGCACCCTTTGCTGACAATCTCAATGAATTTGATGAAGCCAGGGAAGTAGTAACAGATCTTATCGCAGAGTATGAAGCTGCAGAAGACGCAGATTATCTGAGCCCTGATGCTGGAAATGCTGCTCCAGCGGGAGAAACAAGTGATAGAAGGCTTCCTTAATTTTCTGCACATTTACAGCAGATGCGTATGTTAGCATTGTTGGAGTCGAGGATTAGGATTTAGGATGGGATGAAAGGTGTGCCTAGGAGCTGAGGGTACATCGAGTGTCCTATCTACTGGCGCCTAGATATTGAGGACATTGCAATTGGCGTTTTTTACAAGGATGATTAATGATACCAAATTATGAAGAAGTTTCTAGTATTTTTTTTATAACCCTTTTTAAGCATCGAGATTTCCATCTGAGATCGAATTCTACCGAATCAAATAATTCAAATTGACGTTGGTTTCGGTTTGTTCCCGGCGGTACCTAGTATCTTAGTCATGTCATAGGAGTTTTTGCCCCACCAAAGTTTGATGCTTGACATGATCGACATCATAATTACATCACATCTTTTAGAGCCCCTCAATTTCTCAATTATCTGATGTTCCGGAGCGAAATCTCCAAACTCAACAAGGAATAATTTAGCTATGCCTTGGTACAGTACCTGAGTAAGGTGGAGTATGATTTTGTCATAGAACATGACTTCGAGAGTTCCAACGCCTTTTTAATCCCCCGTTTTCCCCCTCGTTTTTCATTCCTTCTTCATACTACAAACAAACATCACACACAAGATACTAATCAGCAACGAATACACTCACAAGTAACTACTCTACCTCAGAACCAAACAGTGAGCTTTCCTTCAAAACCTTTCACTCGGTCTCATCTAACAACTCTAGAACACATACAACCTCACACACGTATATCAATATGCCAGAACAACAATCCAAAGCCGACCTCATCGCTGAGCGTCAAGCCAACCTCCCTCTCCCAGAGGATCCTCCTGTCGCCAGCGACTGGAACTCTGCCGATGCTACCAAAGTCAACGTTGGATCAGGAAGAGATGTAACTAGCCAAACCTCAACTGGCAATGCTCAACAATCTGGATTGGAGGGTGCTGCTACTGGAGGAAGCGGTGTTAGAGAAGCTGGTGGCGTTGACATGAGCAACATTGGACGCGAAGGTGTTGAGAAGAAGAACTAAGTGTTGGGCCATTATGAGAATGGGTGTATTATATTTTTTAATCATTGGAATGATTGATGACGATTATGAACGAAAATAGCATTGATGGACGGGATGGGTGGGATGAGATGCTGTATCACACGCATCGTGTATGAAATAGACATGAACTAGCTCTGGAAAGGCTACGAAAATACAAAAACTTCACCAAACCTTTTAGGCGTACTAATTGGAAGTTGCATTGTGTCTAACTCGCATTTCTAGACGAATTATCGATTCATCAAAATCCCTTATTGTTCCCCGAATACTCGAATTTTTTAATTTTCTGGATGATTCGGAAGCTGGTTGCCAGAATTACATATACATCTGGGAAGGACTCGAGAGTATTCATCTCCATGTGAATACCCCTCTTTCAAGGGCGTGTATTCCTGCCTTGATAATAAGTCTTCTGAGTTAGATGGAGATCAATTAACCATTATATTTCCTCCACTACAGCTGGTACTGAAACCTCAACCTCATCGCCTCTTCATCACTCGACAACAGCCACAACAGGTAGTAAGTATATGGGAACAGCCAACCGCGAAGCAGATAGACTGCTTGCTAATCTGATATCAGCTGATAAAACACTATGATTCTTACAATGCAATGGCCATTGTGAATAAGCTTCTTCAAAGCTCGGGGCCCTTAAAACCTGGGGAAGGATTCCGATGTTTGACATGCAATCAAATGCTCAATCGGATGAAATCATATTTAGTTAGACATTCAGCATCAATTTTTAAATATTCATAGATCCCTCTGCTTAAATCAACCCTTCCGTTTCGCACTAGAGATTTTCGAAAGCATGTGGAAAGTATGTCACCAAGAAATACGAGGGGGCATCATTCTTACATGAAGCACGTGATGAATTACCCCTCAATTTCCAGACGCTTATCGCTGACGTCGTCCAAAATGTGCAGAAGTGCCACCACTATCTTTAGAATCTCCACAAGTCTAACATTCCTATGTGTTGATTGACGGGAACGTGCCCGGCGCCATACTTATGTAGTAGAAGTAATAACTAGTAGAACCAGGATAAGATTTGATTAATGTGATTCTTTGAGTTTAAGAATGATGTCATGAGAGCGCCAACTGTATATCTTAGATTTGAACAAAGCACTTCCAGGAATGAATTAAACAATCAAACAACTTGTCTGTATCTTCAAATTGCGAAGAAATAATTGCTTGAATCTTCTAATATCAAGTTTTATAATCATCAATTCACATTCAAAATGTCTGGAGCTGGTACAAAGGTAAATGCTTGCTTACAACATTTCATGTTCGACTCCCTGTAGCTGCACCTCGGACTGCAAGTCAATCATGTAATTTCTATTCGATGAGGATCGTGTTGAGGATTCTTCGCCTCACACGACTCGAGTTCTATGATAATTGCTAACACAACTTGTAACAGGTCAAAGATCCACACTCAATCATCAAAGAGGGTGCCGGAGCAATAGCATCAGATTCTCTTGCAGCCGAATCTACAAGAGCTGGCGGAGGCTTCGCTGGAAATCGCGACGGCGAACCATTAGGCGTTGCAGGCGCAAACTCCACATTTGCAAATACCAATACATCTGGAGCTACTCGCCTAGATCCTGCTTCCGATGCTGAAGCACGAATGGCGACTGAAGATTGGGCGGAAGAGAAGAAACTTGGAGCTACTGGTTCATACCAGAAAGATGCCGGTAACCCCAATGTAAAGAATAGCACAAGTAATGCGGGGGTCGCACCGAGTTATGTCTCCAATCAATACCAGTCTGGCGGCAACCCGAAAGGAAAGAATTTGACGGAAGGGGGATTTGAGAGTAATGATGCAAAGAATGCCAGTTTTACTTCAGAAATTGGATCAAAGAATGATCCGAGTCGACTTGCTGAGCAGAAGATGCAGAGAGAGAATGCTCAATCAGCGAATGATGCAGGCTTCCCCAGGGATAACAACGCAACGGGTGGAACTCCATATGATGTTCTAGGTGGTGATACCGCAGCTTGAGAGATTACATTTGATAAGTTCAGGAAACAGTCGAAGGAAATTGTTTGGAGATCGCTTTAATGACATGATTTGATTGAAAATAAATGAGTTTTGTATGTGATTCTACTTCTGATGCCTTTGATCGTTTTATTACAGACTTCATACATTTGCATACCCATCGAATGACCCATATGGTATCACGTGATTCGAAATGCCGAAGAGGAAGTTAGATCAAGCAGTTACTTCCTTTGATTTTCGAAGACTGACAAGACTTCATGGCAGGAGCACTTGTCTCGCTGGCGTATGACTGAATATTATTGCTCAGTAAGAGATTGATTGATTCACTGTGTCCATATGATTCAATCAATAGAATGAATGAAAACAACACTCAAAACTGATCTGCTCGGACTTGCCCTACACGAAAATGTGCCTGAAATTTAAGGGTATGACTGAAAGGATTCGATCAATTCAAGTCAACCATTTCCTATCAGGATCAAGTACTTGTTCTTCCCTTTTTCCATCAAAGAGATTTCTCAAGTCCTCAAATTGTTGTGGCAGAAGAAATAATTTTTCGAGTTCTAGGTCAGAGTCCATTATTTTTGGAAGTGGCGCTAGTACCACCTCGCTTAGGAAAACCTCCCACCACAATTTCTCAAATATTTCCAACCAGCACTGTTACCGTTGCCATTTCGCCCATCCTTCAATTCTCCGTTCACCAGATCAATACTCCAACATGGCGGAACAACTTATCCTCAAGGGCACCCTCGAGGGCCACAGCGGCTGGGTCACCTCTCTCGCAACTTCTCTTGAGAACCCAAATATGCTCTTGTCTGGTTCCCGCGACAAGTCCCTCATCATCTGGAACTTGACCCGGGATGAGACTTCATACGGATACCCAAAGAGATCTCTCCACGGACACTCCCACATTGTTTCTGACTGTGTATGTTAAAACTCACTCAAAAATCGGTGGCTCTGTGAGACGAGCGCAATCTGCAAATTACAATTGAATGCTGAGACTTTGATTTATAGGTGATCTCTTCCGACGGTGCTTACGCTCTTTCCGCATCCTGGGACAAGACTCTCCGCCTTTGGGAGCTTGCCACTGGTACCACCACCCGCCGATTTGTTGGACACACCAACGACGTCCTCTCCGTTTCCTTCTCTGCCGATAACAGACAAATTGTCTCCGGATCCCGCGACCGTACAATTAAGTTGTGGAACACTCTCGGTGACTGCAAGTTCACCATCACTGAGAAGGGACACGCCGATTGGGTTTCATGCGTTAGATTCAGCCCTAACCCACAAAACCCAGTCATTGTCTCCTCTGGATGGGACAAGCTCGTCAAGGTAAGCTACAATCAGTCTTTATGGTACTTCAAATTGAAGTTGTGCGAAGTTTTCATGATGTTCTACAAAGTATTTGCTACTTCAGAGCTTGGGAGACCTTGCCATGAGACAATTAACACTATTTTTCTGAAAATTGTCTTCGCACAATTCATTTGGTACCACAGTCACTTACTCAGAAAATGCTAATATTCAATTCTTCAGGTCTGGGAGCTCAGCTCTTGCAGATTGCAAACCGACCACATCGGACACACCGGTTACATCAACACCGTCACCATCTCCCCAGACGGATCCCTCTGCGCTTCCGGTGGAAAGGACGGAACCACCATGTTGTGGGACTTGAACGAGTCTAAGCACCTCTACTCCTTGAACGCTGGTGATGAGATCCACGCCCTCGTTTTCTCCCCCAACAGATACTGGCTTTGCGCCGCCACCTCCAGCAGCATCATCATCTTCGATTTGGAGAAGAAGAGCAAGGTTGATGAGTTGAAGCCAGAGTTCCAAGCTGTTGGCAAGAAGAGCAGAGAGCCAGAGTGTGTCAGTTTGGCATGGAGCGCGGACGGACAAACTTTGTTCGCAGGTTACACAGATAACATCATTCGGGCTTGGGGTGTTATGTCGAGAGCGTAAGGGGGTGGTTAAACAGGCGTGTGTCAATTCATCTTGAGGTTTTACGGCTTTTCCGGGGTTTGTGGCTCCTTGTCGATTGGCAGGATGTACTTCAAAAACATGGCATAGCAAAAGGCTCATGGACATGAAAAATGCAAACAACGTAAAAAGTAATTTCCATGTATTATGATTATCTTGCCGTGCGTGTGAAAATGCTATGTTGACCCAGGTATTAATGAGTGATTGTACATGATTCGGTGTGCACAAGCTGCGGGGAACAATAATCTATAGGTAAGCTAGTGCCACTTTAACATGGACTTTCACGGGCGCGTCCCCCAAATTTTAAACGCGTTGTGTTGAAAGCCACTTTGTGTGATGATCATGAACCAAACCTATTACTTAGAGTCAATTCCCACCAATTGCTCAGCATGGTTGCTTGCCCCATTTGCGAAAAGCAAGTGAAAGCTAAAGACATTAATAGTCACATTGATTCGGGATGTGAAGACTTCATTGACACATTCTCTCCTCCACTTACTCAGCAGAATGCATTTGTTTCACAGAAACCAGCCTCCACGCAGAAGCCTTCCGTCTCTAACTTCTTTTCGACACCTGCGACTAAGAAAACAGCATTGCATCCTACCCCAAAGATAGAACCCAATTCGACGCCCAATTTTCAACCGAAAGTGCAGAATGGAAATACAACTGGGAAGCAGCAAGAAGATGGGAGTGCGAGTGGATCCCTGACTGTGCAGCGGAAGAGATCATTTGACGATGCCGAGACAGAGATGCAGTGGGAAAACGAGACTGTTGATCCGCCGGCAAAGAAGACTAAGACCAATGCCTTTCAAAAGGTCGCTCCGCTAGCAGAACGAATGCGTCCGAGAAGTCTAGACGAAGTATGTGGACAAGAGTTAGTTGGGCCACATGGAGTTTTACGCAGTCTCATTGAACAAGATCGTGTCCCATCAATGATACTATGGGGTGGCGCTGGCACGGGTAAAACTACAATTGCACGGTGTGTGGCTGCGATGGTAGGAAGTCGGTTTGTCGAGATCAATAGTACGTCTACTGGGGTGGGGGAGGTGAAGAAGATATTCGCTGAGGCAAGAGGGGAACTGGGGCTTACTGGAAGAAAGACAATAATATTCTGCGATGAGATCCATCGATTTTCGAAGAGTCAGCAGGATGTATTTCTTGGGCCTGTGGAAAGTGGGCAGGTTACTTTAATAGGAGCTACGACCGAGAATCCGTCTTTCAAAGTCCAGAATGCTTTACTGTCTAGATGCCGGACATTCACATTATCGAAGTTGACGGACGATGACATATTGGAGATATTAGAGAGGGCTTTGAAGACCGAGGGGCCAAATTACACCCCTACAGATATTGTGGATACAGAGCTCTTGAAGTATCTATCTGCCTTTTCTGACGGTGATGCTCGGACGGCCCTGAATCTCCTAGAGCTAGCCATGGGCTTGTCTACAAGACCTAACGTCACCAAGGAAGATATCAAAGCTTCCCTTACCAAGACGCTGGTGTATGATAGAGCTGGCGATCAACACTACGATACTATCTCTGCTTTTCACAAGTCAGTAAGAGGTGGTGACGCGGATGCTGCTCTATACTACCTTGCAAGAATGCTTCAATCCGGAGAAGATCCTCTTTACATAGCTAGGCGGATGGTAGTTATGGCATCAGAGGATATAGGACTGGCAGACAACACCATGCTAACGCTCGCAACAAGCACATACACCGCGTGCGAGAAAATTGGTATGCCTGAATGTCGAATCACAATGGCTCATGCTACTGTGGCTCTGTGTCTAGCCCCAAAAAGTACCAGAGCATATAGAGGATTAAACAACGCATATTCTGCCCTGAGGGAGCCTGGGGTAGCTAGTTTAAGCATCCCTATTCATTTGAGAAATGCACCTACGAAATTGATGAAAGAGTTGGGGTATGGAGATCAGTACAAATACAATCCTAATTACAAGGAGGGTAGAGTAGTTCAAGAATACCTACCCGACGAGTTGAGAGGCAGGAAGTTTTTAGAGGACAGGGATTTGGGGACAGAAATTGATCCGGGTGCTTGGCCTTGAGGTCAAATAGATGATTGTATTGGATATACCTGGTGCATTGCGATGGTGTTCAGGTCTATGATTGGCGTTACAACAGGTCCATACTCTTTTATGAGAATTGTTCATTGAAAGTATGTTGTTTTGGTAAGGTGTATGTAAAGTTGCGCATGAACAGCAACGGTTTATGTAGATTTACATATATAAGGAAATACCTCTCGCTCCTGCAAGAGTCCGTCCTTCATTGAGCTACCGGCTCCCAAAATTTGATCCTTTTGATTGATTCAACCCCAGAACTCCTCGCTGATAATGCATTCCACCGCCCATACCTGAGATTCCAACCCCAAATTATTATTCGTATCTTTTTTGTTATAATCCATCTCCCTACGACTCTAATGACACCAAATCCTCATCCATAGGCGAAGGTGGAGGCTGCGGCTGTGGTTGCGTTCTTTTTCTTGCCGGTGCACCTTTTCTGAAATACTGCTTCTCTGCATTAACTACCATACTGCGATCATCTAGCGCCAGCCTTGTATTTGCACTCCCACTTCCACTACCAGAATTTGTAATTCCCAGTTCCAACATGGTACGTTCCCACAACGCATGCCGTTCCTTACTCTTTGGATCTCTACCAGCCATTCGTTTCATTTCCCTATCTTTGCCCACCTTTCCAACCTTCACCAGCCGTCTCAGAGCCTCCTCCCCCATCTTGGCATTCTCCGCAGCCTTCTCCCGGATTTTTCGCGGATCCGTTAAGCGTTCGCTCTCTTTGGGCGTCCATTTAAATGTATGTTTACTAGGAAAGGCGGGGAATCCTTTCGGTATATATGATTTCTGTGCCTTTTCCACCTCACCGTTGAGCTCCACTCCTAATATCCTTATGACATTTTTCGTCGTAGGATCTTCCTTTGGTATAGGTTCCAATTCTAATTCAAGCTTCGGTACGGAGATTGGAGGTCGCAGATGCGGTTCTAACGATGCGAGAGGTAATTGATACCGATTAAACGCGTACGATATATCGAGGGGTATGGGAATATTTCTTCTCGCATTATTCATCGAAGAAGTGACTTGAGCAAGTAAATGCGTTGTATCTTAAATCTCGTCAACAAAAGGCTTCTCAGCCCACAGGTGAGGATATACAAACAAGTATCGACTTCGGCACACATGGCCTCCAACGCTTCTTCCGTCGCCCGGTCAAACCCAACGTGTTCCAATGTCTGACAAATCGTTCGTCGCAATAGCATCCGTACGTCGCTGTCGAAAAGTGAAGACTCCATTTTATCGGGACGCGACAATTCGAGCTCGGGCGGAGGGGTTTGTGGGAGGACGGGCGACATGCGTTGCCTTTTTCGATAAGGCTCCTCCATGTCGTCGTCGCTGGATGTAGGTGTCGATCGTTTTCGTGACACTGGGACCATGATCGCAATGCTTTTCTGGATGGATGTTATTTTTTCGCGCCCACAGCAAGCTTTAAATAAATAAATCGCGGGTATGGGTGTGGAAAGAATGATTCATGACCGTAGTGTGAATTCAATCGAATGAACGTATCCGCGTTATCGAAAGCGTAAATTACTGCTTGTGAATATCAAAGGTTCAGAAGTATCGATCACGTGGGGCAATCGAGTTGGCAGTTGCGGATTTAGCGTTGCTGCCTCAGGTATTAAGAGCGCGCTAAAATTGGACGCTCGGCGAGCGTGGGATGCATCATGCGATTTTGAATCTGAGCAAGCAAATAAGAGATACAGAACCTGATATTCTTCCCCTCGAAAGAAATATACAAAATGGCTATCAAACCAATTACTGGAGTACGTTTCTCTCTCTGTCTGGGGTGGGAAAAGTGAGGGCTCCGAATTGGAGTTGGAAAGTTGGAAGGACATAATCGAATTAATTGGGTGAATGGAATTGGAGAATGAGCTGACCTTTTGTACTGTAGATGCTCCGAAGAGGGCTCGTCCTTGACCTTAGCGTCGCTTTCGGTATGTGGTGAACGGATGTCTTGTGGAATGCAAAGGGAGTGGGAGGGTGAATGGAGGGAGAGAATCTGGAGATATCGCAGAGGTGAAGCAAAGCAGTCAACTAACACGACCCACCAGGTCTCGGAACCACATTCGGATATGCTTTCTGGTAAAATTCTCCGTTCAAACGGCGTCAAGGCACATGGTATTAACATAGTAACAGGTACGGATACCACGTCCCAGCCGTCCGCAAGCGCGATGCATTCTACGCCAAATTGGAGGATCAGAGAGCTGCCAATGCTGCTGCATAAGGAATGAGGATAGACAAAAGGACATAGATTGGACTAGGTGTCTCGGTACGGTGGATGGTTGAAACAGGCAGAGGTGGAGGGAAGGAATATTGCATGCTGGGAGGCTGGAATGGGTAGGCAAGCTGTACATTACCAATATCGATGATGCTTTGGCAATGCATGCATTTTTTTCTCTTCGGAACTGTGAGAAACTCTTTTGGGAGAGGTATGTGTTTATTTGGAGAAATCATGTGATGGGCAGATGAGACCTTGGATATCTTGCAACGAAAAGCAGAATCTGGGTGCAATGGTTGTCATAAGAAATGGATTGGATATTCTTGGCCTATTTGTTTGTATGGAGGCATCGAGATTAGGAACATGCGCATGAAATATACGCTGTATCGAAACTAAGGTGCTGGGTGGTAAAGCCTTACCATGCCCTTTTTATTGATTACTTCATTCAAGCAAAGCAAAGGTTCGATATTCTTGCAATCCCCATGATATGTTGAACAACATTTATTATTATTACACATACAGCACATAAAAAGCCCTCCCAACTCAAGGCTCTCTCCATGTTCAAATTGATGACACGCATTGCGCATGAGCATGGCATCCTATCACGTGTACCATACTCCGTCTGAACGACCATTGTATCTAGAGCACAAGCCGAAGCCAATTCACCATCACCAACATCCCCAGTGCGTTTTTCATCTCCTCCTTCTACTCCAACTTCCACACAACCTCCCCACCCTTCTCCCCCAATCCTCTCCATCCCTTCCCCCTAACAACCTCTTCTCTCCTCTCCCTCTCCTCCAACATCTCCTCCACACTACCCCCCATTCCAAACACCCCAACCTCTTCCCTCTCCACCCTCAACCACCCTCTCCACCCCATCACCACCTCCGGCCTCCCCATCCCCCTCAAACTCCCCATATCTACCCCCTCCCTCCCCTCAACCCCAAAAAGTATCGTCCCTCCAAACTCCCTCCCATAACTATCATGATCCCCATACAACATATACTCTTCCACCCCCTTCAACGTGCTTTCCAGGTTCTGAGCTGAAGGTCTAAAGATATGAAGATGTTTGAGATCCGACTTCTTTAATCTCTCCTCCTGTCCAGCTTCAAGTCTTTCATCACCATCTTCTTCTTCTTCTTCATCTTGAAATGCTAGAAACGAAGGAGAAAATCTCGAATGCACATCGATTAATACAACGCACTTTCCTACCTTTCCATCATCATTACTCAGAAGTGTGGTTAATATATGAATTAGCAGCGGCAACTGCCTCCCCGAAACAGACAGTCTCGGTTGATTTTGATACGAATGAGACCACAGTTCATCTAGAGAACGTATATGAGTTCTCGACGGACGGGAATCCAATGTATTGGTAACAGTTGTTAGAAGCTCGTGTGATTTATCAGCTTCAATTTCCTGTGTGAATGCAGGTAGGTGCAAGGAAATACAAGGAGGGAGGGGAGATGCGTTATCGATAAGCAATGAGATCGAATATCCTTCCTACATACCGATTCCAAACTCTCTTCGCTCTCATCAACTTCGCGTAATAATCTCCCGCCATATATCTCTTCGCTAGATCTTATATCCATTTTATCCTCACTCTTCCTCTCAATCTTCAATCTTCAACCTTCAACCTTCAACCCTCAACCCTCAATCCTTCCCAAACAAAGAACAAATGACACCACCCCTCCTCCCCTTCCCACCCAGTGCCCTCCCCTTCGAATCAACCCTCACGTCCAAGTCCCAACACCGAAAAGGCTTCGACGGGAATCTCAAAAACTGTGAATTCCTGGAATTATGGCAATACAATTGCGATTTGCAAAAGGATAGGGATGGGAAGGTGGGGGAAAATATTGTGTGTAGACCTGTGGAACGGCTTTTTCGTCGGTAGGTTTTTATTCTTTATTTTCCTGGGGAGAGATTGGAAAGTAGTGGATATTGCGTGTTTACCGGAGGATGAGTGATGGATGTTGATCGGTTTGTAGGTGTAAAGATCGAAAGGGAACTTTTATGGTGGAGACGACGGTCTGGGAGGGAGAAGGAAGTGCAAAGTGATAGTCGCGGATTTGGGGTTGGATGCTTGTGGTTAGCGTGAACCCTTGCGTGGTGAGAAAATGATACTGCGAAATAAGATTGGTAGACGGAGAGGGCATTACACATAATGAAGTCGATGATAAAATTGATTGAGTTAAGGTTATATAAAGTATTCACATTTTTGCTTTAGATGCTGTGCGTATTTTCAATTCTCTACAGACCGTGAGACATTTGTTTGTCCCCAAATGCTTCCAAACGCCACCATTTCATGACCCATCTTTCATAGCAACTCCTTAAGCATTTCATCATCACGCTCGATACCCAATGTAGAAATCACAACCTCGAAATTGCATCCGATAGTTCTTCGATCTCCTTGCTCTTCCTCTTGCCCTTCTCTTCATCTTCCGCTGCCAAGGAAGAGTGGTCCTCACTGCCCTCTTCTTGCAAAGACTCATTATCCAAGGTATTAAGTTTCTGCCGCACCGCACAAATCTTAGCTTGATCCTGCAGCGCCTCTAGATTCTCGTTTGGGAGAACCTTCCAAAAACTCTCCGTCTGAACCATCATCTTCCAATAAACTGCTAAATTTTCATGTGCCATACGATCACCCCACACCTTACTGACCAACTCAAATACCGGCATTATTGCAAAATCTGCAAGACCAATTTCATCGCCTGCTATGTATTTTGATTCTTTGGCGTAGATATCCCATTTAGCGAGTTCAGCACGGAAAGGCTTCACGCTAAAGGGAACTGTTCTCCAGATCTTGAGTAGAGTGTTGGCTTCTTCGAAACGGGTGTAATGACGGGCGAAATGACCCGGAGATTTACAGTTCTGGGGAGGTTTATAGATAGCTTCAATATAAAACATGATTGGCATGCATCCTTCGACAGTAGTTCTGTAATGGTCGTTATCAATAAACTTGATCACTGATGTTTCTGGTACAAGCGAATCGTCAACTTCAAGACCTTCTCGTTTCCAGTGGAAAGGTGGCGAAATGGTTGCTTCTATCCAAGGGATTCCGTAGTGATTGAGCATAAACTTCACCCGGTGGTCGGCGACGGGATCTCCCGACAAAAAAAGCTTTTTATGATTCGACATGTGCAGTACGTCGAACCCTTTGCCGTAGATCTCCTGCCAGTCGAAATCGCTGTCATGATTTTCTTTCCCGAAAGCTTGTAGCATTTCTTGGGTTTGCGGTGTATCTCCATTGATGACCTGCACGGCGTCTTCTTTCCTCTTGGCAGTTGCACCTTGACCCCAAATCTTTTGTTGACTTTTATCCAGGTATGTACCAATATGTCTGAATGTTAATGATATACGTCCGCAATCGTAAGCCAATTCAGCCTTGGATTTCTCACTTGCCATTCTCTTATCTGGTCGAATACCATGTAACCACTTCTTATTGGTTTCCAAGCCCATCTTGCACAATGAATTATGTGGAAGAGCTGCCCTGCAAGATTCTCGAGGGGCGCCCTGAGATTCTGCACATACGGCGTTCTTCACGGGTTTCTTTGTACGGAATACCATCGTCCGTTGAGCTCCCAGGCTCACATTAGCAATGAAAGTATTAGGAATGATATCCAATGTTTTGTCACTATGCTCGGAAATATTATCATTCCCATCTCGATAGAATTGGATCAGTACATGGTTTAGAGAATGACCAAGTCTTTTCTCAACTATCTTCTTGACAGTTTCAACTGTGGGTGAAAATGATAGGAGAGCAGGCGATTCATCTGCCGGGTGACGATATATCGGAGTACTGCCATCTTCTTCAATTTGACCCTGAACCGCTACAAGCCTCGGTACCTCACCACCTTGATGGCCCATCTTCTGCCAAAGGACCTCGTCCCGAACTTTCTCGAAAATCCCGCTTGCCAACGTATCGGGCAGAAGGTTTTGGATGACGGTTGTATCACCTTCACAAATGGCAGCCCTATCGGTCAATGCATTGTCTTCGTCTTTTGGCATCTTCTCAAGAGATTTCTTCGTTGATGAAGGTTTTAGTTGGAGTTCCTCCTTCTCGATTGCCGGGAGCTTTGGGCTAGGCAGAGTCACTTCAGCTAGGTTTGGGGAATTTGACGAGTCAGGTGACGGAATTTTTGAAGATGCTAGACTGCGTTGCTTTGATGGGATAGAGGGGTCTTCTACTTCCACAGGCTTTGCAGTGTGTCTACGTGATTTCACTTTCGACTTAACCTTTTCTCTCTTTTTAGCTTCTGCTTCCAGTTCTGCTGGTGGTTTCGCTCGTCGAATTTGTGATCGCAGGAGTTGACTTGTGGTTTCGAAATCGTCTTCGGTGGCTACCGTCGATGGGGCTTTGACGGTGGTGACTTGCGGGTCTTCTGCTTCTAGCTTTAAGTTCCCCATTAGATTTTCAATCCCAGTATTTCGAGATTCTTTTGGCTGTGGCTCTCTAGGTTTAGGACGAGATTTCTTACTGGAAGTCGTTCTCCTTTCAGCGACCTTCTTTTGCTTCTGCAAGCTATCAATGAGGTCCCCGCTGCTTATGACATCGCATCCCGTGTAGGCTCGGAGCTGACGTAAAGCTTCCTCATGTCTAGCTTTACTCCTGTACCCCAGACAATCCTCAATGATGGTTATGGCATAACCGTGGCGGGCAGCGTCCATTGCCGTGGCAAATACACTGACATTCGTAAGAGCCCCAGCAATGTAAATCTCTGTCACAAACTTGCCCCTTAGTTTTTGGACTAGGCTGCCATCCTTGAATGCGGAATAGTATGTTTTGTTGAATACCAAGTCTTTCGTAGAGATGGGCGCAAACGCATCTGAAATGGCCGAACCTCTCGAATTGGGTTTTAGCATGCGTGATTTGCCTTCGCATTGGACTGTCAAAAAAGCTTCTGCTGCATCCCCCTCACTGCTAGCTACCGAAGGCTTGCTTTCTTCATTGGACACGGGCTCACTTTCGGGTGTCACTTTGTCGCGTCGACGTCGTAGAAGCTCGTTATTCGTTATGATGGCCTCGCTATCATTGTGCGGTTGATTGACTATCCTCGAAACCCCCTCCGTGGAAATGCTGCATATCCATATTATGTCACCAGAAGGACGGAACGGCTCGATGAGATTCTTTATATTGTCGACATAGCTCGGGGGGGTTTCGACCGGCAGCAGGCTCTCTTCTCCTATAAAATCGTTCTGCAGATCTAGGAGTAGTAGGGCCTGGCGCGTTCGTATGAACGGTATGGTTTGTTCGTCAATTTCAAACATTTGGGGCAACCTATGATGGATATCAACCAAAGTGTTTTCAGACGAATCGACTTTGCTGGATATAGAAGATTTAAAGATGGGCACTCTGTGCTACGGGCTGCACGACTCTATATGTGGTGTTTACTAGCTAAGAAATATCCATTGCTTACATTGGTCATTATTCAGAAAGACCACCAAGAGGTAGGAGCAACGTCGATGCGTATGTAGCACCGCATGATGCTGTAAGATTCCGTAGGCAACCGGCACTGCAAATAATATGCACGGATCTGGTTTCAATCGGATAACAGACAATGTGACATTGGGTAGTACATAGGCGAATGCGAGAGACGGAATCCTCTTGATTAGTCGATACGATGGAAAATGTTATTGTTGTATGTGGATGGTTTGGATCTTGACATTTAGAGTTAGAGTGGCTCGAGTGGAAATGGAATGTTTCTGGTCTGATGGAAGAAAAAAGAGGATAAGGAACACGGCCCCCGGCAATGATGACAAGCTAATCCTGTTCCGATCATTTTACCAACATGATTGGTGAGTGATGAGGATATATATGTAATATTATATACTCGTACTGGGTAGGTGATTGAGACATGATATATCTACTAGGTATCTATCGCACCGACATGGGTGACACATGGTTAGAGTGAAAAGTAGGGAAGAAGGAGTGAGGAAAGAAGTCAATTGATTGGGGTCTTGTCTTATTTTTCCTTCTTGATGGATCGATCTTGTCTTGGCGTACGAGCGTCCACAATTAGATGGAATGGATTGACCGTTGAGAAAAGAGTTAACCGTTGATCTTCCCTCCCGGCCCCCTTTCTCCCCTCCCCTCCTCCCTTCCCTTCCCTTCCCTTTCCTTCCCTTTCCTTCCCTTGAATCCCTTCCCTCCCCTTCTCTTTGACAGTGGGCTAGGAGAATAAGCTAAGAGCCCTATCTACTAGGTCCTATCTACTAGGTCCTATCTACTAGGTCCTATCTAATCCTATCTGTAGACAGTTAGACACTAGTAAAATGACCTCAAACGCTCAACCCTCGCAACTTAGCGAGCATAGCCCTTTTCAACAACGGCCTTTTTCTTTGGCTTCTTAATTTTCCTGCAGATCAACGCATATGGAATGGAATCCCATGTTGCATATCAGTATTATCATGCCACTCGCATCTCTCACCTCTAGCCATTGACCAACGGCACGAAGAACGCACACACCGAAACATGTACTACAGCATATAAGCAAGTTACATAACCCGAAACGGTACTCGGCCCACGAATCAAAGAATCAAATCGTCTTGTGAATTAATAATCTACACCCTCACTCCGTAAATCCATTCACCGTCATACAGACTTCCATCAAACCGTGGGATTTCACACATTCCTTTGCACGAACGAGCACTGCAGTCTGTCGTACGTTCGTAAGGAATAATCTCGGGGTCCAAGTAGCGGAGATCGCAAGTGAAAATAACGGGGTCTGATTTGAATCATTTGATACAACAGGGGGGAATTTGTCCGATGGAATAAAGCGAAGCGCCAAGAGAAACCTTTCGATGATACCGTTCAACCATCCATGTATGATGTATCTGATAGGGGGGCGGGGAGAGGAGACATCAGAGAATAGGTATTGATTGGTTTCGTATTGTGAAGTTTGTGTTTTCTTGCATTGCACCGGAATCCATTTCCTTTGCATTACAATAGGTACGCACTTCTCTCGCGCACGTAGCTTGTAGGTACCTACCGAGCTACCTAGGTGTAGTAGTCACTTTACACGAAAAAATCGTCTTCCAAAGCAAGGTGTTTTGTATATATGACGGATGTCTAATGGAAAAAGAAACACCCGGTCAACCAACTCTACGTTGTAGTCTGTATTTCTCTTCTCCCTCGCCGTTCTCGTTCTTCTGGTCCCACAACTCGATGATACCTACTCCCTAGGTAGCTAGGTAGCTAGGTAGCTAGAGCTTGAGCGTTGATAAACCGTTGAGAGATCAAGAAAATCCCCTTTGACACAGCCATCGGAAGTTTTTAACTAATCATCCAAGACTCATTTGAATGATTTGATAGATGATAGTTAAAAACCCCCCACAAATGTAAATAAAAATAAAAAAATATAAAAATATAAAAAAATAAAAAAAACCTTGCACTTACCTTACCGTCTTACACTGAAGCATCATATGATCAATCATCAAGATTTCATCGAAACAATTTCATTATGATCTTCGCGCTACTGCAGTGCTGTTGTCGATCTACCTGCAGCTTGAGTTACGGGGCTCGAGCGGGGGGGAAGTGTGGTGTGGATGATACTGTAATACTGGATATAATGGATGTGCATGGTCAATGGTCATTGATATGATTAACTTTTGAACATCCGTATTGGCTCCTTTGCATGAAGCTTCGACAGGCACAAATGCTTATTATTGCCAACTGTCAAACCTACTCAGCCGTCCACTTGCATATATCTCGTCGGCTATCTTCTGACAATCGATTGATATGGAAATATTTACCTTGTTTAACCATTACTCCATAGACTTGACAAGCGTGAAGGACCAGGATGGTTGGTTGAGTGTGTTACGGGGAAATAAACTATCGCCAACATTCAGAGTTTACAAAGTACCTACTACCTAGTATTCATCCCAAAAGCCTCACATTCACATGGACAATATTCCTCGCAACTCTTACCTGCAGAGTCGTATTCGGGGACCAACCGGCTCAAAGGGGACCTTGAATAGCCAGATGTGAGGTTGCAGTGGAGAGAAGTTATTATGCTTTAAGTTTGGCACATCACTTGATATCGACATGAATTACATATCAATTATCAATTCTCTTGGCTGAATTTCTCGACTTGAGTTGTCAAACTTCTTCCTCGATACTCGTAAAGAGGGGGACGAGCTTGAAAAGCTACCCCGCGAAAAGACGGAAAGTATGATCACGTGCTATCGAGCTTCGAGATACCGAGGCTCGGTGATGTTGAGGTCAAGTTGGCCGACCATCCATCTCAGGCTTCAGTACTACAGTTGCAATTCACAGAGAGCGTATTGACTTATTACAACACTTATCTTTAAAATTCCATACCTAGAAACTTACATCTATCTATACCAATCTTCTCTAGAAGTATATCCTACAAGTTAGTGACTTGATTAGCAATCCAATCAGCAATTCAAAACGCAAGCAAGCCGCAGAAGCCTGCCCATTGCCCTCCCCAAACAAACAAAATGGCCTCTTCCAACCCTACCTACAAATACTTTCTCGTCACATACCCAGCACCATACATAGCACATGTGCAAATCAACCGTCCCGAGAAACTCAATGCGTTTTTCGAAGCAATGGTAAGGCGCCCCTTTTCCACAGCCCGCACTACTACCTTAATCATTCGCTAACCCCTAAATCTAG
This sequence comes from Botrytis squamosa, assembly GCA_014898485.2. Classification (NCBI taxonomy): domain Eukaryota; kingdom Fungi; phylum Ascomycota; class Leotiomycetes; order Helotiales; family Sclerotiniaceae; genus Botrytis; species Botrytis squamosa. The sequence goes on from RCTC02000009.1 coordinate 1,357,822, forward strand.
TGGCTTGAATTCCGCACCATTTTCGACACCCTCTCCTATTCTCCCGATGTCCGCTCCATCATATTATCTGGCGCCGGTGAACGCGCATTCTCAGCTGGTTTGGATGTAGAAGCCGCCGCACAAGATGGCGTTTTAGCCGAAAAAGAAGGAAGAACGACAGATGTAGCGCGAACAGCGCAAGCTATCAAACGACACGTCGAAGAATTCCAAGCTTGTATAAGCAGTGTTGAGAAATGCGAGAAACGTATGTTTCCCCTCCCCCATTGTCTCCTTTCTTGAGATGAAAGTGGAATCAATCTAATCGCATCAAATAGCCGTGATCTGTGTTCTGCACGGCTACTCCCTCGGTCTCTCAATCGATATATCCACCTGCGCCGATATCCGCATCTGCACCTCGGACGTCAAGATGGCCGTGAAGGAAGTGGACATCGGACTCGCCGCCGATATTGGAACTCTCTCCCGCCTTCCCAAGGTCGTCGGTTCTTTCAGCTGGGTCAAAGACGTATGTCTCTCTGCCCGCGTCTTCGGAGCTGAAGAGGCGCTGCGAGTAGGTTTTGTGACGTACGTTGAGCCTTCAAAGCAAAATGCTATCGACAAAGCGCTCAGTATTGCGAAATTGTTGGCGGAAAAAAGTCCAGTGGCAGTGCAGGGTACGAAGGAACTTTTGAATCACGCGAGGGACAATCGATTGGCGGATAGTCTGAGGTACACGGGGGTTTGGAACAGTGCGGCGATCCAAACGAAGGATGTTAAGGATGCGATGTTGAGTGGATTACAGAAGAGAAAACCTACTTTTGAGAAACTTTGAGAGGGGTTGGAGGACAACGGATCACAATAATTTGAAAATATCAAATTTAGGAACAAGGCGGTTGAAATCTTCCACTTCCGAACTTCCCGTGCGGCGTTGCTACACCAAAAAGATGGACATATAATTCAGCATGCAGCACTCAGACCTGCAAGTTGGCACCGGAGATAAATCTTTAATATATGAGCTCTCAGATGATAGTTCCAAGAAGCAAGCAAGAAAGAGATATACTCAAAAGCACACTATCTATATAAACTTATCCAATGTCACATTCACATACCACAAAGCTACAACGCTATATAATCTTCCCAAAATCAAATGCATAGATAGCATCACAGTATTGAGACCATTCAATCCATCCATCGCATCCTCTCCTTTCTCCAGCGGTCAATCACTCTACCTATTTCTTCTCCTATTCCTCTCCTATTCCTCACACACACAAACTCTCTCTCTCTCTCTCTCTCTCTATCTCTTCTCCCCCTCCCCCAAACCCTCACAAGACAAGTTTAAACAAACCTCCTCACCCACTCTCCATATCTTATCACATCCCCTTCCCCCATTCCCCATCCCCCATTCCCCATTCCCCATTCCCCATCCCCCATCCCCCATCCCCCATCCCCCATCCCCCATCCCCCATCCCCCATCCTCCATTCACCAGCACCCAAACAATCTAACAAAATCAATCTCATTCATCTCATTCATCTCGCTAGTCTCACTACTTTCACTACCTAATCTCTCCCAAACTGGTTCCTATTCCTTATGAGCTCTGTCTGATATTAGCTCCAAAATTAACTCTTTCAGCCACTGCAGGTGGTGTTTCAAAGACCTTGGGAACTCTCAGTTTTTCTCTCTCTCTAATTTCTCAAGAATAATTCCCTTGTACAACTATGACACTCCTTCTTTTGACATGGTTTTACCTACCTGTCTGTTCTTGTTTATCCAGGATATCTTTAGAGATACCATTATTATCAAACTTCTTTGTTGCTTGCCTGTCTCTTGGTTCATCATTATATTTCCCAAGTTGCTTGTGTCAAGACTCCGGTAATATCGCTCCGTTTTCTATATCCAAGAAAGCCAAGAGCAGATATATATCCTTTTCAAAAAAAAAAGCCCCACAACAAAGTCACCAAGTCTCGAAACTCAACACCCTTATGATATAAATCAGCTTTTGATTTTATCTCAAATATCTAGGTACTAAATAGCTATCTTGTTTGAAATCCCAAATCGCAGCGACATATTTTTAATTCCGTCCTGTCCTATTATAACAACCATGTGCTTTCATCGCTTTTTTGATGGTATCCTTGCCTAATCGAGCACAAGTATCCATGAATGATCGCAACTAATGAAGAAAAAAAAGAGAATCTGAGCCAATACTACGGTAGCACCAGCCTATTTACCTGCGTTCAACAACAGAGTGTTCTTGAACTTCTTCGTTGGAAATCCGAAGCTCATCCCACCACGCTAAAGAGTAAGTGAGACAAGCAAGCAGCTTTTCTTGAGAGAAGTTGAACAAACTTGTCATCTACCAACCGGCGTCGCCTGCAACCTCTTGACCACCGCCAGTAGCCCAGTTATCATCATCACCACCAGCCGCAGGAGCAGAATAGTCATCGTTAGCTGCATCGCCACCTCCATAGTCAACGCCATCAGCTGTGGCATCACCACCACCGTAGCCGTTGGCATCGTCAGCGTCCTCCTCAGCAATTGGCTCCTTGCAGCGAACCTTGGTGTGGCCCACTAATTTATGTTAGTACATCGCAAAAAACAAAGACCAGAGGGATGCGAAGATTTACTTACTCTGCTTGCAGTTCTGGCATTGAACGCGAGAATAGTCACGAGGCTTTGGGCATTCCTTACCGGTATGTCCCTGTTCATGTCAGTAGGCTTTTCCAAATTAGATAAAAGGTGATTAAAGGTGATCAACGAACCTCTGCGTCACAGTTGCGACAGATCATGACACGCTCATTTGTACAATCCTTGGCTATAAGCAACAAAATCAGCGAATTGGATAACTATTGATAGATTGCTACGTGACTTACCTCTATGACCAGGTTGGTTGCAATTTCTGCAGAGACCGCCATCGCCTCCACCGCCGGTTGGGCAGTCACGAGAGAAATGACCAACTGTGTTTTTTTTTAGTAAGATCAGAATATAAAGAGGTTGAAGTACTTACTCTCATTACAATTCTTGCATTCAACACCCTCGGCGGAGCGTGGCTCTGGGCCTAAGTTCGATGTCAGCCTGCGTTATGAAACCCTAGAATATTGCCGAACTTACACTCCTTGGAACTATGACCAGACTTCTTGCAGTTGCGACAAGCGAACTTATCCTCACGAGGAATTGGGCAATCACGAACACGATGGCCACTACTCCAAAGTTAGTATGCTTAAAGGAATGCCAGTGTAAGAAAACTTGCATTTCATTGCAGTTGAAACACTGAACTTGAACACGTTCACCTTCAACTCGCTCTTCGGTGCAATGCTTTACGGTATGACCAAGCTCATTGCAGCGGGAACAGAGAGGAATGCCACGATCAACAGGCTCTCCAGCATTGGCAAGTCGCTCCAAATTTTCCTCCGGGGTAGCTGGCCAGCTCTCCTTCTCCTTTGGACGACTGTGTTTACTCGACTTGCGCCAAGAAACAGAAAACTTGCGATCAAGGTTGCCCTGCAAGTCCATGTTGGTGTAGGTCTGGTTGAGTTCCTTCTCCATGGCAATGAGATAGATGGGGATGTTTTGAGTACGGAATGCATTCTCCAATTGAACATAGGTAGCATCTGGAGAAGCCTTGATGTATTTCATGACCTCATCCTTCATGTCATCGAAGTCACCTTCTTGAGATTGCTTGATAAGATTTTCCCAAGCAACTTCAGCTGCGACATCTTCGACGTCGTTGCGCTCGATCTTGCGAGGATTCTTGCACTCAATGATTGAATGGCCTGCAATAAAAGTCAGCCTCGGTGAAAGCATCTAAGAGGTATTAAATTTGAACCTACCTTCCTCCTTACAATTATTGCAAAGCTTGGGTGGAGCAGAAGGGCATTCAGATGCGCGATGACCCGATTGCTCACAGATGCGACAAGTGCCGGTGAACTCACGAGCAACTGCGGGATTAGTGCATTCTGCCTTTGTGTGTCCTTCCTCGCCACAGTTGTAGCATGGACGTGCTTTCGCAGGTTGTGTGCATTCGGCCTTGGAGTGACTGACGGAAAGTGAGTTAGCGGAGTAATGAAAAACTGAAACATTGGAAACAATACCCTTCTTCACCACAGTTGAAGCAGCCTCCACTGCGACCACCACCACCGCCTCCATTTTCCTCACCACCACCATATCCGCCATATTCGTTACCGGCGTCATCATTGAATTCATCTGCTGCATGATGTTCGGAAGAACCAGTTGCAGGAGCGTCATCCCACTCTCCACCTCCTCCGCCATTGACTACTGCAGTGTCTCCCGTGTCCCAATCATTGCCACCGGCAGGAGTTTCCCAAGACATTTTGAAGGACTTGAGTGTTGCAAAGATTTGATTTTGATCTGTGCCAAAAAAAATTAGTCGTGTGTTGAGAAAAATGGTAAAAGGTGAAAAAATGCGCAAGATGTACCAATTTAGGTATTGCTCCAGCTCAAAAGCCTTTTTAAAGTTGGTGTCAAGAATTAAATCGAGAGACAAGTAATAAATCAAAGAGCTTAAGAAGTCAAGCTGATAAGCAAGACCACACAAGTGCACGCGAAAGGAGTGTTAATAAGAAGAGAGAGGAGGGAGACGGAAAACTTTGTAGTTGTGAAGGAAAGAAAGATTGAGAGGATGAAGGCAAACACTTAAAAGGTGGGGTCCAACTCAAGTGAATTGGCTCCCAATCAAGAAAGTGCGACTTTGATTTTTCCCCTCTTCCCAATCAATCGATCTTAGGCATCTTCAAGTGAGTACGCACTTAAGAGATCGTCGATTGCGTTGATTGAAAATATAAGAGGGGAATTTCAACAAGTCAAAAGTGGCTTTGAAGTGTGCTTTTGAGTGAATTTGAAAGGAGAAAGGAAGGAAGGAGATGGAGATGGAGATGATGTTGGCGATTGTGGAGTTTTGAGAAAAGGAAAAACTGAGATCGAGAAAAAGATGCTCGCAATGAGAGGAACACATGCTTGAAAGTATATTGGATGTAATAAAAGAAAGGATACATGAAGTTCTTGTATACGTTGTGGGAACGCGACGTGAAAGTTTTCTGTTTAAAGAAGGAAATATTGGAGAGATGATGACTTACTTACAGATTTTGGTATGAATTAACAGATACGAAGATCGTGAAGGACTCTGCGATCTCAATATCAGTTAAGGAAGGAAGTATCTTGATGAATTCCTTTTGTTTGGATGGGAAAAAGAGAAATTTGAAGAAGTTGTTGTTGTGGGAAAGAAGGAAGAAGAAAGTGCAAAGAAGAGAAGCAGCTGCTTTACTTAAAAAGGCGGCGGGCATCTAGCGAATGGGATCTCAATCTCTTCCAATCAGAGGTTCAGATAAATATCAGAAAGGAAGCTAGTCATGATCTTTCAATTCTTATTCGAAATTACAAAAATCAAGAAGTTGATCCCCGCAAGAATATTGACGGGGTATACCCCGAGTCAAAGTTGTGATGAGATTCTACCATACATCATGAGAATGAGACTCAAGAATGACACTTGAAAGTCTTTGTGGCCCCCTTCATTATTGGAAGTCCCCTTACTTTTTCGGTTCGAGAGCCAATGAGCATCTTCGTCAAATGTATGATATATTTTAGACATACCACTTGACCAGCACTGTGTTTGAACACTTATCATTGGATTTTACCTAGATTGTATTGAATGTTTGGACCTCTGCAAAGATACATAGAAGACTTCCTTTTACCTTTCTGTTCTTCCACCCTTCTTCCACCGGTGTAATTAGTCAGATGAAATTGTGTCAACAGACAAGTTTCATTGCTTGAGTCCTTAAAAAGATTGTTTGACAAGACACCTATAAAGTTGTTCTGACCGCAATCTGCATCGTTACAGAACTAAAATTGTATTGTACCTTTTAAGACTGCATATCAAGAAGTCTCAACCTTTGATGCCTCCACTTCTCATTATCCTGTCACTTCGCAGGCTTACCTTATCATTCAAGTAGAACAAAGCCTGTCAACAGGATGTCATAGGAACGAGCCATAAGGGATACCGCTGGCATGAGATGAAAGAATCTTCGCACTCTAGAACACAGCAAGTATCTTTAAGTTTAGAATGTCAAACAAACGATGCAGTACTTATTACGCGGAAAAGTTTACGTTACAAAATCTGATCCTAGGAACTACCAATTGAATCTAAAGGCCTGCCTCAGTACTATTGCTCGAGGTAATTATAAGATTTTAAACGACTCTTCATGATGAATTGATGCCTCATCTGCTTCCTCGCCATTCAAGAAAGAGATTCTAACACTGTCATAGCAGTAGTACGGAAATCACACTAGACTTCAACACTATTTCCTACATCTCTTTGCATACAAATAAGTTCCCTACTGATTCTTCTGAATAGAATGCGCGATGATCGATTTTGCCTGTCTAAAGCTTTCGCATTCCATGAGCGTCGTTGAACTTTTCCTCCTCGCTCCTCGCTTGCTTACGATCTCCGAATGTGGAAACATGAAGGCATGGCGAGGAATTGCGAGGGACTGCGGGGATCTGGAACCTGACTACATCACTAAATACCTAGGTATTATTATATGTGCTCAACAGATACTCGAATTCTTGTCGGCTTATAACAACGAACAATCCGCTGGTGATGTTGTGCAGCAGGTTTCTTTCTGTAGTCTACCCACCACGACAGTTTCCGGTCAGCATAGGGTGCCCATGAGTTGATTGTGAGCTCGTCGGACGTTCATCGAGGTTAAAAGAAGGTTTTCGACCAATTTCGACGCCGTTCCTAAGATATGTGGAGCTCATGACTAAGATAAGTTCTTCTGTCACATTGGCTCGATTGGCTACTTGGTTCAACGGCGTCGGTGCATGTTCATCCGAGCTACCTGACGGCTAAAGCAGAATCTCGACGCCCAAAAACTGACGACCTTCATGAATTGATCAGAATGATATGTAGTATTCTACGTAGCCATTGATAATTACCTAGGCTCGGAGCATCCCACTCTTCGGATAGCGATAAGCAATTGGACCTAGGTAAGTTTTGATATTTAACAATGAGAGAGCCCCGCTTCGACATGCCCCCGCTATATCACGACATCTTCAAAGGGTAAATATTTTCTGCAGATTGGATTCTGTTTCTTCACACCTTGAAGCATCTCCAAGAATCTCTCAATTCCTCTCTCGCACTTTCTATTTGTCCGAAGAAATAACACAATCATCCTTCAAAATGGTGCCAGTTCCAGAAGACCTCCCAGAGATGGAATACAGATACCTAGGCCCATCTGGTCTCCAGGTATCTGCCATCGCTCTTGGTGGTTGGCTCACATATGGTGGCCATGTTGAAAAAGGTATAGCTTCTCAACTTCTTTGGGCCCATTGCAGAATTAACATACATTAGAAAACACATTTGCATGCATGAAAGCTGCCTATGATGCTGGGGTCAACTTCTTTGATTGTGCTGAAGGGTATGCTGGCGGGGAGTCTGAAAGGGTAATGGGTGAGGCCATCAAAAGATTTGGGTGGAAAAGAAATGATCTTGTTATCTCGACAAAAGTACCTCTCCATACCCCTACATTTTTACCCCATAAGCTCACAAGAGGCAAAATAGATTTACTGGGGTCAAGCCAATGGCGAGAAACTTGTCAACAACATCGGTCTCTCCCGCAAACGTATCATCGAAGGCACTCACCTCGCTCTCGAACGTCTCCAACTGGAATATGTAGATCTCATCTATGCTCACCGACCGGACCGTGCTTGTCCTATGGAAGAGACCGTCCGGGCATTCAACCACCTCATCAACACCGGCAAAGCATTCTACTGGGGAACATCCGAAGTAAGCCCCACAACCCCTCAAAGTTAATTTCCATTCCACCCCCAGAACTAACCCCCCCATAGTGGACCGCCGCCGAAATCGCCTCCGCCCACTCCGTCGCCCAACGCCTCAACCTCATCGCCCCCATAATGGAACAACCACAATACAACCTCCTCGCGCGCCAAAAAGTCGAGGGCGAATTCCTCCCCCTCTACAATGAATTCGGTCTCGGTCTAACTACCTTTTCCCCTCTCAAATTCGGATTCTTGACCGGAAAATACAACACCGGTATTCCTTCCGATTCCCGTCTCGGAACATCCAAAGACGCTTTCGCCGACCGCATGAGAGCCAAATCCGGCGACGATTCCTGGAAAGAAGATATTGCCGCCGTCGAAAAGCTCATGCCTATTGCGGAAAAACTCAATATTAGCATGGCTAATTTGGCCATGAGTTGGGTGTTGAAGAATGAGAGGGTTAGTAGTGCGATTACCGGGGCCAGTAAGCCGGAACAGATATTTGAGAGTGTCAGAGCGTTGAAGATCAGAGAGAAATTGACCCCAGAGATTATGAAAGAGATTGATGATGTTTTGGGTAATAAACCAGAGCCATTGGCTAAGAGATACGTTTAGATCTATCCATGGGAAGGTTAGGCTGGGAATTTATAAAAGTTACTAGGTATATAGATGACGATGAAGGTGTGGGAATGATAGATAGCGATATCTGATACTACATATTTTCTCTGTTTCCCGCGTAGACACAAAGCTTTGAATAAACATGAACTACTCAGAAAAAATCAAATAGATCTCTAGGATTTATGGTATTGCCTATTTCACATGTCGTTCGGCTTGAGTGCCAAAAACTACCCAAATATGTGCAAGAAGTTGCGAATCGACTTAACTGAGCCATCTCCTCCATTTCGACTCCAAATCATGTCGTATTGCTTCATTACTTTCACCACTCTCGCATCCTGCAGATACAATCATACAGATCAATAATTATACACCACCAAAACCTCTCCAGCAAAACTCATCTTTTTTCACCCCCTGAGATAAATCAAAACTCCCCATCAAAATCTTCCATCCACCCATTTATTTCTTGCCCTGCTTTGCACTAGCACTCGCCTTCTTGGCTGGCTTCTTCTTGGTTTTCTCCTCTTCCTCATCTTCGTCATCAATCATACTATCATCTTCATTACCCTTAGCCTTCTTCTTCGCTGGCTTCTTGGCCGGCTTCTTCTTAGGCTGCTTAATGTATTTATCCTTTTTCAAATCGGCCTCTTCATCATCATCGACTGGTTCTGCAATGACTTCTCCGTCATCTTCTTCCTCGAATGCTTCTTCCAAATCTGGTTTTACGGCAGCGACCTTGGCGGGCTGGAAGACATTACTTGCTTTCATAAATGGAACAGGATGAGAACGTGCGTTATAGCTTTGGTATGTTAGTATTGTTAAATTTGAGAAGGATTAGTGAAGACTTACGATCTTGTAAAATTGGCTTTAGTTTGGGTTTCCAATTTGATGCTTTCCATATCTTGTTCTCCAACACCCAGTTCCATGATATAGTCCCAGTCCTCCCTGGTCAAGAAATAACTGTCCATGAGATCGATCACATCTTCCACGGAATCTCTGCCCTCGACATCGAGTCGGCGAATGAGTTTGTCCCAGAGAACGGGTAAATATTGTTGACGAATTTCATGACGGTCTCCAGAAGATCGCAGTCGCATGTGTGATTGGATTTCTTTCACATAACGAGATAGCTTTCCATACTTGCTATTGTTACCAAGCCAAGATGTAAAGTTGGTTCTTCCGATCATCGAACCAGATATAAAGCTTGATGGTCGAACTGCACTGAAGACTGCGTGTGTAGGCATAAGAGACCATTGTTGTTGGGACCCGTGAATCATTCGATCAACTAAGTCACCATCGCTAATGCTCTCTGCTGCTTGGTCTACAAGTTGAAGTACTTTGAGTCTGTGCTCTTTAGGTGTATCGGAGCTGCCGGCTAGTTGGGGCCTGGTATTCAGGTAGTTTTCTTGAATCATCAAGGGTGTAAATTCATGATCGTTGAAGTAAAGCTCGATCTTGTCGTTTAAGGTAGATTTGCTAGCAGGAGAAAACATGTGACCACCGAGGAGCTGACTAGTGATGTCCCATGGCTTAAGAACAACATGCTTTTCCCAAGCTTTTGACATTTCCTTACCTTGGTCAAAATTCATGGCTGTTTGATCAAGTTTGACTGTAGATATCATATTGATGATCTGTCGGATATCCTTATTGCTGCCCTCGATAAGAGCATCGATGACTTGAACCGGGAGCTTCATACCTTCTCGATGACAGATGGTAGCGATACGTGAACGTACCATATCAACCGTTGGTCTCCTGAATGGCATGTCGAATGTCACGAAATCAAATGGCTTCATTTTCGGAAGCTTGCGGTCATTACAGATCAATATCATGGGGATATCGGTCGTCTTGCAGATTTTGGCAAGAGCCCCTACACCACCTCGATCTCCAGATGACATACCATCAACTTCATCCATGATCAGGACCAATTTCTTCTTAGTCTTATCGACATCTTTCCCGTCGCCTGCAAAATAACCTAGGACGGAAGTGTTGTTCAGTACTTCACTTAGCCCTGTTTCAACAAGTTTTTTGCTTCGAACATCACTAGCGTTTCTCTCTAGTATATCATAACCAGCAAGTTTGGCAGCCAAATGGGCCGCAGTCGTTTTTCCGATGCCTGGCGGACCATGAATAATGATGGCTCTGTAACCTCCAAGCCCATCCGCACCCCTCTTTTGAAAATTATACTTGTGCGCAGTTTCCCAGCCCTTAAGCCAAGCCTGGATCTTCTCAACTTGACCTTTATTACCACAAATTTGATTCATTTGCGTTGGTGCATACTTTGTAGTCCACAATTGCGATGACGTTGGCACTATCGCTTTGCGGGGAGCTGCTGGTATGGATGATTTTCCTTTTGCTGCAGCAAGCTTTTGAGCCTCCTTTTCCGCTTTCTCCATCTCCGCAGCCTTTCTCCGCTCCTCTCTATCCATCTCAGCCGCGTCTTCTCGGATCTTCTTTTCTTCAGCTGCTTTCTTTTCGTTGTTCTTCTCCGCAGCCTTTCCGTCGCCACCATTGGCAGGCAGCGTTCTTAAAAGATGAAATAGACCATCTTCGTCAATGGTCTTAATTTTTAAAGTATGTATCTTTCTAAGTTTACTCGGGCCAGCTTCATTTCCAAGTACGACGAAGTTTGTTTTGCTGCTTGGTGCACCGGTGATTTTGCCTCCATATCGCTTGACGAGCTCTATTCCCTCATCTCTTGAGATTGTCTCAAGCATTCCCGTAAAGACAAATGTCAAACCTACCAGACAGTTTTCAGCACCTTCAGGAATTTCCGCACAACCTGCAGCTGGGCCTGAGTTGCCACCGCCTCCACCAGCTCGCCAGTCAAACTTGGCACTGTCATCTATCGGAGGAGGGGTTGGGGCTCGAATTGTTGGAACGCTGTCTAGTATTGCCTGTATACTCGAGCTCTCTGGAGCAGATGCTTTCTTGGGCGGGGCACGAGGTTTTTTGGCGGGTGGTGGCTTTGAGCTCTTGCTATTAGAGGGTTTCTTAGCAGGAGCAACGTCTTCTTCGTCCTCGGATTCCAAATCAATAGATTTACGCTTCTTGCCATTCACAGCAGAACTCTTCCCTGGCTTTTCAACTATCATCATGTCGTCGTCGTCATCGTCGTCATCAGGCACAACAAAAACGTCTTCATCGCCTACATCTTTCATTTTGATGTCCTTATCCTTTGTGGTTGGCGCAGATTTCGACTTTGACACAACTCTCTTGGGTTTTGGTAGGACCTCTTCGTCGCTGTCAATTTCGACATAACCGTCATCCTTTCGCTTGCCTGTCTTTTTTGCATTTGCTGCAAATATATCATCGTCTTCATCGAAGTCATCATCATCTTCGATAACTTTGTATGTTGTAGACGCCGTTTTCCGAGTAGAAGATCGAACATTCGCTTCAGCTGGCGGTGGTTTTGCCTTTGCAGGAGTCGATTTTACTTGTTTAGCTTTGGGTTTACTGCTCGAAGCAAAGAAGTCATCCGCGGTCGTTTCCTTTCCTTCGGGCTCTTCATTTTTTCTAAATTATCAAGTCAACAATGTAAAAAGAGGAGGAACTGGGCAATCAAACATTGATTTCTTAGGCGCAGCTTTTTTGGGTTCGGGCTTTTTTGGCCTGGAAGACTTTAGTAGGAGCTTAGCAGGATTGCTTTGAGAAGCATACAATGGTTCTTCGTCATCTTCGCTATCTTCAATAACCTTGCGACTTTCTATAGTATATTAGTATCATTCAATGACCCAAGCAATTTGAGCAACTTACTGCTCTTCTTTTTCTTAGAATCTTCCTCCTTCTTGTTCTCCTTTCCTCGAATGGGTGTAGCCGTAGAAGTTCCAGGTTTACCTCCAAAGAAGCTTCTAATATCCGCAGGCATACTGGGCGGATTTAGCAATAGCTCGCCTTGAAAATACTACGAGTTTTACAGAAAACAAATTCGTTGATAGAGGCAATTGCTAGAAGAAAATGATGCTGTGAAGTAGCTTGTATCTTTTTGGTTACCTACAGTACGGAATACGCGACGACCCGACGCGGAAGTAACGCGTTGCCACTTTAAATTGATTTCACCAAAAAATTACTGCTGCCTCAAATATTAGGTAAACACACTGAACCATCGAATTTGAGGATCTAGGATTTCTTTAGATTTGGTCGACAATAACGTCCATAGCCATCCACCATGAAGCCTCAAAGTTTGCAGAGCTTCACGGCTCAATTTGGGAGGCTTTCATTAGCCTCCAATACAATCCGACCTCTTGGTCCCATCCTAGCCCAAGCCTCAGCTTTCTCCGCACCTTCGAACCACACTTCCCCTCAGTCTCATCGCCCGTTTTCTAGCACAGCCGTCAATTCAGGCAATTGGCTTCTGCCTACTATGCCAGAAAAAAAGAGATCACGGAAAGGAAGACCTCGTGTGCCGACAGGAGGATCAGCTAGAGGTACCACTTTAGTATGGGGGGAATATGGTTTGCGAATGTGCGATCATCATCGCCGTGTTAGTGCGCAGCAATTGAAGGTTGGGGAGGATGCTATTAAGGTCAGACTGAAGGGTATGAGATATCGATTGTATAAGAGGGTTGCTGCCCAAATTGGTGTATACAGCAGTGGTAACGAGGTAAGCACATGCGCCAGGGATAATTCTAAGATCACAAGAATAGAGGGCCTAATGGTTTCATAGGTTCGTCAAGGTAAAGGAAAAGGTTCCTTCGATCACTGGGCTTCCAGAATTGCTGTCAGCAAGATTATATTTGAGTTGAAGGGAGATGTACACGAACAGGTCGCAAGAGATGCGTTTCGATTAGCCGGTAATAAAATGCCAGGTCAGTAAACACCACCGCCGTATCCTTCTCATATGCTGATTTGTACATATATAGGTCAATATGAGTTTGTCAAGAAGGGAGATCCTCCGGTTGTTGGAATCACAAAGTTAGATGGAGTCACCATGGAGGAATTGAAGAGACCAAGAAGAAAGATACCTTTGGACTCGATACCTGTCGGCTCTACTGCAGAAACTTTACCATCTAGTGTGTCGACGTCGACATCACCGGATGCGTAGGACGAGAAAATGTATATTGTATCATAGAGCGTATCGGCATTTCTAGCCCATAAATGAATGGAGATGTACAGAATCACACTCCAGATTGCAGTAAATGTTTGACCAGAGTAAGGGTAAGCGGTGTCATGTAGAGGTCTCAGTATACCGCCAGTTCCAGATTACTTACAACAGTCGACGTCCTCATTTCTAGATATCCCAAACGCGGCGCGGCCAAGGAGCTTCAGATAACAATATCAATACATATCGGTAAGTCAGGGCTTCTCAAGAAATAGAACGACGGATTTGTAACTTCCGTTGTGATCTCAATGAAGATCATTTTTGACAAAGTAAAATACTCCATCCCAAAAGCAAAAGCATGCTTCAATAATCAATCGTATTGAACGCCACAAATCCCTGTCTAACGCCAGTGCCTTTAACCTAACGCGATTCTCTCCGCTCTATTCAGATTCCGATTCATCTTCAACCTGCGTCTCCTTGAGTGCCTAGGAGTAACCAAGTCAGCCACACCAAATAGACCATAAACGTAAAGGCATACACACCTTTTCCAGAAGTGCCTTCAAATGCACCAACTTGCTTTCTTGGATAAGCAAAGTTTCGTCATCTAGATCCTCAACGATATATTCGTGATGCGACTCTGCATCTATCTTGACAATGAGAGATTTGATAGATGGATCGCACTCCACAAGGGTGCCTTGATTTCTTGTTAGAATGGTTACATTTATGTAATTCTAAGCAAACTTGTACCAGACAACATGCGCACTTGCATCATCTGTCGGTGTATACTCTGAAGTGTTCTAGAACACTGGCTGGATGATCCAGGATCAAAGGGGCAAGCTAGTGAAAGCCAGGTAAATGACATGGTAAGATTTTTGCTGGATACATACCTCTGATAGCTCGTGTCATGATGGATGTATGGAGCGCTTCCTTTTCTTTTGACGTTTGAGACGCCTGAATCCTCGTGATATTTTATGTGCCTCTTTGATAAATGATGAAGGTCTATTGATATAAAGCAAGTCGGCTGTGGATAGTGGCCCGTGCAGATTGAGATGCACCTTTCCTATTACGTATTTTTGGGACCAGAGCGCACCAGGAAGCTCCAGGCACTGCTAGTCTACAATATGAATTTACCAATTTCATAATGAAGTAGAATGAATAAGTAGAATGAATGTCTGTGTAGACAAATCTTATCATCGGATCGCTATTGTACCTACTGTCCTCCATGGAGCACTTTGGCAAATTCTAGGGTGTTCGAATTTAGGCTACATGGTGGCATTTGTACTACCCTTTCACAACGAATAATTTTCTCTCTAATCTACTAGATACGGTCTAAAGCATTGAGAACAAAAATCTGTACAAAATGTTGTCAATTTGGCATCAAATACTCCATGCGATTTGGATTACCAGTCGGCTACGAGAATTGAATACCCCAGATCTACAAATCAAAGTATCCTTGGCTGATGAATCTCGGTAATCTTCCCCCTTTTATATGGTGTGCCAGTTATACCTACTTATAAAAGCTTAATCATTGCTGTGCATTCTTTCAACAAAAGTTATTGCATGTTTGAGGAATACTTGAGAGGATATTCCAGCAATCGTTCATACTACCAATGGATGATAATCTTCTGCGTTTTTCTTTTGGCGAGGACGAAAAGGAGGAAGGGTCTTTGGCTTTCATCTTATGATTATATGTTACTATGGTAATTTGAAACTGCTGCAAAAACTTGTCGGAGCACAAAATCAAAGTTTGATGAGTGCAAGAATTTAGACCTCAAAGGAGAGTCAGCTCGCTGCTGGGCAAACTGTTTGATCAGTTGACTCAGGCTATGCCAATGGTTATTCGATCTTGCATATTTGCTGAAGTCTGAATGATCAAACACGTCTTCGACATCAGAGTCATATCGAGGCCCGTCCTCCATAGGTATTTTCGCAAAGTATCGCATCTTGTGTGGTCAAAATTATACCTTCTCGGTCACCTAACAATTTTGAAAGCCTTGTTTGAGACACCAGGTCTGCTATTGAATCTCTCATGCGGTCTGACAATCTAGTCTCCCACTGTTGTTGTGTTTGTTAAATATAAAATGGTGGATTTGTTGATACAAGGAAGAGTTTCTGCTCTAACATTATCCACCTTGTCACTCAGAGTGTAGGGCACTTGCCAAAGGATGCACAACATACCCAGGGAAATATAGGTTATGAATGCTCGGCATCAACCTGCATTGATGATTCCTTGATGAGTATTTCTATCGACAATTGAATAATTGATCATCAACAACCGGCCGTCGAAATCCAGCCTCCCAATCAGTACCCACAAAACATCGACAAAATCTTGAGTATGCCCATTAGCCCCTCCTTGGAATCCTCCAACCCACAATGACCAAACCCCCCATTAGCCCCTCTGTATTCTCTTCACGGCCCCCTTTAGTCGTTTTCTTCTCTTTCCTGCCTTCACCGCGTGCCTAATTCCATGCATATATCCCGGCACTTCATCATCCCCAGCCTCACAACCCCATGTATGCACTGCCTTCACAAATTCACGCCCGACGAGCACAGCAGAGGTATCGCTATGCCAACTTCTTCGATCATTCTTCACCCTTTTCACAACTTCTGTGACTCATTGCTCGAGTTTGTATGTTATCGATCCGCTTTACATCTCTGTGTTTTAGCATTCGATGTTGAAACGTCTGGCTTCGCGATTGCCAAACTAAATGCGTGACGCTTGTCTTCCAATTTGTGGGTTTTGATACTTCTTCCACTTGGAATTCCAATAACAACGAGCCCTAATTTTGAATTTATAACTCCCTTCTTATGTTGAAGCGTAGTATAAATTAAGATAATGAATGTTCTTTGCATATTCTATTGTATCTGGAAAAATAAAATCGGCACGGACAGAGCGGAACACGCGCCGAGCCCGTTTATCCGAGAGCTGTTTCCCCAGCTCTCTTCCAATTGGTCGGTTTCGATACAAGCTTCCTAGGCCACCGTCACCGGCTATTTCGGAAAGGGAAAGACCAAGACACAAGGACAAACTGACACACTTGGAATCCATTTTGTCTAGAATGTACGGGGTAGCAACAGCAGAACGAGGCGTAAGTAAAGTGTTAGGATTTCTGGTACATATTGTATTACGTATCCTGGGTTTCCGGATATCCTCACTTATTTCTTTATTGTTTATAGGATTCTTCTTGTCCTCCGCCAGAAAAAGTATACAAGCAAGGCTTACTCTCTTATCCATCCTTTGTTTTTACTCACCAGCGTGCTTGTTTGTTGTTGGAATTCGTACTCGTACAAAAGCGCGGGGATACCTTGCTTGCCACTGTTTGCGACTGCGAGAAAATAGCTCATACAATTGCAATTCTTATTAATCCAAAAGAAGGTTTTGAATGACGAGTCTACCTTAACAAAGCTATAATCATATCTTTCCATCTTCCAGGGCGACTTGGTTCCTTTCTTACCAAAGATAATCATCAAATATATAGATATGCCATCAAGATATCAGAAAGATGTCTGCCAATGTATCAACCGTCATCGTTTCTCCTCAGTTCTCCTCGTGTTTTCGATAATCTTTCCCAAATTTTCCTGCGCACAGATCCCAAACGCAGTGTCAACGACATTCATCACTTCGGCTACCCCTCCTTCATCCACCCCTCACATCTTAAATGTTCGTCAACTTTCCTCCAGTACAGATCCTGACGGGGAAGAAACATCAAGCCATGTCTACAACTACTATTTCGTCATAGTCGCTGTTTTCGTAGTCATCGTTTTCTTCCTTCTCCTGTATATTACCCAGCGACGGAAACGAAAGGCATTACTCATACGACATAATGGTCAGACTGCTTTGGCCCGCGATGTACAATCGTTTGCAGATTTCAGAACGAGATTTGGACCGAGAAGGGCGGGAACGGGGCTGATGGGTATGACGATGGGATCGATGGGCGCAAATAGAGAACGGCAAGAGGGCTTGGATGAGAGGGGTGAGGCGCCCCCGGCTTATGTGGAGGGCGATAAACCGCCGAGTTTGAGGAGTGAGGATGGGGTTACTATGGTGGTTTCTCGTGAAGATCATGCCAATGAAAATGGCGCATCTAGTGTGCCGGCTGTGGGTGCAGAGACTACCAACAATTCTATGGAACGAAATATATCGGATGTAGAGTCGAGACTATCTGCGGAGCTTTCGCGACCTAGCGCTATGACTGCGAGTAATTCGGCAAGACGGACATCGATAGGGGGATCATCAACACCAATCACAAGCGCAGCAGATTCGAATGAAGAGGTGGGATTAAGGCCATTGAGTCGAAGTATATCGGCTCGTCCACCGTTAGGACCACCTACATATTCCGAGACCTATCTGAGCGGGCAACCTGATATAGCGAGACCACCTGCCGCGGTGACCCACAACTGATTTTATTCAGAAAGGAGATTGATGAGTGGGACTAGAACCTCATCTGAAATGCGATGTAGACAGTTTTAGTCGCAGGATGGCCGAATTAACATACGAACGATTTTTATATTGGTCATTTTATATGGGTTAACATTGAACGGCAGGCCGACTAATGAGGATACGGATGGCACGGCTGGATTGGACGAGGTTCTGGGTATGGAATTGTACATGGATATCCACAGGATGTGAGGGCTTTGCGAAGGCGTATCTTTACGATTATGAATATTAGTTATGAAGGATCATTGCGATGTGGTTATTGTGTAATATAGTCGGATCATAATAAATATATATATCAAGGTCAAATACTTCCTATTCTAAAATTATTTTATGGTTAGAAGCCTAATAGTTGATGGTGATTTCATTCGCATATTCTAAACCCGCTTCATCTTTCTTCCTCTTTTGAGAATCTAACATCTCACATCTCACCTCCCACATCTTACAGCCCCAACAAAACAAACAACTAACTCCCACACCAGTCCCCACAATCCAAAATTCAAACCCCAACACACACTACAGTAACAAATACATTCGACCCCCATACATACTTTCACAGCGCCTCCCATACTCCCATACTCCTATAATTCTAAACAAAAACGCTTGAAGGATCCGTCAAACATGGATTGTGGAGATTGAAACCCAGTGGAATAGATGGGATAGGTTGACTTGGGTTGAAAAGGGGCAAAGACCAGATAGGCGAATTAAGGAGGCGGGGAAGTGGATCTTTTCGGGTGTGTGTTTGGAAATGGATTTGGGAATTGTGGGTTGGTTTGGAAAGCTGGATGGATGGATGATGGGTTAGATGGGGAGGTTTGTGGGATATATATTGGGTATGTGAAGTAAGTGAAGTGAGGAGAAAGTCGAAGTGGAAAGTAAGGGGTTGATTATTATGTTGGCTGTTGGGTTTTAGAGAGGTAGGTTTTGGGTTTTGGGTTTTGGGTTTTGGGTTTTGGTTTTGGAGACGGATTGGAATAGAATAGCGTGGTTGGGTGGAGTAGATGGGATGGGTAGATGTTTATCGGAGTTTTGGGTAGAGAATTGTTGGTAGTAAGGAGGAGGGGTGTGTGTAGAGTGTATTTTTTAATGTGTGTTGTATTTAGATAGGGGAGATGGGGGGGAGGGGGGGTTGAGAAGTGGTCAATGATGAAGAATGTTGGTAGGATTTTGCACCTAAGATAGGGTATTTTTCAGATAAAGGAATGGTGGTGGATTTGTGAATATTAGTAAGTTCAAATATATATAGCAAGGAGAAGTGATGCTGAAGAAATTGTACATGGTTGTTGTATCCATGGATGGCTATTGTGTGGGCTGAGGTTATATGCCTTTCACTTTGGTTCAGTCAAGTGGGAACTATATGCATGTAAAATCATAGGTAAATTCATTGAAGGTTATAGAACTGGCTAATTCCTGGAAACAATTCGGTTGTTAGACAAGTGTGTGTGTTGGACATATAGATTATAGATGATGCTTCGCTACAACCGTATCATGAACCCAAAGAGTCGCTTGTCCTCGTCATTTTCAAAGTCCCACGTAAGATCTTGTGACTCAAGTTCTGCCAGCCTTGCCATTGCCTTTGGTTTCTCTGTTTTCAGATAGAGGATATAGTTCTGCCATAGTTCGCTCGGTGAGAGAGATAACTCTTTAGCAAAGAGATTCTTGCGAATAAGACAATCTTCGAGTAGTAAGTGAAAGTTATTGCCATGGTAAACGTGTTCCAAACGGACCACTTTGTCAAAATCGTGCTGGTCTTCGGGCAAAAGACATCCCAACCAGCAGAAATGCACTTCCTTAAGGGTCAAGTCACTCTTTATTACATCAAAAACTTCTCCCCAGTCGAGAATGGATTCTTTCAAGGAACAAAACCGGAGCTTTAGAATTCTTAGAGTTTTGGCATGTCTTTGAAGAAATTCGGTAAGCGATGATTTACTGGCCACCATAGACCAGAAATCCACGCTTTTCAGACGTGGCATTGTTAGACCCACTATGATTTCATCCCAGTCTATTTTCGTCGATTCCGTGTCATCGAATTGTTCTGTGATGGCGAGATATTCGAGATTGGATGTAGCTTGTAGGAGTTGCTTCAATCCATGATTAGAGTTGGAAGTAGGACTCATCACTCTCCAGAGATAAAGATGGCGAAGATACCGAGCATCCGGCCCATATGGAAGTGTGGTACTCGTGCCAATGGAAGCGCCAAATAGCGTATTCAGATTAAACCTTTCAAGGTAGAGGTACTCCAATTTTGTACCAGCGTTAGCAGCAGCGGCAAGAAATATCGAAGCTTCTTTGTGATACCTCGCATTATGACCCATACTGTTACAGAAAGTTGGCGTAGGCTTGACATCCAACCGTAAATGATTAGATTGTTTGGGTTTATACTCTACCATGGTGAAACTTTTCAAGGAGCTGAGCTTTGGCAGCACTTGTGAAAATACGAAGCTACTGAATTCGCTCTTCACCATAAAATCTTGTTCTTCACAAATCTTATTGCGAGCTTCAAAACCACGAGCCATCTTGGTCAGGGACTCCGATCCTGGCTGAAATTCCACATCTCTCAGGAGATGGTTGTAATCATCTTCGCCAACTGCCCTCATTCTCAACGGGTCGTAGTGTATAGCCAGGACACGTTGCGACATCCTGGGATGTTTTGAGATATTAAGAAGTTTTTCGAAACTCTCTCTGGTGAATATAACATATATATTTTCGGCGAGACGATCGATACCAGCTGCGGCGCAAACATTGCTCATTAATCGAAAATTAAGTATATCTTGTATGTGGAGGTATTTGCAGACGGTCTGGATCATTTCGATGGGTAGAATTTCAGTAAGTGAAGGCCCAAACCCACCTTTCGCATTTGTGCTCATTGTGGCCCCTAGAAAAGGATCAGTCAAAGCAAGCACTAAGGTGGGTAGGAATATATTACCATTAGACATAGTTTCTAACTGTCTGCTTGTTGACAGAACATCCATCCCTT
Organism: Botrytis squamosa; assembly: GCA_014898485.2. Taxonomy (NCBI): domain Eukaryota; kingdom Fungi; phylum Ascomycota; class Leotiomycetes; order Helotiales; family Sclerotiniaceae; genus Botrytis; species Botrytis squamosa. The sequence goes on from RCTC02000009.1 coordinate 1,378,649, forward strand.
GAACAGACATTGTGCGTATGTTCAATTGCCGTTTTTAACTCGAATATCTGTTAGACCTCAGGATAAGAGATGAGAAATGTGAAGTTTGATATGGGAGACAACAGAATCTTAATCAGAGTGTATACAATAGGCAAATATCCCCCAAAAGTTTTCTTAGTTGGGTAGATCGTAAGAGAACGATACTCATGTTCTTGTGACGACGTTTTAGTTGTAGAGGAGGATGTAGTCTGTCTACTTTCGAAAGACTTATCCACAGGAAGAAAATTCGCCTACAAGTTCCTACCATGGTGCAATGTGAGACCATGTGAGTGGAGTGAATACTTCATTCGACTTCTTCTGAGTATTCAATCACCAGCAACATTTGTTTTTATTATCGGGAGGCTTGGAGGCCTTTGGGGGGAACCAAGCCAATCTTCAAATCCCAAAATATCATGTTACTTCTGTCCGTCAGACTATTGTTTGTATCTGATACTATTCAGAGATTCATTCTCGTAGGTCGATTTGTATTGAATGGTTTTACCAAGGCTTTAGTCCAATCAACAGACATCAAGTATGTGAATGTCGTGTGTCCATCTTGAAGCCATTTCATGAGTTCAAGTACCCATTGATCGATGCTGCAATCTTGGTATTGCAAACTTCAGCAATTCGCATTTTTAGGAAAGGAGTGTGAGCATTTGCAAAGAGTTAAACCACACAGATCCCAATCTTGCCTAAACTTCATCGAAAGCATTTTCTCACGATTCAGCATATCGATGAAATTTATGTAGTACAGAACGTCGTCGCGAACGAGAGAGCAAGATTAATATTAATCAACACCGCTTTCCGTAAGTATATTCTGCCACTTGATCAAAACATGCAGGTGTGGAGGGACGTGAAATGTTGTGTAACCAAAAGTCATTGTTTCTCAGAGTGACTCATCCTCACTCACTCTCATTCGCGTATCCTCTTTCGACCGCCATCTCCGCCGAATCTAGTTATTTGTTTACCATTCTCTCCTGCCGCATTTCGGCGGAGAATCGACAATGACATAAAACTTATCATATTATATCCCATTCAACTCATGATCCTTTCCTTTTTGATACCCAAATATGCAAGCATGCTGACTACACGTAAATCGGATAAGGTTCCTTTGATGAGAGCGGCAAGTTGAGGGCTGACAGATGTAAGCGCTTGAAACTTGGCCCAATGGGTAAAGCATTTGTCGGGGTATGGAATGCAGTTTCGAAGGTTCTACAAGATATTGCAATATCTTTGATGAAGTTTGGTTGAAGTTTCGTTGTGATTCATCGGCGGAAGTATTGCAAAATGTATTGCAGAATATGTCAGCGCATATATCGACTACCCTGCGTGATTAGGATGAGGTCCAAGCCGTCTCCGTCACACCATCTCCGCAAGGCGGTCTTATGAAAGGGGTTAACGTCTAATACCCGAGTGTGAGTGCGTTCGAGTGAGATGAGGAAAGAGGCTTCTATAAAGGGATCCCGTTTTTGCTATGACAAAAGAAAACAATTTTGAACATTAATCGGATTCGCTTTTATACTTTCTCATTACTTCTTCGAATTTTGATTACAGTTGCTTTGCGATTGTTTATTCTACTTTGATCAAGATAATAAAATAACAATGTTGATGTCTCGAGACGATCGAGCAAAAATGGAAACCTCAAGGCCAACAACGGTGGTCTCTGACACCGATTTGGAAAAGAGTACTGCGCCTTCGATTCGTGATTCGATATCGAGAGAGAAAAAAAACAGCACAGATGGTGCGGATTTAGAAAGTGGAGATATAAACAATAATGGCCCAGGGGAAGATGGTTTAGAGTATCCAAAGGCTTTTGCAATGGTGATGATAGTGATTGCTTTATCACTCAGCATCTTTCTTGTCTCTTTAGACATGACGATTGTGGTATGTATACCTTCTCTCCCTTTTGCTGTGCGATCAGGGATCACAATATATCATCATACAATAGAGTGCAAAGCTAATATAATCTCAGGCTACAGCAATTCCAAAAATCACCGACCAGTTCCACGGCTTAGATCTTGTCGGCTGGTATGGTTCTGCATTCTTTCTCACAGTCGGTTCCTTTCAATCAACATGGGGAAAGGCCTACAAATACTTTCCGCTAAAGATAACTTTCCTCATTGCCATTTTCATCTTCGAACTCGGGAGTTTAATCTGCGGTAAGTTGTCTCAAAGTTCGAAGTGTAGCACAAACACTAATTCGAAAACTCATAGGCGTTACTCCGAATAGTACCGCTTTAATAGTAGGCCGAGCCATTGCAGGACTTGGTGGTGCTGGAATTGCCTCCGGAGCATATACGATTATTGCATTCGCAGCACCTCCCTCTCAACGCGCAGCTTATACAGGTATCTTAGGTGCATCTTATGGAGTGGCCTCTGTAGTAGGGCCACTTCTCGGAGGTGTGTTTGCAGATAAATTGACATGGCGTTGGTGTTTCTACATCAATCTTCCGATTGGTGGACTCGCAGGAGCTATCATCCTATTTCGTGAGTATTTGACCAATTCTCATACTCTATATCTTAAACATACAAGTGCTAATATATCGACTTCCTAGTGTTCACTACACCCAAAAATGCAGTACCAACTCCTGCTACCCTCAAGGAAAAGATCTTACAAATGGATTTCCCAGGAACATTTACAATCATGGCCAGTCTCGTCTGTTTCTTCCTGGCTCTTCAATGGGGTGGCCAAACGAAAGCCTGGAAATCTGCCGATGTCATCGGTACTCTCATCGGTTTCGTTCTTCTCCTCATTCTCTTCATTGTAATCCAATATTTCCAAGGCGAGCGTGGAGTTATTGTCGGCCGTCTGTTGAAAGAACGTACAGTTTCTGTAGGAATGGTATATGTGTTCTTCCTCTGTGGCGGATGGTTCCTTCTACTCTACTATCTCCCCTATTACTTTCAAGTCGTCTCTGGAGTTTCGGCTTCTCAATCTGGTGTGCGAAATCTGCCAATGATTATCGGTACCACTATCGCAACCATCATTTCTGGAGGATTGATCTCTGCATTTGGCCATTTGTAAGTTTCAACTCAGCACACCATCTTCCTATACTCCCAACTCTACTAACACATTCTCCCAGCGTTCCATTCATGATCATCGGCGCAGCCGGCGCAACAATCGGATGCGGACTCCTCTACACGCTCGGCGTCGATTCCACCTCGGCACAATGGATAGGCTACCAAGCCCTCGCCGGCCTCTCCACGGGCTTTGTTTTCCAAATTCCCGTCATCTCCGCCCAAGCTACCGTCTCCCAAGCCGATCTTTCTTCCGCGACGGCAATGGTGTTGTTCGCCCAAACAATCGGTGGTGCATTCTTCATCTCCATCGCAGAAGCGGCTTTCGCAAACCGTATCTTGCACGTTCTTCCTCACTACGCACCTTCGGTATCTCCAGCCCAGGTATTATCAGTAGGGGTTAGCGAATTGCGAAATGTGTTTGGAAAAGAGGGAGAGTTGATCGAGGGGATCATAGAGAGTTATTTGCAGGGATTAAAAGTTACATATGCGTTGGCAATCACCTGTTGCGGAATCGCATTGTTTGTAGCTTTCGGAAGTCACTGGCCGTGGAAGAACTTGAAAGGGAAGGCATCCATGGGTGGAGCTGCCTAGTTTGAGAGCTGCTGAGGAGATTGTACGCAGGGGCGTACTTACTCGAGGAATTTTTTTTATGAAGGGTAATAGACAAATTAATGACGAGGACTGGGAAATATAGAATTGGGCATACATAAACTGCTATCAAGTAATAAATGGGTAGCTCTTCTTAATTGAAATGATATAATGTTTTCTCCTCTCAAAATCCATCTATACACAATCTATAACTACTAGGTAACTACCAGGTACCTACTGATGGGTATTTACCCACTACTTTCTACCTCTGAAGAATTCCTGAAAGCTCATCATGTACTCATCAAAGCAAATTCGCCGAGAGATGTCAGACATCAGACGTCCGACTAACCGTCAAACAAGACGTCAGACTCTACTAGGTAGATAGCACGGAACTAGTAAAAATAGCTCCAACGTCATTACGACCATTACTTTTCTTCCATGAGCAACCAAATCTAGAAATTTATTTCTCGGTTCCATCTATTCGTTCCTTTCCATATCAGAAATCTCGTGAGCAAGTAAAACTTTTCTTACCAGTTCGATTTCTTCATACATCTTGATATTTGGTATCCATCTTCGACGATCACATAAACTCGACATACAAACCGCTATAGAAAATCAACCTATCTCGAATACGGAGGACTGTTGAGACATCGAAATTCGACGTCATATCATATACGTCATCCAAAGTTCGAACAACCATCCATACATATAACCGACGACAAATAGGTAACCCTCCCAACCGAGCCGACGAGAATTCCACCCCCTTCGAATCCTCATCTCGAAACCGAAAAAATGAGCGAAACAAACGTTTCAATTCCGGTGAACAACCCGGATAACTCTATCCGCGCGGCGTCGCCCATCCGATTCGACCCCCTCAACGAAGTAGCCGCCTTCGACATCTCGCCTCCCAACTCCCCTCCTCCACCCTACTCCCGCGTTCCCCCACCTGACGCCCCCACTCTTCCCCCGTACATCATCTGCACCTGCAGCTCGTACGAGGACCCCACGATCCTCGAGGATCTCGGTTTCCACAGCGAACTCTCCGACGAAATTTGGGACAAATGGCAGCTGCACAAACGCCAACACCCAGAGGTCTATCAGAACGCGAATTCGCTGTTGCTCCTCTATTTCTTTTTCTCCTTCGTCTTCCAAGCCACACAACTCCCGTTCGCATTTCCCGGGTACGACCCTCGTTATTTTCATCCGGAAATGTGTGTGTATTTGTCTGGGTGGGGGATACCTCATAATGAGTATCTCACACGAGAATGGGACGAGGCGCAGAGAATTGAGAGGTGTGCTGTTGCAGCGGCAGAATGGACGGCTCTGATTTTGAGCAAAGACTGCGGGAACCACCCTCCATTGACATATGATTCGACTGGGTGGGATGGACTCCGAATGTCTGAATTGCGGAGGATGGCGATGGCTGCGACATCAGTAATTTGAGGACATGTCGACCAGCTTTCGCATACTCGTGAGATAATTCACCACCTCATCAACGGCAAATATATCTAATACCTGGGTAGTGATAGTTGTTGTAATACTGTAGATCTCCTGCGAGCACTGGCACTGTAAAGGTTCAAGCTATTGGTCGCTTAACATACAAGCCAGTATCGTACTTTGCAGTCAGAGCCGCTACACCCTATCATATTAGCGACGGTTCAATTTGGAATCGGGTCAACCAGAGACCCATATATTCACCAATCCAAAGCAGGATTAGATATCAGATTAAAGCATACCCGTTGGTATGTGGAGACTGCGTCGCTCATCAACAAAGACTCTTCCGCGAAGGAGAACAGAATTCTCGCCTCTCCGCTCCGTCCCGGCACAGGCGACACCAGCGTCACGTCCCATAGTCTCAACCATCAACCGACAATCAAAGCCTCTCAATCCTCGAATCCAATCCAAAACCTCAAACAATCCAAAAGATCGAATACATCTCGAACATCGATCCCTTTTCAAATTTTCAAATACTCTCAAACATTGCCAGCTCCTGAACATCAGACTGCGATACGGACTATCGCAAGCAGACACCCATAATCATAACCGTATCTATCTTTGGAGATGTCAAGGATCTTGTGGACCGGAGTATTTAAAGAGGGATCCATGTTGTTGTATATATGGATCAAGATATACATGATTCGATATCCCGGGATGAAAAGAATATAAGAGGAGAGAAGGGGGGATCTTGTGAGGCAGACCCCTCGAGAATCATATGTCGGATGGATCTGGACTATTGGAGCTATATCTGCGAGAAAGGGGAGAGGGTTGAAACCTCTGCTTCATTGTACACCCACTACTTGTTTTTTAAAGGTATTAGGTAGTAGAGTACAATGAAACAAGACACAGGGAAGGAGAAATAGAAAGGAGGGAGATGATTGAAAGTTCTGCTTCACTATACATCCACTACTTGTTTTTTAAAGGTATTAGGTAGTGGAATACAACGAAGAAGAGAGGAACGAAGAGAAGGAAAGAAAGAGAGAAAAATATAATCAACAGATTCCTACTTCATTATCGTATACATCCACTACTTGTTTTTTAAAGGTATTAGGTAGTTGGATGTAATAAAGAAGGATATAAAGAAGAGAAGGAGAGAGAGAAGGAACGAAGAATATAATCGGCAGATTTGCGGACAGAGAAATGGGTTAAGACAGATGAGAATGGCATAGAATACAAGAATAAAACCAAGACATTTAAAAAAGAGGCTGATGGTATCTCCCAAAACGCCTTTTGAAAGAGAAATGCGCCGTGTAGCCCATGCTAGATTCTCAATGTCACTCGACAAAGAGTACCTAGATATACGTATCTGTATTTCCTTGCCGAAAGATGAATGAATCACAACTCATCTCATCCCATACTCAAAGTATCCAATTCGTCTTTCACTTTATTCAATTCATCATCATTATATCATGTACCCCAATACCCCAATGTCCCTCCTCAAGGGTCAAAAGTCAAGAAACGCCAGGTATAAACAATCTTTTCCCCCCACCTCTCCTCACCCCCTAACTCTCGACACTTAACGCCTTCGCTCCAACCAATCTCCCTCCCTCAACCCCCACAACCCAATACTCAACTCTCGCTCCCTCCCCCGACACCCTATAAACCCTCACATCACTCCCCTTACTAGCATCTCTCACTGCTTGCACAATCTGCTTATACTGTCCCTGCGGATCCCACTCCCCAATATCCATAATCTGTATTTCTTCCGCTGCCTCTGCGGGAGCAGGATGGGCTATGAGCCTCGCGAACGTTTCTATTCTTCGTTAGCACGGATACCAATGATTGCCCAAACTTCTCAAAAAAGAGCGAGAAACAAACCTTCATCTGGCATTCCTCCTTCACATTTCAGCGCCACAACAACAAATGGTTCATCGGCATCACTGGTGTACCACGCATCCTTGGTTGCTCTAACCAACACGCTAGGTACATCCACATCATCATCCATCGTCTTGAACTCGGCTTTTTTATTACTGCTCGTAGCCTTTGATGTGCCAGCACTGGGATCCTCGTTGGCTTTGTCGAGGAACGCCATGTAATCTTCGTCTGATCCCATTTTGTCTGTGTAGTTATTCGTTCGTTCGGATAGTGTTCGAGGTTGTGTACTTGTGTTTACTTCCTCCGGAATTCTATTATCCTTCGTATATTTGAAGATCGCAGAGCTATGCAAGAAACGCTGCTCAATTATAGATCTCCTCTCAGACCCAGACTCTCCAATTCGTGCTTGTCGAGAAAACAAAGCAGTAGGAATCGCAAGCTTAAATTTTCCGTCTACGCAATGACCTCTACTTGCGTTGTAGCGTCCAACGCAAAATCTCTCTGCGACGTCGTCCTTAACACCGTCGACAATTTCTGCAGCGAAGCCCCTTCGATTTCCTTTCCCTTTCCCTTTCCCTTGTTTACTCCCTCGCCCAAATCTGCCTCCAATTCTGCCCGAGGCGTTTCGAACGATGGTAAATAACCTAATGATTGCGATCTTCCCTTCTCTGGACTAACTCTTCCTTCTAATCTCTCTGTTCTCTGTGTTCTTCCTCCCGTCTCACGATAAACACTCGGCGTGCGACTTCCCGGTGCAGATATTGTTTGTTTGTTTACTTTTTTATTTTTGTTCTTTTGTTTGCGACTTCTTTCAATAGATTCTTTGATGCTTCGATAAGGGATGGCGAGGACGGCGGAAAGTGCACCCATTGATATTGACAATGTAGTGAAACTAGTAAATAAAGCTAAGAAGAGAGGGGTTAAGGAAGGACCAGAGGATGTTGTGTGACTTCAGTGACGTGGGGTAATGGGGAATCTCGCTTTTTCTTGTTTGTGCAACTTAAGAATCTATATACAGGGGTGTTTGGTGGGATGACGATTTTTACAATTGAAGAAAGATAGAGGACATAGGAGAGAAGGGAAAAAAGAGAAAATTACTCAAGGGATCACTGGTAGATTGAAGAATGCAAAACAAAGTTCACTATCTTGCAAAGAGAACTTATATAAGATCAAGTTATAGAAAGTTTGATTCAAGTGATTGCTAATAAAGCCAACTCGTAAGTTGTTCCTAGGGTCTCAGTGAAAGGTCTGTTAAAATTTGTTGGAAAATACAAGGAAAAAAGAGGTCAAGAGGTCGAGAACGAGGTCCGTCAAGTGCTAGCCGTAAATATAATACGATAAAAACCATCTTGTCAAATTCTTTCACGGTATTGAAACCAACATGGCCTGGATCAAAGTTCTCAGTTCTCACAATTGGCTGGGCTCGCCAAAACATCATCATAAGTTGAATCATTATTGAAATTATTGGATATCATTGACATTTCTTCATTGATGGAATGCTAGTATATCCATAGGTAATCATGGACTGCTTTATTGCACATATGATACCCCCACCGACTACACCTATCGAAACGTAAGAAACCCGAAATGCGAAACCAATTTTTAAATTTATGAGGATTGAGCAATGTCCTTCTTGAGGGTACCCAAGAATTGGTGCTTCTCCTCGGCGGTTTGGTAAGCACCGTGACCGAACTTGGAGGATGTATCGATCCATTTCAACTCAACCTTCTCCAAGGCCTTTCTTGAGGTGTGAACGAACATGGATTTTCTGAGAGTCATGACACGCTTCTTAACACCTGGAACGGAACCCTTGAGCATGATGAAGTCGTTCTTGACCTCACCATATCTGACAAAGCCACCCATACTGAAATCATGTTAGTCAATGTGATACTGAAAGTGACATACTGTTAAAACTTACGGGGTAATGGCCTTCTTGGAGACATCGAACTCGGTGGCGGCGTTGTTGGGGTCGTCACCACGTCCGATACGGTAGACCTTGTGGTTGCAAGAGGTACGATGATGGTATCCATCTTGACCAGCACGGGCAACAGTCCATTGGACGTGGGCTGGATGCCAGGCACCGATACAGGCGACCTTACGGAGACCCTTGTGTGTCTTTCTGGGAAGCTTCTTTGTTCCCCATCTGCTGGTGACACCGGAGAAACCGTGACCCTTGGTGACAGCGATGACATCAATCATCTCATCTTGCTCGAAGATGGAGCTGATCTCAACTGGCTTCTCGAAGAGACCGCTGGCGAAGTCAACCTTCTCAGCGACGCTACCTCCGTTAACTTGAATCTCCATCAAATGAGCCTTCTTTTGCTTGAGAGGAGTCTTTCTGATTTGAGTGTGGGCGAGGACACGGACGACGGTGCAGTACTTCTTGATACGCTCGAGTTCACGGGTGATGGAAGATCCGCTGTTCTCGGAGTGCTTCTTGGCGTACTTGGTGAAAGCCTTCTTCTTGCTCTTGTACCAGTTCTTGTAGAATCTGCGCTTAACTTCGTCGCTCAAATGTTCGGCCCAGACGGTTGTAAGGGATCTGAGACCACGAGGAGTCTCAATGTAACCCACTAGACCAACAACGATAACCTAAAAAGATATTAGCCATTGGCTTAAGCCAAGCGGGCTGCGTTGCTCGTACCGGTGGTGTCTCAATGACAGTCACTGCCTCAACGACCTCCTTCTTGTGTGTCTTCGCACCAGGACGGTCGAGGTCGCGGACAATGGTAGTCATACCAGCCTTATAACCAAGAGTGGCAGTAAGGTGGACTGGCTTGGTCTTATCATCCTTGGGGAAACTGTTTGTAATTGAAAAGTTAGTAAATGTGATCTTCCTTCAAAAAATTGATTTGCAGACGGATATCGATAAATTCGTAGAATCCTCAAAAGTCGCAAAAGAATGGAAATTGGGGTAAATGCTTCACCTCTTGACCTTTCCGCGGTGACGGCTTGCTCTCTTTCTTGGGAGATAAGCAAGGGATCCGTGACGGGGAGCTTCGAATTTACGGTGCGACATGTTGGCGGTGGTCGACTTCTTTAGGTGTTGAGGTTCAAAAGTTCAGAAGAGTTCAATGAGAAAAGTTCACGAATATTGAGAGTGTGCGATTTCTCGGTTAGAATCATCTTAGTGTCCCAAAAGTGGCTTAGCGTTCAATTGAAAAAAAGCTCTGAATACTTGCCCCATCAAGTCTTGGCATCAATAATCGAGACCCTTCGCTACACGTGATCCAAATTATCGCGGCTTTCTAAACCTCTTGTCTCATGAAGCCTTGGAGAAGTCTTTGTACAGGTCTATTATTATTATTAGTACGATTGGCCGTTTGTATTGTTTATATTGTACTATGAAGTTGTAGAGTGAAATCGCGGCCATTGTATATATAGATCGTGTTTCTGTGTCTGTTATGTTCATCGTCTGCCTGTCTTGACTTTCCACACTCCGAAAATTGCAATCATATGTAACAGTTGAGTTATGTAACATCAGAAACACGTGAAGAGGCCCAGTGAAATATTATTGAAGTCTCTTTACTATCATGACATTTGGTATCGGTATTGGTATGGGTACACCCTCTAAAGGTTTCGACACCTCGCTCCTCAAATTCGCTCATTGCCTCGCGAACTCTCAACCCCAATTTCCACCTCTCTTTCGAGTTTCTCTTAAACACCCATTCATTTAAATTCAGCCCAGTCATTCCAAACTATTCATATCAAAGCCGATCAAAGGATCCCACCCACATTGCAAAATCCAATCAAATACAATATCAAACCAGAGACCAAGCCAGCCAAGCCAAACCAATTGATCCAATCCAATCAGTTAAGTCAGTTAGTCAATAAGGTCAATCCATTCATTCGTTTATCCTCACTTCCACTCCCCCAACTTCCCCCTGCCTATTTTTTTTAATTTTTGTTTTTGGTAAAGATACCCATCTAGAGCTCCGTTATCTCTCTTTCTAAATTAAACACAATAATCGAGTTGTGAAGGTCACTCCATCTGTCAACTCAAAAACTTAAACCGAAAACTGAAAACTTGTAAAATATGAACCAGTGGTATTGTTGTACAACAGCGATAGCACAAAGGCTTCAAAATGCACTTTGAACATAACCAACAACAGTTGGTGTGAAGCTAGAAAGGCAAATCAATAAACGTGCTTGATGCTGAAAAGTATAAAACGCCGACGCCGCTATGCAATTGTGTATTTGTAGGCGAAGAAAACAAGATTAATAACAAAAACGCGCGCTCTTTTGTAATATTCGGCGAAAGAAAAGATGAATCGAAATCGCCAGGCGCCGCCATGTCCGACCGCCTTCTATATGTCCTTTGGCGCGTGAATATTCGTGCCACGTCTCGAGGGGTATATGATTCGCTTTTGCGCTTTTGCAAAGCAAAGTACGTCCTTTATACAAAAAGTTTGTGAATGAAATGAAGAGTCTTTAGCATTTGTCGACATATTTTGTAGCTGGCTACTTGCATTTGTCGACAAATTGATTTGTAGCTGGCTAGTCGCACTTGTTGACAAATTGATTTGTAGGCCACGAGTAGCCAGCGTCTGACCAAGACGTATGATTTTGATTTTTCTAAATTCATTAGCATGGTGCTCTGAGCAATTGAAGAAAGTGATAAATCAACTTACATATGCCTTCGGGAACTTTTCGATGTATTCGGTGGTTGGGTATCCTTCAGGGTCACAAGTGACCGATTCGGATCCTTCTTCTTGATATATCCGGATGTAATCAAAACGCATGGTAGCGGGGAATAGAGTGTTCAAATTAGGCATCATAACTTGGGAGAAACTGGTGCCCATTCCCAAATTCATGATAACAGTCATAGGCTCCTCCGGCATCGTTCGTTGGCCGACGTTTCCGTTTGGCCTCAATGCACGGGCATCCATTTTCCAAGTGTACTGATCACCAACGAACCATGTCACCTGTCCCTCGGATCCAGGAGTGTATTCAAATCCATACGTTTGATATCCGTTGCCATCATACCAATCATTGTTGAGCCAAGTCACTGAAGACATAGCTTGTTGATAACCTCCACCTCGGTAGGCGTTCACAGAAGTCTGTTCGTTGTCATAAACCTCAACATAGTTGTAATCGGGCGTGTAGAATATGTCGAATGGGGCAATCTGGTAAGATTGAGATGCGAAACCTGTAGCCGTTCCCCAGTTCTCCGTCATGAATCCAATGCTGGCTTCTAATCCATCAATTTCAGGTGCTGATCGAGAATTACCTTTTGAAGGATGCGTTTGGCCCTCGCACGTACAAGCTGGCAGCTTCATACCGGGTAACCAATTGATACCATCCGGTGAACTTTGATTTGCCGTGATTCCGTAATCGCAATGATCCCAATAACTGTAGGGCCACATGCCATCTGTGGTAGCTAGGTAACCGGGTCGTCCCAAATTGCCCATACTCCAGAAACCGGGCCAGAAACCGGGCCAATCTCCTCGGCCAGGTAATGAAATGCTAGCTTCCACACGACCACCCTTAAAGCACAACTTATTCCACGATTGGACCATCCCAGAGCGATAATTCAAGTTGTGACTTTGAAAAGCGTCGAACTTGATGTTCATAGTGCCGTTTCCGGTCGTTACAGCATCGGGATCGTACCATTCCAAATCCTGAGTAGCACCATACCAGATATCCACGGCTTGAAAGAATGGATCATCGCCATCGTAGAAAGTCCGTCCATCGGTATTGAATTCGTCAGAAAACTAAGATCATTTAGCATTAAACCAAACTCCATGATGTAGAAAACCCTACCACAAGCTTCAATTTGGTGCCATCGTGAGCGGTCTTGCTCTTGACGGAGTCTGGAGTATCCGGATCTATGAGACCCGTTCTCACATTCTTGAGAAGGGAAACTTTATCTGATAAACAATCTGCTGCTGATGCACAGGCACCATGAGTAGGATCGATTTTGTCTTTCACGAATGTACTAGACAATAGTTAGCAGAAGTTTTCCCGGCGATCGATTAATAACATACACAACTGGATATGCAACGAACAAGGCCAGTACGCCCAAGACGATGAAGATCAATCCTCCAACGTTTGTAAGACCTCTCCGATTCCATATATCGCACTTATCCAGGTCTTTATCACTTGGATCCGGGTTGTGGAGGTAATCGTCTTTCTCAACGTCTTCTGGGAAAAGTAATAATCCTGCCGATGGCATGATGTTATATTTTTCGGAAACAGTTTGTGTATTGATATTCTCATCATCGCTGTCGCCGGCTCTCGAAGAAGCTCTCGAGTCATCAAAAGGTGAGCCAAATGGACCTGCTCGACTGTCTCGACTTCCCGCCTCTGAGCTCCAACTTGTTCTGCGTGACGAAAACCCTGATACTGAGGGAGAAGGTAAAGGATAGTCGGAGTATGATGATGATTGATTGTTCGCTGCAGGCCGTGATCTCGAAGGAGGAAGTAGCATTTCATTTGACTGAGCCACATCGGGTGAGCCATATACTTGAGGGGCAGCCATGCGTGACTGTTGCGAGCCTGAAGTCGGTGGTCGCGGCGGCGGGATCAACTGCCTCGATTGACCAGGAGTTCCTGCAGTAGAAGGAGAGGTAGTAGATGAATTGAGCAGATCTCCACCACTGCCCGAATTGACTGTTATGTGAGGGGGCCTTCGCCCGGAGCCACTGTAGGAGTGGTCCATATCGACGATAAAAACGAGCCCAAATTAGAATCTTATGAGTGCGATGGCATATGCTACGTCAGCCAAGGCGGTTGTGGTTGATGTTCTGGAATGTGGAATTCGTAACGGGTTCGTCAAATGGAAGAGTGAAAGTAGATCAAGAACACGCTCAATTCCTCTCAAAGTTCTCGGGCGGCAATCAACAGCAAGCTCGGATCAAATCGTGAAGTTCGAAATTCATAGAATATTATCGTAAAAGGTATCGAGTGTCGTTAGTTTTAACAGCTGAGAAGTGAAGGATGAAGATTGAGGTCTTCCAGATGGCCAGCAGAATTTACAAAGAAACGAGGTGTATCCAAGAATCCTTCTTGATCGAAATGAGAAGGGAGTGTGTACAAACGAATGTCGGGATTAGAATCAAGGTCGAAGTCGAAGTCGATTGTTGGATTGGAGTTTCTTGAGATCCTTTGGAGAATATCTCAAGTATTGTGTTTCTTGTGTAAAAAAAAAAGGGTGTTTTTGTTGTCAATGGTTGGTTGAGATTGAGATTGCGGTTGTGGTTGTGGTTGTGGTTGACAAACTAGAGCGTTCAATTCAACATGAAGTAGAAATCTTTTGGCGTCAGATGAATGAATGAATGCTTGTTGGGTGGGTGGATGGATAGATGGACGGATGGATGGTGGCGCGGATGAAAAGGAAATCAGCAGGCTTTCGGCTTTGAATCAAGTTTGCTTTCTTTAGAACATGCAGAAGTAGAAAATGCGCAAGGCAAGTTGACCGGGAAGGTTCAAATGCAGATTGCTAAGGGTTTGTTTGAGACTTTTGAGATGTTCTTGGGTTGTTCTTTTCCTCGCACGTTGTTATTTTGGAATCGTTCAATCTTTCAATCTTTCAATCGTTCAATCGTTCAATCTTTCAATCGTTCAATCTTTCAATCTTTCAATCTCGCAATCGTTCAATCTTTCTTTCCTAGCACCGCCTGGGTATGTAGGTATAGTATGTACCTGGGTAGATAAAGTCAATGAATGGATAAGGTTGGTTGGTTGATTGTCGAGTCGAGTCGAGTCGATGTGATTTGATTTTGATTGAGTGATTGATTGATTGATTGATTCAGATGCAGAGTGCCCAGGTGGTTTAAGCAATCCTGTTTCCCCTCCCAAATTCACTCACACTCACACCTTTTGATAATTTCTCTCAATCAAGGACCAGCTCTCGCCGCTAAACAGCATTGGGTATGTTACGACACATGCGGATACCATTTATTACCCAGGCGGTATCAATTTATTAGCTGCAATTAAAGATTAATACCTGGTAATCAAAAAGAGGGCGGAAGCACATTCAAATTTCAATGGCACATTGCACATTGCACATTGCACACGACCAGTACACATTGCACATTGCACACGCAAGATTGCTGATTGCCAAAGATTAGCTAGGGTGGCTATGGTAGGTTGTTACCATATCCCTAAAAGGGGGTCCCTCCCTAGAAAGAAAAAAAAAGGAAAGTCCAAGGGTTTTTTTTTCTCTCATCACCACCATCCTGGACTGAGTGATTGAAGAAACAAGGGTGATTGGGCCTTTTTTTGTGGAATTGTCAAGAATTAGAATTACTAGCTAAGGTACGAAGTGTGTAGGTAGTAAGGCAGGTAGGTAGGTAGACATGTGAAATCGAATAATCGAATCAATCCGGCAGAACCTCTTCTCGATTCCAATATCAGAACATATCAGAACATATCAGAATACATCAGAATATATCAGAATCTTGATACCTGGGTAGGTCTTCATCACATTATACCTAGTTATACACCTTTCAACAGACTACCTATACTCGAGTATATCCTCGAGTATTGATCATCCAATTCAAATTATACCATCCGCTTACGCCCGTGGGACTAGCCCTTCAATCGTGAATCCGTGAACCAAATCCATCCTAACTTCTAACACACCCATGCCGTCCGGTTTGGTGCTATGTCAAGTCTGTTTCCAGGCCCGTTCCAATGGTTTCCGCATATTGGTGAAGCATAATCGCCGGATCTATTCTCAAAAGCTCCTGGTCGATCAATAAAAGGCTTCTAGTGATTTTAGTTTGATGAGTCGGACCAATTCTCTCCAGAGAATACACCGGAGTCTCATCCAGACTCGAGCCAGACTCGCCAGAGTACCGACATCTCACGCCTTCTCACGCTTTCTCACTGCCGACTAAAATGTTAGTGTGTTGCCTACTATAGGATGAGTGATCTGGATTACAAGTGCATGTGCAGTGCTCTCCTCTCTCCTTCCTGTTCATCGCTTTCTCTCCCCTTGACGCTGGGAAGGTAGGATGTTCTTTTATACCTCAAACGACTATATCGATACCCAATAGGATTTACTTTGGGAGCCCGCAAGTCATGACTTCCTCATATTCCTCATCTTGGCTGCTATGATTGAGTCAATTCCCAAGTAGAGAGCGCCGCTCTTTGTTGGCTGACGAGCATGCTAACCATAAGTATTCTTCGATCAATGCAAAAGGCTGCCTACCTAGGTAAGTAATGCTTTTATTCTTTTCGTGGCTCTATTTTCAGTAATCTGTTTACTCAGCGAGCTCAGCTGGAATATCAAACAGTATACCTAGTTCTATTGGACTCTAAACACCAACAACAACAGACGACCAACCTCACCGAATAGTGGCAACCAACTACAGTCTGCCATCTCGTCCAGCAGCAACAATATAGCTCATCACAGGATAAATCTATCACTCACAGGCTCACAGCCTCAACTTGTTTACGCGTCCAAAATAATTTAAGTGGCACCTTTGCCCTGGCTATCTATTAATACCCCTAGCTACTATCAAAATTCAGTGTGGCCCGCTTCTTGACCATCGTTCGCTTTACGCGATTAGGATTAACTTGAAATGCAGTATCCTGGAAAGCATGCATGTAAAGAGGACTTTGGTTTGAATCCCAGATATCCTTGAGCAATGGGCATGCTGCAATCTGAAATCCCCTTCATGACCTCATCAATACCGCCGAATACAAAACTCTCTGGTGACTTGTCTTTTTTGCTGACCTCCTTTTTGAATTCTCGACCAATTACTCGTTCTCATTCTCTTGCTTCTCAAGTGAGCAATATCCAGCCTCCAGACTTACTCAGCAAAGGACAACGGCGATCACAATAACGGTTTTTCCATATCCACTTCACTCCAATTCTGAAGATCTCATGGCAGATCCAAACTGTCTTTTCCACTCAGAAACATGAAACCCCAATCAATTCCGGTGAAGCTTACCTGGCAAGCTTACCTGGTCGTTACAACTTACGGAGTACAAAACGGAGTATCGTACTCGTAGAGTCTTTTGAGTTCAACTCGTTCACCAGGTTGCATTTGCATGATGGATCAATTTCGGACCAATTTCCCACGGTAATCCACAAACTACTATCATCAATGATCAGACATAAAGGCGTCTTCTCTCACGTGATAGATTCCTCTATCTGGAATCAGGATGCAAAATCAGTAATGAGATCCACTGCTGTGATATTTCTGTTATCTTCCATCTTTTCGTGTAAAGCTTGGCGGCGCAGGTACCGGTCGGGATGATGGAATGCGTGTCCGTCCCTACATGCGTATTTGATATCATAAAAAAGCGTACGTACGGAGTTCAAACTTATATCGGTAAAGGGGTGTGATTGAAGGATTCGGGTTTTGCATCGGGTTTTGCATCGGTTTTTGCATCGGTTTTTCCAAAGAGTCTCGTATAAATATTAATATGTACCGCAATTTCAGATTCTAGTGCCGGGAAGCTACCTAGGTAATGGTACTTATAATCACAAAGGATCGAAGGAGGCTCTGGGATCTAGAACAGTTTCATATTCACGAAGCTGCTACTATTGAAACGTTATAATCCGCATGTTACTGACATCCAGTCCAGACTATACAGTACTTTCCTCCTCAACAACGCTACCTACCTACCAGTCATTATACTTTCTTTACAATTCTACGCCTACATTCTTACTTTATCCTCATATATTAGCCATCCCCAAAGCTTCAAGAGTCAAGACATTCGATACCTAGGTCCTGGAGCCTCACAGTCCTCTTGCAGAACCGTGAAAGTCTCACATTTCCTCAAGTAAATCATTTATGTCATCATACTTTGTTCAATCATCAATCACCCAAATGTCAAGGATTTCTCATGCCTCACTCTGATCCTATCGGTCTGGACCAGGTGTAAGGGTATATAAATTGAGGATCTACCGTAGATTACAATTTATAAAGATTTGATTGAAAGCCAATATGGTGGGCTTTCAAGACATATGAAGCATCCAAGTGGCATGTATGTATTTTGTTTCATGTTTTTTTTTATGTCGATTACTTTTGCTGCTCGTATTTGACAGAGTTATTAGCATAGAGGCTGTGCAAGGGAAGGCCCGTTTTTACTCTCGAGTTGAGTTGATTATATCGCGGGTATGTGCAAGCATAAAGTTATGCTTGCAACGTTGACCCACGAGCTCCATTGTAAATCGTTTAGCAAGGAAATAATACAAAGTTCACTCTGTACATCAAACTTTCAACGGTTTACCAGAATTGTCCTTCCATTCTGTGGAGCGCTTTCGTCCGAAGTTAAGTACGTACACTTTATGGACGTACTCGTTAATATATTCCAAATTGTTGTTACCAGATTTCGAGTTCGAATGCCCGGACATGGAGGAGAGAAACTGCGACAACTTGGCAGATTATGGACATCAAAAGGATCGACGAAGAATAGTCAATTATCTAGCAGTGATTTATTGTCTCATAGTAAACAAATCGTCACCGCTTTCTTGACAAGTGCCTGTGTTTACATCAGAGATAGTGTTTCATGCTTCAGGTAAGATGGGCTTCATAGTCTAGATTTGAGATATCAATACCAGATGCAAGAGTTTCATACCTTCTGCCAGACTCAATAGACTCTTGTTCTTCATGTTCAATAGTGTGTTTGGAGAGCGAGGTTTCAATTGGAATTCACGATGGGCAAGCGTTGCAAAGAGAGTGGCGATGTACACCATAACCGCTTGAATCAGTCCAAATTGATTGAATTCCAGCTCAATAGAATGGATCTGAACATCATATCTACAAGTTGTAAGCTTTTACAATTTTGATATATAACTCTGATTATATGTATCCACCCAGAGATATTTGCAATGTTCATATGCTCTTTACTGGTGATTAGTTGCGAGATTTCCTGCGAGAATTATGGACAGCTTGAATCCAACGAGAAAGCATAAAACACGAAGATGAAATTTCGAAAGTGTTGGTTATCGTTTCATTCCATTCCATCACTCGCCTCTGTTGAGATACAAAGTTCAGTCTCAAAGAACCAGAACGATATTCTAGAAATTATAGGTACGCTCTCAACTAAACCTCAAAACATTAGAAGAATACTTTTATATCATTTCCGTAATTTCTACTATCCTTACAATCTTGCACAGCAATGGGTAGAGACCCAGCCGCAGGATGTGTTCCCCAATGTTCAATCTAAGTATATACATATCACACTGGATCGCATGGGACAGGGAGCCAAAGAATCACGCATGTCTTCCAAGTACGCAGCACCAATTCAACAATTCAATAAATAGTTAATATTAATATTCGGATATCCAATCTCTATATCCATAAGGGATATTATCATAACTTCATAACTGATAAATCATGCCACACCCATGGCTGGATTGGCACCAGTGCGATGCTTCTCAAGGTCACCTTGATAGTGCTCAACATCAACCCCGTTCTTGTCGCTAATCTCTTGAGCTCTTCGCTCGATATCTGCGGCGTAGCCAGCATTGTATGATGCTTTGTCTGTTCCAGGAACCTGTTCTGCTGTTAGGATTTGGGGGTTTTGAATGTGTAATTCGAGTTGGTGATAAAAAGGAAGAACTTACGAGAATGGGTGCATGAGTAAAGAGATAATTCATTTCTTCCAAAGGCTTCCTCGCGGTTTCGGGCAAGAATAGGTAGAAGAATAGCGCGTTGGTGAAATTGCAAATGATGAAGAGGAAGTAGAATTTGTATCCAATGTTGGTCATGGCCATATCGGTGATTTGACCGATGAGCGTGTTGAAGGCGAAGGAAACCATGGTTGCGATCGAGACACCCTTAGAACGGGTACGGGTGTCAAAGATTTCGGCAGGAATTACCCAAGAGAGAGGTCCGCAGGTACAGGAGAAGGAGAAATTGTACAGCCAAGTCATGATGATGAAACCCCAGGAGGCGCCGATGTTATGGTTGGTGGCGGGCGGAAAGCTGGCGATGAGGACACAGGCAATGAGGAATGTGAGCTGGACCCATTGTTAGTATTTTGTGATCTTGTATGTAGAGAAGGTGAGGAATTGGATGACTAACCATATTAAACAGATTGCCCCAAATCAAAGGCCATCTTCGTCCCAACTTATCAATGAACAAAACGCAACACGCTTCTCCAAGCAAAGCAATGATATTGTTGATAGCTTGATATTTCAAAGCATCACTTCCTACAATGCCAATCTGTCCATAGATCTTTACGGAATAGTACTGGATTGCGGAAACACCAGTCATTTGAACCGATGCTTGCAAGGCACACGCGATGAGTAATCGACGGAAAGATGACTTGTTTGTGAACAATTCCAAGTAAGATTTTGCCTCGTGCTCGTGCTCATACGTGATGCTGTCTTGGATTTGATCGAATTCGGCTCGGACCCAGGGATCATTTTCATCCCCATGGGCGTGCAACCTGGCGAGCGTCTTGAGTCCCTTGTCTGGGTATCCATGATCGATGAGCCAACGGGGAGATTCGGGAAAGAGGAAAATGAGACCGGCGAGAACAACGGCGGGGAGCATCTGGAGTCCCAGTGGCAGGCGCCATTGTGCAGAGTTGCCTTTGATGCCAATGTATGTTCCGTAACTGATCCACCCGGCGACGAGAGCACCTATTCCCAACATGAATTGCTGTAAGGATGTGATGCGACCTCGAATGCTGGGATGTGCGATTTCGGCTTGGTAGAGGGGGATAATCATCACGAGGAAACCAACTAGTGATTGTTTGTTAGTGATAGGTTGCTGGCGCAGAATGCTGGGATTTGATAGCTTACCTCCTAATCCGGCAATCCATCTACCGGCCCAAAGATAATGAATATGCTGTGCACCGGTTTGGAGACCGCCTCCGAGTATAAAGATAAGACATCCTGCAAAGATGGTCCATCGACGACCGAATCTATCTCCAACTGGTCCTGCAAGACCAGAACCACAGAAAGCTCCACCCGTGAAGAAGGATACTACAATACCACTGAGCCAGTTAGTTTTGTGTCGTGTCACTGGAGGAAGGTCTCTTACACTTCTGTTGAAGTTGGTTTGAATTGTTCGACAAATGTTTCACTTGCAACGACTTCTGCGATAACACCTAATTTACTGTTAGAGCTGATATATAGAATCTTGATTATACAATCTACGTACCTAGATCATAACCATAAAGAATAGAACCCACAGAGGCAAAAACACCCACGAGGAACTGTGATTCGGTATTAGCAAAGATCGAGAACACTGAGTTTCAACACATTAATCTTACCTGATAGACTTTTGGAGACAGAACCATGGCTGTAACAATGCTCGAAAGCTACAGTATCAAATAAAGAAATGTTCTCAAGAAGAGATACTGATCGGAAGGGATCAACATTTGCAAGGGAAATCTTCACATCTTATATGCTTCACCTCACTTCACAATTTAGCAACACCAACAACATGCCATATGATAATACGCTAGTTATGCGGGGATCCTGGGGAAATGGCACCTGGGAGCTCCCGACATGGCACTCTACGATAGTCTTCTAGCTCTCCGCGTTGAGGAACCAGCCACTCCCTTGCTGTGATTCGTTCTTGAGCATGTTCCTGTGCATCTTAGTGCGCAAGGGTACTTTTGGCTCGCCAACGCCCATTGGTACGCATCTGCACGTTCGATTAATGTACGGTAAAGTCGTCCTCTCCCAAGATTCCAAGCACCTTTTTGGAGATTGACCGCGGATTGCTCTTGCTCTGTTGTGGAGGGCGTGAGCAGACCAGGGTGTGCCAGTTCCAGCGTGGGGTGCGGAGACGTAGCGGTTCGCTTGTTGGTGGCTTGAGATTTTCCATCCAGTCAGAGGGGCTCGCTTGTCGGGAGGCGCGTGCAGCTTCGGATTAAATGGTGCAGTGGCTCGGAGCAACGTATATGCGCACCAATGAGCGCACAGGACGGTGACCGACTACCCGCACGCTTTCTGGTGTGTGCGTGGGGATTTGTGAGTCGATGTCGTTTGTGTCAGGTGGATAGGGTGGAGACGGGAGACGGTCTTCAGGTCTTGTTAGATGCGCTTCCGAGGTTTATTAAGATGGCAGGATTCCGTGGGCAGCGCTTTGTGTTGTTTGTTTCATCCCGTGAGGCACGGAATACTACTCGGATCTGAACAAGGGAAAGAGATATTGACACGATGACGACGTTTACGAGGATACCCGATGGGGAGACGCCTTCGATTAGTATTGATGCGTCGAGGAGGTTGTCCAAGATCGGTATGTTTGAGAGAGCTTCATAAGTTGTTTGATGTGAAAGTATACTGACTTTGATATAGACCCTATGATATATGGAGGGTTTATGGAGTGAGTGGTACTTTTTTATATCTTGAAAAGTCTGGTGTCGTTTGACTACTTGACAGCATCCTCGTGAGGATATGTTTGATCTCTTCTAAAACTAGAGTCCTATCCAAACTCGCATGGTCTGTGGTTAGAATTAAAACATCTCTATATGGTGGTGCTCGTTGAAAAGTTGAAGCGACAAGCCATCATGTGAACTATATTTTGGCTGTCTTTCAAGAGAGTTCGAATTTCAAAGAATGTCAAAAATGTCATTCTGTGCAAATACTGTCATCTACTACACATTAGACCTTCTCGAGTGGGAAAGTCCACGTATACAGCACAACCGGTTGAATACGCCATGTCATTTTCACGACATTCTATTCTACATCACCTGAAATTTCCCCACATCACGAGCTGGTGGAATGGGAGATAGAATACATATATCTCAGCTTAAAGCCATTTTCCCTATTTGTATATCTGCTCACACGTAGTAGACATATGGGCCGTTGCATATACGGTGGAATATACGATCCTGGAAACCCTCTCTCCGACAAACATGGTTACCGCACGGATGTCCTCGGTGCGCTCCGCGAACTCGATATTCCTGTGATTCGCTACCCTGGTGGAAATTTCATCGCTACATATCACTGGGAAGATGGCATCGGGCCTAGAGAAAATCGACCTGCTCGACCTGAACTTGCCTGGTTAGGAACCGAGACGAATGAATTTGGTATTTGTCCCTGTTGTTTGCTCTCTTGAGCTCGGAAGCTAACAGCATCCAGGAACTGATGAATTCATGCATTATCTCAGTGTTCTTTCAGAAGGAAAGGAAAAACGAGTCGAGCCCTATTTCTGTCTCAATATGGGAACTGGGACATTGACTGAAGCATTGGCATGGGTAGAGTATTGCAACGGTACTCGAAATACCTACTATGCCAATCTTCGAAGAAAGAATGGACATGAAGAACCATACAATATCAAATACTGGGCACTAGGGAACGAAGTTTGGGGACCGTGGCAAGTTGAGCAAATGACTGCTGAAGACTAGTACGTTGAATCTCCCACTCCAAGAAACCAATACTAATTAAATCCAGCGCCAAAAAGGCTCTCCAATGGTCCAAAGCTCTCCATCTCCTCGACCCATCCCTTCAGCTCATTCTCTGTGGTGAGACAGGTCTCTCCCCCTGGGATCTCACCGTGCTACTACCCAATATTCACCACATAACCATGCACAGCATCCACATCTACAGCACCTCATCCCAACATCTCCCCAACGCCCTTTCACCCCTGCAAGCAGAAACCGCCATCGAATCCGCCGCCTCCCTCATCCAAATCGCACGCATCCAAGCCAAGATCCCTCCTTCGGTACCTGTCCCCAAAATCTGTTTCGACGAATGGAACGTATGGGATCCATTACGTGCACCTGGAGAAGAGGGAGCTGAAGAAAAATACACTCTAAGCGATGCTCTGGCCGTTGGTGTATGGTTGAATGTTTTTATTCGACAGAGTCGATATGTGGGGATGGCAAATTTGGCTCAGAGCGTCAATGTTATTTCTCCATTGATGACGAGTAAAGATGGGATTATTAAACAAACGACTTGGTGGCCATTATGGCTGTATAGTAAGTATATGCGCGGATGGACTTTAGGGCTGCATGTGAGAGGCGGGGCGTACGAAGGAGTTCAGGAGCCAAAGTGGTTGGGAAGTGTAGTGGGTGAACAGGGAGGAGCGAGCTGGTTGGATGTAGCGGGAAGTATCGATGAGGATGGAGTGATTAGTCTGTGTGTTGTGAATGTGAGCGAGGAGGAGAGTTTCGAGACGGATTTATTGGGGGTAGAGGGGGAGGTTGAGGTTTTCACTATCACTGGAGATAATGTTAAGGTGACAAATACCGCGGAGAAGGAAGAAGTGGGTATTAAGGAAAGTAAATGGGATGGAAAGGGTAAATATACTTTTGGAAAACATTCTCTTACGATGTTGAGATGGGCAACGGGAGAGAAAGTTGTCGAAGTCAAGAGGGGTGAGGGAGAGAGATTGGATACGAGAAAGTTGGCATGGGCGGGTGATAGGGAACTTGAGAGATCCTAAGTATATTATAGAAATATAATTGTTAAAAGAAATGTGTGCAAGAAGTCTAATGGGCTACTCGCTAATGATTAGTGTTGATCCTTTCAACCATCCATGCCTGAAAAGTCATGGGTTTTGCCAGCTTCCAGGTACCTGCTCCTAGTCCAATTCCTTTACTGTGGATTTCTTTTTCTCAAGAATTGTACGAACAGTGTTATGACAAGATCAATGGCTTGAGAGGCTTAGGTACCAGTTCTCAGTGAACTCTTTTCATTGCTCCAGGTGAAACGGTAATCCTGACTATACGTACTCTAGAAATTTCGTTAAGTGATTTCTTAGAATGAAATGTCATTTAATTAGTATTATCATGGCCCAACACGGCCGGCTTTGCATATATAGTATCTAAGTAACCATCTACCCGAAAACAATATGACTCCATTGCAGGTCAACAATCCTCCCATATAACAAAAATCCCATTAATTCGCACAACAATGAAATATCCCGGCTCGATATTCAGCAATATCTCTATATGAAAATCGTCACCTCCATATCCACTTCCCCTCCAAAAAACAACCGCTCACCACAAACTCACCCCAATCTAACATTGACCCTCATCTCTCATCACAGAGCGCCCGCAACCATCACAGCTCCCACCGCCATCAAAGCCACTTTCCCAGCATTACACGATCCGCAGGAAGCTCCCGCAATCTCTGTTCCTCCCGCAAGAATCGGCTCATGCCTAGTCAGCTCAAGTTAGCATCTGTTTCTCTCTACTCCAAACCAACAGCACCGCGCCACCCCACTTCCCCTTTCTTCTCAACCCCCAAGAACCAAAAGCCAAACACAATAACCCCAACCCAGATTCATCTCCAATCCAAGTGCCCACCCCCAAACAACAGAGAGAATACACATACCATCCACAATGAACAAAAGTCTGCAGCGTAACACAACTCCAATAAGTAGTCAGATGATATTTTTCCTGAAGCCGAATCTCTTCTGCACTTGGCGCGGCTGTGATTAACGGATCTTCTCCACTCGTTTCGCTCGGTTTAGAAACTTGGAATCCTTCCCGAGGATTCCCATTCCTCCAATCTTTTCGAGCCAAGAATGGCTTCGATGATGACGATGCAGAAATAGTAGTTGTAGCCGTGAAAACCGGAGTCGGCGCCGACAATAACGAAGCAATAATAACCGACAAGAAACTCCAGACGATGAGTAGTGAGAGAGCTTTCATATTTCTTCCAGGTACCTGAGTCCTGAACCCAGTCTGACTCGTATGCTGTACTTCAGGAAGTCTAAACTTCCAGACTGACTTGGAGACGACTTCGGACTCGGGGTGTTTTTAAATATGCAATTGTTTGTTTCACACTCAAGTTTTCCGTTCAGCAATCGAAAGGTCGAGAAAGAGAACGAAGTTTCGAGGACTGAGCATGCGATTCGAGAGCGAAAGCAGGATTCTTTGGGTAAATGCAAATGATGACTGGCGGGGTAGAATCCGTATATATGTGGCGCGGGGTGAGATGGTGGCTCTTTAGGGGTAGAAGTATTGGACCGACTGTTTCGAACAGGGAAATTTGTATCTTGAATATGTGTACTTGGGAATAAGCAATAGCTAGAACTGATATCAGAAGGCATCCAAGATCTTATATACGTGAATATGTATTCAAAAGTAACGGAAAAGATATTGCGACAAGAGACATATATCCGCAGCATCGCATAGGGATGTAAGATTACATGTGTTCGGTATAACTAAACCCCTACATACTTGCGAATCAATGTATCACTGAATGAACCTGGCTCATCTTGAAATCAAGAAATATAACTTCAAAGAAAATGAATGGAGAGAGGTAGAAACAGTTTTAAGAGAAGAATCCTAAGCCCTATCAGCAATCAAGAACGATCGAGAGCCAATGCATTGTTCTTGGCTGAACACCGTCTAAACGAGGTCTTGCATACATCAAAGATGAGATGAAACGAAACAAAAAGAATTCCATACAACTATATTGGAAATCAAAAGAACAGCGTGGAATGAGTCATTTGAATAGGGTTGATAACGGAAGGGAAGATCAAGGAAGAACATCACTCCTGAAATGTAAGAAGCAGTAGATTAAAGGTAGGTATTAACAATGAATACATGCGCCACCTTTATGCACTTACCAGGAGAGACAATCAGCTAGAAAGTAGAATGAAGTCCGATGTAAACACGGGTTTTAAAGATACAGAGAATGCGAAAACAAAAGTCAAGAATTATTATCTGTTATTGTATTAATTTTTGTAGCTACCTGTTGTAGCTTGCTATTCTGCTAACTGCTGCATGATCCTCTGCTACGTCTCTCTCTACAAATAATATTTGCTTAAATCAGCACACCATTCGAAATGAGTTGAATTTCCAGTATCTAACATGCTCAGGATCTCTTTCTGGAAGTTTTGGTGTTCAGAGAAGTGTTTGTTGCACCTCCCAAGCTATTACTTCCTTGTCTCTTTAATCCTCTCAAATTACTTTTTGTCTTTGCTCCCCATCCTGCCTCAAAATCTTCATTCCTGTTTGAGCCTTCACCGTTCAATTTCTCCTTTTCGGGTTCGGGCTCTACATCGCTTGAAAGGGTCAGATCCATGTATTGCGAGCTTTGTGGTGCTTTAGATGTTTTAGGCGTGGTCTGATCTTCTTCATCAGAAGATGGATCAAATGCAGCAATGGTCTTCTTTGATTTAATTTCAGCTCCCTTTGGTTCAATCTCGGCTTTCACCTGCACTGTATCCGACTCTGAGTCTGAATCATCAAAAACCACCAATGCTTGCTTACTCTTATCACCTGCCAGGATTGCTGAAGACTGTGTATCGTCGAATGCTGCTAATGTATTTCTCGTCCTAGTAACAGCCTGCGGCTTTTTTGGTGGAGGCTGCGAAGCGTTCTCCTCAGGCTTCTTCAAAGACTGCGAAGGCTGGCTGAGAAACTCTTCAACAGTTGGAAAATCGTCTGAAGAAGGTACAGCCTTATCATTGTTCTCAGTAGGGTTGCTAGTTGAATTGGACCGGTGTGGAGGAAGTTCAAGCTCATCACCATCATGTGTTGCCATATCCATTGTAACATCTGTATTGGCGTCGTGAAGTTCCTGGTTTCGTATGTTCTCAAAACTGAAATCTGGTTGCCGTCCATGGTCAGTGACCAAACTTGCGAATGATGATTGCCCCGATAACTTTGGGTCTGCTGCTCTACAATCTACCTCAATCGTGTCAAGTGTTTGGTCTGTCTCAACTGGACTAGATGCATTTTTACGTGGTTGAAGGGCTTCCCACGATGCCTGAGCCTTGTCAACATTGATTTTCTTGGTGGTTGGCTTGGTCTGAATGCTGGGTACATTTGGAGTTACCTGTGGCACTCCTGTTATTAAGTCCTTTTGAATAGTTGATTGAGATTCTTGATTTGCAGACACTTCTGGTTTATCGTGGTTTAAAACGCTTGAAGGTTCTTCAGATCCTACAGTGTGCCAACTCGATTGTTGCCTGTCAGGAGAAGTGATTGACTGTGGTTGTCGGATCGGTGAGCTCGAACCGAAACCATTGAATTTTGGCGAAAACGAGGTTTCATCAATTTCATCCATTGGCTCTGTCCTCATTCCATCGTGCTTAAGCGCTTCTTCACCCTTTTCCAA
Source organism: Botrytis squamosa (assembly GCA_014898485.2). Taxonomy (NCBI): domain Eukaryota; kingdom Fungi; phylum Ascomycota; class Leotiomycetes; order Helotiales; family Sclerotiniaceae; genus Botrytis; species Botrytis squamosa. The sequence continues at coordinate 1,406,532 of RCTC02000009.1, forward strand.
ATCGTTGAGAGCAAAATCTCGGACTATGGAGGAGGGCACATTAGAGCGAAAACCAGCTTCCTTGATAAGATGTGAAATGTTTTCCTTAGCACTATCAGTGATTGATTGCGGTAATGCTTCAGCTTGCAGATACTCCAGCTTCGAATTATGTGGCGTACTGACTATGTCTGCAGTTTCGGCAGGAGCTGGTGGGTCTGTGTCATAATACTGCGTCTCTGTGACATGGGAACATTGTGTTTCATCTAAGTTTTCGTTGCTTAAAGTCACTGAATCATCAGTCGCCATGCCATTTTTGGAGATTTCGGTAGACAGGCTTACTGGGGCAGGGGCGACAATCTTCGGTTCGACAAGCTCGTAGAAGGTGATGACCATTTCTCCATTGTCCTCTTCCTCTTCATCCTCTTCTTCATTAGGCATTTCAAACTTTCCCCAGATCCTTTCTCCATTTTCATCGTAATGCTTCACTGGATAATCTCTGTCTCTTCTTGCCAAAGAAACTGTGATATCACCGTTATCGTCGACGGACAGAACGGAGGCTGTGCGATAAGCTGAAATCTGCGGTTGCCATTTCGTAGATTCGTCCATAAGCATTTGCTTGAAGGCAATGATCATTCCAGATTGTACCGTGTTTAGTTCTAGATTTGGCAGAGTAGCTGGATCTTCTGGGAGTTCGACTAGATCAGGGGTTTCTTGAACAAGATCTCCCATATCAGTCCTGAGCTCCACACTCTCAACCTGTCTCGCTGGTGGCTCCGTCGATTGTGTCTCCATGACATCTTCCTCGTAGCTTGGCTGGTATGATTCGTCAAAATACTCCTCCTGTTCTTCAGAGTAGTTTTGCTTTCCATTGCGTCTCTTTCGTTTCTTTGAACCTTGTGAATCTTCATTGTGCCCTTGGGCCTGGTTCTTCCTCTTGCCACCTCTATGATTTTGTTGCTGCGGATCCCATCGCTGAACGAATGGAAACGGTGGCTCGCTTAATACAACACCTTCTTGACAACATTCGACCGCTCGATAGACAGCAACCTTATCTCTCCATCCATCGTTATCAACAGCGAGAATGTCAGTCTCTTGGGCAAGAACTTCTTCAGGTGGATTAACAGTTTTAGGAACACGAACATCCTTCATCAAGTCATTACGAAGCTTGTCCTCGTCCTTCTTCGTCTTGGGGTTCTTCATACCAAGTGCACCAAACAATAATCGACGACCGGCACCCACATCCAATTTCGCTCGTCGTGATTTGGCTGGTTGATTTTCACTTGTTGGTGTGGAGTCAGAATCCTCTTGTGGACCCAAATTGGCGATGTCGGAATCTTCAGTAGGGTTCTCGGATGTATCTTTGCCAGTTATAGGAGCACCGCTTACCATTTCGGGAACATCGACATCCATAGTATCAACCACAGTTTTGCCAGTTGTTGGAGACACCTCGATACCACCGGACGCAAGAGACGCAAGCAATTCACGTCGCCGCGCCTCGAACTCGTCGGCTTCGGAGAGTGTTTTTTTTGTTCCATTCTGAATTTTGACAGAGTTGGCGTTGGCTCTCAATACTTCTAGCGCGGCAGATGCGTCTTCGGGAGAGGTGCTATCATTGATTTCTAGCTGATTGAATTCAGATGTTTTAGTGTCCTCTGGAAGAATTCCTCGCTCTTTAAGCTTGGCAAGAGCGATACCCTGTTTACGACGCTGATTTCTGGAGTGCGTTGCTTTCTTGCCCTGTCTAGGAGGCACAGGAACTCGTGATTTTGGAACAAGTTCGTCGGTAGGTGGGTTAGGCTCTTGCTTAGCAGCTTCAAACACCGGCGCGGCCTGTTTACTCGATTTAACTTCCGGTGCTTCATCATCACTCGAAGAATCGCTATCACTGTCACTATCAGACGATGAGGATGATGCGTCGGCAGCCTCGCTAGAATCGTCTCCGCTAGATGAATCATCGCTATCATCACTACTGCTGCTTGAATCGGCTTCGGAAGACGATTCTGAAGAATCGTCACTATCAATAGATATTTCGTCCTCATTCGACTTAAGATCTATTACCGGTGTGGAGGTAAGCCCGCTACCTGCAAAGGTGCTACCATTACTAGTAGAAATGGCTGCGGGGACGGTTTCAAACTTGGTATGTTTTGGCTTTGAGTCGGGAGCACCCTCCATAGCTTCAGCCATATAAGATAATGCTTTGCCTGAGGTAATTGAACCTGGGGGTAAACCGTGTTGATCATAGTGTTGAAGTAACGCATCTTCCTCCTCCTCCTCCTCCGAGTCGGATTCTTCATTGTCTAAATCCATCTTATTGGTTGATGCCGGACCATTTTGCTTGGATGTGGCTCGTACTTCACTGCCTTTAGAGACTTGAGCTTTAGACGAGACCTTCAGTGACTTGTGATGATTAGGAGATAATTGTAAGATAGAGCTCTTCGGCTTAGCAGGAACGTATCCTCGAACCAGAGCCTCATAGGCGTGGGATATGTCTCCATCAGAACCTTTTAAGACAAAGTTGACAACGGACATGGAGGCGTTGGGAAAAGCAGTATGCAATTTGCAAATTTTTGCTCTTGTTGATGGGTTTTTGACACTTGAAAGGACAGCCCTGTCGGCAGCAGATAGCTCGTCAACATCGCTTGACTTTTCCGTTTCATTGTCGGGAGCGGTTGAGTTTGGCTGGTCATCTTGAAATCCCTCAAAATCATCCTCCTCATCCTCCTCATCTTCCTCATTTTGCTCCTCCATTCCTGGCTCAAAGTCGTCATCGTCTTCTTCGTCATCATCTTCAAAATCTGCATGAAGGACGAGTCGTCGGTCGTCTGTATTCTCAACCTCCTCATCACTCTCTTCATCGTCATCCTCAAAATCTGCATGAATAACTAATTGTCGATTTTCTGTGTCCGCGACTTCCTCGTCGCTTTCTTCCTCTTCCTCTTCCTCTTCCCCATCCTCGTGATTGTCTGCATTTGGATCAAAATCATCGTCGTCATCGTCGTCTTCTTCGTCAACTCCTGGTCGGAAAGCAATTATTTTGGCTGCTAGCTCATCTTCAGCGTCCTCTGAATCCTCATCCTCATCGATTGTAATTCTGCGTCGTTTGCGAGGGGGGATCTCAATTTCCGGGCGGTTTATTGGTCTCCTTAACATAGGTCTTCCAAACGCGACACCGTCAACCAAATGTCTCCCATCCGCCGAAATTTGGTGCCTTCCAGATATTCTTCGCGCTCGCAGATCATTAGTAAGAAGCGGGCGAATGCTAAAGAATAATTAGTATACATTTCTCGCAAATGTGTAATGAACGCAAGCTCAAACTCACATTACTTCATCTTCTTCCTTCATTACTTTATCAACAGGCTGAAAGTGTAAACATTCATAATTAAGCCCTCCCTTTCCCTTCACCTCAACAGCATAATCCTCCATCCCCCATTCTGTAGATTCGATGGGGATTACATCATTAATTTCATTTAGTAATTCTGACACTGTAGGTGCGGATGTTGAGGTATTGACATCCCAGATAATGGGGCAGTCAGGAAGATTGTGCCTGCGCACATTTAAACGTAGTCTCATGTCGGCGATGAGGAATGTAAATCGACCCGACCCGTTTGAAGCTTTTGAGACTTGCCTAGTACCTAGCTAGGAAATGCAATGCAGAGAAGGTGTGGGGAAGAAAGCACGGCGTTTGACGCGAAAATAGTTTCGCGAACTCCAAAAATAAAAAAGAAGGTACGGGCAATCACGTGTCAGACTTAGATATTCATTTCCCTGGGAGATTGCTCATGATGAGCTCGATGGACGCTTAAGTGCACGAAAATCCCTTTCTAGGAGCGTTTCTGGTCTCTTTAAACGAGCCATTCGATATCAAGAAACTTCTTCACATGCTGCACAGATTTTAGGACTTGTATAAACTAGCAAATACGCATAGAGTGCATCACGCGTAAATTTTAGCTAAGATAATATCATTATGAAGAACCCTGGTATCCACTAACGCCATATAATACTCAGGAAACATCTCAATCTCTTCGTCTATGTTTCTTCCCTGTGTCCACTTCCGTGGCAGAGGGTTCAATGGTTACTCCTAAGCTAGTCGCACCAAGAGCTTTTGCACCACCAAGACGTCTACCAGCACTGTCTTTATTTCCAACCCTGTCCTGTTCGGTTTCCAACAATCGCATCTCAGCTTCCTCATCTAACATCGTTCCGTCAATTGTCAAGAACCCTCTCTCCTTATCATGATTTGATTCAATCTCCTTCACTCGAAATTTCACGGTGCCTTCAATTTTCTTGCCCTCTCCATCCACATAATAGCCAATTCCATCTTCAGCGTATGTTGCGCCTTCTTCAGCTTCGGCTTCCGCATCCTTCTCTTGGTCCTCTACACCGACCCATCTCCATTCTTTTGGTAATCTTGCTCTCTCGATACTTGCATTGAAAAGATTCCAACAGACTAACCCCAGATGTCCTTCATTTTGTAAATTGATATAACCCTCTAACCAAGCTCCCTTCTCCGGTTTGAAGAGTAGAAACTCAGCAGTCACCCAAGCCCAACTGACCGCATATTCGTCCAAGTTTTGTAAAAGAGTAGAATCTCCATCGTTACCAAAGGCTTTTTCGGCAAATCGAGGGTTACTGTAGGAAAGAATAACTCCATTGAATGGAGGATAATATGTGAGAATGAGTGGAGAAAGGTGTTCGGCGCATAAACCTTCGAGAGGAAATTTCTGAGATACTGGTGCTAAGGGCAGAAAGATTGAAGATGTCTGTAGATGGAATGGCGATATTTCAGCTGGTGGTTGTATCGAGGAGGAACTAAGTGTAGCCGTCTTTTCGGATCTGTGTTTCTTCGATCGATGTCCTTCCTCCCCATTCTCACGTTTTCGTTTTTTCTCGCTATCTGTTGATTTATGCTTCTTTTCCGACTTGCTCTTATGTTTTTTGGGAGAGGCCCCGGCGACTGTTGATTGTGAAGGCATTTCAATTGACATTCTGTTGTTATTAACTTTCAAGGTTATTGATTTTTTTCGTGAACGTCTCCCCCAGAAACTTTTACTGCGGCCGCTAGCGTACTCCGATAAGATAAGCCTTTTGTCGCAAACAAAGGATAAGTGGCTTTACTCTTGCGGATACATTTCCAATATATAAAATCTACACAAGGGACTACAACTTTCTCTCCTTTTGCAAGTACATGTCTTCTATATCCTGAAAATATAACAACGGAGAGGGTAAAGTTCTAAGAGATGTCTAACAATCTTCTTTCTTTAGCTGGCTGGACCTTCCTCCCTAATGTAAGTTGTCCCCTAATACAACCATGCAATTCATATACTGCTTCCTAACACGACTCTCCAGTTGGTTACAGGTTGGGTCCAAACTTTATGGTACGGACTGACAATACGTGTTGGCGATCCAAAACCTCAACCCGGTTCCCCAAAATGGGTCCTACATCGCCGGCGCATAAACATATTAGTCATATCTACATATCTCCTATACACAATCTACGAAGCCGACTGGGACATTCGCAAAGCAAGAGATTTCTACCAAGATCTGGGAGTCTCTCATTCGGCGACTGAACGAGAAATTAAATCGAGATTCAGGCGGCTGGCAGCCATTCATCATCCTGACAAAGTTTCATCATCTTCCCCTTCCTCCGAGGGTTACTTTGTCCATTTGAAATTGGCACAAGACACACTTCTTAACCCCGCGAAACGATTCGCATACGAAAGATTTGGACCAGAAGTGATAGCGTGGCAACATTGTTCAACAATCAGAGACTACCTTGCCCATGGCATGCAGACGATCGCGCCCTATTACGGCATCGCTGGGATATTCATGTACGGGTTGAGTCTTGCTGGCTATTTGGACTGGGGCAAATACTGGCGCTGGATCACCATAATCATGCTCTGCGTATTTGAACTGCACACAGTTTCGCGTCCATACTTCCCCGTTGTTGCAACAAACATACTAAATCCAATCCTCACGAAATTTACATCACATCCACCATATCTTCCATTTCAATTAATACAACTCGCTCGAAAAGCGAGTCTCACATTATACATTGCGTTTTCCCAGCTTGGCCCATTACTACAACCACCCACAGCTCCACAAAACGGAACCCCAGAAGCTGTGCTGAAGCAGCAACTTGATCGATTAGAACAAGTTGCAAAAGCTGCAGAGGTCGATGCGTCTCGACTTCACGCATTGGAAATGATTCCATTTGCCAATGATCCACAGGCGATGAATGACGTAAAGGGGAAAGTCAAAGAATGGCTTGTACAAAATACTATAAGGTCCGATCCAGAGGTAAGAGATGCAATAGGGACTGTATTGAAACGCAGAAGAACGGATGCCCCAGCCGGCGCAAGGGGTAATCGATAAACTCATATCGGGCTGGTGTTTAGCTAATAAATTAAATTTCACGGTACATATTCTCAGCCCGGGTTCACGAAAGTTTCGAATGTCATGTTGTTCTTACATACACTATGAACGGCATTTCCACATGTTTTTTACTTCTTTCTGAATCTACCCAAGTTGAGCCGGAATTCTACCTTCTTTTTCTCAACATCGGCGGCCGAGATGCCCCTTCCTACTCAAGCGAGTGGATCTTCTGCAAATTATGCATTTCTGCCCCCTTACCTCATATCTAATGATCTTGTTTTGTTGCACATCTACTCAAGCCGCACATACATTAGGTCTTCATTACATGGCTTTACATGACTGCCACGTTTTTTTTGTCGACAAAGGGCACCTATCACTCGGTATGTTGGAAATTTGTTGCACATCGTAACAGGGACAAGGGTCATCCCGTTATTACTCTAGTCGCATATTCCGGTAGCCTTGCTTTGTTTTGAGTGAGATGATCTGTCCCTATTTTTGTTGTTGCTTGTCTACCTCTGCCGTGTCCACGTGGCTGGATACCCCTGTGCTTAAAACTCGCTTGACAATGATGTCGTTGTACTAGTTTATTATTTTCTTGAATTTAGTATCATGGTTTCCAATTTGTGCGTTGTCTCTTTGTTGACAGGGGAACAACCCCCAGAATCGGCTCTTGGTGTATGCCCCCGTGTTTGAATATCTTGAGCTGTCTTCAGTCAAAATAAGACTTGGCGCGGACTAATTAAAGTGTTGAGCTTCTTTACTGCTACAGTTGCAATTTGTTTTTGATCCATAGGGCTCTTACCAGTTTGCAGTTCGATTGAGCTAGGTGATAAACTTGATGAACACTACGCCCATCGCTACCCGTCTACATAGATGCATTTTCTATTGTCCATATGTATCAAAGGGAATCCACAAATTGATGTCAACCAGACCTTGAGCTCCTGCTAGTACCCTAGACACTCGAAGGTATGGTTAATCCGATATGACGATATAGATAGAAGTATGTAAGTAGTTCGAACTTCAGCTCGGTTCGGTTCACACTATCTACAAAACGATGACAATACAGTCTGTGGCCAACACTATGTTAGAACCACCGATAAATTAGTAATCTAACGTTTGTATGAATTAAAGCTGAAACTTCAGGCCCTTTCATTCACAATAATTTTCCACTGTAATTCATTGATAGGCTTGTACCACCTTCCAAACCACTCCTGAATCCCCACTCAAATCAGTCTAATGCTACCAAGCGCCTCATCACTTCCTGGTCTTCCCCTCACTTCCTGCCACTTGATCTAGTTCGTTTTCCGCACTACCTTCTATATCTCCTGCTATGTGGCGCAGACCAATTATCCTCCCTCTCGATATTTGTCCCTTCTGTCCATCCACACAGGCCGGTCCCACAACCCTACGTCCACTAGATATATCCCGTTGGGCGAAAGACTCAACGAACTGAGATGCGCACTATATTGACGATTTCACCACCTATCTCGTGAACTCCAATGCGAACGGGAAGACAACAAAACAGACTTTTGCTTCAAAACCTATGGAGCGCAGGTAGTTTGGAATGTGTGCTAGTTATACTTGAGGTCGTAAATCCCGAGACCGCATTGATTCAAAGGTGTTTTGATTTTCGGGTACCAGACTGAGTCTCCACATTGGATTTAATCTGAGAAGGGAGAGTTTTGCAAAGCTATACCATTCTAGAACAAAACGTTTGTTAACCAGACCAAGCAACGAGGTTGGTCAATTCGAAGACTAGATGACAATGCAGGGGTGTCATTTGATTATTCTCAAGCCGTGAAGATCAGGAAAGGCATTTGTAGTAAGTACATTGCAGTACCTATTCTTATAGAGCTTACCAACAACCAACATCTAGCTGCGGATCTTTCAGCCAGGGGTTTTGGAGACTCTGAGCGAGTTTATAACAGATTATAAATGTGCCGATGGAGTAGAGTGTGTAGTTTTGAAAGGACTGTTTTGTATCACATTGGATTTTTTATCACACGACCTACCTATCAAGCATCCAGCTACTCGCTTTTACCTAGGTATATCTGATTTAACATCCCTCGCTCTAAATCTTACTTACATTGACTCCCATTATCCATTACAATTCTCATTCCCCAACCCAAAATTATTCAAAAATATAAGTAATGAATAAATCCACTATTCTATTTCATATCCCATCTAACTCCCTCGTGACCCTCTCTCGTCCATTGTACTTCTATAAGTAGGTACGTATAGCTCATTCTACAATTTTCATACATTCATGTTTGCAACGGACTTCGTGTATTTGTTCCGCGCTTTTGGCATTACTTGCATGTCAGGCGATTAGAATTGGATGATAGAGGAATAGAGTATTAGAGTGTCCTGTGCGATATGCGGAGTGGATGCTTTGGAGGATGAATTGTGGGGAGTAGGCTTATAAATTTTGGGATTAGGTGTGTATATGTCTTTTAGACAGTGCTGAGAAAATCGAGATATCTTAACAGGTTGAGTGGAATGGTGTGTCGTTTGTGGGCGGATGACGATTGACAGGAGGACTATAGTTTAACGAACGTGGAGTGAATGGATCGGGTAGTGTTTTACCAGGAGTACAATTTAATGATAATGGCAAAGTTGATGATGAGTATATTGTGACACGTGTTTGTGCATCACGAAACAGTATATCACTTGGACGTTTTTATAAATTAGAATAATATATATTTTTACAGGTGATGTAGAGATGTGGCTATATACAATATCTTCTAGACCGACCTCACATCATATTTACAATATTCTCGATAGATATATACAAAAAAAGTAAACTTACTATACGATATCCTCCGCATCCCTTGGTGTAGCTAGAGTATCATTAGTTACCCCTGATAGAGGATTGGCCGCCCTCTCTTCTGCAGTCTTAGCATTGGATTTTGTTATGAGACCTCCAGTCCAGATTAAACATGGGACAGCACCGGCCAAACTGAATAATCCCAATGACAAGGACATTGTGCCCCATCCTGAAGAGTCTTTAACATAACCTGCCCAGATTGGGCCGACGAGAGTACCAGCCGCATAAGCGGTGATGAAGAGACCATACGCTTGTGCATATGCTCCGTTCTTTCCAAATCGACCAGGTATCTGCTTCTCCTTGGCTTCGACGATATATGTAACCTCGGCCATTAATCCTGGCATGACACATGTCAAGGAGACACCGATTAGTGCTAGTAATGCGCAGAGAAGAACTTTCTGGTTTAAGGAATTATGCGTAACGAGTCGAAGGAGAATCCAGAATGGTGTTGCAAAACAAAACCCTGCAACACATGGCCAACGTGGACCATAACGATCACATGCCCAACCAACAACAGGTGCCGCGAAACTGGGAACCACCAAAGCAAGAAAGACCAATCCTGCGCCAATGGAATTCCAGTGAAAAGTATCTTGAACGAATAGAGGAATAACACTGTCAAATGATGACATCAGAGATGCTTGAACCACACATCCCCACAGCCCAGCACAGAGCCTTCTGGACTTCAGAAGAGAGAAAATTGCAGGCCATTTGCTAATATGTGGGGGACTAGTTGGCGCAGCTTCGGTAGTACCTGAGGGGTTGCTTTGTACTACCTTCTCCTCATCCGGGTTTGTAATGTTTTTATTCCGTGCATCGGTAACAACTGCATCCTCATTACGATTCGGCGAGATTGATGAATCTGAACTGCTATCAGAATTGGTGACTTCATCGTCTAACCATTGCCGAGCCATTTTCTTCTCGATCAATACTAAGCGAAGGAGAATATCCAAGACTAATAATCCAAAAGCCATGTAGAAAACGGCATAATATCCAGCTTTCTCATACACAATCCCTCCCAACAAGGGAGCCACTAGAATCCCAAGAGCCATACTCAAGCTCACCCAACCTAATGTTTCTCCAATCTCAGCTTGTCCAACGGTATCGACCAACAAGGCTAGTCCCACGGTCCACACAACGGCGGCACTCAGCCCTCCGAATATGCGTCCTACAATCAACAATGCGACCGACTTTGCCAGGCACAGCATAACCGTAGAACCAACCATTGCGATCAAGCCTATCAGTAGTGGCAGACGCCTTGATGACGAGTGGTCGGCATACCATCCTGAAATTGGGCTTCCAACGAGTAATGCTGCGCCATAAACCGCAAGTAACACAGATATCCAGCTCTGGACCGAAGATTCAGGCACACCTGCGCGCGAGGTGAGTGAGAAAGGCACGACCGGTACAATGATTCCGTAAAGAAAAATATCGGTAAATACTGCGACACATATTGTCGAAAGGATAAATGTTTTCGAGGATCGAAATTTCAGTAGATAAGGTGGCGGCGAAGATGGATCGACTCTCCTGCCTGAGATGAAGTTCTGTAGATGGCCCATATTCTAAGTCTGAAGTCGAAATTCTTTCGAAATAATCTGCGACATGCTGTACAACGGTCAGTGTTCTCTCGCGAAGGTGTTACCTATATACGTCGTAAGTAATAGCAAAAGCCGCCATCAGGGGGAACGAGTCGACGAGTGACATTCCATTTTTATTGAACTCCGTACAGTACGTAAGATAACGGAGTTCGGAATGGCTCGCTACAAAAGTTGGATTTGTTTACGAGGGACGTACGAGGGACGTACGAGAGATCCTTTTTCTTGGTCCCTTCAACTGACTCTTTTCAGTCAATGTTCCCACTTATTAGGTAATCACTTCGCCACGGTGCTGGGTGTCACGTGCATCGGATATCTACCGGTATTTTATACTGCATGGATCTCGTAGGTATCGTAGAGCAGCGTTTCTGATTGGCCATTCTACTGGCTCTCGCTTTCACATATGAATTCCGGAACTATAGCGAAATAGGAAGGTACAGCCCTATTCTCCAGGAGCATTATTGATAATTACCTAAGCTTGGTTCTCTCAGATCACAAACTAAATGCGAGCTACGAGCATATTTACGGAGTATGTCATGATCTCTCTACTGATTATTGAATTTACCACCACGAAATATTGTACGAGGAAACTCCATCGGACTCTCAATTTCAAAGATCTGAATGAGCCGGGACCACATTGTGAAGGTCAGTAAGAAGGGGAGGTTGACAGCTTGAGAAATCTCGCTTTCGAAGAATGATGCTATTCCCATGTCCACACATCACTAAGTAGAGATGGCACTATCGATACTGCTCGGGTACGCTTGGAAAGAGTTTTGTCAGTTGCGAAATCGTCCTCGTTTCGACATCAGCGAAGAGCAATTTTTGGATTTCTTTTGCTTGGGACTTCTTTTACCCTCTGAATTTCGAACTTCTTCTTGGCGATGCAACTCAATCTGACCGATTCTGTTTTCGTCTCAGATCTGTGTTGATTGCGGGTTTTGGAAAAGTTGCCAGTGTCTTTGATAGCGCGGCTCTTATCATTTCACCGCCTCTTATTAAACTGTTTGATACGAATCATACGATGATCATTTTGAGCCTCACTTTGCCCCACTTTCCCTGGGTGAACCAATTTCATTGTTTTGTTTCTGTCCCAACTCGATATATTAAACTGATGCTGGTCTCTCCAACCGTCCGAATTTGAGGCTCAACAGACAACTACTCCATATTCCCAACATGTCACCTGTTTACATTTCCGAAATTGTTTGAAGGCACAACCGACATTTGCAGGCATGTAGGTCAAACTCGATTCGTCCCGCATGTCACTTGGCGAGTGTAACACAACTGTCTCTTCCGACTCAGCCTCCATCTTATTTCATGGTAGTTCTACCCCTGCATTCATTCCCACATGCTAGATGAGGCAACGAGATGCCTCGTGGATACTTTTACAAAAGCGACACTCCATCATGTGTGCGTACATGTGTATGTATATGCGTCCCATTTTGAATACTTAGGGGTCGTTCACCACAAGATAACGAAAGAGCAGTAGAATTGGCCATATGGCATTTTTTTTCGCGCGATTCTTGAGAAACATATGATTTAACGAATTAAGAAGCTGGAGATACACGGAAAGAAAAGGGTCGTAAGAGCCTCAAAAGCAGGTGTGGAACTTTTAGCCGAAAGGATGTGATGATCGCCTCGTAGTGTCAACTGAATTATATCCTTGTTGAATCTGCAACTAATGCCTAGGTAGTGAACCTAATTAATCAAGATCGATGGAATATGAGGCTCTTTGCGCAACGTGCGCGATTTTTTTGTATTTCATGTCTGCTTTTGGGATGGTTGCAGTTCAATCAAAATCGAACTACGATAGATACGAATGTTCCGAATCTCTCGTATCACACTGAGGCTCTTTTGAGCCCGCCTTAAAAGACCACAATCACGCAGCCTCCTTGTAAGCCCGTCAACAGTCTTTTTTCTCCAGATAAAAAATTATCTTTCTTTATCTTTATTCCGGTCCTTTGATTTTCGTGCGCAATTTGCATGTGGGTATCAATTGCCCCATTGTCCTTGGGCCAAAAGCTAATATCGGTTGTGCAGCTAAAATTTCTAGTACCTTTGCGGAAATATCTGATGTTTAATCTGCTCTCCCTTCCATATGAAGTTCTATCTAATGTTATAACAAACATCAATTTCGACGATGTTTTTAATTTGGGCCTCTCTTGCAAAGCATTGAAGTACCTACTTACTGAGGAAAGCATATGCAGATTAATTGTACAAGTAAGCTACCCGCTTCGTCATCAACATGACTGTGCGTGCCACGTAGGTGGCTGACAAGGACTGTATAGAACAAGATACCCTTCTGCAATGAAGCGTTGTCAAATAAGCATACTGCTGGTCTTAGTGCGTCGGCTCTTCGGAGAGTTGCGAAAAGGCGAGAGGCTTTCGCTACTGTCAATCCGTACTCAGTAGCAACTATTGGTTTCGGGGATGCATATCTTTATTGCAAAGGTGTCTTGTGTTATACTCTCGATGACCAACTGAGAGTCTTGAATCTTCATGATTCGGCTTGTCGTGAAGCCGTTGTCAGCATTCCAGGAATGTTGAGTAGTGCTATCTCAGAAATTGCTTGCAATACTAAAGGTATATTCCAGGTGTTGTATTGTTCAGACAGTATAATCTCATGTGTCTACAAAACCTCAGGCCTAGATGCAAATTCGTGGCTCATTGCATTCAGCGTTGAGACTAGTGAAATTCTTGTTGTAAGAGAATTGGACTCTATAGAGAGATTGTTTGTTCGCCACGATGGGCAATATCTCTACTATGGCACACATTCGGAATTGGGCTCAGACAATCACAAGAAATGGGTAATACATGGCTACAATCTTACCGAAAGAAAATGGTTCGACCACAAAGTCCGCCTTCCAGATATGGTAGGGTCGGAAATCGGATCAACTGTCTGTTTTGAGCTTAATAACGGATACTTCTATGCACTCTCAAATCAGACATCATTTGAAGTTGAGGAGATAGATTGGACTTCATTCTATCATTGCATCAGATTCCCCCTCGCTTCCCCTTGTGAAGAGTTGACCGAGAGAACTGAGAATCAGAGTATGTGGCGGCGTCAGCACGAAGAAGGTCCAATCGATGACCGATGGACAAATCTTCGACTTGATATGGATGAGAATACCGGAGAACTCAGAATTATTGAGTCTCGAAAGGAATGGTATCATGGAGCAAGCAGAAGCAAGCGCACTTACTATACTACCCCTATTATTTTCCCGTCAGAATTCGATGATATGGATGATGATCTATATTTTGCGTCGGACTCCTCTTCTTCAGAGGCAACAGCGTCGTACTCCGTTGTTTCAGCTGGCCCTTCTTCATCAACAAATACACAATCAAGTACCTCAGAGGATTGCAACAGCTACAATGACCGCGATTTAAGCGCTTACCCCGACGATCCCCTTCTACGACTACTAGTGAAAGACGACCATCCGAATTATATGCCTTCGCAAAAGAGACTCCCGCAATTTGTCCATCCAGGCCACGATGGATCTTCTAATCAAACATTCACACTTGCCAAATCCCGGATTCGATATTACGATTCTTCTTCGTCCACATTTCTCGACGTTGTGGATGACCCTCTTCCCACCGACTGGCAAGGAAAACAGAGATTACGACTTCGCGCCGGATCCCGAAAAATTGGTCCACCCCTCGTTTACCCTCCGGACCATCCCTCTAAAGCTGGACTTCTGTGCTCATCAACTGATGTTGAAGACTCCCTAAGCCAAATGTACAAGCAATCAGATATTACGTACTGGCCCCCGGCACAAGATCCTGAAGTAGCAAACGAAGCCTTGGACGAGCTTTACAAGCTGTTAAACCCGCCCACGCATCTCGGTAATGTGGAAGGTACTGCCGATGAGAGAAGTCTAGTGTATGTAACAGGGGGGTATGATAGTCCTCAGGCTATTATTTTTGTCAGTTTCGATCCGGCAATCAAGTTAGCGGGGCTGAAGAAATGGGGTGGGATGACAAGGAAGGGAGTGGGTGAGGGGCCGCATATTGATGGGAGGGCTACTGGTCATACGTTTGATGTGAGTGCGCAGATGGGGGATGCGGATCTGCACGATCCTCAGATGATGTACAGGGATGTAATGGAAGCAGAGATGACAATTGGAATCGACCGAAAAGGAAAGGGCAAGGAAAAGGGAACGGGAACGGACAAGTACTCGCACACGACGGTAGTAGCCGGAGCTGCTGATGCAAGTGGTCATACATATCTCAACATACATGAAACGTTCAATGCCTCCACTGCAAAAGCATCATGGATGTGGCACGAGAAAGCCATGTATCAAGACATTGGGCTCGGGTATTATTTCGGAAAGGATCGAAAACCGGCAGTTCTTAACGGTGGGGAAAAGGGGAGGCACACTCTTTTGACTTTTTAATTCATACCTTGGGGCATACATAGCTGGCGTACATCATACTCTATACATATCTAATGCACATTACTATTTGATAAGTACAAACATTAACCTCCGCTTTTGCATGTTGAGTATGCAGTGTCTTGAAGAAAGATTGATACATCAAATCATGTTTCAACGCATATGGCGAAGAGTGTAACTATGCATATCGCATGTCGGACATGGATCTCGATGAATGTATAACCGTTGAGAGAGGGGTAAAAGCCATATTTCTTCAATAACACGCGGCATATATTGGAACCAACATTACACATGTACCGAGCGAGGCAAACAAGACCAGGTGGTGTTGCAACGATGCGGGGACAACGTTCTCGATCTATCGAGCATGTCGAGACATGCATACTGTCTGGCATCCATAGCTAGCTACCTAACTAAAATATCCTCTCATACCCCTCCTTCCCTCGCTCCACTTCTATCCAAACGTAACATCTCAGTGTGCAAATCGTGCATACGGAGACAGCGTCATCAGATTCACACACCATGCTCTATCTACACAGTGGCAAGGCAGATTTTGCCCGTATTACCTATGCTCACATTTCATACGTGCAGAACTTCCAGCCGCAGATATAGCTGGCATCTAGATTTCCATCCCGAAATAGGCGTATCTATAATCATCATCATCATCATCATCATCATCATACGCATACTCAAGCTAGCTATCCATCCATCTATCCATATCCAAGAACCTAGCCCATGCAGTAAGAAACCCACCCTTTGATCTCCATAGAAACCGGGCGAAGAGCTGCTCGGCTTACTTGCATGCATATATTATATTATATCTCATATGATATGATACTATCATCCATCTATCGACTCTCATGTATCGTATCGGACCCCTCCGAAAAGCACTACAGTATTCCCGATATTCAAAGATGGAAATGAAATGAAATAAAAGTAAAGTAAAATAACGAGTTATCAGATATCCGACCATTTGTTCTATTTATTGCAAGGCACCTAGATAGGCATACGATGTGGTATTTAGTTAATAACGAATAGTTAGTTACCTAGTATTTACCCCCCCTCATTCCCATGGCCATCTGTATTCCGAAATTCGAATTCTAGTCGCCGACGATACTTAATTCTCCACGCACACACACACACGACGACCAAAGGACTAGGTATTCGGTGAGCAGATTTAGGAATCAGGGGTCCTGTTCTGTATATGCAGTAGGGTGGTAGCTAGCCAAAACTCAGCAAGGCTATGGGAGGCTCAATGTACAGGTGCATAATCTTTGTCTACCTAGTACCTACTCATCACATACCACCCACCACCCACTAAGCACCATCCCACGCCTCATCTTCATCTTCGTATGCGTTCAGCCTCTGTCGATTTATGTAATAATAAAAGCTAAAAAAATTAACAAAGTTTAAAGAAAAAAACCAGTTTCGGTGTATCATATCCAATCTAAAGATAAATCACAAGTCATCTATCTATCTGCACTACAGTTCCATCACACAAACAAACTCCATAAACCGCCAATCAATCATACACAAATACTCGATTTCTATCGACTTTACACACATTTATTTATATACCTACCATTACTCATTCGTACCACGCACAAACATATCACAGACCTGCGTTTTGATTTCAACCGAAAAAATATTTTCCGCATATGTATATCATATCATATCAAATCATGCCGTGTAGCCGTATGTCGTGTGCGCCCAGATTCTCACTTACACAACACGAATGACCGAGCCGAAACTGATCTTGTATAATGAATGCATGTGCCGATGGAGGGTATGGTATCCATGAAAGAATACCGATCTTGTTTACTTGCATGGTAGGTATGCTCTTGCCTGCTCTTGTCCGGGGATGTTCAACGTAATTGAGGCCGAAGCATTTTTCGCA
Organism: Botrytis squamosa; assembly: GCA_014898485.2. NCBI lineage: Eukaryota > Fungi > Ascomycota > Leotiomycetes > Helotiales > Sclerotiniaceae > Botrytis > Botrytis squamosa. Next base: position 1,423,584 of record RCTC02000009.1, read on the forward strand.
ACACTAAAATCCTCTTCGTGCATATCGGTGCTGCTCAAATGGCCCCAAACAGAAAGATGTCATATCAGCCAAGAAGGCTTGACTGCAAGCTCTCAATTCATTTAGCAGAAAGTAAGCATCGTATTAGTTATTTGGTATGTAAGTACATGCTCAGATTCACACTCGTGTCTTTGTCCGTCGATTCCTCTGCTCCGAAGTCCTACTCCGATGCACCGTGTTGTTTTTCAAGTAAACAGTGTTACTTGTCTAAATGCGCAATCCCAAAAGGTCCCCGGGAATATGATGATTCAAAAGTTTTGCCGTGTAAGGGTATTGATAAGGATTCAGGCTTATAATCTTAGTTGACTTTGACATAGTTTCCTGAATATTGGTGTTAACTTTGGGCAGTGAACATGTGAGTGATACGGAAAGACTTACCAGGGAATTGCCCTTGTTTTCCGTGAATCTTTCCAATCCACCATTCGTTCTCATTACTAGTTCTCGTCACAATCTCAATTGTCTCTCCAGCACTGAAGCTTAAATCACCCTCTGCTTGTGCCTCATAATCATACAGTGCGGTAGCAGTCTCCGCTGCTGGTGCACCGCTGAGTCTCGATGGCTTTGGTTTTGGTGGTGGAGGTGCCGCTTTTTTCGCTTTAGCGGCAGCGCCCCACGAACTACCTGTCGACGCCGATCGCATCACGCTGTTGCCAGGATTCGTAGGAGATAACATCGAAGAGTAAGGTGGTGGTGGCTTTTCCGATGATGAGAAGTCAGTAGATGCGCGGCGGTTTGGAGTCGTAGTCAGCGCTGTGGATGTAGATGGCTTGTTCTCAATGGCAAGACGGTTGGGTCCACCGAGAGCAAGAGGTTTTGGTGGACGTCTGGCACCTGTCGTCTTAAACTTCACAATGGAAAGGGCTTCTGCCTGGTCTCGGATATCGCCTCGTTTCGCCTCAAAACCTTCCTCGATATCAAGCTGGAGATTAAAGTATCCAATATCACATCCTTGCATCCTCTCGTGTAGGGTATAAAAGACGTTCAGTTGCATATAGTAAAACGATTGAAACAACGGACGAATAAACTCGCGCTCCAACGTAAAAAGTTTGGGTAACTCGTCCTTCAAGAGGTCATTATAATAATTGAACTCTTGAGTTGCTTGTTCAACATCATTCTCCGCTTTATACATAGCTTTCTCATCCTTCAAAGTCTTCTCTTTCTTGTCTTGTAGTTTCTTGAGTGTAGCTCGATGTCTGTCATAATCTAATTGCTTGTGTTGGCGTTTGAGCGCAGTCTTCCTGATCACCTTGATAATCTCTAATAATTCATCGGCAGGTCGAATCACTCTTGTCTCAATCATTTCCAGCTCTGGTTGTAGGGTCGCCAAGAGGTCCTTGCAAATTTCTTCGTATTCTTCGCATGCCCTGATTCCCTCTGGATTCCCTTCTTGAACCAGGGAATCTGGATCGGACATTCTTCCTGAAATTGGTTTGTATATTTCGGCGATCGCTTTAGAGAATTCAATCTGATGGTTCATCATGCCATTAATAGCTTCAAAGTATTTTTTACTCTCATCGTGTAGCTTTTTCGTCTCGGTTTCCAACTCCTGGAATCGCCGTTCCGCATCAATATAGACGGCATCTTTTGTTTGTTCCCCTAGATTGAACTTGGCTTTGAACGTTTGAGGCGCCTGTCAATCAGTCAGTCAAAATTGCAAGAATCCCCGCGATCCGGCATGGTAATGTTCAGTCATACTCACTCTGACCAGGGATTTTTGAAAGCCCTTGAAGGACATTTCCCAATTTTAGCTTCAAAATCTAGGAAGAAAAAGCTCAGGGTGAAGTTTTTGAGTTGATTAACAGAAGGCTTTGTTTGTAGCGTTGTATGTTTATTGTGATGAGTTGTGATGTTTGAAGTAGAAAGATGCCTCTGGTGGTATTTCAGGGTTGTTTTCTGTAGTACAGACGATGACGAGGAGTGGCTGAGCAGATCTTGTTGACGGCGGTTTCTATCAGCCCCGATATGCTTGGTATCTTTATCTTATTACAAGTCCCTGGCTATAGGAAGAAGGATTCGCAATGGATAACAGCTGATAACGCCTAGCAATAGAGGACGAAGAGGTCAAGAATGGGTAACAATAATAAAGGAAGTATATGAAGGTATTCCCAGGTCAGATATGTCGAAGTGGAAGAAAACTTGCTTTGGCGCGCATTCAAAAGTCAAAATGTTCATGAATTGAATTTATGGAATCGTCGGATCGTTTGCATCAACTCACATGGGGGGGGCATAACACGGCATTCTCAACAAGCATGGGCCTCTAAATGCCAGGGTAAGACGGAACCTGGAATGCATAAAAAGTTTATGAAGTCATCCCAATTTTAATGATAATTATGAAAGAACCTTGTCTTCCAGGTTGCTCTGCCACTGCCACTGCCACTGCCACTGCCACTGCCACTTTTGGATTTGATTACTCAGCAAGCAACTACATCTATCCTCCAATTCTGATTGGTCGTTTCAACAAAGAATAAGCCGAAATCATGCTTTCATGCCTGATATATATGGCTCGAAAGCCCATCAATCCGATTTCCCGCTCCCGCTCTTTTTGACCAAGGTGGCCAATTACATTGCATATTCCTTTCAATTTTCGGTGATTCGCAAGACAGCACGGAGTTAGGACGAAACCTAGTACAAAGAGAGTTTAGCTTTATTTTAATCCGGTAGAATTTCAAATTCAAAAGTCTCCAAATAAGAAGCTCAATAGTTTCCCCTCAGTGGAATTGCCTTCCACTTTGATATCATCAAATTCACCGTTTATCATTCATGATAATGTCGAGTTTGGCTTCAAAATCATTGAGGCAGGCATCGCGCCTTTGCTTAAAACAATCATCTCCAGCTGCTGGACTGCTGAGAAGCTCCGCGTTTGCTCGGGTGGCGTCCATCTCAAGGAGGGGTTACGTTTCCGAGACGAAGAAGGATAGCGCTCAAGTTACTGTTGATACTGCGATCCGATCAGAACAGAAAGCTTTCTTTGAAGAGACTGGCAAACATGCTCAGGATCAATCAATATCTGGAACTTCCGTAAATGCTGATGCGATGATGAGTCCCATGGCTGGTATTTGCCCCTCGCACAAAATTTTGTATGTGAAGGAGTTTAACTGACATCGGCTTAGGCGTGCTTAAGCAAGCTACTGTCATGGACGAAGGCAACAGACCAATTTACTTAGATATGCAAGCTACCACCCCGTTAGACCCACGAGTATTGGACAAGATGCTGCCTTTCTATACCGGCTTATACGGCAACCCACATTCGAGAACCCACGCCTATGGTTGGGAAGCCGACGTGGCGACAGAAGAAGCAAGAGAGCACATTGCCACACTGATTGGAGCTGACCCAAAAGAGATTATTTTCACGAGTGGAGCTACTGAAAGTAACAACATGAGTGTTAAGGGTGTGGCGAGGTTCTTTGGCAGGGCAGGAAAGAAGAGGCATATTATCACAACCCAAACAGAGCACAAATGTGTATTGGACAGTTGTAGGCATTTGCAAGACGAAGGTTTCGATGTTACATATTTGCCAGTGCAGCAAAGCGGCCTGGTTGACATGGCCGAACTTGAAGCCGCTATTCGACCCGAAACAGCCCTTGTCAGTATCATGGCAGTCAATAACGAGATTGGTGTTATTCAACCGCTCGAAGAAATAGGTAAACTCTGCCGCTCAAAGAAGGTCTTCTTCCATACCGATGGCGCACAAGCTGTCGGAAAGATTCCTCTGGACGTCAATGCGATGAATATTGATTTGATGTCAATTTCATCTCATAAGATCTATGGACCAAAAGGTATCGGTGCATGTTACGTACGCAGAAGACCTAGGGTCAGACTTGACCCAATCATCAGTGGAGGCGGACAAGAGAGAGGTTTGAGAAGTGGAACTCTCGCACCTGCGCTAGTGGTTGGCTTTGGTGAAGCTTGCCGGATTGCAAAGGAGGAGTTAGATGTAAGCTTCGATATTTCTTTTCCTTTTTTTGCTTACATGATGACCTACTTTACATATGCATGGCTTTCCTAGTGGCCTCCTTGCTTGCAAGTTGAGGCTTCTTTGACGACTCACAGTACCTTGTCTGATTTTGCAACTCAATCACTTGAATCGCAGCAAACATTGAAGCTGGATTTATGCTAACAATACAATAGTATGACCATGCTCGCGTCAAAAAGCTTTCGGACAGACTCCTCAAGGGCCTTCTCGCAATGGAGCACACCACTCAAAATGGCGACCCAAATCATTTCTATCCAGGATGCGTAAACGTTTCTTTCGCTTATGTCGAGGGAGAATCTCTTTTGATGGCACTTAAGGATATTGCTCTATCATCAGGAAGTGCTTGTACATCTGCCTCCCTCGAACCCAGTTACGTCCTCCGGGCACTCGGTAGCAGTGATGAGAGTGCACACAGTAGTATCAGATTTGGTATTGGACGTTTCACCACCGAGTCTGAAATCGATTACGTCTTGAAAGCAGTCGAAAACCGAGTCACATTCTTACGAGAGTTGAGTCCACTTTGGGAGCTCGTACAGGAAGGTATTGCTTTGGACAGTATTGAGTGGAGTCAGCATTAAATTTCTGCTAACAATGAAATGATATTTGGCGGGGTATTGGCGTTTTGTGATATCACTTCAGCGGGATGGAGGCTCTTTTGGGTGTAACATAGCGAATGATTGGGTGAAAATAGTACCCTCCATGTATACTGATTAAATGATAATGAATGCAACAATAGCATATCAAATTTAAGTACATCTCACCTTTGAGTTGGATGGGTTTGAAAAATCTTGAGAGGTCTTGAATTCATGCATGTATGTTTCACCACAGTGCAAGACAAACATCCAAGTCAACGATGATCACCCCCTCCGTGCCTCCCTAGCCCTAGATTGTTCTAACCGATGAAGGAATCGTTCTTGTATCGTAGGTGTGGAAGGGAAGTGGTGTAAAATTATTAATCCTATGGATCTACTACGAGAGCTTATGTAAAAATATATTGATCCACTCGCACCTTCCATATTTATTATCCCTAACACCGACACGTCAACCAAGCTCGCCAGGTGAAGAATTGCCCAAGTAGATCCACATCTCAACCCCACCACGCAGTGAATCCCCCACTTTCTGTCTGACTTTTGGGATCTCTCCACTTGTTCTGCAAAATATTGATTGCACACACTCTCTCCCTCATGCGATTGATTATATATTGCACCGATCTTGGAGCTTGTATGGAGGTGGAGGAAAGCAAAACGAGGTAAAAAGATTAAAAAGGAAGTTGCGACGGGCCTAATCCGGGATTGAACCGGAGACCTCTTACAGTTTGGATTGGATAACCCAAAGCAAGAATTCTACCACTGAACTATCAGGCCGATGAGAGATGTTGGTCTCTTTTGATGGAGGAAGGACAATTGTGTAAATATATAAAGAGATGATTATAGGGTGTGGAGGGAGGTAAGCGAAAAAACAGGCCGCAAATGACCACTGGCAAAGCCCTTCTTCAATAATCCAATTGTTCTATTTCAATTTGAAGAATTAAATGGTTAAATACCTAGCAGTTTTATAAGATGAAGAGTATTTAAGGAGTTATTCAGTATTATTAACTTTTATAATTCTACTATCGATTGATTTATTATAGAATTCATTAGGGGGATTAATTTTGGCTTCTTTTTTCTTCTAAGTAGAGAGTAGATAGAAGTAGTTTGTTTAATTTAGTATGCTATCTACATAGTATACACAGTAGTAGATATTATATAGAATAGGAAAACTCAAGATGTGTATACAGAATCGTATGCTTAAGTTCTTAGCTCGTATATAGATAGATAGATAGATATCTTTAATGAGATATCTAACTATCCATTCTGGATTTGTAAGTTGTAATTGATATTAATATTACCTCTCTTTCTTGAGATTTCCTTAGACTTATAATAGAGCTTTTCGATTGATATATATATACTTTATTTATCTGCTTTTCATTTCATGTACATAGTATCTTTATAATATCTTTCTCGCTATCTCCATCTTCTTCGTTGTCTTCGTCCTCTACATCTCCTCCTAGAATCCTCATCAAATAACCTGCCCAATACTTGCTCAATTCGACGAGATTCTTTCCGCGTATTTTCAAAAAGACCCCACGTTCCTTTTCTAACCAACCAGTTGAATGAAACAACAAAGACTCTGTTTTACCTTCTAACAAAGATAAATCTACACCAGCTTTCTTGTACTTCGGGAGTCCAGCTCGGGGTGTTGAGGACTGAGATTTCTTGGCACCAGGTGGTTTTCCCTCAAATAAACTAGGTATACTACGAATATTCATATTAGAACTTTACTTGTATTATATATTACTAACATTTATATTTTAAAACATGGTTTATAACTAAAAGCTGATTGGTTGAGAAAAAGTATTAATGCTTTATATAGTGAATATTAAAAGTTAGAAAGTAGATTAAAGTAAATTAGATAGGTATTGTTAATAGGTATAGTGATTATAAACGATATATGAAATGAAATCGAGAGAAATTTTAGAATTCTATAAATTAAGAGTTTTCTAATGATATAATTTTTATATTAATAAGTTATAGTTAATGAAAGAAATAATTCATTAGAGAGTAGATTGAAGAGATTGAAGATTTTAAAGAATTGAATAAATGTTTCTGATTGGTTTGAAGGTTTGGGATTTGTAATAAGAGATAAGGAATTAGAAAGAGGAGGAGATTAGAAAGAGGAGGAGATTAGAAATAGGAGGGGAAGGGAGAGGGGATTAGATTCGGGGCGAGCTAGCTCGCTAGTGTTTCGGAGCGCCTAATATTAATTATTCTTATTATTCTTATTATTCTTATTATTCTTATTATTCTTATTATTCTTATTATTCTTATTATTCTTATTATTCTTATTATTCTTATTATTCTTATTATTCTTATTATTCTTATTATTCTTATTATTCTTATTATTCTTATTATTCTTATTATTCTTATTATTCTTATTATTCTTTATCGTAGGTCATGAGCTAGTATATGAGTATATGGTATATATAGTATATAAGAGAGATTAGATTAGTATTAGTCTATTATGGGAAGCTGGCTTGTATTAATAACTAAATAGTTTATGAAACATGTGATTTTTATAAAACAGTATATGATATTACTTATTTCTTATTCTATATTCGAGGGGGAAAGGTTTTATTTTATGCTTTTTTCTATCAATTTAGTTTTCTATTATTGTAGATCTTTTCCTTTTCTAGCTATTCCATCAAATATAGCTCTTTTTTTCTTATTTCTTATTCGATTTCATTAGGGTTATATCAACCTAGTTATGTATGAGTTGAAAGAGCTAATAAAGAATCGGTTTTCCGGTTGTTCTAGGTTAAGGGTTTTAAGCGACGATTACGTGATATGATTATGTGATTTGGTCAGGTGATTTGGTTAGGTGATTCTGTAATTCGCTTCCAGTATATTATATGAATATAGAATTATATATATATATATATATATATATATAAAAAGATGTATTATTATATTATTTTTATATAAAAACAATAGTCCCTTTTAATATATACCGTCTTTTTAGAATATATATATATATATTGTTGGTATCACCATGGGGATAGTGAAGTAATATAGTACTAATGATTCACACTGTTGTAATATTGCTTTCGGTTCTAAAAGCTAAAGGCTACAAATGTATATACTATAATGCAAGGGCACTAGCGCATGCGCTAGTGCGATCAGTCACATGATCCCTATCCCAACACTAGCGATTTTCTAAAGTTGTCGTATCGTATCTTTTCTAGCTAATATCCTTTTTTCAATGCAACTATCTATATCACTAATCTCTTTCAATCTATTCCATAACCTTAATCTTTATAATATTATTATCAATTAAATCCTTTAAAGCTTAACATAGTTTAGATTTAGTTATTGTATCTGCAGGGTTAGATTCTCTATCAATCCATTTAATTTTCACAATTTCTTGTTTTTCGTATACCTCTCGAATCGCTATTATATTAATTATTAATCTCTTTTCGATAGTTGTACTAAGTTTCATAAAACAATTGTATAATAATCTTAAATCAATATATATAATCAATAATATCTTACGGTTTGGGAAGATCTTATTAAATATACTTTTAATTGCTATGCTAATATTAAAACCTAAAACTATATTGTAGAGTTCTAATACTAATATATTCCTAGTAACTCTTTTACACTTAATTGATGATTAATATATAATATTAGCTTTATCGAATTTATTTATTAGAACAACAATATATCCAATCTAAAAGGACAAATCTTTGTTGTTAGTAAATAATGTATTTGTGAATACAATCAATTTGAGAGAATCCATATTAAGTAATACAAATTGTAGTTCTCTTTCTAAATTGTCGATTTGCTATTGGATATATTTATTGAGAGTATTAATATCTTCTTCTTTTGGATTAACTGTTTGTACTATATATAACAAATCAAAGGCTATCTCTAATTAATATATAATTGTTATATATACTTTTCGAGTACATTGTATAATATACTAATCTTTTGTTATCATCGACTTTCTAAGCTTGCCATATATATTTTATATATTAAATAATTCTGATTTAATTAAACGAAGGTTTTCATATTATTTCTTTTGATTGAAATAGATTGTACTATTATTCTATTAAATAATTAGATTATTATTAAATTTAAGTAATATATCTAGTATAAATGTTTTATATTCTTTTACTATAAATTTAGTGTTTTTGAGCTTAGCTTGTTTACAATTTGCGAATACTTTATTAGCTATAATGAATATATCATCCGTGGGATACGATGACTCTCACCTGTACGTGGTGTATCCTACGAACCTTCGGTCGTGCGATCGGAGAGCTAAGTAGAGTCAGCTGGAGCCGGGTGGTGGTTGTACACTAATCGGAGGCCGTACTGGGAGCGAAGGTACGCGCAGCTGATCACCAGAGGGTGATCGCGAAGATGCTCGGAACAGAGGACTACCAGCAAAACGGAGATGAAAACCATTCGACGATGGAAGGGAGATGAGAGCGGGATTGATGCGGAACCATGCCTTTACGAATCTGTGTGGGGAGCAGAGCCAGAGCATATCGCGGCAGAGCGTCTGCGAAGCGGAACTAGCCCTTGAAACAGCGGATAATGAAGCTTCTATAATATAGCTGAGTCTGACTGAAGCCTGTGTTGGGAGCAGGGCCGATATCCTTAACTTGACGAACGTAAATCGACAGAACACCTCTGGGGCGCTAGCGTGCAGAGTTTTCACAACCCAACAATACGTACGATCTGCGGGTATACTGGATCGGATATTTACAAATGGTGAGGGGAGTAGTAGGAAGTATACAAAGGCTAGGACAGTGTCTACTGGGGCCGGCGGGAGCATATATGGAGTAGGAGGAGGGACGTTTTTAGCACCTTACCTCCGAGTGCGCGGGAGCGGCATGGCGGCGGAGGAGCTCCGGTACAGGAAGGACGCTTTTAGCAAGCCACACTCGACAATGCTCGATCGGTATTACGGCGGCGGAGGATCTCAGGCAGAGGCCAATCCTACGATATACATGTGCAATGCGCTCCTAGCGCTCTACTTTCGACTACAAACTATACATTGGGGGAGTGGATTCTACAAGCAGAGCTTTGGTTAGTGGGTTGGAAACACTATGGAAAGGCTGCCTGGCTAGGGGTCTGAAATAGCAAGCCTGCGAGACATAGTCGGCCTTGTTGTGTAGGAGAGATCCGGCAAGGTAACGCGAAACGGCTACTAGCCGCGAGGCGTAGCATATAATGACAGCGACAGCGACACTGTCTATATGGCTCGAGAGGACGGATGCGTGTGTCGGTCTATAATCGGATACTATAGGGCAGAGGGCATGATGGAGGTATCAGATAGGCTTAAGGAGCAAACAGGAATGGAGGCGTGGAGGAATGGTTTTGGTCCTGGCCGGAACTTCCGAAGGTAATCACACAATAGGTGGTTTAATGTAGTCAGAAGATTCTACAGAAGCCTAGTACTAGTGGCTTTATCACAAGTGAGCTGGGAAAGCGTTTGTAGGTGTAGCGAACCTACTTTATATTATAAGATATTCTAGAAAGTAGTTATAATATAATTCATTTCTGCCTCAGCTATCAAGTCAAGGAACCTGAGGAACTTGCCCTCCCCGCCCTATCCTTCAGCGACTGGTAGCGCTCAGAACCGGACACGGGGACTTTGCGTCCTACCACCGACGCTTTCAGCACGACAACGCCACCTCAGAATGCTCCTGCGGATACAGCAAAGAGCCTGAGCACCTGGTGCTCTGCCGACACTCTCGCACCCAATTCGACCACTGGCCGAACAAACCCGGCTTAATCCCGCGAGACACAAAGAGTGCAATCGACTATCTCTCCCTTCTTCTGAAGACCCCAACAGACTTCGCAATCTTCCTAGCGATCACCAATCACTTCGAGCAACCACGCTCAGTCTCTCCGGAGATCCTCTGATCTCCCACTTTCACATTGCCAACCGGGGCTGCACCCCCTCTGGAGCCCCTTTTCCCCCCTCCACCGCCGCGTACAAACTGCACCAAACAAAAACTGACAATATAGGGCCCTCTGGCCAGCCGCAAACCTGAGCTACCCAGCATGAAGTGGGTTGAACAGCACCGACATTGCAAGCGGGAGACAAGCGGCAGGAGCGCGCACAGCGCTCCTGGCCGCTTCTCCCCCAGCCTGTATCACAGCCGTAGAAGAACGGAACGCGTGGCTATGCCGGCACCCCCGCCAGCATAGTCCATCCCTAGTACCCCCTGGGAGGTCGTGGCGAGCCCCTGCAGCTTGCCCCCTGGATGTAAATTAAAATAAATAAATAAATAAATAAATAAATATATCATCCGTTTATAATTCAACAATATCGAATATTATATCGTCTTTAGTTGTATATAATAAATATAAATCGTAAATCAATTATATCATCTTGAAAGCATTAGTATAATACTTGTAATAAATACTAAACCAATAATTTCCTGCTTTCAAAACATTATATAATAATCGTACAACTTGCAGGATAAAACCCTTTGGAACATCCATTTCCAATGGTGGTTGAGTATAAAACTTCTAAATTAAGTTTGATATTAACTATATATATACTTGTATAATATCGCGAATACTTATAATTACTTCGTTTTTGAATAATATAATTATTATTACTAGTATAATATATTAACTAATATATTATATTATAAGCGATTATATCAAAATAGCACCTTTTCCTTAATCTTTTTATATTTATATAATTAATTGGGATTTAGGAAATACTTTATCAATTCCTTTATTCTTAATTTCATTGATAAAACAAAAGTTAAAAATCCTTATGCTTGTAAGAATATCTATAATCTTTATGAATTGGAAAACACTGTTTTTTATAAATCTATTGATCTCCTTTTATCTTGATTCCACGAAAATTGTTGATAATAAAGTATCAGTAGACATTATATAACACTCAATATACTATATATTATTAAACTCATCTTTTTTTAATAAAAAAATCAACAAATCCAATAAATATTTTATAAATTCGATATTTTCTTTTTTTACAAAAAGTATTAATTATATTGGAATTACTATTTAAGGAATCTATTATTACTGAGATTGAAAGTTCCTGAATATATCCAAAAAAATCTTCTTTAAATTTCTACTCCTAATAATTGTTAATAAAAGAATAAATATAACTTTGTTAAATTCTAACAAAATTATTATACTTATATTGAGTATAGCAAATTGCTCTTATTATATCAATCTAGTTTGTATAGGTAGTATTTGTATTGATTCAATAAATGGTTAGGATTGATTTTAAGACTGATCCTGTATATTCTTTATATAAGGTTTAATCTAAGTAATACAGAATTCCATTAATTTGTTTGGTAATTGTATTGTATATATCTTATCTTTTATACTTAATAAATGATATAATTCTGTTTATTCTTTATATTCTCTTTATACCCAAACCTTCAAATTAACAGATAAGTTATATAAAGCTATTATAAACAATCCATTTTGCTGATTTAAAGTATCAAATACTTGTTGTATTGCTTGTAGTTTATAAATCTTATTCATTACTTTCTTGATTGTTAATTGCTGTTATAGAATTGTAGATATAGATAGGTTAGATTCAAATATTCGCGGATATACTTTAAAGACTAAAAGTATTGAAATTAATCCATTTAATTTTGTAATATTGTTTATTACTTTTATAACTATTTATAACATTATTTCTTTTATAATAAAGCTACCAAGCTCGTTAAAGATAATAGTATACACTCTCTTGATAATTATATAATAATATTTAATTATACTAACTGACTAATATACCTCAACTAGTACATTTTTTATTCTTATCAATATGATTATAGTGTATTAAACAAATTTCTTATTTACAAAGTTTTTCCTAATATTATATATAATAAAATCTGATGGATTAATATAAATATCTATCCAGTATTTTCGAAGCACATCGAAAGTATATTTCGCAATAATATTATTTAGTTATTATACAGCTTGGAATTATATACTCTCATCAATAACATATAGAATAAAGTAAATATTAATATACATCATATTAACTATAATTAAGTAATTAAAATCAACATTATTTTATAGATTGAACTTAAATCGACCTAATGATTTTCTATACTTTTGATAATATTAATAAAACTTGTTGAGCTTATTAATCTCGATTTTTGAGATATTATTGTGGTTAGTTTGTTGTAGTACTCGTAAAAGCCTATATACTAATGAATGATCAAAATAACAATATAATCATTATAATTCTATATCAATAAGATAACACTCACAATTCTCGATGGTTTATTGTATGAACTGCTATATGTTTATTTGCTATAAAAGAATAGTGTACTTGTTGTATTAGATGTAAGAATAACTTTCTCCTGTTTTTACAATAATAACATCAATAATATTATTATAGTATATACCAAAACAATCCATATTGTTGAATAACAATAAAAATAGTGTTTTTGTATTTATAATATGAAATTCAATAATTCTTAAAAATAAATAGAGCTTGATCAATCCGCAAGATTTAGCTTTTTCGATTTCAAATATCATATTTACAACTTTTGCCCTACTTGTATCTAAAACAATATTTTTGATAGTTGTTTTGTATACCATATATTAATTAAATCCTATTATAGATTATTGTACTGTAACTATATCGATAATAATACCCTTAAATTCTTTCGAGTTATATCCATTTATAAACACAGATTTATCTCGAGTTTTATATATTAAAATATAAATAAATGTCTTATTAGCTAATCTTATTGTAATCTCTTTACTATTAATAAATCCATTTTGAATAATAAAACTCAATTATAGTTTTTATACTGATAAATCTTGAAGTTTATACTAAGCAAAATAAACTTCAATTTCCTTATCAGTATCGGGATTAGATGTCACGGCGCCAACTACGTTGCCTTCATGCCTCAGGCATACACCATTAGCGTGCCCTACTTCCTATAAGAGGGCCTTATCCTTCCATAGCTCTTCCACCCTTATGGTACAATATAAGTCTTTACCCATACCTTAACAGTTTGTATTATCCTTTTAAAAGCTATTCTAGTTTCATTTTTACTCCAAGCTTACCAAAGTTCCAATCTAATTGAATCAATCGAATCCATTATTACTTTACTGTATACTCTAGTTGCCGCTGTTCTGAACCTTAATTGACCGCGATTATAGCCAACCAAGTACCTATACCTAGTCTATCCCCTCAATTCCTGTTTTTGAATTATATCCTTAACTCTATCAAAATTGATATTTCCTTGTTTATAGAATTATTTAATAATCCAAATACTATATATTTTGTAATTGCTCAAACTATATTTGAATCAATCAAATTATATATAAGCACACTCCAAACCCAAGTTATTAATGTTTAAATTAAAATTAACAAATTAAATAATACAATTAATATATTGAAAATCATTATTCGAAATAATCTATAGATTTCATATTGTTGTAAGTATCTTGCTATTCCCGAGAAGTTTAGTGGTGATGAGTAGGATATTATAAAGCACTAAAACTAATATACTATATTTCGTAATACTATCAATCATTACTTAATTATAGATTATAAAAACAAATCGGAATTTCAGAAAATCATATTCCTTACTAACTTACTTTCTGGTTCTGCTTATACAAATAATCAAATACATTTCAATATTATTATTAATAATTTGTATGATTCCGATTTTTAGCTTCCTAAATAATACATTGTTATAAATATCTGGAATAAATTGAATAAGTAATATTAAACTCTTGACTTTTCTTATAAGACTTTTATAAACTATAATAAATATAATATAAAAAAGATTTCGTTTAATAATTTCATTACTAAATTTAAACAACTTATTATTAGATATAGGAAAACTGTTAAACAGTAGGTTATAGATTTTAAGCTTAAAATCTTATAAAAATTAATTAATATGTTTGTTAATTGTTCTAATAAACCTTCTGTTGTTAATATTAAGGTGTAAATAGTTTAATAGCAAGGTATCTATAACGATTTGGAGGAAAAAGCTTATCTCGATAATCAATAAAAAAACCAAAATATCAATTTCAACTGCGATCAATTAAAACTCTATAATAGAAAACCGGCCATTATTATATCTCCTCCTATATCTAATCTCTTTAGCAATTCTATACAATTAAATACTACTCGATTAGATTAGTGTTTTCCAATTTGTTATATTTGGAAACAATATATCGAACTCGGCTTTTGTCTTTATTGTAAGAAGCCAGATCATATTAAAATCAATTATAAGGAAAAATGAATTAATGATATAAAGTATAATGTTAATATTAATATAAGATATACCCCTTATACTAATCGTTTTTCTGTAATCAATTAATATAAGAATCCCGGATTCTATTACAATGCTATTGTTCCTTTATACCAGAATTCGTTTTTATTTATCAATTGTTCTTCAGCTATACTATTACACTATGCCTTTTTGATTCTTTCTGGCTTTATTCGAATATTTGATTTAGAAGATTATATTAAAGGTTCTATTCATTCGGAAAAAAATAATAACTTGATTTTCTAGTCAAATATATTAAAAGATTAATTTCAATTTATAATTACAAATTAAAATTCTTTATAGGAAATTTATTTTTGTAAATTAAAAGATCAGTTATATCTAGAGATTCTTTGTATTTTAAATCAATAAATAACAAGTTTTTTAAAATTTTGATAGAAATCTTTCTTATATTTAATATAATTATTCTGTTTATTAATCTTATAGATAATGAAACTATAGGTTTTAGTTTTATTAATAGAAAAGTTGTTTTCAAGTTTTGAATATCTATATACCCTCTTCCCTATACTCGTTATTTATTTCTAGCTGATAGCAAGTCCTTCAATATTCTTTCTTAATATACATTTTTAGATATACAAATCAATAACTACAGAGAGATAGATCTATTCTATATTATCATTTTATCAACTACAAACTCTATAATCCTCGGTTTTTTATGGCTTCAATATTACAATCCTATTATTAATTAATTAATAATAATATTCAAATTTATATTTATATATTACTTTAGATATTATTATTCCACTAATATTATAGCAATTACTATTCCCGATATAGAAAATGCTTTAAAGGTAATTTTACTAAAAAATAGTAAAGTTATATTCAATACTCCTGAATCTTCTTTATAAAAGCTTATTTCAAAACCAATCTTTATAGAAG
This sequence comes from Botrytis squamosa, assembly GCA_014898485.2. Classification (NCBI taxonomy): domain Eukaryota; kingdom Fungi; phylum Ascomycota; class Leotiomycetes; order Helotiales; family Sclerotiniaceae; genus Botrytis; species Botrytis squamosa. Next base: position 1,439,336 of record RCTC02000009.1, read on the forward strand.
GGATTATTAACAAAAATTTCGAAACCATCTTATTACTACTCTGAAATCAATTTGCAGTTCTCGAAATTATTATCAAAATTTCAGAAATATTTGAATCAGAGATGCTTAAGTCAATCTTTAAAAATATTCTATAAGCCTCAACGTTTCCGAAAAAGTTTAATAAAAAGTATAGTATTCGATAAAAGTTAAATAATATTAAATACCTTATTATTACTAATTTTACTCAATTTTATAAAGATTAGAATATATATATTATAAAACTAATCTGAAATAAACTGAATACTATTTGTAAATTATATCAAATATTAATAAACAATTCTATTTAATTATATTATAATATTACAAAAAGTGATATTAAGAAATTCATAGAGAAAATCAATTATCCAATACTATCCACAACCAAAATTCAAAGCAGATTATTATCTTGATTATAGAATCTATATATAGGATTCCTACTTTTATTTGTTAACAAGCTTTTTCCTAAACGCTTTTGGAATTACAAAATCGAATTTATATTAAATAAAAAACTGTTATATAATAAAGAACATCCAATATCTCCAGCCAAACTCCAAATTATATATAAATAGCTTAACAATAATTTGAATAAGGAATTTATCCGCGAATCCCATTCCAAATTAGTTGCTCCACTCCTATTAGCTATAAAATCTGGAGGGGATGTTCGGATCTGTTAAGACTACCGTAAACTAAACAACATTACTATCAAAAACCGATATCTTTTGTTATTAATCAAAGAAACTCTTGATACCTTATACCATACAAAAATCTATATTAAATTGGATATTATCACTATATTTAATAAATTAAGGATTACAGAAAATTATAAATAAAAAACAACTTTTATAACTTATTTCAGTCTTTTTGAATCTCTAATAATATCTTTTGATCTTTATAACACTCCTATATTATTTCAAAATTATATCAATCATATCCTTTTCAATCTTTTGGATAAAAATTGTACTATATACCTAAATAATATTTTAATTTACTCTATTAATACTACAAACCATCAAAAACAAATCCGTAAGATTGTATAAAGATTGATTAATACTAGTTTATAAATTGATATTGAAAAATACAAATTTGAAATTATACAAACCAAATATCTTGAATTGATTATTATACCCGGTAGAATCGAAATAAATCTAGATAAAGTCAAAACAATTCTTAATTAAAAGTTATTAATAAAACTAAAAGATTTTCAATGTTTTCTTAAATTTACTAACTTTTATTAATACTTTATTCACAATTTCTTTAAGATTATAAAATCATTTAATTATTTATTGAAAAAGGAGTTTATATAGCATTGAATTATTGATTATAAAATGGCTTTTAATAATTTAAAACAAACGTTCGCTTTCGCTTTAATCCTTACAATATTCGATCATTATTGTTATATAGTTGTTGAGATAAACATTTCCGATTAGGCTACAGAAAAGATAATTTCTTAATATAATAATAAGGGCTGCTTACAATCAATTACTTATTTTTCATTAAAATATAATATAGCTAAATATAATTATGAGATTTATAATAAAAAGCTATTAGTAATTATTAAATTCTTAAAAGAATAAAAACTCGAGCTATATAAAATTCAGGAATTATTCGAGATTATTACCAATTATAAGAATTTAGAGTATTTTATATTAATAAAGATACTGAATCAGAGGTAAGTAAGATGGGTAAAGTTCCTTTTAAAATTCAACTTTTGTATTATATATCGATCAGATTATAAGATAATCTGTCTTAATGCTTTTAGTAGGAAGGTAAAGGACCGCTTAGTACATACCGACCCCAACAATGATTAGATCAAGAATTGCCTACAAATAATATTCCCAAAACAAGTATTCGATATAATTGTATATAAAGATCTTATTAAACAAATAAACAATATTATAAACCTTATTATAACTTTTATAAATATTATCATTCTTAATACTAAAAAGCTAATTAATAATCTTATTAATAAAGTATATAATTCATTTATATTAATTATTAATATATATAAAATACTTCAAAATCCTATTATTTGTTATTGGCTATTAGCAATCAGAAAAAACCTTTGGATAATTCTTCAAGACTATAAACTAACCAACAAACAAATATTCTACCAGAATCGATTATTCATCTCCCTATCTACCAAGCTTTATATATAAATCATTTATCGAATACACTCAACCAGGCTTATCGGATATCCAGGCTGTGTTAAAATTATCGATCTCGTTTTCTGTATATACTAGTGGTTTAATATGACAAGAGAGATTGAAGCTTACGTATAAGCCTGTTAACTATATTTTTGTATAAAGTCTTTTTGTTTTGTAGCCCCCGGATTCCTCGAACCCTTATTAATCCTATTCTGATTCTAATCTAATATCTTCGTTAATTATATTATATTATTATTAATTTGTAAACGTTACGGTTGTAAATATAATCATATAATTATTGTTATTTGTTATTTAATAAAGATATATCATTTCATATTGATAATCGGGCTATTTATAAAAGAACTTGCTGATTGCTTTGTTAAGAAAGTTTATTGCTTATATAATACACCCAACAATATTGTATTTAATAAAGGCTTGCAATTTGTATCAATATTTTGGATATATCTTTCCAAATACCTATCGATTACTTTAAAACAATCTTCCTTGTTCCACCCCAAATTAAATAATCAAACAAAGAGATTTAATATTATGGTAGAACAATATTTATAAACTTTTATAAATTTTTATTAGGATAACTAATATGACTAGTTACTATTAATAGAATTTGTATTAAATAATATCATTTCTGAAACTACTAATATATCTTTATTCTTTACTAATTATAATTTCTATCTACAATTTGGAATCAAACCCTCCTCACCTATTCTACCAAATCTTTCATATCAGCAAAAACACGAATTCCTAAAAGCCAACGAGATTACAAATCGGTTTAATGTTATTTTAACAAAGCTGAAAGCCTTGGTTGTTTAGACTATTTAGAAGTATGAAGATTATGCGAACGAGATGTGTACCAATATCTCTTTGTATAAAGAAAGGAATATAATGTGGATTAGTATTAAAAATATAAAGATTAATCGATTAATGAAGAAGGGTGATGATAAGTGAGTTGGGTTTTATAAGATTCTAAAGATTTATAAACGTACCTATCTATTCCAACTACCTACTATTTTCAAAATCTTTCTAGTATTCTATAATTTATTATTCAGACTGCTTTATAATTTAATTAGATTAGCTGGCTAAGCTATAATCAATGAAGCAGAATCTCGTTGTAATCAGGGTTGAATATTAGAAAGGGATGATAATATAAATGAAGAAACCGAATGATAGGAATTCAATAAATTATTCGATTATTATAATAAGAATGGATTTTATTATCAAATCAAATAGAAATACTATTTATTGTTATAGCAACTAATCAAGGATCTTAAAGGTTAGGAGGAAACAATTATTGCATTTTATTTAGCGAATTCAGATAAATTGGATTTTTTTATATAAATAGAATTCAAAAAACCTATTATTTCAAATAATCCTATACCAAATGTAATTCCGAAACAAGAGTGGGGTAGGCCGAAAAAGGATTACCAACTAACTATAGGCTTTAATAGAATTCACTTCAATTCTATAACAGAAATCAGAGTTTTCTAATATTATTCCGGGAGATTTTAGACTCTTTTCAAAAGAAATTAGGTTTTTATTTGATTAAATTAGTTATCCATTTAATTTAAATACAGTAATAAGCTAGCCTTATAGATTAATTCCTTATTACAACTTTACCGAAAGTTAGTAAAGTTAGCCGGGTTGTATTTTAGCTTGCTTGGGACAAGCAAACCCTAAGAGAGGGGTACTGTCACGGTGCCAACTACATTGCCTTCATGCCTCAGGCATACACCATTAGCGTGCCCTACTTCCTATAAGAGGGCCTTATCCTTCCATAGCTCTTCCATCCTTATGGTACAATATAAGTCTTTACCCGTACCTTGACATTAGACTCCTTATTATAGTCTTGATTGAAACCTTTATATTTAATAAGAAACTATTTAAAACCCTTATCAAAATTGTTATTAGTTTCTTTAAATTATTCCTTATATTTATATCATAATTTATTATATTTTTTTTTATTATATCAGATTAACCAATAATTGTTCTTTTTGTAGATAAAGTATTTCTTTTTAGTTTGTAATTTGAATAATTATTGATTACTTTGTCCAAAACCTTTATTCTAATTATATCCTCCTCCACATTAATATTTTCAATCGATATAGAATATCGTATTTCCGTTTAGATAAGTTAGTTCCCACATCATAATAACTAAACAAAGTTTTTTAAGAAGATTTGGTATATTATTAATTAAATAAAAATAAGCTAAAAAGCATACTAATACTAGTATATATATATTAACAATTTTTTAATAAAATAAATCGTTTGTTCTAATTATAGTATTAAATTCTTTATATAAGTGATATAGTTTTATTATTATTTATTATAGATAATATATAATTGATTTCCTATTATTCTCAGGTTATATTATCATACTCTTTAATATAATAGCTTCTCATTATTATATAATATTCCTTTTGTGCTTGGAGTCTTTAAATATAGTTATAAATAAATTACAAATCTTCTATATCAATATCGGCATAATTTTCAAATTCGTATAATAGAAATCAAGTACTATATCGATAAACATAATAGGGAATACTCTTGGAAATAGATTATTAAATATATCAATTTGTTAATAGTTATTAAAAAATATATTATATTTATAAATGAAATTGTTATTTTACTCATTATATTTATTATTCTTATTATAAAGTTTTGTAAGATTTTTGAAAAGTTGATCGATATTTATAATTCTTGATAATAGATTTGGAAAAATCTTTGGAATACTGTAATTATATCCTGAATCACCTTCTCTTCCTTCTCTTTCTATATTGCCTTTGTTTTCGCTGTTGTTATTTCTATTATAATCATCCTATAAATTCTCATCATAATCACCTTATAGATTCCCACTATAATTACCTTATAAGAAATTGTTTTCTCTATCTCCATTACCTTCTCCTCCTCCTCTACTCAAATCACTATTACTATTAAATAGATCACTAGATAATTAATCACCTCTCTCCTATAATAATAAATATAATTATAATAATAAAGATTCAGATTATTAAAAAAATATTTTAAATTGGGATTGAAATTATCCATATAAAACCGATTACAAAGATAATAATTTCTTTTGCTTATAAAATAGATATATAAATAAGTTGGGTTTATTTTCTTCTTATAAAAATCCAATACTAAATTGGGAAACAAACTTAGAATAATAGAATACTAATAGTTTTAACAATACTTTTTGTTTAATATTAATACTTTTTCCTTTATTATCTAAAAAACTGAATCCTGAAATTGTTATAATTTGAAATAAAATATTTAGTATTTGTGATAGTTTGTATTGATTAAAACCTGATAATCTAAATTAATTATTTATTTGAAATATCTTAGGTTCTTTTAATAATATATATATAAAAACTCGAATATCTTTTTCCTTTATTCTTTTCTATATACTTTTCAATCGAAATGTAAATCCCTTTTCTATAAATATATCTATAATCTTTTTATCTGATTATTCTCTATATAATAATTAGATTACATTAATTAAAACATCATAAATAAATTATATCATACAGATTTTGTATTTTACAATAAACACATTACATAAACGTAGTTTGTATTTTAACTTGTATAACAGATATATACCGACTACTTGAAAATATTCCGAATTGAAGTATTCGAATTTATAAAAGTAATTCAATTATAATTCGTTATTATAATACTTCGATTATTGATATTTGTAAAATTTATATTTATAAAAATCCCTGATTTCTTTTATATCTATTTGCTTTATAAAATCAATTAAATTATCTTACCATCTTTTAATTATTATATTAAAATCGTTAATTATGTCACGGGGCAGGCAGGCAGGATCAGGAATCTATATTCGACGGTGTTAAGAACAGTAGATATAGGGTGTAGACTAAGATGTAGCTCAAAAAGCTACGATATAGGATTTTCTAATGTGAAGATATACAGAGTTTTCATATATAAGCTAGCCTAATAAGGTTTAGCTTATTGTTTATTGGTTATATATATTTATATTGTAATATTATTCCTTTTTTTTAGGTCGAGCTCTGATAAGGTGACAAGTTATGGTTCATAGTTTTATAGGCAGGTGGTTTGATTTAGACAGGTTTAGGCTTATTGGGGTATCTACAGTGAAAGTTACGAATCAGTTTTTGTATATCTTCCAAATAGCTGGTAGATTCCTTAATTAACTTATCATAATTGATTTAGCGGATGGTATACTTTAGGTAAGGTTCTTTACAATCTTTTCTTTTCTAACAAGAATTCAGGATCTTGATAACTTCGAAATATTCTAAGCTATTGACTTTTATAAGAAATAGTGACAAATTACATTATCTAGAAACAAAATTATTATATATAGAATACAATAAATTAATATAAAAAACAAAATGAATCCTTATAGAAACAAATAGTTTTAGTTTATAGATATAGGGGTCTATTAAATTCAGGATTTTAAATAATCTAAAATTCTTTTAATTGAGCTTTTTCTATAAACATAGAGTTTTAATATTTCTGATATTCAATCAAATTAAATTACTAGAAATATATTAGTAAATAGAGAAATAACAGAAGTCAATATTCTTTAAATATCAAATTTGGCTAACAATTAATTCTGTTTTCAAGTATAAAAAGATTACTTTTATTTTGAAAACAAATTCCTTAGTATTTCTTATAATAAAATAATTACTTTTGGATGGGGATAATTCAAAATCCAGATAGAAATGAAATCCATAATTGAAAAAAAATAAAATTATTTGGGTATTTTTTGATCAGATATTATTAACAAAGAACTCAACAAATAAAAATCATTCTACCCAGTTATTTTGTAGATAAGTTATATATAATTTAAAATATTATTTTAATATTGTATTAGCTTTTTTGATCTATTTATTGATTTTTAAGTAATAAGTAATAAAGAGTTTGGTGAATATTCCTAAGTACTTGTAAATATATTTCCAGAATTCGGATATGAATTGAATTTTATAATTGGAAATGATTGTTAGAAGTAAACTGTAAAGCTTCTAGATATTCTTTTAAAATAGGCAAACAATTTTTTTAGAATTATAAATACTATAATAGAACAAAAAGTATTTCATTTTAGTTAAACAATCAATTATCACTATAATAACATTGAAATTAATACTTTCAAATAGATATATAATAAAATCTATTGAGATATTTTGCCAGGCTTTTTGTAGAATCGGAAGTGGATGGAGAACTTTTTTCTGACTTTTACGATTTGAAACAGTATAGTGGTAATTATAGTAGTTACGAATTTATTATATAATATAATTATAATAATTAAATTAATAATAATCTTGGGATAGTAATTCAAAGGTTCAGATATAGTATAGATGACCAATAGTAGGGGACTTATGGTATAAACAGAGCAGATAAATTTTTAGAGAATTGTGATTAAGAATATACAGTTTTTCTTGATAATATAATAAACTATTATTTTCAGAATATTCAATAAAAATGATTTTCAGGTATTTTGGAGATTCTTTTTATAGAAATTTCAGGATAGATTTAGGGATAGGGTTGGTTTGGTAGCTTTTTTAAAATAAAAATAATAAATTAATAAACAAATCTAAAAGAATTTCTCGATTTTCTTAAAATATTATAGAGTCAGATTCTAATACAATAAATAGGAGTTTTGATTCAAATACAATAGAATCGGAAGGGTTAATAGGATCAGAGTTTCTCTAGTTTTGTATAATAATAGTAAATCATATTTTCTTGATTTTTTTCAGAGTATTAGTAATTGGGAATAAATTAGGGTTCAAGTTTTCTTTTTTCAGAATAACTCGATTTTAATATAAAAGGTATTTATCCTTTTTTTTAAAAAAATCTTTTGATCTTCTAGTTAAAATATTAAACTTGATACCAAACTTTCCAGAATAATAAATAATTCGAAAATTAAATTAGAATAGGAATTCAGATTAATAGGCTTAATAACAATTTAATAGTTTTATTATTATAAAATATTCTAAATTCTTGTGATTTATAATCACCTGGATTGGAGATAACACATTTTCCAATTCGGGATATTATTTTTTAAAATAACAAATAATAATTAGAAGTTTTTTGTTATAAATCTTATAGTTATATTTAACAGCTGAGTGTTTTTTCGAAAAGAATATAATAGATCTTAGAATCCCTTTTTCATTGTATTAAGAAAGGACTTCTACAGAAATATAATCCGATATATTGATTTTCAGAATCACCTTCTTTTCCTAATCGAAGGAAGCTAGAATAAAGGTTTCAATGAATACTTTTTTTAATCGATTAAAGGTATCTTGATAAATAGTATTCTATAAAAACAGGATATTCTTTTTAATCAGGTTTATTATCGAGTTGATTATTTTCAAAAAATCTTTGATAAATTATTAATAAAAGTTTGCGAATCTGATAAATATTTGTATATCAATTACAATATCAGATGGTTTCTAGTTTACAATAATTCTTATTTTCTTTGAATTTATCTGGATATTATTTTTTTTTATGATTAGATCAAGAAAGATGATTTCAGATTTCAGGAATTCGTATTTTTCGAACTTTACAAATAGACCGGCTTTTCTTAATGCTTGTAGGATTTTCTGAATATGGTGGATATGTTCCTTTCGGGTACGATTATATATCAATATATTATCCAGATATGTAATATAGAATATATCCAGGTATTCATATAAAAAATTATTAATAAATCTCTGGAATATGGCAAGTGCCTTTATTAGCCCAAATAGTATAACCAGGGATTCGAACAGGCTGAATCGGGTATAGAATGTAGTTAGGTATTCTTATCCTTTTTTGATTTTGATATTGTTAAAGGTAGAGATAATATTGATCTTATTAAAGTACTTTATTCCCTTCAAGTTGTTTAGGGATTCTTTAATCAGTGGCAACGGGTATCGATCCTTTACGGATAGATTATTCAGGGCTCTATAATCAATATAAAAATAGAGGCCTCTATTGGCTTTCTTGATAAACAGTACAGGGGACGCGGTAGGCAAGAAACTGAGATGGATAAACCCCTTTTTCAGGTTCTCTTTTAGTTATTCTTTCAAAACTTCGAATTTAATTCGGAATATAGCATATAAAACTCTAAAGGGCAATACAACTTTTTCTTAAAATCAGATTTCGTAATTATATAGTTAATATAATAACAGCTTGTCAATATTCTATAAGGAAAATATATCTTTCTAGTTTTGGAATTCAGGTAAAAGATTATTCGAATCGAACTCTTTTTTTTTATTTAAAATATTATTAATCTATTCAACAAAAATCTAAAATATTTTATATTTTCAATAAATATATGCAGAATAGGCTTTTAGAAAGATTGCAGCTATATCTCGATTCTTGAGATTTTCAGAATAATCGGATAGATATATAAATCAGGTTTTCGAGAGAATATTAGAAAGAGCTTTTATTTTAAACAATCGAAACAAGATATTACAGAATTCATAGTAATATAAATTATCGAATTGAAACGAATTTATTGCAAAGTTAATACAGAAATTGTACTTTTTAAGTTAAATTACACTTAATATTACAGAATAATAGGCTAACTCAATTATATACAGAGTGATTCTCTTTTTAATATAATTATTGATTTTAAATTCAATATAAATATAGAATATAATTCAGTTTTTAGATAGAATTTTGCTATTAAATTTAATAACTTTGAAGATAACAAATAATTTATATTCAGGAATTTTCTGGGATAATATTTAATTTTGATTTGTAAAGATAATTTTTTTATAATTATTATTTATTATAATATAAATTAAAAAAGTATTTCTCCCTAAAAGTAGGATAATAAATAGAATCATTAAATCTACACAATTATTCAATTCATTTTCTAAGAGCAATCCTTGGATAGTAATAGTAGATAAATAGAATTTATATAGAAGATTGTTCTAATAGCGATTTAGATTAAATAAGTTCTGTTTTCTGATTCAAATAAGCTAACCAGAAAATAGAATAGTAATCAAAATGGGAAGCAAGGCGGGGATTGGATGGATATTCTGCCCTTTGGTGGGCTTTTCAAAACGGGATTGTATCTGGGGGGATTAAAAATCCCGATTTTGAGTTAAACAGGATAGGTATCAGGATGCGGGTAATTATAAATTAAATAACTGGTAGAGTTATAGTGGTAACATTTTCTTTATTCTCTTTGGGACAAATTATTATTAGTAGTACAACGTTGGGAATTGAGGTTTATAGAATCTTTTTTTTGGGCAGGCGGAAGAGTGATTTTACTTGTATAGAAAGGTTGGATTATAGGGTTATGAGCAGATTTGGATAGTAAAGCAAGAGTTTTTCTTTTGATAAAAATAAAAGTGGTAGGATGATTTCAAGAGATTTATTATTAGTATTAATAAAACCAATTATCAAATTATTGTAGGTAAGTAGAATATTTTTGGAAATTATGGGATAGGGGTAAATTGTAAAGTAGTATATCTTATAATTTTCAAAAAATTCCTTGAAATAACAATAGAATTAGGGTATTATCAGATATCTTGCTTTTCAGAACTAATTTCTAGAATTCGGCAAAGTAGGTATTAAAATCAAAATGTCTTTATTTAAATAGATATAATTGATTCTGAATATTCTGTTTACAATTAGAATCTTCAAAAGTATTTTCTAAATATTCCAGAAGTAGGTTATAGTTGATAAATTATGGGATACTGTGGATAATCTTGGGAAGGATTAATTTGTAAGCTTTTTTAGTAAGTTTTTTAATAATATAAATTAAATGAGTAGAAATAATAAAAAAACAATTAAAGTTTAAGTTTATCTTTATATATATCTATTAAACAAATCTTTATAAATCAAATTGGGAATTATTAAATTCTTTAAAATCAGAAATATATTCATTTAAATAGATAATAGTAGATAGGGTGGATGTAGTAATATTAAACGATTTGAGGATAGATTTGATAAATATTATTTCAAAGGATATAATGGAAGCAGATACAAATTCAGTAAAATGATTGAGTAGGCGGATATTTTATATAGCAATCTATTTATATAAAAAAGCTTCAATACATCTTTTAATAAATATTTCTTAAACCTTATATTTAAGAGATAAATTAGCCTTTTCTAATTTGATAATATATACAACTGTTAATTAGAGATATTAATACTAAGCTTAAGGATTCTCTACTACAACTATACTGAGCCTAAAAATATTCTTCAGATAATTAAATAAATACAAAATTGGTATTGCTATTGTAATAATATTGATAAAAGTTATATAATATTATAGAATAAGTAGGTAGAATTAGGAATCTATATTCAATAATATTAAGAATAATAGGTATAAAATATAAACTAAGATATAGCTTAAAAAGCTATGATACAGGATCTTCCAATGTGAAGATATACAGAGTTTTTACATGTAAGCTAGCCTAACAGGGCCTAGCTCATCGCTTATCGGTCACGTGTATCCACACCGTGACAAATTATAATAATTAATAATATAATGGATTCTGTTATACTTTCAGTATTGTTCTTATATTTAGACTTATATTCTATGGAATCGTTTTTATAAAATCCTGTTATATTAATAGATAGTAGATAGGTAATAAAGTAAGGTAAGATATTTAAATATAACTTTATCAAATCCAGCAAAGTTGTATTTATTTGTAGAAGATAGTACTTAGCTTGAGCTGATAGCTATTGGTTTGTATTCTTTAATATATATTACTTTGAAAAATAAACTATAAATTAAAATTAAATATAAGAATTATTACTATATTGCCAATTAAACTTATTTATTAATATTAAATTATATTAAAATAATACTGAATATAAGAACTATTATTATATTGTTGATAGTCCTTATTTATACAAAAACAGATATCAAATTATATTGCTTTGATATAAGAACTTATACTTCTTTAAAAAAATATCAACCTTAATTACAAACCTATATTACATTTAAAATTAAGATACCAGACTTCTGATCTGTAATATTACTAATTAATATTAATATTACTATAGGGATAATAAAATAATATAGTATTAATGATTTATACTATTATAATATTACTTCCGGTTCTAAAAGCTAAAGGCTATGAACGTATATACTATAGTGCGGGGGCGCTAGCGCATGCGCTAGTGCGGTCAGTCACATGATCCCTATCCCAACATATATATATGAATATTAACCTCGTTAAAAACCTTTTTATAGGAAAAGAGTACCAATATCTTATATATATATTAGTCTTATTAAAAACCTACTTATAGGAAAAGAGTATTAATATTTTTATAAAAATTATAATATTTTCAATAATTATTATAATTTTGAATCATATCAATAAATCTTGATAATATGATTCTTTCTAATAGTTTAGTTAAACCATCGGCTAATTGGCTTTCGATAGAAATCCAAATTAGGTCTAAATACCCTTTATTTATAAGATCCCTTATATAATAGTATTTAGTATCAATATATTTACTTCTATCGTGATATATAGGATTTTCAGATATGGCTTTAGCTGACATATTATCCGTATATAATGGGAATTTCCCTTATTTATATTGGTTTAATTCCTGTAAAATACGTTTTAAATATATAGCTTCTCTAGCAGCTAAGTTTATGGAAATTAGCTCGGATTCTGCTATATTTTGGGTTACGACAGATTGCAATTTAGTTCTCCAACTTATTGGTTTATTAGTGAATAAAAATATATATCTATTAGTGGATTTAGTAGAGCTTTTATTTTCTGTATAATTTGTATTGCAATATTCTTTTATATAGTTTTTATAATCCTTTTTATATATCGTTTTTAAGGTTTTAGTTTCCTTTAAATACCTAAATATTCTCTTTATAGCCACTATATAATCTTTACTAGGATTAGATGTATATCTTGCTAATTTTAATACAGAATAAGCAATATCCTATCTAGTTCTTAGAGCTAAATAGAGTAGTTTCTCTATTGTTTTTTGAGCTTATTTTATCTTATTTAAATCGGCTTTATTTGGATTTATTTTAATATTATTTTTAGCGATTATAGGTGTAGCTACAGGGGTACAATCTTCTAGTTTTAGGTCTTTTAAACATTTATTTATATATTCTTCTTGATATAATTCAATAGAATCTTTCTTTAGATTTATTTGAATACTTAAATAGTCTTTTATTAAACCCAAATCTTTCAGATCTAAATAGTTTTTAAGATTTTCTATAAAATCTTTGATTAAAACTTTATTAAAGTTTATAATAATAATATTATTGATAAATATATTTAGTATTAATCTCGAATACTTATTTATAAATATACATTTATTTAATTTTATATTAATAAAATTTAATTTATTCAATATGCTTTTTAATATAATATATTAGATTCTAGTGAACTGTTTTAATCCATATAGAACCTTATTTAGCTTTAGTATTATATCATTATTATTATGATATACTTTAGGGGCTTTTATATATATATTTTTATTAATATCTCCCTGTACAAAAGCTAAAACTATATCTATTTTATATATATATTATTCTTTATTTATAGCTAGTGTAAATATCAATTTCCAGATTATTTGCTTTATTATACTAACAAAAGTATTTAAATAATCTAATCTATATAATTATTTATCACGCTAAAAGTGATATCACCGATAGTATTAAGCTAATTGAGTTTATATAGGCTTATTCTCTCGTGATATACCCCCGAGATTGCTGATTAGCTGGTTATAGGTAGTAATCTCTGTATTAGCCTCAATTGAGTTATATATGTACAAATCTCTTTCTATATCTCTGTGCTGCTAAATCTAGGTTCTCTATGGATTCATCTGATAGGTTGAGCTGTATGGATACAGTGGGGCAACAGAGCAGGGTCCTCACATTAGCTCTAATAGGCCAAGATCAGATGACTAATGTGGGTCTGTTGAAATACTCGCTTATAAGTGAGCCCACAAACCCTGCAAGAGAGTACGGTCAAGTGAAGAATTATACCACTGCGCTATAAACGCATACTGGGCTCATAACTATCACGCTAAAAGTGATATCACCGATAGCATTAAGCTAATTGGGTTTATATAGGCTTATTCTCTCGTGACATTATTCAAATCCTTTAGTTATGTATCTAGCTTTAAATTCAATATTATTATCAAATAAATATTTAATTTTATAGATTCATTTAGTTTTTAGAATATTTAGTTCTTTTATATTATTATTCTTTTTAATAATATTCTAAATATTATTCTTTTCTAAAATCTTTATTTTATAATTTCTAGCTTTTTCCCAGTATTCCTTTTGATTGGAATTTATAGCTTGTGAATATATTTCAAAAGTTATTAAATTTTTATTATAAAGCCTTTTTATTATTACTTTTCTTTTAGTTTTTATATTAAAATATAATAAAATATTTTCTTTATATTGATCATTACCAATATTATTCAATTTAAATTTATAATCTTGATTCCCTAATTTTATATATTGCAAATAAGCTAAATTATATATATCTAATTATGATTCTATTCCTTGTATATACTTAGACTATCTAATAGGGATAGGCAAATTAGAATTAAATAGAATTTCAATCATTAGTTTGCTTTTATTAATATTAGAATCTTTAGAATCAATATTTTTATTCAAATCTTTATATATATTATTATATTTATTTACCTCTTCTTTTTGATTATCAATTTCAAGGCTTTTAATATTAATCCCTTTTAATAAGTCTTTCATAGTAAGATTATTTTTGATATAATTATTATAATAAATTATATTTTCTTTAATAATAAAATCACTAGAACTTATTATCTTATTTCGATTTGGTATATAAAATAATAAATTCTTTAAAGATTCAAATCCTACTAGAATTCCTTTTTTTGATTTATAATCAAGTTTATTATCTCTTTTTTCTTTATATTTTAATATATATTTAAGAGATTTTAGAATCTTAATATGATTTATATCAGATTCTTTATTATATAATAATTTAAAGGGTAAGCTATTTATAGTCTTATTATAGTGTTTGTTTTTAATATAGACTATATGTCACGAGAGAATAAGCCTATATAAACCCAATTAGCTTAATACTATCGGTGATATCACTTTTAGCGTGATAGTTATGAGCCCGGTTGGCACTCATACTACGCCCTCATTATATACACACATTTTTTGATTACTTTGATTTATATACACTTTTTCTTATTCCTTTTTAAAACCTTATTATATCGAAATCTAATTCTTTAAAAGTTATTTAACTTGTTACCCGTAAATACTAATCAAAATAGTTTTTAAATTTATAATATCTTTATATATCAAAAAGTATCTGGAAGGATATTAAATTATTTGATTCTAAATCTATTCCAATCATTCCAATCAATTTCAAAGAATTTTCGGAAAATAAAAAAACTTTTTATTAATTAATCTATATTTATAACGAAGACTGACTTATCAAAGATCTATCTGAATTTATTATAATTATCAATTTTATAAGAAAATATAATTTAAATAACTAAGCAAAATACCTTTCTGATTTTGATATTTACAAATAATTTTAACAAAAGGATTTAAAAAGAAATATTAAAATAACTTTATTACTATCTTCTAAAAAGCTAATACTTAAATTTATAAAACTTAAAATAATTATTTTTCAAAATATTTTAATTGAATATTTTATATTTTAAGAAGAATACCGATATTAGAAAAATAAATATAATATTATATATAAATCGTATTAGAACGTTTATAAATAGATTATAAAAATAATAGATATATCCCACTTTATAGAATTTATTCTTGAAAACAATAATATTAAAGCTTTATCACTTAAAACAATTATTCAGAAGCTATAAAATAAGCTTGTATTTATAATAACAATTACAAAATCTATTATTACTTAAAAATATCGAAATATTCTTCAGCAAATAACTATAAATCAAATCAATCCAATCAAATAATATAATAAATGGATCAGAGCTTATATAACTATAAAGTTGTATTATATCGAAATGGAAGATAATTTAATAATTATCAATTTCCTATAAACAATAGGAATATATATATTTCTTATTTAGATGAATATTATACTTATTTAGATCAAAACTAATAATCAATTTGGAATTTTCAATTATTTTTTGAAGCAATTCGGGAATATTTTTGGTAATTTAGTTTATTAGAATTTTTTAGTTTTTAAAGGTAAGGGTATATTCTTGATTATCAATTTTGAATTCAAATAGAACTTTAATAATCTATAAGAAAAGCAAAGTAATATTTGAAAAAGAGTTTTCAAAAGGGTAGGTGATTGATACAAATGTTTTTATAGATTAAAATTTAATTGAAAGAATAGAAAAATAAATGGGGGTTATTATTCTAAAATATATTAATCGATAAAGTTTGTATTTATTAGGAAATACAATTTTCGGAATCTAATCTTATTGATAAAGAAGGAATGCAATGATATATAAAAGAGAATTAAGGATAATCAATAATTGAATATATATAAAGAATAAGAAAAAAAAGAATAAATCAATTCAAAAGATAGTGATTATTAATTTTATGATTTGCAAAACTCTAAATCAAGAATAGTTACCTATCTTATTCAAGGTTCTATTAATTATAGGATTTATACTATTATTTCTAATTCACTCTATAAACTCTCTGACAGTATTATATTTAATAATAATAGTATAATATATCTTATCAATAATATCAATTTTTTTAATAAATACAAATATATACCTTTATCAATATCAGATTATATTGAAACAGGAATATCAAAAATATAGATTATTAAACGAAATACTTATATAATCAAGAATATCCTCCAAAGACCTCAGGGTTCAAAAGGTAATTTAATCCTCTTTAATATTATATATATTCCCGGATTTCATATCAATATTATCTTGAAAACAAAGCTTTTAGATACTAAAATATGGTTTTTAGAAATGGATTCTATATTACAAAAGGGTAATCTTGAGAACAGTTATATTATTATTTAATATATTTATAAAGATAATCTTTTGTTTCTAGAATACAAATCACTTTCCTTCTATTTAATCAATCTGAGTATGATATCTATAAATCCAAATCTTTTGATGTGTTTTATATTCAATTCTAATATCAAAAGACCATTTCGCTGATCGAGAGATCCATTTAAACCTTGAAAGGATTTTATAAAACTTTGGTATAAACAATCAGGATATTTGGGTAAAGAAATTCTCGAATATTTTGTTTTTTTAGTAAAGAATATAAAGATTAAAGGATTTTTTAGAATTAAATGTATTAATTATTTTTATATATATACAAAACAAATAATATTATAAGCTTTAAATAAATCCTAATTACTATATTCTTTCTATAAAATTCAATAGAATTTATTCGATTTTCCATATATATATACTAAAGCATTCTAACTTTTAGTTATTAAAGATATATTTAATAAAAAGATTTTTAGCTTTTTATTATATCAAAAGATTTATTATAAAATATTCAATACAATCTAGAACTTTTTTGCTTGGGTACTCAAAAAATATAATTTTTTAGTAATCTATATTAAGCAGGATAATAATATCTTAATCATTAATATTATAGAAAATACTATATTCAAAAATTAAATTAAAATCAAAGATATTGAATTTGAGTTATCCCCACCAAATATATACGAATCAAATAGTGGATTAGAATGAGTAGGATAAAAGATAATCACCAAATAAATCAAAATACGGATTTTTATAGGTATACCTGATTTTCTATAGATTGAAGTAATGTAAACTACTATTTATTTATATAATATTAATTCTTTTAAAACTCAATCTTTTAAATTTTCAAATAAAGTACTGAATACTTAATTCTAGGAATATTTATAATCATCTATTCTAGTAATTATAGATTACTTAACTATTAACCTTTGCCTAAACTGGAATAGGATATATCGATATAGATATAGAATATACCCTCTGAATAAGAAAAAAAAATTAGGTATAAATAAGAAAATTTATAAAACTAATTTTAGAATAAATATTAGATATTTTGTTGGATATATACTAGGTTTTTTAATCTATTGTATCTAGATATCTAAACTTAAGCAAATCATTATTACTCGAAATATTACTTTCTTTAAAAAAAGGATATATAAAATAAATCAATTAAATAAAATTATTAATATATATATAAATCAAGAGCTATAGCAATTTGTATTAGTTTTTGATATTTAATAAATAATCAATGTTGATGGTATTATTATTAATTAAGAGAATAATATGTTGACTTTTATTATTATTAGTTTTATTAATATTATTATATGCACTTCAGATATATCTCAATATAAACAGAACTTAGAAGTATCTCTGGGAAGTGGAAGCTTATATAGGAACACCGCAAGTAGTAGTACACACAAGGTTCTATACTCTGGAAAGGTCTTAGAGATAGAAAACTAATTTCAAGAATGAATAACTATTATTAATCAGTTATAGAAATCTATAAGTTTTACTCCAACATTAAGTAATTATAATAATCAATTTGAAAATATAGAATATAAGCATATTGGTAATATTCCTCAAATTATATACAGGGAATACAAAAGTAATTCAGATATTTATTTTATTGATATTATAAATGCCTATATTATAAAGGAAATAATATTACTAAAAAGATTACCTCCTTCAACACACACAATCAATCAATTCAAGGAAAATAAAATTCTATTTTTTTTTGATTAAAAATCTAAAAAACAAAGAATTATAAGAATCGAAATCCCTTGCTTAATTTTCAATTTATTTGAATATCAATCCTTTGATTTTGGTAATATAATTTCTAATATCAATACATTTATAGATTATTATTATTAAATCTAATAATAAAAGAAATTACAAAACAATTTTTTTATAAATAATTATACACTTATAAATATTTTTATTACAAACTTATCACTAAAAAGTAATTCCCGTATCAAAGATTTCTATTCAACATTTTAGCCTAACCACCTAAATATGAATATACAAAGGAATATCCACTTATTTGTTACTATACACAGCATGATCATCTCCATTGTACAAACAAAATCAAGCCCTCCTAATAAACCTGAGAAAGGAGCCCTAAAAAAGCTACCCAATTTACATCTATCAGACTTATCCAAACCACCTCAGCACTACCACCAACTCAAAAATCATTTTTTGAAAAAATGATTTAAATATAAATATAAAATTAAAATTAATAATCTGAAAGATCACAAAATATAATATAAAATTAATATATAAAATATATCAATTACCCCTATACCATTACAATAAATATTCACATACAAATATAATAAGTAGAAATTTTTAACACAATATTAAACGAAATTAATTATTTATAATAATCTTTAAGCAAAAAATATAATCAAATCAATTTATATTATAACACTTATTAAAAGATTATTCAGAATTATAATAATATTAATAGTAAAATATAATCTGGAAATAAAGTAATTTGATATTATTAATATATTTATTAATACTTATAAAAATCTATTAAATATACCTATAATTTATTATTTACTAAATAGATTTAAGGAATTAAATAAATATATAATTTTTGATTATATATTATATAATCTTCAAGATTTTTTTATATTATAATTTAAGAATTTTAATAAAACATTTAAAAATTTAGATTTAAATTAATACAAAAAGAAACCCTATCTTTTCACAAACCCAGATCAAACTATTTTGGTACTATTCTTTGTGAACAATATACAGATTGTATATCACCATAAGAATGTATTAACAACTGATAATATTATTTCTAGTATTAAGATTATCTATAAACTAAGAGATTTAGGCAATATAGAATGGTTTTTGGATATCCGGATTATTTATAATCGAAAAATGGGAAAACTTTAATTAGTATATAATATTTATATTAAGAAGATTACAAAAAAGTTTAATTTTAATAATAGTAATGTATATATTCCTTTATTAATAATAAAATTTGTAAAATATAATGGAAATATAATTATTATATTTATATGAATCTATTAAAAAAAAGTAGGATCAGTGTTATATATTATAATCATAATTAAAATAAATATTACATTTATAGTTTTGTAATTTAGTTATTTTTTAATTAATCTATCTTCAGATTATATAAAAACAATTAATTATTGTATATAATATCTCTGGAATACAAGATACTATTTAATTAGATATAATCGAAAACAGATTTCATAGCTTTTATTCTTTTTAGATATTTCATTTATTAATAATAAGAAATTACAAAAATCATTTCAAGGTTTTATAATTTTATTATTTAATAAATCAATAATATAAAAAGCTTCAAGGCAAGATATAATAATTATATTTATTATTGAAGCCGAATTACTTGGTATTGAGTGTATATCGAAAGAAACACTAATTACATTACAATTCTTTAAAGAAATCAATCTTGTAATCAAGTAACTAGTTATAATCTTCTGTAATAACCAGCAAACGATCAGATTAGTAGTAGGAGAAAACGAGAGAATCACTACTAAATTGAGATATGTCGATATACAGAACATGTGGCTACGTCAGGAATATTCAAAGGAGTTTTTCCCTCCAGCTCACGCTTCTTTTCAACATACTCAATATCGAGCTGTATTAAATTAAGTTGTTTTCTTTTATTAATTAGCTTATTATTAAAATTAATTATATTATCTTTATTAATAATATTGTATTTATTATCAAAATCACTATTATTATTAATATCAAACACCATTTTATCTTTACTTTTTAAAATAAAACAAATAGATTACAATCAAATCTTTAAATTTGCTATAAGAACATGTACTTTGACTTTTGTATACTTAGCTGTAGGGAATTTGGGAGCGGGAAAGGCTTTCTATTTTTTAATTGGAGAGGGAGGTAATGATTTTGATGAGGGGAATGGACGGATAGATAATTGTAATGATTAAATAGAAGGAGGAAATACAACTTATATTAATAATAAGAGAGAATTAAGATCAATAAATTCGCTATCTTTTTTAGTTATTATTAATATAATTATTATTGTAATATAAGCCGATTTCTGATTTGGGATAATCTTTTAAAGAATATGTTAGTAGATTATAATGAGATAAAAAGATTAGAATATATCTTTTCAGAAAATATAACAAATTCAGGATTACAAAATTCTAATAACCGGACAGTTAAAGATTTTAAATATACTGGGAGAGGTATACAGGTATATATAATATATTTTTAGTATTAAAAAAAAAAAGTATTTTTCTATTTGAAATATTTGTTATATTCCTTATGATAATTAGAGAAAAGAGAATAAATATACTTTATACAAGGAATAGAGTTTTGTATATTTTTATTTCTAAAATCATATTTAAAATCTTTTTATTTATACTTATTATAAGCTTTATAAATAGGTATTTAGGATTTGTTTGATTTAAATATGAGGATAGATTTATTTGAAAAGAAAGGTATTTCTGATAAAGAATTTTTGTTGTTGGAAAGAAGGTTGGGAAGATGATATTTGTTCTTACTATCGATAAAAAGATTACCGCAATCTATAGAAATAATCACTATACAATATTTGTTTGCTTTAACCTAGCAATTACAAATAACTTCAACTTTCTTTAAAAAATTATTATTAGAATTTTATTGAAATTTACTAAAAGAAAGTTTTATTTGTAAAAACTTCTTACTAAAAGATAATCAAATCTTAATAGGAGGTAATAATTGAGTAGGTGTCACGCTATACACGTGATCGCGTCCGATCGGGCTAGTACAGCACTAAACTTCGAGCCGATCGCATATATAGTTTCGTAGTATACTCTCTTTAGCTCTGTAGCTTTTAATTCTAAGGTTGATTTCTAAACGATTGTTGGGTTTGTTACATTATTAAAAGCTCTTTCAAATAAGAAATGAAATAACATCAATATACACTTATAAATAAAGCTCTTACACATACTCTGCTTACTCTTTATCTAGACACACCGCTTCAGCTTTCTCGCCTACACACAGATCTTCTTAATATTATTTGAAGATATTGTTTCTTTTTTTACCCTTAAATTCTTAAGCTATAAAGATTGATATAATCTTATATACAATTAAAAAGTTTTATAGCAAAATGATTCGATAATATAATAAAATTTCCTTTTTACGCTTTCTAATTTTTGATTGCGTTTTTGTATTATATATACCTTTCCATTCGAAATCCTTTCTTCCTAGTCCTAAAAAGTTTAATGATAATTCCCAGAAATTTGATACATGATTATCCTCAATTCAAATGAAACTATAGGTAGACGGTACTATAATCAGCAACTCTATAATATAATTTTATTATATTTATCTTAATCTCGAATTTCATATACAAGCTATAGTCCTATTTCAGTTTTTTTCTTTTGATTAAAATATTCCATTAGATTATATAACGATTTTAAATCAATTCATATATATCTATAATAATCCGAATAAAGTTTAAAAAACCGAAAATAGACTATTTAACCTCAAACAAGAAACCGATTCTCTATATATCTATATTATGAAATTTGAAAGAACTCTTTATAAAGCTAAAAAACAAAATTAACTTGATTCGAATAAGATCTCAATTTTCCGTAATAAATTTAATATAATTCTTAGAAATCGTTTTTCTCAATAACTTTCTCTACCCTACTCTTATCCCGATTTTATTTAGATTATACAATAACTAATTATATATACAGCAAATGGATTCCCTATACCATCCTATTCTAATAAATCTAAAACTCTATATATATTACAAAATCCATTTTATTCTTGAAACCACAATTTAATAAATATTAATAATCTTAATATTATTAATACCTTTAAATCTTTTAATATCCAAGCCAATTCTACCCCAATTCCACTTTGCCTTTGTATACCCGAGTTTTCTTTTGCTGAAAGAACTCTCTTATGCAAACAAAATAAGTGTATTTAATATAGAAGTGCTTTTTATTGGATATAATTCTGTCCATTTGATTTATATCAAAACATTTAAAACTGAAAAGAATCTGTTTTAGTTATTATAATCACCCCTATTGATTTCGAATATAATAATGATGAAGGTAAGGATCTAGGAGAGATTATTAATGGCCAATATTTTGAAGATCGTTTGGAAGAAATAAATAATTCCCGGGACGCTTTCCAATTAGCTATTATGTATTTAGTGTATTAAAGATTTTTATTAAAAAATAATGAAGAAAATGGTAATATTGATAATAAGAAAAAAGATTATTGATTATGTTTTGTATTTAAATTATTTGTTTAAAACAAATTCGAAGCAAACTCTTCAGAAGGGGGGGGTAGTATCACGCTATACATATAATCACATCCGATCGGGTTAGTACGGCATTAAGCTTCGAGCCGATCATATATATAGTTTTGTAGTATACTTTCTTTAGCTCTGTAGCTTTTAATTCTAAGGTTAATCTCTAAACGATTGTTGGGTTCGTCACAGTAGGAGTATATTAAGTATTGGATTTACTAAATCGAATATTACCTTTCAATGAAATATATAGAGAGGTGGTTATATATTAATTGGAAATATTAATGGAATTAGAGAACTTTTTGATAAAAGAAGGTATGTTTAAAAAATATATTGAATTATTGAATATAAAGATTAAGAAAGGGGAATTATCTTTTTTTTATAATCATTTCGATTTATTATGTTCCTTTAAAAAATCCATTGATTTTTATTTAATTTTATTACTACTATAAAAGCGTCGTATATACAAATCAATCAAATTAATTGATATAAACACCCAGTTAATAATAATCAACATAATTCAGAACTCCTAATATATATTAATCCAAAGGATTAATTTCTTTACTCCAATATTATTATTTTTTCACAAATTACCTAAATCAATAATATAATTCACTCTTTTCTTTTATAGAAAACTCTATGTATTTATATACCTTACACTCATTTGTTTAATAAATAAGCTTGTCTAGTAAGTAAATTTATAGTAATTATTCAAATAAATCGCTTATTAATTCTTATATTGTTTATTATTTAAGAATTTTTTCTTTGTTTATTATATAAATCATTTAGTGTAACTATTAAAGCATTTAGTAATCTAAAGAGTGTATTATAGAATTTATTATATAATATAATTTTACAGGCACTAATCCCGGTATTCCTTTGGAATATTTATTTTTATAATTATTAATATTATTTTATTTATTTTATTTGTGTATCCTATATATTTAATTAAACAAGTACCTTGTCTAATTAGGGTATATAAAGCAGGTATAATTATTAAAATTATACCTCAAATCAATTTAGTTTATTATCATTCTATATACCTATTCCCAGATCAAAGTGATTATTAGATATAGCTATTACCTCCGTGATAGTTATAAGCCCGGTATGCGTTTATAGCGCAGTGGTATAATTCTTCACTTGACCGTACTCTCTGGCGTAGGCCCACTTATAAGAGAGTATTTCAACAGACCCACATTAGTCATCTGATCTTGGCCTATTAGAGCTAATGTGAGGACTCTGCTTTGTTGCTCTACTATCTCCGCTCAGCCTATTAGATGTATCCTTAGAGAACCTAGTCTAGTTGGATTCAATTAGAGAACCTAGATTTGGCATTATATGGAGATAGGAAGAGATTTGCGTATATATGATTCAATTAAGGCTAGTATAGAGATTACTGCCTATAACCAGCTAGTTAGCAATCTCGGGGGTGTATCACGAGAGAATAAGTCTATATAAACCCAATTAGCTTAATACTATCGGTAATATTACTTTTAGCGTAATACTATACCTTTTAGTATATTAGGCTATAAAAGTATTAATAGATTTTTATCTTTTATAAATACTAGTATTCTTTCTATTAAATATCTATTTAATTTTTCGGTTATTTCATTTTGGGAGTAATAATAAAAACTTATATATTCTAATATAATTCCTTTAGATTTAGCAAATAAATTTTATTAATCGGAATTAAATTCTTTTACATTATCTAATCTTATCGCTTTTATTTTAGTATTAAATTGATTATATATCAAATAAAATATATTTTTTAGTATATTAAAGGTGTCTGATTTAAATTTTATAGAATATACTCATATGTTTTGTATAGCTTAATTAGTAAAAGTAATAAAATATTTTTCTCTTTTTAAATCTGGCGTTTTAAATGGTCAACAAATATTAGTACTAATTTTATCGAATTTGTCTAATTTCAAATTCGAAAGGGATTTACTAATATTTTGAGTCATTTTGCTATATATATAGGCTTTACAATGATTTAAATCTATTTTAGAATTTTTTAAATTTAGTGTTTTTATAATATAATCCTTATTTATATGATTTAGATGTTTGTGCTATAGGTCTAAATCCTTTGGATTCGTATTATTAGATTCTTTTTTAGATTTATATTTAGATTCCTTTTTAGATTTATTTATTTGATCTATTTTAGAATCTTTATTCTTATTATTATAAATAGTATTCTTATTTTGATTTAATAAATCAAAATTTATATCGTATTCTAAATAGAATGCATTATCAATCCATTTAGCATCCGCTTTTATATTAAGGGATTTATTCGAAAACTTATATATATTTCCAGGGGGTAGTATTTCGTTTGCCCAACCCTTTACAGCGGCTTGTTTAGTGCTTATTAATGTTGATTTTAGATCTGGTATATGTTTAACCATTCGAATAAATACAGTTTTATTATTTATAATAATAGAAATATCCTCATACCCTAATACTAATATAGATTCTCTATTAGCTATATTAGCTTATTTTGGGATTTTATATTCTATATAATTTATAAACCAATCTTTATTTGAACAATAATACTCTATAGCTTCTAAATCTATTATAATATTATATTTAAATCGGCTAATATGATTGGCTAGCATTAATACAATCATAATATTACTTTTATATTCAGGATTAGACACTATATCGAAGTTTTTTGGAGAGACCTGGTTTAATTTTTCAATATCAAAGCTATTTTTAGATTCTTTTTTATTATTATTATTTTTATTATTATTATTTTTATTATTTTTATTTTGATTTTAATTAGTTTTTTTATTATTTTTAATGATCCTATTAGATTTTTTAAGCTTATTCAATTTTTTAATTATTTTATACAGTTTTTTATTTGATTTTTTACTATTTTTGGATGAGTTTTTAGACTTTTTATAATCTTTATTATAAAGTTCTGGATGCTTTTTAAAGTACTTTTTCTCTAAATGCTTTTTTTTATTATAAAAAATACAATTTGGAATAGTATTTTGTGATTTTATAATTCTATTAAACTCTATAGAACTTTTCATTTTAGATTCCTCAAATATTAATTTAGATATTAACTTATCTAAATCAATATTATTATTATTTAAGTCTTTTGAGAGTTTTTCTGTTTTTCTTGATTTAAATGAATCAAATAAATCGTTTAAACCATTGAATATAATCTATATTATATAAACTTTTTGTAATTCAAATTTTAACTCTTTTAAGTATATATAGGATGAGAGTATGTGGTTTGTATATTTATTTATATTACTAAAATCATTATAATTTGATTCTATTAATCTATTAAAATATCTCCCTATTATATCAAGAGAAATTTCACCATAAATTTTATTTATAGTATTCTAAAACTCTACTGGACTATTTTTATCCTTAAATCTGTTAACTAAATCTATCGATATTATTGATTTTAGTGTAGGTAAAGCTCTTTTGGATTTATTTTTGTATTCTTTCAATTTTTCACTATATTTGAAATGAATCTTTTTCGAAATAGGCGTATTATTGTTTTTAAAATAGTATTTTCTTTTGGGGCCTTTTTCTGAATCGTCTATATAAAGCATAAAACCATTAGCCTCTAAAAAGAGCTTAGATTTCTGATACTATTCTATATAATTAGAATGACTATTTAGTTTAGGATTAGTATATTTAATTTTTTGATTTATATTCATTTTGTTTTATATGAATATTATATTATATATATATAGTGTGGTAAGTATTATAGAATCGGAATTTTTTATAGGATTTTTATGTTTCATGTTTATGTTTATTAGTACGAGATATTAGATTTTAGCTGTTACTTTTTGATTTAAATCTATATAAATCTTTATATATAAATCTATTCAAACTAGAGTATTTTTGTATGAGATGTATTGCTATATAATCTGATATGGATAATGTATATATATGCGTATAGCTTCTAGAAACCTAGCTTTTAGCTCAACTAGGTTTAGTTTTAAGAATATAGATTTATATGGGAAGGCTAAAAGAGCTAATAGTCTATAGGAGTATATATAGGAATGGGAATTTATATTGTAATTCTAAATAATTCTTTGAATATAGGGATTCGAAACGATTGTATTCATCTAGCCTCTTTGTTCATTAAGTTAAATATTAAATCGATATTTTCGTCTTTGATTTGAATTAGATTTAAATTCGAATTTAGCCCTTTTTCGATATGTATGTTCTGAAGATAGATTGAATTTTAGGTTTCTTTTTGTGTAAGATTAGAGTTTCTATTAATAGTCTTTAAATCATAATTATAATATATAACTAAGCTATAAGTGGAATTAGCTATGTTTAGTGTATCTAAATAATCCTGGCTTTCGTTTTTTAATACTATTGGACGGTATGAAACTCTTATAGAGTATATAATAAAGTAGTATAATTCGTTTATAAAGATCTTTCTTTTTTCTTTGTATTATATTATATCGTATTTCCTATTATTTAGTATCTTTTTATATTCTTTTAATGTTTAATCTGGAAGGTTTTCAATTATTTCTATATATATATAATGGATCAACAGTATGTATAAGTGTATATATAGGGTTTGCAAATATATATATAGATCGATAGCTATATACAAAGTGTATATAGGGTTCGCAGATGTATATATAGATTGATAGTTATATGCAAAGTGTATATAGGATTTATAGATATATATATAATTCGATAACTATATATAAAGTATATTTAGGGTTCGCAGATGTATATATAGTTTAATAGGATATATCATTCAATAAAGAATATAGGTAGGGATCGATAACTAGCTTTATACCTCCGGTGAGGTATAATATTCAACTCTATTATGTTTGGTAATATATAGATAGAGGATATAGTATATATCCAATAATATATATTATCGATATGATATACATATGCCAATGTGTTGGTATCACCATGGGGATAATGAAGTAATATAGTATTAATGATTTATATTATTATAATATTGCTTCCGGTTCTTAAAGCTAAAGGCTACGAATGTATATGCTATAATACGAGAGTGTTAGCGTATATACTAGTGCAATCAGTCATATAATCTCTATTTTAACATTAACAACTCTCTAAAGTCGTTGTATCGTGTCTTTTCTAATTAATGTTTCTTTCCCAGTATAACCATTTATACTACTAATTTCTTTCAATCTATTTTGTAACCTTAATCTTTATAATATTATTATTGATCAAGTTTTTTAGGGTTTGATATAATTTAGATTTAATTATTACATCTATAAAATTAGATTTTTTATCAATTTATTTAATCTTTATAATCTCTCGTTTCTCGTATACCTCTCGAATTGCCATTATATCGATTATTAATCTTTTTTCGGTAATTGTACCAAGTTTTATAAAACAGTCATATAATGACCTTGAGTTGATATATATGATTAATGATATCTTATGGTTTGGGAAGATCTTATCAAGTATACTTTTGATTATTATACTAATATTAAAGCCCAAAACTATATTATAGAATTCTGATGTTAATATATTTCTAATAACTTTTTTATATTTAATTAATAATCAATAAATAATATTAGCTTTATTGAATTTGTTTATTAAAATAACAATATATTCAATTTGGAAGAATAAATCTTTATTATTAATAAATAATATATCTGTGAATATAACCAATTTGAGAGAATTTATATTAAATAGTATAAATTGTAATTTTCTTTTTGAATTGTCAATCTGCTATTAAATATATTTATTAAGAGTATTAATATCTTCTTTTTTTGAATTAACTATTTATATCATATATAATAAGTCAAAGGCTGCTTCTAGTTAATATATAATTGTTATATATACTCCTCAAATATGTTATGTAATATATTGGTTTTTTGTTATTGTTAACTTTCTAAGTTTATTATATATACTTTGTATATCAAATAGTTTTGATTTGATTAAATAAAGGTTTTTATATTATTTCTTTTGATTAAAATAGATTATACTATTATTCTGCTAAGTAATTAGATTATTATTAAATTTGAATAATATATCTGATATAAGTATTTTATGAGACTTTGCGTCCTATCACCGACGCTTTCAGCACAACAATGCCACCTCAGAATACTCCTGTGGATACAGTAAAGAGTCTGAGCACCTGGTACTCTATCGACACTCTCACATCCAATTCAATCATTAATTGAATAAACCCAATTTAATCCCACAAGATATAAAAAGTGCAATCAACTATCTCTCCCTTCTTCTAAAAACCCCAATAGATTTCATAATTTTTCTAATAATTATTAATCATTTCAAACAACCACACTCAATCTCTCCAGAAATCCTCTAATCTTCTATTTTCATATTGCTAATTGGGGCTATATCTTTTTTTAAAACTGTTTTCTCTTCTTTTATTATTATATACAAACTACACCAAACAAAAACTAATAATATAGAATCCTCTGATTAGCCGCAAACCTGAACTACCCAGCATGAAATAGATTGAACAGTATCGATATTGCAAATAAAAAACAAGCGGTAGGAATACGCACAGCGCTCCTAGCTGCTTCTCCTTTAACCTGCATCACAGCCGTAGAAGAATGGAACACATGGCTATACCGGCACCCCCGCCAGCATAGTCTATCCCTAGTACCCCCTGGGAGGTTGTGGTGAGCTCCTACAGCTTACCCCTTGGATATAAATTAAAATAAATAAATAAATAAATAAATATAAGTATTTTATATTCTTTTACTATAAATTTAGCATTTTTGAGCTCAGCTTGCTTATAATTTGCAAATACTTTATTAGCTATAATGAGTATATTATCCGTTTGTAATCTAACAATGTCGAATACTATATTGTCTTTAGTTATATACAACAAATATAGATTATAGATCGACTATATTATCTTAAGAACATTAATATGATACTTGTAGTAGGTACTAAACCAATGATTTTCTACTTCTAGAATATTATATAATAGTTATATAATTTGTAGAATAAAGCTCTTTAGAATATTTATTTCTAATAATAATTGAGCATAAAACTTTTGAATTAAGTTTGATATCGATTATATATATATTTGTATAATATCGCGAATATTTATAATTACCTCGTTTTTAAATAATATAACCATTACTATTAGCATAATACACTGGTTAATATATTGTATTATAGGCAATTATATCAAAATAATACCTTTTCCTTAATCTTTCTATACTTATATAACCAATTAGGATTTGAAAAATGCTTTATTAATTTCTTTATTTTTAATCTCATTAATAAAACAAGAATTAAAAATTCTTATGTTTGTAGAAATATCCGCAATTTTTATAAATTGAAAAATACCGTTTTCTATAAATCCGTTGACCTTCTTTTATTTTGATTTTATAAAAATTGTTAATAATAAAATATCAGTAGATATTATATAATATTTAATATACTATATATCATTAAACTTATCTTTTTTTGATAGAAAAATCAACAAATCCGGTATATGTTTTATAAATTCAATATTTTCTTTTTTTATAAAAAGTGTTGATTGTACTAGAATTATTATTTAAGGGATTTATTATTGTTAAAATTAGAAATTTCTGGATATATTCAAGAAAATCTTTTTTGGATTTCTACTTTTAATGATTATTAATAAAAAGGTAGATATAACTTTATCAGATTCTAGCAAAGTTATTATACTTGTATTAGATATAGCAAATTGTTTTTATTATATTAATTCAGTTTGTATAAATAATATTTGTATTGATTTGGTAAATAATTGGGATTAATTCTGAAACTGATCCTATACATCCTCTACATAAGATTTAATCTAAATAATATAGAATTTCATTAATCCGCTTAATAGTCATATTATATATATCTTATCTTTTATATTTAATAAATAATATAATTCCGTTTATCCTTTATATTCTCTTTATATTCAAATTTTCAAATTAATAGATAAATTATATAAAATCATTATAAATAATCCATTTTGTTAATTCAAAGTATTAGATACTTATCGTATCACTTATAGTTTATAAATCTTATTTATTGCTTTCTTAATTACTAATTACTATTATAGAATTATAAATATAAATAAATCAAATTCAAATATCCACAAATATACTCCAAAAACTAAAAGTATTGAAACTAATTTATCTAATCCTACAATATCATTTATTACTTTTATAATTATTTGTAATATTATTTCTTTTATAATAAAATTATTAAGTTTATTGGAAATAATAATATACACTCTCTTAATAACTATATAATAATATTTAATTATACCAATTAACCAATATATTTTAACTAATACACTCTTTATTCTTATTAATATAATCACAACATATTAAACGAATTTTTTGTTTATAAAGTTTTTTTTAGTATTATATATAATAAAATCTAATAAATCGGTATAAATATCTATCTAGCATTTTCGAAGTATATCGAAAATATATTTTGTAATGATATTATCTAGTTATTATATAGCTTGGAATTGTATATTTTTATTAATAATATATAAAATAAAATAAATATCAATATATATTATATCAATTATAATTGAATAATTAAAATCAATATTATTTTATAAATTGAACTTAAATCGATCTAGTGATTTTCTATATTTTTAACAATATTAATAGAACTTGTTGAATTTATTAATTTTGATTTTTAAGATATTATTATAACTAGCTTATTATAATACTTATAAAAGTCTATATATTAATAAATAATTAAAGTGATAGTATAATCATTATAATTCTATATTAGTAAGGTAATATTTATAATTTTTGATAATTTATTGTATAAACTGCTATATATTTATTTGTTATAGGAAGATAATATATTTATTATATTAAATACAAAAATGTTGAAAGGTGTAGTTCACGTGATCATGGAGTAGGGGGAGCTAACCCCAATTAGTACTAATGAGAGCTCTGTCCTATACAAAACTCTTCTTTTCGAAAATTGTAGAACAAACTTAGTATACTAGTCTTCCTAATATCATTACTTTCTACCTTATGCTTTTTATTTTATTCTCTATAAAGAATTATATTTAAAATAGGTTATAAGCTCAGGTTTGTATCTAGGTTAGAAATTATTAGCAGGAAGGAATACGTAGAAATACAAAAGAAAAGGCAGAGATCTATATAATCAAAAGAAAGGTAAAGGCTTATATAACAAAAAGAATAAATTGTAAAGGTACAAAAAAAAGGTAAAGGCCTAAATCAAATCGAAAAGAGTTGTAGCAAAAGCTTTTTATCGATAAAGAATTGTAGCAGAGGCTTTTTACCAATACGAAATCAAAAACCCCCGAAAAGATATATTTACTTTATATAAAAACTCAAATTATGTTAAAAAAGAAAGCAAATTAATATTCCTACCTTGTGGTATATCAAAATCAAAATCAACAATAATATCTGTAATTATAGAAAACGATTCTAATAGTAAAGAGCCAAAAATCTCAATATTGGATAGAAAGAATTAACATTATTGGTTCAAAATAATAAAGTTATATTTTGTTAAAAAGAATGGGGTTATGTTATTACAAATAATATGACTATATATAGAGTATTTTATACAGATTCCATTGAATTGATGGATGTAGTATATAGAATAAAAAAAGCCCAAGCTGGTATAAAGCTTTTTGTTGTTTAATATATTAGTGATGTAGATAACAAATTTATCAAAGATATTAGTAAATTTAATGATAAATAAATTAAACTGAAGGCAAAGTATAAATATATTATTCTTTAAGAATTATAAAACAAGTTTATATAATTGATAATATAAAAGCTAAAAAAGAATATTACAATTGAAAAAGACTAAAATAAAATATATTTAATTTAAAAAGAAATAATTGAAATAGAGATAATATAGAAGGATTTATTGATAAAGAATATCGTTTTAGGATTTTTTATTTAAAGATTACCGAAGTATTTCAATATCACCATCGAAATAATCAATATCTAAAATCTTAATTTTACAATTAAATTTGAAAAGATCCGAGCTGTAGACGAAACGACTACTCTCAAAAATACTTTTATAATAGATAAGGATGGAGATACAAGCATGACAATAATCGTATAAAACCGCCAAGATTGTGAATGATACGATAGAGGCCATCGCCGAAGTTTTGAAAGAAGACCCTGTAGTTCAAACAAAGGAAAAGAATACTTCTATTACAATAACCCAAACCATATTACACAAGATTATCCATATAAGGAAAGTATTCAGGCTTATATCAAAAACAATTCGATTAAAAAGTTATCATCCTCACCGAGATATTAAGTAAGCTTAAATTAGAAAAGTTACAAGTCTTCCCCTAGCAATCTAACCTTCCATTTTATATGTAATTGCGGTTACATTACAGCTAAAACCTCGGACGAGGAAGAACCTTATTACTATTCAAGTGAGTCCGCACATATATCCTTTTATAATAATACTAAAAAATGGATTACAGATATCGGCTGCTTGTTGTACATAACTAACCAATTCCATCTTCTATTTAGTTTAAAACTGCTTTCTAGGCCAAAATAGATAAAGGTTAGAAAAAAAGAATTAATTATGAGAAAATATGGAATAATAAAAATAAAATAAAATAGAAGGATATATAAATTGAAGGTATTATATATTTCAGAATTAAAAGTAAGCTTATTGTTTACAAAATTATTTTGTAGGGAATTTAATATTAAGGGAACCTTTAATGATAAGAAAATATATTTTTATAAAAACAGAAAAGTTCTATTATTTGCAAATAATTTTTATAGAATTTATATAATTGTGAATATTGTTATTAATAATTTTGATATTATATTTTTAATTGTAAAGGAGGATAAGAAAGTTTTATTAGAAGTTAAGGATATTGTTTATAGTAAAGATAAGATAGATAAGGTAAATATCCAATAATAAAACTATCTAAACCGGTATTAGTTATAGTATTATTGCTTTGGATCTATGGGATATAGAGTCTTGAATAAATTATATTTGGTTATAATTTAGAGAAAGATATTAAGTTATTTGTAAATCTAAAATTCTATAAAGTATGTATAATAATAAAAATGAAAAAGTATTATAGTATAGTTTTTATAGAGTATAAGAAGCAATTATTAGCTTTTATATTACTGGATGTATTAAAATCATTTCTAATATTATTCTGAAAAAAGTAATACTTTGTAGAAATAATCTATAGCTGGATAAAAAAGGTTTGGATAATATATTTAAAAAAGAAAAGTAATATTATTAAAGAATTGGAAAAGTGGAGAGTTGGTGTAAAACAAAAGAATGGATTTTTAATTAAAGTAATATATATCGATAATACTTTAGAAATCGAGAAAGTATTATAGAAATGGTAAGATAAGTTAGGTATATAACAATAATCAATATATATATATATTTCAAATCAAAATGGTATAATTGAATAAACAATTTAAATTATTTAATCGAATATTTATATAATATTCAAAAACTCAGTAATATTAATTGAATTCTAGGATTATATAATGGAGATAAATGTATATACTAGGAATAGAATGTGTATAGAACTATAAATAAATGAATTTGAGGTTAAATAAAAATATAAAGAAATACCTACTAACCAATAACGGGATATAACTGTACAAGCAAAGAAAAAGCAAGTATCACTATATAAGACATAGACCGGGATAGTATCATCAATAGTATATATCAAGATATAGGGATTAAAGTACTACTTTCATATTAATCCAATATCTTATTCTAATAATACTCGTCAAGACAAGCTAGTGGATAGAGCAAGAATAGATATATTTATTGGATATAATAATTATATTATAAAACAGTTATGAATATATATTCCGGATAGATATATAATAATAAAGACAAGCAATTATACATTCTTTGAAAGTTTATCAAAAGGTAAGATAGATTTAAAGCTGTATTCTGTTATTTCAGGGGAAGAATTCTTAAAAGGATAGGGAGTATAGAATATCTTATTGAAATAATAATTAGTAGGAAGACTTTGTAAAACTATAATTAAAACTGTAAATGTAATATTTATAGAATCTACAATTACTAAATCAGTTAAGTATAATTCAAAGGATAAAATCCTAAATCTTATTAAGATATTTATATCAAGATTAATAACTATTTTATAAATCATTATTCCATGTATGGTATAATTATTAGATGTCAATTTAATGGATATGATTATGGAGATTGAAAAAGATATTAAATTAATAATAAAAAAGAAATCAAGAGAATAAGATAATAAAGCTAACTTTCAAAATACTAAATGTTTATATGTATTTTTTATTATTATTATAAATCTGAAACCGGATTAAGAGTTTTTTATAGAATAACAAAATAAAGATTATATATTTATTTCAAAAATAATTATTACAAATGTAATAACAAAGAATATATTAATCTCGAAAATATATAGGGAGGTAATAAGCGATTCAATTTATAGCGAATAATAGTAAGCAGCTATTAATTAGGAAATTAAGGAATTGAAAAAGAATAAGATATAATAATAAATCTATAACAATAAAATAAATAACTTAATCAATATAAAATGGATATTTATAACAAAACTAAATATAAATGGATTATTGAAACGATTCAAGGTTAGATTAGTAGTAAAAAGCTTTATATAAAAGTATAGAATAAACTTTTTTGATATATTTGCATTTATAGTACAATTAGTAATAATTTGTTTATTTCTATTAATTGTAGCATTATAAGATTTTGAGGTATATTATTTTAATATAAAGAATGTATTTACTGAGGCAAAGTTAAAAAAAAGATATTTCTATTCACATTATAAGAAGTTAATGTTAAACAAGAATACGTTCTTGAAATCCTTTGTAGTCTGTACAAACTAAAGCAGGCAGCTCGTAATTGGAATGACCTTATAAAAAAGCAACTTATTGAATAGAATTTTGTACAAAGCTTAGCTAATCTATACTTATTTATTCATTCTGATAAAGGGATTATAGTATTATTATATATCAATAATCTTCCTATTGCAGTACGGAATTTAGATAATATATTGTAATTCAGCAAACAACTTACTTCTATCTTTAATACCAAGAATCTGGGGAAAATCGAGAATTCAAAGTTTCTAGGTATAAGAATTACTAAAGATAGGAAAAACAGGACTCTATATATTAATTAAGAACAATATCTCGAGAAAGTATTAAACAGATATGGATTCATAAAGGGAATGTTTAGATTTATTTCAATATCAATGGATGGTTATAAAGTACTTCGATTAGCTTGAGAGAATGATAAACAAATAGATCTCATCAAGTATAATTATATAATTGGGGAGTTGATGTATACGATGATATATTCAAGACCTAATATAGCCTTTAGTTTAAAAAAGTTTAGTTAGTATATAAAAGATCTAGCAAAATTTTATATAAATCAATTATAAAGAGTGATACATTATCTACAAATAATAATCAATTATAAGCTATATTTCGGATTAGGGGGAATTCAAAATCTAGTAATCTATTTTGATGTAGATTATACTAATAATATAGTTAACAAAAAAAGTATATTGGGAGTAGTTGTACTTTTAAAAGGAGGATTAATATTCTGAATAAGTTAAAAACAGAACTTTATATTAACATCAATAATTAAATCAGAATATATAGTTCAATCGATTATAGTAAAGCAAGGCTAGTGATTAACCCAAATATTTCGAGATATGGGATATAAGAAATTTGTTGTAAAAAATGGATTTATTGTTGATATAAAGGGAGATAATCAAGAAGCTATAGTTCTAATCAAGAATGTATAACTAATCGATAGATCAAAATATATTGATATTATATATTACTATATATAGGATTTCAAGTAAAAAGGAAAGGTTGATATCAATTATATTTCTATAAACAAAATGGTAGTAGATAGATTAACAAAATCATTAATTAAGGATGTATTCAAGAAGTTCATAGAAATGCTGGGAATAATAGATTATTACAAATAACCTAAGAGGGAGTGTTAAAAGGTGTGGTTTATGTGATTATGGAGTAGGGGGAGCTAACCCCAATTAATACTAATAAAAGCTCTATTCTATACAGAACTCTTCTTTTCGGAAGTTGTAGAATAGATTTAGTATACTAGTCCTTCTAATACTATCACTTTCTACTCTATGCTTCCTATCTTATTTTCTGTAGAGAGTTATACTTAAAACAAAAAATAACTTTTTTTATTTTTATAATAATAATATTAATAATATTATTGTAGTATATACCAAAACGATTTATATTATCAAATAATAATAAGAATAATATTTCTGTATTTATAATATAAAATTCAATAATTTCTAAAGGTAGATAAAGTTTGATTAATTTGCAAGATTTAGCTTTTTTAATTCCGAATATTATATTTATAATTCTTATCCTACTTATATTTAAAATAATATTTTTAATAATTATCTTATATATTATATATTAATCAAATTCTATTATAAACCATTATACTACAATTATATTGATAATAATACCCTTAAATTCTTTTGAATTATATTTATTTATAAATACAAATTTATCTCAAGTTTTATATATTAAGATATGGATGAGTATCTTATTAACCAATTTTATTGTAATTTCTTTACTATTAATAAATCTACTTTGAATAATAAAATTCAACTATAGTTTTTATATTAATAAATCTTGAAGTTTATATTGAACAAAATAAACTTCAATTTCTTTATTAATATCAAAATCAAACTTCTTATTATAATTTTAATTAGAATCTTTATATTCAATAAGAAACTACTCAAAACCTTTATCAAAATTATTATTAATTCCTTTAAATTACTTTTTATATTTATATTATAATTTGTTATACTTCTTTTTATTGTATCAGATTAATTAATAATTATTCTTTTTATAAATAAAGCATTTCTTTTTAATTTATAATTTAAATAATTATTAATCATCTTATTCAAAATCTTTATTCTAATTATATTCTTTTTTACATTAATATTTCCAATTGGTGTAGAATATTATATTCTTATTTGAATAAGCTAGCTTTTATATTATAATAATTAAACAAAGTTTTTTAAGGAGATTTAGTATATTATTAGTTAGGCAAAAACAAGCCAGAAAGTATATTGGTACTGGTATATATATATATTAATAATCTTTTAATAAAGTAAATCGTTTATTCTAATTATAATATTAAATTCTTTATATAAGTAATATAGTTTTGTTATTATTTATTGTAAATAGTATATAATTGATTTTCTATTATTCTTAGATTATATTATCACATTTTTTAATATAACAGTTTTTTATTATTATATAATATTCCTTTTATACTTGGGGTCTTTAAATATAATTATAAACAAATTACAAATCTCCCATATTAATATTAGTATAGTTTTCAAATTTGTATGATAAAAATCAAATATTATATCAACAAGTATAATAGGGAATGCTTTTAAAAATAAATTGTTAGATATATCAATTTATTAATAATTATTAAGGAATATATTATATTTATAAATAAAATTATTATTTTGTTCATTATATTTATTATCCTTATTATAGAGTTTTACAAGATTTTCGAGAAGTTAATCAATATTTATAACTTTTGGTAATAGATTTGGAAAGATCTTTGAAATACCGTAATTATATCCTAAATCACCTTCTTCTCCTTTTCCTCTTATACCACTTCTGCCTCTACTATTGCTATTTTTATTATAACCACCCTATAGATTTCTATTATAATTATTTTATAGATTCTTATCATAACCACCTCGTAGGAAATCGTTTTTTCTATCTTTATTACCTCCTCCTCCTCCTTTATTCAAATTATTATCACTACCAAATAGATTATTGAATAATTAACTATTTCTCTTCTATAACAATAAATATAATTGTAGTAATGGAGGTTCAGGTTGTTGAAAAAGTATTTTGGATTAGGGTTGAAATTGTTTATATAGAATCAATTGTGAAGGTAATAGTTTCTTTTGCTTATAAAATAGATATACAAATAAATTAAATTCACTTTTTTTTATAGAAATCCGATATTAAATTGGGAAACAGATTCAGAGTAATAGGGTGCTAATAGTTTTGATAATACTTTTTATTTAATATCAATATCTTTTCTTTTATCATCTAAAAAACTAAATCCTGAAATTATTACAATTTGAGATAAAACACTTGGTATTTGCAGTAACCTATATTAATTGAAATCTAATAATCCGGACTGATTACTTATTTAAGATACCTTGAGTTTTTTTAGTAATATATATACAAAAGCTCAAATATCTTTTTCCTTTATTTTTTTCTATATATTTTTTAATTGAAATATAAATCCTTTCTTTACAAGTATATTTACAATTTCTTTATCTAATTATTCTTTATATAATAATCGGATTATATTAACTAAAGTATTATAAATAGGTTGTATTATATAGATCTTGTGTTTTATAACAAATATATTATATAAATACAATTTATATTTCAGCTTATATAATAGATATATACTGACTACTTGAAAATATCCCAAATTAAAGTATTTGAATTTGCAAAAATAGTTTAATCATAGTTTGTTATTATAGTACTTCAATTGTTGATATTTATAAAGTTTATATTTACAAAAATCCCTAATCTCTTTTATATTTATTTACTCTATAAAATTAATTAGATTATTTTGTCATTTTTCAGCTATTATATTAAAATCGTTAGTCATAATAACTAATGGTATAATGAACTCTATTACGCTTTTAATATTGTTCTTGTGTTTAAGCTTATACTTCGTGGAGTTATCTTTGTAAAATCCTATTATGTTAATGTGTCACGAGAGAATAAGCCTATATAAACCCAATTAGCTTAATGCTATCGGTGATATCACTTTTAGCGTGATAGTTATGAGCCCGGTATGTGTTTATAGCGTAGTGGTATAATTCTTCACTTGACCGTACTCTCTAGCGTAGGCCCACTTATAAGAGAGTATTTCAACAAACCCACATTAGTCATCTGATCTTGGCCTATTAGAGCTAATATGAAAACCCTACTTTATTACTCTACTATATCTATATAGCTCAGCCTATTAAATAAATCCATAGAGAACCTAAATCTAGATGAATCTAATCAGAAAATCTAGATTTGATAGTACAGAGATATAGGAAGAGATTTGCATATATATAACTCAATTGAGACTAATATAGAGATTACTACCTATAACCAGCTAATCAGCAATCTCAGGGGTATATCACGAGAGAATAAGCCTATATAAACCCAATTAGCTTAATGCTATCGGTGATATCACTTTTAGCGTGATATAATGGATAGTAGGTAGGTAATAAGGTGAGATAAGATGTTTAAATATAACTTTGCTAAATCCAGTAAAGTTATATTTATTTGTAGAAGATGGTATTTAACTTGAGCTGATAGTTATTGATTTATATTCTTTAATATATATTGCTTTAAAGAATAAAATATAGATTAAGGTTAAATATGAAAATTATTGCTATATTATCAACTAAATTTGTTTATCAATATTAAATTATATTAAAATAATGCTAAATACAAGAACTACCGTTATATTGCTAATAATTCTTATTTATATAAAGATAGGTATTAAATCATATTGCTTTGATATAAGAACTTATATTTTTTCAGAGAAATATCAACCTTAATTACAAACCTATATTGCATTTGAAATTAAGATACTAGGCTTTTGATTTGTGATATTACTAATTAATATTGATATCACTATAGGGATAATGAAATAATATAGTATTAATGATTTATATTGTTGTAATATTGCTTTTGGTTCTTAAAACTAAAGGCTACGAATGTATATACTATAGTACGGGGGCGCTAGCGTATGCGCTAGTGCGGTCAGTCACATGATCCCTATCCTAACACAATGATTTGTGATATACCTCCGGTGAGGTGTAGTGTTGATACTAGTATGCTTATAGTAGTGAGGTGTAGTATATATACTAGTATACCTATAATAATAAGGTATAATATTGATACTAGTATGCCTAGTATAGTATAGTATAATATTCTTTTTTATTTATATTATTTAATAGTATAACAAGAGTATGGTATGATATATATATATATAAGCTAAGGACTTGGAAAGGGATTTGGGATGGATGTAAACTCGTATTAGTATATAAATACACTTAGATAACATATATAATATCTGAATTGAATGAATACATATCAATTCAATAGAATTTAGATGCGATTTGATAAATGCTTGAATTTCGATCGCTTTTTCGACTATTTTTCAGTTGTACAACCCTTTCCTTACTTTTTCGAATCGAATATCGACATATATATATCATATTTAGTTGTATATATGAAATACTGGGCTTATAACCTATTATAAGTCATAAGCTAGTATATGAGTACCCTGTGGTGGCAGAATCCGTGGTTAACAAATAAATTATTTCGTTAATTGTATCAAAAATTTCAATAGTTAATATTATATTAAAAAAATCGGTCATATAGTATTAATGTGATTGACTTTTTATATATATATAATTAGAAAATTTTATTTTAAAAGAATTTAAAAAAAATTTCGAAATTTATTGATTTTTCGAAATTTCTTAAATTTCGAAAGTTTTAGTTTAAAGCTATTTGCAAATAAAAAAGTCTATTTGTATTGAATTCGATTATTAATCGAATTCAATATAAAATTATATATACATTAAAATTAAGTAATATTTCTATTTAAATAGTACATTTTGTATTGTATAATACAGTGGTAAAACTTTTGATTAAAGAATAAATCAAAAGTGAAATAAGTAATTTGTAAACAAACTTCCCTTTAAATTTTCGGTTAATATCTTTTTCTATTCTTTAGCTTCCACACTTGTTTCCCCGCTTGCTTTTCTTCCCCTTCTAATTTTTCTGTTTATTTCTTTCCTTTTTCTTGTTTCTATACTTGCTCCCCTTCCGTTTACCTTTATTAAGATCCTTCAATTAAAGAACCTTTATTTTCTTTATATTTATTAAAATTTAATAATAAATAATATTCATTTTGAATAGAAAAGATTTATAACTGATAAAATATATATTTCGTCAAGAATGAAAAAAGTTTGAATTCTGTAATATATATATTAAATATTAGTATGGGGATTTATATTAATATTTTTTTCGTATATAGGTATTAATTTTACCACCACAGGGGTATATAGTATATATAGTATATAAGAAAGATTAGATTAATATTAGTTTATTATAAGAAACTGACTTATATTAACAACTAAATAGTTTATAAAATATATGATTTTTATAAAACAGTATATGATATTACTTATTTCTTATTTTATATTTGAGAGGGAAAGGCTTTATTTTATACTTTTTTCTATTAATCTAGTTTTCCATTATTGTAGATCTCTTCCTTTTCCGGCTATTCTATCAAATACAACTTTTTTTTTTATTCCTTATTCGATTTTATTAGGGTTATATTAATCTAGCTATATATGAATTAAAAAAGTAAATAAAGAATCGGTTTTCTGATTGTTTTAGGTTAAGGGTTTTTGTATGAACAAGGGAATTCACTCAAAGGAATTCACTTCAAGGAAATGACTTCCATACAATGGCAACTGTATTAAAGGTATTTAGGCGAAAGCGAAGGAGACTAGCTCTTTCAGTAGTGCCTATATAAGGCCTACTATTCCCCTCATTTAGCTAGCTCCTCAGAGATTGAATACAAATAGACATTTAGGGGCCTACACATAGTGGGAACCACGTCTTCCGTATCTCTCTCAAACCAACAGTTTTAAGCGACAATCATATGATATAATTATGTAATTTGGTTAGGTGACTTGGTTAGGTGATTTTGTGATTCGTTTTTAGTATATTATATAAATATAAAACTATATATATATATATATATATAAAAAGATATATTATTATATTATTTTTATATAAAAACAATATTCTTATTATTCTTATTATTCTTATTATTCTTATTATTCTTATTATTCTTATTATTCTTATTATTCTTATTATTCTTATTATTCTTATTATTCTTATTATTCTTATTATTTTTGTAACGAATATCACGTGTTACATATAATGACTCATTACAGCCTAGTTCAAGACTAGCTTGAACTAGACGTATATAAGAGATAAAGAGATCCCT
The DNA here is from genome assembly GCA_014898485.2 of Botrytis squamosa. Taxonomy (NCBI): domain Eukaryota; kingdom Fungi; phylum Ascomycota; class Leotiomycetes; order Helotiales; family Sclerotiniaceae; genus Botrytis; species Botrytis squamosa. The sequence continues at coordinate 1,482,773 of RCTC02000009.1, forward strand.
TAAGGATCTCTTTCCTCTTTAGCTTTCTTATTCTAGTTATTTAACCTCTATGATGTACTCTAGTATATAATCGTAATAATTTTTATTATTCTTATTATTCTTATAATTTAAATGATTTAGATTATTTAAATGATTTAGATTATTTAAATGATTTATATAATTTAAATGATTTAGATTATTTAGATAATTTAGATAATTTAAATGATTTAAATGATTTAAATGATTTAAATGATTTAGATGATTTAGATGATTTAAATGATTTAGATTGTTGGGATTGATTCACTTTACTACTAACCTATAAAAGCATAGAGTGTTCCGAATATGTTTAGAATAGTAGATCTACTATATAAACCCTGTCAGGTACTTGTTCTTTGATATTTATCTTTATTTTGTATAGATCTATTTAATATACATGAATCAAGAAAAAGCTAATCCTATAAATATAGATTTATAAATATAAAATTATATCAAAAATATATACAACTATAATTAAATCAATCACCGAGATTGAATTCAAAATATAATTATCCTCATTTAGATTTACTAAATAAAAAGCTCAGAACAAAATACCCTTATATTCAAAACACAATATTAAGATTGATTTATTTTACTACTAACTTATAAAAACATAAAATGTTCTGAATATATTTGGAATAATGGATCTATTATATAAATTCTATTAGATACTCGCTCTCTGATAATTATAATATATTAATAATTATAATAAATAATATTAATAATAAAAGATCAAAAATTCTAATATTGAATAAAAAAAGTTAAAATTTATAAAAGAATGAGAAATATAGAATATAATATTAAAATAATAATTAGTAAAAAAACCTTGAAAGATTTATAATAATAATATCAGAGAACGAAGACAATGAAGAAGATGGAGATAGCGAGAAAGACATTATAAAGATACTATGTATATGAAATGAAAAGCAGATAAGTAAAGTTTATATATCAATTAGAAAGCTTTATTATAAGTCTAAGGAAATGAAGGAGAATGAAACCGCAGTTAGAAGTTCAAGCAAGGTGGTTAGAAAGAAGAACTAAAAGAAGGCAAGGATAGAGGAAGAAGAGGAAGAAGAGGAAGAAGAGGAAGAAGATGGTCCTATGATTAGAAGAAAGGGCAAGAGAAATAAAGGCCTAGTTGCTAGTCAAAGAGGACAGGAGATTTCGGAACAGAATGAGTCCACCAAAGACCTAGATAGATCAACACTTCTATCAGATCTCAGAGTTATTCTACAAATAACAAAGCAATCAAGATCTAGCAAATACATCGTCTAGTATGTTTCGGAGCATAGTGAAAGAAACTTATACATCGGATTTCACGGAATTTTTATATAGCATAATATATATTATACTTTTTATACCCAGAAATTCAATTTATATATAATCACATAATCTGTATATAGTTATATCTTTTATTATAGATTTAATAAAGAATTAAAAGAATAAAGAATTAAAAAAACAAAGAATAAAGTTTATCTTTTATTCTTTAATACTAAAGACTTACTAATAACTTACTAAAAGCTTATTATTATTATTATTATTATTATTTATAGAGATTAATTTTTAAGCACTTAGTTCTTATAATATTTAAATTTCAATTAATAAATTAATAAATTAGATTCTTTCTATTCTTATTATCTTTTAGATATTTTAAACAATCTAAATTATCTAAATTATCTAAATTATCTAAATTATCTAAATTATCTAAATTATCTAAATTATCTAAATTATCTAAATCATCTAAATCATCTAAATCATTTAAATCATTTAAATCATTTAAATCATCTAAATCATCTAAATCATCTAAATCATCTAAATCATTTAAATCATTTAAATCATCTAAATCATCTAAATTATCTAAATCATTTAAATCATCTAAATCATCTAAATTATCTAAATCATTTAAATTATCTAAATCATTTAAATCATTTAAATCATCTAAATTATTTAAATCATCTAAATCATTTAAATCATCTAAATTATTTAAATCATCTAAATCATCTAAATCATCTAAATCATCTAAATCATCTAAATCATCTAAATCATCTAAATCATTTATATCAGAAAGCGAGTATCTAACAAGATTTAAATAGTAGATCTATTATTCCAAACATATTCGGAATACTTTACGCTTTTATAGGTTAGTAGTAAAATGAATCAATCCTAACATTATATTCCGAATACATTTAGAATAATAGATCTACTATATAAACCCTATCAGGTAATACTTGCTCTCTAATACTTAGAATTATCTTATACAAACCTATTTAGTATCTACTATATCAAACCCTATCAGGTACTTGCTCTCTAATACTTACCCTTATCTTATACAAACCTATTTAGTATATACTAATCAAAAAAGAACTAATCCTATAAATAAATTCAAAATATAATTATTTTTATTCAGATTTACTAAATAAAAAGCTCAAAATAAAATATCCTTATATTCGAAACACAATATTAGAGTTAATCTACTTTACTACTATCACGGAATTCACCGTATAGTGTAACCTTACAGGCACTAATCCCAATACTCCTTCAAAGTATTCACTCTCATAATTACTAACACTATTTCATTCATTTCATTTGTATACCCTATATACCTAATTAAACAAATACCTCACCTAATCAGAGTATATAAAGCAAATATAATCATTAGAATCATACCTCAAGTCAATCTAGTTTATTATCACTCTACATACCTATTCCCAGATCAAAGTGACCATTAGATATAGCTATTACCTCCGTGATAACTACTAATCTACAAAAGCATGAAGTATTCTAAATATATTCAAAATAATAGATTTATTATATAAATCTTATCAGATGCTCGCTTCTTGATAATAATTAATATATTTTAATATTTTATTTATATATATAAAATACTAATAATAAGAAAAGATTCAAATATAATATGGAGGGTTCTATACCTTACAAAAAGAATGAATTCCCAAAAGGAGAAATAGATTGATGATTGCTTATTGTTTCTATTAATCTCTTTCTCCCCTCGGGAATTCATGTTTCTTGCAAGGCATGGTTTGATTTTTTCAGTAGTATCTTGGGGATTAGATGAGTGATCCAATAATTCTCAAAAAGTAGGTAAAGGAAGGGAATTGGGATGTATATCCTGACAGAGCAGATATGAAATGCTGTAGAATGTAGAAATTTAGCAGCGAGGCAGCTTCAGAGCTATGAAAATCTCAAATGTCAATCAATGTCTTTAGCGAAGTTCTATCTTGAAGGTGAGCACTTTCACGGCAGGATAACGAAAGTTTGCAGTATAGTGAAAAGAATAGCTGAACTGTAATAAATGTTTCAATTTATTAAATTTTGGGTGGTTTACAATTAAGTGTTCGCTTCTCTACACTTTTGGAATCCCCCTTCCAAATTTCTACATTGGAAAAGACATGACAATTTCCATCAAGTCAAAAATTCCACCAACGTTCCCAACATATCCTTCATCAATTTCTCCTCACCATCTCCCTCCTCATCTCCTCCTACCAGGGTATCCAATTGCTCTTGTATCGTCTCCTTCAATAAATTCAACCCCTCATCTCTCTCCGCCAATAATTCCCGAATCTTCTTTTCAGCCCCCGCATCCTCCGCCACTAACCATGCCAAAATAACATCAACAGTCTGCAAGCAAAACAATCCCGCGTCCATCCTTCTCGACAACCATTCGTCTGCCATCTCTTCTCTCTCTTCCGCGTCAAGTCTCGTTTGTTCTTTGCGGATTTCCGTATCTACAGATGATACCCGTGCTGCATAGTCTCGACGAAGTTTCACAAGCTTGCCTATCTTTTCATAGTCTTTCTCTACAAATTTGGCAAGCGTACGAATCCGACCGGCTTGATTGGCAGGCAGTAGACGCAGTAGACTTGAGAATATCCCTAGTAAATGTTCGATGGTTTGACCGTCGATTTTTTTCATGAACATTCCGAATACTACCTTGAGACCCGCCGCCTCTACCAGCTTTTCACAAACGTCTGCGCCAGATTGTCCTCCCAATGCATGATCCAATAGTCTGAGTGCGCGTGATTTACTCATTTTGCCCTCTTTGACCATAATCAAACAAAGTTCGACACCTTCTGCTTCAACAAACTTTTGTTTTCCTTCTGGCTCATCAACACAGCAGGTTAAGGAGTCAAACACGTTTTCTACGAATTCTTCTTCCTCGGTTCCTTTAATAGGATCGCGTTTTCTGTAGGCTGCCAATATTTGAAGTAGGAGATCGACACCGTCTAGTTCGCAAAGTTTCCGTCGATTCAGTGAAGATGATTGAAGGAGAATTGCCATGACTTCTGCCGAGTATTGTTTGTTCTGGCTCACTGGCGACTCTTTTTTCGGTATTCGATTCAGTAACCAATTCAGTATGTTTGTCTCCTGGCCAATCTTCTCCGCAAGCGTTATTCTCGACGCCAAATTTTCCAACACAGACAATGCATGGTATACACCACTCCTATCCGATTCATTGTTTTCATTGAACCTCGCAAAATTCGAGACCAACAGATCTAATAAATCTGCCTCAATCATAGCATCCACAATTTGATTCCACTGTTCTTGTTCGGCCTCCACGTCTTCGTCCGTAAGTTCGCTGATAACCTCCACGGCATCAATCGCAATATCTGTATTTTCGTGCGCCAATAACCCAACCAAGCTTCCAACGCAACCTAGCTTCGCAAATTCTCCATATAATTCAGGATGTTCTGATAGAATACTTAGAGCTTTAATATCTGCATCTAGGTCCGCTTCGCTCCCCATAAACTTTTGCGGATCGCTTTCAAATTTGGCTCTCAATTCCGCGTTCTTCGTGATCTTCTTCTCAAAGTTCAGGGCCATTTTCCGTAACCACGCCGAGTCGATTTTCTCAGGAACGATCTCTGCGCTTTCTTGTCCATCCATATAGTCTAATATTTCAGATTCATCTTTCGTGATACCACCACCGAAGAATCGGCCCTCTTCATCGTCTGGAATATCTGGTCCATAGTCTTCTTCGTCGTCATCAGGCGGAGCGGAAGGTCCAGCTTCTATATCATCATCCTCTTCTACTGCCGGTTGTTTGCCATTATTCTTCGCATGGCCATTCGCGGACAATTTCGCGGATTTGTAGATTTCATCTAATGGATTGCTTAGCAACGAGTTGGAGTACGAAAGAGGAGGGTTGCTAACTTGGATCTCGAGTAGGTTCTAATTTGCGCTTATGACTGGGTAAAGCTGGCTTCTGCAGAATGTTAGACGGGAGAACATGAGCCCAGAACATTATGTGCGCACCTTGAACAAATCATCAATACTTGACATTGTAGCGGATGAGCTCAGTTCGAGGCTGCACGTTTGTAAGGGATTGTCACTGCGATTGTAATACGGTGAGAATCGCAGGGTTGTGTAAGATACGCTCCTCGAAGGATTGGGCGTAATAAGATTCAATGGAGTTATTGTGGAATTGGCATTGAAATAAATCTATGGTTTGTTTATTTAACCTTACTTGAGAATTTATAACTTTTGGAGCTCCTTGAGCTTAACCTGGGCCTTGCTTAGTCATTGTCTTCTTCATAAGGCTGACTGGACTTCATGTCATCTTTTTGTCTTTGATACTGATTATTGTATGTACAAGTGACCTTTGTTGCATATTGACGTTATCCACCGTGGGGAATATTTTTCCCGAGATAGAACGAATACGGGTGATAAACAGTTTCATTTCTGATCTTAAATACTTACCACTGAGGAATACCCAGCTTTGATTCGAAATTCCTGGATTGGCCATACATTAAAACGATTGCCTTTTGATATTTAACCCGTTTGAGAAACTCGAATTCGCCGAATAAATTGAATAAACATGGATCTTTCAGAATCAGGAGGGTTCCTTCCAGATGCTCTTCCCTCCCCCTCCCCAAGCACTACTTCGGTCAGCTCCACCTTGTCCAATTTACCGCAGCCACGTGCGAAACCTCTTCGTGCCGGATCAGGAAAAGAACAAGCTGCAAGGCGCTATGTTGAGAACAGGCTACTCCACATCTCGAGGCGATACACTAAAAAGTTCGAGGAACCTGAAGAAGGAGATTCGGTAGTCGGCTATGTAAGTATGAAGGAGGTAGCTAAGGATCTTTCCGAGATAATAGATGTGTTGTGGCTCTCAAGTACACGTACGTAACGTACCTTAACTCATGTATGATCCTTGGGATCTTAGACTGACTGGAATAGCGAATTTACAAATTCCGTACTTGCTAAATGTGGCTCTGGTAATGACTACATATCCAACAAAGTTCCCTCCAGCACCGGTTGCAACCTTTGCTGTTCTGAGAAAACTGGATCATGCATTTGCTAGCTTACTGAGAGGAGAAGACTCGATTACTGGAGAGACCTTACCGGGGTTTCTAGCGGGTAGGAGAGCGGGAATGAGTCAGACTGATATGGTTAGATGCAGAAGTATAGTTGAAGACACCAGAGTGATGATCGTAGACGTCATGAGTAAGGAAGTTGAACCAGAGCTCGAACCTGAGAGCGGCGTCGAAGACAATAGTGACAACGGAGCCGACGGTATGAATTTGGATGAGGAGAACGACTCGGAATACGACAATGATGAGCTTGCCATGGATATTGCTAGAGTTTATGAGGCAACAATCATGGAGCTCGGCGAGAGGCTAGAAAGTGGTCCTAACATTGGAATTGGGCACAACGATTCATGAAGGGAACAAATCTTACAGTCACGAAAGGTTCTTAGGGCAAACTTGGATGGATTCTACCGGGTCAAATTAGCTGAACTGTCAAAAAGGTGAGGAGCTGCCCCGAATCGGCGATAATTTTCGTCGGCAAGGGTTCCGATGGAATGAAGCCTGCTTCTCCTACATTTGTGGCCATGGATGTGAAAAGCCAAAGGAAGGAAGTATGAAGTTGGATGTATGGACTACCTATGAAGACCCCAATACTCGTGAGAGGGAGGAGCAGCCTGATTAATGCCACGGCGATGATTCGCCATGCATGTTAATAGATTGAGGAGGGGATTGTGGAGATAAAGGGAAGACTGCGAAGGTATCCCATCGAGGAAGAAGACATGAGTGCGGTATTAGTGGATCTCAGAAATGGAGAAATGAGAGAAATCATCAACCCATGCGACCTTACTAGGGTCTTATACAACAATGTCAGTCTCCTGTGTTCAGGAGCCTGCACTGCACTTATGATATCAATCGACTTTATTTGAATCAATCCTATTAGTACCATTCAATATCTATCTTGCCTGCAAGCTTACCGACCTACATCACTGTGTGTGCCAATTGCTCATCTATGTAATGTATTCAAGATAAAATTCCTATATCGACTACCACAATACGGAAAGAAAAGTTCAGATATTCTCAGGTTCTTTTGACTTTCGTGCTTGTTTGTTGGCATGATCATAAATCGCTTTAGTGAACACTATCAAACCAAGCCGGTCATTCCCAAAAATCAGGACTTTTGTTGAATGTCTGGAAAATCTAACGAGTTAACTACAGCGGAAGTTAATAGAATTGACTTGGAATAAAACCGCTGATGTACAGCCAGTCTTACTCTTTCCCTTCAATCAAAAGTCCATCTCAAGCTATCATTCAAGAGACATGTTAGGAGGGAAACAAATAGCTCTGCTTGTAATGACTAAGTTTCTGTTTAGAAAATTATATCGCAGCTGTTTAGTCGTATCGCATTTCCTCTTTTTCACTTTCCACATTAAGTTTTCCGAATCCAAAGAATCTCAATCCCCTCTCCCAACTCTCCATACCACGGCCCTTCCTGTTCACTTCTTTCCGCCACTTCAAACCCTACCCTTTCCATTTGCCACTGTTTCTTTTTACACATCTCTACGAATATTGCATACGTCTCGGCGTTACGTACTGTACTTGAGATTAACACTTCCACTTGTGGATACAGATCAAAGAGGTCTTCAAGCGTTGCAACCAAAGAAGGAATTACAGCGGGAGAGTAAATTACGTCTGCAGCAAGAATTAGATCCAATGGGGTCTGGTTTGATCCGGCGGTTGACGTTGGGTTGGATGATGAGCATTTCGATGATAGGAATTCGGGAAATGTCTCAAACTCCCCAGTTGGAAGCATGTGACCCCAGGTAAGTTCGCATATGCTTGTTTTGGAGGTCGTATTTTGAGATGGCGTAGGAGTAATGGCATCTGTTAGATTGTTGAGAAACAGGCTTGTGTTCATCAAAGTCAACGTTTCAGGGCTTCCATCGGTAGCCAGAACGTGCTTTGCGGAAAGATATTTGGCGCACAGGATTGATATAAAACCAGTTCCACATCCAAGTTCCAATATCGTTTTGTTGGAGATAAGATGAGGATTGAGAGATATGTAAGTTGAGAGGTGAAGAGCGGCTTCCCATGTCCGAAGGCCTGTGGTTCCGGAACCGGATAGAAGGGATGCAGATTCGAGGATGGTAATTGTCGGAGTTTGCGAAGCTGATGAGGTAGAGGTAGAAGGAATAGGAGGAAGAGAGGAGAGGGTATAGGTCACATAAGATTGTTGCTGAGCAGCTGTAGCTTCTGAAGGAATAGGGGTAGAAAGAAGAATAGAAAGTTGGCTCATTAGATTATCTGATATTCCCTGGAGAGAAGAAAGACATTGTCAGAAAATTTGGAAAAAGAAACAACGAGAGCTTTGTGTAATTTATTCTCACTGATACAAGGTGCTGAATATTTTTATTGAAGAACTATTAAACTAAAGAAACAGCATCTTATGCATACCTACTTGTTCTTCCCAATCGTGAATACTGTTCTCGATTCTTTTGGTGAGTTCTTTCAGAGTTTTCAATTGATATCTCTGAGGTGGAGGATACTCCAAAACATTTTCCTCAAATAGTCTTGAGTAGATGGCTTCCTGGAAGGCATCATCTCGAAGATATTCTTCATCTGGGTATTCGAGATTTGGTAGAAGTTGAAGATATTGACGACAAAACCTGTCCAATTGATGGTCCTTGGAAAGAATAGGCATTTCTGATTAAATCCCAAGACGAAATTTGTCAGAATATTTCACAACTTGATGAAATACTGTAGTCAAAGACAATCACTGGATTATTTGAGGATGGATAAATCATTGATATTGAATGACCTTGGGGTGTTCAAGGACAATCGGAGCAGGTGTGCAACCATAATATTAAGGCACCAACCTAGGGTTTCTGACCTTTCGGATCCACTGCTTCGCACATTTTTGCTGCTTACTAATCAATTTGGCTAGTCTTAGCGCAATTCGACTTACCGAATGTGAGAGCCACTCGAACTTTTTTGCAATCCTCCTACGACAGCGACATCCATCGACAATCTATATCACGACAACTGTCTCGAAACTTCGCAGACAGGCTGATCGACTTAGATAATCACAAAAATGGCCGACAATAACGCCCCAGTTACGCTGCGAACGCGCAAATTCATTCGCAACCCTCTCCTCGGCCGAAAGCAAATGGTCGTGTAAGTCAACATCATTCTTATCGAATCCGCCACCTATTTCGAACAATTACAGTATTGAAGGAACACTATCCAAGTGCCTTTGGAGTACAATGAGGGATACGGATATCTATGAATTGGAAGACTGATGATGGATTTTTTAATATAGTGACATCCTCCACCCAAACCGTGCCAACATCTCCAAGGATGAGCTCAGAGGCAAACTCGCCGAACTCTACAAGGCTAGCCAAGACCAAGTCAACGTTTTCGGTCTCCGTACCCAATTCGGTGGTGGAAAGACAACCGGTTTCGCCCTCGTCTACGACTCCCCAGAGGCAATGAAGAAATTCGAACCCCACTACAGATTAGTCCGTGTTGGATTTGCTACCAAGATCGAGAAGGCCAGCAGACAACAACGTATGTTACAGTCCTTTGTCCTGGTTTTGCGAAATTGCTTGGGTGGAAGTGAATTTGACCTACGAATTGATACTGACATGTGCTGGAATTTAGGCAAGCAACGCAAGAACAGACAAAAGACACTCAGAGGTACTGCGAAGGTCAAGGGTGCCAAGAAGAAGAAGGAGTAGAGCACTCGCTTCATCTTGGGGTGGGAAATGGTTGGTGTTGTTGGACCTGGGGATTGGCTATGTGCTTTGTACGCATCTGCATCGATCCTCCATCGTATCATGCTTTGGTGTAATTAGGGAACGAAAATAGAGGCATGATGGCATGAACCCTCTAATCGGTCTCTATTAGGTCCACACTACAAACTTCAATCACGGTGTTTTGCTCGTTCATTACGAAATCTGGTTTATGTGCAGCATGGTCATGGGTGATATAAAAATGGAAATATGCTTTTGCAACCTGGAGGTTGCTATTCCACAAATTTTACTTTTTCTTACATAGCTCTCTCCCACCTCCCATGTCACCATTGCATCATGGACACAAGTATTCATCTGTAAAGATGCCTTTGACCGTTTCTGCAAGCGCTTTTTGACATGTCATTTTATGCAATTTACCTTCTGTCAACAAAGTTTGCCTCGTGCGCCACTACAAACTTTATATCGACATTTCAAGCTGAACTGCCCCAATTTCCCCCCTTTTGATGTTACAAACCACATCGCGTCCTGCAAGCAAAACTATGTTAGGTAGGTATCGCTCCGTGCTTCGTTTCGGTCCGTACCTTGTTCAATCGCTGTTTGAATCTCAGTTTCTTTACATGTTCATCTGCATTGATTGTGGAGATGACGGACGTCTCTCTGTTATACAAGCACTGGTACCTTCAGCTAGCTTGTGGTTCTTTGCGTTTCACATACTTGCTGGAGATGAGATAGTGGCATATCTCACATGCTGGGCGAACACAATTGACTTATGTGACAAGAAATGAATGACATTGTCAATACGAATGAGCACAAAAAGAACGTTCTGGATCCAAGGCGACAAAAGTTCCTATCTCATGGACTTAAGGCTCGGCTCGTGGACTTCCCGAATTGCTCCTCGGGGAGGAGATTTCGGAAGCCTGGCCTCATTTACCACGAGGTCCAGACAAGTTACAGATGGAGGATAGCACTTAAGTGCAAGTTGGCGAGTAGAAATCTAAGCTTGAGATATCATAAGTTACTTTCTTACTGATAATCGAAGTGCATCCAAACATCAAGTATGGCACTATCTCATATCGACCTTCAGCAACAAACATATCAATTGTGATTGATTTAGACAGTAGATAACAGTGAATGTGATTGAGAGATTGGCCACTGCGCGAGGCAAAACCATTACCATGTTGGCACCATGTACTGTACAATGACATGAAGTTCATCCTAAGTATCTGCTGTGCTTCGCTAGTACTGAGAAACCCCAAAAATGAGACATCGATTGTACAAGCAGATGCAGTGCTCATCCGGTCTTCAACGTTCAGCTTTCCCTACCATGACCCTTATTTCTCCCCCAGAAACAGAGAATTTTAAGGGAGCCAGGCACAACGCTTTATTCTTCACCGTATCCCAAATCATTAGGGTGGGTGGGGTCTAATTCCTGCCGTGTAACATTTGTGATACCTTTTGTGTAACATAAACTTCTACTTTACATGCGCTTTTTGTGGCACGAGGTCGCTTACTCCTCGCAGATTGCAGCTTTGAGATTTCCAATGCCGTGACAAGGTCAGTTCATCTGTGATTGGTTCAGGAAGGTTGTGTGAGTTGCACCCGGAAATCTTGCTTTTGCTCTATCAAAACGAAATTTTTAAAAGTCTGGCATGGGCACCATTGCCAAGAGCTTAGGATCGTCTCGTTTCTTCCTGCTTTGGCACTTGGGGAGGCTCTCTGCATCATGGCACAAGCAGAGAAAATATTCTGGGTCAATATTGGTGATTGTGACCAGGAAACACAGTCAGAAATTTGGTCAATTTGGTCAAGTTGGTCAATGTTTAGACCAGACTGGTCGAAGATTAGTCTCATCTGGTCGAAATTTGGGCCAAAGTTGGAAGGAGATATGATATTAGAATGATGATTATAATTATTATTAAGTCTGACTGCTATCAGCGTGTTGCTGTGACTATCCGATAGTACCCAGTACTGTATGGTGTATCCAACACCCAAAGAAGCGCATACATTGCGCGTTAGCAATCAAGCAGTGCTTGAAAACTTGAACATTGAACGTATTGATACCAGTATCGTACGACAGACACTCTGGTCACCATCAACCACACCATAATAAACCCAAAAGTTCTGAATATCAAACAACATTTGCAAGTGAGCTCGAGCTAAAGGCGATGCCCACATTTTCTCTTCCATCCGCCATAAGTTTTTTACCAGAATTTGTTGTCTCCATGAACGTATCTGTAGATCAAAAAGAAAAGCATAGGATAGGATAGAAATAACAGGGAAATATCGACAAACTACTTCTCCCCCGTTTTTGCTCACGTTTTGCGTCTTCTTGTCTTGTCTTGCCCATTCGCCTCGAATTAAGAATCAGAACTAAAGAAAGTGTTTTTAAATAATGACAAAATAAACACAATATAGCCACACATATTTTCACTGCCTACTAATCTCCGTTTCTTCGCTTCTCCTTCAAAGTAAACACTCCCCCGCCGAGAGATCTCCAACACACTTGCCCCAGACCTAAAAGAATGTGCACTCCATTTCCAGCTCAATGTATGCGCGAGCCCATTCGATTCACCCCCCAACTGTACCAGCGATAGTACTCGAATACCCATCTATTGTCCCTGTTTAACACTTATTCGCCGTTTCCTGCCCGTTTCCCATGATCCTTTGGCCTGTAACACTGAGCGCTTGTTGACGATGATTTATACCCCTTTTCTTCCAACACGTATTACTTTCCTTAACCGAATTCTACCATGCCATCGTAATTCTTTCTTCCTTGTCCGACACAACTCTCATCTCACAGAAAATTACCCCATATTCGGTGGATATTTGTGACGGACTCGAAAATGAACCCCGAAAGCAAGAAGAATAAACGCAATTGACCAAGCCGCTCCTGATGAGCAATCTTGGTATATATGAACACAATGCACACAATGAACAGTCGATAAGAACAGAGACGAGAACGCCAGTCTTCTTCCACCTCCCACTGATTCAAACCCTATTCCCCTTTTTAAAGTATCTTTTGTCTTCCCCCCATTTCGCCATTTCCATACCAACAAATGTGACCAATGAATAATTACTCGCACGATTTTAACAAAAACAAAAATGAAAGGAAATAAACGAAAGGAAATAAACTAGCTGAGGTGTTAGGCCCCACGTCGGCGGTTTTTAGGTCTTCGAGATTTAATATCGTCCCTTTAATCAAAGTGGGTTTGTCCGGTGTAAAAGTAGATTCATAGCTCCTTCCTCAAGTAGATCATATTCTGCATGTCCTTTGAACAAACATTCCATGGATCCGAGCGTCGAGCAAAGACCCAAATTATCTCGATGAAAGACTTGAGACATATTCTCTCGAGGGCGCTGGAAGGCCATCATGTGAGACTGGGGGCATTTGTGAAGGAAGTTGCAAGAGCCCATGATTCTGCATCTGAGTGGGTAGGTTTGGGGTTGGATAATGACTGGATGTGTGAGGAACATACGTTTGTCCATTTGCTAATAGACTACTTCCGCTGCCGCTAGACTTTCGGTTATTAGCCGGCCATGTATTATCAGTGGTGTTGGTCTGACTATTTTGACGACTTTTGCTGGGCTCGCTTCCACTGCTTGTTCCATAGTGGCTTATATCCGTGGTGGACTCATTGGTCTGAGTGTAATACAGATTGCCATTAATAGTTGATGCATCATAAATTTCCGAATCTTGCTGTGATAACGAAGATTGTTGTCCTGATTGGTAAGCAGCAGTAGCAGCGGCTGTAGTGATTTCGTGAGGGCTGCTTGTGGAAACACTCATATACGGATTTGTCAGGGGCATTTGAATCGAAGAATTGATTTTTGCAGAGCTGTTCACGTTTGAGCTCATGAATCCATACGGCTGGAGCGAGTTCTGTGAACTAAAAGCACCGTCATTTGTGGACCCGTATTGTCTGTTCGGGTATGGAAGTTGCCTCTCGGTGGTAGTGGCAACATTGAGGGCAGCTTGCGAAGATGTGGTGGCTGCACTTGCAGTTCCATAAGATGGGATGCATGTGTTGTTTGGGACACAAAAATTCTTTGATTCCGAGTCAACCATTGAGCGCGCATTATAACTTTGATATGCAGAATTATAATTCGCTGTAGCTTCTGAGTCCATATACATTGGCGCCGGAGGGTTTACGCGTGTGCGCCCGTTGCTCTGTACTGGATAATTAGACACAGAGACGGAATCTTGTGCTGCCACTTGATACGGGGTTGAACTTGACAAATTGAATTCGGCAGGTTCTTCGGTGAAGTTATCGTAGGACGAATTGAGATATTTTGGTCCTTGGAAGCCATAATTAGAATAACTTGGGCGAAGAAGATTAATACTATCGGGACCCAAGTTGAGGGTCTGTAACGTCTGATAGTAACTATTGTTGTACGAGGCGTTTGAAGGCATTCGGTACATTGGGCGCAAACTGTCATCAAAGCAATCAGCCGGAAGATCCTTTGCTTGTTCTAGTCGCATAGCCGTCACCTAAATTACTTGAGTTAGTATTTATCGTTTTGAACAATAGGCTGGTCGGACGTACTCTCAAGAACTCGCATGGTTCTGAAGAGGACTGTTTGCAGTGGTAACATGGCCTGCCATTGTCTTCGCCGCTGCACCGAATCTTGCGCTTTCGGCATCTTTGACACTACGAGAAAGTTTGATCAGTAAATTCATTCAAAGCGGTGGAAAGTTCACAGTGCGGTAAACAGAAGTTTGGGTGGCATACTGCTACCTGAATTCTGCGCCTCATTTGATGATGTCCCGGTTCGGTGTTTTCTGGTCCACGATCATTGCTTCGTCCATCGCTATACGTCCGAGGTGGGTATGAATGATCGGAGCGTTCTTGAGCCAGTGGATAGCTTTGACCGCGCGGACCGCATCTACGGAAGGTAGGCTCCTCCTCTGCGAAGTATCCTCGAGTGACCATCTGAATTCGATAAGTAATAGATCGGATGTTATTTAGACCTTCATCGGTGCACTGCCTGGCTTACCTTGAAAAGATCTTGGGAAGATTTGAGAATTTGAAAGCAGTTGGGTTCAACTTGTGTACAAAAACAGATGTGTCAAGCTTCAATAGGATCCGAGATGAATCAAGGACCTGGGGTTTATCAAATCCTGGGGCTGTCAGGCGAAAGCAAGCATATTATAATGGGTACAACAGAATTTGTGATGTTTGTCTTTATGAAAGATTTCCTGCATACTAGTGCTGCCAAACCTGAGATATGATTAAAATAAACAGAATAAATGATTTAGCTTTGTGGCCCCTTTGCGGGCTTATGCATCTGCTATGTAATTTGGAAGATCGACAAGTACTTCCGGCACTTAAGCAAACAGCATAAATTCTGGGGTATAGATTCCAGCTTCTTGGTTAGCTTTCAGGGTTCAAATTTCTCAGAGCCTACAGTGGTGGATGCAAATATTCAATTTATGATGAGACTGTCTCGATAAGTGAAACAATTTCACCGTAGAACAAAGAACTCATGAGCCTCAGTAAGCTCATCTTACCTACTATTTAGGTGGCATATAAATTTGGAAATTCATGTAGCTTTCCGCATTCGCCCCCATATGTGTTTTTTTGACACCTACCAGGCTAGGAGCAACTTTACTCCTTCTAGACAGAGCTACATATCATTGTGAATGACAGATAACGACATTTGCGCCTTGTAGCATTGCAATGAATTCAGCAAACAATTGAATAAAGATACGAATTATGGAACAATTATGAACCTGCAAACGATGTATCACCGCTGGTGCTTGTTATACTCTGCTCCTCAAATCTTGCGCTACTTCGCTCCTCAATCCGTTACAGGTAAAAGAGTCAATACGCACCCAAATTCTCAATACGGGGTACGTAACACATATCTTGATGCAGGAGAGCAAGGTCTAATCAAGTCCATGTCAAAACCTTGGAAGTCTAGCACTATTCCAGCACAATTTGACTGAACGCGCCACTGTCAGAGAAGAATCTCAAACCCTCTCATAGTTTAGCTCTGATTTACATGATTATTCAATCACATTCAATCAAATTTTGCTCCTTCCAATGGAATTGGAGCAAACAAATCCAGCTCAACGGATTTCCATTCCTGGTTTGTTTGCTTCCAGCCGAATTCTGGCCACAACCAAGCAATGTTGTATAACTTCTTTCTGCAGTGCAGTATATTCCATTTCTCTTTGGAAACCGATTCAAAACGGCTGGCAGGGTATCTGAGTTTTTTTTCTAACAAGGCGATGCTCAGGCAATGCAAAGTGACTGGTGCGAACATCAGTTTAATTACATCAATGTAAATTCTGGTATTACAGATGGAATAGCACAGATGGAGAGCTTTGGGCTCAGACGCTTAAGAGAAACTCTGTCGCTTCGCACAATTTCTTTTGCGCCAATTCGAGTAGAAAGCAAGTGAAGTCGTCGTAGTACCGATGATGATGATGATGATGTGCGAGGTTGTGTAATAGAAATAGAGCAGTACCAGTTAGTTACTTCAAATGCTGAGAGAATACAAGCCAACCATCGGGATGCCGATGACTACGGGCTTCCATTCTGTATCTCGAATCAAGATCGTCTTCTCGTAGAATGCGTATATTATGGGAATAAAGGGCTACATATCGAGATAGCTAGCAGTTGTTAAAAGTGTCACCAAACTATTGAGTATCTCCCGGGCTTTTGGTGTTAGATCTATTTTGATAAGGTACAGTCCGGCCGAGCTGTAAACTCGTGAGGATCGGGTCATCGAAAGCCTGGCATGGGCATCAGATTCCGACTTACTCTTTGTTGATTCTATAATTGCGTGACTTTAAAAGCATTTTGTAAGAAGACGCGGCGGGAATAATACTTCCCCGAGGTGGACCAAATCATGGCGTGCATACCATGCAACATCATAAGAATTATGGGCAGTTATTGATAGATCATAACGGGTGGCTGCTTCGCGTGCTCTGCTAATATCTGTGCAATATGCGCGTATCCGTTTCGCATAACTGACGAGGGCCAATGAGAACCACCGAAGTCCAATGACCTGGTAATGGATGTTTCTTCAAATAAAATGTAGTGATATGTTACGCCTTCCAATGCAGGCTGAAAATCTTGAGTAGACAGTAATAGCCACTTTCCTCGAAGATGAAGGCCAAGACGTTGCGCTGCCTCGATGGAAGCCAAAGGGAATGGCGTTTGCACAGATCGCATTAGGGAATGTAATCTATAGTACCGAAGCTACGGTGCAGCCGTGCGGTGGGAGCTGCATGAAGCGATCGAGATATAGATGCCCTCAGCATGGAGACCTATCAACGGCTCCTCGGACGTTTTATTTTCATCTACCCGCCCCTTTGTCTGCAGCCATTTCGGATACGAAATTTGCGAGTCCAATAGGAAGAACAAATCTTTTAGCGACAGCATGTTGACCAACAATTGACACCTACTATCTTCAAGGCTGCGCGAAGATTGGATGAATATTCGGCGCGCATAGTTTAACATGCAGACATCTGCGCATTCTTCAAGACAGAAGGTACGGGAGTGGCACGTGATATGTGAGGCAAGCGTGTCTCCGTCGTTTCTGTTTTCTTCATCAGATGAAGAGCGAGTTGGAGGATGTGCATTTCACTTACTCAGATATTTTCTCGGGCATTTATTCAATTGAATCAATTGAGCCGTACTTTAATTGGCTGGAGTTCAAGTGATTTATGAAATGCTGGATATGAATGGAGAAATCTTCTTTCCCAGACTCAACACAATGTTTGACACCATGGCTGTCGGGGGCGAGAATTCAGTTAAATGATGAAGTTAACGAATATGAAATCGAGTATACAGGAGCTCAGCCGGTTACTTGAAGAGGGCTATTATATGTATGTGAAAATAAAGAAGCTAGAGCGCCAAACTGCTGTGATTGGTGATTTGCGCTTTTAGTTTCGCAAAGTGACGATCTTGTATTTTAGCCGCGGTTCCGCGCTTGTGCGATGATCAACTTACCTGCATCACAGCTTCACAACCCGGCATCGGCATTATTCAACAATCATGAGTGTCCTTCTTGAGACCTCTGCTGGTGATATTGTTATTGACCTACTGGTCGATTATTCTCCTAAACTTTGTGAGAAGTAAGTCTTGAATCCCAATGCCTCCCCGTGTCTTATGAAGTAGCTGAACACATAGATACTAAGACGATCGCGGTAATCTAGCTTCTTAAAGCTCTGCAAAATCAAATATTATAATTTTTCTCCGATCTATGGCGTACAGAAGAATTTCTCGTGCCAAACTGGCGATCCGATAGGACCTGATTCGAAAGATAGCGACGGGGGAAGCTCAATATGGGGTCTATTAGAAGGCCCAGCGAAAAAGACATTCAAAGCGGATTTTCACCCAAAATTAAAGCATGCGGAAAGGGGAACTGTCAGTATGGCGACCGCGCCGTCAACGAGAGATCCAGATGAACGTCTCGCAGGCAGTCAATTCATAATCACTTTGGGAGACGACCTAGATTATCTGGATGGCAAGGCAGCTATATTTGGCAAAGTGGTAGAAGGATTCGATGCGCTCGAGAAAATCAACGATTCATTTTGCGACGATAAAGGACGGCCTTTGGTAGACATACGAATCAAGCACACGGTTATCTTAGATGATCCTTATGATGACCCGGCAGGTCTTGTCGAACCACCAGAAAGTCCTGTGCCTTCCAAAGCGCAACTAGCTACGATTCGTATTGGCGAAGACGATGATTTGAATGAAGAAACAGATGTTGAGGCTGTTGAGAAACGGCGACGAGAGCGGGAAGCACGAGCACAAGCCTTGACTTTGGAGATGGTTGGAGATCTACCTTTTGCGGAAGTCAAACCACCTGAGAATGTTCTTTTTGTGTGCAAACTTAATCCAGTTACTACAGGTAGTTTCTATGATTTACATTGATTATCATTATGAACGCTAACTTTCTATTTTCAGATGAGGATCTCGAACTTATTTTCAGTCGCTTTGGCAAGATCCTCTCTTGCGAGGTGATCAGAGATAAACGGACAGGGGATAGTTTACAGTATGCTTTTATTGAATATGAGGACGAAAAGTCATGCGAACAAGCGTACTTCAAAATGCAAGGCGTTCTCATAGACGATCACAGAATCCATGTCGACTTTTCCCAAAGTGTATCAAAATTATCTGATACCTGGCGAACGGCAACAAATTCGAAGCGAAGACAGGGAGGTGGCGGCTTTGGTGGTGTTAGTGGACTGGAGAAGAAGAGGCAGTATAGAAATGCGGAATATAGCTCGGGACCAAGAAGGGACAGATACGGTATGGTTATCGATGAGGACGAGCTGAGGAAGAGACATGAAAGGGAAGGAAAACCCGATGAGAGTAGGAGAGAAAGAAGCAAAAGTCCACGTGAGGAAAAGAGAGATTATAGTTCTCGGGACGACCGACGAGATGGTGGTCGCAACAGGGAAGGTAGATATGATGATAGG
Source organism: Botrytis squamosa (assembly GCA_014898485.2). NCBI lineage: Eukaryota > Fungi > Ascomycota > Leotiomycetes > Helotiales > Sclerotiniaceae > Botrytis > Botrytis squamosa. The sequence goes on from RCTC02000009.1 coordinate 1,502,245, forward strand.
GACCGGAGGGACAGGGGCAGATATGACGACCGTGATAGGTATAGAAGCGACCGAGGCCCACGGGATGACTACAGGCGGCGATAGTGATTCTTGGGAAGGTTGAAAAATCTGGCGTTATGGGATGTCTAGGAGACACATGGAGGAAGGCCCACATGATCCGTATCTAAATTGACTGCACATTCCATTTTCAATATTTTGACGGCAAACCAAAAGCTCAAGCACATACATACATAATCAATCTTAACCCAATAACTACCCAAAAATACTACACCGCGGCGGCATACCACCGCGCAAAGCACTCATGATTTGTTGTCATTTGAAAATATACCCACTTCACAGTATTACGCGAAGCGGAGGTTATTGAAGTGATTGAATATAGGTAAATATGTATGTAGACGGATTGGATATTTGCATGTTAGTATAAGATATGTTTTCGTCTTATTTCTCAACTCCTCTCTTGGTGGTTTTGGAGTCGGGTCAAGTTGAGATAGTTCTGTAAGTATAACTTCTGAGAGAGGAAGAGGGAGGAAACGAGTGGTATGGGTTGAATGAGATGAGACGAGATGAGCAATCGAAGAATGCGGGTGTGAAAGTAAATGTAAAGAAAGATTTGTGAATGAGATTGATGTAGACAGGTGAAAATATCTGGATACACCATCATTCAAATCTTATGCTGTTTAATGTTCAAGTGTTGTCAATGTCAAACATTCTCTCAAGTTGAACATTCGAAAATACCTCCCATTCCCATCTATAGTAGGAAACTGAAACTCCCTTCACATGTATTCTGTATCTCTAAAGAATTTTTTGCATTTTGTTTTCAAACATGATTCATTGTTAATTAAAATCTCATTTCATCCTCTCTTCCGCTTCCCTCACTCTAAAGCTGTGCTGGGTTACCAGTCTGTCTGCCCTTTGAACTTTAACGTTCTAGGTATCCTTTCCTTCCTTGCCATATTAAAGCATTTTACATGTCTTCCAATACTCCCCCCTCAATATGTCATAAATATGTCATAAATATCGGTAGTACGTGACAACTGTATTGTTGATTGATATCGCTGAGCATTGGGCTTTTTAAACTTTGCTCGGAGCTCAGATTTTTGAACTTCGAAGCGATTTAGTAAGTAGGCAACAAGAGCTCGTTGGTTTGGCAGTTCATTAGAGATTAAATTATTCCAAAATTCCCTCTGCGCCTTACTTAATTGCTTTTTGTCACCATCGAGAACGAAGGGGCGTTTAACCATTTCCACAATATCAGCCTGTACGCGAAGCCTCGCCCTTTTGATGCCCACTACTCAAGCCCCCTTTCTCATCGATACCGGGCGCATTCTCGTTCGTAACGCCACTATACGCAGGTCTCGAAGTGCCATTCGCTTGGGTAATGTCTTCCGCCAAAGCATCTTCATAAGAAGGTGGAGCATCATCTAGAGCCGGTGCCCCTGGCGCTCCAACTTGAGGTGGAAATGCCGGATCAAAAGGTGGCGGTGCTGTGTTGACTGGAGGTCTTACTGGAATAGGGGGATGAGCTGTCATGGCGTCTAAAAGTGCCGCTGGTGGTTCAATGCCGGAGAAAATTTCAATTTTGAATCTAAGAGGGATTGATATTGTTTGCGACTGAGTTTGTTAGTTTTTATTCACGTACTCCTGAAGTAATTCATGATAAGACATACCTGAATCTCTCCTGGGTAGCCATAACCTAATCCAATCCTCACCTCAAGTTCGTATCGACGAGCAAGATTGCAAGTGACAAAGGAAGGGGCAACGGTATTTGGCAAAGGAATTGCATCCCATAATTTGCTATCTATGGCTGTCTCACTACCGATCGGATCGTCCGGTGATCCAATAGGAATGGATAGTCCAGTCAAACTCATCACAACCCAAGTACTTGTTTCAACTCTAATAACATTTGAAGCCTTTACTTCAGTGGTACCAAGAAGATTTACTTGCAAAGACATGAGAAACACATGCTCAGGGCTTGTGTTAGTTCTTCTAAGGAGAATCCTCATTGGTAAAGGCTTATTGCAAGTCAAGATGGGAGGACTAGGTAGTCTAGCATCGACTTCTCCTTGCGGGGACGTATTTGATATCTGCTTAGGTTTCTTCGTGAATAGACCCTTTTTCGCATAGGTTGGTCCCCCATTTTGGAACATATACGGCCGTTTTGCAAACGCTTCATTTGTGGTCTTAGGAGGCCTTGGAGCTTCGATCGGTAGAAACTTAAATCCAATTGTTGATCTTCTATTTTCCTTAAACATTGAGGGTCTTTGTACAGTGACTTTGACATAATATCTTATCTCGGCTTCCCCCGGAAATCCTGTAAGTGAAGGAGGTAATGTCCTTTTAACATGTGTGTACTGCATCTGTTGCATGCCCTGAATTCCAAGACCTCCAAACCCACTACCAGGACCCATTTGTTGCGATGCCGGATCATTGCAGCCATTGTTAATGGGCAACTTGATGCGGAATGGGTACTCATGTTGCCCTGCTCTTAGTGTATATGAACTGATGATGGCTTTGTTGGGAAACACTTCTGCGACCTTGTATAGAATCTTGTGGTTCTCCTGACATATTTCCTGTCTATCTCGCCTCGAATAAAGTGCAGGAGGATTGTTGGGACCTTGTGTGTATAACATTTCTGGTGGTCTCGATAGCCGGGTTTTGCTCTCCCCCTCGACCTTCACGACTATTCTGCTAACCGCTTCATCGCTTGTAAGGTTCAGAATGACTCTGCCGCTGATGAAATCGAGATTCGTGTAAAAGCTATGAGGATTGTCGAGTTGTATTCGAACAGACATTTTTGGTCACTAAATTATATGGTGCGAAATAACGGTTTGACGATTAGTATCTGACTATAGGAAATGAATAACCTTTGAAAGCTTTCCAACGGGTTCGTACTGTTCGCACTGTTGGATGATTTGTGGCTAGGCAAGTTTCAAGTGCTCAGCCTCGTTGCCCTTGATTGGGACTGCGCGTCCGAATTGCTTTGCTGTTTGTAGAGGTCTCGTACGAGATCCGAGAACTCCGAATACGCTCGTTAATGGCCAATCAATTTATGTATGGAGCATGTATGGAAGATCATCCATCCGTTCTTTGAAGGAAGCTATTTGATAGTTCGCACAGCCCTGTGCGCTATGCGAGATGATGCTGTTTTAGGAATGACGCTCAGCTCACCGGGGGTTTCTTGTAGGCTTTAGCTTGTCCGTCAGCCCACATTCCCCATCCCTGCTGTTTACTTTAATCAGACTTCATCCCGTACGAGTAGAAGTTATTGGATTGTTATGATCGATATAATATTAATGAATGCAGTGGCAGGGCAGAATTTCAAAGACTTCAATATCACCTACCAAGCCGCGTAATATTCTACTCCAATCTCCAGTGAGATTGGAGATAAAAAAGAATTAAGGGCCGTCGAAGCTGGTAATGGAAAGACTGATAGAGATCAGAATGTTCAATATCGGGTTTCTGCAGTCACATGGTCAAGACCTAGGCTCTATCGCCGTGTGGTACATTCAACTCGTGGCACATCTAAGTTGTTTCGTACGTTGTATTCGTTCTACATAATGAGTACACTTGGGATACGGGGGCTGTCCCCTATAAGGTTACTGTGCAACCCTCTTACAACGACTGTCTATTCTGCGTTTCTATTCTCAGACAACACATGGCCAGAAATGCTACAATAATCAAACTTCCACTGACGTATATAGGGATGCTTGGATTGGATGCTCCAACATTCGCTGCGATGAGAGGAGCAATTATTCCACCAAGTCTATTCAATGAGTGGGCAATACCACAACCAGTTCCTCTACTGGATCCGGGAAAGGTTTCTGGAGTATATGCACTGCATGTTGTTAGTACAACATAACAACTTTCACGTTGATAAATCTGATTGACTCACTAAAGAATTCCAAACATGATATTCTGGAAAAATGATGCTGCGCAACCAAAGCCAAGCTGAAAGCTGCTGTCGTTACGAAGGGTGAAAAGGAAGAAGCATACTCCGGCAATCATCGTTGCAAAGGCCATTGGTCTCTTACGGCCGGCCACATTGACAATATAGCAAGCCAAAAGAGACCCGGGGACAGCGGCTGTACTTATTATCAAGTAATTTCGATAAGTGTCGGATTCGCTTTCAGTTTTCTTGCCGCCTTTCAAATATTGTGGTAAGAAGGAATTGAACAATGGATATCCTATTCCAATACAAAGCCAAATGATCCACAATAGAGCCTAAACAAAATTAAAATCGAAGAATCGAAATACTCGGTACACAACTTACAGTGTTTATACCCAATTCAGCATCTCCAAACAGTGGAGATATCTGCCTTTTTGTCTCTGGTCCGAAAGATGCAATTGCTTGATGTACCCGTACCTTGATGCTTGAATTCACTACATTAGTTACCTCTGCTGTCCCTCCTATCTCATTAAGAATTTCTTCGGTGAGCCACGTTTTAGTGCCGTTCTTATGCGCCAGAGCACGAACAGATCTCACAGCTTCCGCTTGCCTGTTCGAAGCAAGGAGGAATTTCGGCGACTCTATACTATCAAAAAACCAGCGAGAGATGGCCATTGCCAAAGTTATAGCACCCATGGTGTATAAGAAAAGTCTTAGACCACGTCTTGCTTCGAAATTTGATCCAAGGAAGAGCCATGCAAAAAGTGAAGCCACAACCTGCCCAATTGGCCACCATACAGACAGAAGTGTCAAGTAGATACGGTCTTTGTGTGGTAGAAATTCAAGCTACTAAAGCATCAGCAAGCAGCACTATGGAATATTAAACAAACGCAATGTCTCGAGTTTGAGGCGGGACTCCACGTTGAGGATGTCGACGTACAAACATAGTTCCATCTACCGGTAGACTACCTCCTACTCCAAGTCCAAGTACCCCGAGAAAAGCTGCCTCGGCGATAAAATTTGGTGCAATTCCTGTCAAGAAGGCAAATATTCCAGCAATGACTAATGTTGAGTTGAAACCGAGTCTTCTCCCTATTTTGTCCGATCCAAAACCCCAGCCAAAGGCGCCAAGTGACAATCCAACGTTTAAGAAGAGAGTGGCGTACCGAACATGTTGGTCAGATACACCATAAACAACAGAGGAGGTAGGCAGGATTAACGCTACTCCCTGGAGCCAGAGACTAATTTTTATCAGGTTCTATCATTTTCAGGAAATGGGAGGAGCAATATACTTATCCGCCGCCCATCCCATACCACATAGTACAAACAAATACCATTGATATTTTCCCATACCAATATCACTGATTGCAAGCTCTAAAATTCTAGATTTTACTATTGGAGAGTCAGTATGCATGTTCTCTCCGATAACTTATAAGATTAACGACACACATTCTAAGTCCGAAGCTGATGACCCAGTTCCTCCAATCTCATCCCTCAGCTCTTCTACTGTACGTGCGACTATCGGTGTCGAGCTATCTGCACTTTCCTGACTGTTCGCACCAGATGGCAAGCTTCCATCACTCTCTTGTCTGCCCAGGCTATCCTCAACCGATCGACTCTTCCTCTTGGGGGCATCAGGGAGCTGCTGTATGTGATCTATAGGCTTAGTAGCGTCCAGATATTCGGGCTTTGGTTCCCCAATTCGCAGACCGAGAATCTTCATTTTCACTCCGAAGTTGTTGTGTAAAAGTTGCTTGGGAAGTGGTGCTTTTTGGTTGATTGATCGATTGACGATGGTTGCTTTTTGGGTGAGTGCGTCTGATTGAAAGACTGAGTAGTTTTGAAGGTGCTTAGGACTTGTTGGATTTGTGATATTGCGAGTTGCTTTTGGTTGATTGATTGTGATTTTGCTATTTGATGTTTAACACCTTCACCTTGAAAATAGTATTCGTATCTTGGAAGATAGAAATGGGTTTCGATTGATTGATTGATTGATGCTACTATCCGAAGTCGAAGTTGATACTGTCGATTATATTTGGTGGATGGTTTATTGGGTTCCCATAATCTAGGCAACTGTGTATGTTTTCTGTTCTTATGTTTTCCGTATGCATAAAGGTTTAATAACACAGGTGTTATGGGCTTTGTTTATATAAAAATTGTGTTAAAGGGGGCTATTGTGGGATTGGAGATTTACTTTATATACATGAAGGGAATTTGATCTTCGAATCGTGGCATTATCATAGTGTTATGTAGAGGAAGGTGCTAGCCTATAGGAATATAATGTATGATAAGTTTGACGCCAGAGCCCTAAGGGGTATGGCTGGTCCCATGGTAACCAGATCCATTTTCAATAAAATCCATTTTTCTTATGTCCACGCTAAATTAGTGACCATTCTGCAAGTCACTGAGGTACTGGTCACTTCTTGGCGTCAACTACCACTTCGCGCGAGTTTCATTAGCGTGAGGAATATTACATGTTCTATGGAAAATTCGGCATTTTTTTAGATGGAAGATCTTGAGGGGAAAATTAAGGCCTTTCACAGACTCTGAATATATGATATTTGGGGGAGATGGGTGTAATCTTCACAACAAGTCTAGATCTTTCGCGGCTTGCGATGTGTATTCAAGCGAAGCAAAGTCACATCCTCTTCATTCTGTATTAAGTTTCTATTCTTCTCGTCCGGCGACTGCTTTAAATTGGCTTGACTTAAAATTATTTTGACGGACTGTACTACGGGAGAAAACAGTCAATCAGAGTTTGTTCTATCCGAGAGAGATGCTTTTAGCAATTTTAGGTGCCTCTATGAATGATGTCAGTATTAACGTTTCCAGGCATCTCAAAGTCAAATCCTTGGATTACAGGTACTTTTCTATCCCAAAAATGATGATGGCCAACTGAGTTATATTGAAAGTTTGTTCGAAAAAGCTTATTCGTATTAGCGAACAAGCTAAGTACACTAAACCTCCTCATGATCGACGTCTATTCGGAGAGAACGGCTATCATCGCATCTCCCACTTTTTCCTGCTTCGGTCTTGAGGAATTTTTTCCTTTTTGGTTACTATGGTTGATAATTTAATAATTTCAATCATGCAAATTGTCTCCGGACTTTGGGATGTCACACTACCGTATAATTTTTCTGGGGGTCAGTCTGCTTACTCAGTGTTGTATCGTGTTATGTTTTGTTTCTAGCTTTTAATTCAAACTGTTCAAATTGTAATTCAACGCGATACATCAATGTCATCAGATGGTTTATTCGTTCTCTTAGAGTTTCCTACTATTTACATACCACAAGTAAGAACACGATGCGTTAACACATGGTATCTGACCCTTCTCTTTCTGTCAAGAATCCAGAGCCTTAAAATCGCAACTTTCATTATCTTCCTTACTAAACTCTCACTTATCCTTTAACTCATGATTAGCAGCTGTCATGCATTCAAATACTTCTTCTAAAACTCCCCAAGTCCATGAGAAATATACATACATCTTGTGTGCGTGAATATATCATAGTAGATTATTCTATAACGAACTATGTCACATCAACAATGACCGAAATTTGGTCATTGTTCACACTTCCAACTTTGATTTCGGTGGTTAATCCTTAGATTAACCATTGCTGAGGCATTTTCAACAATGTCCGTCACGTCCCCCTCACTGATATGCTACAAATTATTGACACATTTTTCGCTGATATGTCTCGCTGGTGTATGTTTCGTTACCACACTCCTATCCAACCTACACTCCTCTTTACATCACACTCCCCATCATAACCCCACCCACCCCTCACCTCACCATCCCTCCTCCTCCTCCTCATCCTCCCTCCCAAAATAATAAAACCCCTCATCCGTCATCTCCAACCCCACAAAATCGCATAACCTATCAGCTGTGCTCTATACCGCATAGATATTAGCCCCAAATATTCCAACACGATGTTTCAACATATCCATGATTCAAACCCAAGTTATCTTGATGATTCTACTCATCCTTTGAGATACCATGGAACAGAAAAGGAGAAAGGAAGGAAGGAAGAAAGTGATGAGAAATAAGAAGAAGAAAAAGGACAAAAAAAACTAACCAATACAAACTCCGCAATCCCAGAAAGTACCGTCACGGAAAGATTCTCAAAACTATAATCGAGCATGAAAAAAGTCCAGGTGGAGGCGATGACGAGGACGCTGAAGAGAGCGAGTATTATGGTGAGTAGGTAGAGAATGCTGATGAGGAGGGTTTGGAGAAGTTTTTGGGGGCGGAGATTGAGGGGTAGGGAGGGGAGGGGAGGCATGGTTGTGAGAGGGGGGAATAAAATGCTGGTTGTTGGTTGGTTTGGAGGGATGGATGGATGGTTTAGAGAGATGGATGGATAGATGGATGCTGGACTGCAGAAGCGAGCTTGCGAGAAGAGATTTGTGATGAAGTGTTGAAGTGTGATGAAGTGTAGAATCTGGATGTCGACGTCGAGGTCGATTTCGTTGATTTTTTTATATAATACTGAGCAAGCAATAGCAATAGCAATGCGTTAAAAGTTCCAATCATCTCCCAGTATCTCCTTTCCTTTCCCTTCATTTATTCATTTTCTCTTCAGCTCTTGCCTAACCCATCATTTGAGAATCGAGAGATTTTCCTTCCTTCCTCATCAAACACAAACGCACTTTCTTCATCCTTTCTCTCCTTCTCTTTTCTGGGTAAAATTGAACAGGATAGAATACCATAAGATATCACAACTTCGATGGCAAATAAATACAAGTATGAAGAAAGCACTAATTTACCATCTACCTACGACTTACTCTACGACTTACTCTACGACTTACTCTACAACTTACTCTACAACCTACTCTACAACATACATAACATCTCTCTACACATCCTTCTTTTCCTCTTCTCCCCTCCCTTTACCCTCACTCCAGCACTCCAAAAAGCAAAGCCAAAAGCCAAAAGCCAAAAGCAAAATCAAAATCAAAACCAGCGCCTTCTCAATTCCCGTTCCCAATCTTCAGAATCTAGTCAGATACATGCACATACACCTACCTACTAGGTATACAATCCCCTTTCCCTACTCTCATACTATCTCTCTCAATCACCATTTCTCCCCTTGTCCAACAATCCAAGCAAATCGTATATAAATACACACATCCACATCACATCCACATCACATCACATACACATCACATACACATCACACACACAAACCACAAATAGATCCATCCTAAATTCTCCATCCTCCACTCCATTGTACAATAATATCTCCAATATAAAAAAACAATTCTTTTTGCCTACCCACTCCACTACCCAGTACCTAGCAATTATTTCTCCACTCCAAACTTCCTCTCTCCCTCTCTCCCTCTCTCCCTCTCTCCCTCTCTCCCTCTCTCCCTCTCTCCCTCTCTCCCTCTCTCCCTCTCTCCCTCTCTCCCTCTCTCCCTCTCTCCCTCTCTCCCTCTCTCCCTCTCTCCCTCTCTCCCTCTCTCCCTCTCTCCCCTCTCTCCCTCTCTCCATTACATATCCATATATGGATCCATAAATAAATTCCCAACCCAATCACCCAAGAATCCAATCACCCAAGAATCCAATCATCACCCAAGAATCCAATCATCACCCAAGAATCCAACCACTCAAGAATCCAATCATCACCCAAGAATCCCATCCAAACCAAAACTCGCGAGCCATAAAACGAAAGAATACTCATCAGTAACCTACCTACCTACCTACCTACCTACCTACCTTGCAACTATCCATCCATACAAGTTCAAAACACTGACCAACCACATCACACACCCATTACACCACACGTCAAAACCCCTAACCTCAATCTCGCTAATTTCGAGAAGAAGAAGAAGAAGAAGAAGAAGAAGAAGAAGAAGAAAACACTAAAAGAATAGCTTCAAAATTTGCACATCACTTTCCACCATTTCCATTCCAATGTTATCAATTTCACAAATTCAATTCTCATTTATTGTAATTACTTCACATAAATGCATACCAAGTCTTGCAGCCAAATATCTCAGCTCATTATTACAATGTACACATCCCATCCACTTCAGACCTAGTAGTCTAATACCAAGTGCAATCAATTAGACCAATCCCTGATCATCCATTCAAATTTCATGACAATCATGATCTAGGGGGTATTTTTCCACCATGAAAATTAAAAAAAGCCATGCCATACCATATGCCATCCTTCCATGCCATGTTCTCGCATGCTAAGAAAACCACACCTTACGCAGCCGCGTTCAACAGAACATTCATACGCCAAAGCCATGTTGTGAGATTTCCGAAATAAGTTGAGAACGCCCTAACATGAAGATGTAGCAAAAATTAGTGTACGCCAAACGATTGGTTGTGTTTGTCCTCCATCCATTTTCCCTAAAATCAACGCCGCTGATAAGCACCTATGCAAAGAAGCTAATCCATCCAACCCAAAAAAAAAGCTGGTCAATTTTGCAAAACTCCACGCCGCATAGTGCTCGTGTATTCATGTGTCGTAACGAAAATCCAGTAAAGAAAGGTTTAATCATCGTCCAATTCAATTATCTCTATCACGGTATGCCTAACGTCATTTGTTGATTTCTTTCTTAGTCTTTCTTCATCTATCGAATCGTCGTCATCGTCATCAGTGGTTGACTTTCGTTTATGTGAAGGTTGCGACTCCGTTTTTGGACGCCACGTACCATTCGCCGCGACTAGGATGGTTTTCACGTCAAGCTTATCTTGTTCCTGTAGTTTGTCTCTCACAGAAGCTAGGAATTCATCATACCGAAGGCTGTATGGACGTGCATCCTCAGAGCACAGCGGACACTTCCAAACGTCAACCATACAAGGTTGATCTGGTCGTTTCGGCTTGCTTGGGCGTGTCGACAGGAAAGTTGCGAGATCAAAACATTCCCGATGCAAACAATTCTTACCGCGAACAGGGATTTCAAAGATTCTCGAGGTAAAAGGATCAGTAAGACCAATGGAAAGATCAGTGACTACTATCGAAAGTTCATCGTCGTCCTCTGTCGGGCCTGCAAGCTTCTTTTTAATCTCTTCCACGACCGTTGCTGCAGGAATGCTTTGTTCTTTGCACTTGTCCATAATTTCATTGTGCTGTAAAATCTCAATCTCTTCCACAGCCAGAAAGTATTCCTTTTCTTTAGTTGTTGTAGGTAACTTGGGCATCGATATGGTAATCTCGTTGGTCCCAGAATTTACATAAGGCGTGATATCGATCGGAAGATCTCTCCCATGGTGCCATTTGCGTCTAGCCTCCAACTCATGGCTATTGATATCCACAAAGATCATTTCGGGCCACACCGTATCCGAAACAACCCATCTCGAAATTGGGATTTCATTTGCATCTGCGACTGCTGACACACATCTCAATCGAAATTGAAGAGATTGCGATTTGACTTCTCGGACCATTAAACACTCTTTGGCAACCAATTTATCACTAGAAATACGCGTCAATGCATCGGCAGAAATCTGGAACTCTAATCTGTTGAGTGAGGATTCGAAGGGGATCTTCGTTGGAGCCATGGGAAAATCCTTCACAAATTGATAAAATCTGCGAGAGACGCCATCACAGCCAAGGTTAGGAGTAGCGATAGTAACAAGGCGAGGACTGCGAAGGTTCGCTTGATGAAGAGCTTTCATATCTGGATCTGGAATTCCCTGGGGATGTATAAAACCAAGGGGGGGGATGAAAGACCTTTTCATGGGATCGGGCATGTTGCTATATTGTATGCACTCTTGCTCTTCAATGGACATCGGCCTTGGGTACGGAGGTCCTTGGTTCCCTTGAGGATTGTTTCGCATATAAATAGAACCACTCATCAACGGAGACACACGCTCGCCGGAAACGCTATTATTTCTGGTACTATTTCTGCTAGCATTTCTTGATAAAACTTGCTGCTGCTGTTGCTGACCATTGATTGAATGGTTGTCTCTTCTCGGATGAGCTTGACGCTGCAGTGCTAAAGGTTGATGTTGGGCTTGCTGCTGTTGAGACATCTGATGCTGTAACCAATGTTGTTGCTGCTGTTGATGTTGTAGATGCTGCTGATGCATTTGAATTTGTTGAAATTGTTGAGAACTCGTTTGTTGGGTATTGTTTGGGCCATACTGTGCTGGGACATTGGCCTGTTGCATATATGGTTGTGGATAATGCTGTTGTTGTCTCATGTCGAATCTTGGGTCAAAATTATATTGGCCTTGAGGAAGTCCCTGATTTTGTGCTATGATTATTGGTGATTGAGGACCATTACTCTGCAAGACCGATGGCGGGAATTGAGAGCCATTACTACGCAAGATAGGTGACGAATATTGGAATCCTTGCTGGACTGGCGACCCCATAGATAAAGCTTGTATGGGAATTGCACCAGGTGTGTCTACACCTGTACGTGGTGTAATACTTTGATGACTACCGGTCGCACTTGCCATCATTAAAGGCGATGAAGGTCTAGTGAACGAGGTTCGTATTTGACTTAAAGTTTGACCAGTTTGACGATTCGGAACATGATTTTGCTGCGGAGTATTCTGATTGGAATTGAAACTCGATCCCATTAGATGAGGGTATGGTCCATTCGGAATCCTCGAGGTTTGGCCGATGCTCGAGGGAGTCGCTGGTGCTGCAGTTGAAGGTTGCGGAGCAATATTCGTCATCATCTTCTGGCGCGCTTTCAAAGATATCATCATATACTTTTGTATTATGGTTTTAGTTCTCTCTCGAATCTCCTTTTCCGAGGGTGGTCGAGAAGTGTTATATCGAGCAGCAAGTTCTCTGTGTCCGATTCTATCTTGTTCAAACACTTTTTCCATTTCATTACCATATCCATCATCCACGATATTAAGATTGCGCCTCGTCGCAGTGAATACAATATTCTGTAAAGTCGGTGACAAGAGCCCTAATTCATTAATTAATTCATCAACTAGCGGCGGGTGGCCTCTGCTCGCACATATCCTCGTTAGTTCCGACCAATTAGAAACCAACTTTGACAGAAATGTGCCGACTTCTTGAACGATTCGCCGATATGGCTCGGAATTTTTCATCAAATCAGTAAAGGGACTTGGAAAATTAGCAAACCATCGAAGGTGATTCGGTGCCATGCCTTCATTGTCTCGTATCAGCTGACCAAGTATCCGAAACGCATGAGTTAAAGTCACTGAGTCTGGAAGCTCAGTTATGCCTGTAATATCTTTACGGCTTGTATCCCACACACAAAACAGCTGATGTGTTGCAACATAATGGGCATCATCAGACTTGCAGGCAGTTTCCATCAAACTGAACCTTGGCTTTTCAAGCGCAGAATTCAAGCTGGCCATACCCCCATATCGTTCGATATACTTCTTCACCATTTCAGCACGGGGCTTCAAAGAAGGCATGGTAGGGCGAAATGATGGCCGCGCTTGAGGACGCTGCGCATGAGAAAGCATTGTTTGATCCACTTGAGCCTGGACGGCTGGTAGTATTTCTGAATTTCTTTTGGTAACAGATGGTGCCCGACTGCTTATATTTGGGTCTGAAGAGGACTCAGGCAGTGAATCCCGGGATGGGTTTCCAGTTGAAGTGATGTCCGCTGAGGTCTGCAGTTGAGAGGTTTCTTCAGACAGAGGAGGCCTTGCAGATGTTTTCACTGTGCAAGGTTCGTCGGGTTCGCCTCTCGCTACGTCAGGGAGAACTCGAGGCTGGGCAATATCGGGATTTGAAGGTGTGATACATGCTTCTTGCAGAGCTTGACTTGTTGCGATTGTGGCATTCACTCTCGAAGAACCATGCGTGCCGGGGAAGGAGGCGGTGTGTGTGTTTTGAAGAGGGACACAATTTTGCGCCAGTCCGGGACTCGATGATTCGTTGCTTGTTACTGGCGAAAGTAAAGTAGTGGTCGAAGTTCTGATGATTACAGTAATTAGCCTCAAATCATTGAATGGAGCTTTGTTTGTGATGTGTGCCTGATACAAGCAGGCATTCAAGGGTCGCAAACAGCATCTGGAAATAGAACCAGGATACCTGGCCCATGGCAATGATGTGAACTTCAAAGTCTGAAGCCCACGGGATACCCGTCCATATCTATCTATGAATAAGTAGCCCTTTGCGCCAGCCACTCGATACAATGTTCTTGTGCTCGAGTGTGTGGTTTTCAGTCAGTGAATTGGATGTAGCGTACCTTTGAGGATTATTCGCATTGCTCTGATCTGACGGTTTAGTGATGCTAGGACGTCGTGGAGTCGGTCGAACTGGTGCCCCTCCTGCGATCATCCAAGATTTTTGTCGAGACCCGCCCAAAAAGGCGTTTAATGTGGCATTAGAGGAGACAACATCTCGTTCGGTCATGGCAGAATTGCCCTCTTTATCGGGCGGTCGGCGCATGTCTCAAGTTTGACGTGGTCGAGAATTCATTGAATCCGTTTTGGTAACAATTCAAGGTGGATTTGAAAAGCATCAGAGACCTTTCGTGTATGAAGGCGTATCGAATGTCTTTCTCCTCAATCCCTCGCCTTTACCTTCACCCACGTCCACGCCCTCTGTTCCAGATCTTGAGAAGTTCGTTTTGTGGAAAAAGAAAAAGAAACCAAGCCCTGACTTATAGCATACTACCGTATGTGAGATGAGATGTTCTGAACCAGGATTGCCGTGAGGGACATGTGATATTTTCTTTCTTCCTTTCTTTTGGTATATGAAGGAATTAAATTATAACAGGAAATATGACAACAGAATTCAAAGTAAATTGAAGAGGTTGCTTATCAAAAGTTGTTGTTGTTGTGTGAGGGAGACAAGTCGAGGTCGATGAATGAATGTTTTGATGAGGTTCAGTATCAGTATCGGTATTGGTATCGAGAAGGCAGTAGGCAGCGATAACAAACAACCTCAAAGGTGAATGGTAGAAATCGACAATAACCAATGAGAATGAGATGAATCTATTCTCACATTTCGAGGTCAGGAATACATTAGATAGGACATCATGTTTTCATTCAGATTTATGGACATGGAATATCATCCATCAAGTTTATTGAAGAATGGTCTCTTGTGTTGCATTATTTCGGTGGGTAGGTATTTAGGAGTAATTACTGGATAGATGATGATATGGACAGAAGGACAGGAGGGTCGAAGAACAGGAGGATAGAAGGATAGAAGGATAGAAGGATAGAAGGACAAAGGGACAGAAAGACACAAGGACGAAAGACCTACTAGGTACCTAGGTACATGGTCGTCATTTCCATAGTGAGATAATTCCTCTTGAAAGGTGTAAAGATTCAAGCAACAATTAGTTTATTACATGAGGGGTTGAGGGGAATGAGGGGCTACAAACAGACATTACAGACATTACAGACTTACAGTATATAGTAAGAGAAAGTATTTATCTAGTATGAACAATATATAAGCCACTCACCTCTTTCTAGCCTGCTTCTATTGCTTATTAGTTAGAGTTACTTCATATGTAGAATATACCTACCTAGCTAGCTATCTACCTAGGTAGGTAGTCATGCTGTACACTCTTGTATGCATAATTGAGATGATATTATGTAGCATCCAAATTGCGAAAAATGCAAAGGCCATCAGAGGTTCTTTGGTCATGTGGCTATAATCCTTTCTGGATATATTGGTGGCACAGTGGCACGACTACAGATATCGTATATAGGATATGGGATATGTATTCCCTCGTGACTACTACGTATCGGAGGCGTGAAGCATGCATTGAGAACTTCGAAGACGCATGGATTCTGGGTTGAATGAATCTCTACCAAAGTATCGTACACACTTAATAATAATAACTATACGATAATAACAGACAAGAAGTATTTGACATCCACGTGGTATCCATCGTGACTTAAGAAAGTCGAATATTGGTGGCAACGCAATGACTTTCGTTCAGACTACCGGGAAGTGGGATCACAATTCCCCTCCAAGGATTACGAAGAACTCATATTTATAGATCTCCGGTTGGTTGTTGTAAGTTGTAACTTACTTGTAAGCGGCAAGATTGTGGGTAAGGGTCATGATCGATTGTACAGACTCCAGAGGACCGCTCGCCTTGGCTTCAGCTTCGACAAATCAAGATACAAGTCAAGATACAAATCAAGATACAAATCAAGATACGTACTAAGGACGTACTAGGGAGGTAGATGGAGAGAACCATAGAAGACTACAGACTCCAGTCCAGAGTCCATGGCAGGCAATTCCAAAAAGCAAAACGAGCCGTCGACGCATGGGTGATGATGAGAGTGATGGAAATTCAACACCCATCCGCCAATTGGATCCTGTCATTGGAGATGTATGATATGTAAGAGATGGAACCAAGGTGAGGCTAAGCCAGCTCTTTCTCCAACCATGCACTCGTTATTGCTCCGTAGCGGTACTCCGTGTATCCTACCTTGTAGTATGTGTATGTATGTACCTAGTATGGATATGTACACTTCCCGGTTATCACCCACTTTCCCAAAGCAGTGAGTAGTGAGTAGTGAGTAGTGAGTAGTGAGTAGTGAGTAGTGAGTAGTGAGTAGTGAGTAGTGAGTAGTGAGTAGTGAGTAGTGAGTAGTGAGTAGTGAGTAGTGAGTAGTGAGTAGTGAGTAGTGAGTAGTGAGTAGTGAGTAGTGAGTAGTGAGTAGTGAGCACTTCACTTGCCTATCTACGAAGTACGATTCTACCCATCTACGATTCTACCCAGGACTAGTAAGTACTCACCTAGTAAATACACCTAGTAAATACACCTACTAAGTACTTACCTAGTACGTACCTATTCATCATCCATTGCTCGACAGCTGAAAGTAAAAGTCGAGCTCAATTACCCTTACTTTTGCTTCCTTCTTTTAGACTTCCCTTAACCTCACAGACCAATATTTCAACAAATCTAATAATCCCCCAAACTCACTTAAATCATAAATCATACTCCACTTGCTAAACTATAAAAAAAACCCATATACAAATGGGAGATTATATATAGGCCCTTTATATATATATTATACGATATATATTATATAGCCAACTAGTAGCTGCATACATTACCAGGTACCCTTTGCATTGCGATACGCCGACAACTCTCAATTCTCAATTCTCAACTTTCAACTTTCAATCCCCTCCCCTCCCACCACCACTCAATTCCCCATTATTTTTATTATCATTATCACACTTCTTTCTCTTCACTCACTCACTCACTCACTTACACACTCACTCCTTACCTTACTTCACTCCAGATAACATTCATCCACTCACCCATCACTTCAATTTCTATTTTATATTGCACGACTCAATTATGTCCCCCTGATTCAAAGACACCTCCAATCCACTTTATCAGGTCTTTATCCTCTATCCATTCCTGTGCTGTGCTTTGCACATCGTGGTGCACCAAAACATCCAGCTCATAAACCTATCACTGGTGGCACTATACCTGCTACTCATGTTGCGACAACGAATTCACTTTTGTTGTTGTTAATGCAACCCGAAAACACACGCCTCTGCAAATAAAATTCGAGTCACCCAAACCTTCAATCTTCAGACTATCGTTCTGCGACTCCCGTCTGGTTTCAATAAGCATATATCAACTCAAAAGATCCATACCACAAACGAGTTCCGATGGTTATTTTGTAAATAGTAAAAGGACCCTTGGGAGGACAAGAAATTGTTGAAAGAGCAGGATAGATAGAATTGAACAAGATGGAACCCCCCAGGACAATGGAGTCCAATCATCGACCAGATGCAATGCGACCAGAGCCTGGTTCAACTTTAATTGTAATTCGTAAGTTATATCTACCTGGGTTATCATGGGGAATGGAAGTATGATGGCTATGGAATACCTACGCATACAAAATTGCTCCAATAAATCGTCATGTAAGGGAGTTCTGCCACTAATGATTAAAATTAGATGATTTTTCTGCCCGCAGTTCGGATGAGCTCAGCTTATCAAAAGGAGATCGCGTCGAATTAATAGAGAGAGATGATGAATTTGGGGATGGATGGTACCTTGGAAGGAGTCTGGTCAACGGATCGAGTGGTTTATTCCCCGAAGGTAAGCTTCCCACAAAGGAATGGATGTCGCATTGGGTATCGAAACTGATATATCATTAAAAGTCTACACTCGATTAGCTCCTCGTGGAAACCCTTCCCATCCAAATCTTTCGACATTTCAGATGTCTCAACCCGGAGTTCTGCAAAATCCGCTGCCTCAACCATCCCTTCAAAAGCCTCCTCAAACGATTGCGCAGAGTCCTTCTGCTGAGACGACAGCTCTGCCCGAGACCTCGGGAGACATTCCAGATATCCTGTCTGCCGGTCGATTATCCTCATCTCCAACTTCAATTGAATCTCCCACAAACGTTACCCCCAAAATAATATCACCACTGAGTGCAGTGAGTGCGAGTTCGGCTGCGAAATCTCATGTCCACGGTCAGGATAGTCCAGTCATGAACGAAACTTTGAGTGTGATTGACGAGCACATAATAGATATGAACCACATCGTTGGTTCTGTACCGAAATCGATCAATGACTCGGGAAGTGAATATAGTAGCCATCACAATGATGCAAGAATGTCATATAT
Source organism: Botrytis squamosa (assembly GCA_014898485.2). Taxonomy (NCBI): domain Eukaryota; kingdom Fungi; phylum Ascomycota; class Leotiomycetes; order Helotiales; family Sclerotiniaceae; genus Botrytis; species Botrytis squamosa. The sequence goes on from RCTC02000009.1 coordinate 1,520,633, forward strand.
CAATGGTGAGGAAACGGATGAAGAAGAGGAAGACATACACACTCTTGACGAAGTTAATATATGGACACCCGAGCAAGTCGCAGAATACTTGTTCACTGTAGGAGTTGACAAGAAGCACTGTGAAGTGTTTCGAGATCAAGAAATCACCGGGGATGTCCTTTTGGGCATGGACCAAACGTCGGTTTTCTTAAAGGAATTTGAATTAGGTTCTGTTGGACGAAGGCTCAAAACATGGCAAAAAATAAAAGCCCTCCAAGACGAAGTAAATGGTGAAACGCCAACAAGAAGGAACACTGGTACATACGCTGGTAGTGAAATTGGCTCTGAGGATGGCGGCCGCCGCGTTCGTAGTGGTGCTTCATCAACAATGCTACCAAGAAACCTCAGTCTGAGTAACCGGCCTGGGTCATCATCAAATAATATTCGGCAATCTCATCAGCGTCCGTCGCGAAACGACTCTGTCACAACCTCATCTCCAATATCTCCCAAAACCCCGCAAGGCAGTCCGAAAGTTCCAGGGGAAAAGAGACCTTCTGCTGCATCAATCAGGGATTTACATCACTCTAGACAAAGTTCGGTGGGTGAATTCAGTACCACTAATTCACTCATGAGCACAATTGCAGCAGATAAACCCCAAGGTGTATCTTCACACCGGAAACAAGCCTCATTTAACAAAGATTGGTCACTTGGTGATGCGACATCCGCCATATCCCAACGACCTTTATCTTCGAATCGCCCGTTATCGTCGGCTGGTCTCACGGAGATTACCACCAAAGGATCTGCTGATCAGCCATCTGAAATTATAGCCCCCCCAACTAATTTAGATATTGATCGAGGATATTTTTCGGGTGGTGAATTGGAGGGTCGGCAGAGGAACGTGCTACGTAAGAGAGGTAGCACAGCTGGACACTCTAGAAATTCTAGTTACACTGATGAGCAAAGATTAAGGACTGCCACAACAAATTCAAGACATTCAAGATTTGGTAGCGTCGATTCAGTGAGAGAGACGACACCACCTACCGCAGCACAAAAATATTACGGCTTATCCGTAAACGGTCGTCGAAGAACCCCCTCTGAAAGTTCCGTCAATTCACCTCCTCGACCAGTACCACCCCCGAAGGACGATTTCCCACTCGTTACCAGACTTCAACCAGAAAGATCTATGGATAGTATAATGTCGCCCAAATCACCAAGTCTTCAACAAAATTACCCTAACGATCGGTTGTTACCTGTCAAACCAACAGGATCCTCTAGCCATTTCAGCATGCGCGCAATTTCTGATGCTGTCACCGGCCGCGAGAAATCCCGTATTACTTCACCAACAGACACGGTATCATCCTCAACAAAAGAATCCCCACTTCAATCGCCTTCAAGAACTGGTTCGAGCACACCTTCAGCTGGTCCAAGCTTTGAACTTGATCCTGCAGATGATAAGACGGCTATGATTAATCCGAAAGCATCGAGAAAGAAGTCCAAGAAGGAAACTAGTGCCTATACGCGGGGCCTCGAAAAGAAAACGCCCCAGGAGCAGATGGTCGGTGCAGATTATAGTGGATGGATGAAGAAGAAAAGTTCAAATCTTATGACCACATGGAAGCCCAGACTTTTTGTGTTGAAGGGCCGCCGGCTGTCATATTACTACTCCGAGACCGATGATCAAGAGAAAGGATTGATCGATATTTCATTCCATCGAGTCTTGCCAGCCGATACTGATCGCCTTACTGGTCTTCATGCCACTCTCACCGGTGCCACAAATAGCCCTACAAGTCCGATTAATGCACAAGGAACTATTGCATCAGCGGAGGCAGATGCCGAACCAGAATCCACGTTAAGCAAAAGTGGCGGTGATTCTATGTTCATTTTCAAACTCGTTCCACCACGAGCTGGTCTTTCCAGAGCTGTCAACTTCACCAAACCTACTGTGCACTACTTTGCAGTGCCGAATATCAAACAGGGTAGATTATGGATGGCCGCACTAATGAAAGCTACCATTGACCGAGACGATTCCAAACCTATAACCACAACTTATCAACAAAAGACTATCTCTCTTGCAAAAGCCCGACAGATGCGACACCGTCCTCCAGCACTTATGAACCTTGATGAAAAGGTCGAAGAGGAGACTTTGAAGACTCCGGCCATCGATAAGCATGGTCTAAATATACATGGTATCATCTTCGATCGCGACGAGGGTGATAGTGGCGTTTCTGGGGTTTCGAAGCGGGAGAGTGCGAATACAGGGACTAGTCATGTACCGGAAAGTGCGGGCATAAGTAACACCTATTCGCCAGATACCGATGTTGCAGAACCACAAACTGCTTAAGGTGATACTTCAGAGGCTGCATGAGCAATGATGATTGAGATGTTCGCACGCATTCGATTGTTTACGACTGATGGACGAACGCAAAGAAACACATCGAATCTTTTCTTCTTTTCACTACTTCACTTCGCATTTCTTCTTTTTATCTAATTTTTTCGAGCAATTCTTCGTTCCTGGCTCGATACCAATGAATATCCGCCGGGACGTTGAAAGATGCATACAATTTCAGATATCTATATAATATACCCCGTTCTAATTCTGGTGTGGTGTGCAAATGGTGGGAATTGGTGGGAATTGGGTGGTGGGATGTGGGTCGTTTTGATAGGGAAATGGAAGGGAATTTAGGTCGGCTTGGGGATGGATCGAAAGATCGGAATGGATGAGGTTGGTGAAGATGGATTGGTTGGGTTGGCGGGTTGGATTGGGGAAATAAAGAAATATCAACCTACTTTTCCTTTTTTTTTTTTTTTTCTTTAAAACGCATATCGGCGTCACACATACCCTCTCGATAGTTGAAGAAAGTTACTTGAATGGGAGACAGATACGGATGGATTGATGGAGGGAGAATAAATCATTGGCATGATAGGATGATAGGATTGATGATTCGCCTTTTGGAAAGGTTGCATTGTCAACAGTTGTGAAATTTGAGGGGAGAGATGAGTGTAGAATGGGGGGGGGGGAGGAGATGAAATACGAAAGGTATGGAGAATGAGATTTATGTAGCGAATTGAAGTGGAATGAAGTGAAGTGAAATGAAATGAAATGAGATGAGATGAGAGAAGTGAAAATTTCAATTTGAAAGCTACATTTGGGCATGAGTTTAAGTGGGTGAATGTGATTATGAATTTGAATGAATGTGACTATGAAAATGAAAGTGATAAAGCACTTACCTAGATAGGTTTGTCTTGTGAAGCTGGAGATGAAACGAGAGGGGAAAATGGAGGAGGTATGGATGTAGGTATGGATGTAGGTATGGATGTAGGTATGGATGTAGGTATGGATGTAGGTATGGATGTAGGTATGGATGTAGGTATGGATGTAGGTATGGATGTAGGTATGGATGTAGGTATGGATGTAGGTATGGATGTAGGTATGGATGTAGGTATGGATGTGAAGCAATACAATATGGGATTATTTAGATAAGTTGATGGTTAGGGAGACTTCGCTAATTTAATACGGATATGTAGGTACCTAGTGTGTTTTAGTTTATTAGTTGATTGGTTGTTATGAGGTGTTTTTTGATGGGCTTTATGATGAGCTTTTTGATGAGCTTTTTGATGAGCTTATATACCGATATAAAGAAGAGATGGCATGAAATGAAATGTGGGTAGTTATTATAATATAAGCCTTTTTGCTTTCTTTCTATTCTGCGTCACTTCTCTTTTCATTTCCATTTCCATTTCCATTTCCCTTTCCATTTCATCAATAAGCGAGCATCAACAATCATCATCTGTGTTTCTAATTAGATAGAATAGAATAGGATAGGATAGTAAGTACACTGCTTTGTCTGGGCTGGTGTTTGTAGTGATGATGCGGAATTGGGGTTGGAGGTGAGATGAGATTGAATGAATATAAGATTTGGAAAGGCGAGTAAGTAATCAAAGACACACTTAGACAGACAGATAGCTTACTTAGCTTCCACTGACAAAGTAGAGCGAGATATATCGAAAGTGATCAAACAAGTGTGATAATCCAAAAGGATATTGCGAGTAAGTTATCGATCTACTATATGTAGTGCAAAAATTATCTTTGACGCCCAACAAGCTTATTAGATAGGACAGGAAAGAGTACTAGATAGCGCAGAGTCTTCGAATGGTTTGTGGGCGGGAAGAGTGCCGGATTTTGATGCTTCGTGTGTGGAATCAGAGGACTGGCTTGGAGCTTGGTCTGGAATTTTACTCGTGATTGTTTCCACGATGAGCTTTATGATTTATGCTTGTGGTTCAAATTCGTGGGATAAAATAGACAGCGTGAGGATGTATAAGATGGATCATAAGAGATGTGATGTGTAAAGCTATTAAGTGCCCTTCTCGTTGTGTCACAAGAGCTGTCTGAAATTCTATGACTTGAGTTTATTAAATGCACTTGCTTTCATTACTCTATTGAATTCCATCCCAACATAAATCAGTTCCAGACTCTCACCACTCACCCCCATAGACTTATAATTTGCCTCACCACTTCCACCCTTCCCTCTTTCATGAAAACAATCGCACCTAACCTACCCGCCCAGCCACACCACAAGCAAATCTCAAGAAACTCCAATTACAAATCACAACCGCATCCAGAAATCGTGCATATAGGAAGTAGAGATCCATTCGTAATAAGTAACCACGCCTCATTTCCATCCCGGTGTATACACATTCCGAGTTTTCTGAATCATCCTCGCCATGTCAAATCCCATCATTTTCATATCCGTCCTTCATGCATCCATCCTATCATACATTTCTTCCCCTGACTGCTGTATTTTCATCTGCGACCTAATCCATTGTACATTGTTGTCGTCATTAAAGGTATCCCCTCTCATCATCATCTCTTCTGCCTTTCCCATCTCGATTCCGCATATCGACATTCCCATAGCATTCTACATCTCCATCGCCAATCATTCTTTACAAACTACACCACAAATCATTAGCCCAATCCGCATCTCAAATCCCCTCCCATCCCATCCCATCCCATCAAAAAAAAAGAGAGAAAGAAAGTACTCACGGCGGCAAAAGATACTCGCTCCAACTGCTCGAAAAAAACGCAACCGCAATGCCAAAAACCCCAATACTCCTAACCACACTTGCATTCTCCGGCGCCGTCAACGCAGTATACGTGCTTGCGAAATAACCTTTTGATTGAGCGGGGCGACGGCCTGCGCGCTCGACGACTACACGTTGGGCTTTTGGTGCCATTTTGTGGAAGTTTAAGATCGTTTGGATGTGGAGTGTGTGTGGTATTTTGGGTTGTTTCTGTACGCAGAGGAGGTGAATTGGAAGGGTGTGTGTTTGAGAGGAAGAACTTGTTGCGGAGCGAGCTTGAATATTCTTTGATGTTAGTTGGATATTGAGGAGTTTTTGGTTATGATGATGATTAGTCAGCTTGTGGATGGAACACGTGATTGGAGGGGAATTTTGGGGTGAGGTGAGGTGAAGATGTGAGGGTTTGGGAGAAACGGTGAGGATATATTTGAGAAGGATATTTCGATACGAGGGGATGTGTAATTGGAGATACTGTCATGGTTGAGATATATTGGCATTGTTCTTGTCAATACTTCAAATGGGAAATGATAACAGCGTTCCTCAAGCTTTACCAATGCATCTTTAATTACCCATCTCCTAACAATTGCGCATAGTATATTCAAAATCTCTTAATCAACACAGCATCAAACTCCCGCATTTCATCAATCAAAAACAAAGCCAGCTTTCCTACAATTTCCTACAATCCTAGTAATAATAATGAAACTCCCCAAACAAGCCCAGCGCAGACAAAAAATCTCTAATCATTAGGTTACCATGACAGCTTTACCAGCACATATCAGAGAATCTCAGCCCTCTCACATACTCCACAAACACCGCGATTCCCATCCCATCACCTACTAAACTCTATATACCAACTTGAAATTCGCCAAACAAATAGTAAGGTTACCGTGTATCCCTCCCAATACAATTCTAGTACTCTGGCCCGTGACCCACTCAATACCTCATATAAATATGTGTGCTCTGCTCTCCCCTTCCATCACTAGACTCCAAAAGTGTGATTCGGAGACAGAATTTCTGAGAAGCGCCGGACAGAAACAACAGAGCAGAAACTTACATCTGAAGTCGAATTCCCATCCCATGCCCCAAAAACACGTAACTTCTAATTCCACAATCTTCCAGATCACCCTCCATTTTCATCTCCACTACACCATACTTCTTCCACATTGCAGATATCTTCAAGCTTTTCTTCTCCTTTAGAATCTCTCTTTGATCCTCCAGCCTTCCTCGCCGATTCTCAAATCTCTCCTCTCCCATGACCCCATCCCGCAAACACCACTCCGCCCTTGCAACATTCCACTCCAGATCTCAACCTTCCACCAACCATCTCTCCACCCATCTCTCCATCCCTATACCTCCCAGAATCCTATAATCCCATCCCCACCTCATCCACCCAACCTCTTACCCTAATCCCACACATGAAATCCCCTCTGGAGAATCCACAGTCCAAATCTAATCCCAATCCCAATCCCAATCCCAATTCACCTTATCACTATCCCTCATCCCTTCTCACACACATAGAACAAAATAAACCAAACCAAACAACCTACCATCTTTCCATTCTGTTATTTCCTCCATTCCCTTTATCCTCCTCAAAATTCAAAAGGAAATCATCCATCATACCCCCTGTCCTCTTACCCCTTTCTCCTTTCCCCTTCCCCTCAAAAACAAATACACACCCATTCAAACCTTCCCCTCCTCTATCCATCCATCCCTTCACAACTCCACAACTCCAACTTTCTTCCCCAACCCCAACCCACCCCAAATCCAATTCACCCCTCGATATCCACCTTCCATCTCATAAATACATACATACATTTATACCCCTCTCCCTCCCTCCCTCCCTACCTCCCTCCCTTCACCCAATACAATCCAATGCAATACTATAAAAAACCCAATCCACAACCACAAAAACAAAAACAAAAACAACTATCTCCATCCATCCATTCTCTCACTTCCATTCTCTCACTTCCATTCTCCCACTTCCATTCTCTCACTTCCATTCTCTCACTTCCATTCTCTCACTTCCATTCTCTCACTTCCATTCTCTCACTTCCATTCTCTCACTTCCAACCATCTTCCACACCATACCAAGCACACCAACCATAAATTTAACAAATCACAAATCACAAATCACAAAACAACCAAGCACCAAGCACCAAGCACCAAGCACCAAGCACCAAGCACCAAGCACCAAGCACCAAGCACCAAGCACCAAGCATCAAGCATCAAGCACCAAGCACCAAGCACCAAGCACCAACTTCCCACTCCCACTCCCACTCCCTCTACTCCCTCCAATCCCTTCATCTCCTTAACATACATAACATAACATACATAACATAACATACATAACAAACATACATAACAAACATACATAACACAGTATAACAAACACAACATAACAAATATAACATCTACTATCCATCATCTATTAACTATCTATCCATCCATCCATCCAGCACACTTAATTCCCATCAAATACCTAAGCACACACATCCAACCATCCAACAATCCAACGATCCAACGATCCAACAAACAAACGAACAACCCCCCAAAAAAAGAGTGGGCAAAAAATCATTAAGAAAAAATAATCGGCACGGCACTGCACGGCACTGCAATGCATGCATACCACTCACCCATCCACCCACCCACCATCCCCACTACTCCAATATAATCCGTGCTGCACCTAAGCAATCAATCTACATCCTTTGCATTACCGAGCCCCTTAAAATGACCCCGAAACAAATTGCGTCAAAAGTCAATAGTCAATAGTCCCTTTCATCTTCATATATGATAAAATCACGCTACTAAAAAACATTCAATCATTGAAAAACATATGTGTTAATAATCTTATTCCAAAGTTGCTTTGGAAAATAAACAAACATCTTCTCGAGTCTCCTAGTGATAAATCCCGCCCTGTAACAAAAGAGAGAGAGAACTGGACCCATCAATGATAAATACACAGGATTCCTCCCTTTCCCCAAGAGATCCCAATATCCGTTCCTACGCAAAAGAAATATGGTGGATAATAAACAAGATAGACTAATCATTTAAACAAAGTAACGCCAGTTCCCATCTCATAACTTTGCCCAGTAAAAATATGCCGAGAAAGTCATAATATGAGCCAAGTAATTAAGTACGTCCTTTGACTGATCAAAAGTATAATAGCGTAAACACAAAATGAAAACCACTCCCCTCCATTGATCCCTATCCAACGTCACACGATCGTGTCATGTCTTATGTAAAGGGAGTTTTTTTTAAACACTTGCAACAACCACCACCCCTTTCTAATCCTTTCTGAAGTTCCAGATTCTTTTTCACATTTGAGAGTCCATGCGCCAGGAAAGCTCGAAGTGGTATGATCCGATAAACGCCAAAGTATGCTCGAAAACGCCGGTAAATTGACCCTATGCACCTGAATTGCTTCAAACAGTCTCGGATATTTCATTTTCTCCTAGATAAGGATCAAAGTTATAATTGTCATCTGCACCACCAGTAGAATCATTCAAGAATGAATCAAAGTCAAAGTCGGTAAGAACATCCGAATTTCCATTCATGGGATTGTTGAACTCGAGCATATCAAACTATTGAAACTGTATTAGTGAAACCCAGAAGAAATGACATGTGAGAGGCATACCGGTTGATCATTCATTGGGAATGCATTCAGAGGATCAGGCTGCGACGAGGCAACTCCAACGTTCGGGGCAGTCGCCATAGGTTGACCATTGACGGGCTGAACAGCACCGTTTGGATTTGGAACATTGTTGAAAGTCTTCGTGTGAACCGGGGTGATCGGGGTCGCTGGGGTGGGGGTAGCGGCTTCTTGGGTTGGATCGGCGGAGGGTGTAGCACCAGCGTTGAGGTTTGCGGCGGATCCTTTCTTTGTAGCCCGCTGTTATCAATGTCAACATTTCTACCAAAAAATCCATTAAACGCTAAGAAATTTACCTTTGTTTTTGTTTCCTTGGTCTCATTCTTCTTCTTGGGGTTTGCCTTGTTCGATTGCTGAGGTGTTGGAGGTGCAGCAGTGCTACCTTGAGGGGACGATGGTTGTGTTCGTCCGTTCGCGCCAGCGTTGGCAGGAGCTGCGGGTGGAGGCATATTTCGTTGTTGAGGTGTGCCCATAGCTTGTGGGGGTCCTTGGGAGGGGTTGGCAACCATGGGAGCGCCGCCGTTTGGACCATTCTGCCAGTTGCCTGCTTGCTGTCGTGCCATCATCATTTGCTGCTGTGACATTCCTTGTGGGAATCCGGGATGGGAACTAGGGGGTCGCATGCCGTTTGGCATCATGTTACCATTCATATCGTTCATCTTGTAGAATTGCGGGTTCATGCCTGCATCCATTTGTCCAGGCTGTCCCATGTTGAAGTTCATTGCGCCTGGCGATCCTCTATTTTGACCTTCGGGTAGAGGAGATGGAATGCCTGGGTTATTCATGTGAGGGGTTCCTCGCTTCATCTGCTGCTCGCTTGGGTTTGGCGAGTTCACTGATCGAGGACCACTTTGTGGCGAGGTTCCTTGGGGGAAATTGGGTCCATTGGGTCCCATGCCAGGTCCTCCGGGACCTCCCTGGCCCTCAGCGGCACCCTGTTCTTGGCGTGCCATCATTAGTCTCTTCTTGTTTTGTTGCTCAAGCAACATCAACTGCATCTGATAGTCTTGTAAAGCATGGTTACCTTGTTGGCCACTTTGTTGGCCACCGGGAGCACCTCTCACACCGTTTTGACCCATTTCACCCGCGCCGTAACCATAGGTAGTCATTGCGTTCACATCAGCACCTTGCGTCATCATGGGCGATCCTTGGTTGGGGGGGCCTCCAGCGGCTGCACCAGGCATTTGCTTTTGTTGCTGATGTGACAAACCAGCCTGATATGCTTGAAGATTCTTTTGTGGATTTTGATTTGGGAAACCCTGGAACTGCTGAGCTGTCAGATTTGAATCGATACCATTTGAAAGTGGCAAATGAGCTGCTTGAGCAGTATTGCTGGGGGCGGTTTCTCCCACCTGTTGGCCTGGAATTCCAGTAGTTTGTCCTCTTCCATTAGGTCCCATGCCACCTTGTTGGTTAAATCCGGGTCCTTCAATTCGTGGTCGCTTGGATGGGGATGGAGCGTTCTCGGCAGATCCTCCTGGCGATTGAGCTCGTTGTGGATGGTTGCCGTCCGAAGGTTCTCTCTGCATTGCTTGTTGTTTCTGCATCTGTTGCATTTGTTGCATCTGTTGCATCTGCTGTGGAGTGCTGTGACAGTGATTGATTAGCGTTAGTATGACAAGCAAAAGATGGCTACTCACGGTTTGCCTCTACCACCATTCATCAATGCTTGTCGTGCAATTTCATTTTGCATTATCGCTGGGTTCATACGACCATAGGGTGCACCAGGATGCATTCCATTTGGATTAAGAGCACGAAGCGAAGCCTGCTGTTGCTCTGCCTTTTGGCGCGTTTGCTATCAAGAGTTTAGTTAATGCTTTTAGTGAACCTCCAATGGTTGAAATACCTGTGTGTGAGTGACATAGGCAAGAACGTTACGTGATGGATCCCCCGAGTTTCGCTGAGCATTGAACATTTCCCAGAACAGGCAAAACCATTCATAGAGAAAACAGCCATTTTCAGGAGATTCCTTGGGAAGGTTTGGTAGAGGAAGATCACTGGGCCTCTTTGAATCGATATCATCTTTCGAATCGTCTCCCTCCTCCGCGTCGCCCCGATTGAGGCTATCTTTCTGGACGTTGATTTGTTCATTCAACATTGTTCTGGCGCAATCAAACATGCCACTCTTGAGAAAGTATTCGTAAATGTAGGTGTTCAGTTGCGATCGAGGGCTAAAAGAGTTGCCATCTTTCATCGTAGGATGTCTCGCAGCTCCACCGGGTACCCCATTATTCATCATGGGGATACCAGTTCCAACTGGACCACCCATGTTTGGCATACCGGACATATTGACGTTATTCATCGTCGCAGACTCTGAACGCGATCGGGTAGTGATAAGTCAAGGTGAGCGTGAATTTTACAATCCAACACTCGTGTAGAAGAAGAAAAACCGTCCGTCAGCCACAGCTCTCTGACGCGAAGCGGTTGTAGGGCGAAATGTCGCACGGCAGAACGGTTTGAATTGAACGAAACCGAAAACTATCGTTTTTAAATATTCCAACTTGTATATTATTGTGACTGTACGTGGCGCGCCAGTTTGATGTAGATTGAATGGGATTGAAGGTGTGATTTCTGGTGTAACTGAGGTATCTGTGTCTGTGTCGGGGGGGGGGACCTTTTTAGTGGAAGCCAAATGCGATAAACTCCGGGGGCTTGTTTGATGCGAGAAGCAATAGCGTCTGAAGGTTATTGAAGAAGGCTATTCTAGAAGGAAGAGGAAGATTGAAAAGCTCTTGCTTGGGATGAGATTGCGCAAGTGAAGATATTCACCATGCAATTATTAAGGGTAACTGATATTGATACCGTGGACGAGACTTTTCAATTAATCGAAATGGGGCGGTAGTGGTGGTGATTTATGGGTTGTAGTTTGTCGTTGTAATTTGTATAAAGTTTCCAAGGTGGGTTTTTGGGGGGGGTGTTGCAAATAATAAGAGACTGAAAAATACGCAGGGCGTGATGTAAACTGCTTCCCGAGAGGAAGGTGCGTTTTCTAGGTACCGGGAGTGTTTCTAGTATTTCTTTCCTCACTCTCTCTCTCTCTCTCTCTCTCTCACTCACACTCTCTTGGTTTTTTTTTTCTGGTGTTCAAAGTTGAATGGTCGGAGCTGGAAGAAAGCTTGGGGGGGGGGGAGAGAATTGAACGAACCAGGATTCGCCACAAAAAATAAATAAGGAGTGAAGAGTGAAGATTAATAAAAAAATAAAAAAAAGGAAGAAGGAAGAGGTCAAGATAGGATTGGAAAAGTAAAGATATTAAAGAGATATATGAGATGATTTCGAATCAGATGATAATTGATCCCCAATTCTCTTCCGAATGGTCACGGAGTTATGTGAAGAGTGAAGAGGGAAGAGGGAAATATAAAAGTGGTAGAATTGGGAGAGGAATAATCATAATAAGTTGGAGAGGGGGGGAGAGAGAGGAGAGACCGAGAGGTAAGGTTCGATAGAGAAGAGAGAAAAAAGTGGAAGATTTGGATGAGAACCAATCATATCATGGGTTTGTATCGACTAATCTACAAGTGGCCTTAGCCTCAGCCTACGAGTGATGCTGCTTTTGAGATGAAAGATATATAGTAGAAGAGTAAGAACAGATTGATTGACCTTCACCCTTCACCCTTCACTTCCAACCAGAAGGATGGTGATGTTATTTATTTTGGAAGAGAAGTTTGATGATTTCAAATGAAAAGTATTCTACCTAGGTAGGTCGTTCGAATGATGGGAAGCATCAGGTAACATCCATTGAAACTATACTCATCATGCTGCTTTCTCATGTGGACTACTGGGTCGGTATGTAATATGTATGTAGAGAACTTTATATCTTCCATCTAGCTACAGTGCTAGGGAGGTATCTGGTCTGGCTAGATATCTATCTATTATCTAGGTCGTCGCTATCGACGAGTCCTTTTCGGCGATTCCACATAGACTTTGCAAATCCCTGGTGAAGTGATAACTAGGTACTAGGCAGGTACTAACCTCGAAATTATTTCATTTCATTTCATTTCTTCTTGCTTGGTATCTTTGCCCATTGATGATTACCTAATGAGTCTGTAGTAGTATATTGCAATACATACCTAGTAGCTACCTCTGAAGCTACATGATTTCGTGGTTTTGCCCCTTCAGAGATATATGGGAATTCTTGAGTTCTTGAGTTCTTTGGTTCTTTGGTTCTTTCGTATGTATGGTAGTTAGCTGCTAAATAATAGATAGGTAGGTATGTATCTTCACCTGCATTTCATTCGAGAAATCATACAATCTTTCATCAGTACCTACCTACTACCGACCTCCGTATCTATCTATGTACTCGAGTACCTTCACCGACCTTCATCTTACGGAAGCAACAACCATAATTCATGTTGGTATACTACGCAGTACTGGGCAATCAACTTCCATCCGCTTCTACTCTCCTCTACAGCCCCAATCCATCTCTCTCATCTCTTGGCTTACCTAGATATAAGTCACTCATTCCCTCGATGAACTATCTATCATTCGAAACACCCATCCAAGTTTCGCTTGCTAAAAGTGGCATGCAAAGTAAGTGTAAGTGTGACATGATTTCCATCATCACCAGCCCTTCCATTTCAGAGGGCCTTGGGTGATCTGGAAGAGATGCATATAACATGCAATTCTTTTCGATTCCATTCCCCCAGGCGTATCATCATCTTGAATGTAGGAAAAGAATGATTCTAATTAAGATAACTCACGGTGTGGTCACGTGATATCGATGACAGTGGCATGGCTAATGATCAGTGTCTACTTGTTAGGTAGATACCTAGTAGGTAGTATATATGCTAGAGTATATCATGACGTTACGGTTTGTCATTTCTGGTTTTCCAAGGTTTTTGTATCGAAATGCAAATCATGAGTACATTGGAGTTTAAGATCCGACCTACGAATTATAAATTAGAAGATGGCATGAAACTAAAAGCATCTGTTCAATGATTGGGGGCCAAAGTTTCAAGGGATCAATCAAGTTGAATCAATCAATCAATCAATCACTCAATCACTCAATCAATCAATCACTCAAACTACTGTACCCAATAAACCGAGCACACCCGAGCTCTCAAGGACATCGATTTCCGAAAGTTTGGTTCACTGTCTCGACTGTCTACTTGGGTATGGAAAATGGAAAATACCAGGTGCATATGAATTGTTTTAAACCATGTGAGTAATAAGTATGTAGGTATGTGTATTTAGGCATGAATATATATATATATATATATACATCTACGAGTATGTCAGAATCATCTTCTCAATCATCTCACACATAACACTCACACATAAAATCCAAAGCTTCTGCCAATCCCTCCCTCCCCCAAAGTGCAAACTGTGCCGTCCAACGGCTTTTAATCTGATGAATATCTGTTTCACCCTTTGAATGCTCCTGCAGTGGATCGGTAGATCATCTTAACAGGTTTTAGGTGTATCGTAAGTTACTCTACTCTCTTACTCCATGAGCCGTCCGCCCCCAAAAGTTGCTCCGTACTCTCGGAGAATAGTACTCAGCCTTGGGTGTGGGGTCCAAAAATCATTCTATCGGTAGACGCGACACGAGTATCGTAGGTGCAGCTGCATTCAATATTTCCCCAACATTCCCCCAATCTTCCCTTTTTCCTTTTCCACTTATCAACTCTACTCTTCTATTTATATCATACATTTATCATGCATTTCATTTCATTTCATTTCACTTCATCGGTGAATCAATAAAATATCTCAACCCATTTATCCCATCTCACAATGAGAAATCTACAAGTTGTAGAAGCCAGCTTGTTCAAACATTACCAATGTCTCGTAACGCACGGAATGTTCGAATCGAGGGTCACTTCAGATGGTGAATTAACATGAGAGACAAACTTCTTTCCCTAGAGTAGTGGAATCGTTCAAGATGATTAGACATGTCTTCACATGAATATCTCACCAGTCAAAAGACCTCCCTATCCACCCCGCATTTTTCTCCTAGGGCTGTAGATCCTCTCGGATCTCCCGGAACGTTGGTGATTCATCTCAGGGGTACCCTACCCGTACCCAATACTGAATCCATCATCTCACCTGCAACTCCAATAACTTCGAGTAGGTAAATAATTACTGACGCTTTGTTCTGCGATAGAGCTGGATGGTCACTCGGTGTGAAGATACGTATGCGACAAGACACAAAAGTCATTCCTGTCTAGATACATGAGATCTTTCGTCCGCGAGTCAACTCGTGTATAGAGTGTAGCTATTGTCTCAATGAGTGTCATCACAACCATCTACCTTCTATATAATGCGTTCATTAACAATGCAAGAAGAGTTTCCTCTGACTATGAATGTGTAGGTATCTTCTCAATCTTGAGTTCAAATTCTAGTAGCCCTCAGTTGAAGTTTTCATGCACTCATCAGTTTTCCCTCTACCAACTATTCCTACATATGATCATTCAATCTTGTTCAGATTCCCATCTACGGTATCTACAGGTAGAATCGAAACAGTTTTCGATAACCCTCTTCATAGATCAGTTCCTCTACCAATCTGAATAGCTATCATGCTACCAAACAACAACGCAATCTTTCGAGTCTATGGATTACAAGATACAAAGTTATCCTAGATATAAAGCTATACTCAAAAACACTTCAATACGAAACTCGATCTACACGCAAAGCTTCCTATCCACATATTCAGCCGACCACTGCAAATACACATGTAGCATTAAACCTCTTCATCTATTCATCATCTATCCTCATCATCCAATCTTCCATCTATCCATCTCCCACCTTCACTAATCACTTCCTCATATCGCCACCTCTACATCCACCCATCCACCCATCTCCATTTTCCCAGATCCCTATAGATAACTTAACTCGGTCAGACTAAAATTCCAAAATTCGAATCTCAATCATTTGTTACTTATTACTTGTTATCCATTATCCATTATTCATTTACTAGGTATCTAGTAAAAACGAGGTCATTAGAAATAAATATATCTCTCTCTCCT
Organism: Botrytis squamosa; assembly: GCA_014898485.2. Taxonomy (NCBI): domain Eukaryota; kingdom Fungi; phylum Ascomycota; class Leotiomycetes; order Helotiales; family Sclerotiniaceae; genus Botrytis; species Botrytis squamosa. Next base: position 1,536,308 of record RCTC02000009.1, read on the forward strand.
TCACTCCCCCTTTCACTCCTCTCCTCGTTCTCTCCTCTCCTCTTTTTCTCTCTCCCTCCCTCTCTCCATCCACCCATCCACCCATCCACCCATCCATCCACAGAGAAAGGTGCTAGTCTAAATAAGCATATAATATATGATAAATTCGATACCAAAGCCCTAAAGAATATGGCTGATTTAATAATAACCAGATCCATTACATTTTTCTTCTACTATCTATCACTACCCATCACCACCTATTATCACCCATCACCACCCATCACCACCCATCACCACCCATCACCACCCATCACCACCCATCACCACCCATCACCACCCATCACCACCTCTCACCTCTCACCCCCAGCCTCCCTCCCAATCCCTCATCAATATCCCCATTATCCATCCAATCATCCATTCATTCGATCCAAACCCAACCAATTAGTCAATCAACCAACCTCTCACCTAATACCTACACTCCCTACACCTATCTCCTTAGCATTCTTATCATACACTTGTACATAGCTGCATGAATACAACACTTATTACTCAAAACTCCAAAGTATTAAACACTTCAATATACCTCTTAAGCAACTCATATGTACTCACCCACCCACTCACTCACTCCATTTCATTTCACTCTATTCATACCCTATCTCACCTACCCTCTAAACCACAAACACACACACACACACACACACACACACACACACACACACACACACACACACACACACACACACACACACACACACACACACACACACACACACACACACACACACACACACACACACACATACACACACACACACACACACATACACACACACACACACACATATCACATCAAAATTTACAAAACCCATTTTTGAACAATCGCATCACTCAATTCTCATTCCTATTCCACCTCCCCTGAATCTCCACACACCCACTCCGTCCATAAGCACATAAAAGAAGAAGTCAACAAACGAAGATCGATCAACAAAAGTCTTTCTTTTCCTTTACGTCCCTTAATCCACCAATCTAGACCCAAGCCCCCAGTCCAGCCTAGGTACTCTCAAGCCCAAATCCGTTCCTTTCCTTTGGGATCTCCTCAAATCGTTCGTCGTCCGTCCAACTAAATATCTTATCACTTATTTCTTATCGTTGTTTGAAATTCACCTTCAACAAAGACCAACTCTCCAACCATTCGTGCCTCACAGCCTCTTGCTTGCTTTGTGATTAGATCATATGTGAGATTGAACCCATGATTTGTTCATAACATCACATCATTAAAAATAAGATAGAAAAGAACTTTTCGCCTGTTTTGCTTTTGCTTTGCAAGTCGCCCAAAAATCTTGAAATCTATCTTGTAAGATGAAAACCACAAAAATAATGGTTCCACGTCGTCAAAGGTAATGTTGTAGGTATTTACCGGGTTGCCAGTTCGTAAAGGGTATAGGAAATGGATATCGCGTGCAAAAATGCTTTTTTTAATTTTTTGTTGAACATATCAAAAGAAACATGGGAAATGACTAAGCGCCGAAAAGAAGCAATCCGTAAGGTTTTGATATAATGCTTATAATGCTGTTCGATCTTCGCACACCGAGAAAACGAGTAGACGGCCTTGGATCAATTGATGTTGTCCAAATTACAAATGAGAGACAAAATACGATGAACCAGTGTAAGAGCAATGATCGATAGTTCATCGAGGCCTATCGAACAATGGCATCCCTAGTAAAGGGACCTATGCAACAGGAGCTGCAACAGGAGCAATTGAAGCACCTTCCATGTTGCTAACTATGCCGGCACCACCCTCTCCAGCGAGGTTATCATTGAGTCCCTTTGATGGACAGTCACGAGCAATGTGACCTTCGGTTCCACAAGTATAACAAGTCTTTCCAGCCTTGTTAACACCGCCGTTGGGGCTAGTGCACTCACGGGAACTGTGTCCAGTTCTTCCGCATGCATAGCACTTCATGGCTTGAGCCTGGCAATCACGGGCAAAGTGGTTTGGACCACCACACTATCAGGAGTTAGTTTAATGTAACCGAGGCCCTAGACCGAAGTGTTGCCGACATGACATGCTACCGGAAGATTCGGGACATGTGGCAACCTGAGAGAAAATTGCTTACCTTGTAACAAGTGGCTGGGCGAGGTCCGCCAGCAAATCCACCGCGAGGAGCGAATCCACCGCCAAATCCACCACGAGGAGCACCAAGTCCACGTGGAGGACCTTGCATTCCGTTGTTTGGGTTTGGGCAAGCTCTAGCCAAATGGCCAGGAATACCGCAGTTGTAGCATCGACCGGTGGTTCCAGCTCCGCTGATACGCAAAGTTGGACAGTCGGCTTGAACGTGTCCTAAACCTTGGCAGTGGTAACACTGCTTAGCCTCGGTAGTTCTTGGCAATGGGCAACCATTCGATTCATGTCCTACGTCGCATTAGTATGACAAAAAGCTGTGCTTTGCTTTTGAAAGCTTACCAGGTTGCTTGCCTAATTACCAAAAGTGTTAGTCTTGTTCATTATTGAAGGTAGTTTGACATGTACTCACAATTGTAGCAAAGACGTTCAGCAGAAGCGCAAACTTCAGCATAATGACCAACGTTTCCGCACCTGAAAATATCAATGTTAGTGTTACCCTTTGAAACAAGAATGTTGCACAACACCAAAGAAGTATTGAGTTCTTTGGGATGTCGCCAGGAAGACAAGTTCCAGAGCTAAGCATCCCTTGATGTCCGAGAGAAAGTGGAGGCACTTACTTGTAGCAAGCACGACGAGATAATGAAGACATGGCTACTAATTTATGTGTCTGTTGTGTCCCATCATCAGCACGGCAAATAACAAAGGCACCATCCTCCGATTCCCATTCTTTAACAATCCTCCTGCATCTATGCGGTGACTCATCTACTCGATCTGATCTTAACCATTCCTCAACTGTCGAAGTCGGCATATTGGTGATTGTTGCTGTAAGAATATTTGGCGATGAGGTAAGTTCGCATTGAAATATCCACCAGAAGAACGTTGCAGTTGCATGACCAGTATCATCGTCAGGCTGCAGGGTGTACAAATGCTGTGCAACCTTTTGAGTATAAGATTGGTTTCGTGGTACTTTGTTGATATGCTTTCGACAACTTTGTTTGTTCATATGGTAAGGATAGTCGTTGTACGTAATATTGAGGATGGAAAGATCGGATGTTGGAGAGGTTTGAATATCATCAAGTAGATGTGCCACCTTATTCTTTGGTTTATTCCACATCCAAAAGACATTGTTCAACTCTTGAGGACGTAGGATCGTAAAGAGTTACAAAGCCCGAGCCGGCGCAGGCCTTTCAAGTAGTTGCCTTTTCCTCCCTTTCCATTCTCCCCCTCCCCTCTCGAAACAAATTGCAACCATCAACGAATCAAACAGAGGACATGAAAATAAGCAAGTACTCACAGAATAAAATTCCTTTGTTGATTTTCCTTCTTAAATTCCCGTTCTTGAAAAATATATCAACCTTTCCTTCAACAACAGCTACTTCCTACTTCCTTCTACCTCCCGTGATACAAACGTTTCGCGAAAGAGACTGCAGAATTGTGTGTGATGTGGTTTTTATTTTGTGGAGGGATTTCGGAAGGCAAAACTTCAAAAAGGATGTCCCTTTGTAACCTGGAAAACTCTAGCTTAGCAAAGATCCTAATTCTTGAGAATGGGTCTAGTCTTGAAAGAGATTAGCTTCTAGATTAGGATACGGTGACTAGTGCCAGACTTAGTTTAGCTTAACCGCCCAATGGAAAATCTAATGGTGAATAATGAATGAATGGTAATCCAAGGTGGGTGGAGGGTGGTCTAAGGGTGGGTTACTAGGTAGGTAGGTAGGATCAGGGCAGGGCAGGGTAAAAAAAAACACGAGTGAATTTGGATAAACGAACTAGTGGGAATGAAATGAATGGGAATGAATGGGAATGAATGGGAAATTGGGGAAATTGATGGATCTGATTGGGTGAGATGGATAAAATAATGGGGAATCACTTGAATACTTGGAATGGGGGGTGAATCAATCAATATCGGTTGATTTTTAACAATTGATGGCTTTACGGGTACGGTACGGTACACTAGGTACACGCTATGATACGGGAGGATATACTTTCCAACTAACAACTTGGTATTGACTCTTGAGGAAAGTACTCTGTATGGAATATGGAATCATTGGAATGGAATCTCATGGTACGATTACATTCCAAGAGGTCAGAAGTTCATGTCAACTTTGTCAATTCGCCTGTTGATCTCGAGTAGTAAGAGAATTCAAGATATTGGCTGATTGATAAAAGTGATTTGTCAGGATAGGTGTTGCCTAGTATTTCAGGCAAACACGGAGTAGTAGGAGTGAGGGAGTCTCGAGTGAAGCAAAAGCCACCTCGTATTGAATGTCGTTTATATGTTTCGATTCTAGAGTATATTTAACAGAACGAACCATGCACTCACACCAGAGCAGAGAGAGTACTTATATTAGTATAGAGTTATCGTACAAAGAAGAAATAAAGAGAACCGTCCAATCAAAGTGCATTTCCCTCAATGATTTCCCACCTTATCTAATCATCCATCACTCCCTTCCAAGTTCCCAAGTTCCCATTCTCGCCATCCTCATACCCACCACCTTTCCCATAACTACCCTCTTACCACCCTCCCCTTCACCTCTCACCCACCCGGCCACCGTACCCCCCTCGCTCTCACAAACCTTTTGCAGAGGAATCTCTACTACACCTACCCTCTACCCAGCTACCTCCCTCCCCATCTCCCTAGTAAATAAACCCCCAGTGCAAGTTCTCGCTGCGCCGCCCCCAACCTCCCTCCACTCTCTTTTACCTTTTGCCGCTTTTTCCCAATCTTAATTTTCGACCATATTATATTCCATATTACATTCTATACCCACCTGATTTCTACTCTGTAATAGAACAATGGCATTCTGCCATATTGGGTATATTCATCGTTGTACCCCATGAAACTTATACGAGTACAATATCTGAAGAGTAAGGTTAATACCTACTAACTAGATATTCTCCCATACATATGTACATCCATCAAACAGTAACAACTAGGTATGTATGTATCTAAATAGACATACTTTATACAGTGCAATTACATACATCCATCCATTTACCCATCCACCCATCCTCCCGATCCCAAAATTTTGATACAGAATCAACAACGAAACGGTTGAACCGCATGCCATTCCGTACCTTACCTTACCTTACCTTACCTACCCTACCTACCTAGTATCTAATTAATTACCTACTCAAGCTACTCTATGCTGCATCCAACAATCAGCCAATCCAATCCAATCCAATCAATCTAATCTACCTCCACACACCCGAGCAAGACATCTTGCACATGCATGCCATGCAAAGCAAACTCCCACGCGTTATGACAATACGATGCGGCTCTTTTGAAATTGATTACTTGTTACTTGTTATTTGTTACTTCTGATATTGTATATATATATTTTATATTCACATCTCTTCCAAAATCTAGAATCTCCACCCATCTATCCATCTACCCATCATCCATCATCCATCATCCATCCAATCGATCCAATGATCTCCCCCATCTCCACATCTATCCACCATCTCTGCATCCAAGCCAAGACTAACATCTAAACTTCCAATATCTACTCCTAACACACTCCCCTCCAAATACTGCATTGCATGTATTGCTATATATACATGTGTCTCCCCTCCCTCCATATTCAACACCCTTTCCACGTTTCCACCAGATATACATAAATAACCATGACCAACTCAAGAGCCACGAGAGATACCACCCACAAAAAGTAGAAAGACAGAAACAAAAGAGAGAGAAAAACTCCAAACACTATGCTAAACGCTATCAATATTCCATAGGTATATGCATCTAAACGCCCCAGATCAAATCAAATGAAATCAAAAACTCCATATCTCCAAGTCCAAAATTGTGGAATTCGATTTTCCCAAACATTTAAAGAATTCGAACAAAGCCCATCAAGGGTTTATGCTCATAGTGTTTTATTTTCCATGTCCGTTTACGAGACATGGTTAGTTAGATATACGAGGCCATTCGGATCGATCAGCTGGATGTCGAGGTAATGCGTCTTCTCCCGTCACCGTTGAACGAGGTGCTGCCTCAATTACATAATCAATGCCATCATCAGACATATATGACGGGGGACGGTTAGCCGTCGAGGGACGTTCGGATATTCGAGAGATGGAACGATTTAACGCTGCTTCATTTCTTTGCCAGAAAATCCGATTTGGGTCAACCCTCTAGTTATACTGTTAGATGATCGTGTCACGTCTTCACTATGGATTGAAGTTACTTACCACCGACTCTCTCCATAATCCATAAGCTGGAGGCGGCACTTTCGTAGCTTGGCTTTCAATACCCGCTGCTTCTTCATCTCTGGCGAGCGCGACGGGTATAGGGACTGAGGTTTCGGCATAACCTCCAGGTCCAACCATCGATGGGAGACGTCGTGGATTGGGTTCTCCCTCTATCGGCGGTTTCAAGATCATCATACAGAGGCGAATAAAAGAATGGCAGAAGAAGATAGTAACTATCAAGATAATCAAAATTAAGAGAACGTGAAATTCTTGGCTCTCATCCTTATCTGACAATGCCAATGCAAGATATATCGTGAGCACCAAAACGAGAAACTATAAATTACATTAGAACATTGTGGGGGAAAAGAGATGTGGAGAAAAATGCAAAACATACCAGCCCAGATATTAAGGAATGCAATATCTTTTGGCGTATTCTTTTGTTCCGGATTCTCGGCGCACAGCCTCTCCCACTTTCTTGCGTTCGCCTTGGAGTTCCCCTTCTTCTCCTACCTCTATCTGCTAAGTCGGCTAGATGCTGCTCAGCAGGATCTACACTAAGAAACCTGCGCTCCGATCGTCTTCGCACTCGAGGTGGTATTGTCGAAATGGGAGACGACACTGCTGGAAGTTGTGTAGATTGTGAGAGTCTACTATTGGAACGAGTCGCGACAGGAGGAGGACGACGTTCTTCATGTCGAGGTAATGTTGGTTCAGCAGCAGCAGAGTTTCGGCGCGTCGAGCTTCGACTTATAGTAAGGCCCGGAATATGGATTCGAGTTGATGGCAGATTGCTAAGGCCAACTAATCGTGGAGCTTTTGGACTTTCTGGAGAAGAACTCCTAGCCTCAACGCTTGATCGTCCCGAGAACATCGAATTTAGCCCCCCTTGAATTTCCTCCAACCTCGACTGACGCCTATCCGATTCGCCCGATGGCACATCCCTCTGTCCACTCTCATTCTGTCGTGGAGGCATTTTCATATGCTACTTCGAAATGTGTCGCGAAATTAGTGAATAGAGACAATGTGCGATCGAAACAATATCCTTCCTTCTTGAGAAAATTAAGTTGCTTTTGTTGTTTGCGCAACCCACAGCGCCCCCGAGTTGTTTTGTTTTCCACAGCGAGAGGTTAGGCCCTGTCAACACGACCTTGTATGATATAACACGAAGACATTAGATCGAAGAAAAGGTGAAATTATCGTGGTAAACAAATCTACCCGTCCTCATTGCACGCCCGAATCGAAAAGCCAGCAATCGTTCGCAAATCAGTATCCACCAACCGACAGGATATGCAGGTAGGCAGTAGAAGGATCCGGAAAGAATATGGGGAAACTGTGATGTAAAGTAACAAACCCAGATGCACAAAAGGAAGCGCAAAGACCAAGAGATGACCAAGAGAGTGAAGAGTGAGAGAAGAATACGAAACGTCCGAGAGAGAACTCCTTCGCTCTACGAATGAGTCTCGAATGGTCAGAAATTGCTTCGAAATTGACCACTAAAAAGGGACGTAAGGGTAAGAAGGAACGGAGAACACAGCTCACGGACTTCAAGCTCAAGCAAGATATGCAAATATAAACAAGATGCGAACAAAAAAAGACAGGATAGGAGAAAAAGCTTTGGCCGATGATGATGATTTCAGTGGACTGTACCAGGTAGTTAATTTCGTCCCAGTCACTACTCACTACTCTATTTTGGTAGGCAGAGAAAGAACGACAGAACCCCCTCAAGAAGCTGGCTAATAATTATTGATCTCTCATGTCTCATAGAAGACGACTAGAAGATGGCCATGGGTAGCAAATAATTTGATACAATACCGGATAAATCTGCGACGAAAATAACAGTGGCCCTGCATATCAAGATGTTTGACATATTTCCAATTGCGAGCCGCATTCAGGGATGTAAGGATGTGACTTGTAGATTAAATTTGTTTGGGTCTAAATGAAGTTTGACCTGGGACATATTTAGTTCGAGGTGAAGCCTTTCAAATCTTAAGTCTGTTTCAGGTGAAGGTTGTGATCCACCAATCAAATTTCTTCCTTCTTTCTTTTTTCAGGGGGTTGAGCTCGTCTAATTGATTAACCGCGCTGCTTATGATGAAAGGTCAAGACCTTGGAGTTTTGAAGAAAACGCTATGATTTATGCAGAGAGCACGGATTAGAAACATCTAGTTCACCTAGATAGGTAGGCAGGTAGGTATGTAATGATTTTAGTAGAAAGAAATATGAAAGTACGGTATGCATCTCACAAACGCAGTCAATTCACATATGTGATATTCTTGGTGTTTACACAGGTGTTTGATGATACAATCTACACATTTATCTGTACTTCTAAGTCGGGTACCCTACTTTCGGGCCACCCCCCTTTTGGGCCACTTTTCAACCACTTTTCATACCAAAAATGGAATTTTTAACTTTTTTATTTATGGATAGAATTTATTGAAAATTTATATATATATAATTTAGATCGATTTAAGCTTATTCTGAAATTTTTAGATTTTTAGGATTTTTCTATATTGAGATCTAGAGCTTTAAAAAATCGATTTTTTAATTTATATGGGAATCCCATACAAATTTAGAAATTCTATAAAATCTTTAATAACTTTGTAATAAAAATTGCTAAAAATAAACTATAAAATTTTATTATAAATTTATAGTATATTTAATATAAGAGATTCAGAAAAAATAAAAAATTTCTTATAAATAAATATTTATAAGAGTACCCTCAAAATGACAGGGATTATTTATACTACTCTAAACTCACTATATACTATATCTCTATATCTATTAATTTTTTTGAATTTTTTTTTAAATTTCTATATAGATTCAAGTTTAAATATCTCAAAAATATATATAGTTTTCTTTTAATTAATATTATTAAAAAGTTATAAAAGATTTAATAAAAAACTTAAATTTGTATGTGATTCCCATACAAATTTAAAAATCGATATTTTGAAGCTTTAACTCTCAATACAGAAAAATCCTAAAAATCTAAAAATTTCAGAATAAGCTTAAATCGATCTAAATTATATATATACAAATTTTCATTGAATTATATTGAATATTGATAGAGATATTAATAGGCCTAAAAAGTGATTTTTGGTGTAAAAGGGTGGCCCAAAAGGGGGGTGGCCCGAAAGTAGGGTACCCGACTTATATTTTTACAGATAAGATCCAGCCACCCAGCTCCATACAAATTTCTAATTTTGCAGATCTCGTACTGTGGCTATTTTAATCAGCAATAATATATTGCGTGGCTTGAACCAAATATATTGATTTGGATTGGTGAGGGGTAAAGGTATGAATGTTTTTCATAGCATTTATCCATGCTTGTTCAGGTCTTCCAACTTTCTCGTATCAATTACACCATTGCCGTCGATTGAAAACATCTGTAAGGCTAACCCTACTCGCATGCGCAATCCCTACCTATCCCCTCAACGCCTTCCGAATGGGTTGCAGAGCTTTTCGTAAGCTTCAAAGTTCCTGATTCCTAAACTCCGAGTTTCTGCAAGATTTTTGTGGTTGGGTATCTTTTCATTGACTTTGACCTCCTCCTTATCTCACTTCAATTCTCCCAAGAGCAATGTACGATCCGAAGAAGCGGTTAGAACTAAAAGATTGTTAGTAACATAAGGTGCAGATTTGGAGGAGAAATCTTACTTATAGGATCTTTACCAGGCGATAACTCGGCACAGTTAACCGTTCCTTTATGACCAGGTAATTTGTACAATATTTTACCGTTCTCATTGTTCCAAACAACAGCAGTGCCATCTCCAGCACCAGCCGCGATTTTCTTTCCAGTCGGATCCCAGCTTGCCCGAATCAAATTCTTCTCCATTCCTGCCGGCGCGCCATCAAAAGTTCGGATATGTCGTTCAGTGGGCGCAAATGGTCTGATATCCCATGTTCGAACCGTCGAGTCCATGGAATTCGATAAAAGTGTTTGAGAATCAGGCGAAACTCGAAGCGATGTAATCGTATCTTGATGGCCAAGCATAGAATATACCACAGCCTTTCTCCTCATGTCCCACACCTTGATATCATTGTCAATCCCACCTGAATACAGCTCATTTCCAGCTTCAGCTAATGCGACAGCCGTGACAGGGAACTCAGTAGGGATGAAATCGACAGCAGCTTTTGTCCTTGGATCCCAAATACCTATATACCCATCGTCTGATCCACTTATGAGAAGTTCCTCTCCTCTTTTACTGATATCCATGCAATTGATTACTTCTTCGTGTCCAACATGTCTTCGTATCCTTGTACCGGTTTCTAAATCCCAACTGGCTAGATGCATGTCTGCAGATGCTGAGAACAAGGCCCTCGAGTCGCGCGACCATTGTAAATCTAATATTGCGCCCTTATGTCCGGTTAAAGTTCCGTAGTTTTCGCAATCTCCATACGTTCTCCATAAATCTACAATGAATCAGTATGCACGCAATAAAGAACTAATACGTGATACTCACTAATTGATCTATCCATTGACCCTGAAGCGATATAGTTTCCATTGGGATCGAATTTGGCAGCAAATACCTCTCCTGAATGCCCTTCCAATTGCATCACTGGAGCTTGTAAACCACTCGTCCGAGGTACCTATTTTACAAAGGTCAGTCAGGCGCCTCGCAGATAGCAGATTATGCCATCAATATTGATAGGTACGTACTGCTTGAATGAGCGCGCCATTGCCAGTTGAACCATTTGTGGTGGATAAAGCTGTGCTCTCATTGCCTACATTCTGTCTCTTCACAACCATCTGAGATGATCCAAAGGATCCAGAAGCTGGACGTTTTCCAGAGGACATGATTATAGCTTCTTCCTTCAAGCTACGCGTGATTCTTCGAGAAATGATGTGGATGTTTTAAGCTGCGCGTTGTTGGCACCAAGGCTCAGTAGCAGAACGCAATATGAATTTCTAAAAAAGTACGCTAAAGTGCGGCCGCCTATCCGGCTTGTGCCTGGACCAGCTTCCAGCTTCAATGGGAATATTATTATGTAGCAAGAACAGCTTCGGAACATGAATTGATTTCACAACCCGATTTCAAGTGCAGTTTAAGAATTACAAGACACAAGTATGGCTTCCAACAAAGCCGCGAGGATGGGTGAGGAGTAAGTAATCTCTGGTCAGTCATTAAGGAGACATATACTAATGCGCAACTCAGGGTCTGGAAGTAAGTACACCAGCAGCACGAGAAACACTTGCCATATCTCACGATGGCTAATCAGCATCCAGAAGTCGTGTAGACAAAGTCAATGCCGAGCTAGTCACTCTCACCTATGGAACCATTGTCGCACAACTTTGCAAAGATTACGAAAATGATTATGTAGAAGTCAACAAACAACTCGATAAGATGGGTTATAATATTGGGCTACGTTTAATCGAAGATTATCTCGCCAAGTCCAATACCATGAGACGTTGCTCGAACTTCAGAGAGACTGCGGAGATGATTTCCAAGGTATGGCTTCAATCGGTATTGTGCGAACTTTGCGAAGCATACCTAGTGCTGATAAAAAACAATAGGTTGGGTTTAAGATATTCTTGAACATCACCCCGGCGGTATCGAACTGGACGAGCGATAACAAACAATTTTCCCTAATATTCGAAGAAAATCCCTTGGCCGACTTTGTGGAATTGCCAGACGATGGAAGAGCACAAGATGAGTTATGGTATTCGAATATCTTCTGTGGGATTTTGAGGGGTGCACTGGAGATGGTACAAATGCAAGTTGAGGCTCACTTCATCAGTGATATTCTTAGGGGTCATGATTCAACTGAGATGAGAATTACTTTGGTCAGGTATATTGATGACGAGATGCCAATGGATGATGATTAGGAATCGGGTTGTTCTAGGCGGCGTGCATATTTCTGGCGTTTAGGGATGGGTGTATCATTGCGAGGATTTTGAAGACATGGGATCTTTATGGCTCAAGGTAGATTATAAAATCTTTGATTTTAATGTCGAAAACTAATGTATGATTTTGAGACTGTGTAAGCTTGGTAGTTCGGTAAAAGTATCTATCTACGTTGATCACTTGGTGAGATGTGTTTGTCGGTATCTTGACGTGATCACTGGCCCATCCTGATTTTATGTTGAGGTTCGCTCCTCTCTTAGCTCCAGAAAAGAGGCAGTCGTGAGAGAAGAAAATTCTCAGCGGTGGAGTGGAGGATGGAGTGCCGTTGAAAGGAATGCTTCATCGATGGGAATCTCAAAAAGGATCATGTTATCACTGTGAATGAGACCAACTAAAGCTCAGTGTCTCAGAAGATTGATTCAACTACGAGGCTCAGTAGTACGTCAAAGGTCGCTAGAGAGGCATCTTTTTCCATGTCTCAACGCGAAAATTGGCAATATCACTCGCAAAACCGTGGGCAAAGTTTTTTCTGTAAGGAGGGAAGGAGTGAAATGATGGGGGCGTGGTATTTGGGTTGGGTCTGTACAAGTTGTCTCATAGTCTTGATCAACCTTCAAGCGGTTTTTACTGTTTCACAAAATGTATGAAGTATAAGCTAACTGGCCAGAAGAGCTCCAAAACAATCATTTTGCAAACAGACGAAGAAGAAGCTGGCGAATCTGAGTCCAAGGTCGTAACCTACAGCCCAGGTCTCAGAACTTGAACGCAATGGAGGTTCGAGGACTACGTCTTCCATAGGAATCTAGAAAAGAATAAAGGACTCTTAAAAGAACATGAAGCGAGGGATTACTCTTTCATTATGAGTGCGTTTACCGCTTTTCATCCTAAATTTACAGTAGCTATCTTTTTAGTAATAATTAGAAAGAAAAGTAGATAATCCGTTCTCATTATCTTATAGGGAATTAGGGCAATTTAGGTCGGTTCTATATCGGATATTCAACCGTATTGCAACTGAGGAATTCACATTTTGTGATTTTAATTTAGACTGTAATTCTTTTAAAGAAATGTTTAAACCGAATATAAATTAGACAATTGTAAAGCTCTTAATAGTTATAAAAGGATTACAGAATAAATATATTACTTAATAATCTTGAAAATTGAAAGTTATTTAGAACTCTAATATTAGGAATTCAATCAATTATATATATATTCTATATCCTACCCCCTATAGAACTATACTCGATACCACCAAACTAAACTTTAGCTAATTCGAATTATTCTGAATTTAGATTTTCAAAATATATTGAATTTGAAGTTTTACAGTAATAGCAAATTCTTTATATATAAATTTTATATATTTACTAAAATATTTGCTAGTATATTTATCAATATCAATTAGATTGATAAAGACAAAGGGGATTATATAAAGATATTGTTGGTTTGAGAGAGATACGGAAGACATGGTTCCCACTATAAATAGGCCCCTAAATATTTATTTGTATTCAATCTAAGGAGTTAGCTAAATGAGGGAAATAGTAGGCCTTATATAGGCATTACTAAAAAAACTAATCTCCTTCACTTTCATTTAATAATTTTAATATAATTATTTTTGTATTGAAATAAATCCTTTAAAATAAATTCTCTTGAATAAATTTCCTTGTTTATATACTTGGAACTCTCTTTTATGGCTTCAAATATAATGGTAAAAAAAAAATTCATAAAATTATAAATATCTTTTATCTGCTGGTTAAAATCCCTAACTTCTTATTAATAAAACCAATCTTTTTCTTTAATTCTATTCTATCTATTTTATTGTTTTGATATCAATTTTATTCGTATTAATCAGATCAGTAAGAGCTTGATACGGCTTTTCTTTTGTTATCGTATTGACCGGATTAATCGGATTATTAATCCAGATTACTTTAATAATCTCTTTTCGCTTATAGAATTGATGTAATACTATAATATTAATTATTAATCTTTTTTTATTAATTATTCTTAATTTTGTGAGTAGATTGTATAATAATTTAGAATCAGTATACAGAATTAATAAAATCTCTTTATTAAGAATGGCGCTAACTGTCACGCTATACACGTGATCGCGTCCGATCGGGCTAGTACGGCACTAAGCTTCGAGCCGATCGCATATATAGTTTCGTAGCACACTCTCTTTAGCTCTGTAGCTTTTAATTCTAAGGTTGATCTCTAAACGCTTGTTGGGTTCGTCACATTATTAAAAGCTCTTCCAGATAAGAAATGGAATAACATCAGCATACGCTCATGAATAAAGCTCTTACGCATACTCCGCTTGCTCCTTGTCTAGGCACATCGCTCCAGCTCTCTCGCCTGCACACGGATCTTCTTGATACTATTCGAAGGTGTTGTCTCTTTTCTTACCCTTAATTTCTTAAGCTATGGAGGTCGATACGATCTCACGTGCGATTGAGGAGCTTCGCGGCGAAGTGACCCGACAGCGCGATGAAATCTCCTTCCTACGCTCCCTGATCCTCGACCGCGCTCCTGCATCGCATACGCCTTCCCGTCCGAAACCCTCTCTCCCTGATCCCGAAAAGTTCAGTGGTAGTTCCCAGAAATTTGATACGTGGTTACCTTCGATCCGGGCGAAACTACAGGTAGACGGCGCTGCGATCGGCGACTCTACAGCACAATTTTACTACGTTTATCTCAATCTCGAATCTCACGTACAAGCTATGGTCCTACCTCAGCTTTCTTCTCTTGATCAAAACGTTCCATTAGATCATACGACGATCCTAGATCAACTCACACGCGTCTACAACAATCCGAATAAAGTTCAAGAAGCCGAAGATAGACTGTTTAACCTCAAGCAAGGAACCGATTCTCTATATGCCTATATTGCGAAATTTGAAAGGACTCTTTACGAAGCCAAAGGACAGAATTGGCCCGATTCGAATAAGATCTCAACCTTCCGCAATGGACTCAATACGACTCTTAGAAATCGTCTTTCCCAACAGCTTTCTCTGCCCCGCTCTTATCCCGACTTTGTTCAGGTCATGCAACAACTAGCTGCACGTACAGCGAATGGATTCCCTGCACCATCCCACTCTAGTGAACCTAGAGCCCCACATATACTGCAGAATCCATCCCACTCTCGCAACCACGATCCAATGGATGTTAGCAACCTTAATGTCATTGGTGCCTTTGGTCCTCTTGATACCCAAGCCGATCCTACCCCGATTCCACCCCGCCCTCGTGCACCCGAGTTTTCCCCTGCTGAAAGAACTCTCTTACGCAAGCAAAACAAGTGCGTCCGATGTGGAAGTGCTTTCCATTGGGTACGATCCTGTCCGCTTGATCCGCATCAAGGCGTTCGAGACCGAAAAGAACCTGTTCCAGCTGTTACGATCACCCCTGCTGACTTCGAGTACGACGACGACGAAGGTGAGGATCTAGGAGAGATCATTAATGGCCGATATTTTGAAGATCGCTTGGAGGAGGCAGATAATTCCCGGGACGCTTTCCAATTGGCTGCGATGCACTTAGCGCATCAAGGATTTTTACTAAAAAATGATGAAGAAAATGGTGATATTGATAGTGAGGAAGAAGATTATTGATCATGTTTTGTACTTAAGTCATTCGTTTAAAGCGAGTTCGAGGCGAACTCTTCAGAAGGGGGGTAGTGTCACGCTATACACGTGATCGCGTCCGATCGGGCTAGTACGGCACTAAGCTTCGAGCCGATCGCATATATAGTTTCGTAGCACACTCTCTTTAGCTCTGTAGCTTTTAATTCTAAGGTTGATCTCTAAACGCTTGTTGGGTTCGTCACATTAACTATAGAAGTGATTGCTGTATTAATATCGAATCCCTAAACTAATTTGTATAGTTTAGATGCTAAAATATTATATATGACTTTTTTGTATTTGATAGATAATCAATAAATAATATTAGTATTGTTATATTTATTCATTATTATAATTATATAGCTTATCTAGAATGAATAATTCTTATTATTTATAAAAGAGATATTAGTAAAGACAATAATCTTAAATAAATCTAAATTAAGTGATATGTATTTGAATTTTTTGGTAAAGTTTTCTTTTTATTATTTGATATGCTTGTTTAATATTACAATATTATTTTTATTGAATTGGATTGTTTATATTGTTATAAACAAATCGAAAAAAACTTTGGATTGATATATAATTGTAATATATATTCCATAGGCTTATTATGTAATATATTATTTATATATAAAAGTATACTTTCAAACCTTGTTACATATATTATATATATCTATAAATTTAATAGATACAAGTTACAAATTGTCATATTACTTCTCCTAGTTGAAATAAATATTATTGTTTTTAAGTATAAGAATAATATTATTAAACTTTAATGGATAATTGTAAATAAGTTTTTTATAATTCTTAATTATAAAACCAGTCTATTTAAATTACTTGTTCTCAGCTTATATAAATATACTATTTCTAATAATAAGTGTATTATCTATTTAAAGTTTTATAATATTGAATTCAGTTCTTTTATTATTAGTATACAAAAGATAAGGGTTATATATGGATTACTGTATTTTAAGTTTCTTGTAGTAATGAATATAATATATCTGGAATCAATGATTTCCTGTCTCAGAAATACTATATAATGGTTTAATAATTAATAAAATTATATTAATTGGTAAATTCATTTCTTTCAGAGTATAGGTATAAAAAGTGTAATATAAATTCGAAGTAGATTAAGTATATATCTAAATAATATTTTGAATATATATTCCTATATCTATCTTTTAAGTGCTTACAATTAATAAAATTAAAATATATTGATATAATTATTGAATTGTTAGGGATTATATTAATATAGATATTTTATCAATATTATTATATATTTAAATAACTAACCTCAATTTGTAGAATTTAATATCTATTTCTTTATTCTTGATTTTATTAATAAACTACAATTTGAAAATTTATATATTAAAAGGAATATTCGAAAATAATATAATCTCAAATATATTTTTAATTATCAATTTATTAATTTCTTTTTTTCTAAATTCTTTATACAAAATAGAATTCTTAAAATCAATAGCAAAACATTTAAAATAATAATTTTATATATAAACTCAAATTTAAGATATAATCATTTACGGGAAAAATATTAAAATAAGAATCTAGTTATTCTTGAATAAATCTAAAAAAGATTTCTTTGGATTTGTTGTACACATAACCACTACTTTTGAAAAAGATAATATAACTTTACCAAATTTTAATAAAATTATCTCAAAATCAATATTATAATTAATTTCTTTAACTTTTTTAATATATCTAGTTTCTAATTACTTATAATATAGCTTTATTGATATAGATCTAAACCTTATAAATTTATAAAATAAATCAAGAATATATATCTCCCCTTCCATATTAATAAATGAAAAAAGTCCTTTTTATTTATCAATAACTATTTTATTATTCTTCCTTCAAATCAAAACCTTGTTGTTTAATAATAAATTATAAAATATAATTATAGAGAGTCTATTGTATATATTCAAGGCTTTCTGTATTTGTATAGAATTATATAATCTATAAACCTTTATTATAGCTTTAAAGATTATAGCAGTATATTATTGAATAATAGATATCAAAGAACTGATATCGATTATATAGAGAAATATCCTAAAAACAAATAAAATAAATACTAAACCATTAGGTTCAATAATATTATTAATTATTTTTACAATTATTTAAAGTATAGTTGCCTTGCAAATACCAAGTTTATAAACTTCTTTGTAAATAATTTTATAAGATCTATACAATAATATATAAAATCTTTCAACTATACCGATTAAATAATGTATTTCTACAAAGATTATCTTTATCTAAATAAACATTAATATAGTATATTATTAAAACTTCTTTTTGATAAAGTTAATATCAATATTATAAATAATATATTCTGGTAGATTAATATATATATCGATCTAATATTTACAGAGTTTATTCTATATATACTTTGCAAATATATTGCTTAATTATTAAATAGCTTGAAAGTATATAGCTTTATTAACAATATACAAAATCAGATTATTGTTGATATAAAGCATATCAACAAATATAATATAATTAAACTCAAAATCCTTATCAAACAAAAAGAATTTAAATCTATTAGGCAATTTATTATAAACTTAACAATAATAGCAAAATTTAGTAAACTATTTGATTATCTTAAAGTTCTTGTTGTATTCAAAGCATTTAAATATTTTATAAAACTTATACGCAAATGAATGATCAAACTGATAATAAATTCATTATAACTCAATTTCGATAAAATAATAATTTTTACTATCAATAGAATAACTAATTAATCTTTTAATATTAATATTTTATAATAAAAATATATAGCCAAATTATTGATATACAAAATAAACACTCTTAGATATAATAACAATATTATTAAGATTATTATATTTGAATTTAAGTTTATTTATATCAGCCAAAAAAAGCAAGAATAGAAGGTTGATTTTTATTACATTTTATTTTATTTTTTTAAATAAAAGCTTAATATAAAACAAATCAATAAAAATTATTGCTTTGATATTATACTAAATTATTATTTGTTTAGTAATAATTATATTATATTCAATATCCTCAATCTTCTTTTATACCAAATACTAATTATATCTAATAAATAATCTTTTAATTATATCCATATCAATTATAATATCAAAAAATATATCAGTACCGTATTGCTTATTATTTGTAATAAATATTTCAACTATTAATTTATAAGCACTTATAGTATTATTGAGATTAGTTACTATTAAAAAACTATTATAAGCATTTATAAAGATAAAGAATATCCTAGAAACCCCTTTAATACTACTTATATCAATAAGATATTAATTAATAAAATAATTATTATCATTATTACTATCATTATCTTGATTATTTTCTTATTTGATATTAATAATGAATTGCTTGTATCGTTTTATAAAACTCTTATCATCAAAATTGTTATACTTGATATAATAATTTATTTTAAATCAATCTTTTTTCTTTTATATATATTTGTAATATTTATAATCCTTTTTCTTATAATCAGAAAAATAATAATTATTTTTACCCTTATTAGCTGGTGTAAAGAAAGGTTGTTATTCATTATACTTATTATAAGATTTTCAAAAAAAAAAACTTGAAAATCTATTATTATAGAAACATTAATCTATAAAGAATATTTCAAGTAATATATCTTATTTTGGAAATGCTTTTTAATAAAAATCGATAGTTTATTTAATCTGATTAATAAGCTTTGAAATAGTTGGATAAGGATTGTATATTGCAAAATAATATTTCAGAATATTATTATATATAGATAAGATTTTAATATAGTATAATTAAAAATTGTATATATTCCTAAAAATAATATATTAAATAAAATATAAATCTATAATTATTATATTAAATACTTCCTAAGATTTTTTAATTAAATTCTTCTCAATATAGTTTTTGAAAATAACTTTATTTCATTTGAAAAACATATTTCACTGATATTTAGATTTTTCAAAATTGTTAATTATTATTTTACATATATCTTTATATATTTTAAAAAAAATATTAAGATTGATTTAATAAAAATCTCTAGCCATATCTAAGAATATAATCAAAAAAACTATCAAAATCATTTTAATTAATACAAATACTCTATAATAATATTTTACAAATATAAAGATCTTTAATTAAAAAGAATTATTAATATTCATATATCTATTATTATTTTTATAAATTTTAGAAAGATTAATAAAACAATAATTCTGATTGTATTAATCATTTTCCCAATAATTAAAATAATTAAAATAATCTCTATTTCCATTACTTCTATTACTACCTTTACTACTACCTCTATTATTACCTCTACTATTTTTATTATCATTTTCACTTCAATTACTATCCCTATCACTATCACTATTATTATCTGAATTGTTATTGTTATTAGATAATCCTATAAAAACATCAATTAATAAAACCCTAAAACCTAATAAAAGTATATTCTATATATCCCCAGATTGAAATAGAGATTAAAATAAAGCTGATCCTTCTATTATATCATCTACAATTTTATTAGGTTTTGATAAAATTAGTTAATTAATTATATCACTATTCTGAGATTCAGAAGATTTAGTTTGTAATCTCGAATTGAGTCCAACAAAAAGGTAAGCCTATTTCATCAATATAAATAATTGTATTTTATTAAACTGATATTCCAAGAGTTGATTTGTAATTCAATTATAATACTTATTATAATCAAACACTTCCATAAGAGTATCTTTGATATTTGTATTAATATTAATATAAACTCTATAATATTACAAAATTATATAAAAATTATATAATATTAGTTTATCAATATTTCTTAATATACTTTTACAAATATACTCGAAATTAGATATAACTATATCCTAAAGAAATACATCAATAACCTATATATCTGAGTATACAACTTTTTGAAAAAGAAAATATCCATCAGCCTAATACTCTATTCCTAATCTGAATATATATCCTTTATAAAACTATCTAACTTTATTAAAATCTCTTAAAAAAAAATAATCCTGAAGTTCTTCTTTGAATCCCAGTTTCTTTATAATTTCCTAAGCTTTTCTTTCTTCAATTACTTTATTAAGAAAAACATAAAGATTAAAAAAGATAATAAACTGAAAATAAAGAAAAGCACTAATCATATCCAAACCTTCGTAAAAAGAAATACTAAAACCTACTTATAAAGAATTAGTACTATCAATCGTTGTATCGATATACCCTCCTATACCAATAAATTAATCAAATAAAACCGATTTTTTGCTAGTATTAAGTTTCTTATCAACTTCAGATTTTTTACCAGCTTGCTTAAAGCTAACACTAACACTTGCCCGAAATATCATAATACTAATAACAGAAAATAAAAGAAATAAAAATGAAAAGATATTTCGAATAAATAAATTAAATAATTTATAATATTACTAATTAATATTGATTTGAAAAAGATATAAAAGATATAGTTCCCACTATAAGTAGACCCCTAAATATCTATTTATATTCAATCTAAGGAACTAGCTAAATAAGGAAAATAATAGGCCTTATATAAACACTACTAAAAAAACTAATCTCCTTTGCTTTTATCTAATAACCTTAATACAGTTGCCTTTATATTAAAGTGAATCCTTTGAAATGAATTCCCTTGAATGAATTCCCTTGTCCATACAGATATATCCAGATTCAAACCTTAAATCTAAAGAACCTCGAATAATCTCTATATTTATCTTATTATTAGAATCAATACAAGGTGTCGATTAGTATAGAATAGGTATAGAACTAGAATAAGACTTTTCATTGATTTTTTCAAAACCTCTTTCTTGAAACTATATATATATAAAAACTCTTTATTTCTGAACTAATAGTTGGCCTAATATCGATTTCATATTGTATCAATATTTATAATAGAGCCCTTCTCCTTAAACTTTTGTTCTTGAAAGTTTTAAAGCTATTCAATAATTAATTACTATTAAATCGCTCCTTTTTCGAAATCTTATTAACTTTTATAGCAAACTAGTTATAATACTTACATCTTTATTTTATAAAGTTCAGCTCCTTTATAATTTTAAAAAAGCTATATTATAATATAAGAATACCAAGAATTAATTTAATCTATATTTAAATCTTAAAACCCTTGAAAATCTTGAAAAATTCGAAAAATTCAAAAAGAGAAGTTGATTCGCTTTTAGTAAAATAATAATTTATATTCGAAAGGGTTATATTCGATATTTATATTCTATAAAGTTTTGTTTCCCCTTTTTTGGTTTTTGTTCTCGAAAATATAATATATAAAATTAGAATTTAATAGCAGTTTGTTAACGAATAGCATTCCAAATCCTGAAAATTCTGAAAAATGATAGAACTTTATAAACTAGCTAAACTGATATTCTCAAAATCTAAAAATCCTAAAATTTTTGAAAAATCCTAAAGTTAATAGAATTTTATTAGCTTTTTATTAATTTTTTGAAACCTAAAAGGAATTTCGAAAATGATGAAAATCCGGAATATCCGGAAGAGGCCTGGTATTCCGAAAGTCCTGAAAATAGCCTATTTACATCTACTCTTAGATAAACAACTCCAGTAAAATACTGTTTTGTCTTTAACTAAATATAAGCTACTCAACATATTTTTGGTTAATACACAAGCTATTCGATCTACGCCTATCTATTAGGGTAAGGCGATTTTAGCAAAATACTATTTTGTTTTTGGCTAATATACAAGCTATTTGACATAATATCGACCATTTGCAACCAGCTTCAATCAGTGATTTTAACTGATTACGGAATATAAGTGAACTGATTATTAAATGACTAGCTAGGCTCTTCCCTTTATAGAACACTATATTAAGACTCTATCTTCTTGAAAACAGGAATCTTATAAAATAGTAAAGCTTTACTAGCTTCCCGCTTGAGTCTTTTAGGATTGAAAAACGCTTGAGGTAATTATTATCATTTTTGATAATATAATAATATAAAATAAGTACATTACTAGTATTTTATTGTTTAGGGTAAAGTTTGTGATTGCTTTGTGAAAGAGGTTTTCTTTTTTTTTTTTTATTCTTTTTCTTTTTTTTTTCAATTTTTTTTTTTCGAAAGGATATTAATAGTATATTGTAAAGGGGGTATATCATGAAAAATGCCTTATAGGTATTTCAAGGGTTCAAATTATAAGGATATTTTCTTTTCTTAGCTTTCTTTCAATTCAATCTAATGAAATAGAAGTCATAATAATGAATAATATCAATTGTATACCGCTAATATATTATAAACGTATCACAGCCTAATTGAAATCTAAAACTTTTGAAGTTTTGAAGTTATTCTCAAAAACTAGTTGATAACTTGTTTTAAAAAGGTTGAATAAAAAGAATTGTTAAAATCAATATAAGGTAACGATTAGTATAGAATAGGTATAAAATTAGAATAAAACTTTTCATTGATTTCTTCAAAATCTCTTTCTTGAAACTATATATATATGAAAACTCTTCGCTTCCGGACTAATAGTCGGCCCGATATCGATTTCATATCGTATCAATACTCGTAATACTTATATATTCAACTATCTCTTATTTCCAACTATTTATTAGCCTTAACTATATTAATTTACTTCGGAATATTGAAAACTATAGTTTCTATTTAAATCTAATTAAAAATAGATTTAAAATTCTAAATGAATATATAATAAATATATTAATTGAAGTAGTTATAGATCGATTCTAAAAACCTCTTATTTTCTATACAGTATATTATATTTGAATATTTTTATTTCGGGGTAAATAAGTTTATTAATATTTCAAAATATTGAATTTATTATTTTCTATTGTTTTCTATTATTTTCTATTATTTTTTATTATTTTTTATTATTTTTTATTATTTTTTATTATTTTTATTATTTTTTATTATTTTTTATTATTTTCTATTATTTTCTATTATTTTCTATTATTTTCTATTATTTTTTATTATTTTTTATTATTTTCTATTATTTTCTATTATTTTCTATTATTTTCTATTATTTTTTATTATTTTCTATTATTTTCTATTATTTTCTATTATTTTCTATTATTTTCTATTATTTTCTATTATTTTCTATTATTTTCTATTATTTTCTATTATTTTCTATTATTTTCTATTATTTTCTATTATTTTCTATTATTTTCTATTATTTTCTATTATTTTCTATTATTTTCTATTATTTTCTATTATTTTCTATTATTTTCTATTATTTTCTATTATTTTCTATTATTTTCTATTATTTTCTATTATTTTCTATTATTTTCTATTATTTTCTATTATTTTCTATTATTTTCTATTATTTTTTATTATTTTCTATTATTTTCTATTATTTTCTATTATTTTCTATTATTTTCTATTATTTTCTATTATTTTCTATTATTTTCTATTATTTTCTATTATTTTCTATTATTTTCTATTATTTTCTATTATTTTCTATTATTTTCTATTATTTATATAATTCTTATTATTCTTATTATTCTTATTATTCTTCTTTATTTATTTTAATAAAAGAAATAATAGAAATAAGAGAAATAATAGAAATAAGAAAAATAAGAGAAATAATAGAAATTTTCTTTCATAATTTTTTCTATATTCTTATTTAAATCATTTAGATTATTTATATTATTTAAATTTTCATATTATAAGAATTAAGAGTTTAAGAATTAAGAGTTTAAGAATTAAGAGTTTAAGAATTAAGAGTTTAAGAATTAAGTGTGACGAACTCAACAATTGTTTAGAGATTAATCTTAGAATTAAAAGCTATAGAGCTAAAGAGAGTGTGTTACGAAACTATATATGCGATTGGCTTGAAGTTTAGTATTGTATTAGCTCGATTGGATGTAATTATATATATAATGTAATACTATCCCTTTTTTTTGAAGAGTTCATTTTAAATTTGCTTTAAATGAATAATTTAAGTATAAAATATAATCAATAATCTTTTTCCTTATTATTAATATTATTATTTTCTTTATTATTTTTTAATAAAAATCTTTGATGTATTAAATATATTGTAGTTAAATGGAAAGCGTTCTGGGAATTATCTGTTTTTTTTAAGCAATTTTCAAAATATTAGTTATTAATGATTTTTTTTAGATTCTTATTTTTGTTATTGTTGTATTTGAAATTAGTAAGAATAATTATAATAATTGAAACAAATTCTTTTTAATTTTGAATATTTTGATATAGATTAAGCAGATAGGATTATATTTAATAAAAAGTATTTCTATATCGAATATATTTGTTTTGTTTGTGTAAGAGAGTTCTTTTAGTAGAGGAAAACTTGGATATATAAAAATGGGATAGAATTGGGGTAGAATTGGTTTGAATATTAAAAGAATCAAAAATATTAATAATATTAAGGTTATTAATGTTTATTGGATTATAGTTTCGAGAATGGGATGGATTTTATAATATATATAGGATTTTAAGTTTATTAAAATAGGATGATGTAGAGAATCTATTTGTTATATATATAGCTAGTTATTATATAATCTGAACAAAGTTGGAATAAAAGTAAAATAAAGAAAGTTATTGGGAAAGATGATTTTTAAAAGTTGTATTGAGTTTATTATAGAAGATTGAGATTTTATTTAAATCAAATCAATTTTATTCTTTAATTTTATAAAAAATTCTTTCAAATTTTGTAATATAAGTATATAAAGAATTGGTTCTTTATTTGAAATTGAATAATTTATTTTCGATTTTTTAAATTTTATTCGGATTGTTATTATCAAGGTACGGGTAAAGACTTATATTGTACCATAAGGGTGGAAGAGCTATGGAAGGGTAAGGCCCTCTTATAGGAAGTAGGGCATGCTAATGGTATATACCTGAAGTATAAAGGCAATATAATTAGTATTGTAATAATATCCTTCCTTTAGGGCTTGTTTATTCCAAATAAACTGTCACAACGCCAAGTACTCTACCACTCGGCCATGTAACCCCAAAAGGGTATAAGTAGTTTGATTAATATCAAATCTATTAAGTAGAATTATAACCAATCCATAACACTACTTCCTCCTTCAATCCCGGAATAGACATAGCGGGATCTCATCCCCTATCCCGGAATAGGATTATTAAAGATTCTAATAATAGAAAACTAATTACATACCTAAAAATAAACAGAACCACTTTTCCCTGATTAATCGGATTCAATTACGAAAAAAGCCTTTGAATAGAATCAAACTAATTATCACAATACCAAGTACTTTATTATTTGATTATATAACCCCAAAAGGGTATAAGTAGTTTGATCAATATCAAACCTACTAAGTAGAGTTATAATCAATCCATAACATAAACTAAAATACGATCTAATTAATTTTGCCAATTTTTGGTAAAGTTATAAATTAATTTATAAAGCTAGTTTACTATTATATTTAAATTAAATGGATAACTAATTTGATTAAATAAAAATCTAGTTTTTTTTAAAAAAAGTTTAAAATCCTTTAAAATAATATTAGAAAATTCTGATTTTTGTTATAGGATTAAAATGAACTTTATTAAAACCTGTAATTAGTAGGTAATCCTTTTTCAGTTTGCTTTACTCTCGTTTTGGAATTATATTTGATATAGGATTATTTAAAATAATAGGTCTTTTGAATTTTATCTATATAGAAGGATTTGATTTATTTGGATTTATTAAATGAAATATAATCAATATTGAGTAGTTATTGTTGAACAAGTATTACCAATTGTTCACATCAGCGAGCTTAGATTGTATTAAGCTGTATCTTCCGATTATGTAAGCTCTAGTATTAGATATAGTTATAATTGTTGTTAATGGTATAAGTGTTATAGCGATTATTTTTATAAGAGTGCTGATTGCAATTGATTTCTGATTTATTTATAACTGATTATTATTTTTATTTTTATTATTCAATTATAGTAGTATAAGTATTTATAATATAAAAGCTATAAAAGTTGTTATATCAAATCTACAGATAATAAAACAAAACAACTAATGGTTGTAGATTATTATATAGGCTTAGCTAATCAATTTTTTGAACACGTTCACATCAGCGAGCTTAGATCGTACTAAGCCGCACCTTCCGACTACGTAAGCTCTAGTATCAGATACAGCTACAATCGTTGCCAACAGTGTGAGCGCTATGGTAATTACCCCTACAAGAACACCAACCACAATCAATCCCTAGTTTATTTACAACCAATCACTACCCTTATCCTTACTATTCAACTACAATAGTACAAGCATTTATAGTGCAGAAACTGTAAAAGCTGTTGTATTAAGCTTGTAGATAATAAGAGGATTCTTTATTGTGATACAATTTAATATTTTCGATAAACAAATGTAACTCAAATACAAGGTTTATGAAATGTTTGAAATAATGTTTTATTAATTCAAAATTGATAGTATATTAGAGAAAGTAGTTTTTAGTAAAAAAGTATATAATATAATAATAAATAATATCAAAATTAGATTATTACAAAATATAATATAACCTATAACTAGAAACAAGAATATCAACAATCCAAATCGTATTTACACAGATATTATAAAGACCCTGAAAAATTCGAATGCGTCTACAAACGCGAATATGTATATACAAGGGCAGGCTAACAAGTGGAGATCAATCAAATCTCGGAAAATCAGAGTGAATATCTATCTACTAGCAATAGGAATTACTATATTGACAGTAAGCTGCCTAAATGCCTATATATTAAGAAAAGTGATTGATAAAGCTATCCCTAATCTGAAAGATATTGATATAGTGGCTATTACCCCTACAGCTACTGGTTGGGCAGTACACGCTGCCAGCGGTGTTATATACAATAAACTTCTCGAAGCTGAGAATATAAAAAAGATCAAAAAGATTTTGAATTATAATAATCTAGAATAACCTATAACCTGGTATTATTATATATTAGAGAAGATTTCAACTTCTTTTTATAATTTAAATAAAAACAGAATATTTATTATTAAGAAAATAATAGTTAAAAAAGTGTTAATACAAACAGGCACCTTTCTGATCAATTGTCGAATTACCATTCGTACAGCCGACTCCTATAAGCAAATCTAGATCATCAGCCTACTGAGAAAAGTCTCTTTCTTCAAACTTTTTGATAGCTTTAAATAAGCTCGATATATTAAATTAAAGCAGTGTATCATTTACCATAATCTAGGATGCCAGAGTTTCTGTAATCTAATGATATACAAAAGTATTTTAAGATATAACAACTGTAGTGTTCTACAAACAAACCACAATAGCCTATCTAGGTCTGAGTGTAAGACCAAGATTAAATATACAAACTGTACAGAACCATTCCAAGCTAAGTACAATAACTATCCTATAATATTATACTAAGTTAATAGGAAAGTCGTGTACCTTATGAAATCCAAAATCCATAAAATCAAAAAATATAATCGAAAAACTTGTTTGACTATTGAAATATTAGTTAACAAAATATTTGCTTTAATTGTAATAGTTTTTTAAAGCATTATAATAAAGATACCCCCTCCAATCCATAGAGAATACATTATTGTATATAAAAACCTGAATAGCTCTGAATATGCCTTTCAGAATATCTCCCTGGCTAATAGCTTGCTCGAAAACCCTTATTGCCCTAAAAGAAAGCATTCAAATAAGAGCAGTCTGAATAAGAAAATACTTTTTAATGTCATACTATTGCAGTATAATAATATGAATATCGATATTAATCTAAATGAATAATTACTCCTCTCAGCATCGCGGTGCCAGCCGCCAGACAGCCGCAGCCCGATCCATACGGATCGACTGGGCAAATGTACAGAAAAAGACAGGAGCGCATATCGCGATACTGCAAATGGCATATGAACAAGATTTGGAGGTTCTATGCATACAGAAACCCTCCACATACCCTGGAACTCGGATCTAGAACCATCCGGGGTACGACCTCTTTACGCCGACGGACAGCTGGGACAGCCTGGACGGTCCCGAAAGAGAGAGGGAGAGACCAAGAACGATGACGTACGTGCGCAAAAGCAAGCGACTACACGCTCAACAGAGACGTATTCAATCATACTGGGATCTTCTCTAGATAGAAGTAAATAGTGTATAGATTATTAATATATATTAATAATTAGATATTAGGGAGATAATGAATCTAATAATCTCTATAGTATTCCCTGATCGCACAATAGTAGGCGGCGATTTTAATATCAAGCATAATTTATTTGAGCCTGATATAGCTTCAACCGGCTAAAGAGCTTTCCTTACAGAATGGTTTATCTCGAATAGAATGGATTTTATTAGGACCCCAGGAGTCCCTATTCATAAAATAGGTTATACAATTGATTTGACCTTCTTTAATATTCTTTTTATTAGCACAATTATTGATACTAATTTGAAAAGCAATTCCAACTATAAAACACAAATAACTATAATTCCGAACCTCACCTTATCTATTACCAAGCTCTTTGGTCGTATGATTAACAAGAAAAGCTTTTTAGTTTTTCAAAAGATTATAAAGAATAAAATTCCTTACTTTTCAAACTCAATAAATATATTTGTTAAATAAATCAATGAACTAATAGGAATACTGAATTCTTTATTTGAATTAATAATTTGTTTAGTAGGAAAAGAGAAAAGTATTTCTAAATATTCTACCTCCTAATAAACAAATAAATATAGAACAATATATTAAAAATATAGAATAACTAAAGCTAAAAGCACCGATCAAATAAAACAACAGTAATAGGGATTGATAACCATAATCAGAAAAGTGAAATACTAGTATTAGCATAGGATTATTAATAGGGTTAGTTGTAATAAAAATCTATATAAAGTAATTGGCTAATATAAGCTTACTATCAACCTCAAAGTGTTATTCCTGATCATCAATGGTATAACAATCGAAAATATCACGAAAAAAGCCTGGGTTTTATAAAAAGAAGTCCTCAAACATTTCAATAGCAGCAACAATCTTACGACGGATCTACTCCAGCCAGGCCGTATACCTAATGAACTCCCATAGAGCATGGAAGTGTTTTTCGAAGAAGTGGAAAAGAGTGTTATAGGAATTTCGAGTACCTCATCGGGGTCTGATCAGGTTACTATTTGCCTTTTAAAGGCTTATTGGGACTCCATTAGACTAATAATTATTGGGATCTTCAATAAATACCTGCAACTTAGCTACTTCCCAGACAAATAGAAACAAGCAGAAGTGATAATAATCCCTAAGATCGAAAAGAAAAACAAATCGTTAGTACAATCCTGACAACCAATAGCCCTACTTTCATATATTTTGAAGGGACTGGAATACATAATCGCTCAATATATCTTATAGATTGCAATGATAGTAGGTATATTCAATCCCTAATATGGTAAAGCGCTCCTCAAATAAGCAGCAATAGATCTAGTTACTTCGTTTGCACATAATATCGAAGAGGCTTTTGCCCGTAAACAAGAAGTCACGATGGTTACATTGAACGTACAAGGCACATTCGACACACTCCTGCCGAACAGATTACTGAAATGTATACACCAGCAAGGGTGGCCCCGTTCCCTCCTGTAACTAGTCTAAGCCTTTCTGAGCAACCGTTTAATAAGAGTTCAACTGGAAAATGCAATTACAGAATACAGCTATATCAAGTGCGGTACCTTGTAGGATTCCCCACTCTTATTTATACTATATGCTCTATACCTTGCTGAGCTTTTGAATCAAGATATCAAACTGTGCTTCGGGTATACTGATAATATTTGTATTTATTGTGTATCCAAGAATATTTGCAAGAATATTGGTTTTCTTAAATACAATTTCCACTAGATTTTCTAATAGAGTAAACAAAACTGTATAATATTTGTACCGGAAAAACTAGAGATGATATATCTCTTCTAGAGGAGAAAGGCGTATACCCCATATCTGGAGGTAAACGATGAGATAACGATTCGCCTAATCAGCAAAACGGGCGATGAAACTATTTAACCAGTTTTATATTGGCTAGAAGTCTGGTTTAATTGAAAGCTCTCTTTTAAAAGACATATAGCAGAACGAGAAGCAAAAGTCTATAAGATCGCAAGATATATCAAAGGGCTTGTACAAACACACTACAGCTCGCCAGCTGCAGCGTTATACAAGGCGATAATCATCTGTATCCTTTTCATTGCCCTTTATGAATCCGAGATATAGTATACAGACCAAACGAAGCCAAACCAGGCAGGGGGGGCTGCCTGTAGTACAATGGTAAGCACAAGACTGGGCAGTTATATTACTAAGGTCGATCGAGCGATCGTCTTAGCAGCAAGAGGAGTTCTATCTGTTTGGTGTACAACTTTGATCATTGCAATCCTGAGAGATTCTGGACTACCGCCCAGTGAGCTAGTATTTGAATAGATACGAATAAGATTCGCGCTCCAACTTTACAAAATGGACGAAAACCACCTACTGGCAATTCGTCTAGCACGAGTATCTCAATACAAAACGAATAATACCAACCTCTACAGACTAACCGGATTGATTCCGAAAGCATTGAAACCAATATTCTCCCCGCCACACTTCTCTATAAGGAGTTGTAATAATCCTATAGAAGGTATAAAGAAAAAAGCAGCCGCAATTGAATTCATATAATAATAGAACCATCTGTCTAACAATTATATTACAATCTTCTCGAACAGCACTAAACAATATTATCAAGAGCAAAAGATAGTCGGCTACGGTTACACGATCTACCAAGAACAATTTCTAATAGCATCCAATTATAGAACAATCAACCCACTCTCACACATCTTCGACGCCGAAATAGTGAGCACTCTAAAAGGTTTAAAGCGTACTATCTGACTGGAATTAGCTGAGCAGATCACAATGTATATCGATAGTACCTCAGTTATCTGATATATCAGAAACAATATTTCCAATTTATCTTAATAAATGTTTCTATATTATTATAAGATTATAAGGAATAGACAAATAGCAATCCAATAATTACCTAAATATACTGAAATCCTTGAAAACGAGAAGACCGATTGGCTTACCGATCTGGGCACTCATAGTAGTCGCATCGAAAACAACAACTCATCGCTTTCTACTATTAGTGGGATAAGCTCAATAGCCAGAACCCTCAGACGAAAGGCAGAACAGAGATGGTGGAAGCGAAATGAGGTCACCCTTGCTGGCCGATACCATCACTGGCACCTCAACTATCAAATCAAGGAACCTGAAGAACTTACCCTCCCTCGCCCTATCCTTCAACGACTAGTAACGCTTAGAATCAGACACGGAGACTTTGTATCCTACCATCAATACTTTCAGTATAATAATATTATTTCAGAATACTCTTATAGATATAATAAAGAATCTGAATACCTGATATTCTGTTAATACTTTTATATTCAATTCAACTATTAACTAAACAAATCTAGTTTAATTCTATAAAATACAAAAAGTGTAATCAACTATCTTTTCCTTTTTCTGAAAACTTTAATAGATTTTGTAATTTTTCTAATAATTACTAATTACTTTAAGCAACTATACTTAATCTTTCCGAAAATCCTCTGATCTTCCATTTTCATATTGTCAACCAGAACTGTACTTCTCTCTAAAGCCGCTTTCCCTTTCTTTATTATTGCGTACAAACTGTACCAAACAAAAACTGATAATATAGAGTCCTCTGGCTAGTCGCAAACCTGAGCTACCCAATATAAAGTAAATTGAATAGTATTGATATTGTAAGCAAAAAACAAGCAATAGGAATATGTATAGCACTTCTAATTGCTTTTCCCTTAATTTGTATCACAATTGTAGAAGAATAGAATGTGTGGCTATACCGGTACCCCCATCAGCATAGTCTATCCCTAGTACCCCCTGGGAGATTGTGACGAGCCCCTGCAGCTTGCCCCCTGGATGTAAATTAAAATAAATAAATAAATAAATAAATAAATACAGATAATAAAAGAATCCTTTATTATAGTATAATTTAATATTCTTGATAAATAAATATAATTCAAATATGAAATTTATAAAATGTTCGAAATAATGTTTTATTAATTTGAAGCTAATAATATATTAAAAAAAGTAGTTTTCAGTAAAGAAGTATATAATATAGTAATAAACAATATCAAAACTAGATTATTACAAAATATAATATAATTTATAATTGAAAATAAAAACATTAACAATTTAAATTATATTTATATAGATATTATAAAAACTTTGAAAAACTTGAATATATTTATAAATATAAATATATATATACAAAAACAAATCAACAAATAGAGATTAATTAAATCTTGAAAAACTAGAATAAATATTTGTTTATTAACAATAGGAATTGTTATATTAATAATAAGTTATCTAAATATTTATATATTAAAAAAAACGATCGATAAAGTTATTCTTAATTTGAAAAACATTGATATAGTAGTTATTACCTCTATAATTATTGGTTGGGTAGTATATATTATTAATGATATTATATACAATAAACTTTTCAAAACCGAGAATATAGAAAAGATCAAGAAAATCCTAAACTATAATAGCCTAGAATAATCTATAATCTGATATCGCTATATACTAAAGGGGATTTTAATTTTTTTCTATAATTTAAATAGAAATAGAATATTTATTATTAAGAAAATAATAATCAAGAAAATATTAATACAAATAAATACTTTCCCGATCAATTATCGAATTACTATCTATACAATTGATTTTTATAAATAGATCTAGATTGTTAATCTATTAAAAGAAATCTTTCTTTTTAGATTCTTTGATAATTCCAAATAAGCTTAATATATTAAATCAAAGCAGTATATCATTTATTATAATCTAGAATATTAGGATTTCTGTAATCTAATAATATATAAAAATATCCCAAAATATAATAACTACAGTATTCTATAAATGAATCACAATAATCTATTTAGATCTGAATATAAAATTAAAACTAAATATATAAACTATATAAAACTATTCCAAACTAAATATAATAACTATCTTGTAATACTATATTAAATCAATAGAAAAGTTGTACACCTTACAAAATCCGAAATCTACAAGATTAAAAAATACAATCAAAAAACTTATTTGATTATTAAAACACTAGCCAACAAAACATTTACCTCAATTACAATAGTTTTTTAAAATATTGTAATAAAAATACCTCCCTCGATTTGCAAAGAATATATCATTATATATAAAAACCTGAATAACTTCAAATATACTTCTCAGAATATTTCTTTAACTAATAGCTTATTTAAAAATCCTTACTATTTTAAAAGAAAATATTCAAATAAAAACAGTCTAAATGAAAAGATATTCTTTAATATTATACTATCACAATATAATAATATAAATATTAATATCAATCTGAATAAATAACTATTCCTTTTAGTATTATAATATTAATTGTTAAATAACTGCAGCCTGATTTATATGAATTAATTAAATAAATATATAGAAAAAGATAAAAGTATATATCACAATATTATAAATAATATACAAACAAGATTTGAAAATTTTATATATACAGAAACCCTTTACATACTCTAAAACTCAAATTCAGAACCATCCGGAATACAACCTCTTTGTATCAATAAATAGCTAGAATAATCTAAACAACCCCCAAAAAAAAGGAAAAAATTAAGAATAATGATATATATATATAAAAACAAGTAATTATATATTCAACAAAAATATATTCAATTATACTAAGATTTTTTTTAAATAAAAATAAATAATATACAGATTATTAATATATATTGATAGTTGAATACCAGGAAGATAATAGATCTAATAATCTTTATAATATTCCCTAATTATACAATAATAAGCGATAACTTCAATATCAAGTATAATCTATTCGAGCTTAATATAGTTTTAACCAATTAAAAAACTTTCCTTATAGAATAATCTATTTCAAATAAAATAGATTTTATCAGAATTCTAGAAATTCTTATTTATAAAGTAAATTATACAATTAATCTGATTTTTTTTAATATTCCTTTTACTAATATTGTTATTAATATTAATCTAAAAAACGATTTTGATTATAAAATATAAATAACTATAATTCCGAGTCTTACTTTATTTATTATTAAGCCCTTTGATTGTATAATTAATAAAAAAGGTTTTTTAGTTTTTTAAAAAATTATAAAGAATAAAGTTTTCTATTTTTTAAACTTAAGAAATATATTTATTGAGTAGATTAATAAATTAATAGAAATATTAGATTCTTTATTTAAATTAACAATTTATTTAACAAAAAAAAAGAAAAGCATTTTCAGATATTCTACTTTTTGGTAAACAAATAAATATAAAACGATATATCAAAAATATAGAATAATTAAAGCTAAGGGTATTAATCAAATAAAATAATAATAATAAGGATTGATAATTATAATTAGAAAAGTAAAATATTAATATTAATATGGGATTATTAATAAAGTTAATTATAATAAAGATTTATATAAAATAATTAACTGATATAAGTTTGTTATTAATTTTAAAATATTACTTTTGGTTATTAATAATATAATGATTAAAAATATTACGGAAAAAGCCTAAATTCTACAAAAAGAGGTCTTTGAATGTTTTAATAGTAATAATAATTTTATAATAAATCTATTCTGATTAGGTTATATATCTAATGAATTTTTATAAAGTATAGAAGTGTTTTTTAAAAAAATAAAAAAAAGTATTATAGGAGTTTTGAGTATCTTATTGGGGTCTGATTAGGTTATTATTTATTTTTTAAAAACTTATTAGGATTTTATTAAATTAATAATTATTAGGATTTTTAATAAATACTTATAATTTAATTATTTTCTAAATAGATGGAGATGAATAGAGGTAATAATAATTTCTAAAATCGAAAAGAAAGATAAATTATTAATATAATTCTAACAACTAATAACTTTATTTTTATATATTTTAAAAAGATTAGAACATATAATTATTTAATATATCTTATAAATCACAATAATAATAGATATATTCAATTCTTAGTATAATAAAATGCTTTTTAAACAAATAATAATAAATCTAATTATTTTGTTTATATATAATATTGAAAAAATCTTTATTTGTAAATAAAAAGTTATGATAGTTATATTGAATATATAAGGTATATTTGATATATTTCTATTAAATAGATTATTAGAATATATATACTAATAAAAATAATTCTGCTTCTTTTTATAACTAATCCAAATCTTTTTAAATAATTATTTAATAAAAGTTTGATTAGAAAATATAATTATAAAATATAGCTATATCAAATACAGTATTTTATAACACTTTTTATTCTTATTTATATTATATATTCTATATCTTATTAAGCTTTTAAATTAAGATATTAAACTATACTTCAGGTATACTAACAATATCTATATCTATTATATATTTAAGAATATTTATAAGAATATTAATCTTCTCAAATATAATCTCCACTAGATTTTTTAATAAAATAAATAAAATTATATAATATTTATATCAAAAAAGCTAAAGATAATACATCTCTCCCAGAGGAAAGAGGTGTACACCCTATACCTGGAAATAAATAATAAGATAATAATTCGCTTAATTAATAAAATAAATAATGAAATTGTTTAATTAGCTTTATATTGACTAAAAGTCTAATTTAATTGAAAGCTTTCTTTTAAAAGATATATAATAAAACGAGAAATAAAAGTCTACAAAACTATAAAATATATTAAAAGGTTTATATAAATATACTACAGCTTGCTAGCTATAGTATTGTATAAAGTAGTAATTACCTGCATCCTTTCTACTATCCTTTATAAATCCGAAATATAATATATAAATCAAATAAAGCCAAATTGAATAGAGGGAACTATTTGTAATATAATAGTAAATATAAGGTTAAATAATTATATTATCAAAATCAATCAAGTAATTATTTTAATAATAAAAGAAGTTTTATTTACTTAATATATAATTTTAATTATTATAATTCTAAAAGACTTTGAATTATTATTTGATAAGTTAATATTCAAACAAATATAAATAAGATTTGTATTTTGATTTTATAAAATAAATAAAAATTATTTATTAATGATTTATTTAGTATAAATATTTCAATACAAAATGAATAATATTAATCTTTATAGATTAACTAAATTAATTTTAAAAGTATTGAAACTAATACTCTCCCTATTATACTTCTTTATAGGAAGCTATAATGATTTTATAAGAAATATAAAAAAGAAATAATTATAATTAAATTTATATAATAGTAGGACTATTTATTTAACAATTATATTATAATCTTTTCGGATAATATTGAATAATATTACTGAAAACAAAAGATAATTAGTTATAGCTATATAATTTATTAAAAATAATTTCCAATAGTATTTGATTATAGGGCAATTAATTCGTTTTTGTATATCTTTGATATTGAAATAATAGATGCTTTAAAAGATTTGGAGTATATTATCTAATTAAAACTGGCTAGATAGATTATAATATATATTGATAATACTTTAGTTATTTGATATATCAGAAGTAATACTTTTGATTTATTCTAATAAATATTTT
This sequence comes from Botrytis squamosa, assembly GCA_014898485.2. Taxonomy (NCBI): domain Eukaryota; kingdom Fungi; phylum Ascomycota; class Leotiomycetes; order Helotiales; family Sclerotiniaceae; genus Botrytis; species Botrytis squamosa. Next base: position 1,573,533 of record RCTC02000009.1, read on the forward strand.
TATATTATTATAAAATTATAAGGAATAAACAAATAACAATTTAATAATTGTTTGGATATACTGAAATTCTTGAAAATGAGAAGATTAATTAATTTATCGATCTAAATACTTGTAGCAATTATATCAAAAATAATAACTCATTACTCTCCATTATCAATAAAATAAATTTAATAATTAGAATCCTTAAATAAAAAACAAAATAAAAATAATAAAAATAAAATGAAATTATTTTTATTAGCTAATACTATTACTAGCATTTTAATTATTAAATTAAGGAATCTGAAAAACTTACTCTCTCTTATTCTATTCTTCAATAATTAATAATATTTAGAATTAGATATAAGGATTTTACATTCTACTATTAATACTTTTAGTACAATAATATTATTTCAAAATACTTTTATAAATACAATAAAGAATTTAAGTATCTAATACTCTACCAACACTTTCACACCCAATTTGATTATTAATTAAACAAATTTAGTTTAATTCTATAAAATACAAAAAATGTAATTGATTATTTCTCCCTTTTTCTGAAGATTTTAATAGATTTTATAATCTTCCTAATAATTATTAATTATTTTAAATAATTATATTCAATCTTTCTAGAAATCCTCTAATCTCTTATTTTTATATTATCAATTAAGACTGTATTCCTTTTTAAAACTACTTTTCCCTTCTCTATTATTATATACAAATTATATTAAATAAAAATTAATAATATAAAGCTCTTTGGTTAACTGTAAATCTAAATTATCCAGTATAAAGTAAATTAAACAGTATTGATATTACAAGCAAGAAATAAATAATAAAAATATATATAATATTTCTAATTACTTTTCCTTTAACCTATATTACAACTATAAAAAAACGAAATATATAGTTATACCAGCACCCCCGCCAGCATAGTCCATTCCTAGTACCCCCTGGGAGGTTATAGCGAGCCCCTGCAGCTTACCCCCTGGATGTAAATTAAAATAAATAAATAAATAAATAAATAAATAAATAAATAAATAAAATGAAATATAATAATTATTTTCTTCTGGTTTTTGAGATTCTTAATTAGTTATTATAATGACGAATAATGTTTTTATTTAATTTAATAATGAAATTTATTTTTATTATAATAATCAAGCAATTTATTGAATTCTTATTATTCGGTTTTTTTATTTATATTGTTATCCTTTTTTAGAATTTGATCTTGATTATAATAAAACTTTGCTTTATTAATTGTAGTTTAGCTGATTAATTCAATTGAACTATAAAGTAGTCTAAATAATGAATTATAGAATATTAGAAAAATCTTGAAAGTAGTAAATAATTAAAATAAATAAATATATTTATAAATTTTTAAAATCTTATAAAATCTGATTTATTTATTATTACTTTTTTTTATAAATCGATTAATCTTTATATTCTTAATATTAATTTATATTATATCCCTTTTTTTATATAAAGGGGTATCGATATATATTTTGTTTGTGTAATCTTCGTACTTCTGAATAGTTTAAATGGCTAAAGCTTTCAGTTTTGTTAAAATGATATTGAACTAATCTACAATCTTATTAGTTTTCAGGAATTCGTATTTTTGTTAATATAAAAGGTTTAATAAAACAAATAAGAAGAGTTTAATTCTAAATTATAAATAGAAATTATAATTAATAAAGAATAGGAATACATCAATAATTTCTGAAATAATATTATTAAATATAAACTTTATTAATAATAATCAATTATACTAATTATTCTAATAAAAGTTTATAAAAGCTTATAAATATTATTTTATTATAGTATTAAATCTTTCTATTTAATTATTCAATTCGAAATAAAATAAAAAAAATTGTTTTAAAATAATTAATAAATATTCGAAAAAATATATTCAAAATACTAATACAAATTACAAGCTTTTATCAAATACAATATTATTAGATATATTATATAAGTAATATATTTTCTTAACAAAATAATTAGTAAATTCCTTTATAAATAATCTAATTATTAATATAAAATGATATATTTTTATTAAATAATAGATAATAATAATTATATAATTATATTTATAACTATAATATTCACAAATAGATAATAATATAATATAATCAATGAAGATATTAAATCAGAATTGGAATAGGATTAATAAAGGTTTGAGGAATCTGGGGGCTGCAAGGTAAAAAGACTTTGTATGAAAATATAGTTAATAGGTTTGTATATAAGTTTTAATCTCTTTTGTTATATTAGATTATTAGTATATATAGGAGACAAAATCGATAGTCTTGATATAGCCTGGGTGTCTGGCAGGTCTGATCGAGTATATTCGATAAATGATTTGTATATAAAATTTAGTAAATAAAGGGATAAATAATCAATTTTGATAAAATATTTGTTTATTAATTAATTTATAATTTTAAAAAACTATTTAAAGATCTTTTCTGATTATTAATAATTAATAATGAATAATAGGATTCTGAAGCGTTTTGTATATACTAGTAATTAATATAAATAAATTATATATTTTATTAATAAGATTATCAATTAGCTTTTTGATATTAGAAATGATAGTATTTATAGAAACTATAATAAGATTTATAATATTATTTATTTATCTAATAAGATTTCTATATATAGTTATATTAAATACTTATTTTGAAAATATTATTTATAAATAATTTTTAATCTAATTATTATTAAGATTAATATATATAAAATAATCTTTTACCTTTCAGTTAAAAGTATTAGAGCGAATTACTCTATAATTCAATTAATATATAATACAAAAGTTAAATTTTGAAAAGAATTTTGCCTATCTTGTTTGCCTTTGGTTTAATATTTTTGTTAATATAAAGTATTTTAAATTCTTATAATTAATAATAATCTTAAATAGTTTTTGAATTTTATATAATTTAGATCTTTATTTTTTTAAAGATTTAATAATTATTAATAATTCTTTATTATAAATCTTATAATTATATTTAGCTATATTATATTTTAATAAAAAATAAGTAATTAATTGTAATTAGCTTTTATCATTATATTGAAAAATAACTCTTCCTGTAGTTCAATCGGAAGTATCTGTTTCAATAACTGTATAATAATGGTAATCGAATATAATGAGAATTAGAGTAAAGGCAAATATTTGCTTTAGATTATTAAAAATAGTTTTGTTATTACGGAGCGGACACAATAATAGTTATAAGCTTTACCACTACGCCACGCACGCAATCTGTCCAAAAGGCACAGTATCAGGGATCGAAGTCCTGATAGCTTACTACTATATATATTTATTTATTTATTTATTTATTTTAATTTACATCCAGGGGGTAAGCTACAGAAGCTTACCATAACCTCCTAGAGGATATTAAGAATAGATTATATTGACAGAAATACTAGTATAGCCATACGTTCTATTCTTCTATAACTATAATACAAACTAAAGAAAAAACAGTTAAAAGTATTATATACATTTCTACCATTTATTTTCTATTTGTAATATTAATATTATTCAACCTATTTTATATTAAATAACTCAGATTTACAATTAATCAGAAAACCCTATATTATTAGTTTTTATTTAATATAATTTATATACAGCAATAAAAGAAGGGAAAGCAATTCCAAAAAGAAATATAATTTCAATTAATAATATAAAAATAAAAAATTAAAGGATTTTTGGAAAAATTGAATATAATTATTTAAAGTAATTAATAATCATTAAAAAAATTATAAAATCTATTAAAATTTTTAAAAAAAAGAAAAAATAATCAATTACATTCTTTATATCTTATAAAATTAAATCGAATTTATTTAGTTAATAATTAAATTAAATACAAGAATATTAATAGAGCATTAAATGTTTAAGCTTTTTATTATATTTATAAAAGTATTTTAAAATAATATTGTTATACTAAAAATATCAATAATAGAATATAAAATCTTTATATTCAATTTTAAGCATTATTAATTATTAAAGGATAAAATAAAGAAAAACAAATTCCTCAAATTCCTTAATTTGATAATTAAAATACCAACAACAATATCGACTAGTAAAAATAACCTTATTTCATTTCCACCATTTCTATTCTACTCTTCATCTAAAGATTCTAATTATTAAACTTATTCTATTAATAATAGAAAGCAATGAATTATCGTTTTCAATATAATCACTACAAGTATCCAAATTAGTAAACCGATCAGCCTTCTCATTTCCAAAAATTCTAATATATTCAAACAATTATCGGATTACTACTTATCTATTCCTCATAATTTTATAATAATACAGAAATACCTATTAGAATAAATCAAAGATATTACTTCTAATATACCAGATAACTGAAATACTATCGATATATATTATAATCTGTCTAGCCAACTTTAGTTAGATAATATATTTTAAACCTTTTAGAATATCTATTATCTTGATATTAAAGATATACAAAAACAAATTAATCACCCTATAACTGAATACTATTAGAAATTATTCTTAATAAATCATATAGCTATAACCAACTATCTTTTATCCTCAATAATATTATTTAGTACTATTCAAAAAAACTATAATATAACTATCAAGTAAACAATCCTATTATTATATGAATTCAATTATGGCTGCTTTTTTCTTTATACCTTTTATAGGGTTATTATAACTCTCTACAAAAAAATACAACAAGAAAAATATTAATCTTAATACTTTCAAAATTAATTCAATTAATTTGTAAAGATTAATATTATTCATCTTGTATTAAAACACTCGTATTAAATAAATCATTAATAAATAATTTTTATTCACTTTATAAAATCGAAATATAAATCTTATTTATACCTATTCGAATATTAGCTTACTAAATAATAATTCAGAATTTTTTAGAATTATAATAATCAAAATTATACATTAAGTAAATAAAACTTTTTTTATTACTAAAATAATCATTTAATTAATCTTAATGATATAACTATCCAGCCTTATACTTACCATTATATCACAAGCAGTCCTTCCTACCCGGTTTAGCTTTATTCGATTTATATACCATACCTTAAATTTATAAAGAGTAATAGGGAGAATGTAAATAATTATTATCTTACATAGCATTACAATTAATAAATCGTAATATATCTATATAAACTTTTTGATATACCTCACAGCTTTGTAGGCTTTTGCTTTTTGTTTTGCTATATATCTTTTAAAAAAAAGTTTTTAATTAAATTAGATTTCTAGTTAATATAAAACTAATTGAATAGTTTTATTATCTATCTCACTAATTAAATAAATCGTTATCTCATCATTTACCTCCAAATACAAAGTATATACCTCTTTCCTTTAGAAAAGATATATCATTTCTAGTTTTTTTGATATAAATACTATACAATTTCATTTATTTTATTAGAAAATCTGATGAAAATTGTATTTAAGAAAACCAATATTCTTACAAATATTCTTAGATACACAGTAAATATAAACATTATTAACATACCCAAAATATAGTTTAATATCTTGATTTAAAAGTTTAGCAAAATATAGAATATATAATATAAATAAAAATAAAAAACCCTACAAAGTACTACATTTGATACAACTATATTCTATAATTATATTTTCCAGCCGAACTCTTATTAAACAATTATTCAAAAAGATTTGAATTAATTATAAAAAAAAACAGGGTTATTTTTATTAATATATACATTTCAATAATTTATTTAATAGGAATATATCAAATATATTTTATATGTTCAGTATAATCATCATGATTTTTTATTTGTAGATAAAGACTTTTTTGATATTATATATAAATAAAATGATTAGGTTCATTATTATTCATTTAGAAAGTATTTTACTATACTAAAAGTTAAATATATTTACTATTATTATAATTTATAAAATATATCGAATAATTATATATTCCAATTCCTTCAAGATATATAAAAATAGGATTATTAGTTATCAAAATCATACTAACAATTTATTTTTCTTTTTAATTTTAGGAATTATTACTACCTCTATTTGTCTTTATTTATCTGAAAAATAATTAAATTATAAATATTTATTGAAAATCCCAGTAATCATTAATCCAATAAAATCCTAATAAGTTTTTAGAAAGTAAATAATGACCTAATCAGGTCTTAATAAGATACTTGAAATTCTTATAACACTCTTTTCCATTTTTTTAAGAGATACTTCTATACTCTATAAAAATTCATTAAATATACAATATAACCAGAATAGATTTATTATAAAATTATTATTATTATCGAAGTACTTGAAAACCTCCTTTTATAAAACCCAGACTTTTTTCATAATATTTTTGATTATTATACTATTAATAATTAGGAACAATACTCTAAGATTGATAGCAAGTTTATACCAACCAATTACTTTATATAGATCTTTATCATAACTAACCCCATCAATAATCCCATACTAATACTAACATTTCGCTTTTCTGATTATAATTATTAATCCCTACCACCATTATTCCACCTAATCGGTACCCTCAACTCTAACTATTTTATATTTTTGACATACCATTCTGCATTCGTTTATTCACCAAAAAATAAAACATTTAAAAATACTTTTCTTCTTTCCTACTAAATAAATTATTAATTTAAACAAAGAATTTAATATTCCTATTAATTTATTAATCTGTCTAATAAATATATTTATTAAATTTAAAAAATAAAAAATTCTATTTTTTATAATCCCTTAAAAAATTAAAAGGCTTTTTTTACTAATTATATAACTAAAGGACTTAGTAATAAATAAAATGAAATTTGGAATTATAATTATTTATATTTTATAATTAAAACTACTTTTTAAATTAATATTAATAATAATACCAGCAAAAGGAATATTAAAGAAAATCAAATTAATTATATAATCTGTTTTGTAAATAAAAACTTCTAGAATTTTAATAAAATCTATTCTATTTAAAGTAAATTATTCTATAAAAAGAACTTTTTAATTAATTAAAACTATACCAAACTCGAATAAATTATATTTAATATTAAAATTGCTGTTTATTATTATATAATCGGAAAATATTATAAAAACTATTAAATTTATTATTTTTTTGGTATCCAGCTATCAATATATATTAATAATCTATATACTATTTATTTCTATTTAAAAAAGATTTCAGTATAATTGAATATATTTTTATTGAATATATAATCACTTGTTTTTATATATATATATCATTATTCTTAATCTCTCCTTTTTTCTTTTAAAGTTATCCAGATTATTTCAACTATTTATCAGTACAAAAAGATTATATCCTAAATAATTTTGAATTCAAGTTTTAAAATATATAAAAGGTTTTTATATATATAGAATTTTCAAATCTTATTCATATATTATTTACAATATTATAATATATACTTTTATCTTTTTTTATATATTTATTTAATCAATTTATATAGATTGAACTATAACTATCTAATAATTGATATTGTAATATTAAAAGGAGTAATTATTTATTTAGATTAATATTAATATCCATATTATTATATTACAATAATATAATATTGAAAAATATTTTCTTATTCAGACTATCCTTATTTCAATATTTCCTTTTAGGGTAATAAGAATTTTTGAATAAACTATTAGTTAAGAAGATATTCTGAAAAATATATTCAAAGTTATTTAGGTTTTTATATATAATGATATATTTTCTATAAATTAAAGGAAATATCTTTATTGTAATATTTTGGAAAGTTGTTGTAATCGAGATAGATATTTTGTTGGCTAATATTTTAATGATTAAATAAGTTTTTCGATTATATTTTTTAATTTTATAGATTTCGGATTTTATAAAACATACAACTTTTCTATTAACTTGGTATAATATTATAGAATAGTTATTATATTTAATTTAAAATAGTTTTATATAGTTTATATATTCAGTTTTGGTTTTATATTTAGATCTAAATAGGCTATTATAATTTGTTTATAGAATACTGTAATTGTTATATTTTGGGGTACTTTTGTATATTGTTGGGTTATAGAAATCCTAATATTCTGAATTATAGTAAATAATATACTACTTTAGTTTAATATATCAAGTTTGTTTGGAGTTATTAAAAAATCTAAAAAAAAAGATTTCTTTTAATAGGTTGATAATCCAGATTTATTTATAAAAATCGATTATATAGATAGTAGTTTAATAATTGATTGGGGGAGTATTTGTTTATATTAATATTTTCTTAATTATTATTTTTTTAATAATAAGTATTTTATTTTTATTTAGATTATAAAAAGAAATTGGAATTTCTTCTAATATATAGCAATATCAGATTATAGATTGTTTTAGGCTATTATAGTTTAGGATCTTTTTAATCTTTTTTGTATTTTTGGTTTTAAGAAGTTTATTGTGTATAATATTGTTAATAATATATATTATTTAATCAATAGCTGTAGGGGTAATAGTTGCTATATCAGTATTTTTTAGATTAGGGATAATTTTATTAATTATCTTTTTTAATATGTAGATATTCGGATGGTTTATTGTTGGTGTAGCAATTTCTATTGTTAATAAATAGATATCTACTCTAGTTTTTCGAAATTTGATTAATCTTTATTTGTTAATTTGTTTTTGTATATATATATTTATATTTATAGATATATTCGAGTTTTTTAAGGTTTTTGTAATATTTGTATAAATATAATTTGGATTATTGATATTCTTATTTTCAGTTATAAATTATATTATACTTTGTAATAATCTAGTTTTGATATTGTTTATTACTATATTATATACTTTTTTACTAAAGATTACTTTTTCTGGTATATTATCAGCTTCGAATTAATAAAGTATTATTTCAAACATTTTATAAATCTTATATTTAAATTATATTTGTTTATTGAGAATATTAAATTGTATTATAATAGAGGATTCTTTTATTATCTATAAACTTGATATAACAGTTTTCATAGTTTTTATATTATAAGTATTTATACTATTGTAATTGAATAATAAAGGTAAGAGTAATAATTGATTATAAATAAACCAAAAATTGATTATAATCAATGTTCTTGTAGGGGTAATTGCCATAATACTTATACCATTAGCAATGATTATAGTTATATTTGATATTAAAGCTTATATAGTCGGAAGATATAGTTTAGTATAATCTAAGCTTGCTGATGTGAACGATTGTTATTAATATTTTTATTAGTGTGACTACTATATATATACCCTGTAACATTTGTAATTAGTAATCTATTATTATATAGATTTCTTTTTTTAATAGATAATTAAATAGTTTTATAATTTTAGAAAAATTATAAATAAAATATTAATAGAAATTAATAAATCTAAGAAAATGTTAAAGATCTTTTAATTTTATTAATGATTTCTAATTAAGAATTGTTTTAATCTTATCTAAATCCATTTCGATTTTATTAAATATAATAATCAATTCAAGATATTTAATTTATATAATTTCGAATTTGTATTTTTTAATATCAATTTATAAATCAATATTAATTAATTTTTATACAATCTTACAAACCTGTTTTTAATAGTTTGTAATATTAATAGAGTAAATCAAAATATTATTTAAATATACAATACAATTTCTATTTAAGAGATTGAAAAGGATGTAATTAATATAGTTTTGAAATAAAGCAAAAGTATTATAAAAACTAAAAGATATTATTAGAGATTCGAAAAGGCTAAAGTGAGTTATAAAAACTGTTTTTTATTTATATTCTTTTATAATTTTTAATTTATTAAATATAATAATAATATTCAATTTGATATAAACTTTTATATAATATAAAGTATTAAGAGTCTTTTTAATCAATAATAAGAGATATTGGTTTTTGATAATAATATTATTTAATTTATAGTAATCTTAATAGATCTGAATATTTCCTTTAGGTTTTGTAATTAATAGAAATAGAGTAATTAATTTAAAATAGGATTTGTAGATAAACTTTTTATTTAAGTTATTATTAAATTATTTATATATAATCTAAAATTTGGTTGGGGATATCAAATATTCTTTATTATATAGCAATTCCTTGTTTAATATAAATTCAATCTTATAATTCCAAAAGTATTTAAAAGAAAGCTTATTAATAAATAAAAACAGGAATCCTGTATATAGATTATATAATTAAAATAGTAATTTACTTTAAATGTTAATTATGGATAATATTAAATGATTAATCTTTTTTTATGAATTTCTTAATATTGCTTTTTACAATATTATAGTATAACTAGATAAAATTGTCTAGTAGTATTTGATATAGCTTGTAAACTGTATTTAGTTTATTTCAGATTAGTTTTGTAATATATATATTTTAATCTTTATAAAACTAAATAAAATCAGTAATAGTAAGATATTTAATATTATTCAATTTTTATTGAATATTATATTTTTTATTAGATTTTTCTAAAAATATTAAGATTTATAAAGTATTTTTGAAGATTGATTTAGGTGTTTTTGATTTGAATATTTTTAAGGTTTTAATAATAATTTTGAGAATTATAAATTGGTTTTGAGATGGTAATAAAATAGTTTTAAAATTTTTATTAATAATTCTTTTTATAAAGATTAATTTTGGAATAAGCTTTTATAAAGAAGGTTTAAGGGTATTGAATATAATTTTACTATTTTTTAGTAAAGTTATTTTTAAAGCATTTTTTATATTAGAAATAATAGTTGTTATAGTATTAATAGAATAGTAATATCTTAAATAATATATAAATATAAATTTGAATATTATTATTAATTAATCAATAATAGAATTGTAATATTGGAATTATAGGAGATTGAGGATTATAGGATTTGTAATTAATAAAGTAATAATATAGAATAGATCTATTTCCTTATGATTATTAATATATATATTTAGGAGTATATACTAAAAAAGAATATTAAAAGATTTATTATTAATTAGAAATAAATAATGAATATAAAAAAAAGGGTATATAGATATTCGAAGCTTAAAGATAATTTTTTTATTAATAAAGTTATAATCTATAATTTTATTATTTATAAAACTAATAAACAGAATAATTATATTAGGTATAAAAAAGATTTTTATCAAAAGTTTAAAAGATTTGTTATTTATTAATTTAAGATATAAAGAATCTCTAGATATAATTGATTTTTTAATTTATAAAAATAAATTTTTTATAAAGAATCTTAATTTACAATTGTAAATTAAAATCAATCTTTTAATATATTTAATTGGGAAATCGAATTATTGCTTTTTTCTAAGTAAATAGAATCTTCAATATAATCTTTTAAATTAAATACTTGAATAGAGCTAGAAGGGATTAGGGAGGTGTAGTGTAATAATATAACTAAGGAATAATTGATAGATAAAAATGAATTCTAGTACGAAGGGGTAATAGTATTATAATAGGGTTTGGGATTTTTATATTAATTAATTATAGAGAAATGATTAATATAAAAGATATATCTCGTATTAGTATTAATATTATATTTTATATTATTAACTTATTTCTTTTTACAATTACTCTTAATATAATCTGGCTTTTTGTAATAAAAACAAAAACCAAATTTAATATATTACTTTCAAATATAATAAATTGGAAAACACTGATTTAGTTGAGTAGTATTTAATTATATAGAATTATTAAAAAGATTAGATATAGGAAAAGGTACAGTAATAACCGGCTTTTTATTATAAGGTTTCGATTGATTACAGTTGAAGTTGGTATTTTAATTTTTTTGTTGATTATCGAAATAATTATAATTGAAGTTGATATCTTGATTCTTTTGTTAATTATTGAAATAAACTTTTTCCTCCAAATTATTATAGATATCTTGTTATTAAACTATTTATATGTCACGGCGCCAACTACGTTGCCTTCATGCCTCAGGCATACACTATTAGCTTGCCCTACTTCCTATAAGAGAACCTTATTCTTCTATAGCTTTTCCACCCTTATAATATAATATAAATCTTTATTCATATCTTAATAATTTGTATTATTCTTTTAGAAACTATTCTAACTTCATTTCTACTCCAAGCTTACCGAAGTTCTAATCTAATTGAATTGATTGAATCTATTGCTATTCTGCTGTATATCCTAATTACTATTATTCTGAACCTTAATTGATCACAATTATAGCCAACCAAATACTTACACCTAATCTATCCCCTCAATTCCTATTCTTAAATTATATCCTCAATTTTATTAAAACTGATATCTTTTTGTTTACAGAATTATTTAACAATTCAAGTATTATATATTTTGTAATTATTTAAACTATATTTGAATCAATCGAGTTATATATAAATATATTCCAAATTTAAATTACTAATGTTTAGACTAAAGTTAACAAATTAAATGATATAATTAATATATTGAAAATCACTATTCGAAACAATTTATAGATTTTGTATTACTATAAGTACTTTATTATTCCCAAAAAGTTTAGTAATAATAAGTAGAACATTGCAAAACACTAGGATTAATATATTATATTTCGTAATACTATTAATTATTGCTTAACTATAGATTACAAAAACAAATCAGAATTTCAGAAAATTATATTCCTTATCAACCTACTTTCTAATTCTATTTATACAAATAATTAAATATATTTCAATACCATTACCAACAATCTATATGATTTTAATCTTTAACCTCCCAGATAACACACTATCATAAATATCTAAAGTGAATTAAATAAGCAATATCAAATTTTTAATCTTTCTCATAAAACTTTTATAGATTATAATAAATATAATATAAAAAAGATTTTGTTTAATAATTTCATTATCAAATTTAAACAATTTATTATTAAATATAAAAAGATTACTGAATAATAGATTACAGATTTTAAATTTAAAATCTCACAAGAATTAATTAATATATCTATTAACCACTCTAATAAACCCTCTATTACTAATATTAAGGCATAAATAATTTGATAACAAAATATCTACAATAATTTAAAGAAAAAGATTTACCTTAATAATTAATGAAAAAACCAAGATACCAACTTCAACCATAATCATTTTAATAATTAACAAAAAAATCAAAATATCAATTTCAATTATAATTAATTAAAACTTTACAATAAAAAGCCAGCTACCACTATACTTCCTCCTATACCTAATCTCTTCAGCAATCCTATACAATTAGATACTGCTTAACCAAATCAATACTTTTCAATTTATTACACTCGAAAATAATATATCAAACTCAACTTTTGTTTTTATTATAAAAAGCCAGATTATATTAAAAGTAATTATAAAAAGAAATAAATTAATAATATAAAATATAATATTAATACTAATATAAAATATACCCCTTATACTAATCATTTTCTTACAATCAATTAATATAAGAATCCCGAATCTTATTATAACACTACTACCTTTTTATATTAGAATTTATTCCTATTTACTAATTATTTCTTAACTACATTATTACACTATATTTTCTTAATCCCCTCTAATTTTATTTAAATATTTGATTTAAAAGATTATATCAAGGGTTCTATTTATTCAAAAAAAAATAATAGTTTGATTTTTTAGCTAAATATATTAAAAAATTAATCTTGATTTATAATTACAAATTAAGATTTTTTATAAAAAATTTATTTTTATAAATTAAAAGATTAATTATATTTAGAAATCCTTTATATTTTAGATTAATAAATAGCAAATCTTTTAAACTTTTAACAAAAATCTTTTTTACATCTAATATAATTATCCTATTTGTTAACTTTATAAATAGCAGAACTATAGGTTATAGCTTTATTAATAGAAAAGTTATCTCTAAGCTTTGGATACCTATATACCCTCTCCCCCATATTTGTTACTTACTTCTAGCTAATAACAAATCCTTCGATATCCTTTTTCAATATATACTCCTGGATATACATATCAACAACCACAAAGAAATAGATTTATTCTATATTACCATTTTATTAATTGCAAACCCTATAATCCTTAATCTTTTATAATTTTAATATTATAATTTTATTATTAATTAATCAATAATAATATTCAAATTTATATTTACATATTATTTAAAGTATTACTACCCTGTTAATACTATAATAACTATTATTTTCGATATAGAAAATACTTTAAAGGTAATTTTATTAAAAAGTAATAAAGTTATATGTTGAAAGGTGTGGTTCACGTAATCATGGAGTAGGGGGAGCTAGCCCCAATTAGTACTAGTAAGAGCTCTGTCCTATACAGAGCTTTTCCTTTTGGAAGTTGTAGAACAGACTTAGTATATTAATCCTCCTAATACCATCACTTTCTACCCTATGCTTTCTATCTTATTCTTTGTAGAAAATCATATTTAAAACAGATTATAAGCCCGGGTTTACATCTGGGTTAGAAACTATTGGCAGGAAGGAATGCGCAAAAGTGCAAGAGAAAAGGCAGAGGCCTATACAATCAAGAAAAAAGCAAAGGCCCACACAACAAAAAGAATAAATTACAGAAACACAAAAGAAAGGCAAAGATCTAAATCAAATCAAAAAGAATTATAACAGAAACTCTTTATCGATAAAGAGTTGTAGTAGAGGCTCCTTACTAATATAAAATCAAAAACCTCTGAAAAGATATATTCATTTTGTGTGAAAACTCAAATCATGCTAAGGGAGAAAGCAAATTAATATCCCTATCTTGTAGTATACCAAAATCAAGATTAACAATAACATCTACAATTATAGGAAACGATTTTGATAGTAGAAAGCCAAAAATCCCAATATTGGATAGAAAGAATTGGTGTTATTGGTTTAAAACAATAAAGCTATATCTTGTCAAGAAAAAATGGGGTTACGTTATTACAAACAATATAGCTACATGCAGAGTACTCTATGTAGATTTTACCGAATTGATGGACATAGTATACAGAATAGAGAAAGCCCAAGCTAGTACAAAGCTTTTTATTATTCAGCATATCAGTGATGTGGATAACGAATTTATCAAAAACATTAGCAAATTTAGCAACAAATGGATCAAACTGGAAGCAAAGTATAAACATATTACCCCTTAAGAATTACAAAACAAGTTCATGCGATTGATAATATGGAAGCTAAAGGAGGGTGCTATAGTCAAGAAAGGTTAAAGCGAAATATATTCAATCCGAAAAGAGATAATCAAAGCAAAAGCAGTACAAAAGGATTTGTTGACAAAGAACATCATTCTAGGATTCTTTATTCAAGGATTGCCAGAGCATTTCAATATCACTATCAAAGCAATCAACACCCAAAACCTTAACTTCACAACTAAATTTGAAAAAATCCAAGCTGTAGATGAAACAACTGCCCTCAGAAATACTTTCACAATGGATAAGGACGGAGATACAAGCATAGCAATGATCGCATAAAACCGCTAAGATCGTGGACGATACAATGGAGGCCATCACCGAAGTTTTGAAAGAAGACCCCGCAGCTTAAGCAAAGGAAAAGAATACTTCTATTGCAACGACCCGGACCACATTATACGAGATTATCCGTACAAGGAAGGTATCCAGGCTTACATTAAGAATAATCCGATTAAGAAGTTATCATTTTTACCGAGATATTAAGCAAGCTTAAATTGAAAAAGCCGCAAGTCTTCCCCTAGCAATCTAACCTTCCGCTTTGTGTACAATCGCGGTTACATTGCAGCTGAAACCTCGGACGAGGAAGAACCTTACCACCATCCAAGTGAGTCCGCACACATATCCTTCTACAGCAATACCAGAGAATGGATTACAAATACCGGCTACTCGTTGCATATAACTAACCAATCCCACCTTCTATCTAGCTTAAAGCCGCTTTCTAGGCCAAAACAAATAAAAATTGAAAAAGGAGAATTGGTTGTAAAAAAGTATGGAATAGTAAAAATAAAATAGAATGGAAGGGTATATAAGTTAAAAGTGTTATATATTCTAGAACTAGGAGTAAGCTTATTATCTATAAGATCGTTTTATAGAGAATTTAATACTAAAAGAGTCTTTAATAATAAAAAGATGTACTTTCATAGAAATGGGAAAGTCCTATTATCTGTGAACAATTTTTATAGAATTTATATGATTGCAAATATTATTACTAGTGATTTTGATATTGTATTTCCAGTTGTAGAGAAGAATGAGAAAGTTCTATTAGAAATTGAGGACATTGTTTATAGTGAAGACAAGACAGACAAGGCAGATATTCAACAACAAAACCACCTAAACCAATACTAGTTATAACATCATCGCTTTGGATATATAGAATATAGAATCTTGAGTAAACTATATCTAATTACAATCTTAAAAAAAAATATCAAACTATCTGTAAACCTAGAACCTTGTGAAGTATGTGTAACAACAAAAATAAAAAAGTATTATAGTATAGTTTTCATAGAGTATAAGAAGCGATTATTAGCTTTTATATCACTGGATGTATCGGGACTATTTCTAGTATTATTTTGAAAAAAGTGATATTTTACAGAAATAATCTGTAGTTGGATAAAAAAAATTTGGGTAATATGTTTGGAAAAGAAAAGTGATATTATCAAAGAATTGGAAAAATAAAAAATTGATGTAAAACAAAAAAGTAGATTTCTGATTAAAGCAATACGTACCGACAATACTCCAGAGATCAAGAAAGTATTGTAGAAGTGGTAAGACAAGCTAGGCATACAACGACAATCAACATGCACATACACCTCAAATCAAAATGGTACAGCCGAACGGGCAATTCAAACTACTCAATCGAATGTTCATACAATACTCAAAGACTCAGCAATACCAGTTGAATTCTGGGATTATACAGCGGAAGCAGATGTATATACTAGGAACAGGATGTGTATAGGATTATAAATAAATGAATTTGAGGTTAGATAAAGACATAGAGAAATATTTGCCAACCAATAACGGGATATGATTGTACAAGCAAAAAAGAAACAAGTATTACCACACAAGGCATAGACCGGGATAGTATTATCGATAGTATATATCAAGATGTAGGGATTAAAGTACTATTTTTATATTGATCCAATATCTTATCCTAATAGTGCTTACCAAGACAAGCTAGTGGATAGGGCAAGAATAGATATATTTATTGGATACAATAATCATATCACAAAGCAGTTATGGATATATGCCTTGGATAGGTATGTAGTGATAAAAACAAGCAATTGTATATTCTTCGAAGATTCATTAGGAGGTAAGATAGACCTGAAGCTGTGCTTTATTACTTCAGAGGGAGAATTTTTAGAAGGATAGGGAGTATAGAATATCTTACTGAAATGATGATTAGTAGAAAAACCTTGTAAGATTATAATTGAAATTATAGATGTAGTATTTACAAAACCTGTAACTATCGAGCCAGTTGAGTACAATTCAGAGGATGAAGTCCCAAATCTCACTGAGATACCTACACCAAGATCAGCAACTATTCCACAAATCGTTATTCCATGCATAATACAACTATTAGATACTGACCTAATAGATATAACTACAGAAATCAAAAAGAATATCGGATCAGTAATAAGAAAAAGATCAAGAGAACAAAACAATGAAGCTGACTTTCAAAACACCAAGCGCTTACATATATTCCTCACCATTATCACAAACCTAAAACCAAATCAAGAATTCTTTACAAAACAATAAAATAAAGATTATATATTTATTTTAGAGGTAATTATTATAAATATAATAATAAAGAATATACTAATCCCGAAAACATATAGAAAAACAATAAGCGATTCAATCTACAGCGAACAATAGTAAGTGGCTATCGACTAGAAGATCAAGGAATTGGAAAAGAATAAGATATAATAACAAATCTACAATAATAAAACAAATAACTTAATTAGCACAAAATAAGTATTTATAACAAAACTGAATATAAATAGATTATTGAAACGATTTAAGGTTAGATTAATAGTAAGAGGTTTTATATAAAAGTATGGAATAGACTTTTTCGATACATTTGTACCCATAATATAATCAGCAATAGTTTATTCATTTTTATCAATCATAGCATTATAAGATCTTGAGGTATATTATTTTGATATAAAGAATATATTTACTGAAGCAAAACTAAAAGAAAAGATATTCCTATCCGCACCACAAAAAGTTAATATTAAATAAGGATATATTCTTAAAGTCCTTTGTAGTCTATACGGACTAAAGCAGGCAGCTTGTGATTGGAATGATCTTATAAAAAAGCGATTTATCGAATGGAATTTTGTATAAAGCTTAATTAATCTATACTTATTCATTTATTCTAATAAAGGAATTATAATATTATTATATATTGATAATCTTTTTATTACAATATAGAATTTAGATAATATATTATAATTCAGCAAACAACTTACTTTTATCTTTAATACCAAAAACCTAAAAGAAATCGAGAATTCAAAGTTTTTAAATATAAGAATTACTAGAAACAGGAAAAACAGAATTCTGTATATTAATCAAAAATAGTATCTCGAAAAGGTATTGAGTAGATACGGATTCACAAAGGGAATATCTAGATTTATCTTAATATTAATAGATAATTACAAAGTACTTCAACCAGCTCAAAAGAATAATAAACAAGCAGATCCCACCAAGTATAGTTATATAATCAGGGAGTTGATGTATACGATGGTATACTCAAGATCCAATATAGTCTTTGATTTAGGAAAGCTTAATTAGTATATAAAAGATCCAGTAGAGTTCCATATAAATCAATTATAAAGAATAATACGCTATCTATAAACAATAATCAATTATAAGCTGTGTTTCGGATTAAAGAGAGTTCAAAATCTAATAATCTATTCCGATACAGACTATACTAGTAATATAATTAACAAAAAAAGTATATCAAAAGTAGTTGCACTTTTGAGAGGAGGACCAGTATTCTGAATAAATCGAAAGCAGAATTCCATATCAACATTAATAATTGAATCAGAATATATAGCTCAATCAATTACAGCAAAGCAAGGTCAATAGTTAGTTCAAATATTTCGAGATATGAGATACAGGAAATTTGTTGCAGAAAATGAATCCACTATCGATATAAAAAAAAATAATCAAAAGGCTATAACCCTAGTCAAGAACACACAACTAACCGACAAATCAAAACACATTGATATTGTATATCACTATATACAGAATCTCAAGCAAAAAGGAAAGGTTGATATTAGCTATATTCTCATAAACAAAATG
The DNA here is from genome assembly GCA_014898485.2 of Botrytis squamosa. NCBI lineage: Eukaryota > Fungi > Ascomycota > Leotiomycetes > Helotiales > Sclerotiniaceae > Botrytis > Botrytis squamosa. The sequence continues at coordinate 1,592,663 of RCTC02000009.1, forward strand.
GTAGTAGATGGATTAACGAAATCATTAATTAAGAATATATTCAAGAAGTTTGTAGAAATACTGGAAATAACAAATCACTACAAATAACCCAAAAGGAAGTATTGAAAAGTATGATTCACATAATCATAGAGTAGGGGGAGTTAGCCCCAATTAATACTAGTGAGAGCTCTATCCTATACAGAGCTCTTCCTCTCGGAAGTTGTAGAACAGACTTAGTACACTAGTCCTCCTAATGCCATCACTTTCTACCCTATGCTTCCCATCTTATTCCCTGTAGAGAGTCATACTTAAAACATTATATTTAATATTCCTAAACCTTTTTTATAAAAGCTTATTTCAAAATCAATCTTTATAGAAGGAATTACTAATAAAAGCTTTAAAATTATCTTATTATTATTTCGAAATTAATTTATAATTTTCGAAATTATTATTGAAATCTTAGAAATATTCAAATTAGAGATACCCAAGTCAATTTTTAGGAGTATTTTATAAATCTTAATGCTTCTGGAAAAGTCTAGTGAAAAGTATAATATTCAATAAAAGTTAAATAATATTAAATATCTTATTGTTATTGGTTTTATTTAGTTTTGTAAAGATTAAAATATATATATTATAAAACTAATCTAAAATAAGCTGGATATAGTTTATGAGCTATATCAGATACTATTGGATGATTCTATTCAATTAGATCATAGTATTATAGAAAACGATATCGAGAAATTCATAGAGAAAACTGATTATCTAATATTATTTATAGTCGATATTCAAAGTAGATTACCATTTTGGCTGTATAATCTATATACAGAATTTTTATTCTTACTTGTTAATAAATTTTCTTCTAAATATTCCTAAAATTACAAAATCGAATTTATATTAGGCAAGAAATTGCTATATAACAAAAAATATTCGATATTCTTAGTCGAATTTTAGATTATATATAAATAATTTAATAATAACTTAAATAAAAAATTCATCTATAAATCTTACTTCAGATTGGTTGTTTCACTCCTATTAGCTATAAAATCTAAAAAAAGCGTTCGGATTTATTAAAACTACTATAAATTGAATAATATCATTATCAAGAACTGATACCCCCTACCATTAATTAAAAAGATTCTTAATACTTTATATTATACAAAAGTCTATATCAAATTGGATATTATTACTATATTTAATAAATTAAGGATTACAAAAGAATATAAATAAAAAATAGTTTTTATAATTTACTTTAGTTTTTTTAAATTCTTAGTAATATCTTTTAGTTTTTGTAATACTTCTACTTTATTTCAAAACTATATTAATTATATTCTTTTTGATTTTTTAGATAGAAATTATATTATATATCTAAATAATATTTTAATTTACTTTATTAATACTATAGATTATCAAAAACAGGTTTGTAAGGTTATACAGAGATTGATTAATACTAATTTATAAATTGATATTGAGAAATATAAATTCAAAATTATATAAATTAAATATTTTGAATTAATTATTATATCTAATAGAATTGAAATAAATTTAAATAAAATCAAAATAATTTTTGATTAAAAATTGTTAACAAAGCTAAAAGATTTTTAATGTTTTCTTAGATTTATTAACTTTTATTAATATTTTATTTACAATTTTTTTAAGATTATAGAATTACTTAACCATTTATTAAAAAAGGAGTCTATATGATAATAGATTATTGATTATGAAATCGCTTTTAACAATCTGAAATAGATATTTATCTTTATTTCAATTTTTGTTATATTCGATTATTATTGTTATATAATTGTTGAGATAGACACTTCCGATTAAACTACAGGAAAAGTTATTTCTTAATATAATAATAAGAATCGATTACAATCAATTATTTATTTTTCATTAAAATATAGTATAGTTAAATATAATTATAAAATCTATAATAAAGAATTACTAGCAATCATTAAATCTTTAGAAAAATAAAGATTCAAGTTATATAGGATTTAGGAATCATTTGAGATTATTACTAACTATAAGAATTTGGAATACTTTATATTAATAAAAATATTGAATCAGAAGTAAGCAAAGTAAACGGAATTCTTTTCAGAATTCAATTTTTATATTATATATCAATCGGATTATAAGGTAATCCGTCCTGATACTCTTAATAGAAAAATAAAGAATCATTTAGTATATATTGATTTTAATAATAATTAGATTAAGAATTGTTTACAAACAATATTCTCAAAACGAGTATTTAATATAATTATATACAAAAATCTTATCGAACAAACAAATAATATTATAGATCTTATTATAGCTTTTATAAATACTATTATTTCTAATACCGAAAAGCTAATTGATAATTTTATCAATAAAGTATATAACTTATCTATATTAATTATTAGTATATACAAAATATTTTAGAATCCTGTTATTTGTTATTAATTATTAATAATCAGAAAAAACCTTTAAATAGCTTTTTAAAATTATAAATTGATTAATAAATGAATATTCTATTGAAATTAATTATTTATTCTTTTATTTGTCAAGCTTTATATACAAATTATTTATCAAATATATTTAATCAAACCTGTTGGGCATTCGGGCTATATTAAGATTATCGATTTTGTTTTTTGTATATACTAATAATCTAATATAATAAAAGAAATTAAAGCTTATATACAAACCTATCAATTATATTTTTATATAAAATCTTTTTATCTTATAGTCCCCAAATTCCTCAAATCTTTATTAATCCTATTCCAACCCTAATTTAATATTTTTATTAATTATATTACACTATTACTAATTTGTAAACATTACAATTACAAATATAATTATATAATCATTATTATTTATTATTTAATAAAGATATATTATTTCATATTAATAATTAGATTATCTATAAAAGAACTTACTAACTGCTTTATTAAAAAAGTTTATTGCTTACACAATACACTTAATAATATTATATCTAATAAAAGCTTATAATTTATATTAATATTTTGAATACATCTCTCCAAACACTTATCAATCACCTTAAAACAATTTTTCTTATTTCACTCCAAATCAAATAATCAAACAAAAAGATTTAATATTATAATAAAATAATACTTACAAGCTTTTATAAACTTTTATTAAAATAACTAATATAACTAATTATTATTAATAAAATTTACACTAAACAATACTATTTCAGAAATTATCAATATATCTCTGTTTTTCATTAATTATAATTTCTATTTATAATTCAAAATCAAACCCTCCTCACCTATTCTATCGAACCTTTTACATCAATAAAAATACAAATTTCTAAAAACTAATAAAATTATAAATCAATTCAATATCATTTTGATAAAACTGAAAACTTTAACCACCCAGACCATTCAGAAATACAAAAATTATACAAACAAAATATATATCAATATCCCCCTATACAAAGAAAAAGATATAATATAAATTAATATTAAAAATATAAAGATTAATCAATTAATAAAAAAGAATAATAATAAATAAATCAAGCCTTATAAGATTCTAAAGATTTATAAATACATCTATCTATTCCAATTACCTATTATTTTCAAAATCTTTTTAGTATTCCATAATTCATTACTCAAACTACTCTATAACTTAACTAAATTAATCAATCAAACTATAATCAATAAAATGGAATTCTATTATAATTAAAATTAAATATTAAAAAAAAATAATAATATAAATAAAGAAACCAAACAATAAAAATTCGATAAATTACTTAATTATTATAATAAAAACAAATTTCATTATTAAATCAAATAAAAACACTATTCACCATTATAACAACCAGCTAAGAATCTTAAAGATTAGAAAAAAACAATTATTACATTTCATCTAGCAAATCCAAATAAACCAGATCCTTCCATATAAATAGAATTCAAAAAGTCTATTATCTCAAATAATCCTACACTAAATATAATTCCGAAATAAGAATAAAATAAACTAAAAAAGGATTATCAACTAACTATAAACCTTAATAAAATTTATTTCAACCCTATAACAGAAATCAAAATTTTTTAATATTATCCCAAAAGATTTTAAGCTTTTTTCAAAAAAAACTAGATTTTTATTTAATTAAATTAACTATTTATTTAATTTAAATATAATAATAAACTAACTTTATAGATTAATTTCTTATTATAATTTTACCGAAAATTGATAAAATTAGCCAGATTATATTTTAGCTTGCTTAGGATAAGTAAGCTCTAAAGGGAGAATACTATTATAATACTAACTATATTGCCTTTATACCTCAGGTATATACCATTAGCTTACCCTATTTCCTATAAGAGGGCCTTATCCTTCCATAGCTCTTCCATCCTTATAATACAATATAAGTCTTTACCCGTACCTTAACATTATACTTTAATATTAATAATAAAGAATTTATTTAAATAATTAATAAATATATTAATTAATTCTTATAAAACCTTAAACTTAAAATCTGTAATTTGCTATTTAGCAATCTTTTTACATTTAATAACAAACTATTTAAATTTAATAATAAAATTACTAAATAAAATCTTCTTTATTCTATACTTATTATAATTTATAAAAGCTTTATAGAAAAGATTAAGAATTTGATATTACTTATTCAATTTGTTTTAAATATTTATAATAATATATTATCTAGAAAACTAAAGATTGAAATTATATAGATTATCAATAATTATATTAAAATATATTTGATTATTTATATAAACAAAACCAAAAAATAGATTAATAAGAAATATAATTTTCTGAAATTCCGATTTGTTCTTATAATCTGTAATTAAATAATAATTAAGAATATTACAAAATATAATATATTAATCTTAATATTTTATAATATCCTGTTTATTATTACTAAATTTTTTAAAAGCAACAAGATATTTATAATAATATAAAGTTTATAGATTATTTCGAATAATGATTTTTAATACATTAATTATATTATTTAATTTATTAACTTTAATCTGAATATTAATAACTTGGATTTAGAATATACTTATATATAACTCGATTAATTCAAATACAATTTGAATAATTACAAAATATACAGCACTTAGATTGTTAAACAAATCTGTAAACAGGAAAATATCGATTTCGATAGAATTGAGAATATAATTCAAGAATAGAAATTAAGAGGATAGATTAAATACAAATACCTAATTGGTTATAATCATAATTAAGATTTAAAATAATAATAATTAGAATATATAATAGAATAATAATAAATCTAATCGATTTAATTAAATCGGAACTTTAACAAATTTAGAATAAAAATAAAACTAAAATAGTTTCTAAAGAGATGATATAAACTATCAAGGTACGGGTAAAGACTTATATTATATTATAAGGATAAAAGAGTTATGGAAGGGTAAGGCCCTCTTATAGGAAATAGGGCATGCTAATAGTATATATCTGAGGTATAAAGGCAACGTAGTTGGCGCCGTGACAGTTATAAATATATATAAATTAATTTAGAATTGTTGTATAATCTAATAGAATGTTTTGATTAAGAAAAAAAAGTTGAGATAGAATTATAATTTGTATATAAAATTCGAGATTGAAATAAATATAATAAAATTGTATTATAGAATTATTAATTGTAATACTATCTATTTGTAGTTTCGTTTGAATCGAAAATAATTATATATCAAATTTCTGAAAATTATTATTAAACTTTTTAAAATCAGGGAAAAAGGGTTTCGAATGGGAAGATATATGTGATATAGGAATATGGTTGAGGATTAGGGAGTATAGAAAAGAGATTTTATTATATTGTTGGATCATTTTGTTATAAAACTTTTTAATTATATATGAAATTATATTGATTTTTATAATTTAAGAAATTAAGGATAAGAAAAGAAATAATATTTTTGAATAATATCAAGAAGATTTGTGTGTAGATAAAAGAACTGGAGTGGTATATCTAGATAAAAAGTAAGTGGAGTATATATAAGAATTTTATTTATGAGTATATATTGATATTATTTTATTTCTTATTTGAAAAAGCTTTTAATAATGTAACAAATTCAATAATCGTTTAGAAATCAATTTTAGAATTAAAAGCTATAAAGCTAAAAAGAATATACTACAAAACTATATATACAATCGGCTCGAAGCTTAATACCGTACTAGCCCGATCGGATGCGATCACGTGTATAGCGTGACATTAAGAGTTTAAGAATTAAGAGTTTAAGAATTAAGAGTTTAAGAATTAAGAGTTTAAGAATTAAGAGTTTAAGAATTAAGAGTTTAAGAATTAAGAGTTTAAGAATTAAGAGTTTAAGAATTAAGAGTTTAAGAATTAAGAGTTTAAGAATTAAGAGTTTAAGAATTAATCTCTATATATATTATATATTATTATATCAAGATTAGAATTAGAATTAGAATTAGAATTAGAATTAGAATTAGAATTAGAATTAGAATTAGAATTAGAATTAGAATTAGAAGAATAATAATAATAATAAGCTTTTAGTAAGTTATTAATAAGTCTTTAGTATTAAAGAATTAAAGATAAACTTTATTCTTTTAATTCTTTATTGAACCCGTAATAAAAGATATAACTATATACAGATCATATGACTACATACAAATTGGATTCCTGAATATAGAAAGTATGATATATATTACGCCATATAAAAATTCCGTAAAATCCGACGCATAAGTTTCTTTCGCTACGCTCCGAAACAAACCTCGGGTTTTGACCGTCATCTCAGATAATGTACGCCACAAATATCATTGCCACTTCAAAGTTTCAAAAGACATAGCTATTATATGCTCAGTTCTCTTTGTCATTGCATCAAGACGATTCAAAACGTGGAATCCTAGACTTTCGGAGTGTATGCACCATGGAGGTGAAGTTTTGTCTGTCACAGATATAAAAAAGTAGGCGATAATCATCGAGATTTGATTCAAGTGTCGAAACTGTGCCCCATCATAAAATGGTATCATGGGGTTTGATAGCTTCAGTCCACCTACTCTTACAGTCTAGACGGGAAGCAAAGGTTTATATAGAGTCAGGTTCAAGTGGTTCCAGTATGCAGATCCTGCCATTGAAAATTGCTTTGAACTTGTAGTTTTAGCGAATCCCCAATGGCATTCCAAACACCACTCAGCGCATCCACAGACACGCGCAACATCTTTACGCTGCTACAGAGGGGTAGAAACTTAATTTCTGGTCATCAAGCATTGGAAGAAGAGAGTGCTTGTTAATGATTTCATTCACGAGAGGCATGGTTGTCATTACACACATAGAAAGACAAGGGGACATGAAGGGGATAGGCATAGTAGTTGGGATGCTCGAAGTAGACAAGCAGAAAGCAACAATGGGCTACTTCAAGGAATACATATGGCGATAGAAAACTTGGAAAACCCACTGCGTTTTGATGTGCGAACAAATTAGACTGCTTGCGAAGGCGGACTTGGCAAAGGATGCTAAAGTTTCAGGGGCCGCAAGCGAGCTGAAAGAGTCAAACACCGGAATTGATGAAATGCTCTACACCTGTGGTGTCCACTAATGATAGCAGTGCATAGTCTGGCTTTACTAAAGCGAAACGGCCGTCCGCGATCGCGCGACCTTATGCTTAGATGAAAGGAATCTCCGAGCGTTTATGGATGGGACATCTTGCGTTCAATGCCTCTGATTACTTCGATGCTACTAATGGTTCTCCACTGCGAAGTATAGTCACCTCGTCTGTTGCTATAATCCTTCGATCTGGTGCTTGCAATATGATGAAAGGAAGTGACTGGCAAAGAGATTGTTAGCTGCGACAGCGGCGTGTGCAGCGATTTGAGTGGTGTTTGTTGGTACATCTATGAGCCCTATTAGTCGGGGAATCTTTGCTTTCTACATACATGGATCTCGAAATGATAAACGTGAAAATTCACAATTGACATGTCCACCAAAAGGGTCTTCTACGGGACTTTAAAGTGAGCGGTCAAGATAAAATACATTTCTCACATGATCACTTTTAGGTACAAGTTTGCTAGCAAGGCGTTGAAATTTCTAAGGTACTGCAGATGTGCCAGTATCTATCTTGTTTGCATGCATGGTCATAAACCAAAGCTAATATTGATAGTATTCTTCTCCATGAGCATCAGCTTGAGGAATGAATGTTACAATATGACATGCTGAATAAGATCATGAACCTCACCATCAAAAGATTTCTGCCTCTCGTTTAGAACAACCACATCAGCCACCGTCAAAATATCCTCTCCCCTAGAAAGCAATCTCCCTACGGCCATAAACAATCTAAATTTGGCACCACTCTCATCTTCTCTCCTTCGACACTTTAGCAGTCTGCTTAGTTAGCATTTCATGCTTGCAGTAAAAACCTCCCTACATATGATATATGTGTAGATGCTCACGCCCTAGATGTGTAGGTACGGAACTTGGAAGGTCGATTATCGATGAAGGATAGATCGATGAAATTCGATATTGGTTGCTGGCCGCACAGGGCAGCGAAGAGCCATCTGTTGATCCGGAAGGAATATCCTTAGTATATCATGATTATGATGTCCTATGAGAATGGACCTTGTCAACGTAGAATCAGTCATAACCTCCTCCGATCTGGCTTGCAAATGCAGTAGAAACACTCTTTTCATCATCATCGAAACGACGACCACTTAGTAGAGAGCTTGTGCCAAAGACACTGCCAGCATCGCCAGTTTTGTAATCAGCAATGCGACCACCTGATTCAACGTATCGCTTCAAGCGGTCAGATTGACTCAAACTAGTTTGCTTTTGTCCTTCGTGAGCGCTAACACCGAGGCTCACACCTCCTTGACCAATGCCTCTGCCATCTGTAACACTACTGCTTGTGACATCAGTGAACTCACTAGCGGCAACGGATTCTCCAGCTATGCTCTCAGGTCCACGCCCACGACCCTTTTGGCCATTGGCACGTGGACCTCGTGAGTCAAGACCAGGCCAATTGTCAAGACCGGTGAGAGGGAAGTTACCAAAGCCGGCAGGATAAGCGGATCCGACACCCACGCCGCCGAGATGGGATGAGTGAACCGAAGAAACGTCATCCAAGGCAGAACTCATCATCGAACCAGTGTCAGTGAAATCCTGTAGTGGAGGGGCTTTGTTATTGCCATTTCGGCCGTTGTGTGGCAATCCCATTTGATAACGTTGTGGGCCACGGTAAGTTGTCTTTGGACGACTAAATTGTAGAAGCGATGTTTGCAAGTTTGAAAGTGGACCTTCAACAAGACAGCTATGATCCTTGAAATGTTGCAACAAGTAATGCCATAGAGGATGCTTTGACAAAACCTTTGGATTACCAACAATGACAAGACCGTACTTGGCACGTGTCAAAGCTACATTGAGACGTCTAGGATCACTCAAGAAACCAATACCTTGATGATCGTTAGATCTTACACAAGAAAGAATGATGAAATCTTTCTCTCGTCCTTGGAAGGCATCCACAGAAGCGACCTCAATCTCCTTATAGTGCTCTTTCTTAAAAGAACCAGCATTCTGCATAGATGTCACGACATAACTGCGTTGCCCTTCATATGGAGTGATAACGCCAATATCTCCAGGTTGGACTCCAGCCTTGAAAAATCGAGTAACAATCTTCTCAACATTTGAGGCTTCAGTTCTGTTGAGATAAGAAGTACCCGAAGCAGAGATTTCCTCGTTACCAAGATTGGACCAGAACATCATGGGTGTATCGGCTACAGGCCAAGGGAAATCTACATCACGACGAAGTCGTTGTTGCATTGTGACACCGTTTTGTAGAGAGCCTTCGTAGAACATGTTAGACGGAAATTCAGAAAGACATGGGTGCATACGATACTGAACGTTAAGTCGGATGGGGTTGAGGCCGAGGTGGACTAAACGCTCGAAGAGTGACTGGTTCAGACCTGCCTTTGCGGCCTTCTTGTTCATGATGACGGGTCCCAATTGTTGATGATCTCCAACCAGAACCACTTGTTTGCATCCCAGAACAAGTGGAATCATACATTCTGGTTCTGCGGATTGAGTAGATTCATCGATGAGGACTGTTCTAAATTTCATTTTGGCAAGTCTTGGGTCTCCGGCTCCAACACAAGTACAGCAAATAACATCAGCGTTGCTCAAAATCTCACGTTCGGCAGCTCTTGTCAATGCCTTGAACTTCTTCTCATCTTGACTTGACAATTCCCCTAACTCGCTCTTCAACTGAGTAAGTTTGGCCAACTCGTGATTGCTATCATTCATGCGGACCTGCTCATGCAAAGAGAGGAAACCAACAGATGACTCGACATCTTCACGGGATTTGGCTGTAAGACGAACAACTTTGAGTTGAGTTCGATGTATACGCTCACAAAGTTGATCGACGGCAACATTAGAAGGAGCACACACAAGAACTTGACCACCATTGACCTTAGCCAAATGATAAATGACTGTGGCTGATGTGACTGTCTTTCCAGTTCCCGGAGGTCCTTGAATGAGACTCAAAGGCTTTTGTAATACGCTCTTGACGGCGCTGATTTGACTGCTGTTCAATTCTGGTAGACCAGGAACGCTGAATTTCTTGGGCATTTGAATTTTCATTGGAGCTGCGGCCACCTCGTGACCAAGAAGTTTGTGGAAAATGTACCCTGATACACTCATTTCGTCTACGGCGAAAGTCTTCATGGCAAACTGCATGCGGTCGTAAGATGTTGCTTTCCAGACATAGTCGGCAGAAAAGTTGTGGGTGCATTCTGTTGGGACTGATTTATCGTTGCCAACTTTTCGTAGTTCGATGGTCACTTCATCAGATTGATTGTTCGGAATTTTGACCACATATCCAACACCCTCCCAGACAGGTCGTAGCTCGCCTTTGTACTTGAGTCGCATCTCATCGCCTACGGCGAGCTTTACATCGCCAAGCTCTATCTTTGGAAGAATAAAACTGGCCAAATGCTTGTTATTCAAACCATAATCCCAACGAATGATTAAACCATCTTCAGATTGAGCTTCCTTAAGCTTGCGGTCGTAATCCGCCTCAATCTTGACTAAAGGTCCGAAGACATTTTGATATTGATAGGCATCATCGTATTTAAGAAGGACAGGGGCTGGATCATCATCAATTCCAGCAGCTTTTTCCAAATCGGAAAGGGTAGCGTTAACATTGTCCTTCCACATCTCCTCCAACTTTGCAATCATTGGCGGCGTGAGATGTCGGGCGCGAAGTTGTTCTGCGTCTGTAGGAAGAGAGACAAGCCAAGACAAAAAGGATCGATCCTCAATCAACGGTTGCCATTTGGACACATCCCAACTCATATCCTTCGAAGATGGAGCAGAGGCGCAAGGTTGACGGCATAGAAGAACCACCACTGTATCCGATTTCGCAGGAATGAAGCCGAGGAGAAAAACATTTTTTATACCGCAGTTGTAGCATTCCAATACAGTATCTCCGAGGGTCGACATTGGGTGTAATTGAACTTCCTTATGTCTTGCGCGAACAAGGTGATTGACAATATGCGAAGATGTAGCATTTCCACGGGCACTGCAGAACCATTTGTTGCATCCCAAGCACTTAACCACACAGCTTGGAGAGTGAATCCCACAATATCTACACATCAAATCAGCCCGGCTCAGGAAAATTTAGATCGTTGATAGTTCAACTTACGCGCATGCGTGTGCTGGTAATTCCTTCTCATCCTCAAGACCTCGAAGCCCAAGAGTTTTCATACCATCGACTGGAACACTTGCAAGACTCTCGGTATCATCGTCATCGAATACTTCAGTCTCGTTGTCATCATCATCGCTTCTTCGTCTGCTGGATCCCAAACCACCATGACCTCCGTATTGACCATATAACAAGCTTTCATCCGGATCAATGTTTGAGAGATCATCTGCACCGGCGTTGATTGCTGCAGCAGAATCGGATATGAGGTGGTTCCCAACGTGGGCGAAAGCGCTTTCCATGATGACAGTATGTCTAGATACTACGCAAAACAGTAAAGATTAGAACCAGCTGTAGTCCAGGGGAATAGCAGAAGAAATCGAATTAACCATTGGAGATCCCGCTATAATACAGTGAAAAATTAATGCTTACAATAGATTGGATAAATTCCTTATGTTTGTGGAGGTAGCCTTTGTGGCGGGAGGGCGGCGCAAAGGTTTTGGAGATATTCTTGAAAGCCGAACAAGACTTTCAAGTCATTATCGTAACTTTGGCCGTAATTCACAACTTGTCCTGCAGAAGTTTGATATCTCTTGTATGATATTGAGGAGCCCAGAAGGTATTTTACCAATGTTGGTCGGGTTGGTGGAGTACTCGAGAAGAGATGCACAGTTGCTTTTTTGATTGTGGGATTTAATAAGTGACATTGCTATTTGGGTGCTTAGCGCGTGCTGATACTGATACCGATACCAGCCGATAAAGGTTTGTGATAGAAACTTTTTTTTTCTGCTTGACCTCACAAAAAAGCTTCATACTACCCCCCTCGAAAGACAAACTCTCTTTAAGTCAAATAGACCATTGCGAAAATGATTGTAAGTTGTATTCACATCAATCATCATATATTGATTTCCCTGCAATGTTGTTCCCAATCCAATTGACTAATACATGCTGTGTTCTATAGCGCAAACAAGCTCGACAACGACGAGATTACCTCTATCGAAGAGCCTTAACACTTCGAGATGCTGAGATCAGTGAAAAGCGCGCAAAGCTTCGAGCCTCTTTAGCATCAGGCAAACCTTTAGATCCATCGATTGCGAATGATAAAAAACTACGAGAAGATTATAAATATGATGAATCACGACCAGATTTGACGGCAAACGATGAACTTGACTTGGACGATGAATATGCTCAACTTTCTGGAATCGTTGATCCCAGAGTACTGATCACAACCTCAAGAGATCCTTCATCAAGACTTTCTGCCTTTGCGAAAGAGATCAGATTATTGATACCAACTTCAATCCGTCTAAATCGAGGAAATCTCATTTTACCAAGTCTAATTACATCCGCCCAAGCATCTGGACTTTCTGATATCATTCTCCTCCATGAACATCGTGGTACACCAACAGCCTTGACGCTTTCCCACTTTCCTCATGGGCCCACGATATCATTCTCTCTACACAATGTTGTTTTGCGCCACGACATCCCCAATAGCTCCCGTGGTACGGTCAGCGAGTCTTATCCCCATCTAATCTTTGAAGGCTTTACATCAAGATTGGGTCTTCGAATCGTCAAAATCTTGAAGCATATCTTTCCCCCAAGAGAAGCGATTACAAATAAAACGAAAATGGGAAGCAGAGTTGTCACATTCAAGAATATTGAAGATAGTATCGAAGTTCGACACCACGTGTTTGTTAAGACGGGATATCAAAATGTGGAACTCGCAGAAGTTGGACCTCGTATGACGATGAGATGTTTCGAAATTAGAGGAGGAACTTTGGAGAATAAGGATGGTGATGTTGAATGGAGGATGAACCAATATACGAGGACTTCCAAGAAGAAGGACTACCTGTGAGAGTCTGGGATATGGTTATTTGCTTGTTTGTTTAGCGTGGAGTTTGGTGGTATCAACTTACTGTTGCGAGGTTCAAAAGATTACAAGTCGAGGTCCTTCTCCATCGACATATCTACCAAAGATTGTGACAAAGAAAGAAATATCCGCAGATAACAGAGGTAGTAGCCATATGGTCGCGACGACTCTGCATGCCTCGTCTACCGATATGGAAAGAATCGAGAATGTACCAAGGAGGGGTTGATGCATCATGGGTACGATGTGATCTGAAAACAGTCTATGGTTGGGCATTATTCAGATCCCCTCATTTCTGCTACCTTGTTATGCATTTCGGCTTCTTTGTTCAAACTTTGGTTATGAGCGAAGCAAACAAAATTAGTGTAGGTGTCTAGATGCATATTTTCAATCACAATGTTCATTAATTTGTCTTTCAAGCTCTTTCAACGCTTTGTCGCAGTTGTCTTTGAACATGTTACTCGTCAAAGATGCTAATTATCCATCGACAGAAATTGGAATTGAGCCAAACGGCAAAAGTCGAGTTGTTTCACATGTTCTTCATGTTTGTTTGCGCAAGCATTCGACTACATAAGATAGGAGATATAAAATGATTCTGCGGATGCTCCGAGGCTTCCTTGGCTGCCCAATTCAAATCTTGGCATATTCATATCTCTCCACCTTCAAATATTTCAAAATCTTTTATCGTGTGTGTGTGTGTGGATCTGATGCATACCAAGTTTTTTTCTTTAAATGAATTTTTAATTGTGGCCTTTCCATTGTTTACTCGCCGGACACAATTTTTCCGTTCACGATTTAGGACCATGCGACTTTCGAGATGAGAACGACTCCATCGCGTATTGTGTTCCTATCAGGGGCAACGAGACGAAGTTCGCACTATTGCTGTCATGGACACAAATCCTCACAATGTTTTGGGAATATATTGACAGATACAGGGGCAACACGAGATCACCTTGCTTCGAATTTTTTTGTAAGAAATCGATTCATACTGCAGTCTTAGACCCTTTCAAAGTCTTTCCAATATTATCAAAGGCAATGCTGACACGAGCAACGGCAGCACTCTGTTCCCGTGGTCTACTTCTATCCTTCGTATGTAAGCAAGACATCACATAACTTCGTGGTGTTCAGGGTTCAGAATGACAGGCTCAAATTGAAGGAACATGCTAAAGTAACCCTAAACCTACCTTGTTACCTCTGGACAGAAAGGTTAGCGAGATCAATAGTCACTGTAAGAGCTGACAGCCCCTTCACGTTTTTACAGCCGTTCCTATCTGAACAATTAGGTTGCAATGCTTATGTCCGCAAGGATTATATGGACAGGCGCGCAAGATGAAACCCAATCTCGGATTTAAGCCGAACCGCGTTACCATCGCGACTGGTTCATCTGAATGAGATCTTATCTGGATCAGATTCCCTGTGACCATGTGGAATACCCTGCATTCCCTTGTTTACGACGTACTTTGTACAGCTTTCCTTCTTGTATTGTTCATCATTACTTCTTTTGGGAGGCGACATCATTTTTAGTTCAGCTCATCGAATTCCGAGTCCTGAATTTTCCAGCGCGTAATAAAGTGTTATTTACGTATGGTAAGAGTTGAGGCCCCGGCTTATCGCACACTAAGCGAAAACACAGCAAAAACCTTCATTTATTCAACTTTTTAATTATATAAAATTTCGATAAATATATAGATTGAATTATTCAAATTAAGGAATATAGTAAACAATTATCAAAATTATTTTAAAAAATGAATAGATTATTTTTATGATTTTTTTGGAAAGAGTTGTAGGGATTTAAAATTAGAATTTTCAAAATTTTTAAAAAAATCGATTTTTTTGTATGGGAAAAGTGTTATATGTGATAAATTTTGAAAATTTTCAATTTCAAGATTCTATAATTTCTTTCAAAAAAATATTAAAAATAATCTATTTTATTTTTAAGATTATATATATAATAAACTCTTATATATAAAATTTTGAAATCATTATTTCAATTATCAAATAAATTATTAGAGAAATTAGTTTATATAGGAAAACGATTTTTTTGCAGGGATTTTGTCACGAAAAAGGGTAGTGTGCGATAAGCCGGGGCCTCAACTCTTACAATTAGTCACAAAGTCTTTGTGATATGTACCTTAGTGGGGGTCGCTGGTTTTTTATTATAGTGTCTCAACTGTATTTGAAAAAAAAACTATATATACGAGATAAAACTATATACGAAAGCAAAACTGTATATGCGAGGCAAAACTATATATACGAGATAAAACTGTATACGAAAGTAAAACTGTATACGCGAGGTAAAACTGTGTATATAGAAAAACTATATATAAAATTAAATTATAATTATAATATTATTATATTAGGAAGATAATATTGTATTAAAAAGATAATATTATATTAGAAAAATAATACTATATTAAAAAGATAATACTATATTAGAAAGATAATACTATATTAGAAAAATAATATTAATTTAAATAAGATATATCCCTAATATATATATTTTAAAATATGGTTTATAACTGGAAACTGATTAATCAAGAAAAAATACAAATACTCTATATACGAATATCAAAATACTAAAATCTAAATTGTCACGGAATTCACTGTATAGTGTAATCTTATAGGCACTAATCTCGATACTCCTTTGGAATATTCACTCTTATGATTACTAATATTATTTTATTCATTTCATTTGTGTGCTCTATATATCTAATTAGATGAGTATTTCGTCTGATCAGGGTATATAAAGTAGGTATAATTATTAAAATCATATTTTAAGTTAATCTAGTTTATTATTATTCTATATATCTATTTCTAGATTAAAGTAATTATTAAATATAGCTATTATCTTTGTGATAATTATAAGTTTGGTTGGTATTTATATTGTGTTTTTATTATATATATATATCTTTTGATTATTTTAATTTATTTATTTTTTCTTATTTCTTTTTAGAACCTTGTTATATCGAAATTCAATTCTTTAAAAGTTACTCGACTTGTTATTTGTAGATATTAGTTAAAATGATTTTTAAATCTATAATACTTTTGTATATCGAAAGGTATCTAGAAGGATATTAAATTATTTAATTCCAAATCTATTTTAATTATTTTAATTAGTTTTAGAGAATCTTTGGAAGATAAAAAAACTTTTTATTAATTAATTTATATTTATAATATCACAGATCAGCATCCAATCGCAATTACAATCGCTTATATATGTATATATGCACATATACAATCACATATATATAATTGATATATAAATACACTTAATGAGTACTTTACTCCCGATTCTGTAGTTGTAAATTCTAAGAATAAATTGTACTCTGCTTTTATAATTCTTTTAAAATAAAGTATTATATTATCTACAACTCCTATACAATTATACAACTATCTAGTAACTGTTCAAATAATACCTTATAATTATAATACCTTTTTGAATAAATCATACATCAATATTATTTATAAAAAGAAAATCTATTTCAATTAAGATTTAATGAAAATATTTTTTTCAAATATATTAAATTATAAGTACTACTACTATTGTTTTAAGTATAACTCTCTACAGGGAATAAGATAGAAAGTATAGGGTAGAAAGTGATGACATTAGGGGAACTAATATACTAAGTCTGTTCTACAACTTCCAAAAGGAAGAGCTCTATATAAAACAAAGCTCTCACTAATACTAATTAGAACTAGCTCTTTTTATTTTATAATCATATAAATTATATCTTTCAATATTTTTCCTTGGATTATTTGTAATGATCTATTATTCCCAGTATTTCTACAAACTTTTTGAATGTATTCTTGATTAATGGTTTTGTTAATTTATTTGCTATTATTTTGTTTATGAGAATATAGTTAATATCGATTTTTCCTTTTTACTTAAAATCCTATATATAATAATATATAATATCGATATGCTTTGATTTGTCAATTAGTTGTATATTCTTGATTAGAGCTATAGCCTCTTGATTATCTTTCTTTATATCGATAGTGGATTTGTTTTTTATAATAAATTTCTTGTATTCTATATCTCAAAATATTTGGGCTAGCTATTGGCTTTATTTTGCTACAATTGATTGAGTTATATATTCTGATTCAATTGTTGATGTTGATATGGAGTTCTATTTTCAATTTATTCAGAATACTGGTTCTCCTTTTAAAAGTGTAATTATTTCTGATATATTTTTTTTATTAATTATATTATTAATATAATCTATATCAAAATAGATCACTAGGTTTTGAACTTCCTTTAATCCGAAATGTAGTTTATAATTGATTGTTATTTGTAGATAGTGTATTACTCTTTGCAATTGATTTATATAGAATTTTGCTGGATTTTTTATATATTGACTAAACTTTCTTAAGCTAAAGACTATATCAAGTCTTAAGTATACTATTATATATATTAATTTCCCGATTATATAACTATATTCAATAAGATTTGCTCGTTTATTGTTTTCTTAAATCAGTCGAAGTACTTTGTAATTATTTATTAATATTGAAATAGATTTAAATATTTCCTTTATAAATCCGTGTTTACTTAATACCTTTTCGAAATATTATTTTTGATTAATATACAAAATCCTATTTTTCCTATTTTTAATAATTCTTATACTTAAAAGCTTTGAGTTCTTGATCTTTTTCAGATTCTTAATATTGAAAATAGAAGTAAATTGTTTACTGAACTATAATATATTATCTAAATTCTGTGCTATAATAGAAAGATTATTGATATATAATAATATTATAATCTCTTTGTTAGAATAAGTAAACAAGTATAAATTAGCTAAGCTTTATACAAAATTCCATTTAATAAATTGTTTTTTTATAAGGTTATTTCAATTACAAGCTGCCTGCTTTAGTTTGTATAAATTACAAAGGATTTCAAAAATATATCCTTGTTTAATATTAATTCCTTATAATACAAATAGAAATATCTTTTTTTTTAGTTTTGTTTCAATAAATATATTTTTTATATCAAAATAATATATCTCAAAATCTTATGATACTATAATTAATAGAAATAAACAAATTATTACTGATTGTATTATAGATGTGAATATATCGAAAAAATCTATTTTGTATTTTTGTATAAAACCTCTTATTACTAATCTAGTTTTAAATCGTTTCAATAATTCATTTATATTCAGTTTTATTATAAATACCCATTTTGTATTAACTAAATTGTTTATTCTATTATTATAGATTTATCATTATATTTTATTCTTTTCCAATTCCTTAATCTTTTAGTCAATAGCTATTTACTATTATTCACTATAAATTAAATCACTTATTACTTTCCTATATATTTTCAGAATCAGTATATCCCTTACCATTATATTTATAATAATTATTTCTGAAATGAATATATAGTTTTTGCTTTATTGTTTTATAAAAAACTTTTAATCTGGTTTCAGGTTTATAATAATAATAAAAAATACACATAAACACTTAGTATTTTGAAAATCAATTTCATTGTTTTGTTTTCTTAATCTCTTTCTTATTACTAATCTAATATCCTCTTCAATCTCTATAGTTATATTTATTAAATCAATATTCAATAATTATATTATATATAAAATAACAACTTGTAGAATAGTTACTGATCTTAATATAAATACCTCAACGAGATTTGGGATTTCATTCTTTGAATTATACTTAATTGGCTTGGTAATTATAGATTCTGTAGATATTATATTTACAATTTCAATTATAATCTTATAAGATCTTTTTATTAATTATTATTTCGGTAAGATATTCTATACTCCCTATCCTTCTAAGAATTCTCCCTTTAAAGTAATAAAGTATAGTTTCAGATTTATCTTATTTCCTAATAAACTTTTGAAGAATGTATAATTGCTTATTTTTATTATTATATATTTATCTAGAATATATATCTATAATTGTTTTGTAATATAATTATTATATTCAATAAATATATCTATTTTTACTCTATTTATTAGCTTATCTCAATAAATATTATTAAAATAAAATACTAAATCAATATAAGAGTAATATTTTAATTCTTATATTTTGATATATATTATCAATAATACTATTTCGGTTTATATCTTATATAATAACACTTGCTTCTTCTTTACTTATATAATCATATCCCATTATTGGTTAGTAGATATTTCTTTATATCTTTATTTAATTTCAAATTTATTTATTTATAGTTTTATATATATCCTATTCCTAATATATACATCTGCCTCTATTATATAATTCTAAAATTCAATTAGTATCACTAAATCTTTGAATATTATACAAATATTCGATTGGATAATTTGAATTATTTATTTAATTGTATCATTTTGATTTGAGGTGTATGTGTATATTGATTATCGTTATATACCTAATTTGTTTTGCCACTTCTATAATACTTTCTCGATTTCTAGAGTATTATCAATATATATTGTTTTAATTAGGAATCCACTTTTTTGTTTTATACCAATTCTTTACTTTTTCAATTCTTCAATAATATTACTTTTCTTTTTTAGATATATTATTCAAATCTTTTTTGTTCAACTATAAATTATTTTTATAAAGTATTACTTTTTTCGAAATAATACTAGAAATAATCTCGATATATTTAGTAATATGAAAGCTAGTGGTTGCTTTTTGTACTCTATAAGAATTATATTATAATATTTTTTTATCTTTATCACTATATATATTTTATAAGGTTTTAGGTTTACAGGTAGTTTGATATTTTTTTTTAAAATTATAATTAAATATAGTTTACTTAAGATTTTATATTTTATATATTCAAAGCAATAATATTATAATTAGTATTGGTTTAAACAGTTTTGTTATTGAATATTTACCTTATTTATTTTATTTTTATTATAAATAATATTCTTAATTTCTAATAGAATTTCCTTATCCTTCTCTATAACTGGAAATATAGTATCAAAATCACTAATAATAGTATTTATAATCATATAAATTCTATAAAAATTATTTGCAGATAATAAGACTTTTCTGTTTTTATAAAAATATATCTTTTTATTATTAAAGATTTCCTTAATACTAAATTCCCTACAAAACAATTTTGTAGATAATAAGCTTACTCCTAATTCTGAAATATATAATACCTTTAATTTATATACCCTTTCATTCCACTTTATCTTTATTATTCCATATTCTTTTGCAATCAATTTTTTTCCTTTAATCTTTATCTATCTTGATCTGAAAAGCAACTTTAAGCTAAATAAAAGATAGGATTAATTAATTATATACGATAAACAGCTGATATCTACAATCCATTCTCTAGTATTACTATAAAAGGATATATATACAAATTCACTTAAATAGTAGTAAGATTCTTCCTCATCCGAGATTTTAGTTGTAACATAATTACAATCATATATAGAATAGAAGATTAAATTGTTAAAAAAAGACTTACAATTTTTTTAATTTAAGCTTATTTAATATCTTGATAGAAATAATAATTTCTTAATTGAATTATTTTTAATATAAATCTGGATACCTTTTTTGTATAAATAGTTTTATACAATATAGTCCAGATTATTATAATAAAAGTATTCTTTTCCTTTACTTAAGTTATAGGATTTTCTTTTAAAATTTCGATAATAGTCTTTATTATATTATTCACAATTTTGGCAGTTTTATACAATTATTACTATACTTATATTTTCGTTTTTATTTATTATAAAAATATTTTTGAAAACAATTGTTTTATTTATAACTTGAATTTTTTCAAACTTGGTTATAAAGTTAAGATTTTGAATATTAATTACTTCAATAATAATATTAAAATATTCTGATAATCCTTGAATAAAAAATTCTAGAACAATATTTTTTATTAACAAATCCTTTTATATTGCCTTTACTTTAATTATCTCTTTTTAAATTAAATATATTTCACTCCAGTTTTTTTCAATTATAGTATCTTCTTTTAATTTTTATATTATCAATTATATAAATTTGTTTTGTAATTCTTGAGGAATAATGCATTTATATTTTGCTTTCAGTTTGATTTATTTATTACTGAATTCGCTAATATTTTTAATAAATTTGTTATCCATATTATTAATATACTGAACAATAAAAAGTTCTGTATTAGCTTAGATTTTCTCCATTTTATATATTGTATTTATTAATTTAATAAAATCTGCATAAAGTATTTTATATATAGCCATATTATTTGTAATAATATAACCCTATCCTTTCTTAACAAAATACAGCTTTGTTATCTTAAACCAATAATACCAGTTCTTTCTATCCAATATTAGAATCTTTAACTCTCTACTATCAGAATCGTTTCCTATAATTATAGATATTATTGTTGGTTTTAGTTTTAATATACCACAAGATAGGGATATTAATTTGCTTTTTCCCTTAATATAATTTGAGTTTTTATATAAAGTAAATATATCTTTTCGAGAATTTTTAATTTCATATTAATAAAAAGCCTTTATTATAATTCTTTATTAATAAGAAGCCTTTATTATAATTCTTTTCAATTTAATTTAAACTTTTACTTTTTTCTTATATCTCTACAATTTATTCTTTTTATTATATAGACCTTTACCTTTCTTTTAGTTATATAAACCTCTATTTTTTTTTTATACCTCTATGCATTCCTTTTTATTAATAGTTTTTAACCCAAATACGAATTTAAATTTATAATTTATTTTAAATATAACTTTTTATAAAAAATAAGATAGGAAGTATAGGGTAAAAAATAATAGTATTAAGGGGATTGATATATTAAATCTATTCTATAACTTCCGAGAAAAAGAGCTCTGTATAGGACAGAGCTCTTACTAGTACTAATTGGGGCTAGCTCCCCCTACTCCATGATCACGTGAACCACACCTTTCAACAACTATATCCAATCTATTTATTTCAAAAAAACTTTATTACTTTTTTTTTATAATCGGCCAAGCTCCTTTAGCTAATAATAATCAATCTCAATAAAATAATGAATATAGCTTTTATAATTCTAATATAAATACTAATAAATATAAAAAGAGTAAATAATTAGAAAATAATTTCTTAATTGAGAAATTAATTTTTAAAAATAATATATCGATATATACTTATTTATTTCAAAAAAAGCAATTGCCGACTTTTACAAATTATAAAATTTTATAAAATAAAATAACTAAGTTCAAAAAAGAAATGCTACAATATAGTTCTAATATTATCTATCCATCTTAATTTTTTTAATCTCAATAGTAATATTATATAGATTTCTTAGAGAATTGTAAAATCCAAATTCCTAATATTTTAATTATTTCTATTGAGGGAGTATCTTTTATTACTAGAAAAAAGAAAAATAAGAAAAAACCTTGTTTGTATAATCAGTTTTTATAATAATTTTTTTCAGATATTGATAGTAAATCCTCCTCAATCCTGATTATTTTATCAAACAATCTATAAATTCAACAAATATTTTTCTTTTATTTTTCTATTATTATAATAGAGTATTTATATATTTCAAAACCTACTAATCTTTTATTTAAATTTAAGAATAATATAAAACCAAAAGCAAGCTTCTGGTAACTATTAATTATAGAATGATTTAAATTTTACAAAAACTTGTTTACCTTGAAATTGTAATAATAATTTTATATAGTAAAACAAATTAAAGGAGAAAATATAAAAATATATATTCTTATTATATATATAAATCCTCTATTTAATAGGTTAGTAATTAATCGATCAATTTATAATTATTTATAAAAACCTAATTAAAACCGATTATATTTATATTGAGTACGAATATTGAATTATATTGAATAATATATAATATAGAAATTTTCTGATATAATATTGCAAGTTTAGATTATTAGTTATATAAATAGGAATTATTAATCTAACAATTCTTTTTTGTAATCTGAAAAAAAAGATCTCTAATTTCCTTTAACAAATTATTGATTTTTATATCTAATAATATTATACTATAGAAAATCTAGTTAATAAACTTATTAAAATCGATAAACTCGAAATTATATTTCAGAAATATAACTATAATAGAATAATTAAAAAGATTCTTTTTAAAAAATTATTTAATAAAATCCCTTTATCAATTTCTCCCAGAATTGCTTTTTATTTATTAGAAAACTCAAATTTATTTATTCAAACCTTATATTCCTTTTATACTTCTACTAATTATATAAAAACCTTTAAATCAAATAATATCCTATCTTCAGAAAACAATTTCAATTGTAATACTATTATTCCTATATTAAAAGCAAATTGCAATTTCATTCTATATATAGATAATATAAGTACTATAACCGAAATCCAAGAGATTAAAAAAGATAAAGAGTTTTATAATATAAAAAAGAATATTGAGAAGAATATTAATCTAAATATATAAGCAAAAACTATCGAATCCGTTTATATTACTGAAAACTAGTATTTAAATTAAAATATTTAGATAAAAGTTTTTTTCTAAGTATAATCTAGAAAATGAGATTTCTTAATTTAATAAAACTTATGGAAGGTAATTCTATAAATCTATTATATATATTTTCAAGGAATAAATATTTATATTATATTTAAGCATTTATAGATTTCAAAGTGAATAGTTATACTTTTATTAATAAAATATTTCTTTTATTATTATTTTTTATATTTAAATTCTATTTTATATTATTCGAATTATTTATTGAAATTAAAAGCTATAATAATACGAGAGGCAAAGCTATTACTCATTTAATCTTTTTTAATTTTATAATTAATACTTGATAACAATTTTATTTATTATTTTTTATTATCGATTTGGATTTATATAGTGTAATCCTAAATTATAAATAATTAATAAAAACCTAAGTCAAAATCGATTATTTTAAATAATATTTCGAATAATCTTTTAAATATCCTTTTACTATTTCTTTATCAAAAAATATATTTTTAATTAGAAACAATTTATAATAATCTAAAATTGATTACTTGAGGTAGAAAGATGTTGATAATCGAAATACCCGATTGGAAGAGATATACTACTATATTAACAATGGATAGTAGAAGATAGTATCGATTATATCCACAATATTTATTATACCTTTTCAGAAATTTAATACAATAATCCCTAATATAATCAAATCCCTAATTTTAATCAATCCAAAAAAGAAATCTACTTTTAATTAAACTTATATTTAATTTATTTATAAATCTCTTTTACTATATATTTCCGATATGTATAATATATATATATTCAAGTCAATTTAATTTCAGTTTATTTATAAAAGAAATAAGAATTATAAGATTTTTATAGTTATTTGTAAAAAGATCGATTATATTATTTCAAATTGCAAATCTAGTTAGGATAACAATTATTGAATTGTAACTGTAATTGTTTTTCTAAATAATTCCAAATTAAAAATTATTATTGTTTTCAATTATATTATTACAAATATTAAAATAAAACCTTTAATCCTTAAGATTTATTAGTAATATTATCAAATGTTTTTCAAATACAAGTTCGATATCCTATTTTCCTTTTAATTATATAATTATAAGATCATTTTTGAAAAAGAAAATAAAAAAGCTTTTAAATACAATTTATTATATAAAATATTACTCAAATAATTTAAAATCGTTAAAAAATATATTACTAAAAATCTTATTAAAGGATTTATAAAATTTAATTAAGTATTATTTATAGTATTGATTTTTTTGTAAAAAAGCTAAATAAAAGCTTAAGGTTCTGTATAAACTTTAGATTATTAAATTCTTTAATATACAAAGATAAGTATCTTTTATTTTTTATTAATAAAATATTTATATAATTCACTAATGTAAAGGTGTATATCAAATTAAATATTTAATAAGTATTTTACTATATATATATAAATCCTGTTTTCGAAGAATATATTATCTTTTATATTTAATACAATTTTTATAAATATAAGGTTTTATTTTTTAAATTAATAAATAATTTTATAATTTATCAATAATATATAAATAATATTTTATTCAATTATTTAAATAATTTCTATACTATTTATTTCGATAATATACTAATATACTTAGAAAATAAAGACAAATACAAAAAATATATTAAATATATTTTTGAATAACTTGAATTTGCTGGATTATAAGTTAATCTCAAGAAATGCGAATTTAATGTCAAATATATTAAATATTTAGATTTTATTATTTTTATTAATAGAATATAAATCGATTTAAAAAAAATTGAAATAATTATTACTTAAACTTATTCTATTATTATAAAAGATATTCAATTATTTTTAAATTTTTATAACTTTTATTACTAATTTATTAAAGATTATAATATAATAGTAAAATCTTTTTATAAATTAATAAAAGCAAATATCAAATTCGATTTTAACAAAATCTATTAAATTGTATTCAATATATTCAAAAATAGATTTATTTTTGTTTTTCTTCTATAGTATTATAATTATATTATCAAGGTACGGGTAAAGACTTATATTGTACTATAAGGGTGGAAGAGCTATGGAAGAATAAGGCCCTTTTATAAAAAATAGGGTACACTAATGGTATATATTTGAAATATAAAGGTAATATAGTTGATATTATAATAATATTTTTCTTTTGGGGTTTATTTATTTCAAATAAGCTAAAATATAATTCAACTAATTTTATTAATTTTTAATAAAGTTGTAATAAAAAATTAATTTATAAAATCAGTTTATTATTGTATTTAAATTAAATGGATAATTAATTTAATTAAATAAGAATCTAGTTTTTTTTGAAAAGAATTTAAAATCTTTTGGGATAATATTAAAAAATTCTAATTTCTGTTATAAGGTTGAAATAAATTCTATTAAGGTTTATAATTAGTTGATAATCCTTTTTCAATTTGCTTTGTTCTTATTTTGGAATTATATTTGATATAGAATTATTTGAAATAATAGGTTTTTTGAATTCTATTTATATAGGAGAATTTGGTTTATTTGAATTTGTTAAATGAAATATAATAATTGTTTTTTTCTAATCTTTGAGATTCTTAACTAATTATTATAATAATAAATAATATTTTTATTTAATTTAATAATAAAATCTGTCTTTATTATAATAATTGAATAATTTATTGAATTCTTATTATTTGATTTTTTTATTTATATTATTATTCTTTTTCAGTATTTAATTTTGATTATAATAGAATTCTACTTTATTGATTATAACTTAACTAATTAATCTAGTTGAGCTATAAAATGATCTGAATAATAAATTATAGAATATTAAAAAGATTTTGAAAATAATAAATAGTTGAAATAGATAGGTATATTTATAAATCTTTAGAATCTTATAAGGCCTGATTTATTTATTATTATTTTTTTTTATTAATCAGTTAATCTTTATATTCTTAATATTAATTTATATTATATCCCTTTTTTTATATAAAAAAGTATTAATATGTATTTTGTTTATACAATCTTTATATTTCTGAATAACCTGGATGGTTAAGATTTTTAGTTTTATCAAAATGATATCGAATCGATTTGTAATCTTATTAGCTTTTAGGAATTCACATTTTTGCTAATATAAAAAGTTTGATAGAATAGGTAAGAAAAATTCGATTTCAAATTATAAATAGAAATTATAATTAATAAAAAATAAAAATATATTAATAATTTCTGAAATAATATTATTTAATATAAACTTTATTAATAATAACTAATTATATTAATTATCCTAATAAAAGTTTATAAAAACTTATAAATATTATTTTATTATAACATTAAATCTTTTTATTTAACTATCTAACTTAGGGTAAAACAAGAAAGATTATTTTAAAATAATCAATAAATATTCGAAAAAATATATTCAAAATACTAATACAAATTACAAATTTTTATCAAATACAATATTATCAGATGTATTATATAAATAATAAATTTTTTTAATAAAACAATTAGTAAATTCTTTTATAAATAACCTAATTATTGATATAAAATAATATATCTTTATTAAATAACAAATAATAATAATTATATAATTATATTTGCAATTATAATGTTTATAGATTAGTAATAATATAATGTAATTAATAAAAATATCAAATCAAAATCAAAATGAGATTAATAAAAATTCAAAGAATTTAGGGGTTGTAAAATAAAAAGATTTTATATAAAAATATAATTAATAGGCTTGTATATAAACTTTAATCTTTTTTATTATATTAAACTACTAATACATACAAAAAACAAGATTAATAGTTTTAATACAATCCAGGTATCTAGCAGACTCAATTAAATATATTCAATAAATAATTTATATACAAAGTTTAGTAAATAAAAAGATAAATAATCGATTCTAATAAAATATCTATCTATTAATTAGTTTACAATTTTAAAAAGCTATCCAGAGATCTTTTTTGATTATTAATAGTTAATAATAAGTAATAGGATTCTGAAGCATTTCGTATATATTAATAATTAATATAAATAAGTTGTATATTTTATTAATAAGATTATTGATTAACTTTTTAATATTAGAAATAATAATATTTATAGAGACTATAACAAGATTTATAGTATTATTTGCTTGTTTAATAAGATTCTTATATACAATTATATTGAATATTTATTTTGAAAATATTATTTATAAATAATTCTTGATTTGATTATTATTAGAATTGGTATATATTAAACAGTCCTTTATTTTTTTATTAAAAACATTAAGATAAACTACCTTATAATCTAATTAATATATAATACAAAAGTTGAATTCTAAAAGGAATTCTGTCCACCTTATTTGCCTCTAATTTAGCATCTTTATCAATATAAAATATTCCAAATTTTTATAATCAATAATAATCTCGAATAGTTTTTAAATTCTATATAGCTTAGGTTTTTATTTCTTTAAAAACTTAATAATTACTAACAATTTTTTATTATAAATTTTATAATTATATTCAGCTATACTATATTTTAATGAAAAATAAGCAATTGATTATAATTAGCTCTTATTATCATATTAAAAGATAATTTCTTTTATAATCTAATTAAAAGTGTTTATTTTAATAACTATATGATAATAGTAATCGAATATGGTAAGAATTGGAGTAAAGATAAATATTTGCTTTAAATTATTAAAGATAATTTTATGATTAATAATCTATTATTATATAAATTTCTTTTTTAATAAACAATTAAATAATTTTATAATTTTAAAAAAATTGTAAATAAAGTATTAATAGAAGTTAGCAAATTCAAGAAAATATTGAAGATCTTTTAGCTTTATTAACGATTTTCAATTAAGGATTGTTTTGACTTTATCTAAATCCATTTTGATTTTATTAAATATAATAATTAATTCGAAATATTTAATTTGTATAATTTCGAATTTGTATTTTTCAATATTAATTTATAAATTAATATTAATTAATCTTTATATAACCTTACAAATCTATTTTTGATAATCTGTAATATTAATAAAATAAATCAAAATATTATTCAGATATACAATATAATTTTTATTTAAAAAATCGAAAAGAATATAATTAATATAATTTTGAAATAAAACAAAAATATTACAAAAACCAAAAGGTATTATTAGGGATTTGAAAAGGCTAAAGCAAATTATAAAAACTGTTTTCCATTCATATTCTTTTATAATCCTTAATTTATTAAATACAATAATAATATTCAATTTAATATAAACTTCCATATAATATAAGGCATTAAAAATCTCTTTAATTAATAATAAAGAGTATTGATTTTTGATAATAATATTATTTAATTTATAATAGTTTTAATAAATCTAAACACCTTTTTTAGATTTTATAATTAATAGAAATAAAATAATTAATTTAAAACAGAATTTGTAAATAAATTTTTTATTTAAGTTATTATTAAACCACTTATATATAATCTAAAATTTGACTAGGAATATTAAATATTTTTTATTATATAATAATTTTTTACCTAATATAAATTCGATTTTATAATCCTAAAAACATTTAAAAAAAAGCTTATTAATAAGTAAAAATAGAAATCCTATATATAGATTATATAGCTAAAATAATAATCTACTTTGAATATCAGTTATAAATAATATTAGATAATCAATTTTTTTTATAAATTTTTTAATATTATTTTTTGTAATATTATAATATAATTGAATAAGATTATCCAATAATATTTGATATAGTTTATAAATTATGTTTAATTTATTTCAGATTAGTTTTGTAATATATATATCCTAATCTTTACAAAACTAAATAAAACTAATAACAATAAGGTATTTAATATTATTCAATTTTTATTAAATACTATACTTTTTATTAGGTTTTTCCAAAAGCGTTAAGATTTATAAAGTATTTCTAAAAATTGATTCAGGTATTTTTGATTTAAATATTTTTAAAATTTCAATAATAATTTTGAGGATTATAGATTAATCTCGAAATAATAATGAGATGGTTTTAAAGTTTTTATTAATAATTCCTTTTATAAAGATTGATTTTGGAATAAACTTTTATAAAGAAAATTTAGGAATATTAAATATAATTTTATTATTTTTTAGTAAAATTATCTTTAAGGCATTTTCTATATCAAAAACAATAATTGTTATAATATTAGCAGAACAATAATACCTTAAATAATATATAAATATAAATTTGAATATTATTATCAACCAATCAATAATAGAATTATAATATTAAAGCTATAAAAGATTAAGGATTATAGAATCTGCAATTAATAAAGTAATAATATAAAATAAATCTATCTCCTTATAATTATTAATATATATATCCAGAAATATATACTAAAAAAGAATATTAGAAAACTTGTTATTAGCTAAAAGTAAATAATAAATATAAAAAAAAGGATATATAAATATTCAAAACTTGAAAACGATTTTTCTATTAATAAAACTATAACCTACAATTCCATTATCTATAAAATTAATAAATAAAATAATTATATTAAATACAAAAAAGATTTCTATCAAGAATTTAAAAGATTTATTATTTATTAATTTAAAATATAAAAGATTTCTAAATATAATTAATCTTTTAATTTACAAAAGTAAATTTCCTTTTAAAAAATCTCGATTCATAATTATAAATTAAAATCAATTTTTTAATATATTTGACTAGGAAATCAAATTATTATTCTCTTTTAAATAAATAGAATTCTCGATATAACCTTCTAAATCAAATATTCAAATAAAGTTAAAAAGAATTAAAGAAATATAGTATAATAATATAACTGAAAAATAATTAATAAATAAAAATGAATTTTAATATGAAGGGGTAGTAGTGTTATAATAAAATCCGGAATTCTTATATTGATTAGTTTTAAAAAAATAATTAGTATAAGGGGTATATTTTATATTAATATTAATATTATATTTTATATTATTGATTTATTTTTTCTTATAATTGCTTTTAATATAATCTAGTTTTTTATAATAAAAATAGAGGTCAAATTCGATATATTGTTTTTAAATATAATAAATTGGGAAATACTGATTTGATTGAGTAGCATTTAATTATATAAAATCATTAAAAAAATTAGATATAAAAGAAAATATAGTAATAGCCGGCTTTTTATTATAGGGTTTTAATTGATTGTGGTTGAAGTTGGTATCTTGGTTTTTTTGTTAATTATTAAGATAATTACAATTAAAATTGATACCTTGATTTTTTTATTAATTATTAAAATAAACCTTTTCCTTCAAATCATTATAAATATCTTACCACCAAATTATTTATATTTTAATATTAGTAATAAAAGATTTATTAAAGTAATTAATAAATATATCAATTAATTTTTATAAAACTTTAAGCTTAAGATCTATAACCTATTATTTAATAATCTTCCTATATTTAATAATAAATTGTTTAAATTTGATAATGAAATTATTAAATAAAGTCTTTTTTATATTATACTTATTATAATTTATAAAAACCTTATAGAAAAAATTAAAAATTTGATATTGCTTATTTAATTTATTCCAAATATTTATAACAATATACCATTTAGAAGGCTAAAGATTAGAATTATATAGATTATTAATAATAATATTGAAATATATTTGATTATTTATATAAATAAAATTAGAAAATAGATTAATAAGAAATATAATTTTCTAAAATTCTAATTTGTTTTTATAATCTATAATTAAATAATGATTGATAGTATTACAAAATATAGTATATTAATTTTAGCACTTTATAATATTCTGTTTATTATTACTGAATTTTTTGGGAGTAGTAAAGTATTTATAGTAATATAAAATCTATAGATTGTTTTGAATAATGATTTTCAATATATTAATTATATTATTTAATTTGTTAACTTTGGTTTGAATATTAATAACTTAGATTTGAAATATATTTATATATAATTCAATTGATTTAAATATAATTTAAACAATTATAAAATGTATAGTACTTAAATCATTAAATAATTCTATAAACAAAAAGATATTAGTTTCAATAAAATTGAAAATATAATTCAAGAATAGAAATTAAGGGGATAAATTAAATACAAATATTTAATTAATTATGATTACAATTAATTAAAATCCAAAATAATAATAATTAGAGTATATAACAAAGTAGCAATAAATTCAATTAATTCAATTAGATTAGAACTTTGATAAACTTAAAATAGAAATAAAGTTAAAATAGTTTCTAAAAGAATAATATAAATTATTAAAATACAGATAAAGATTTATATTATACCATAAGAATAAAAAAGCTATAAAAGAATAAAGTTCTTTTATAGAAAATAAAGCATGCTAATAGTGTATGCCTGAGATATAAAGGCAACGTAGTTGGCGCCGTAACATATATATTATTCTATATGCTGAAAACTAATATTTCTAATAATATAATTATTAATGTATTCTTTCAGAAGTATAATAATAAATGGTTACTAATTACTTATTTTTCGAAAACAATAATTATTATCAAACTGAATTATGAAATTTATAATAAAGAAATATTTATAATCATCAAATCCCTAGACCATTGAAAAGCCAAACTTGCCGGATCCCTACACCAGATTAAGGTATATACCGATTATAAAGTTTTCAAATATTTTATATCTATTAAATAATTAAATACTTAACAAATATACTAAACAAAATTACTCGCTAATTATAATTTTATTATTATATATCATACTAAAAAGAATAATTTATTTATAAATATACTTATTTGTTGTATTAATAAGCTAAATTAATAGAATAGTATTAAAAAAAGAATCGATTATAGTAATTTATAAAAGATAATTAAATAGATATTAAAATTATACATAAATCTTTTTAATAAAAACCAAATATTATTATAAATTTCAATATAAATACAATATCCCTATTTTTCGATATAATTAATCAAATCATTAAAGCAAACAGATTCCATTTAAGTTTAAAAGCTTTATATAACTATACAATCAAATTGTATAAGTATTTCACTTTTATAAAAGGATTATTATTTTATAATAATTGTTTATATATTCTGAATATTGATAATTTATAAATTTATTTGATTTATAAAACCCACAATTTAATCTTTATTATATATCTTAGTATAAAAAAGATTTACTCTTTATTAATTAAGTAATATTATTGAAAAAATATAATTTTCATAATCAATCAATATGTACAAAACTATTATAAATACAAATACAATTCCGTTTTTAAAGATTGTATTTCTAATTTACTTCACTCACTCCCTATTTCTATAAAAGTATAACAATACATCATTATAGACTATTACAGTTTTAATAAAAATAAATACAATTATAACAATATATTTGTTATTATTGATCGATTAATTAAACAAACTATTTCTATACCCTATTATAAGTTAATTGATTTAAAAGATTAAACCTGCTTATATCTATATTATATATATAGATATTACAATACCCCAAAGATTATAATCTCTAATTACAGTTTTCAATTTATATTAATCTTTTAATAAGAATTTAATAATATTTTAGAAATATAAATCAAACTATTTATTACTTATTACTTACAAATTAATAATTAAACCAAGATTTATAATTAATACCTTTAGCAATATTTATAACCCTTTATAAGTTATTATTAAAATAATTAATCTAAATTTCTATTAATAATAGATTACACTCAACTTATACTTCTTTATAAATTATTAAATAATCAATTCCTATACAAAACTCTATATAACTACCTACTCTATAACCTTTAAAATTGAAAATCCGATTTCACTATATCTATTAACAATTTGAATATAACTGATATTAAAGAGTATACTAAATATAATAAATTAATATTTGATTAAGTAAAAAAGAATATCTTACATATATAAAAAAAGATATTTTGATTAATTAATTTGTATTATCATCTAATCAATTTCGATATAAAAAATTATATATAGTTTAATATAAGAAACTTTCCAATACAATAATTTTTGAAAAAACTGAATTACTTAATCCAAAATAAATTCAAAATTATTGATTGGATTAGAGATTCCTTTCGATTAGATTTATTATTTATTATAAAAGTCTATCTCATATTTCCATCTAGTAAATTTCACAAAGTAATAAACAATTCATTTCCCAAATAAATTATTAAACCACTACCCCCAATAAATATTACTAATAATATTAAATAAAAAGTAGAATATATTCTAGCTATTGAGAAAATATATTGATAGTTTAAATACAAAATATTATAATTAAACACTGATAACAATCTTATCTAGTATTCTATCTCTAACCTCAAAACTATCCCGCATTTCCTTTACAATTTCTATTTGCAAAATCCCTCTCTACTAAGACTTTCTATATATCTACTTGAATAGATTTGTTTTTATAAAAATGAAAAGGATAATTATAATTTTATAAATAATAATTAATATATAAATAAAAAAGATCAAAAGAATTTCTTTTATATATTAAAATAATAAAAAATTATAATCTTATAAATAATAAAAAAGTGATTAGATAAAGATTTTATTATTAAAATAATACAATAAAAAATGTTTTTCCCCTACCTTGATAGTTTTAAAATAAGTAAAAAGAAAGCCTCTACGGGCACTAACAATTATAATCGAACAAAATACAAAAACAAAAACTGAATAATTTAAACCAAAATATTAACCAAGTTTTTAATTAACAGTAACAATAAAGAAACACAGAACAATCATAAATCAAAAAATAAAACAACTTTTAATTATAATATATATAATAATAAGATCGAACTTACATTCAATCATTTATAACCACTTACAAATTGTTGAAAGTTTTATTTTTACCTATATTATAATAAATTGATATTACTACTTTAACTTGTCTTTCTATACTACAATTTTGATTATATAATACTCTACATTCTTTTAAGTAAGAATAATAAAAAATATTTTTTTTAAAATATAATTTCTTAGCTTCTTCTATAAATCAAATTATTAAAAAAAAAATTAATTTTATTAAAAACTAGCAAAGTTATAATTTATCTTCATTACACTACTATATTTAATAATAATTATTTAATATTAAAGAAATATTTTATAAGTTTCCTTAAAAAGCAAACATTTATACTTATATTTGCCAATAAAATAAAACAAACAGTAAGCTTAACCAGATAATTAGTTAGAAACTCGATAACACATACCATCCCTTTTATTGAAGATATAGCTACACATACAACCTGTACAAACCCAATCGTTTTTTCGAATACATTATTCCCACTATAACACCATCTTTTTTGATAATCTTTTATTTAGAAATTCTAATTTATTAATATTAATAAAACCAATACTTTTATAATAAAATATATCAAATTTATAATTAGATTAATCTTAATACAAGACCTTTATAATCTCCTCTCCAATAATCTCCTACCCATCATTTTCGATATTACCAAAATAATACACTACTACAACCAATTTATTAATAAACTTTTTTTCATAATTGTTAACTTGATTAATCAAGAAATCATATTCTTCCTCCAAATTCTATTTAAAAATATAATGAAATAAATACATCTAATAAGCAAATCGAAAATCGATTCTATTTTTGAAATTATTATCCTTAATAACTATAATTACACTTATTAAATAAACTAATTATATATTGAAAATAAATAAATAAAAAATCTTATTTATATTTTTTATTAAAATTATAATTACTTCTATAACAGGATTCCTTTTTTTTAAATTCCTTCTCCTCAATAAACTGTTTATCTCACATAATAAAAAAAATAGTCATTTTTTTTTCTGCAAATTAAATAAAAAAACAAATTAGTAAAACAAATATAGAAAAAAACTATAAACAATTTATTATTATATATATATTCTTCTGTTATTAAATTTATATCAATAATAGCTTGCTCTTGCTATTATATTTTTTTTTTGAAGTTAAAAGTATATTGACGAAAGATATAAAAGGATTAATTAATTAAAAAAAGATTTAAAAAAAAAGAGGAATTTGATCGATTTATATATTTCGAAAAATTTGATTAATTATTAAACTATAAGATAATTTCCTTTGCTTTATATACACTTTCCTATTATAAAAAAAAAACCTATATATATATCTATTTATTATATCATTCTAATTAAACTATAACAATACTATCTCGCGATCATCGATTTGATAACTAAAATAGATAATTATAAAGCTTAAAAACAAACTTTTTCAAAGAAGAGAATAGTATTATAGATTAGTACCTAATTATAATTATAATCGCTTATATATGTATATATATATATATATAATTATAT
Source organism: Botrytis squamosa (assembly GCA_014898485.2). Taxonomy (NCBI): domain Eukaryota; kingdom Fungi; phylum Ascomycota; class Leotiomycetes; order Helotiales; family Sclerotiniaceae; genus Botrytis; species Botrytis squamosa. The sequence continues at coordinate 1,628,829 of RCTC02000009.1, forward strand.
ATATATAATTGATATATAAATACACTCAACAAATACTTTGCTTTCGATTTTATAGTTATAAATTCTAAAAATAAATTATACTCTACTCTCGCAATTCTTTTAAGACAAAGTGTTACATATAATAAAGATTAATTTATTAAGGATTTATTTAAATTTATTATAATTATTGATTTTATAAGAAAATATAATTTGAATAATCAAGCAAAATATTTCTTTAATTTTAATATTTACAAATAATTTTAATAGAAGGATTTAGAAGAAAATATTAAGATAATTTTATTATTATTTTTTAAGGAGTTAATGTTTAAGTTTATAAGGCTTAAAGTAATTATTTTTCAAAATATTTTAGTCGAGTATTTTATATTTCAAGGAGAATATTAATATTAGAGAGATAAGTATAATATTATATATAAATTATATTAGAATATTTATAAATGAATTATAGAAATAGTGGATATATTTTATTTTATGGAATTTATTTTTGAAAATAATAATATTAAAGTTTTATTATTCAAAATAATTATTTAGAAGTTATGGAATAAATTTGTATTTATAATAATAATTACAAAATTTATTATTATTTAAGAATATTGAAATGTTTTTTAGTAAATAATTATAAATCAAATCAATTTAATTAAATGATATAATGAATGGATTAAAGCTTATATGATTGTAAAATTATATTATATTAAAATAAAAAATAATTTAATAATTATTAATTTTCTGTAAGTAGTGAGAGTATATATACTTTTTATTTGAGTAAGTATTATATTTATTTTGATTAAGATTAATAATCAATTTGGAATTTTTAATTATTTTTTGAAATAATTCAGGAATATTTTTAATGATTTAATTTATTAGGATTTTTTAATTTTTAAAAGCAAAAATATATTCTCAATTATTAATTCTAAATTCAAGTAGAATTCTGGTAATTTATAAAAAAAGTAAAGTAATATTTGAAAAAGAGTTTTCAAAAGGGTAAATAATTAATATAAATGTTTTTGTAGGTTAAAATTTGATTAAAAAAATGAAAAAGTGGGTAGGAGTTATTATTCTAAGATATACTGATTGGTAGAGTTTGTATTTATTAGAAAATATGATTTCCGGAATTTGATTTTATTAATAGAGAAGGAATGTAATAATATATGAAAAAGAATCAAGAATAATTAGTAATTGAATATATATAAAGAATGGGAAAAAAAAGAATGAATTAATTCAAAAGTAATAGTTATTAATTTTATAATTTATAAAACTCTGGATTAAGAATAATTATTTATTTTATTTAAGATTTTATTAATTATAGAATTTATATTATTATTTCTAATTTACTTTATTAATTTTCTAATAGTATTATATTTGATAATAGTGATGTAATATATTTTATTAATAATATCGATTTTTTTAATAAATATGAATATATACCTTTATTAATATCAGATTATATTGAAACAGAAATATTAAAAATATAGATTGTTGAATAAGATATTCATATAATCAAAAATATTTTTTAAAGATTTTAGGGTTCAAAAAATAATCTGGTTTTTTTTAATATTATATATATTTTCGGATTTTATATTAATATTATTTTGGAAATAAAGTTTTTAGATATTGAAATATAATTTTTAGAAATAGATTCTATATTATAAAAGGATAATTTTAAAAATAATTATATTATTATTTAATATATTTATAAAGATAACTTTTTGTTTTTAGAATATAAATCATTTTTCTTTTATTTAATCAATCTAAATATAATATTTATAAATTTAAATGTGAAGAATCTGAAAACGAAAGAAGAGTGTTAATTTGAATGATATAGTTATTGATGAAGAGCTAAAAGGAAGTTGGAAGTGAAGCTTCCAACTTATATTTGAGAGGCTAGCTAAAATAGCTAGTGTAGCCGATTATGTGTCTTTTGGGTATGTGTATTCTTATAATCATTCCTGTTTTGTAAATGAGCTTTTAATTATTTTATTAGGAAAAGGAAAAAAAATTAAAACTAAAAAAAAAAACCTATAAAAATCTTATTAAAACTCAATTTGATTGGTATTTTTTTTATTATTTTTATATAAATAAAGCCTTATAATTGTAATACTTTATATTCCAAATTGTTTTTATAATTGTAATATTTTATATCCCAAAATATATTTATAATTATAATACTTATAAGTTGTTATTATTGTAAAAATGTTATATGATATTGATATTATTATATTGATAATTGTTTAGTGAAAACCGAGATTTGATTATAGAAAAAACAAAGAAAATTTGTTAATTAATTAAAAAAGATTCTATGTAATATCTGGATTTTCCTTAATTATTGTTTAAATATAGTTTTGGTTATATATTTTAAAGGAGTTTGTTTAATATCAAACTTTGTAATATATTCTTTTAGTATTGATAGTGGTAAATTCTTTTTTCTATCAAATAATACTTACCATCCCCATTGATGTTATTTAGAACTTGGTTTCTTGATTGGATAGTTAATATACTAATATTATAGTTATTATTTCTCAACAATAAGTTGAATATTATAAAACAAATTCGGAAAGATTCAATTGATTCGAAACCTTTCTTTCTCTTCAACAAATAGTATATAATCTTCTTATTGAATTATACTGTATCTTGCAACTAATACCAATTATATAATCAATTTCGAATTAATCAAATAATGGTTTTTATGTTGGTTAGTCTACAGGTTTTTATGTTTTTTGTATTATAGTTTATTAAAGCTTCTTATACATAATCTCCATAAATGAATAAATCATTTATAATAATTAAATTGTTTTGTACAAATTTCTGTAATCTATTAATAAAATTTATATAAAGGGCTACTCTGCCTGAATGGATTTTGATATAAATTGGGGTTTTTTGTTGTAGATTTTTATAGTATAATTTGAAATTTATAGCCTCCAAGACTTTCTCTACCTATTTGACTAACTTTCTTTTATTTTATATATAAAAATCTACTCGCAAATAACTATAAACTATATTTATATTATTACTGATTCTTTCTAACTTGCTTAACTTAGAACCTGATCTATACACAATATTCCATTAACAAAAAATCTATTGAAAAAAATCCTATTCTATAAAATCAATATATTGTTACACAAACTGACACAAATCATTAACTCCGCTATAAAGATAATTAATATCATTTCGAATTAATTTTTCAACAAATTTTAATACAAATCAACCAAATTTATTATTCAAACATTAGTATTCAAAATTTTGTCTTCTTATAATTACACCTTAATCCTCTAATACACTGTTTTGATTTTCTACAATATCATAAATATAACCATTATCAGTTTTGTAAAATGATTCCAGATTATTCCTAGATTCTATTCTAGCAACGCTTTTATTTAGTAATTAATTTTATTATTATTAAACCTAAACAATTCCTATAAAATTATTTAATTTATTAAAAATTAATAAAACAGATTTTTGATATTGAATAAGTATCTTATAAACTACATAAATTACCATCCAAATGGATTCCAGAAATACTTTTATTACTATATTCTGATCCTTCTAATTTTATTAATTAAATTCCTTATATCCGGATTTAAACAAACTAAAGAACATTATGCCTGTTCATACCTGCTTGTAATTAAATAATAAAAGATTTAATTCAAATTAAATCTAATTTTTTTTATATATTTTGAAAATCGCTTGCTTTATTATTCTTTAATATTCTTTATTATTTTTATTAAAATCTTCATCAAATAATTACTCGATTTTGTTATTCTATACTTCAATTTGAATTCAAAATATATATAATAGAATTATTTTTATTTTTGATCTCAAGATAATACCCAGTTTATTCGAATTAATTACTTCCTCTATTTTGTCTCTATATTAAATATTATTTAAAATAAATAAATAATAAAGATAACAAGAATTAAGATTGAAAACTACTCATATTATATTAATATTTACAATCTATTTTGTTATATTATTGATCGGAATTATAATTTTGATTAAAACTTAAAATTCCCAAATTAACAATAACAATCAAGATTCATTAATCTATCTGATTACATTAAAAGAACTATAATTTTTTATTTGAAAGTGAAATTTACTCCATACATTCTTACCTATATCATAAACTTTGCTCCGATGCCTTTTAATTATTATATATCTTTTATTTCAGAATCATACAATCAATATTTATTTTCGATTTAAATAAGTTTGAAGAATTTTCTAATAAACAATTATATTATTATTCTAAATTATAATTATTAACTAATAAATAGTTATAATCTAATATATATAAATATATTTCTAAAAAACAGAAACTAATCATAGCTTTTTTAAACCCAATCAAATTTTTTTTCTTTCTTTCTTAAAAAAAATCAATATAATTATTTTTCTATAATCCTGCTTAAAGCAAAAGAATATTTTTTATAAAACTTTATAATCCTTTTTTTGAAATTCTCCAGATTTTTTAATAATTATTAATTATTCTTATTTTAAAAGTAGCTTTTCTAATATACTTAATATTATAGTTTTTTTTAGTATCTATATATTCTTGAGTTTAGGATTTTCTTTACTTTCCATTCCAATACTTTATTTTTATAAATCTTATTTATAACTATTTCTATCACAAATAGCTCTACTATATTTTCAAACCTATTTACTCTTTTTATCATTTTATATAATATTAATAGATTTATATAAAAGATATTATAACATTTATAGAACATTAGAAATTTGATTTAATAATTTTATAAATCAATATTTTCGAATACTTTAAATAATCCTAATTTTTTAGAACCCAGTTTTTTACATTTTCAGTTTGTTGTCAGATTCTTACAAGAAAGCTATATCTGATTTCTAACTTTAAATAACAATAAACAATATTTTGTATTGTAATACTTTACTTATATATTTTATACATATATCAAATCTTCTACAAATTATTAATACAATTTTTTCAATTTTTCTACTAATTATTAAACATTTCCAGGTTTTTTATCTATAATTATCTGAATTTAAAATAATAAAATATTTTTCCCATTTACCTCAAAAGGAAATAACTTAATACCTAAAATAGAAATCGAATTATATATATATTCTACCAAATATAATAAATTTACCCAATTATTTTATTCATAATTAATATATATTCTAAAATATACTTTTATAACCTAATTTAACTTTTTAATTGAATTATCTATTTGTAGATAAAATACTATAAATAATTTCCGGGTTATACCTAGATATTCTATAAATATTATTGTATGGACAAGGGAATTCATTCAAGGGAATTCACTTCAAAGGATTCACTTCAATATAAAGGCAACTGTATTAAGGTTATTAGGCGAAAGCGAAGGAGACTAGCTCTTTCAGTAGTGCCTATATAAGGCCTACTATTTCCCTCATTTAACTAACTCCTTAAATTGAATACAAATAGATATTTAGGGGCCTATTTATAATAAAAACTATATTTTCTGTATTTTTCTTTCAAACTAATATTAATTAATAATATTATAAATTATTTAATTTATTTATTCAAAATATCTTTTCACTTTTATTTCTTTTATTTTCTGTTATTAATATTATAATATTCTGGGCAAATGCTAGTGCTAGCTTTAAGTAAACCAGCAAAAAACCTGATACTAATAAAAAACCTGATACTAGCAAAAAACTGATTTTATTCAATTAATCCATTGGTATAGGAGGGTATGTTGATATAATGATTAATAGTATTAATCTTCTATAAGTAGGTTTCAATATTTCTTTTTATGAAGGTTTGGATATAATCAATACTTCTCTTTATTTTTAATCTATTATTTTCTTTAATCTTTATATTCCTTTTGATAAAGTAATTAAAAAAAGAAAAGCTTAGGAAACTATAAAGAAATTAGGATTTAAAGGAAAACTTTAGAATTATTTTTTTTCAAAAGATTTCAATAAAGTCAAACAATTTTATAAAGGATATGTGTTTAGGCTGGGAATAGAGTATTAGGTTGATGGATATTTTTTTTTTCGAAAAGCTATATATTCAGATATGCAGATTATTAATGTATTTTTTCAGGATATAGTTATATTCGATTTCGAATGTGTTTATAAAAGTATATTAAGGAATATTGATAAACTAATATTATATAATTTTTGTGTAATTTTGTAATATTATAGAGTTTATATTAATATTAATATAAATATCGAGAATGCTTTTATAAAAATATTTGATTATAATAAATATTATAATTAGATTATAAATCAACTTCTGAAATATTAGTTTAATGAAATACAACTATTCATATCAACAAAATGAGCTTATCTTTTTATCAGATTTGGTTCGAGATTATAAGTTAAACCTCCCAAATCTCAGGATAATAACATAGCTGGTCAATTAACTTTGCCAAAACCTAGCAAAGTTGTAGGTAATATAATAAAAGAACCAACTCCATTCCAATCTCTATTTCAATCTGGGAATGTATAAAATATACTTTTACCAGGTTCTAGAATTCTATTGATTAACGTTTCTGTAGGATCATTTGATGATGATGATGGTTTAGATGATGATAATGATAGTGATGGGGATGGTAACTAAAATGAAAATAGCAATAAAGATGGTAGAGGTGGTGGCAGAGGTGGTGGTAGAGGTAGTAGTAGAAATAATAGAAATAAGAATTATTTTGATCATCCCAATTACTGGGAAAATGATTAATACAATCAAAATCATTACTTTATTAATCTCTTTAAAATTTATAAAAATAACAATAGATATACAAATATCAATAATTCTTTTTAGTTAAAAATCTTTATATTTATAAAGCATTATTATAGGATATTTATACCAATCGAGATAACTTTAATAACCTTTTCGATTATACTCTTAGGTGTAGCTAGAGATTTTTATTAAACTAATTTTAGTATTCTTTTTGAGATATATAAAAATATATATAAAATAATAATTAATAATTTCAAAGAATCTGAATATTAATAAAATATGCTTTTTAAATGGAATAAAGTCATTTTTAAGGATTATATTAAAAAGAATCCAATTAAGGAATTTTAGGAAATATTTAATACAATAATTATAGATTTATGCTTTATTTAGTATACTATTTCCAAAAATATATATAACTCCCAATTATACTATATTAGAATCTTGTTTGTATATAATAGTGTTTTGGAATACTATTTTGTAATATACAATCCTTATCTGACTATTTCAAAGCTTATTAATTAGATTAAATAAACTATCAATTTTTATTAAAAAGTATTTCTGAAATAAAATATATTATCTGAGATATTCTTTATAAATCAATGTTTTTACAACAATAGATTTTTAAATTCTTCCTTTTGGAAATCTTATAATAAATATAACAAACAACAATTTTTCTCTGCATTAACTAATAAGGATAAGGATAATTATTATTTTTTTGGTTATAAAAAAAAGGGCTGTAGATATTATAAGTATATATAAAAGAAAAAAGATTAACTTAAAATGAATTATTATATCAAATATAATAATCTTAATAATAAGAGTTTTACAAAACAATATAAATAATTCGTTATTAATATTGAATAAAAAGATAATCAAGATAATAATAATAATGATAATAATAATTATTTCATTAATCAATATCTTACTGATATAAATGGTTCTAGAGGGGTTTTTAGGATATTCTTTATCTTTATAAGTATTTATAATAATTCTTTAATAGCGACTAATCTTAATAATGCTGTAAGTACTTATAAGTTGATAGCTAAGATATTCATTACAAACAATAAATAATATGGTATTAATATATTCTTTAGCATTATAATCGATATGGGTATAGCTGAGAGATTATTTATCAGATATAACCAATATTTAATATAGAAAAAGATCGAGGATATTGAATATAATATAGCTATTGTTGGATAGGTAACAATCTAATACGGTATTGGAGCAACGATTTTTATTAATTTGTTTTATATTAAACTTCTATTTAAAAAAATAAAATAAAATATGATAGAAGCCAATTTTCCATTTTTACTTTCTTTAGCCAATATAAATAGATTTAAATTCAAATATAACAATTTTAATAATATTACTATTACACCTAAAAGCATCTATCCTATATATCGACAATTTGGTTATATATTTTTATTATAGAATATTAATATTGAGAAATTAATTAGTTATTCTATTGATAATAAGAATTACTATCTTATTGAAATTAAGTTATAACAAATTCATTATCAATTCGGCTATTTATTTGTATATAAGTTTTATAAAATGCTTAAACGCTTTGAGTATAATGAGGATTTTGAAGTGATTAAATAGTTTATTAAGTTTTGTTATTATTATCAAATCTATAATAAATCGCTTAATAGATTCAAATTCTTTTTATTCAACAAGAATTTTGAATTTAACCATATTATACTTATCAATATATTTTATATCAATAATAATCCGATTTTATATATTGTTAATAAAGTCATATATTTTCAAACCACTCGATAGCTAAACAACATATTTACAAAGCATACATAGAATAAACTCCATGAATACTAAATCAACACATATATTAATCTATTAGAATATATCACTCATAATACTAATACTAATTTTGTTGGAAAGGAGTTTCAATAATATATTATATTAATATCCATTTAAATAAAGACAGTTTCTGTAGAGGTGTATTATTCGATTGATATAGTTGAGAGATTTTATACATTATTACACAAATCTTATGAAATTATTTACAAAGAAATTTATAAATTTGGTATTTACAAAATAACTATACTCCAAATAACTATAAAAGCAATTAATGATATTGCTGGATCTAATGGTTTAATACCTATCTTATTTGTTTTTGGAATATTTCCCCGTATAATCAATATCAACTCTTCGATATTTATTATTTAGTAATATACTATCACAATTTTTAAAGTTATAATAGAGATTTGTAGATTATATAATTCTATATAAATACAAAAAGCCTTGAATATATATAATAAACCCTTTATAACTATATTTCATGATTTATTACCGAATAGCAAGGTTTTGATCTAGAAGGAAAGTAATAGAATAACTACCAGTAAATGGAAAGAACCTTTTTCACTCATTAGCATAGAAAGGGAGATATATACTCTTGATCTACCTTATGGACCTACAAGGTTTAGATCTATATTGATAAAGCCATATTATAAGTAATTAGAAATTAGATATATTAAAAAAATTAAGGAAATTGATTATAATATTAATCCCAAAATAACTTTACCAAAATCTGATAAAATTATATTATCTCCCCCAAAAGTAGCAGTCACGCATATAACAAATCCAAAAAAACCTTTTTTAGATTTATCCAAGAATAATCAGATTCCTATTCCGATATTTTTTTCCCACAAATAGTTATACCTCAGATTCGAGTTTATATATAAGATTACCACCCTGAATGTTTTGTTATTGATTTTAAGGATTTTATTTTGTATAAAGAATCCAGGAAGAAAAAGATTGATGGGTTGATAGTTAAGAATGTATTTGAAATTATACCACTTTCGGATATTCTTTTTGATATACGAATTTTCAAATTACAATTTATTAATAAAATCAAAAATAAAGGAATAGATATTGAATTCCACAAATCAAGACTAGTTATTCAAGTATATAATAATACTAATAAAACATTTATATTGATATAATCCCCAACAATCCAACAATCGTATCAATATATTTTAGTTTTATTAGTTGTAAGTATTTGAAAAACAAATACAAAAATATATATTTGAGATATTATTCAGGTGTATACTCAATCCACTTCGAACTTGCATTACACTTTTTATATCTATATTTCAAAAGAAATGGATTTATTAATTAATATAGTTTTGCTAGTTGTTAAACCATTATATAATATTTTTAAAACAGGAAACTATTAGTTCCGGATATATTATATCTATTATTATAAAAAACTTAAAATATAGCAATTTATATATAACCCTTATCTTTTATATACTAATAATAAAAGGACTAGATTTAATATTATAGAACTTCAAATAAATAATATATTTATTATTAGAAATAGTGTGTTTATATAAGCTAAGAATAAACAATTCAAATAGATTAGCTTTATAACTAAAGATTATAAGGAATTTATTTATAATTATTTATTAAAGTTTAATAATGTTATTTTTATATTTAAGAATAATAATATTTATTTCGATTAGAAAAAATAATATAATAATTTATAGCTTATATCTATTAAATCTATGGATATGTATAATATGTGTAACAAAATTCGAAAATATATTTCTATATATAAACAATATATTGTACAACAAGCTTATAAAGTATACATTACAACTATATATCAATTCGAAGTATCTTTTGATTTGTTTATAGTAGTATAAACGATTCAACCCAGCAAAAATAATATTGTAATGTTAAACAAGTATATCAAATAACAAAAAGAAAACTTTGCTAAAGGATTTAAATATATATTACTTGATTTAGATTCATTTAAGATTATTGTCTTTACTAATATCTTTTTTATAAACAATAAGAATTATTTATTCCAAATAGATTATATGATTGTAATAATAAATAAATATAATAATATTAATATTATTTATTGATTGTTTATTAAATGCAAAAAAGTTATATATAATGTTTTAGTATTTGAATTATATGGATTAGTTCAGGGATTCGATATTAGTATAGTAATCATTTCTATAGTTAGTGCTATTTTTAATAAAGAAATTCTATTAATTCTATATATTGATTTCAAGTCATTATATAATCTATTTATAAAGCTGGGAATGATTAATAAAAAGAGATTAATGATTAATATTATGGCATTATATTAATTCTATAAGTAAAAAGAGATTGTTGAAGTAATCTGGATTGATGATTTAATTAATCTGATTGATATGATAATAAAAGGAAAGTTGTGTTAAGTTTTTGTTGATCTGATTAATATAAATAAGATTGATATTAAGATAATGAAGTGGATAGAATGGGATTAAGGGAAGGGATTGGTTTTGTTGGTAAAAAGTCAGAAACTTTAATTAGCAAATAAAGAATATTTATGATTTTATGAATTTCTTTTCTGTTATTGTATTTAAAGTTATAAAAAAGAATTCCGAATGTATGGATAAGGAAATTTATTTAAGGAAATTTATTTTAAAGGATTCATTTCAATATAAAGGCAACTGTATTAAGGTTATTAGGCAAAAGCGAAGGAGATTAGCTCTTTCAGTAGTGCCTATATAAGACCTACTATTTCCCTCATTTAGCTAGCTCCTTAGATTGAATACAAATAGACATTTAGGGGCCTACTCATAGTGGGAACCACGTCTTCCGTATCTCTCTCTCAAACCAACAATTATCTAAAATATACTTATAAATAAATTCGCTTTATTTGTAATAATGGAATCCGGTATTTTATATTCTACAAAAACCTTTTTTAAAAAAAGGTAAACAAATTAAATTGATATTATATCCTTCCTACATAACAGGAACTTTATTTTTTTTGTTATTTTATAAGTTATATTTAATATAATATTATAAACAAAGTATGGTTATATATTTTTTCTAACCCCACTACTAAAATCTGCTTTAAATCTCAATATTGGTAGATCTATAATTAGATCTAGTATTATACCTTCCTATAGTTTATTTGAAATAGGTATTGAAATTAGTTCTTTAGTAATTGTTATATATAATAGTTTATTATACTAACAAGCTAAATATAAATACATATAATCTTTAATATTTACATTTATTCCTTACCAATACAGAATTCTTTTCATTACTCTAATCGTTCTATTTTTTCCAAAATATCCCATAATTGAAGAATCATAAAATTCCTTTATCAAATTTTTTTGTAATATTTTATTTGTTAAAATAAACAATCTTATCTCTTTATAATACTACAATTTATTTTTCAAATTGAAATGAATTCCTATTAAATTGGAATATAACTATTGATAGTATTTAATTGAGTTGATGAGATTTAGTTATTACTTTAAGCTTTTTTGGGTATTACCTAGGTTTTTTTAGATATCTCCCTAATCTAAAATATAATAAATATTTCAGCCCTTTCTACATCAATACAGTTCTTATCCATTTCTTACAATTCTTTAAATATATATAATATACCTTCCTCAATTACCCTTTTTACAATATCTTCAATTAAATATAATATATCAGATTAATTGTTTAATAACAGCAACAAATCTATAATTTATCCTTATAGTTTTAGAAAAGATATTAATTCCATTATCTCGTATTAATAATCCACTTTCCTTGAGAGGCCATTAACAGGGTTTCTTTTCCCCAGTTTATATACAATAATATAATTGATTATTGATAATATTATTACTTATCTAGCTTATCTTCTTATAAAAGTTTTGAAGATTATAAAATGCTTCAGATTATTATAATTGAAGATAATTGTTATTTAATATTAAATTCCTTTCAAAAAATAATACTAATATTTGATAAATTTTATTATTGCAAGTAATTCTTGATTAAACATTATATAATTCACCTCTACTAATATCAGCTTTCGGAAATAAAATACAATCGAATATTTATACATATCTTTTTGGATTTGTAATAATATTCCATACAATACTCTAATAGATATATCTGTTTCTAAAAAACAAACTAATATTACAATAAAATAGTATAGTAATAAAATCTTAATAAAAGCATTCTTGAATATAGTAAAAGCTTTTTTGTAAGTTTTAGTTTATTCGAACTTTTTTTTTTTTTTATATTGTTTATCATTAGTAATATAATATCACTATAACTGAATATAAAACATCTATAGAAATTACAAAATCCTAAAAATAATAATATTTCTTATACTGAATTTGATATTAGTTATTCTATAATTAAATTAACTCTAACTTGATTTATAATAATTCCTTAATCTGAAATAATATAATCTAGAAATTCTATTTTTTTCACACTGAATTAATATTTTTCGAGTTTATAGAACAGCCTCTATTCTAATAATTTTTTCAGAATTTGCTTTATATAAGACTTATAATCTTTTTTATTTTTTGAATAGATCAAGATGTTGTTTAAGTATACAATAACTAATTTATTAATGAATTCTTTTAAATATTAATCAATATATATTTAAAAAATAACTGGAGTATTATATAAACTGAATAGTAATATTAGATATTCGAATAATCTAAAATATATACAAAAAGCTATCTTCCATTCATCTCCTAAATAGATTTTTATTAAATTATAAGCCCCATATAAATCAAGTTTTATAAAAACTTTTATTTTTCTAAAATAGTTTAATATCTTTGAAATAAATAAAATGGGGTATTAATTTAATATTATACCACTGTTTATATCTTTAAAATCTATACATAAATACAATTTATTAATATCTTTTTTATATATAAATAAAAATAATATTTTTGCTTTTGATTTCAAAAGTTTTATAAAACCTAATATAAATATCTTTATAATATATTTTTTAAATACTTCAAATTTATATTCAAATAAATTATATAATAGTCCAAACTTTAATTGATAATCTTTTCAAAAAATAATTTTATAATTAATTTTAGATTTATAAGATAATAATTTCTTTACTTTTTTTTTATTAAATAATAGAGTATATTTCAAATATATATCTAGGATTTTTTTAGATATTATCTAAATGATTATATAATCTATCCTATTATTATCTATAAAAATTAAAAATAATAGTATTACAACAATTAATTCCTTTTCTAGTATATTCTCTACTTTTTCTATTGTATTATATATAAAGTTCAAAAAGTTAAATATATTTAGTATAACTTATAATTCTGAATTATTATTGTTGGATATTTTATCTAATCTCCAATCTATTTTTAGATTATACTATTAAAACCATAAAAATCCTAGTATAATATTGTCTATCTTTAATAATATAACTTTGAATTTTGATATTATATTATCCTTAACCAATAAATATTTAAAATCGATTTTTTTGTAAACTGAAATAGATACTGGTTTTAGAATATTTATATTTATATTCCTAATTAATAAACAATATATATTTAACTTTTTGTATTAGATTTGTTTAATTATATTTAAAGAAATAAAATTTGCTATTATAATAAAATTAATAATTATTATAAATAATATTTTATTTTTATTTATATTTAAATAAGTAATACTTATTATTTGAAAAAGATTTTCTATATTCAGTATTTGAAGGAAATTTATAGTATCTTTATAATTATAATATTAATAGGATTGATTTTTTATTTTTATTGATAATCCTATATTATATAATTCTAATACTAATAATTGCTGTAATTCTTTTTTCTATATTAAAATTAGTATTAATAATATTTTTTCAGTTTGATTTGAATATATTGATTATATAATATTGGGTATTTGATATTGAATTGTTATTTCTTATATTGAATTTAATAATTAATAATTATATAAATTTTTATTTTTTTTATAATAATAATTAGAAATCTTTTTAGATTTCTTTTTGATTTAGTATAACTTTTTTTAAAAAAATTATCCCCTTTATATCCCAATACTTTTATTATTAAAAAAAGCTATTATTTCTTAATTGTTTATTCTCTTTTTTTCTGATTGATTGATTTTTATAATCATTAATCTAATAATCTGTTTTTTTATATTTAAAGTATATTTTATTTTTTCTATATCTCTTTCTTTGTTTTATTAAAATTTTAAAAAATCTTATCTTTTTTCTTTTTCTTTTATACAAATTGTTATTAAATCTAATTAAATTAAAAATATTACTTTATATATTCTTATCTAATTTTTTTTTCTTTTTAAATTTTACTTGCTTATTATTGGTTAAAAATAATCGTTTTTATATTTATAAAAAGTTTTTTGTATTTTGTATTATTATTTTCAATTCTTAAAATATTATAAATAATACTCTATTATAGTTTATATAAATATATAAAAAAATAGATTTAATCAATTTTATAAAATAATGTGTAATTATTATTTGATCTTTATGTACCTATAAAACATTTTAAAAAATCAATTCGAAATAATTGTTGAAATCTTATATCATTTGCTTTTCGAATATAATAGCTTTTGCTATATAGAGATTAGCTTTTAAACCTGTATTAATAGAATTGTATTAGCTGAATAATCAATCCTTTAAAAGATTTCAATTCTTAAACTTTACAATAATTAAGGAATTGCTATATAATCGTACTAATATAATTTGCTTTTTGATATTTCTACTGATATAATTTCTCGTTAGTATTATTTATTATATAATATCTGAAATATCCTTTAATACAAAATAATCTTCTAATTCTATAATCTATAATCTAACATTAGTCTTCTCTTTTTCAAAGAATGAAAATACTTTGATTCTAAATCTATCCCGGGAGAATCCTGTAAATAATATAAGAGAAATATTAATACCGATAGTAATTAATACATTTCAGATATTTGATAGTAATTATCTATTTGATCTAATATCTGTAGAGATTTTTTTATTTATAAAGGATTATAGATTATCAGATTTTGTAATATTGTTAATCGATATATTATACATAGATATTACTAATTGATATTCTATTACCAACATCTTTATTTTTCTTTTTTTATTCTTTTTAATTTATACTTTCAATTGTTTTTTTTACTAAACTATAATTCTTTGTGATTTTCTTGATATATTTGAATGAGGTAAAAAATCCCCTTATCTTGTAGCAGCTTGATTATTCATATTTTTCTGTAAAGTACTTTAATAATAACAATTAGTAGTAATTGATTGTAATAGATAAGAATATATTAGAGTAGGAATATCGCTTAATCTGAATAATAGGGAACTTTCATTTTGGTTATTTATTTAAAGATTTATACTAGCTCTTTCCTCAGATCGATTTTAAAGGTTCAGATAATTCATTCCTTTTTTGTTTTAGTTTATATCCAATTCTAATTGTTTATTTTATTTAATAATTTTTTTTGTATATAATTTTTCGGTTATCATTTATTTTGATTAAAGAGTTTTATATTATTTAAAAGATAATAGATTAAATAATATTTCTAATTCCAGTAATCTTTATAATCTTATATTTCTAATAATCATTTTTTCAATTTAATTGTTTGATTTATCAATCTTTTTTTATAGTATATAAAGCTTATAAATAATCTAGAATATATTTAAATAATATTATGAATTATTGTAATAGTATTTTGAGAAATAGGTTTGGTTTAATTTGTATACTTGATAACTCCTATTTGATTTAAGAATAGATTAATAACTCTATAAAGAATCTGAAAACAAAAAAAGAATATCAATTTGAATGATATAGTTATTAATGAAGAGCTAGAAGGAAGTTGGAAGCGAAGCTTTCAACTTATACTTGAGAGGCTAGCTAAAATGGCTAGTGTAGCCGGTCACGTGCCCTCTGGGCACGTGCGCCCTCACATTAAATCTTTTGATATGTTTTATATTCAATTTCAATATTAAAAGATTATTTTATTGATTGAAAGATTTATCTAAATCTCAAAAAAATTCTATAAAACTTTGATATGAATAATTAGGATATTTAAATAAAGAAGTTTTCGAATATTTTATTTTCTTAATAAGGAATATAAAGATTAAAGAATTTTTTAGAATTGAATATATTAATTGTTTTTGTATATATGTAAAGTAAATAATATTATGAGCTTTTAGTGAATCTCGATTATTATATTCTTTTTATAAAATCTAATAGGATTTATTTGATTTTTTATATATATATATTAAAATATTTTAACTTCTAATTATTAAAAATATATTTAATGAAAAGATTTTTAGTTTTTTATTATATCAAAAGATTTATTATAAAATATTTAATATAATTTAGAATTTTTTTGTTTGAATATTCAAAAAGTATAGTCTTTTAATAATTTATATTAAGTAGAATAATGATATTTTAGTTATTAATATTATGGGAAACATTATATTTGAAAATTGAATCAAAACTGAAGGTATTAAATTTGAATTATTCTTATCAAATATATATGAATTAAATAGTGGATTGAAATAAGCAGAACAAGAGATAATTATTAAATAAATCAAAATGCGGATTTCTATAAATATATTTGATTTTCTATAGATTGAAGTAGTGTAAATTATTATTTATTTATATAATATTAATCCTTTTAAAGTTTAATCTTTCAAATCTCTAAATGAAATATTGGATATTTGATTTCAGGAATATTTATAATTATTTATTTTAGTAGTTGTAGATTATTTAATTATTAATCTTTATTTAAATTGAAATAGAATATATCGATATGAGTGTAGGGCATATCTTTTGGATAAGGAAAGAGAATTAGGTATAAATAAGAGAATTTATAAAACTAATTTTAGAGTAAATATTGAATATTTTGTTGGATATGTATTAGGTTTTTCAATTTATTATATCTGGATATTCAAGCTCAAGTGGGTTGTTATTATTCAAAATATTATTTTCTTTAAGAAAAGGATATACAAAATGGATTAATCAGACAAAATTATTGATATATATATTAATCAAAAGCTATAACAATTTGTATTAGCTTTCGATATTTAATAAACAATTAATATTATCAATATTATTATTGATTAAAAGAATGATATATTGACTTCTATTATTATTAGTTTTATTGATATTATTATATACATTTCAGATATACCTCAATACAAACAGGACTCGAGAATATCTTTAGGGGATGGAAGTTTATATAGGAATACTGAAAATAATAGTATACATAAAATTCTGTATTTTAAAGAAATCCTAAAAACAAAAAACTAATTTCAAAAATAAATAATTATTATTAATTAATTATAGAAATTTATAAGTTTTGTTTTGATATTGAGTAATTATAATAATTAATCTAAAAATATAGAATATAAGTATATTGGTAATACTATTCAAATTATATATAAAGAGTACGAGAGCGATTTAAATATTCATTCTATTAATATTATGAATACCTATATTATAAAAAAAGTAATATTACTAAAAAAAATTTTTTTTTTGATATGTATAATCAATTAATTCAAAGAAGATAAAATTCTACTTTTTCTTAATTAAAAATCCAAAAGATAAAGGATTATAAGAATCAAAATTCTTTATTCAATTTTCAATCTATCTGAATATCAATTCTTTAATTTTGGTGATACAATTCCTAATATTAATATATTTATAAATTATTATTATCAAATCCGATAATAAAAAAAATTACAAAATAATTCCTTTACAAATAATTATATATTTATAGGTATTTTTATTATAAACTTGTTACTAGAAAATAATTCTTATATTAAAAATTTCTATTTAATATTTTGATCTAGTTATTCAAATATAGATATATAAAGGAATATCCATTTATTTGTCATTATATATAATGTAATTGCTTCTGTTATACAAACAAAACCAAACCCTTCTAATATATCTGAGAAAGGAGCTTTAAAGGAGTTATTTAATTTGTATTTATTAGATTTATTTAAACTATTTTAATATTATTATTAATTTAAGGATTACTTTTTGGGAAAATGATTTAAATGTGAATATAAAATTGAGATTAATAATTTAAAAGATTATAAAATATGGTATGAAATTAATGTATAAAATATATTAATTATTTTTATATTATTATAATAAATATTTATATATGTCACGGAATTCACCGTATAGTGTAACCTCACAAGCACTAATCCTGGTATTCCTTTTGAGTACTCACTCCTATAATTACTAATATTATTTTATTCATTTTATTTGTATATTCTACATATCTAATTAAGCGAATACCTTACCTAATCAGGGTATATAAAGTAGATATGATTATTAGGATTATATTTCAAATCAATCTAGTTTATTATTATTTTATATATTTATTTTTAAATCAAAATGATTATTAGATATAGCTATTACTTCTATAATAATTATAAGCCTGATTAGTATTTATATTGTGCCTTTATTATATATATATATCTTTTGAATATTCTAATTTATATATACTTTTTTTTATTTTTCTTTAAAACCTTATCATATTGAAATTCAATTTCTCAAAAATCACTTGATTTGTTATCTATAAATATTAATCAAAATAGTTTTTAAATTTATAATATCTCTATATATCAAAAGGTATCTGAAAGGATATTAAGTTATTTAATTCCAAATCTACTCCAATCACTCTAATTAATTTCAAAGAATTTTCAGAAAATAAAAAAACTTTTTATTAGTTAATTCATATTTATAACAAAGATTAACTTACCAAAAACCTATTTAAACTTATTATAATCATCAATTTTATGAGAAAATATGATTTGAATAATTAAACAAAATATCTTTTTAATTTTAATATTTATAAACAATTTCAATAGAAGGATTCAAAAGGAGATATTAAGATAACTTTATTACTATCTTTTAAAAAGCTAATATTTAAGCCTGTAAGGTTTAAAGCAATCATCTTTCAAGATATCTCAATTGAGCACTTTGTATTTTAAGGAAAATATCGATATCAGAGAAATAAGTATAATATTATGTATAAATTATATTAGGATATTTATAAATGGATTACAAAAACAGTGGATACATTTTACTTTATAGAATTTATTCTTAAAAACGATAATGTTAAAGCCTTATTACTCAAAACAATTATTCAGAAGCTATAGGATAAGTTTATATTTATAACAATAATTGTAAAATCTATTATTATTTAAAAATATCAAAATATTCTTTAACAAACAATTATAAATCAAATTGATTCAATTAAATAATATAATAAATAAATCAAAGTTTATACAATTACAAAATTATATTATATCAAAATAAAAAACAATTTAGTAATTATCAACTTTTTATAAGTTGTGAGAGTATATATACTTCCCATTTAAATAAATATTATACTTATTTAAATCGAGATTAATAATTAATTTAGAATTTCCAATTACTTTTTGAAATAATTCGGGGATATTTTTAATAGTTTAATTTATCAGGACTTTTTAATTTTCAAAGGTAAGAATATATTTTCAATTATTAACTTTAAATCTAAGTAAAACCTTAGTAATCTATAAGAAAAGTAAGGTAATATTTGAAAAAGAGTTTTTAAAAAGATAGATAGTTGATATAAATATTTTTATAGATTAGAATTTAATTAAAAGAATAAAAAAGTAAATAGGAATTATTATTCTAAGATATATTGGTTAATAAAATTTATATTTATTAAAAAATATAATTTCTAGAATTCAATTTTATTAATAGAAAAGGAATATAATAATATATAAAAAAGGATTAAGGATAATTAATAATTGAATATATATAAAGTATAAAAATAAAAAGGATAAATCAATTTAAAAGATGATAATTCTCAATCCTATAATTTATAAGATCTTAGATTAAAAATAATTATTTATTTTATTCAAGATTCTACTAGTTATAGGATTTATATTATTATTTTTAATTTATTTTATTAACTCTTTGATAGTATTATACTTAATAATAATAGTGTAATGTATTTTATTAATAATATCGATCTTTTTGATGAATATAAATATACTCCTTTACTAGCATTAGATTATATTGAGATAGGAATATTAAAAATATAGATCATTAAACAAAACACTCATACAATCAAAAATATTCTCTAAAAACCTTAAAATTCAAAAAATAATCTAATTCTTTTTAATATTATATATATTCCTGAATTTTATATTAATATTGTTTCAGAAATAAAGTTTTTAGATATTAGAATATAATTTTTAGAAATAGATTTTATATTACGAAAAAGCAATTTTGAGAATAATTATATTATTACTTAATATATTTGTAAAGATAATTTTTTGTTTTTAAAATATAAACTACTTTCCTTTTATTTAATCAATTTGAATATAATATCTATAAATTTAAATTTTTTAATATATTCCACATTTAATTCTAATATCCAGAAACTATTTTGCTAATTAAAAGATTTATTTAAATTTTAAAAGGATTTTATAAAACTTTAATATAAATAATTAGAATATTTAAATAAAAAAGTTTTTGAATATCTTTTTTTTTTAATAAGAAATATAAAGATTAAAGAACTTTTTAGGATTGAATATATTGATTGCTTATATATATATACAAAGCAAATAATATTATAAACTTTTAGTAAATCCCGATTACTATATCCTTTTTATAAAATCCAATAAAATTTGTTTAATTTTCTATATACATATATTGGAATATTTTAATTTTTAATTATTAAAAATATATTTAATAGAAAGATTTTTAACTTTTTATTATACCAAAAGACTTATTATAAAGTGTTCGATACAATTCAGAATTTTTTTGTTTGAATACTCAAAAAGTATAATCTTTTAGTAATCTGTATTAAGTAGAATAATAATATTTTAATTATTAATATTATAGGAAATATTGTATTCAAAAATTGAATCAAAATTGAAGGTATAAAATTTGAATTATTCTTATTAAATATATACAAATCAAATAATAAATCGGAATAAATAAAATAAGAAATAATTATTAAATAAATCAAAATACAAATTTTTATAGATATATTTAATTTTTTATAAATTGAAATAATATAAACTATTATTTATTTATATAACATTAATTCTTTTAAAACTCGATTTTTCAAATTTCTAAATAAAATACTGAATATTTGATTTCAGAAATATTTATAATTATTTATTTTAACAATTATAAATTATTTAACTATTAACCTTTACCCAAATTAAAATAGAATATATTAATACAAATATAGAGTATACTCTTTAAATAAAAAAAGAGAATTAAATATAAATAAAAGAATTTATAAAATTAACCTTAAAATAAATATTAAATATCTTATCGGATATATACCAGATTTCCTAATCTATTATATCTAAATACCTAAGCTTAAATAAATTATTATTACTCGAAATATTTTTTTTTTAAAAAAAAGATATATATACAAATTAAAAATTATAGATATATTAACAAATTCATAAATTAATCAAATAAAACTATTGATATATATACAAATTAAAAATTATAAAAATAAAAGTAATTTATATTAATATAAGGTTTTACTTTAAAAAGGTTTTAGAAATAAAAGATTAATTTCTTAATATTATTAATTAGTTATAAGAATTTATAAGTTTTACAATAAATAATTATAATAATCAATTTGATATCGATAATATTATTATTAATTAAAAAAATAATATATTAAAAATGACTTCTATTATTATTAGTTTTATTAATAAAGGATTATAAGAATTGAAATCCCTTATCCAATTCTTAATCTATTTGAATATCAATTTTTATTTTTGATAATATAACTTCTAATATTATATATTTATAAATCACTATTATCAAATCCGATAATAAATGAAATTGTAAAACAATTTTTTTATAAATAATTATATATTTATAAATATTTTTATTGCAAACTTATTACTAAAAAATAATTTCTATATCAAAAATTTTTATTTAATATTTGATCTAATTATTTAAATATAAATATATAAAGGAATATTCATTTATTTATTATTATATGTAGTATAATTCTTTTTATTATATAAACAAAATCAAATTTTTTTAATATATTAAAAAAGGAGTTTTGGAAAAGTTATTTAATTTATATCTATTAGAATTACTTAAATTATTTTAATATTATTATTAATTCAAGAATTATTTTTTAAAAAAATGATTTAAATGTGAATATAAAATTGAAATTAATAATCTAAAAGATTGCAAAATATGATATGAGATTAATATATAAGATATATCAATTATTCTGATATTATTATAATGAATATTTATATATAAATATAATAAGCAGAGATTTTTAATGTAATATCGAGTTAAATTAATTATTTATAATAATCTTCAAGTAAAGGATATAATTAAATCAATTTATATTACAACACTTATTAGAAGATTATTTAGAATTATAATAACACTAATAGCAAAATATAACCTGGAAATAAAACAATTTGATATCATTAATATATTTATTAATACTTATAAGAATTTATTAGGGTATTTATAATTTATTATTTATTAAATAGATTCAAGGAATTAAATAATATATAATTCTTAATCGTATATTATATAATTTTTAAGATTCTTTTATATTATAATTTAAGGATTTCAGTAAGATACTTAAAATCTAAATTTAAATTATATAAAAAGAAACCCTATCTTTTTACAAACCCAAATCAAACTATTTTGATATTATTCTTTATAAATAATATACAAATTATATATTATTACAAGAATATATTAATAATTAATAATATTATTTCTAATATTAAAACTATCTATAAACTGAAAAATCTAGGTGATATAGAGTAGTTTTTGAATATTCGGATTATTTGTAATTAACAAATAGAAAAACTTTGATTAATATATAATATTTATATTAAAAAGATTACAAAAAAAATTAATTTCAATAATAATAATGTATATACACCTCTATCAATAATAAAATTCATAAAATATAATAAAATATAATTATTATATTTATATAAATTTATTAAGAGAAGGTAGGATTATACTATATATAATAATTATAATTAAAGCAAATATTATATTTACAGTTTTATAATTCAGTTATTTTTTAATTAATTTATTTTTAAATTATATAAAAGCAATTAATTATTATATATAGTATTTCTGGAATATAAGATATTATTTAATTGAATATAATCGAAAGCAGATTCCACAGCTTTTATTCTTTTCAGATACCTTATTTATTAATAATAAAGAATTACAAAAATCATTTTAAGGTTTTATAATTTTATTATTTAATAAATTAATAATATAAAAAGTTTTAAGATAAAATATAATAACTATATTTACTATCAAAACCAAATTATTTGATATTAAATATATATTAAAAGAAATACTAATTATACTACAATTCCTTAAAGAAATCAATTTTATAATTAAATAATTAATTATAATCTTTTGTAATAATTAATAAACAATTAGATTAATAATAAAAGAAAATAAAAAAATCACTATTAAATTGAGATATATTAATATATAAAATATATAATTATATTAGAAATATTTAAAAAAAAGTTTTTATTTTATATATTTGTCTATAATAAAGATAATAATAAATAGATTAATTAAAAATTTATTATAATAAAAGTTTAACCACTTTATATTTTTTTTAAATTTATAAAATATAAATATTAAAATTAATAAAATCAAATAAAAGTTTTTTTCTTTAATTTATACTTCTTTTAATATATTTAATATCAAATTATATCAAATCAAACTATTTTCTCTTATTAATTAATTTATTATTAGAATTAATTATATTATCCTTATTAACAACATTATACTCGTTATTAAGATTACTATTATCATCAATATTAAACACTACCTTATCTTTACTTTTCAAAACAAAATAAACAAACTATAATTAAATCTTTAAACTCATTACAAAAACATATACTTCGACTTTTACATACTTAATCACAAAAAATTTAAAAATAAAAAAGAATCTTTATTTCCTAATTAAAAAGAAAGATAATAATCTTAATAAAAAAAATAAACAAATAAATAATTATAATAATCAAATAGAAAAAAGAAATATAATTTGTATTAATAATAAAAAAGAATTAAAATTAATAAACTTATTATTCTCTTTAATTATTACCAATATAACTATTATTACAATACAAACCAATTTCTAATTTAAAATAGTTTTTTAAAAAATATATTAATAAATTATAATAAAATAAAAAGATTAGAATATATCTTTTCAAAAAGTATAATAAACTCAGAATTACAAAATTCTAATAACTAAATAGTTAAAGGTTTTAAATATACTAAAAAAGATATATAGATATATATAATATACTTTCAATATTAAAAAGAAAAAGTATTTCTTTATTTAAAATATCTATTATACTCCTTATAACAATCAAAAAGAAAAAAATAAATATACTCTATATAGAAAATAAAGTTTTATATATTTTTATTTCTAAAATTATATTTAGGATTTTTTTATTTACACTTACCATAAACTTTGCAAATAGATATTCAGAATTTACTTGATCTAAATATAAAAATAGATTTATTCAAAAAAGAAAGTGTTTTTAATAAAAAACTTTTATTATTAAAAAAAAGATTGAAAAAATAATATTTGTCCTTACTATCAACAAAAAAATTACTACAATCTATAAAAATAATTATTATACAATATTTGTTTGCTTTAATCTAACGATTATAAATAGTTTTAATTTTCTTTAAAAAATTGTTATTAAGATTTTATTGAAATTTATTAAAAAAAGCCTTATTTGTAAAGATTTCTTATTAAAAAATAATAAAATCTTAATTAGAAACAATAATTTAGTTAGAGATAATAATTAATTAGAAGTACACTGAACACTGAATTTATTAGATTGAATATTACTCTTCAATATATTATATAAAAAGGCAATAATATATTAATCAAAAATATTAATAGAATCAGGGGATTCTCTAATAAAAAAAGGTATATTTAAAAGAATATATTGAATTATTGAATATAAAAATTAAAAAAAGGAAACTATCTCCCTCTTATAATTATTTCGATTTATTATATTTCTTTAAAAATCTATTAATTTCCATTTAATTCCATTACTACTATAAAAGTATTTTATACATAAATCAATCTTAATATAAATATTTAGTTAATAATAATCAACATAACTTAAAACTCCTGATATATATCAATTCAAAGGATTAATTCCCTTACTCCAATATTATCACTTTCTCACAAATTGCCTAAATCAATAATACAATTCACTCTTTTCTTTTATAAAAAACTTTATATATTTATATATTTTACATTCCTTTATTTAATAAATAAACCTACCCAGTAGATAAGTTTATAATAATTATTCAAATAAAACACTCACCGATTCTTATACTATTTACTATCTAATAAAAAAAAAATTTATTTACTATATAGATTTTTTAATATAACTATCAAAATACCTAATAATTTGGGGAATATATCACAAAATTCACCGTATAGTATAACCTTACAAGTATTAATCCCAATATTTTTTTTGAATATTTACTTCTATAACTACTAACACTATTTTATTTATTTTATTTATATATTCTACATATTTAATTAGATAAGTACCTCATTTAATTAGGATATATAAAATAGATATAATTATTAAGATTATATTTCAAGTTAATTTAGTTTATTATTATTTTACATACCTATTCCCAGATTAAAGTAATCATTAGATATAGCTATTACCTCCGTAATAATATATAAATGTAATGAATAGGGATTTTTAATATAATATTAAATGAGATTAATTATTTATAATAATCTTTAAGTGAAAAATATAATTAAATTAATTTATATTATAATATTTATCAAAAAATCATTTAGGATTATAATAATACTAATAGTAAAATACAATCTGGAAATAAAGTAATTTGATATTATTAATGTATTTATTAATACTTATAAAAATTTATTAGATGTATCTATAATTTGCTATTTATTAAATAAATTTAAGAAATCAAATAAATATATAATTTTTAATTGTGTATTATATAATCTTTAAAATTTTCTTGTATTATGGTTGAAAGATTTTAATAAGATATTTAAGAATTTAGGTTTAAATTAATATAAAAAGGAATTTTATTTTTTTATAAATCCAAATTAGATTATTTTAATATTATTCTTTGTGAATGATATATAAATTGTGTATTATTGTAAAAATATATTAATAGCTAATAATATCATTTTTGATATTAAGACTATTTATAAATTAAGAGATTTAGGTGATATAGAGTAATTTTTGGGTATCCAGATTATTTGTAATTGAAAAATAGGGAAACTTTGGTTAGTATATAATATTTATATTAAGAAGATTGTAAAGAAATTTAATTTCAATAATAATAATATATATATTTTTTTATTAATAAAAGAATTTGTGAAATATAATAGAAATGTAATTATTATATTTATACAAATCTATTAAGAGAAAATAGGATTAATACTATATATAGTAATTATAATTAGAGCAAATATTATATTTATAATTTTATAATTTAATTATTTTCTAATTAACCTATTTCCGGATTATATAAAAACAATTAATTATTATATATAATATTTTTGAAATACAAAATATTATTCAATTAAATATAATTAAAAGCAAATTTTATAGTTTTTGTTCTTTTTAAATACCTTATTTATTAATGATAAAAAATTATAAAAATTATTTTAAGATTTTATAATTTTATTATTTAATAAATCAATAATATAAAAAGCTTTAAGGCAAGATATAATAATTATATTTATTATTAAAACCGAATTATTTGATGTTGAGTGTATATTAAAAGAAATATTAATTATATTACAATTTTTTTAAAAAATCAATTTTATAATCAAATAATCAATTATAATTTTTTATAATAATCAACAAATAATCAGATTAATGATAGGAGAAAACAAGAAAATTATTATTAAATTGAAATATATCGATATATAGAATATATAATTATATCAGGAATATTCAAAAAAAGTTTTTATTTTATATATTTATTTATAGTAAAAATGATAGTAAATAAATTAATTAAGAATTTATTATAATAAAAATTTAATTATTTTATATCTTTTTTAAATCTATAAAATATAAATATTAAGATTAATAAAATTAAATAAAAGTTTTTTTTTTTAATTTTTTTTTTTTAATATATTCAATATTAAACTATATCAAATCAAATTGTTTTTTTTTATTAATTAATTTGTTATTAAAATTAATTATATTATTCTTACTAATAGTATTGTATTTATTATTAAAATTATTATTATTATTAATATTAAATACTACTTTATTTTTATTTTTTAAAGTAAAACAAATAGACTACAATTGAATCTTTAGATTTGTTATAGAAATATATATTTTGATTTTTATATATTTAGTTATAAGGAATTTGAAAATAGGAAAGAATCTTTATTTTTTAATTAAAAAAGAAGGTAATAATTTTGATAAAGGGAGAGTGAATGGATGAATGATTATGATAATCGAGTAGAAAAAGGAAATATAATTTATGTTGGTAATAAAAAAGAATCAAAATTAATAAATTTGCTATTCTTTTTAGCTATAGTTAATATAATTATTATTGTAATACAAGCCGATTTTTAGTTCGGGATAATCTTTTAAAAAGTATATTAATAGATTATAATAAAATAAAAAGATTAGAATATATTTTTTCAGGAAATATAATAAATTTAGGATTGTAAAGTTTTAATAATTGGATAATTAAAGGTTTTAAATATATTAGGAAAGGTATATAGATATATATAGTATATTTTTAATATCGAAAAAAAGAAGTATTTCTTTGTTTGAAATATTTGTTATATTTTTTATAATAATTAAAGAGAAGAAAACGAATATATTTTGTATAAGGAATAGAGTTTTGTATATTCTTATTTCTAAAATTATATTTAGGATCTTTTTGTTTGTATTTATTATAAGTTTTGTGAGTAAGTATTTGGAATTTATTTGATTTAGATATAGGGGTGAATTTATTTGAAGAGAAAGGTATTTTTGATAAGAAACTTTTATTATTGGGAGGAAGGTTGGAAAGATAATATTTATTTTTGTTATTAATAAAAGAATTATTATAATTTACAGAAGTAATTATTATATAATATTTATTTGCTTTAATCTGATAATTACGAATAACTTCAATTTTCTTTAAAAAATTATTATCAGGATTTTATTGAAATTTATTAAAAAAAAGCTTTATTTATAAAAACTTTTTATTAGAAGATAATTGAATCTTAATAGGAGGCAATAATTGAGTAGGAGTATGCTAAGCACTGGATTTATCAGATCGAATATTATTTTTTAATAAAATATATAAAGAGATGATTATATATTAATTAGAAATATCAATAAAATCAAAGGACTTTTTGATAAAAGAAAATATATTTAAAAAATATATCGAATTATTGAATATAAAGATTAAGAAAGGGAAATTGTCTTTCTTTTATAATCATTTCAATCTATTATATTTCCTCAAAAAATCTATTAATTTCTATTTAATTTTATTACTGCTATAAAAGCATTATATATACAAATCGATTAAATCAATTAATATAAATACTCAGTTAATAATAATTAATATAATTTAGGATTTTTAATATATATCAATTTAAAGAATTAATTCCTTTATTTTAATATTATTATTTTCTTATAGATTATCCAAATCAATAATATAATTTACTTTTTTCTTTTATAAAAAACTCTACATATTTATATATTTTACATTTATTTATTTAATAAATAAATCTATCTAGTAGATAAATTTATAGTAACTATTCGAATAAATCGCTTATTAATTCTTATACTACTTATTACCTAAGAATTTTTTCTTTATTTATTATATAGATTATTCGATATAACTATCACGCTATACACATAATCGCATCTGATCAGGCTAATACAGCACTAAGCTTTAAACTGATTATATATATAATTTTGTAGTATATTCTTTTTAGCTTTGTAGCTTTTAATTTTAAAATTAATTTCTAAACATTTACTGGATTTATTATATTATTAAAAGCTTTTTTAAATAAAAAATAAAATAATATTAGTATATACTTATAAATAAAGTTTTTATATATATTCCACTTGCTTTTTGTTTAGATATATCGCTTTAGTTTTCTTGCTTATATATAGATCTTCTTAATATTATTTGAAAGTATTATCTTTTTTTTTATTCTTAAATTCTTAAACTATAAAGATTGATACGATTTTATATATAATTAAAAAGCTTTACAACAAAATGATTTAATAATATAATAAAATCTTTTTTTTATATTTCTTAATTTTTGATTATACTTTTATATTATATATACCTTCCCATTTGAAACCCTTTTTCCCTAATTCTAAAAAGTTTAATAATAATTTCCAGAAATTTGATATATAATTATCTTCGATTTAAACAAAACTATAAATAAATGGCGTTGCAATTGGCGATTTTATAGTTTAATTTTACTATATTTATTTTAATCTCGAATTTTATATACAAGCTATAATCTTATCTCAGCTTTTTTCTTTTAATCAAAATATTCTATTAGATTATATAATAATTCTAAATCAATTTATATATATTTACAACAATCCGAATAAAGTTTAAAAAATCAAAAATAGATTATTCAATTTTAAATAAAAAACTAATTCTTTATATATCTATATTATAAAATTTAAAAGAACTTTTTATAAAACTAAAAAATAGAATTAGCCCAATTCGAATAAGATTTCAACTTTCTATAATAGACTCAATACAATTTTTAGAAATTGTTTTTTTCAATAGTTTTTTTTATCCTATTTTTATTCCGATTTTGTTTAGATTATATAATAACTAACTATATATATAATAAATAGATTCCTTATATTATTCTACTTTAATAAATCTAGAATTCTATATATATTACAAAATCTATTTTACTCTTATAATTACAATCTAATAAATATTAATAACCTTAATATTATTAATACTTTTAATCCTCTTAATACCCAAACCAATCCTACCCCGATTTCACCCTACCCTTATACATTCAAGTTTTCTTTTATTAAAAGAATTCTTTTATATAAACAAAATAAGTATATCCGATATAAAAGTATTTTCTATTAAATACAATCCTATCCACTTAATCTATATTAAGGCACTCAAGATTAAAAAGAATCTATTTCAACTATTATACTCACCTCTATTAACTTTGAATATAATAACAATAAAAGTAAGAATCTAAAAGAGATTATTAATAGCCAATATTTTGAAAATCGCTTAAAAAAAGCAGATAATTCCTGGAACGCTTTCCAATTGGTTACTATACATTTAGTGTATTAAGAATTTTTATTAAAAAATGATAAAGAAAATGGTGATATTGATAATAAGAAAAAAGATTATTGATTATATTTTGTACTTAAATCATTCATTTAAAACAAATTCGAGATGAACTCTTCAAAAGGGAGAGGTAGTGTTATATTATACACATGATTGCGTTTGATCGGACTAGTACAACACTAAGCTTCAAGCCGATTGCATATATAGTTTTGTAGCACACTTTTTTTAGCTCTATAGCTTTTAATTCTAAGGTTGATCTCTAAACGCTCGTTGGGTTCGTCACAATAACCATTAAAATACCTAGTGATTTGGGGGATATGTCACGGAATTTATTATATAGTATAACTTTACAAACACTAATCCCAATATTCCTTTGAAGTATTTATTCTTATAATTACTAATACTATTTTATTCATTTCATTTGTATATTTTATATATCTAATTAAATGAATACCTTGCCTGATCAGGGTATATAAAGCAGATATAATTATTAGGATTATATTTCAAATTAATCTAGTTTATTATTACTTTATATACCTATTCCCAGATCAAAGTGACCATTAGATATAGCTATTACCTCCGTGATATAAATTAATTAACAAATTAAAAAAAGAGAATTCATAAAATAAAATCGAAAGAGATTCTAGAATTCTATAAATTGAAAGCTTTCTAATAATATAATTTTTTTATTAATAAATTATAATTAATAAAAAAAATAATTGATTAAAAAATAAATTGAAGATTTAAAGATTTGAAGATTTTGAAAAATTGAATAAATATTTCTGATTGATTTGAAGATTTGGGATTTGTAATAAGAAATAAGGAATTAAAAAAGAAGGGAATTAGAAAGAAGAGAGAAAGGGGGAGGAGGATTAGAAAGGGGAAGGGGATTAAAAAGAGAAGGGGGATTAGAAAGGAGAGAGGGGTTAGAAAGAAAAGAGGATTAAAAAGGGAAGAGGGATTAGAAAGAGAAGAGGATTAGAAAGGGGAGGGGATTAGAAAGAGGAGGGAGAGAGGGAGGGGGATTAGATTTATTAGATTATTAGATTTATTAGATTTATTAGATTTATTAGATTTATTAGATTTATTAGATTTATTAGATTTATTAGATTTATTAGATTTATTAGATTTATTAGATTTATCAGATTTATTAGATTTATTAGATTTATTAGATTTATTAGATTTATTAGATTTATTAGATTTATTAGATTTATTAGATTTATTAGATTTATTAGATTTATTAGATTTATTAGATTTATTAGATTTTATTGTTTTTATATAAAAATAATATAATAATATATCTTTTTATATATATGTATATATATAGTTCTATATTCATATAGTATACTGGGAGCGAATCATAGGATCACCTGATCAAGTCATCTGACCAAGTTACATGATCATATCACGTGATTGTCGCTTAAGGCCCTTAACCCAGAATAGCCGGAAAACCGATTCTTTATTAGCTCTTTCAACTCATACATAGCTAGGTTGATGTAACCCTAGTGAGATCGAATAAGGAATAAGAAAGAAGAGCTGTATTTAATGGAATGGCCGGAAAAGGAAGAGATCTATGATAGTGGAAAGCTAGATTGGTAGGAAAAAAGTATAAAATAAGGTCTTTCCTTTTTGAATGTAGAATAAGAAATAAGAAATATTATATATTGTTTTATGAAAATCATGTATTTTATAAGCTATTTAGTTGTTAATACGAGTTAGTTTTTTATAATAGATTAATATTAGTTTAATCTTTTTTATATATTATATATATTATATACTTATATATTAGTTTATAATCTATAATAGGTTATGAGTCTGGTATTTTATATATACAACTAAATACGATATATATATATTGATATTCAATTCAAAAAAGCAAGGAAAGTATCGTACAACTGAAAAACAATCGAAAAAGTAATTGAAATCTGAGTATTCATTGAATTATATCTAAATTTATATTTAATTTTATTAAATTGATATATATCCAGATATTATATATATTATCTAAATATATTTATATATTAATATAAGTTTATATTGATCTCAAATTCCTTTTCAAATTTTTAGTCTATATATATATATATCATATTATATTCTTATTATACTATTAGGTAATATAAATAAGAAAGAATATTATATTATACTAGGTATACTAATATCGATATTATACCTCGCTATTACTAAATATACTAATATATATATATTATATTTTATTGCTATTAGTATATTAGTATATATATTATACCTTATTGTTATATATATACTAATATCAATATTATATCTCATTGGAGGCATACTATAGATTACTGGTATACATATACTATATCGATATTATACATCACTGGACGTACATCTAACCTTAAATCTAACTCTTCCTATACATCACTGGACATAGTAGAGTTGAATATTATACCTCATCGGAGGTATAAAGCTAGTTGTCGACCCCTATCTACATACCCTTGTCGAACCATATATACCCTGTCGATATATATATGTTTGTAAACCCTAAATACACTTCGTATATAGTTGTCAATCTATATATATGTTTGCGAACTCTATATATATATTTATACATATTATCAATCTATTATATATATATAAAAGTAATCTAAAACCTTTCTAATTAAATATTAAAAGGGTATAAAAAGATGCTAGATAATAGGGAATACGATATAATACAATATAAAGAAAAAAGAAAGATTTTTATAAACGAATTATATTATTTTATTATATATTCTATAAGAGTTTTATATTGTTTAATAACTTTAAGGGGTGAAAGCTAGAATTATTTAGATATATTAGGTATAATTGATTTTATTTATAGTTTAGTTATATATTATAATTATGATTTAAAGGCTATTAATAGGAATCCTAATCTTATATAAAAAGAAATCTGGAATTCAATTTATTTTTAGAATATATATATCGAAAAGAGAATAAATTCGAATTTAAATCTAATTCAAATCGAGGACGAAAATATCGAATTAATATTAAACTTAGTGAGGAGAGAGACAAATCGAATACGATTGCTTTAAATTCCTATATTTAAAGAATTATTGTATATTATAATATAAATTCCTATTTCTATATATATTTCTGTAGACTATTAGCTTTTTTAGTCTTTTTATATAAGTTTGTATCTCTAAAACTAAATTTAATTAAACTGAAAGCTAGATTCCTAGAAACTATATGTATATGTATATATTATTTATATTGGATTGTATAGTAATATATTTTATATGAAGGTGTTTTAGCTTGAATAGATTTATATATAAAGATTTATATAGATTTAGATCAAAAAATAATAGCTAAAATCTAATATCTTATACTAATAAATGTAAAATATATAAAATCCTATAAAAGATTTTAATTCTATAATACTTACTATACTATATATATATTCATATAAAATAAAAATAAATATAAATCAAGAAATCAAATATATCAATTTTAAATTAAATAATTATTTTAATTATATAAAATAGTATTAGAAATCTAAGCTCTTTTTAAAAGCTAATAGTTTTATACCCTATATAAACAATTCAGAAAAAGATTCTAAAAAAAAGTACTATTTTAAAAACAATAATATACCTATTTCAAAAAAAATTCATCTCAAATATAATGAAAAATTGAAAGAATACAAAAATAAATCCAAAAAAGCTCTAATTATACTAAAATCAATAATATTGATAGATTTAGTTGATAAATTTAAAAATAAAACTAATCCAATAGAGCTTTAGAATATTATAAATAAAATTTATAATGAAATTTTTCTTGATATAATAAAAAGATATTTTAATAGATTAATAGAATTAAATTATAATGATTTTAATAATATAAATGAATATATAAACCATATATTCTTATTTTATATATACTTAAAAAAGTTAAAATTTAAATTGCAAAAAGCTTATGTAATATAAATTGTATTTAATAATCTAAATGATTTATTTGATTCGTTTAAATCAAAAAAAACAAAAAAACTCTTAAAAAACTTAAATAATAATAATAATATTAATTTAAATAAGCTGTTTTAAGTATAACTCTCTACAGGGAATAAGATGAAAAGCATAGAATAGAAAGTGATAGTATTAGGAGGACTAGTATACTAAGTCTATTCTATAACTTCCAAAAGAAAAAGTTTTGTATAAGATAGAATTTTCATTAGTATTAATTAGGGCTAGTTCCCTTTATTCTATAATTATATAAATTATATCTTTCAATATTCTCTTTTAAATTATTTATAGTGATCTATCATTTCCAATACTTCTATAAATTTCTTGAATATATTTTTAATCAATAATTTTATTAATTTATTTATTACCATTTTATTTATAGGAATATAATTGATATTAATCTTTCCTTTTTGTTTGAAATTCTATATATAATAATATATAATATCAATATACTTTGATTTATTAATTAATTTTACATTCTTGATTAAAATTATAATCTTTTGATTGTTTCCTTTTATATTAATAATAGATTTATTTTTTATAACAAATTTTCTATATTTTATATTTCAAAATATTTAAATTAATTATTAGCCTTACTTTACTATAATCAATTAAATTATATATTCTAATTCAATTATTAATATTAATATAGAATTTTACTTTTGACTTATCCAGAATATTAATTCTTTTCCCAAAAGTATAATTATTTTCAATATACTTTTTCTATTAACTACATTACTAATATAATCTATATTAAAATAAATTATTAGGTTTTGAACTCCCCCTAATTCAAAATATAGTTTATAATTAATCATTATTTATAAATAATATATCACTTTTCACAATTGATTTATATAGAATTTTACTAGATCTTTTATATACTAACTGAATTTTTCTAAATTAAAAGCTATATTAGATTTTGAATATATTATTATATATATCAACTCCCCGATTATACAACTATATTTAATGAGATCTACTCGTTTGTTGTTTTTTTAAACTGATTGAAATACTTTATAATTATCTATTAATATTGAAATAAATCTAAATATTCCTTTTGTGAATTTATATTTGCTTAATATTTTTTTGAAATACTATTCTTAATTAATATATAAAATCCTATTCTTTTTATTTCTAATAATTTTTATATTTAAAAATTTTGAATTTTTAATTTTTCCTAGATTTTTGATATTAAAAATAAAAGTAAGTTATTTGTTGAATTATAATATATTATTTAAATTTTATATTATAATAAGAAGATTATTAATATATAATAATATTATAATTCCTTTATTAAAATAAATAAATAAATATAAATCAATTAAACTTTATATAAAATTCTATTCAATAAATTGTTTTTTTATAAAATCATTTTAATTATAAACTACCTATTTTAGTTTATATAGATTATAAAGAACTTTAAGAATATATCCTTATTTAATATTAACTTCTTATAATATAGATAGAAATATTTTTTTTTTAATTTTATTTTAATAAACATATTCTTTATATTGAAATAATATATCTCAAGATTTTGTGATATTATAATTAATAGAAATAAACAAATTATTACTAATTATATTATAAATATAAATATATCGAAAAAGTCTACTCTATACTTTTGTATAAAGCCTCTTATTATTAATTTAGTCTTGAATTATTTCAATAATCTATTTATATTTAGTTTTATTGTAAATACTTATTTTATATTAATTAAATTATTTATTTTATTATTATAAATTTATTGTTATATCTTATTTTTTTCTAATTCCTTAATTTTTTGATTAATAATTGCTTATTATTGTTCGCTATAGATTGAATTGCTTATTGTTTTCTTATATATTTTCAAAATCAATATATTCTTTATTATTATATTTATAATAATTATTTTTGAGATAAATATATAGTTTTTACTTTATTATTTTGTAAAGAATTCTTGATTCGGTTTCAGGTCTATAATAATAATAAAGAATATATATAAGCATTTAGTATTTTGAAAATTAGTTTTATTATCTTATTCTTTTAATCTCTTTTTTGTTATTAATTTAATATTCTTTTTAATCTTTATAATTATATCTATTAGATCAGCATCTAATAATTATATTATATATAGAATAATGATTTATAAAATAGTTATTGATTTTGATATAAATATTTCAATAAGATTTGAAACTTTATTCTTTAAATTGTATTTAATTGGCTTGGTAATTGTAGATTTTGTAGATATTGCATTTATAATTTTAATTATAATTTTATAAGGTCTTCCTATTAATTGTTGTTCCGGTAAAATGTTCTGTATTCCCTATCTTTCTAAAAATTTTCCTTTTGAAATAACAAAATATAGCTTTAGATTTATTTTATTTTTAATAAATCTTTAAAGAATATATAATTGCTTATTTTTATTACTATATACCTATCCGGAGTATATATTTATAATTGTTTTGTAATATAATTATTGTATCTAATAAATATATCTATTCTTATTTTATTTATTAATTTGTCTCAATAAACACTACTAGAATGAAATACTAAATTAATATAAAAGTAGTATTTTGATTTTTATATTTTGATATATATTATTAATAATATTATTTCAATTTATATTTTATATAGTGATATTTACTTTTTCTTTACTTATACAATTATATTCCATTATTAACTAATAAATATTTCTTTATATTTTTATTTAACCTCAAATTCATTTACCTATAATCCTATACACATTCTATTCCTAATATATACATCTACCTTTATTATATAATCCCAAAATTCAACTAATATCGCTAAATCTTTAAATATTACATAAATATTTGATTAAATAGTTTGAATTACCTATTCAGCTATATCATTTTGATTTGAGATATATATATATATCAATTATTATTGTATACCTAGTTTATCTTGCTATTCCTACAATACTTTCTCAATCTTTAGAGTATTGTTGATATGTATTACTTTAATTAGAAATTTATTTTTTTATTCTATACCAATTCTCTATTTTTCTAGTTTTTTGATAATATCATTTTTCTTTTCTAAATATATTATTCAAATTTTTTTTGTTTAATTATAAATTATTTTTATAAAGTATTATTTTTTTTGGAATAATACTGGAAATAATTCTGATATATCTAATAATATAAAAACTAATAATTACTTTTTATACTCTATAAAAACTATACTGTAATACTTTTTTATCTTTATCGTTATACATACTTCACAAAGTTTTAGATTTGTAGATAGCTTGATATCTTTCTCCAAAATTGTAATCAAATATAGTTTACTCAAAATTTCATATTCCATATATCTAAAATAACAATACTATAACTAATATCAATTTAGATAATTTTGTTATTAAATATCTATCTTATTTGTTTTATCTTTATTATAAACAATATTTTCAATTTCTAATAAAATTTTCTTATTCTTTTTTATAATTAAAAATATAATATCAAAATCATTAGTAATAGTATTTGCAATTATATAAATTCTATAAAAATTGTTTATAGATAATAGAACTTTTCCGTTTTTATAAAAATATATTTTTTTATTATTAAAAACTTTCTTGGTATTGAATTTCTTACAAAACAATTTTATAAATAATAAGTTTACTTTTAATTCTAAAATATATAATACCTTTAATTTATATACCTTTTCATTTTATTTTATTTTTATTATTCTATATTCTTTTATAATTAATTCTTTTTTTCTAATCTTTATTTGTCTTAATTTAGAAAATGGTTTTAAATTAGATAAAAGATAGAATTAATTAATTATATATAACAAATAATTGATATTTGTAATCCATTCTCTAATATTATTGTAAAAGAATATATATATAAACTTATTTAAATAATAATAAGGTTTTTTCTCATTCAAGATTTCAGTTATAATATAATTGCGATTGTACACAAAACAGAAAGTTAGATTATTAGAAGAAAATTTATAGCTTTTTTAATTTAAGTTTATTTGATATTTTAGTAGAGATAATGATTTCTTGATTGAATTGTTTTTGATATAGGTTTGGATACCTTCTTTGTATAGATAATTTTGTATAATATAATCTAGATTGTTATAATAAAAATATTCTTTTCTTTTATTTAAACTATAGGGTTTTTTTTTAAAACTTTAATAATAGTCTTTATCATATTATTTATGATTTTGATAGTTTTATATAATTATTGTTATATTTATATCTCTGTTTTTATTTGTTATAAAAGTATTCCTGAAAGTAGTTGTTTTATTTATAGTTTGGATCTTTTCAAACTTAATTATAAAATCAAGATTTTAAGTATTGATTGTTTTAATAATAATATTGAAATGTTTTAATAATCCTTAAATAAAGAATCTTAGAATAATATTCTTTATCAACAAATCCTTTTGTACTATTTCTACTTCGATTATCTCTTTTCGAATTAAATATATTTTGCTTTAGTCTTTCTCAACTATAGCATTTTCCTTTAGTTTTTATATTATTAATCATATAAACTTATTTTGTAATTCTTAAAAAATAATATATTTATATTTTGCCTTTAGTTTAATTTATTTATTACTAAATTCACTAATATCTTCAATAAATTCGTTATCCATATTATTGATATACTAAACAACAAAAAGCTTTATATCAGTTTAGACTTTCTCTATTTTATATACTATATCCATTAATTCAATAAAATCTATATAAAATGCTTTATATACAGTTATATTGTTTATAATAGTATAATTCTATCCTTTCTTAATAAAATATAATTTTATTATTTTGAATTAATAATATTAGTTCTTTTTATCCAATATTAAGATCTTTAACTCTCTATTATCAGAATCGTTTTCTATAATTATAGGTATTGTTATCAATCTTGGTTTTGATATACTACAAAGTAAGAATATTAATTTACTTTTTCCCTTAGTATAATTTAAGTTTTTATATAGAATAAATATATTTTTTTAGGGATTTTCGATTTTATATTAATAAAAAGCTTTTGCTATAACTTTTTATCAATAAAAAGCTTTTACTACAATTCTTTTCGATTTAATTTAAACCTCTACCTTTCTCTTATACCTCTATAACTTATTCTTTTTATTATATAAACCTCTACCTTTCTCTTAATTATATAAACCTCTACCTTTTTTTTTATACCTCTATATATTCCTTTCTACCAATAATTTCTAACCTAAATACAAATCCGGATTTATAACCTATTTTAAGTATAACTTTCTATAAAAAATAAAATAAAAAGTATAAAATAGAAAATAATAATATTAAAAGGATTAATATACTAAATCTATTCTACAATTTCCAAGAGGAAGAACTCTATATAGGACAAAGCTTTTACTAATACTAATTGGAGCTAGCTCCCTTTACTCTATGATTACGTGAACCACACCTTTCAATATAAGCTAATATCTAAATTAATATTTGAGGAATCTAAAATAAAAGATTCTATAAAATCTAATAAAATTATAAAATTACAAAATACTATTCCAAATTGTACTTTTTGTAATAAAAAGAAGCATTTAAAGAAAAAATGCTTTAAAAAGCACCCAGAATTTTATAATAAAAACTATAAAAAGTCTAAAAACTCGTTTAAAAATAATAAAAAATCAAATAAAAAATTGTATAAAATGATTAAAAAATTAAATAAACTTAAAAAATCTAATAAAACCACCAAAGATAATAAAAAAGCCAATCAAAATCAAAATAAAAATAATAAAAATAAAAAAAAACCTAAAAATAGCTTTAATATTGAAAAAATAAATCAAACCTCTCCAAAAAACTTTAATATAACATTTAATCCTAAATGAGAAAGTAATATTATAACTGTATTAATACTAATTAATTATATTAGTCAATCTAAATATAATATTATAATAAATTCAGAAGCTACAGAGCACTACTACCCAAATAAAGATTAATTTATAAATTATATACAATATAAAGTTCCAAAATAAACTAATATAGCTAATAAAGAATTTATATTAATATTAGGATATAGGGATATTTTTATTATTATAAATAATAAAATTATATTTATTTGAATAATTAAGCATATACCAGATCTAAAATCAATATTAATAAGTATTAAATAAGTTGTTAAAAAGGGTTGGGTAAGTGAAATATTATTTTTTGGAAATATATATAAGTTTTCGAATAAATTTTTTAATATAAAAGCGGATGTTAAATGGATTGATAATACATTCTATTTAGAATATAATATAAATTTTGATTTATTAAATCAAAATAAGAATATTATTTATAATAATAAAAATAAAGATTCTAAAATAAATTAAATAAATGAATCTAAAAAGAAATCTAAATTTAAAAAAGAATCTAATAATACGAATCCAAAGGATTTAGATCTATAACACAAACATCTAAATTATATAAATAAGGATTATATTATAAAAATACTAAATTTAAAAGATTCTAAAATAGATTTAAGTTATTATGAAGCCTATATATATAGCAAAATAACTCAAAATATTAGTAAATCCCTTTCAAATTTGAAATTAAACAAATTTGATAAAATTAGTACTAATATTTATAAACCATTTAAAACATTAGATTTAAGAGGAGAAAAATATTTTATTACTTTTATTAATTAAGCTACGCGAAGTATATAGGTATATTCTATAAAATTTAAATCAGATGCTTTTAATATATTAAAAAATATATTTTATTTGATATATAATCAATTTAATACTAAAATAAAGGCGATAAGATTAGATAATACAAAAGAATTTAATTTTGATTAATGGAATTTATTTACTAAATCTAAAGAAATTATACTAAAATATATAAATCCTCACTATCATTTTTAGAATGGAATAGTCAAAAAATTAAATAGGTATCTAATAAAAAAAATACTAGTATTTATAAAAGATAAAAATCTATTAATACTTTTATGGTCTAATATATTAAAGGGTATAGTTTATATTAAAAATAAACATTATAATAGGATTATAAATAGTTTACCCTTTAAATTACTATATAATAAAAACCTGATATAAATTATATTAGGGTTCTAGGATTTCTTGGATATGTATTAAAATATAAAGAAAAGAAAAATAATAAACTTGATTATAAATCAGAAAAAGGAATTCTAGTAGGATTTGAATCTTTAAAGAATTTATTATTTTATATATTAAATTGAAATAAGATAATGAGTTTTAATAATTTTATTATTAAAAAAGATATGATTTATTATAATAATTGTATTAAAAATAATCTTATTATGAAAGATTTATTAGAAGAAATTAATATTGAAAGTCTTGAAACTAATTATCAAAAAAAAAAGATAAATAAATATAATAATATATATAAAAATTTGAATAAAAATATTGATTCTAAAAATTCTAATATTAATAAAAGCAAATTAATGGTTAAAATTTCATTTAATTCTAATTTACTAATCTTTGTTAGATAGTCTAAGTGTATGCGAGGGGTAAAACCACAATTAAATATATATAATTTAGTTTATTTGTAATATATAGAATTAGGGAATCAAGATTATAAATTCAAATTGAATAATATTGGTGATGATTAATATAAAGA
This sequence comes from Botrytis squamosa, assembly GCA_014898485.2. Classification (NCBI taxonomy): domain Eukaryota; kingdom Fungi; phylum Ascomycota; class Leotiomycetes; order Helotiales; family Sclerotiniaceae; genus Botrytis; species Botrytis squamosa. The sequence goes on from RCTC02000009.1 coordinate 1,671,162, forward strand.
AAATATTTTATTATGTTTCAGTATAAAAATTGAAGGAAAAGTAATAATAAAAAGGTTTTATAATAAAAATTTAATAATTTTTGAAATATATTCATAAGTTATAAATTTCGATTAAAAGGAATATTAGAAAAAAGCTATGAATTATGAAATAAAAACCCTAGAAAAGAATAATACCTGGAATATTATTAAGAAGAATAATAATATAAAAGAGCTAAACGTCCTAAAAACTAAATGGGTCTATAAAATTAAATATTTATTTAATAATAATATTGAATTTAAAGCTAGATATGTAGTTAAAGGATTTGAACAATTATATGGATTAGATTATTTAAATATTTTTGCTAGTGTGATAAAGTAAATGGTCTGGAAATTGATATTTGCTCTAACTATAAATAAAGGGTGGTATATATATAAAATAGATATGGTTTTAGCTTTTGTATAGAAAAATATTAATAAAAATATATATATAAAAGCCCCTGAAGTATATTATAATAATAATGATATAATATTAAAGTTAAATAAGGCTTTATATGGATTAAAACAATTTGTTAGAATATGGTATATTATATTAAAAAGTATATTGAATAAATTAAATTTTATTAATAAAAAATTAGACAAATATATATTTATAAATAAATATTTGGGATTAATATTGAATATATTTGTTAATAATATTGTTATTGTAGGCTCTAGCAAGGTTTTAATTAAGGATTTTATTAAAAATCTTAAAAATTATTTAGATCTAAAAAATTTAGATTCAATAAAAGACTATTTAGGTATTCAAATAAATTTAAAGAAAGATTCTATTGAATTATATCAAGAAGAATATATAAATAAATATCTAAAAAACCTAAAACTGGAAGATTGTATCTCTGTAGCTATACCTATAATTACTAAAAATAATATTAAAATAAATTTAAATAAAGCTGATTTAGATAAAATAAAATGGGTTTAAAAAGTAATAGGGAAATTATTCTATTTAGCTTTAAGAATTAGATGGGATATTGTTTATTTTGTATTAAAATTAGTAAGATATATGTTTAATTCTAGTAAAGATTATATAATGATTATAAAAAGAATATTTAGGTATTTAAAGAGAATTAAAACCTTAAAAATAATATATAAAAAGGATTTTAAAAATTATATAAAAGAATATTGCGATGTGGATTATACAGGAGATAAAAGTTTTGCTAAATCTATTAATAGATATATATTTTTATTTGCTAATAAACCAATAAGTTGGAGAACTAAATTGTAATTTGTTGTAACCCAAAATATAGCAGAATTCGAGCTAATTTTTATAAATTTAGCTGTTAGAGAAGCTATATATTTAAAATATATTTTATAGGAATTAAATTAATATAAATAAGGGAAATTCCTATTATATACAGATAATATGTTAATTAAAGCTATATCTGAAAATCCTATATATTACGACAGAAGTAAATATATTGATATTAAATACTATTATATAAGGGATTTTATAAATAAAGGATATTTAAACCTAATTTGGATTTCTACCAAAATCCAATTAGCCGATGGTTTAACTAAACCATTAAAAAGAATCAAATTATCAAGATTTATTGATATAATTCAAAATTATAATAATTATTAAAAATATTATAATTTTTATAAAAATATTAATATTCTTTTTCTATAAGTAGGTTTTTAATGAGATTAATATATATATAAGATATTGGTATTCTTTTCCTATAAAAAGATTTTTAATAAGATTAATATTTGTATATATATATATATATATATATATATTTTAAAAAGACGGTATATATTAAAGAGGACTATTGTTTTTATATAAAAATAATATAATAATATATCTTTTTATATATATATATATATAGTTCTATATTTATATAGTATACTGGGAGCGAATCACAGGATCACCTGACTAAGTTATCTAACCAAGTTATATGATCATATTATGTGATTATCGCTTAAGGTTCTTAACCCAAAACGGCTGGAAAACCGATTCTTTATTAGCTCTTTCAATTTATATGTAGCTAGGTTGATGTAATTCTAGTAAAATCGAATAAGGAATAAGAAAGAAGAGCTGTATCTAATGAAATGACTGGAAAAGGAAAAGATCTATAATAATGGAAAACTAGATTGGTAGAAAAAAAGTATAAAATAAGGCCTTTCCCTCTCGAATATAGAATAAGAAATAAGAAATATCATATACTGTTTCATGAAAATCACGTATTTCATAAGCTATTTAGTTGTTAATACGAGCCAGCTTTCTATAATAGACTAATATTAGTCTAATCTCTCTTATATACTATATATACCATATACTCATATACTAGCTCATGACCTACAATAGATTTATTAGATTTATTAGATTTATTAGATTTATTAGATTTATTAGATTTATTAGATTTATTAGATTTATTAGATTTATTAGATTTATTAGATTTATTAGATTTATTAGATTTATTAGATTTATTAGATTTATTAGATTTATTAGATTTATTAGATTTATTAGATTTATTAGATTTATTAGATTTATTAGATTTATTAGATTTATTAGATTTATTAGATTTATTAGATTTATTAGATTTATTAGATTTATTATTCAAAGTTCGGGGTTGAATATATCTCACTTAAGCCTGTATACAGACCACCACTCCAAAAAGCTTATAATCTCTAAATAGCTTCAAAAGCTTTAAAATTTATATTTTAATTAGAATTCTAAAAGCTGTGTAGTATGAGTATAAATGTAGATTCTGAGTAGTATTAAAAATAACTATAGAGAGTGTTAGCAAGGCCATTGTTATTTTTAACCACAAAGGGCCGAGAAAAAGCTCGTATTAATAAAAATAAATTTAATTATATAATCTAATTTAATTGAATTTGATTATTAAAAAAATTATATAAGATAGTAGCGTAGTGGTAGTATATACTACTTATAATTTGAAAAAGATTAAGAATAAAAAGAATAAAAAGAATAAGAAGAATAAAAAGAAAAAAGAAAAAAGAAGAATAAAAAGAAGAAGAAGAATAATACTAATACTAATATTTTTTAGGAAAAGAAAAGTGGGGATTATTTTATTTTTATTTATTTATATATACAGTAACCGGGCACAGATAGTTGTCGAATACTAAAATCACACCAAAACTCATATAAATTATCTATATATTTTTCAATAAAATCCTTAGTTTTCTTTAATTATTTTTATAATATTCTATTTATATTCAATTGAAATTTAATAAAAAAAAGATAGTTTATTTTTAGGATTTTTATTCATTATAATATCTATAAAGAAAGTTGATATAAATTAGAATTATTGAGATTTACTAATAAAATAAGCGAAAATCAAGAACTTTTCTTTTGATTCAAATTTGATCTAATAAATAATAGCATTTTTATATTCTAAAATTATAAAAATTATAAATTCTAGGTTTTTTATTATATAATGAAATCATATTTAAAATTCTGATTAATTTTAATGATTTTGAATATTTCTTTTTCATTTATATAAATAGAGCAAAATGCCTATTTTTGGTGTGATTTTGATGTTCGACAACTATCTGTGCCCTAGTACTGTAGTTTTATTTCGCGTATACAGTTTTGCTTCCGTATATAGTTTTATTTCGCATATACAGTTAGCTTTTCAATACAGTTTTATTTTTATATACAATATTTATTTTAATATAGTATTCGAATTTATTATAGTACTAAATATAACTCTATGAATATACCAAATTTTATACATTACAGTTCTAATAAATTTTTACAGTTGAGATACTATAATAAAAAACCAGCAACCCTCACTAAGGTACTTGAAGAAATCTCTCGCGAAATACGAGATGGCTATTCAAACTACTATGGAAGGAATAAAGTTCTGATAATATATTAGATGCTGTTCGTTGCGTTGTTGCCTCTTTAGAATTGTTAAGGTAGTTCCATACAGAGTGGGGAGGGGGGGGGGAAGGAGGTTCAGGGGTCTACTTTTCACAAACCCTTCGGCAAAAAGGAGGAGTTAGTCGCAGCAGTGGCTCCACCATCAGGAAGTAAGGTTCCGATCAATTGTGGATTCACGATCATTGCTTGTTTACTCCGTAAGCCCCATCAATCATGTGGCTCAGTAGTTCCTGACGATGTTTCGTCTTGCCCTATCAAAAACCGAACTCTTAGCTTTATCAACGCTTATTCGCAATACAATACCGTTTTCTTCATTCTTGTATTCTTGGCATTCATTTACGGTCCCGAAAGTTGAAGATGATGATATGTTGTAAAAGTTTACAAATTAATCTTCACGAACTAATCGAACTAATCGAACTAATCGAACTAATCGAACTAATCGAACTAATCGAACTAATCGAACTAATCGAACTAATCGAACTAATCGAACTAATCGAACTAATCGAACTAATCGAACTAATCGAACTACTAAACGCAATCGACCCAGTATTCATGCACGATGTATGTTGCCGGTCATTTTCTTTACCTTAAAAGTTCCGGACATTTCCTTCACTTTCCAAATTCCGGCCCGGCTCTTTAACTACAACCTGTGCAATGTCAGTAGGTACAATCTTGATTAGATGGGAAGTCCTGGTATGTCTTGGTATATCTCGGTCAACTGCCGGTCCTGGGGGTTCCCTTGACAATACTACGATACTCGATACTATGCTACAATACACTATTCGCGGGGTGGTATCAAAAATCCGATATTGAAAAGCGCCGTAAGCTCTATCAGGTCCCCTCTACGTAACCGAAAAAAGCGGCGGAAATTGAGTACCCTTTCAAAGGTCTTTTTTAATAGATTATGAATTCATTTCAAATTAAATATTGAAATTTGAAAAAAGCATATTAAAAATTTGAGTCTTCTTCATGTTGATAATAGATGTTTTTATTATTTAATATTATATCAAGATGAGTTTTAGTCGTTAAAGTTCTTTTGAATGATGGTGAATTTCCGCCGCTTTTTTCGGTTACGTAGAGGTCCCCTAATCATAATTCATGCGAGATAAAGGTGCACAGACGGTCCCCAAAAACCTTTTGCTTGCCTTTTCTAACTGGATTACGATTTTTCTGGGGATATTTGAGTAGTACGTGGACTGAATCTGTGCTGTGTCCGGAGATCGTCATATAATTTTACCTGTTCCTCAGAGTTTAATGCACTTTAGGAAGTGATCAATACAGATGAGGCTCAAGCAAACGGCAACTAATGAAATCTGAAATCTACGTTCATACAAGCTTAATCCTAAAGCTTAAGGCGTCGTCTTGTACATTCGGTAAGGTACCCGAAGGATTTTATATGCAACAGCGCGATTACGAAGTACAAGAAAAACGAAACTTTGAGTGGGCATATTGAGTATGAAATCTTATTAACTCAACAGACCGTGCCTGCTACTCACTAGTATATCACTCATCATTCTGGAACCAGTTTTGTAAAAAGTTACTTTCATTATCGATTCTGACAACGGTTATGAAATATGGAACCCAAGCCGGGGGCGAAAGCCTTCCGCTGAGGAGGCTTACCGACTGTGTGAATTTTTAGCACAAATCTATAATTTGTGTACCTGCAGCCACCAGTAAGCAATAGTTGCGCCGTGTAAGTTATCGATTGTGACTGACGTGTGAGGACTTACCGATGAGGAAAAAGTGGCTTGACCACCTCGTGAATCCTTGCGGCTTATAACCACAATGTGAGAAATAATTCTCCGAGTTGTTGTGCTCACTACTTCAAGCAACGAACTTTCCGTCAGGCCCCGAAAGACCGAGATGAATGCAGATCATCGAATACGCTCAGATGTGGTAATCCTTTCAGCCAAAGGATTGACGAATGTTGATTGTTTCAACAGCAGATGATCTTTGAATATGTCTCCACCGTTTTCGGCACGAACTGCTGACTTCCCCTGGAGTAATCTATTAATGTATCTTTGATGGCGCTAGCATAGCTCCGCGTTGGGAAGCATTGTCCATTTCTTCAACTCTTCCATATTTCAGATGGATCTTGAGGTTCTCACCATGCATCTGACTTACCACATTCGTAAGCCAAGAGATGTCACTGGCAACAAAAGCAAAAATTCTAAGGACATACTGCACACGGATGGGGTTGAGAGAGTACGTATACCTCACATGCAATGCAACCCAGCACGGCGACAAAGCATTCAAGGCTACGCGAGCCATCACAGGACAATATCGGACTTCACTATGTTGCCGTCAACGTCTCGAACCTAAGCTCAGAGGTGGATACGAAGCTGACGGGACGGTCTAATTTCAAGAGCTTCACTTTTCTATAAAGTCAAGATGTTTCGCCATGGAATTCCTCTCTTCAGTCCTCATCTCATCCTCACCACAGTCTCTTCTTCAAAACTCCCTATCTGGAGAACACAATCTTTTCAGTCGTTTTTTGTTTAATTCATAATCATGAAATATTCTACAGTCTTTACTGCCCTCACTACATTCTTTGCACAGGCATCTGCATCAGCTATTCCAGCTGTTCGTTCACCACTCACTCCTCGTCAGAACACCACTGCCTCTTGTGCAAACTCAGCTACTTCCAGATCTTGCTGGGGAGAGTATTCCATTGATACCAACTGGTATGATGTTACTCCCACTGGAGTCACTAGAGGTATGTGATGTCAAATTCCGATTGATTAGTCCATCACTAACCTAATATACAGAATACTGGCTTTCAGTTGAAAACTCTACCATCACACCTGATGGCTATACTCGCTCAGCCATGACCTTCAATGGAACTGTCCCAGGACCTGCAATTATAGCAGACTGGGGCGACAATCTTATAATCCGTAAGTCTCCAGTTACCCAGAGAATCTCTATGTCACAACTTGAGGTCCTCAAATATCATTCTTTCTAAGTTTGGTTATCTTTACTGACTAAACGATTACAGACGTTACCAACAATCTTGAATACAACGGCACATCTATTCATTGGCATGGAATTCGTCAACTAGGAAGTCTCGAATACGATGGTGTACCCGGTATGTCTTTAAAAGATCGTCATCATGCGATCACAAGAACATCCCCCCTTTCTCTCCCATCCCATCCCATATTCCCTCCTCTCTGCACCCACAACTATTTCCTATCTTATATTGAAAATAACTGACATCAAATCCAGGTGTAACTCAATGTCCTATCGCTCCTGGAGATACCTTGACCTATAAATTCCAAGCTACTCAATATGGAACCACTTGGTACCACTCTCACTTCTCTCTTCAATATGGTGATGGACTCTTTGGACCCTTGATCATTAACGGCCCTGCTACTGCAGACTATGATGAAGATGTTGGTGCAATTTTCCTCCAAGATTGGGCACATAAATCCGTTTTCGAAATTTGGGACTCCGCTAGAGTTGGTGCTCCTCCAGCACTTGAAAACACTTTGATGAACGGAACCAACATCTTCGATTGCTCAGCTTCTACTGATCCTAACTGTGTTGGTGGTGGTAAGAAATTCGAGTTGACTTTTGTCGAAGGTACCAAATATAGATTGAGATTGATCAACGTTGGAATTGACAGTCATTTCGAATTCGCCATTGATGGACACACACTTACTGTCATTGCCAACGATCTCGTTCCAATTGTACCCTACACTACCGACACTCTTCTCATTGGTATTGGTCAGAGATACGATGTTATTGTTGAAGCCAATGCGGCAGCAGACAACTACTGGATTAGAGGAAACTGGGGAACCACCTGCTCCGCCAACATGGAAGCAGCAAATGCTACGGGTATCCTACGATACGATAGCTCCAGCACCGCAGATCCCACCTCTGTTGGAACCACACCCCGCGGCACTTGCGAGGATGAGCCAGTTGCCAGTCTTGTTCCACACTTAGCATTGGACGTTGGTGCATACTCTCTCGTCGACGAAGAGGTGTCCTTCGCATTCACCAACTACTTCACATGGACCATCAATTCTAGCAGTCTACTCCTCGACTGGAGCTCGCCAACAACCCTCAAGATTTTCAACAACGAGACAATCTTCCCAACTGAATACAACGTTGTCCCTCTCGAGCAGACCAATAACGAGGAGTGGGTCGTATATGTCATCGAAGATCTCACCGGCTTCGGCATTTGGCATCCTATCCATCTCCACGGCCACGATTTCTACATCGTAGCCCAGGAAGCTGATGTGTTTAGTCCCGAAAAGTCGCCAGCCAAGTTCAACCTCGTCAATCCTCCACGTCGTGACGTTGCGGCACTTCCCGGAAACGGTTATCTTGCCATTGCATTCAAGCTTGACAACCCTGGTTCCTGGCTCCTTCATTGCCATATCGCATGGCACGCATCTGAGGGATTGGCAATGCAATTTGTAGAGTCTCAAAGCTCGATTGCGGTCGGGATGAGCGACACTGCTATTTTTGAGGATACTTGTGCAAACTGGAATGCTTATACTCCTACTCAGTTGTTCGCTGACGATGATTCGGGAATTTAAGGGATCTCGGTTGCCCTGTGTAATTCCGAATCATTAATCGGATTCATTGTTCGTTCATGAGGATGTCTTTCTACATCTTTCAACCTCCTCTCGCTTATTACAACACACCACTCAATACTATCACGGATGTCATGAGAAACGCAGAGTACCTTCATTAATACCACTGCACATACTTTTTATTTTTCATTATCAATTGTCTATTTATTTATTCATTCATTCATCTATTTGTTTATTTTACTCTTACTTTACTTCCTTCTGAGTTTTTTGCGAGCGAGCAGTACATATTGAGTATCTGCATGGTCACTCGTTTAGTTTGGATTTCTGGATGATGGTCAGAGAAGAAGCCCAGGAATACAGAACTTGCTTGCTGACTAGATTCGATTGCTTTTATTCCCTTGGTTTGGACATCTTTGAGTGGATGGGAAGGCGGTTACTCTACTCAGTGTGTATAGTATATAGTACATGAATATATATTGCTTAGCGGACTTATATGGCTTTTATTCTTGATGATTGTGATTGTGATTGTGATATGATAGATAGATTGATGTTAATGTAGTAAGCAATGGACTAAGTAAGTCGCAAGTCAAAATCATACTTCTATTGAGTATGCTGCAAGGCATTCTTCAAGTACTCAGATTAAATTGAATAATAAACTATCTCTCAAGTTTGAATTTCTACAAGATGGAAAGACATATAGGCCAGGCCGTGTTTCGAACCTCTCATCTTGCCCTTTCTGGGGGTTAGGCGTGAATATTTCTGATCTATAACACAGTGATGGATAGGCCATGATTAAGATGAAAGGTTCAGTTACTGGGCATCGGGGGGAGGGGCGGTTGCGATATACGATAGATACATTGGTATTTACTTTTACACCCGGTCAATTCTTGCTATCGTATGGAAGTTGCCAATAACCTGAGGATATTAAATACGATGAATACCTATGATACCAGTCCATGAACACCTATGATTGCATAACGCATAGTGTCCGATACAGTCAAAAGGTTTAAGTTTTAAAATTGTATTATTCTCCAACAACTTTCGAATCCCTTCAATCAAGTAAATATGCACAAAACTCTGCGTATACAAAAGCACTACGAATATCTAACACGCATTCAATTGATAGGACCCGAGTATCCCAAAATCCCTCAAAATCTAGCATTCTCTCATAACCTTCGTCGCTGAATGTCACCAGATATTCACATCACCCGATATTATGATTAGTATCCACAAACCACCATTGCAAGAGTGGATGTAAATGCGAATGCATATGTGACGAATTAGCGGCAAAGGTGGAAATCGTGGAAATAACGGAGAAACAACAAAGTGGAGAACAGAGTCGCAGGATCCGCATCTAGGGCTATCCATTTATTTCCTAATTCTCCGTGAAGAATGACATTCGCCCCGCTAAAAGATCTCGGAACGAAGTGTGATTTTCTCGTTTAAACAGAACCCTGGAGATGATCTTAGACGATGGGCGGGTAGGATTCTTCAAAAGTTAATATAAAGGGGTGTACATACGAGCAATCCGATACGATGTAGGATTTTCAGCCCCGGATTCCGGAGTCCGGAATGAAGGGCGTGGAAGGATCGGCTGCTTGAAGATATTTAGGGGCTGAATTTAGTTTTGATGACACACGGTATCTATTGCATGTGAGGAACGGAGTTAAGGTTCGGGGAATTCGCGATTTCCGAGTATTGCTTTCCAGCTGTGTCGGTTTTATGTATTGCTAACTTTTCTTGGGTTGTTGTAGCCGAGCTGATGGAAAATACCTAGTAGGATTTGCTCAATGCAGATGGTTGTGAAGTTAAAGTGAGCGAATACTACATGAGTGATTGAACCCCTTTATTCTTCGGCATCTTTGGCTTTCTTTTCGACAGTTTTCTGACCTTCTTTGTGGGCAGTATCTCTAGTTGCGAGAACAAGAACTGCTCATGCTCTTCGCCTTTCTTTCTCCTTGATATTAGTACGTTCTTATGAATTGATTCCAAGCTACTTCTAGAGAATCTTGTATATTGCGTCCCAGTATTGCTCTCTTTGCGCAACTCATTTACGCTTGCGTTTCTTCACAATTTCTCTATTCTTTGCTTGTTGAGCTGCTTTTTGGATAGGATCCGTGATTCTCTCTCGATATTTAGTTCGCTTTTAGCAGCGTCTTGAGCTTTCAACGACAGATCCGCAACTCTTTTCCTCTTTACATCTTTTTTTCGTCAGTTTGCTATCCGATTTTCTATACAGTTTTGACTTTTGTCCCTTCGAATCCTTTTTCTACTCAGCTCGAGTATCTTGCCTGGTCTTACTAGTATTTTTGTACTTGGATCGATACACCTTTTACTTGACTGCATGCTGCTCGCAAAACAGCATCCTATCTTCGTGCTTGTACCAGCTTCGTATGATAAGCTTTCATCACGGCTTGTCGAACCTATTGCATAGTCTTCAATCTCAACCTCTCCGCTGATGATTTGTCTTTGATTCTATTGGTAAAAGACTAATAGCATGTAGATAGATGTTTTTGATGGTCTAGCTAGGATCAGATATTGAGAATCGTCTTGGGGCTTAAGTTACATTCGGAAAATGAGAGACTCTGAGTGTTGGGTCACAGTCCGGACTTTCGGACATTCTGGATTGAATGATATACCGTCGTCCTCATCTCACTGAGATTCTGTTCAAATCGAACCACACAAAATTTTCTTTTATCACCCTAAGCTTTCCGGTCCGGAGTAATTCTTTCCATTCTTCTGCTGATTGGCCCGTTCAATGTCCTGAACTGGTACGAATGCCCTACCAATAACTCTCCACTTCCCTAATTCCTTCTCCTTCCTCAACACAACTTGATGCTTCCAGCCAGCCAGATAAAAAATGGCATCTCTCTCCATAGTGCCTTCAGCAGTCATGACTAGAAGCCCATTCTTATAAACAGTAATTTCCAATGTCTCATCCTTAAAGGTGCATATGAATTCACCAAGTTCATTTTGTGGCAAAACTTTCTAAGAATCTCGGCCTTATCCCCTAGAGTGCGGGAAAATGGCGCCCATTGTGGTCCGTGCAATATACTTTGTATAAAGAAATATGATTTGTTAGATTGGCTTCTGTAATGCTTTTTCAATTACTCTATTTATAAATAGAAATCTTGACTTCAAAATATAATTTTCTAAAAAAAATTAAAAAAGAAAAGATCAGAAATTAGTATATATTATTATCTTCAAAATTTCGAAATAGAAATAATATTAAAAAGATTTTATATTCAGGATTGAATATAAATATGAGATTAAATTCCAAATATCCTGATGTTCTGATTGGTCACTAAGATACCTATTAAGCGAGGGCGCCGAATGTCCGCACTCTAGGGGATAGTCGTTGCAACTAAAAAAGTACCAGCGTATCACACTTTCACGGCGTGTCCTACACCCAGCAATGCAAGAATCAGCGCCAAGGATGTTACGAAAACCCATATGATTTCGATAAAGGAAACTACAGAATCCTGGCTATAGCTTGGAACCCAAAAAACAATGACTAGAACTCCCGTAAGGATGATCAAAAGATATGTGAGTTTATGGTGTCGAAAATACTAACCGAGGTGCTGGATTTTTCCAGATTTCTTTTATTGCTACAGAGGCCCCATTGATGCAAGGTCTTTCCGTGCATTAGGAATGGCTTCGAGGCATGCTTTGATGAGATTCGATATCTCGAGGTGGTAGTATCCCCTTGGGAACCTTTTAATTTGAATGCAATAAAATGCAGACCACAGAAGTCCTAAGATGATTTCATCTTTACTTTCGAAATCTTCTTGAAGAAAACATATAGACAGCGAATTCAATATCTGAGCTTTGCTATAGTTTGTTTCTTCAACCCGAAAATGATCAGGCTGTTGAAAAGCGTGGGTTGATGTCAGACTCAATTGTGGGTTTGTCGTCTATGCAGTATCTTTGAACAGTACCCAATTGTGTTCCCATGAGATTTAAGCATCTTCCATTGTAGCTTCGAGTGTGCAAACTTCGGATTTCATGTCCAAAATCGACATTCGCTATGCGCTTAATCTTCTCTGCCCTTTCTAAAACGTGGATGTGGCGTTCCTAGCATGATGAGGATATCCAGTTAAGGGTCCAAGAAGGTAAGAGTAACTCTTGAGATCTGAATGTATCAGACCGAATTAACATAACGTCGAGAGAGCCTTCCCTTTGAGCAAAAGCCATCATTAAATCGCATAAAATTTCTTCCAATGTTTTTTTCGTAGTCAGTTATTGGAACTAATATTGAACCATCGTTAGAAAAGCCAGCGAGGACATAAACTCGATCTTGTGGCCACCTACATACCGACCCCTTAGCCAGTGCCATTGCTCGACGAAGATCTAAACTGCCACTTTGATAAGTGTTGCAAATACTAGCCACGCGTCAGTAGTTCGAAGCTGCCCATGCCACTTCCCAATCCCAAAAATTTAGTTCATTGCTCAGGAACCTAATGGCTATAGCTAGTTGGTCATATGTTATAGATGCAGCATCGACGCACAGGGAGAGAATGCCGGATGCCACAGCAATTTCCTGGATGATCCACATCTTTACCCAGTTTTCCCAATTGAAAAAGTCTCTGAGCGAGGCTGTAAGCTCTTTATATCCTGGAATGTTGCAACGATAACATACGTCGCAGTTGAGGGATGTGAATAATCCCGAACGTGATATTCGACCCAATAGTTAGTCGATGCGATGAGGATTTGATAATGCTAGGTCCTTCAAAGAATTCATAGCAAATGCTGACAACCCACTTGAATCCAATCCGAGCCATGTGTAGACTACTTTCCCTTTTGAGTAGATCTGTGTCATAAGTCGGACCTGAACATTTTCTCCTGGTTGTCACTCTGTTTTATACAACACCAGTCCAATTCCCATGCTTCGGAACCTGATAAGAGCATTGGCAAGATTAATGCCGACACTGACTCTAATATTATCAATCCATATTACTGATTGTTCCGGAGAGCTACCCCAACAGTAGGATAAAGCAGTATAATCTTCCATCTACTTGTCCACCAGAGACATGGTCTTCATTTCGCATTGTGTCAGCGACTCATCAGGACCAGCCAGAATCGAGAGTACTTCTTTAAAGGTAAGTAGTACTCATATAATGATGGATTTGACATGATTTTTGGTTATTCAACGTGCGGTAAAGCTTTCTCTGTAAGAACAATATAGTTGATACTCTAAATTTAGATGTATTTGTGAATTTACTACTCACATAATACCAGATTTCACCTTGCCCAGGTTGCCATTGTGATCTAAATGCACAGACAGGATTTCTTCTTTGCGGTTTGTAATGAAGTCTATTGATATTGCAGAGCAGTAATCTTTAAAATGGTGGAGACAGGATCTAAGTAAGTTGATGAGAATGTCGAAGTATGAGAAGGCAGTAAGTGGGTGTAATATACTCGCAAATATTATTCCTTCTGACATTACTGTCTTTAGTCTTGCTGAATGACCTTTGATGAAAATAGCTACTCATTTTTCCATAGAGAGCAGAAAGTATCGCTGCTCAAATAAACCATTGGTGACTTAAACGCTGACGTCGACTCGACCAGGCTAGTTTATCAATCGAGTTTCATCTGAAGAATAGGTAGGACCAACGAAACTGCATGTATTTGAACAAAACAATACTTGAGCCGACGCATCTCAGCGGCGTAACAACATATAAAGAATATCAAAGTACTCGATGAGTAGGTAGATAATTTACACAGAATACCAAGCTAGAAAAGGTATTGAGAAAGCGCCCCCGAGAAGATTTTCCAGGCATTTCACATCTAACTTGAAGATTTCTTTTACATACATACCTACTGTAGGCAGAAATCTAACAAATTATTAAAGGTAGTAATTCTGAGAGATTAAATTAATGAAACTTATCTTATTAATAACTCTTTGAGAGGTGTCCAAATCTACGAACCCCAAGAACTATGAACGACTCACGTGGCATTCTTGAACGAGACTACTAGGTACCTATATAGGAATAGAAACATCAAGAGAACGAAAGGTAAAGTTTCATGCTTAATTTCAAGACTAAAAAGGGTTTCCAACGTTGTCTGTCAAGTTAACTTTAGTTATGCAGATCCATCCAATTAGATCCAATTAGATGCAGATTTCCAGATTTTAGTCCAAGTCTAGATCAAAGTTCCCACCCCAAGCATATTTATCAATAATAAATCAGTTACCCCGCGCGTCATAACTTCCGTTGATGGAAGTATATGAACCTACCTGAGCCTAACTAACGGGATTGTTCATTATGAATCATACTTAGTTCAGTTCTCCCGCTCATCATATTCCTCTTTTGATGAAAGCAAATCGGTCTAGATCAATCATCTACGATGTGAATCATACCTAGACTTGTGATGATCGCTGTCTGGACTCCTCTATTCTACGGTGAATCTAATCAACAAAACGCATGATATACCCAAGCCCCACGTCAAACCTCGAGCTTGCAATGTAAAAGGAAGGTGAAGATGAAAGCGAGCACTTTCCGTCGGAATTAGCAGATACCTATAAAGAGACCTTCTCTTGTACTACACTTTCAGGTCAATACAACTCATTAGTCACAGTTCGATTAGTCTGTTTCCCATTACCTTCCAGATATATAAACTCGAAAATCCATTCCAGAATCCCATTCCAATATCACTACAGTTATTAAATCAAACTATCTTCTTTTCCTTCCAAATATATAAATTTGGCATTATATATCAGAATTCCATCACAATTACATCCCCATTCTTCGATTCTAACGAAACTTTCATCTCAGTTTTCGGTAAAAACAACGTCGATATATCTAACAAGATGGCTGCGACATCTCTTAACACAGATAATGGTGCTGACTCCCCAATATTTCACCCTGCTGATGCCGAAATTCTGGCAAGAACGGGCCACCTGAAGCCAGCGGATGGAAGAAGAAGTGAAGTGTCATCTCGCCTAATGTTTGAGGGGTATTTTTCAAGCTCGAGCGAGTCAAAAGATTGGTACATAGTTCCAGATCTGCTTGTGTCTCCGGAGACACTGATATATATCGGATGGGGACAACAAAAAGCTGAAGAGATTTGGACAAGATGGCGAGAGCTCATATACATGACGGAGTTTCTAGACTTTGTGCTTGAAGAATACGTTCCGGAGTTTCACATGTCAGATGGCCGGGAGGCGTGTATTCGGCAAATGGAGCACTGGGGATTTGCGGATGAGCTGATCAACTGCATAATGGCAATTGAATTTGAAGATGTAATGATGACGGAAACTGTCCAATACTGGGTTCGCGACACTATGAGTGTTCGATACTTAGGTCTTAAGGAGCTACAAAAGAATAGTGCCAGAAGGAACGAGAAGAGGAGAAGTGGTGTCCAAGACGTTGGGGTGGTTTTAGATTATTAATAAGAGATAGATTCAAAATTGTAAATGCAACCTTTTAGATATTGGATTGGGTGTATGAACTGACAGAACACTACGAAAAAAAGTGGGGATATCTCTTAGGGAATTGTTACAATTGTTCATTTGAGATGAGACAATTAAATTATAACCTTTGATATCAAACGATGGAAGAATGAATTTGTTATAAATTTCGGTAGTTAAGAAGTATCCCGTCTCTACTTAGGAGAAAAAAGAGGCTAAAATTGATCACTCTAATAAATTCCGAAATAAATCAACTGATAATGACATTACAATAATTAATAATATTGAATAAATCTTCGAATAATTTTCAATTATAAAAGTATTTAAAATATTTAATTCCTTGAATTGGAGTGAAACAATTGGATTATTGAAGGGCTTTGCCAGTAGTCAATTCCGACCTGTTTTTCTCCTACGAAGAGCCCGTCAATCCATGCACCTGGTGCACCCACTCACTGTCACTGATGGACGAACCCCAAGAACTGTGAACGACACTCTTGAGATATGCAACAAATCAGGAAAAGAAACTATCACGTGATGTTGTCGAACAAGACTACTCATTGGCTGACGAAACCGGAGTATCATCGGGAAACGAGAACACTGGGAATCTGGGATGTACCATTCTGCAACAAAGGCAACATAAATCATAGGTAATTAGTAGGTACTTCCAACAGCCTGCTGCTTCCAACTTAGAGAGCGAGGCAAGCTGGAGAGCAACAGTAGAGCAACAGGAGAGCGAAAAATGTCTACCAAAAATACGCAGGAAGAAGTGCACGAACTCTGATCTCTCCGAGGGGGACGAACCCCACCTCTTTAAGCACTTTCGAGACACCTCAAGAAATCCCCATCAGCGAAACTCGGGTTCCGCGACTCGTCTCATATTGACGGCGAGGACGGCAAGCAGAAATTTATATCTCAAAAATGATGATTATACGAGATGGCAAAAAGTTCCGTGCAAACCCTACTATTGGTGGCGTGAATGCGAATCAGGAGATGATGGACATATTATGTATGTAAGTAAAAGGCTTGTTATACGATACAGTTGAGACAGTGAGGCTCAGCAGGATAGGCATCAATACCTATGGCGAGAAAGTGGAATGCGCAGCAATCATGAATACGCGTACAAATGCAAGTCGATGTTCGGTCTCAGATGAAGGCGATAGATTGGTGCATCGGCATTTGTAATTGTATAGTAGGTAGGTATGGATATTTTGCTAAGTGTATCTGTCTAGTAGTATTCGGTATTGATGATCGCATTCTTCTATTATAAGAACATCAAGATAGGAAGGCAAGAAGAAGCAGCAGCGTATATTCAATTCTGCATACAATATTGGTTGACCTGATTGACCTGCTTGACCTGATTGACCCATTGACACATCACTTACTCCGTTCATGTACATGCATATATACCTACCTACATACAGACCAGACATACATACACATACACAGCACAGCCTTCAAACGTTCGCTTAAACAATGAAAGCGTGAAAGCGACATCCCCTCATCCCATCTCTGAAGCCAACTGCGGCAATGGTATGAGCTACATGATAAAGAAAAAAGATACCAATCAATCATTCCACCACTTTTCATGAGATCTCTTGATACTCATTATTAAGCCCGCCATCGATGAGTAGAAGTTGGTTGTTGTTTTGATATCCAATAGGACTACCGATATCTTACTAATTACTCCACTCATAAATCACTCTCATACAGTCACACACCCAATCTCACACTTTGCTTTTGATTGATTTCAATCTCCCTCATAACCTTACAACATCCATTCAATACTGGAGGAAAAGAATTCCATTTCCACTTCCATTCACCTCACATCCATTTTCCAATATAATATACAAACCTACAATTATCTGAGATTATAATTTGAAAAAAATTCTTCTCTTCTTCAAATTTTCTTGGAGATCAAAATAAAGATTTGATTTTAATTTAATTTCGCTTTCCCCGGCTTTTTCTTCTTACACAAGGCCATCCATATTTCCACCTAACGTCGTTCGATTTTTCGACCCCGGGCCTTTTTAACCTTTCTCTTAACTACAACAACAACAACAACAACAAATCCATTCCTTCTTCCTTCCTTCCGATAACCACACACCGTCTACTGAAATCGTTTCTTATCATTTTGATCGCAAACAATTGAAATTACAGTATTGATATTTTGCATCAATTGATTCAGTCAATATGTCGTACACTCAACAGTATCAAGGTATGGGTGGAAATCCATATCAAAATTCGGGTGCTGCTGAAGCCGGTTATGGAGGTGTAAGCAAAATTCAATTTCATACTCATTGTCTCTTCGTTATCATTATCACATACTTGCGCAAAATTAATATAGATATACTAACGCCATGACAGAACAATGCAGGCCAGCCAGAGCTCTCGCACGAGATGTCAAACTACTCCCAAGCATCCAACTATTCCTCCGGTACACCCGGCGCCATTCCACCTCCAAGTAACAACGTCCTTACCCAACAAGCTTTCCTCGATCGTGTTGACTTTGCCAAATCCGAAATTCGTTCTCTGTCCTCCAATATCTCCCAAATTGCCACTCTTCACCAACGCGCCCTCTCTTCCCCCGATTCTTCCTCCACCGCCTCTCTCGAAAATCTCGTAACACAAACCCAGCTCAAAAACACTCAAATTCGTGATCAAATCAAGTATTTGGAAGGTGATGCGATCAAGACTCAAGATGGGACCAAGAATATCAAGAGTACGCAAGCTAAGAAGTTGAAGACGGAATTTGAAAATCAGTTGCAGCAGTATAGGGAAGAAGAGTTGAATTATAGAAACGAATATAGACGCCAAATTGGAAGACAGTATCGTATCGTTAACCCCGAAGCCACGGAGGCCGAGGTCGAGGAAGCTAGTCAGATGGATTGGGGTTCGGAAGGTGTTTTCCAAACTGCTGTATGTTTTATCCTACTTCGATTTTTGGTCCCCATGCCATTTTATACTCTCAAAATTTAATTTTACACCTCTAAAACCATACTAACAAACTATTCAGCTCAAATCCAATCGATCTGGACAAGCATCTTCAGTTCTCGGAGCCGTTCGTGCTCGTCACAACGAACTCCAACGTATTGAAGCTACTCTCACCGATCTTGCAGCCATGTTCGCCGACATGGCCCAAATAGTTGAAGCTCAAGATCCAGTTGTCGAACATACCGAACAAAACGCCATCAAAACCGCTGAAGATGTCGACAAAGCAAATGTTCAAATTGACAAGGCGAATGAACATGCCCGTCGTAGAAACAGACTCAAGTGGTGGTGCTTGTTGGTTACGCTCATTATTATCCTGGCCATTGCGTTGGGAGTCGGTCTGGGTGTTGGGCTAGCGGTCAAGGGATCCAAGACTGCTACTAGTTAAGGGCCTGCATGAACGCGCGGAAGTAGTTGAAATTTTCAAATGGATTTGACTTCGCGAGTCTTTCGGGACATGAGGTATGATGGAGGGGTGGGGTTTTGAAAGCGATTGAATAGATTCAACGAATGATGCGTTCCACAGGACCATGAATGGGATGGGACGGAATCTTGTATGTTGTATATTTGTTTGGGGCATCATTTTTCGTAATTTCTTTTTTCTCTATTTGCGCGCGTTTCTTTTCTACTCTTTCTACGAATGAATTGGGGTCTTTAATGCACAATGGGACGGATGACTCACATATCATGTTATGCAAAAAGCTTGGGGTTTTTTACATAAGTATTTTAATATTATGACGACGGGATGGGTTGGGGTTTGGGGGAGGGGCTATGATTATTGCATAGTTTGGGAAGAACGGGAGAAGAGAGAAGCTGGGAAGATGGTTGAGGACTGGTTCTTAATAAAGCATGGTTGTGCTTCCAGTGGTTGGGAGTGGAGTTCATGAAGGAGGGAGGAAGGAAGCCAATGTAATGAAATGCAAAATAAACGAATGTCCTTTAGTAATCAACCAATTATACTATACATGTGTGCTTGCTTGTTTGGAGTGGTCAGAATTCCTCCAAAATTCTAGGAATCAGCGGACGGTCTTGAGGTTGCAGATCTGACGATCTTGCAGATTCTACCCGTAGCTTTACATCAAGTCACCTATCACCTAAGCTTTGATACAGATACCTCATGCTACTTCTCATTATCTGAGCCTAGATTCAATGGAATATGTTATCTATCTATCATACATTCAACGAAAACCTTCTCGCCTTCTCTCTATCTCCCTCTTTATGTAGCTTATTCGCCAATTCATCAATTTACCAATTCTTACAATCCTTCCCATATTGCCGCATACTAATCGACTACAAGACACCGCACCCACCTCATGTTCATGCACTTTTCACTGACACCACATAAAACTCGCTGCACGAGCCCACAAAACTCCAACCCTGAACCCTTACCGATGAATTCGTCAGCCTTGCACTATCAATCTAGATTGGCCAATCATATTCCATCGGTGTATCTTCGGACCACTTCAAGGACAGCTTTCAACTGCTCATTCTAGGCCTGAGCACATCTTCAAAGCACTGAACTCAATATCTCCAAATTTCGAGACTTCTGTTGTTTTCTTGAATTTCAAGCGTGAAGTTTTCGATGGATTGTGTTGGTTCTTGAGGTTTGGTTCACTTCTTATTCTTAACCTCATTTTCGTGCTTGTTTCTCGTTCTTCAAGGAGACTTTTCATTGGGGAATCAATCGAATTGAGCGGATCCAGAGGATTGCACATGTGAATATTGCAAAGGAGGGAGAGATTGATTTGGAGAATTGTATGCGCAAAGGAAAATAAGAGAATTCCAAACGAGCAGGACGAACAAAACGAGTCTCTGGTAAAATGAATGGATTTTCAGATCATGGGTTGGATGAGGGGTCGTTTGGGGAGAAGGGGGGGATTGTGAAGGCTTTTGATGCTTTTCGTATGTTTTATTCTCTTGCTTTTGTATCTTTTTTACTTGCGATCATATATTGAGCTGCAATCGCATCCAATTGCCCGTTAATTTTGAAGCATACAATCAACTTGGAAGATCACTAGCTAACTCGACTCCCACTCAAAAGCCAAAGCGAAACCACAATACATAACACAAACTTCTGGGGGCGGCAAATGGACCGTCGCCATGATGCTCGTGTCCTTCGCTCTCCTCGTATCCGAATTCATGCGTTGGTGGACTGGCCACGAAACCCACACCTTCGTAGTTGAGAAGGGTGTTGGACATTCCCTACAGATAAACATGGATATGGTTATCAAAATGAAATGTTCGGAGATCCATATTAACGTACAAGATGCGGCTGGTGATCGTATATTAGCTGGAATAATGCTCAAAGAGGATGCGACGAATTGGAAACAATGGGTGGATGCAAAGGGTATACATCAATTGGGTAAAGATGCACATGGAAGAGTGATTACCGGAGAGGAATATCATGAGGAGGGATTTGGAGAGGAACATGTTCATGATATTGTGGTGTTAGGAGGGAAGAAGAGGGCGAAGTTCGCGAAGACCCCAAGAGTCAAGGGTGGTCCTAAGGGGGGTGACAGTTGTAGGGTTTATGGAAGTTTGGAGGTGAATAAGGTGCAGGGAGACTTTCATATCACTGCAAGGGGTCATGGATATCCGGAGATGGGAAAACATTTGGATCATAGTGGTTTGTATTCCTTTTACTTTTCTGCTTGTGAGTATTTTGGATGACTACTGACGCAATATAGCATTCAATTTCTCCCACATAATCAACGAGTTATCATTCGGTCCCTTCTACCCCTCCCTTCTCAACCCTCTCGACCGCACCATCGCCGGCACGCCCAACCATTTCCACAAATACCAATACTTCCTCTCCATAGTCCCAACTCTTTACTCCCTCTCGGCATCGACATTTTCTCCCTCGTCATCTCCCACCCTTCTACGCACAAATCAATACGCTGTTACATCACAAGAACATATTGTAGGCGAACGCAGCGTACCGGGTATATTCTTCAAATATGATATTGAGCCGCTTCTTTTGACAGTAGAGGAAAGTAGAGATGGATTCTTGAGATTTGTAGTTAAGGTTGTCAATGTTGTGAGTGGTGTGTTGGTGGCGGGCCATTGGGGATTCACGATTACAGAGTGGGGATTGAGGGTTTGGGGACGGAGGAGTGGGAGAGGTGCGAAGGGTATGTTGGATAGTGGAAAGTACAATGAGGATTAAATACTTGCTGTAAAGGTTGGGAGAAATTTCGTCACATGCAGGTAGAGCTCGGGGCGGCAAAAGCGAAATGAGAAGAGAGGAAGAAGGAAAGAGGGAAGGAGAAGAGAATCGAAGAATATAGGTATTTATATATTCACACACACCAGGAGTTTAGGTAGGGGAATGGGAATGGGAAATGGATATATCAAATCTAAATCGAAATGCAAAAAGATTAAAAAAGACCAGTAATACCGTATCATGGGGAAGGTGAATGATTATCATTTTGATTTTTACCGTCTTTCTAGGTACAGATGTCTTGTTTTTTGTGCAGTATCGCTTCTTATTTCTTGCATTCTGAATGGAACTTGTTGTTGACTGTGAAGGGTGATGGTCAATATGTTGTATGTTGTCTACCTAGTGGGTAGCGAATGAGTGTACTGTGTACTGTAGTTACTTTACAGTCCAGATGGTGTCACCAGATATTTGTTTGTATTCATTCATTCATTTATTCATTCATTCATTCTTTTATTCATTCATTTTTCTTTTCTTTCCTATCTTTTTCGACTGGATCTTGAGCTCTTTAGTTTGGATATTTCTGGGTGGGTAGGTAGGTAGGTATTGGGTGTTGGGTTCTCGGTTGCTGTTTGAGGGAGGGGGGGAGGAGGGGGGGATGGAGGATGGAGATGGAGGATGGAGATGGAGATGGAGATAGAGATAGAAATGGAGATGGGGGATGGAGATGGAGATGGAGATGGGAATGGGAATTGGGAAGAGAGAGGAAATGGAGGATGGGAATAGAGATGGGAATAGAGATGGGAATAGAGATGGGAATAGAGATGGGAATAGAGATGGGAATAGAGATGGGAATAGAGATGGGAATAGAGATGGGAATAGAGATGGGAATAGAGATGGGAATAGAGATGGGAATAGAGATGGGAATAGAGATGGGAATAGAGATGGGAATAGAGATGGGAATGGAGGATGGGAATGGAGATGGGTGGTGTGGTGTATGTTATGTGTAGTGGAGATAATATGAGTATTTGTATTGTAGGGTATTGTGTTCTTGTGATGGGGTTGAATTTCTTAGGGGGGGAGGAAGGTAGAGCGGAGGGGAATCGGGGAAGGAGGGAGGGAATGGGGGAAGGAAGGAGGGAGGGAATGAGGGAGTGGTGGAGGAAGGGAGGAAGAATATGGTGAAGGGTTGTTTGGATGTTGGAAGTTGAATGTGGATGTGGAGGGTGATGTGGAGGGTGATGTGAAGGGTGATGTGATGTGTAATGTACGCGAGAATCAGATTGTGGGGACAGGATGGTAGGAGAGAGGGGAGAGGGGAGAGGGGAGAGGGAGAGGGAGAGGGAAGAAATGGTAGGCTTGAAGTTAAGAGGATTTGTTGAGTTTGAGTGCCGGAGATCAAGTGCTTGGTGAGTGAGTAAATTTCTCAGGGGCGTTGTTTCTTTCTTTTTTTTTTTTTTTCTTTCCTTCCTTTTGGTGAGTTGTAATGCAGGATGCAGGAGTACCTTGATACCTTAGATCGTTGTTTAAGTTCTCAGATTCCTGCTCAGATTCTGAGATAAGTGGTAGACACTATGTAGGTAAGCGAGGGAGCAGTGTTTGACTTCGAAGTTTCTTTCATATCACAGATGTGCATCATAGTACATAAGATTATATCTTTGAGTAATTCCGATCAAGTCGTTTCAAACTCGTTTCTTTGAAATATAACTCGTAGTCTTGGTTGAAGTTGGGGCCTGGTGTGTGTTCTGTATCTGATCGAGCGCAAAGAAATATTGAGGATAGCAATGATTGGAGGATGAAATAAGAGACAATAAAAGACATGATCTGGGTTCGTGCTATCAATAGTTTCAATCTTTTGTTTCACATTCGGCCCTTTTGATCAATGCATGGCTGACGAAAGCGTAGATGTTCCTCGGCAAAGCAGTGAGATATCCATGAGGTGAGATGTGTTTCTTCTCGGCTGTAAGCTTCCAGTTATTTTTGAAACCTGGGGAAAATCTGGGGTATGCTCTACCAATGAGAACAATTTCCATTGTTGGGTTTCTGGGATGTCCGATGGGGTAATAACTTGCTTCTTTCGGTCAACAGCATGACTTAAGGATTATGGAAAAAAGTGACAACAATCCCCTTTCTGGCTTCCGTCACTAAATAGGTAGGTGGCTTTTGAGCCGGGTACTGTTGAAATCAGGTTGAGGAATGAGTTTATGCTTCGGTTACTTGTCTCCAATTGGCCGAAGTGTATGTTCAGTCATGGATCTCGGATTCACATATCAGAAACAGAAACGAAAGCATCAGTGCTGAAGATAGATTGATGGATTTTCTGCAGCAGCTGCGTATCAGACGACAGGTGTGACAGGAGCCAGATAATACGTAGTTGCATTTGAACGGCATAAGATACAGATGAAATCCATAGAGTTACACTCGGATAGTATTGAGTTACGAATGAATGTTAGGAAGTGAAGATCTTTTGACAAGGGAGAGTTCGAAGCCAATGGCATAAGAAAGTCTAGATGTTGGGAATAGGTAAACATTCAATGAGGATCATATTGAGTTGCCACGTCTCCAAAAAGTATATGGCATATTGCATATCACATCCTATTGATCTTTTGATTGAGAAGCAGCATTGAAGGTGTTAGATGACTGGTAACGAATCTTCTGGGAGAGCTTCTTTGTATGCAATTCGGTCCGAAGTTTGGATGTCAAAAAGAACACAGAACAACACTAGATCGGCTGAGGTAGTACTGAGTGGCTGATTCCCCACCGCGGTTAAAGTCCTTGATCATTTCCCCAGACTTGGCCTTTTTATTCAACCCCATCATGTTGTGTAAATCACGAATCATTAACCTGGCGATGAGCTTGTAACTTCGCATAATTACAGAGATCTGCCAAGTCATGGAACACGAATCATGTATAAAGATATTTATATTGTACAGCAGCGGGTTTGAAATGCTTCCACAGCATAAATTCTCCGTCACGGGCCTCGACGTCGCCGTCACTGTACAACATCTTACAATACCGTCACAATGTTAACGCCACATCACACCTCTTCAACATTTGAACTAGAAATAAGTCTGAACACATTTTGATCTCGTACAGAATTGCACAGCATATGTCCTATGCAAGATCTTGAATACGCAGTGTAAGTGGCATTCTACCGTCCCCACGGATGTCAAATGATGTGACATCCATCACCGGCAGCAGGGACCCGGGGCACACGATATTGAAACGAGCTACTGAAATATCGTATTCTTGTTTTTATCGATGTGAAAATACGAGATTTCTGTAAAGAAGGTACCAGACGAGGAGATATCACAAGGTATCACGAGAGCATTGTAGGTACAACGACAGACCATGAATGACTTTCCAACATTCAAATCTTTCCCTGTGCCCCTTTAGCTATCTCAAGAAGGCGAGACCCGTACATCATCAATAAGGAATCGTATCATTTAAATCTTGGAACATACCGACCATTCGGTAATCAATTTCGGAAGATATTCATCTTATATTGGGCCTTGGACTATTTTGTGATAGATATTAGGTGGCCATTGAGAATTCCCCTATCATCCCTCCAAATATCCGAGACAATCTGATGAGTTCAAAAATTCAAATTCAAGTGATAATTGTTAGCTGTTTACTCTAATGTTGCACAGGTCGGATAGTTGCAGCGGGACGCATTTTTACCTGCCAAGATTCGAAAAGTGTCAAATCATCAATGAACATCTACTACCAAGAGTAGGATCGATGCATACCTACATACCTAGGTAGCTCTAGGGATTTGACATGTTTCCGTTTAGAAGTTTGAGCCACCCGAAGACTTCATTTATTTTGTTGATATTTGGACAATTTCCTCAATAAATATCCTTGCTGCAATGGAGAAAGACTACTTTCCGACTTCACTTCAACCAACAGAGTTGGTGCTTGATATTGACGGGAGTTGTTTATCGGCCCCTTTTCATGATCACACTGAACAATTTAATATCTAAGAAACATAAGCACCAATAGATATGATGCCAAGTGCATTATTCTACCCTTTAGACAATACGGCAAGAGGTGGAATGACTTTCATCATTCACCAAACAACTCATCTATTTCACTAAGATTAATATCTCAATACCTTCTGTCACTGGCTCGGTTAGTTTCACAGAGATTAGTATTGTTTTGCTTCTGATTGTACTTTTTAATGACATTTCTTTAAATACCCTTCATACCTTCGAGTCTACATGGACTTTTCAATCCAGACCTTTCCAACAACTCTGTGTCTGTGACACTTCCTTTCGATTCAATCATTCAAAACTTCATCACCACCTTGATCTTAGCAGCTGGTCTCACACTCTTTAAACCAACCCATTACATTCATCTCTTGCAGTTGAAATATCCAGCATGCAAACAAACACCTTGCTCCAGTTGGCTTTATGCCTTCTCACCATCAATGTCAATCCTGCACTAGCATTCTGGCGTCTACCATGTCAGAATCCAATTGTGGTGGAGAGATCTGACCCAGTTGTCTCTCCAGGCAGTGTCGCTGGTCATGTTCATACCATCATGGGGTAAGTTCAGTGTGACTCAACTCTTCTTCTTTCTTACAAATTCTATATTACTACATAATGCTGACCTTCCTGACCTACAGTGGTAATGGCTTCGGTTTCACTATGAATTATGCTTCTACCCAAGCATCAACTTGCACTTCCTGTACTGTCACGAAGGTGAATTTTCACAAATCATGGATGGATATCTTAAATTGACCGAAATACAGGATCTTTCCAATTATTGGACTCCAACTTTGTATTACAGATCTCAAAATGGCAGTTTCATCTCTGTCGGCCAAAATGGTGGTGTTACAGTTTACTACTTGTATGTCTACCTTTCAATCATCGTCCTACTTTGAATCATCGCTTACCCTGGACTTTTAGGCAGCGAAGCGATCCATTAGATCCCGAGTACTCCAAAGGCTTGCTGGCTTTCCCCGAAGGCTTCCGCATGCTTGCAGGAAATCCATACCTCCGATCATACAATGCAAGCTCTTTAGAGCAACAAGCAGTCACTTATGTCTGTCTCGGTACTGACAAGGCTCAAACAAATGGATTCCCAAATTACCCATGCCCATACGGTCTCCGAACACAAATCTTTTTCCCATCATGCTGGGATGGGAAGAATTTGGATTCTCCTGATCATAAGTCCCACATGGCCTATCCTAGTCTTTCTGATAGTGGACATTGTCCTTCCACTCATCCAAAGCGTTTAGTCTCTATTTTCTATGAGATTATCTGGAATACTCCTGATTTTGCTGATAAAGTAAGTGCATAAACTTCCTAGTCTTATGTCTGCGTGAAAATGGGGACTTTCATTCCCCGACATTTGATGCAGCACAAATGAAAGATCTCTAAGCCATCCTTTTATATACAAGATTTCGATGCTAACAATAAACTCTCTAGTGGTATGGTGATTCGCAACCATTCGTCTGGTCTATGGGAGACCCAACTGGCTATGGATTCCACGGTGACTTTGTCAATGGCTGGGATGTACCAACTTTACAAAAAGCCGTCAATGAATGCACCGATGAAAGTGGAGTCATAGAAAAATGTCCCGTCTTCAAACTCACAACCAACGAGGTAGCAAATGGTTGCCGAATTCCTCCATCAGTTCATGAACAAATTTCGGGTGTTTTGCCTAAGCTTCCTGGTTGCAATGAAGTCCAAAGCGGTCCTGGAAATGCCAGTCCACAAAGCGGATGCGGTGCTACCACCACGATTGGTACACCAATGTGGCCTTATACTGATGTTACGAAATCAAAGAGTTTTGCATATATGGGATGTGGCTTTGATACACCAGGTCAACCTCGAACCCTCCAAGGAGATTCACTTCAAGATATTACAGGCATGACGATTGAAAAATGTATCGATTACTGCAACAGCAAAGGTTTTAGTATCGCCGGTTTGGAATATTCTACCCAGTGCTTCTGCGACAATAAAATGCTTGCTGGTAGAGATCCGGTTCCTGGTCTTATGGGAGGCTGTACGATGCCTTGCTCTGGCAACGATAAACAAATTTGTGGAGACGCTGGTTTAGTTTCACTTTACAAGAAGTGTCCAAATTCCAATAATTGCACCAATATTCAGTAAGTTTACGTATGAAATCTACCAAAGCTTCTTGCTAATCAGATACTTCAGATATCCAGTCAATACTGGACCCAAGAAGCGCAAGTCTGAAGAAAGACGCGAGAGACGTCAAAAACGCGATAGCGAGTATGTTTGCCCTTCAAAGAGTGTGCTGGCTTCTTCTTCTCATACCTCTGTTTCTCCTTCTGGTTCTGGTTCTGGTTCTCCTGTCTCTTCTTCCTTCTCCTCCTTCTCTTCTTCTTCTGCATTTTTATCTACTCACTCACCGGCGTCTTCAACATCGCCAAAATCAACACCAGCAGTATCAAATTTGGGCAATTCAATGCTATCATCCCCAACTAACCATTCTCCAGCCTCAACCCAAGCATCTAGTGTATCAACAGCGGATCCCGTAGGACCTTCTGTTAAACCTCTAGCCTCAACCCAAGCATCTAGTGTACCAACAGCGGATCCCGTAGGACCTTCTGTCAAACCTCTAGCATCAACCCACGCATCTAGTTCATCGACAGCGGATCCCGCAGGACCCTCTGGTAAACCTCCTGTTGGATCAAACCTCAAGTCTTGCGACAAAGAAACTAAAGCTTCATCTCTTTCTCCTGCTTCTGGAATCAAAGTCGCCACTGTCATTACCACAACTACGAGTTTCACAACCGTGACCGCAACAGCTTAGTCCTTCGATTTCTTTACTCGCAGATACCTACCTGTCTTTACTCTAGAAAGAGTTGTCTACAACCAAAAGCCAGATTTAGTCTCTCTCTGAGTGGCATCGATTTTCATTCGTGTAAAAACTTCTTTCCTTACTTACTCATTACTTTTCTGTCTCTCTCTCTTTTCACTTTACCTGCTGGCGTAGATAATTTCTCTGGAAGGAAGAATCTACTGTACTGGGAATACGACATGATGATATGAGTATTTCCGCAGAGGAGGACGAAGTTAGGATTTACTTTCTGGGTTTGCAGTTGTGCGTTTAGATTTGAGTCCTAGATTATTTTCTTTGAAAACTTTCTCTAGGAATGAAATATCTGAGTACCATTGTTTTCTTTATGATGAGGGATGGATTGATTCCTATGTGGCGAAAAAAAAATGCTTGGTGATGAGTAGTGAGATCATGATGCTGCGTACATTTGACATAATTGGATTTTTTATTTACAGTATTCAAATACGTTCGTATCTACGCAAACTATGCTCAAGAAGCCCCCCTCCTTATAGGTAAACCATAGCATCGCAAGTAATGCAAGCAACCACGTCCAATCTACAAACTCTTTTCCACCTCCTCCAACTCCCCAATAACTCCCCTCCACTTCTCCCACTCTGCATCTCCTCCAGGAATGCCCCCTATAAGAGGTAACCTCGTTCCATCTTTCTCTCCCATTCCCAGTATCCTAGATACGCATTCTTTAATACCCACCGTCCCATACTTCACGACAATCTCCTCCACACCACTCAACTTCCACTGCAACAACCCTCTCTCCTTCTTCTCTTCCGCCGTAACATTATCCTTAACGCTCAATTCATAAAGTCTAACCACGCTCTTGGGGAAGAAACCAGCACTACCATCAATAGTTCCCTTACATCCAATACTCATCACCGGCAACAATTGTTGACCCAATCCAGTAAAAGTATAGAAATGTGAATGGTCGATATGAGGAGAAAGTGCTATTTGCGCATGATATGAAATATCCCCGTGAGAGAGTTTGCACCCGACGATATTGGGGTGTGCAGCGAGTGTGGTAAAGGTTTGAGGAGTAACGCGCACAGAGTTCGAGACGCCTGGATAATGGTATATCATTACTGGGATGGGACTTTGGTCTGCGACTGCTTTGAACCACTATTTTGCGCGAAGACTTGGTTAGTAATTTGTTCATCTGAGTATAGTTCCCGCCGTGATCAATTCTCCATCATTCCCAAATAGCAAAAAGAAACTCACCTCAATAATTCCCTCCTGTGTACTAGCCCCCGAAAAATACCCCGGTGCAAGCACCAATCCCCATCCACTCCCCGCCTTCTTCGCCTCGCCCAATTGTTCCACCACCTCCTGAATATTCTGACTCGCTGTCCCGGCAATAATCCCTACCTCTCCAAATCCCTCTTTATCCAACGCATCTCTGCATCCTTTCAAAACCGTATATCTCTCTGCATTCGAAAGATGTACGGCTTCTCCCGTACTACCCAAAACGACCAATCCTTTAATGCCCGAACGAGCAAGGTGGATGGAATGCGCAGCTTGGGTTTCGGTATCTAGGGGCGAGGCGATTGAAGAGTAGGAGGGAGAAGAGCGGGGGAGAAAGAATGTAGGAACGGGGACGTAGACGCCGGGGGGTGGAGGTTGTGACATTTTGGATTGGGGTATTTGAATTCTGGGATTGAGAGCAGAAGATGAGAGTTCAAGAAGATAATTTGGAGATCCCGAGTAGGAAACGTATGTTTTTATTGATCTGGTTGAATGTCGCAATGACTCCCGAGGTCCTCAAGGTATATTTATTCGGGGTATCAATGAACGAGGACCCCACTAGGGATTTATTGACCCGAAGCGAGCTATGGCGGGGTAAAAATTTACGAGACTAGACCATCGGCGGCGTCGATTAGTATTTGGATAAATGAAGTGGAAATAAAACTGACACGGGGTCATTTAATGTGGACGGAATGGAGCCTTTTTGAGATTTGAAATGTGAGCAGAAATTTGGAACAAGAAGGTGGATACGATACATTCATCGCACAACCCCCCTTTATAGATTTTGTGAAGACAACGGATCGTTAAATATGGCTGTTCCTATAATATCTAGACTTATTTGGAAGAATCAAAATACAATAATCCCAACTATGGAATGATATTCGCTTGCTTAGTTAGACCTTTACTCCTGCTGCTACCTTTTGCTTCACCCTTTCTGAGATTCAGAGCCCATCTTTCATAGCTCCCCTCCAATTTTATACGCTTTGATTGCTGTACCACTCCAAATCATAATTTGATTCTCCTTACTCAAACTAGCCAAGTAGCAAAACCTCATGACCACATCTCTCCATTTTCCCCAAGCATCCTCAACCCCAATCGTGCAAACTGGCCAGTCAGATCCAAACATTGTTCTGAAAGGACCAAATGTAGCAAGAACCACTGCTAAATATGGCTGTAGTGCCATGACGATTTCATCTACAGGGGCTTTCTTGAGAGAATCCGGCATTTCTGAGAAACATCCGCTGAGCTTCATATATGTATTGCTGTGTTTGCTGAGTTTGAACATGGTGGTGCGCCAGGCAAGGAAAGAGGGATCTGTTTGAGTGTTATAGATCGAGAAGTCGGGTTTGCAGAGGTGATCTGTTTAGGGAATAATGTTAGCATTGCTCGAATATCGTAGCACAAATTCAAATAACCAAACTCACTTATAATGACCGTAACTTTTTCTCCTTCCTCAACTCCCTCATGAGCCTTCTCCATCATCTCGACTGCCTCCTCTAATTGCCATCTTCCACCTGAATGTAAATCGACCCCTAAGTCAAATACAAACCCCTTCCTTCCCAGCCACTTTAATCCCTCTATAAATCCTTCTGTAAGCATCGTCCCCTTCTCCTTATCCTGTACCAAATATCTAAATCCCTTCACCAACCCCCAACTCCCTTCCGCCTCCCTCTCAACCTCCTTAACATATCTCTCCAACGCCTTCTCTCCACTCGGCACTGGCGCCCATGGTATAATCGCTTTACAAAGCTTTGCATGTTCCGCCGTGTGTCCTTCTCCTTCACGAGGTTGACCTAATGCTATTCGTTTGAGCCAAGAAACTTCTTTAAGTGGCATTTCCCATCCTGAACCATCTTCTTCCCCGCGTTTCAGATCATTCTTGCGGTCTGTCTCGAGAAAAATGAAACCTTCAAGTGCAGGAGCAGAAGACGTAGCAGCTGTGTATTCATCAAGAGACTGTTGTTTGTATAAAGGATTTGAAGGAGTATTCCATGCAAGGGTATCGAGCTCGCTTTCGGGGAAGAGGTGGATGTGGGAGTCGATAATTGGATATGAGATCGAGGGGGTAGAAGAATCGGAATCCATTATATTGTTCGTGTACAACTTCTGTATAGATTTTGCCTTGGTTCAAGTGGACAATGGTAGAATCGATTATGAGGCAGATGGTAAGAAATTCAGCGGTATGTTTAGGGGTTGGAGAAGATCATTAATGAACAATGCAGCATGTACGATAGCATAAAGCGAAGATAATAAAACCCCACATTATTGATTAAGAGGTAGAAGGTACACTTACATACTCACTTACCGCAAGATTGAGGATTTATCTCTTTACCTTACGATTCTATTTCATATTTATGGCTCTTGTGATATAGAATGCTCGAGTTAAGTAGCTCTTGCTGATGAAGGTTGTTCATGAGCGGGACATCAATTTGCTTGAGCAAAAATTCAGGGTCATAATTAGCGTCGTTTCCCCATTTCTCCAGTCTATCAAGCCCCCGATTTAACACCAACACATGACGAACGATATGATTCTCACACCAAACTCAAAGTTCTCATAATTCCGGCTCAGAGTTGACCTCCCAATGCTTTTCAATGTCTCAATTTAAATTTGACGATCAAATGGTCCTTCAGATTTAGTTTCTTAGGATTTCACTTTTTGATGGGCAGGCTATCTCGTTGATGCCGTGACTTTGGGCATCAAATTGAGCCTCTCAAATACTCTCCACGAAGCGAACCCTTCTATCACATCTTTACATTGATACCTGCGAGTAGTCTCTCATATGGTCTTCCATGAATCTTAATTTCATATATTTCAGCTTGTAAAATACCGCTTGCATGAACATACGTAGTTCCTATGGCAATTTAGACAGATGGCCCTGCAAATGAAATCCCGTCAAGATGATGGGATGTGAAATCATCATCGAGGTCCCCGAGATAAGTGGCATGTCAGTGGTTATTGATGCATGTTGGTGGACGACGTACGAATTGCATTTTACGATGAAGCTTCATTTCATTGATTGATATCCTTTGACTGGTGTCATAAAAGATTACTCCACCGAGGTCTATCCTTCTGATCATCGACTGACCCTCATCCATCCACTGCCTCATTACCTTCACACACGACAAATTAATGGGTATCAAGAGATGGCTTAAGCAGCTTGATCGCCTGTCGGCGAGCAATTATCTCTTGTATCTGTAGACGAGGCCAAATGGCGGCTACGCCAGGAAATGTTATGGCTGGTGGGACTGGCCCAAAGCCGTTTGTCACATGCCGTTGTTGCTAGATTGCAGCAGCATTCAAATCTTCCTCATGGTAAACATACTGGGTTGAGGAGATCTAGAAGCGTTTTTCGACTATGTACGTAGAATTCAGATTCAAGTAGGTAGTGCAAGAAATAATAAAGACCTGCCGAATTGAGAATCCTCTGATTACCTAACCAGCATCTCCTGTCGTCCAGTATCTCTTTGCAATAATGCTTTATCACATATCTGTCTTTCTATTTACCATCATTTCTCCTGTTTATTGATTCCTTCTGCTTCGTGACCTCTGGCGTTATGACTTGTAGGATCGGCAGTGGATTTGCGGCAAAATCGTAAGACGTTGGTCAGCTTTCCTGATTCCTTCCCTTCATTCCCGCCTCCACCTCCACCTCCACCTTCAACTCATACTCCCACTATCGCCAGTCACAGAAAGGCTCGATGTTATAAGGTGAAAAGCTTTACATTATTGTGAGATGGTGAGATTCTAGTTAACTCCATTCTTCTTTACTAGTATACCTACTGGGGGATGATATTAGATGAACATTGTCACAGACTTTCAATACATATATAAGAGCTAGGTAGTCTTCCACAAACCTTTCGAATGAAAGTGTTGTTGGGCTGTGATAGTATAAATTATAATATTGTTTCGAAACGAAATATGGTGAAGTTTTGATAATTTAAAAGGTTCACTGTGCTGTATTAAAAATGAATGAACATTGTTCTGGTCACTAGTAGTAACATGGTTCAGGAATAAACAGAAAGTAGATTATGTATGCTAGTATGTAGAACCTGTAGCAACAGAGGAGTACGCTAATCCCAATCATATCCCACAACCAAATCTGTACACTCAGAGAAGAGATCGAGTCATCCAAACCTCATTGACCCACCCAGGAAAACATTTCCTCCCATCTATGCCTTCCTTCGCAACGCCTTCCCAGTCAAGAAACCCCGTGGTACTTGCCCCAAAACCAATGACCACCTATCGACGCTGAAACATGATCGTTATCGAATATTGCAAAGCGTATTACTTCTGGTTAGAATTGGATGCAACAAGTGCCGCTCTATCGAGGTTGGGTGCAGTGATTTCACGGTTTTTGGAGCAGGATCTCCAATACAATGCCTATTCATCAAATATATCAGTATGAAAATCCAATTTTGATGACATATAAATGAAACCATCTATGCTCACATAGAACCCGATCCAGACATGAATCCATACACCTTGTATAAAACAAGACAAACGGTGGACATCGACTTCTTCGACATCTGGATAAAGCATCAGAACACACGCCTCAAGCATGAATATAAGCACGAATGCCCAGTGCACCAGGAAATGGGTAACAGAGGTATTCGTGGTGGGTCTTTCGTTCTCCTTGGGAAAATGAAGTATAAGAGGACCAGCTATTTCTAGAAGGTGGGTCATAAAAAAGCTCAGAACAAAGATTGTTCTTCCGCAAGTTGTTAACCAAAGGAAACGTACGGCGAATTTTACGAACTCGTTGACTAATTGTCTCGACAGTTGGAAAAACTTCTGGGTATCGGCAAGAGATTGAGGATCTGCCATGGCGTAGTAGGCGAGGATGCATACTCCCGAGAAGAGAATGGCTGTGGGGAATCTCATGATGAATTCCATGATGACTTATTCAGGTGGTTAAGACTGGTAATTTTATTGTTTCTAAGCTTTGCTGAATTCTCTCGGGTTTTCGAAAAGCTGGATGTGGGATGTGGGATTCTGAATAGACAAGCTGTTGGATGTTAATGATACATAAGCAAGTAATGATTTGTTCCTATATAGAAAGAAGGGTACTGATAACCGAAAATGTTTTATGTTTATTACGCTCCCTTTATTCACTCTGCCCTTTTCAAAAACAACTCTTCACTACCTAGTATCTTTAACAATGGGTTGGCTCGTCAAGGGTTTCAACACTGATATTTTGCTTTGCTTCTTTCATGGTTCTTCAGGGAATACTATTTGATACCTTGATTCATTCCTATTAGCAGATTACTCCCATTAACAAGCCGAGTACGTACGCTTATGAGAAGCTTAGTTTGACAGTACTTTTAATATTCACGCGAAACTACCTACTTGACTGTATACATACGGTAGATCACCTCCTACTCATTACATCAATTCAACTCAACTTTAAGCGTGAATTAAATGGAATGATTGATCAATCTATTGCCATTCATCACATGGATACTTCCATAATCATCGGAGAAGTCCTACTTCATACATTTGATTTCTTTGAAACCAGAGATATTTCGGCAATAAAACTCTCACTATAAACTACAGTATAAAAAGACACTATAACCTCAGAGGAAATGAGGCTCGTTCGGTTCTAGGCGGACTTGAGTCTTAGATACCAGCTACCTAGGTACTGATATTTAGGAAAGATAAAAGAATCAGAACTTTGAAAGATGGAGATAACTTATGAGAACCACGAAATAAGGTTGATCTTGAGCTCAAATTTAAAGTTTTGAGGTGGATTGTCCATGAATACCTACCATCCCACCATTCAACAGCAAAATTCCCGCTGGCCACTCCATACAAAGATTTTGTTGAGTGTTATTGGTTAACTTTATATCTATCCAGGCAGGCAACTAAGAGGCTTTCCCTGATACTTACAATGGCTTCTCCATTAAAAGATTGGAACAAACCATTGGCACGCGGGTGGGTGCACGGATTTATAGGACACCTTGAATCATTCAAAATTGTAGGAGATTCATTTTGTGGATGTTGTATAGGATCATTCATCAGAAAGAGTTTTAAAGAGTCTGAATTGTTAATTTAGAAGATATTGTTAAGTCAACTTTCGCAATGTCAGATCAAACCACACACCGACTGGTGATATGGGCCCCCGAGAAAGAAACTTTTACTTTACCCATCTACAAGATACCGCTGTCTAACGATATTCTCAGGGCTGTTTTTGGACAAGAAATAGAGGAGGAAATTTCGTGTATTTAGGGATTGTCATTTCTATTTTTCTATCAATCGCCACCATCAGATGCACTCACATGCAGCATGAGACTCTCTGAATAAACTTTCATCCAAGATAACCTCCAGGCCAGATGCCAGAGCCCAGTGAGAGGCTAATAGAGAGTTCAAAGAGCCAGGATAAGATGAAGAGCTGCACACACGATGCATATTATGAATTGGGGGATCCCACCGTTTTGGTTCCACCAAAGTTGACAAGATCACCTGACTGTGGCTGCTAAACAAGGGCTGCGCTATATACGTCTGCAGTGTCCAGTTTTCAGCTTGGGATTTTTTATTGATAACTAAAGACACTAAATACACTATAGTGATGATCAAACCTTTCTGAGATGATTGAAATGGCGGGACAAGCTGAAAATTTCGCGGAAATAGATGGAAATGGGGACTCTACGTAAGCGAAAAAACAGGCGGAAATTGAGTACTCTTTCAAAGGACTTTTTAATAGATTATAAATTCATTTCAAATTAAATATTGAAGTTTGAAAAAAGCGAAGGAAAATTTGAGTCGTCTTTGTATTGATATTAAATGTTTTTATTATTTAATATTATATTGAAAAGAGATCTTAATTGTTGAAGGTCTTTTGAATAATGATCAATTCCCGCCTGTTTTTTTGCTTACGTAGAGGGGGACTAATTCAAATGCTGCTTCGAAGATGATGGAAGCGAGAGTGCTGTTTATGCCAAGTTAGACAGGTTGATATGTGTAAGCTTGGAATTACAGATAACAATATTGCTAACTTTTACTTCAGGTGATTTTGTCCAGAACATGGTGAATAGGAAATGAAGTGTCTGAAGAAAGGCAAATACTGTGAGCGAAGAGACTATCTGATCACGTGGTCTTCTATTGCTTCTGTCGTTAGGGGGTATTTGTATTCATGTTCCGCTTTCCTGTTTGATCAATGTATTTGTTACGTGTGAGCTTTCAGCCTTTGTTTCCTCCCTTATCTCAAAGACGCTACACGTCTCTTTGTTCTGCCTGCTCAATGTAGTCTTTTAGGCCCTGTGCGGTATGCGAAGGATTGCCCTACAACCTCTACCACTGTTTGACCGCCTAAAACATACACTCATTAATCATTTAGACTCATATTACCGGGCCATACTAAGGATCCGTGAAAATCAGTGGCTTGTTTCAGGGAATAGCACAGGTTCTTGAGATGTTTCAAGATGTTAATTTCCATACGTCCAAATTGTAGCAAGAACGGTGTGGGGATGTTGCAGTCAGCTCTGCACTTGAAACAAACAAACTCAGACGAAGTCGTCAAATCAAGTGACGACGGCGTTCTGAACATCCAGATCAGCTATTATCAACAGCCTGCCATCCAGAGTAGCTAAATTGTGTCATTTGAATAGGTTTTTGGACTCCGTCCGCTAATACTTCAAAGCATCATACCCTCAATTGCATAACTAGACCATAGGAATTGAGACATGCCCGTTGCCCATATGGACTCGGTGATCCGTGCCGTGCTCGGATTTCCCAATTCATCAAGAGGTAGAGTCTTGCACGCGCACGGAATGCGGAGTACCCCGGATCATCTCGATCACTGACTTTTCCTTCTTGGTCTTTAGCTCAAGGAGATCCATCAAAGAGTAGGTACATTTGTCACTAGTACAAGTTCCCCTGGAGACCAACATACCTTCACTAAAGGCAGGTGTGCATCCAGCAGTCTCATTGAAGCCACCCGAATCTATGACACCAATCTTCCCAAATGAATTTAGAGTTTGCCGACTTTGCCGAGTGTAGATATCATCGCATTTCATCTCAACTTGAAAGGAAATAAGACTGTTCTTCAAAATTCATCAGTCCCGCAATAGCCCACCAGAACACTGCGAGGGGTAAAAACCTGGGGATGTTTAGTTGATACAAGGATGCTTCAAAATTTGCGTTGCATTTCAATACTGACTCGTATTTTCCAGCTCCACTGATTTTTCTGCAAGTCGCCGTGTCAGGTAATTGATTTCATGGGTTTGAGGGTTTCCCCAGATAATTTCATCCTGGCCGGTTGGAAATTTGTGGAGAAGTTTGGAGAGGAAAATTGAAAAGTAATCACAACTGCTGAACTTTCCTAAGTTGAAATTCAAGAGAACGTGTTGTTTGTCAGTAGATGAATTCTCAGGCACTTGCCGTAAACCGAACGGAGAATAGTGGCTCCTCGGCAGTTCATTGGTCGTTTTCCTTAAATTCACGCAGCTTCAATTGTTTTCGTTTGACATCGAACTGACGTAGTTTTTGCGTTATTTTCGTTGTTCCATCGTCACCTAGGATTCCCCTGATGGATGCATGTTAACAAAAATAGGTGACACGGAAAGCTGACAACAACTGACACCCTTTTTAGCATCAATATGTGCATGTGAAATTCGAATACCTACGTGAGCACGAAGTACATGCGGAAAGACCCATTTTTCCCTGAGAGTCATGATTGTTTGAATACTCATCATGCATGATGATGCTGCTGATATTGAAATGTTGACAAGTACCTCTTTTGAAATTTCAAATGCATATGCAATGTAGGTTCTGGGTATGTTGGGTCCTCAAAAGCCCGCTTTCTTCCCATGATGTCTCAACGTGGGAGTGAGTTGGTGGGCCAAAAAGCACGTTCACATGTCAAACCACGGAGTAGAGTTTCAAAAAACAATGGGGAGGGGGGAATGTGAGAGAAAGTGTTCATAAACAAGAAAAGAAAGCAACTTGCTTGTGTAACTAGTGAAAACATAAACCGCAACAACTTTCGATAGTTCATCTACAGACGCTTCCTTGGCAAAATGCAACTAATCAAAAGATCCTCAGGGAACGGCGTTGCTTTTCGGCCAAATTTGATAGTTAGGAAACGGTGTCGAATAGTTCATTCGGATTGGAGGATTTCTTACAAATGTGAGAAATAATGTGATTTGAAGGAATTCCTTATCAATGAACTTAATCGATAATCGATACGATGGCGCTCTGTACACTGGGGCTATTTCGTCCCTTTTCACTGGCCAAATAGGCGAGTGCGTATGTAAGCGCTCACCGATGAAGTTTAGCTTGAGGCTCGCGAAATGTTGGTTGGTTGAATAGATGGAAAATACTTTTCTTTCCGTATCCACTTCCCTTGCAAGAACGCAAGAACGCAAGAGAGCATTGAAAACAATGATTGAGTCTGAGAATATGGCTTTCACGGACAAATCCCATGGTAAGGAAAGGACGAGTCACGACTTTGAACACGTTCTTCCTTTTGCGTACAGAGCACATTCTTTAGGACTCTCTACTCTGTAACACAAAGTTTCATTACCACCTACTCATTCTACCTAAACGAAGGGCGTATCGATGCTCCTCCCGAAGGATTCATCAAAAGAGATTATAGATCTGTTTTAATAGCGCCAATCGATCTGATAAAGATGCACATTTCCTGTAGCGGCAATCGATTGGATCTTTCTTTCCCCCCCAAAATCTCAATATGCTCAACCGCCACGAAGCACAAAGTGATTTCAACTAACGATTCATGACCGATGATGCGAGCATCTCGGCCTCATCCATGGACAATGGCTGTGTTAGGTAGGTGGCCGTGCAAATGAATTGTCTCCACCGTCGTTCGTTACCTTCAAAGCCTTGGAAATCGGTACATACGAAGCTACAAAGCAGAGTGGATTGTCTGAATGGCATCAATTTCCCTGCAATTAGAAACGACTTGATAATGATTGTTGCCTCGGGTAGAGAATCGAGATTGAATCTGACTGTGCAGTATACGAAGTACGCTCTCATCGGCCCAAATTACACAGCAAGTTCTTCCTTTCTCGATTCTTTTACGTGGTTAAGTGGAACTCTGAAGGGGCCTAGACAGAATCATGTTATCTCCCCACCCCCTCCATCTCCATCCATCCCACCATGGGCCATGGCACCACCATCCCACCCAACTCATACTTTCCACGCCTTCCAAAATTGGGTTTAGTGGAGCTATGTATGCACAACTGCGTCATAATTATTACCCCTAGATCCAAGACTTTTTCCTTATCAGCAGAATATGTTGATGAAACGTATTCGGGTTTGCTCTTAACCAAACAAGTTAACAACATCAACAATCAAGCATTCAAAGTTTCGGTCCATGTAACAATCGACGGTAAAAGTCGGAGACAATTTCACAAGGATATCAAGGCAAATGCCAATGCAAATGCAATTCTGTACAAGAGTGCAGACCACCGAGCCGATCCCTCTAGGACGGGAATCGGTTGATTTGAACGAGATGAAAAAAATACCCATAGCCACCCGAGCACCCCAAGCAATACCATTGTGCTTTACCATTCGACAACACCAGATATAGACAGGGTCTACAGCAGTGGGGGCGAACCTTGCGTACCATAATAGTTGGGGGATCCACATAATGAAATCCCGATCAATATTGACCAGGTAACAAGCATGAAGGCAGGCACGATGAAGCAAGATGTAGCTCGATGTCATACTAACAAAAAGCGGTTTCAGCAATTCACCGTCATGTTCAGCTTTTTCCCATGATGAAGTTGATAGTCATCATCATTGAAGAGATATTCAAGGCTAAAAGATACTCCACTTAGTCTAAGGCCCGAACATACTTAGAGAGTAGTTTCCTCTCTAGTCCAGAGACGGATCTACCTTATTTGAATCAAGACATTTGCCTTTCTGCTTCTTTAAAACTAACAGCTTCCTCCCCTCTTAAATTTGGGTGATCTCTATCAACTTATCTCTCAACTTGTTTTCGTCTATATTCTTGATATATCTTGTCTAGGATCGTTCAATTCTCCGGTCACATCAACCGTTTAACACTTCAAGGTGTATGATTATTGAATAAGATTTAAGCGCATCTTACCTGACAATCATAACCTCTTCTGGTCAAACGTTTCAGGCCAGCATAACATATTCGACCCACAGATTCATTGCTCCTACGCAAATAAGAGAAGCGCGCGCAGTTAACCGCAGTTTCTTGATCCAAACAACAAACGGGCGAAGCAGTTCCCGTTACCCGAAAGTCAATCGCTGACTGTTCCTGCCAACTTACTACAATTTTGTACTACGCTCATAACTACTTAAAATGGCGCCTTCATCCACCCTCAAACCTTCTGCAGCTGCCAGACCCAGACCTGGAATTCGCAGACTTTCAAGTATGACTACCAACGCAGTAGAAGTTTCAACCGGCGGACCGGTCGTCGTTGTCCCAGAAAGATTAATGAGAGAACCTTTATCTAGAGGAACTTCATACCAAGGTGGAAACTTTGCAGCTTCATTGGAAAATGCCAGAAACGAACTCAGTGCTATGAACCTTGAGGAAGAGGAATCTTCGTCGAGTTCCCCAGACTCACCGGCAACTCCACTCACCCCTGCCGATGTCCCCACCACTGATTCATTTGCTTACGCCTTTGATATCGATGGTGTTCTCATTCGTGGTGGTAAACCAATTCCAGAAGCTATTGAAGCTATGAGAATGTTGAATGGAGAGAACGAATATGGTATTAGAATGTATGTTGCTTTCAACAAATAATGTGAAGAGCTCCTTGCTGACACGTCCCTAGTCCATACATATTCTTGACAAATGGAGGTGGAAAGACCGAAGCAGAAAGATGTATTGATCTTTCAAGACAACTGGACATTGAAGTGTCACCTTCACAGTTCATTTGCGGTACGTACCCATACCCCATGCTGAAATCCTCCATTTAAAGGATTCATCGAAATGTACTTGCAACTCAAATACTAATTCTCTCCAGGTCATACTCCTATGAGAGAAATGGTTGAAAAATACGAAACTGTTCTTGTAATTGGAGGTGAGGGCGAAAAATGCAGGCAAGTCGCCGAAGGTTACGGATTCCGTGATGTCATCACTCCAGGTGATATCATTAAAGACAACGAACATACCACTCCATTCCGCAAACTCACGACCGAAGAATTGAAAAATTCACGTGGTGGTCGTGATTATAGCAAAACTAAAATCGAAGCCATATTTGTCTTCGCCGATAGTCGTGATTGGGCTAGCGATGTTCAAATCATGCTCGATCTTGCCATGTCCAAAGGAGGATACATTGGTACCCTTTCCGAAACTTTCGATGAGGGGCCACCAATCTACTTCTCCCACAGCGATATTGTCTGGTCAGCTGCTCACGAAAATGTTCGTCTCGGTATGGGCGCTTTACGAAAAATGACCGAAATGCTTTTCAAAGACCTCACCAAGGGTAAAGAGCTAGAAACCATCGCTTTCGGAAAGCCTCAAATTGGAACCTTTGAATTTGCTACCAGGTTGTTACAGCAATGGCGCAAGGACGAACATCGCTGCAACCGTCCTCCCGAGACTGTTTACTTCGTCGGCGACACTCCAGAGTCCGATATCAGAGGTACTAATCAATTCAACGAGAGGTCTAAGAATGATTGGTATTCGATCTTAGTACGAACTGGAGTGTACCAAGAGGGAACTGAGCCAGCATACAAACCTAGAGTGACCGTGGATACCGTACTGGATGCGGTCAAACATGGAATCGAAAGGGAGTTCAAGAAGAAGATGAAGGAGAACAACCCAAGAGGATTGCCGCTCAATAGCTTGGGTGGATTGAGCCTCGATGGAAAACCAACGATGGGAGGCATACCACCCAAGATTTTGGAGGTTTCCAGTCAGGGTGTTAGCGAGACAGCCACTCCTGAGGCTACCGATTGATAAATTGCATTCATTGCCAGCGATTGATCTATTCCTACATTCATTATGCAAAAAAAAGTCTTCTTGGGTTATTTCTAACGGTGTTATGATGGAACATAATATTATGATGGATGGATTAAATGGGTATTGGATTGATGGAGTCTTGGACCAACTGGGCAGGGCGTTCAATGAGACCACAGTATCCTGAAAGCGATACATAAGTTTTCCTTGGAGAATTGCAAAAACGAAATATATAAATAAGGGGTGGATGAAAGATGGGTAGAAATGATAGAATTTCGATCAACAGCGAGATCAGTTAATTGAATACCATTGTTCTTACAAAGTCCATTGCTCTAATCCAGTGTCGAATGTTCATTTAATTTAATCGAGTTCCAATGTGAAATATATAGGTACAAAAGCTTTACATACTCTTGCTCCAAAGCAAGATGAAAGTTCATCAAGGAGAATGGATACTGTAATGTAGAAGCGGAAACTCACGCAGAGTGCCAAGAGAACCATTCAATCATGAACGGAGAGGTTATGAAATAACCCACTTCGAGCTACGAGTAAAACGATAAGTAATTGATTAACCTTAGTGTCAATCTATCTAATACTTTGAGTTGAGGCCAAGGGCCTATTACGCTATTGAGACTCCACGGATGGACTAGCGCTAATGAAAGCCCTATCACAAACTAAAAGCTAGCCACCAGAAAGGAAACAAGCTCGCCGAAACCAACCCAAATCTTTCATAGCTCATTCTTAATCAAATCCGCACATTTCTCTGCCACCATGACAGCAGGTGCTTGCAAGTGTCCCGATACAATTTGCGGAAAAATACTCGTATCGCAAACTCTTAAGCCTTTCACACCATAGACTTTCAATTCGCCATCTACCACTCCTGGAGCTTTAGGATCATGCTCGGGTGCCATTCTACATGTAGATGCATAGTGAAATGTTGTTCTTATTCGGCGACGGATGAATTTATCCATCTCCTCTGTAGTATTGCTCTTAACATCAAGTTCTTGTTTTTCGGCAGGAAAGGTAATATTTCGAAGAAGAGGGAACCCAGACTCTTTCATTCTATCTGCGATGGAAAGTGTGAGTCGGACTGCGCTGCGAGCAATGTTGTAATCCGAGGGATCGGACAGGATTCCAAAATCAACTTTCGGCTTGTCGTGTGGATTTGACGATGCCAAGCGGACCGTTCCATTGGATTTTGGCTGAAGAATCGTGGCCAGAACACAAAATATGGGTGTTTTAGAGAATACGTTTATGAATTCCGGCTCGTCAAAGTTATCCATACCACTTGTGGAAAGTGGCATGAGCTCAATGTTGGGGATGAGGCTTTGAGGATCAGAAGATTTCGACGAAGCTTCTTTGACAAGTCCAGTACTATCCTCTTTGATCATTCGAGAGCGAACATAAAGCGCTAAGGTCTGAACGGGAATGCTGAAGAGGCCAACTTGGAAGAAAATATATTTAAAAAGCTCAAGTGCGATTTTAAGGGGGCTAGTTGCCATAGAAGTTAATGATTCGGCTGCCGGTACCTCCCAAGCGACTGGGATACTATGGTGGTCAGTCTGTGCCAGAGTAGGTTGGTTAGTAAGTATCCACTGTTGATGAGAATAAACCTAAGCATACCAATGTAGACCCGACCCCCGGTAGGTCATGCACCACTTTGATTCCGTGTTCCTCTAAACTCTCACGAGGCCCAATACCACTACGCGATCAGCAAGTTAGTTCTCTCTTTCTTTCGCGTCTTTGTTGCTTGTCGTTTTCTCCATGCGCAGAAA
Source organism: Botrytis squamosa (assembly GCA_014898485.2). Taxonomy (NCBI): domain Eukaryota; kingdom Fungi; phylum Ascomycota; class Leotiomycetes; order Helotiales; family Sclerotiniaceae; genus Botrytis; species Botrytis squamosa. Next base: position 1,715,871 of record RCTC02000009.1, read on the forward strand.
AATTGGGGCAAACAAGAAAACACACCTGAGCATAAGCACTTGCGGTGAGCCTATAGCACCCGAGCACACAATGACCTCTTTGTTGACCCTTACTGAATAAGTGCTTTCAGATTTTCGATCTGATGATTTAAAGAGTATCTTTTCAGTACATGGGAGCCCCTTTTCTTGCGTAAATACAATATTAGAGACGAGAGTGTTTGTGCAAATCGTGAGGTTTCTTCTTTCCAGTGCAATCTTCTTGGGAAGAAACGCTTCAAAACTGGATACACGCTCCCTGCGCTTACTAAGAGTAAGAGAGAGTGTTGCGACTCCTTCCGGGGGAGCATCCGGCGCATTGCAATCTGGGACGGCAATGAACCCCATCGCTCTGGCACAATCAGTGAAACTACCGAAAGTCAGAAGTGAGATCATAATCAGAGGGGTTCAAAGAAAGCTAACGCTCGGTAGGCTTGGAATAGCCAGTTGAAGTAAGTGAAGGTTTGGGTGATCCATGGCCCTGTAGCATACATAGATCAGTATAAGAGGGGAACGAATGGTATACTCGAGGTTACTCACCTGTGTTTCCATGATAATTTGAATCCTGATAGTCAAGGGAGGTCTCGCTCTTAACAAAGTAAGGCAGCAATTTCTCATAGCTCCACTCAGAATGGCCTAAAGATGCCCATGCATCATAATCGGCAGGAGTCCCGCGCGTATAAATCATACTATTAATTCTGGAAGTGCCGCCCAGAACTTCTCCGCGGATTACTCCACTCCGACGATCATCACAGTATTTCATGGGTTCGGATTTCCACCTCGTAGCACCAAAGGCTGGACGAGTCGGATCGGAAGAGATTAGAGGATTGCGGGATAGCCATGTGTCATTTGCAGAGCCGCATTCGAGGACAAGAACGGATATTTCGGGATTTTCGCTCAATCGAGAAGCTAGTGTACACCCCGCGGTGCCACCTGAAATCACCACAGATGTTAGCTACGATATCGATGGTGGATTGGGAAATTGAGAAAATGGTAGAAACGACGCACCTCCAACTATGACGAAATCATATGTTTTGGTATTAACCTGTGCCGGATGGCATTCTGGGTACTTTTTGCTTAATGGCCACCACATGTTGATGAGTGGAAAGAAATCGGAAATGCTGGAGATCTGCTATAAGGAATGCAAGAAGTTTACTTGGTGAAAAGGATTAGATTATTCACTTGTCAGTTATTGATGTAAAACAGATGCACAGGTAGGCTAAATACGACAACACAGCTACGTATCTCCTCCCAACAATTTCAAAAACATGTACGTATGGATAATGCAGAAGTGTGGCGATGTCGGTTATGCAAAATTGAGCTTTGATAGGTATTCAATATTTGTATTCAATACCTGGGTATTTGTAGGATGTGCAAGTTGCGGCGCTGCAAATTGCGGCACATGTTTTCCATGGCATGTTTGTTCCTTGTCTCTTCCAAAAATTGTCGTAGTCGAATAGGATATCGGGATAAATAACTCGTCTTCTAGACAACATCATATCCATATAGCAAGTACCTAACAATCAGAAATAAACTCACTACCTAGATGTAGAAATGTGTGACATGGTAAACTATTTTACATCCAGCTTGTCATTCGAGAACGAAATTAACCGAAATTTTTTAACATCGCAATAGATCCGTGTGAAGTTTGATTATGCTGATGTATAATAAGAAATTTCGTTACCCTACCCACTTCCTAAGGATGCATGAAATACCTCATTTGAAGCATTCTCATTTATCTTACAAGATAGATTCCAAGAGTTGGTGCAAACTTACCTTACCGGACACGAAAACCAGCCCTCTTCTCATATTCTACTTATTGGAAGGTGTCATGAATTTGCGGATGGTTTTTCTTACCCCTGTGCTTGCAACGATTCCTCTTATCACACCCATAAGATTTGATGAATATAAATGATAGCCAAAACTAACAAGATAGCATTAAACATGTTCGTTAGATCATAATGAAGATACCTGAATACATCAGGATATAAACAAGTATATAAATCCGTTAGCAAAAGAGAGAACTAAGAACAAAGCTATCCAAAAAACAACAAATACATATCTATAACACATATTTACACAATATACTCGTATTTGCTTGTAAACAGATTCGCGATTTTATTACTAATTCATAATTACAAGTACCCAGAATACTTGAAACCTTTCCGTAAAGATATTTCTCGATCATACAAAGCATAGCATGATGCTACAGAGCTTCTTTTTCTTGATAGCTTTCTATAGGAAACTACTCGGATGAAACCAATTGCCATCGGTATGTTCCCCCTTCGAAACTTCCAAAGGTAGGCCTGCTATATTGTTTTGCTGATCTATAACCTAGCCAAGCCAAAAATTATGTCTCTCGTCTGTTAAAGTCGGTTCTGGAGGAACTTATCATGGCCCATGATATCAGACTCGCAGACGAGAATGTGCGAATTTCTTCCTCCTGGAGTATGTTGCCGGTTCCTCGCTCATGTCTACCTAGCTTTTCTTATGAAGAGGCGTCCTTTTCAGGCACCACGAAATAAATCGCTGCAATTTCACCATCAAAACTTTTCGCTCTTTGAATTAAATTGCTTCAGCCAGCCGTGTGAAAGCGAATGCTTAGAATGCAGCAAAATGATCTTGAGGCTCGCTGATTTTCTTCGAATTTTCTTCTGGAGAGGGAAATATTTTAACACTGTTTGGAGACTATTGAAACATTGGCTAAGACCTGCCTGTATCTGCTCTCTTGAATGCCAGCATAATACCATAGCCCGCAGGATGTCCTATAAAGCCTTCCACTGGCTCTATCTTCGTCTCCGACACTGTTACACTCTCAAATTCCTTGAAAACTGTTACAGTTACCGCTTTCATCACTACCTTCTTGTCAGAAATTTCTCAAGTCTCGGTATCAAATTCCTTCACTTGAGGAAATTTCACTTACTACGAATAGCGAAATGGTTCCCAATACACATTCTTCCTCCACTACCAAAAGCCCAGTGCCATCGCAGCATTTGTTTCTTTGCTTCTGGGGACGCATCCAACCATCTATCTGGATTCCAATTTAAGGGGTCCGGGAAAACATCTGAGTTTCTGTGTAAAGTATATGCAGATGCACTGACAGTAACACCGCCCGGTACCGAATATTTTCCAATCATAGCGCCCTTTTCCGGAACTTGGCGAGTAAATGCTCCTAGACCAGCGGGATACAGTCGTAGTGTTTCCATAAGTATAGCATTTAGTAATGGTAACGAATCAATCTCTTGCGAAGGCGTTATGTTCAGATTCACAGAAAGTAGTTCTTTCTGAAGCCGCGAGGTGACAGATGTATGACGAGCGAGTTCGGCCATCAAATAGCTTACCGTGATTGATAATCCTTCATGTGAGGCTGCGATATGGTCTAGCATTTCTGCAGCAACCACTGTGTCTAATTGATCCGCAGAAACGGTTTCCGAAGCCTCAAGCTTTTGGCGTAGTTGTCCATAGACGGTTGGATAGCATTCTATCTCTTCGGCTTCTTCAGATTGAAGAGTATCTCGTGCTTGGTTGGCCATTGAGAGAATGAAGTCTTCCATTGCTTGGGATGCAGAAGCTGTTCCTTTATTTAACGGACTCATGCCAAAACGAGCCATCCATTTCGTAAGATTGGGGACATCGAGTTTCCAGAATAGCCCGCCAAGACCTAGCTCAAAATTTCGTAAAACCATTTTCTTGTCGGGATCTTCAACGAGATTCGAGGCATTTTTGAGACCAAGTAAGTATGCACTCGTGAGATCCATGAACAGTGCTTTGTTTTCTTGAAATACATTCACTGGTATACCTGTTTCCGCCCAAGCGCGCATCCGAGGAATAAATTTGTTACAGGTAATATTCCTCAAGATCTGTGTCAATGATTCGGACGCCTGGATAAAAGAATTGGAGTAGACATGAGACAACATGCGTTTGCGTTCAGTGTGTACTGGTGCCTCCTTCATAGAAAACAAAACGCTGTGACTGAACATGGAGATAAGTCAAAATAATATTCAAAAGTAAAGCATTAAGAGGAATATGATTACATACCCATAGTTCAAGAACATCGAATACCATTCCCCTTTCTCGAATCCACCACCATAGACTGTTTTGACACCATCTTCAAGGCAGTTGATACTCAATTCTCTTGGTGCAATTCTAATAACAGGACCGTACTTTTTGTGAGCAACATATCGAGCTTTGTGCTCAGTGTCATTTGCTCGATGCCAAAATAACCATAACTTTGAATATGGCGTCGTGAAGTGTGCATTGGGAATTTGAGATAAAGGTGAGAGGACAGCGGTTTGCAGATGCTTGATGAGCCATATACACGATGCTACCGATACAACTGTATAGGCTATGAGAGGTAGCATGATATATGTGTAAGTTTTAGTTGAGCAATAATAAGTTGCTTAACTCACGATTCATAGAACCAAATAGGAAAATTGGGGATGGTGAGGGGTTCAAAGAACTATATGCTTCACAATAAACCTTGCATCTGGCAGCATTGCAGTCGCACTATTTTGCAGGTCTGCCGTTCAGGCACGTCGCTATGCTGGTTTTCATCACTTGGCAAATCATAGATCTTGCGATCGATCATCCCATTGTAGCGCAGCTGCATCCGTTGTAACACAGCTGTGAAATCATCGGTCATGATTCCCGTGTTGGTGATTGATGCATAGTGAACCAATAAGAACTTCATTTGCCACGGGAGATACTGCTCAATGGAGGTATGAAGATCCGCGCTTTTCTTTTTTTCCAAGATCAGATGGAGACGTCTTCAGCCACAATGCAGTTGTATGCAATCATGAATCGCATATTTCGTGGCAGCCAATCAACGTCGTTATAAACCAAACCGGAGGTCACATTGTGGCATGATGGAGAGGGCCTCATTATACCCAAGGGTAATTTTTCATATTGGTGATCAATAATTAATTATTGGCTTTAGCTACAATTTCTATGTACAAAGTTTCCCAAAGTTTAGATTGTATAGATGAGTGGAGTTTTCGAGATAAAACCATCTAAATCATCCAACCAGGCTGAGTTCATTTAAATCCTCCAAGTAATTTGGTTACTCTAACTTATTTAAAATTTGTAACTCATTTGGATGATTGATTAAGATGAATGCACTAAGATACCTCAATCAAGCGTGCTTTTCAACATTGTCGCCCACGTCTCCAGCCCTCATAGACGAGGTAGGACTGTAATGATGATTGTTTTTCTGGGCCAAATTCTCATATAATTTTGGCCTCTCAACATCCATTCTTAAGACATGTCGCCTGATAGGGTAAGTAAATTGACTCCATCCATATGCGGCGTGCTTTCTCGTAGGAACGTTGAAAACTTGGTCCAATTCTTCCAGTGTTTTATTTTTAGTCTCTGGGACAAAGAGGAGGGTAAGAAAAAAGCCAACAACGTTGAAACCGGCGTAAAAAGAGAAAGCGCCTTGGGCCTTGAAGGCTCTCAGCATTGATGGCCATGTAATGGCGAGGACAAAGTTAAAGAACCAAGTGGTTGCAGTTGCCAAGGACATTCCTAGTGAACGAACATGGAGAGGATAGGCCTAAATGTTTGTCAGAGTTAGGTTATTTAGATACAACAAAGCAACTTCCTTACCTCTGCGGAGTATGTAAATGGAACAGGCCCGGCTCCCGGGCTGTAGGCCAAACAAAAGAGATAGATGCCTAGAGCTACGATGGCAATGCGAGTAGTTCCCTCGGGAATCAGGAAGCTCCAGCCGGTCATGAACAGAAAGGCTGACATAAGCGGGAAGGTAAACAGTAGAAGCCATCGTCGACCGAACTTGTCGATTGTCCAAACTGCAGGAAGCGCTCCGAGGAAGTTAAGCATGCCGAAACCCAAGGACGCACATAGAGCATTGACTTCCGAAAAGCCAGCGTCAACGAAAATTACGGATGAATAATAGGCAATCACGTTGATACCACAGAACTAGTATTTATATTAGCTATTATATTCAACGGTTTTTTAATGCGAGGGGTCACGAAAATTGGAAGCGGGGAAAGAGATATGCATCTCCCCTTTTCATCACTATGAGCTAACCAATAATAACGTGTTTCAAACAATTGAAGCTGGGCATATAACCTACCTGCTGCATAAACATTGTGATCTCTGACGCAACCATTGCTCTTCTAATCCGAGGCACTGTGAACAATTGCTTGATATGATTTTGTCCAGAACCCATGTTATTCTCAGCTTCGAGAAGCATGTGCATCTGGAAGACATCACGTGCTGCCTGGACCTTGGTGTGTCTGATTCTGCACATTGCTTGATATGCTTCTTGGTGTCTCCCTTTACCCATGTACCAGCGAGGCGACTCAGGGCAATAGAAAACAAAGAAACAAACGAAGAGAGCAGGAACTCCGGCAGATCCCATCATCAATCTCCAATTAAGTCCATGGATATTAGATGCGGTATCGGGAACATAGTAGAAGGCTAGATCAAATGCAAAGCCTAACATAATACCAAAAGCAGTAAATACTTGCCATTGCATTGCCATAGCGCCACGGATCGATGCTGGAGAGGTCTCACAGGCATATACGGGTACAGTGGCTGACCTATGTTACATTAGCATCGATATCATAGATGGCTAGGAAGTGCCCTTGGTTCGCTGATATCATGAAAGACAAGACGGGTAAAAATACATACTTTGCACCAATACCTATTCCGAGCATGAACCTAGTATCAAATATTAGAGATTGCCAACTTTTTTTAAAGAAAATTTAGGGGTTTCTCTTAATACCTAGCAATAAACATGTGCCACCAGGTGTTGGTGAATGCCTGCCAGAAGCAGGTTAGTGCAGAGACCAAACAAGTGACGAAGATGGTGCCTCTACGCCCCCACTACGAAGAGTCAGCATTGCCTATCGAAGAATATTTTGGTGGGAAACGAGGATTAAAAAGAAAAGAACTGCACTTAGCAGTAAAAGGGGTGTATATGACTTACCCAATTGTTAAAAGGAACAGTCAGCCAGCAGCCAGCAATTGCACAACCGAGATATCTTTGAAAGTCTGAAGTTAGTGGTGACTCGGGTAGCTATAGTAGGGACTAGAACCTCGAAGGGAACTTAGAAATTGAGTACGTACGGGGCACCATTTGTGATACCTAATAGCCATGGGTCTAAGGAACTGTTCTCATCATCAATTCCAAACAAGCGGGAGTAGAATATTTGCGCTCCATTTACTACGCTCTCGTCTACTCCTTGAACGGCTGCGCAAACTGAACAAAGCAAAATGACTTTGATGAAAAGCGATGGCAGAGACCATTTACTTGTTCTTTCTTTTTCCAGATAAGCTATCTCGGTCCTGGAAAGTTCGTTCCTGGCTCGAAAACTGCCTGAATCTTTTGCAAGTAATGCTCCGGCCTTGAATGCGGAAATATCGACAGAGTCATTGAGCCCATGTTTTCGAGCGTAAGCCTCGGCAAGCACTTCTAATTCGTTCTCATCGTAGGATGCTAAAGGATCGTTTAAGGCTCTATTTGTGGCTGCAAGACGTTCGGCGTCAGTTGCTCGCTCGAGATGTTGTGAAGAGGAAACCTTGTCTTCGGACTGCTCCTTTCGATCGAAGTTTGTAGTAGAAACCATAATGAAATGGGGGGTTTTGAAATACAACAGTGAAGAGAAGTAAAATAGAGGGAGAGACAAGCTTCTTATTTATGGCGAGTACTCGAAGCATATACTAAGTCGTGCATAGTAAGCTATACTAGCTGCACGAGGATGACATCGACAGAGACGATCGAATGATTTAGACTGTAGACAACTTTCAAAGTCGGATGATTTGAGTTTAGTGATGGGGTTATTAGCTCAGTAGATTCTCCATAAGCAAGGAAGTGGATCACTATTTCAGAGAACATTTGAACAACTAGTTCGCCTTGATATTATTCCCGCTTGGAAACTACTTAGTAGTTAGGTAGAAGTATGGAAAACTAATTCGCTTATCAAATATGAATGCCGTGACTTCTTGTTTGCTTGCTTAGGATGTGGATCATTTTTGGCCAACTATGGAAATCATTCCACCGTTCCACAGAAGATCTACAATTGTAGCTTGATAGCTTCACCTCTCAAGTTCCAACCGATGATCAGAGTTAAATGGCTAGTACGAATATTGGTTACTTCTGCCACCTTGGCAGGTTGAGCTGGATCATGGATGGGAATTCCTAGTATGTACAAGAAACCATGCACATTTCAATTCTCATTTCGTATGCCTAGCTACTGGTAAGGCTCCGTTGGAAACCCAATTTGGAGAAGAATCTCTTTTTCGTCATAGTTCTACATGCAGGTGCTCTGCTTGGGAGAAAAAAGAGGCCAAAATTGATCACCCTAATAAATTCTATAATAAATCAATAGATAATAAAAATACAAAAATTAATGATACCTAATAAATCCTTGAATAATCTTCAATTATAAAAGTATTTAAACATTTAATTCTCTGAATTAGAATGAAACAATAGGATTATTCAAGGGCTTTGTTAGTGGTCAATTCCGGCCTGTTTTTCCTCCTACGAAGAGAGGTGATGTTGAAAACGAACGTCTTATGTAAGCAATGAACCAATTCTTGGCCTAGCCTCGTCAACTACTCCGCGTTACATAAAAACGTCTACTGGACGGCTCCAGATCGTCCAGACCGTTTAACAAACGTTCAAGCTATACTAGGTAATGTATAATAAGTACTAATGTTCGGCACTAATTTACCCAAGTTTCTATCCTAATCAACACGTTGGTAGTTTTGTCGACTAACCTCGTTGCCTTTCCCATGTCGATGTACTGCTTGGCGTGTCGCTCGCGCGTCATTGCTGTTAAGGTTATACTCCGTAGGAATTAGGCTAAATGCTGTCGTTCTAATGATCATGATGATCAGGATGAATGACAAATTGTGGTCAACGATTGAGATATTCAACAAAGTGTCTTGATTTTAAGTACTTGGCTCAATTGATAGGGCATACCTCGTTTTCTCACATGATCTAAACCCATGGGTTTGAAGCAAATGGACAGAAAACTGGCATTAATTGTTAGCCAATGGCCCCTGGAGGTTACATTTGCAAGATTTCGAGGTTCATTAAAGCTGGAATACCGAAGTCACATTGGTGCATTAATTTATTTCCAGCAAAGATTCACTAAGTCACCGCACATGAAGACAACCCACCGGTACAAGAATGGATGGAAACCTTCCACTCAAAAACGTCTCGAACCAACTCAACTATGGACCCCCCCCCCGACCACATCTGGATACTTCTTATCCACAATTTCCAATATCTCTTTCCAAACTCCAAACTTGCGACTGCATGTTTTGGCCCTCGTCTCCAAAGATGTTCCTTCAGTAGTCTTGCAAGCAAGACCCATCCACAAATTGATCATTATACCCATTGCTACACTGGTATTGTACTCTCGACCAAGGTCTGATTTTACCGTCCTTAGAACGAATTAGGATCGAAAGTCGTCACTCTGAATTAGGTCAAAGGGATAACAGCCTGGACAAATTGAGTTCACAATGACCTTGTGCCTTGACTGACATCAGTACATACTATGTGATTACAAATTCGAGGGGTGGGCGTGAGGGGAACATTTCATACTTTCCATCAGCGCTCAGTGCTAACTTGGCGATTTCATTGACCGCATACTGTTGGAGCAATTTGGCTAGAGCATAACCACTTTGCCCGTCCTTCCAGTTCTCCTCCGCGCTCCAATATTTGAGCACATCCATGTTTCGGCCACTTGGAAATGTCGATGTTTCTATGGCGACCACCTGAGAGTTCCATGTCAGTCAAACCTATTCAAAAATCCAAGCGGGTTTCTTTGTAGAGTCGATCGACGGGGACCCGTCAAGGTACAAGTAACTCGATGTCACTTACTTGTTACTATGCCCAAATGAGCATTTCCTCTTCCAACTTCTTTCATCCAAGGCAGTAGTAGTAACGCCAAGAAAGAAGTTCCAAGAACGCTTATCTCAATCATGGTTTTATATCCTTCCTTGCCTAGTTTTCGGTTAGCGGAAATAGCTCCAGCATACAAACAAACGAAGTCGATCTCTTGAATATCTTCTGTCACTTTCCCTGCGAATTCATTTATAGTTTCAAAGGTGCTCATGTCTAACCTGGAGTCACAGGTTACTGTGTGAACCAAGCTATAACTATAGCGACATTTTCGAGCAGTCAAATCATCTGTAATAGCCCTTTATATGTCACTTTTCAAAATTTGGAAGCCAGTAGACATTTGAAAACAATTCAAAATTCCAGCTGATCTGAATACTTGATGGAACTTCAGAAATCAAAAGGCTTCTATTAGTTGTTCTTATGTGAATATATAACTGAATCAAACTTACTCCATGCATCTTACAATGTTTTTTCCTATTGTGCTCGTCTCATCTTCTATTCTAGTCTTTGCCAGTTCCCCTTTCGCAAGCGATCCTCCGTTTGACCACAGATCTTGCACCCAGATTGACAAAATGTACTGCAATTGCATAACCTATTGCCGACGTTGCACCAGTGATAAGAATGGATTTTCCTTAAAAAAAAAGAGTATTAGGTGCTGGAAGGGGAGGGAGGTCGAACTTGTTGTTCCAGATGATTGCTAGAATAGATGGCATTCTGAGGGATTCTTGAGATAATGACTGCATAATAGAGGAATTGGATTACTAAGAGGCAGTACAGCTTTGATCACATTCTAGTCTAAATTCGGGCATATAAGATGCTCTCGGAGACTTTGGCCCCAGAGCATGGGTAATGGAGGAACATCACGCCGACTAGATTTCCAACCCTCACATGGATTATTTCGATATAAGCCGAAGTTGGGATGTGAAAAACAGCTTCAGGAATTCGAAACTATCCCAATAATGACATTTGCATGGGCTTCAAAGCAGTGTACAAGAACTCATGTGCAACCATCCCAAAACTACAGCCTCGCCAACAAGCCACGGAATCGACAAGCTATTCTACATTATTGATACAGGTCAAGCGAAGGATGAGTGGAGTACGAAGCCATTGCCTAGAGAGGCGAATTTTGATCACTTCTACGATATATCATCTTCAATAAATTGGTTATTCTTCTTGAGTATTATATACAATAAAGCTAATAGTTCTTCCAATCTTCATAACTTTATTTAATTCACTTATAATTGATTTTTCATTCAGTTCAATTCAAAAGATTTCAATAGAGATTTGAGTGGTCAGATTCCGCCGCTTTTTTCTCCGAACAGACAGCCTTGCTTGCATGCTAGCCTCGTCTAAAGAATTTACACTAGGCTGGCTCTCGCAAAGAAATATTGCACAACGTCGTGAACAATCCAATCACCTCACAACCTCTCCCCAGATTCCCAATTTGGTCAGTTCTGAAGAGTTTCAGATCCAAAATGCCACCTTCTTCTACACAGCCTCTTTTACTCTCGCCCGCCGAACTCTCTTACCTCCACACATCTCTCTCTCTCAACCCTCCAATTCGCCCTGACGCCCGTACGTCTACCCAATTCCGTCCTCTCATCGCCGAATGCGATGTCCTCCCCGGCACAAATGGCAGTGCGCGCATTTGTTTTGCAGATGGCACTGAAGCTATCGTGGGCGTAAAATGTGAAGTCGAAAAATCGCGACCGACTTATCAAGCTGCAGAACTTGGTCCTTCGGAAAATGATGACGATGATGAGGAGGATGAAGATATGAGAGAAGCGATAGAGAAAGAGAAGCTTAAGAAAGAACAAAAGGGAGAAAGAGATTGGCTAGAGTTGAGTGTGGAGATTCCGGGGTTTAGGGATGACGATAGTATGCCTGTTTTCATGGCGGCCATGCTGAGTGAGGCGCTACTAGCAGATGCCGAGTTTGTGGGGAGATTATGGATTAATTCAAGGTATCATTGGAAGATATATGTTGATGTGAGTTTTCCTCTATACATTTATAATAAAATATTTCTAATTGCTTAAAATTTAATCATCGCGACTGACAATCATACAGATTCTACTACTTTCACAGCCATTGTCCTACCCACTACCCCTCCTTTCTTTAACAACCCATCTTGCGCTTTTATCTACTCGTCTTCCACGTCTCAAGTCCGAAGGTGATGAAGATCCACTCTTTGACGATGACTGGGAAGCTTCCGTCTACTTATATCCTCGAACACCACAATCCACCAACTCTCGACCACCAATTACACTTCTCGTCATATCCGTTGGCGATAATATAATCTTCGATCCGAGTAAAGAGGAGCTTACAGTTGCCGAAGCTGTATTAGCTATTACCATTGGTGAGAGAAGGCGTAAGGATGGAGACGTAGATATGGATTCTAGCTCTGGAAGAGATCTAAGATTATTGGCTGTGAGGACCGTGGATTTACCAGCTAGGTTAACAGCGCCTGGTGTACCTAATGCGATGAACACTGCTACTGGAGGTGCGGCAGCTGAGACGACGGATCTAGCATCGACTCAAAGAGAGACAATGAATGAGGGAGGTGTATGGCAACCGCCAAGGGGAGGAATCAAGAGAAAGTTGGTCGCGACGATAATCGCAAAGGTTATGGAAAAAGGAGGTGTAGCAGAGGAGGTATTAGATGGATTGGAGACTGTGGAGCTGTCCTAGTGTCGCGGTTTTACAAGGAATTTTCTACAATGATACCCTTCTTCTCCCAAACATGTACAATATCTCGTCTCATGTCGGCCCAACACCAGAACAATGTTCTAATCCGATTTTAAAATAAAATTGGTATCAAAAGATGCGTCTGGCTCCTACCAAATTCCCAACCATTTCTTTCCTGAGAATTGTTTCTCATAAACCACCTTCTTCTCTCCTTCCTTGCCATTTCCCTCCACACCCCCCTCAGCCGTCTCGGCAATCTCAGCTTCTTTTTCATGTCCCAACTTAATCCCCGGACCCAAAACCTCTCTATCAGTCTTAGCAGTCCAGCCACCAAAGCCTTCGTCTTTATCTAATCCATGCGCCTTTCTATAAGCAGCCCTCTTCGCAACGTCCTCCACCTTATGTTTTCTCCTTTCCATAGTCTCTGCTGTTACATGCGCAGTGTGCAGCTGTAAAACTTCATAGCATGTTCTTGTAAATGCGATTGGGTGCAGGAATAGTTGTGGCCATTCAGGTAGCATATCTCCGAATGGGGAATCGCGCTTAAAGTTTGTGATCCAGACTCCGCCTGCGAGGGTAGAGAGTGTGCCCTGGAATTGAAGTTTAGTTATATGGTTTGGAGAAACTGAAATAGAGTGGAATAGGTATTACCAATGCGATCCAGATATGAATGGACTTGTTGTTGAGAAACCAATGCATAAATGTTCCTTCCGGTGGCATCATATTTGGATATTTCTTCACACTTTGTCTGGCTATTTCTTCGGCGCTCAATTGGGGACCTGGATACCGGGGAGGATCTTTGCGGAGACGGGCAGGGTGAGAAGGGGGGTTGAATTTGGTGGGTTTCTCGAGAACGAGGGGTTTGGAGGACTTTTTGGAAGCATTATTCTTTGATTTGGTAGAAGCGTTGCGAATGGTCGTTTTTGAGGACAGAGACCAGAGAGGAGATCGAAGTGGTAAAAGAAACCTGGGTATAGAGGCTGTGGACGACATTATGGATGATAGATCACGAAAAACCCTCTTGATTTTGATTGATGGTGTAAAAAAAGTAGATCAGCAAGCTACCTACCTTGTACCTAGGTATGAAATCAAAAAATGAAGCTTCTCACAAATTCATGATTCACTTCCGCAATACGTTCACCAATAAGTCTGCATGACGCAAATTAAAAATTTCATTAATCCTCCGTAAGATCCCGACCTGCGCCACATGACCTGACCATTTCAATTCTTCCTATTGGCTGGAGACGTTCGGGAAGTGTGGCTCAAAATGACCTCGTCAATTTCGGGATCAAAATTAAGCTACGTCTTAATTCCTGCAGGTAGAGTACATATTCAAGCAAGATTATTTTTCCTTTTTCTTTTTTAAACCTTCATACAATACTATTTTGAAAATTCCTACCACTTTTCCTCTCACGACCTTTCGTTCACGAACCTTCGTTCAAGTCATACATACATAATTACTTTCAATTCTATTTACATACATCCTCTTAATTAGTCAAAATGGGTTTCAAAGCAGGTATGTTTATTTTTACTCTCTGACGGGCTTCCCACTTTTGAGAAATGTGAATCGTCCACGAAGAATTTCGCCATTGAGAGTTGGGACATGCGAATTGGGTCTTCGACTTGCACAACGGTATGACTGGTGGCTAGGAAATACTCTGGACGTCTTCAATTGAAGGCGGATTTGTATTTTCGATCTGGGGAGAATATTTGTTCGAGCCGCCACTCGACATTTCAACTCCATCCGCCACTCCGCCAGCTCTGGCCGCTATTCATAAACTTCTGCAAACACTCAAGACCCTGACAGCGTCTCCCTTCCATCTTGCGGCACTATATTCTCCCTTTTAAAGTCACTCGCTCGCCACTTTGCCTGACAAAGACTCTCATGCCTACACGCATAAAGAATGAACACTTACAACTTTCGTCTACAGGAGACGCAAAGAAGGGTGCCAACCTCTTCAAGACCAGATGTGCTCAATGCCACACCCTCGGTGAGGGTGAGGGAAACAAGATCGGTCCTAACCTCCACGGTCTTTTCGGACGTCAAACCGGTTCCGTTGAGGGCTACTCATACACCGATGCCAACAAGCAAAAGGCTATCACCTGGGACGAGAACACACTTGTACGTTTTACCACACCGCCACCAGAAATTTGTTGTATAGAGAGAGCCGCATCTAATATGAAATAGTTCGAATACCTCGAGAACCCAAAGAAATATATTCCAGGAACCAAGATGGCTTTCGGTGGATTGAAGAAGGACAAGGACAGGAACGACTTGATCCAGTATGTTTTACTTCCGATTTCTCTCTAACACCCCAGGGGTTTTCTACACATTACTGTTACCATGATGATTTTCTTATTCGTTAAACTTCTTACGTCTACTATGACTATGAGGATATAACATTATTATTCCAATTGTTCCTTCTGAAAGTTCAGCTTGATTCATCTACATTTTGAGATATTCGAGTCGCAGTAGCTAACCATCATCGCAGACACTTGAAGGAGGCTACCGCATAAAAGATTTCACGACCATTGTATACATAGAATTAGACACAGCACCTTGTACTCTAAGTTAGACAGATCCTCTCTGGGTAGAAGGAATTTGGGTCACACGTTTTTCGACCTATTAAAAAACAAATAACAAATACTCCTCTTCACAATTTTTCCATTAACGGTGTCATGAGTCTTGCCTTGCCTAGTGTTTCACAAATCTGATTTTATCCGAATTTTGCAAATCTCCAGTCGTGTGTGGCTCGAGTGTGAGTGTGGGTCGATCCTATGTCAATGTTTCCTACGTCAGACATGCACGGACCACACATTGCACAGACGATATAAAAACAACTTTACAAATGTATTTATTTTGAGTCTTTGATTTTGTCTTTTTAGCATTCTAATAAGTAAACCAGGTATTTTGTGAACTTCTACAACAGTGAATAGACCCGTACCGAAGTCCAATTGTTCTCGGATATTGTCGAGATAAGTGCCAATCATGACCTCCCCACCAAAACCACCAAATTCATTCGCCTCTTTTGAACCGCCATCTCAACTTCAATGTTCAATTGATCATATTCTATTCTGCTGCGAAATCAATATGAGCCTTTTCCTCGGAGTTTACGGGTAATGAGGCGTCCCTAGTCACAGGGCTAGGTGTGGATTTAGATTGAATATTCGAGTAGATTTTCTCGGCACCAGCAATACATTGCATGTTGGCGCCAAGTTTGTTCATAGTTTCCATCCATTCATCGTAGGGGTCTGAGTCGAAGACTATGCCACCGCCTGTAGGTTGTGTTAATTTACAGATGAAGATAAAGGATCAAGGGGTTTGTAGGCAGTGTCATTTGAGATAGAAAACTCGGCGCGAAAGAAGAAAATTAAACATACCAGCTTGCAAATAAGCAACTCCATCTTTGACCACCATAGTCCTCAAAGCAATACACGTGTCCATCTCTCCCTCAAATTCATTCCCTTCTGCATCTACACTTCCATAGCCGAAATATCCGACTGCGCCCGCATATACACCCCTCTTCTCTTTTTCCAATTCGGCTATCAATTCCATGGCCTTGACTTTTGGGGCACCGGATACAGTACCCGCGGGGAAAATAGAACGGAAAGCATCGAATCGAGTCTTATCTTTCCTTAACACCCCCGAGACTTGTGAGACCAAATGTTGCACGTGACTGAACTTCTCAACGACCATCAATCGATCTACGCGAGTAGTTATGGGATCGCATACACGATTAATGTCGTTACGCGCAAGATCAACCAACATGACGTGTTCAGCGCGGTCTTTAAGAGAACTGCGGAGTTCTTCGGCAAGAGCTTCATCGATTTGAGGGTCTGCATTGCGTTTGACAGTACCAGCGATGGGGTGGGTTATCACGCGACCCTCTTCAGCTTTAACAAGAAGTTCGGGAGAAGCTCCTACAATTTGGAAGTCACCACAGTTGACGTAGAAAAGGTAAGGCGAGGGGTTGACGGTACGGAGGTGACGATATATATTGAAGGGGTGGAGAGAAGTTGGTCTTGCAAAACGTTGTGACGGTACTGCTTGAATAATATCACCAGATGTAATGTGAGTCTTAAGAGTATTGACATGCCCCTCGTAGCCTTCCTGCCCAATGTTTGACGTATATTCATTGTCCAGTTTTATAGATGGCTGAGTGGGTAGAGGTGTATCTGGCGATTCAAGAACGGAAACAACTTCATCAATGATTTCTTGTGCTTTCTCATAATCCGCTGGAATCTGTGTGAAATCTTCCGGGACGTGAAGGTATGTTATAACTTTTATAACTCCAAAAAACCGATCGAATGCGACAATAGTATCGAATAGCATAAAGAGTGACTCAGGAACTTGAAGAACATCTTTCATAGGTCGTGCGGTCTTAGGCTCGAAGTATCGAACACAATCATAGCCCACATATCCAATGGCTCCTCCTGTCAAAGGTGGTAATTTTTGACCCGGTATTTGTGCTACCCTACATTTGGACAATTCTGCCTCGAGCGCAGGCAATGGGTCCAGCTGTTCGCCATGTCCTTCACCAGTTTTGAGAATCTTTCGAGGTCCAGCTCCTATAAAACTATATCTGCCAACCTTCTCTGTTGCAGCACTCTCGAATAAGAAAGAGTGATCGGACTTCGAATGCGCCGAAATCTTGAGGTATGCGGCGGAGGGAGTAATGAGATCGGAAGAGATTTCTTTATAGATAGCAACTAGATTGGGAGCATATGACTTTCCTCGAGTTTTGGAAAGCACATTCGATATTTCCGCCAAAGAAGGCGAGATGTCCTAGTTACTTTGTGAGCTTTTTTCTTGTCAATTCTGGGAGGAGTCATCTTTTCAACATACCCCCACCACCATTTTGTTTGAGAGGCGTAGATTGAAAGTAAAAAGAATGAATATGGGGGGGATAAAAGCCGATTGTAACTAGAAGAAAGTAAAGAAAGAGCGTGAAAGAATTCTTCCAATTGAGTCAATAATAATTCTTTGTGAGATTGTCACTTTGTAGAATGTAAATTGACCCGCAATGTATTTTGCCGTCTAGTACGGAGTAAAGCAGTGCAGTAAATAAAAGCGGTGACTCATGGCAGAACCTTCCACTGAAAATGCCAACAACAGGACATTTCCACCCCACTACGCGCGACATACCGCTACTTATGTACGTCGTATTGAGATCAACCATTGGTTTGTATGAGGATTTGTGCATTTTGAACTGCATTTCATAATGCATCCACGTGAAACCTTTACAACAAAATGAATTCTTGGATGCTGCTTAGGTCATAGCGCCTATATAACTTCCTGCATGTAATACTCCAAAGAAAGATGAATATCCTGGGTCTTCGGCGCCATTTTACTTCCCCTCTCTCATTCACGAATGTTGATGCTTCAGCAACTGCCCCATCAAATTCCTCGAATCAGGACTCTCAGGACAACAAGGATGTCTTACTACAAAGACTCAATGACCTCGTAGTCAGGTTGTCACATGATGACGCCGAAGACGATGCCATCACTGCGTTGCACAAGAAGACGGACGAGATGGAGACACTACTGAGAGTGGAATACTCTATGGATTTGGACCCGAAAGTATCTCATAATAAGGTCAAACCACCGCCGCCGCGAAGGGATTCCAACGACATGTTCTGGGGACGACCACTGAACACTAGAAGAGAGAGCTACATACGAAGATCCAATTCTCCGCCACCAATATCCCATAGCTCTTCATACAATAGGAGTGTAGTGGCGGTCGCGAAAGCTGCTGAGATAGCAACATCAGCTGAAGCGTTGAATGTACGACTTGCCAAAGCAGTCGGGGAACTCCAAGCTCATAGAATAGAAAGTGATGTAAGTTTATATACATCAGACAACTTTCAAGCTGAAGATACGATTGCTCATGTATTATATGTAGAAGATTCTGGCCTGGCACGTCTCCAAGTTGGACGAATGCACGGAAGAGATCACTAATTTAGAGCAACATATTTCGCATCTGTAGGTGCTAACTCTCATTCTCGTTCCCTTTATTTCCTCTCTCTTTTCTGGCCTTTTATTTTCTTGAGACTAAGCAATCTATCAATCAAATCAGCCAGGAAGAGCTTGGGACCAGTCAATCACTACTTAACCGTACCCAAATCGAAATGCAAACTATGGCAGCAAAGCACGCGAGAGCTCTGGACGATATAAGTTGGAGGGAAGATTGGGATGAACTTAATCAGGATGTGGACATGAGAGGTAACAGTAGTATAGGGGTGTGGGATGACTCTACCGAGTGTTTGGGCGAATAAATATCAACTAGGTTAATATTTCATGCCAGATATCTTATTGAGGATAAGTGGCAGCTTTGGCTCTGCGCTTATACAGAAATTTGCATAGATATTAGGAGTTGGGGAAATACCAATTTTGCATGACAATCACAAAATCGGGGAGATTTATCAACTTTGAGATATCTTCACTTTGACCATTCAAACTCTTGACCAAGCGGTCACTGACTGCAGAAAAAGATATGCTTGCAGGTCATGCGTGAGGTCCGAATACGGTCAAATCATACACAATTTCAAGGGTTGCAATCCCTCTTATCAAAATTGAGCCTTCAATGCATTCATATAACTGAGACAAGTGGTGCTTTGGGAGGGGGGTTCTGTGATGTTGCTAACTCCATTTCTCAGTCGCACACTAATCTTATTTTACAACATAGTAAGTACATCCGCTGCTTCGCCATCCAACCAATACTCGCCGTCGCTATAACAAGAGACGGTAGCGTTCCATTCCGCATACTTATAGTCTCAAAACCCAACCACTGGCCAACCAAGTGCGACAAAGCTATCACATAAGTCCACAAAGTCATGAAACACATCTCCTTGTTCTCAATATTGTACGCAATGTATGTGTGAAGGATGAAAGATACCAAGGTCCAAGTACCGAACAACTGAATTCTTAGTTCGGTAACTTGAGACCGCGAAATCGGACCAGAACAAGTTCGACGCATTTTCGATGAAGAGGTGGAGCATCCTTTGGTATTGAGAAGTGATGCTGTTGAGGTCTAATATTGGATAAACCATTCACTTTCTCAGTCATCACGTTTTGTCAGCTCCAAAATGTGTGATGAGGCAGGTCATCCAACTCGAAAAGATGATGTGAAGTCGATAAAGATTGTCGAGTTTGCTATAACTACTATTGTAGCTGAGTGGGTGGTTTGGATTATGTCTTTCAGACGGAAGACATCGAGGGTTAATCGAGTGGGTGTTGCGTGTACTTGTATAAGGAAGACATATCAGATTGATAAAGCGAGAGGGGCTCTAGGTTATAGACCTCGAGTAGATTTGAAGCAAAGGATTAGGCGTAGCGGGAGGTGGTTTCTGGTATGTTTGCTTTCGGATTCAATCTACTATGCGGTTGTTCTGATGGTCAAGAAAGAAATTCTATGGCACTACTGGCAATACCTAATGATCAGAGTAGATGAAATGAGAACTGGATTGAAATCAATGAATCAATATGTATACCACGGTTGCATTATGCTCTTCGATAATTTGGTGAGATCTCTCTCATGGCATGCGTCAAAATAAAATGCTTATTCCTACTAGCTATCCGATAAAAATGTCCGAGAGCATCATGTTCAATCCCACAGGAGGGTAAAAGATAGTAGGCACTTCTAAGTGGCAGTATGCTGGAAGGAACGAAGCAAAAGATCCACCATCAAAATTCACGCGACAGGTCTATATACATCCCTCTCGAAGTCTTTCCTGGAGTGATGATCTCATTGCGAGACTTAAAATACAGTGCGTCGTACTCGCTTTAGCTCTCGATTTGACGGATCCTGCCTTTCATGGCCCTCTCTTCCACCTTCTCTCTGCCCCTTCTTCTGTTCCACAATAGACCTGTACGATTCAAATTCTAGAGACCATCTCCCTTCACCCAAGAGCGTAGCTACACTTTCCGGCTGGTGATTTCGATTCCTCATGACAACCAAAAAAGAAAAAAACATACAACAGTGGGGATTCGCTGGTGGTCACCCACCCAACTACTAATCCACCGATCTGAAGCTTGTGTATGGCAGAGCGGACGGGATGCCCAATTCTCTTCAGTCTATGGTCGTATGTGAGAGAAAAGCTGAGTTGTGGAAATATATTCAAGTCAAAACAGACGACGCTTCTCGCTTGATTAAGCTTGGCGCCAAATGCCTCCTGCCTGGAGCTTCCCTCAACTTTCACTTTCACCTTCAATTCAACTTTTCCAAACTCCAAAGAACTTCATATTTGATATCCTGCAGCTGTATACCTGAGTCTTATCTCGAGGTGTTCATCCCTTCGTCATTTTTCAATAAAGCACACATTCTCATATTTTCGGATTGAAGTTCGTTCGTGCCAATTCTCAATTGTTTCCAAGTTTAAGGTACAGAAAGTTATCATCTCTTCTCTTGTGGGTCTTTGTATTGGTTCGTAAGTTTTATTCTTCGAAACAGTGAGTATTGCTCTCCCCGAATGACGATTTTGGTATGATAAGGAAGAGTTTGGAGCAATCTGAAGCGTATCACTGAATCGTTATATCCAGCTTCACTTTCAACTTCACTTGAAATTTTTCATCGGATTTGTTTATTCGGACCCTTCTTCAAATATCTCAAGCCTCAGCCTGGATTGTATTAAATTGTCAATATGGCCATCGCAGCTTCACTTTGCGGTGATGCGAATGAGCAAGAGGTAGGTCGATTTCAGTCTCATGCGAGAGGTAATTCACTGACACATATCTTTAGAGTGGTATCATCGATATCGATGAAATCCAGGCCCATGGTAATCCGCAAAGTGCTCTTGATCTTTTGCAACTTTGGGTTCTAACTGAAGCAGGTATCTCTGCCTCGGATATCGCAAAATTGAGATCTAACCTCATTCATACTGTTGGAGTAAGAACATTCTTGCATCCAGTCATAAAAGTCTGATTCAAGACGTGAAGCTGACCTCGCATTAGACTCTTATTAATACGCCCATCCGAAGATTGGTTAAAATCAAAGGTTTCTCCGACATCAAGGCTGAGAAAGTCAAGGAAGCTGCAAAGAAAGTAGCCGTAAGTAACAAGCTCCGTATTACTTTATCTCATATGCTGACAAGAGACAGGGCCCCAACACTGGTGGTCAATTCGTCACTGCCGCTGAGCATGGCCACTTCCGAAAGAAGTGTATCAGAATTTCTACTGGTAGCAAGCAGTTGGATGCTTGTTTAAACGGGTGGGCGAATCTTCTTAATCCGACCTGAACTGGAAGGTCTAACTTTTTACAGTGGATTCCAAACTATGAGTATCAGCGAGGTATACGGGGAGTTCAGTGAGTTTCCTGAGACCTTTATGATATTTCTCTCGCTAACAATTATAGGATGTGGCAAGACTCAATTGGCACATACAATGGCAGTCATTGCCCAGCTTCCTAAGGAGATGGGCGGAGCCGAGGGAAAGGTGGCCTATATTGGTAGGGAAGCAATAGCTTACGAAGCCAAGATTTGTGGTGAACATCTGCTAAGACTTGACTGGACAGATACTGAAGGCACATTCCGCCCAGAAAGAATTTCGGAAATAGCAGAGCGATTTGGTGTCGATCCTGATCAAGCTCTCGAAAATATAGTTTATGCTCGTGCACATAACACTGAGGTATACCTCGTGGTTCTTTCATTCCAGTTTATACCCTTTGCTGACCATAATCAGATGCAGCAGGAATTGCTCGAGGGCCTTGCCCAAAATTTCGCAACTGATGAATACCGTCTCCTCATCATTGATAGCATTATGGCTCTCTATCGTAGTGACTTTATCGGACGTGGTGAGCTTTCCGAACGACAAGGAGCCCTCAACGCGTTTCTGCGTAAGGCAACACAAATGGCGGAAGAATTCAATCTGGTTGTCTTCATGGTATATATTTTTATCTTTTCCATCTCAGAGATCTGACTGACACTTTACAGACAAATCAAGTAATGTCGGATCCAGGTGCCAGTGCCCTTTTTGCAGGAGCTGATGGGCGTAAGCCTGCTGGAGGACATATACTTGCACATGCATCGACAACTAGAATCCTCTTGAGAAAAGGTCGTGGAGAGGAACGTGTTGCCAAAGTCGTAGATTCTCCTGGTAAGTTATCCTTGATCTATCCTAGTCACTTGTACTAACAGCATAAATCAGATTGCCCAGAACGTGAAGCGACATATATTATTACAACCGGCGGTATCAACGATCCTGAAAAGGCCTAATGAGATATAGACATCTGCCTCTTAACTTCAAAGTCAGACATACCTACCAAAGTCCTCATACACGTACTTATAACCTTGTATCATTCGATAACACATTGCTTTGGGTGGGCGTTAATATGATGGAAAAATTCAATGGATAAAGTCTGGCATCTTTCAATGTATATACCAGTTGCATACTAGAGAAAGGAGGAGTCATGGCGTTGCTTTCGTTGATGGCTCGAGAATGGTCAGTGATCGGGTGTTTGTGGTACCCCGTAGCTTCGGGCTTAGCTTAGCGTCCTCCGATAAGACACAAACCCCTGCCAAATATTTTTGCTTCAAAAAAAGTTCCCCAATGACAAGCTCAATTGAATAAACCACTTCAATTTGATTTCACGCGCAGAATCTGGAATTTTCATCACACATATGCAATTTATCTAGAGATACACTACAACATGTCGAAAGCACCAACTACCATTGGTGATAACTATACTGTCCTTCCTATCGCAATTCCTTCTACGCCCGCATACCCCGTTGCGACGACGCATCACATATATTTGCGACAGCATGCTCCAAAGATTCCGTCTGAGAATGATTCACGGAGTCTCTTCGCAACAAATTTACCTATAGATTCCACAGATATTCATATTCGAAGCATATTCGCATCATTGATAGGTGTTGGCCGAGTTGAAGATGTACGATTCGATGGGGAAAAGGAAGAGGTTGTCGCACAAAAACAAATCGAGAATGCCTCGCAGAGCAAGAAAAGGAAGAGAGGAGGCGAAGTCGAAATCGATACGAGTTTACCACAAGGATGGGATAGGCAATTGCGCATCAAGGGAAGGACAGCTGTGGTATTATTGGTAGATGAGAAAAGCGTAGAATCCGTTCTAAAAGCTGCACGAAAAACCTGCAAATCAGGAAAGGAATCAAAATACCCTATTTGGGGTGCAGGCGCTGAAGGCAAAGTGCCCGCTTTGGGTAGCGCACGTTATGCAATGAGGCAGGAGTTACGATTCCCTGACAAATTAGCAGTGCAGAGGAGTGTCGACGCTTTCATGACGAAGTTTAATAGCAAGGAAGAAGAGAGAGAGAGGGAAAGAAAGAGATTAAGGAATGTACCAGATGAGGATGGATTTGTGACAGTAGTGAGGGGTGGAAGGACAGGCCCAGCGAGGAATGAGGCGGCGGAAGAAAAGAGAAAAGAGATGGCCGAGAAAGAGGAGAAGAGGAGAAAGGAGTTGGAGGACGCAGGATTTTATAGGTGGCAGGGACGAGAGAAGAGAAAGAAGGAGGTTGGAGAGCTGGTCAAGAGATTCGAGGAGGATAGGAAGAGGGTGGAAGGTATGAGGGAAAAAAGAGGAAGGTTCAGACCTGAGAGATGATCAGGCCCGAGAAGCTTGACAATGCTACCTTAGACTGGAGATTGGATGGTCTCCGCTAATGAAGGTATGTGCGACAAATAATTTGTTTGTTGATTCGTCCCCTGTTTCGTGATGACACCGCGGGGCCATAAAAGCATATTCTTCCAATGGGCCAATTCCTGGTGGTTTTGAACATGCAATGACTACAAAAACCGCATTAAAAAATCTTCTCAACATTGTCTGATATAATTCGCATAATTCAACCTTTCATCTGCCACTATGCTCGAATTGTTTAATTTACTAATTCGTGGCGCGGACAGATTCATTCTCAGGCACGCCTCAATCATTGAGTAGGCTTATGCCTTTGATCTCGTCTGGATCACCTCACTTACATGCCTCAGACAAGCATGTAAGAATTGACACTAGCACACAGTCCTAGCTTAAAACCATGAGTTCAGTCATGAAATCTATAAATAATTTCGAAGTTCAACAATAAACCAAAGGATTGTTCTCCTGTTCTTTCACACACAAAGAAATGTTTTTACTTGTTGTGTTGAATTCGTTGGGCGAAAGAGCTTTTGCTGAATCTCTGGCCTCCTGTCATTAAGAGTCAATCTTACTTGAGATCATTCTTCTTTTCTTTTATTCGTCGTTCTTGGGTATCCACCAGGTGATTTATTGACCTAGTTGGCGATTGAAGACATTGGATCATACGCAAGTCTTGACATGACTTGATAGCTATTGGAGACCATTTCACCCTGCCCATTGTATATTGATACGCACGGTAATATGGTCACTGAACAACTAGAGACACCAAGCCAGTTCAAGACTTCAATTCAAGTATTGAACAATGCAACAGATTTTTAGAGAATGCTATATATATGATTAGTACCATAATGTCATTCCCCTGTTATCCCCTGCCAATGATATGTTCTAATCACACTTCCAACTCACTAAGCATGTGCCAAAGTACCAGCGTAGTCTTCTCCTGCAATCACTGGGGCCCACGCAAGATTTCTCGACCCTGCCCATGGGCAACCAGTGAAAATATGAAAGCCGGCTGCTTTCTCACCTTGGAGCCAGAAGGAGTCGAGCACCTCGATCGCATGTGTGACTCTTGCAGAATCAAAGAAGATCTCGGAAGTACATCTACACTGACGCACGTGGGGATAGATGGAATCCGACGACCGTTCACGAGAGTAGGTACAGCAGCGAGTAAGTTACAAAGAGCATTTGAGGAGGAGACCCAAGAAACCAAAGCTGACCAATTAAATCAGGTAGTCGACGATCTTGATGAGAAGCGCAGGGAGACCGCGCAAATCAGTCAAGAGAGGAGAAGGGGATTATCTCAGGCTGACAGACTGATAGAGAGGAGACAGAAAGAACGAGTGTTGGATCAACTCCATAAACAGCTCATAGAGCGGGAGAGAGAAAGACACAAAGAAAGGAAGAGGAAGCTAAAGGCACAATATGAAGGATTAGACGATTGAAGATTGGCCGGGCAGCTAATACATATCTAGGTGGATAAATAGCGAGAAGCGGAGGAAAACTCATGCGGCCGGACCGCGCTGGATATTGGTTCTCCTCATCTTCGCTTCTCCTTCTTTGGAGCTGATTTCTGGTCCATCTGGTCCAGGTAAGTGCTCTTGTTTGACTTAAACGTCCTGCGATATCACTTCATTGCTTTCAGCCCCAACCTTCGCTTTTGCAATTTTGCTAGTCAGTCCAACAACAGGAATGTACTATACGATTTAACGGTCTACGACTCCAGGAGAATAGTCTTGAATGGTTCTGGAAACTAAACACTTGATTAACATATTCACACAAATTTACACAAAGCCTTGAAGCCTTTATTTCTACCATGATCATGAACATGTAATTACCACGTGAATGGAAAATAAACGAACCTTTAAGAGTAAAAAATGCGTGCATAGCCCCTACATCCTGTTCAGAACAAAGCAATATAGATTACAATGACATTGATGAATCTTTGTTTCCTTTGTTCAAAATACAACTGTTGATGCGAATTATTTTGAACAGAAAACATATACAACAAATCGCTTAAAACATACTAGATACTTGCCTAATACCATTTTGTATCCGCAGAACAGGCAGACCACAATAATTAGTCAAAATGCAACACAAAAGCCAACACCCAAATCCCATCCCATCCCCATAATAGGAAATTACACCGGTGTCTTGTGGCATAGCCTGTCCTCTAATAACCCCATCGATCGTTTCTTCCCTTAGCCCTATCGAGAACGGGAAAGGTTTTGTTTTCACTTCTATATATTCAGCTTGATGAATTGGCTCTCACATTTTTGTGGTCTTCTTCAGAGTGACTGGATTCGATTCTGGAAAATCTTTCAAAGGGAAAGAGTTCTTTCTATCCATCCCTTCGCTTATGAGCATTCTAGTGGAGCGATGGATGTGAAGCTTCTGAATGGGATAAATAGAAAGGTTTTTATTCGTCCTATGATTCACTTTTCAGCTTCACATTTAAGCCCTTTCAACTTGTCCAGGTATATAGCGAATATTGACCGATATCGGCACTGAATGGTATATATCTTGACCACGACTGTGATTATATTCGCTGTGTTCGCAACGCAGCATTAAAATTTTCTTGGCATATATATACCGGTAACGAACTTATTGCAGCAGAACTCTCTACATGCTTGTGGAATAGTAACAGCAGTATCCAGATCTCGACACCCACACGAAAATACATACTACCTCTCAGAAAGCTAAAAGATCTCACCTCAAAACCAAACTTCCATACTCACCCTCACCGTAACGCTCACATTCCCCAGTCTCAAAATGACCCCACCTCCAAAGATCGTTTTCGTCCTCGGCCCCCCTGGTATTGGGAAGGGAACCCAGTGTATGCTCCTCGCCCAGCTATCGATTCCTCATCGCCACATCCATCACATCAGCATCGGCGATATCCTGCGCTCAGAGCTGCAGAAGCCATCTAGTAAATGGGCATCGATCATCCGGGCCAATATGGCCGAAGGCCGAACCGGTCCACCCGAGATGTCTGTTTCCATGTTACAGGAAGCGATTGCACGAAGGAGTGAGGATATTGATCTCGTCAAAGAAATGGTATTCTTGATCGATGGTAAGTCACTTGTATCAAGTACTGAGTGTGGATCTTCAAGTGCTAACAAGAACATAGGATTCCCTCGCAGTATGGACCCCGTCGCTCTTTTCGAATCCAAAATCTGTGCGCCATCTCTCGTGCTCTCTCTACATTGTCCTCTACAAATTCTGCAAGAGAGACTTTTGTCTCGAGCTGAATCTTCCAGCCGAATTGATGATGGGGTCGAAATTATGCATAAGCGATTTGGACAGCACGTTTGTGCTACTGGACCTGTTATTGAACATTTTAGGGAGCGAGGGTTGCTGGTTGAGATGGATGCGAGTAGGAATGTTGAGGAGGTGCATCGGGATGTTTGGGAGGCGGTGGAGAAGATCTTGGGTGAGCGTCAAGGATGAGATAGAGGGGCTTGGTGTGTTTGCGAGACTTTGATGGGTGATGAGGGAATGCGAGATAGAGCAGTATAGCGATGATGTAACTTTCGTAATATAGAATGACATCTATATATGCGCCGAAGTATGAGTGACGATGGTAGTTAGAATGTCTAGGTCCGTAGATATAATCTTCGCTTTCGATGAATAAGTTCACTTTGCCATGAAGTTACGAATTATAGTAGCTAAGACAATGTCGGAAGTTTGAACTGTATTCTTGTTTTCCTAGATTCTTCTATCCTTTCAAAATACTTTGATAAGTGAAATGCAAATTCCCAATTTGGGACAAAGTGTCCGTACTCTTCGTATTCACCTGTATAAAGCTAAGAATGACAATGACAACTTCCATTACTAACATCCGGTTGTCTGAGTTGAGACTTGAAATCATCCAGAGTAGTCCTATTGTGAGGCTATTTCCTTTCTCCTCCAGAGCTATCCATCTGTCCAAACAATAAACGAAGACAAAAAAACAATTTATTACGTCATGCCAATATACATACGCTTCACTCGCCGTTCCTTGAAACATATAATGGAAGGGTTTCAACCCTTGAACTGATTTCATCTGAAGATACTTCAAAATGGAGTATGGCCACGTGTCTAGCG
This sequence comes from Botrytis squamosa, assembly GCA_014898485.2. NCBI lineage: Eukaryota > Fungi > Ascomycota > Leotiomycetes > Helotiales > Sclerotiniaceae > Botrytis > Botrytis squamosa. Next base: position 1,744,131 of record RCTC02000009.1, read on the forward strand.
TCAAATTAGGCAATCGCGCTCGAGTTAAAACAGGCCACTGACCAAAATTTCGTTATGATTCACCATCGTCGTTGGGTACGCTCGCTTATGGACATATATAAACATAGCCATCCCCCCAATTACCGCATGATCTTGAACCTTCTTACAAACAACCACGACCACTCAAATAATCTTCCGATATCTGCTTGCGCAAGAGTATCATCTTACACTTGTACACACAACACCCCAGAAACAAATCAAGCAAACAAATCAAAAAACAAATAAAACGAACAAAACTTCCACACTAGTCCTCAAGATGGAGATGGACTTGGAAATTTCGCCCCACGCCGGACAATCAGAGGTTCATACTCAAGTTCCTACCTCGCCTCACTTTCAAAACCCCATGCAATATCTTCATGGCGCATGCAGTCACTGCTATCGCGATGATGGAATGGATATTCGAGACAAACAATTAGTTCCGTGCTATCAAGATGGAGAATTGGATCCATTCACTCTTTTCTTACTGACTCCTAGATGGTGTGTAGATTGTTTGGCTCAGCGAGAACTGGCGATTCGGGCTTCATATTGTGATCGATTGATCGAGATGGAATCGGTGGAGTTTCCGATTGGTACCGTGGAGGAGGCTTATATTCGGGGGGTAAGTTTTTGGTTGTAGATTCCCAATCCGCGCTCACGATAGTTGTGTGTTTGGATGAGGGTGAATTTGTTGATTAGTCACTAACATCTATTAGGTTCATGATGGCCGAATTAATGCCTTGTCCCAATCGTTCGAAGATTGTGGAGTATACTCGGCTGGAGACAACAGTGTCGTCGTCGATGATTTCAACGAAGTGTTGGAAACATTGACCAACATGAGGCTCGGAACTGATGCAGCCAACGAAGATAAAAAGATTGAAGAAATCGTCCGAGATTTCAACGATCAGATGATGCTAGAGGAGGACGAACTTAAGTACGAAGTTTATTGGCACTTAGCATACATGGAAGGAACGAAAGATGGTTGTTATATGCAAGCACAGATGGAGTACAAGGCACTAACGATGGATGATCCGGAACGGAGTGAAATGTTGAGGAGAGCTGTGCTTTGATGATTGACCTAGTGGTTATTGGAGAGTTAGGAGCGTTTCCGTACCAGTAATTTTGCAGCGGGGTATATGGAATGGTCTTTTGAGTTCGGTCTGATCCTGGAGTTAAAGGGACCTGAGCATCTTTGTATCTGGGGAAATGCCTCGTGCACCGACCTTATCGATTGCGATTGATAGAGTCATGGGCGATGTCCTTGACATGGACGAATCGACAAGAATACCAAGGAAAATAAGAGTAAACTTAATTTGTTAATAGGTGATGTTGCGCAAGCTGAATGAATTTCTAGTGATTTCAAGGTTGTATCTATAAACGGAACGGGGTTTTTTTGGCATCCTCTAAAACCTCGCGAATCTATCGATGTCAACTCAAGCGAGTAGGTACCGTTCGAAGTGTTGGATGAATGAAATTAAATCTAGACGCTGTAGTCATGATCGGCGAGTCCATAACGGAGTGAATGTGTATCTGCCTTGCGAGTGAGATTTGTGCAACTCGATATTTCTTCAGCAAGCCGTAGAATTGCCAGGCAAGGAGTGTAGAGTGTAGAGTGTAGGGTGTAGGGTGTAGGGTAGGAAAGGCAGGAATGGGTGTGCATGTGTAATCGATGGGTTACTGTGCCCCGAGATTAGCCTGACGCCCATTGCAGACACGGGATATGTACTCCCATAAGATATAAGACCGAGATGAGTGCTGTGAATAGGATGTAGGTAGGCATGCAAGTAGGTATGTGATATACATGTTTGCAGGTACGAATATATTAACAGGCACAAACTTAGATTTACCACGGGAATTATCATTGGACGGTATTGACTTTGCGCAGAGTTTGTGATGTGCTTTAGGACCCTGTGTATGTGATGTGAATTTTGGTACATCTAAAATATTGTATGTAGCTAAATGAAGGCTGTTGACCGAAAGCCTTCTAGAAGATGGCCACGATGACTCCATTTGGGATTGTGCTACTGTCATCGATGCAAGCATACGGCGCAACGATATAAATGGAAGTCCATGTTCGTAGGTTGGAGGTACATCGTTCTTAGTCTAACCTTAGGTCAAAATCCATTTTTCTTTTCTTTCCTTTTTGCGCCTTATTAGTGCTTTTTATGCTGGCACGTCGCTAAGAGATTCTTTCCCTGCTAGATTGCCATGGTCCCCCATACAATTTGCTTCTTGCGGCTGCTGACTTGCATATATCCCAAAAAGCAAATTGAGAAAATTTTCCGCGAGGAACGTTAAAGGAAGGGTTAGCAAGTGGTCCGATAGAGAGGGGAATAAAAAAGAAACATGAGCTACTAAAGGTCTTAGTTAAGAAATGTTTCATTATTGAATGTGTTGTTACGGGCGAGCGCGAAGTCAATCCAAGATGCTGCACTGATAAGGAAAGGTGGAGTATATTGGTGCATGGAATAGATATGCAGGTGCAAAGGTCTTTTTTTTTTTCATTTAAAGAGCTGTGAGCAAGCTACTGCAACATCGTGGAGGTCTTTCGCAAGCTAAATCATTCTTGCACAACCTCACTCCTCAGTTCTCACTCTTCATGTAGCTGATCTTTCTTGAAACAGAATGTTGCAGCCTCAGAAAGCCCCCATGAATACTACCAGTAATATAGACATGGTTGTCAACAAGTAGGTATGTATGTTGACTTGTTGAGACACTATATCCGATCTAATAGTGCTTGATATCGTGACGATGGTTAATTGGTACAGGGAATGACCCGAGTATGTAGAAGCTTTAATCATCGCCAACAAATCCTATGACGGTTGTTGGAACTTAGATTTCTCCTCGAATAGATTATTGAAGATCGTTCCTATGATTGCCGAGGATGGAGAGGAACCATTCGTGTTAACACCGGTAGTTCGAAGATATCAGATAACTTCTATTTGGATTCGTCCCTAACCCGGAAGTATGTTTGAAAAGGAGTCGAATGTATTTCCCTCTTGAGTAACAAGTAAGACACCAGTAGCCAGATTCAGCACTCTTGTTTGAAAGACTCTAACGGAGCAGTCCAGATCACGTAAGAATTCCGCAAGATTTAATTCCGACGATCTTCAAGCCTCAAGGTGTGTGGATGGGGATGGATTACTGGGATATCAAAGTGACTGGCGAGAGTCTATTAGTCTGTCTTCATCCAACAAGTAGCTGCACTGCAGTAGAAACTATGGATACTCGTTAGATCATTAAACTTAGTGGAGTATCAATACAGAACATTTTATTTCCGAATTAATCGGGATATCTGATATCTTCGTCTGTTGTCACCTCAAGTTGATACAAAAGCCTCAACGCAACGGGTATCTGTATGGTTTTGTGGTGTGACCAGACTGTCGAATGAATGTTTTCGCTTATGTGTAACCCGTTGTCGAGAATCAAATCTGATCAATCAATATTTGTTGTACTCTCTCTTAACCAAAGACGTTACTTTATTAGATGATTACTTGCAAAAGAGTTTGCCATGGGGTTGTTACCTTGTAGAGAGGCGTCTGCGTACTTAGTACGTTATCCGCTCTGTATTGCCTAAAACAGTGCTAAGCCTTCCCCAGAATCCTTTTTAATCAATTATCAGCTTCAGCTCTGACGACTGGGGGGGGCCTTTTGACGCACATAGAGTAATCATATAGTCATACATCAACTGTACCTACCATATGTATGCATATATGTGTGTGTGTGTGTGTGTGTGTATGTATGTACATATGTATGTATATATAGGTATCATTAGATTCTCTACACATACTCAAGGTAGCTTCGAAAGTATTCCGGATCCGGACCACTGGTGGACATCGGATCGTCGTTTGTTAAGAGTACCTAGGTAGATAAGGGGAGTACCGGTAGTAGAGGATTGCATTACGAATAATTATACTAGGTAGAGTAACAGCAACGACTGCAATATCGACGACACTGAAGCTTCTTGTTATTACCTAGGTACTATTACCATTTCACAGTGCCATTTTGATATCACTCTACCCACTTTCTCCACCTACTCCACCAAGTCTTTCCTCATTGCCAAATATAAGTTACCACCCGATACTTCGGTAATTGTCATTTTCTTCTTTCTAATAACAAATCATCCCATCATATATGGACCAGAGTGTGGCATGGTTCATTCCTTCCTCCTATTCTCCACCTTACGCAGGACACTTACTCCCCCGTATATCCAGGAATCCACGCCTCAAATGAAAAAGCATGCACCCCTGAATGTTTGACATTCCCACACCAGTGATCATACTCAGCAACACTCACCACTCACTCAGGGTCTAGTTTATACTCCGTAGTACTTTTAAGTACAGGGGTAAATTACGGATCCTGGACTTGTCTAGTTCCTCCTGCCCGCTGGTTCCTCGCTGGAAGAAAAAAAAAAGTGCATCTGGTTTACTGAACTTAATTCTTATTTAGAATTTGAATTTGAATTTGAATTCGATTCGGATTTCGATTTGGATTTCGATTTTGAATTTGAATCCTCTTGCTCTAGAATTCTCTTCCTGGAGTCTCTTAGAATCATCCACACACATCTCGTTCTCTCTTGGGGATGAAGGGTTTCTCCTTGATTATCATTAACAAAAACAAAAACAAAAACACTTCATCAACTACATTTTAATCTTCTATAACTAATATAACCATCAATATCCATTGTCATTGACCTTAACACTCCCCAGCTCTTTGGACCCCGAAATATCTCATTGGCAGTTTCCTTTCTCGGAACATTCGAATCCCTCTCTCTTTGGATCTTGCTTCATCACTCAGGTACGCTCACAAAAAAACCATGTTCCATTTCATCACCACCACTCTTCCCGTTTTGTGGGTATCCAATTTGGGACGTTGCGTCTAGATATCTACCTACGCTCGATTCTTCTTTCCCAGTTTGTTTACTTCAGTTCAAATGTTATACTCCTTCCTCTTGGATACCTCCCCCGTGTTACAATCTCCAACTTTCAATCTGTATGTGATTCGAGGTGTATGATTTGCCTCACCTCCGAGTCAGTTGTTGTGCATTGACTGCCTACACGAGCCCCTTCTGAATCAACTGCCACAGTCTTACAGTACATATCCACATATCCATATCATCATATGTTTTCGCCTTGTTAACATATCTTTGCTCATACTGATTTACGTCGAAAAGCTCTCGATACAGGGGGCTTGCTTAGATTTAACCACACTGTCTCAATGTCCCACTCGACTTGATCAATTTACTCCTGTCATTCGACTCGCCCCATCCTGACCACTTTCCCAATCACTAATACTCTTGCTGGTCACAAATAAACAACTTGGAGGATCAATTGGGGGGGGAGGATCAAGGATACCAAACGAGTCTAATCGAATATTAATTATGTCTACTTCACAATTGGCACAACAATTGGCACGAATGGAGAGTCCAAGTCCGCGACTTGCTAGATCACATAGCGTTTCGAGCGATAAGCATTCAACAGCTAGCACTTACGCAGGGCTACTCTCTCCACCTCTCTCAATTTCACCAGAACCAGTCTTCATTGCCCATTCAGCAGCTTCACAAATCGTTACAAACGATCATGATGGCAGGGCGGATGCTTGGCTCGATCAACATGGCATTGAGCCTTCTGGAGAAACGGCATTGGTATCACCCGCTGCTCTGAAACTTGTCAACACATTTCTTGATCAACTTGTATTCAATTTTCTCTCGGTTTCGAAATCAACTTCACTGGTGTCATTACGCCCGGCTGTTGCCGAGGTCTTAAAGTCAAGGCTGGCAAGTGACGCGGTCAGTGGAGCGGATGCCGAGCTTCGAGAATATTTGGGTGGAAGTGAAGATGATGAATTGTTGTCATCGGAGAGGGAAGGTCAATCCAGCCGAGATTGGGATCTTGAACTGGTGTGGAAGCGTACGAGATTGAGATGTATGGTTTATTCATCATTGGGAGATATGGAAGAGGAGGATGAGGATCGATACACAGCTCAAGAGCATCTCAATGGATCTTCGGAATTTGGGGGCCGCGAAAATGAATCTGGAATCGTTTCTCCAGCTGTTGCTATCTTCTTGACATCCATCTTGGAATTCATGGGCGAACAAATCCTAATTGTGGGAGGACAAGCAGCGTATTCCCGGCTTCGAATGAAGTATGAGAAAGATGAGCGAGATGGCGTAATCAGACAAACTGATATTGCAGAACGTGTAGTTGTGGAGGAGGCTGATATGGAGCGGGTCGCATCAGATCGAAAATTGGGAAAACTTTGGAGGGGTTGGAAAAAGCGCATCCGCTTGCCCACAAGTCCAGTGTCAATAGGTCACCTCTCCTCGACAGAAACAGTAGACGGGCCATCACAACCTGTACCGGCACTAGCACAACTGGCTAGCATACCTCTCAGCGATGATAAGCAACCACAAGAGAAATCATGGAACGCGCTGACCGGGTACGAACAAGCTGCTACTATTCCTTTACCAATGTCCGTGGATGATGTTAGAGAAATCGAAGTACCAGGACTAGCCCCATCAAGCGACGATGAAGATGACTATGCGACATCAGAGACGGAAGAGCTGCCATTATCTCGACGACCGAAGAGTATGGTTGTTTTCACGAACGCATCGCACAATCTCCCCACACCCAATTCCTCCCAACCACCAACTCCCATTTTCGCCGTCTCTCCTTTGAAATCGAGGAAACGTGCAAATTCATTGCCACCTCCAAATCCATCTACCGTCACGTCACTTTTCTCCCGAGGTTCCAAGGAAGCAACTTCGAACCAGGAGGATTGTGTCAGCCCGACGCAAAGTGGAGCCCCGGTCTTAAATGGCGCGATCACACCTGCAGAATCAGAGAAGGATACAGGGGAAGAAATTGAGGAAGTTTCAAATAGAACCAAGAGCGCTGTGATGGAATCGAAGCACAAGCCTACAGATGGCTCTATGAATTTGGATGACACCAGTAAGGATATAGATTCTGACTATGAATTTGTAGAGGAGGAACCGCAGATCATGACTTCGTCACGTATATCTTTCGGTGGTCGTATTTCTCCCGATGACAAAGATTCTTCTTCACGCTCTAGTCTCCGATCACCAAGCATTCATTCCTTGCGCCTGATCGATGTCAATACAGCGAAGAGTCCTACAACAAGATCACGCAAAAGCTCGTTTGACGCAACTGATTTCATTGCAGGCCGAGTGATCCCGATGTCTAGACCTAATAGTATTAATTCACCGATTGTCTCAGAACTTTCATCTCGAGGTACAAGCCCACACCTAAGAAGCTCGAATAGCTCTCCGTTAGGTCGAACTGGCTCCAATTTGAGCTCACTACCTCTCAACACAACTACTGATTCTATATCAGAGGTAGATGAAAGGGAGGTGGCTGGTGAAGAGTCTCCTTTGACAGCGGTACCATCAGAGCTAGCGGCTGCGATGCAAGGTGTTGACGTAGATCCCAGTCCTACGTCTCAAACCTACCCTTCCTTTAAGCCAGCCGCTTCTCGGCCGGCACCATTTGTGCTCGCTGCTCCTCCTACCCCGCAGAATTATCGAGAAAGCATAAAAGGCTCGATCAGACAACAATCTAGCCAGAGCAAGACATCAAGTGGGTTCTCAAACTCAAAGTTTCCAACAAGTGAACAAGATGGTCAAACGACATATCAGGGTGCAAGAAATTCATTTGAACCACCTCCAAGATCCGTCTCTCGTCCAATGGCCAATCCTGTAAACGAAAATTCGACGATTTTGCCTATTGTAAAAGAGGGCAACTCCCCAGAAATTTTCAAACACATCCCTCGTTCATCCTCGGTGCGCCGTGCGTCACCAACAAGCTCTAGAGGCGAGGAAGTATCGCGCAAGACTATATCAGAAACGCATCAAAAAGCACATCGCCCATCCTATACATCTACCTCTAGCTCATCATCTGTTCATCGTGTTCAACAAAGAAGAGTATCGGAAGAAAGCGGTGTTTCTGCGATGAGCAGTGTAGGTGATTCCAAATCATTTGAAGAATTGATTCGAGGAGGCGAGACCATTCAATACACATTGACACCGCAGAATATGCGGGCTATTGAAAGTCCAGATTCTCCATTGAGTTTAAATGCCATCCCTGTCCCTCGACCTGCTACAAGCCGTACGCATTCAACATCAGTGAGCAAGCATACTGGGTTGCACTCGCATCCTCCAAGTGATGTTTCAAAAAATACTACTTCTTTGAAAGGCACTAGCCGCCCTTCGACAGGCAGTAGTCGTGTTCGTGCCAATGTCCAACCGAGAGATGCAAGAATAGAACGTGATTCACTGGGCGATTTCTCCGATTTTATTCGATCCACAGGTCCTGCGGTTCCTTTCAAAAAGGAAGATATTCACTCACGCTCAAGTTCAAGTGCCGCTAGTGAGACTTCCCGACGAATAACCAGCAGTACTTTTCACAAAGGAACCAATGGAACGCCGAGAAACGTCAGCAGCTCAATTCCCCGTGTGGGTCCCGTTGCTACTCTTCCGACACGCTCAGCATCATCAGCGGGTAGAGCTGGAAGACCAAATAAACTACAGGCTCGCGATGCCACTGTAGGCAAAGATTCTATCACAGATCTTATCGACTTTGTAAGAGCTGGTCCGGAGGAGGTCGGTGGTCATCGTATACCACGAACTGTCGCCCCATTCAGATCTACCATGGATTCCGACCAAATGTCTAGTTTTGCTGGTGGTAAAGCTATCGATGCATCTCTACCTGATTCTAGATATAGTCAAGCCTCTACTTACACATCCACAAACCATTCTGTATCTTCGCAAACCGGACTCCTGAATGGTGCCAGCAGGGCCAACAAGCCAATGCCCACACAAAGCGGTATGAATTTTGATGACGAAGAAGATATGATGCCGAAACGAAAGACACGAAGAGTTAGGGATCCATACGCCATCGATATCAGCGACGAGGAAGATGATGACGAATTTGAGCCTTCTTCCAGGCCGGCACCCATCAAAGAAGAGTCTTTGGCCGACTTTCTCCGCAATGTACCTCCACCGCCTTCACCCAAGATGACGTCTGTTTTCGCTGAACCTCCTAAGCCACCTAAGAAGAAGGCCAGCTTTTCTTCACGTTTCACTCGAAGTGGCTCAACTTCTCAAGTTCAGCCACCCAAAACATCACATTCTGCAAACTCCCGCACCGCACCCACAAAACACACGCCTCTTGCGCCAATTAATCCTCAATTCAACGCTCCCCCCGCTGTTGGCAGTAGCCAGGGAAATTATTCTCGGCAACCCGAACTTCCACGAGCAACCTCAGGCTCAAATGTTGTCCGCAAGCCTTATGAAAGTCGCGAGCCTGCTCCAATGAAGTTCAGATCTCAAACCAGCGATCTTGCAGACTTTTTACGAAACTCGGAACCACCTCCATCGATAGAACCTAAACCTTTCGTTCACGCAAAGGAGGAGAGTTCATTCGCAAGTCGATTCTTCGGTCGACGGAAGAAGAGCACTGCCGGGTTTTAATACTTTGGATATTTATTGTACGACATAGCGCTCATCATTACTTTTCATCATAGCGAACAACATATACGATATTGCTCACTTTGGGAGGTTGTTACGTATTCAGTTTGTGAAATAAAACACCTAAAATTCTTGCTCGAGTCTCATCCGAGGCTTTTTACATATTGAAATGAACTTATCTATTCAATGTCAATACATATTTGGGGGACTTGGTTTGCGCTTGCTTCATTTTTGATTTTAGATACCAATCTGAGCATGACTATTGCTCTAGTTCCAATTTGGAAGGGGAAGAAGGGAGGGAAGAAGGATGGAGGCTTTTCAAATTTGATCGACCTTCTGAATACATATTTGGGCGAAATGATTTTGCTACTTTCACTGAGATGTATTTTACTTGAAAGAGATTGGATGAGTTCGAGGTGGTTTGGAGATTATTTTTTTCAGGACTAGATGGACATATGGAGTGATGGATGGATGATACGGAGTTGAAAACTTTAGCTGATAGGAGAAGTTTGGCCTTTAAATGTTGGCCACACTGTATTTTGTAAATAGACCTTGAATGGAATGAAACAATGTGGAAAGTAAATTAAACTTGATTTGTACTTGGATTACTATGTGATATTACAAATTTGTAAGAGATTGTGAGAATGAGAACCTGGACATACAAAATGTACAAACCCCTACTGTTTTATAAGAATGACAGCGGTATGCTTCACTGAAAGATCCTTTATTATTCCACTCAAGATTATCCGACATCTCACCAGTGACTGAGACCGGATTCATCTCATGCATCTTGTGAATCCTATCCGTCCCACCCATCACTCTACTCCCCGACCCATACACTCCGATCCCAGCCCACCGTCCCCCTCATCCTATTCCAACCCGCTCCCGCCACCGCCTCCGCTTCGATACTATCCACCACCGTCTTCGAGCTCAACCGATGCGAGGTTTCGGGAAACGAAATATATCCTTCTTCATCTAAAACACACAGGGTAGATTTGATCCATGTTCTACATGAAATTTCTGATTCCGAGGACACCATTTCTTCCTTCTCCTCTTGCGAGTACTTTTCATTTTCCTCTTTCTGGCCATCTTCCGTCCCCGGGTGCGGATCTTGTGATTGGGAAAGATTGGATTCCATGCTTTTCAGCTGTGCTTGGAGACCTAATATCCCCAGGCGTTCTGAGAGCGCGGGGTGGAGAATCGTATCTATGGAGCATATTTTGAGGATGAAGAGGAGGGAGGGGATGAATTTCAGAAGGTGCGCGAGGGGGAATGTAGGGGATTGGTAGAGCCAGGGGCCGGTCATGTTACTTATGTGGACTAGGGTTTGCGTGAGTTGGGGAGCGGGAACGAAAGATTTAAGATATACGTACAGATGGTGCCGGTCACGGGGGTGAGAAAAGGGGTACGCGTAGCGGGGGGAGGAGCGGAGGTGAGGAGGTAACCCCAGTGGACTAGAGTGTGGTGTTTATGTGTAAGTATTTTTGTATACCAATTGATAAACTTGCCAATTTTTGATTTTTGGTGATAAATAAAACGAGTGCATCAATTCAATATATATAACAAACAAACTGGGAATTATAATCAAAGTTTCTTAAACAATGCTCGTTTACCAAAACGACTTGAACGACAAAAAGATACGAAACCACAGGTAATGAATAGAACTTACAAAGCGATTCATGGCCTATATCCGCAAGTAGAATATACAAAGTCGAGGGAGCGAATGTGAAGTTTGCGGGGAGAGATGGAGGACTGGTCATGGTAGTAGTAGTGGTAGTAGTGGTAGTGGTTATGATGGGCGTGGACATATTTGATAAGGATCCTATTCGTGAGGGATTTTGATAGTAGTGATTGACAATCTAGCGCAACTTTCAGTTGGAAGGTCAGACAGTCCTTGAACAATAGAGCGTAGGAGATCAGGGAGGTGGGAATTTGGTACTCGGGATTGGAGGGGCTCGTTTCGTGGTGGAGTAAGGCCAAAGAGTAGAATTTCCATGCATATGAAAGAAGCAATGGAACTTACAACAGTTGAATGAGAGGGTTGAAAATTATGTAATTAGAATTAGTAGTAGACAACACAAGCGTTAGATATTGGGCTAAAATGGAGCGTGTTGCAAAATGATGAGAATGATTTCAATGTTGTAGTGTTTCTAGAAACTCAGTTGATAAGGTAGGCGCTGGCACAGGCCACATGCGAGGGCTGTTGAAACGATGCGAGCTCACCGGGAGCACACGCGCATATCTGATGTTGGATTCGCCACGAAGAGATGACAATTTCAAATTCCGTTAATGAAACTAGAATTAAAAAGAGAAGTCAAAGAGTGCTACAAAGTAATGTATGTAATTCACAGTGTTATTATATGCAAAAACATTTCCAATGGCCTAAGAACAATAGAATACACGATTTGTGATCCTTAACTTGAATGTTGAATGGGGCATCTATGCTCTACATTCCCCTATCCCTCAACCTCCTGTATTTCCCCGCATCCTTAACACTCGCCTTGATCTTACCCAACGCAACCTCCCAATCCGCCCCTCCAATCTTCAACTCATCTTCCATGGTCGCCTGTCCCTGTGCTACCATGTTCATCTCCCTCTTCAACGCTGCCACCGCAGCAGCTTGATGTAAGTTACCCAAATCCGCTCCACTGTAGCCATTGCACCTCTCATCTCTCGCTACTGGGCCTAGTGCCTCAATTTCTTGTGCGCTGGCAAGTGGCAATGCTTTTCTATAGAGAGCCTTAAGGATTTCCACACGTTCGTCAGGAGTTGGAAGATCGACGAAAACTGATGTTCCAAGACGACCTGGACGAAGCATAGCGGGATCAATCATGTCAGGTCGATTGGTGGCGCCTACAACGTAAATTCCAGCTCTATTGCTTAGACCATCAAGCTCAGTGAGGAGGGTATTGACGACTTTACTACTAGCTTCTGACAAAGAGTCTTCACGTTTTGGAACCAATGCATCCAATTCATCAAAGAAGAGAATACATGGTACGGATGATCTAGCGCGCTCAAAAACTTGTCTAACAGCCCTCTCAGATTCTCCAACATATTTATTGAGAAGCTCAGGACCTTTGATGGAAATAAAATTGGCCTTAGATTCGTTGGCCACAGCCTTAGCAAGAAGGGTTTTACCACATCCAGGTGGTCCCCAAAGTAATACTCCTGTTGGAGCTGTGATACCAACTCGAGCAAAAGATTCTGGTCGTTTGATTGGTTCGACAATGGCCATTTCGAGTTGCTCTCGTACCTCGTGCAAAGCACCGACATGAGCCCATGTTGTATCTGGAATTGTTGCAAACCCCTCTCGTTTAGCCGATGGCTGAACTTTGGGTATAGCTGCAAGAAAATCGGTATATTTGATAGAAAAATCACCGTCGGGAGCTGAGCCTCCAGCATTTGCGACGAGAGACCTCAGAACGAGAAGAGCTTCGGAAGTGCTATCCTTCAATATCGGAGTGTCAAGCTCCATGGATGTGGCACTTCGTAATGGAGTATCAAGCTCCATGGTAGAGGCAGTTCGTTGTTTCAAAGCTTCCATCATACGCTTCATCGCTTCTGTACCTGCAACAGACACAACGTCATTCAAATCAGCACCCACAAATCCAGGAGTCATCTTTGCCAAAGCATGAAAGTTGAAGTCATCAGTCAAGACGAGCTTCTGGGTAAGAGCACGAAGAATCTTCTCTCGAGCAGCTTCATTTGGAACCCCCAAATTAATTTCCTTGTTGAAACGGCCCGCTCTTCGAAGAGCCGGGTCAAGACTGTCAGGTCGATTCGTAGCAGCAATTATAATGACAGGTTTACCACCAGTTTTCTCCAAAGCCATGTCATCCATGGATGTGAGCATTTGGGCAACAATTCGTTTTTCCATCTCCCTCTGAGCACTTTCACGTTTTCCCATGATGACATCAATCTCATCGATGAAAACAAGACATGGTGCCATACGTTTTGCCTCGTCGAAAACATCCCTAATTTTCTTTTCTGATTCTCCAGACATTCCAGCCACTAAAGATGGCGCAGATATTGGTATGAATGATACTCCTATTTCCGCAGCAAAGGCGTTTGCGATCATCGTTTTACCACAACCGGGTGGCCCATGGAGAAGAACTCCTCGAGGTGGTTGAATTCCCGTCCTGATATATGTTTCTGGATATAGCATTGGCATCGCTACAAGCTCGTTCAATTCCTCAATAACATTATCCACTCCTCCAAGATTCTCCAACGAGATGTCCGTCGGCGGTGCCCTATCCACATCTTTTTTAACTTCTCGTTCTGCTTTCCGACGTTTCGATTTTGGTTCCCCGTTTGCTTGTCGATCTGATTTCATTGGTGATTCAACTTCCCCATTGCCGAGAGGGTTGGTCTGAAGTTGAGCCATAGGAGTAGTAGCTCCACTCGCAGAAGGCGTACCGTTCAGAGAGTTCATTGTAGGTAATGTTGCTGGTTTTCCCCAACCTTTGGTAATACTTTTATTCATTATGTTGTGTTCCTGAAAGACAAGTCAGTATATCACTTCAACAGCTTGCGACTTATATACTTTTAGCGGTGGTGCCGCCTCCTCCAATCCTTCAAAATCCCCGCCTACGGAATCACTATCATCTTGTTCTTCCTTCAACACCAACAGCACTCTATCAATTGAATCTTCCAGCAATTTTTTTGATCTTCTTTTTAGACTTGAATTCGAATTTTTGATACTATCATAGACAATAGAGATTGTGAGACGCCTTGGTCCTTTCTGGCTCTGTGCCTGTTCATCTGCCAATTTCCTTACAATTTGATATATCTGCATAAACTTTTAGTAAACAAGCTGCAATTCGAGTTCATGTTTGCGCCGTGAGCAATCCATACCTCCTTGTCTAGTCCTTGACTCAAACTTGGCCTTCCGCCTCTAGAGATCATAGTGAACCTTCCAAACAACCTCGAGTAACGTGCACCCAAAGTTATTCGAGTTCCAAAGTAGCATGAATGTTTGAAAATAAAAAAAATGTTGACCTCTCTCAAAAACGGTAAGTCCCGCGCGGAATAATTCTTATCGCTTATCAGCGCCGACCGCCATGACGCCGTTTCCAAGCATTCAAGTTCTGGAGCAGAACACTACGGAATGCATCCCTCTAACACTGAGCAAGTAGTTTCAACAAACTAACGATGGGGAATACACCCAGCACTCATAAGATATCCGCTCAGGATAAGTGAGGAGCTTTTCAGTCATTCTCCAAGCCTGCATTCACTGACTCATTGACTCCAGAGCTATCCTGGACATGAAGAACCAGCGGGACAAGCTTCACCAATATCAACGACGTATAACCGTACTCACCGACCGCGAAACCGCTATCGCAAAAGAAATGTTGGCAAAAGGAGATAAAAAACGAGCTCTCCTAGCACTGCGACGGAAAAAATATCAAGAATCTTTGCTCGCAAAGACGGATGCGCAACTCGAGCAACTGGAGAAATTGACTAGTAGTGTGGAGTTTGCGCTGGTACAAAAGGATGTTGTATATGGTTTACAACAAGGTACAAACGTGCTGAACCAGATACATAAGGAGATGGGAGGGTTAGATCATGTAGAAAAGTTGATGGGAGAGACGGCGGACGCAATTGCTTATCAACAGGCAAGCACTATTTCGTGTTATGAGTGGCTATTTTACTGACTTAAACTCTAGGAGGTGAGCGATATGCTGGGAGGGATGATGTCAAACCAGGATGAAGATGAGGTAGAGGATGAATTGGCTGCTTTGGAAGCAGAAGTTACAGGTGTTCCGCTACCCGAGGTTCCTACAGCGGGATTACCATTGAAAGATTCCTTGCCTGATGTGCCGAGATCAGAACTTTCGAGTAAAGACAGGGCAAAAGCAAGGCAACGTGAGCGAGAGGAACAACAGGTTGCAATGTTGGCATAGGAGTTATACTTTATTGTTGGGCATTTAAAGGAGTTATGTGGGCATTGGTTGGATACCCGAATCATACTTTCACACTCTTTAAAATCATCAGATGCATATATGAATTCAGTAATTACTGGGGACTGACTGGGAAGAAAGTCATACAATTGCGGTTGTGTGTGTATATATATTATAGATTGTACTCATCCCTTAGGACATAAGTACTGATACCGATTAAAACAGGCTTTCCTGAAACAACTCGGCGTTGCCACCAAGTTCGAAAACAGACTTTCCATATGCCACTCTGTGACGCCGTTTTAATGCAAATAATCTTTGTCCCTTAATGCGATTTCCATGCTCCACGCTCATGCAAGTAGATCCACGCAGCCAGGGGCGCAAAACAATGGCACCATGTACACCTTCCATCCAGATACAAACCCTATCATTCACCGATGAATAAATGAATCGTGCGCCAGTTACTCCCAATGCAAGATACATGTGAATCCTTATTACGGAAAAAAGCTGCAGGAGCCTCAAACAGGAGCCTCAAAAGCTCGACTGTCCCTCCTTCAAGGCACCTCATCTCTCGAAAATTACCCCAAAACTAATCCAACACAATTACTTGACGCCCAGGGTGCATAACCCGAGGATTTGTCTGGTAATGAGGGTCTGGCGGCACCGAAACACGCATGGTATTCGACATATGTCGCTCAATAGTATACGGATCACGTCTCTCGTAGTATACTGGTGGACCAGATCTATCACCAGATCTTCTAAGGTAAAGAAAGTTAGCAACTCCTACGTCACTCTTGGTTACTCGAGCCCACTCACTCTACCCTATCTAAATATCGTACGGGAGATCTTGATTGAACAGGACGCATGACTGTGAATGACCTAGCTGCTTGATCTAGCGACTCGCCTTGACGATGAATGTTCGGAGCAAATCTCTGATAAGAAACAGGACCATCTTGTGGCCGAGAAAGGGGGGATTCAAGTCCAGATTGAGAGAAACGCTGAATGAAAGCTTGGTCTGCAGGACCATCCACAATTTGAGGATGAGAAATTCTTCTGGGGTCATGCATATCAGGTGACGCTGGTCTTTGAAGATAATACCTCTGACCAGGTTCAACTTGTTCTCGTCGTACAAATTGATCACGATTAGCGACTCTCATACTATCATTAGCCACTCGCTGAGGATTGTAAGTCTCATCAGAATTGGTCAAATAAGGACGTGGCGCAGCAATCTCTCGTCTCGAGTAAGATACAGGTTGCTGGTAAGAGAGCCTCTCATCTTCTCGCCTGGATAGACTTGAATGCATCTCATATGGTCTGGAATCAGGCGCATCATAAATAGGCACTCGTTCTGAAAGTATAGGTCGTGAAGATGCTAATGGCAAGTGTTGTGACAAACCTTCAGTGTATCTGGGTAATGCAACGGAACGCCTGTCTGCATCCCCGTAAGAGAAATTTGGGGCGATTTGGACATTCTGCACCCTGGAAGGATAAGGCCTGAATCGCCCATAATCATCTTCAATCACACGACGGCGCTTAGAGTATGGGCTATCATCATTGTCATCATCATCATCAATGAGAATGACTTCTCGGGGCCTAGGTGTCAATCTACTCCCTTCAACCACGTGTCTTGGATACGACTCTTGATGGTGACCCAAGTCGCGAACAGTACGTCGATCCAAACGAGGTGAAACATTTATACTATCATTTTGGGTTTCAATGGATAAAGCAAGCAAGTCTTGGAATCCAGACCTATTTGGGGAAGCTCTGACAACTCCTTGGGATCTTGACACTCTGCTCACTTGTGGGGCAGTATCAAACTGTGGAGGTTGAAAAGCTGGGCGGTCATGCAGGGGTCTAACTGTTACCTCATTCCTGCGAAGCAACGTCCTTGAAGGTGCCCGCTCCTGTTGGTAGTAATGGTGAATCTGTAAATATTAGTCATGAAGCTTTCTTCTACCTCTCTCCTCCAAACTGGACCTACTTGTTGTTCAGGCGGAACACTATGCCGAGGTTCTGTGTCACGATAGATATACTCCAACTCTGTATGAGGACGTGATGCAGCGATAGGTGCTTGTCTCCGAGGCATCTCTTGGTATTTTGGTGCATCATTAGGTTGGGTGGGTCTCATACTTGCCTCATATCCTTGTATACTTCGCCCGTTAGATTCAAGAACGTTATTTTGACCTCGATTGACAGCCTCATCCCATGCAGCTTGGTATCGCTTGAAGCGAGGCTGGGGTTTTCTGAGTCCTTCATTTTGCCTTGCTCTAGATCGTGTATGAGAAGAAATAGAGTCCGAGGGGCCAGCAACATTCGCGTAGGAATCTTGCTCAGACATCAAAGGTTGCCGCCTCTGTGGACCATCTTGAAGGGCCAGAGCAGCAGCGCCGATGGATGTCTCTCCCTCTTCCGAGGATTCATCTGAATCATCGTCTTCATCAGATTCGTCATCTTCATCGTCGGAATCAGTAATAATGACAACTTCTCGTAAGATCTCATCCATTTGATCACGCCCAGTTTCTTCGTCTCCTCGCCATTTGACAAGGACATCTAAACACACAGGCTCAACTACCTTTCGTGCATTTATCCAACTGGTTTCCTTGAGTAGCTTGTCATATCTAGTGTGTGTGTGACGGATGTGAGCAAGAACAGCGAGCTGAACTCGACGTGCCAAGGGAAGGTCGGCTTGTAGGCCTACCGTAGGTTCTCCATGAAATTTGACACCTTTTTGGAAAGCATGCTCTATAATCCTCTGTCGATCAGTATTAGGGATTCTTGGAAAAAGATCGCGTATTGCAGCGTCCGCTTGTTTGTTTATCTCGTCTTGGGATTCTGGTATTGGCTCAATCAATCCATGGGTCGTGTTCGAAATAACGGTGTCGCCGACAGCTTTGCGCGCTTCGTCCACGATGACTTCTCGGAAATGATATCCGGTTCGAAATACATGCTCGGAAATTTTCGAGTTGTCTTCTTTCGAGCGCTGTAAAAGATATGGAGTCAGTAGGTGTAGCCTTGCGTTCAACACAAACAGGCCTGTCGGTCAATCTTACCGAAACAATAAATATCATAGCATTTTGTTCTCGCGATAATTCTTTGCAAGCATTCGTCAAAGTCGGATCTCCAATAGGGACATAGGTGAATCCTGGTGGAGGATGGGGATCATTTGTGACCTGATCGTAAGTCAACATGGTAAAAAAATATTGCAAAACTAAATACCTGAAACTCCAACTTCTTCTTCTTTTCTGTATTCTCCGCAAATTCGAAATACGATTGATACTTAGAACTATGCTTGGGAAGATCTAACTTGGCAATCAAATGATCTGGGGCAGGCTCTGCCCAATCTTGTGCAGTATATGATTTCTTCTCTTTCTTCCGACGTTCCAGTTTTTTAGCACGGCGGTCTTCCTTACCAGCTCGAGCCGATAGACTCTTTTGAGCCTTTTTGGCCTTTGAAGCTTCTCGGGCAGCTTCCGCTTTCGGATTCTTGAGGACTCCTTTTGCCAGGAGGGCTTTTCTTCTTTTACCCACCATATCGAGTACTATCCTCGACTTACCATAAGAATCTTATGACCTATTGAAAGAAAGAGATTAGTGCGCAAAAGCGCTGATAAACAGGCACGATAACAACTCTCTCAAAGTGAAATCAGCAGCTTATGCTAGGCTGATAAGAAAACAGAGAATCACGATACGTCCTAACTATACATCCAGTGTTCTGGTGTTAGAAAATGGGAAAGGTTGTTTGCGTGTTGTTTTCAATGAAAATGATTGAGATGGAAGAATGAAAGTCTTATGTGTCGCAAACTTTGGAGAAAGAGCAAACGGTCCTCGGGGTGGGCAGCGTACAGTAGGTAATCGCAATCTTAGCGCGCGTGTGAAGCGAATGGCAGGTCCCGCAGAATTTTGCCGCGGGGTTGAATTGACACGACAATTACATCGATTATTTTTACTTCTGCTGTATGTATGGATCACGTTGAGACCGTATATTTGTATGAGTCTATAAGTGAATATATTGATGGAATTGTCTTGATATTATCATGGCAGAGTATTTACTTGAAATGTTAATATAATAGACCAACACAGCATTTCAGTCAGCATTCGGCGGTAATGAATGTTCTTCTCCTTGAATACTTATTACTAAAAGTGAAGACCGGTCATATTTGAGTTACTTCAAATCACGTCGTAATATAAAATTTTCGCTGAAGCTCTTACTCAACATGGAAGAAACTACAAGAGTTCGTATGTAACTTTCATGTGTAAGGTCACAGATATGCTGACCAAAGCATAGGTACTTATGGGAAGTGCCCAAAACAGTACTCATGTATTCTAAATTCAGCCTCTTCACGAGTGTGGATTCGAGGCTTGCTATGCATTATCTCTCAGAACATTGTTAGAATCCAGACAACAATGGGTGTGCCGATTTGCGGGGTGATGTTCTATTTGTGTAAAATATCGTTTATGTTTTGGAAGAGAGAATTGTTCTAGTACAATGCAAGTAGGACAACAGCCATCTGCTCTTGTTACTGCACCAGGCAGCAGCGAAATAGAGTCAGTGGCTGCAACTGGAGCATCAGCCGCTCCGAAAGGCAAAGCTATGTGCTTGTGATAAGCTTTGTTCAAACAACATTTGGCGAGGCTCAACGGCTCAGAAGGAAGGAGTCTGTAGCTAACGGTAAGCCTGTGGTGGAGTCTCTCTCCAGATCAAATTGCGTCAGATCACATTCGGCGAAAGAATTCTTTATTATTACTTTGGTTTCAACATCTTTCTCTGCCACAATCTCTCATTCCAAGCTTTGCTTCATGGAACTCGTGCTCAGTAATAAACCCTTCCTGTAAGATCTCAAGATCACCATTTCACACGCGGAGTTTCTCCATTATATTTGAAAGATCCATATCAAAATGAACGCACCAGGGTACAATAGGAACATGGCAAGAAATACTTATGTAGAGATATCTTAATCATTAACTGTCTAGTAGCTTGATGAGTATCCCTGACGAATTGGAAGAAAGCTTCAACCACAAAGTTTACTATTTCAACTGGATCTTCTGTCGTTGATTCAGGTGAGCGGTACAAATCGTGCCTTGAGGGAAAGGCAGATCTGAATTGAATTGCTTTAATCCGTCATTGAATGCTACGTGTTCCTATCACAGGTTTCGATGCACGCGAGGGGACAAACACAACTAGTTCCAACTGAGAAATTAGGGCATGGTTTTTTGACCCAATGTTCTTCAGTTTTCAACAATCATGTTTCATGAACAATCAACCGCGAACAGATACCCACTCTCGCTGTAGAATATGAAGGCAACTTCGTAGGATAGGGCACTGTCGTATAAGAGAATTCTTGATAGAAGACTTTGAAAATTGGAAATTCCTTCTTGAGACTCACTTGCAATGTCTATTGTAGATACAATCGCTCGCTAGAAACCCCGCAAGTCGAGCACAATCGCCATGGGTTCCATTTCCGTAATGGAAAATACCTCGTCCGCAATTTCATAGCCCTTCTATGGGCTAAGATGATGCAGCATTGGACGGACTTCCTTCTGGTATCTGGACATATACAGTTCCTGCCATGGAAATATGCGGCGTAAACTCTTGCTACTGTTGCGTAGTTTTAAACTCAACATACTCAACAGCATATCTTCAGTATATTCATCCAATTCTTCATCTCCCAATTCTCACCGATATATATACACTTCCCATTCAGCAACAATCTATCTTCTGCACTCTCCACAATCCATGAAATAGAAGAAATGCACAAAGCAGTCCGGATTCGCGGCCGCCTTTCAAATGTACATCCATACCATTATCGTGAAACTCACCCGATTCTCCTATAACCCTAAACCACTTGTCGGGATATCGATCATGTGATCTAAGAGGGCACTGTATTGCAACTAGCGTATGTACTAGCGCATGCACTAGCGCTAGCACTTCTACTATATTAAGTACTAGCTTCCCATAGTAATAATGATCAAGAACGAATAATACACAATAGACTAAAGTACTATACACTTTATCAACCCAAGTTGATACCAACACTAATTAGTGATATCACAAATTAGGGCCTTGGATTCTACTACAAAGTACTAGGTGCTTTGAGGTGGTTTTTAAGATTGGTAGAAATTCTGAAGAGACTACAAAGGAAGATATCATTGTACTTGGTACAGTGCGCTATCTCTTTTGTTGTGCTAAAGAGTGTGCTCCGGATAATTGCATCAGGAAGACATATTCAAGAAGGTCGATCTTGTCAATTGTGACGAATCGAGCTTGCGTCCATCACGCATTCGCCTTTGTATTGTACGTCGTACAGGGTAACCCACAAACCTTTATCTAAATACCTTTATAAACACCCTTTCAAATACCCTTTCAAAAACACTCACACTCACACCCATACCTACAACCTCCGGAATACCCACGAACTTCGGAATACCTACTCTCACACACCATTATGTCGGACAGCGACGACGCCACAACCGCCCCTACCGCCCCTAAGGTCGTCGACAAGGACCTATATACGGAGGAGGAGGAGGAGCACTGCGAGGAGTGGTTAAGCCTAGTAAAGGAACAACAGGCTAAGGATGGATTTGTGTTTGACGCTAGAGAGTTGACTAAATACGTCAAATTCAAACGCAAACAATACGACTATGAGGACGTCAACGATGACGAGCTCGCCGAGGTCTTTTATAATGACTTCAACATATTCACATCTGGACAGTTCGCGAAGATCCACCAGATGGATGCACGAAAGCTACGTATGGTACTACGTACGCGAGGAGTATTGATACCAAAGACAGGTGTTGAAGCACATATAGCTTTATACGATCAATCTCGCAAGTCTACTGCGGGAGTGTGGACGAAGGACCAGGTTCAGGAAGTTTTGAAGGATCGCAACATTAAGGATCCTAAGTTTAAATCCGGGACGATCAAGAGATTCATCGAAAACGGCTTCAAATACGATGATGATCGAGGAGGTGATGGAGACGGTGGTGGAAATGATGATGGAAATGGTGATGGAAATGGCGACGGAAACGGCGACGGAGGAGGAGATCCTGACGATGATGATGACGACAACGGTAGAAAGAAGGAACAACACAACAGAGATAAGAAACCATCGACATATCCCAGCTATTCCAACAGTCAATCTCTTGTCAGTCTGTCAAAATTCTATACCGATGAGGAGAAATATGGTGGAGATGACGACAATTTCGACTTCAAACTCTCGATATTCTACGAAATCTCACGACGTGCAGAGGTTCCTATGGATTTGCAATACAAAGCGTTCCCAATCATGCTTAAGGATAGTGCACTTCAGTTCTTTCATGCTAACTACGCCTCACTACCATCGACTTTTAAAGAGCTTTGCACTTATATGCGGAGTAACTTTGAGGGAGAGGAGTACCAACGCAACATGCTGTCTAAATGGAACAGTATTAATCTCAAATCGACTAAAAAGGAGCATAAAAATAAACCGCTCAGTGAGTGTCTTACCATTATGGTCAAGGAACTACGCATGCTGCAACACCGACTTGATCCCGCTATGCGGCAGACGTCCCATCTACACAATAAGCTTATACTTGCATGTGAGGACGTGGAGGCGTGCAACCTGGCTTGTTTTGACCCCAAAAAGGAGGTGTCTGGTTTAATCAACCAACTGCGACAATCCATTAATACATGGGAGAGATCACACAAGAATGAGGAATATGGGGTGCTATTCACCGACAGGAGATTCCGCAACAACAACGACCGAGGTGGTTCTAGGGACTCTAGAGGTGGTAATTTCAGACGCGACAGCTTTAAGGGCAACAATAAGTTCCGACGATCTAATTCTTCGAATCAACGCAATCGTTGCTGGATATGCAAGAAAGAGGGATGTCGATCGACAAAGCATACTCAGGAGGAACAAGATAAAAACCGTCGTGAGTACCGGGAAAAGATCAAGACTGGTAGCAATAGCGCGTATAATAAGCGCTACGACCAATGGTTGATCGAATACGAGGGAGAGGCTACGGATGCAGAGTCTGATTCAGAGACTGAGATGAACCAGTTCTTTGCGGATCTTGATGTTGATGATGATGAAGAAGAGACATTTTTCGTCAGTTCAGAACCTGTCAACGGTCAGGAAATATTCAATCAACTGTCGATCAACACTCTCCTACACGCGACTACTAGAGACCCTGTTGAGACTGTTTTACCTACAGAGAACCCAATAGACGTCTTTTACGCAAGTTACACAAGCAAGGAGTTCTACGGTATATGTATCGATACAGCTTGTGCAGGTAAATCAACAGTTGGGATTGGACAATATCATGCATGGCGACAGATATGCCCGGTGACGTATGATCCACAAACAGCAGGAGCTGCGAATGTACGCTTTGGAAAGGGAACTGCGACATCAATAGGATCATTCCGTATCGAAGCACCATTTGGATACATCGACTTTCACATCGTGAATGCCGACATTCCATTTTTATTAGGACTAGAGGACATGGACCGGCTTAAGGCGTTTTACAACAATATCACTGACAAATTCATCAATCCAACTGGTCAATACTCTGTTATTAGGAGACGCGGACATGCGTTTTTGACGTGGAAGGTGAATATGGATCAACTCATTCAAGAGTCGATTCACCAGAATGACTGCTATTTAACGACTACTGAGCTACAACGCCTACATCGTCGATTTGGCCACCCATCCGCACAACGCTTTTATCGCGTATTACAACAAGCAGGCTATGATGAGAATAACGATACTATTAAGCATCTCACTAAATACTGTAAACATTGTCAAATGCATAGCAAGTCACCAGGACGTTTTAGGTTCACTCTACCGGAGGATACTGAGTTTAACTATGCTATATACGTCGATATTATGTATATTGCGGGAGAACCAGTTCTACATGTTGTCGACGAAGCAACACGATATCAAGCCGCTCGGTTTCTTGAAACCGTTTCAGCTAAGCATACATTCG
This sequence comes from Botrytis squamosa, assembly GCA_014898485.2. Lineage (NCBI taxonomy): Eukaryota > Fungi > Ascomycota > Leotiomycetes > Helotiales > Sclerotiniaceae > Botrytis > Botrytis squamosa. The sequence goes on from RCTC02000009.1 coordinate 1,768,491, forward strand.
ACAGCCTCCGGGAGTGCTGGATTGACGTATATGTGGGACCACCGGACTACATTATTCATGATGCGGGAAAGAATTTTATGAGTAAAGAGTTCGTCCAGAATGCAAAATCCATGTCAATCACCACCAAGAGTGTACCAGTTGAGGCGCATAACTCGGTAGGGATTGTAGAACGATATCATCACCCCCTACGTCGTGCGTACGAAATCTTGACGAAGGAGCTTGAGGACGACAATTTGACGAAATCAATGATTCTGCAAATGGCAGTGAAAGCTGTGAACGACACAGCAGGACCTAATGGGCTTGTTCCCACACTACTAGTTTACGGAACGTATCCCAGATTGAGTGATATCAACCCCCCAACCCCGACAATCATTCAACGTGCGAAAGCCACGAAGAAGGCTATGGCGGAAGTACGTCATATACGAGCTAAGAGACAGGTCACAGAGGCACTCAGAATGAGGAATGGACCATCTACGACATCAGTCCTTACTTTACCACTTAACTCACAAGTTTTAGTGTGGAGAGAGGGTAAAGGTGGCAATACGTCAGGCAAGTGGACTGGACCACACGCCCTGATTGGGACAGATGGGGAGACATGTGAGGTGGAACTCACTAGTGGACCGACTAAATTTCGATCTACGTCAGTACGACCTTTTTATGAAGAACCTGAAGAAGTCGAGCCAGTCGAGCCGAATGACACCAATACTACGAATGACGACGACGGTGACACAATAGTAGTTGATACATCGCATATACCTGCACCGCGACCGCAAACACCTCCCCCAGCGGTACAACCAGGTACACAACTACAACGTCGAATGCGTAGCAATTTGGTCAATATGGTCAACATGACGGATATCGACATTAAACCACAACCGCAACTGACTGTATTCTTGCAAGATGATACACCTACACGATATAAGGAATCACGACGCAAGGAAGTTGATGGTTTGATGGAGAATGGAGTCTTTAAAATTGTCTCAAAAGCTAGCATACCGCCCGGAACACGACTATTTAAATCTCGATTTGTCGACGAAATAAAGGAAGAAGGAACTGATAAAGCATACGCGAAATCACGACTAGTGGTTCAAGCATACAAGGATGCGGGCAAAACCACTGTTTTAACACAATCACCGACTATTCAACGTGTTAGCCAGCGTATTATTCTTGCACTTGCCGCTATTTTGCGAGCATCGAACAAGCATATTCAGGTCTATTTAAGGGATATCACACAGGCATACACCCAGTCAACCACGACTTTGAGCAGACCCATTTATATGGAAGCACCAGTAGAGGTCGGACTTGATGATGGATATGTACTATATGTCGTCAAGCCTTTATATGGTGTCCCAGAGGCAGGAAACCACTGGTTTGGAACTTACCATAACCACCATAGGGATAGGCTGAATATGACACAATCTACATACGACCCTTGTTTACTCTATTCAACTGATTGTATCGGTATTGTGGGACTTCAAACCGATGATACTCTCATAGTTGGAGACGAGAGATTCGCACGCTTAGAACAAGAGAAGTTGGAAGAGGCTGGTTTTATGGCTAAAAACAGAGAGCAGCTCACCGAGGACCACCCACTCAAGTTTAATGGTGGTTTGATAACTCTTAAGGGTGATAGGATTTATCTGAATCAAGAAAGACAGTGCAATAACCTCAGAATGGTCACGCCGGGAAACGTCGATATACACGGAACGAGAGGAAAAGTTCGAAAGAATGTCACTTCGAAGAATCAGTATGTCGCCCAACGCGCAAGAGGTGCGTATATTGCAACTGTATGTCAACCGGAGGCGTCATACCATCTTTCTGTTGCTGCCCAGGTAATAGATCCGAAAGAGGAAGATGCTGTCAAGCTTAATAAAGTCATCAAATGGCAGATGGACAACCCGAAAAGAGGACTCACATTCATACCTCTCGATATGGACTCTATCGACTTAGTTGTCTTTACCGACGCATCTTTTGCTAATAATACTGACCTATCATCGCAAATCGGTTACATCATATGCCTCGTGGACAAGCACAGCAATGCTAATATCATCCACTGGACGTCGGTCAAATGCAAGAGAATCACTAGGAGCGTACTAGCTTCTGAGCTATATGCACTAGTTCTAGGTTTTGATATCGGAGCAGCTATTAAGGGTACTATCAACGCTATTCTCAGACCTAAAAAGCGAATACCACTCATGATCTGTACGGATTCTAAGTCACTATATGACCTATTAACTAAACTCGGCACAAGCGCGGAAAAACGACTCCTGATCGACATTATGGCTTTACGACAATGCTACGAAAATAGGGAGATTACGGAGATTAAATGGATTGACGGGAAGTCGAATCCTGCGGACGCCATGACTAAAAACGGTGCATGTCAAGCTTTAAAAGACTTGATTGACACTAATAAAATAGTCATTAAAGTGACGCATTGGGTGGAAAGAGAATAGTGGAATGGGAGTTAAGGGAGTAGGAGTAGAACACTGTGTCTGAGGTTGAATAATGGGCTTAGGCTTAAGCACATGATCCATTCAACTTAAGAGTTGCCAGTGTCGGGATATCGATCATGTGATCTAAGAGGGCACTGTATTGCAACTAGCGTATGTACTAGCGCATGCACTAGCGCTAGCACTTCTACTATATTAAGTACTAGCTTCCCATAGTAATAATGATCAAGAACGAATAATACACAATAGACTAAAGTACTATACACTTTATCAACCCAAGTTGATACCAACACCACTATCTGTAATCCCTTCCAACACTCAACATCTGGACCTACCAAATAACAAGACATTCAGCCCACAAAACCACAAAACCACAAAACAGCCGCAGAATTTCAAGAATGCATCGGCAGCGGGGAGACAGTAATTATTGATTTGAGCTCCCACTTCATATTTAACCAGAACCCCCGTATCTCTCTCTCTCAAAGTATGTATACATCGCCCTAGAAAAGCATGAAAAGCCATCCGACCGCTTCACAAAAGGTAAACCATGATCACGAGGGACAACTTAATGAAAATACCACAAACGCGTTGGATAACACACAAGATAAAAATTCCATCGAAACCATCAAGCACCTGGAGCTCTCTCCATTGAGTCCCTTCTATCTCTTACCAATACTGAGTGTCTTTAAAACTTATAAGTGCACACCACGGAGGTACAAATGCGTAAATGGACATCAACAGGCTCACCAGGCTCACCAGTCCATCTTCTGACCCCTCCCACAATGCCCGTTACTATACATACAGCACATGCATCCGACAAGCGAAAGCGAAATAGGGGAAAGAAGGACGGAGAAATCGATCTAAATGATAGAGAATTCAGATGACTCCTTACACAAAGGTCGACCCCACCCAAAGAGATTAACTGCAGCTGTGAGTGGTTTGAATGTACACTTCTTTCCATTTAACTACGTACATCTACAGTTTCAAGTCAAATTCCTTATATTCATTATTAACTACCAATCTAAGACTCAGCGAATGCATAACCTTCATTCAATCTCCTACTATTGCCATCCATTTATTTAGCAAACTTTGCTCGTTTCGAGTGCCTTCAAATCAAACTTGAACTTCAGATAATTCTCCTTATTCCATGCAGACTTGACCTTAGCCTTTATGCTCCCTGAAAACTCCATTTCCTTAATGCTTGTGCATCGCCAAATTGCCATACAAAAAGAGGATATTTACAAAAGACTATACCTCCATCTCCAGATACTCCATCAATCTGGAATTGCATTTACATTTTTCTTGATGACTATACCTTGTTAGTCATGTAGGTATTGAGTCGATTGAATTTACTTACATTCAAATACTGAGAAAAAAATTGAATTTACAACGCACGATCTGCCCATGGACACACCCAAGCCTCGGTACATTTTCTTGTCGAAAAATCTAATTTTTGGTGCCTTTTGAACGGTCTCGCCTTTGCAGCAAGTCAGGCAATTTCGCTGATAAATGCTTTTAGCAGAGTCGATTGGGTACTATTCATCGTTAGTTGCTTGGCTGACTCCACACGGATATGTTTCTTTCACGCACGATCAATGCCCAGCTCGCGACGCCGCAGAACCCGCCAGCGACAACGACAGCAAAGGGACTCGTTGAGCCTTTCGACCCTGTATAAGTTGTCAAGAGTTGCTTACAACTTTCGTAAGTCATAAAGTAAATAGCAGTTCCTAGTGTATCCCGAACTGTATACGACGAGATTAGTCTGTGCCAGCAATCTTGGATTGGAGAATTGTCTCACGAAGGTGAAGGTTAAATCCAGAATAAAGGCCTGACACCCCACGATTCTTCACAATGTTCATAGCGGTTTTAAATGTTCCCTTGTCTTTATAGCTTGCTGCAGTCGCATTCTGTATAGCAGAATTTCTCACAGGATCAGAAAGGCTCGTTTGCCGTTTAGTAGCCATCAACACTGATACTTGAGCACTAAGCTTCGTCAACTCGAAGGGACCTAAATATTGTTAGAAATGTAAAAAAAACAGTAATCAACTTAATCGATCCACCCACAAGCTACAAGCGTTATAAACGATCCAGCTGTGGCGCCAGCAGCTCCGAAACAAGCAATAGTTGAAAAGGTAGGATATGTTCCAAATGTATTGATGTGCACCAATGGATCAAAGTCAAAATTTCTCTTGAACCAAGCTGCGTATGTGTACTTTGAACGCTGATAGACCGAGAAAGATATTGTTCGGACCAGAGTTACTGAAGCTAAAGGTGCCGCAACACCACGAAAGAATCCTCGTAGTTTTTCCGTTTGATATGTCCGTCGGACACAATCCGTAAAGTTGTTATATTTGTATGTCTGCATTCGCGTTTTTACTGAGTCCAATGGAAACTACAAGCAATTAGCAGTTGCATTGAACACATGGCACGGAGACACTTACTGCGCAGAAGGTAGAACAGATGCTGCTGACAGACGCAGCAACTTCTGTTCGATATTGTTTCAGCCATTTCTTCTGTGCCTTCGATCTTTCTTGATGAAGAAGTAGCAGTTGTTGTTGGTTGATCATATCATGTTGACCAGGCTTAACAGGCATAATGGAAGGTATTGTTCGTAGCGAGCGCTGGAAGACAGTGGTCAATCGACCAGAGTCCTCAACGCGATCGCGATAAGGGCGAATGCCAATGATCGTCCATGAGTCTTCTGTCGATTATAAAATCGAGCGGAAGAATTCACCTGCAAAATGTGGCAGCCGAAAGAAGATGGATAGTCTGGGGAAAGTGAATTATTGCGAGAAGGCGGGGTTGAGAGATATATAATATATGGAGAATCGAGATACGGGTAGTGCGAAAGGAGGATGAGAGCCAACCAGAGGCGTCACAATGATTTGGCTTAGGAATCGATACTCAAGGACTTTCGTTCCAGTTACGTAGGCTTGGAAGTTGGTTTGGATTTGACGCAAATCATTTCTTCATTGGAGAAGTCAATGTCAGTCTACGATACCACCAGATCTCATGTTTTTGGAACTAATTCGCTAAAAGCAATCTCCACTTTGTGCAGCTTGTCCGTACAATACCATACAATCTACGATACGGAGTATCTAGGTACCGGTAGTCTTCTTCATGAGCACGATGAGCTTTTGAACAAAATCACCTACCACTCAAGTATTTGAGTACTTACTTCTCCAATACTACCTAGGGAGGTAACTATATCCAAAGAGGAAATCTATCACGATGGGCGTTTGCTTTCGAACAAAGAATCAACCCCCACTTGACTTGACGTATCATGTAATTCAAAGGAAAAGGGAACAAGAATGTAATGATGCATTGCAGCAAGGCCAGTTTAGATTGGGATCATTGGATTTGGATAAGCCCCGCAGTGATACCATTACCTTTCGATAAGGGGAAGGACACACGAGAGACAAAGTCCACCACCTGGGCGTTCATGGGCGTGCAGAGACGTTGACGACAGGGGGACATACACCAGCCACTCTAAGACGAGTAGGTACGAACAATTGGAAGTACTCATCATATCATATTATTAGAGTCATGGTTACCTATGGTTAAACACAGCACTTCGGTAGCTATCGGCTGAAATAGGGCGGCATCGAGTACTTAACCTCGGATACCACCAGGCTATTCATGATAGTCATCTGAAATGATCTCATCAATATCATTCGTCCTACACTATCGCTATAAGATAAGTCTGTGAGGCTGTAAGTAAGCCCTTGCCAACACTCCTTGAATATAGCTTGCGGACTTCATCTCCAAGTACAATCCCCCAACCATCGGTGACATCAGGCAGTCATGGTATGGCCGTCGTCTACCATACGATCGACTGAGCCATGCGCTGATTATACTGTCGACACTCCCAATATCATTTATAGCTCTTGATTATCGAGTGTTGAGGTATATGGCAACCATCCACCAGCCTCTACTTGCTGAGCGGCATTGAGATTTAGACTTTGGCTAAACGTACTGTATTCCGCAAAGGGATTCGTTCTAGAAACTGCTTTAGGATGATGTTAAGCGTGGAGTCATAAAGTCGATAAATTGCTTTTCTCTCTGGTACTTGTGATGCCCTTAACGTAAACACAGTCCCATACTTTCGTTAAGCATTTCAATAGTTTTGTCGTAATGTGTCATGCTGTTTTTCCTTAAATGTATCTGCATGGGGTGTCTTTCCCTGAGTTGCCTGCAAGAGGATCAGAATTGCAATATCGACATCCGTATCTATATATTGAAGGAATATTTACGCTTTCCATTGAATCCCACGCTCGTACTTTACCCTCAATAGATTCTTGACCAATTTGTGCTCAAGACCAGTTTCTTTCGCCGCAAGATTCAGAAATTTGATAGTATTGTCGATTCGTCCTTGATCAAAAGTTTTCGGATTTCCCTTGCGAAACTCGTCCCTCAGCATATTTCTTCCCATGTATCGTGCTGGCTTCGCATATTGTACAGCATGTAGCAGAGCTCGGTAGAGACCTCGATAGGCGTATATATAATTCTTCTGTGTAGGTGACATGATCGTTTGAATGATCTTTTTGCGCAGGCGGTTTGGCTTTTGTCTTTTGTTTGGCGCAATTCACAATTCACAATAAAATAAATTGATACCGGTATATCTGAAACTCCGATCGCATGTGAGAATCTTACGGGGCATGTTTCGGATGGTTCCGAGTAGCGCGTCATCGGCCTTGCCCTAGACAATCTGATAATCTGATTCTATCCAAATTTGGACATTAAATATTAACTTATTCTCGACTTTGCGGACTTGCTATAAACAAAATTACAAAATAGTTTCATACGACCAGCGAATGTCACTAAATGACCTCTCTTGTTTCCGAGTTTTTGATTAATCCAGTTCTGAGACAGGCCAGACGGTTTTCACGATCTGATCCTGTTCGTGCCCACGACTCGAATGATACATTAAACACGCATCTCGTCCCAGGAAGCAGCAATAATGAGATTGATGAGACCGTCATAGAAGATGCGACGGCAATGGAGCCAACTATGAATCTGCCGGATACGAGAGAGTTTGTAGGCGTCGGTGGCATAACTGGGAGTTCTCCGAATCAAAATTCAACTCATGAAGGAAGTTCGTCGGGCGATATTGAGAGCCTTCGACATGATGCCAACCATGACGATACTGATGCGTTGGCAACCTCTCATTCATATTCGAATACAAGTCCAGTTGATAACAACATGACTGATAACGCTTCTTCCAGAGTAGCATCCCTGACTCAGGGCAACATCACAGAAGGATCATCTAGCAGTGCCGCTCTCAACGCCGTCAATTTCCCTATGAGTTCTGTCGAAGGTTCATCTCAAGACTCAAGTCAAAATTCCACTCCGGCTTCAATGGGACTTGATACAGGAAGTACTGCTCTTCCTGCGGATGATGGCATGGGTCCTCTTCGACAACGCATCATATATATACAAGCTATGGACATTCCTACAGAACGAAAAGCATTATTGATGCATCAACTTTTGACTCAAAGTTACACTGAAGCTCATGAAATATTTAATGCGAAGAATCTTGTACCAACCACGGCCGCGGACAAAATGATCAGCCAGGAAAGACCTGCGACTCCAAACTCATTGAGCTCTTTTATCTGGCAAATGAATGGTACTTTGGACCAAGCACCGGCAACTGAAATTCATACTTTCCACCTGTCTCCGGATGACTTGATGAAGACTTATGCACCTCTTGATCCTCCTGAGGTTGACGATGGAAGCGAAGAATCTGAGAATACGGAAGATTCTACGCCCAAGCTCGGATGCAAGCATTACAAGAGGAATGTGAAGCTACAGTGCTCTACGTGCGATCGATGGTATACATGCCGGCTGTGTCATGACGAGGTCGAAGACCATATCTTAATTCGCCATGATACTAAAAATATGCTATGTATGATCTGTGGTTGTGCTCAGCGGGCCGGGGAATTTTGTGTTGAATGTGGAGAGAGGACTGCTTGGTATTATTGTGGGGTGTGTAAGTTGTGGGACAATGACTCCAATAAAAGCATCTATCATTGCAATGATTGTGGAATATGCAGAAAGGGTCGTGGTCTGGGCAAAGATTTCTTTCATTGCAAGGTAAAGTCTACCCTTGCCAAACGATCAATTTACATTCTGCTCACAGTATCATCAGACCTGCGGCGTATGCATGTCTATGTCACTTATGGATGACCACAAATGCATTGAAAGGGTATCTGATTGCGATTGTCCTATTTGTGGAGAGTACATGTTCACATCACCAAAACCCGTTGTGTTCATGATATGTGGTCACAGCATTCACTCAGCTTGTTACATCGAGCACATGCAAACTTCGTACAAGTGCCCGATATGTAGCAAGAGTGTCGTTGGTATGGAAACACAATTTCGGAATCTCGATCGAGCCATTGACAACCAACCCATGCCGCCTCAATTTCAAAATACTTTGGCGATGGTTTCGTGCAACGATTGTTATGCTAAAAGTGCGGTGAAATACCACTGGTTGGGACTAAAATGTGCCATTTGTGATTCATATAATACAGCTCAATTGTCAATCTTGAGTGACCCCGATGTCGAGACTTCGGTCACAGGAGCAGGGGATGGACAGAACGACATGTCAACAGGCCAGGAACAACAAATGTCTTCATCTACACATTTGATACCCGGTGCTCCTAGGAACCGCAGACATTCTTCTCATATACCCTCCTCTTCATCACAAGCAGAATCCGGTCGATTTTCTCCATGTCCCGTACCGTCCCGGCTAGGAAGATCAGTATCGCCTGCTCGAGGAATACACTTGTTCAATAACGAATCAGCGGCTGGGGGCGAAAGTGATGGCTCTGGAGATGAAGATGATTTAGATTTCTGGGGAAGAGACGAACCACGAAGCGGTAGGTTGTTACCAGCGACACAAAACGCAGATGCACAAGATGATGATGATATTGAATATGAAGATGATTCCAGTGACTCGGAATCTGGAAATGATGATGACGAAGACGACGACGGTGAAGAGGAACCTTTTGCCATTTTTGGACACCGTTGACACTTGCATGGATTGGTAATGAAAAAAACTTGCATTTTTGGGCGTTTATTTTAGCGCTACAGCATTGTATGACAAGATTTTGGAGGGAGGGTTGGAAGGCGTACTGGATATTCTTCTGGGCATGGGTAGGCAGGGAAGAAGGTTGATATATGTATACCTTGTAGTTATATGGAGTAGTGAAATTATTGATTCCTCAATCGTTTACCTTGATCAGCTCTTTGATGATCCTCGTTCCTATTGCTTGTGGTGTAACAAGGGCCATTTCTAGGATTTTCAAAGCTTGTCTTGATGCCCATTTGCCATTAATGTCTAGATTACACTTCACCTCCTATAACTTGCAGCTTCCTGAGATTACTTTAGTCTCACCATGCACTCAAACACCTTCATCGCATCACCACTATCTACTGAAGTTTCCACGGTCTTTTCGTCTAGCCTTCATCATTGAGGATCGTGGCTGCAAGTCTGGCTATCAAACCATCTTGGTCGAGAAATCAAGTACTGCCATACCTAAACCACTGTACAAATCCTCCGCGCCCATATACCAAACTCCTAGAATCATGCATTGCATCTCCCGTAACGCCTCGGTATATCCTCGCAAACGCCTTCCATCAAACGCACACAAAAGAAGAGCATGTTGAAAATTCCATAGCATAAGCTCCCTGCCCCAACCCCTTCCTGGTAACTGCACATTCATTCACCATTGCGAACACCCCCCTCGGCAATCTGTCTTCGTACTTCGTCTGCGTCTTTTTTGAGTTCTCTGACTACTGTCTTTTTGGTGGATGTTTGTTAGCTTCTCTTCTCGTGGTTTGTGATACCGTTTTACTGTATCGTTCTTAACCATTTCGCTCAGAATATTGCTTTTGGTGTCCCTTCCATCCATCACCCATCCATTTCCTTATACACTCCCCCTCTACCTCCGGACCCCAATTCCCACAAAAAGAAGCTCTAGAATCCGCCAATAAGAGAAAGACTCACAGCAAGCGCCTCGGGATTAATCCCATTCTCAATAAGACTTATACAAATACTCAAGGTTCCGCGATCGAGCTCTGCATTCTATTACGCGTTAGCATAAGTTCCCCCTCTCCATTCTCTTTCCCTTAATATCCCTCGTCCCTTCTATTCCCCATCCCGTCTCTTTCTTGTAGTCCTACTTCTCTACTCTCCCTTTCCTCCCCCCTCCCACAACAAGAAACGCCGAGTGCCAAAGAAGAACCTACAAGTAGCGTGGAAATCTCATGAAAAACATCGATAACCTGACGAGCCTGTGCCGCACTGGTAGCTTTATCGGGCTTTTGGGATGTGTCTGCCATTTTGGGTTTGTATAATTGTGTTCGTGGTGTCGCGTCTGTTGTTTATTTTTGGGCGGAGGTGGATTGCGGGGGGTTTGGAGATAAGAAAAATTGGGTTTGGGTACGGTGGTGAAGGTATTTGGCTGGATGAAACCGTAATTATTTGTGTATTACGTAGAATTATGTCGACATCAGACTTCTTATCTTTATTTATGGGTAAAAGCTTTTAAGTTATGAGGAAGTCTAGTGCAAGATGTTAGGAGGATATAGTTTCTAAAATCAAGCGGCGCAAATACTGCTGGAGTAGTCTCATCTGAAAGAATGTAATTCGAGCAACGTCGAAATCAGTACAAAGTAATAATATTCAAAATCAAAAAGTCATTATCATTAGATCACCCCAGATATCAACCTTTTGCAATACCTCCCCGAACTCTACACTCTCCGTCCTCAATTTTTTACAGCTTCGACGAACAGTTCTCTCATACCCTTCAACAATACACGCAAATCACGGGTTTCGTTCAACTTATCCACCACCCTTTCAATCTGCTCTTTTTCCAATTTTGGCTTGCAATACGGAATATCGTAGTCCCTCTTCGAAGTATCAAGCTCAAACCAGGCCTCTCTATCATAATCATTCTCGTCAAAATTCGTGAAAATAAACTTCAACCGATCATTTTGCCCCGCTCCCTCAATCATAAGTCCCAAATTCGAAATCCAGAAGTCGAGTTCTGGAACGTTAAATCGAGCTTGTTTATCGATGTATTGAGCATGGGATTTCTGCGCAGCAAGTCGTCCATTTATAGCCTTTTGTGTTTCGGCGATCTGGGCTTTCAATGCTTCACGTGTTGCAAGTTGGGCATCACGTTGAGCGCTCAGTGATGCGATCGCTGCTTGCATTTCGGCGGTTTCGGCGGCCTCTTTCGCGAGGGTTTGTTGATGTGTACTACTCTTCGACGACAAGACTTCAATGTCTCTCTTCTTCATACGTTGATCCTCTAATATATATTAGCTGAATGCGCAGCGCATTGGGCAAATGACTCTCTTTCGTACCAATTAGTTCAGTTACATTCATGCGGAATTGGTTTCTTTCTTCCAACACGCGCTTTCTTCCTTGCTCTATAAAGGCATCGAATTTGACTGTAAACTTTGCCATCCTGTCGCGCAATTCATCGAAGCCAAAATTAATACTTGGAAGTGTATCTGCCATTGACGGCGCATCGGCTGAAGACAAAGGTGGTCGCATCATACTGCTAGACATGCTGGTCGACAGCGAAGGCTCGAACATTGTCGACATTGTATCGTGATAATTAAAATGCTGTGGTATATGAACTGTGATTTGGGAGTCGAAGTGATATAACGATCACTAATAAAATTCGTAGGTTTGATCGAGTGTCAAGGTACGATTTCACAGGTATGGGTGTGGTGGTGATAAGGAATGCAAAAATGTAAAACCAGAAATGGGAACGAAATGTTGATTTCCGATAAGCGGGTTGGCAAGGAAACCAAATATTTTAAGGTCCGGCACTATTTTGCGGTGGAGCCAATCCGACATAATCGCGGTCTCGAAAAAAATGAATAATTTATCATTTAATTTTTACCTGACCAGCCTTTTTTTGCTTTTCACTTTTATGACAGAAATCTAACCCCTTCACTCATTTCACACCTCACTCTTGATTCTCAAAATCGCTTCTCCATAAGTTTGCGAAAATACGATGATTGGAAGGGTTTATTGTGCAAACAGAAGTCCGCGAAAACCAAATGACTGACCACAGGGCAACCGACCTGGTACATGGTCATTTTGGTGAATTCTCTTACGATATTAATGAAGAGCAATGGTCCTTTTCGCAAGATGCTAGCAGAGGTACGTTTGGGACTTTGTTTCAATTGAACACTTACTCACTCGTTTGCGCAGTTCATCGATTTCAGCAACTCCTTCCAACCACACAATGCATTCCTCCCTCGATTCGAGATATACCAGGAAACGGAAAAGTAGGCTCGAAGATTGCTCGAACTCAACAGAGATGGCTCGCAAAGAAGCGGCCCGAAACATTTCCTGGGGGAAGTCTTGCTACAACCTTGTCCAAAGATACCTTTGATGCGACACTGAATCGATTCAAGACGAGTACATTGATGGCAATTGGAGGTGCTGCGGATATCAATCGTACCTCTGGTTCCAGAATCGCATTCATACTAGCGATTCCATGTGGTGAGGCCGGCCATATTCTGAAACTAGTCAAACCTCGCCCAGAGAAACTTGGATGGGAGTCGCAAAATGGGGTCCGACTATCTTACATGAGTGCTACCAATACGGACCAAGGACATTGGTTTGGTGCTGGGGGGACGATTTTACAGATTGCCTCTGTCGACGATGGCAATGAGCTTAGTACCTGGTTCGCTGTTAGACAGGCAGCCATGACGACAATTTTCAGACCTGTATTTCGAAATACCCCCAAACCTTTCATAGCCCCCACTGGGCACATTGCTACATATCCTCCATCCTGTCTAGATCCCAATCCTGTCGCAACTTTAACGTGCCAGCAGTCTGGATCAGAGGAACATGTGGATGTCAATTTTAACCCGTGGTACGCTCGACAGTTTGCAATTGTAGACCGCGCTGGTCAATGGAGTAGTTGGGACATTGAAGGTCGACAAAAGAAACGCTCAGCTTTTGAAATCGTGCCAGGGAAGAAGGGGCATATTTACGACGATTTTGGCGAAGATCCTGCTATTCCGACATACAAATTACCTGGAAACGTTGGCGACTGGCACCGGGTCCTCTGGGCAGGTAGCGTAAGCACTATGATAGTCGCAAATAGAAAACATCTTGCAATTTTTGATACGAAATCTAAGCCAACACGGCTAACCTCTTATTCATTTAATACTTTACTGCTGAAAGATTGGATACTGGACATCAAGCGTAGTATGGTTGATCTTTCACACTTGTTTGTTTTGACTACGACTCGGGTTTTCTGGCTAAAAGTCATACCGACTGGCGAGGATGGCCTGAACAAGGATTCTGGAATCAAGATCATTCTCTCGCATCGCCACTACAGAACTCCAACCGACGAGACAATGAAATTGACAATGTCTAAGGACGAAAATAGAACGGACTTGACAGTATTTATTTCATCTAGCGAAAACTCACGTTTGAATTCCTACACTTTTTTTATGGATGGGAAAAGCCCAAGGACTTTTGAGGGAGGATTTAGGCTGTCCCCTGGGATAAGCGAGGAAAAGACCCTCAAGGCCGAGAGTATCTCTATACGTTCTGCCTCTTATCTGATACCCAGAGACTTCGCTGAGGGAATGGGATTAGACTTCATGGAAACAGGAGTGAAATTTCACCAGACGTGGATGCTCACGCCAAATCTTGAGCTGGTATCTTCCCTGTGGGCATCTGAGATTCTCGATTCTCAAAAGAAATGGACTTCAAGGCCCATCTTATTTGCGCCGATGCACAAAATTGCGGATAATGCTATCCGCATGACAGCTAGCCGTCTTACAGATGACTTCATTGTTCCTGACGAGGAAGACGAAGATGCCTTAGTGGATCAGATGAACTCCCTAACAACACAAAATGACCAGGTTTCATCAAAAATTAATAAAGCTTCCACAGATCTGCTTCTTAGAATCAACATGCAACCGGTGTTTCAACGAATATTCAACAAGCCGATGTCCAGTGATTCGAACACTGACATGGAAACGGCATTCCGAGATATATCAATTCAAATGCAAAATGGCAAGCAAATGGATAGCATGCCATTGAAAACTTGTCTCGAGCTATCGAATAATGCATCTCCTTCAGGTGACCTCGACGAGGCAGCCAAAACTGTGACTGAGTTTCTGGATTTCATGAATACCTTTGATGAGGGCGAAGAGGAATCATCTTCCAAATTTCGCATCTCAAAATTGATATCTTGTCCCGGAATGACTTTCTCTGAAGATCAAACACCCGATGATGCATGTCCTAATCTACTGCAAATTTATGATCAACTAATCAATGTCTGGGTAACAAACCTCCCTCGCAAGACTCCTGGGCCAGTTCGTTTGGAAAAAGCGAGATCAATACGCAGGATCGCTATGGAAATATGGCTGAGCTCTGTTGGTATTTCGCTACGAAATGAACAATTCGAACCGAGACCTCCACCAACCTTTGAGGATGAAACCTCAATACTTATATCGAAGGATATTGACGAAGTCTCAAGGGCCAGTTCACCTCCATATTTTAGTTCCCAGGTTCATTCCCGAGCAATGGAGAACCCCCAATTCAGCTTGCCCACGCCCACTCCTTCAGTGATATCCGCCCCTGCAGTCGTTCAGGATCCTACAATTTCGCGACTTCGCCAGTATGCTGTTAGTATCGAGCCGAAGATAGAATTTGGCGCGGCAAGAGCCTCACTATTATACCAATGGCCATCTGTTCCAGGCGCAGACCCAGCCAAATACTCCTGGGAGGAGGTCCAGAGAGCCGCACTTGCGGAAGAGAGTGGGGATGACGATTACCGTAGTCGACGGGAAAACGCTCGGCGTAAACGAAGAGCAGAAAGGTTCTTGAGTCGAGATCGTGCGAATGCAGCCGCATCTTCATCTCAGGCTATGGCTCAACCATTTGGCAGTCAACCAGCTGGTTACAACACTTACAGCTCACAGCCTGTTAATGACTTACCAATGACTCAACCGAGTAAGGGAGCTTTCGGTAGCCGCATGACTGTACTCGCTACTCCTGGAAAGAGAAAGTCTAAGAAGCGTAGGGCAGCAGGTTTTTAGATTAGAAGTTGGAGTATGCTTTTGGACTGTTTCGGTGACTTTTACTAGGCTCGAATTTTAGTACAAGGATGCTTGGATTCTGCAATGTGAGATTTGGACACGGTTCAAAGGATCTATCTTGTATTACTTGTGTGATGATTAAAGTAGTTTATGTTAAAGTATCTGTATATATCTCTCAAGTACGGATGTTTCAATTTAGTTTTAGCACCTGAAAAGCCATAGTAAACTTCTCAACGACTACATGTCACTACCCGTCAACAAGATATTTTTAAGAAACTTGGACCCAGTGATTGGTGAATTTCCCTTTAATGATTTTGCCGCCAGTGAGCAAATAGAGGAAATAACTTTTTCGCGGCCCAACTCAGAACCCGACACAAAATCCTTTTAATTTTTCAAAGTTCAGCAAACATTAAAAAACGTAATAAACATGTCTAGTCACTGTCATGATGAGCATGACCACGGTCACGGCGGGCATTCTCACGAAGGTCACGATCATTCTGATGATATCACCCCCGCACTTCAATACTCACTCTACCAACACATCAAATTTGACGACATAACCACACTGAATGAAGCCACTCCTGGTTCTGGAAAATCCATTGTGAAGAAAACATGGGATGAAAGAATGAATGAGCAACCAGAGCTCGAGAGCGATGCTGATGAACAACTGTTGATACATATCCCGTTTGTTTACCCCGCCATTATACCCCTCCAAATCACCTTCCATCGCGATCGTAGCTAACATATACATCCCAATACAATAGGTTTACCGGCCAAGTGAAACTCCACTCGATTCTGATCCGCACGTCAAACTCTGAATCCGCACCTAAGACCCTTAAAGTGTTTATCAATCGCGACGATATTGATTTCAGCACTGCGTCAGAGCTACGGCCCACGCAGGAATTCGAACTAAGTCAAACATCTGAGATTCAGGACATAGGGGTCAAGAGGGCCTTGTTCGGAAAAATACAAAATCTGACGCTGTTTGTGGAGGATAATCACGGAGAGGACATAAGTCGTATTTGTTACATGGGCTTCAAGGGCGATTGGATGCAATTGGGGAAGGCGCCTACGAATATTATATATGAGGCTGCGGCGAATCCAAACGATCATAAGGTCAAGGGCACAAGTTTGAATCAGATGGGTAGCAATATTGGTCAGTGAAGGATGTCACGATAGTGTTCTGGCTGGGTGAGAGAGAGTGCGCGTCTTGGTAGAAGGTTCGGTACGTGGTAAAATCAGAAAGTGGAAGAAGAGTCTAGCTGAAGACAACGGGACCAGAAAATCTCTACGGACACAGATATTAGAGGCCAGAGAATGGGGTCACAAAAAGTGCTTTTGACGATTGAAGATGCGAACATCATTTTTCATGGGTTGTATTTCTAGGAGATCCATAGTATCTCTTTTATCATATCGTTTCAGAAGCCCAATGATACCCAATACAGCAAGTTACATGAAATCATCTAAGAAATCTTCACCTCTATCTTGATTATTCGCCTCTTCATCATCATCCTGAACGAATAAATCATCATATGCATGATCCTTTTGCCACTTTTTATCCTTATACTCCTGAGCCTGTCTCGCTTCTTGTTTTCTCTATCCCCAGATTAGTATGTTTGAATGTCATAATGTACACTACATACCCGTTCCAATAAAGCAGCTTGATCCTTCTTTCTCGCAGCCTTCATTTTTTCTTCCTTCTCCATTGCCAAATCTGGGAACTTTTCAACCTTGGTCTTGTTCAACCGATTGACAATTGGGTTCTCCCTGGCGGGAACCAAGATTCTTTTAACCTAACACCGCCAATCTCAACATCACATTACAAATTGAGATATGAATTTAAAAAAGGACCGAATGAAGTACTCACAGTCTTCTGATTCTTGAAACTAACTTGTCCCACCGCCATACTTCCATCTTTCTTCAAATTGGACCATGGTGTGTAGATGATTGTAATATTATCCTTCTTATTTCCTAACCCAAAACCATCAACTCACATGTACTCATAACACTCTCCTTCTCCCTACTCAAACTCTCAGTACCACCTACCTTCAATAGAATTTGCTTTGGTCAGTTGAGCACAATCCATCAGTAATTCCTCCGGAATAGACTCCCACGAGTCTCCCTCATTCATTCGAAGATAAATATGCGCACTCGACAACTTGTCTACGTGAAACCATACATCTTCTTCTAATCCATGCTTGATGAGATCTTCATCTGTGGGTTGCGTCAACATGTGTTTTTTGACTTTCAATCAATGGGAATTATTCTTACTTTCGAATTTATCTTTTCCAGCATAGATGTAAGCCGATGGCGAAACAGTGTTAGAGGTGTAATAATACACCATTTTGTTATATTGTAAATCTTTCCATAAAGTTGTGCTATTAAACTAGGGACTAGGTAATTAATGTCAAGGTTGAAGTTATCGGTGTTTGAATTCTGATATTGACCGCACTCCCGACTCGTTTCGGTCTCCGTATAAAGATTTTCTCCCCTCCCCATCCATAACCAAATCTCCAAGTAAGCTCCCACCCCAATCCAAACAACATGGCACCCAAACTCCCCACCAGCTGGGCGCAAATTCCGCCCTCCTTTCTCCTCCCCGAATCTCTCCTCCCTCTCATAACCAAACGTGGTGTAAAATATGGCTGGACAACCGCCCCTCCTCGCTCCCACCCCGAACGCTTTAACCAGCAATCTGCTGGATTGCCCATCCTCTCCGCCTCCTCCACCGCTGCTCTCGCCCGCAAAGACTTTACTCTCCCATTACGCACGGGTGCCCTCGGTATCAAAAAAGGCATGACCGCCCTCTACGACCCCGAAACCGGCGTTCGCACACCCTGCACCGTTGTGCAACTCGATCGCGTGCAAGTCGTTGCTCACAAAACCCGAGAAAAGAACGGCTATTATGCGGTACAAGTTGGTGCTGGCTGGAAACACCCTAGCAATGTTACGAGGCCCGAATTGGGACATTATGAAAAGAGTCAGGTTGCGCCTAAGAGGCATATGGCCGAGTTTCGTGTGAAGAATGAGAGTGGATTACTAGATGTTGGAAGGAGCATTGGAGCAGAATGGTTCATAGAGGGACAATTTGTGGATGCGAGGGCGAATAGTAGGGGAATGGGGTTTGCAGGAGGAATGAAAAAATGGGGATGGAGTGGTCAACCGGCTAGTCACGGTAACTCTAAGAATCACAGGACGATGGGTAGTGCAGGTGCAAGTCAGGGAAGTGGTTCGAGAGTTCACCCAGGAAAGAGGATGGCGGGGCGAATGGGAAACCACCAGGTTACGATTCAGAACGTTAAGGTGTTGAAGGTGGATGCTGAGAAGGGTTTGGTCCTTTTGAATGGATGTATTGCGGGCCCAGATGGATGTGTGGTGAAGATTCAAGACGCCATCAAGAAGCCATGGCCAAAGGTAGCATCGATACCCGCTTTGTTGGAAGAAGTTAAGGAACCAGCGAAAACAGCTGCTACTGTGGCATGAGTTGAATGTTTTTACATTGTAATATTTGTATGAATACATGGCATATACAGGCGTTTCAGACCTGAACCTATAACGCCAACCCAATGCCCTTTTCCCTGCAACTGTTAAGTCTATCCTCATCGTCTTGACACGTCCAGATTTGCTTATACATGCGCTCGGTGCATGACTAATAGCCATCTTCATAACTGACTGGAGCCAACCAAAGTTCTTTCCCCTCAATTTACGAGATCCCTATACTCTCTCAAAACTCTTTCATCTCTCAATTTCACTCAAATCACAGCCCAACCTCTATCCTGACAAAGTGGGCGCATAACTTCCTCTGCCTGGTTCCGCTGACCTCTCCTCCACATCCTCAATTCCCTTAAACGGATCCGCACCATCCAAAAGATCAATCTTAACCTTTTCCTCCCCCTCCCCGCCCTCCAAACTCCACTCAGTCGTCTCAAACATGCCCTGTCTTGTGGCTCTATGACTCGTAAACTTCATTGTTCCACTCCTCTTCGTTCCCTTAACCTCAAACTGAATATCAATCCTGCCATGCAATTGATTCATTTCTCCCCAGATCCACGGCATCTTATGCGCAAAATAAATCTCGTCGCCGAGGAACTCACGCGCTTTGGGTGATGTGCGCAGGGCGTAGAGAGTGGATGATACAACGGAAGACGAGGACTTTTGGTAGTTGAAAATGGCGAGAGTACTGGAGATTAGGACGACGAGGAATATGGGGATAGATCTGACCCATTTCATGCCATTTTCAGGAATGTCTGAAATTTTCTGTCAGTATTCTTCTTAGTCGTTACTCTGTTCATGCAAAGGTACCAGGTAATTCTCGATCCCCTCTCCTCTCCATCAATGGACCATCTCCAACTTTTGGCGCTGCAACTAGCGTTCTCCTTTGGACAAAATTTCTCGCTTTGTTTATGTTGCTTACTCTCAACCTAGGCAAAACCCTCGAGCTTCGTAGTAATCGTGGTAACATTTTGTGTATGGTGTATGGCATTGACGTTGATCACAATTGCGCGCAAATTGAGGGGAGCTTTGAATTAATCGTGCGATTCGAACTGACCCGCTAAAAAGTTTAGTGTGGCGCAAATGCGAGGCTGACAGCTAAGCATGTGCAAGGCTCCAGCTCCAGCTTCATCTTTTATCTCGACAGTTTGTTTGATATTCGATCAAGATCTTCTGCAACAAATTTGCATTTAAACTTACTGCAAAAATGGAGCAAACTACTTCTCGTCTACGCAAGACATTTCGATATCCCACAGATAACGACTCCGATGACTCGTTACCCGAAGCTCTTGACGAAGAAGGTATGCTTGACCCCGCGATTCGTCTCTCAACATATTAAAATTAACCCTCTCTCTTTCTAGAACAAGACAACCTAATTCAACATCTTGCGACGCTTCATACAAAATACAATACCATCTACACGCGATTTCTTCTCTGTCTCCCTCTAATAAGCATTATCCCCTACCTCCTCACCCTCTTCACTCCAACTACCTCTCTCCTCAGCATCCTCTCCATTACCTCGCTCCTATCTACCGCTTTCCTCATTTACTCTTTGCCTCCCGAGAAAACTTCGATTTCTTTCCTCGATAACATCAACCAGCCATCTAAAGATTCCCCTCGGTCGAAGATAGGAGTGCTGGGAGCAAATAGCGTCGACGATGGACCACTCCAAATCTACCTCCCGATCCTCAATCTCGTCCTCAGTCTTATACTGGGGATTCTTGGGACAATTATCAAGTCTAAGCATCAATCTAAATTCAGAATATCCGGAGCAGAAACCAACATATGGTGGACTGGGTTCGAATGGTTACCCCTGGGGATTTACGCCGTGGTACTCCTAGCGAAAACCGTAATGGGGAGTGTAAACCCTGAAGAAGAGCTGGGGAGTTTGAGATATGGATACAAGGGAGCTTGAAGAGTGTTGCAAATCTCCGATTTTGTTCTCAATACTCAATGTTCTATCCTTTTTTCTCTTCAAATTTTGATACTGTTGTTCTCTCCTGCCTACCAGAATTTCGGTTGAGATGTCAAGCTGTACAGCGACAACAATCTCCTCAAAAGACCAAGCGAATCCTCAAAAGATTGTCGATTTCAGTATCAAGAATTGAATGCCTCCCATCATCCATCAACTCATTCCACCCAATATCTCTAACCATCTCATTCCTTCTACAAAATGGCGAGCTCACGAACATGTAAACTACAAGCTCAGGGCCCAAAGTTCAATGGATCAGAGGGAAGCGCATAATGAAGCAACAAACGTACCTCTCTAACAACACACGTACCCATTTTTCATGCAACATTGCAGATCAGAAGAACGCTGCGAATAAAGCGCTCTACTGCCTTTCACTTGCAGAGCTGAGCTGCTTGCTGCTAGCGAGAAGGAAAGGAGAAGTTCGGGTAACTCCTAGTTTTTGGAAGCGAACAGCGAGTTATTTGCTTGGTATACGGGCTCGGGTGGCTTTCTCGAAGGATTCTCGGCTAGAAGTGTAGTGAGAGAAGTTTGGGAGGGAAGGGGGCGTGAATGGGGTTGTACAGATTGGGTCTAGATGAGTGGAATGGAGGGTTAACAGGGGATATTTAGGCGAGATGAAAAGTCCGGATGAGAAGATGAATGAGGGAAAGATAATAAATACAGTTAGGTTTGTGGATTATGAGAGAATGATTATCCACAGACATCGTGTGTAGCTAGAATTCGTAGCCATAACTATTCTTCTATATATCCATCCACAAGCATATACGAAATCGAGTGCTGCCACGAAGTACTATGACTCAATATTCCAGTTTTTTTTCCTTCTTTCGATTTTTGCAATTCAATTCTTCCCATCAAAGCTAACTTACTCCCGCTCATAACCCCCAGTGACCCCATCATAAGCTACGTTACCCAGCCACCTACATATCAATACTTTCATTAAATCTCAACACGCCGTTTGCTTTCAGGACCCCATCAACCCCATCCGGTAAACGTGGGAACGGATCACTAAATAATCTCTTTTCATCGACTGGTTCTGCGGATTTATCAATCACCAAAACAAGTCCTTGCGATTGTATGGCTTCTATCAATGCTGGTACCATATCCTAATTTTGTGTTAATTAATGATTCTTCCCGTGAATAAAAGCAAAGAAACACGAGATGGGATTTTGTAGGTGAGGCGGATTTCTCCAGGAGACAAGACATACCAAAAGTCTGGAACAGCAGATCAAGCCCATGAAATTATTGTTCTTTGCAACTCTAACCGATTCTTTGATAGAAGTAGTTCTCCTTCCACTAATTTCTACTCCTAGTTGCTGACCTGGTTCCCCTTCGCGACCCAGATCGTTGCATAAGAAAACCGGGTAATTAGGTTGTTTCCAATTTAGAGTCGTGCAGATAGTATGGTTGTATGAGCTAAAAACAATCGATCTCATTGCATCTGGGGATTGTTCTCGGAGAGTTCTTGCGTGGTCAAAAACCACTCTGAGAATGGCATCACCAAAAGCATTGATGTTTACAGTCGGGCTAAGCTGCATGACTTTCTCTTCTTCCAAGGTTGGATATAGGATTTGTAAGTTAGCATGCATACCTTCTGGGAGTAGAGAAAGCGCATCTTCCAGTGATACAGTCGATGCTGCAAGTATATCATGGATTTCGGTAATGTTCGCTAAAGGCATTCCAGGTAAAGCAGATAAATCCCTAGTTGATTTTCTTTGGGCTGATCCTGCACTTAAAAATTGCGTATAGGTCAGGCGGCAGACTGGAAATTCGATGTCATTATAGGTGATGTTCCAGCGTGGCCAAAGAACTGGGACTCCATCACAAGTATGTTGAACGAAAAGTTGTATATAATCTCCAGATAAACTAGATCCGGTGATGAAAGCACTTGGCCTGGAATCGAATTGGCTCGTAGCTTTCCAGTACGTTTCAAAATCGGTGATTTCCAGTGGCTTTCCTTGAAATGGTTTGATTACTTGGAAATTAAAAGTAATTTGTCCAATAGCCCTTAAACGTGGATCAAATAGTGGCAAGCAACAACGGCCGGAACTGCTTTCTAGTGCTCGAAATGTGCTAGGTAATGCGACTGTCTTTGCAATGACTTTAGCACCGTATGTGGGGAAAACATCGAAATCGATGGCGAAAGAATCTAAATTATCAATTTGAAATGAAACAAGTCGGGTATCTTCCTGGAATGGGAGTAAAATGTTTTTGGGTATCAAGTCCGAAAGTTTGGAGGAAATAGTAAGACGCGCTGCAGGATATTTGCTGCCATGGAAAAAGATCATCGGTTGCTCTCCATTCTCTTCCGCAAAGCTGATCTGTATGAAGGTTTTCGTGTCGAGGAAATTATGGCCGTATCGTCGCAATGGAATAATAGGAGGTGGCAATTCCAAGTCAGGGATACCATCAGCATCAATGCTCATTGGCATAGGGGCGCTGCTTCCCATTGTGGATCCAATAATTGGGACTGCGATGGCCTTCCCACCGGTAGGTGGCTGCGGAATCAAGGACAAGAGCCTCATACATTCGAGATATCCTTCCCATGCCGCATAATACATGGCGGAAAGATCCTTTTCGTCACGAACATGAGTCTCGACTCCGACATCCAGTAAAGTTTGCATACATGGTACATTTCCTTCACTGGCTGCGTGAAAGAGTGGCGTCCATGAGTAAAGTTTGTCGATTTGATTGAGATCGGCACCATAGCTCTTCAATAAAAGAAGTAATTGCGGTGTCTGACCAGATCGTGCAACAAGATGCTGGGGATATAGACCTTCAGCATCTGGAAGAATTTTGGCGCCGTGTTTAAGCAGAAGCTCGACGATTGCGATGGAGCCATTTTCGCAAGCCAGGTTTAAAGGCACATGATCTGCCTCGGATACCGGATCAATTCTGGCAGACCGTGCAAGTAACCTCTGAGCACATTCAATATGGCCATGAATGATTGCATGTATAAGAGGCGTGAAATTGTCGTGATCTATTAGATCAATGGTAGAATGATCCGCTGTAGTAGTAAGGTCATCAGCATTCGAAAATGAGGCATTTCAGGGACTAACATACCATTCAGCAACTCCTCCATCATATCAAGCCGACCATGCATACACGCATAATGCAATGGTACCCGCCCATATACGTCAGTTCGGCTAATAGTCACTCCCTTAGAAAGTCCAACGGTCAACACAAAACAGTTTCCGTAAATTGTAGCTTGATGGAGGCAGTTGCGCTCATTTATATCATCTTCAGACTGTACATCAACCAAGCCAGTATCCAAAAGCAATTGTAATGATTGCTGGGGGCCTTCATTAATCGCTGCGAGGAATGTTCGAGTAATTCTTTCCATCAGTGCCAGATCCCTAGTACCGTTGGGGCCTGCTGCGGAATTCATACGTTGAAGAAGATCTTTCAAAGAATCAAGATTTCCGGAAATGACAGCTTCCAATAATAAGGTATCCGCATCACCTTCATCAGTGCCTAATAAATGTTGACTGCTAACAATATGTTCTTGACTTCTTACAAAGTTAACATTATCGCCTTCGGACCAAGCTCCAAGCTCTTGTAAGCTTGTAGTGGCCTGATCAGATAATTCGCTGATAGCAGTTGCATCGAAAAATGGTTGTACTTCAACAGCTCTTGAAAGATAGAGCTCTTTCGTTTTTGATTTGGAAGTTTTGTCCCATTTTTTCAAGATCTTAGAAAATGCCATGCCATTGATCTCGACGAATTGTTGCAGCTTATTCAAATCATTGCCAAACTGCTGGAAGCCTTCTTCCAAAGTGGTGAATTTGGCAGATCTTCTTGAAGTATTTTGACTGCGGGATTGAAGAACCTTCTTCTTGTCCAGTAAAGTCTTCAGCCGAATTTTAAGCTGTTCTCAATAAGCAAATGGTTTTTTGACCCATTTTCGATGAATGACATACCTCAGCTTCCTTCTGGAGGTAAAAGGCATTGACTTTCTCTAGTTCTCGCTCCTGTTGGATATTCAGTACAGCTTGTAATTGCAGAAAGGAGGTCAACGTACCAGTTGAAAGAAGAAAGTAGCCTTATTTGCTTGCAGCGCGGCCTGGGAATCAAGGACCGGGGCCGAACGGTGAAGCTCATTTTGCGCAAGAATTATGGGAGTAGCAGAGAGCTTCTTGATGAGCTATTGTGGTGTTAGTCAATGGTAAGAACTCTTTCATCAAACTACCGCAAGTGCCAGAAGCTCGAAGCTTATTACTGCTTGCGCTTCACATTAAGAATTGATTGAGACGAACCTTCTTCAAGGCCTTATAATTGACGAAACTAGCTGCATACTCAGGCACTTCGAGCTGCCTCTTTTGGATTTGCTTCCCAAACTTCCTATGCAGGGAAAGTTCAGTGGTTATGTCTTCAGGAGAGGGTGAAACGGCTTGAATCTGGGGTGAGACGTACATGATAGACTGCTTGCAGTCTTAAAGCCCTAAAGCAACGAAAACAGAACTGACTGGTAGATGAAGTAAGGTCTTTCCAGATCAAGGCTTGCAGGTGGCGGGAGGTCGATCAGATCACATGCAAATCATGACTATATCTCATGCGAAATGCTACATTCATAAGCCAACAAGAAATGACGTTGAGTATGCGTGGTGTTTGTAAGATAGTAGATATGAAGATGATCAAACCCAAATGTTTCGGTATGTGATACACGTGGACCTGCACGATGGCTCTGGTAATCACCGTACCGTAGTGTTGCTTGCTACCCTGATATGAAAGTAGAAGTTGGCTGGATGAGGAGGGGGAAAGATCCTAGTGGGTGGTGAAGAAACAACGTAAGTCGTATAAGAAAGTCTTCAAGTGTTGTGGTGTGAGTCTGCAAAGTTAATACCATGAAAACAATCCGCGAGATTAAGTAAGTAGTCCGTACATGGAATCGAAAATTGATGCAGGTTGGGGATGTCCAGTATTTAACGTTGAACTTGTTTTTTTCTCGGATTTCCCTTTAGAGCTCTCGAACGGAGAAGGGTTTGGCCAGAAAAGGACTAGTGAGGGGCAATAGTAACCAACACCCACAGTACTCGTAAATGTCTACGGATGCTTTTTCTTTTTCACCTGGTAGATCGTAGTAGCTGAGTCCCTGGGTGGTTATTAGTGTTGACACTTCTATGATCTTGGAATTGGATGTCGATCATGTTACTTTATCTCAACTATCAATGATTTATTCGTAGTACGGGATCAAGTTATAACGAAAGGGCTTTTTGATCGGGAAGAGAAGGTTGGCACTTTCTAACCAAGTTGATTCACTGACTGACTTGTTGTCGCTGCTTATCATCGCCTGCTTCTGAGACTCCAGAGAACGGGGAAGCTACAGGAAAGTATCGGCAGGTACCGATCGATAGGTTTTCATTTCATGCAACGTTCGTACTCTCTACCTTTCACAGCCATTCGTGAGCTATTCCTAGCAAATCATTACCCCACGTGCTAAAACGCAAGGCTCAAGAATGCTGAGCCGTTGTTGAAAGGTGGGGTGGGGTGTGTTGAATTGAATGATGAGACAAGTTTTACAAGTCATGATTTATTTTAAAAAGAATGTCACTGGGATATGTCGACCATCGTCATCACCAAATCTCGAATCAACATAGCAGGTGGGCACTTCTTAGGTAATAATGTAGAAACAGCATGTGTCAAAATTTGTAATTATTATTGAATTGGCCTGTCTAGATATTGTTGTCAAATCCCTTGACCAAGTGACAGTGGCCGTTGTAAAATACTCTTAAGCACCAAAGTACAAGTAGCAGAGCTTGTGAAGTTAGACCTCAATGCAATACTCGAGCGGCATAATCTCGCGTACATTGACTTTGGTGAGAGACATGGTAGATGCTATTTCAAGTTTGCAATAAAATCAATTTGGATATCATGGAAAGTACGAACAGGATTATCCAACCTCCCTCTGAGAAAGTTCCGAAATTAGGACAATCGATTCTTCAACACTCAAGGCTTGCTAGCCAGCTCCGCTGCCAATTTATCCTTCGTACCCGATGTTTCGGCTGGTTCAGGTTTCTTTGCAGGTTCAACAATATTTTCGGACATCGCTTCAGCTGCTGCCTTCTTGAGCCTCTCCGCATCATCCATGCGAACTTCTTTGCCACCAACTCGATCTTTAGACTCCTTTTCGTCCTCGCTATCTCCAAGGCTGAATGGATCATGGTCGTTATCAGCGTCACCGATAGGGCTGGGCTCCATTGCATTCAATGGTTGCCATTTGCTCTGTTTGGCTGATGGAGCATTTTCTTTTCCGCTAAGTTTGGGTGATGTGCGATACAGATCATCCTCCACCGTAGCAGTTTGGAATGATACCTTCCGACCTTCAGCTTTTGGAGCACTAGGGGTAGGTTTGAAAAGATCAGGGTTTGCAAGTGGGCGTGTAGATCGGCGGGCTGCAGGGGCAGGTTGATGGTAAGCATTTGAAGGTTGACTTGCGCGAGAAGCATTACCTTCATGTCTACTGCCATCCTCATTGAGCTGAATTCCAGCGAAATCGTCACCGAGAACCTGAGGATCGGCATCATATCGATTATAATCCCCACTCTGTCTGCCTTCCGCGCTTCTCCGGGAGCGATACTGTGTGTATTGATTGGAATTGTAGCCCTGAGTGGAAGGTCTCTCTTCTGCGTCATCTCCATCAAGTTTCTTCTTCAAATTGGTAATCCAACCATTGACTGTACTCTGTGTCTCAAGGAACCCCTTTCTAAGATTCTCTTTGATAACTGGGAGATCATCATCGAAAAAGCTATGTTCCTCCTCCTCGCCGTACATTTCATTTGGTTTCAAACCAGTCTGTTTGCGACCTTGAGGAAATGCACCCCTGGAACCGCCTCGAGCTCCATGTGGGCCATATGATGACGATGATCCTTCGTAATGTTCTGCAAGCTGACGTGCATATTGTTCATCTGATTCAAGTTGTGATTTTGGAGTAGAGCCGACTCGTTGCGCCTGGGGACGAGGGGGTTGCGGAGGGGGAACTTCAATCGCTGCATCTGGATCTGACATGCCTATGGATATAGAATATTAGGAATGTAATATAATGCGACAGGAATACACGCTCACCTAGGAGAGCATTGAAAGCAGGCTCAACACGACCTCCACTAGCAATCAAAACTGCCTTGACTACTGCTGCATCAATGCTTGGGAAAGCTTCTTTCAAAGTATGCTCTGCTTGTTGTTGTGGGCTTAAGGGGCGCGGTGGCTTTTGCGGGGGTAGCTCATCTGCGGTCTTGTTGTTCGATGCTGGTACATCACCGCCAGTAGTACCTTCTGGTGCATCATCGTCGTCCATGTCGAATGGCGCTACGGTAGTTGGAGATTCTGGAGGAGGGCTTCTACTCTGAAAAAAGGAAGTGAGTTAGGGATTAATTATTTCATAATCTATGTCGGAATAACGCATAAAGTTGTGGAATCAAGGAATGTATCATGAATTAGCTTACAGGGCTCTCTGATTTTTTTGTTGGTGTAGACATTTTGTGGTGTACCGAAGACACCTTTGTCAAATAGCTATCGAAAAGGAGAAGTTCAGGTGTAGCGTGCGTATATGAAATATGGAAATGTGTTCAAGATCTTGGGAATGGTGTCAATCAGGGATGATAGATAGATAAATGGTTTCTTGCTTAATCAGATTCTGGAAGCTGCCCAGGTGTCGTCACCCCACTTGCAATTGTGGCACATTTCTCCGCTTTGTGGCTGAGTATAGACATGTGATTCCCTTCAAGTTTGTCCAATCAGCATGAGGTATTCTTTAAGCCGGTACCTAGTAGGTATTGGAACATCAATATTGACTGTATCATCAGCCTGGGCGTCAATCACATTCAATGAACACCATCACGAAAAGGTACTAGAAAAGATATTCATTTACTCGCGATATCAGTGATTTCTAAAGACAATACTAAACACTCTGCAGATATTTTACATTTTCGTCATCTTTTCATTTAATCTCTCTTTTTATACCTACCCAAGGACCTAAATCAACCAAGACATCATAAAGTTTGTTAGAAAGACTTGAGAAGGTTATCCACCCAGTACCGAACGGCATACATGGTTTTGTATCTCTGGGTCCCTCCGATGAAAGTGTTGAACAGAGAACCAAAGAAAGAAAGTACGCAATGAAGCAACAATCTCGAGGGAATCAAAGGAACCACCTCTTCCACTTACATTGCTGTCCGCAGGGCTACCTAGTACCTTTCTTTCAACCAAAATCTCATCACAAAATCGGTGTACTTGATTGCCGTTTTCAGTACAATTCAGGACCTCAAAGACGCCTCCGACGATGTTAATATTGTGATTTCTTGAACTACGGTATCGATTATGTGACATGGACGAAGATTTCGGATGCTGAAGACGATTGATGTGTATTCCAGTGAACCTCATGAGACTAGAGTTTTTGACCGACATACCATTGTCTGAAGCCAAATAAGACATTTAAGCAACGCCCATGAGAAAATCGTCCATGTTTGCTTCATTGCACGTTACGGGTCGAATTGTTCCAATACTGTGACTTAGACAGACATCAAATGATGGGGCATGCTAGGTAACCATCAATGATAAATGCAAATAATGTTGTATGCGACGAAGCAAAATTTGTCTATAAATGCTGTCCAACTTGAGTTGGCCTGATGTGTACCTCTGTGAGATGATGGATTTTTTGAAATATCATCCTACTTGTCAAAAGCGATAAGCATTAAAATAAGAGTACAACAGATCGACGATTTATTAATGTCAAAACTATTTGACACATCTATAAATCTCCAGACCATCAACGCAACGATTTTTGAGCGGAACATCCACAAAAGGATTGATCAAAGGATCAAGCAGTGCTATGCTACCCTTTGTCATTTCTTTCCTGCTGGTCAATGCTATCATACCTTTTTTGGTTAATTCCCAAGTTCTCTGCTTTGAATAATTCATGGTTTCAGGTGTGCGCGGCAATGCTTATAATTCGAAGACCAGAGTATCATCTAAATCTCGAATTTTAATGTGGCGGATAGAGAGGGATGCATCGGATTATGATGCTAATGATCCGATAAAAAATTAAATGATCAGCCACCTGTTCAATATCCAGCGCCCAGAAGAAGAAGAAGAAGAAGAAAAAGAAGAAAGGGGTCACCCTCGCAATCTCTTCGCCCAATAGCTCAAGATAAATGGGTGTGATGATACGCACATCAAATTGCTGTTTCCGGGGATTGTAAGATGTTGCAAGCCTCGTCTATTGTTGGTGAAAAGAATGAGTTGGTTTTGATATTTGGCGCCACTCTGTCTGCAGATACTTATTAGTATTCATCCTCATGTGGTGGATAAAATTCTTTCTTGATACTTCTTGGGGGTTACAAATTTGGTAAACATTGTCGGAAAGAATGATCGAGATGTAGTTAGTGTCTGGTAAAGAGAGGGGGGAGGGCGGACACATCGTGGAGATAGTTGACTATCGAGACTATCGAGACTATCCGGAGCAAAGGGAAATTTGTAACGATGTGAAAGTTAAAGGTCAATATATATACCTAGTAGTAATGAATAGGAATAAAACCAGTTGATCACTCTGTTCTTACTTCCATTAGATTGGCGGCCACTTCTTTTAGACTCTTGTCCTCTAGTTGCCAGCGATGTCTTTCTCATGACGTGAGATTCCGTTGATTAGGGGATGCGACGAGAGCGGATGGAATGATTGGAAAACCGACCGGCTCAATATATGTATATATGTATATATATATATATGTATGTGTGTGTGTATATATACACATAGATATACCTACCTGCCAAAAGTTTGATCGTTATATCCATATCGGCGTTACCTTTCCTGCTTTCCAAGCGTTCAATGTTCGATGGTCAGGCCCGGGATTGCGGAAGGAAGGAATAATAAGGAGATTGAGTGAGAGGAAAGGCTTACCTACCTAGTGGTACCTTACTGAAACTGGAAATGGATGATAACGATGAAATAATACATACTACTTACGGCCTCTACCCAAGTATTCGTGGATGGATTCATGATTCATTCACGATGCAAATAGCAGATGAATGAATGCCGGCCGTATAAAAGGCGACGGTTCAAAAGAAAGATATAATTTTGGATGAATGATACAGAGAGAAAAAGAAAAGAAGAGAAAAGAAATAAATCCAATATCATAAATCATAAATGTAAAAGAAAATCACATCAGAGAGGAACCAGCCCAGCATCCGCCCCAAACACAAAGGAAGCCAGAAAAGCCGACTTCGCGTATAATCTTCTTCAACTTGAACTAATAATAATCTGGGTGAAAGAGCACCAACATTCTCAGCCTGCCTTCACTCAACGCGTATAGTAGAGGAAAAAAACGAGACAAGTCCATTTGCTCTTAAATTTTAATCATGATTTTCCATACCCCCATAACCTTTCCTTCCAACTTATCATTACTTCGTTTTTCAATTCAACCAAAAAGAAATTATTCACACTCAACACCTTAAATTATTTTCGAAGTATGTTGAATACCATCACCATTTGACCTCCCAAATCATAACCCATCACCCATATCCATACTGCACGATTGATTCGAGCGCTCAATACGTCCTTCCTCGACACATACAATACCTCACCATCCTATTTATTGCGACCGTCAATTCCCAGTCTTCAAACTTTCACGTCTCACAACTTCCACGACTCCTCCATCATGGCTTCAGCAAGCAAACCTACGCCGACTACCTCTGCTCCACGACGAAAGTCGTCGGGCCTGAAAGAGAAGAGTTCCATGATCATTACTCTCAAATTATCTCCTGCAAAGTTAAGGGGTGTTGGTCAACCTTTGATCAAAGAAGACTCTCCATCAAAGGATTCCACATCAACAATTCCAACTACTACGCCTGTCGCAAAGAGTCAAAATGGTGACGCTCCGGTCGAGTCGGACCCAAATACGCCCGTACCAAATGGTACTGATACACCAGTTTCATCATCGATGCCCCCTCCAACGGAAGCAATTAAGAAGAAGGCTGGCGTCAAGAGAAGTTCTACTGCCGCCTTGGGATCAGACACAACTCCTAGGGCTAGAGGCAAGCCAGGTCCAAAGAAGAAGGCAAGATTGTAAGTACATTGCACCTTTTCACTGTCGTCGAGCTTCAAAGCTATATCTCTTGCCGGGCGGGTCAATGCTCTAGGGAACACCGGGCTCCGCAGTTATCTTCTTTTACATGTGCTAACTCTATCTTAGGGATGATGGCACACTTGCTCCTAACGGAAGTACTCCAAGGGCGTCCAATGGAAACAGTTCCCGGCTTGGGCCCAAGGCCAACCAAGGCGCAATCAATGCTGGCTTACGTGCCCTCGATCGTTCTGGTAAACCTTGTCGCAAATGGGAGAAGCGCTCCTTCATTATCAAAACATTTACGGGCATCCCTATCGAGATTCCTAGATGGAGAGCCCCTCCTAAAGTGACAGTTAATCCCAGTACTGAAGGTTCGTCAACTGGTGACAGTAGCAAGGAGAACAAGGAAAACAGCCAGATTGAAAGTGAGAAGAGCACTAGCGCCATGGATGTTGATGCTACCAACCTCGTCAGCTCTCCCCCAGCCATGGCTCCAGCTCCAGCCTCTACGTCTACCTCCACTTCTGCACCTGCTGTTGCGCCTACATCAACTCAAGATCAAACTCAATCTCCTGCGGTTATCACTGCTTCCGCCTAATACCTTCCGCCTATTTTAGTCTTTTATTCCGTGTATTAGAACTCGGATCCTACCCCATCAACCTCTTCTTTCTCGTTAATGGGCAATCTTGTGTCAAGGAATCGGATTACAAAACAACCCTGCTTTGTCACCAACGCAAGACATGTATAAAAATTTCTTTGGTTTCAATTTACTGGGCTTTGGGAAAATTTACGGGGCGTTGTGGATGGAATGAACTGGGATGGAGTGGAAATAAATTCCGCCAAAGCAATGGTGTTTCTGGCGTTTCCTCAAAGCAGGGGAGTGTTAATGTAGCATTTCGCGGCCTTTGGGTTCACGCATTATTGCTTAAACAATTATAGATTATGATTACTTTCTTGCTTTCACAGCCCGACCGGGCATACAAAGGCCAGTTCACGTGTTTCCTTACCATGATCTCCAGTCCCATGATGGCAAGCTATTCGCAGACGGATCAGTGAATTCGTCAGTAGCTTTCACATTTACAAATGTAGCTTCGACTGGCTGTTCATATATGTCATCGCTTCACGGCAAGTCTCATCTCTTACGAGGGACCCAGATATCCATGTTATTCTTGGATATTTGCGTCTACCAGGGGATATTGAAATGGTAATGATATTTTTGTTTGAGCTTGTATTTAAATTGACATAATTTATAATGTGATTATTTGAGTTCAGATGGGCATTCATTGATTTTCGTCTGATCGATCTGTGGTGTTCTTCTCCAAGATTCGACCTCGATTGGGTGATGTATGTATATACTAAGTAGAATTATATGGCTGGGAACTATGCTCATTCAAACGGGTTTGAATCTCAATGCATTATGGTCTTGTGTCTCCGGGATGATTTCTATCATCATATCAAGTAGGGTTCTCAGAAAATATATTGAACACTTTGAGAGGATATCGTTCAGCTTGTATATGTATATGGGTAGCTAGATTAATTAATTACCTACCTACCTACCTACTTGATGATTATACCGCTCATATCCTCCCATCATAATAATAAATGTTACTCGAAATATGGTGAATTTGTTCATAAGCAGCAAATGATAGAAATCAGTGGAGTCCGTGAATCGTGATAAATGTTCCTCCTCATGATGATTTCCATCACCACCCCTCCCCCCCGGTCATCGGGGGTCGAACCATAACGGGATTAGCTCACGTATGATGGAATCCGCAAATGGCAACATTCGAGGAACCTACCTACACAGCTACCGTACATTGATGTGTTAAAGATTCGATAACAACTTATCATTCGTACAAACCACAAACTGAAGCTTTACAAGAAATTGAACATTCAGAAATATGATTCTAATGTGAATTCTGAACTCAACCACATTAACACTTAATGAGATTTCGCTAGTCATGAAACAATCCAACTACTACTGGTACATCACACTTCATCTCCACCTTGGTTCAATCCGCCATTCACTACTGAATTGAGAGCTGCAGATAGGTAATAAACTTAACTTCTGCGCCTTACAACCTCAAGCTCAAGGAACAAAACAACACAAAACAACCTCCATACACAACCAAACCTCTCGACTTCTAAATACTCACAAGCGACAACGAGTCTCTTCTCTCAATCTAACTACTGTCTACATACAGTCGAAATGACAAACTCATATCCTTCGGGCTCACCGGGGGTTCCAGACTCCGGCATGCCTACTGGAGCTCCCGGTTTCATGCCTCGAAGATCTTCATATGCCTCTGTTGTATCTGGCATAGCTGCCGGTAACTCTCAACAATATGGACAACCTTCAAGACCCGGCCATTTCGCAAATCTTCTAAATTCGAACACACACATGTTAAATCAACAACATGATTCCACTTACTACGATCCAAATTATAATGGGCGATACGGATATGGGGCATTCTCCGGGTTTGATGAGGAAAATGGTAATGGCGGGGTCAATCAAGGACGATCAGGATCATGGGGTAGAGGAGGACAACTGCCAAGCTTCTCAAGCGCTTTTGGTTCACTCGCAAATGAGTTTTCTTCACTCCCCAATGGGCATGGGTACGGGGGACTTGGTGGGAATGCGGACCATTTCTTTGTGCCCTCATATCTGAGGGGATCGAAATATGTGCAAAAGTTAGAGGAAGCGCACAAGGCAAAGGTCCTGGCGCATAGAGATGGGTCAGCCCCGTCATCACAACCAAATTCTCTTTCAACTAGTGCTAGCAGTGTCAATCTACATGCAAAGATGGTCCCTTCGCATCGAGGTAGACCTTATGACCTCGTCGAAAAAACTCCCCTCATCGAAGATGAAACCTTATCCCCATTGCCAAGCAAATGGAGTACAACAGACAAATTTGGAGCATTGGAAGTCGCAAATGATGGCTTTGAGGTGAAACTGACGGGCCCAAAATCCATGAACGATCGAGATAATGAGGCTTCCGCCATCAGATCCGATCACCCCATGCCTCCCCAGTGTGGAATTTATTACTTCGAGGTAACAATTTTGTCGCGGAAGCGAGAAGAGTATGATTTCCAATTGATTTGCATGGTTGAAGCCTCACTAACGCTCACCCTAGTAGCTCTATTGGTATTGGATTTTCCACCAAAAAAATACCATTATCAAGATTACCGGGATGGGAACCTGACTCTTGGGCATATCATGGTGACGATGGTCATGGGTATGCTGGTGCAAGTGTTGGAAAAGCTTACGGCCCATCATTTTCTACAGAAGATGTAATAGGTTGCGGAGTCAACTTTTCAACTGGTACCGCCTTCTTCACAAAGAATGGAGATCATTTAGGTCAGTATTTGTAAACTTCCCCTCATGCTACAACTCGATTCTATTCCATTGTTTCTGTTCCGTTTTCTTAGAACACCTGTTAATATCATCATTCAAGGTATCGCATTCCGAGATGTAACTGGAAGGGGCGAGCTTTTTCCATCTGTTGGCATGAAGAAACCCGGCGAGCATGTTAGAGTAAATTTTGGGCAGAGTCCGTTCGTCTACAACATAGATGAAATGATCTTGGTCGGTGAAAATATCTCCTTAATGTCTTTATGTCTTTAGCTTCAAGCATTCTAAGAACCCTTGTTTGCTATGCATCGTTTATCTCGGATCAGTCGCGCACCGAACGATTGGACAGCTCACAGTCAGAAATTGTGATCTAACACTTTTACAGCACGAAGAATGTCGAATTAAGAATGAGATCGCTTCCACCAGGTACTTCATTTCGACCTTATAGCTTGTTGGGGATGCTAAACCATCTCTTAGTACTACAAAACTTCAACCGCCATTGAATGAAACGGAATTGATTCAATCTTTGGTATGACTTACTCTCAAGACGTTCGACCATCTAATGACTGATTCCAAATAGGTTCTACAATTTCTAACACATGATGGCTATGTCGAAACGGCAAGAGAATTCGCGAATGAAGTTCACTCTGAAAAGAAGGCATTGAACATGGATCCTAACGTTACCATACCAGGATTCGATATCAAAGATGATCAAGATGCTAGCCATAGGCAACGTGAGTATTACCGACTAATGCCAGATATCAATACTAATTTTATACAGGCATACGCACAGCAATATTAGAAGGGGATGTTGAGCAGGCCCTCAAATATACTAACGCATATTATCCTCAAGTTCTGAAAGACAACGAACATGTTTATTTTCGATTAAGATGTCGCAAGTTCATCGAAATGGTTCGACAGATGGCAGAAATGCATAACTCCAATTCTACCAACGCATCGAAGAAGAATTCGGCGCATAACGGGGATTGGTGTGATGATATTCTAAATCATGATATGGAACTGGATGATCATCAACCCCAGGCCAACAATTGGGATAGAATGGAAACGGATGGCGGTGATAATTTTGAAATCGATTATCAGAATTTGCTATCAGACACATTGTCATATGGACAGGTCCTTCAAGCAGAATTCAAGGATGATCCAAGAAGAGAGGTTAGCAAAGCTTTGGAAGATGCTTTCTCGTTAATTGCATACAAAGATCCTATCAATGAGAAAACCGTCTCTCATCTCTTGGATCCGAGTGGAAGAGTTGCTGTAGCAGAGGAATTGAACTCTGCTATTCTTCGTAAGTCGTCTCTCACTCACTTCCATTTCAGCTTGAAGAATCGCTAGTGCTCGCTTTCTTGTTTGTGTGCTTAATTGCTAACACGGACTAATAAAGTCTCCCTCGGCAAATCATCCTCAGCGGCCCTTGAACGTGTCTACCAACAAACAACGGTACTTCTAGAAGACCTTAGAGAATCGGGAGGAACGGGAGCTTTTGTTAATATTGATAATTATACGAGACCGAGGAGGAATGATGG
Organism: Botrytis squamosa; assembly: GCA_014898485.2. Lineage (NCBI taxonomy): Eukaryota > Fungi > Ascomycota > Leotiomycetes > Helotiales > Sclerotiniaceae > Botrytis > Botrytis squamosa. Next base: position 1,805,444 of record RCTC02000009.1, read on the forward strand.
CGCAAGTAGAAATCATAGTCAGGGTTAATGGGGAAATGCTTGTACAAAATTCCTGAAGTTTCCGGGAAAGGATGCGAGCAGAGTATTCTCGGATTGGTTAGGGATAAGGGAAAGGATTGGAGATTGAAGATCGGAGTGAGCAATGAAGTTCGGAGTGGGTAAATGAATGATTAATGATTTGCAATATCGAATGGTATAATATATTTAATAAAGTTATACCCGGCAGCAAAGCGAAGATATATCTATTCGAATATATGAGTGTGTAACTGGTGTGAATTCGATTTTCTATCTTTGCTGAGGGTTTTGATTCACGATATGATCTCTAATGGGGAGGATATTATGTTACTTGATATGTTGGTGGCATGTAATCAAGAGAGGAGGTAAGGGCTTGCTTGTAGGGAGGATAGGGGACGTATTGATGTATAGGTACATAATCTCACAAGTGAATACTAGATAGCCATCTCAAACCAAGAAGCAGTTTTTGCGCGTAAATATATTTGGTATTATTATCTGGGATGATGGTATATAATAAATATAGTACCTACATATATATATAGTATATATATGTGTGTGTGATCCCGATTCCCATTTGATTTCTCCCAAAATTCCACTTCTCTTCTTCTCTCCTCGTCTCTCGTCTCCTCTCCTTTTATCTAATAACAATAAATAGTAAGGTGAGTGAGTAACCAGCCAAATGGATATTTAATTCGAGGTGGAAAAATATTTGGATTGGGATTGGATTGGTTTGGTTTGGATTAAGTATGTAATCAATCAATCAATCAATCAATCGATGCTATAATATAATAATAGTAATAATAATAATAATAAATTGAAAGCAAAAGGGAAGAAAAAGGAAACGCCAAAAAAAACACCATTTGTGGTCCTGGTATGCTAAATGCTATATCCTAGATTCCGGATGCCAAAAACGCCGCCGCCGCCGTCGCCGCCTGTCTTGAACTCGTGGTTTCGTTATTTTGAGGAGTGGTGGGTGGTTGGTTGGTGGAGGGGTGTGATGTGGTGCGGTGTGGTGTGGTGTGTGCTGAGGTTTCGAAATTGTGAGAGGAGAGTAGAGATGCGGATGAAGGGGTTTGTTGAAGGGAAGCGAGATGGGCGGTTTGTGCAGTGGGTACAGTATCTAGATGATAGATTTCTGGTGACCTATCGCTTCTTTTCTCTTCTTCTCTTCTCTTTCTCTTTCTCTTTCTCTCCTGTTCATCTTGTGTTCGAACTTCGCCGTGCGAGTTATTCAACCCTCGGTTTCTGGACGATTGATTGGTGCAGATTCGCATAAATGGGTAGGTGTGCTACCCATTGAACATCGTCATCTTCGCACGCGCATCCACATCACCATTCTCCATGTTCCCCAAAACTACAGTCCGCAGCCCTCCATATCTCGCATTAGACATGCCATTTGAGCCCTCTTGGCTGCTTCGGCGACGAGGTTGAAATCTTTGAGAAACGGGGAGGTTTCGTCTTGACTTGAGGAGCGCTGGGGCGCTTGGGGTGCGGGGGGTTGAGGAGCCGATGTTGGGCCGCTGGAGGAGGAGGAGGAGGTGGAGGATGTCGAGGGGCCGGTTGGGAAGGATTGGAAGTAAGTTGATGAGGAGGTGGTGCGGGTTGGTGATGTGAGAGGGGCGTTCATTTTTGCGTTCTTTGGGGAGATAAGGTTGGTTGCAGGTAGAGGGAAAAGTGTATTTTTCTTTGTTGTGTTTGGAAAGAAGAGCGGGGTTCGAAGAGCAGATTTTGAATATGAAGAACTTTCTCTATTTTTCCGGTAGGAGAAATATATTTGTTTGTATATATATGAATTGGTATTCAAGTATCTTTATGATCTGAACGACGTAACGTATGGATCCAAGGTAGTTTTTCTTGCTCTTTGCTCTTGTAATTTTTTGTAACTTCCAAAATGCGTATACCTCGGTCGAACTAAGACTCAAAATTCTTCAAGTGGTTCTCCTGCGGAATTTCGACTGGGTAATCTTAAACTCAAACCCCGGACTTATTGTGGGAAACGAAGATGGTTTGGATCGTACGTGACGATCCGTCTTGTTTTGGGACTTGAAAAAGAGATTCCGAAGAAAGCTTGACTCGAAGTACGTAGATTGATACCGGATTGGTGGCCTGCGATATGACGATGGGCGAGAGGATGTGTCAAGTGTCAATTTCGAAAGAAATAGTGGGAGAGGATGTTCAGAAACAAAGATGTCAACTTGAACTAAAGGGATGGAGGTGAGGGGTAAGATGGCTGGGTGAGTACAAGATTGGTAGGAAGGGAACTTCGATTTGAGGTGGGATGGTAATCGCAACGTGAAGCGGACACGGAGTGCTTTTTAAGTACTCGGTAGTATTTCTCGTTGTTGGAGAAGATGTGGCAGAGTGGTTCTTGAAAGAGGTCGGTCGAGATATGGGTGATGATGATTTGAGCCAGGTCCTTTGTTTCAAGTGACTTCCTTTGAGGACAAGAAGGAATTGTTAAGTATTTGAATCAAGATGATCAAGTGACGAAATTCTTTTCTTTATTTACAATTTGGGATTGAAAGGGTTCAATAAGACAGGCAGGGTTTGGAAGTGGGTTGAATATGATATTCTCAAGGGTCTCAAGGGATTGCTTTCGGTAAACATATTTTTGACAATTACGAAGTAGACAGCGAAGGAGCATCATCATCCGAGTAACGATTTTGAATGGGGTTAATTCAGGGTTATCGAATATTGTCTCATAAGTATCCTCTCGATGAAGGGTATATTCAAATCTAATTGGTTATGATCTCCAAATATCCCACAACCGTTTTTCATTTGATTTTTACCAAAGTATTTGTTATCGGCTACCTAGGACCTACTAGGTACATATGTATTTATGACATGGGCAAAGAGAAAAGACCGCTTTGTTTTCTCCGCAATTGCAAGGTACTCGTACCAATTTAAGTGAGAGTCACTAAGAGCCTTATCGCTGTGGAACCGAAACGGATCATACGTTTCTTTTCTTTCATCCGAGGTACAACGATTTCTATGCTGCGAGGTCGGATAAGAGGTTAAATGTGCGTAGGTATGTTGTTGTATGAGATTATGAGAGTATGAGAGTGTGAAAGTGTGAGACAATGAGAGTATGAGAATGACTATTTTTCGAGAAGAGCTCGGCTATTAAGTTGTCGCCCCCTTTTACATAGGTACCTATACGATATATATATTTTCATCTTTCTTTCCTACCTTTCTCACTTGCGCTTATGATAAAAATGACCTTGTTGGATGTGACGATATAATTCCTTCCTTCACGTTGACATACTAGCACGCTTATCCTGCATGTCAGAAAAAATCTTGCATGCATTCTGTACCTGATCCAAAGACCCATTTCTTATGATTCGGGGGTTCTTTTTCATACCTTGTAGGTTCATGCATCCAAGATCTTTAAAAAGATTCCAAGGCAACTGAGTTCATCTCATCCAATATCATTCCATCATTCTCACGCCAGAGATGCATTTTGTATATATATGGAGGTTGCTATTTCGGTGGTAATATGGGACCACACCAAGTACTGTGTAGCTGCTGTCAGACTCATACCCGACCATTCTCGATATTCTTCACGATGTCCTTTCAATATTGATTCCTCAATCGCTCAATCCCTCAATCCACTCATTAGGTACCTAGAACCCAGATACAATAACCCATCTGGCATCGTACATTTCACGGATAAATCCATTTTTTCCATCAATTAACAACGGGAGATACTTCGGCATTTAGGTGTACATTCCGGTAAATATACGTATCGTATCGTACCTGGGACTAATAGCTCACACTCGCCAGGACTACGTAGGGAAAGTTGTAACTTGTAACTTGTATGGACCTTCAAATCTAATTCAAAATGCAAAGGTGCCTTATCTTATCCTATCCTCCGTTCTTGCCGTTCCTCGGCCCTTTTTTCGCATTGAAATTTGCCATATCGCGGCTATCCAGAAAAAAAGATGAAAAAAGATGAAAAAAAATTAAACAATTGAAATTAATTGAGTCGGTGCGGTGAGGCCAGCGCGGGCAGCCTCATCATTTTAATTTTGGTCCCATCCCACCAGAGGAAAGGAAACTATCGGAAGACGCGCCGAAACTACCAAGGTCCCTCGGTCCCTAGTCATAGTCACCATTATTGTTCTGATTTGATATTACCCTGGCATTCGAGATTGGCAAGGGAAACTATGCCTCCTTCAAATGAATCAACCTCGTCTGCGAGGCCGAAGCAGAATGAGAGAAGAGATGGCTCGAGTACCCAGAAAGATGCCACATACAATCAATCCAATTTCACTCGACAGACAAATGCCGTGAAGGATTTATTCAGTATACCTAGACCGGTTAAGAAATTATTTGATAAAGTTCCTGTTGTTACATATCCAGCAAACGAGTTACCACAAAGGAGTCCTGGGGCAAAGAGCAGAAGAAATGATAGAGATGCTAGATTGCCCAGTTTATATATCTTCTGTAGAGAGGGCGAGGAAGAGAATGGAGGCAGGCCAAGTTTTAATCCGGGATGTTTGAAATGGCAGGTATGTCTACCTATGTAGAGATTCAAGCAAGCAAGCAACATCAAATGAAAGACTATGAGGCTGACGTTATGGACAGACATTTTTAAATCTCGCAGGAATTAATCATAACATTGTCTCTTCAAATAATCATGCTTCACCTACTGGTGTCCTACCTTTCCTCTTACCAGGCATCAAATCGAATTCTTCACAAGATGACCACCTTCCAATACCGAGTAATGGACTGGTGAAATATGCAAAGGAACAAGGAAAGAAAGTCCCTGAACCAAAGAGTAGGAAATTGGAAGCTTATCAAGCTCTAATCGATCATAATATTAGAAATGCTTGGGTACGTCTCTTTGCTTGCCCAATATTAGACTTGATGGCCTAACTAATCTTCTCAAGCTACATTCTCTTTATCTGACCCCCTCGAACTTCCGCGAGATAGCCGCTCCCCTCTACATAGACCCGGCATCCTCCTCTCTCCCAGTTCGCCTCTACACGGCCCACCAACTGCGCTCCGCAGCCGCATCTGAGTTGCGCAAGAGCGCGGAAATTATTGACCAGGAAATTATTTATAGGGAGGCGGACAGAGCATGGGAAGCACTTAGTTTGTTACTTGGGGAGGAGAAATGGTTTTCTGGGGATGCGCCGGGCCTCTTTGATGCGAGCGTTTTCGCTTATACGTGGTTGTTAGGTGATGAGGGGTTGGGGTGGGGGAAGGGTGATAAGAGGTTGGCGGAGGGTATGGGGAGGTGGAGAAATCTTGAGAGGCATAGAGACAGGGTATTTAGGAGGTGTTGGGGGGAAGGAGATGGTGTACTGGTATGAAAGGGGAGAGGAGAGATGTACTAGAGATATAAGATGGGAGAAAGGAAAATTGGGTGCTGACACTATAATGCGGAGATCTGAGGGCACCGAAGAACATTATGGTCGCCAACAAAGTACAGTTTCAGAGGATCGTGGGATGGTAGGGGAATGAAATAAACGAATTCCCCATGCATAGCAGCATCACAACTCCAGGAAACCGAAATTCAAACCAGAGAAATTGAAAGTGGTGGGAAAGTGTTACTTCGCCTGTTCCGTCTTACAATCTCTATGCTACGCTGTTGAGATATTTTTGCTTCTTCTCTTTTACTCCGCATTTTGCTCACAGCTTCTGCGTGAATACGGTGATGTGGATGCATATACCTGAGCGGATTTATCGGGGTCTGTGTTTAAAATAAGAGACAGAATCACTGATGATGCGGGATTGTGAATGGGTTTTGCTTTTGGGATTCAATGGCTTGGAATCCGGGATTGCATAGGTAGTATGCTCTGCATTTGAAGGTTGAGGGTTTGCTAAAGTATCTGAGTTTATACCCAAGGTTACCAATGCAAGGTAATCTATACTATTCCAACGTGATCTCTTCCCACTCCCCACCCTCATCTACCGCCTCTCCAAACATAATCCCGTCTATGTACGCCTCTCCTACAAGCTTATACCGCCCATCCGTGCCCTGTCTCACCACGAAGGGCACTGGCGATCCTGCCATTACCACAATCGAATCGCCAAACTCCACATCAAGGCCCCCCACCCCCACACAGCCCAGCGCAGTGAAGAACAGCTGGCGATGCGTGAGAGTACGCCCTGCCCTATCGTTGAATTCCACACCCCCGCTGTTTGACGACATCACTCCCGACGGGCCGTCCTCGCCACTACCTATGAGGCGGCATGCGCGACTTTCGAGATGTGACGTCTCTTCTTCTCCGTCGCGAGTAGTATTAGGTATGAACCCCCAATCGCCACGCAACCAGCCTGTATTTTTCATCTCTTCCACGATACTTATCATACTCGTCAATTCGGCTGCATCAATCTCGCTGGCTAAATACTCCTTCCTGGTTTTTATCAATTCTTGCAAGCATCCCCTTTCAAAATGAAGCGCGTGTTCAAAAGAAGCTGGTGATACACCATCCGCAAAATTGGCTATAGTCGTTCGCCAAACCACTTCGTATAGATTCCGACCAGCGTTCAGATCCATATACGTCGGTGCGATTTCGAGAAAACAGAGTAATCCGAACGCGAGTGGTGTTCGTCATGATGACGATATTTCGGGTGCTGAACTTTGCTCACCATATCCACAAAGATAACTTGTACCACCAAGTAGCGCCCGTAAAGCGTGGCTGGCGGTGGCATCTTCCAACGCGAATTCCCAGCCGCACACCATCCTTTCTTTACCTGTTCCAACTCGATCTGCCAAAGCCCGTGAAGTCTCGGCGACTGCGAGAGATCGGGGACCCAGGACGGAAGATCGTGTATGTTGCGATGGGCTGTGGGGCGTGTCATCGATAATATTTGCAACTCGGCATGGGTGAGAAGAGTGAACCATGCTGCTTCTTGGTAGACCTCTGTGACTGATCCTCCATAGTCCGGGAGAAGTTGTCGTCGTGTTGCAGTCGTATTCGGGGTTCTGTAGATATCTTTGTTGGGTAGGGAGGCGCAGGCAAAGACGTTATCTCTTGCGTCAAAGCACAAATTTGTCCGACAAAGTCTCCAAAGCTCTAGAAGCATAGCAATGGGATCGATACTGTCTCCAACAGGACGTAGAGTTGGCGTGTCTTTTGACTCGATGGTTGTATCGATTATTCTGAGACTCGTGATTCTGCTTGGCAAAAAGAACACGGCTAGATCTGGGTCTAAACGAAACTGGTCTAAAAGCCAGCTATTTAGACCACTCCAGGTGAGTCCTGCTGTCTAATTTGAATGGATTCCGAGTCGGCTTGACATGGCCTACCTGCATCTCCATCTCGCCAAGGGTGTTGACGTGATGAAGCAAATCAGATACTATCAGAAAAGTGGACGTCAGAGCGAGAAGATCCCAGGGAAATAATTTTGATCCGCACAGAACTTCAATTTGAGATGAAAGAACCGCTTCTTGTATTACCCAAGATCTTCTAAACCATTGGCGTTGAAAGAATGCAAAAAAAGCGAACCACTTCCACGATAAGACATCTGGCAAGTCTAGCTCCCTCAAAAGAGCTCCTAAATCCCATGATGCTTTTTTTTGAAACCGAGTCCAGCTTTGGCGAATGGTGTTGTTCCCCATGGTGGAGAGAAGTTCAAGTGCTGGCTCAGATAACACATCACTTTCGCCTAGCCAGATCCAAGTTGTCTGACTGTGAGTGTAAATATCCCCCATGACGGACACTTGAGAATTCTTTTCCTCGTCGTTCTTCTGATTTATGCATATGGCGTCAATCCAGAACTCTTCGGGAGGGCAAGCTCGGTCCGGCATCTTTCCTCGCATGGACTGTCGTACATTTTCAAAGTTTGCAAGAGACTGTCGCCACCGGCATAGGAACCGATATAGATTCTCACCACTTTTCATAATCTTGCCATCGCATAAGATTGGTATATCGTGCCGTGTATCGGCTTTAGCATCTTCTTCTGACGAAAGAATACCATGGGCATTGCTCCAAGTGTAAGACAACGTAGCATATTGAGCACCGTCTCGGAAGTTGACAGTTCTTGTGGACACACAGATGGGGAGCCAAAAATCCTGAGAGCTTGATACCATTTTGACCAAGCGAATTGTATCCTTTGGCGAGGTCAAGTCGGTGTATACGAAGGGAGCTAGTGTTAACCCTTCAAATAAAAATGAGGTTGGTAAATCTGGTACTATTACATCATCCATCACCGGAACTCGGGAGAGATACTTGAAGTATTCCCCGTGTAGATCGAATAATTCATGACCTGTGAATTCAGAGGCGTCTACCTCGCGCGTGGTATTCCAGCTCGAGGCCGGTATTTTCGCTTTCTCGACGGCCTCTAAAACCGCTCGCCGACTGCCCTTTGTTCACAGAAAACGAAGGCTGAGGCAACAAAAGCATTGGCCATTGGCTTGCAGCGAGAAGAATTGGGCTACCTCGACAGCGAGTTTAGTAACTCTAGCCGTCAAGTCGATTACCGAAGCGTGTCCTCCATTGTGCATGAATGTATCATGTTGAAAAGCATTGCTAGCGCCATCGATTAGAATATTTTCGGGGAGTAAACCGCCCTCTTGGAGCGTCCAACCGGATTCCAATTTTCGGGATTGAGTGAGCAGTTGCACAATTTAATCAAAATATGCTTTCGGCTCGGCTGGTAGCGTTCCATTGTCTTTTGATCCAGCTAGAAGTAGCGATTTCAATGGGCTTTGCAAACTCCAATCTGTTGAATGAAGCCACACGATACTCTTCTCAGCATTGCGGTATATGTTCCTATTGAATTGATTAGTTATAATTCACTGACATTGGGAATAAGCGAGCACAGAATTGCTTCCCGATTTCTTCGTTCCCTGCACTTCTCAGGCTGTCAGTGATAGTTCGATGACCATTCAAAGTCTCCCGAGGAACACATATCCAATCCCACCAAACATAATGAGTACTAATTTTGGCCATAACCTCTCTCGCTCGATCAAGACTGGATCCAGAAGTAGTTGGTACGTCCCAAAGAAGACCGTCTGGCAGTTCATCATCTGGTTGCGGTTTGTCGAGGTCTGCGATATAACCCCAGGTATAGGAAACGATACCATAGCCTTCTGTTTCAATGGTACTAGCAGCATCAATGTATCTCCTGAGCTCCCAGTCATGAAGATCGAGGAGCCATCGAGGGGTCTTTGGATCGTTCTCAGGGATTTGATAGTCTCTACTAACTTGGTCCATCTTGATTTTTGATATTCTGGGCGGCTGCTTGATGATAGGAAGTATGTAAAATGGTTCGAGCTGTGGAGGAAATATGTTTTGAGATCAGTAGTTTCGATCAAAGGGATAGATGAGGGCTTATATACTAATACACAGTAGGGAATAGCCTCGTTTACCGCGCTCACAGCATCAGTGACTTGGGATCATTCTCGTACCTGCCACATCTCAACTTGAATCCTAGCCATAATCTAGTTCATGAAGTTTGGTTTATTTTGGTTTGGCAAGTGGTCACAAATTCTGCAAAAGTCGCATTTTATACAGCATCAATTCACATAGCGTCCAAAGGCTTCACGGTGGCTAGCTGTGTAATTCTCGGCGCACACATAATGTTCTCGTTCTATACTTGTTCTTTGAATCCTGGGCGGCGACAGCACTTCCTCATAGCCAAAGTCTCTTTCAATAAGATCAGTCAGTCAGCATTCAGTGCTGACTGTTGATATCAGTTATAAAGGGGTCTTGGGAAATAGGTAGGGGCAGTGAATAAAGCTGACCATTCTCGAGAAAGAAGTGATGTTTAAGAGCTATTGACGCGCAGCGGGGTCCTCTAATGGAAGTATCGCTCTGAGTATTTGGTAGCTGTAAAAGATCAAGTTTCCATTCCAGTAGGGAGAGAATTGAAGGTTTCTTGCACAAATCGTAACCCACGACCGTTGATTATGAAACGAATTCAATAGATATCAATTTTCCCATTTTGTGGATCTAGTTTTGTTCATGGTTTCTAGTGTCAAACTAGCTCTGGATGTGAGAGAAAGGGTCAAGAGGCACTAAATGACTGTTCTGAACAAAAACAGAATTGATGGAGTAGAATTGAAGAGCATTGATCGTGTGATGGAATTGAGAGGAGGGTGAAGAGGGGCCATGGTGAAGACATGACCAGACCTCTGCTCTGCTTCAGTCTCCCAAAACCGGACAGATTTCAAGCTGAGGGCAATGAGATCAGTTCTATAGGGACTGATATTGAGATCTAGTTACACAAAAGAAGAAGTTTCAGATGGGACGCTATAACTCCTCAACTCAGGAGTAGGGGTTGCTCTGGCTCAACGCACCCCGGAGGATGGCGGTGGAGAAATATTGATTCATGAAACAAAGGTGACTCGAAGTCCTAGATATATGTATAAATGTGTGTACTCAAAACGAGAAATAAGGGCTCTTAGTAATGTAGATTATTCGAATACAAATGAATTTATGGAACTTCTACCGCTACATCAACATCCACCACCTGAAACATTTCTGGCTAGCGGATTATTCAACTTAGAAGTAGGGCTATTCAGGACGTATAATTTCTCATCATTGTATTGTTGAAAAGGAAGACTATTAATGGATAAATCCGGGGTTGAAGAAGTTTCATAGGAGGTCGAGGGCTGGTGGTAGATGACGAAAATGGGGTCTAATTGATTTAAGTTACTAAACTACCCATGAAATCATGCATTGATGAGAATCAGTACTGAATTTACCTTTGAACGGGACTTCTATTGGGCAATCGGCAATGCACCATAAATTAAAAATTACCGCTCATTACCGTGCCAGACAAAAGAATGTTGAGCCATGAAACACTGGAAAGGCCAAGGGCCGGCGACCAACAGATTAAAATAACTTGCAATCACATCACACAAATCAAATGCATCAAAAAGGCATGGTGTGGAACAGATTCAATTGTCCTCTATCCCATCCATCTATCATCTCGTTATCATGACTTGACACATAATCATTATCCAATCTGTCGTGCCAATATTTCTCATCATCATGAATCATGACCATCATGTTTCATTACCAATAAAAGACCTGTCATATCTCATTCATTCATGAGAGTATGTGTCTATCATTATCCTGCACCACCCCCTCCCCCCCGTCCTTCTGGCAATTTATCGTCCCCTTTTCCTCCTCTTCATGTGGTAACTTTTCTTTCCTTCCCAAAAATTGAAGAAGTACAGTAAATAGTTCCATGAAAACTTGTCGTTTGTTAAGTGTACATGAAATTTGCGAATGATTCGCTGATTTCGTTTTGCGCCGCGGATTCGGTTTCCTGTGGGACATACATCATGACAAGTACCAGACTTGACTTGATGCATGCATGCATATCTTTCGTGATTTTTGATTTAATTGGATGCGAAAACTTGCAATAAGGTGAATATTTGAGCGAGGTGCGAAGATGGCACATCTCTCTTTGTGGCATGTGTTTGTGTCTGTGTGTTGTGTTGAATTTCCAGTCCAGGATCATTGGGTGTTCATTCATCGACGGACAACGATTCCATTTCTGCGGGATGATCGTGAGTAATCTGCCTCATCCTCTGAGCTACAGGACTCTGAATCGCTGGATCCGCATCGAGAACCTCCACAGTCCAACTTGATTCTATCTCCCTTTCTCGTAATTCCATATCTCTCACAGGTGCAGGACGATGCATTAGAACCTGATGAATAATCGCTCATGCTCGAAGCTGAAGATGGCGAGCTTGTGCCACTGGTGTCTGAGATGGTGGAGCCAACGGATGAGGATGGTGAGCCTGGAAGATCGTAATCGTAATCGTACTCATCCATGGTGGTAGCACCAAAACGTGCGGTCAATTCATCGACAGTTGGACCAGCAGCATAATCAGCTTCGAGGATGTGCTTGGTGGCGTGTGGAGACATGGGTTTAGGAGATTTGATTTGAGAGATGGAGAGGGGTCGACCTTTAGGAATGTCAACGCTGAGATGTGAGTCGCGGCGGGATTCTCTGCGGGAAGATGAGTGTGAGGAGTGTGATGACTTGGAGCTGGAAGAGTGTTTAGATGATGAGCTGGAAGAATGCTTGGAGCTTGATGAACTGGACTTGGATGATCGGCTTGAGGACTTTTCGACTGGGACATCGAGGATATTCAAGACGCGACCGGTAGTTGGCTCGGTAGTTGATGAGACGGCAGGGTCGTGTGAGACATGGTATCCATCGATGATGTAGTAATACCAATATCTTTGACCAGGTTGAAGAGTGGTGCCTTGGAATCTGAAAGTACCTTTCCAGCTACCTGATTTTGAAGAAGTCTTGTCTTTAGCGAGTGGAAGTTGGCCAGCATAGTTATCCCAGCTACCAAGCAAATGAACGGTCTTAACACTGGAAGAAACACGGAGAGAGAATGATAATTGAATAGCTGCCATTTTGATCGATTTTGATGCGAAATACTAAGATGAAAATTCAATGTACTGAAATTGGCTAATTCGAGCAAGAAGAGACTAGTCTTTGGTGGTTAAATTCGGATTGTATGGATTTGTGAATAAAAAATTAATAAAAAGTTGACCGGCAACTTGATAGAATGATTAGAATGTAAAGATTTTGGTATGATATTACAGAGCACAGCTCTTTGGGAACGGGGAAAAAACAAAAGATGAAGAAAAACAAAAAAAGGGCGGAAAATGAAGGAGACTAGCTCTTGAGAATGAATTGACTGCTTGCTGAGGAGAAGAAGATATTTTGGGAGGGGGCACAGCGTCCCTTTATGGTCGCAGAGGAAGAGACATCCATCATAGCCATTGGAATTGATCATTGGATGGGCCCACCATGGAACTACTCATGGTAAGGCGCAGAATTGGTACAATCCTAGAATCCCGCAAATCCCGTCCGCATGCAATGGTGCAGGACCAAGTGCAATATTGGACAAGGGGAAGGCTGCAGCCATTGATGAGGGGAAGTCAGTCAGTTCGTTCGTTGCTCGGCGTATGTGCATGCAGTCCGGTTAGATTACCGTACATGCGGACTCCACGAATTATACGACCCAATTGACAAAACTCAAGGAAAAATAAGGTGATTCGATGATCAAGGTGAGCTGCAGTCATTGGGCGCGTAAGCAAGGTGAACATGTTGAATGGACGGGAGCTAGTGCGAATATAGTATTCTGGCGACTAAATCCTTGCCATTTGTGACCATTTAGACGTCGAGAAAGACCAACAAAATTTCTTCGCTTAATTTGGGGTCGTACTGGTGGGAGAACAAACGCAAACATCCACCCTATCATAACGAAATCCCCATCACAACATCTTTTTGATCCTTGAAGAGTGATGCTTGTGATAGATGGATACTTTATCGATAATGAATAGTGGATATGTTTCTTAAGATCTACCCTACTGTATATTGTCAAAAATTTGCCGAGGAGTGGATCAATTGCAAGGGAACAGAATGAAGTAGAGCATCATAACAAGAAATAGTTGGCGATTCAATGTCGTTGAACGGAAAGTAGAGTCGAGTTAGAGACCGGCATTGATGTTTAAATGAACTAGGTAAGTCAAGTGCGTCGAATGATCCTGCAGGTGTTGACACGGGTAATATCGAGTTGCGTATCTCTTTCCTATATCGGATGAATAAGTAGTCATCAGGTTGTCATTAGCCCTCAGCCATCACAAGCATTTACTTCAGTAAATGATTCTTCGATGCAGTCAGCAAAGCAGTACGATGTTTGGGGGTCGCACAAGTGCAATGGAAGAATCATTAGTTGCAGAAGAAATCTGATCAATCATCAAAACAATGTTTTCAGAATTCAGAATCGGTGAAGGAATGATGAAGCAAGCACAAGTTAGCACAGCGTCGTGACAGGTAAGAAGGCATGTGGGCAGGTCCAAGTTCTGCAAAGCTTGCTCTTGGATAGACTACATCTTGAGATATCCGACTGCCAGCCTTGTTGCATATTAGTTAATGCTCACTTGAGCACAATCATGCTCAAGACTTCTCGCATTCGATCTCCCAATTCGGCTTCATACGAAGTATAACTGCAAATTTAAGATTTTTAACAGCTTCACTAGCAAACATTCTCCACTTCTTTCGGTCAATATATACAATTGAGCACCGTAAATCACAAGTCCTCGACGACTCGACCACCGACCGATTATTTTTTCCCTCCAAAGGCGGCACATCACCCTTGCTCTATCACACCTTCCGTTGCTACTTGTGTGCCTCTCTCACCCTTTGAGCCTTTCTGCTTATATCCAGCTATTTTACCGTCCGTGCTATCTGCAGCCGTCGCACAGACGATCGTTCCAATCAATCGTCTTGTCCCCCTCCAACCCTCTGTCACCCATGGCAGAACTACCATGTAAAAGCCCCATTTGAACAGGCATTTACGATCATCTATTTCTCCGCTTGCTTGCTTTTGTTAATCTGCCCTTCGTTCTCTATTTAGCAATCTTGACATCGAGCCAACAAAATGCATGCACACTAATCCTGTCACGATGTAATGCATCCCTCTCAGCACTCCATATCAGCCCTAGTGTCGGCGGGTATATAAAGTGCAAGTGGATCAAGAAGTATTACTCGCAGCAATGATTGATCCACTCAGAGTCCGTTCTGTCTGTTTCATTTTGTGCGTACAAGATGCATTTGCATGTTGTACGTAATTGCTTAGCCAATCTCGTTGGCTGCAACCAATCACGTGTAGTTCACGTGATTAGATACTTGACCTCGATAAAGAAGCCATTGGGTATTTGAGGAAAGACAGAGCCCCACTCAAGCTCAACTCCCGGAACGAAATTCGGCTCAAAAAATTAAGATCCACAATACGAGGGGCATTCTGCATGTTCGTTCACAGTACTGCATTGGTAGCTTAGCATTCTGTCAATCCTAGTCCCAAGTGTTTAACTTTCAAGCCGCTTCTTCAGTAGCAAAACTTCGCAAGTTACAAGGAAAATATGAGGTGTGGGTGCGCAAGCTGCAAAGCAGGGCGTTGTTGGTCACATTCTCAGATGATGTATGCGGGTTTGACGGACAAGGTTGGCGGGGAATAACAATTTGGAAATTTTGGTCCTGATGGCAGCGGCGTGGGCTGAGCCTCCTTTTCACTTTTTTCATTCATTCTCTCTGATTTACTTATGTTTTTTACACATTTTATGTGCTACAGCGTCTACGTGACACATAGTTAGGTTGGCTGCTGTGTGACGGCGAAAAATCTATCATAATGTGAGTAGTCTCATTTGATGACTTGATTACTTACTCTTATATAATCTTTTACGCCGAAGACATGTCTTGTGTGTCATACATAGTAGTTGTTTATTTTGTACAGTTCATTTCCATTAAAGAGACCTCTATGAACCTCTTGTCGCCTGTTTCAGAGTCATACAATGTTGCCAGATAAAGTTCTAATGGCTTTCGTTCGTGATCATAACTTTCATGATCAGATGTTCGTTCAAAGCATAGTCTGGCACTTCGATATTCTATCAGTTGGCATAAATGCAAAACTTTCCAGTTCCTGTTTTCAACCGTAGTAGTTCCTTTGATAACAATGCGATCAGATCCGAGTTAAATAACATAATTTCTCGAATTTCTCCAGCCGAGCACAGTTACTTCTCATTTGGCATCCACAATACCACGGATATCTCAAGTATGTTAACAGACCTACGTAAATCGACGATGGCAACCCAATCTCAGACACCGAGCGCTTTCTAGCATCTAGCATATGCTTGATAGTTGATGAGCGGTGTCAATCAGAGACTGCATCTAGGACAATGAATCTCATGGCGTTTCGCAGTGAATCCATTATATCGATCTCTTGTTCTCCTTTTTCTTGTCAATATGAGCAGTGTGACCTCTTCTACGCAGAGAGGTGATTTTCACAAGGGGCCATTTTTCCATTTGGTTACCTGAGTTCGTTTACGTCAGTGTCTTGGCGTTACTCAATATAACACCGTGATCTTCAGAAGTGTATTACCGCATTATTGTATATTTTGAAGGTAGCATTCCCAAGTTTACTTCAAAATGAAAGTTCTAATATTCCATATAGAATTCCATATAGATAACCCTAAAAATCTCTATGACTTGATGCAAATATCAATTAATGGTTGAACTGTTAATCATCCAGTAGCCATAGAAGGCGAGAAGACTGAGGTAGTTGGCAAAGCCCATTTCCATGTAAGCCTGATAGATATGCTCAGCCATAGGAGAATTATGTAGAAATTCTGCACCTAGAAATGTATGCTTGAAATGACTGCGGCGAAGATAGTAAGTAATAATAGCCCCCAACAAAGTAAGCTATCAGCAATGCCCATATCGATTGCTTTTTTAGTATAGGTTTTTTTTTCAATTACTTAGTTGTGGTACTAGTATTGCCATTTTTTGATATTATTGTTTCGCATCAGTTGATTTCTCCTTCCATTTGGTCGTCTCCTGAGAGAGCTCTCACGGCATGTGGAATTTTTTCGTACGTAAATCCCAAGCAAACGACACAGTTCATGCTGACTGAAATGGTGACTTGTCTTGCAGAACCTAAGGATGGCAGCATATGTTCTCGATCTTTTTTCAACGTCGCGGATCAAGCTGAAGCATCCATAGTTTCGGCATGCAAATACTTTCCTGGCCGTATATTTTTGGCCGACACTGACAAAAACGAACATATATTGTTAGAAGGCCTTCAGGTGGCTGGAGCAATTGTATCTGGTTATTGGGGGGCCCCTTTCCGGAGCGTTTCCTCTTCGACGCTTCGGTTTATAGCACACGACTTGACGATTGCTAATGTCGATATACCGAACTCCTGGAGCTTTCCTCGGCTAAAGGCTATGCACACGTTGAACCTCAAAAACATATCCTCTCCTCTGAAGATCGAATTTCCAGAAACTGTTGTGGTGGAAAACGCTAATATCGAAAATGTGCGACTTGCGTCAGGTTTTCTGCCAAACATGGGCGCTGTTCACTCCCTTCAAGCAATCGACAACCCGGGCCTCAAGCTGATTGATTTATCCAATGCAAGCTATTTTCACATTCAAGCTCCACCTTCCGATCCTTCATTGAAAGTCTACTCTTCTGCTAAAACTTTTTTTAATGGAGAGATATACGGAGCTACTGAAGTACACATGCCAGTTTTGGAATTTTGCCAAAGCCTGATTTTGGCAGCTAACTACTTCTCGTCATATTTGGCACCAAAACTTGAGTATGTCCAGGAAAATTTCGAGATTACTAGCAACGAAAATTTGCGGTCAGTATCCTTACCACTTCTGCAACGTATTGCATTATTGGAGCATAGCGAGAGTTTTTACAACAGCAGCGACACACCTATTGGCAATTCATCGCTTAAAATCGCAGGAAACAGAAACTTGCAGAATATTTCTATGCCAGTCTTGACACGTGTCGATAAAGATCTAGAGGTCTCGGGTAGCAAAGACTTGACACATGTCGATTTAACGAGTTTGGCGGAAATTCGTGGTCGACTGGCTGTGATAAATGGCACTTTCACAAAGTATGTTTTGATCGATCCTATAGTATTACCCGTGGGAAATTACATAGTCGTCACTGTACTAATATCAACAGAATACCATTGCCTTCCTTGAAGACTATATCTCCTTCGCTTCTTGGCGCGATGAAAAATGGTACTTGGAATTGTAGTCACATACCATCAGAGCTTGGATCCATCGATACTCCTGGGGGGAGTCTTGCATGTCTTGATTTCAGCCCCAGGACTAAATACGCACCAGTCTCTGAAAACATTGGCTCGAGACATGGCTCTTCGTCTATCTTCGTCGCACCTTCTATAATATTTGGAGTTCTGTTGAATATCTGCATGATAATATTCGTCAAAAACCGTATGAGATCGGTTTTCGTTTTCGAATCCACGAAACCGATGTCATTCAATATTCTATCTAGTCATCGTACCAGGAATGAAAATATGCCCGAACTCATGACTGTGGAGCGACCGGCTGAATTATCAGACCCATGGCAAGAGATGTATGAGCTTGAGGCCACGGAGTACCACGAGTTAGATTCATTGCCCATAAATCTGACGTCGATGGAAATGAGCTATTCGGTAATTCAGAATCCACTTTTGAATGACTTGGGGTAAACTGATGCGCCATGAACTTATGTATTACAAAAGGCTCCAAAACAAACTTTATTACAGAACCACCCGAAGTCACCCAACCTCTCTGGGCAAGTTTTTGACACTCCCTGGCATCTCTACAACAGCTTCTATAGCTGGCAATTCTGCGACTGGGCCTTTTGGTGACCCATCAATTTCTTCTGGATTCTTGGGAGGGATACAATCGGAATGCAATTGCGCTTTCTCATGGTCATTTTCATCACCAGCTCCACCTCCAACTCTCAATTTTCTCAAATGCCGGTGTCTCAAGAATTTCCAGTAGATGCCACCGAAAGCAATAATTGCCAGTCCGCCAAAAATGGAGCCAAAAACTACACCATGAAACCGCGCATGACCAGGTGTTAATGTAGATTGTAAATTTGTTGGGGAAGGGAACGAAGCTAAACGATATAAAGTTAGAAGGGCTGCATTTCAAATGTTCAGTATTATCTTACTGGAACTTGTTTGGCTCCATAATGTTATCACATTAGAAAATGTGATGGTAATTGTGCTTCCGTTGAATAATGAGATACCTTGGGTATTGGTTGCTGTGATGGTTGTATATGGTGACCCCGAGGGAGTGGAGGTAGAACTAAAAAAGGTAGTCGTGAAATTTGGGAGCGAGGAAAGGAGTGAGGAGGCGACATTCAACGTTGTTGCAACTGTCGTATCCTCTACTTCACTCGACGCTATCGAGGATGCATTTAGTGACGCACAATATTCAAAAAACTCTTCAAATGAAGATTTCAAATAATTTTCGTTCGCCGCAGCTGGATCTGAGCTATTTGCTGCAACGCACTTCTGGCAAGAACTGTACTGGTTGTTGAATAATGAATTTGAGCACAATTCTGGTGACTTGCCAATTTTCAACGCCTCGACGTATACATTGTCTGGATGAGTGAATTAGCATCACATGATTATAAGGAAAATAATCCTCATACTACAAACACTGTAACACACAGCTGGAAACACGGTTGAACCACTCATTTCCAAACGAGTTCAAAACAAATTTGAGAAAGAATTAAAGGAACTGGAAGACGAGCCTACTTGAAAGATTTCACCTCTGTGGCCCTCAACACCCCTGGCAAATCTCAATAACTGACGCAGGAATTATCTTTGTGATTGTAGCCAATACATAAACCCCAAAAAGCATTTTGAAGGACAAGCCACCCCAATCAAGGCGGAACCAAGTCTACGGAGTAAGCAATATTACATAACATATAATACCGCTTTCGCTCCTGGCCTTTCACTTGTATGGTAAATTGATTTGGTTGGTGGCAACATAACCCAATTATCATTTTCAGTGCCTTCGCAAGTGTGCTGCTGCTGCAGAGCTGCGCATTCTTGATCGTATCATACCAAAGTAATCCCTGAGAACCGGGGAGATCGACATTGCGAATCAAATATCGAGTCAATTCTATAGGACCACTTGGTTTAAGATGACTTGAAAGCCGCAGACTTCCAATTCGGCGACCGAGCAGTGGAACTTGGCTCGCTATTCTTATATTGAAAATGTACAGGAGCCCCCGAGACATTGTGCTTGGCTGATTGCATCATGTAGTGAGATTTTGCGTTGGCAAAATAGCAGTCCGATGCAAAATAGTACCAGTAGATAGATACAACCAAGCACATAAAACATCCTCACGAGCGTAACTGCCACACAGCCCACCCCCAATTCGCAGCTTAGTAACACGCGACTCAATGCACTTGCAGAAACTAGTTTACTAAATCCGCATCTTGCTGAAACAAATATCCTATCGGATGTTGAATGTAAGACCTCGGGAGGCAAAATCAAATCTTTTAGTTCTTCCCCAAGGTTTCAATAGCACAGACCACAATCTTCCAAATACTGCACGCCAAGGCAAAGTTCACCGGGAGCTAAAATCTCTACTGGGGATTCCCCGTGTTTGGGAAAAACCTAAATTATCATTTGTATTTCTCAAAATCACAATCACAATCACGGTTGTCCATTGTGGAATCATCAAATTGCAGTCATATTGCTTTTGGGAAGATGAAGTAATGAATCGCTTAATATATTTACAAGAAACCCCGCTTGGGGGGTTTGGAATGTCAGAGTTCCCGCCTGGTCCCAATGAAGTATAGAAGAAAATCATCTCAGTGTACCGAAAAGTTTTAACCGATCCAAACATATACAAAAGCATCTGATCCTGAACTAAATGCAAGGGTACCTAGTACCTTTCAGATCTCCGCAAAATCTAATAAAACTTTCCTTTTGGCAAAGCGACAAATATAATCGTTAACGGCGCCGTGATAATCAAACTCCAAGCGAGAGCCCCAATCACAATCTTGTCTTGTAAGAACCTCAAGTTTTCATCTTGAGTCCAAGTAGTCTTATCGAATATCTTCCTCGCCAAGTTCTTCTTTTTGTATATTTTGTTCCATTTTTCCTCAAATTCCTGCACATCGTTCTTCGGGCCAAAACTCGACATAGTCGAAGTTTCAGAAATTGTGACCCCATCGCTCTGCTTATCATGATCGTCGCCTGTGCGAGTCGTCATTTTGAAGCGTCGTTCCGATGAACTCTCAAAAGAGTGCCGTCCACTTTCCTCATCAGCGGCTTCTTGTTGTAGAATTTGTTCCCAGGGCCGTAGGTTACGGTTGTGCGATTGGTGCATGATCAAGCAAAGACCTTTGTAGGCTGCTATTAAGCAACTTATTCCTAGAAACCATTGCAGGCCCGCAAAGATTCTCCACCACCGACTAACGCTCGATAACGTCAATAGAATCGCTATCACAAACCCAAATATTGTATTACTGACACCCATGGTGCGGACGAAGAAGACGCGAGGTTTATTGCCGTTGCATATAGACCATCTAATAAAATTCGGATGTGATTGGCCTCGAAGTGCAGCTTCAGTTATGGTCACAGCTGGTAGGAAGGCGGATGGATGGGTGGTGTGTTGAAGGGCGTGTAGGCATAAAGCGCGGTCTTTGTGAGATAGGTTAAGTTCTCGAGCAGAATTGAAAGCAAGATAGTGTCGCATTATACGGTTGACCTCTTCTCGCATAGGTTGAACGGTGACTAAATGAAGTTAATACTAATCTTATTGTTCAAGAAATTCCGAACATACAAGGTTGCCACTTGAGACCTGGTTGACTCGGTTTTTCTCCCGAGCGTCCTCCCGTACTGCTTGATAAAACCGAAGGAGCTGTTGGGCTACCCAGAGCGCTATCGGCCCTCGATAAATTGGTACGAGACTGGCTATCCTTAGACTTAACATCCGCATCGAAGTCGGCCATATCGTTGAAGTCCGAAATATCCATTGGTGGGTTTCTTCTCCTGCCTTCATTCTTTTCTGCGTCCTTGGCAAGAGCAGGGGGCTCATTTGTTTCCGGTACCCATTCTGGAGACAGCTTCTTTTCATAATCTGAGAGAGCCTCGAATCGACGAGCATAGTCTTTGTACCACAGGTAAAATTGAAGATTCTCTGCGTCGTGCTCAATATAAACAAGGAAGTCCATGAAGTCACTCAGAGAGCATGGCTAAAATGAATATGAGTAAAAGACTTATTGTTCAATGGAGAGACTTCAGACTTACTGGAAGAGATTGATTTTCAATCACGTCTTCAAACCGTAGCCCAGGTGGAATTGAACGTTCAGAATCTGGTGAGTGTTAGTCAAATCAACCTGGATGAGACAGGTATAACCCACTTTTCGCTCTTGCAGCATATCGCTGACATTCCGTAGCATTTAAAGGACCATTTGCTTTGTTGGTATAATCTGGTCTTTTATAAAATAGGAGAGACATGGTTAGAAGCGTCTACCTTTTTGGTAAGATAGCTCGCGTTTTAGGAGATGAGATATAAAAGTAACTTATTCTTTTGAATTGAGATATGTATGAGGGGGCGGACCAAGTGAATGTAAAAAGAAGTAAAGATGGCACCCACGTTAGACACTGCATATTGCCATGTGGAGGTGGAGGTGCTATTTGTTATATGCATATTGGCAACTGCTGCCCCTAGCTTCAGTGCAGAAGAAGCCAGTCATAATATCCGAGTGCTTCTCAAGAGAGTCAAGGTAATCGCTCTAGTTTACCGGTACCTGGGTTTTCTTTCGAAGTCTCCTGCCCTATGGGGGGCGAGTCAATATCAAGCTTGATTAGTTTCTCATAGTATGGTGTCTTGGCTCAACAAAGCGCACCGCGAAAGCTGCTAAAGGTTACCAATACCAGTTTTATAGTGGATATATCTTAGTACGACCCTTATAAAATCTTTTCCGCGGGATGAAGCGAGTGGGAGTATAAAATGAGTGACATGGTAATATTGGCAAGGGCTCCTGGCTCAGCCGAATCTAGATGATCTTCTTGATGAACAGTTCTTCGTAGATCCCAGGGCTCGACAGACAGCAATCGAAGAAGATGTGTGGCTCTTTTTTGCCATTCATATGACGTCCGAGCCCGAAAAATCCCACGGCCGAGTCGCACTGCATATGGGGTGAAAGCCGTGCACACTGGTAGCACACCCCGGTTGACTCGTGGAAATTGATCTATGAATTGTTAGTCTCAGAAATGTGTAAATCCGAAAAGTCAAAAGCCAAAAGAGGAATCCTTTCTTGTCCCTGACTTCGTCGCAAGTCTTTTCAATTGATGTAGTAAAAAACGCCCTGTAGCCACTGTTATGATGGCGTCCAGAAAACAGCTCAAAGTACTTCTAGACTCCTATGAAAAAGTTCTAGCTCTTTTACTCATCCATTCCACTCTCCAGGTCATCCGTCGGCTATCAGTATTTTGGTGGGTTGCCACAATATCATGAATTGAAAAGACTTTGAACAGTGATTGGCGAAAAGATCACGTCAATAGAGAAGCAGAAAGCCAAAAGTATATCAAATTGTACAATTGTGCCGCTCGATATCCACCCAGATCGGGATCAACCTTGAGATGTTTAGATAAACGAACACAGCATCGACATCGAAGTGATCGCCATAACTTAATATCGCAAGACCCTCATTTTTACACGACGGTGATCATCCAAAGCCAATGGAGGATGTCAATGTGACGGTGATCAAAATGCTTGAACGGAAGGTAGAGATGTGGCTATGAAGTTGAGGCTCTTTTTGCCATCGGAGAAAGCGCTGTCCAGCATTTCAGGTCGATAGTCGACGGCTGTTTATACATTTCTGAGACGCCTTGGCAGTGTATAATTTCCTTGATTGACAGGTTGAGGCTTTTTGTGCCTCGTCTAATATTTTTTTGGGTGGTTAAGTGGGAAAAAACAGATGAGGGAATATCGTTGCATCAATGCACACAAAGCCCCACGTCGCCGCGAACCATGCAGATTGGGATGGATTCATCGGCCTCGAATGGTCCGGAAGTGGCTATGTACATGGTATATCAAGGAAATCTCCGATCCAACGAGATTCGAAGACAGATCGTTGTGGTCTGTCCTTCTCGAACGGCTAAAAAACAGGCTCTTGAAATTATGAGAAAAGCCAAGTGTCGGTTAAGGTTAATTAATCACAAAAGATGATTAATCAATGTCTCAAATTTTACAAGTAGCTCTGTCAGTAATTCCACACATCAACTGCCGTTCATTGAATTCGCGGAACAGTAATATCTCTTCATTTTGATTCGCCAACTACTGGTTGTTAAGCTATACCACTCCGCTGGCGCCATCAATAGTTCTATGCGTGACAATGTATTCAAACTACTATCAAAGCATCCCCATCATGACACCAACAAAGACTAAGAAACCCAACGCCAAAAAAGGGTAACCAGCACGCCAAAATGACGATATGATCAGACGTGATCCTTGCGCTATTTCCCCTTCTCTTGGTACTGGACCAGCTGGCCAGGGTGTCACTGTTGGTCCATTTGACGGCCGAACGGGGGATGGTTGTTTGAACACCGGAATACATTGATCTCTGTAGCAAGTTGTCGAATTAGGGCAACAACCTCCTCCCATGTCTTCTGGGCATTCAAAGTAATTGGGCCTACATCTTGCATGCGCTCTTAAGAGACGGCAATTGGAATGTGATAACGTTCCATTGCAACAGTATATACCTGAAGTCGTGTGAGTTGTAGGTCGACAGATCATGCCTTGAGGACAGCAAATCTCCTGTAGCAAAGAAGACGTGGTCAGCAAAGAAAGGGAATTCTGTTTCAAACAAAAACTCACTGGATGAGCGTATGCTTCACAACTGTTTTGCTGATCCCCGCAGGTGTACCAAGGTACAGTGGCTGGCATTCTTGGACTCAACGCGAACATCGGATTGTAGTGTTCCAACTGTCTTGATGGCAGACAGACTTCCGAAAAGCTCTGTACTTGGCCAAATCGTTCTTGACTTCTCCGCTTCAATTTGAGCCAACCTTGCCCTCCCATATCATGATAGTATACATGGGCGCTGCAGACAATTCCAATTATCATAATGATAACTAGCAGACAAGCAAGGTAACAGAGCCATCCACGCCAGCTTAAAGACTCTATGCACGCCTCTATGCAATACCTTGAGGCCAGCTTCCGTGTGCAAGGCCTGGGTTCATTTGGATCAGACGTCAACTGAGATTCTACCGGCTCCAATGACAATGGATCCTGGTTGAGATTTAGGTGTGCTTGCTGCGGTTCCTGCGGAAGCGTTGGCATCGAGACGATAGTAACTTAAATATACACGAATAACTTGAAATAAGAGCATCAAAGCAAATGTAGGTTGAATCCAGCGGTGTAATAGAAAATGAGGTGACATTTGGATATGAGAATAGACGGAGATATGATTCAGGGTGAAATGATGAACATGATGTAGGGACATCTCGAAATTGATATAATGAAATGTCTAAAGCTGCCTACACAAGCAACAAGAAATGGAAGGTATGCCCTCAAAACAGAAGGAACGACGGCACGACTTTCCAACCTGTTGACGGCTTCTGAAAATATTTTGCGAATTCACCGATCCACCGGCAACTCTATCACAACGAACAATGAATCCGAGAGATGTTGCAATATCGGCTTCGAGGCAGTAGGTAGGAGATGGCGGCTATTCCTCTTTGGCTATTCAAGATTTACCTCATCTTAAGAAGTCTCCCGGTATTAATTTTCACGTGGATAAAATAAACTACACACCAAAAGGGGACACCAAGCATCTAGTCATCGGTATCCTTTATATATACTCGTCTCGCTATTTGAATGTCAAATCTGAATTGGAATGTTGAAAATAGCTTGGAGACTTATATATTAGACATTTTCGTAGCTTGATGTGCAACTTATGTCGTCCATTGCGTGCCAACATATTAGGAGATTGCAACTTCAACACCAACGTCAAACAGCTTGCTTTATATATTCATAAAACTCTTGATCTATTCTGATGATCTTCTCAACCAGATGTGTGTGGTTGATTTTAAGATGTACAAACAGACAAGGATGAAAATTGTAACGAATAGGATGATAGCATTTCCAACAATAGCCCTGTTCGAGTGTAACGGTGTGTTTTAGCCGTCTGTGTCTTAAGTACCTCCCAGAGGACGTCGCTACATAATGATGAAGATATAATCATCCGTTTCCCTTTCAAATAATCTAACGTTCACATATTTTTGTCTTTCAAAGTATGGAGATCAAAATGGAGAACCCCATTTTACCCCTATTTGCTCCACAGACTCTTACCAATCAAAAGCCCGCATTTGTACCTCGGCATCCGGGTCCCATAGTCAAGGAAGCTCCAAACTCTACTCATCAATACCGGCGCATGTGCCAAACGCCTTCGAAACTATTGTTGACCGAGGGCCGATTTCATTGAACAAAAGGATCTCTTATAACTTTTGATTCCCACCATCATAACCATCTTTCTCTATATCAATCATTCAAAATGTCACCTCCACAATGGGTCAAAGATCTGAAGCCATCCGGTCCGCAAGGCACTGAGCTTATCAAGGTGGAAAGAGAGAAGTCTAATATACATGTCGAAAAGCTCTCGAACTTTTTATTCACCAAAGAGGTATTAGAGCGTCAAGAACGTATATTAAAGATCTTGCAAGCCGACAAGATATTCGACAAATCAAATAACTATTTCGATGGTCGAGTAGATAGATTCAAGACTTCTCTCGCAAGGGCGAAGAGACTTCGTCAACTACAAGTCAAGCATAACTGGAATCAAGAGGAGTATCAGGTGGCAAATGAGCTCATTAGCGAGCCGACTCCTTGTATGTAACTCCCAAAACCTTCAACACCTTTCAAAAAGAATACTAACATCAAGTTTAGACGGGCTTCATGCTTCGATGTACCTCACCACCCTGCGTGGCCAAGGCACACCTGAACAACACAAATTATTCCTCGAACCCGCCGAGAACTACAAGGCAATTGGATGCTATGCACAAACCGAATTGGGACATGGATCGAATGTGCGAGGCTTAGAGACAACTGCTACCTGGAATCCCGAAGACAAGACATTCATTCTTCACTCGCCACATCTCACTGCGTCAAAATGGTGGATCGGGTCTTTAGGAAGGACTGCGAATCATGCTGTGGTTATGGCACAACTGATTATTGCTGGAAAGCCATACGGCCCACATCCTTTCGTATGCCAGATTAGAGACATGAAAACCCATGAGCCATTAGATGGTGTTTATGTGGGAGATATTGGGCCTAAATTTGGCTACAATACAATGGACAACGGATTCCTGTTATTGAACCAAGTCAAGATCCCACATATTAACATGTTGGCCAAATTCTCCAGTGTCGACCCTGAAACAAACAAATACGTCAAGCCATCTTCACCATCTTTGATTTACGGCACTTTGACTTGGGTCCGATCAACCATCGTCCTCCAATCGGGTGGTGTTTTAGCTCGGGGTGTGACCATCGCAACAAGATATGCCTCTGTCAGACGGCAATTTCAAGATAGAGATGCTGGAGCTGATGAATCTGGGGAGAACCAGGTTCTTAACTACACAATGGTACAATATCGATTATTGCCATTGCTTGCAGCCACCTTTGCTCTGCACTTTACTGGAAAGGCCATGATGGGGCTGTACCAAGATAATCAGAAGCGAATGCAACAAAATGCTACCAATGATTCTGATAGTAGCAGGGGCGCCGGTCCAGAGGAACTCAACTCGGGGAGCGATTTATTGGCAGATCTACATGCTACATCGTGTGGTCTCAAAGCTCTTGGCAGTACTACAGCCGCAGAAGGTCTCGAGGTCTGCCGTAGAGCCTGCGGTGGTCATGGATACTCAAGCTTCAGTGGTATCGGAAGTTGGTATGCTGATTACCTTCCAACAACCACTTGGGAAGGAGACAACTACATGCTCACGCAGCAAGTAGCTCGATACCTTCTCAAATCTGCTCGCGCCGTGTTGAAGGGAAATGCCCCCAACAACGACACAACTAAAATATTCACAACCTTCCTTCAAAAGCAAGATATGGGTGCTGCTCACGATGTTCTCGGCTCAGACAGTGACATTGTCGCTGCTTTTGCATGGAGAACATCATTCTTGACCTTTGAAGCCCTGAAGCATCGTGACGCAGAAAAGGGATCATGGAACTCTCTCCTTGTTGATTTCTGGCGCCTCAGCACTGCACACTCTCAATACCTCGTTGTCAAAAACTTCTACGACGCTCTTCAAAGCGAGTCTCTTCGATACGAGCTTGATCCCGAGACCATTGATGTCCTCCACAAACTCTACCGTCTCTATGCTCTGAATACTCTTGAGAAAGAGGCATCGGAATTCTATTCCTCGTCTGCTGTCACCGTGCGACAAATCCAATTAGCACGAACCAAGAGCGTCATGAAGTTATTGGGAGAGATTAGACCACATGCATTACGTCTAGTTGATGCATGGGCATTCCCCGATTGGCAACTTGATTCTTCGCTGGGTAGAAAGGATGGAAAGGTTTACGAGGATATGTTCTATAGAGCTAGTCAGTTGAATCCGTTGAACGGGCTGACCGTTGATCCGTATGCGGATAATGATGATATCGTCAAGAGCGACGAGACGGAGAGATTCAGGAGTAAGTTGTAAGGAGGGCTTGTGTATTTGTATTATATCATTGCGTAACATTCGGGGTTTGGTTAGAGAGGGAGCGTCAAGCATTTTTACATAACATAGGTAGAGGATTATACACAATAGAAGATTTAGAGATATGATTACAGAATCTCTACTACTAATTTGACCGTCTTCAATCGTATTCTCAGTACAATTAGTGCGAATATGACATATCTTGTTCCTGTACACATGTATATTGTACCAAAAGCATCACAAACTCATAGCCGTCACTGCCGTAGTACTTTGAGTTCGTACAACTAGACTAGATGCCATCAATCTAAAGGTTAATCAAGTCTTGACCCGGCGAAGAATCGACCACAACCGCATGACAGTCAATATAAAAACAATCAACAACCTCCTATCAAGGAAGCGCTATCTATCTGCTCAGAACCCCAACCTCAATCATATGACTACCTAGATGCTGGAAAGATTCTAAACTAATTTACTCGGTAGATACTTCACCAAATCTACTTCTTGAATATACAATCGAATCCTCGTAGTGATTACGAGACTTTCAGGTATCAAAATTATATATAGGTAGTCACGCAATTTCAAACCTTTAACTTCTATCGAAGAACCCAGGAGCTATGATATCTATCTATTCTTACAACGAGATGTCATTCACTATTTAGCTACCAGTTCAACTCAAATATGGACTCCAAGGTGTTAGTCTGAAAGTTTTTAGAGAATGGTCATCAATGTTTCAAGTAGAGATTTCGGAGTTGCATCTGCATGAGATATTGAATCGGGATTAATTAATGGAAAGATATTACGCATTTATGGATGAAACTGACTTGGCATACCTAGTAGGCTTCTAGACTTACGATGTCCTCAGTCTTGGTTATGACCCTTCGAGCTATTCTCCTGTACATCTGTGACGGATCGAATCTTTCGGAATTTTCATTCGGAATAAGTCCAAAGAGTATTCAGGGCTTTTAGAGCATATGTCAGAATGAGAATTGGGCTATAGGAATCCATCGATGCCTCATTTGACAATCGATGATGGAAACGAAAAAAAGAACCAATAATGTCAAAGTCATCACATGTTTGAGTCTGTTTCCCAGTCATGGATTTGTATTTGTAACCTGTAATTGTGTATACAAGCTTAATTTCTTGCCTATCCTCAACTCATAGATTCTTTCCTTCCTAAACCAATGCCTGTCGCCATCACGCAGTTAAGGTGTAGCGCCAGTCAATGTACTATCCAATTCAGGGCTTAGATTTGGAGTCTCTCGACCTTATCCTTCAAGCTTCTGATTTGGCCCATCAAGTCGGATGCCTCGTTGGTGGTGATGCTTGCTGCGATGACAGCTCTGCTAACACCGCATGCACGTCCCAAAGCAGTCTTGGATGGTACGTAGACGTAAGGGGTGTTCTTGTCTTCGCAGAGAAGAGGAAGGTGGAGGAGAATAGCCAATGGGGCAGTATCGGCGGCGAGGATGACAATTTCGCTAATACCACGGTTGAGGGTCTTGGTGGTCTCGTTGGCACCCTTCTTCAATTGACGGTAATGTTGAGCTTGTTGAACGAGATCGAGGATCTCTTGGGAGAGAGTGCTGTCGGCTGAAAAGTAACCTGTTAGTAAAATGCAGGTCGTAGAGTATCTGCGTAATTCTTACCGACGGGCCAAGCAGCGGATTCGTTTTGTTCTTCAGCCATTGTGATTTTGGTTTGAAATTCAGTATACTGTGGAAGAGAATGTTAGAACTTGACCTCATCGAATTGAAGACTTTGCGATCGACCCAATTGGACTGGCGGAAGTACGTACAATTTGTTGGAGGATATACTGAGATGATAAGGATTTCTTTAGAAATACTCTGTCAGGGTTCCTTGCGTTGGCTCGCCCTGTGGGTTGACTTGCAAAAATGGTAGTGATGAAGTTGAAAATCTTCTGGCATTTTTTTCTGAAGATTAATCTTTATCGGGTGCCTCGAAAAGGCTTCGCTTACGTTACGCGCTAATCCATAACTTGATTGGTCGAAAAGCTAAGCTTGCCAGAGAAGCCTCATCAAACAACTCGTACAAACCACCTTGAATCACTGATCATCATCTATCCATCAACTCTCCAAGCTCAGCTTTTCATCAACCCAAATCTTCAATCAATTCCTCAAAAGCTTCTTCAATCTTCATATACCTTTTCAAATCCAAGCAACACCTTCTCTAATACCTTCAAAATGTCTGATCTCTGGTATGTCAACAAACTATCTCCTTGACGCCTCCCGCTCCTACTACCTGCCTACCTGCCTTGCTTTCGAGATAAGATTCTCTAAAAGTTGGCACTGATATATATGATCGCGATTATTTTCATGCCTTGATTCAAATACTGACAGCAATAATGATAGTCCCGTCTACGCGGTTAGTTTCCCTCGAATGCCACCTCCGATGTGCTTTCCAACCAACCGATGATTCGATATCCAACAACTTGAAATCATTATCTGTATCAACGCATCATGCTAATCAATGCATAGCCATTCTTCGGCGCCATGGGGTGCACATCCGCCATCGTCTTCACCTGTTTCGGTGCTGCTTACGGAACTGCTAAGTCTGGTGTTGGTATTTGCGCAATGGGTGTTCTCCGACCGGATTTGATTGTCAAGAGTGAGCCATGTTCATCGGATTTTTGAGAGTCCTACTAATGTGTTACACAGACATTGTTCCCGTTATTATGGCTGGTATTATCGGTATCTACGGTCTCGTTGTTTCAGTCTTGATTTCCGATGGACTCAAACAAAACCTCGCATTATATACTGGTTTCATTCAACTTGGTGCTGGTCTCAGTGTTGGTCTTGCTGGTTTGGCTGCTGGTTTCGCTATTGGTATTGTTGGTGATGCAGGTGTGAGAGGAACAGCACAACAACCACGTCTTTTCGTCGGAATGATTCTTATTTTGATTTTCGCTGAAGTCTTGGGTAAGATTATATGTTCTTTTATTGATTTAAACAGTGACTGATATAAATAACAGGTCTTTACGGATTGATTGTTGCTCTTCTCATGAACTCCAAGGCATCTCTGGATGTTTCATGCTAAACGCATCACTTCATACAGAGAGAGCCTCGAGACAATCTGAACGCACACCTCTCTTCTGCAACAAACTGTGAATATATGAATGGGTTATAATGATGGCCTTCGAGGATGCTTTCGGGATGGAAGCTTTGAATTGAACAATTCATGGCTAAAAATATATGTATTGTTGTTATTCCACAAATTTCGGCGTTTCCGACGTGCATTAGAAGTAGAGATGGAGGTGGAGGAGGGTCAAATTGACCGTGTATGCTAGTAGTTTTTATTGTTGGTAGCAATCATATGGTATTGGGTTTTCATTTCAACACAGAGAACCTCACGTATGCAATCTGTTGAGTATTTGAAAGTTGTGACATGTCTAAAGATTCTGTATTTTGATGCAACGCTCGAGTTTTGGGGGCGAGATCCAACAATCTAAGCGCTACGAAAACTTAACCTAGTTTGTAGCTTGTAGTCACTATAAACCCGACCCATGTGTCACAAACATGAGATCCCTTGAAAAGACATTACTTAGACTCCAAGGGTGTGAGTTATTTTTGGTTAAGGTAGAGGAAATGAAGGTACAAAAGTGTAAGGTTACAATATTATACACATAATGGCGGATCTATAAAACTACAAGATACCTACCGATGACATGGAATTGGTATACTCATCCCGGTCAAATAAAACTGTTCATAGTAACGTCGTCGGCGTGAACATATATACCATTTCTGGATTTCAAGGTACCGTTCGCATTTGCCTTTTAAAACTCCCGGGAAAGTATTCTCCCATGTACCGAGGCCGATAACGCGCATTTGGCACAAGCCCCAAAAATAGATTTCTGCCTAAGCTAAAACCTAATTTAGAATTTAATGGTGTGCATTTAAGAATAAGATTTCTTTAATCCAATACGCAACCTTAAAGAAATTGATAAAATGAAAAGGAAAGAGACATACTTATTAATTAGAATTCAAGGAATCGAATAATGTATTTCTTTTTGAATTATCTCAAAAATTGAAATTTATATTCAATATAATAATATTTGAAGAATAAAAGATTCGAAACTGGAAGTTAATCATTATACAAATTCATTAGAATTCTTTTAAATTGAATATAAATTTCAATTTTCGAAACAATTGAAAGATAATTATATCAATCGATTCCTTGAGTTCTAATTAGTAGTTTAGTTTATTTCTTTTTTATTTTATAAATTCTTTTAAGGTTGTATACTGAATTGAAATCTTTTTTTCAATATTATAGAAACTATCTAAAGCTATATTAGTCAGACAATTTAAGCAAAATAAATTCGAGCTCAAGCTTAAGATAAGGAATTCTTACTAAGCTTAACTCGCTTATCCTAGGATGGTTTATGCATTATAAGGAAAACTATTTTATTATAAATTTTAAATATTAGTACACTTCCTATAGAAAATTTCGAAATGAATTCTAAAAACATATAAATAAAGCTAACCCTAAGAGCTATTCAACAATATGATTTATCTTACAAAAAACCTTTAATAAGGTTTAATTCTATCTTTCTTTATAAGATTTCTATAAACACACCATACATTCTAAAATTTCTTTTTAGCTTAGGCAGAAATCTATTTTTGGGGTTTATGCCAAATGCGCGTTATCGGCCTCGGTACATATCGGCCGGCTCAACCCCACATCTATGGGGTAGTGTGATGTAGGTGCAACTTATATATAACACGTCTGTAGCCACAAGTAGTTGTATTGAATCCTCCCCAAGTTTCGATTCAATGGTATGAAGTTTCATGCCAAATCTCCCATTTCTCCAGTCTCTTTCTCTCAAACTATCAAGCAAACAGCTTTTCGATACCATCGACTTCCCACACAAAAACAACTCCACCTCATTCATCAAACCACGCACACCAAAATGCGTCTTCCATACGCTGACCCCTCTTCCCCAACCTTCTCCTCTCCCTCTGACCGCGCAATCATTGAACGTGTTGAAGCGCGTCGCGCACCACGACCTCTTCAACCACTAGACTTGACCTTACTGCACAGTCCCCCTGTTGCAGATGGCTGGAACTCATTCCTTGGAGCAGTCAGGACACAAACGAGCCTGGCAGATGATATCAGGGAGATAGCGATTTGTAGGGTGGCTATCTGTAACACGGCTTGGTATGAGTGGGGACATCACGCGCCGTTGGCGAAGAAAGGAGGAGTTAGTGATGAGGGCATGGAGACACTTAAGAGGGAAAAGTGTGAGAGGGTGGGAAATGGTGATGCGAATGGAGATGCAGAGGGACTGAGCGCGAAACAGTGGGCTGTGATTAAGTATACGGATGAGATGACTAGGAATGTGAGGGTACCGGATGAGGTTTTCGAAGATTTGAAAAAGTGGTTTGATCAAAAGGAAATTGTAGAGTTGACGGCTACAGTAGGTTGACTTTTCCCTGAGAAATGACACAGAATCTTGAGGAGAGAATTGCTGGGAGTATTGTGAAAAAGGGTGGAGTGGATACCGGGGAGATCAGAAGCGTCTTGAAGCTGAGAGCGAAAGCTAATTTTGAAATATAGATTGCAGCATACAATTGTGTTAGCAGATTTCTGGTAGCTCTTGATGGTAGGTCTCCTCATGCACCTTTCATACGTCTATCTTCTTGCCTCCAATGAATCCATTGCTTCTCTTTTCTTTACTAACACGCCTCACAGTTGGCGAAAGGAACAAGCTAACCGGCCCTGATGATGCGGCTCATTAAACTCGCCTGTTAGTTGGAGAATTGAATACCGACATAAATCCACAAGTGTATTTTAAGATTCCGAGAGTCGTGTATCTGGTCATAATTCTCTTTCCGATGCAAGATGATAAACTTCAAATGCCATGTATGGTATCCAATCCCATTGTGAGCATCAAACAGATGCCTCTACGCCATTTGGAACACAGAATATGTAAGAACGTCTATATGCAGCAAAGTTGGCGAAAGTCAGAGAAAGATCCCCATGCAGATGCTGTGAAGTATGAGACAACACAATGCATTGTATCAGCAGGTTCATAGCGGCTCAACGACGCTGCATTATTTGAGCTCGGATCTGATATCGGCTCCCCCGACTTGAATCGTACAAGAAGCATGTGTGGTCTTCCCGTCTTCTCAGACGGCTTTTACCTTCGACCAAAACTCTCCCCTTTCGGATCCGAATGCATATCCCCGCTCCAATAACATCTTTTTTCTTACCATCATCTCACTCCATATTTCACTCACTGCCAACGCTCCAAGAACCTTCAATTATTGAATGATTACTATACATTTCACCATTACCCCTCATTATCTCTTCACCGAGCTATTTTCCCCTCTCCATTCCCCTCTCCACATACTCATCACATATTCAAGCTTTTCTCTTCCCCTTCTTCGAGTCGATCTCCCCACCACACTCCGAATACCATATACACCACACTTCATCACATATCAATCTTGTCTGTAGTAAAACTTGCGAACTCTGTGTTTCTTCATGCGTCTTCCTGCACCTGTGCAGATTAAATTAGATGGGCGTTGTGTTACTGGTCAAGAGTTGGTAGTTGAGTGAGCTTGTTTTATGCATTGTAACGTGTGAATTCGTGCTGCGCTTTATGTGCGGTTTGGAACTGTAGAGTAAAGTAGATAGGTAGCGATTCCATGTGCAAATTCAATGAAGTGGTTTACAATAAGCCTCAAGGTTTGTGGCATGTTATTGGGAATACAAAATTTGTGGGTTTAATGCCATTTACTCGATCCACTTCAATGTGTATACTAGAGGTGATATTGGGGTTATGTTTTACCGGGCCTATGATATTGAAGCTTCTGATTCTTCGAGTTCATATTTGATACTAGGAGAGATTTGATATTTACCACGTACATAAAATGCAGATGTTCAGAAGTCTAGACACCTATCAATGGTACTCGTGTTTCCCCCCTGCTGGTTATTCTAGTAGCGAGGTACAAGACTACGCCTCGTATCATATCAACATACCATAGCAAATCACCCCATCCACATCCAACCCCTCTCGCATTCTTCCAGACTCTCGCCACAGATCTCAAACTCGCCATTACTTCAAGGTGACGCTCTCATTACCCCTCCTTCCATTCGCATACGTCGATCTGTAGGACTTGGACGCCAATCAAGAAATATCATTGCTTCAGAGGAAAATCTTGATTGTGCTCTTCCACAAATTTCTTGTCCGTACATCTAGACATGCCATTTGAGAGACCTTTTATGCACACGTACCTCGTAGTTGTCAAGCCACTTCGCTGCACTGCACTGCTATGCAAATATCCTAGTACCTAGTACTTTCCAAAAAACAGAAAAGCAGAAAACAAAAAAAGCAAACCCTCTATATCGTTGTCAAGGTCACATCCTACAGAACATTCCAGTACACAAGACATGCTCATGCTGTACCAAGCCCCATCACCCCATATCGTCATTTTCCCTCTGCATTTTCCAATGTCCATGTCATGTATAAGTAAAGCCATGTAGATGTCATCTGAGCATCTCCGCACCACAAACAGAAGTCCATCTCTACCATCGAGCTTGAGCGGACTTCTCGTTTGGGCAAGGTACATGGCGCTGCATATTCGACCAGTCTTGATACTTCTTTTGACACATGTAAGATTCTTGTATGTAAGCGGGATGAGCATGACAAATGTGTCGTGTCACTGGTGGGACAAGGAGGGTGATAAGAAATCGTTATCCTGCTGCATCTTCATCTGCAGGAGGACGTGGAACTAGTATGTATCCAGAAGTTTCTCGGATTCTTATTTTGGGATGGACATGGTACGGGTATTCTTGTTAGATATGTGCCAAGATACCCAAGAGGAAAATCATGGGGAGAGTTGGTGATACGAAAATAATCAGTGCGAAAGCCAGATCTGTTGCTTCAATATAGCAAAACCTCTCCATAAGGATCCCCCCTAAAAGGATAACCTCTCTATAAGGATATATTTTTCGATCCCCAAAAATTTCAGGGCTAAAAATGACTTATATCCTTAAAACCTTTTTATAAGAATATTCTTATAATTTCCAATCCCAGGATTACATATATTCTTATCAGGCCAATAAAATTATCAGGATTTGAGCTATTATATAATAAATATAATTGGATTTTAGATTTGATTAAGAGATTTAATTGAAACATAAGAATTGTTATGTAAATGACCCAATCGGGATTAATCAGAAATCAATTATTACTATATCGGGATTAGTCGAATACCTCTATATAAGGATACCTCTATATATCCTTAAAAAAGTCTACAAAAACCGGTATCCTTATGGAGAGGTTTTACTGTAGAAACACTTTTCTTGGCTTCTCGTTCCCAATTCTATGGGAGATGCATTAAATACCTACATCACGCTACTGAAATCTAACGGGGGAATTAGCTAGAACCAACGGGCGAAATTGCAAATTCGTGTACCCCGCCTTCTCCCCCTTTTTTTTCCAAAGTGGACACACCACCGTTAGGATACACACTACATTTAAAAAGCAAAAGCTTTTACCTCATGCCATGCCAACCATCGCTGGGTACATTCATAGATAGCATTGTGTCACAATATTTCCAGATACCTACTCTACCCAATTCGAGCCAATGGTAAGATTACCATTTTCGGCTTGTGCACGCGAAGGTTTCTGCACCTTTGGTTTCCTAGTGGATACGTAAGGTTACAGATTGGACCCTTGACGCTAATATTTCACTGCCAGCATGGTGTGTATATATGTACCGGTGCTAGCGTTAAGGACCGGGGTATAGTTAAAT
Source organism: Botrytis squamosa (assembly GCA_014898485.2). NCBI lineage: Eukaryota > Fungi > Ascomycota > Leotiomycetes > Helotiales > Sclerotiniaceae > Botrytis > Botrytis squamosa. The sequence continues at coordinate 1,842,210 of RCTC02000009.1, forward strand.
GCTTCTGGGTAATATATTATATCTTTGCTATACGAGCACAGTATCTTTGTAGTCAAAACTACAGGATTGGGAAGAGTGCGGGAATGAGATGTGATGTGATGAGAATTTCTTAGACGGCTTAGTCTGCGAGCCCCGTAGCTCAGCTGTTCTTCCAGCAGAGAGAAATCGAGAATATGTCATATGGAGACTAGGAGGTTGGTATTTTCTCTCGCGAGGTGCCAGAGACTTTGCGAGGAGCATTGTGTGACACCGTCAGAAGTTTAATGTGGGACAAACATTGGGGGCGTAGGATTTCCACGTTTTTTCCCCCTGGGATGGGGATTTGAGAGTGATGGGAAGGAATGGGAATGGGAATGGGATAAACTTTTCGGGGCTCTCGATGGTTGGGCTCATGAATGGGGATTTGGAATTGGGTGTGGGGATCCGAGGATGGGAATTCAATGATATGTGTAGTTGTGAAACGTAACGGGGATGGAGATGGAAATGGAGAAGTGCATAGGGTGCGAGTGAGGGTGTAGAGTGTAGATATCGATACGAACACCACAAGCAGGGGATCCTTTCGATCGTGACAGACTACAATCTAACACCATACTTGGCATTCCACTTTCCCCCAGGACCCTATTTGATATCCTCAGTAACCTTATCCAACCGAAATCTCCCATCTCATGCATATACCCAAACCCTCAGTACTCCACCAACTCTAGACATCTCAGCCTCAATCCAGTAACACACACAAGTCACAATCCAAACAACTCCAAGCCAAAATCCACCATCTCGTCATCTAATTATCCCGAGAAAACGAAGATTCGATGCGCAGATAAGCTTAAGCTTAAATCCCATGGGATCTCTGCTTGCATATTCGAGTGTGTGAAATATATGAAAACATATCACCAATGATGCTATCTACAACGTCTTGAGGATTTTCTCACATCAAGCGAAGTAGGGAAGAATGGGGCAAATGAATATTCAGGGACCTCGAGTGTTCATTCCCCACGGCGCTAATGCCGATAGGGGGAAAAATCGGATCGTTGGGATTCTTGTTTGCACATATATTACATATAAGGTTATCTATATACCTACCCTACCTAGTACACATACAGTAAAACCTCTCCATAAGGATACCGGTTTTTGTAGTCTTTTTTAAGAATATATAGAGATATCCTTATAGACAGATTCTACTTAATCTCAATATAATAGTAATTTCCCTTCGATTAGTTCTAATCGGGTTATATTCTGTAATATTTTTTAAAATTTTAATTAAATCTTTTAGAAATCCTAATATATTTATTATATAATAATTAATCTTAATAATTCTATTAACTCAATAAGAATATATATATGATTCTGAAATTAAAAAATATAAGGATATTCTAATAAAAAGATTTTAAAAATATAAATTATTTTTAACCTTAAAAAATTTTGGAATTAAAAAATATATTCTTATAAAGAGATTATTCTTATAGAAGGGATCCTTATAGAAAGGTTTTGCTGTAGATGCTAAATCCTTCCCGCTCCGGTGGACAAAAGTATAAATTCAAAAAAAGCAATTTAAAAAAAATGGACATCTTGCGAATTATTTAGATGCTGACCGTTTGGAGCTAACAAGAAAAATCCTACGGGACCTATAAAGGGAGATGGATGGGAATATTCCCGCGCTGGAGATGTGCGATGGGATGAGATGGTGAGATCTACAACGTGGGGTTTTCCTTCGGGGGGCGCGCAGGGGTCCCAGGTGGTAGCGAGCTGGTACGAATCCTACAGACGTTATTTTAATGTTCGGGCTAGGCTGGGTTTGGTGATGGCGGCGCGAGCGGCGTGGATACTCTGGTGTAAGCCGCAGTGATTTGAGAGTGGGTTGGGGAGGAGAGGAAAAAGATTGATGGCTTGGTTCTGTTGGGGTGGACTGTGGGTTGGGGTCGATGTGTGTGCTAGGGGTTAACCTAACCTTATAGACGCTCTTGATGTTGCGGGTTGGAGACTACTGTGGACTACCTAGTGATGTTACGAATAGTATACTGTGGCATCATGCGAGATGTCTAGACTATCTGAATACATTGGAGAGTAACGTTCCGGTAGACTCTTATCTATCTGCATTGCCAAAATAACGGCCAAAACATGGATATACCGTATCTACAACTCGCTTGGATCATCCACCCATTTATTTCATCACTCCGCAGCCACCACACCGGGCCAAACTCGTCTTCTCTACCTACCAAAAAAAAGCAAAAAATACAATAATATAATATACACACCAGCGTAAGTCCGAGGAACGGTTCTTGGCAGTCAGCCTACATGAAAGTACGAGGGACACGAGGATGAAAAGAGCAATAAAGCAGAACGAGGAATCCAGGATACGATGCGCTAACGCGAGCTAGCGATCTTTACCGACGATGAGATTGTAATGTCAGCACGACGAGCGACGGGGGTCTCACTGACTGCTCATAAAGTAAGCACTCCCAATTTTGGTGAGGAAGTTTAGGTAATGAAGAAGCGCTGCCCAAGCCGCGTCGTGACTGGATGGAAAGGCCCCCCACAAGGCCATGCCCGTCCGTAACCTTAATGCGCAGTGCAACCTTGCTGTGAACCCCTACCCTACCACATAAAATACAAGAGGGATTTGCAATCGGTGACTGGTGGCCGCGAGTTGTGGAGGTCAGGGTCGTGGACAGAGATTAATTGCAGAGGTCATGTATCCCTAGCAATTTCCATGCAAAGTACTGTACCCATCCCATGTCCCGGCGAAAAGTGGTTACCGCTTCCTTTGAGTCTTTTGCTGTCTATGATTGGTTAGGACGCTTGCCTCAAGCGGTATTGTCTATGTTTAACAGCGGTATGCCAGTTTGAATTGTTTGATTCCGCGACAGTGATAGGCCTTGCTCATTTTGCAATATTCGGTCCCCACTCGGAATGGGCGTGGAATATCTTTGCCCGAACTAAATCTTGAAGAGAGAAGATGTAAGATTTAAAGTTACTGAGACCCCCCTCCGATTATACTTGTCAGATATCATTTGAGCATCATAGCCTCGCAATATACAAATCAGACTTCAACCCCTTTCCATCCCATAAAGATCCAGTGCTCCCTCTCAGCATCACTACCACACTTCTCAATAATACGACAGATTTCGACATGGCAAACGGCCACTTTCTTCATCATGACGGTTCTACCGACCCATATCTAATGCACGGAGACATGAATTTATATGACACCTCGAGCGAGTCTTCAGCAAGCTCACCACTCAACAGCAATGTATGTTCAGACTCTACCCATCACTTCTCTCCAGAATCTCATGTTTTCATAGACTTTTGATCATGTATATGGAAACGACCATGTATACGGAGGAAACACATATATGACCTATCCATCATTTCCCATACAATATCAACCAAATGGTGTGCCGGTGGGATTGATACCGGTGGAGTTAGATATCGAAGGCATTTACGAGGATCATGATCGACGAAGGAGAAAGGGTGGAAACGACAAAGTGGTTGCTTCACACGTGCATTCGGTAAGTGGTTCACCTATCTACCGAGCGAACATGATACTGATTCCACACAGCGTCGCCGAGCCCAAAACCGAGCTTCCCAACGAGCTTTCAGGGATAGGAAAGAGAAACACATGCGTGAACTCCAGCAACGATTGGAGGAGCTTGAAGGTCGTCACAGTGAGCTTTCGCGTTCATATGAGTCACTGCAAGTGGAGTATTCGGGCGTCAAGTCGGAATTGGATCGAATGCGTAAAGGGAAGACCGATCCCGAACGGTCGGTATCGGGCTTACCGAAAGATTTTGAGCAATCCAATCTCAGGGGCTGGGATGGATCCAAGGTGGAAAGTATGGATCCGCTACTTTTCGACGTCTCTGCATTTTGTTTTGATCAGGAGGAGAGTGGACCGCAATCCAAGGAATAGGTTGTGATTGTTTCATTCGGGTGTGATTTCCGGCGTTGGCGACTGGGAGCATGGTTGTTGGATTGTAAAAGACGGATAAGACTGGCTCTTGGTCGGTTTGGAGGCACACTCTGCCATGAGGAGTTTATGTTACTATCCGCATCTATCATATGCTTCACCTGTATGTACTTTTTATACCCAATGATAATAATCTCTCGCGTTTGCATGATGTCTGAGTTCTAAACGATAAACCTTGATCCCAGCGAAACTTTTCCATTGCGAACCTCCGAACCCTCGATAGGACTTAAGATGGTGGTGCAGATAGGACAACGAGCTTTGTTTGGTGGTGCAAGAACTGCAAACGCAATGCCGTTGATAGCATTCGCATACGAATCCTGAATTTTCCAAGGGATATAGTAAGCAAGCCATGGTTTGGAAGATCAATCAGATGAGATACCGTCGCACATTTGTTTGCAAGATGCTATCTCAAGTCTCGAGGACATTCATATCATGATGTTGTGCTATGGCTATGTTCATTTACTCCATACATGTGGCCTATGGTTCCAAGGATGAAGTATTGATGGATACTTGAACATGAATGAGGAGAATCGTGGGTATTACTACTTGCTGTACCGTGATTCGGTTGTCTTGTACGATCTTCCCAATCGGATATCTGAGCCGTAGGCTGCAGAGATGTCACAGCATATGCTTGCTGGAGACATGCAGGAAATTGATAACTCCGCGAGGTTAGAATGATGCCAGGTGATCAATCTCGTAGGCTCAATTCGTCCATTTGATTGGAGATCTCATGCTTTCTCAAAGTTCAGGGTTCAATGGTCCTTGGAACTTGGAAATACCAATGCTCGTGAAGATAGACTTGCTGGTGGTGGAGGGGGAAAAAGCGACCATCAAGATTGAATATCACAATCTAGATTTGTTAACCGGATCTGGTGGATATTTCGAAATTCCAAGATATTCTCAATCTTCACACGCCAGTTCGACAATTATACAGCTTGTGATTGCAGACGCTCGTGTTCAACACTCATCCCAGGTGACATGGGAAGAATGGGGGAAATCTTGATGTTCTGAGAAGTCGAGGCTCGATGGACCATTATCGATAAGAAGCTTGGAAGGATTAACCTTAGCTTGGCTAGAAGAGATTGAACGACCAATCAACATTCCACTGGACCTTCTGCAACTCGGGGTAGCAAAGCACAGCAAAGCACCACACTTCTTAAATGTTGGCTTATATGTCCCGAGTGTTGAGACTGAGTAGAAAGTAAGTGATAGTAACTGTTGGTGTAACGTTTTGTTGCAGGTTGTTGGTATCTTTCCGGAGTAATGTTCCTAGCAAACGGATCCAGGAACGGGTCAAACCAATGATGCTTGATGTCTTGGCCCTCCGAATCATGCCTTCTTAAAACCGATGAAGGGAGTTGGCTCGTTGGTTAAACGTAAGTATCATGATATTTTCATCTTAGAGTCTCCCAAGATTGGCAAGTCACCTGCTGGTGTAGCTAGGAATATCTTCGGGATCACGTATTGATATATAATCGTTCATGCAAAAATAAGATCTAGACTAAATGCATCGGGAGCTTACCTGCCCTGCCTGGTGGAAAGGGCCGGCCAAAGGAGACTTTTATCGCCGTGGGAGTATGTTGATGGGGGATCTTTGGTGATGGCCATTCGGAGCCGATTGATATGTAAGAGTCTGGGTGATGAGAGAGAGGGAGGATATTGTAATGATGGGAGGGACCATTTTCCGTAGCTAGATGGGTCCGAATCGTATTGCCATTCTGTTGCTATTGCCATTCTGCTGCTATTCTCATTCCGTCGCCGTTCTCTTGCCATTCTCATTCTCTTGCCATTCTCATTCTCTTGCCATTCTCATTCTCTTGCCATTCTCATTCCATTGCCACTCCATTGCCTCTCCCATAACCATTTCAATGATTTCGATGCAATTGGTTTCCATACAATCCTCTCAAGTCTACCTATATATCTATCTACCTAGCAGCCGACAAACACGACAAACTCTTCATGAATGAACCACACGAAGAGCATCCCTACCCAGTCCATAGTAACCGCCAATAATTTCTCCGTCGATGCTTCTCACAGTCTGAGATAATTTCCTTACTCAGTTCCACCGGGATATGCGTTTGCTGTTGCTGAATAACACACATCCATTGCCATCCCATTCCACGCAAAACCACAATAAAGTGGACCCCTTCACCGAGCATTCTGTTTTCTGTGACGCAAATTCCAATTCCACCCCACCATAGAAAAACAGCGCCAGCCAAATACATTCAATACCGTTTGGGTCCGCCCCTCCTTTTTACTTTGCACTTCTTTCCAACTCTCTCCCCCTCTGTCTCTCATCTCTTCTTTCTCAACAACCTTTGGTCAAAGAATTCCACCATCCTCATTATACCCAAAAGTTCTTTTTCGTTTTCATAGAATAGCAATCATGGGTTTCACAGACGTTGACAAGCTTGCTATCAACACTATTCGTGTTCTGGCTGTAAGTTGCCTCTACTTTTCCCTTTCCCTGTCCCTTGGGAATTTGCCCCGCGATCGGAAATCCGAAGCTTCTTTCGAAAGAACACCTCAACATCAACACCTTCAAAACAAGTACTGACATCTTCTCTTCAAGGCCGATGCCACCTTCAAATCTAACTCCGGTCATCCCGGAGCCCCTATGTGAGTTTGACAAAGTTGGCACAAAAGGATACATTTGCTGATGAGATATTTAGGGGAATGGCACCAGTTGCCCACGTTCTTTTCAACAAGATCATGAACTTCAACCCAAAAAACTCAAGCTGGGTTAACCGCGATAGATTTGTTCTTTCGTAAGTCATTTTCATTTATTACTGTCATTGAGCCCTTTGCGCATCAATCCCATTTGAGACAAGGTGTTTCTTCACTGCATTGCATTTGAAAACACAAAAGCTTTACCCGGAGGTCTACAATCATACTACTTGGGAAAATCAGTTGCAGCCTGCCTTGGCTCTCACATTTCTATTGTTCTCAAAGAAATCTAGTACCAAAATCTAAGATTCAAAAGCTAATTGTCCGAAAACTACAGTAACGGACATGCATGCATGCTCCAGTATGCCCTTCTCCACCTTTACGGTTACAAGTTGTCCATGGATGACATCAAAGCTTTCAGAGTGAGTAGTCTGAAGATCTGAAATTCCTGGCTTTTAGCTAATTTGCTTCCTCTCCAGTCGATAGATAGTCACACTCCAGGTCACCCAGAATCCGCCGATACCGATGGTGTTGAGGTCACCACTGGTCCTCTCGGTCAAGGTATTGCCAACGCTGTTGGTCTTGCCATCGCACAACACCACGCAGCTGGTGAGTTCAACAAGCCCGGATTTGAGCTTATCAACAACTACACATACTGTTTCCTCGGTGATGGATGTTTGATGGAGGGTGTTGCCAGTGAAGCCGCTTCAATGGCAGGTCACTTGCAATTGGGCAACCTCATTGCTATCTACGATGACAATCACATTTCCATTGATGGTGACACCAATGTTGCCTTCACTGAAGATGTCGTAAAGAGATTTGAGTCATATGGATGGCACGTCGAGACTGTCACCGACGGTGACAACGATTTGGAAGCCATGGAGGCTGCTATCAAGAAGTGCCAAGCCGTTAAGGACAAGCCTTCCATGATCAAGCTCAGAACCATCATTGGTTTCGGTTCCAAGCAACAAGGCACCCACGGTGTCCACGGATCACCTCTTAAGGCTGATGATATTAAGCAACTTAAGGAGAAATTCGGTTTCGACCCTGAACAATCTTTCGTTGTTCCACAAGAAGTTTACGATATCTGCAACGAGCGTGCATCCCACGGTGCCGCCTTGGAGCAAGAATGGAACCAATTGCTCGAGAAGTACACCGAAAAGTACTCCTCAGAGGCTGCTGATCTCAAGCGCCGCTTGACTGGAGAGCTCCCAGAAGGATGGGAGAAGAACCTCCCAACATACTCCCCATCAGATGATGCAGTTGCTTCAAGAAAGTTGTCCGAGATCGTCCTCCAAAAGATTCACGAAGCTATCCCAGAACTTGTTGGTGGTTCAGCCGATTTGACTGGCTCCAACTTGACCAGATGGAAGGAGGCTGTTGATTTCCAACCACCTGCTACCGGTCTTGGTGACTGGTCCGGACGATACATCAGATATGGTGTACGTGAGCACGCTATGGGTGCCGTCATGAACGGTTTGGCTGCATACGGAACTGTCATCCCATACGGAGGAACTTTCCTCAACTTCGTTTCATACGCTGCTGGTGCAATCCGTCTCTCTGCTTTGTCCCAACAACGCGTTATCTGGGTCGCTACCCACGACTCTATTGGTCTTGGTGAGGATGGACCAACCCATCAACCTATTGAGACTTTGGCTCATTTCCGTGCTCTGCCCAACTGCATGGTTTGGCGTCCAGCTGATGGAAACGAGACCAGCGCAGCTTATTACATTGCCTTGACCTCTAAGACCACTCCTTCCATCATCGCCCTTTCCCGCCAAAACCTTCCTCAACTCGAGAACTCCACCATTGGTAACGCTATCAAGGGTGGTTACGTTGTGCACAACGCTGAGAAGGCCGACATCACCCTTGTTTCCACCGGTTCCGAGGTCGGTATCTGTGTTGATGCTGTTAAGTACCTCAAGGAGAAGCACAACCTCACCGCACGTGTCGTCTCTATCCCTTGTTTCGAGGTCTTCGATGCTCAACCCCAAGAATACAGACTCAGTGTCTTGCCAGACGGTATCCCATCTTTGTCCGTTGAAGTTATGTCAACCATGGGCTGGGAACGTTACACCCACGAGCAATTCGGTCTCAACAGATTTGGTGCCTCCGGTGCTTACAAGGATGTTTACAAGGTATGTTCTATTCTTCACACAGATTTAGAATCAATGAATTGTGCTAACCCCCATTTTAGAAGTTCGAGTTCACCCCAGAAGGTATCTCCAAGCGCGCCGTCGCCACTGTTGATTTCTGGAAGGACGTTCCAAACATCCGCTCTCCTCTCAACAGAGCTTTCAAGCAACTTATCTAAATTTCTGGAAATAATTTCGCGATTGGTTTTGGGGCATTTTATGAATAATGCAGGTCCTGGGTGTAGTTCGCCAAATAGACTATGAAAATAAGCAAATGATTTATGAACGAACCATTAATGTTTACAATGTGTATCTGTGTTGCATTGGGCTTTTCCAGAGCTACTTGTGGCCCAAGCTCCTTCTCTTCATGAGAGTCTCCTATGATACCCCTCTTTTCGCATCTACATAATATCTAACCAACTCCCAATTTGCTTTTATAAGAATGTTGACCTCCACCCAAACGGTTTTGTTTTCCTGATATGCATTATGAAAGCAGCCTTCCCTTGCTAGTGTATGCTCAATAATCTTTGTATCCAAGGCATTTACTTCGCTTCTCCAAATGACTCAACCTTCTCCGGCCATGCTCTCATCCTCGCCCATTCTCTTCACTTTTGTATCTCTCATGAGCTCCCGTTGAAACCCATGCGCGATAATCTCAATTCTATGTGCCGCTTTCCTCGCCTCCCCTACATGCTCCGCAGTTCTCGCTACAATTGTTCCCACTAATAATGGAGCCTGGGCCCCCTCATCCCTTACATCATGGCGCTCTTGCTCAGAATGGCTTCCTTCAGTCGTGCCACTTAACGGTCGCATTTCCTCTCGGGCTGCAGATAGAATTTCTAAACTCCGAATGTTCGATACCCCATTCAGGTTTTCTGATCCATTCATTCGAGTGTCGAGTGCGTTGGTATGTGTAGATCGGCTGCGATGACGAGTACTGGAGGTGGAATGGGGGGTAGAAGATGTAGGAGAAATAAAGGAATGGAGAAGGATGGGACCCGATGAGGCGGATTCAACAATTATTCGTTGCGGGGATCCGAGGTTGAGATGCAGCGAGGCATTGTATGCAGAGAGAGCGGTGGATGTTAGAGTTGTGAGGGATTGAAATTGAGGGGGTTTGGCGTGGGAGTTGGAGTTGGAGTTGGAGGGGTGGGAAGAGGAGGAAGTTGAGATGAGGGGGGTAAGTGATAAATCTGTTAAATGGAGGGAAAGATTGGGGTTGTGATTTGGATTGGGAGAGGAGGAAGAGGAGGAAGTCATTGTTGGTTGTGAGCGAATGTTGGTGGCACCCAAAGATATTGTGATGGATGGATGGATGATAGATAGATAGATAGATAATAGATAGTTATTTGGATAAACGGTAGTGTGACGTCAATTGTATTAATTGCATTATAAGAATTGTAAAGCCATACAAATGGAAATAGGAGAAGAGAAATCCCAATCTACCAAAACAATCGAAGAATGATGACCAGAAAACAAGGCAAATGAGATGGAGATGATAATAAGATAGGAAATTGATGATCAACTGATAAAGGAAACAGCTTGGAAACAAGGCCTAGGGCGACCTGGGCATACGCTATCTACCTACCGAGCCTACCTAGGTATCGCTCAATCTTCAGTTGGTTCATTTGGGGATCCTTGTCGGTAAAGCGGGAGCTAAACTTAGCGTGATCCATGGCATGTGAAGGTTACGGAGGGACAATATTGCAAGCTGGTCTGAACATATCGCACATTCCATTTACATTGGCCCTTTGGTTTGACATACTAAGCATTACACATTGATGGTTATTGACGCTGCGCACTTGATCGAAGAGTGAAGATATTCGGAAACTGCAGCTTAATCATTGGGTAACGAGGAATTCGACACGACACGGAAATAATTGAACATGGCGGACGCGGAGGAAAAGGCCAAGGCTGAAAAGCTGGCTGCCGCTAAGAAGAGGGTATGTTGTTCTATTTGTTGTGAGGGATGAGGGAGTGAGTTGATGCAGTGTGGGGGTTAGAGAGATGTATTGGGCGTTGATGATCGGGGGAGATGCTGAGGATAATTACTTACTGATGAGTGGCATTTAGGTTGAGGAAATGAAAAAGAAAAAGGCGAAGAAGGCAGGGGGGAAGAAAGAAGAGAAGGCGGGCGCGGTAGTTGAAGCTTCGAAGAGTGAGGAGGCGAAGGGCGAAGAGACGAAGAGTGAAGAAACGAAGAGCGAGGAGACCCACGAGACAACTGCTGCAGTACCATCCGAAGCTTCGACTGAAACACCACTCGAGGCTGCGGCCGAAACGCCAGTTGCCCAAGAAGATGCACCAGTCGAGGATGAAAAGAAAGAGGAAAAGCCCGTAGAAATTTCAGAGACTAAGGACGAGGAAGAGAAGGTAGCGGAACTCAATTCAGCTTCGAGACATGGAAGATCACCCTCCTTATCGGTACAATCTAAGATGAGGTCATCGTCTTTTAGACAAGCTTCGGGGCCCCTTTCACCGGAAATTGCTTTTAGTCCTAGTGGTGATACGGCGCCGGATATTTTTAGAAAGCAAGCTTTAAGAATCGAGGATTTGGAGAAGGAGAATAAAAAATTGAGTAAAGAGGCGGTAGATGCAGAGAAGAGGTGGAAGAAGGCAGAGGAAGAATTGGAGGATTTGAGAGAGGCAGAGGGGGAATCTGCCAAAGGAGAAAGGGGTACTGAAAACGGGACTTCAGAGGAAATTGAGAAATTGGTAAGCTCTGGACCACAGCGCACGATTCAATCTGGGCTAATTGAACATCGCAGAAATCTGAAATCGCGGCGCTCCAACGACAAAACACACAACTTCAGGTTTCTTCCACTCGCAAACATGTATCTTCGCCTTCGACATCGGTGCCAGCACCATCGGAGTTGGAAGCCGAGCTTCGTTCCAAATCCTCGACGATCGAATCTATGGAAATTGAGATTTCTAATCTTAGAGCGCAGCTTGAACGTGTCGCATCTGGATCATCTGTAGAAAAAGAACAGATCACCGCTCTGGAGGAAAAATTGGCAAGGAGTGAAAAGTCGGCTGCAAATGCGCAACGGGAATTGGGAGATCTGAAGAAGAACCTTGAACGAACGACTGAAAAGGCTGTTAAGGAAGGTAGCGAACGCATATCCGCAGAGACCAAATTACGCACGTTAGAAAGAGAAACAGAGGAGGCCAAGGCACACAGTGATGAACTTCAGAGGAAGGTAGAGGCACTTGAAAAGAAAGTATCTACACTTACGACGCTTCACAAAGAGCACGATGCCCGATCACAAGCTCAGAAGAAAGAACATGAAAGAGTGGAAAAAGAAGCATCAGACCTCCGAGCTCGATTCGCTACTGTCGAGAATGAAAATTCACGTCTCAAGGAAGAAAGGGAAAGATTGAAGAAACGAGATGCGCAAGGCATCGATGATGAAGGGGTTGATGAATTGGAAAACGAAGAGAGACAACGCTTGGAAAAGAAAGTCAGGGAATTAGAGGCGGAAGTTCATGAATTGAGAAGAGGCGTATGGAGAGATCGAAGAATCGAATTACAGGGCGAAGGGGACGATGGACTTACGAGTCCCAGCGCAAGATTCACAGATGTGGATTTAGGTGGAAGTGGAAGTCCTCATGCGAGAAAGAGTGGAGGTCCACAAGGAATGGGAATTGGGGATTATTTGACGAGTGGCTTTAATGCTATTACGGGAGGTACGGCACCGGTTGGACATGGACATGGACATGCAGGAGCGGATGAAGATGATGAATTATTGGATGATGATGAATTCCTTGAATTCGACGAGGAAGCTTTCAGGAAGGCACAGCAGGAGGAGGCGATGAAGAGGATTGAGAGGGTGAAGGAGGTTAAGCGGGCGTTGAAGAATTGGGAGGGTTGGCGATTGGATCTCGTGGAGAATAGGAGTGCGGGTGGGGAGGGCGTGGGAGAGATTTTTGAGATATAAAAAAAAAGGGTTAATGTACTTTGCTTTATTTATAAACTATGTGTTTGTTTGAGGCGAATGAATAATAAGCCTTGGAATGAAGTGATGAATGGGAATTGAAAATGGAAAATGAAAAATGGAAAATCTCAGATGGGATAGATGGTTGTTGGATGATTACTTGTGAGTGAATGTATCAATTAGTAGAAGTCGGTAGGTACCTACCTAGTAGGTAATAGGTAGGTAAGGTTATGGTATGGTATGATGCTATACGAAATAATGTAAGATTATATACATACCTCATTTGAATTCTATGTATGTGTGTATGTGTGTGTGTGTGTGTGTGTGTGTGTGTGTGTGTGTGTGTGTGTGTGTGTGTGTGTGTGTGTGTATATGTGTGTGATAAATGCGAATTGAGGAATATGTGTTTTTCTATTCCTATTTCTTGAAGCTTATATATCGTATTATATTATATTATATATACTTGAATAGAATAGATACATTCAGTTCAATCCCATCACATGCAATCCAATCCATATACAATAGATATAGGTAATCAACAGAGAAAATCGAGAGAATCCAAACTCGTATATATCACCACCATACTATATATCTAGATAGGTAGGTACATGGATATCTCTAAGGACCTTGGGAGTATATATACCTAATAGGCAGATAGTGCGAGGCAAGATAGAATTTTCTCTTTGCGATTTGTATATACATATATATACATGTATACATAGGTATGTATATATATACATTTACCTGGCCTGGGTATGGAGGTATCTAGATAAGTACTAGGTAAGTAGTTAATTATTCAAGATAGGTATGAGAAGATAGGTATACCTCGATATCCATTGAAATACCTACTCGTCCGATGATCTAAGTAACAAGCAGAGAGAGCTTCGTATCAATTTGGAAAGTAAGTTCCTAAGAGTGCTCAGGTGTCGAGATATACTATATTGATTCTATGATTGACATATCTCATCTCATTTCATCTTTTGTTTTTGAATAAGCTGTAATCTCTGATCTCCTTATTTATTACTACCTACTGCCTAGGTAAGCTTCTTCCATCACAATCTCATCTCGACTTCACTTTAGCTAGGTAGAGAACTCCTGAGAAATCCAATCATCCTGCCTCCCTTCTATCTTCCATCCAATCTCGATATCCAATATTCAAGACCTTGAATCTAATTCCTGAAGCCAACTACCCTTTCATATCATATCACATCATAATATTTCCAAAGCAAAGCAAAGCAAAGCAAAACAAAAATGAAATGCGCCGATCACCTGCATCCATAAAAAGGGGTATATCCTGAAGAATAAACAGTATTCTGTTCGTACCGTCCCATCCCATCCCAATTCCTCGCCTTCCCAACCTTCCCATCATCAAGCCCCATTTCTACCACATCTTCTCTCCTTTCCATTTCTCTCCCCAACATTCGTAGATTTCGTTAAATGCTGCTTCAAGTTCATGATGATGCATGCGTTCATTGTATTCATAAAAAAGGCAAATTCGTATTTTCTGCTCTGTGTTCTTTTTTCTGTTTCTGATTGCGTCTGTTTGTCGTTTCATTCCATTTCGTGTCATTTTCGTGAAGTCGTAGTACTGTATCTACCGTATATTTCGCAAAACTTCGTCATAAAATCATTGTCCAAAGTCGTGCCCCGAATCATACTGTCCCTCGCAAGGGCATTGGTGTAGCGATTTAGATTCGTAATGTATCATGTATGTGCAACGATACTCCAAGCCTCTGGCTTCCTCCGTCTTCCCAATCAATAATGAATTCCAAGTGAAACATCCAGTGATTCTCTTTTGAGATAACTGAATCAGTCATTCTTGAGAACCCGAGTCAGTCCCCTTAAGGGAAATGAGCAAACTTTTCACTTCTCGGACTTCCGATCGAAGAACTTTGTTCCACTGATGCCCTTCTCTTATGCATCAATGGACTACTCTGTAACTCACTCACAACTCCCAACCATCCACTCCTCTGTGGACTTCCGGTACCCTCATTATGTCCTATAGCATTGCTCGTGATTCTCCTTAGCGGCGGTGTACGTTTGAGATTCTCGCTCAAATTACTCGGAAGCGTCCTACTCCGAATAGGAGAGCCGAAGGTTTTATCTGCATATTCCTTTTCTCTCTCTTTTTCCTTTTCTTTCTCCTTCAATACGACTTCCGTTTTCGCAGCCACCATTCCCAGATACACGACGAGGAAACGCATGCGCAATAGATCCAATTTACGCACTCGCTCTTCGAGATCCCGACGGGTCGTTCCCCATAATATCCGAGATCCGAGTTTTAACCTCTTGTGATCTTCTTTACTAACCATCTTATTCAAAAGCTCTCTTAAATCATCGCCGCATCTTTGGATTTCGCGTACCATGCCCGCTAATCGAAGTTTATCTTCGAGTTTGGAGATTCTGCTGATATCATGATCGTAAGAGGCGTTTTCTTGAACACTGGATTCGAGCACAGAGAGATAGGTGGTTAAGTCTTGAGGTGCGGTATTGTAGGCTGAAAGGTGGGTGAGGAGGGTTTGGACAAGAAGAGGAAGGGAAACAGCGGTCGCGGCGCAGGTGAGGAGAAGGGAAGTGGGCAGACTAGATTGGAGGGGGGACATTGGTGGGAGGGATTGGATTAATGGGTTGAGGGACATTTTGCTGGGGTGGCTGATGATGATGGTAATAAGGTGGTAGAGTGAGTTGTGCACATATTCAAATTTTGAGAGAAGTATTGTCGCATTCGATCTAGATTGATAGAGAGGTTGAGATGAAGAAGAAGGATGGTGAGGTAACAGAAATGAGATGAATAGATGTGAGATGGGTGAATCATGAAGTAACCTCTCCCTTAGCCGGATATCTAGGATAATCAAGAGAGGCAAAAAGAAAAGAGGAATACTTGGTCCTGCGTACCTTGCCTAGGTAGTATTTTTCGCTCCGTACCACTTACTCACTTCCGCACATGTATGGAAACCAATAGATCAAAACGATTCAAAAACCAATGGATGGTGGGAGAATGAACCCTTGTACTTGCAGAATCATCACATGCGGCCTTTGAATTTTTGCAAGTTAACGGAGAGAACCTAAGTAAGGATCCTTGTGTGGTGGTGTGAGACGATGTAAGTGAGTAAGTGAGTGAGTGAGTGAGTGAGTGAGTGAGTGAGTGAGTGAGTTCTGTTGGGAACTGGAGGGAACTGGGAGGAAAGGTCCAAGGTCAAAGGTGTGTGTAATCTGATCAAGATCAGTCGTCAATCATCAATCATCATTCATCATTCATCACTCACTCATCACTCATCCTCATTTGGATTTTGATGATTGATATGCGATAAGAAAAAGGAAAATGTGACCATGCAACACAAATCAAGAAGTGGAGAGTTTTGTCAACATTTCGTCCCATTGTTGGCCAATTGAACCATGAATTCACCACGCGTGGGGTAGGTACATACAGTAAATTCATGTAAAGCACCATGACCTGCAGTAGAGAAAAATCCACATCTCTGAGTCAAATCCACTAATACACAACGACAATTCTTCTGCGACTTTGATAGGAAAGTTTCAAGATCGGCACGGATTACTTTACTTCACTTCACTTCACTTCGGTCCAGTCCAGTCCAGTCCATTTCAATATCACAAAAAAGACAAACCATACCGTCGTCAACCATGGAAACTTCCAAACCAGAAATCTCCCCGCCTCCGTCTCTCCCCCACCTCTTCACATACCCCTCTTCCACCCCACCCTCGCTCATCACCCAAGGTGCCGAAGCGCTCCTCTACAAATCCACATACTTACTGCCGTCTCTGCCCTGCGCACTAAAATGGCGCCCGTCGAAACCATATCGACATCCGATTCTGGATCAGCGACTGACGAAAGCGAGGATATTGGCAGAAGCGAGGGTGTTGGTCAAGTGTAGGAGGGAGGGCGTGGTTGTGCCGGCTGTATATGCGGTGGATGAGGGAAGGGGATGTATAATGGTCGAGTGGATTGAGGGGGAGGTGGTGAGGATTAGATTGAATGAGTGGCTGGAACGGAGGAAGCAGAAGGAAGGGAATAAGGAGGTTACTGGGGAGGAAGAGGGGACTGAAGATGCGGTGGACCTTATGAGGAGGATTGGACGGGCCGTGGGAAGGATGCATGGGGTCGGAGTCGTACATGGAGATCTGACGACGAGTAATTTGATGTTGCGCCCAATACAAGGTGAAGGAGAGGAGACAAACAACGGGAAGGAATTAGAAGGGGAGATCGTTATAATTGATTTTGGATTGGCGAGCCAGACTACAGCAGATGAGGATCGTGCGGTCGACTTGTATGTGTTAGAGAGAGCATTTGGAAGTACTCATCCAAGGGCCGAGGGGTTGTTCAGAGAGGTCTTGAATGCGTATGGAACAAGTTATAAAGGGGCACAGGTGGTTTTGAAGAAGTTAGAGGATGTGAGAATGAGAGGGAGAAAAAGGAGTATGTTGGGTTGAAAATTTACAATCGACTTTTGATTCCATAATATATCCAATACTTGTATTAGAATTTCTTGATCTCTGTCCATGTACTTGTCTTCGTATCCATCAGCTATCCAAACACTACAATTTTTCCACCAGGTAATCTTGTTATTCCAAGTTGTTCCCGTTATTTCCAACACGCTATTGGAGCAGAAACCCGCAATTCGCCATTGCGCCAAAATTCAAACCCCCCATTGTACTTTTGATGTTCACTCTCTCAATTCTGCCGAAGCGAAATATCCCTTATTTTCTATCACGCCACGATCACGGACAATTGCGGTATATTTGACCACCCATTCCGGCTTCAAGTCACCTTTCATACCATCAATTCCCCTCTTAGATTCTGACAGCACACCAGCGCCTCTAACTCCTTGTCCCAAAAGCTCCCGCAATGTTCCACTAGGCAATATATCGGTGCAATCATTGTGAGTATAAAGTTCGATGTTCTCTTGTTTGGCGATCTTGAGCAAAGGCTGTGGAACTCTGCAACAATCTTTCACATTTATCTGATCGACTTGTGGTCGTACTCTGACGTTCCCAAGAAACTTAGCAAGTTTCGCTGTGCCAAATTCGGCCAATCCTAATTTCTTTACAATTCCTTGCTCATATAGTTCTTCCAATATAGGCCAGGTCCCAAGTTCTTCGGCTTCATTTCCTTGTTCCGAGTTCTTCTTGTCTGCTTCCCATTCGCAGTCGCCGTCAAAGGACATTCCAGGAAATGAAACGATTAGGAGATCAATTGACTCGACACCCAATTCTTTCATTACCAAATTTAGAGCATCTTTTGTATGTCTTGACCTCGACTTCACATCCGTATTGGCCATATAAAACAGTTTAACAGTAATTTCGTAATTCTCGGGCTCTTCTGCAAGCCCAGATAAAGACCAGTCTATGGTGGGGATATAAAAGTCATTGTCTTGTCTAGTTGTCCAAATGGAAACTGGCGGACGACTCGGTGATCTATTCTCTTCATCTGATTCATCGTGTCCATTGACTCCATTCGCATATGAAGGTGTGGGTGAATAGTCTTGCTGCGCAGCTAGAAAATTGCTCCGGAGGGAATTTGTGAGTTCAAGATTTGACCGGTCCGCGCCGGGTTTTCTAATAATGGAAGGACCTCCGACCATAATATTTCTAAAGACTCAGTCAGTCAATTGCTTTTTTGAGAGATGAGTTGGGAAAAACGTACGACGTGGAAAGTATTAATCTAGTCATGATTGATTATATCGAATTTGATGGGAAAGTGGGATGCGAATTCCTCTGGATTGATTGAGAAGAACACAGATATAATACAATTCTAATCGCACGGAATATAATATATTATAATATAAGGAAAAGAAATCTAAGGGTTTAGGGAAAAGAGTGAATAGGACCGAAGAGAAATGTACAAGATAATAAAGGATAAAAGGGAAAAATTATATTATTCTATCAATACTGTCACAAGTGTTTGTCGGTACTTGCTCACTAATCCTTTACTTATCTGCCCCTCCATCATTCTTTGTAAGCCGTTGCAAGCGCGGAGATTCCCCGAACTTTGCTTGCACCCCTGCAAACAATTAACAAGGCTCCTCCTTTTGCCCAGACACGACACCCTCAAGGCTGAGATATCAATCTTCTCGAAAAACAATTATAATCATGGCCATTCAGTAAGTAAATGTTTGAAAAGATGATATGAAGATACTTGAATTAAGCTAACATCACGCAGCTATCTCATCTTGTTATCGCGGCAGGGCAAAGTTGTATGTACTTCTCCTTTCTCTGGATGAGAAGCAGCTCGAAACATACTCTAACTGTCCACAGAGACTCGCAAAATGGTTTACAACATTATCGCCAAAAGAGAAGGCGAAAATCATTAAAGATGTCTCCCAACTTGTGCTGGCTCGTAGAACGAGAATGTGCAATTTCTTAGAGTACAAAGGTCAGAGTGGTTCTACAAAACCATATCTAGAGCTTCATGCTGATTACATCAATGGCAGATTCGAAGATAGTTTATCGACGATACGCTTCTCTCTTCTTCATCGCAGGTTGTGCTTCGACCGATAACGAACTCATTACTCTGGAGATTGTTCACCGCTATGTTGAGCAGATGGACAAGTACTACGGAAATGTCTGCGAGCTGGTAAACCTTACGTCTCAAGATGGAACGTGGCATATATACTAATATGGAGTCAGGATATTATTTTTAACTTTCAAAAAGCATATTTCATATTGGATGAGTTATTACTGGCGGGCGAAATGCAGGAGAGTAGTAAGAAGAACGTGCTTAGGGTGATATCAGCGCAAGACTCAATTGAAGATACGGAGGTGAGTGGTGAACATCAATTTGGGTCGTAGTGGTTATTCTGGGCATTCTTTCATTTTACAACCTATTGAGGGACAACATCATTCAAACTCGAATTTCTTTCATGCTGATTGAGATTCCGCAATTCCAGGTCGACGAAGAAATTACCAAGCTTATGTGAATCGGTGCTTTTACACATGTATTACAGAAATATATGGGTGGATGGAGTCTGGCGCGAAAATATCATATACCACTTTCAAGCAATTTCAAGCGTTGTGCATGAATTTTAGTGATGGGCTTGTTTGCTAACTAGGTGATGGTTCCTCTCTTTAGGCCCAAGAAGAGGTGATAAGCGGACTTCGGGAGATCGGTCTGGCTTAATACCCCTTTTACAACTGCCGACCTGGAGTTGGGAATTCATGTGAATGGTACTGGCGTTCTTCTTAGGGTGTTTAATGGATGGTAAGATACCCAGGAGGAATCATCAGTTAGGTATGAACTACGAAATGGCGTTTGTGTAAGTTGAGCGTGGAATTAAATGCGCCGAGTTATTGGATTACCTTTAAGTTTTGACCCCTCTGAATGTTAATTGTAGTGACTCTTGCTTGGCATTATTCCGCTTTTCCTCTCGACTTGTCTCGAGCTTGTCTATTGCACTTGAGCTGCACTACTACTTGGCTCGTAAGCCAGGTCGTCACCCATGCTCACCATGATACTACTCATGTAGCCATTCATGTCTCACAGATTGACCATGCTGTTTGTTACTAACATGCAGAGAGTCGAGATTCCTGAAGAATGCTCGACATGTGACCGAGTTCTCCGAGAGGCTATTCTTGATTACGTGATATTATATGTCATCAGGTAAAACCCCTTTACGAAGTGAAGGCTGCAAACGTGCTTGATTCTTCAATGCAGATTTGAGAAGATGACCCTCAAATTGACCGTCACCCGAACCTGATTCACGATACTTTGAAACCGTTGAATCTGTAACCAGCTTCCGGAATTGATATCAGTCTATTCTTCACGCACGAGAATCATTTATTGGTTGTTGGGTAATAAAGGTACAGAGGTAAGATATTGATCTCCCCAGAATCCCAGACCAGATCAAACTTCATGATCCACTTTGTGCGACATCGTTTATCCATCAAGCTAATACACATTGAGACTAGCTTATCAATCGTTCCGGTCACAATCAAGGTTATCAACTTGTGTCTCCACACTCATCATCCGGCTCGCCCCATCCCCCCCGACTCTTCTTCGGTATCAACAACCACACACCGTCTATCCCATTACTACGCATCTCAACAATACTTCGTACATTATCACATTTAAAATGGCCATTACCTGCTAGACATAAAGTCTAGCTAAAGAACATCTTGATATCACCTCCGCAGCCAGCGCAGGAAGTATCAATCTTGCTTTCTTAGTTCACGCAGGTCCTACAAACACACCGATAACGGAACAAAGAGCGACACGTTTGGTCCATACTTCACCCCTAAACACTACTCTAAACAACACCATTAACAACACATTCATACTACACAACACACCATCACCAAAAATCATTATATGAGGTTTTAAGTACCTGGTTTTCAGTTCAACGAGTCTGAAGAATCATCCGAAAGGTTGTTTATCTCCACAGAATACTCGGGCTCCGTAGCCACATACTTCTCACTTTCTTCAAAGCGCGCGAGTCGTCGTTCCGCCTCTTCTTCAATCATCCTTCACCACTATCCACGATAAGAACTTATCTAAATCAATTTCAATCCTCATCTCAGCAAAGATGAAGTTCCTCCCTTTACGCGACTTCGACAATATCACCAGTGCGTTGAATTTCAACACACCCGATTGCCACGTCATTGGTGGTTGTGATCTCTATACAACCAAAGCTGCTGGCTCCGACAAGAAACTTTACAAAAATATTGAGAACTCACTAGAATCTCAATATGAATCTCTACTCAAACTATCGGCCTCCGTATCGCCCCCTCTTGATCCCACCGAAGCCGGCGTAAATCTCTCACGTTCAAGTCCTTTTGGACCCTTGAGCCAGGTATCGAGTCGTCGAACTTTCGCGTATCTCATTGCAACACTTAATGCAAGTCATCCTGACTACGACTTCTCGCACAATCTTAGACCTGCCGATTTCCACAAAGAACGAAGTTTGAAGACTGTTATCAATACCATTGATTCGACACTTTATAATCTTAGACCAAGTTCGGGTATGACGCTTCATGTCCCATCGCAGACATCATATAAGACAACTTCATCTGCCGGTGCTACAAGTCAAGCCTGGTGTCCACAGATGTGGGCTTTGATTGATAAGGAGATGACTCTCAAGGACTGTACAGTCTATTCTTGGGCCCCTCCTGATGAGCCGTTTGACGGTGAATTGGGATCTATTTGGAGCCTCAACTACTTCTTCTTCAACAAAGAGAAAAAGAGAGTCGCGTATTTCTATGTTCGAGCTGTTCCAGTCATGAGCCACAGTCCAAGTCAAGGCCAGGGCATTACAGGCCGAGAAGCCGAGTATAACGACGCCGGTGCAAACAAACGGGCTAGATATTGGCTAGGTGATCGTGCCGATAATCTTATGATTGATCAAAATGGCGACGATGATACTGATGTCAACATGTGGGATGAGGACGACCAAGTAGACCCTGAAGAGGAATACTACGACGGCTATGACGATGAAGCTGACGATGAATTCGATGATCAGAATTACAAAGCACCTATACGTGGTGTTAGTGAAGATATGGCTGCTTCGATGGATATTGATTGTTGATCAACTATTTCTTTCACGTCTCTTTGCATTTTTTGTTTAGCAAGCATAATGGCTGGCGTACTGGACAAGTCGATGGCAACGGCTTTTGATTTTCTTTCTTTTCACTCCTTCTCTTTTCTTTGTGATCAAAATACCACATCTGTATGTTTTGCTTTCTTCTGCTTCTTGTCTGTACTTGTGGGTTTTTTGGTCGGCTATCTGTAGGAACATGGGATGGATGACGTGATGAACTATTCGGCATGGCGTTCGGCTACGGTTCGGTTCGGTGAGAGCGTACTGGGTTGGCTGGCGTTGTACCTATAGTTTTACTCCCTCTTGCTAGGTAGCTTTTGGGAAGGATATCGGTGGTGCGGCGGATGCATTATACTTGGATGGGTGATTATGCAGGCGTATGCGTATACGTATGCATAGTATGGTTAATACTTTCAACAACATGATACCGTGACAATCCAATAATATGAAAACACTTCTTCGTAGATATCCCGGGTTGCTGTGGCCTTGGTTGTACATTCTTCGACTGTCAAAGCTGTCTGTATATGTGAGAGATGAGCGTACTCAATATTCACATTGAACATCTCTCTCGCTGCACTTGATAGTGTTGGACAGTAGGGCAGTAACTCAAGTCTGGAGAGAACGACTTGGTCATGATGCTATCCAGTCCGCTTCGGTAAGGTCAAGTGAAGTAAAGTGAAATGAAGAGGAATAATTCACAAACCATTCATTGCAAATATGAATCAAAAGAAGTATTTAATTGAGCATTTACTCAAGGATCCATACATTCTAATAGTATTGTACTATATATCCTCGTATCTTCATCTTGAATGAATATAACATATAAACTTCTCTAGAAACTTCTTTTTCTCTCTCTCTCTAAAAAATTCAGATAGATAAAACATCCCCTCATCCCTTTAATACCGTCTAAATCTGCATCCACCAAAATACAAAAACAAAAACACAGAAAACAAAAAATACAGGAATTCCCACGAGACGACAACACACGATAGCGCAAAACATTGTCGCGGTATGTACATCTGTCAATCCAGCCCGATACGCCTATCCCAATGGTGGCGCAGCGGCACTTCCATTGTTCGAAATTCGAGATGATGAGCGTAACATACGCTGTGAAATGGGGTATCATTCGCTGAAACAAGAGACAAAAGATGGAAGGCAAAAAGACAAAATTCTGATGAGATGATTTAAAGATGGAAAAGATTTGGAAAGGAAATTGGAAATCGGTGGTTTAGGTAGAGTAGATGCTCCTTGTGGGAAGGAAGGAGAGAGATGTAAGGTGCGTTGATGCGTTGATGCGCTGAAGGGGGTGGTGTGAGAGTGTGAAAAGTGGAGGCGAGGTTGATCGAGGTAGAGTGTGAGTGGTAGAGATGGAAGGTTGAGCTACCGATGCGGGGGTAGAATAGTCTAGCATAACTTGTACTGTTGAAGATCTCTTCCTATCCCAAAATAGGGATATCGGATGCTAGTAGAACAGAGCGGGCGATACTATTTTCTCCCCCACATCTTCGCAAACCCACGCTGTTGCTGCTCACGCCTGGCAGCACCATCTTGGAATTCGTCGCTGGCGGAGCTTCCGCTGCTTTGAATCTTGGTACTGCGTGGATTGCCCAAAATCTTGAGGAGGACGGTCATAATGACGCTGCTTAGGATACTCAAACAGAGAATGCCAATCATAACGAGATTACTCTTGCGGTAGCGATGAGGTCCTGCTTTGGCATCCTCGGGCCATCCGGTATAGAGTGCGTAGGTAGTTGTGATACTGCCGAGATTGCCAAGACCGGACACAAGAGCTGATGCGGCGGCAACGCCTACTTCTCCGTGGCGATGTTGAAAGATCTCATTGGTCCATGTCATGCAGATGGGGACTGTGGGACCAAGTCCATATCCGACCATAAGGAGACCACCGTAGCGTGCCCAGGGGTGAGAGACAGGGGCAAAGGTGGTGGTAAGTAGACCGGCAATTTGAATGAGTACTGCGGCGGAGAAGAAGAAAGCTCGGTACTTGTGGAAACGATCGGAGATTGGAGTGACCATAAGAATTGCAATGAGATCCATCTATTATTTGTCAGCTTCGAGTCCTATATCGTCACTTTGGTGCATTTTACTTACGATCCAAATGGGCGCAGTGAGCAAGCTAAGAGTTATACCCGAGAAGGAGGAGTCAATTCCTTGTATAATGACGGTAGCGTAGAGTTGCGTTCCAATACCCACGCCAACAACACCGAAGTACATCAGAGTAAGAGGCCAAAGTCGCCAGTCAATCAAAACATAAGCAAGATCTTTCCAGCCCCATGACCTTGGATGATAAACTCTTCTCAGATCCTGATAATGAATCTCGGCATCCTCGCCCGTCAATACCGGTGGAGTAGAAGGAAGCCATCTTGCGAGACCTGTGGGGACTCGTTCTTCTCCAGGGGGAAGGGGACGATCTGGCAACCACCAAAGAAGCGAGATACCAAGCACAATGCCACAAAGTCCATACAACAAGAACATCCATTGAAAACCAACAAGTCCACTGGTCCCATCCATTTTTTGGAAACCGGCGGAGACAAGACCTACAACAGCAGCGGAAAGCTGAGATGCAGTGAAGTACATGCCAATACGCTTGCCAGTTCTTGAGGGTGGATAGAACAGCGTAAGGTAATAAGCCATTCCTGGCCACATTCCCGCAGTAACTACACCAAGAAGGAAACGAAGGAGCCTAAACAGTATTAGCAATGAAATCAGACGTGATAGAAGGAATCAACTCACATCAAACTCCAAGCCGCCTTCACAGCTGCAAAACAAGCTCCAATAATACCAACCGCGAGAACAATACGACTCATCCAAACTCTTGGACTCAGTTTTGTCATGATCAAGTTTGAAGGTAAGTCGAAGACGACATAGGCAACATAGAATAAAGCTAGAGCCGTGGAAGTTTGTTTGGCTGTCAAGTTCAAGACTTGGGCGAGATCATGGCCCGCTGATGCATTCATAGTTTGAGCAAGACCAACATTGGATCTGATAGCGGAACAGAGGAAATACAAAACCCAGAATGCTATATATGTATTAGTTGCTGTTTGCAAAAAGAGTGTTATATGAATCACCTGGAATAATGCGGCGATCGATTTTCCTACATTATGATGTCAGGATATACAACCTACAAACTTGTCATAGTTTTGGAAGTTGTAGTTTATCCTTACCTATAAACCTTCTCAATTCTCTCGATGTTGACTTCCTCATCATCATATGCTCTCCCAGATTCATCGGCGTAAACTTCATTTGCATTCAGACTTTTCCCATCAAGCTGTCCCTCATGTGTAGCTATGGTGGGGTCGTGATCACCAAAACTTCGGTCCCCAGCTTGTGCCATAATTCCTGTGAAGCAATGGAAATGCGTGCTAACAGAGATTATGGTCTTTCAAAGGTACTTGTGCAACTGAGATCTAAGAGTTCCTCAATTGCTGTTTTATTTGGAAGATCAAATGAACAGAAGAGTAAGAGAGACGAGGGATGGTCAGAGGGATGGAAAGAATATTCTGATTTTTGATGTGTGGTGGGAGCTCCCGTAGTGGGGTTGGTGGGTTCAACATTTCCCATCGGGGGCTCTGGGCCCGGTACTAATGCTAATTTTGATTAGCTCTTGAGAAATCATTGCTGTAGACCCAATTTTCTATAGAACAGTTGTCTTGGTATCTCAATATCGTGAGTGAAGATGTCGTTGATGAGACGTAAAGCTTCTTGGGGGTTGTATCAGAGCGAGTCTTTTCTCAAAAATGCTTCAACTCATGGATATCTAGTATTTTCGTTTGCATCATGTACAGAGTCCCCATTAAAATTACTTATCTGGCCAATACCACATACTCGGGTCTACCTACACATCCGCTTCTATTGAAGTTAATGGGTTTGAAGCTTCAATGTGGAATTTTATTCCACAGCCCCATTCTGGTCAATCGCTAACCTCCCTGCCAATTCCCAAAAATTCCATCTGTAAATCTTTAAAAAAATATGTCTCCGTTGCTCTCAACATTACTAACATGAGTATCGATACACTTTCATTAAGCCCAAACCAGTTTCTTCACCTGATGTCCCAACACGTCGAATAGTCCCGTGCTTTTCTTGGCCTCGGCCAAACTAATGATAGTACCCTCCTCTACAATGTCCTTTCTCTCCTCTCCAGTCTCTCTTATACTTCCAATCTCAACCATTCTTCTAATCTCTCCACAGACACTCTTAACTTGCTCGGCCTCACTAACTCCCTCATCTGATACCGCAGATCTGGAGGGCAGAGCCTTGAATGCGAGAACCTTCACAACATCTTTAGGTTCCGCTATACTTTGATTTTGTAGACCTGAGATTAGGTTTGCAAACCCGGCGGCAATTGGGGCAACGTCAGAGTTGGTAGTAGATGTGGATGTGGGCGTGGATGTTTTCTCTTCAAAGGATAGTTTCGAAGAAGGAAATTCCGTAGCCATAGATCTCGTGTTCACACGAATAATATCGTTTGAACCAGCTTGATAAGTGATTACAAAGCCCACATTCCTCTTCTCATCAGCCTGAGCTTGTGACAAAGTACTCGTAATGTATGTTCCAAACTTGATACCGGTCACCTGGTTTAAGTCCACTCTCACGAAAGATGATACTTTCTCGATATTCCAATCAAAGTGGCACATATACAATGCCGCATCTGTCAATAGGAGGACAGATTCCTCAAAAGGACTGGATTTGATCGTATTTGGTACTTGCGGAGTGAGAAATGTCCATCCTCCAATAAATTCTTCACGATCGTCAGCAACGACGAGTTTTTGAGAAACGTCGATAGCTTGTTGCCTCATTTTTTGCATCGAAACGCCTGGATCACCACTCATCATATTCGCCTCGAAATCTTCGAACACAAGATAGCTCACATTTCCTAGCAAGAAATCAATGGCGGCTTGACTGAAGTAGTCATTCACAATACTAAAAATCAATTAGCATCTTAAGTTTTTAATTCAAAAGTTTGACGTACCCGCTGTAAAATCTGGAGATAGAAAGCCCCATATCTGTGATAGCTCCCTTGTAATCCCGCTTTCTGGTACGAGTAAAGTCTCCCTTCAATGCTGCTGTAGAGGCATATTGCTTAGAAATGGCGTCACCATTGTCGGCCCACAAAGTGTTAAACCATTGCTGGGTTTGATCGAATTGTAGAGTGATATCTAGCCCCTCATTCTTTAACTGTATTTCAAGGGCTCGCTTTGCTACTGCACTTTGAACAACATTTGTTCGATCCAGACAATCCATGCAGTTAGTCCTTAAAACGCCATTCTGTTTCGATACAAGTTTCCCATCGACTTCTACAGTGTTCGAGAACGAGTCAAGCTTCTTGCCCAGTATTTCCATGAGCATGCTCACATTCTCAAACTTCATGCCTTTGCAAATAGCATGGAAATCAAACCATTCAAATCCAATGGATTTTTTAAGCTCGCTAGCTCGGGAAACGTTAAGAAAAGTCATCAATTTCTCGTACTCTCCGCCAACTATTGCCTCGTTTCCATGTTTCTCTACCAAGGAAGCCACTTGAATGGCCCCGTAGCGATCACTTATATTATCAAAATGCTTCTTGAAAGCATCATAATTTGTTTCGGTAGAGTGGTGAACTTGAGGCACAGGCTTAAAAGAGTAAGGTGACTGGGAGAAGAAGATGGGAATACTGCCACGTATCTGGACGAACGAATATATCTTACTCGAAGGGCCCCAAACAGAATCCGATAAGATTTGCTCTGTTTCCACGCCATTGGCGGTATTGCCGTCCTCATCCACACCTCGACGCAAATATCTAAGTCCGGCACGTTTGACTGACCTTCTAGAGATTAAAGTCAATAGATATGACTTTTCTGTACCAGCACGTGCTGTGAAAATTTGTTCATCTGAACTACTTGTTGTAATATCATTCATCTCCATGGATGTCTTCCCAGTGTCTGAACCTACAATAGGGTTTGGTGGATTGCTATCCATCGAAAATGCACGCTGTCCTACAAAGCCCTGCATAAGAGGCAAGGCAAGAGAAGACTGGCCAGCATCAATAAATGGCAACACAAGATGTCGATTCCAGAAGAAGAGAGGATCAACTTCCTTATGCAATGGCAATTCAGAGTTTGTATTCCTCTTATTTGCCAAACTTCTTGTGATATCGTGGTCATAAGAGAAATAGTAACTCCTAGAGGCCCCAAACAATATCTGTGATGTTCGTAGCAATTTTGGCAGCATGCTCTCCGCGATGTCGCTAATATTTTCAGGAGTTTCAACCACCTCAGTGTCCTTGCCCTTATCGGGAATTGAGATATCAGGTTTCCCTTCAGCGGCTTCCGAAATTGTAGCTGATACACCTGTGGCCTTGGCATCTTGGTCTACTGTAGAATACGGCTCAACGCTCATTCCCAGGTTCTTCTTCTGGTCCACAGCCCATCCTTTCTTCGAGAACCATTTTTGTGCAAATCTTCCATATCCCCCCTTCTTCGAGATCACATCCTCAGCCACGCTGCTCGTTCTTTTGTGTGCTTCTACTGCTGTATCGTCCTCCACTTCGTCACTAACGACATCATCCTCGCTATCACTCTCGTCCAAGCCATGCTGCCCCTCAGTAGTACTCTTCAATAACCCCGCTTTCGTACTGTCAATCGAGATCTCTGCCTCGTTCTTGGAACTTAATGGGGTTAAAGCCACTTCAGTAATAACATATATAGGTTTCCCTTGTATTTGTGCGACTTGCTCTCTTTTCGTAATTGATATCAGGAAGGAGGTTTTGGAAACCGTCAAGAGACCTAGAGATGGTTAGACATATACACCACGCTCAATATCGCGAACACATACCGACAATACCAAATGCCTCGAAGCTTTTAGCAGGCGACCCCTCCACATCCCGTGAATCACTCAATACTTGCCCGATATGCTTATCTTTGTATGTGATCTTCGTTGCGGGGGCGGGGCGTTGGCCTTTTGGCGCTGTTGGTTGCAAAATCAACCCATCGATGGCGGCAAAGATAAGAAGTTTACGAACGAGGCCAGGCATACTGGCAGTGTCTATATGATTATCATCGAGGTCATATGAGGAAGGATGTGGGTGGATCTTTAGAGAGTGGAATTAAAGTTTGGAGAATGAAGGATCAATTGGTAGGTTACGTACCTAGGTAGTTTTAGCTCACAGGATCAACACTACCGGATTAGGGATATCTCAATTTACCATGATAAGTACTTGGTTGTTAATCATTCATCACTTCAACCTTGAATTTTTGAAAAGGTTAACAGAATAACAATAAATCTGTACTTATTAAATAGTCCTGGTGGCTATTTCATTGTCGACCCTGAATCAAAACTTTGAAAGATGGTTATTAGGGTTACGTGAAGGTAAACGGCTCACCGGGGACAATGCTTATGGTTTCCTGACGACGAAGAAGAAGTCAGTCGACACGGAAAAGTGATTAGCCAAAAGAATCATTTTTTCAATCTCCGCCAAGCTCAAGAACTATTTGTTTATCAATGTCAATGGGATCCTTATCTAGTGATAGTGAATGTCTTTTCGAATATAATCAGTCATTTTTGAATCGCAAATAAATTCTGGGGTACCTTTGCATATGGCGCTAGTCTGAAATTTCTCAAGCGAAGAGAATCTCGCACCGCAGAAGATTTCTTCTCGACTGAGCAAACTGATCGATAACATATAACACTTCGTATTAAGCAAAAGAAGTATAACTTTGAACATCATCTCTCATCATGGGTAAAAACGGAAAATTTGGCAAAGACTATGGAAAAGTGGTTGGTAAAGACCTTCCTGGACGACCCGGATGGAAAGGTCCTGGATTCACCAAAAAAGCCGAACCAAAACCAAGAAAGGCAAACCAAGAAGAGGAGAAAGATCTACCTAAAGAATCTCTTCTTCCTGTGAAGTTGCAACAGCTCTTGTTGAATGTTTTCAGAGACGCATATTCAGGTGTTATCGATTCTGATAATTTTCAACAGCTTTTGCAGGACGTCAAAGGAGCTTTATATGATAGAGATTTCAGTCGTGCATTCGGAAACGACGAATATCTCGATGTTTATTCTGCAAGATGGTCACCCAGCAGGTCATTATGTTATGCTTCAATTCTTTTGGACCTTCAAGAACATTTTGGAGAAATACTGCCACGTGATAAGAGCGCTCAAATGAAAGTTGACTCTGAGGCCACGACCGACGCTGCTCCATCCACAGCTCCTTCTAAGTCAACAGCACGAGTTATATCCATCGGCGGGGGCGCAGCCGAAGTTGTTGCATTCGGAGGCTTCTTAAAGCATGGATTTGAAAAATCAGACACGGGAACAACTTCACCAACCGCGGATGATGCAATGGCTTCCCTTACTTTATCTGATGCAAACGATAGCATCGAATTACTACTTGTCGATACAGCATCCTGGGCAAATGTTGTCAAAAAACTTCACACCGGTATCACAACTCCGCCACCAATATCCAAATATGCAAGCGCATCTGCTAAAGCAGCAAATTCGGCTCTTGTTAAGCCTGAAGATTTCACTACAAAGTTTCTGGAACATGATGTATTAGCAATGAGTCAAGCTGAGCTTGGTAATCTGTCTGGCAAAAAGCCCGTTCTTGTTACCTTATTCTTTACCCTAAATGAGTTATACACGTCATCAATTAGCAAAACGACTGCTTTCTTACTCAACATAACGTCGGTTCTTCCAAAAGGGTCCCTACTTCTAGTTGTGGATAGTCCAGGGTCATATTCAGAAACCACAGTCGGTACAGAAGAGAAGAAATATCCGATGAAGTTTTTACTTGACCATTTTTTGATTGAGACACAAAAGTCAAGGGGAAAAGAGAGCGTTCCTGACTGGGTTAAAGTCCACTCCGAGGACTCTCAGTGGTTTAGACTACCTGAAACTCTCCGATATCCAATTCCTTTGGAAAATATGCGATACCAGGTACACCTTTACCGTCGTTCATAAGCAGGGTGATTTCGATAGCAGCGATCACAATTGAGAAGATGAGTTCTGAAAGTCATAATCATAATTCATTATCCATACATAAAATCGTCAAGGTAACCACAATGCCAACCTCATCCTGTTGGCTAATACCGACTAAACATCAAAGGTACCAATGCGGTACTACTCTCATGACCAAAAAACCCTCTGGACTTCTTTGGCGAAGAACATGAGGCCCCTAGTTGCAAAGGCTTGGGCCAGGCTGTCAATACCCGTTCTTTTTTATCTTGAGTCTTGCAGAACTCTTTGCCAAGCTGCTTTAGCACAGCTTCTCTTGCCTTCTTCAAAGCCATTATCCTCTTATCAGGATCATCAATCAATTCCTGTTGAGCATCTTCCTTTTCAAAGTTACGCTGAACGCCTTGTATATTGGGATCAAAAGTCATTGGGTGCAATAACTCTACTGGAGGCGAAGCAATCGGTATTGGAGCCGAAATCTTTAGTTTTACCTCTTTACCAGAATCGTCTTCATCATTCTTTTCATTCTCATTTTCCTTTTGCCTATGCTTGCGTCTCCGTCTGCGATGATGCGACCTCTTTCTCTTGAGCTTTGTACCTGTTGTCGATGACTCCTTCATACCAGGCAATGTTACGCCAGACAAAGTATCAATTACCTCCGGTGCCTCTTCAATATCATACAATTCACTACCACTCTGATATTGCAAACTATCAACATCAGATCCGCTCGGTTGAGACAACCATTCATCACTGCTTCGACAATTTCTCGACGTCAATGGTGCCAATGCTCGCTCCCAAGTGCCACCATTTATCAACGTGGTATTCTCAAAATCAAATTCTTTCACCGTGTGTCGATGTTCATAAACAAAATCTGCGACCTGCTGCTCCGACATCGTGGTATTCCTCACTTGCATATATCGCAATTTGGGAAATACCATTGGTGGTCTGGGAGGAGCAGCTGGTAATGGCGACATCGGGGATGTCACTTCTCCAAATAACTTGATCGTCTCTTTTGGTGGCGCGAATAATGGATCACTGAATAGAGAATATGGACAAGGACCTTTCCTTCCATGCCATCCAAAACTCACTTTCTCCAAACTCGGCGCAAAGTTCCGAATGTAATCATCCAAAATCTTCAAATGATCGCGACCAGGCAGTAAACTTTGGAAGTCCCATGAATCCATCGTGATGCTG
The DNA here is from genome assembly GCA_014898485.2 of Botrytis squamosa. Classification (NCBI taxonomy): domain Eukaryota; kingdom Fungi; phylum Ascomycota; class Leotiomycetes; order Helotiales; family Sclerotiniaceae; genus Botrytis; species Botrytis squamosa. Next base: position 1,874,602 of record RCTC02000009.1, read on the forward strand.
AGCTTTCTTATTTGTCTCCATCGTCGTCCTGCAGATGGGGTACACCCAAAACCAGACATATGACGCAGGTATTGCAGTCCAGATGGATGGATGTGGATGGACAGTTTCTCCAACTTCAATACCGGCGCTCGCTCAATGGCAATGCGTAGGCTTATAAGTGCATAATCGACAATATCCCTTCTATACCTCTGCGAAGGATCTTGATCTGGACATGAGATTGTCAGATGGCGCAGGTTGGGTAGATAAGATAGCGCTTTAATGAATGTGGGGATATTGGTCGCGGCATGAAAGAGAGGTGGATATTGTTGAGTCAATATCTCGCCTAGCTCAGGACATCCATACTTGGGACGTCGATTACTAGGCCTTTCGTTGTGAGGGGCCATGCTGGTATGTGGTGTATACAGAAAGTTGATCTCCTGACCAGTGATAGGGTTCAAGAGAGGAGGAAGAAATGTAGCATTGGAGTGAGGCATGTAGAATATCAGGTGTTGAATGTATTTTCCGATCCGAGAGAGAGCTTCTAGACGGGAAGGTCGAGTGAGTGAGGTGGGAGTGAAGGTTATACGGGTTCGGATGAAGATCTCGCTGGTTATTAGGCCGCAGATTTCAGTGGATACAAGGCGGAGGGAACATTGGGAGGAGGTATCTAAGTGGGTGAGAATATTGGTGATGATATTTTGGGATCGCCAGAGGCGGTTGATTGTTGGGTTGGTGGTGGCCATAACTTGCGCATATCGCTTGGGAAAGGGATTGGAGGGAGTATGAAGTCAAGTCCTGCTTGATATTGATAAATAAATATCGTCGATGAAATTTTGAAGCGGGATACAAATGAAGAGTAAAAGATTTGAAAAGACCAATTGAGATTGAGAAGTCGAAGTGAGCTGAATATGGATTCCAAATGAATGAATAAACAAATCTCAATCGACTACTCACAACTCAACGACACAATATAATCTCACTCAATCACAAAAGACCCTCGTCCTCATCAACATCAATCGATTGAGTGTGTAACCTCAAATCGCAATTCAAATAAAACAAACACAAAAGTTACGAAAGGAAAAACAAAAAAACAACCTCAGTCCCCTCTCCTTTCTTTATAACATATACCCCATCCTCCACAAACTCCAACAATTTCCTTCCCCTCCTCCAAATCTCGAAATGCCGCACACAAAAAACCCATTCCTCGCATCCAATCTTCTCTTCCCTTTCTCTTCCCCATCCCGTCTCTCAATTAACCTAACCTCTGACTCACACTTGCTCGTCCGACACACAGGGTCTACTGCACAAGCAAGCACGTAAACACATTCTTGCACCATGATGATTTACCGAACGCCTCTCTCCCCGGGATTCCACAAAGCCACTCTACTTCATCCCAGAACACTAAACGCGAAATGCTCGCGAAAAAACCACGAGGAGAGAACGCGATAGCCGCGTTGAGTGGATGGGTATGTGCATTTTCTTATGCGAGGGACATGGTATCGACTAGGGTTTTATGTCGTTTCATTTCATATCATTTCATGTAGCTGTACGATATATCGGATTGCATGGTTTGGAGCGTAGTGTGATGGATAAGAGACAGGGGGGTGAGTATCCGAATATTATGTGTTTGTATGGATGGATTTTGATATGACTAGATTATCCGCCTACGAACAAGGAATCAATTCGCCAGCATCAGATCTTGGCGGAGAATTGTTAACCATAAGTTTCGGGTAGGGCAGGGGAACGAAAGAGGGGTAAGGATGTAGATACTGTACTTCGTGTATTCGAACCTATATGCAATGTACATGTATGCATGTATGTTTCAAGAACGATAATTAGAAGCAAGAGAATAGGATACAGATAACCTTTGAGAAACCGTTTTGCAAGTTGGAAATTGGAAAGTAGGGAGTGGAAACGCGGTATTTGGTATGAGGGAGAGTGGAGAGAATAGATTGGTAGGTAGGTAGATGTTACTTATACAGTACTTATTTTTATTCGGTTAGTCTAGTCTACCGTTCAAAGTTCAAAGTCGAAAATCGAAAGAAACGAATGAGGAGACAAAACTTCAGAATGGGTGGTAGGTGAGATTACTGATTACTTACTGGTTACTTGCTACATACGTAATATCAATAACTATATCGACCTCAGCGAACGAAAACCCAACAAGGTTAAACGAGCCGACCTGGTGGACGAGTTGCGAGCATGAAGGCGTTGGATATGTATGCCCATTGCCCAGGTGTACTATGTATGTACTCCGTGCTCTGTACACATCGGGATTGGGAGGACAGGCATTGGATACCAATACACCCACCCACCCATCTTCTATACCCTTTCTTTTACCTTTACCTTTACCTTTATTCCCTCTCTATCTTTCTCTCTAAGCTCCCTCCCTGTATCTACCCTCCCCCGACTCAGATCAGACCAACCCAGAACAACTCAAACAAACAAACAAACATACAAACAAGCAACCACCCCCCTCAAAAAAAAAAAAAAGGAAACGCGTGCAATAACCTTAACATAAACGCGAAAACAACGCGCTTGTTTGGAAATAATTGGTTGTGATATTGTGTCATTCTCCCATACTATCCCATTAACATCATATTTCATTCTCTTCCGATTCTATTCCATTCCATTCCAATTCTACAAGATGTAAAAACTCAGCTCAATTCATTTCACCCATTCGAACAATATAGCCAGATGCTCACAATCCGTTTCCTATCCTCCAAATCTACTAGTACATTCTCCCAGAGTTCATACCAATAATAAGTACCTAGTTGACAGGCAGCAAGTATCACGACCTAATAGAATAGCTTTGAATTCCATTTTGCGATTTATCGATTCGACTTTAAGGGATTGATATATACACAAGAGTAGATACCTATTATATGCGCAAAACTACTCGCGTTTGATTTTCACTTATGGTTTTCTTTGCGACACGCTTTCTTTAACTCGCTTATCACATACATATCCATCACGCATTCACGCATTCACGCATTCACGCATTCACGCATTCACTCATCCATTCAAAAGTTCGCGAGGCGAAAAATACGAGAGATGACATGCGATTATTTGCATTTACGTCCATTTCTCTTCGCGTCTTACTAACGTGTCAATGTGATCGCCTGCCTCCTACTATTCCAGTCATGCACTTTTCAACCATTCCACCACAATCAATCTCCCTCCTATCATTTCTGAAATCCCATTCAGATCAAAATATCCAACTCCTCCTGTCCCCCACCCTTTCATGAACCCCTTGAACCACTATGCCGATCCTTCACATCTTATCATCTTTCATTATTCTGCCATGCATGCCACTATTCGAACTTGCCAACTCCAGATGTTCAATCATTTTCCCCATCCATTCACTCGTCCGTCCACTCTTCCATCCATCGGACTTGAAAAGTCTTCGACTGTTTCGAAAATACAAAGTTTCAGATAAGGAAAAGTAAACCCAATCAAAAAAAACCCCGCCAGTGAACTTTTATTATATTGTCTCGTTTCCTGGTCTTTCAGTTCGCCCAAACGCCATTATGCAATATGTTTTAATCAGTACTTTTTGTACCTGCAGCCAATAATTTCCCCTTGAAAATACAATTCTGAAGGACTTGGGTGAATAAAGAAAACTCGTGTCATTCCAATCGCGCAATAAATATTAAAATGCTTTTTTCGTGTATAATAAGCTGGGTATCCTGATGAAGCGAAAAAAAAAAGGAAAAAAAGTAAAATGCGGAAATTAAACGCGCTCTATCTGTTGTGTTGTAACGTGGTCATGTAGAGGTCAAAGGTGAGGGAGGTGAAGGAGTCCCGTTCGTTTTAATGAGGTCAGCTTCAGAATTTGATGCTGGACTGGATGTTGAAGTGGATGTATTTTTGTGTTGTTTTTTCGACGTTGGCCCCTTTTCTGGTGTGCTTTTTCGAGTTACGGAGGAGTCTTCTATCTCTTCTGGGATAGTGGCGAATTTCTTGAGAACTTGCTTGAGAGCTGGTCGTCGAATAGGTTTACTATGAAAGATTAGTCTTCCGGTTGTAATGAAAGTAAGTGGGCGGAGAACAAACCTTAGGAAATGATCCATTCCGGACTCATAGCATTCTTTGACATTACTCTCTTCAGCAAAAGCGGTTAGTGCTACAATGGGCGCAGAATAACCCATTTCTCTGATTAATCTCGTGCTTTGCAGTCCATCCAGATTTGGCATTTGAATATCCATAAAGATCAAGTTGAAGAACGTGCCCTCTTCCATGCTTTGCTTTACCTTATCGTATGCCTCCTGGCCATCCTTGGCAACTACTACATCATACACGTCTTCGAGTTTAAGCATGCGAAGAACTACCTCTTGATTGACAAGATTGTCTTCGGCAACCAGAACTCGAATTTTCTTATCCCCGACTTTCTCCTTGGCGGCGCGATCGAGCGCGGCGAGTTGAGATTTTGCATTATCCTCGTTAGGTGGAGGTGTGGGGGATGATGTAAAAAATGGCTGTCGAAGTCCCACCAATCGAGGTTGAGTATCCATTGAATAGCCTGCACCGCTATTGCCTTTTCCAGGGGACCCTACAGCAGCCGTGGCATCAATGGAACCCTGTGGAGTATGGCGTTCGAGCTCTGATTGCGAAACCATGCTTGCAGGCCGAGAACCAATAACATCAGAACTAGATGTGCTTGGTGCTCGCTCCCTGACAAATTTTAATGGTAACTGAACATTGAACGTGGAACCTTCTCCAAGTGTACTAACGAGAGAGATAGAACCTCCCATAAGGCCTGCTAACTGGGAGCAAATACTTAATCCCAACCCGGTTCCTCCATATTTCTTGTTTAAACCTAGATCAGCCTGTACGAAAGGCTCGAAGACTCGCTCCTGTAGATGCTCGGGAATACCAGGTCCGGTATCCTCAACCTCTATTGAAAACCATAAAGTCCTAGCATTGTTTGGTGGCGGAGTTGCCGATCTCTCATTTAACTGGACACGAGCTCTTGGATCCATAGGGTTGATTACTAGTGCAGTACCAGCTTGCTTGGTATTCGAAGCTGTCCTTGATATTTGACCCGATGCATGCGTTGAAGTATGCCCTGAAGCATTTGATCCAGAGCCAGTACGGGTTCTAACATTTCTCCTGTGGGAGCTCTGCTTCGATCCCATGGAATTTCGGCTAGTGACACCATCAAATTGTTGTTCCAATTCGCCCATACATCTAATTCTGACTTCTACTTTTCCTCCTGCTGGTGTGAATTTGAGGCTGTTGCTGACTAGATTGATTATGATTTGGAGAATTCTGTGTTGGTCACCCCACAAACACATATCTTTCAATCTACCGATACCATTAGGTCCTAGTGCTGGTAGAGGCTTTCCGGTCGGTTTTTCTAGTTGGGTTCCATCTGTACTTTCAGTGCCCAAGAAGTGGACTCCAAAAGTAATACCGCCTTCATCCACTTGCTTTCGGAATATGTTCTTGATCTGCTCTTTTACATCAGACAGTCGGAACTCTTTCTCTTCTAGATGCAATTGCTGGCCAATTTGGTTCTTGCTGAACGTCAAAAGATCATTCAATAAGTTTAACAAAAGGTCACCAGATTTGTAAACCGTCTTCAATGAGCGTTTAATGCTTGGCAAATCATCCTCGCCCATGCATACGGCACACATTCCCAGAATACCGTTCAATGGAGTTTTCAATTCATGCGATATGTTTGCAATGAATAATGTTTTACTCTCATTTGCTGCCTCCGCTGCCTTTTTAGAATGCTCAAGTTGTTCCGTACGTTCGGCAACTTTGGATTCGAGACTCGTGTATTGCAGGAGCAATTCGTCGCTCATTTCATTGAATTTCGAAGTTAAATCCGTAAGCTCGTCTTCAATCCAATGTCTTCGATCAGGTACCTTTCCAGGAATTTTAAAATCTCTTCGCCTATCGGCCTCTGATTTTTCTGCTTTTGACACACGACGCCCTGAATGTGTCAATTTTCTCAGCCGGACCAAAAATCCCGTTTTCTTGTACCCGCTTGAATCGCCCTCGCCGACCTCTTCATCGCCATATAAGTCATCGTCTATACTTTGACGCGGAGTGTAACCCGGTGGCTGAATGGATTGTTTTGTGGCATCTCTTAGTCTTCTGATTGGTCGAACACTGAAATGAGCCATCGGTATAACCTTGTCGTTGTTAGCAATTTTGAATGGACAAAGTACATTCAATTCGCCGAGACAAAAATAAAGAGGCATTGAATATGTGCTCAATGGTCTGAACTAGCAGACTATGTGCAAGGTTTACAGTACCAATTGAATCCAAAATTGAACAGCGTTTCAATACCGGATTGAAGCCCGGACTGTCTTTTGGAAACCACAGCGAGAGAAGAAGCATTATAGAAAACTTACCACAATAAGGATCAGTCCAAATGTACCGAAAACACAGGCAAGTAAGATATTCCTAAGCTTGATAATGGGTTCCCAAGCTTCAGAATGAGCTTGTTCGACTATCAAAAGCCAATCAACCAGTGCACTTTGTGGTCTTGCCCACCCTACCGACACCTTTACTCCTTGCTCGTTTGTGGTTGTGATATAACTACTGGCATTATTGACTTTCGGATTCTGTCGTCCGAACCCATCTAGAATAGCCGGATATTGGCCTTCGCTAAAATTCGAGCTTCCATATTGAGTTAAATTTGCATTGTAGTCGGAATGCCTATCAGTTTGTCCGTCAAGAGGATATGGAGGGAAAACGTATTTGACACTTGCTTTTGTCAAATTATGGAGGTCGGGTTCGTAAGTTGCTGTAGCCGGTCTCGACATGTACGAGAACTGGTTCTCTCGTCGATTGGTTCCCACGACCAACACTATTCCTGTATTATCCAAGCCCTCCCGAGAATAAATAACGTCGATTAGCGAAGTTGCAGCTGCTACCACAGTCATATAACCTAGAACGTAATCGGGATTTGAATTCTCGACAATCGGTAAGGTCAGTGACACTAAAGCATAGGTGCTATTAATCTGTAAAGGCCCGAGTAGAAGAGCAGCACTTTTGTTCAGTGGGTAATCGGCAAATGCGTATACCTGTGTAAAATTCGTTCCTGGAGCATTTGGGTCGGGATCTGTGGTTGGGATATAAGAGATATTGGGATACAAAGCCGCTGGATATCCCTGATCAGCATCGCCTAGAAAGGCAGGCTGATTTAATGAGTTATTATAGGGAAGTTGTATATCTGCAACACCTCCAAGCGATTAGTATGAGTTATATCTGTGAGAGAAGATGACCTACCGGATGCATTGGCTGTGACATTCAATATCCCACTGACCGAACCCGTCTGATTCCGCGAAAATATGATTACTTGAAGCAGTGCAGATAGACCACCAGAAGCCAAAGCGCTTTGTACATCTTCTCTTGCTTCATTCCACTCGGGAACTCCACTATAAAAGTCGCGAATGGCCTCCTGGATAAGGATCCTAGTGACGATGGTCGAACATGTGGCCTGAATTAGGAGTAAATCGGAAGCCACTGAAGCGGCTTTGAGTGATGCAGTAAGACTAAGGGCATTTTCTTTAACGTCGACTGTAAAACTATAATTGTTGAACCAAGTCGCGAGAGCAAGCACAATCAATGGAACGAGAGCAGCCACCAGGACAACCAGGCCAAGTTGCAGCCTGATACCAATCCTCATCTCCAGACCGTTATATGTTTGGTCGTCGACGATGGGTCTGGGAAACAGCCTTGTTGATTCAAGCCAAATCCGGCCTCGCAATCGAACGATTCGCTACACCTGGGCACTCGCAAACAATTCCCTCGATAGTATAGATTTCGACTTGTACAATTTCAATTTGGTTTCTCTGCGATGTTTCGAATTCATCAGGAGTATTGTATGATCCAAGGAAGTCGTCGAATTATTTTCCGAAGGTTGCCGCGCAAGCCTAGTAGCTTGAGCTCTTCCTTCAAGAACTCCAAGAACTGGTCCACCCCGCGTTGGTGCTCAAGTTGTTGATTGTTGGGTCAATGTATGCGTCGCATATTCAAAACATATGCATCATTATGTCAAGGATCGGTTTTGAAGAGAGTTCGAGAAGGAAAGGTGGTGGTCGATTGATGGTCAGATTTACAAAAGATGGTGGTGGTAGTGGTAGTGGTGGTGGTGGTGGAGGTAGTGGTGAGCGATTACCAAAAAGCTATCACGAAAGAAAAGATGTGATGTGATGAGAGGTGAGAAGTCGAAAGTCAGAAGTTCGAAGTCAGAAGTCAGAAGTCCAAAGTCCAAAGTGAGAAGTGCCCAGTGTGGATTGGAGATTAAAGATTGGAGGATTAAAGAAAGAGAATTGCTTCTAGAGTTTGCAAGTGAACAACTTTCGACCAGGATTATTTATGATTTGGTACTCCCCGAACCCCACAAATAGAAAGACGAAAGTTAAATAAACGATTGAGATGCTGGTGATCCAGATGGAAGGGATTATGATTACTAAGGATTTATTATGGAAATAGATATGAACAGATAGATATAAATATGAAGATGGATATAAATCTAAATATAAAAACGTTATAGAAGAGTTCTTCGCAGATACTTTTACGGATAAGTAATTAGACTCTAGATTGTTCAGACTATAGAATAAATGAATGTAAATACACGTACAGATTACAGATTACATATTACATGTATTATTTATATACGTAAACATAAACATACATTATCACACACCCACGGCTAAAATTCATAATTATCAGTCTAGACCTACTAGGTATCAATATTTCAATCTAATATATCCATACTAGGGAGGCACGGGAGGATCGAATTGACAAGTATAAACGGTTCATTGTGGCACTGTCCGTCCGTCTTTCGTCTTGATAGGTAGGTAGGTATGCAGTAGTAGACAGGCGAGACAGGTATCTAATACTTAGTCACTTGGTATATTATCCAAGGTATGTATCAATCATATCACCGCCGTTAAGACATTGTAGAAATTACCATGACAAGGGGCATTAGCCATTCCAAGGTTGGCATAGACATTCATGGATAAACATACTTCTTCGATCGGAATCGCTCCCCAGAAACCTAATTATCTATCAAGACCAAAACATTCATCAAATTCCACAGTGTTAGCCAACGACCTATCTTGAAGCTACCTCCCTAGTATCTACTACATCGTACCACCAGTACATATCACTCTTTCGACAACACATCGCACCAACAATCTCCTATCAATACCGAGTACAAGCACTGTACGATACATCTTGTGCTTCATAAAGACCAAGGGGAAGGAGGCGAAAAAGACGAAAACCCATTCGGATTATGAGAAGTATTCTCTCCGCTCCGTAAGCAAGGAGGATGGATTGGATGTCTGGATGTTTCTTTCCATACATCAGTTGATTAGTTGATGGGGATGTTACCAGATATGGCATGGTCGCGGATGAAAGAACCGTTTTTGTCTTTGATTGAGATGATTTTCATCATGGGACCAATGAGGAGGGTTCTGGAGGCTCCGGTACAACTTACCACGCTGGTGTTGGACTGGGAGCGCGGGTTTTTTTCCTTTTGCTTGGAGGGTGTGGCTGATGGTGTGGTGGTGGTGGTGGTGGTGTTGTCTCTCTCTCTGTGTGTGTACGATAGGTACATGTGTAATGTTTTTATGTTTTTCGTATCGTATCTTGTACAACTAAGGTTAGGTAGGTAGGTATGTAACTTTTAGGTGCGATGGAAATAGGTATCTACCTAGGTAGTCAAAGATAGTTATGTATCTACTGCATCAAAAATCCAGTTTCACATGGTGATCCCCAATCATGTGATGTCAAATCTCAAAAATAACAAGATCCCGAGACCGAGATCATCTCGAGTGAACGGAAAAGATACTTTCCCTTTCGTTTGCGAATCATGGGGTAGGGTCCCTAACCTTACATGAATAGGTAGAGTGAGTACAGTGCGCCCATACCTAGGTAATTTCCAGGACCCGAGGATAATAATTCTCGGATCTCAGATTAGATGTCTAAAATATAAAATATAAAATATAAACTATACAAAGTATTCGTAGAATAAATCAGATCTACATATTAAAACTCATCATTTAAATTAGAATATACATACCTACATTTATACATATTCAATATATAACTATATATATCTATCTATCTAAATATATATAATATAGTAAAACCCTAACCGAATTCTCTACATCTCAAGCCTATTCATTCATCTACCTACCTACCTATCTAATTAATCTCCCCCTCAAAATCACTTACTAATAGATAGTCTTAATCTTCAATCTTCAATCTTCAATCTCTAACTGTGACACTTTGCCTTAGAAGAACTGCGAGAGCAGGGTACAATTTATCCTTAGAATCTACAACTACAGAATCGGGAGCAAAGCGCTCGTAGAGCGCTCCTATATACTAGCTATGTACACGTGATCGTGCACGTGCGCACGCGCGCACGTGAGCGATCGCAACTGCGATTGGGTGCGATCCGTGACAATGGATGTTTTTACCTAGGGATTGGAGATGTCAATCGAACCTTCCTTTATTTTTAACACACTTTGATTTACATTACATTCACAAAATATCAACGAAATGATTGCAATCAAAAAAGAATTCGAAACTTTCAACAGAAGGAGAAATTTTCTTGAACTGCTGGGATTTATTCTGTATCAACACTTTTTCTCATATCTAATATCTCCAAAAACGACGTATACTATACCTTCATGGTATGCTGATCATGCGCAAGCAGTCGCATGGATAGAGCGATTCTTAATTATGGAATCACGCACAACAAGGGAAGATGCGAGATCTAAAGCCAAGCAATTTGCTGGGGCGGGAAGATTATTGTATGCAAAATCTTTGGACTCCTGGACACGATCTCTTGGAGATGAGGACATGGCAATCGATATCTATTACGCACTGCAGTCAATCATTCTGGATCCCAAAAAGCGAGAGAAGGCTGATATTCCGGTGAGTTATGATACAAGCTGATATTGAAATCAGCTTATACTTACTATGATATATAGGAACTCATAAGTATACGAATCACAGAGGACCGTGTAATTTTACTACATTCCCAGGTTCAAAGGCTATTATCTATGATCCCAAAGGAGCTCAGCTTATTCCAAAAATTTCACCTAATACTGCTACTCTCATTGGTCATCGCTATTCCGTTAACAATCGACATCTTTTCAAATAAATATTATTATACAGGAACTGGTACATTCTCAATCCTCTGGTTTTTTACTATACCAACAACCCTTACGATTGTACTTATATGTGCATGGAAAACTCTCGACTACCCAATAACAACGCTCTGAAGATATACCAAGGCGCTTTGATGATCGTGGAGCAATTCTGCACAGCACGTTGTTGGAATTGGAAGTGGAAGTCATGAGATGAGACAAAAATGATCAAGGGGCTGGTGAGGGATAGATGCTGGTATTGCATAGAGATACTGGGTTCATGTTGGCTTCTCATTGCTAGGTATGGGCATAGACACTTAAATGCTAAGACGAGATTAGGCGTTAAGACTTCTATGAGTCAAAGGGGAGGGAGTGATTATATTGCGCTGCTTTTGTGAGTAGCAATGAAGAAATGTTTTGCGGGTTCTGGGTTAAGGGGGCATACTATTTTTATTTTTATTTTATTTATGAAAAGGGGCGTGGAGATTGTAATTTTACACCTACAATGAGTGGTAAATTTCCATACGATTTTACTTTTCAGATGGGGAAAGAGATAATCTGGATTGGTTGGAACATATAAATGAAATCCAAACACCCACAGAAAAGTAACTACAAAGGCACACAATTGCGCACTTCCAAAATCCCACATCTCGCTTCCAAGTTCCTCGCTTGCAAATTCCTTCTCCTCACAACCCATGATCCACAATCTGCTTCTCAACACCCCTCTCCACCACCCCCGGCCCCGCCATCTCCATCTCAAACTCCAGATCCGGTTGTATCTCCGCATACAACGCATTCTTCTCACTCGCCATCTTGAAATTATACGCTGCCTCCTCATCCTCAATCACATGCACTCCTTTCTTCAGCTCTCCATTCGCATCGCGGGTTCCTCCCACCGCCGCTTCGACTTTCAATTGGATTTCGCATCCGCGATCTAAGAGCGCGAATAGGAATCCCGCTTCGTCGACGGTGGATCCGGTGCTTAATAAGCCGTGGTTGAGGAGGATGGCTACTTTGTTGTGGGGACCGAGGGCACGCGCAATGTTGGCGCCTTCTTCAGAGGCAAAGACGATGCCGCCGTAGGAGGCGTAGACAGCGATGCTGTTGTGGAGGTTGCAGATGTCTTGGTTGAGCATATCGAGGGGTCGACCGAAGACGGACCTGGGTATTGTTAAGACTTGTATGTGGTAAAGTTCTGAACAAGAGACTCACCATGCTCGACCAGCATTTGTGTGTGCATGACAAATAGCATGTACGTCAGGACGTGCTTTGTGAATTGCAGAATGGATCAAAAACCCAGCGGCATTGGCAGGACGAGACTGTGATTGAGTTAATGACAACATCTTCCATATTCATATTCACGGTTTGCGAAAGGAAACTCGTACTCGATTTCCTCCTACAACTTTTCCACTGTCTAAATCTAAACACATCATATCACCAGCAGTCATCAGACCGAAATGTCGACCGAGGGGATTCATCCAGATGTAGTTCTCAAACTCTGGGTCTCGGACAGAGATATGTCCTGCCATTCCTTCGGTGAAACCACGACGTGAAAAGTCTCGGAAGACGGCCGCCATGTGGATTAGAATGTGGCGACGATGAGCAGCATGATTCGGAAAGGTTGGAATACCTAGAAATATTGTCAATGAATGAGCGAGTGAGGTTGAAGAAGAAAAAGAAAGTAAAGATTTTGTAAGTGAAGATGGACATATATGATTATCTTCGTGTATTCCTTCCGCATACTCAAGCCCAGATAGAAACTAACCATCCAACAGAATGATTATATCTTGCAATTGCAAGCCAGTATCACTCAGTAACTCCCATACCTTCTACCACCTTCATCACCTAACTTCACAATCCTCCAAAAATCATCTCCACAATACAAGACACTCAACTTCAGCACCCACTACTCCCACTTTCCCATGAAACCCCCCAGATACAAGGAAAATCCATCATAACTCACCAGACATAACCACACCCCCATGACTAATCGCCTCCAACGGAGTTAAATCCTCTCCACCATGAACATGTTCGACTTTCTCATCGTTTACGATTGAAATGCTCTCCTCCCCTGTTTTCTTCTGAATAGGAAGATGTGATTCAGTCGCCGAGGGTGCCATAATTTCCAGCCTATTATTCTTCGTTTTATCTTATCAGGAGATAATCTTAAGGTAGCATATGATAACCAAATGATCAATCTTCGTAGTAAAGATATAGCACTCTTCAAATCTCAATCTCAATCGCAATTTCAGATATCAGATGTTGAATATCAAGCCGATCACGGAGTTCCTGGATATATCAATATATACCTAGTACTCTTCCACACACGCCAGCCAATTCAAGCTTGAAATATCGTAGAGGTACAGTAAATACCAGACCAATGTGGATGTAGATAGCGAAATGGTGGATCGACCTGTTGCAAACAGATTACCTAAAGGAAGGATACTATCTCAGCTATCGAGGTGTGCGACGATAGTGGGATGGCGTGAGATAAGACGATGATAGCAGTGGTGCTGAAACTTTTGATAAGAATCATGTGTGTAATGGAAGGTAATGTGATTGATTGAGAAGATAAAATAGTGCTTCCGTAGTTATCCCAAGACGCGGTGCTTAGATATCGCTCGTTTGATAGAGGTGGATGTGAGACTATTGTGGGCTCGGTGGGGTTGCTAATTGCGGGGTAAAGGTGGTGATGTGTGAGAGGAGGTGTTGATGTGAAAATGGGGTGAAACTTCTTTGTTTGTTTCTTGTCAAGATTGATTTTATTGTATTTCAATTGAACTCTATTATTCCTAATTTGACTGGTTCATAACCTTACTCATATAAATATACTCATCTAAATGGCCCCAAGAACAGCACCCCACCTCGCATCATAAAGAGTATAGAAATAGATTCTATATTCCACTTTAATCATAGTCAGAATCACAGTCACTCAAACACAGTAAATATTTTGAGGTGTCGGTATTGAATTAGGTAAAGTCGCCTATATCTAACCCCCCTATAATCCTCAACCGTTGCGCCCCTTCCCTCCCTATACCCATACCCAAACGCCCCAGTCTCCCATCAACACCACCTACCACCCAACCCTAAGACCCCAACGCCCCTTTTACCAACCATAACGCCTATCCCTTTACCCTCAAGTGAAACCCCCATAATCCCCCTAACCCCAAACCAAGTATTATACATTGAATATTATACAATAAACAGCAATGGGATTCACGAGATAATACTCGTTTCTCTCACTCCCCATCCCCGAGAGAATCCTATCGCTGTCCAGCCTACAAGTGATATCCCAACGCCATCCCACCACGCCCCCGACTTACCCCTCTCTAATCTATAGTTGCTACAGAGTATTATAACCGAGTATGATGAGTGACATACAGACATATCACCACCAACACTCAATACTCTGAGGCATGTACAGGTCCCAATCTTTACCCCTGCAAGTACCATACCCCTATGATACCGGATTCCGGGGATTAGTCAATTGGACGAGAGAGTGCGACATACCCGACCGAGCATATGCTCTTCGAATATAACCCCTGAACACCTCTTCCAGAACGCCTCTGCCGGAACACCTTTGCCGAAACGCCATTGATAAAGCAGTCGATAATGATGTTGAATGTGCGTGCCATTGATGCCGTCGAAAATTGACCAGAGACATCTTTCCACAAGTCATCAGCTTATCTCTCTCAACCCATTGCCCTACGAGTACCAGACATGGCAAAATCCATGACAATCAATGATACTCGTATTATGAAGAATGGATCCAAACGAGAGAGTGCGACATGTATATGTAATACATGTAACCCGTACGAGACCCCTGTATAGAAACGCCACCAAAAACATCTTTCCACAAACCGCCAGACAGACAAAAACCAGAACCCCATACCAAGACGCCCCATCCAAAACGCCCCTCCCCCATATCCGACTTACCTCTCTCTAATCCGCGCGAGTTGCAGATCCTAACCCATTACCCCTGCAAGCATCATGCATGACACATTAACATGTCAGTTACGATACCCATATTCCGGGGATTAGTTGATCAGACGAGAGAGTGCGGAGTGTTGATTTCACTTGAACACCTACACTCAAAACCCCCAATAGCCACCCCTGAGATTAGCATTTCACAATCCAAACACTTCATGTCCGAACACAAAGATTTTTTTAAATGGTTTTTATTGATAAACATCCCCTTTTTTTGTGATTTTCTTCATCTATTTTCCACTTGTTTTTGGTATGGGTCCCCCTGAAACGGTTGCCCATGCATACTTTTTATGTTTTTTTCCTCTGCTTTTTTGGTTTTGTTTTTCGATTTTTTCCTTTTCGATCCCCATGGACGTACTTTCTTTTCCTCTCGGCGTTGATATATTTTTTATAGTTGATTTTTATCGGTTTTCCCCATTTTTTCCCGTTTTCGATCCCATGACGGACGTACTTTCTTCCCATTGATAATTATATCTCGAACCGTGACGCCCCCAATACTCAAGCCCCGTGGCGAGTGTCCCCCAAAACTCCAATGTCGTTTCTCGAAGTGATCTGATCGTGTCATGAGACACTCGCATCGAGGCAAATCGATACTCGCGGATCTCTCCAAAATTCTGAACATATAGCAACGGCATTTCTCAAAGTGGTCTGATCGTGTCATGAGACACTCGCATCGATTTGCCTCGATACTCGCGGACCACTCCAAAAATCTGAACATATAGTGCCACGGATTCCATAGTCCGTCGCTCACGATGATCAGATTTTTGACAAGAGAAATGCCTCCCAAAACCCAAGTCCACTTTTGAACTTTTGTATACCCCAAATCACTGCCGTATCGCTATCATTATTAGCGAGAAACAGCAGGATACCCGGAACGCCCCGCCCACCCCCCAAAAAACCCAGATTTAATTAGCAACCCAATATTAGATTATAATAACGTTTGTATCCCCCATCCTTTCCCCGAAACTCCAGTGAAATATCAAACCCCAGACACCTTACCCCTTTCTCAACCATGATGATTAGAGACAGCCCTCCCGCAATGTGAACATTGTTTCGAGAAGGTTGGGAAGGTATTACTTACAAAGCCATGGCGATGGCAGCGACGGCAGCGAGAGCTGCAGCAGCGCTGACACCGTTGGCAGAAGCAGCACCTTGGAAGGTGACTGGACCGCTAGTGTTGGGGCCATTGGATGAGGTTGTACCTGATCCAGCTTGACCGGCTCCAGTTTGACCAGCTCCAGTTTGACCAGCTCCAGTTTGACCAGCTCCAGTTTGACCAGCTCCAGCTTGACCGGCAGAACCAGCTTGACCTGCTCCAGATTGACCAGCCCCAGATTGACCGGCAGAACCAGCTTGACCTGCTCCAGATTGACCGACTTGGCCAGCTCCAGATTGACCTGCTCCAGCTTGACCTGCTCCAGCTTGACCTGCTCCAGCTTGACCTGCTCCAGCTTGACCTGCAGAACCAGCTTGACCGGCAGAACCAGCTTGACCGGCAGAACCAGCCTGACCTACGGAACCAGCTTGACCTGCGGAACCAGCTTGACCAGCTTGACCGACTTGAGTCTGACCTGCGGAACCAGCTGTAGCAACAACGGTTCCATTGGAGACACGAGCTGAGGTAAGTACAACAGCTGGGACAGTAGCGGCAGTGATAGTTCCGTTTCTGAAAATAGGGACAACGGAGACAACACCTGGAATTGCAGAGGAAGCAGGTGCTGTTGTGATTTTGGCAATAGTAGTTTGAACAGTTGAGGAAACAGCGACTGTTGTGGTCTTGAGAGTTGAAGAAACAGGGACTATTGTGGTCTTGACACTTGAAGAAACAGGGACTGCTGTGGTCTTGACAGTTGAGGAAACATGGACTGCTGTGGTATTGGCAGTTGAGTAAGCGGGGCCAGTTGTCTTAGAGATGACTGGTCCAACTGGGGTCACAGTAGGTGGTGTGTCGACCTTGTTGATGATGGTGCAGCCAGTTGGGCAAGCAGTGATGGTGACCCATCCTGGTTTTGTTACAGTAACGACAGAGTTCTGGTGAGTGATGGTGGTAGGTGCAGGCAAATAGGTGGCGTAGGCGTTAACGATTTGAGTAATGTATGAAGCATTACCTTGGTTGACGAGGACGTTACCACCGTTGTTGGTGTTACCTGAGGAGGTTAGATTATTCACTATTTGATAGACCCTTTTGGGGGAAACTTTGACGACATACCTTGAAGGATAGCAATGTTGCTATCAGCGCCTGCAGCAGCACCGGCGCCGTTGCCGTTAGCACCTGCAGCACCTTGAGCTACGATGTTACCTTGGCCACTGACTTGACCATTAACTTGGCCATTCTGGGAGTTTTGTGCGGTAGCAACTCCACAGAATGCGAGGATAGCAGCTGCCTGGGATAAGTTGAGCTTCATCGTGACTGAGTGTGTTTTGCGAAAGGAAGGGGGTGTTGTAAAGGGAAGTATGTGTTGTGAAGAGAAGGGAGTGTTGTGAATTAGAAACGATTGACTGCCAGAATAAGCAGAAATACTTCAAACTTTTGAAGGGAGAATCGATATTTAAGTAAATTCATCACACCATAAAGTTTAGCGTCTTAAGCCAGCGTCATAGTGATGATACCATATTCCAGCAATGGCGACATAAACACTAACAGACACTATTGATAAGAACTACTGGTAGCTCATGGACTGTACGCCAGGTAACAATGGCTATTGAAGCTCGACCAAAGTGCAGTCTTACCAGAGCAGATCAGAGACGTACGATATCAAGTGAAAATGTAATTGGTCATGATCGTGCGACGATCAGAGCCTGGTCTGGAGAAATCTAGGAAGTGACGTGCACTCGGGTGAAGCTTGCGGTAATGGACAGGAGTTGTCAAAGTCGATCGCTCTAAATCATCAATCAATCTGGTTTCTTGACATTCGAAATGATTGTATGGACCAATGGTGCCGAGCGGGATCCGGTTGATCTTGGATGTCAATACTTTAGAGTGTGGGGAGAGGAATTTAGAGGAATATCAATGTAAAGCTAGGTAAGTGCATCGAGTGCTTAGGGGTAAAAACTCTTCAAAAAACCCACTTGGTTCTTGAGCCAATTCTCACAATCAAGCGTCATGGGTAAGTGGAGTTTCACTAGTGATTGCCATTCTCAAAACCCAGAAACTGGCATGCCATTTGATGAATGCCATACAAGGTTATGGCTCCATTCCAGCACCGCGGATTTTGTCTTGGAAGATTCATCTTCAATTCAAATTTTGGTTCTAAAAACATTTTTCCCTCTGTGAATTTGTTCCACTTGGCGATATAGATTCTGGTTAGACTCCCAAAAGAGCGAATGGTTGATAATGGATAATTAACTGCGAGATGCAAAACATGATCCGAAGGAGACTGGAGTCATGTCCGGTGTGTATTCGAGAATACCCAAGAATATGATGGATCCCCAGATTAGACCATTATTATCGGAAACTCACGGGATGCATTTTCATTAACTGGCATCTTTGAATTAGGTCGTCCAAAAAGAAAGAGGTTGGAGAGAAGTTGATGATATTCCCGACAAGATTGAGTTAGGGTGAAATATTCATTAGCGTCTCGGTAGTTCATGGGACTTGAGCTATCAACCGCCTAAAGTTTCCTTCCTGACTTAGCCATCGGAAACAAATGAGGTTAGCATCAGTTCAACAGATCCCCGTTCCTGACCTGATGAAGGTATATACAATGCGTGTGAATATTGATAAACCTTACTGACGTAAAGCTTATGAGTGAGGAAAGTAAAACTAGCAAATTCCTCATGAGTAGTGGGCATTGTCGGCACGGCAATATCTTGAAAGATGTTTTGAATCCTCAATTCAAACGTAATTGACTAAAGCCAGTACTAACTAGTATTGTCTCGACAACCACGGCCATGATAACGGTATCAGATCATCAGTAGATCCAGATTCGACAATCAGAACTGGCTGGTCAGTGGTCACCATGACTTGAAGTTTGATTGAGGGATTTAGTGTTAAAACCCCCAGAGACTAGGAGGATGTCTGTGGGTTTGGTGAACGCATTAAAGTTTTCTCTTGCAACGGTTTCCTTTCTGGGAAAACTTGAATTATTAGTCGTTCACCTTCTTGGCTTACATAGTACTTATCAAAGTTCATGACAAACTCTCGTATACTCATGCTTTCGATTGGTTCAGAGAGGAACGTCATGGAAACCACGTGTATCAAGAGTCAAGCAATGCCTTGATCATTCCAAAGATTTCGCTTCCTGTACGGAGTAAAGTCCAACGGGGGACCGGCAGAATTACATACTACTACTAAGTAAGTATCCAGGCAAGAAGGGAATTGAACTTTGATTCCGGGTCTTCCGTAAGGGAAATGTATCCGACAAAAATACCGAATTTGAACAACTTCAAAGTTTCGATTTTGGAAGAAAAATAAAAAAGCCATTGGATTTTACCAAGGTCACCAATACCAATAGGACATGTTGTGGAAAACACCGTCCCCGTTATTAAATGCCAATGGCTCATCAGGGCAAGTCTCCTTGTCAAATATCAATAGGTTTTATAAAGGGAAAACAGCGTCACCTTTACCAAAAGACTGCTCGTCAAGGGAAAATACATTCACGAAAGGAAAAAGGAGAAGAAGATAAAAAGATCAAATCCGTATTAGAACAATTTTTAGAAAGATAGCCAAGAATTGTAAATGTACCTAAACTCCATCCCTATTTCTAGATACAGTTCACCGGGTCCGGATTCTTTTGTGTTAACCAGTGTATTCTCATCATTATCTGAAATGAAAAAAAAGTGAAGCCTCAAGATATCGTACAAACAAACGCCTAATTGGATGCAATCATGTACTTCGACGTACTTTCAAATATCATTTTGTATCATCTGTAACTGTCCTCTGGCGCTGAGAATAGACCAACTCTAGTTCGGTGGCTCTGAGAAAAGCATATCAATATAATGTTTCAACATTCAATATCTCCAATATGAGAATTTGAAGAGGGAAATTTTGGTTGAGAAAAACTTACGTAAGGCAATTTTGGTATCACAACTCCGAGAACGGCGAGAAAGTTGATGATAAAGTAAGTGAGGTCGTAATGGGTATAATGAGTACTAATTAGGAACAAAACGATTGGTACACTCATGAGAAACTTCTTTGCAGGCGTGTATTGAGCTCCATTATCAATTTGTTCCCACATGTTCAAATTGTCGTAGGCTCCAGCGTTGAACTCAAATGGTACACCACGGACCCAATGAAACATGAGAAAAGAACCAAACATATATGATATATTTGTTAATGTCCAAGATGTCTCTTGGGAAACACCAGGAATTATATCAAAAAGAATCTTGAGGCATGCGATTAAAACCAGATGTATGGTCCAGGCACCTATTGAACGAAGTAATTAGCATTGAGAACTCAATATACTTCATATCCCACGTAGAAATTATGCCAAAAAAGATGCTCCAATTGCTACATCGCACACAATCGAATCCAGGAATTTCTGACCTTTTGCGTTCACCCAGTTGGCATTAAGATTGGGTAATGCCGCTTGATCACTCATGTGCTCAATTGTCTCCGGTGGCTCCTGATATAGCAAGCTGCTCGACCGCCTCCTTCGTCCAAGCTTTTGCTCACTCATTGTTCGATATGGACCACTTGGACGAGGTGGATTTGAACTCGCGTCGTACGAGACTGTGCGAGGGAGGAGGAGTGGGGAAGACAGCTTGGCGGTGGTTGCGGAAGGAATTTTGAAGGTTAAGAAACGCCTCCGAGAGAGCGTCTTGTCGTAATGTTAAGATTTATATTCGAATTTGGAGAAGGGATATGAAAGATCTGATGGCGGCTGTCGAAGGGTTCTAGCTATAGTTACAACGTCAGCGATGAGCTCATTGGATGTTTCATGTAATTCAGTGCAGTAAGCAAAGTGAGAAATGCGGATCTCGGAAAGCATTGAGATATCGACCCAGGTACCGACCTAGGTATGCATGTGCATGAATTTGGAGAGAGTTAGGGGCTTACTTCTGAGTACCTAATTGCGAGGCAGTTTAAATGTTGATGAAACGAGAGACTGTAGATAGAAGGAAACGAGAATGATTGAGATCCGATTCGAATTGAACTTGCCAATAATCAGAAGGTCTCAACAGAACTGTAGAGGGAAGCTGGAGCTTGTGAAAGTGTAGGGGACCTCAAGCTTGAGGCGGGAGGCGTAACGAGGGAGGAGAAAGGATAAATGAAGATGGAAAACGAGTCCACAGAGACGACGACTTAAGTTGCTGTATAGAATGTAAGATGTAGAGATATGTGGTGGATGATGAGGATTGGGGGGGGCGAATGGGGGGGGGGGGGGTTTGGTGATATTCTTATATGGTGTTGTTGTTCTGTTTTTAGTCGTCCTTCGGTCTTGGTGTTCTTGGGGAGATGGAGATGGGGATGGGGTTAATGCTCGGAAGTCTGATCGGACTAACTTTTCCGTGATAGTAGAGTAGCTCGAGTAGGCAGAATGAAGGTAATATAAGGGTAAGTCGATACCTGGGCAGGCACAGTACGAGAGTACCTAGGTAGGTATTCAAAGTATATTTTGCTCGAGCGGGATGTTTCTTTAATAATCCTTGGGTAGAGACTGGAGGAGGGAGGACGAGGTAGGTACCTAGTATGATTTACCTAGTAGTATCCAGATAATGTATGTGTATGTATGTATGTATGTATGTAGGTAGGCAGGTAATATGGATAATATAGATAATATAATATAAATATAAATCATAAGGCCAAAAATAAAATTCGATCCAAGGCAAAAATGAATCGAGAATCTCTTTGGAATGTTCTTTTAAAAAGGAGCCAATAGCAAGGGTCAATTTTCAGGGATTATTTCCATTTATAGTTAGTTTCACCGAAATGAACAATACATCCACCCTTCGACCAATCAAACCTCCGCACCGAGACCGATAATAATTTCCCGAAATAATTATTTTCGTGATATCAGAAACTCGCATTATTAAATTTTGAGACAACTTCTATTTACACAGTCCCGACAGAGTGAGCTACCCAAGTATCGCATGTTTGCGACGATACTATACAACCAATAATTCACCGATATATGAGGACTTTGAGGAGATAATCTTTCTTCCGATTATATGGGAAAGCGATTCAATCTTCAAGAATTCTCTTGGTCATTTGAATCTGTTCTTCATGTTGCACAAAGATAATTGAATATCTCAGCAGCTTTCACTAATTCTTCTAGGACCCCGCTCGCAAAAGAGTACTACCAACAGTACAACCCTCGCGCCTTTTGCCCATACCCATACCTATACCTCTACTCATACGCATTCGCACATTCGAATCAACCTGTGGATGTCGCGTCCTCTCGCTTTGATTTCTGTTTTAATTTGATCTACCAGGGGAGCATCATCAAACATGGATTCACCAGCAGAAGATGTAGTCGATTCGCGATCGAACGTGGTTGGAAGGAAACGTGCTTTACAATCATCCTCGGATCAAGGCAGAGAAGTTGTCACAATTGATTCTTCTTCAGATGAATCTGCAAGTCAACCTCGAAAGAGGGCAAAGCCATCTTCCAACGAACCTGCCAAAGTTGAGGTCGATCTCACATCTTCGCCATTGCCAAAGGATTCGATAGGCACTCTTACGTCTGAAGCAAAAGCTGGATCACCGGCAACCTGGAACCAAGGCGTACAGAGTGGACTGCGAACATCTTTCAAGAGCAAGAAACCACCGCCGTCACAAAGCACTCCCTTGAAGCAGCCAGAACATATCCCAAATAATACCATTGAAAAATCTCAGGGTCGATCTGAGCAAAAGCCGATGACCAAAAAACAATTTAACAAGCTTGGGGAGGATAAACAACTGGCTCTGATGGAAGCATATACTCAAGATGTTTCCGCTTTAATAGATCTTCATGGTTGGCCAGTGCCGGAAGAATTTCAACAGAGCTGCCTGAAGTTTATTGGAGAGGGTTTGACTTTTTACCCAACTCCAATGAGAAAGGATCAACCTGTAGGATGCTATTCGTTCGGCGGCGGTGATTTTCAGTTGCAAGAGCTTTACAGTGAGGAAGGCAAACCCATCACGAGTAAGGATATCACCTATTCTGATGTCCTTCTTTCGCTCATGCAAAACAACGAATTCTTTGGGCGTGCGTTACCAGACAAACGTGCTAAGGCTGCCGTCAAAAGTTACTTGTCTTATTTTTACAACCACATACCACAAAAAGAACAGTTTATGTCTTCTCTTGTGGCAGAAGCTCCGTCTCCAATTGAGGTTCTCAAGAATGCTAAAAAGGGTCCACCAACTTTAGCCCGCGCGACAAATCATTATGACAAAAACGCTTCCCCGGCAATTACCAATGACGATTCAGTCAAAGATGAAGCTCCCGTGAAACAGAACAATGCCTCGACTTCCAAATTGATAACAGAATCGAATGGCGAGGAATCCACTCGGGTTGCTCCCGCCCTAGTTACAAATGCTATCGATCCAACCAGAGATCGCGCAATTTCCACTGAAGCCGGGTCAGTTCAGATGGATCATGGTTCGTCGGACTCAGTAGCCGGAATTGAAATGGAAGTTCCATCACATGGTGGTACTGCTACTGATGCCGATGTTGATCATGAATTTGAGGCGACAAGCGAAACGGGTTTACATCCGAGAATACCTCCAGAGGACCATGCTGCAATTCTGAAATATTTCCCATCCACCGACGGTGTCATCCTTAGGAAGTGCTTGATCTGTGGCTCAAGTGGACATGATCGAAGTGTATGTTCCGACAATGCTTGTTCTTCTTGTGGCAGTAAGGGGGATCATCTCACTCCAGCTTGTCCTCGGACTACGATCTGTGGTAAGTGTAGAGAAGTGGGCCATCAGACCTTACAATGCCCTGAAAAGCTGCGTGCTGTCAAAGATGATGTCAAATGCAATACATGTCAATCTACAAGTCATCTTGAGGATCAATGCCATGTAATCTGGAGAAGTTTCCTTCCTGATCCGAATGAGATTAAAAAGGTTCACAATATTCTAGCTTTTTGCTACTTTTGTGGTCGTCCAGGTCACTTTGGCCCTGAATGTGGACTATATCGTGGTAAACCTGCTTCTGGCGGGAAGTCTTGGTCGACTAGCAACATGGAGAAATTTCTTGATGGTCCCAATAGTTATGATGACTCTCTTTCTCTAGGAGGTAATGACTATTCAATTCCGAATCGCGGAAAGAAGGGCTTCACCATCAAGGGAAAGGCCAATGATCCCATTGATTTGGATGACAGCGGTGATGACGAAGGTTTCATCCAACCCAAAGTCAATATGGCCCCTAGAAATGGCCACATCCAGTTCTCCCAAGCTGGTGCAATGCAATCTTTCAACCAAGCTCCCCCCTTTCAATTCCAAGGCAATACTGGCGGCAACCAAAATAGTAGACCTTCTGGAAACCGTGGTGGCCGTGGCGGTCGTAGAGGTGGTGGTAGTGGTGGCGGCAACGGCAGTGCAGAGAAGAATAAGCCGAAGCATAAATCTGGAAATAACCCCCCTAGAGGTGGTGGTCAAAGTCGTGGCAAAGCCTATCGCGGTAGAGGCGGAGGCGGACCTGCTCGAGGTGCTCCACGAGGTCGTCGCTAATCTCCTTCTACGGAGTCGTTGCTCGGGTCTTGGACTTGGACTATGATATAATGTCGTGATGATGGACTGATGCGGCTTTATGCTATGTCAAAACCTCGCATGTGCATTGTAGAGTACTTCAATCCGACATCTGGCAACTTGTATACAAATATCCTTCAGGTTTCCATATATCATTCTAGTACTTCTTTTTATATTCCTGACTTGGAACTGAAATTGGTCCATAGATATGGTATTCGTATCGTATCATACCACGTATGATTTCGACGTAAAAACGGGACTTGGAAGATCACTAGACTTGGACTACACACAGTCACGGTTTTTAAAATGACTCACGCTGCATATATGGGTTAAAACATGTTCTCCATGGATAATAGAAAAGAGAATTCATATTTTTGGTCGTCGCTTGTTATTTTCTGAGCGCATTGTAATGCAGTGTGGTTTGGTTTGGTTTGGTTTGTTTTAGAGATACCTACCTGGATGCTGAGGGGTCAGAGATGCATGAATTGATGAATAAATGGATGAATGCTGGATGGATGGATGGATGGATAGATAGATGTGGTGACGCGATTGGAGTGTATGATTAGCAATGATACCAAGATATATTTTTTTTATTACTTTATTTTGCAAGAGAAGAAAGAAATTGAGGGGTGAAGGTGAGGGTGAGGGTGATGAATGTGAATATGAATGTAAATGTGCATATCTAGGTGATACATAGATGAATGAATAAATGAACAGATAGATAGATAAATGTACTGCGAAGAAAAAAAAAACCAATTGTCTGGGTAGGTTTCTATCTATTATTATTGCATATCTACTTGGTATATGGATATATATATTTGCTGATATCAAATATGAAATATCAAATATCAAATATCAGATCTGAATGTGGTGATAGTTATATATATAAATCGATAAATCGATAGATAGATATAGAGTTAGAATTATAAACCCCACCACCACACCACAAAGTAACATCTCATCTCATTATATTAAAAATCCCTGCTAACTAACTTACTAACAAACTAACTAACTTACTACCTATCGACAAACGCTCCCGAGGTCATCCAGTTCTCTGTGTATGTGTAGAATGGGGTATATATGTACCTAGGTATGTAGGTATGTATGTATGTATGCATTAAACAAGCAAGTAAGTCGGGTACCCTACTTTCGGGCCAACAGGGTTTTGGGTTACCCTTTTACATCAAAAATCACTTTTTAGATTTATTAATATTTCTATCAATATTCAATTTAATTCAATAAAAATTCATATATATATAATTTAGATCGATTCAAGCTTATTTTGAAATTTTCAGATTTTTAGGATTTTTCTATATTGAAAGTTAGAACTTCAAAACATCGATTTTCAAATTTATATAGAAATTATATACAAATTTAAATTTTTTATTAAATCTCTAATAACTTTTTAACAATATTAATTAAAAGAAAACTATATATATTTTTGAGATATTTAAACTTGAATCTATATAGAAATTCAAAAAAAAATTCGAAAAAATTAGTAGATATAGAGATATGATATATAGTAAGTTTAGAATAGTATAAATAATCTCTATTATTTTGAGGGTACCTTTATAAATATTTATTTATAAAAGATTTTTTATTTTTTCTGAATCTGTTAGATAAAGTATATTATAAATTTATGATAAAATTTTATAATTTATTTTTAGCAATTTTTATCAAAAAGTTATCGAAGATTTTATAAAATTTTCAAATTTATATATGATTCCCATACAAATCAAAAAATCGATATTTCGAAGCTCTAGATCTCGATATAAAAAAATCCTAAAAATCTGAAAATTTCAGAATAAGTTCATAACGATCTGAATTATATATATAGAAATTTTCAATAAATTCTATTCATAAATAAGAAAGTTAGAAATTCCATTTTTGGTATAAAAAGTGATTGAAAAGTGGCCCAAAAGGGGGGTGGCCCGAAAGTAGGGTACCCGACTTAAATAAAAAGTTATCTAGATACGCGCATACTATGAAGAAATCCACATACCCAAAGAAGACGATTGAAGAAGCTGGAGGGCCATGTCATCAATTATCCTTCCAGCACCTATTTTTTTGATACCCACCCTGAGCGCCTTAATTCTCTATCTATGTTAAGAATTTGTAAAGATGGTAGAGAGATGAGAATGTACTGCTTCTTGTTGATTATGTATGTCATCTCATCTCATTCCATCTCATCTCAATCTTCCATCTCCTCTCTACGTCTCTTCGAGCCCGCAGAGACACCTACTACGATTCTCTCTTCATTTACATGCTGCACATCTGCCTTATCCTCTCCCTCCGCATTTCCATCATTTTCTCCAAATGTCTTGTCTCCCAACAACCACTTTCCACTCTTCGCATCCGCGTTATTTTCGGGGGGTTCGAAGATTCCATTGTTCAACTTCCAGCCCGCTCGCTGCATCTTTTCCCACTCTTTGCCTACTCGGAATCTAACAAGGTCGCCTGCCGCGTTTGCATCTTCTTTACTGTCGTGGCCATCTGCTTTTCCATCCGTAAAGGTAACCATTTGAATATTTCGATTCAGTAGAGTTTGCATGAGCATTTTAAGGCCATTTCGATAGGGCAGTCCTGCTTTGTGGGGAAACAATAAAGCCGTGTCTATGATAGTTGGATGAATGAATCTGGTGGCGTTCAAATCATTTTCTAGACCGTGACCGATGATTGGAGTTGAGGGAGTGAGGAAGGAGAAGAGAAGAGTGCGGGCTATGGCAGGTGAGTCTACGATGCGGAGTTTTCCTTTGCTTTGGGCGATTTGTTGCGAGCCGGGAAAAGAGTAGGGGATGGCGGATGTGATATCTTGTGGGTAGACGCCTGAATAGCGGGAATTGAGATCGAGAATTTCGCCATAAGGACGGACGAGGACGTCGAGAAGGGGAGAGCCTGAAGGCCAGGAGGTGGCGGTCAAACGAAGGAGTTCGAGGCCGTGGACTGTGTAGCCCATTTCGCAATCGATGCAGACGGGTTGAGTAGGAATAGGCGGGTCTGCTTCATTCTCGGGAGTCTTTGCGAAATTCAATACCGCGGCTAGACGCTTGACCTCAGTCACTTTGAAGACGTGGTGATCGGCCGTGGTACATCCTGACGTCTCTCCGATAATTTGATCACAGCATCGCCATTTCTTCTCGCGTTTGGCTTTGGGGTCGAGCGAAGAACGATCTTTCCAATAATGTTTTCCGAAGTGATAAGTGCAGCAGCCACCAGATGCGAGCATACCATCTTCTTCTCGACGACCCGGGAATACTTGAAAACGTGTTTTGCAACGATCGCAAACTTCCCAGCCTTTTGATGCTTCCATACCGCTCTTTGCCATTTCAATTTCTGCAGGCGTGGGAACGTTGGTGACATATCCGTGCTGTGATAACTCTGTTACGGGAGTATAGAGTCTTGGGAGTATAGCTAATTCTTCTTCTGGAGTTAGACCTGTCTCGATTGGTTTTGGCGGTCCCTCAGGTTTCTCGGCTGGCGTATCTGAAATAGGTGCTCTCGAGGCTTTCTCCTTGATAATCTCTCTGGCTCTCTCTTCTTTCCATTGCGCAACAGTCATTCTCTTGTAGACCATGATTTTATTCTTGACAACATTGGAATAGATAGTAGGTGTTTCACAAGCAGCTTCTTCCATATCTAATGCCCTTGTGATCAATCCTTGATCTGAAAATACAAGTTCCTTTTCTTCATCGTTTGCATCATTAGATAGTTCGGAATTGAGACGCTTCAACTGGTCATGTAGAGCTTGAACAAGTCTGAGCCGGATGTTGTGAACAGCTGGCGCAGTTTTGCGTGCCCGTGGATTGAGAGGTTCTTGCTTCTCGGGCTTCTTGACCGGAGTTGACACCACTTTCGGGACTTTGCTTGTTGCTGGCGCGTTTTGTTTTTGGGGTGTTATATTGTTTGAACTAGCGGGTATAGATGATGTAGATGCTGTAGATGTACCATTTTGGGATTTGCGGCGTAATGGTGGTGGTGAAATCTCACGTCGAGCTATCGACGTGGATTTCGATGTTTGTATTGAAGTGGCTTTGTTATCAACTGCTTTCTGCGCAGTGATGGCTAGTTTTAAGGTCGGTATTGAAGGTGGTGGCTCAGTTGTTGGTGTCGTACTTCTTTCTCCATAACCAATCTTTTGACGTTTTCGCTGTCCATCCTGATCACCATCACTTCCATCGACTTGTTGAGTAGCTTTTACTTGTGCTATCCCATTTGATACTGCTTGAACGACGCGATGATCATGTGAAAATATGCATCTTGGAATCAGACACTTATCTCGATTTGGGCATTTGGTTTGCGAAAAAAGACCCTTGGTAGTAAACATCTTGAGGGGCTGTAGAGGGAATATGCGATTGCGAAAGAATCAAAGTTTGATAAAAGATGAAGTTGATATGGGATTGTTGAAGAAGCTAGCTATTCACTCGACCATCCCCTTTTCATGATGGACGTAACTTTCGGACAATGAGAAATTTCGCATGAAGATGAGCTATCGTCAAGTTATTCAAGAGTTCACCAGGTTGTAATGAATTCTTTGAAAAAAGGTAAAGAATCTCCTGGGCTTCCAAATCGAATAGAAAATACCATGTGTTTGCGATAGATATCACGTGAACCTTAAGGCTGTTTGTTCGTGAGATTGTTTGCCAATTGGTAGGTTGAACTTTGAGGTGCGATCAAGTTGGTACTCGCAGCTCTATCCTTCCTGGTTGGGGTTCTTTCCTTTTTTTCTTTTTCTTTTGCTTTTGCTTTTTCTTTTTCTTTCCCTTCCTTCCTTCCTTTAGTTGGTGATGAATGTGAATGAAGGTGTACACGTGGTGTTTAATGCGATCGAATGGATTGATTGATGTTCATTGTTTCTACAGTGTGTTATCAAGGCTCTCTCCGATGGTTCAGACTGCAACAGCTGTTCGGCTATCATCTCACGTCGCTAGCCTTTGAGCAATACAGTACACGACCAGACGACCTGGGTAGGCAACGAATGATTAAGGACTTTGAGTCCATCAATTCAACAGAGAATCTAATCTACCTTGGTGTTGGTGGGCTTCCGAGAATTCATGTACCGGTTACAATATGGACCTACTGACTGGCAAATCGGGGAATCGGGGATGGATGCACACAATCTCGGAATCGTAGTCGACAAGCCACTACTTCTACAGTGGAATCTATGAATGATACCCTCTGAGATATCTTTGAGATACCGGTATGTCTATCGTTCCTCTAATCTTTGGTCGGTTTATCAACGCTATCGATGTTATCTATCTGTTGGTGGAGGAAGCCAAGGAAGGAGAGAACCCACCTATGAGCAGTCGTTATCACAATCACATCTGGATATATATATATCATTTGACAGTACCTGCCTGGGTAAGTCAGTAGAGCCTGTTCTTCTGAATATTTCTTTCGTTGCATTCACTCTCATCGTCATTGTCATTGTCATTGTCATCTCCATAAATAGAATTTCCATCTCTTCTCTATTCTCCCATTTTCTATTCTGGATATCCCCAAATAATCTTCACAAGGCTGTGCACACCCTGAAAACCGCATTCCAGGCTGCAGATATCCCTGTAAAGAACGCATCATACATTCAAACATACGCCGGACATCCAAAAGCCCGAGCACGCGACGACTGTGTGCTTATTGTTAGTGGTTGGAAAGTGTCTTTAGAGACACTTTCTCACTACTAGCATTCCAACCCCCATCGTCACATTGTTACCCTTCTCTTTATCTTCTTTGGACCGGGCCTTCTTCAGCAACGAAGTTATGGATTATACCGGTAGCAGCCGTGATGCTCAGCATCTCTGCGTGCTTGTTCATGGGTGAGTGTTGTACATGTTTCATCTCTCTGCAATTCATTGTATACTGACAGAACAGACTTTGGGGAAATCCAGTTCATTTGGAGTCAGTGGCAAAATCTTTACGAGCGAAACATTCCGAGGATACCCTTCATATATTGGTCGCAAAACGCAACAGTGGTAGCTTTACATATGATGGGATTGAGTTGGGTGGCGAGCGAGTGACTGCAGAGATAGAGGAAGAAGTCGAGAAGCTTGCGAGAGAGGGTCAAGTAATTACAAGGTTCTCCATCGTTGGCTATTCCTTGGGTGGCCTTGTGGCCCGTTACTCTGTCGGCTTACTTGACAGCAAGGGGTTCTTCGACAAGATCAAACCAGTGGTATGTTGGTATACTGAACACGGGAGTTAATGTGAACTATCTGACTCCGATATACAGAATATTACCACCTTTGCTAGCCCACATCTTGGTGTCCGCACACCTTTGAAAGGATCTCTCAATCACATCTGGAACGTCCTGGGCGCAAGAACTCTGTCAACTTCCGGGCGACAATTATTTACGATAGACAAGTTTAGAGATACAGGAAGGCCGCTACTCGAGATCCTGGCAGATCCGGAATCAATCTTCCTAAAGGGATTAGCCAAGTTCGAGAGAAGGACGTTATATTCAAACATTGTCAACGATCGAAGCGCCGTTTACTACACTACTGGAATTGCAAGCACCGATCCATTTTCAAATCCGGATAATGTCAAGATAAACTATGTGGAAGGTTACGAAGATGTTGTTCTAGACAGGCACAACCCAGTTTCCCCTTTGGACAAGTCTAGTCTACATGCCAATACGAGCTTCATGGCCAGCACAAAGAAGACCTTGGGAAATCTTCCTCTATTTGCAGCATTGGTCGTATTCATCCCATTCGGTGTCGTCGCTTTCCTTTTGAATTCCGCCGTTCAGACTGTCCGCAGTAGCAAACGCATTCGTCTACACGAACAAGGTTTAGCCGGCATTCAACCAAACGACTATCGATTCCCTCTGCTCATCAATAGTATGCGTGAAACCGTCGAAGATGTGTATGAGAACCTCAATGCTACCCAAGACAACGAATACCTCAATACGCCTTCTGATTCGGACTCTGAAGAGGCATCAACTTCATCTCCTCTGATTAGGGAACGGACTAAATCTTTCCATAGCGAAGTTGCCGACCCAGAGAAATCCGGTGTAGTTGCTCCTACTTTGGCATTGGCACCATATCAATTCAAAATGATAGAAGCATTAGATAAGGTAGGTTGGCGAAAGTACCCGGTTTTCATTCACAAGGTCAGACATAGTCATGCAGCTATAATTGTTAGGGTTGACAAACCGAGCTTTGATGAGGGAAGAATTGTATTAAAGCACTGGTTGGATGAGGAGTTTATTTTGTGATTGGGGGTTCCGTTGAAGACAGAACAAGTTGTGGGAAATTTACTTTTATCATGTTTTCTCTAAAAGATACCTAGCGGTCTTGGCTCAAGCGTCGGCGTTTTACATTATAGCATTATTAGAGATCATATCATAAAGAAGGGGCATCGGAAGAACTATTTGAACTTAGATTTTTTTGTAGAATTAGATAGACTTTTTGAATTCACACCATTTGCTTTCAAATCACTTAATGGACTTTCATCATCCTCCTGCCTTTTACCTTGAGGAGTTGGAAAGACAGCCTCATAGATAACATTGTCCGAATCATGTATATGAGCTCAACATAATAAGCTGATTTTGAATTAACAAAAATTCTTTACTCGAGCATCAGATCGAAGTTAGAACCCCTTTGAACTTAGGTACCTTCTAACATGGATTTTCACGTGGTTCCCCGCAAAACAGCTTTACGCGAAACGCGTTCATCGCGTCTCCAGAAGGTTTTCAAACCAGAAACCAAACTGAATCAACCCTCAATTTCCAAATCCTACAACAAATTTACAACATGGCCCTCATTGTAGATAAGCACCGTCCTCGGTCTCTTGATCAACTAACCTACCATGACGATCTTTCTAATCGTTTAAGATCTCTTGTACGTTTACCAATCTCTTCAATTACCCTTTCTATATACTTGATGCTGCACATACTCACAATGGCGATCATATTTAGGCACAATCCGGCGACTTCCCTCATCTCCTTCTCTACGGACCTTCCGGCGCGGGTAAAAAAACTCGCATAGTATGTACTCTTAAAGAACTCTATGGGCCCGCCGTCGAGAAAATAAAAATCGATTCCCGTGTCTTCGCATTGGCATCTTCGTCTCGAAAACTCGAATTCAATATTGTTTCTTCACTCTATCATTTGGAAATTACGCCTTCGGATGTGGGAAACTATGACCGTGTTGTGATTTCGGAATTGCTCAAAGAAGTGGCGCAGACGCAGCAGGTGGATCAGAGTGCGAAGCAGAGGTTTAAGGTGGTGGTTATTAATGAGGCGGATGGGTTGAGTCGTGATGCTCAGGCGGCGCTGAGAAGAACGATGGAGAAATATAGTGGGAATGTTAGATTGATTCTGGTGGCTAATAGTACCTCGGGGATTATTGGACCGATTAGGAGTAGAACGTTGTTGGTCAGGGTGGGAGCACCAACTGAGGGAGATATTGTGAAGGTGCTTGAGACGAGTGGAAAGAGGGAAGGGTGGGGAGTCAGTAAAGGATTCTTGGAAAGAGTTGCCAAGGAGAGTGGTAGAAATCTGAGGAGAGCGCTGTTGATGTATGAAGCAGCACATGCGCAAAAGTATGTTTTATCTACCCTTTTCACGCCTATCATTCTTTCTACTATATATACTTTTGCAAGAGATATCACACTAACTAGCACCAGCGAGACAATAACAGAGAACACCCCCATCCCACCACCTGACTGGGAAGCACTTCTCTCAACCATCGCGCACAGCATGACAGTCGAACACACTCCGGCCCAGATCCTCAAAATCCGAGCCCAACTTTACGATCTCCTCACACATTGTATCCCCGCCACAACCATTCTCAAAACCCTAACATGGAAACTCATGCCATTGGTGGATGATGCGTTGAAGAGCGATATTGTCAAATGGGCTGCATTTTATGAACACAGGTGTAAGACGGGTACGAAGGTCATTTTCCATCTCGAAGCTTTTGTAGCCAAATTTATGAGGGTGAGCGAGGAGTGGCTGATGGCCATGGAAGTCGAGTAGAGCAGGTGAGAAAATGAGTGGGAGCGAGGGGAGATTGGGATGCACATGCATGGGAATCATGCAGGCAGCTGGCGTTTTGGGTGTGAGGCTCATGTGAAAATGGCGGATACAATCGACGTCCACATATCTGCTAGAATAGAGATATCTACATTATAATGATTAAGCAAACAGAAATGATAACATCTATCTATGTACAACTCAAAGCATACAAAGTGTAAAATATCACACCTAATTATATTCCTATTTTCTGAACCTCTTCAAAAATTCCCTACAAGCATTAATCTATCTACTAACACATAACATAAAAAAGAAAATATTTACAATACAATACTATATATCTTCACTCAACCGAAATCTACAAACGAAGAGAACAAGTCCCTTCTTCGCTCCTTCGCCTCGCTAGATACATCTATTGTATCCAATATTCATAACATTTCACATCCTCAATAATTCCTCTAATACAATCTTCACCACTTCTCACATTGTAAACCACATTATTTCAGACTAAAAACTTTATTAAAGATTATATGAAATATACAATTCAAATTCCCACTCCATACTCATACAGATGATATAGATTATCTATATAAGTATTACTTTTCTCGAATAAATATATACCTCTATATACATATATACATACATATGGATATATATACTTAACTATACTCTCTCTCCACAAACCCACAAATTTACAACTCCCTTGTTTCTCCATCCATTTGCATTGCATCTCAGATATCCCCCAAGCTCAAAAAATCCATATTCCATATTCCATATTCCATTCCCCAGACTCCAAACCCAGCGCGGCGACGCCGAGATTTCGAGACGATCTGCGTAGACGGGATGGAATAAATCCATCCGACTCAGCCTCAGCCCCTCAGCCACCAATATGAATGAATGGATAGGTAGATTGATGCTCGAATGTGGAATGTGGGATAGCCGGAGGTGATATGTGTGATCAAGATGAAGGTTGGAATTGGTAAATTGTAGTGGAAATTGAGTAGTTTTGTGTTGTTAGGGGGGTTTGGATGATGTTGATGGTGGTGGATAAATAGATGGATAGATGGATAGACTTGGGAGTTTGTTGGATATTGTTGTGCTGATACCTGATACTTGATAGCTGATGATTAATATCTGTAATTTGATGACAATTACTGCCCGTTGCAATGTCATATGCATGTATATCGCATCTCATCCCGTCCTATCTCATCTCATCCCCTCTCACCTTACCTCACCTCACCTCACACCACCAATCCTCACACCACCACACCACACCACAACCCTAACTCTCAAAACCCAAATCCCACGAGTTCCCCAAGCCCACGCCCAGAAAAAGCAATGCAATCGAATCCTCACCTACCTATGATATGATCATCGATAAATCCCTGCCCACCCACTAAGGTAAAACAAACCTTACCCCCAAGAACACCAGGAACCATCCCGCAATCGGGGTTTCCGCACTCCTAGAACCAACCAACCTACCTACCTATTCTTACCTACCTTCCCAATCCCCAACCAATTAACCTCATCTACAATTAAAAACCAAAGCCTTACCCAAAAAAGGGAACCTTGACTTTGACTCCCAAATCTCCAGCTTCACTCAGAAGCAACTCCAAGTGGCTTTATCCTCTTCCCATCCCGGTAGTGGCGGATGAGAAAAGAAAAAAGAAAGAAAGAAAAAAAAAAAAAAAAGCGTGCGTCGCATCGTGAAGATCTCGAAATATATCGATACCTCAGACATCCACTCCTCAACTTTTCCCCAGCACAGAAGAGAACCTCAGGCTCTTCTTCCATCAATTGAATCTACAGTCATTCTAGGTTAACCTTGAAAAAGACGTTCTCTCGTTTCGTTTAAAAAAAAGGGGAAACGAGTTTGGCAAAGAAAGAATAGGTATATCATCATACGCAAAAATGAAGCAAAAATGAGTCAATCTTTCATCTATAGTGCTATTTCCCTCTCGGTATAGTAATACAAGCTTATATATAACAAATTTATGAGTACGAGAGTGACTGTCGCTGCCGAATTTGAATCGAAATCCGCTCCCAATAGCAGAGTAAAAAGGAAAAATTCGTCCGTTCGTCCTCACCAGGTAACAAATCTCATAAAAACGCCAAAATAAGTGCCAGGACTACATCCATTAAACTCCCCCAAATGCTCCCCTCCAAACCATGCAAGCAAATGTCCGTCCTAGAAAAAGTAGAGAAAGGAAATTATTTCCATGCGTATCAAAGAACATCTGTTATGTTTTCATTTCATCCGACATCTCGACTCAACTCATCCCTCTCACGCGTTTACATAGTAGCCTGCGGTGCATTCATCCGTGGATGCTGCAGCGTTGCTAAATTTTGAAGTTCAACCAGTTGGCGCATAACTTCTGCAGTTTGTGCTTGTTGGGCTTGTGATTGTCTCTTGAGCTCATCATTTTCGGCCTTCATCTTCTTGATTTCCTCGCGAAGACTTTCTAGTTCACTAACATCTCCCTTGCTATTTCCGCGTTTTCTTTTCATGCCTGTTATAATTGCTTGGCTGGCATCTTCTTCCGTTTCATCCATGTTCATTTGAGAAATTTGTGTCATTCCTGTATCTGCTGTATGCACGCGTCTGAGATGTTCGTTAAGGTTTTCTTGACGGGAGAATCCTTTTCCAGTGTGACGTTTACAGTTGGGATGAGGACAGTTGAGTTGCTTTTTAGGCCCGCCGTGTTTTCCATGCACTTCTCTTTCGTGTCGAAGGAGTCCTCCAGAGTATGTAAATCCAGGAAGCTTTTCGCAGCCTGGTTCCTTGCATCTGTAAGGACGATCGTGTTTGTCCATGTGTTTGCTGTAAAGACATCAATGATAAAAACGAACAGAAGTTAGAAGACTGTACTTACCTCCACTCGCATTTTCTATTAAAATCTTTGACCTCTTCAGTACATCCTGGCCATGTACAGTAGAATCTCCCATTTGCGTCTTTTGTAATCTCCCTGTCAGGTTTTGGTACTGGCTTTGATCGTCCGGGTGACGGCGCCTCTTCTTCGTCTTTTGGTAATTCTGGTAGTTCCAACGATGGGTGGTCTGGAGTTTCCGTCATAGGTTGTGTGGTATAAGGGTTCTCGGACATTGGAGGCGGCGGACTTGGGTAATTATGCTCATCGTGCGGCTTGAACTCGTCCTGTTCTTGCGTTTCGTGCGCCATTTGCATCGGGTACTGTGTATCAGTCATAAATGATCTGGACTCGTAGCTTAAACTCATATTGTTGTTTGGGCGGGAGTTATCCTGATATTGAAAGAAGTCTGAATCTGGGTTATGGTCGTAGTCTTCAGGAAAGTATGTATTATCGCGACTAGGAGGGGGATGTATATTTAGCGGATATTCGTAGGGGAGATGGTTGCCACGCTCGTACAGTCCGGCTTGGTGGTTTTCAGGTTGACTATTGGATTCTTGATAATGCAATGCCTGGTATCCTGGAGCTTGAGAGGCTGCAAATTGATGTTTGCCTTGTGCGCTAAAGTGATGTGGCGAAGTACCAGCCACGCTTAGTAATCCATTTTTTTCATCACCACCTCCATTCTTTTCCTTTGGATGGTTCTCAGATTCGCGGCCTTCAGCTACTAAACTGGGGGCACCAACGGTTGTTATATCTGTCTGAGACTTTGAAACTCCAGGCACAGCAGGCAATGTAGGCACGAGTCCATTGGTGTCATGATCCGGATTTAAGTTATGACTCGTAATATTGTCGCTGTCGGTTATTCCTTCTTTGTTATAAGAGCCTTGCGGAGGAACAGGCGACTTTGACTGTCTATGCTGTCTCTCTGGCGTGTTCGACATGGCTAAGAGTACTACATACAAAACATATTCATCAGTCACATGCTTTGAATCCCTAGCTTTTGATGACTGGATAATCGTATGCCAGGCATACCAGGGGTGGTAGCGTGCTGAGAGGCCGGATGTATGTACGAAACAAACAATATCTAAATCGTGACTCACCTTGCTGTGTTCTCGGCGCAGCTGCCTGTGTGTATGCGTCTTCTCGAGTAGGGTACCAGATCTGACCCGACTTTGGTATTGGCTGAAATGTTCCTTGATTTTCGGTATTGTGCTTGCAAATCCTTGTATTGATTGAATGCGGATCAAACAAGAGAGGCCAGTTGGAGTCACTCGGGCGTTGTAGATGGTTGCCCTGGGTATGGTTGCTGTGATTGTCCTGATATTGACCGAAGATAAATGGATCATATGGTTCTTGCTCTTGTTTGATGACTGATCCTGCTTGTTGTTGATCTGTAAGAAAAAAAATCGTTAGAAATTTGAATTTGGGTCTAATAGTAAATAGTACCGTAGTAAAAGAAAACACTACACTGAAATTCGACTCTCCAATCCTCTGGCTTTGGTATCGAATTTCCTGGTATCAAAATTTCCAATACGGTTGGAATGATCTCGATATTGAAGTTTCCACGGCTCCAAAACTCAATTGTTGTTGATTATTCTGGTGTGCCTTGTCAATCATCTGGTAAAAAGAATACTGCCTAGGTAGGTAGGTAGCGACCACTGTCGAATTAAATCCTCCTGATAAGTTTTTTTTTGTTATTCAAAACAAATAAATGAATAACCAGTAGTTTCCTCGGAATAGGTGTTTGGACTTTTCATTGATAGTTTCTACTTGGTGCTCTGGGAAAATCTCGAAGAAAGTGAATCCTGGGCCTATTGAATAACAACAATACCCTCCCAGATGTGTACCTTTAGATCGCGAAAATCGCACCAACAAAAACAACACTTTAGATATGTTTTGAATAGAACCGTACATATCATGAATCATCCTAGACGGGCACTGTAGGAGAAGACCTTGTATTGGTTCGTGTTGCCTCAAAATATTCTATGTTGTCATCTTCGCGAACCTGATGGCTTCCTTGGGGGGGGAGGGGGAGGGGGAAAGTTGTACCCAGTAACAACGAATCATCCTTGGCCTTTAAAACAAATTAAGGAAATACACATTGCTTACCGAGTGGTAGATAATTCTTCGCTGTTGGAGACAAATGAAACGCTGAGGGTCTGGAAGCCTTGCGCAAAGATGTCTGCGGATGGCTATGGCTATGCGAAGTATGAGGTTGTGCTTGTTGCCAACACTGCATTCGCATATAAAACATCCAGCACACAGCCCACAGTACCAAGATTGAAAGTTTCACTCCGGACCATGGCCATGTCGAATTAAGAGGGCGTTGACCTCCTGGCCACTCAAGAAACCATCCATCAGCGAATAGATGCTCACGGCGGCCAAAGCCTGTTCCGGGACGAAAACAAGGCCGGCGTGAAATACCAAAGGCAGTTCTACTGGGCTCTTTTGCAAAATGTCTGACAATCAGGGCGATCAAAAGCAGGTAACAATTGTAGAGGGCCAATAACGTAATAGAGCATCCTGCGCATAGAATAATTGAGCTGCTTGATCTGTAGCTCATGCCTCGGAAACGCTTTTGCCTGATTTTCCGTCGACTTCTTTATGATTAGTCTTTATACACCACTGTGACTAATCTAGGGACATTCCATTGACAAGCGGAGAGCAACGTTTCCTCGATGTAAGGTGCTGAGGATAATCTAAACAATCATGTGATTGGAGCCATTGGAACAGGATTCCCCTGACAGTGATGTCCAATGCTCGAATGTCTAATGAGCTTCGAACAGATGCACCGCTGGAAGTGCGCTCTTGAAGACCATTTTCAACATCCTGACGCCCTGGCTGATATGGGAGATTGAAGGACGTCCCAAGTGATTGTAAAGAGGAAGAAAAGTCCAGGGGGAAGAAGAAAAGCAAAAGAGGAATATGAAGGAATAAAAGGAACTTACTTAACTCCAGAACCACCCTCATCACTCGTTGTCAGTTTCTTTTTGAATAGTTCGACGATATATTTCAGAAGGACCAATGTAGCTAGGGTATTGATGCGGACAGGCTGCATGTACTCCTTGCAATGTTGCGCTTGAGCTTGTGTAGACATCTTAAGAAACAAGGTCGACATCTTGCTCACATTCGCGAAAACTTTCCAATCTTGCCTCCCAACCAAGACCATGGAACAAAACAGATAAATATATAAAAAGATCATCCGGATACGTCATTCACCCCAATCCGCAAAAAAAAGTAAGACGAGATGAATCTCTACTAATAAGGCTAGCCATTGACTTACTTGCGAAGAAGAGGGGGGGAAATACTGCCTTCGTCATCTCCATACAACACCCGCCAAGAGAATCAGAGTTCCTCTGTACACCGATATATCATGTTTCCGTTGGGGGCCAAAGCCCTCAACTATCGAGCATCCAGGGGCTACAATAGTATTGAGATGAATTCTATGTGTTTAGCGATGCTTATCTTGGTCGGTGAACGGTATTGCTAGGTGCAACAGATATTCTGACATTGGCGTCACATTATGCAGCCCTGTAGTAGGGCTTGCTGCGGGGGCCAGAAGTGGCTTTTTTTTCTCTCTTTTCTTTTTGCTTAGATGCGCAGCCTCGTTCGAATATCCAGAGAAGGTTCGAAACCTCGGTGACTGGCTTGCAGCTTCACCGTGTTGAGGTATATCCATATCCGCCGCCGGTACGAGTGTACATTCATGAAATTTTGCGTTGGAGAAAACTACACTTGAATTGAAGCTTGAGTAATTGAGAGGTAGACTTGGTTTGCTTATTGATTGTTTTGTTAAGGTTCTTTTTACTTTTTTACTTTTCATTTCCTATGCAATATTTATTATCTATCACTCAGGCATTTATTCGCGCCAGGCTCACGTTATTTACACCTGAGGCGGAAAGAAGATTATATTTGGAAATCTGGATTCTCCAAGGACAGGACAGGATTGCTATAAAGGTTAGAAATCTATCTCATCATCTTTTCGTGTACCGCAATATCTCCCCACAAACTTCCTCGTGCCACCACCCAACCGGTTACCTATATCGATCAACTCAAATCTTTCCAAGGTTGCCGTGCGTCGTAAATGGTACCGAAGAGGTCAAGACAAGAGATGGAAACTCTCATTTCCGGGATTGAGAAATTTCTAATCGGTCTATCGGATTCTTGGGCCCAGAGCGATGACTGCCATGCTGCGGATGGTACTCCAGCTGATTTTTCATTGGACCATGGTGCAGATACACCTCCCCATCCTTCTTCATAGCCATTCGAAGTGTTGGATGCTGCTTGTTGTTTGATTCGTCACTTACCTAATCATCGGCTTCTGGCTTGATCTTACATCTTCCCCGCAGAGATATATCCTTGGTCGATATCTTCATCTTGGTCGCCAATGGCATAACAAATATCCTTCTGCATAGCGTTTGTTCACCGGCAGGGTGATATATATTCTTTGTAAGGTCTTTTGTCAGCAAGTGCATTTCAGCTTCAATCGGTCCGTTGCCTTTCTTTCGTCGAATGAGCCACTCGTTCATGAACATCTTTTATCCTGAAATACCGAGGAAGCGTCGTAACGACGCAAAAATGGAAGGCATATGCGCTCTCACCAATAGCATGAGCCGTGCGTGATTGACAGCCTCAAACTGCCATATATCTTCGCCGCAACACACCAGGGTGTCATCCCAGATAGTGACGCGACAGGATGGGACATTTTGCGTACTGTACATACCCTCTAGAGCTCGCCCACAAATCACACATATTCTCGTATCTCAATCTCTAGAGTACTCACTCTCAGACAACCGTACACCGGTCTTTGATACCCAAACATCTTGGTCGCGCTCTATATCAACAAGAAAGCGGGGCTGGAGCTTGATTGAACATACCTAGATCCGGGTCCTTCGATCTCGTTCGAATTACGCCAACTTCCTTCACAAAGAGCA
Organism: Botrytis squamosa; assembly: GCA_014898485.2. Lineage (NCBI taxonomy): Eukaryota > Fungi > Ascomycota > Leotiomycetes > Helotiales > Sclerotiniaceae > Botrytis > Botrytis squamosa. Next base: position 1,916,079 of record RCTC02000009.1, read on the forward strand.
TGCCAATTATTTCCACGATTCCAATATCTCCCATTTAAATGCCAAGATAGTAACGAGCCAAGATTATCATGCACTACTCGGTATCCGTTCTATCCAGAAAGGAGCAATAACTTACCTGCAAAGGTTAATCCTAAACCACAACGATGCCCAAGTTTGCAAAATTCCAGTCGCATATGGAGTATCCATCTTTTTCTACTTTGTTGTGCTCATTCAAGTCAAGTACGTCGATCCCAAATCTCAACATCCATAGACTGTAGCACAACCCTCCGCTCCTGATCCTCTAAACTGGCATACTTAAGCGATTTCGATGACTCCCTGGAAAAGCTCTCATCTGTTAATATAGCGGATAAATACTTGCAACCGCGAAAGCAGACACTCCTCCTTCCAAGGCAACCATTGCAGATACGACGACAGAACAGGTTCACTAAGGAAATCGTTTCAGCTTAGGACTTCTCCAATTCAGGAAAAAGGCATGTAGAGCAAGAGGAAAATCAGACTCGATCGTTTTCGAGATTTAGATCCTCAATATCACAAAAGTGGCGATGGCATCGAGTTATTGATACAGATTTCTTTCGGAGTCGTTTCTGAAATTGTCTAAATAATGTCTCGTCACTTTGGTGAAATTGAAAACGCGGGTCTACTTTAAAACAATCGATTAGGTTCACTGACGTCCACTTGGTAAAATCCACTCAAGAATTGCATATCCTTGATCGTTGTTTTTACGTGCACGCATGATACATAAAAACCGTGCTGTGATGCGCATAGCCCTCACGGGAGTTAATTTTTTACTTCCATATTGGTTGATTACCTTCTCTATGCCATTTCAATAAGACTACATTTTATGGGCTCGGACTTTTGCTTCTACTCGAACGATAACACCTGCTTCAATTGCCATATCGATTGACAGGTCAAACCATTCTTGTATTCGCATCTCTGTTCCAACATCGAAATTCTTCAATTGGGAAATTCTAAATCTTACTGCATGGCACAAATTACTAATTACCATCGACTTGAGATCCGCCAATCTTCCGACAAAAGTGCCGAATACCTGTTACCTACTCCGTAGAGATAGGCATGCCTCATTTTTCGTCCGAGACAAAGCGAAGCAAGCCTGACCTTTCCGCGACCAACTTGCAACACTTTGCTACAATTGATAAAAGAAAAAAACTTTTTATTTCACACCGTGATTCCTATGGATACCTACCATACAGTGGCATACATGTTGGTGGAGAAGAAAAGCTTGCTTTATTTTTAAAATCATCTCCTTTGTACATGGGGCGCTAGAGCTGCGCTTAAGTCCCCGACTTGCATTGCAGGGTAAAAAGGGGTTATTCTCCGAATACTACTATTCTCTCGTGCCATACTGCAAGTTGATATTGACAATAATGGTACCGGAAATTGTTACGAACATACAAAATTTTCTAAAGTCACTACAAGAATAACAAGGAAATGGCGTTTTGGTGTGTGCCCAACAAGTGTTGATTAGTACTCAGGTCCCATAAAATCTGTGTATAGAGATCACGCCAGAGTTGTGCGTTCATCTCAAGTTCTCAACCGTTATCCCGTCAGCCGATCGTTCCGCTGCCTGTCTAGTGTCTGTTTTGTTAAAGGCGTGCACGGGTAACGGCATCTCAACGATGAAGAGATCCCTAGTGAAAAAGGTCCACCTCCCCACCCTTGACAGGGCATAGCCATGACAATCCTCAAAATGTCATCCTTATGGACACGAAGAATTTGCGGCTCCCACCACATTCGTGGCTTCCAACCTTCCGTTGTTGATTCCCAAGTCGGGTTTCCTTACCGCCTTGCATACCCGCTGTTAGGAATACTGGGTCTGCAAATTCCGTTTATCAATCGGCTCTTATATTCGGTCTACTTCATATATCCGCGGGTGATATGTGCGATATCTCCGTGGACGCGCCCTTGAGACAACGATTTCCAAGCAAATAAGCAAGTTCGGGCCCGCGAATTGTCCTTTTATTTCCGTGTTTAGTAATATATGATTACTTTTCGAGGACTTTTTCATCATCACTGTGGGGATAGAACAAGCAATCTATGGTTTAAATTTGCGTAGTGCTTTAAAGATTTTAGCATTATATATATAATCTTATAATTTCATCGTACATATCCCCCAAGTTTGATTTCTCACAGCTGTCTACTCGTACATACAACTTCCATTCACACAGTTGCTCAAACATAAGACCGAACGACCGTTAAATCCTTCGAGAACTAAAGTTTACAGGGCTTTCTTTACATGGTATCCACATTCCGATCTTCTGTGATAAGAATCTTAGAAGTTGCAGGACATACGAGTAATCCATATTTCTATGCACATCCCTTGTAGACCTCAGCCAAGACCCGCAAACCCGCTTTCCTCAAGACTCCCATAAATAATAAATAGATCTGCTTGCCCCCGGGCGCGAGAGATCCCCTTTTGAAATGGAGGAGCATCGCAGCACGAGGATTGAGTCTAGTACAGGGTTTGAAGATATATCTAGATCAAATTTAGGAACGGATATTGATCGGGATCATTTAAACAAGACTGTCGGCACGAATCCGGACACCGAGGCAGGCATATTTATCCCGAATTCAAGAATGGATACCGGTAGAACGTCAAAGGAGCATGGGAATGTGAATGAGGGGAAGTGGAACGATAGCGATAGTATCGATACGGAGCCCTTTCCCGGACAGGGCATCGATGGAGAAGTGCCAGGAAGCAGTCAAACGACGACGTTGGCAAAGGATGATGTAGACGTGGAAGCACAAGGCGAGAAAGAAAAGGAAGATGCGTTGAGATTGGAAAGGGAGAAGGAAGAACATGATCCGAATCTGGTAACCTGGGATGGACCGGATGATCCTGATAACCCGATGAATTGGGGTACGAAAAAGAAATGGTTCATAACTGTCATCTTGGGCTTAATGACTTTTGTCGTTACCTTCGCGTCGAGTGTTTTCAGTACAGCTACGATTGTAGTTGCAGAGTTATATGGGGTGTCAGAAGAAGTTGCTGTTTTAGGGACGTCGTTGTTTGTGCTGGGTTTTGGTGTTGGTCCTTTGGTATGTTCTATACTTTCTCTGACTTCTCTGTCATCCAATATGAAACGGTTGGTTTGAGATGATAGAACTAACACAACTTAGATATGGGGACCGGGATCCGAACTCTTCGGCAGAAAAGTTCCCCTCTTCTTCGGTTACGCCTGTTTCGCCATTTTCCAAATCCCCGTCGCTGTAGCTCAAAACCTCCAAACTATCATGGTTTGTCGATTCTTCGGCGGAGTCTTTGCTTCCGCCCCATTAGCGATTATCGGAGGAGCGTTGGCAGACTTCTTCGGCCCGGTCGATCGAGGTGTTGCGGTTTGCGTTTTCTCAGCGGCAACTTTTATCGGTCCAATTGCGGGACCAATTGGGGGTAACTTCATCACACAGTCATATTTGGGTTGGAGATGGACGGCTTGGATCACGATGATTCTTGCCGCTGGTTTCGGAACGCTAGGTCTAATTTTTGTGCCTGAGTCTTCTCATCCAAAGATTCTCCAACAGCGGGCCGCGAGACTGAGATTCGAAACAAAGAACTGGGCAATTCATAGCAAAGCTGATGAAGTGAGTAATCTTTTCTCTTGTTTTCACCCTTTTCACTTAACCTCTTTCTTCTTTCCCCAACATGCCACTACACACCAAAACCGATCACATTGCTAACCTCAATTCCAGCTCAAACTCACCCCCCACACAATCTTACAAACCTATCTCCTCCGCCCCTTCATCATGCTCTTCCAAGAACCGATTCTCCTCCTCATCACCCTCTACATGGCTCTCATCTACGGCATCCTCTACCTCTTCTTCGAGGCCTATCCCATCTCCTTCCAACAATCGCGCGGCTGGACCCCGGGCCTCAGCGCCCTCCCCTTCATCGGCATCCTCATTGGCGTCCTCCTCGGCGCCGGAACCATTTCCTGGGTCACCAAGACCCGCTTCGCGCGCAAGCTCGAAAAACACGGCAAAGTGATCCCCGAAGAACGTCTTCCCCCCATGATCCTCGGTTCCTTGATCCTCCCCATCGGACTCTTCTGGTTTGCCTGGACCTCCAACCCCAACATCACCTGGGTGCCCCAGGTCATCTCGGGTATCTTCATTGGATGGGGTATCTTGATGATTTTCTTACAGGGCTTAAACTACATCATCGATGTCTACATGTGGCATGCCAATTCGGCAATTGCCGCGAATACTTTCCTGCGAAGTCTTGCGGGCGGTGGGTTCCCGCTCTTCGCGCAGTATATGTTTAATGGATTGGGAGTTGCGTGGGCAACGAGCGTGTTGGCTTTCGCATGCGTGGTTATGATTCCTGCGCCTGTGTTATTTTTTATCTACGGGGCGAGAGTGAGGAAGATGAGTAAATTTAGCCCGAGTGCTTGAGCGGCTTTGGGACGACTTTGTGTGGAGGAAGAACGTTGAAAGTACGCGGTTGCGCACACTTACGAGAATGCAGGCCGGGAATGAAATGACGTGCATGGAAAGATGGATTGACGGAAATAAAAAGGAGGACACGATATGATTTATTCGCCATGATCATACATACCTACATACCTACATACATACCTACATACATACCTACATACATACCTACATACATACCTACATACATACATGTATGTATTTACGGTCTTGAGATGAGATCATGTTTTTGCATTGATATGATGCACTACGTATGAGCATGGACGATGCCAGTATGATATTTTTGAAGTATTTGCATAGCGAGGAGTTATTGACGGTATTGGAGGTATACACATACACATAATACTGTATATTTCCATATGGATAGGTAGACAGGTAACTACTATAGATAGATAAATAAATAGATAGAGATAATTATCTAAACAAAAGTAAGAGTTTACGTGACAGATACAAAAAGCACTCATTTTACCTTCCCACTCGTTTGATGTGGATACAGTCCAATAATCTAAGAAACTACCCTTTTAATCCCAAGACGATAGTCATCTGTTTCCTGCGTAGCTCTTCCTAAGGAATACATATAAAAACCTTCCTCTAGGACTCGCAACGGCTTACCAGGTATCATGTCAGTTACCACTTGAAAGAATATCCATACGCGATTTTACATCATCCCAATGCACTCCAATTCCCTTTCATCCCTTCCCAATCTGCCCTACTAATTAGATTCCGACACCCTCTACTCCATCATGCACATATCACATCGCTAAGCCACGACCTTCACTAGTTCATCTCAATTTTCACTTCTGTCATTCGCGCAATCCACTTCATCCAATCTCAGCCCCCTAGGAATATTCAATTTTAATTTGCCTAATCAATTTGATTACTCCCAACTTCTCCCCCTATCACTCTTCACCCTGTGATATAACCTTGCAATCTTACCAACTCCGATCTTAATCCTACTTCAACCACCATTCTCACTTCATCAACTCCCCAATGATATCCCCTCTACTACCGACCACCGTACCTCTCCTCAATCTCGGGTCGTAACCCTCTCTGTCCCTGTCTCTCTCTCCATCCCTCGCACTATCTCTTGTCTCTCCTCTACTTCTCCCCCCTCTACTCCTAGCACCCCCATTTCTCTCCCCTTGTTCCTCCAATTCAGCATTGCCTGCTTCCGGTACCCCTAAATCAATTTCTGCCAACCCGCTCAATTCACCCTGTGGGATCGGCATACTCCTTTGCGTTGTCGTAACCTCCTTCTCCTGCACCACCCTCTCTCTCACATCCCCACCTCGACTCTCTCTCCCACTATTCCCCATAACCTTTCCCATTCTATCATCTCTAAAATCCATCCTCTCATCACCATACCCCCCAGCCCCTCCAACCGGTATCAAATTACGAGTTGTAACCTTCTCCTCATAACTATACTCTCTAACGTCATCCCCACCATCTCTGCTCCCACTCAAGCTCCTCCTGACTGTCTCAACGACATGTTTTCTCTTCTCCTTCAACTTCTTCTCTACCTGAACTAACGTATTCAAATTTGCATGTCTGGCCTCCAAACTCTTTTCATCCACCAATCGATTTTTATTTCGAATCTCGGTCCACCTCGTCATACTGCCCATTTCCAATACATTCATTCTGCGCATGATGTGTGTTGGGTTCCCAATAATAATGGGTCTCCATTCTTCATCCGCACCATTTCCCGTGTTCCCTTGAATATATTGTTCCCTCTTCATTGCCTGATAACGTTCCATCTCGCCAGTCTTCGATTCCGGGATAATTTGTACATCTTGAAACCGTGCGAGAACACAGATGAGAAGAACGGAGAGAATTAGTAAAACACCACACATGACGCCCGTAGCGGCCTGTTGACCCAGATGTCTTTGTGCCACTCCTCCAATACCACTTGCCATCGCTGCAATACAGAATCCCATTCCTTGCGTAATTCCAAAGGCAGCACACACACGTGGAAAACAGGAGTAATTGGTTACTTTTCCGGTTTTACTCCCGCTTCTTGGGCGTCCCGTCATACCAGGCTGGAGATCCGAAGTATCGAAAGTTTCCATAATGATACCATTACATTCAGCGACTGCAAGGTTCGAGAGAAAACCAATTGCAGCAGCCCAAATGATAGGCAACATGAATGGAACGGGTGGTCCAGTAGATGAAATTGTATAAGCTAGGCCCATGAATGGAAGAAGTATAACAAAAATTGTACGACGAACGAAATGAGATGATAATGAGACTTTCTTTTTCTTCAAAGTATCATCGTCACTTTCCATCCCCTCTTTACGTTCTCGACTGAAGATTCCTGCTTTTTGGAATGGAACAGAGAGGAGTGCACCGAGCGGAATTGATGCCACGCTTGCCCCAACATATGGAGATTTGAATTTATAGTATTTCGAAGTCAGTGAACCGAGAAGCTAGCCCTTGTTAGTAAAAGTCTTTATTTTGGAGATTTTTACCGTAGCTTACAATCATGATCAAAATAATCTGACCATAAATCCACGCCTGATAGAATGCTAGAACCAGAAATCCCGGCTGACGCATCATACTCTTCGTCAACAACACACCATGATGAAATTCCTCGCCCCACCACTTGGGTCCGGTATGAACTCTATGCATTTTAACCTCGCCCTTTGCTAATCTTCTAGAAACCTGATCGTCTTTCCTTACTTCGGCAACAGATCGTCTAAAGGCAGAACGTCGAACTTCGGGAGCAACAACATTCAAAACCAAGACTAGAGCAAGAATGGCAATACTGATGTAAAAGCCCCAAGCAGGCGTCAAAAAGTTGATAATGACTGCACCTAGCAAGAATCCAACCCCAATAGACCCAACATAACACCAGGTCCATATTCCCAACCACAGACCCATGCCCCCGCCATGACGTCTGACATCACCTTCATCAACGTATTCTTGATGAGGATTAGCACTTTGAAGTGACGCGCCAAAGAGATCCATCAAAGTGGACAGAAAGTTCATGTTAGCAAACCCAAGTGCAAATCCCATGAATGATCGAGACAGAAGCAAGCCAATTCTCCAACCGGCCAGTTGTGGATTTCGAGTTGCACCAACAGCCAGAGCTTGAGGAAAAAGTAGTGGCATAGCAAGTGACATTGAACCAAGAATATATGGCTTTCGACCGTGCAAGAGTGGAAGCGGCCAAAAGAAAGTTGTCGGAATAGCAAGACCTATGAAAAAGAAAACGTTTCCAAGAACCGTGAAATGGTGCAGGTCCACAATCGAATATTGAATCGAAGGGACCTCACCAGCATAAATCCCGATTACAAGACCGATGAGGAACGTACTGAGGCACGTTATAACAGCCGTGAATCTCTTGCGGGAAGGAGACCAATCTCTGGCAATAGGTCTGCGCTTATGGGTTCTTGATAGACTGAATCCTTTATGCTCTTTCAGACTGATATGCCTTTTACCTTGCAGATTGAAAAAATGATGGCTCATATTCATGTTTATGTTTGCTGATCGGTTTGAGCCATCTCGATTCATGCCCGGGCGCTGGTCTCTTAGTTCCACTACTTTATCTCTGTCTTCTTCACCCGCAGCACCTGCTCCCGCTTCTCCACCCTCGCCACCTTGTGCAACCTGCCGGTATTGTGTCTGAGCTCGACTTCTCAGTCGACTCCGTGGTTGACTTCGAGCTAATCCACCTCTTCCTTCGACATGCTGCATAATGTATTCATGATGGAATCCAGTCTGGAAATCAACCGTCTCAGAGGGATGTGAGCCATCAAGACTATTCGAGACCGAAGATTTACCACGCAGTGTTGTGACTGGCAGTTTTGCGAGTGTCGTTGTGTCCTCTTCATAGAGTTGCTTTCCAGGACGAACCTCTTCGCCACTCTGGGAACGCAAAAGACTGGGAGATTGGTAGATCGTAGGATGCTCAGATATGTCTTGCCAGCCAAAGCCACCCGATGTGGTTGTTCTTGATGGTTTCTGCTTTTATTAGTATAATTTGAATAGACATCTTGGATAAAGCAGTCTATAGTAAACAGTGATATATGCCATTGACATACCTCAAGATTGCCATGAACTGGATTGGAATTGACCCTATTGGACTCAGATGATGGCGAAACTCCCGCAGTGCTTTGTCTTGGTATACTGTGGGGCTGTGTTAGTATTCTCTGTTTCTTTGCATCCACCGGAATATCCAAAGCCTGTAAAGCTCTAGAACTATCCCACGTTGCACTTCGTTCGCGTTTTCTAAAAGCTTGGTCGGGTATATCAAGGCTAGGATCGATTATCTTCAGGTATTCTTGCTTTTCTACCGGCGCCTCGATAATAATATCCGTGGTAGGTGCCTGGTCTATGATTTCATAATCGGTAAACTCATCATCGTCAGTATTGCCTTCGGTGCTTGTTCCAGAATAACTGCGAGCACTTTCGTGAGCACTTGGCAAACTTTCAACGCTTGACATTACTTCTGCTCTAGGTCTTCTACGAACTTTCTGGGAGACAGAAGTTTTTCCACTATCCATGAATTGGCGACCACCTTTCAAGATTGCAGCTGCGTTGTTGAGAATGTTTGGGACACTGTTGTCGTCATTCCTCTCTGCAGCTTGTTTCGCAATCGATAGTGCTTCATTGAGAAGTTTTTCAAGATCGTTGATAGTCCTTGTAAAAGTTGCTGCAACAGCTGCCCCCTTGTCTTTCGGATCAGCAAAAGTGATCTTCGGCTTCGTCTCGAGGGGGCTTGGTGTAGCGCCAAGAAAAATTTCCTCTACAGCCTCTGTTGGTGCCGTGAATGACCTTTGGCGACCACTAGACCCGCTTAGAGCTTCGGCACGTCGAGACCGGGGTGGTAATGCGGTCAGCCTAGGTGCGTATGCATCGTTACTGCTCAGTAGCTCTTTGAGCCAATGAACGTTATTTTTGCTATTCATTGTCCTGTCATCCGAAGTAGTGTTGGTGGTAGAGTCTGCAACTGACATCAACGCTCCCTTTGAGCCGCGTCGCCTTGAAGCATCTTTTTGCGAAGATGTGGGTGATGCATTTGCGGTGCCATTCTTGGAAGTCTGAGCACGATTTTTTGAAGAATCTCGTGGAGGGATAGCATCATAGATAGCGGTAGTGGCTTTTGAAGATTCATGTCTCCTGTTTCCGCTAGTCGAGCCAAGAGGTATTTCTTCCATTTCGCCCGCATTGGCTGCAAGGCCTTGAGATTTAGGCACTTCTTCCTTGGTTGGAGAGAAGTCGATTCTTGATATCTGAGCCGACTTGTCATCAAAGTAAGATTCGGGGGCTGAATCAAGAGCCGATTCCGGTGCCTGGGTCCATAAAGAATCTCGTCGAAGATATTCATCGGCAGTTTTAGCTGCTTCAGCTAGGGAATCAGCAACAAGCATTCTGTAGGCATCAGATGCCTCGGCTTTTTCAATCCCAGGTGGTACGACAATGTCTTGTATAGCATTACGAACAGCTACCTTGACTGCATCTTGAACGGCGTCTCTGACTGCAGGGACAAAGCCCCAGTAGGATGCATTTAGGGGATCGATCGATGGAAAGGCTTCAGAGGCATCTCTTCGCTGTATTTCTTCAACGGACTTCTGATCTGTAACGACCTTCTTACGAGCTTCATTGCGTTCAGGAATATTGGGTTTGTTACTAGAAGTATCTCCGAGGTTCTCCGTTGACTCTGGTTTCTTGGGAACGGTTACAACAGCAGTCAATAATGGGACTGATGGACTTGACTTGTCGATGTAGCCTAGCTTGATACATGAAGGCGATATCTCTTCTATAACAAATTTGTTATGCGATGACATCTCAGAGGGGTCCACAAGGCCGTCTTTCTCATTTTTACGGGTCATTGAAGAGAGACTAGCTGCTGCTGCAAGATCTGCTAGTATTGGCTCTAGCGGTATCTTTGTGCCCAAGCTTGGCGTGGCGATCTGCTGTGGCGAAGTAACCTTTTCTGCCGCGCTATTGGATGCTAATGTTACAGGCGTTAAGACTGGTGAGACTGGCAGCCCAGTATCTACTGGCGTACCTGTGGCTAGAGATGTTTTGAGCAAGGAGTGGCGGACAGAGGCTCTAGATGCTCCAGAAAGTAATGAAGGTGTTTTTGGTTTGGCTCGAATAGATCCAACGGAGGGAGATCGGCCTAGTTTGGGCGGCACAGCCTGTCGCGTCTCATCCTTAGATATAGAAACAGCAGTTTTGGACTTAGGCCCTGGCAAGCTGAAATTGGTGACGACCGCTGAAGAAAGCGGTCGGGTAACTAATTCATCCACAGCCATCTCACTGGTTAAAACATGAGGAAATGTGTCAACCGAGCTAACACTGCTCCCTCGGGTTGGAGGTGGAGATCCTTCAGTATCTCTTGGATTCGTTATGGTCGCCGTTCTGAAGGAAGACTCTGATTTCATATTGTCTTCGACACGAGATTCGCGTGATTTGGGTTTGTAGCCCAAGGATTGCCCTAAAGCCTCATGAGCTTTGATATCATTGAGTGCAAAGTCAAGGTCGGCAACATCTTCTTCGGCCAGCCTTATGTCAATATTGAGCTGACCCCCCGGAGGCATAATATTGGGTAGTGGGTGATAGATGTAGTGTTCTTGGCAATTTGGAGGACATGTTGGGGAACAGGCGATTTCTGGTTGGCCTTTCACTTCTTCTGGAGGAGACTGGGGAAGAGTGGAGAATCTGGATAACTTTGCATCGGCTACTGCAAGTTCCGGACATTCTGCGTCGGCTGGCTGCTCACAATGAGGACAAGTCGAATTGACATCCTGATCAGATTTATCTTCGGTAGGAACCTTGTGGTATATATTCTTTAACGGTGGCATGCAGGATCCAACTGCGACTTTGGTACCGCTGGGGTAATCGGGCTCTTTGATGTCTCGTACTACCAATCTAGGAAGCGTGAAATACTTCTTCTTGGGTGTAGATGTTGACTTGAGTAGCTTTGAGTCAGTGGAAGGATCAATGTCACTAGCACCACCATCTATCCGAAGATCGTTTGCAGAACTCGAGCCTCTTAATCTAGCTGTACGTTTCGGAGACACACTAGGGTTGGAGTTTTGTCGAGATATTTGAAGAGGTGGGACATCGATATCCATGCTACCGTCAGAGCCCCGAAAGTTACAGGCATATGGCTCTACGCCCAAGTATCCAGAGTCAGAGTGTGCACCTCTTGCAGGCTTTTGGGGGCTGATGTAGTCGTCGAGGCTTCCGAAAGCTCTGTTCTCGTGGCGCGGGGGGTTGCGCTCGTCAGATGGATGAGGGGTTCGAGGGGGGCGGCTTGTATTACGAGATAAAACGAGTGCACGAATGCGAGAGAGGATATCCTCGTCAACACGACAATTCGTGGGGTACTCAAAACTAGTACTCTGTGCAGAAGATGTTCTTCTGCGGCCAATGACAGATACTTCAGCCGGCCCAACGGACGGGGAGTCCATCGGTCGTTGAAAATGTGATGCTTTAAAGGTACATGAGGTAATGAATATTATAGGATGTTTGTGATAAAATGAATGTGATCAAATGAGTGTAATGACTTAATTCTGTTGTATGTTAATGAGTGTGAAGCTGTTTAGGTTGATTTGAAGGTCAATCAGAGATAAAATGTAACAGGAAGGAGCAATTGGAGGATTGCCACAAAGCAGGATTCCGCGAGCATCCATAAACTAACCGCAACTTGTACCTTCCATTTGAGTATGGCAGCACTTGTTACTCACTCGTCATTAGCATCTGTGGCATTGAACTGGGAACACTGTAAAGTTCAATGAGCAATTGCTTTCATATGAAGTCTTATCACAACTCGCTAGCTTATGATGTTTATTATTTCAGGCCCTTCTTAGATCGTTGCATGTGATGAACGTAGCCAACAATTACTTATGCTTATTTCTTGCAATGAATTATAAGCTATAATTTTGGTTCGAAGGACCGATAGGCGCAGGCGCTGTACCTCGTGAACATGATATATTGATATTTGTGGCCTATTACTCTTCATCTCCATTTTTGAAGTCTTCACTGACATCTTTGTATATATCAAACCTTCTCTGGGTCTGTATCGGGATTCCCTTTCTGGTCTCTTCAATTTTTTCTCCATTCAATTCAGCATAAACGATTTCCTCTTTCTCAGCGGCTTCAACAAGCACCTGTGCCATTGGATCAACAACCAAGCTGTGTCCCCAAGCATGGTAACTGGCAGTTTCATCTCTAGCAGGGCTGCACAAAGCCACATATATCTGATTGTCCATAGCTCTTGCCTGTCCCTGCAATCTCCAATGTAGAGGACCTGTTGTAGTATTGAACGCGCCAGGGTATATCAAGGCAAAACATCCCTTTCGGGCAGCAATCATGGCTAACTCTGGGAATCGAACATCATAGCAGATGGCTACTGCTATCTTACCGTATTCTGGCAGATCAATCATAGTAACATGATTACCTGGAGAAAGAACCTCCGATTCTCTGAATGTGATCTTCCCGGGAATATCGATATCAAAGAGATGAACTTTTCGATGGGTAGCCAACAGTTCACCAGATGGGGAGAATGTTAACGAGGTATTGTAATGATTTTTGGTGGTGGGAGAGTATTCTGGAATGCTACCGCCTACGAGATACGTTTTTGTCTCCGCGGCCATCGCACTGAGGGCGTGGAATGAGGGCGATTGTTCAGAAGTGGGGGGAGAAGGTAGGAGAGTATCCGCATATTTGGGGAAATATTGAGTACCGTAGGGAGAGTTAAAACACTCGGGGAGTACAATAATTTTTGCACCGGCTGATGCAGCTTCAAGAACCTTTTCGCGGGCATGTGCAAGATTCTGAGATTTGTCAGAGCCTGTTGTGAATTGATTAGTCTCCTATGGTGTATCACAATGAACTTCGTTAACGACTAGGCATGGAAGGACGAACCACTAGCCAGTTGTATCAAGGCGATTTTGACTGGTTTCTTAAGTAATTGAGACATGTTGCGTATAGCTTGCTTTGGAAAGGAAATTTGGTGTACTGAGGTGAGCTTGGGTAGATATCTTAGAGCAGTCCTGATCATGATACCGTGATGTGAATTTCGTGTTGATTCCCCGCCGAATACAAGATTTCATTGGAGCTCGAAGTGGGATGGCAACTATCGGCTATAGAGTTTCCGTATGGGACGTGCACTTAGCAACATCGAACTATCTACCAGTAGTGGCGACCATTTCCAGCCCTGTCCGTACCTTTATGAATTCAGGGGAACACACGTGGAAACCAGGTATTATAGTAATTTACAGATGAAGATCAGTCGGATATTACAATTCATGATATGTTTCTCTTCGTCATTGGCCACTGGTCAAATAAAATCAAATAACACGGTTCTCATACAGTCATGCAACCTCAATCAAGGGAGAAAATATGATCATGCTTGTGTTGTCATTTATTCATTTTGGGTATGATATTTCCTAGCTAGAGGTATGAGATCCGCAGATCACTAGCTAGCTCCGAGCAAACTATATCCACATATATTTGTGATGTATGCCTAAAGTTCTGTCTCCTCAACGCAGAGAGAGTCAAGCCGGATCAACACCTTACTTCAAGGCAGCACGGGCGAAAGTTGGCAAAACAAAGCTGGCCTCGTGGATAGCAGCGTTGTAGTAACGGCACAACTTCTCTTCCTCTTCTGGGGACCATTTGCGGAGTGGCTTGCTGAGATCGCGGTTGGCGTCCTTGCAGCAGACCATGAATCCAATTTGGCCAGATGGGTAGGTAGGAATGGTGGTATAAGCGTATTCGACGTTAGGGAAAACTTCCTTGCAGTCCTTCTTGAGCTTGGTGATCAATGGGAGGTGGAGCCATTGGTTCTCGGCTATAGAGAGGATACATTAGCGTTCAAGACCTTCGTAAAAAATTGAGATGGGGGTTTGAAATGTAGAAGGAAAAGTAAAAAGCGCATGTCATTTGCCCATCGCTACTACACACAGCACTAGAAGTGTAAGCACAGAGAAAGGAAACATACAACCTTGTGTGGTAATAACGCCACCCTCCTTAAGAGCACCAAATAGCAACTCAAAGTATGGCTTTTGGAACAAGCTCTCAGCAGGTCCCTCTGGGTCAGAAGAATCGGTGATGATCACATCAAATTCGTTCTTGTAATCATCCAAAAACTTGAATCCATCACCGATGTGAGTCTTGACTTTAGGATGTTGATAGCTGATAGCCATTCCAGGGAGATATTTCTTGGAAAGACGGATGACAGCCTATTTTCACAATGTCAACAAGAAAAAGAGCCACAACTTTCGGTTTCAGCAACCCACCTCATCGATGTCGCAGAGAATGGCTTCCTCCACACAGTCATGCTTGACAACCTCACGCAAGACACCTCCATCTCCTCCGCCAATGACCAAGACCTTCTTTGGGTTTGGGTGGGAGTTCATAGCCAAGTGGGTGATCATCTCCTGGTATGAGAACTCATCGCGCTCAGTGCATTGGATGACGTTGTCGAGGACCAAGACGGTGCCATAGTCGGTAGATTCGAAGATTAAAACATCTTGATATTTGCTCTTCTCGTGGTGAAGGACGTTCTTGACCTTGAGAGTCATTGCCTGTCCGGGCCACATCTCGGAGATTTCGCGGAACCAGCCATCTGCGATTGTCTTATTAGCTTCGGGTACGTTCTTGCATATTGCCGAATGTAGCACGTCTTTCGCAGATGTTGTATTTGGAGCGACATCAAATGCAAGCCAAAGAAGCGAAGCATTAGTCAGACAGTGCCCATTTGAATGTCGGGTAATATGGCATGCCTTCCCCCAGGGATGTGTCTCACTTGAGATAATATTGCGACCATGTCTTTCACAGAACGCAACGATACAAGGGCAAAACAGAAGGATAGAATGAAAGTTACTCAGACATACCCTTGATAGTGGGGTGGGTGATCTCTGACATCTTTGCTATGAGTTTGGAGGAAAATCGATTTGATAATAGAGGAAGGTTGTATCGAGGAGGAGAAGTGAGGGGCTTCAAAAAACGAGTACGAAATATATTGAGGAGAAAAAGATGAGATCTTTGCTTGATGGAGGCTTGGAGTGAATGAATGGGTCTCGGTTATCTTGGTTGAATCCTTAGATTGCAGGTACAAATGGTTCTCTTAACAAGTGAATGAAAAAGAAGTGGCAATGGTAGAAATTTGCAATAAGTAACAAATAATGGGCCGCTCGCTGTCAAAAATACCTAGATAACGTTAATGATCTTGAAGAGTTTTTTTTCCTCCTTGTTGATATGACCGCGGCCGCTCCCAAATATTTTTTACCCCACCATGCACCTCACTCGATGTGAGATTCACAAACTTGATATGATTGGGCCAGATCTCGTGATGGTTCAAAAGAAGTTAGCTTAAGCTTACCCGATGTCATTGGCTAGAATTGGATTGAAGTTGGATCCACTTCACTCAATATGCACTAGCGTGAGTTGCTCAAATAGTCAAATCACGAGTTTTTCCTCCCCCATGGTTCAATCTGAATGTTGATTTGTAAGTGGCTAATGCATCCATAACTACCTGCACGCCGCAAATTAAAGGGTTCAGCAATACTCGATTTCTCCAAATTGAGTCTTGATCCTGGGAAATCTCACCAGTGAAAGATGGGGCCTCGGGGGCCAAATTCAAGTGAAGAGAGAGGCTTTAGGTGTGCGATAAATGACGACCATGTGGGCTTACCCTTGAATCTCTGAATGGTTAAATGTCGTTAGTCGGACAAAAATACTCTGGAGAAAGACGAATCAAACTGCCCAACCGGAAGATGGCCACGGTATCCTTGCTTAGTTGTCGTCTAGACATCGAGGGATAAATGATAGTGGTTCGTTTCAGGAGTGAGAAGGGGGGATCTTGGAAGACTATTGACGGTCCGTACCTAATGCATCATTTCTGCATTAGCAAACTTTAACTTATCTCAGTACCGGACGGGAGGGAGCAGCTACGTACGTACATGGTGAGATTTCTATCCAAAGTACCCAATAGCCAAGTTCAAATCCAGCTATGTATTCTACTTCTGCAGACCTGAGCTCTTTGCCTCTTGCGATGACTTTGGGTTGATTTCTCCTTCCTTTCAACGTTACCCTTTGACAAGGAGGTTTCCATGCTTATTCGTGTTTGTGACAGATTGATAAATGGAGCTTCCGCCATGCTATAGGCTGAACATATCCAATCCCTTTCGACCTCGTGCTGTTGATAGCGATGCAGCACTAGTATTTTCTCACCATTCCGGCCATGCTTCTTTACTCCGTCTGTCAGGTATTGCAGATAGACCTTGTATAACCCATCCTTGGCCTTGTGCTTAGTGCGGTAGTATCAATCGGACTGCGCCATTCAGCCATTCTCGCCCTCCTGCTTACAACCCCTGAACGACCATCTTTTCATCCGCATATAGGTACATTTTGCGATTACATATTTAAGCATCACACCTCCCACATGTACGAGTGAGGCGAGGGAAGACATTGCAAGAAACACCTTCCTTAAAGTACCTTAAAATTCTTCAGATGACGGTTACACTACATAAGCCAACATCTCCATGGAGCATTGCAAATTAATGACTGGCCCATATATGTAAAAACCTTGCAAAACACTGCCCAGTGCCCATCTACCTTTGTGAACATAGACGAATCCTAGAAATATAGCTTCGTTTGACGTTTGATGTTCATTCGTCCGTTCTCGCCGTCGACCTTTGATCTTTCCATTTTCTATAACGGACCATTCACATCCATCGCCCACACTGTACACTGTGTCTATTGGTTGCCGCAGCGAGGGGGTGGACCTCTTAGTGCCCCTTTCACCTCAACATGAACCAAACTTTCGAGATTTCGGGACTGCATTTGACAACCTTCTTAAATCTACTACCGTACGTTTCCACGTTGCTTCCCTGTACATGCTTTACTTTCATGCATCTGTCGCATATGGAATGACCATTTCCATGTGGTTATATTTTGGAGTTCAGATATCCTGGTTATCCTTGTGTGAAGATTTTGAGACATTCGTACTAAAACGGCCGACCGTCTGAGGTTACAATCGATAGCGATGGTAACAGTGACACGGTGCTGCTCACATCGTCAGCATCTGCCACACACACCCATATCACTCTCGTGTTAGTGGTTTGACGTAGAGGTAGGTATTACACATCTTTTGATAATAAGCCCTAGAGATACACGATGTAATGAGCATGATAGGAATGCTGGAATGCTGGGATGCTGGGATGCTGGTACATTGAGATATGTTTCGATGCACCCGACATGAATAGAAGACTCACGGAGAGCTCGATGCACTCAATATTGAATGAAGGATCATCAGTATTGGGGATGAAAATAGAAATACACAATCGCGCGCGAATAAAGCAAAGTCGATGACTGGATAATCGTCCACATAGACGCTTTGAATCTCTCGCTCGTATTGATCTTGCACACCTCCCTAGGCAGATATGTAAATATATCATCAATCTGTACATACCTACCTACCTACCTACCTACCTACCTACCTACCTACCGACCTACCGACCTTGGTACGGAACGAAACTTATAACAATCTTCCTTTCTTTTTTTCTTTCCCTTTTCTCTTTTCCCTTTTTCCTTTCTCATTTCTTGCCGTACGCCTGCGTCAATGCGTGTAAGCCAATAATTTGCAGCTGCCCAGTCCAGTGTCTTTTCTTTTCCATGCTCATTAATAAGAGGCCGACAACCTTACACTTTTACCTGGGGGGTCATTTCATCCAATTCGGCTTCGAAATCGAGGATCATTCCTCTTCCGCTTTCCATTATTGCCTCTACCCCTTCCATCTCCATTTCTAATCCCGAATCAACATCAACATCAACATCAACATCAACATCAACATCTACCCCCTTCTTCTCCTCCTTCCATTCACCCACCACCTGTCTACCACCCGTCAAGTAATCAATTTCATAAAAAGCCGAAAGAGACCGTTTATTGGGGTCACATTATCTGATTCACTCATCAGTCGTTGATATTAATATCCAAAAATCCCTACCCACACCATAATAACTTTCTTTTTTGTGGAGGGAGGTATTACACGATTCAATCCGACTCCATATTCCAATTCAAGTCCAATCGGATATCAAACGTCGACCTCGTAACAAAATTCAACATCACAGCAGAACATCATCAATCCTACCTACCTTCTTCTTGCGCCGTGGAAGTAGTCGTGGTAATAGTTCTGGCCCTACGAGGACTGCATGCACCAAAGTCAAACTTTAACAGGATCGGCAATCCAAAGTTTATCTCATTAAACTGGTCCCCAGTAGGTATTTCAAATCATCAACACTTTTAGTCTTTCTACTGTGCCGGTCTACCTTGCATCTTCTTCAGAATCAACTGCTTATGACTGGATGAACAGGTCCCGTTCAATCTTCAAATCGACTTAATCTCCCGAGCGAGTTCCAGCCCAGATCCATCACTCTGCTCGCATAACCTTGGAAGCTATCCGTCAAATCCGCCCGCCCGTCTGGTCTTATCAACAGCGTCCTTCCCCGAAGAAAAATTAAAATCGACGAACCATTACCATTACCATTACCATTACCATTACCATTACCATTACCGAATCCAACGCTCGTTCCTTTGAAGAAAGAAGAAAATTCAACGCTCTTCAGCACTTGACGCTTGACATTTGACACTAGTTCTGCAGGATAACTAACCTGGACCGAACTCATTAACTTACTTTTGCCTGGTATCAGCGGCGAATTAATTAATTCCGCAACGTTACCAATAGCTTGCCCAGCCCATCCCGATCCTATCTCATCCCATCCCATCCCATTCTACTGAAACTCAATTTCTCTTCTACCCTGATCTTCGAAGCGCTCGCCAGTCACCAAAGTGATCCCGACAGCAACTGAGAATCTTTTCTCTCTTTCCTAAACTTTACGTATTAATTTTGGCCCTTCATGATGTGTTTCGGCAGTAGGGAGGATGTCGAGGCCAAGAGGTCCAAAGAGATAGACGCTCTTATCCACAGAGATGAGAAGGTTATGCAGCGACAAGTTAAGTTGTTATTATTGGGTAAGTTGTCGCGCCCTCCACAATTCGCCAGAACGACGATCGATCAATCATACTTTCTCGAGCTTCTCGAGCCTCACGATCTCAAGATGAAGATGGCATTTACTAATTCTTATGTTCTGCAGGTGCTGGAGAATCTGGAAAGTCAACAATTCTAAAGCAGATGAGACTTATTTATACCGATAAAGGTTTCTCAAAGACTGAAAAAGAAGAATGGCGCATTATCATCTTTCACAACATTTTGGATGGCTTGCGAATGACAGTGGAGGCAATGAATGATTTCAATACTCCTTTCGAACACGAAAGCACCAAAGTAGGTTAACCCTCAAATTCGCTTTCAATCTTGCGATCATTATCACAGGACATTGACTAATTACTTCATTCACAGCAATACCTTCCAATGATCACAGAAGAGAAGGATCTCAGACCATGCGAACCAATTCCTCTCGAATATCTGAAAGCATTCAATGATATGTGGGCAGATTCGGGTATCCAAAAGACCGTTGAGAGAGGAAATGAGTTTGCTCTGCATGATAATTTGGGCTAGTAAGTCTCTCTTTCAGCTCTGCGAAATGTACACTTCTAATATGGTGGGTTTTAGTTTCTTCGAAGATTTAGATCGTCTCTTCAGCAAGGAATTCGTTCCAACAGATCAAGATGTTCTTCGCGCCAGACTAAGAACTACTGGTATCACCGAAACACACTTCGATCTCGGCTCATTGCAATACAGAATGTTCGATGTTGGAGGACAACGATCGGAACGAAAGAAATGGATCCATTGCTTCGAGAATGTCAACGCATTGCTATTCTTAGTTGCTATCAGTGGCTATGATCAGTGTCTAGCTGAAGACAAGGATGGAGTAAGTCTCTCTCAGCCGCAAATCATTATACACCAAACATTGACTAACACTTTGCCAGAACCAAATGCAAGAAGCTTTAATGCTTTGGGAGTCGATTGCTAACTCTCATTGGTTTAAACACTCAGCATTGATTCTCTTCTTGAACAAGATCGACTTGTTTAAAGCAAAGATTGGCCACAGCCCGATTACCAAGTTTGGTTTCTCCGATTTCCAGGGAGATACTACAAGCTCGCAACAAACCTCGAA
This sequence comes from Botrytis squamosa, assembly GCA_014898485.2. Lineage (NCBI taxonomy): Eukaryota > Fungi > Ascomycota > Leotiomycetes > Helotiales > Sclerotiniaceae > Botrytis > Botrytis squamosa. The sequence goes on from RCTC02000009.1 coordinate 1,936,620, forward strand.
ATACTTCATGGACAAGTTTATTGCTCTGAACCGAAGTCCTGGACGCGAAGTTTATAGCCATTTCACAAACGCCACCGATACTGATCTCCTCAAGGTCACAATGAGCTCCGTGCAAGATATGATCATACAGAGAAATCTTCAAAAGTTGATCCTTTGATAATTAACCTCTGTCTGTTCGGAGCCAAGCCTTCAAGATTCCCCATTCCAGAAAAAGCATGACCCCTCTCTATCTGAGCAGCACAGAACCCCCGTTAATATAAATACGACCATCTGCTGCGGTGAATATTAGTCCGCCTTAAAAAAAATATCGCATCGCATCTGCTTCTGGTCTTTTATGAGACGTCCCAGCGACGCCAGGCAAAAATTCCATCTTACACCGCACATGGAGCAAATTTCTTTTCACCAAAATACCCACACACTTTAACATGTCTTTTTTTTCCTTTTTCTTTTCTTAATTATTTCATTTGAGGGCAGATGAGAGATTATTCGGAGAATTTTCGAATATAAGATGGCTTGTATAATACAATCAACGTATCGATCAATTGGAGATGCAGTCTGCATCTGTTCGCTGTTCATACACGAATTCTCGGTTGATTAGACAGCTGGCGGTATCATGTTTATCCATGTATTTCTCTTCACTTGAGGATATACAATTCATACAACTCACAGCCTTGCTTTTATGCAATGTCGAACAACGGTGGAGGAGTTTCGCTTGCATGGAGAGGAGGAAGGAGAGAACAAAGGGAGTTTAATCTAATATTTTCAAGGATGGGTATTGACTGATTGGAATGAGAGAAACGAACTTGGGGATGGGATGTATTTTCGAATTTTCATGCAGTTAGTTGGTTGGCCTCGCTTCGCTCTGGTTGATGTTGGTCTTATTTTAGATTTTATTGAGGGGAAGGGGAATACGTGGTAGCGGGGAAAGGGAATGTTTGGAGTATGCATGCCACTGCACATGCAGGGAGATGTTATTGAACGGAGGGTAGTGTGGGAGTGAGTCTTCGGCTGTTGAAGCGAATGTGGAAGTTTGAGATATGATACGAAGCGAGTGATTGATTGATAGAGAAATGAACTACATAACCATCCAAATCATACCCGATATATTACATGGTTCGTGATAGCATAGTTTGTGATATGTCATTCCTCGATTTGAACTCGACATCGCCTTCCCATCTTCCCTTTTCCTATCATATACATGTGGAGACAGAGGGCATGCACACACGATGGAGTTGATCTCTCCTCGCTGTCTCGCTATCGTTATATCTATCTTTCTTTGCGATAGTCGATCTATTATTATTCTATTCTATTCTATTCTATTCTATTCTATTCTATTCTATTCTATTCTATTCTATTCTATTCTATTCTATTCTATTCTATTCTATTCTATTCTATTCTATTCTATTCTATTCTATTCTATTCTACTTTATTTCACATAACGAACTCGAAGTATGTATATGTATTTATAGGTAAATATATATATATATATATAGATATGTATATATATATTTGTATAGATATATATATAAATATTTGTAATAATATATATCTAGCAGATAAGTAGTATGTGTAAATAGAGAACGAATTGTAAATTGTAATTTGTAAATTATATTTTTGGATTTTTTTTGTATTCTTAGAATTTATCTTCACATCCGTTTTTTCTTCCTTCAACTGGTCTTTGATTTTTGATTTTTGATTTCGAATTGAGTCGATTGTTTGAATTTGGGTTCTTTTGACTTATTTTGAGTTGAGTTCTATGTACTTCTACTTCTACTTCTACTTCTACTTTTCCTAAATTCTAACTGCCTGATTGCCCAATTGCCCCATTACTCAATTGCACAGTGCAGTGACACTTTTTGTGTGTTTGTCTAGCGATAGATAGATACGGAGATGTATATCCATCTGATCTATCCATATATGTTTGTGTGCTGGTATGCTGGGTTCTACCAGTATATCTTCTCTTTCATCTATCCATCTCATATACAACACCTCTCATATAAATCATTACGTGGATGGGTGAGTTCCCTCCGGTTCCTCTAGTTGATTGGAGATGGTGTCTGTCTATCCCCCGTAAAAATAGATATGCAGTTCCTAACGCCATGCATGCATGCTTCTCATCATTTCTCGCTGTACAATATCTTACACTCTTTCCTACAACTTTCTCATCTTCTAGAACCCTTGTCACTGGAGTATATGTGCAGCTGCATATGCACATACACATCAAGGCAACGCCCTCATAACGCCCTCAAACGCCACTAGCGCAACCGCGTTCGCGGGGAAAGCTCTCAAGAAACAGGGTAGGAAGCCTCTCCAATACCCTTTCCATCCACTCTCCCTATACACCTCCCTCGCCGCACTCTTCCAATTTGGAAATCTGCGCACCCCATCTCCCAATCCACCAGCTAGTGGATCTGTCATAATCCGTTGTTTAACCACATCACTCGGGTAACTCGTCATCCAGAAAACCTGTGCCGAGAGACCGCCAGCCCAGAAATTAATGGCAGGGGTACTCAATTGTGTTTTTTCTGACAACAGACGAGTGAAAACATCGTACGAACCCCACCAGAAGAAGAAAAAGGAACGAAAGAAAAGAGTAGCGGAGAGACCATGGTAGAGACCTGGTATACCATGATATCGGTAAATTTTACGTGCGCAGTCGATAGGACCGCTATATAGACGTTCGGATTTCTTACTCGAGTATTGGATTTGTAGACGTGCTTTTAGATGTTCGACGGGGGCCGCAATAAAACTTACGGTTGCGCCTGCCATGACACCAGCGAGGGCATGGCCTATAGAGGGCAATTTGTGGATTTGAGAGGGCGTGAGGGCATCACCGGGACGCGCAAGACTAGATGGGGTGGCGGCCATGCGAGATGGGGAGAAGAGGGTTTGATGGAGAAGTTTGCGGTAGAAGGTTAGGGAACCGAGCATTATACTATCCATGAACATCCAGCCTACTAAAGGGGGAGTGGCACCCTTGTAGAGACCGCTGAAGCCTTCATTGCGAATGGTGAGGAGAAGACATTGGAGTGGCCCGTTGAATTGGGATGATGTGGAGGTTTGAAGACGGACTTTAATGGTATCGAATGGATGCCCAACTGTTGATGGTATATGATTAGCATTTGGATTTTTCTTATTGTCAGATAGATAGCAATATCAATTGGCAAATCAACCCGCATTCATAAATCACCCAGGATTTTCTCTCCAAAATATAAACGGTGCTCAAATTCGCAAGCAAAGAAACCTCAAATTGTCATACCAGTAAGTTTTGAAACTCCCGAAAACACACCCGCCACGAATCCTCTATAATTCTTTGCCTCTCTCTTCTTCTCTACCATTTTCTCCCCACCGTCGGTAGTATTCCCTCCTATTTGCAACCGCGACATGGTGGCAGACTCACTCGTAGCCATTTCGATTGCCTAGATAGGCTAACTGATCACAAATCCGCGAGTCTGTTGCAAACATTAAGTCTTGTCTTGTCTTGTCTGACCCTCGTCTGAAAATCACAAATTCACAATGAAGTCCACACCGATAAGACAGGGAGAGACAAGCTAGATGGGAGGAAGCTTTTCGCGAGCAAAGAATCGATTGAGCTTGCTTGCTCGTTTGCTTGGATGGTTATCAAATAGTAGCTTGTAATTGGAAGGCACGATATTCTCGATTTGTTATGTCGCACAGCAAGGGTTTTGGATCGCCGTTATTTTAGATTGATAATACTTTGCAGCATATTGGTACTACCTACGAGTAGCTTATTAATAGATCATATCCAATATGTTCGAACTTCGGATGGATGACGAGTTGAACGACCAAACTGGGTGGAGCTGTGACTAGGTAGGAATGCTTTGAACTTTGAAGAATCATTTGGCGAAGTCGGAGGCCGTTGCGACTCAGCGACTGTGAGCTTCCAAGTTCCAATTGACCTTTTCTTTTTTCTTCTTCCTTCTATGATCTCTCTGCCTTATCGATGAGAATCGTCAATGTGTATACATGGTATTGATTGGCTAGATAAGCAACGATGAGAAGCTTGATCGGCAAAGGAACGAAGCGATGCACGCTCGCACGGAAAGACTGCGATAGTCTTGGCTGAGGATAGCTGAGGATAGCTGAGGATAGCTGGAGCTGAGCTAGGGTTGGGCGATTTGATGATATATAATATCGTATATCGCTCAGTCAAATATAATATGTAATATCGCTCAGATTACATTATATATATAACTAATTATAAAATCCTATAAACCCCTATAAAACTCCTATAAAACTCCTATAAAAGTCCTATAAAAAACTATTTTGAAGCTATTTTGAAAAGAAAATAATTAATATATAAATTACATAATTAGCACCTGACTTTTGAATCTAATTATATATTAAATTGAAAATTAGAACTCATCAAAAACTTTTTCCAAAAACAACCCACTTTCATTCATCCTAATGGTTTTATTGGCCCAAAAAACACATACATAAACTTAGCATAATATTTTATATACCTCAAAAAGCATTATAATATAGAATTATATAATCAACCCCCAAATTATATAATTCGCCCATCCCTAAGCTGAGCACACCAGCATAATAAAAGCGGCCATCAAAAGCAAGGGAAGTGAGGGGCAGATGGGAATTCAAAGTGGGGGATTATCAAGATCTCGAAACTCGTCGGATGAATCTCGATTATCGTGAGACTCGAGTATCATGAAGCGGTCGGTATAATAAGGCTGGCTGATTAAACTTTCCCAAACTTCAGATTTTTCTCTTCAAACATGTATTTGTGGGTAAGTTACCAAGGCAGTATGCAATTAGAATACTTCAGATGTCTTTCTACTCACCATTTATTGAAGTTTAAAGCAACAATTGACGCGTTCACGTCTTGGCAATTGGGATGAGTCCCGTAACAAAGTGTTTCGTATACCTAGGTATCCATTGGAGGTTTGCTGACATTAGGATGTTTAAGGATATTTAAGGATATTTAAGGATATTTAAAAGATGCTGTGATGTGAACCTGTCCCCTTTTGATCAATTCTGAGCCAGTAGCCCAAGCACGCCTTTCTTCTTCTATTCCTTTCTACTGTATAAATACTTTTCAATCATTACTAAAGGTTACTTGCTCACTTCTTGCGCTCTTCCTTTCTTGACGAAAAGTTATTTGTTATCTATCATTGAATACTAAAAAGCTGTGCTTATTCTTTTGATCAATTCATATATACCCCTCCAGAACTACATAATCAATACATCTCACGCGCAACACTTCTCGAAGTTGAAGAACATTTCAGGAAAATGACATCCTCCGAACGAGTTACCGAGTCCAAGAAGGGTATGTTATTCTGTTCAGGACAAAATTCGGCACATCTGCCCATCATATCAAAAAAATGACTCAACTGACAATACCTTCTCCGCAGTCTGGACAACCCTCATAACCAACACCGCCTACCTCTCCGGTCTTCTAACCCTCGACTACTCCCTCAAAAAACACAACTCCAAATATCCTCTCGTAGCCCTCTACACCGATGCCTTCCCTCCTGAAGGCCACGCTGCGCTCGAAGCCCGTGGTATTCCTAAGCAGCGCATTGAATATCTTCTCCCAAAGAATGGCGGAAAAGATTATTCCAACGACCCTCGCTTCTACGATTGCTGGTCTAAACTCGCCCCTTTTAGTTTAATCGAATATGAGCGCGTTGTGCAACTCGATAGCGATATGTTGGTCCTACAAAATATGGACGAGTTGATGGAATTAGAACTCGATGCGCCGGAGGTGGCGGGCAAGGGACAGAGAGTTTTTGCTGCGGGCCATGCATGTGTCTGCAATCCACTAAAGAAGAAACATTATCCTGCTGATTGGTTTGTTCACCCTCCAATCTATTCACTTTATCCGAAGGCACAACTAGAGACAAACTAACATTCCTCCAGGGTTCCCGAAAACTGCGCATTCACCTCCCAGCACAACACACCAGAAGTCGCACAAACCACCGGACCACCTCCCAACACCTCTCCTCTCGGTTTCATGAACGGCGGTCTTCAAGTCGTCAACCCTTCTTCTGGCGTATACAACGCCATTCTTGATCATCTTTCCTCAGACGCCGCAATCAATATGGATTTTGCAGATCAATCTCTCCTCTCTGATCTCTTCAAAAATCGATGGGTGCCACTTCCTTATATTTACAACGCCCTCAAAACGCTGAAATGGGAAGGCGTCCATCCTCAAATTTGGAGAGATGATAAAGTAAAGAATATTCATTACATTCTAGCCCCAAAACCATGGGATGAGATGGATGAGGAGGGAAATTTCATTGGTAAAGATGCGACGCATGCTTGGTGGGTAACACATAACCAGGAGAGGTTGAAGGGGGAGAAGGAGAGGGGAATTAAGGTTGATGGGTTTTAGATGAGTGGTATGTTCTTTTTTGCGACTGGAGAATAGACAGGTACTTGAGTTTTAGGAGACTAGCTGAGAGCCAGCTGTATTGATGGCTCGTATCACATAGCATAGATATTTATAACGTTGAAATTAGAGTAGAAACCTCCATAATTTCTTTACGAAATTAATAAGCGAACCATTGGATATAATTCAAGCTTCAAATACCCAATACCCATCATGTTCATTTCCTTCCATATATCATCTATTTTCCATGTTTCCTCTGGTAATCTCGTCGCTTCATTCCCCAAACATAACTGAGATAGTCCTATTGGTCATATGTAGAACATATAGTTGACTAGTAACATCACAGAATCTCAAGTCTTCTCGTCTTATCTCCTGTTCGCATTCATCTAGTAGATGTCTTCGCTAATGAATCTAATAAAGAACAAACCGAAGTTCCAAGTCCATCCAACATATCGACACTTAAGGTGTCATGCCGCCGGACCGAAACACAGATTTCCCGCTCCGAGCATAAAGATTAGAACGGCTGGTCAGCTCAAGCCAAGATGTTAATCTCTGTCAGTGTTTTTTTCAGCATGTAATATATGACATTGCGTTGTTTAGTATACCGGTGACAAGGAAAGATATACCATCAACAAATTGAGAGCATGTGATCTAGATGGTAGCTGCGGGTAACCGTAGCTTCAAGAAAATAGGCTAAATCCACCAACGCCTTTCTCCACAACCTTCATCTCTTCCCCAGATTCCCTCCGCATTTTCATGCCAGCCTGAGTTTTGGGATTCTTGAAAGTACCTAGGTATCTGTGTAACTTCAAGTAGCTTAAGTTTATTTCTGCTCCATATCTCGCAAGCTTGGAAGTCAATATACGACTACTGCATCTAGACCTTAGATTCTGCTTTCCTTCTTCGCGAGAGTTTTAGACAAGAGGAAGTGTTAGCTGTCATCGGCTGTGCTCTCTCACGTTCCGAAACTGTGGATGTTCTTCTGGCTTTATTTGGTACCTGGCCATGGAAATCACGTTCTTAGTCTCTGTCCCTGCAGTGGGATTATCTTCAAACCCCACAAAATACCATTCCTGTCAAGCTGACAGAAGGTATAATACAGATCATATAGCAAGTGGCAGTTCATATAGCACATGATCCTATACAATCCTTTAACGGGCCGCTGCTCCTTAGTCGCTCAGGTACCTGGAAAGTTATGTGATTTCTTTAATCTAAATTTGGTTTGGGTGATTTTCCGTCGATTGTCTTGATTGGATACTGGATATCACTTTAATTGGTCGTTATAGTAAAATGCATCTCGTTTGATATATTTTATCCAGTCATATTTCGCGGGGTCCTGCCAAGAATTTGAAATTATGATGTTCTTCATGATCAATCCATGATATCTTTTGAGTTCTACTCAGGCTATACAAATTCTACTGGCAAGCCGGCGCCGGACTCCCGTTGTGATATTGGAGTGCAGCTCGCATATAGATGATTAAATGTGAGTGCGTGTTAGTTCCTCAAGATTTGTATGGCCAATATGGTTAGTCATATCTCAGTCCGACTGATATAAAAGACTGTTTCTTTCTCCAAAATGTGAATATCCAACCACACACACAATCTTTACTTCTTCAACTGTCCTGTCAAAATGGGTTTCAAGAATGTTCTCCTCGCTGCTGCTGCTGTAGCACCTACTGTGTATGCACAAGGTGTAGGTTACGCACAATGTAAGTTATCACGCTTTATCGTTTGGTAATATGGTATTAACACATCTTTCAGGTGGTGGTCAAGGTTGGACTGGCGCAACAACTTGCGTTTCGGGATTTAGCTGTGTTGTTAGCAATCCATACTATTCTCAGTGTTTACCAGGCGCTGGGGTCACGACAACAGCAACTTCAGCTCCCACCGCAACGACTCCCACCACAATCATCACATCTACCACCAAAGCTACCACGACCACCAGTGGCAGCAGTGCAACAACAACAGCAGCAGTTGCTGGTAATCCATTCGTAGGAAAAGCACTCTATGCGAATCCATACTATGCTTCCGAAATCTCTGCGAGTGCTATTCCTTCACTCACTGGAGCCATGGCTACTAAAGCCGCTGCGGTAGCAAAGGTTCCAACCTTTTATTGGCTGTAAGTCATCGTCTCTAACTAGATGATGGAAATGATAGCTAATAGACTTAGTGACACCGCAGCCAAAGTTCCATTGATGGGAACCTACCTTGCCAATATTCGGGCTTTGAACAAAGCAGGAGCAAGCCCACCTATTGCAGGCACTTTTGTAGTCTACGATTTGCCAGACAGAGATTGTGCCGCCGCCGCTTCCAACGGAGAATATAGCATTGCAGACGGTGGTTTAGCGAAGTACAAAGCTTATATCGATTCCATCGCCGCTCTTTTGAAAACTTACTCCGATGTCAGCGTTATCCTCGTTATTGGTAAGTGAATTCTTTATTTCAAGCTTATGTTGGTTTGTGGCTAATCATCCAACAGAACCCGACTCGTTGGCCAATCTCGTCACCAACTTGTCAGTCGCAAAATGTGCCGGTGCGCAAGCAGCCTATCTAGAAGGTACCGAATATGCCATCGCGCAATTGAATCTTCCAAACGTCGCTATGTACTTGGATGCTGGACATGCTGGTTGGTTGGGATGGTCTGCAAACATCGGACCGGCTGCACAACTCTTCGGCAAAGTCTACAAAGCAGCTGGAAGTCCAGCGGCGGTCAGAGGTCTTGCAACTAATGTTGCAAACTACAATGCTTGGACTAGCACCAGTTGCCCTTCCTACACCTCTGGCGACTCCAACTGTAACGAGAAATCGTACATCAACGCTCTCGCTCCACTTTTGACCGCTCAAGGTTTCCCAGCTCACTTCATTACTGATACTAGTAAGTAACATCTTTTCAAATCATCGAAGACGATGCTAACAACTCAATAGGTCGCAATGGTGTTCAACCAACCGCCCAACTCGCCTGGGGTGACTGGTGCAACCTCATCGGAACCGGATTCGGTGTTCGACCAACCACAAACACAGGAGATGCATTGGAAGACGCATTTGTCTGGGTCAAGCCCGGTGGAGAAGGCGACGTTAGTTTTCCCACACACCCCATCCCCATCTCTTCTTATTTTCAACATATATACTAACCTAACAATCAGGGAACTTCAAACACCAGCGCTGCGCGATACGATTTCCACTGCGGACTCGCAGATGCGCTCCAACCGGCTCCAGAGGCGGGTACTTGGTTCCAGGCCTACTTTGCTCAATTGCTTACCAACGCCAACCCAACCTTTTGATTAAGCGGAGAAGTTGGGAGCGGAAAATGAAGATGAGATGGGGAATGAAAAAATCATACACTCTTTACCCACAACGTGATATGGAGAAGAAAAGCAGTTCTTCGATATATGGTCGATCGTTACATGTTCATTGTTTTTTATCAGGGTTCCGATTCGATTCGATTCGATTAACATATGTATATAAACTTTTTACCTCTTCGATTCTTCTGTATATATCACAATACAAATTGTTCTCTTTATGTTTGAGAGTTGAATATTCAATATCTGTTTGAATGTACGTGTATGGGAAATGAAAAGTCGCCTACTAACCTACCGATTGCAATTTCGGATATTTCATGTTTTATTGAGATTATGCAGAGGTGTATTTTCCGAACACGTGGAAATATTTCCAGATGATTGTTCTTGAAAGTAAATCTATCTTCTTGATGATGTGTTTTTGTTGGATTATTCAAGTAGATGTTATATAAGTCGGGTACCCTACTTTCGGGCCACCCCTGTTTTGGGCCACCCATTCACACCAAAAATCACTTTTTAGGCCTATTAATATCTCTATCAATATATAATATAATTTAATAAAAATTTACATATATATAATTTAGATTGATTTAAGCCTATTCTGAAATTTTCAGATTTTTAGGATTTTTCTGTATCGAGATCTAGAGTTTCAAAATATCGATTTTTTAATTTGTATGAGAATCATATACAAATTTAGAAATTTTATAAAATCTTTAATAACTTTTTAATAACAATTATTAAAAGAAAACTATATATATATTTGAGATATTTCAACTTGAATCTATATAGAAATTCAAAAAAAAATTCAAAAAAATTAACAGATGTAGAGATATAATATACAGTAAGTTTAGAGTAGTATAAATAATCCCTGTCATTTTGAGGGTACCCTTATAAATATTTATTTATGAGAAATTTTTTATTTTTTCTGAATCTCTTATATTGAATATACTATAAATTTATAGTAAAATTTTATAGTTTATTTTTAGCAATTTTTATTAGAAAGTTATTAAAGATTTTATAAAAAGTTTAAATTTGTATATGATTCCCATACAAATTTGAAAATCGATATTTTGAAGCTCTAGATTTCAATATAGAAAAATCCTAAAAATCTGAAAATTTTAGAATAAGCTTAAATCGATCTAAATTATATACATATAAATTTTCATTGAATTCTATCCATAAATAAGAAAGTTATAAATTCCATTTTTAGTGTATTTTGGGTATAAAAAGTGGCCCAAAAGGGGGGTGGCCCGAAAGTAGGGTACCCGACTTATGTAATCGAGAAGGGATATTGACGTTGGTATGTATGTATCTAAAACATTCGATTGTAATTGTAATTGCAATTGTAATTGTAATAATATTAATATTAATATTAATATTAATATTAATATTAATATTAATATTATTTATATTAAAGTATATAGATATCAAACTATAGGTTATCCTGCAGTCTACAAATTGACAGACTTGGATTTTTCGGCTTTGGAGAAAGAAATTCGAAGGATAGATCTAGATAGTTTTTATGATACTGTTATGGATGTATCTTTTGTATTACTGTAGAATGTTTGGGTTTTTGAGGGGAAAGGAAGGGTAGAGGATGGAGAGGAGGGGATGTCACGGTGTGGATACACGTGACCGATAAGCGATAAGCTAGGCCCTGTTAGACTAGCTTATAAGTGAAAACTCTATATATCTTTATATTGAAAGATTCTATATTATAGCTTTTTAAATTATATTTTAATCTATATCTTATATCTACTATTCTTAATATTATTGAATATAGATTTCTGATTCCGCCTGTTTGTCTTATAACATTATATAGCTTCTATTAATATTATTATAATAATAATATTAGCTTTATATCTATTCAGTTATTTAAAAAATATTTTTAAGCTTAGTATAACTATAGTAAAAAATCCTTAAGCTTAATACTAATATTTCTAATCAGTAATCGTATATACTATCAAATTAAAAAAAATTATTTTATTCTTTGAATATAAGGTTTAAAAAGCATTTATTAAAAAACATGTTAAAGCCTTTTTATATAAATAAATCGCTATACAAAATATTCATTTGCTTGATTATTTTATTGAATCTATATCTATTTCTATTACATCTTTCGAAATAATATTTATCAAATCTATTTTCAAATCGTTTAATATTAATATATCCATCTTATTTATTATTATCTGTTTAAATAAATGTATTCCTAACCCCAAAGAATTTGATAATTTTCAATCCAATTTACAAAAATTTATTTAATAAATATATATAAAGATAAACTTAAATTCTAATTATTTTCCTATTATCTTTATTCATCTGATTTATATTATTAAAAAACTCATTAAAAAGTTTATAAATTAATTCTCTTCAAAATCATTTGTAATATCCTGCAATTTATTAATTATAGCTTGCTTCTGGAATACTTAAAAAATATTTTTAAAAACTTTAATTGTAAATAAAATATTTAAAATCAATTATATTTATTCAAATAAAGATATTTCGATTTTAATATTTACTTTATCAAATTTTAAAGATTAGCTTTAAAAAATAAAATATCTGATAATACCCTAACTTTACTATTATTTCAAAAAATCTTTTAAGAATTATAAGATATATTATTTTATAACTTATTTCTATTCTATAATTTTCAAAAATATTCCGTTTACCTATAATAATTCGATAATCAATTCTATTAATATTAATAATAGATCTTTCGAAATCATTTTATTACTTCTATTTCCATTAGGAGAAAAATTTCTGTTTTATTATTTAAATCTGCCTATAATCCTATAATTTAATCTTTCTATACAAATAAAACCACTTTTCTGTTTATTTAAAAAAGAGATTCTATAAACCTCAACTTTCAATATTATATTATTAATAATAATTTATTTTAAAAAAAACAAAAAAAATATTATCACTATAACTCTATTAACCACTTGATTTGTAATTACCTATATTCTAATATTTATTCTATTTAACTCAGAATTAGAACTTCTAATCCCTTTAGATATAATTCTATTTCAAGAAGCCTATTAAAAAATAGAATATTTATTTAATCTGTTATGGATCGGCATTCAATTACAGTTGCAATTGCTTATATGCGTATATATTTATTTATTTATTTATTTATATTAATTTACATCCAGGGGGCAAGCTGTAGGGGCTCGCTACGATCTCCCAGGGAATATTAGGGATGAACTATACTGGCGGGAGTATTGGTATAATTATGTGTTCTGTTCTTTTATGGCTATAATACAAACTGGAAAAGAAATAGTTAGGAATACTGTATGTGTTTTTGCTATTTATTTTCTGTTTGTAATGTTGGTGTTATTTAATTTATTTTATATTGAATAGCTTAGATTTGTGGTTGATTAGAGGGTCTTATATTATCAGTTTTTGTTTGGTGTAGTTTGTATATGGCAATGAAGAAAGGGAAAGCAGTTTCAAAGGGGGGTATAGTTCCGATTAGTAATATAAAAATGGGAAATCAAAGGATCTCTGAAGAGATTAAATATAGTTGTTCGAAGTGATTGATAATTGTTAGAAAGATTGTAAAGTTTATTGGAGTTTTCAGAAAAAGGGAGAGATAATCGATTATATTCTTTGTATCTCATAGGATTAAGTCGAGTTTGTTCAGCTAATAGTCGAATTGGATGTGAGAGTATTGATAGAGCATTAGGTATTTAGGCTTTTTGTTATATCTATAGAAGCATTTTGAAATAATATTGTTATATTGAAAGTATTGGTGGTAGGATACAAAGTCCTTATATCTGGTTTTAAATATTATTAATTATTAAAGGATAGAATAAGAAAAGATAAGTTTTTTAGATTTTTTGATTTGATAATTGAAGTATTAATGATAATATCAGCTAACAAAAATAATTTTATTTTGCTTTTATTATTTCTATTCTATTCTTTATTTAAAGGTTTTGATTGTTAAACTTATTTCATTAATAATAAAAAACAATAAATTATCGTTTTTGATACAATTGCTATAAGTATTCAGATTGGCAAGCCGATCGGCTTTTTTGTTTTCAAGGATTTCAGTATGTTCAGGTAATTATCGAATTGCTATTTGCTTATTCCTTATAATTTTATAATAATATAGAAATATTTATTAGAATAAATCGGAAATGTTGTCTTTGATATACTAGATAATTGAGATATTATTAATATATATTGTAATCTACCTAGCCGGTTTTAATCGAATAATATATTTCAAATCTTTTAGAATATTTACTACCTCAATATCAAAGACATATAAAAGTAGATTAATTGTTCTATAACTAAATACTACTAGAAATTGTTCCTAATAGATTGTATAGCCATAACCAACTATCTTTTACTCTTGGTAGTATTGTTTAATGCTGTCCAAGAAAACTATAATATAGTTATTAGATAGATAATCTTATTATTATATAAATTCAATTATAATTACTTCTTTTTTTATATTTTCTATAAAATCATTGTAATTCTTTATAGAGAAATACAGCAAGGAGAATATTAGTCTTAATATTTTTGGAATCAATTTAATTAATTTATAAAGATTGATATTATTCATTTTATATTGAAGTATTTGTATTAGACGAATCGTTAGTGGGTGGTTTTCGTCCATTTTGTAGAGTCGGAATGCGAATCTTATTTGTATCTATTCGAATACTAACTCGCTAAGCAATAATCTAGAGTCTTTTAGGATTACAATGATCGGAGTTGTATATCAAGTGGGTAGAACTCTTTTTGTTGTTAGGACGATCGTTCGATTGATTTTGATAATGTAATTGCCTAGCCTTGTGCTTATTATTATACTATAAATGATTTTTCTTGCTTGGTTTAACTTCGTTTAGCCTATATATCATATCTCAGATTTATAAAGAATAATAAAAAGAATATAGATAATTATTATTTTATATAATACTACAATTAATAGATTATAATATATCTATATAAGCTTTTTGATATATCTTATAGTTTTATAAACTTTTGTTTTTTATTTTATTATATATTGTCACGGAATTCACCGTATAGTGTAACCTTACAGGCACTAATCCCGGTACTCCTTCGGAGTATTCACTCTCATGATTACTAACACTATTTCATTCATTTCATTTGTGTGCCCTATATACCTAATTAGGCGAGTACCTCGCCTGATCAGGGTATATATAAAGCAGGTATGATCATTAGGATCATACCTCAAGTCAATCTAGTTTATTATCACTCTACATACCTATTCCCAGATCAAAGTGACCATTAGATATAGCTATTACCTCCGTGATATATATTTTTTGAAAAAAAACTTTCAATCAAATCAAACTTTTAGTTAGTATAAGATTGATTAAATAGTTTTATTATCTATTTTATTGATTAAGCGAATCGTTATCTTATTGTTTACCTTCAGATACAGGGTATACACCTCTCTTCTTTAGGAGAAGTATATTATCTCTAGCTTTTCCAATACAAATATTATATGGTTTCGTTCATCCCACTAAAAAATCTGATAAAGATTGTATTTGAAAAGACTAATATTCTTATAAACATTCTTAGATGTGTGGTAGATATAAATATTATCAGTATACTCAAAATACAGTTTGATATTTTGATTCAAAAGTTCAATAAAATACAGAATATATAGTATAAATGAGAGTGGGGAGTTTTATAGGATATTACATTTGATATAACTATATTCTATAATTGTATTTTCCAGTCAAACTTTTATTAAACAATTATTTAAAAAAACTTAAACTAATTACAAAAAGGAATAGAATCATTCTTGTTAGTATATACGTTCCAATAATCTGTTTAATAGAAATATATTGAATGTGTTTTGTATATCTAATATAATCATTATGACTTTTTATTTACAGGTAAAGGTCTTTTCGATATTATATATAAATGAAGTGATTAGGTCTATTATTATTCGCTTAAGGAGCATTTTATTATATTAAAAATTAAATATGCCTACTATTATTATAATTTATAAAATATATCGAATAATTATATATTCTAATTTCTTTGAAATATATAAAAGTAAGGCTATTAGTTATTAGGATTATATTAACAATTTATTTTTCTTTTCGATTTTAAAGATTATTATTATTTTTATTTGTTTTTATTTATCTAGGAAATAGCTAAATTGTAAATATTTATTAAAGATTTTAATAATCATTAATTCAATGAAATTTCAATAAGTTTTCAAAAAGTAAACAATAACCTAATTAGATTTTGATAAGATATTTAAAACTTCTATAATACTTTTTTTTACTTTTTTAAGGAATATTTTTGTATTCTATAAAAGTTTATTAGATATATAATTTAATCGGAATAGATTTATTATAAGATTATTATTATTATCGAAATATTTAAAAATCTTCTTTTATAAAACCCAAACTTTTTCTATAATATTTTTAATTATTATACTATCGATAATCAAGAATAATACTTTAAGATTGATAATAAGTTTATACTAGCCAATTACTTTATATAAATCTTTATTATAACTGATTCTGTTAATAATTCCATATCAATACTAGTATTTCGCTTTTCTAATTATAATTATTAATCCCCATTACTATTATTCCACCTAATTAATACCCTTAATTCTAACTATTCTATATTTTTGATATGTTATTCTGTATTTGCTCGTTCACTAAGGGACAAAATATCCGGAGACGCTTTTCTTCTTTCCTACTAAGTGAATTGCTAATTTAAATAAAGAATTCAGTATTTCTATTAGTTTATTAACCTATTTAATAAATATATTTATTAAATTTAGAAAATAAAAAACTTTATTCTTTATAATCCCTTAAAAAATTAAAAAACCTTTTTTGCTGATTATACAATTAAAAGGCTTAATAATAAGTAAAATAAGATTTGAGATTATAGTTATCTATATTTTATAATTAGAATTATTTTTTAGATTAATATTAATAATAATATTAATAAAAGAGATATTAAAAAAAGTTAAATTAATTGTATAACCTGCTTTATAAATAAAGATTTCTAGAATTTTAATAAAATCTATTCTATTCGAAATAGACTATTCTGTAAGGAAAGCTTCTTGGCCGGCCGAAGCTATGCCAGACTCGAATAAATTATGCTTAATATTAAAGTCGTTGTCTATTATTGTACGATCGGGGAATACTATAGAGATTACTAGATCCATTATCTCCTTAATATCTAGCTATCGATATATATTAATAATCTATATACTATTTATTTTTATTTAAAAAAGATTTTAATATAATTGAATATATCTTTATTAAGTATATAATCGCTTGCTTTTACACATATATATCATTATTTTTGATCTCTTCTTTTCTCTTTCAGAACTATTTAAACTATCCCAACTATCTGTTAACGCAAAAAGATCGTACCCCGAATAATTCTGAGTTCAAATTTCAAAATATATAAAGAGTTTCTATATACATAGAACTTTCAAATCTTGTTTATATATCATTTATAATATTGCGATATACACTTTTATTTTTTTCTATACATTTGCCTAGCCGATCCGTATGGATTGGGCTGCGGCTGTCTGACGGCTGATATTACAATACCAAAAGGAGTAGCTATTTATTTAGATTGATATTGATATTTATATTATTATACTATAATAATATAATATTAAAGAATATCTTCTTATTCAAACTATCCTTATTTGAATACTTCTTTTTAAAATAACAAAATTTTTTAAATAAATTATTAACTAAAAAGATATTCTGAAAAATATATTTAAAGTTATTCAGGTTTTTATATATAATAATATATTTCCTATAAATTAAAAAAAGTATCTTTATTATAACATTCTGAAAAATTATTACAATTAAAATAGATATTTTATTAATTAATACTTTAACAATTAGATAAGTTTTTTGATTATATTTCTTAATCTTATAAACTTCGGATTTTATAAAGTATATAATTTTTCTATTAACTTGATATAGTATCGTAGAATAATTATTATACCTAATTTGGAATGGTTTTGTATAATTTGTATATTCAGTTTTAGTTTTATATTCAAATCTAGATAAACTGTTATGATTTGTTTATAGGATATTGTAATTATTATATCTTGAAATATTCTTATATATTATTGGATTACAGAAACCCTAATATTTTAGATTATAATAAATAATATACTGTTTTGATTTAATATATCAAGCTTATTTGGAATTATCAAAAAACCTAAAGAAAGAAATTTCTCTTAATAGATTAACGATTTAGATCTGTTTATAAAAGTTAGTTATGTAAATAATAGTTTAATAATTGATTGGGGGAATATCTATTTATATTAATATTTTTTTAATTATTATTTTTTTAATAATAAATATTCTATTTTTATTTAAATTATAAAAAGAAATTGGGATTCCTTTTAATATATAATAATATTAAATTATAGGTCGTTTTAAGCTATTATAGTTCAGGATCTTTTTAATCTTTTTTATATTTTCGATTTCAAGAAGTTTATTATATATAATACTATTAACAGTGTATACTACCCAACCAATAGCTATAAAGATAATAATCATTATATTGATATCTTTTAAATTAGGAATAGCTTTATTAATTACTTTTTTTAGTATATAAACATTTAAACAACTTATTATCGATATAATAATTTCTGTTGCTAATAAACAGATATTCATTCTAATTTTCCAAGGTTTAACCGATCTTCACTTATTAGCCTATTCTTGTATATATATATTTATATTCATAAACACACTCAAATTTTTTGGGATTTTTGTAATATCCGTATAAATACAATTTGAATTATTAATATTCTTGTTTTTAACTATAGATTATATTATACTTTGTGATAATCTAGTTTTGATATTATTTATTATTATATTGTATACTTCTTTATTAAAAACTACTTTCTCTAATATACTATCGGCTTCAAATTAGTGAAATATTATTTCAAATACTTTATAGATCTCACATTTAAATTATATTTGCTTATCGAAAATATTAAATTATACCGTAATAGAGAATCCTTTTATTGCTTATAGGCTTGATATAATGATTTTTATAGTTTTTATATTATAAATATTTATATTATTATAATTAAATAATAAAAATAAAAGTAATAATTAATTATAAATAAACTAGAGATTAGTTGTGATTGATATCTTTGTAGGGGTAATCGCTATAGTATTCACACCGTTGGCAATAATTGTAGCTATATCTGATATTAGAGCTTATATAGTCGGAAGGTGCGGCTTAGTACGATCTAAGCTCGCTGATGTGAACGTGATATGCGTATATATGTATGTATGTGATTATATGTATATAGTTAATATATAGGTATATTCAATAAGTACTTTATTTTTGATTCTGTAATTATAAATTCTAAGGATAAATTGTATTTTGTTTTTGTAGTTTTTTTAAGGTAAAATGTTATATTATTTATAACTTTTATATGATTGTATGGCTATCTGGTAATTATCTAAATAATATCTTATAATTATAATACCTTTTTGAATAAATTGTATATTCAATATCATTTATAGGAAGAAAATCTATTTCAATTAAAACTTGATAAAGATATTCCCCTAAACATATTGAATTACAAATACTGCTATTATATTTAATCTATTTATTTCAAAAGGACTTTATTATTTTCTTTTTATAATTAATCGAGCTCTTTTAGCTGATAATAATCAATCTCTATTGTAAAGCAATAATTACAATCTCTATAATTCAAATATAAATACTAATAAATATAAAAAGAATAAACAACCAGAAAACAATTTCTCAATCAAGGAATTAACTCTTAAAAATAATATATTGATATATATTTATTTATTTCAAAAAGAACGAATATTGATTTTTATAAATTATAAAGCTTTATAAAACGAAATAGTAAAACTCAAAGAAGAATTATTATAATATAATCCTAGTACTATTTATTTATTTCAATCTTTTTAATTTTGATAGTAATATTATATAAATTCCTTAAAAAATCGTGGAGTTCGGATTTCTAATATTCTAGTTATTTTTATTGAGGGGATATTTTATATTATTAGAAAAAAGAAAAATAAAAAAAATCTCTATTCACGGAGTTAGTTTTTATAACGATTTCTTTCGAATATCAATAATTTATTTTTCTCAAATTTGATTATTTTATTAAATAATTTATAAATTCAATAAATTTTTTTTTTCTGTTTTTCTATTACTATAATAGAGTGTTTATATATTTTAAAGCTTATTAATCTTTTATCTAAATTTAAAAATAATATAAAATCAAAAACAAGTTTTTAGTAATTATTAGTTATAAAACGATTTAAATTTTATAAAAATTTATTTATTTTCAAATTGTAATAACGATTTTATATAATAAAACAAATTGAAGAAAAAATATAAGAATATATATTCTTACTATATATACAAGTTTTTTATTTGATAGATTAGTAATTAATTAATTAGCTTATAATTATTTATAAAAATCCAACTAAAACCAATTACACCCACATTAAATATAAATACTAGATTATATTTAATAATATACAACACAAAAATTTTCTAATATAGTATTGTAAATTTAGATTATTAACTATACAAATAGAAATTATTAATCTGATAATTTTTTTTTATAATTTGAAAAAAAAGATTTTTGATTTTTTTTAATAAACTATTGATTTCTATATTCAATAATATTATATCATAAAAAACTTAACTAATAAGTTTATAAAAATTAATAAATTCAAAGTTATATTTTAAGAATGTAATTATAATAGAATAATTAAAAAAACTTTTTTTAAAAAATTATTTAATAGAATTTTTTTATTAACTCCTTTCAAAACTGTTTTTTGTTTAATAAACAATTCAAATCTATTTATTTAGATTTTATATTTCTTTTATACTCTTATTAATTATATAGAAATCTTTAAATTAAATAATATTCTATTTTTAAAAAACAATTTTAATTATAATATTATTATTTTTATATCAAAAATAAATTGCAATTTCACTTTATATATAGATAATATAAATATTATAATTAAAATCAAAAAAATCAAAAAAAATAAAAAGTTTTATAATATAAAAAAAAATATTAAGGAAGATATTAATCCAAATATACAAATGAAAATTATCAAATCTACTTATATTATCAAAAACTAATATTTAAATTAAAATATTATGATAGAAATTCCTTTTTAAATATAATTTGGAATATAAAATTCTTTGATTTAATAAAACTAATAGAAAATAATTCTATAAACTTATTATATATATTTTTAAGAAATAAATATTTATATTATATTTAAATATTTATAGATTTTGGAATAAATAATTATACTTTTATTGATAGAATATTCCTTTTATTATTATTTTCTATATTTAAATTCTATTTTATATTACTCAAATTATTAATTAAAATTAAAAGTTATAATAATATAAAAAGCAAAACTATTATTTATTTAACTTTTTTTAATTTTATAATTAATACTTAATAATAATTCTATTTATTATTTTTTATTATTAATTTGGATTTATATAATATAATCCTAGATTATAAATAATTAATAAAAATCTAAATCAAAATCAATTATTTTAAATAATATCTTAAATGACTTTTTGAATATTCTTTTATTATTTCTTTATCAAAAAATATACTTTTAATTAGGGATAGTTTATAATAATCTAAAATCGATTATTTAAAGTAAAAAAATACTAATAATTAGAATATCTGATTAAAAAAAATATATTATTATATTGATTTATTTATTTATTTATTTATTTATTTTAATTTACATCCAGGGGGCAAGCTGCAGGGGCTCGCCACGATCTCCCAAGGGGTACTAGGAATAGACTATACTGGTAGAGATATTGGCATAGTTATGTGTTCCGTTTTTCTATGGCTGTAATACAGATTAGGGAAAAAGCAATCAGAAGTATTATACACACTCCTACCATTTATTTCCTATTTACAATATTGATATTGTTCAATTCACTTTATACTAAATAATTTAGATTTGCAGTTAACCAGAGGGTCTTATATTATCAGTTTTTGTTTAGTGCAATTTATACACAGTAATGGAGGGAAGGGAAAGTGGTTTTAAAAGAGAATATAGCCTTGATTAGTAATATAAAAGTAGGAGATCAGAGGATCTCTGAAGAGATTAAATATAATTGTTTAAAGTGATTAATAATTATTAAAAAAATTATAAAATCTATTGAGATTTTCAAAAAAAAGAAAAGATAATCAATTACACTCTTTATATCTCGCAGGATTAAGCTAGATTTGTTCGGTTAATGGTCGAATTGGATGCAAGAATGTTGGCAGAGTATTAAATGCTCAGGCTTTTTACTATATTTGTAGAAATATTTTGAAGTAATATTATTATATTGAAAGTATTAATAATAGAATATAAAATCCCTATATCCAATTTTAAGTACTATTAATTATTAAAGGATAGAATAAGGGAAAGCAAGTTTTTTAGATTTCTTAACTTAATAATTGAAGTACTAATAATGGTATTGGTTAGTAAGGGTAATCTTATTTTACTTTTACTATTTCTGTTCTGTCTTTTGTCTAAGGGTTCTGGCTGTTGAGCTTATTTTATTGATAGTAGGGAGCAATGAGTTATTATTTTCAATATAATTACTACAAGCGCCCAAATCGGTAAGCTGATTAGCCTTCTTGTTTCTAAGGATTCCAATATATCCAAATAATTATCGAATCGCTATTTACCTATTCTTTATAATCTTATAATAACACAAAAATATTTATTAAAATAAATCGAAAACATTACCCCTAATATACCAAATAACTAAGATATTATTGATACACATTATAATTTATTTAATCAATTTTAGTTAAATAATATACTTCAAATCTTTTAGGGCATTTACTATCTTAACATCAAAAATGTACAAAAGTGGATTAATCACCCCATAGCCAGATACTACTAGAAATTGTCCCCAATAGATCACATAGCTATAGCCAACTATTTTTTGCCCTCAATAATACTATTCAATATTATTCAAGAAAACTATAATATAGTTATTAGATAGATGGTTTCATTATTATGTAAATTCAATTACAGCTATTTCTTTCTTTACATTTCCTATAGAATCATTACAGCTTTCTACAGAAAAATATAATAAAAAGAATATTAATCTTGGTGTTTTTAGGATTAATTCAGTTAGTCTATAAAGATTAGTATTATTTATTTTATATTAAAACGCTTATATTAAATAAATCGCTAATAAATGGTTTTTATTTATTTTATAGAATCGAAATACAAATCTTATTTATATCTATTCGAATATTAATTTGCTGAGCGATAGTCCAGAATCTTTCAGAATCGTAATGGTCGGAGTTGTATGCTAAGTGGGTAGAACTCCTTTTGCTGTTAGAATGATTGTTCGATCGATCTTGGTAATATGATTATCCAGCCTTATACTTACCATTATACTATAAGCAGCCCTCTCTATTTGATTTGGCTTCATTCGATCTATATACCATATCTCGGATCTATAGAGAATAATAAAAAGAATACAAGTAATCACCGCCTTGCATAACACTACAGCTAACAGACTATAATATATTTATATAAGCCCTTTAATATACCTTACAATTTTGCAGATTTTTGCTTTTCGTTTTGCTATATATCTTTTAAAAAAAAGCTTTTAATTAAATCAAACTTCTAGTTAGTATAAGGCTAATTGAATAGTTTTATTATTCATCTTATTAATTAAGTAAATTATTATTTTATTATTTATTTTTAGATACAAAATATACACTTTTTTTCTTTAGAAAAGATATATTATTTTTAGTTTTTTTAATGTAAATATTATATAGTTTTGTTTATTTTATTAAAAAATTTAATAAAAATTGTATTTGAGAAAACTAATGTTTTTGTAAATATTCTTGAATATATAATAGATATAAACATTATTAGTATATTCAAAGTATAGTTTAATATTTTAATTTAAAAGTTTAGTAAAATATAGAATATATAATATAAATAAGAATAAAGAATTTTATAGAATATTGTACTTGATATAACTATATTCTGTAATTGTATTTTCTAGTCAAATTTTTATTAAGTAATTGTTTAAAAAGGTTTAAATTAATTATAGAAGGGAGTGAGGCTATTCTTACTGGTGTATATATTTCAGTAATTTATTCGATAAAAGTATATCGAATATATTTTGTATATTTAATATAATTATTGTGATTTCTTATTTGTAAATAAAGGTCTTTTCAATATTATATATAAATAAAATAATTAGATCCATTATTGCTCATTTAAAGAGCATTTTATTATATTAAGGACTAAATATGCCTATTATTATTATAATTTATAAAATGTATTGAGTAATTATATATTTCAGTTTCTTTAAGATATATAAGAATAGAATTATCAGTTACCAGGATTATACTAACAATTTATCTTTCTTTTTAATCTTAGGGATTATTACTATCTCTGTTTATTTCCATTTATCTGGAAAGTAGTTAAGTTATAAATATCTATTAAAGATTCTAGTAATTATTAATTTAATAGAATTCTAATAAGTTTTTAGAAAACGAATAGTAATCTAGTTAGGCCCCAGTAAGGTGTTTGAAATTTTTATAACATTCTTTTTCACTTCTTTAAAGAATATTTCCGTATTTTATAGGAATTTATTAGATATACAGCCTAATTGGAATAAATTTGTTATAAGATTGTTACTGTTATCGAAATGTTTGAGAATCTCTTTTTATAAAATCTAGGCTTTTTCCGCAATATCTTCAATCGCTATACTATCGACAATTAGGGGCAGCGTTTTGAGATTGATAATAAGCTTATGCTAGTCGATTATTTTGTATAGGTTTCTATTATAGCTAACCCCATCAATAATCTTATACTAATACTAGTATTTCGCTTTTCTAATTGTGGTTATCAATTCCCGCCATTATTGTTTTGTTTAATTAATACTTTTAGCTTTAATTATTTTATATTTTTGATATGCTATTCTATATTTACTTATCCATTAGGGAACAGAGCGTCCGGAGACGCTTTTCTTCTTTTCTACTAAACAAATTATTAATTCAAATAAAGAATTCAGTATTCCTATTAGTTTATTAATCTATTTAATAAATATATTCATTAAACTTGAAAAATAAAAAACTCTATTTTTTATAATTTCTTGAAAAACTAAAAGGCTTTTTTTACTGATTATATAATCAAAGGACTTAGTAATAAATAAAATAAGATTTGGAATTGTAGTTATTTATATTTTATAATTAAAGCCATTTTTCAGATTAATATCAATAATAATACTAATAAAAAGAATATTAAAAAAGATTAAATCAATTATATAATCTACTTTATGAATAGAGACTTTTAAGATTCTAATAAAATCCATCCTATTCGAGATAAACCATTTTATAAGAAAAGTTTTTTGATTAGCTAAAGCTATATTAGATTCAAATAGATTATACTTAATATTAAAATTGTTATTTATTATTATATAATTAAGAAATATTATAAAAACTATTAAATCCATTATTTTTTTAATATTTGATTATTAATATATATTAATAATCTATATACTATTTATTTTTATTTAAAAAAGATTTCAATATAATTAAATATATCTTTATTGAACATATAATCACTTGCTTTTGTATATATATATTATTATTCTTAATCTTTTCTTTTTTCTTTCAAGATTATTTAGATTATCCCAATTATTTATTGATGTAAAGAAGTTATACCCCGAATGATTCTAAATCTGAGTTTTAGAGTATATAAAGGGTTCCTGTATATATAGAATCTTCAAATCTTGTTTATATACTATTTGTAGTATTACAATATACACTCCTATCTTTTTCTATACATTTGCTTAATCGATCTATATAGATCGGACTGCGACTATCTAGCAACTGATATTATAGTATTGAAAGGAATGGTTACTTATTCAGATCGATATTGATATCTATATTATTATATTATAATAATATAGTATTAAAGAATATCTTCTTATTTAAGCTATTCTTATTTAGATGCTTTCTTTTAGAATAACAAGGATCCTTAAACAAGCTATTAGTCAGGGAGATATTCTGAGAAGTATATTAGAAGCTATTCAGGTTTTTATATATAGTAATGTATTCCCCACAAATCGGAGGGGATATTTTTACTACAATGCTTTAGAGAATTGTTGTAATTGGGGTAGGTGTTTTGTTGATTAGTGCTTCAACAGTCAAATGAATTTTTCGACTATATTTCTTGATCTTATAAACTTTGGATTTCATGAGGTATATGATTTTCCTATTGATTTAGTATAATATTATAGAATAGTTATTATATCCAGTTTGGAATAGTTCTATATAATTTGTATATTCAATCTTAGTCTTACACTCAGACTCAAACAGATCATTGTGATTTGTTTGTAAAATACTGTAATTATTGTATCTTAGGGTGCTTTTATATATTGTTGGGTTATAGAAACTTTAGTATCCTGAATTATAATAAGTAATATATTATTTTAGCTTAATATACCAAGCTTGTTTGAAACTATCAAAGAATCTAAAAGAAAAGACTTCTTTTGGTAAACTGACAATCCAGATCTACTTATAGAAATCGGCTATACAAATAATAATTTAATAATCGATTAAAGAAGTATTTGTTTATATTAATACTTCCTTAATTATTATTTTTTTAATAATAAGTATTCTATTTTTATTTAAACTATAAAGAGAAATTAGGATTTTCTTTAATATATAACAATATTAGATTATAAATTATTTTAGATTATTATAATTTAAAATCTTTTTAATTTTTTCTACATTCTCGACTTCAAGAAGTTTATTGTATATAATACTGCTAACAGCATATACTACCCAACCAATAGCTATAAGAGTAATAGCCGTTATATCAGTGTTTTTCAGATTAGAGATAACTTCATCAATTACCTTTCTTAATATATAGACACTCGGGCAACTTATTGTCAGTATAGCGATTCCTATTATTAATAAACAGATATTTATTCTAGTTTTCCAAAATTTAACCAATCTTCACTTATTAATCTGCCCTTATATATATATATTCGCATTTATAAATATATTCAAGTTTTTCAAGATTTTTATAATATTTATATAAATACAATTTAGAATATTAATATTTTTATTTTTAATTATAAATTATATTATATTTTGTGATAGTCTAGTTTTGATATTGTTTATTACTATATTACATACTTCTTTACTAAAAACTATTTTTTCTGATATACTATTGACTTCGAATTGGTGAAGTATTATTTCGAATACTTTATAGATCTTATATCTGAATTGTATTTATTTATTGAAAGTATTAAGTTATATTATAATAAAGAATTCTTTTATTACCCATAAACTTAATATAGCAGCTCTTATAGCTTTTATATTATAAATACTTATATTATTATAGTTGAATAATAAAAGTGAGAATAATAATTGATTACAAATGAATTGGGGATTGATTACAATCGGCACCCTTGTAGGGGTAATCACTATAACGCTTACACCGTTGGCGACGATTGTAGCTGTATCTGATACTAGAGTTTATATAGTTGGAAGGTGCGGCTTAGTACGATCTAAGCTCGCTGATGTGAACGTCGTTGGAGGATATAATTGTTTTGTTAGTATATAAAGATTGATTATTGTATTGATAATGGATAGTAGGAAATAATATTGATTATATTTATAATACTTATTATATCTTTTTAGGAATCTAATATAGTAATTTCTAATATAATCGAATCCTCAATTTCAATTAATTTAGGGAGAAAACCTATTCTCAATTAAGTCTATATTCAATTTATTTATAAATCTTTTTTATTATATATTTCTGATATATATGATATATATGTTCAAGTTGATTTAATTTCAGTTTATTTGTAAAAGGAGTAAAAACTATAAGATCTTTACAATTATTTATAAAGAAATTAATTATATTATTTTAAATTGTAAATCTAATCAGGATAATAATTATTGAATTATAACCATAATTATTTCTTTAAATAATTCTAAATCAAAAATTATTATTATTTTTAATTATATTATTATAAACATTAAAATAAAACACCCAATCTTTAAGATTTATTAATAATATTATCAAGCATTCTTTAAATACAAATCCGATATCCTATTTCCCTTTTGATTATATAATTATAAGATTATTTTTAAAAAAGAAAACAAAAAAGTTTTTAAATATAGCCTATTATATAAAATATCGCTTGAATAGCTTCAAATCATTAAAAAATATATTATTAAAAATCTTGTTAAAGGATTTATAAAATCTAATTAAATATTATTTACAATATTAATTCTTTTTATAAAAAAGTCAAATAAAAGCTTAAGATTCTATATAGATTTTAAATTGCTAAATTCTTTAATATATAAAGATAGATATTTTTTATTTTTCATCAATAAAATATTTATACAACTTGTTAATACAAAAATATATATCAAATTAGATATTCAATAAATATTTTATTATATATATATAGATTCTATTTCCAAAGAATATATTACCTTCCACATTTAATACAATTCTTATAAATATAAGGTTCTATTCTTTAAACTAATAAACAACCCTGCGATTTATTAATAATATATAAATAATATTTTATTTGATTATTTAAATAACTTTTATATTACCTATCTCGATAATATATTAATATATTTCAAAAATAAAGATAAATACAAAGAATATATTAAATATATTTTCGAATAACTTGAATTTACTAAATTATAAATAAATTTCAAAAAATACAAATTCAATATCAAATATATTAAGTATTTAGATTTTATTATTTTTATTAATGGAATATAAATCAATCCAAAAAAAATCGAAATAATTATTACTTGAACTTATTTTATTATTATAAAAAATATTTAATTATTTTTAGGTTTTTGTAACTTTTATTATCAATTTATTAAAGATTATAATATAATAATAAAATCTCTTTATAAACTTATAAAAGTAAATATTAAATTCTATTTCGATAAAATTTATCAAATCATATTTGATATATTTAAAGATAAATTTATTTTCACTTTTTTTTTGTAGTATTACAATTATACATTACTCTGTATATTGGAAATCGATATATCTAATAATATAATTACTAGTGTACTCTCTCAGAAGTATAGCAATGAATGGTTATTAGTTGTCAAGGTACGGGTAAAGACTTATATTGTATCATAAAAGTAAAAAAACTATGAAAAAGTAAAGCCCTATTTATAGGAAGTAGGGTATACTAGTATACTGTGCTTGAGGCACAAAGGCAATTATAGATTATATAGTTGGCATTGTAATAATACCCTTTGCTTAAAGCGATTGGTTTATGATTGCAATATTAATTAATCTTTTAAAAAACAAAATAATATTAAAATACTCTAATTTCTATTATTGAATTAAAATAAACTTTTTTGGAAATAATAATTAATTACTAAAGCTTTTTAGATTTACCTCAATCTCAATTCGGAAGTGTGTTTGATATAAATACTAACAGGGGATTAGAAATAGTAAATCTTTTGAAATCTACCCAAGTGGGCGGTTCTGGTTTATCTGGATTTGCTAAATGGAAAGCGATGATTGTGTTTTTTTGGTTGTGAAGATCTTTGGTGGGTTATTAAAATGTTGGGTAATGTTTTCATTTAATTTGGTAATAAAATCTGTCCTTGTTATAACAGTCAAATAGTTTATTGAATTTCTATTACTCAGTTTCCTCATTCGTTTTGTTATTTCTTTTTAGGATACAACTTTGATTTTGATAGGATTCGGTTTTGTTGATTGCTTTTTGATTAACTAGTTTAGGTAAGTAATGGAATGGTTGAAGTAATGAATTATAGAATACTAAAAAGATCTTAAAACTAATAAGGAGTTGAAATAAATAGACTCATTTATAAACTTTTAGAATCTTATAAAAACCATCCCATTTATCATCACCTTTCTTCATCAGGCAATTGGTTTTTATATTCTTAATACTAACTCATACTTTATTACCTTCTTTATATAGAAGAGCATCGGTACAAATCTTATTAGCATAATCTTCATATTTCTGAATAGATTAAATAATTAAAGCTTTCAATTTTATTAGAATAATATCAAATCAGTTTGTAATCTTATTAGTCTTTAGGAACTTATATTTACATTGATATAATAAGTTTAGGGGAACAAATAAAGAGGGCTTAATGTTGAGGTATAAATAAAAATTATAATTAGCAAAGAATAGGGATACACTAATAATCTCTGAGATGATATTATTAAGCGCAAACTCCGCGAGTGGGAGTTAATCGTACCAGTCATTTTGATGGAAGTTCATAAAAGCCTAAAGATATTATTTTACCATGGCATTAATCCTTTTTGTTTATCCATTAAACTCGGGGTGAAATGAGAAGAATCATTTCAAAGTGATTGATAGACACTTGGATAAGTACTTCCAAAATTTTGATATAAATTGTAAACCTCTATCGGATACTATATTGTTAGGTGCATTGTGTAGGCAGTAGACTTTTTCGATGAACTGATTGGTAAGCTTCTTTACAAATAGTTTTATAATTGGAATAAAATAATGTATTTTTGTTAAATAATAGACAACTGTGATGATATATTGATACTTTTTACTATAGTATTCACTGATTGATAGTGGTGTAATATAGTTAATGGAGATATCGGATCAGGGGCGGAATAGTACTGGCAGGGGTTCTAGGAATCCGGGTGCGGCAAGACGGGAGGCTTTGGTTCGGAAGCAGAGTTGACAGGCTTGTACGTAAGTTTCGATTTCCCTTGATATATTGGGCTATTAGTATGTGTGGGAGATGAGATCAATAGTTTTAACTCGATCGGGATATCCTGCCGGATTAGTGAAATATGTTCGGTATATAATCTGGATGTGAAGTTTAGTAAAGGGAAGAATAAAGAGGTGGTTGCAATAGAAAATTTTATTATTGATTAATTTACAATCTTGAAAAGCGATTTGGAGGTCTTTTCGGATCGATAGCGGCCAATAGCGAGCAGTTGGGTTCTGAAGTGTTTTATGTATAATAATGATCAATTCGGATGATTTGTATATTTTATCAATAAAATCATCAATCAGCTTCTCAATATTGAGAATGATTATATTCATAAACGCTGCAGTAAGGTTGATATTGTTATTTATTTATTGAATAAAGTTCTTAAATATAGCGATATCGAATATTCTTTTCGGGAGGATTGTTTGTAAGCGATTCTTGATTCGATTGTTATTAGGGTCGGTGTATATAGGGTAATCTTTTACTTTCCTATTTAATGTATCAAAACAAACTGCTTTAAGACCCGGTCTATATATAATACGAAAGTTGAAACCAGCCAGGAATTCAGTTTATCTAGCTTATTTTTGATTCAATATCTTTATCAATATGAAGTACTCTAAATTCTTATAATTAGTAATGATTTTGAATAGCTTTTGAATTTTATATAGTTCGGGTTTTTATTCTTCTAAGAACTTAATGATAGTTAGTAGTTTCTTATTATAGATTTTATAATTGTATTTGGTAGCGCTGTGTTTTAAGGAGAAGTATGCAACCAGGCGTAATCAGCCCTCATCATCATACTAAGAGAGTACTCCGCCCACAGCCTAATTGGAAGCATTTATCTCGATAATTATACAGCAGTGGTAATCAAATATTACAAAAACTAAAGTGGAGATAAAGGCATGCTTCAGGTTTTCAAAAATATTCTTTTAATCAGCAATCCAATTCTATATATTCTCTTTTTTCAGCAAATAGTTTAAAGATTTTGTAATTTTAGAAAAGTTGTAAATAAAATATCAATAGAAATTAGTAAATCCTAAAAAATATTAAAGGTTTTTTAATTTAATTAACAACTTCCATTTGAGAATAGTTTTAATTTTATTAAGGTTCATTTCGATATTATTAGAAATAATGATTAGATCGAGATACTTCGTTTTTCTTATTTCGAATTTATATTTATTAATATCAATTTATAATCTAATATCAATAAATCTTTATATAACTTTGTAAACTTGCTTTCAATAATTTATAACATTCTCAAAATAAATCAAGATATTATTTAGGTACGCTGTACAATTCTTATCCAGGAGATCAAAAAGAATATGATTGATATAGTTCTAAAACGAGGCCGGAGTATTGTAAAGGCTGAAAGGTATTATTAGGGATTTAAATAAATTGAAACGAGTTGTAAAAACAATTTTTCATTTATAACCTTCCATAATTTGTAGTTTATTGAATATAATAATGATATTTAATTTAATATAAATTTTAGTATAATATAAAGTATCAAAGGTTTTTTTAATTAGTGGCAATGAATAATGGTTCTTAATAATAATATTATTCAATCCACAATAATTCTAATAAATTCGAATACCTCTCTCAGGCTTTACAACTAGAAGAAATGGGGTAGTTGATTAGAAATGGAATTTGCGAATGAATTTTTTATTTAGATTATTATTGAATTATTTGTAAACAATTTGAAACTCGACTGGGAACATTGGGTGATCTTTGTTATATAGGAGCTTTTTGCCTGGTATAATCTTGATCTTGTAATTCCAAGAGTATTATAATAGGAGCTTATTAATAAAGGAGAATAAGAACTTAATAAATAAATTACAAAACTAGGGTAATAGTTTGCTTTGAATCTCTATTGTAAATAGTACGAGTTAATCAATCTTTTTTATAAACTTTTTGATATTGTTTTTTATAATACTGTAATATAGTTAAATAGGATTATTTGTTATTATATAATATAACTCGTAAGTTCTATTTAATTTATTCTAGATTATTTTTGTAATATAAGCTTTCTGATCTTTATAGAATTAAATAAAGCTATTAGTTATAAGGAATTTTATATTATTTATTTTCTATCGAATATTTTGTAAGGCGTTAATTGGTTTCTTAGAGGGCTTTTATAGTAATAGAGGGTTCAATAGGGATAAAACATTTTAGTTTTATAGTGGTTTTTTATATATCCTAAAGCTTGTGATGATCCGTATTGGAGTTGGTTTTAGGATTGGCCGGTTTGGTATTATCTTAATGCGAATCTCTGTTTTTCTATTAATTTGGTGAATATAATGGTAATTTGAATTGGGTGGTATTGAATTAACAGAATTTATATTATAGAGATTTCTATTAATATTCTTTTTTATAATTGAAATCAAAGAATTATATTCCAAAAATATCAATTAGTTTTGGAATAAGAAGGAGGAAGTCTGGAGACTTTTATCAATAACTTTTTTAATAAAGGTATAATATAAGATTAAAATAGATTTCTTTAAAATAGATTTCAAAATAGATTTCCTAATGAGTATATATAGTATTAGATTAAACATTGTATTTATTAGAATCGGTATATTGTTATAATCGAGAATAATAATTACAGTAGAGTTAATTAAATAGTAATATTTGAAGTAGTATGTAAATATGAACTTAAAAGTTATTGTTATTCAATTAATGATAGGATTATAGTATTGAAACTATAAAAAATCAAGGATTATAGAATCTGTATCGGAAAAATTAGTAATATAGAATAAGCCAATTTCTTTATAATTATTAATCTATAAATCTAATAGTGTATACTAAAATAGAATATCAGAAATCCTTTTATTTGTAAGTAATAGGTTGTGGATAATAAAAAAGGGATATATAGGGATATTAAGCTTGAATATAAGGGTTCTATTTATAAATCTATATTCTGTGGTTTTACTATCTATTAAGCTAATAAGTAAAATGATTATATTAAATATAAGGAAAATTTCTGTTGAGATTTTAAAAAATTTGTTATTCATTATTTTAAAATACAAAGAATCTCTAAATATAATCAATTTCTTAATTTATAAAGGCAAACTTTCCATAACGAATCTTGATTCGCAATTATAAATCGAGATTAGTCTTTTAATATACTTAACTGGGGAATTGAATTTCTGCTATTATCCAAATGTATGGAATCTTCAACGAATTCGTTCAGATCTCTGTTGCCAGTGGGGACTGAAGAGGTGTATCGAAATGGTATTACGGTAGTCAGGAAATAATTAGTAGACAGGAATATATTCTAATAAATAGAACTATAAGCATTGCAATAAAATCCAGAATTGTAATAATAATCGATAACAGGAAAACAATGGATATTCAGAGTATATTAGTTTGTAGTAAAGAAATAATCGGAGTATTATATAATTCCTGAATTGATATTATATTTTGTATTGTTACATCGCTTTTCTTTACAATTGAATTTGATATAATCAGGCTTTTTGCAATAAAAATAAAAACTAAAATCTAAATATTGTTCTCTATTATAATATAATAAGAATTACTAGCCTTAACAAACAGCATCCAGTTATATAGAATCTCTAAAGAAATTAGATATAGGTATTATAACAACAATAGCAGATTTCTTTTTATTAAGTTTTTTCTGATTACTAAAATTAATACCTTAATTCTTATATTAATTATCAAGATAAATCTTTTTCTTTAAATTATCATAAATACCTTATCATCAGATTACTCATATATTGATGTTAGTGGTAAAAAGTTTATTAAAGCAATTAATTAAAATATCGATTAATTCTTATAAAACTTTGAATTTAAAATTAGCGATTTGTTATTCAACAATCTTCTTACATTTAATAATGAGCTACTTGAATTTAATAATAAAGTTATCAAATAGGGTTTTTTTTATTTTATATTTATTATAATCTATAGAAGCTTTATATAAAAAATCTAAAATCTAATATTATTTATTTAATTTATGTCAGATGCTTATTACAGTATGCTATTTAAAGGACCAAAGATTAGAATTATATGTATTATTTGTAATTATATCAAAGTATATCTGATTATTTATATAAACAAGACTAGAAAATAAATTAACAAGAAATATGATTTTCTGAAATTCTAATTTATTTTTGTAATTTGTGATTAAGTAATAATTAATTATATTATAAAAAGTTATATACTAATCTTAGTACTTTGTAATATCTTATTTATTATTATTAAACTTTTTAGGAGTAATAAAATATTTGTAATAAGATAAAGCTTGCAAATTATTACAAATAATAATCTTTAATATTTTAATTATATCTTTTAATTCAATAATCTCTAATTGAATATTAATAACTTGAACCTGAGTAGTAGTAGCTTGGGCTTATAATAAACCTATAATCAATTCGATTGATTCAAATATAGCTTGAGTAGTAGCAAAGTGTACAACATTTGAATCATTAAATAAATCTATAAAGAAAGAGATATTAGCTTTAGCGGAATTGAGAATATAATTCAAAAAAAGGAATTATAAAGATAAGCTAGATATAAGTATTTCTAATATAGATATTTGTTCACCCATCTTTAGCACTTTTTGAAGCTCAAAATATCAACAGCAAAATGTACAATGGATTAATGGTGAATATAATCAGTATGATTGGGATAAGATATCAATAGGACTTTGAAAATAAAATAAGAAATAAAGTTGTAATAGCTTATTTAAAGATGATATAAACTATCAAGATACAGGTAAAGATTTATATTATACTATAAAAATAAAAAAGCTATAAAAAAATGAAGCCCTACTTATAGGAAATAGGGTATACTAATATACTATGCCTGAGGCACGAAGGCAACTATAGATCATGTAGTTGGCGCTGTGACATTAGTTGTTTATTTTTTGAAAACAATAATTGTTGTTAAACTGAATTATAAAGTTTATAATAAAAAAATGTTTATGATTATCAAATCCTTAGGCTATTGGAAAACTGAATTTATTAAATCTTTATATCAAATTAAAGTATATACCGATTATAAAGCTTTCGAATATTTTATATTTATTAAATAGTTAAATGTTTGATAAATATGTTAAATAGAATTATTTGTTAATTATAATTTTATTATTATATATTACACTAAAAAGAATAATCTATTTATAAATATACTTACTTGCTATATCAACAAATTGGATTAATAAAATAATATTAAGAAAAAGAATCGATTACAGTAACTTATAAAAAATGATTAAGTTAATATTAGAATTATATATAATTTTTTTTAATAAAAATCAAATATTATTATAAATTTCAATATAAACACAATATTCTTATTTTTCGATATAATCAATTATATTATTAAAGTAAATAGATTTTATTCGAATTTAAAAGTTTTATATAATTATATAGTTAAATTGTATAAACATTTTATTTTTGTAAAAAAATTATTATTTTACAACAATTACTTATATATTTTGAATAATAACAATTTATAAATTTATTTAATTTGTAAAACCTACAACTCAATCTTTATTATATATCCTAATATAAAAAAGATCTATTCTTTCTTGATTAAATAATATTATTAAAAGAATATAATTCTTATTATTAACTAATATATACAAAATTATTATAAATACAAGTATAACTCTATTCCCAGAGATTATATCCCCAATTTATTTTACCCACTCCCTATTTCTATAAAAGTATAGAAATATATTATTATAAATTATTATAGTTTTAATAAAAATAAATATAATTACAATAATGTATTTATTATTATTAATTAATTGATTAAATAGATTATTTTGATATTTTGTTATAAATTAATTAATTTAAAAGATTAGATTTGTTTATATTTATATTATATATATAGATATTATAATATTCTAAAATTTATAATTTCTAATTGCAATTTTCAATTTACATTAACCTTTTAGTAAAAATTCAATAATATCTTAAAAATACAAATCAAACTGTCTATCGCTTATTATTTGCAAACTGATAGTTAGATTGAAATTTATAATTAATATTTCTAATAATGCTTGTAATCTTTTATAAGTTATTATTAAGATAATTGGTTTGAATTCTTATCAATAATAAATTATGTTTAGTTTACATTTCTTTATAAATTATTAGGTGATTAATTCTTATATAAAATTTTGTATAATTATTTATCTTGTAATTCTTGAGATTG
Organism: Botrytis squamosa; assembly: GCA_014898485.2. NCBI lineage: Eukaryota > Fungi > Ascomycota > Leotiomycetes > Helotiales > Sclerotiniaceae > Botrytis > Botrytis squamosa. The sequence continues at coordinate 1,973,233 of RCTC02000009.1, forward strand.
GAAATTTGATTTTATTATATCTATTAATGATTTGAATATAATTAATATTAAAGAATATATTAAACACAATAAACTAGTATTTGATTGAGTAAAAGAGAATATTTTGTGTATATAAAAAAAAATATTTCGATTAGTCAATTTGTATTATTATTTAGTTGATTTCAATATAGGAGATTATATATAATTTAATATAAGGGATTTTCTAATATAATAATCTTTGAAAAAACTGAATTACTCAATTTAGGGTAAATTCAAAATTATTGGTTAGATTAGAGATTCTTTTCGATTGGATTTATTATTTATTATGAAAGTCTATTCTATATGACGAACCCAACAATCGTTTAGAGATTAATCTTAGAATTAAAAGCTATAGAGCTAAAAAGAGTGTGCTACAAAACTATATATACAATCAGCTCGAAGTTTAATGCTGTATTAGTTTAATTAAATACAATTATGTATATAATGTAATATTATTCCTTTCTTTTAAAAAGTTTGTTTCGAATTTGTTTTAAACGAATAATTTAAATATAAAATATAATCAATAATCTTTTTTATTATTATCAATATTATTATTTTCTTTATTATTTTTTAATAAAAATTCTTGATATACTAAATATATTATAATTAAATAAAAAGCATTCCGGGAATTATTTACCTTTTTTAAATAATCTTTAAAATATTGGTTATTAATAATTTCTTTTAGATTTTTATTTTTATTATTATTATATTTGAAGTTAATAAAAGTGATTGTAATAGTTAGAACAAGTTCTTTTTAATTTCAAATGTCTTGATGCGAATCAAGTGGACAGGATTGTACCTAATGGAAAGCACTTCTACACTAAACGTACTTGTTTTGCTTGCATAAGAGAATCAGCAGGGGAAAACTCGGATATGCAAAAGTGGGATGGAATTAGAATAGAATTGGTTTGGATATTAAGAAAATCAAAAGTATTAATAATATTAAGGTTATTAGTATTTATTGAATTGTAATTTCGAGAGTGGGATGGATTTTGTAATATATATAGAGTTTTAGATTTATTAAAATAAAATAATATAAGGAATCTATTTGCTATATATATAACTAGTTATTGTATAATTTAAACAAAATTGGAATAAAAGTAGGATAGAGAAAATTATTAGAAAAGATGATTTCTAAAAGTTGTATTAAATTTATTGTGGAAGGTTGAAATCTTATTCGAATTAAATCAATTCTATTTTTTAGCTTTGTAAAAAATTCTTTCAAATTTTGTAATATAGATATATAGAGAATCGATTTCTTATTTAAGATTGAATAATTTATTTTCAATTTTTTGAATTTTATTTAGATTGTTATAAATATATATAAATTGATTTAAGATTATTATATAATCTAATAGAATGTTTTAATTAAAAGAAGAAAGCTAAAATAGAATTATAATTTATATATAAAATTCGAAATTAAGATAAATATAATAAAATTGTATTATAAAATTATCAATTATAATATTATCTATTTATAGTTTTATTTAAATTAAGAGTAATTATATATTAAATTTTTAGAAATTATTATTAAACTTTTCAAAATTAGAAAAAAAGAATTTTGAATAAGAAAATATATATAATACAAAAATATAATTAAGGATTAGTGTTCACAATGAAGGAGCAGACCAGTGGAATGCATGTAATATTGACTATATAGATTAATTATACTAAGGTAAAATCTAATTATAAAGTGGATGTAATATATGCACAGTAGCGTAGCGCACATGCTACAACTTCCAACACTTTTTTAAAGAATTTATTCTCTTAGCTTCTATAATTAGATTTGAAGTTCTAATATATTCTTGAATCTCTCAAATATCACTCTTATATATAGTTTTGTTAATTCATTTATAGCCATATCGCTTATATTGATATAGCTAATATTGATTAAACATTTTTCTATGAAATCCCGAATAAAATAATAATATATATTAATATACTTTAATTATTCGTATAAATAAAGATTTTTGATTAATACTAGCACTTCTTGATTATCTCTTAATATTTGAATTTCATTGTTCCTCCCAATATATTATAATCACTCTAAGTTTTTTAAGAATTGAATTATCTATTACCTTTATTTGATGAACATTACTATAAAAATATACTCAGCTTTTATACTAGATATAGCTATAGATATTTACTTCTTACTCGCCCATAAGATTAATCTACCATAAAATATTATTATTTCATCAAAAATACTTTTTTGATTGATTTTATTATTTACTCAATTTATATTAATATATATTTTAATAGTTTATTATAAAAGGTTATATTCTTTATAAATATCTAATTAAACTCTTCTAAGCCCAAAATATAGTTTTTGATTAATAATTGATCTCAAATATTTTATAAGGTTTTTAAATACAATATTATAATGTTTAGCAGGATTCGATATAGTTTGTACTAATCTCCCAAGATTAAATATAATATCTAATTTAATATAAATTATAGAATAGATCGCACTATCGATTACTTATTGGTATTTGTTTATATTAGTAAGCTTATTATCTGAGAGCGTTGATCGCAATTAATTATAATCTGAAATTAATATTTTCCTTGGAATGTATTGATTATAGAAAATCCTAAAATAGATAAACATTATATTTAGATATTTTTTTTGATTTATAGTTAATACTCTTTCAAATCTGTTATAAATAATATATATTCCTAAAATCTTATTAATTTCTTTTAGGTTTTTAATATTAAAATAAATCAAAAGATTATTATAAAACTATTTAATATTCTATTTTTGTATAGCAGTAATAATAATATTATTTATATAAACTAGGAAAAACAATTGTTACAAATGATTAGTGTATAAATATGGATTTATAAGATTTTATACGAAATCTATCTTAATTAACTCTTTCTTTAAAAGAAGATTTCAATCTCTATCAGCTTGTTTTAACCTGTAAAGGTTTCAAAATATATATAGAACACAATTTCGATAAACTTAGATATTTTGAAAAGATATTAAATAGATTTCTTCTTTTAAATATAATTCAATAAATACATTTTTAATATTGAAATAAAAATATTTAAGATCTTCTTTTGTAACGATTGCAAGGAAAAGATAAAAAGTATTAAGGCGAACTATAAGAGTAAAGGTTTTGTTATAATCTTTTCCTAAAACTTGATTAAATTCTTTAACCATTAATCTAGTTTTAAATCGTTTTATTTTATTATTTTTTATTTTGATAGTAAATATCTATTTTATCAAAATTAGATTATTTCCTTATAATAAAATAAATTCTTTTCAAATATTATTTTTGATTAATAAATCTATTTTTTTTTGAATTATAATTTATCAATCCTTTGTATACTTCTTATTTATTATTATATTTTTATATATATTTGATATTTTGATTTCGAATATTTTTATTGCTAGCAAAATGATTTCAATCTTTATTAATATATTTTTTAAAAGGATTAAAATCTTGAAAGTAATTTTATTATTTATTTTCTTTTCGAATTAATAAATATTTGGAATTACAATTATAATATATTCGATTAATTTTGATATTGATTTATTCAAGGAGATAAATAGAGATTGGATAATCTTGAAAATATATCCTTTTATATTGTTATTATTGTCTCTCTTTTTTTTTCTAAGATTATATCTTGAATTTGATAATATAAAAGTAGGTATAAAAGTAGGTATAGATATAAATACTATAGGTAATAAAATTGTAGTCGAATTTAGTGATATAGAATCAAAAGTTGAAATAACCTTAAATAAGGTAATCTCTATTTCTTTATTGTTCTTTTCTAATTTTAATAAATTATTTATTATTTATTGAATGTTTTCATACTTGTTTTTATCAAAGTGTGGTATTTCAGTCTTTGTTTGTTTTGATATTAATAAATATATCTTTATTGAATCTGTAATTATTTTATTTAATAATATTAATGTCACGGTGTGGATACACGTGACCGATAAGCGATAAGCTAGGCCCTGTTAGGCTAGCTTACAAGTGAAAACTCTGTATATCTTCAAGTTGGAAGATTCTGTATCGTAGCTCTTTGAGCTACGTCTTAGTCTACACCCTGTACCTACTGTTTCTAGTACCGTCGAATATAGATTCCTGATCCCGTCTGCCTGTTCTGTGACACTACGTAGCTCCTACCAATATCATTGCAATAGCGATGCCAGCTCCGCATCCGCTCAGTCACCTGGAGGATGCCTCTGAGCTCAGCATAGCTGTGGCAGAGGATCCTCAAGCCTGGTACCAGTACCTCCAATCGGCGGCCGCATACACTGCCGGATTGGAGGATGCCAACCTGTCTCTCGAACACGAGGTTCGAGAAGCGTCTGTTGAGAGACGTATTGAAGCCTCCCTGCGCGAGCAGATCGCCGCGCAGAACATCCGCCTACTCGATCGCCTCGCTGAATCCGTACCTGCTCCCGTCACACCTTCTGAAACAACACCTGCCGAACCTGTTCTCGAATCTCCTGATGTTACTATACCCGTCCTGTCCGCTACTGTCCGCCTAAGTGAGCGCATCCCCGATCCCAAAGAATTTGATGGTTCCCGATCCGATCTGCGAAGATTCGTCCAACAGATACATGCAAAGATGAGCTCGAACTCTGATCGTTTCCCTACTGCCTCCGCTTGCCTGACCTATACCGCTGGAAGACTCACTGGAAGAGCTTACGAACTGATCCTTCCCAAGATTATTCGCGGCATCCTGCAATTCATCGATTATAGTCTGCTTTTGGAATACTTAGAGAACGCTTTTGGGGATCCCGATTGCAAACAGAATGCCTAGAACCAATTGTACCTGCTCAAACAAAGACATCTTGATTTCAGTACCTACTTTGCCGAGTTCCCAGAGGCTAGCTCTGGAAGGCGAGATGCCTGATGACGCCCTGATCCCGCTGCTATTCCAAGGAATCTCCCGAGAACTACAAGATATGCTGCTTCACAACCCGTCCCCGTCCCACGATTTCCAGAAATATTCCGCTCACCTGCAACAACTCGACAATCGGTTCCGTCAGCACCAGCAACAAATCTCTCGGAACCGTCCTACCGCTTCTGTCTCCGCTGGGAGAAGAACTCCCGCCCTGTCATCCGAATCTGCCCGTAATCCCGTAATCCAACCCTCGTATGCCAGCAAGGCAGCTCTTCCGCCCGTCCAGGGAGGAGATCCTATGGACCTCAGCTCCCAACGCCGTACTACTGGTAATGGTTTGTCCCGAAAGGAACGAGGAGAATGCTACCGCTGTGGCTCTGCCGGCCACTTGATTCGTGACTGCCCGCATCCTGATACCCGTCCTGTCCAGCTCAGAATTGGGACTTCCAGTCCCCCCAGATACAACCCCCGCCCCGAGAAGCCCACCAAGGGGGCAGAATATCCGTCCGATCCCCGCCTCGCTCCCCGCCACGATCACCGCCCCGCTCTCCGGCCAGCTCGTCCGGATCGGGAAACGGGACTCGCCTGGTCTAAATCGCTACTAGAGCGACCCTCTGCGTAAACTCCGTCTGTCTGCTGCTGCTACCCAAGGATTGCCCTTGGAAGACGAATTGAATAATCGTGCGGATCTAATGATCCTACCTGTTACCCTGTTCCTGGGGAGAGATACTCTCCCAACCTACGCCATAGTGGATAGTGGTTGTAAAGGGACTGCCTTCGCTGATCGAAGCTGGGTGCTATCCCAGAAGATCCCCGAACACAAACTATCTGCTGTCTTCGAAGTTATTGGATTCGATGGCAAAATTCTATCTGGAAACCGGGTTACATTCTATATCCGTGTTGGACTTAGGATCAATGACCACACCGAGAAGAGAGTCACCCTGTACGTGACTGAACTGGCCCATTACCCTGTGGTATTGGGCGTAGCCTGGCTTAAGAAGCACAACCCCGTGTCGACTTTGCGACAAACTCCTTCCAATTCGATAGCGCGTATTGCTATGAATTCTGTAACACTCCGTCCCGCCCGTCCCGAATAAAAGCCCTGCCTGACGTTCCCCGAAAGCCCGGCCCGTACACCTGCCCGACCGCCCCGAAGGCCTCAAGGATCGAGACATAGCTGCGATCTCCCTGAAAGCCTGTTCCGCGTATGCCCGCCGGAAGTATGAAATGTTCCAGATCTCCGTTGGACAGATTGACGACATCCTGAATAAAAAGAAAGAGTTCGATCCGAATGATCTCCTGCCTGAATTCCGAAACTGGAAAAAGATGTATTTTCCCCACAGAACGCTGATAAGCTACCACCGCACCGACCATACGATCACGAAATCCGACTCCAAGAGGGAGCTGTACTACCCTTCGGAGCCCCTGTATGCCATGTCCCGAACAGAACTCGAAGCCCTGAAAGGATGGCTGGAAGAGAACCTGAAGAAGGGGTTCATCCGTCCCAGCTCCTCGCCCGCCGCGTCCCCTGTACTGTTTGTCAAGAAAGCCGATGGAGGCCTCCGTTTCTGTGTTGACTACAGAGCCCTGAACAACCTGTCTGTCAAGGATCGGTATCCGCTGCCGCTGACTAAAGAGTCCCTAAACAACTTGAAAGGGATGAAGTACTTTAGTAAGATCGATATCATCTCCGCCTTCAACAATATCAGAATAAGGGAAGGACAAGAGTATCTGACTGCGTTCCGTACCCGATTCGGCCTGTTCGAGTCCCTGGTTATGCCATTTGGGCTGACAGGGGCACCCGCTACGTTCCAGAGGTTCATCAACGACTCCCTGCGTGGATACCTGGATATATTCTGCACTGCATACCTGGACGATATATTGATATATAGTCGTACCCGAGAGGAACATGTTCGCCATGTTCAAAAAGTCCTGCAAGCACTGAGGGAAGCCGGCCTGTTCGCAAAGTTCGAAAAATGCGAATTCCTGAAATCTGAAACCACCTTTCTTGGCCTAATCGTAGGGAAGAATGGTATCCGGATGGATCCAGAGAAGATAAGGACCATCGTGAACTGGAAACCGCCCGACACCGTAACCGACGTACAAGCATTCGTCGGATTCGCGAACTTTTATCGACGATTCATCAAGGATTTCTCGAAGATAATCAGCCCGATGGTGAACCTGACCAAGAAGAATGTCCCGTTCCTGTGGAATACTGCCTGCCAAGATGCCTTCGGTCGACTAAAGAAAGCGTTCACCGAAGCCCCTGTTCTGGCCTCCTTCGATTGGGAAAAGGAGGTGATCCTGGAAACGGATGCATCGGATTATGTTTCTGCTGGGGTCCTCTCTCAATACGACGAGGAGGGGACCCTTAGACCTGTGGCGTTCTTTTCAAAGAAGCACTCTGCCGCCGAGTGTAACTATGAGATCTACGATAAAGAACTCCTGGCCATTATTCGCTGCTTCGAAGAATGGCGTCCCGAAACTGGAAGGCGCGTCGTCTCCAATCCAGGTGATCACGGATCACAAGAACCTGGAGTACTTTACGACGACGAAACTGTTAAACCGCCGACAAGCCCGCTGGTCTGAATTCCTGTCCCGATTTAACTTCCGAATCACCTATCGCCCCGGAAAGCTAGGTGCCAAACCTGATGCCCTGACCAGGAGGTCAGAGGATCTCCCTAAAGAGGGGGATGAACGCCTCCTGCACCAAAGCCGAGTTATTCTGAAGAAAGAAAACTTGGACCCTGATTTGTTCCCGATTGCCGATACTCTGAAAGGAGCCAAGATCGCCAAGAAAGTACGATTCGCCGTCACTACGCGAAGCCAGAGAAACTCCGATCCCGTCAACCCTCCCGATCCTGTCGTACCTGAACCTGAACTCCTGCCCGCTATACCAGAACCTGATCCTGTAACACCCCTAGAGGACCGAGAAACCCCTTTAGACCTACCTGCCGACCTGTTATCCCTGTTTCAAGAAGGCTACCAAGCCAACCCTGTCCCCAAATCCATCCTGAAATCCCTACAAGAGGAATCCCCGAAACACCTGAAAATCACTCTTGTTGAGTGTTCCGAAAACAACAGCTTGTTGTACTATCGAGGGAAGCTGTATGTTCCCGATCACGATCCCCTGAAAGCTCACCTGCTCCGCCTGTACCACGAGTCCCCTGCCACTGGTCACCCGCACCGTACCCGAACCTTCGAACTACTGTCCCGAGATTACTACTGGCCCGGCTATTACGATTATGTCACGCAGTGGGGTCCGCAACTGCCATAGTTGTTACCGCGCTGCTCCAAATCGTAGAGGTCAGGAAGGAGTTCTCCGTCCGCTCCCGATCCCGCAAAAAGCCTGACAAGATATCTCGATAGATTTCATCACGCACCTGCCCGAAAGTACTGACTTCGATACCATTATGATAGTAGTCGATCACCTGACCAAGATGAAGCACTTCCTGCCCTATTACGGTACCTATAACTCTGAAGAAATCGCTCACCTATTCCGAAAGAATATCTGGAAGCTTCACGGCTTGCCTCTGACGATCATTTCCGATCGTGGAGCTCAATTCGTATCCGAATTCTGGAAGCACATCTGCAAGCGCTTGGGAATATCCGCCAGACTCTCCACCGCTTATCACCCTGAGACCGACGGACAGACCGAAAGAGCCAATGCGATGCTGGAGCAATACCTCAGATCGTATGTGACTTACCTGCAAGATGACTGGGCAGAGTGGCTCCCACTTGCCGAGTTCTCCGTCAACAATGCCTGGTCTGAGAGTACCCGAATGACTCCGTTCTTCTCCAATTACGGATTTCACCCCCGCCTGGGCTTTGAGCCATCCCCGTCCGAAAGCAACCGCCCTGCCGTGAGAGATGCTGAGGAATTTGTCTCCCAAGATGGAAGCAATCTCCTCGCACTTGAAAACGGAATTGACCGCCAGCCAAGCCCGATACTCGAAGAAATGCTGACTTCCGCCGTTCCCCTGCCCGCCGATACGCCCCCGGTGACCTGGTCTGGCTGAACGCCAGAAACGTCAAAACCCTGCGCCCGCAGAAGAAGCTCGATTGGAAGAATCTTGGGCCATTCAAGATCCTGAGCCCGATAGGCCCCTACGCCTATAAACTGGAACTGCCTGCCTCTATGAGGATTCACCCTGTTTTTCATGTCAACCTGCTGTACCCTGCACATGATGATCCTGTCCCTGGGCAGCGTAACCCGCCGCCACCCCCTGTAGAAGTCGACGGCTTAGAGCATTTCGAAGCCGCCGAGATCCTGAACTCCCGCTGGGAAAGAAGAGGTCGTGGAGGACCTCGCCTGAAGTATACCGTCCGCTGGGTTGGCTACGATGAGCCAACCGAAGAACCCGCCAGCTACTTAAAAGGTGCGCAGGAACTGATCCGCAACTTCCACCGTAGATACCCCGATAAGCCTGGACCTGCCTGAACCGAACCGCCTGCCTGTGAAACTGTGAACTGTGACTTGCCGCCTCGTCGGAGCTCGGCCTGAAGGAGGGGGATAATGTCACGGTGTGGATACACGTGACCGATAAGCGATAAGCTAGGCCCTGTTAGGCTAGCTTACAAGTGAAAACTCTGTATATCTTCAAGTTGGAAGATCCTGTATCGTAGCTCTTTGAGCTACGTCTTAGTCTACACCCTGTACCTACTGTTCCTAGCACCGTCGAATATAGATTCCTGATCCCGCCTGCCTGCCCCGTGACAATTAATAGATTAATTAAAATAAATAATAATTCAAAAACATTCTTGAATCTATTACAAGGCTTGTAATCAGATTCTATATTTTTAATACCTTATAATCTGGTTATATAATTCCTGAATTTCAAATTTATATTTCCTTCTTTATAGTTTTTATTAATTATAATATAATAAATATAATAAATATAATCTAATTCTGATAAATAAATCTTTATATACTTAGTAATATCTTTTAAATATTCTAAAAATATTCTGATTTTTATTATATTATAAAGTTTATTATACCTTTATTCTATTAAAATAGTTTTAGAATTAATATAAGTATAATATCGACTCCCCCAGATTTTATATATATTGATATTTGGTAATGTGTCTGTAAATGCTTTAAACAAACTTTAATTGATTCCATTTGTGTTTGGGCTAATACTAATATGGTTTTGAATGTATACATTGTATTCAATAGCTTTATCCTAAAATTCTAATAATAAATAAGCTTTTTTTAATATTATTCTTATATTAATTTCTGTAGTATATATATTGTATTTGGCTGGGCTGTTTTGATAAAATAATATAATTATTATAATCTCTGATCGTATATTAATTTTCTATTCCCAAATAGCTTAAAGAAGTTTTAATATATTATTGATTTTGATAGTAATTATAATTATTTTTGTAGTAAATTCAATTTTCTGCTTTTAGGTTTTCAGTAAAAATATTATATTATTTTTTTGTTTTAATAAGATAATTTAATTTACTTTTATAATACTATCGATAATAAAGAGAAAATATCTGTATTTTTGAATGGTTTTTGAAAAAGGATTAACAATATTAAAATGAATCAATTCTAGCCTTTTAGATTTCCGTACACTTAATTAGCTTGAAATCCTATTAATCATTTTTATAAGAATATATATTTTATAAATATCCAAAATTGAAAAAACCTTGATTAATCTCTAGAATATAATGACTTTATATAGATTCCTGATCTTATTAAAACCAAAATGATTGAATCGTTTATACCAAAGAAAGTATCTTTTCTTTTCTGTTATAATCAATTCTTTAACTTTTTTTTTTATTTTATTAATTATTTTTATAAAAAATATAAAAAATACAGAATCCTTATATTCTAATTTTATATACAAAATAATATACATTCTATCTTTTATTATAACTTTAATAATCTTATTATTCTTATTATTTTTTAATATAAAATATATCTCCTTGAGATTAAATATACTCTTAAATCTTATCTTATAAATTCTCTTAATTGAAAATAGATTAACCCCCAATTCTAATATATATAACATTCTAACTAATAATATCCTTATTTTATTCTTACATATTATATTTATTATTCTTTATTTATTCAAATATATAACTTTCCTATTAATTATTATCCTTTATTGGGATACGATGACTCTCACCTGTACGTGGTGTATCCTACGAACCTTCGGTCGTGCGATCGGAGAGCTAAGTAGAGTCAGCTGGAGCCGGGTGGTGGTTGTACACTAATCGGAGGCCGTACTGGGAGCGAAGGTACGCGCAGCTGATCACCAGAGGGTGATCGCGAAGATGCTCGGAACAGAGGACTACCAGCAAAACGGAGATGAAAACCATTCGACGATGGAAGGGAGATGAGAGCGGGATTGATGCGGAACCATGCCTTTACGAATCTGTGTGGGGAGCAGAGCCAGAGCATATCGCGGCAGAGCGTCTGCGAAGCGGAACTAGCCCTTGAAACAGCGGATAATGAAGCTTCTATAATATAGCTGAGTCTGACTGAAGCCTGTGTTGGGAGCAGGGCCGATATCCTTAACTTGACGAACGTAAATCGACAGAACACCTCTGGGGCGCTAGCGTGCAGAGTTTTCACAACCCAACAATACGTACGATCTGCGGGTATACTGGATCGGATATTTACAAATGGTGAGGGAGTAGTAGGAAGTATACAAAGGCTAGGACAGTGTCTACTGGGGCCGGCGGGAGCATATATGGAGTAGGAGGAGGGACGTTTTTAGCACCTTACCTCCGAGTGCGCGGGAGCGGCATGGCGGCGGAGGAGCTCCGGTACAGGAAGGACGCTTTTAGCAAGCCACACTCGACAATGCTCGATCGGTATTACGGCGGCGGAGGATCTCAGGCAGAGGCCAATCCTACGATATATATGTGCAATGCGCTCCTAGCGCTCTACTTTCGACTACAAACTATACATTGGGGGAGTGGATTCTACAAGCAGAGCTTTGGTTAGTGGGTTGGAAACACTATGGAAAGGCTGCCTGGCTAGGGGTCTGAAATAGCAAGCCTGCGAGACATAGTCGGCCTTGTTGTGTAGGAGAGATCCGGCAAGGTAACGCGAAACGGCTACTAGCCGCGAGGCGTAGCATATAATGACAGCGACAGCGACACTGTCTATATGGCTCGAGAGGACGGATGCGTGTGTCGGTCTATAATCGGATACTATAGGGCAGAGGGCATGATGGAGGTATCAGATAGGCTTAAGGAGCAAACAGGAATGGAGGCGTGGAGGAATGGTTTTGGTCCTGGCCGGAACTTCCGAAGGTAATCACACAATAGGTGGTTTAATGTAGTCAGAAGATTCTACAGAAGCCTAGTACTAGTGGCTTTATCACAAGTGAGCTGGGAAAGCGTTTGTAGGTGTAGCGAACCTACTTTATATTATAAGATATTCTAGAAAGTAGTTATAATATAATTCATTTCTGCCTCCGCAGGGAGCCGCAACGACCCCACAGGAGGCGTGAAGAAAGAAGCAGCCGCGATTGAATTCACGCAATGGTGGGACCGTCTGCCTGACAGCCATATCACAGTCTTCTCGGACGGCACTGAACAGTACCACCGAGGGCAAAAGATAGTCGGCTACGGCTACGCGATCTACCGGGGACAATTTCCAGTAGCATCCGGCCATGGGGCGATCAACCCGCTCTCGCACGTCTTCGACGCCGAGGCAGTGGGCGCCCTAAAAGGTTTGGAGCGTGCTGTCCGACTGGAGCCGGCTGGGCAGATCACGATGTGCATCGACAGCACCTCAGTCATCTGGTGTATCAGGGGCAACGCCTCCGACTCATCCCAATGGGCGTTTCTGCGCTGTCATGAGATTATGAGGAACAGGCAAGTGGCGATCCGATGGTCGCCTGGACATACTGGAATCCTTGGAAACGAGAAGGCCGATCAGCTCGCCGATCTGGGCGCTCGCAGCGGTCGCATCGAAAACGACAACTCATCGCTCCCCACTATCAGTGGGATAAGCTCAACAGCCAGAACCCTCAGACGAGGGGCAGAACAGAGATGGTGGAAGCGAAATGAGGTCACCCTCGCTGGCCGATACCGTCGCTGGCACCTCAGCTATCAAGTCAAGGAACCTGAGGAACTTGCCCTCCCCCGCCCTATCCTTCAGCGACTGGTAGCGCTCAGAACCGGACACGGGGACTTTGCGTCCTACCACCGACGCTTTCAGCACGACAACGCCACCTCAGAATGCTCCTGCGGATACAGCAAAGAGCCTGAGCACCTGGTGCTCTGCCGACACTCTCGCACCCAATTCGACCACTGGCCGAACAAACCCGGCTTAATCCCGCGAGACACAAAGAGTGCAATCGACTATCTCTCCCTTCTTCTGAAGACCCCAACAGACTTCGCAATCTTCCTAGCGATCACCAATCACTTCGAGCAACCACGCTCAGTCTCTCCGGAGATCCTCTGATCTCCCACTTTCACATTGCCAACCGGGGCTGCACCCCCTCTGGAGCCCCTTTTCCCCCCCTCCACCGCCGCGTACAAACTGCACCAAACAAAAACTGACAATATAGGGCCCTCTGGCCAGCCGCAAACCTGAGCTACCCAGCATGAAGTGGGTTGAACAGCACCGACATTGCAAGCGGGAGACAAGCGGCAGGAGCGCGCACAGCGCTCCTGGCCGCTTCTCCCCCAGCCTGTATCACAGCCGTAGAAGAACGGAACGCGTGGCTATGCCGGCACCCCCGCCAGCATAGTCCATCCCTAGTACCCCCTGGGAGGTCGTGGCGAGCCCCTGCAGCTTGCCCCCTGGATGTAAATTAAAATAAATAAATAAATAAATAAATATTATCCTTTATTATAAAATATAGATTAGATTTTTGAAAAGAGAATATTAATTAGATATATATAAGATAATATTAATATCAGTATATCATTACAATAAAAATACTTTATTAATACTTTCCTTAATGAAATAATAATATTTAAAATCAGATTCGTTATTAATAATATTCTTAATAATATTAAAACTTGATTTAGTAATATAAGCCTTATATTTTCTATACTTTTTATTTTTTTATAATAAAAAAATAAATTATTTTTTTTTTTGTTTATATTTTGAATCAGATTTCAAAAAACATTTAATATATTGAAATTGGAAGTATTTTAGGATTGAATAACCAGATTTATTATAAAGTTTACAAATAATAATAGATATATTGGATTTTGAATTTGTATTAGCCTTATACTAATAATAAAATAAAATATATTTTTTTTTCTTTACAAAATATATTATATCTATAGGGTTTTACATTTCAGCTTTTTTAATCTATAAATACTTGATTTTATTATTAATACTTAAAATAGAATCGATAATATAAATCATATTAATAATAACTTTGTATTTATTAGGAAAAGATAAGATTAAACTTTAAAAAAGTGATTTATTTATATACAAAATTCTAACTAAAGCATTCACAAATAAAAGTTTTTTTTAAAGATCCTTAAGCTTATTCCATATATTTATAATAATTATATTAGAAATATTATTAAAAAAAAGATTTTGATTTTAAGGAAATACTCGTTTATTGTTATATTATTAATTCTGGAATATTTGATAACTAAATAATTCTAAAGTTTCTTTATTATATTATATTCATTTATCAAAACCTTATTATTATCAAATAATAAATAATAAATATAAAATAATATACTAGTATTGTCCTTAAAAAAGATAATCTTTTTATTGATATTGAATTGAATTTTTATTATAGCACTACCACTACTACTAGAGATTTGAAATTCCTTGAAATCCTTGACTAATCCATCAACATCTACAATCTATATATATTTCTATAATATTTTCTCACATATATAAAACTAGTCTTTTTCTCAAAATTAAATTCTTATTTAATAAATCTAATATTTGTGATTTTTTTGAGTAAGGAAAAAGATATACTTAGAATAATCTTTAAATTTAGTATCTTTGTTTATTTTGAGGTTTTATAAATAGAAAATTTGTATTGATAATTAATATATATTTTAATAATAAAATAAAAAAATGAAAAAGAAAAAAGAATTATTTTGATTAAACTTTTTCAATTTTAGATATACTAATATTATAAAAAGAAATTCTCTTTAAAACAAAGTAATTAGAAATAGTGAATTTTAATTTATAAATAATGATTTTTAGTATAATATTGAATATTATATAATTAATGATATTTTTCAGTATCAAACTGAAATGAATTATTCTTTTAATAATAATTTGTAATTTTTTTGCTTAAAAAAAGGATATAATATAAATAGTTATTTTGCTATTATTGCTCAATAATCTGTTTGTTATACATACCTCGTATATTGATATTACATTGTATAAAAGCTTCTTATCATTAACCTTTACTTTAGTAATATAAACTATTTAAAGAGTTTTCGGTCTTAGTCTTATTGTAAAGCTACCAGGCTTATAACCTATTCACAATGAAAGAGTAGGCTAATGGAATGTATATAATATTAATTATATAGATTAATTGTACTAAGATAAAATCTAACTATGAAATGGATGTGATATATGCACAGTAGCATAGCGCACGTGCCACAACTTCCAACAATTAGAGAGTATAAAAAGGAGATTTTATTGTATTGTTAGATTATTTCGTTGTGAAGTTTTTTAATTGTATATAAGATTGTATTAATCTTTATAATTTAAAAAATTAAAAATAAAAAAAGAGATAATATTTTCAAATAATATTAAAAAGATTTGTATACAAACAAAAAAGTTGGAATAATATATTTAAATAAAAAGCAAATAGAATATATATAAAAGCTTTATTCATAAGTATATACTAATATTATTTTATTTTTTATTTAAAAAAGCTTTTAATAATATAATGAATTTGATAATTGTTTAAAAATCAATTTTAGAATTAAAAGTTATAAAACTAAAAAGAATGTACTACGAAATTATATATGTGATCAACTCGAAGCTTAGTGCTATACTAATCTGATCGAATGCGATCATATGTATAGCGTGACATTCTATATTTCTATTTAACAAACTCTGTAAAGTAATAGATAATCTACTTCCTAAACAAACCATCAAATTATTACCTTTAATTAATATTATTGGTAATACTAAATAAAAAGTGAAATATATTCTAATTATTAAAAAAATATATTAATAATTTAAATATAAAGTATTGTTTCAAGTATGACTCTCTACAGGGAATAAAATGGGAAGCATAGGGTAGAAAGTGATGGCATTAGGAGGACTAATATACTAAGTCTATTCTACAATTTCTAAAAGGAAAAGCTCTATATAGAATAGAGCTTTTATTAATACTAATTGAGACTAGCTTTTTCTATTTTATGATTATATAAACTATATCTTTCAATATTCCCCCTTGAATTATTTATAGTAATTTGTTATTCCTAGTATTTCTATAAACTTTTTGAATATATCTTTAATCAATAATTTTGTTAATCCATCTATTACCATTTTGTTTATAGGAATGTAACTGATATTGATCTTTCCTTTTTATTTGAGATTCTATATATAGTGATATACAATATCGATATACTTTGATTTATCAATTAGTTATATATTTTTAATTAAAACTATAACTTTTTAATTATTTCCTTTTATATTAATAATAAATTCATTTTCTGCAACAAATTTTCTATATCTTATATTTCGAAGTATTTGAACTAATTATTGGTCTTATTTTATTGTAATCGATTGAACTATATATTCTGATTTAATTATTGATATTAATATAGAGTTTTATTTTTGATTTATTCAAAATATTAGTCCTTTTTCTAAAAATATAATTATTTTTAATATATTTTTTCTATTAATCACATTACTAGTATAATCTACATTGGAATAGATCATTAGGTTTTGAATTTCCCCTAATCCGAAATATAGTTTATAATTAATCATTATTTATAAATAGTATATCATTTTTTATAATTGATTTATATAAAATTCTACTGGATCTTTTATATACTAACTAAGTTTTCTTAAACTAAAAACTATATTGAATCTTGAGTATACCATTATATATATTAACTCCCTAATCATATAACTATATTTAATGGGATTTGTTTATTTATTATTCTTTCAAATTAATTGAAATATTTTATAATTATTTATTAATATTGAGATAAATCTAGATATTCCCTTTATAAATCTATATTTGCTTAATATTTTCTTGAAATATTATTTTTAATTAATATATAAAGTTCTATTCTTTCTATTTCTAATAATTCTTATATCTAAAAACTTTGAATTCTTGATTTTTTTTAAATTCTTGATATTAAAGATAAAAGTAAATTATTTATTAAACTACAATATATTATCTAAATTTCATATTACAATAGGAAGATTATTAATATATAATAATATTATAATTCCTTTATTAAAATAAATAAATAAGTATAGATTAATTAAACTTTATATAAAATTCTATTCAATAAGTTATTTTTTTATAAAATTATTTCAATTACAAGTTACTTACTTTAATCTGTATAGGCTACAAAGAACTTCAAGAATATATTCTTATTTAATATTAACTTTTTGTAATATAAATAGAAATATCTTTTCTTTTAATTCTATTTTAGTAAACACATTCTTTATATTGAAATAATATGTCTTAAGATTTTATAATATTATAATTAATAGAAATGAATAAATTATTATTGATTATACTATAAATATAAATATATTGAAAAAATCTATTCTATACTTTTATATAAAGCCTTTTATTATTAATCTAACCTTGAATTATTCTAATAATCTATTTATATTTAATTTTATTATGAATATTTATTTTATATTAATTAAATTATTTATCCTATTATTATAGATTTATTGTTATATCTTATTCTTTTCTAATTTCTTGATTTTCTAATTGATAACCGTTTATTATTATTCATCATAAATTGGATTGCTTATTACCTCTCTATATATTTTTGAGATTAATATATCTCTTATTATTATATTTATAATAATTATTTTTAAAATGAATATATAATCTTTATTTTATTATTCTATAAAAAACTCTTAATCTGATTTCAGATTTATAATAATGATAAGAAATATATATAAATATTTAATATTTTGAAAATTAATTTTATTATCTTATTCTTTTGATTTTTTTTTTATTATTAATTCAATATCCTCTTTAATCTTTGTAGTTATATTTATTAAATCAATATTCAATAATTATATTATATATGAAATAATAATTTGTAAAATAGTTATTAATCTTAGTATAGATATTTCAACGAGATTTAGAACTTTATTCTCTAAATTATACTCAACTAGCTTGGTAATTGCAAATTCTATAAATACTACATTTACAATTTTAATTATAATCTTGCAAAATCTTTCTATTGATTATTATTCCAATAAGATATTCTATATTTTCTATCCTTTTAAAAATTCTCCCCCTAAAGTAATAAAATATAGCTTTAGATTTATTTTATTTCCTAATAAACCTTTAAAAAATGTATAATTACTTATCTTTATTACTATATATCTATTCGAGGTATATATCCATAACTGCTTTATGGTATAATCATTATATTCAATAAATATATCTATTCTTACTTTATTCACTAGCTTGTCTCAATAAATATTATTGGGATAAAATATTGGATCAATATAAGAATAATACTTTAATTCTTATATCTTGATATATACTATCAATAATACTATTCTAATCTATACCTTATATAATAATACTTATTTCTTCTTTATTTATATAATTATATCCTATTATTAATTAATAGATATTTTTCTATATCTTTATTTAATCTCAAATTCATTTATTCATAATCCTATACATATTCTATTCCTAATATATATATCTGCCTTTATTATATAATTCCAAAATTCAATTAATATCATTAAGTTTTTGAGTATTACACGAACATTCAATTGAATAATTTGAATTATTTGTTTGGTTGTATTATTTTGATTTGAGATGTATATATATATCAATTATTATTATATATCTAGTTTGTCTTACCATTTCTATAATACTTTTTTAATCTTTAAAGCATTATTAATATATATTACTTTAATTAGGAATCCACTTTTTTATTTTATATCAATTCTTTATTTCTTTAATTCTTTGATAATATCACTTTTTTTTTCTAAATATATTACTCAAATTTTTCTTATTCAATTATAGATTATTTTTGTAAAATATTATTTTTTTCAGAATAATATTGAAAATAATTCTGATATATTTAATAATATAAAAGCTAATAATTATTTTTTATATTTTATAAAAATTATACTATAATGCTTTTTTATTTTTATTATTGTATATACTTTATAGGATTTTAGATCTATAGATAGCTTAATATCTTTCTTTAAGATTATAACCAGATATAATTTATTCAAAACTTTATATCCCATATATTCAAAGTAACAATGCTATAGCCAGTACCAGTTCAGACGATTTTGTTATTGAATATCTGCTTTATTTATTTTGTTTTTATTATAAACAATATCCTCAATTTTTAATAAAACTTTCTTATTTTTCTTTACAATTAAAAATGTAATATTAAAATTACTAATAATAGTATTTATAATTATATAAATTCTATAAAAATTGTTTATAGATAATAGGACTTTTCTGTTTTTATAAAAATATATCTTTTTATTATTAAAAACTCTTTTAATACTAAATTTTATATAAAATAATTTTACAAACAATAAACTTACTTCTAGTCCTAGAATATATAACACCTTCAACTTATATACCCTTTCATTTCATTTTATTTTTATTATTTTATATTCTCTTACAATCAATTCTCTCTCTCCAACCTTTATCTATCTTAATCTAAAAAATAGTTTTAAATTAAATAAAAGGTAGAATTAATTAGTTATATATAATAAATAACCAATATTTATAATCCATTCTCTAATATTATTATAAAAGAATATATATATAGATTTATTTAAATAATAATAAAATTCTTCCTCATTCAAGATTTCAGTTATAATATAACCATAATTACATATAAAACAAAAGATTAGATTATTAAAAAAAAACTTATAGCTTCTTTAATTTAAGCTTGCTTGATATTTCAATAAAAATAATAACTTCTTAATTAGATTATTCTTAATATAAATCTGAATATCTTCCTTATATAAACAATTTCGTATAATATAGTCTGAGTTGTTGCAATAGAAGTATTCTTTGTCTTTACTTGAATTATAGAATCTTTTTTCAAAACTTTAGCAATAATTTTTATTATATTATCCACAATCTTAATGGTTTTGTATAATTATTACTATATTTGTATCTCCATCCTTATTTATTATAAAAATATTTTTAAAGATAGTTGTTTTATTTATAACTTAAATCTTTTCAAATTTGATTATAAAATCAAGGTTTTGAATATTAATTATTTTAATAATAATATTAAAATGTTTTGATAATTCTTAAATAAAGAATCCTAAAATAATATTTTTTATCAATAAATCCTTTTATATTATTTTTATTTTAACTATTTTTTTTTGGATTGAATATATTTTACTTTAGTTTTTTTTGATTATAGTACTCTTTTTTAATTTCTATATTATTAATTACATAAACTTATTTCACAATTTTTAAAAAATAACATATTTATATTTTGCCTTTAATTTAATTTATTTGTTATTAAATTTACTAATATTTTTGATAAATTCGTTATTTATATTATTAATATACTAAATAATAAAAAGCTTTATATTAGCTTAGACTTTCTTTATTCTATATACTGTATCCATCAATTTAATAGAATCTACATAAAATACTCTACATACAACTATATTATTTATAATAGTATAACCCTATCCTTTCTTAATAAAATACAGTTTTGTTATCTTAAACCAATAACACCAATTCTTTTTATTTAATATTAGGATTTTTAGCTTTTTATTATCAAAATCGTTTTTTATAATTATAAGTATTATTATTAATCTTAATTTTGATATACTATAAAATAAAGATATGAATTTACTTTCTCTTTTAGCATAATTTGAGTTTTTATATAAAATGAATATATCTTTTCAAGAGTTTTTGATTTTATATTAATAAAAAATCTCTATTATAATTCTTTATTAATAAAAAGCCTTTGTTACAATTCTTTTCGATTTGATTTAGACCTTTACTTATTTTTTATACCTCTATAACTTATTCTCTTTATTATATAAATCTCTACCTTTCTCTTAATTATATAAACCTCTGCCTTTTCTTTTATGTCTTTATACATTCCTTTCTACCAATAGTTTCTAATCTAAATGCAAATTCAAATTTATAATCTATTTCAAGTATAACTCTTTATAGAAAATGAAATAGAAAGTATAAAATAGAAAGTAATAGCATTAAAAGGACTAATATACTAAATCTATTTTATAATTTCCGAAAAGAAGAGCTCTGTATAGGACAGAGCTTTTACTAGTACTAATTGGGGCTAGCTCCCCCTACTCCATGATCACGTGAACCACACCTTTCAACAAGTATTATAATTAAAAAAAAAATATTAATAACGATCTTACCTAATATTCCGTTTCTAATCTTAAAACTATTCTGTATTTCCTTTATAATTTTTATTTACAAAATTCTTTTTTGTTAGGATTTTTTGTATATTTATCTAAATAGATTTATTTTTATAAAAATAAAAAGGATAATTACAATTTTATAAATAATAATTAATATATAAATAAAGAAGATTGAAAAAACTTTTTTTATATATTAAAATAATAAAGAAATTATAATCTTATAAGTAATGAAAAAGTAATTAAATAAAAACTGAATTATTAAAACAATATAACAAAAAATGTTTTTCCCCTACCTTGATAGTTTTAAAGTAAGTTAGAAAAAAAACTCCTACAAATATCAACAATTACAATTAAATAAAATACAAAAGTAAAGATTGAATAATTTAAATCGAAATACTAATCAAGTTTTTAATTAATAATAATAACAAGTATATATAGAACAAATATAAATTGAAAAACAAAACGATTTTTAATTATAATATTGTTACGAGAGAATATACCTATATAAATCCAATTAGCTTAATGCTCTTGGTGATATCACTTTTAGTGTAATAGTTATGAGCCCGATATGCGTTTATAACACAATAATATAATTCTTTACTTTACTATACCCTTTTATAATAGTTTTTCGTAGGCCCACTTATAAGAGGGTATTTCAACAGATCTATATTAATCATCTGATCTTAGCTTATTAGAGCTAATATAAGAATCCTGCTTTGTGTCACGGTGTGAATATACATGACCGATAAGCGATAAGCTAGGCCCTGTTAGGCTAGCTTACAAGTGAAAACTCTGTATATCTTTATGTTGGAAGATTCTATATTATAGCTTTTTGAGCTATATTTTAATCTATATTCTATACTTACTATTCTTAGTATTGTCGAATATAAATTCCTGATTCTGTCTGTTTGTTTTATAATATTATATAACTTTTATCAATATTATTATAATAGCGATACCAGTTTTATACCTACCTAATTACCCGGAAGATACCTTTAAGCTTAGTATAATTATAATAAAGGATCCTTAAGCTTAATATTAATATTTCCAATCAACAGTTATATATATTACTGGATTGAAAAAGACTAACCTATCTTTTGAATATAAGATTCGAGAAATATCTATTAAGAAATGTATTGAAGTCTCTCTATATAAATAAATTGCTATATAGAATATTTGTTTGCTCGATTACTTTATTGAATCTGTATTTGCTTTTATTATATTCTTTAAAACAATATCTACTAAACCTATTGTAAAAGAGTAGAAGGTGGTAGGGTCATAAAGTAGTCCTTCGTAGATACCACAGATAAGTCATTGAGATATAGTGTTTCTGGCGGAGGAGAGGAGGAGTATGTTCTATATAGTGTATCACAAAACATACGAGAAGGTGGGTGGAAACTGACTGCTTTCTTTAAACTATACAAAGAAGATTTATAAATATTAGTTATAGAAAGAGGTTATGTGATTAGTATTAAGTTTTGCTTACATTTTTTTTTATATAAAAAGATTAATCATTTCAATCAAATTAAAAGAAAAAAAAGCACTTTCTAAAGGAAAGAAAAACAAGAAAAACGAAATGAGAAAAATCAAAGGAATTGATACTTCTAGGTATAATAATTTGTTAATCGACTTTTGATATTAATTGTTATAATTTTGTTAAATTTTGGTAAAGTTATAAAAAACCAATAGTTTAATAGTTTAATAATATTTCTAAATCCTTTTATTGAATTCAATTGTTTTGTTAACTCAGAATTTCAATATTCTTATTTTGTTTGTATTATTTGGAAATTTTCTTTTGTATTTTAGATTTTGGTTTTTTGTTTGTTTTTAGGATTCTATTATATTTAGGCCTTTTGTGTCTTAAAGTATTTAAGGGTTTGTTTGGGTTTCGATTTAAATCTATATCAAAATCCTAATCTAGATTTTGATTGGGATTCTGATCTAGATTTTTATTAGATTTATTATTTGGGTTAAAATCTGGATTAGAGTTTTTGTTATTATTAAACAGAATAGGTCCTATTTCTTTTTTGCTATCTGATTTAATATATATATTCTTTTGCTTATCCTTTGGGAGGTCCTTAATTATTTCAAAATAAAACTTATTCTTATAGCTTTTTTCAATAACCTCAATATCATTAAATGCCTGTACAAGGGAAATTTTAGTAACCCTTCTATACTTTATATATTACAGATCGAAATCCTCGTTATTTATAATGAGAAGTCTCATTACTTTATTGAAAACAAACAAGTTGTTTTAAGGAAGTTTACTAACAAGAGCTTATTCAATAGGATTTTGCACAATCAGGTAACATTCAACCAGGAATCCAGGAATTTCGTACTGACCATTCCCGATAACATGTTTATTGAAGATAGATTTCAGATTGCAATAGGCCTTTATGATATCTTTATATTTTATTTCATTTTTGAAAATAAAATTTAAATTACTATTCGGAGCTAGTTTCGCTATTATATATAGAATAATGGACACAGCAAGCGGCCTATTGCTTCGATTATTTATGCTTGGTTTAAAGCTTACCGAGTTATTGCTAGTAATAAGAGTTTAAGATGTATTACTCTTTTTATCAAATTATTTAGATTTGAATAATTTAATATAGCCTATATAATTTCTTTTCGAGGTTATATTTTGAAAATACTCTTTTTCAAAGAATTTATTAAACTTTTTAAAAGTTTTCTTTATAAGTTTATATTACATTACATTTTTTTCGGCTTCCGTCTTTACCCTACTATAAACAACTTTGCACATCGACTCGTTGAATCCCTCGTTTGTTGAGTGGATAATATACGTGGTGAGATTATTGGTATATATTGCGTTGTCTTTTACATACAGTTATCTTACATTACTATACACAAAAATGTAATTAAAAGCCTCGCCAGATTATACAATAATTACAGGAAAGGGAATAAAGATTAAACGGAATTCTCGATCTATATACTGTAATACAATATTTTATTAGATTTTTAAATCTCATTGATATAATTGTTATCAAAGAGAATAGTAGTAATAATAAACGAAATCAAGGTTTATCTTTTTATAATAGTTATAATAGTAATACATTTTTACAAATTTTTAAATTAAGAGTTCAAATATATTATTATAGAGATAAAGATATTGCTTTTTTAATATATAAATATTAATCTTGTGAATATCAGTTAATCTATCCGAAGAAATCTATATCAATATTAATATAATAATATTTTGATTAATAGATTTGAATTTGAAGATGCTAAGAAATCTGTTTTTTTACTTTTTGCTAATTATAAAGCTTTTTTTGAACTAATAAAAATACTTTATATAAATATAGATATTATCAATATAATCCCGATTTTTATATATATATCGAAAACGTTTTCTTAGCTCCTTATAATTAACACAAGCTACCTTAAAATCAAGGATATCAGCAAGTTAATAAAAATAGTACTTATAAAGATTAGAAGGTATTTGATTAACTAATATTATTATTATTTATCAATCGATTTGCTTTATAATATACTTTTCTTTGAATATATAAAACCAATTCTAGGAATTCAGTGTTTCTGGGCCATACTTATAGACTTTAGATAAAGAAATATCTACCTCCTTTTTATTTTCCTTATTCTCCAAATCATTACCTTTTTTTTAAAAAAAGTTATTTTATTGAAATACAATTTTGTTTATTAAACATTCCTGGAAGAGCTTAGTATTCTCATCAACAATTAATATACTAAGTCTCTTTTATCTTTTTAGATTGACAATAACATTTTCAGAGAGTAAAGAGGCTAGAATATATAACGAACCCAACAATCGTTTAGAGATCAACCTTAGAATTAAAAACTATAGAACTAAAAAGAATGTACTACAAAATTATATATACAATCGGCTTGAAGTTTAATACTGTACTAGCTCAATCGGATGCAATTACGTGTATAATGTAACACTATTCCCCCTTTCTAAAAAGTTTGTTTCAAACTTGCTTTAAACAAATAATTTAAGTACAAAATATAATCAATAATCTTTTTTCTTATTATTAATATTACTATTTTCTTTATTATTTTTTAATAAAAATCCTTGATATATTAAATATATAGCAATCAATTAAAAAGTATTCCGAGAATTATTTGTTTTTTTTAAGTGATTTTTAAAATATCGATTATTAATAATCTCTTCTAAATCCTCACCTTTGTTATTGTTGTATTCAAAATCAATAGGAGTGATTATAATAGTTGGAATAGATTCTTTTCGGTTTCGAGCATTTTAATACAAATCAAGCGGATAGGATTATATCTAATAAAAAGTATTTTTATATTGAATATATTTGTTTTACTTATATAAAAGAGTTCTTTTAGCAAAGGAAAACTTAGATGTATAAAGGCAAAATAAAATTGGGGTAGAATTAGCTTAAACATTAAGAAAATCAAAGGCATTAATAATATTAAAGTTGTTAATGTTTATTAGATTATAATTTCGAAAATAGAATAGATTCTATAATATATATAAGACTTTAAATTCACTAGAGTGGGATAATACAAAAAATCTATTTGTTATACATATAGTTAATTGTTATATAATCTGAACAAAATCGGAATAAAAGCGGGGCAGAAAAAGCTATTAAAAAAAACGATTTCTAAGAATTATATTGAATTTATTGCGGAAAGTTGAGATTTTATTCGAATTGGATTAATTTTGTTCTTTAGCTTTATAAAGAATCTTTTCAAATTTTTCAATATAGATATATAAAAAATCGGTTTCTTGTTTGAGATTAAATAATCTATCTTCAGCTTCTTAAACTTTATTCGGATTGTTATAGATATATATAAATTAATCCAGAATTGTTATATAATTTAATGGAATATTTTAATCAAAAAAAAAAAGCTAAAATAAAATTATAGTTTATATATAAAATTCGAGATTAAAATAAATATAATAAAATTATACTATAGAATTACTGATTACAATACCATCTACCTATAATTTCACCCAAATCGAAAATAACTATATATCAAATTTCTAAGAATTACTACTAAACTTTTCAGAATCAGAAAAAAAGAGTTTTGAATAAAAAGACATATACAATACAGGAATATAATCAAAAATTAGAAAATATAAAAAAGAGATTTCATTACACTATCAAATCACTTCGCTGTAAAGCTTTTTAATCACATATAAGATTATATCAACCTCTATAGTTTAAAAAATTAAAGGTAAAAAAAGAAACAATACTTTCAAATAATATCAAAAAGATCTATATACAGACAAGAGAACTGAAACAATATGTTTAAATAAAAAACAAATAGAATATATATAAAAGTTTTATTTATAAGTATATATTAATATTATTCCATTTTTTATTTAAAAAAGCTTTTAATAATATAACAAACCCAATAATTGTTTAAAAATTAATCTTAGAATTAAAAGCTACAAAGCTAAAGAAAATATACTACAAAATTATATATACAATCAGCTCGAAGCTTAGTGCCGTACTAGCCCGATCGGACGCGATCACGTGTATAGCGTGACAGAATATCTAGGAATTCAATAACCGAATTTTCAATAAATAGAATATCTTTAGAGTAATCTATATTAACCTTTTCTAGTATATCAATTATATTATATCAAAGGTTGAAATCACATTATTATTTATTATTTTATTAAAAAGCAATATCAAAAAGATTCTAATCAAAAATTCTGAAAGTATTTTTAAATTTAGAAAGTATTAGATATCTATTAATCCAAATATCTACTTTTGGTTTTGCTATTAGTCTATATATAAGTTCTTTGTTAATCAATTTCAATATTATTTTAAAAGTAATTATTCTAATTAATTTAATGAATTTATTTTGAAATTTGGTTTTGTAAGTCATGATGAGAATTGTGATAAACATAATACCTTTTTGAGAGCTATTCTAATATAAACTGATTTTACTAATAGCCTTTTATCTTAGTTTATAGATTTTTTCAATTTGTATAAGGACATTCTGATTGTTAATTTTTATTTGCTTTATCGTTATATATACTTTGATGTATAGATTGTTTTTCAGGATAAGCATTATAGTTATTTCTGTTAAAATATCAGCTTTTGCCTTCTACATTTTGATCTAGGTATTAAATTCTATAAACTTTATATATTGAAATTCCTTGAGAAGTCTTCAAATAACCTTAAAAGCATTTAATATATTAATCAATTAGATATTACTGATTGTTATTATTGTATTATATTATATATATTATAATTAAATATCTAAATATTAAATAACTAAATCCAGATTTTCGAATTGCTTTAAGGTATTATCTTTTTGAGATTAATTTATTATTATAAAGGATTTTTATATAAAAAATAATTTTACCAAAAAGTAATAAAGTTATAAAGACTTTTGAAATAATTGAAAAAAAAAGTTGTTTTGAAATAGATAATAAGTATTTTTTTTTAAATAAAATAAAGAATTATAATAAAAAGAAAAGGAAATTATGAAAAAGAAAAGATTGATATAATATAAAAAAAATAAAGCGAATATAGATAATTAAATTTGAAAAGAAAGGTAAGATATTTATCTTTTTATAAAAAGTGTTTTTATTCAGTTTTTCTTATTTTTTTATAAAAAGAAATAAAGGGTATGATTAAAAAAAAAATTCAAAAAAAGAAAAGATTTTGAAATTTTTAATAGAAATAAAAACAAATATCTTTTTCTATTTAAATTTTTGATAAGCATTTATTCTTCCTATTATACAAGAAAAAATGCTACTTTTGTTAATAGATTGATGGCTGGAATTTTTATAAATATATAATTAAATTCTTCTGAGGTAGTTATTATAATTTGAGGAATTCTATTTGTTTATATATAATTTATTATTATTTTTATATTATCAAAATATTGATCTATACAATTCAATCAATATGATTCTAATAAAACTTTCAATGGGTTTTTGTATTCCAATTAATTATTTTTCTTTTTATCTTTTTTTTTGGAAACGGGCAAATATTCCTCTTTTTTTTTAATAAATTTTTTAAGGTGGGAATTTATATAGGTTTTGTTAATTAGAATGCTATTCATTTCTTTCAAAATATAAACACTTTTGTTTGGGTTGATAGTTATTATCTGATATAATCTAAGCTACTGGTATGTAAATTTTCTTTTATGTGATATATCAATTTTTGATTATGGGTTATATTAAAATATAATATCCCTTTTCTTAATATTTTTATTTATTGTATTATTGTTTTTGTTAAAGTATACTTTCCTGTTTAAATAATAATGCTTTTTTCGAAGTATAATTTTTTTTATATCGATATTTTGTATTTCTAGTTGTTGAAGGTATAATGCTAATAGTTTTGTTTGAATTGTTACAGATTTCTAATTAAAGATTTTCTAAATATAGAATCTTATTTCGATAGGCAATACTAAGTAACAATTATAGATTATATAGAATGGGGTTAGATTAGTTGGTTAATATATCGTAACCCTATCAATAAATAATATTATATCAAAATATCTAAGCCAACCTTTTTTTTTATTTATTACTTTAGATAATTTATCAGCAATAAATTGATAACCTCTTTCAATTTAACTGTTTGCTTTAAAGTTGTATACAGAAATTTGTATTTATTAAATACTATATTTTTTTAGAAAATATACTATGTACACTTTGTTCTCCAGTCCTCTGTTTACCGAAATCTTATTAAAAACGGAATATTAATAAATAATATTTCAAAGAAAAGCAGTTACAATTTGTGAAATAGCATTTCAAAACACTTTACCTTCTACCCATTCTAATAAATCATCTCTTAATAATACAAGATATTTATAATTATTATTAGAAGATATATATATAATATCTAAATTACATTTTTACTAATATATATTTATCTATATAAGATATAAAGATTTTTTTTAAAGATTCGATTATCGAAATTAATAATTTGAATAGAAATTAACAAATTTCTTGATAGTTTTATATATCTCTATCTAGTAATACAAACGGAATACCTTATCGAAAGTGCTTTCTATATCTTTATACTTATACACCTTATATAGATTTCTAATAAACATATTTTATTCTTTCAAGTTATTAATCATCTTTTTTAAAGATAACTATTTAATATTGATTTTGAAAAAGTAATTGTTTTGAATATAAAAATTAAAAGCTTTTTTCTTAAAGTTTTTGAAGATCTTTTTTATTATTCCTTTAGATTTTTATAGTATTATTAGATATTTGATTATTTTTTGATTATCCTTATTATAAATCAATTTTAATATATAATTTTACTGGTTTTTAACAAAATTATAAAAAACAAGAATATCTTGAATATTATTGAATTCATCAATAATCTATTTATCAATATTATTATTTTAAGCTTTTTTTTGTTGAAATTTAAATGGTATATTTGATCTATAGGAAAATCTATTTGTTATAATATGGGTTATTTTTTTTATATATCGAATTTCAAAATCAAAAAGCCTAATCTATATAATCTATTTTGTTATTAATACTCCTAGAAGATCTATTATAGCCCTGTTTAACTAAATAACAAGAACTTTAGCATCGGTTTCGAAAATGAAATGAACTCTGTACAAATCGTATCTATATTTTTGAAGGGCCTTAAGCATTCCTTTATACTCTTTTTTTGTAGTATCATAATTCTTTTTCGTATTATTCTACAAATTACTTTTAAATCTAGTTATAGTGTATTTATCATTGAGCTCTTGATTTAAAGTTATATTCTAATTGTTGAAACTAGTATTTATACCTAAGATAATTATTCCAATAATTAAAATGTCTTTATAATTTAATAATATTAGAATAGGGGGTTTGGTCAATTCAGTTTTCAGTAATTTTATAGCTTTTGTTTATTTTTTTGTTTAAATAAATTTCTAATTTTTTTTCAATAAATAATATAATAATTTTACTTTCTGGGCAAATTTCTTAATTCATATATAATAATATATATATACTCCCAAAAACATTCGTAGTTCAATAGTATCTTTAAATTCAGGTCAATCTATGATCCGGGTAATCTTCAATTATTGTGAAGTCCAGCCCTCAAAACCAACTATATATCCAACGATTTTCATATTATCATAATACCATTTGGATTTTACTCCAATTGAATATTCTGTTTTTTTTATACACTCTAGAATTTTATCGATCTCTTGAATATATTCGAAAATAAATTTTTGTATTTCAGAAGCTATTTTCTTATTATCGAAGTTAGTCTTGAATCCCTTTATCCCTATATCATCTAGGAATGGTATCATTATTTCAGATACTAGATTGTTTAGAATTTTTATAATGATTTTGTAAAATTAAATAACGAAATTTGTAGTATTTTAAAATAGTATGGTATAGTATAACAATTCAAGAAGTATTTGAAATACAATTATATTATAACTTTTTATAATTAATAAAATCTAATTATAATCTGAAAAAAAATCGATTAAAGATATAATATAATACTCTATAAAGTTTTCTGTAAAGATATCAGTATTTGATAATAAGTTTACATCTCTAATTAAATATTTATTAAATTCTATTACAGTATTTATAAATCAATAAATATCAAAAGTCTTTTTCTTTACTAAAAACTACAAATTTTTGTAAAGACTATTCACATACTCAAAAACTTCTTAATCCATTCTCTCACAAAGCATTTTCGAAACAGTTTTAATTAAAACTTTTGAAATTGGAAAACTAGACATCTACCATATTTTATAAAGAATAATCCGGATTTTTTATAAAAAAACTACTTCCTCCTATACACATCCTACATAAATCCAATCAAAAGCGAAAGCTCTTTTTTGATTTAGCAAACACACAAATAATAGATTTTGTTTTTGAATAGAAAGTATTTTTCTAAAATCAATCTCCTTTCATCTTTCAATAATTAATCGATAGTTTTCTGATTCTTTATTAAATTAAAAAATAAAATAATTTTTTTATTTCCTTAATAGATATAAATAAGGATTCTGTTTTTTATATCTCTCCAACCAGTTATTTCTTTCTTTTGATCCCTCACCTATTAAATTTTCAGATTAACTTGAAGGAAGTACTTTGGTTGTTTTATTCTTATACAAAATATTGACACATAACCTAATATAACTTTGTCAAATTTTGATAAAATTATATCTTAATAAAAAACTCACATCTATTCTAATACTCTATCCTTTTAAAACATTAAATTCTAGTTTCCCATTATATGAAAAGAAACTATAGTTTTTTGGTTAATATATTATATATTTACTTAATTCTCTTTATTATTATTTATAACCGTAATATATTAGGATTTGTTTTTATAAACAAAAATAACTTCTCCCACAATAATTTATAGCATTTCCAAAAGTAAATCATTACATACATTTTCCATTACAAATAAATTAATAATATTTGATATATTTTTAAAAGATACTTATATATCCTTGCAAAATTCTTTAATACTTGTTTTTATGAAACTAATACTAATAACTGTTATTTATACTAAGTTTATCAAAAGATTAAGCTTCATTACTAGATTTATATTAATTAAATTGATTATCAATCCGGAATTCGGAATTACCTTAATAGACCTATAATTATTAAAAGATACTCTAATATAAAAAAGGTTTTTTCTATCGTCTTAAAAGAATATATTCACTATATTATAAACAGCTTCTGAATAAACTATATCTAAAGCTTTAATATATTCTATTAATTTAAAAAAAGTAAGAAGTTTATTAATTATTTTTATTGTAAAGCTATCAAGTATTAAAGGTCTTATCGAATCGTCCACCTTCATCATCTACCTCTTCCATATATTAAAGTATTCTTTAATAATGAAATCTATAATAACTAGGATTTCGATTGAAAGTATTTCTCAATCAACGGCTTCCACCATACCATAACCATTATTCATCATATAAGAAATTATTCTCCACCTTAATTTCTTAGTTTTATCTAATACCTTTTCGATCACAACCTCTATAATAAGATCTTTTGTATTATAAGATTGAATATCTATAGGACTTTCTTATACAGTACTCTACAACATTACATCAACAATAGACTATTGACAACTAAATCTAAAGACTTTATTTGTAAATAAAATAAAAGGTTTTGAAAAGACATTTGGGTATACTTTTTTTATTTTATCTGAATTATTATATAATAAATTACCTTGCTTTTTTTGTATATCTTTAATAATATTAATATATTCTTGAATTTTATATGTCTTGTTATTTATCAGAATATTGATTGGTTTATTCTTTATATCCACAAATTATATAATCTCTTTGTTTTTTTTAAACTTTAATTAATTATTTTAAAAAACTTGAAGTCTTATTTTTTTGATCAGATTTGGGCTGTTTTTGTTATTATATATAACTAGAATAGGATTAGTTAACTTACCTCTAAATCCCTAATACAATTGAGTTATCTCGTTGTAATATACGAATCCTTTCTCGATATATTCTCGAAAGATTGAATAATCTTTTTTAAGGTAATAATTCTTATTTCCAGACTATTTATTATTACAACTATAATATATCTTCTTGTAGATTGAGTATGCTTTTAATGCTTCGAGATTGGTAATGGTATTGTTAATAATCGTATTGACAATATCAGAGGAAGAAATTTGAATTAATTTATAAATTGCAATTTGTAATACTTTCGCAATATTAGGATCAAAAAGAATTCTTCTTATTTTAATTTTTCCTGTAATTTTAAAATTTGCTATA
Source organism: Botrytis squamosa (assembly GCA_014898485.2). Taxonomy (NCBI): domain Eukaryota; kingdom Fungi; phylum Ascomycota; class Leotiomycetes; order Helotiales; family Sclerotiniaceae; genus Botrytis; species Botrytis squamosa. The sequence goes on from RCTC02000009.1 coordinate 2,006,336, forward strand.
GCTTATTTCTTCAAAAAGAAAATAAAATCCTTTAGAGTTTTAATCATTCTTTTTATTTCATCTACTCTTTGAATTATTAAAATGCTTTTCTTTTCCTGTATCTTTTTAATTGAAATAACAAATTCCAGTATTTCATTGAAATCAGAATCCTTATTGTTGTTATTATTGAGAAAGGTATATTGAGATTTAGATTCTGTATATTATATTACCCAATAATATACTTTATCCTAATTTATTATACTGGGCTGTTTTATATTATATTTGATTATAGTAATACACCTTCGAGAGATTTTGGATAATATACTTTTGAAAAAGAGTTTAGTAACTTCGCTTTTTATCGATACTTTGTTCTTGATAAGCTATTATATAATCTAATTAAATTGTTGAATATAATAACTAAAATTATCAACTCCTATCTCTTCTTCCTTTTTATACTTTTTAACAAGTTTTTATAAATAATTACAAAAGTATATTTTCTAGATAAAGTTATTATTGAAATATTTTTTAAAAAAAACAGATTTGAAATATTTCTCTCAATTTTATTCTTCCACCTATTATTCCTTTATAACTTTAATTTTTTTTTGAAATAAATAATCTATTTGGAGAAATATATATATTTGAAAGTTTTCGGTTTACATTCGATAATTCTGAAAAAAATGTTTTATTCTTTCGTATTAATCGATAATATTGGAATCTTTGAATTATAGCATTTTAATTATTTCAGATAGAGAAACTAGAAATATAAGAGTTTTAAAGAAATAGTTCAAGTAGATAATGAATTGTTTAATACTGAAATTTCCTTTCATCTATTTTAGATTGAAACCTTTTTCGGGTCTCTTGCTATTGCTTGTTTTTTGATTAGCTAGAATTGTAGTTGATTTTGGAAAATCCTTTTTTTGATTATTAATACTAAAAATATCGGCAATAAGTAAGGAAATTGAAGATTTAGAGTCTACAATGGATAGTTTATTTTCCTGAAATTTAATTCCAAAATCAAAAATAAATATATTATTAATTAATTGTTATTCTATATATAGCTGTATTAATATGGTATAAGAAGTGATTGAGTAGTTGAATAAATAGTATTTTTTTGTGAAATATAAATATAGATTCTTTTATTTCTTTTTTTGATAATTTTGCTAAAATTTGGTAAAATTATATTTTTCGCCTTTTATTCCCTTAAACCTTATAAAAAAAGAAAAAGGTAAAATTATAGATTGGTATTTTATTATAGGGAGTCTTAATTATAGGTTTTTTTCGAAAATACTTTTGAATATTCTGAATTTAAATTGAATAGATTGCTTTTATGAATAGTTTTTTATTTAGATTTAATAATAATTCTTTTTCAACCTTACCATAAACAATTTTGAGTTTTTTAGAATAATCAAGTTTTATTTAAATATAAATAATATTAAAAAATATAAAGATTTTTTAAAAAATTCAAAATTCCCTATATTGAAATATAAAAAATGAATATTACCCAACCTTTTTCAAATCTACTTTATAAAAGAAAACTTTTTTTTTCAAAACTAATTATTTATCTAGATTCCTATAAATATTATCAAAAAGATTTTTATGAATTGTTCTTATAACCTTTCTACAATAATAAAATATAATTCATTTATGAATAACTATATCCTGTTTTAGGTCCGTACAAGACCACAATTCGGTTTTTGGAAGAAAAAGTTGTATCCCTCTTTCTGTCTATTATCGGACCAGCGTTGTTCGACTCTTCTATAATACTGAGTAATTCTTTGTTTTCCCATTTTCTATTGACTTTTTCAAATTAATAACTTTCTGTTTTTTAAAACAATTCAAAAACTCAAATTCGTATACAGCTTTTTAATCTTTTAATATTCTTTTTCTTGTATAAATCACTAATATAAAAGAATAGAAAATAGTAGAGTTATAAAATAGTTCTTTGTAGATACTATAGATAAGTTACTGAGATATAATATCTCCAGCAAAGGAGAGAAGGAATATGTTCTATATAACGTATCACAAAATGTATAAGAAGATGGGTGGGAACTGATTGCTTTCTCTAAACTATATGAAGAAGATCTATAAATACTAGCTATAGAGAGAGGTCACGTGACCAGTACCAAGTTTCGCTCACACTATTCTCGAATTGTTTGATATTGTTATATTTACTTTATCTGTTTTAAATATGACTCTCTACAGGGAATAAGATAGAAAGCATAAGGTAGAAAGTAATAGCATTAGAAGGACTAATATACTAAGTCTGTTCTACAACTTTCAAAAGGAAAAGCTTTGTATAGAATAAAGCTTTTATTAGTATTAATTAGGGTTAGCTCTCTTTATTTTATAATTATATGAACTATATCTTTCAATATTCTCTTTTAAATTATTTATAATAATTTATTATTTCTAGTATTTCTATAAACTTCTTGAATATATTCTTGGTTAGTGATTTTGTTAATTTATCTACTACTATTTTGTTTATAGGAATATAACTAATATCAATCTTTTCTTTCTACTTGAAATCCTATATATAATGATATATAATATTGATATACTTTAATTTATTAATTAATTGTATATTTTTGATTAGAGTTATAGCCCTTTAATTGTTTTTTTTTATATCAATAATAAATTTATTTTTTATAACAAATTTCCTATATCCCATATTTCAAAATATTTGGATTAATTATTAATCTTGTTTTACTATAATCGATTGAATTATATATTCTGATTCAATTGTTAATATTAATATAAAGTTCTGTTTTCGATTTATTCAAAATATTAGTTCTTTTTCCAAAAGTGCGATTATTTTTGATATACTTTTTCTATCAATTATATTATTAGTATAGTCTGTATCAAAATAGATTATTAGGTTTTGAATTCTTCCTAATCCGAAATGTAGTTTATAATTGATTGTTGTTTGTAAATAGTATATCACTTTTCACAATTGATTTATATAGAATTTTATTGGATTTTTTATATACTAATTGAGCTTTTTTAAGCTAAAGATTATATTGAATTTTGAATATACTATTATATATATCAATTTTCTGATTATATAATTATACTTAATGGGATCTGCTCGTTTATTATCCTTTCAAACTAATTGAAATATTTTGTAACCATTCATTGATATTAAAATAGATCTAAATATTCCCTTTATGAATCTATATCTATTTAATATTTTCTCAAAATATTATTCTTGATTAATATATAGAATTTTATTTTTTTTATTTTTAATAATTCTTATATTTAAAAGTTTTAAATTCTCGATTTTTTTTAGGTTTTTGATATTGAAAATAAAAGTAAATTGTTTATTGAATTATAATATATTATCTAAATTTTATATTATAATAGGAAGATTATTAATATATAATAATATTATTTATTTATTTATTTATTTATTTATTTTAATTTATATCCAGGGGGCAAGCTGCAGGGGCTTGCTATAACCTTCCAAAAAATACTAGAGATAGATTATACTGGTGGGAATGTTGGTATAGTTACACATTCTGTTCTTTTATAGTTATAATATAGACTGGGGGAAAAATGGCTAGAAATGCTATATATGTTTTTGCTGCTTATCTTTTATTTATAATATTAGTATTATTTAATCTATTTTATGCTAGGTAGTTCAGGTTTGTGGCTAATTAGAGGGCCTTATATTGTTAGTTTTTATTTGGTGCAGTTTGTATGCAGCGTGTCACGGTGTGGATACACGTGACCGATAAGCGATAAGCTAGGCCCTGTTAGGCTAGCTTACAAGTGAAAACTCTGTATATCTTCACATTGGAAGATTTTGTATCATAGCTCTTTAAGCTATATCTTAATCTATATTCTATACCTACTATTCCTAACACCATCAAATATAGATTTCTGATTTTATTTGTTTACCCCATAATACTATATAACTTCTATTAATATCATTACAATAGTAATATTAATTCCGTATCTGCCTAATTACCCAAAGGATATCTTTAAACTCAATATAATTATAGTAAAGAATCCTCAAACCTAGTATTAATATCTTCAATTAATAGCTATATATACTATCAGATTAGAAAATGTTAATCTGTTTTTCGAATATAAGGTTTGAGAAGTATTTATTGAGAGATATATTGAAGTTTCTCTACACAAACAGATTATTATATAGAATATTTGTTTATTCGATTGTCTTACTGAATCCATATTTATTCTTATTATACCTTTTAAAACAATACTTACTGAATCTATTCTCAAATCTTTTAATATTATTATACCTATTCTGTTTGTTACTATTCGCCTAAATAAATATATTCCTGATTTTAAAGAATTTAATAGTTTTCAATCTAATTTACAAAAATTCATTTAACAAATATATATAAAGATAAATTCGAACTCTAATTGTTTTTCTACTATCTCCGCTTATTTAATCTATATTACTAAAAGATTTATTGAAAGAGTTTATAAATTAATCCTTTTTAAAATTATTTATAATATTCTATAATTTATTGATTATAATTTGCTTTTGGAATATTTAAAAAATACTTTTGGAGATTTTGATTACAAATAGAATATCCAGAATCAATTGTATCTATTCAAATAAAGATATTTTGATTTCAATATTTATTTTATCGAATTCTAAAGACTAGTTTTGAAAAACGAGATATCTGATAATACTCTAACCTTATTATTATTTCAAGAAATCTTCTGAAAACTATAAGATATATTATTTTACAATCCATTCCCGTCCTACAATTTCCAGAAATATTCTATTTATTTATAATAATTCAATAATTGGTTCTATTAGTACTAGTAACAAATCTCTCGAAATTGTTTTATTGTTTTTATTTTTATTAAAAAAAGAATTTTCACTTTATTATTCAAATTTATTTGTAATCCTATAATTTAACCTTTATATATTAGTAAAACAACTTTTCTATTTATTTAGGAAGGAGATTCTATAAACCTCAGCTTTTAATGCTATACTATTGATAATAATTTGTCCTAAAAAGAATAAGGAAAATACTACTGCTATAGCTCTATTGGCTATTTGATTTATAACTACTCATATCCTGATATCCATCTTATTTAATTCAGAATTGGGACTTCCAGTTCCTTTAGATATAATCCTGTTTCGAGAAGTTTATCAAGAAATAGAATATCCATCCGATCCCCGCCTCGCTTCCCGTTACAATCACCGCCTCGCTCTTTGGTCAGCTTGTCCGGATTGGGAAACGGGACTTGTCTAGTCTAAATCGCTACCAGAACGATTCTCTATGTAAACTCCACCTATTTGCTACTATTATCCAAGGATTGTTCTTAGAAAATAAATTGAATAATTATATAAATTTAATAATTCTACCTATTACCCTATTTTTAAAAAGAGATATTCTTTTAATCTATACTATAATAAATAGTGGTTATAAAGGGATTGTCTTTACTAATCGAAATTAAATATTATTCTAAAAGATTCCCGAATACAAATTATCTGCTGTTTTCAAAATTATTGAATTTGATAATAAAATTCTATTTAAAAACTAGATTATATTCTATATTTATATTAAATTTAGGATTAATAATTATATTAAAAAAAAAATCATTCTGTATATAACTGAACTAATCTATTATTTTATAGTATTGGGTGTAGTCTGGTTTAAGAAATATAATTCTTATATCAACTTTATAATAAACTCCTTTCAATTCGATAATATATATTGTTATGAATTCTATAACACTTTATTCTACTTATCCCAAATAAAAGCCCTGTCTAATATTCCTCCAAAAGCTCGGCCTGTATACCTATCTGATTGCTCCGAAGACTTCAAGAATCGAGATATAATTGCAATTTTCCTGAAAACCTATTCTGTGTATGTTTGTTAGAAGTATGAAATATTCCAGATCTTTATTGAACAAATTAATAATATTTTGAATAAAAAGAAAGAGTTTGATTTGAATAATTTTTTATTTGAATTCTGAAATTGGAAAAATATATTTTTTTTATAAAATACTGATAAACTATTACTGTATTGATTATATAATTACAAAATCCGATTCTAAGAGGGAGCTGTATTATCCTTCGGAGTTCTGTATATCATATCCCAAACAGAATTCGAAGCTTTGAAAGGATGGCTGAAAGAGAATCTGAAAAAGGGATTTATTCGTCCCAGCTCCTCACCTGCTGTGTCCCCTGTATTGTTTGTTAAGAAAACCGATGAAGGCCTTTATTTCTGTATTAATTATAAAGCTTTGAATAATTTGTTTATTAAGGATTAGTATCTATTGTTATTGATTAAAGAGTTTCTAAATAATTTGAAAGGAATGAAATATTTTAATAAGATCGATATTATCTTTATTTTCAACAATATCAGAATAAGGAAAGGATAAAAATATCTGACTGTATTCTGTACCCGATTCAATCTATTCGAGTCCTTGGTTATACCATTTGGGCTGATAGGGGTACCCATTATGTTCCAGAGGTTTATTAATGATTCCCTATATGAATATCTGGATATATTCTATATTATATATCTAAATAATATATTGATATATAGTTATACTCGAAAAGAACATATTCATTATATTCAAAAAGTTCTGTAAGTATTAAAGGAAGCCAGCCTATTTACAAAATTCGAAAAATACAAATTCCTGAAATCTGAAATCATCTTTTTTGGTCTAATTGTAAGAAAGAATAGTATTCGAATGGATCTAGAGAAGATAAGGACCATTATAAATTAAAAACCGCCTAACATTGTAATCGATATATAAGCATTTATTGGATTCGTGAACTTTTATTAACAATTCATTAAGAATTTTTCGAAAATAATCAGCCTGATAGTAAATCTAACCAAAAAGAATGTTTTGTTTTTGTAGAATACTATCTATCAAAATACCTTCAATCGATTAAAGAAAGTGTTCACCGAAATCCTTGTTCTAATCTCCTTTGATTAGGAAAAGGAAATAATCCTGAAAACGAATATATCGGATTATGTTTCTACTGGGGTCCTCTCTTAATACAACGAGGAGGGAACCTTTAGATTTATGGTGTTCTTTTCAAAAAAGTATTCTACCATCGAATATAATTATAAAATCTATAATAAAGAATTCCTAATCATTATTCACTATTTCGAAGAATAGTATCCCAAACTAAAAAACGCATCGTCTCCAATCCAAATAATCACGGATCATAAGAACCTAAAGTATTTTATAACAACAAAACTATTAAACTACTATCAAATCTGTTAATTTGAATTCCTATCCCAATTTAATTTCCGAATTACTTATTATTTTAAAAAGCTAGATACTAAATCTAATATCTTAATTAAGAGGTTAGAAGATTTTTCTAAAAAAAGGAATAAATGCCTTCTATATCAAAGCTGAATTATTCTGAAGAAAGAAAACTTGGACTCTGATTTATTTTCAATTATTGATACTCTGAAAAAAGCTAAGATCGTTAAGAAAGTACGATTCGCTGTTATTACGCAAAGCTAAAGAAACTTTAATCCTATTAATTCTTTCGATTTTATTGTATCTAAATCTGAATTTCTATTTGTTATACTAAAATCTAATCTTGTAATACCTTTAGAGGATTGAGAAATCCTTTTAGATTTGCTTACTGATTTGTTATTTTTATTTCAAGAAGGCTATTAAGCTGATTCTGTTTTCAAATCTATTCTAAAATCTTTATAAAAGGGATTTCCGAAATACTCGAAAATCATTTTTGCTGAGTGTTTTGAAAATAATAACTTATTGTATTATCGAGGGAAGTTATATATTCCCAATTACAATTCTCTGAAAACTTATTTGCTCCGCCTGTATTATGAGTCCTCTACTATTAGTCATTTACATCGTATTCAAACCTTCAAACTACTATCCTAAGATTATTATTAGCCCGATTATTACAATTATATTATGTAGTAGGTTTATAATTATTATAATTATTATCACACTACTTCAAATTGTAAAGATCAAAAAGGAATTCTTTATCTACTTTCGATTCTATAAAAAGCCTAACAAGATATCTTGATAGATTTCATTATATACCTATCTGAAAATATTAATTTCGATATTATTATGGTAATAGTCAATTATCTGATTAAAATAAAGCATTTCCTACCCTATTATGATACCTATAATTCTGAAAAAGTTGTTTATCTATTTTAAAAGAATATCTAGAAACTTTATAGTTTATCTTTAACAATTATTTTCAATTATAAAGCTCAATTCGTATCCAAATTCTAGAAGCATATCTGCAAATATTTGAAAGTATCCGCCAAACTTTTTACTACTTATTACCTTGAGATTGATGGATAGATCGAAAAAGCTAATACGATACTGAAGCAATACCTCAGATTGTATATAATTTATTTATAAAATAATTAGACAGAATAGCTTCTACTTGCCGAGTTTTTCATTAACAATACCTAATCTGAAAGTATTCGAATAACTCCGTTTTTCTTTAATTACAGATTTCACCCCCGCCTAAACTTTAAACCATCCCTATCCAAAAGCAACCACCTTGTTATAAAAAATACTAAGGAATTTGTTTTCAAAATGAAAGCAATCTCTTTATACTTGAAAATAAAATTAACCATTAATCAAACCTGATATTTAAAGAATACTAACTTCCGCTATTCCCCTACCCACCAATACACCCCTAATAATCTAATCTAACTAAATACCAGAAATATCAAAATCTTATATTCACAAAAAAAACTCGATTAAAAGAATCTTAAGCTATTCAAGATTTTGAGTTTGATAAGTCTCTACATTTATAAATTGAAATTATTTATTTTTATAAAAATTCACCCTATTTTTTATATCAATCTATTATACCCTATACATAATAATCCTATCCCTGAATAGTGTAACCCGTTACTATTCTCTATAAAAGTCAATAGCTTAGAGTATTTCGAAGCTATCGAGATTCTGAATTCTTATTAGGAAAAAAGAGATTATAAAGGATCTTACCTGAAGTATACCGTCCACTAGGTTAGCTATAATAAGCTAATTGAAGAATCTACTAGCTATTTAAAAAATGTGCAGGAATTGATCTATAATTTTTATTATAGATATTTCGATAAACCTAGATCTGTCTGAATTGAATTGCCTGTTTGTGAAACTATAAATTGTAATTTACTACCTTGTCAGAGCTTGATTTGAAAAAGGGGGATAATATTACAGTATAGATATACATAACTGATAAATAATAAATTAAACCCTATTAGATTAGCTTACAAATAAAAACTCTATATATCTTTATATTAAAAGATTCTGTATTATAGTTTTTTGAGCTATATTTTAGTTTATATCTTATACCTATTATTCCTAGTACTATCGAATATAGATTCCTGATCCCACCTACTTGCCCCGTGACACAGCGGTAGAGAAAGGGAAAGTGACTTTAGAGGGGGGTACAGCCCCAATTGATAATGTGAAAATGAGAGATTAGAGGATTTTTGGAAAAACTAAATGTAATTATTCAAAGTGATTAATAATTATTAAAAAGATTGTAAAGTCTATTAGGATTTTTTAAAAAAAAAAGAGATAATTAATTATACTTTTTATATTTTATAGAATTAAGCTGGATTTATTCGACTAATAGTCAAATTGGGTATAAAAATATTGGTAGAGTATTAGGTGCTCAGATTCTTTACTATATCTATAGAAGTATTCTGAGGTAATATTATTATATTCAAAATATTAGTAATAGGATACAAAATCTCTGTATCTAGTTTTGAATATTATTAATTATTAAAGGATAAAGTAGGGAAAAGCAAATTTTTTAAATTCTTTAATTTAATAATTAAAATATTAATAATAATATCAGTCAACAAAAGTAATCTTATTTCATTTTCATTATTTCTATTCTATTTTTTATTTAAAGATTTTAATTATTAAGTTTATTTTATTGATAATAAAAAGTAATAAATTATTATTTTTGATATAATTATTATAAGTATTCAGATTAATAAATTAATCAATCTTTTTGTTTCTAAGGATTCCAATATATTTAGATAATTATCAGATTGTTATTTGCTTATTTCTTATAATCTTATAATAATATAGAAATGCTTATTAGAATAAATTAAAAGTATTATTCCTGATATATTAGATAATTAAGGTACTATTAATATATATTGTAATTTGCTTAATCAACTTTAATCGAATAGTGTATTCCAAATCTTTTAGAATATTTATTATCTCGATATTGAAGATATATAAGAATGGATTAATTATTTTATAATTAAATGTTATTAGAAATTGTTTTTAATAAATTATGTAATTGTAATCGATTATCTTTTGCTTTTAGTGGTATTGTTTAGTGCTATTCGAGAAGATTATAATATAGCTATTAGATAAATGGTTTTATTATTATATGAATTCAATTATAACTATTTCTTTTTTTATATCTTTTATAAAATTGTTATAATTCTTTATAGAGAAGTATAATAGAAAAAGTATTGATTTTAATGTTTTCAGAATTAATTTAATTAGTTTATAGAGATTAATATTATTTATTTTATATTGAAATATTTATATTAGATAAATTGTTAATGGATGATTTTTGTTTATTTTGTAAAGTCAGAATATAAATCTTATTTATATTTGTTCGAATGTTAGTTTGCTAGGCGATAATTTAGAATCTTTTAGAATTGTAATGGTTGGAGTTGTATATTAAGTGGGTAAAATTCCTTTTATTATTAGAATAATTACTTAATTGATTTTAATAATATAATTGTTTAGTTTTATATTTATTATTATATTATAAATAATCCTTTTTATTTAATTTAGTTTTATTTGGTTTATATATTATATTTTGGATTTATAAAGAATAATAAGGAGAATATAGGTAATTATTGTTTTGTGTAGTATTATAATTAGTAGGTTATAGTATATCTGTGTAAGCTCTTTAATATATTTTATAATTTTATAAACTTTTATTTTTTATTTTGTTATATATCTTTTGAAGAAAAGTTTTCAATCAAATTAGATTCTTAATTAGTATAAGGCTAATTGAATAGTTTTATTATTTGTTTTATTAATTAAATAAATTGTTATTTTATTATTTATTTTCAAATATGGGATATATATCTCTTTTTTTTGGGAAAGATATATTATTTTTAGTTTTTCTGGTATAAATATTATATAGTTTTGTTTATTTTATTAGAAAATCTAATAAAGATTGTGTTTGAAGAGATTAATATTTTTATAAATGTTTTTAGATATATAATAAATATAGATATTGTTAGTATACTTAAAGTATAATTTGATATTTTGATTCAAAAGCTTAATAAGGTATAGAATGTATAGTATAAGTAAGAGTAGAGAATTTTATAGAATATTATATTTGATATGATTATATTCTATAGTTGTATTTTCCAATTAAACTCTTATTAAGTAATTGTTTAAAAAGATTTGGATTAATTATAGAAAGGAGTAGGGCTATTCTTATTAATATATATATTCTAATAGTTTGTTTAATAAAAGTATATCAAATGTATTTTGTACATTCAATATAATTATTGTAACTTTTTGTTTACAGATAAAGATCTTTTTAATATTATATATAAACAAAGTAATTAGATTTATTATTACTCATTTAAGGAATACTTTATTATATTAAAGGCTAAATATACTTACTATTATTATGATTTATAAAATATATTGAATAATTATATATTCTAGTTTTTTTAAAATATATAAAAGTAAAACTATCAATTACTAGAATTATATTAACAATTTGTTTTTTTTTTCAATTTTAGAAATTATTATTATTTTTATTTATTTTTATTTATCTAGAAAATAATTAAATTATAAATATTTATTAAAAATCCTAGTAATTATTAATTTAATAGAATTTCAGTAAATTTTTAAAAAGCAAATAATAATCTAGTTAGATTTTGATAAAGTATTCGAAATTTTTATAATACTTTTTTCTATTTTTTTAAGAAATATTTTTATATTCTATAAAAGTTTATTAAATATATAATTTAATCGAAATAAATCTATTATAAAATTATTATTATTATTAAAATATTCAAGAATCTTTTTTTATAAAATCTAAACTTTTTCTATAATATCTTTAATTATTATATTATTAATAATTAGAAATAATATTTTGAGGTTAATAATAAATTTATATTAATTAATTATTTTATATAAATCTTTATTATAACTAATTTTATTAATAATCCTATATTAATATTAATATTTCGCTTTTCTAATTATAGTTATTAATTTCTATTATTATTATTTTGTTTAATTGATATCTTTAATTTTAATTATTCTATATTTTTGATATATTATTCTATATTTGCTTGTTTATTAGGGGATAAAATATCTAAAGGTACTTTTCTTTTTTTCTATTAAACAAATTACTAATTTAAATAAAGAATCTAATATTTCTATTAATTCATTAATTTATTTAGCAAATATATTTATTAAGTTTGAAAAATAAGAAATTTTATTTTTTATAATTTTTTAAAAGATTAAAAAGCCTTTTTTATTAATTATATAATTAAAAAGCTTAATAATAAATAAAATAAGATTTGGAATTATAATTATTTGTATTTTATAATTAAAATTGTTTTTCAAATTAATATTAATAATAATATCAGCAAAAAAGATATTAGAAAAAGTTAAATTAATTATATAATCTGTTTTATAAATAGAAATTTTTAAGGTTCCAATAAAGTTTATTTTATTCGAAATAGATTATTTTATAAAAAGAATTTTTTAGCTAATTAAAACTATATTAGGTTTGAATAAATTATATTTAATATTGAAATCGTTATCTACTATTATACAATCAGAAAATATTATAGAGATTATTAGATTTATTATTTTCTTAATATTTGATTATTGATATATATTAATAATCTATATACTATTTATTTCTATTCAAAAAAGATTCCAATATAATTAAATATATCTTTATTAAGTATATAATTGCTTGCTTTTGTGTACATACATTATCGTTTTTGATTTTTCCCTTTCTCTTTCAAAACTATTCAAACTGTTCTAGCTATTCATCAACACAAAAAGATCATACCCCAAATAATTCTAAATCCGAATTCCAGGATATATAAAGAGTTTCTATATATATAAAATCTCCAAATCTTGTTCGTATACTATTTACAATATTGCAATATACATTCCTATCTTTTTCTATACATTTGCCCAGCCAATCCATATAGATCAAATTATGACTATCTAGCAGCTAATATCGCAATACTAAAAAAAATAGTTATTTATTCAGATCGATATCAATATCCATATTATTATATTATAATAATATAATATTAAAGAATATCTTCTTATTTAGACTATTCTCATTTGAATACTTTCTTTTAAAACAATAAAAATCCTCAAACAAGCTATTAACTAAAAAAATATTCTGAAGAATATATTTAAAACTATTTAGATTTTTATATATAATAATATATTCTCTATAAATTGGGAGGAATATTTTTATTACAACATTTCAAAAGACTATTATAATTAAAACAAATATTTTATTGACTAATATTTCAATAATTAGATAAGTTTTTTGATTGTATTTTTTAATCTTATAGACTTCGGATTTTGTAAAATATACAACTTTTCTATTAACTCGATATAATATTATAGAACAGCTATTATACTTAATTTAAAACAATCCTATACAATTTATACATTCAATTTTGATTTTACATTTAAACCCAAACAAATTGTCGTAATTTATTTATAAAACACTACAATTATTATATCTTGAAATACTTTTATATATTATTAGATTATAAAAACCCTAATACCCTAAATTATAATAAATAATATACTACTTTGATTTAATATATCAAGCTTATTTAAAATTATTAAAAAATTTAAAGAGAAAGATTTCTTTTAATAGACTAACAATTTAGATTTACTTATAGGAATCGGCTATATAGATAATAGTTTGATAATTAATTAGAGGAGTATTTGTTTATATTAATACTTCCTCAACTATTATTTTCTTAATAATAAGTATTCTATTTTTATTTAAACTACAAAGAAAAATTGGAACCCTCTCTAATACATAATAATATTAGATTATAGATTGTTTTAGATTATTATAATTTAGAATCTTTTTAATTTTTTCTATATTTTTGATTTCAAGAAGTTTATTATATATTTTTTTATTTATTTATTTATTTTAATTTATATCCAGGGGGCAAGCTGCAGGGGCTCACTACAACCTCCCAGGGGGTACTAGGGATAAACTATACTAATGGGAGTACTGGTATAATCATATATTTTATTCTTTTACAACTGTAATACAGACTAGAGGAAAAGCAGTCAAAAGTGCTGTATACACTTCTATTACTTATTTCTCGCTTGTAATATCAATATTATTCAACCCATTTCATACTGGATAATTCAAATTTACAATTGGCCAAAAGGCCCTATATTATCAGTTTTTATTTAATACAATTTATATACAATAATGGAAAAAAGAAAAACAATTCCAGAAAAAGATATAGCCCTAATTGGTAATATAAAAATAGGAAATCAAAGGATTTCCAGAGAAACTAAATGTGATTACTCAAAATAATTAGTAATTATTAAAAAGATTGCAAAGTTTATTAAAATCTTCAGAAAAAAAAAGAGATAATCAATTACATTCTTTATATTTTACAGGATTAAATTAAATTTGTTCGATTAGTAGTTGAATTGAATGTAAGAGTATCAGCAGAATATTAGATATTCAAATTCTTTATTATATCTATAAAAATATTTTAAGATAGTATTATTATACTAAAAATATTAATAATAGAATACAAAGTTTCTATATTTAATTCTAAATATTATTAGTTATTGAAGGATAGGGTGAGGGAGGGTAAATTTTTCAGATTTCTTAATTTAATAATTGAAATGCTAGTAATGGTATTGGTTAATAAAGATAATCTTATTTTACTTTTATTATTTCTGTTTTACTTTTTATTTAAGAATTCTGATTATTAAATTTATTTTATTAATAATAGAAAATAATAAGTTATTATTTTCAATACAATTATTATAAATATTCAAATTAGCAAGTTGATTAATCTTTTTATTTTTAAAAATTTTAATATATTTAAACAATTATTGGATTATTATTTACCTATTTCTTATAATCTCATAATAATATAAAAATATTTATTGGGATAAGTCGAAGATATTATTCTTGATATATTAAATAATTAAGGTATTATTAATATATATTATAATTTATCTAATTAGTTTTAATTAAATAATACACTTCAAATCTTTTAAAATACTTATTATTTTAGTATCAAAGATATGCGAAAATAGGTTGATTATTTTATAGCTGGATACTATTAGAAATTATCCTTAATAAATCGTATAGCTATAACTGATTATCTTTTGTTTTTGGTGGTATTATTTAGTGTTGTTCAAGAAGATTGTAATATAGCTGTTAGGTAAACAGTTCTATTATTATATAAATTCAATTACAACTGCTTTTTTTTTTATATTTTTTATAAAATCATTATAGCTTTTTATAAAAAAATACAACAAAAAGAATATTAATTTCAATACTTTTGGAATTAATCTGGCTAGTTTGTAAAGGTTAATATTATTTATTTTATATTAAAGTATTTATATTAAACAAATTGCTAATAAGTAATTTTTGTTTATTTTATAAAATCAAAATACAAATCTTATTTATATTTATTTGAATATTAATTTGCTAAACAGTAATTCAGAATCTTTTAGAATTGTAATAATTAAAATTGTATATCAAACAAATAAAACTTCTTTTATTATTAAAATAATTATTTAATCAATCTTAGTAATATAATTACTTAGTCTTATATTTACTATTATATTATAAACAATTCCTTTTATTCAATTTAGTTTTATTTGATTTATATATTATATCTCAAATCTATAAAGAATAATAAAAAGAATATAAGTAATTATTGTTTTATACAATATTATAACTAATAGATTGTAGTATATCTATACAAGTCTTTTAATATATCTTATAACCTTATAGGCTTTTGTTTTTTATTTTACTATATATCTTTTGAAAAAAAGTTTTTAATCAAATTAGACTTTTAGTTAGTATAAAGCTAATTGAATAATTTTATTACTTGTTTTGTTGATTAAATGAATTATTATTTTATTATTTATTTTTAGGTATAAAGTATATACCTTTTTTTTTTGGGAAAGATATATTATCTCTAGCTTTTTTAGTATAAATATTATACAGTTTTATTTATTTTATTAGAAAATCTGGTAGAAATTGTATTTGAAAAAACCAATATTCTTATAAATGTTTTTGGATATACAATAGATATAAATATTATTAGTATATCCAAAGCATAATTTAATATCTTAATTCAAAAGCTTAATAAGATATAGAATATATAATATAAATAAAAATAAAAAATCCTATAAGATATTACATTTAATACAGCTGTATTTTGTAATTATATTTTCCAATCAAACTTTTATTAAGTAATTATTCAGAAAGATTTAAACTAATTACAAAAAGAAATAGAGCTACCTTTACTAGTATATACATTTCAATAACCTATTTAATAAAAATATATCAAATATATTTTATATATTTAATATAATTATTATAACTTCTTATTTACAAACAAAAACCTCTTCAATATTATATATAAATAAAATGATTAAATCCATTACTATTCACTTAAAAAATACTTTATTATACTGGGAACTGAGTATACTTATTATTATCACAATTTATAAGATATATTAAGCAATTATATATTCCAATTCTTTTGAAATACATAAAAATAGAACTATCAATCACTAGAATTATACTAACAATTTGTCTTTTTTTCTGATTTTAAAGATTATTACTACCTTTATCTATTTTTATTTATCTAAAAAATAGCTAAATTATAGATATTTATTAAAGATTCTAGTAATTACTAATCTAATAAAGTTTTAGTAAACCTTCAGAAAATAAATAGTAATCTGATTAAACTTTAGTAAAATACTTGAAACTCCTATAACACTCTTTTCCACTTTTTCAAAGAATATTTCCATACTCCATAAAAGTTTATTAGATATACAGCCTAACTAAAATAGATCTATTATAAAATCATTACTATTATTGAAATACTTGAGAATCTCTTTTTATAAAATTCAGGCTTTTTTTATAATATCTTTAATCATTATATTATCAATAATTAAAAATAATATTTTAAGATTGATAACAAACTTATATTAACCAATTATTTTGTATAGATCTTTATTGTAATTGATTTTGTTAATAATCTTATATCAATATTAACATTTTGCTTTTTTAATTATAATTATCAATTCTTGCTATTATTATTCTGTTTAATCGATATTTTTAGTTTTAGTTGTTCTATATTTTTGATATGTTATTCTACATTTATTTGTTTATTAGAGAATAAAATATTTGAAGGTGCTTTTTTTTTTTTCTATTAAATGGATTGCTAATTCAAACAAAAAATCCAATATTCCTATTAATTCATTAATCTATTCAACAAATATATTCATTAAATTTAGAAAATAAAGAATTTTATTCTTTATAATTCTTTAAAAAACTAAAAGGCCTTTTTCACTGATTATATGATTAAAGGGCTTGATAATGGGTAAGATGAGGTTTGGGATCATAATTATCTATATTTTGTGATTAAAACCGCTTTTTAGATTAATATTAATAATAGTATTAGTAAAAGGGATATTAGAAAAGGTTAGATTAATTATATAATCTACTTCGTAGATAAAAACTCCTAAAATTCTAATAAAGTTTATTTTACTCGAAATGGATTATTTTACAAGAAAAGCTTTTTAGCCAGTTAAAACTATACCAGGCTCAAATAGATTATATTTAGTATTGAAATCACTACCTATTACTATGTGATTAGGGAATATCATAAAGACTATTAGATTTATTATCTCCCTGATACCCGATTATCAATATATATTAATAATTTATATACTATTTACTTCTATCTAAAAAAGATTTTGATATAATTGAATATGTTTTTATTAAATATATAATTATTTGTTTTTATATATATATATATTATTCTTAATCTTTTCTTTTTTTTTTGGGGGCTATTTAGATTATCCCAATTATTTATTGGTATAAAAAGATTATACTCTAAATAATTCTGGGTCCGAATTCCAGGGTATATAAAGGATTTCTATATATATAGAATCTTTAAATCTTATTTATATATTATTTATAATATTGTAATATGTACTTCTGTCTTTTTCTGTATATTTACCCAGCCAATTTATATAAATCGGGCTATGGCTATTTAATAACTGATATTATAATATCAAAAGAAATAGTTATTTATTCAGATTAATATCAATATTTATATTATTATATTGTGATAATACAGTGTTAAAGAATATCTTCTCATTTAAACTACTCTTATTTAGATACTTCCTTTTAGAGCAATAGGGATTTTTAGACAAACTATTAGTTAAAAAGGTATTTTAAGGAACATATTCAGAACTACTCAGGTTTTTATATACAATAATATATTTCTTGTAGATCAAAAGGAGTATTTTTATTATAATATTCTGGGGAATTATTGCAATTGAGATAAATGTTTTATTGATTAGTGTTTCAGTAATTAAATAAGTTTTTCGATTATATTTTTTGATTTTGTAGATTTCGGATTTTGTAAAATATACAACTTTCCTATTAATTCGATATAGTATTATGGGGTAGTTGTTGTATTCAGCTTGGAATAGTTTTGTGTAATTTGTATATTTAGTTTTGGCTTTATATTTAGATTTAGATGAATTGTTGTGATTTGTTTATAGAATATTATAGTTATTATATTTTAGGGTACTCTTGTATATTATTAGATTATAGAAATCTTGGTATTCTGGATTATGGTGAGTAATACATTGCTTTGGCTTAATATACTAAATTTGTTTGAAACTATTAAAGAGCTTGAAGAAAAAGACTTTTTTTGATAGATTGATAATCTAGATCTATTTATAAAAATCGGTTATACGAATAATAGTTTAATAATTGATTAGGGGAGTATCTGTTTATATTAATACTTTTTTAGCTATTATTTTTTTAGTAATAAATATTTTGTTTTTATTTAAATTATAAAAAGAAGTTGAAATCCTTTCTAATATGTAGTAATACCAGGTTATAGGTTGTTTTAGATTATTATAGTTTAGGATCTTTTTAATCTTTTTTGTATTTTCAGCTTTAAGAAGTTTATTGTATATAACACTACTAGCAGCGCATACTGCCCAACCAGTAATTATGAAAATAATAGTTATTATATCGATATCTTTCAAATTAGGGATAGTTTTATTAATTGCTTTTTTTAATATATAGGCATTCAGACAATTTACTATTAATACAGTAATTCCTATTATTAATAAATAAATATTCATTCTGGTTTTTTAAGATTTGATTAATCTTTATTTATTAATCTATCCTTATATATATATATTCGTATTTATAAATACATTCAAGTTTTTTGGGGTTTTTATAATATCTGTATAGATACGATTTGGATTATTGATATTCTTATTTCCAATTATAGATTATATCATACTTTGTGATAATCTAGTTTTAATATTATTTATTATTATATTATATATTTCTTTATTAAAGACTATTTTCTCTAATATACTATTAGCTTCGAATTGGTAAAGTATTGTTTCGAATATTTTATAGACCTTATATTTGAGTTACACTTGCTTATCGAAAGCATTAAGTTGTACCACAATAGAGAATCCTTTTATTGCCTATAGGCTTGATATAGTAGTTCTTGTAGCTTCTATACTATAAGCGCTTGTACTACTGTAGTTGAATAATAAGAGTGAGGGTAATGATTGGTCGCAAATAAACCGGGGATTGGTTGCGATTAGCGTTCTTATAGAGATAGTTGCTATAGCACTTACACTGTTGGTAATGATTATAGCTATATCTGATACTAAAGCTTATATAGTCGGAAGATGCGGCTTAGTACGATCTAAGCTCGCTGATGTGAACGCGAGTAATTATAATAATCAATCTGTAATATATTGCGAAATCGCTTTTGTATTATATATTAACCGGGTTATAAGGCAATCTGGTTTATTATATATAATACTACTAATAATATATATTATCTAACTAATAATTATAGGGATAATAGCCACTATATCGGTGTTTTTCAGATTAAAAATAGCTTTATTGATTGCTTTTTTTAGTATATAAGCACTCGAATAGTTTACTGTCAATACAGCAATTCCTGCTATTAATAGATAGATATTCATTCTGGTTTTCCGAAATTTGACCGATCTCTATTTGTTAGCCTGCCCTTATATATACACATTCGTATTTATAAATATACTTGAGTTTTTCAAGGTTTTTATAATATCCGTATAGATGTGGTTTGGATTGTTAATGTTCTTATTTCCAGCTATGGGTTGTATCGTACTTTGTGATAACCTATATAATAATATTATAATCCTTCTATCAAAGTAAATAAATAAGTATAGGTTAGTTAAGCTTTATATAAAATTCTATTTGATAAATTGCTTTTTTATAAGATTATTTTAATTATAAGCTATCTACTTTAATCTATACAGGTTATAAAGGATTTTAAGAATATATCCTTATTTAATATTAATTTCTTATAATATAAATAGGAATATCTTTTTTTTTAGTTTTGCCTCAATAAATATATTTTTTATATTAAAATAATATATTTTAAGGTTTTATAATACTATGATTAATAGAAATAAACAAACTATTGCTGATTATACTGTGAATACGAATATATTGAAAAAGTCTACTCCGTATTTTTATATAAAACCTTTTATTACTAGTTTAGCCTTGAATCGTTCCAATAATCCATCCACATTCAGTTTTGTTATAAATATCTATTTTATACTGATTAAATTATTTATTCTATTATTATAGATTTATTATTATATCTTATTCTTTTTTAATTCCTTAATCTCCTAATTAATAGCCGTTTATTATTATTTGTTATAGATTGAATTGTTTATTATTTCTTTATATTCACAATAAAGGAGCAGGCCAGTGGAATACATGTAATATTGATTATATAGATTAATTGTACTAAGATAAAATCTAATTATAAAATGAATGTAATATATATACAATAGTATAGCACACATACCACAACTTCTAACACTTTTCTAGAAAGCTTATTCTCTTAGTTTCTGTAATTAGGTTTAAAGTTTTAATATATTCTTGAATCTCTCAAATATTACCCTTATATATAGTTTTATTAATTTATTTATAATTATATTATTTATATTAATATAACTAGTATTAATTAAACATTTTTCTATAAAATCCTAAATAAAATAATAATATATATCAATATACTTTGATTGTTTATATAAATAAAGATTCTTAATTAATACTAGTATTTTTTAATTATCTTTTAGCATTTGAATTTTACCATTCTTTTTGATATATTATAATTATTCTAAATCTTTTAAAAGTTAAATTATTTATTATTCTTGTTTGATAAATATTGCCATAGAAATATACTCAGCTTTTATATTAAATATAATTATAGATATCTACTTCTTGCTTACTCATAAAATTGGTTTATTATAGAATATTATTATTTTATTAGAAATACTTTTTCAATTGATTTTATTGCTTGCTTAATCTATATCGATATATACTTTAATAGTTTATTATAAGAGATTATATTTTTTATAGATATCTGATTAAATTCCTTTAAACTCAAAATATAATTTCTAGTTAATAATTGATTTCAAATATCTTATAAGGTTTTTAAATATAATATTATAATATTTAGCAGAATTCGATATAGCTTATACTAATCTCCCGAAATTAAATGTAATATTTAATCTAATATAAACCATAAAATAAATCACATTATTAATTGCTTATTAATATTCGTTTATATTAGTAAACTTATCATCTGAAAGTATTAGTTATAATTAATTATAATTCGAGATTAGTATTTTTCTTAAAGTATATTAATTATAGGAAATCCCAAAACGGGTAAACATTATATCCAAATATTCTTTTTGATTTATAATTAATACTTTCTCAGATTTATTATAAATAATACATACTTCTAAGATCTTACTAATTTCCCCTAGGTTTTTAATATTGAAATGAATTAAAAGGTTATTATAAAACTATTTAATATTTCATTTTTGTATAATAACAATAACAATATTATTTATATAAACTAAAAAAAGCAATTATTGTAAATAATTAATATATAAATATAGATTTGTAAGATTTTATACAAAACCCATTTTAATTAATTCTTTTTTCAAAAGAAAATTTCAATCTCTACCAGCTTACTTTAATTTATAAAAACTTCGAAATGTATATAAAATATAATCTCAACAAACTTGAATATCTTGAAAAGATACTAAATAGATTTCTTCTTTTAAATATAATTCAATAAATATATTTTTGATATTGAAATAAGAATATTTAAAATCTTTTTTTGTAATAATTATAAAAAAAAGATAAAGAATATTAAGATGAATTATAGGAATAAAGATTTTGTTATAATCTTTTTTTAAAATTTAATTAAATTCTTTAATCATTAATTTAATCTTGAATTACTCTATCTTATTATCTTTTATTTTGATAATAAATACTTATTTTATTGAAATTAGATTATTTTCTTATAATAAAATAAATTCTTTTCAAATACCATTCTTAATTAATAAGTTTATTTTTTTTTGAATTACAGTTTACCAATCCTTTATATATTTCTTATTTATTATTATATTTTTATATATATTTGATATTTTGATTCTGAGTATTTTTATTATTAATAAAGCAATTTCAATCTCTATTAATATATTCTCTAAAAAAATCAAAATCTTGAAAATAATTCTATTATTCGTTTTTTTCTTGAATTGATAAATATTTGGGATTACAATTATAATATGTTTGATTGATTTTGATGTTAATTTATTTAAAAAAATAAATAAAAATTAAATGATTTTAAAAATATATTCTTTTATATTATTATTATTGTTTTTCTTTTTTTTCCTAAAATTATATTTTGAATTTGATAATATAAAAATAGGTATAAAAATAGATATAAATATAGATATTATAGGTAATAAAATTGTAATCGAATTTAATAGTATAGAATTAAAAGTTGAAGTAATCTTAAATAAAATAATCTCTATTTCTTTATTATTCTTTTTTAATTTTAATAAATTATTTATTATTTATTAAATATTTCTATATTCATCTTTATTAAAGTATAATATTCCAGTTTTTATTTATTCTGATATTAGCAAGTATATTTCTATCGAGTCTATAATTATTTTATTTAATAATATTAATAAATTGATCGGAATAAATAATAATTCAAGGATATTTTTAGATTTATTATAAAACTTGTGATTAGATTTTATATTCTTAATATTTTATAATCTGGCTATACAGTTTCTGAATTTCAGATTTATATCTTCTCCTTTATAATTTTCATCAATTGTAATATAATAAATATAATAAGTATAATCTAATTTTAATAAATAAATCTTTATATACTTAATGATATCTTTTGAATATTCTAGAAATATCCTGATTCTTATTATATTATAAAATTTATTATACCTTTATCCTATTAGAATAGTTTTGGAATTGATATAAGTATAATATTGATTCCCCCAGATCTTGTATGTATTAATATTTGATAATATACTTATAAATACTTCAAGTAAGCTTTAATCAATTTTATTTATATTTAGGCTAATATTAATATAATTTCGAATATATATATTATATTTAATAATTTTATTTTAAAATTCTAATAATAAATAAGCTTCTTTTAATATTATTTTTATATTAGTTTTTATAATATATATATTATATTTAATTAGATTATTTTGATGAAATAATGTAATCACTGTAATCTCTAATTGTATACTAATCTTTTATTTCTAAATAATTTAAAGAAATTCTAGTATATTATTGGTTTTAATAACAATTATAATTATTTCTATAATAAATTCAATTTTCTACTTCCAGACTTTTAATAAGGATATTATATTACTTTTTTGTTTTAATAAGATAATCTAATTTACTCTTATAGTATTATTAATAATAAGAAGAAAATATCTATATCCTTGAATGGTTTTTGGAAAAGGATTAGTAATATTAAAGTAAATCAATTTTATCTTTTTAGACTTTTGTATACTTAATTAGCTTGGGATTTTGTTAATTATTTTTGTGAGAATATATATTTTATAAATATTTAGAATTGAAAGAACCTTAATTAGTCTTTAAAGTATAATAACTTTATATAGATTTCTAATTTTATTAAAATCAAAATAATTGAATTGTTTATACTAAAAAAAATATCTTTCCTTTTTATTATAATTAATTTTTTAATTTTTCTTTTTATTCTATTAATTACCTTTATAAAAAATATAAAGAATATAGAATTCTTATATTTTAATTTTATATATAAAATAATATACATCCCATTTTTTATTATAACTTTAATAATCTTATTATTCTTATCATTTTCTAATATAAAATATATCTCCTTGAAATTAAATATATTCTTAAATTTTGCCTTATAAATTCTTTTAGTTGAAAATAGATTAACCCCTAATCCTAATATATATAATATTTTAATTAATAATATCCTTATTTTATTTTTATATATTATATTTATTATTCCTTATTCATTTAAATATATAGCTTCCCCACCAATCATTATCCTTTATTACAAAATATAAATTAGATTTCTGAAAAGAAAATGTTGATTAGATATGTATGAAATAGTATTAGTATTAGTATATTATTATAATAGAAATACCTTATTAATATTTTTCTTAATAAAATAATAATATTTAAAGTCAAACTCATTATTAATAATATTTTTAATAATATTAAAACTTAATTTAATAATATAAGCCTTATATTTTCTATATTTTTTGTTTTTTTATAATAAAGAAATAGATTATTTTCTCTTTTGTTTATATTTTGAATCAGATTTTAAAAGATATTTAGTATATCGAAATTGAAAGTATTTTAGAATTGAATAATCAGGTTTGTTATAGAATTTATAAGTAATAATAGATATATCAAACTTTAAGCTTATACTAACCTTATACTAACAATAAGATAAAATATATTTTTTTCTTTTTATAAGATATACTATATCTATAAAATTTTGTATTTCGATTTCTTTAACCTACAAATACTTAATCTTATTATTAATATTTAAAATAAAATCAATAATACAAATTATATTAATAATGACTTTATATTTATCAAAAAAAGATAAAATTAAATTTTGAAAGAATGATTTATCTATATATAAAACTTTAATTAAAGTATCTACAAATAAAAGTTTTCTTTAAAAATCTTTAAACTTATTCTATATATTTATAATAATTATATCAAAAATATTATTAAAAAAAAAGATCTTAATCTTAAGAAAATACTTGTCTGCTATTATGTTATCGATTCTGGAATATTTGATAACTAAATAATCCTAAAGTTTTTTTACTATATTATATTCATTTATTAAAACCTCATTATTATCAGATAATAAATAATAGATATAAAATAATATACTAATATTATCTTTAAGAAAAATAGCCTTTTTATTAATATTAAATTAAATCTTTATTATAATATTACTACTATTATTAGAGATTTGAAATTCCTCGAAATCCTTAACTAATCCATCAGCATCTACAATCTATACATATTTCTATAATATTTTTTTATATATATAAAACTAATCTTTTTCTTGGAATTGAATTTTTATTTAATAAATTCAATATTTGTAATTTTTTTGAATAAAAAAAAAGATATACTTAGAATAATTCTTGGATTTAATATCTTCATTTATTTTTAGGTTTTGTAAATAGAAAATTTATATTAATAGTCAATATATGTTTTGATAATAAAATAAAAGAATAAAAGAGGAAAAGGAATTGTTTTGATTGAATTTCCCTAGTTTTGGATATACTAATATTACAAAGAGAAATTCTCTTTAAGATAAAGTAATTGGAAATAATAAATTTTGATTTGTAAATAATGATTTTTAGAATAATATCGAATATTATATAGTTGGTAATACTTTTCAATATCAAACTGGAATGGGTTGTTCTTTTAGTAATAACTTGTAGTTTTCTTGCTTGAGAAAAGAATGTAATATAAATGATTATTTCACTATTATTATTCAGCAATCTGTTTGCTGTGTATACCTTGTATATTAACATTACATTATATAAAAGCTTTTTATTATTAATCTTTACTTTAACAATATAAACTATTCAAAAAGCTTTTAACCTTAGTCTTATTATAAAGCTACCAGACTTATAACCTATTCACAATAAAGAAGCAGGTTAGTGGAATATATATAATATTAACTATATAGATTAATTATACTAAGATAAAATCTAACTATGAAGTGGATGTGATATATGCATAGTAGCGTAGCGCACGTGCCACAACTTCCAACACTTTATATATTTTTGGAATTAATATATCCCTTATTATTATATTTATAATAATTATTTTTAAAATAAATATATAATCTTTACTTTATTATTCTATAAAGAATTCTTAATCCAATTTCAGATTTATAATAATGATAAAGAATATATATAAATATTTAATATTTTGAAAGTTAGTTTTATTATCTTATTCTCTTAATCTCTTTTTATTATTAATCTAATATCCTTTTTGATTTCCGTAGTTATATCCATTAGATCAGCATCTAATAATTATACTATATATAAAATAATAATTTATAAAATAATTACTAATTTTGATATAAATATTTTAGTAAGATTTGGAATTTCATTCTTTGAATTATACTTAACTAGCTCAATAATTATAGGTTTTATAGATGTTGTATTTACAATTTCAATTATAATCTTATAAGATCTTTTATTAATCGTTATTCTAATAAAATATTTTATACTCCCTATCCTTCTAAAAATTCTCCCCCTAAAGTAATAAAATATAACTTTAAGTTTATTTTATTTTCTAATAAACCTTTAAAGAATATATAATTGCTTATCTTTATCACTATATATCTATTTAAAGTATATATTTATAACTATTTTATAATATAATTATTATATTCAACAAATACACCTATTCTTGCCCTATTTATTAATTTATCTCAACAAACATTATTGAAATGAAATATTAGATTAATATGAAAGTAGTACTTTAATCTCCACATCTTGATATATGCTATTGATAATATTATTTCGATTTATGCCTTGTATAGTAATACTTACTTCTTCTTTACTTATATAGTTATATCCTATTATTAATTGATAGGTATTTTTCTATATCTTTATTTAATCTTAAATTTATTTATTTATAATTCTATATATATTCTATTCCTAATATATATATCTACCTCCACTATATAATCTCAGAATTCAACTAATATTACTAAATCTTTAAATATTATATAAATATTCAATTAAATAGTTTGAATTATTTATTTAATTATACTATTTTGATTTAAAATATATATACATATCGATTATTATTATATACCTAGCTTATCTTATTATTCCTATAATACTTTTTCGATTTTTAGAGTATTATTGGTATATATTACTCTAATCAGAAATCTATTTTTTTGTTTTATACCAACTCTTTATTTTTTTAGTTTTTTGATAATATTATTTTTTTTTTAAATATATCATTTAAATCTTTTTTATTCAGCTATAAATTATTTCTATAAAATATTATTTCTTTTAGAATAATATTAGAAATAATCCCAATATATTTAATAATATAAAAGCTAATAATTGCTTTTTATACTCTATAAGAATTATACTGTAATATTTTTTCATTTTTGTTATTATATATATTTTATAGAATTCTAGATTTACAAATAACTTAATATCTTTTTCTAAAATTATAATCAGATATAGTTTACTCAAAACTCTATATCCCATATATCCAAAGCAATAATATCATAATTAATACTAATTTAAATAGTTTTATTATTGAATATCTACCTTATCTATCTTATCTTCATTATAAACAATATTCTTAATTTCTAATAAAACTTCTTTATCCTTTTTTACAATTGAAAATATAATATCAAAATTATTAATAATAATATTTACAATTATATAAATTTTATAAAAATTATTTATAGATAATAGGACTTTCCCATTTTTATAAAAATATATCTTTTTATCATTAAAGACTCCCTTAGTATTGAATTCCCTGTAAAACGATCTTACAAACAACAAGCTTACTTCTAATTCTAGAATATATAACATCTTCAACTTATATACCCTTTTATTCTACTTTATCTTTATTATTCTATATTCTCTTACAATCAATTCTCCTTCTTTAATCTTTATTTATTTTAATTTAAAAAACAGTTTTAAATTAAATAGAAAATAGGATTGATTAATTATATGCAATAAACAGCCAATATTCATAATCTATTCTCTAATATTGTTATAAAAGGATATATATACAAACTCACTTAAATAATAATAAAATTCTTTCTTATTTGAGGTTTTAACTATAATATAACCATAATCGTATATAAGACAGAAGATTAGATTACTAGAAAAAGATTTATAATTTCTTCAATTTAAGTTTACTTAGTATTTCAATAAAAATAATAATTTTTTAATTGAATTATTCTTAATATAAGCCTAAATACCTTTCTTATACGGATAGTCTTATACAATATAATTTAGATTGTTGTAATAAAAGTATTCTTTTTCTTTATTTAAATTATAAAATCTTTTTTTAAAACTTTAGTAATAGCCTTTATTATATTATCCACAATTTTAGCAGTTTTGTATAATTATTGTTATATTTATATCTCCATCCTTATTTATTATAAAAGTATTTCTGAGAGTAGTCATTTTGTTTATAGCTCGAATCTTTTCAAATTTGATTATAAAATTAAGGTTTTGGATATCAATTACTTTAATAATAATATTAAAATATTTCAATAATTTTTAAATAAAAAATTCTAAAATAATATCCTTTATTAATAAATTCTTTTCAAGGTTCAACGACGTTTATATCAGCGAGCTTAGATTGTACTAAGCCGCATTTTCCGATTATGTAAGCTTTAGTATTAGATATAGCTATAGTTGTTACTAATGGTATAAGTGCTATGGCGATTATCTCTATAAGAACGCCGATTGCGATTAATTCCTGGTTTATTTATAATTGATTATTACCTTCACTTTTATTATTTAATTATAATAATATAAGCACTTATAGTGTAAAAGCTGTAAGAGCTACTATATTAAGTTTATAAGCAATAAGAGAATCCTTTATTATAATATAATTTAATACTTTTGATAAATAAATATAACTTAAACACAAGATCTATAAAATATTCGAAATAATATTTTATTAATTCAAAGTTAATAGTATACCAAAAAAAGCAGTTTTTAGTAAAGAAATATATAATATAGTAATAAATAATATTAAAACTAAGTTATTACAAAGTATAATATAATTTATAACTAAAAACAAGAATATTAATATTCCAAATTATATTTATATAAATATTATAAAAATCTCGAAAAACTTGAATGTATTTATAAATATGAATACATATATGTAAAAGCAGATTAACAAATAGAAATCGATTAAACCTTGGAAAACCAGAATGAATACTTATTTATTAATAATAAGAATCATTATATCAACAGTAAACTGCTCAAATGCTTATATATTAAGAAAGGTAATTAATAAAATTATTTTTAATCTGAAAAATATCAATATAGTAGCTATTACCTCTACAGCTACTAGTTAAACAATATATATTGCTAATAATGTTATATATAATAAACTTCTTGAAACTGAGAATGCGAAAAAGATTAAGAAGATTTTGAATTATAATAATTTAGAATAATCTATAATCTAGTATTGCTATATATTAGAGGAAAATCCCAATTTTTTTTTATAATTTAAATAAAGATAGAATACTTGTTACTAAGGAAATAGTAGTTAAAAAAGTATTAATACAAATAGGTACTCTCCTAATCAATTATCGAATTATTATTTGTATAATCAATTTTTATAAACAGATCTGAATTATCAGTTTATTAAGAGAAATCTTTTCTTTTAGATTTTTTAATAATTTTAAATAAATTTGATATATTAAGCTAAAGTAATATATCATTTATTATAATCCAGAGTATTAGAGTTTTTGTAATCTAATAATATGTAAGAGTGTTTCAAAATATAATAATTATGGCGTTCTACAAACGAATCACAATAGTCTGTTTGGGTTTGAGTGTAAAACTAAAATTGAATGTATAAATTATATAGAATTATTTCAAACTGGGTATAACAGCTGTTTTATAATATTATACTGAATTAATAGAAAAGTTATATATTTCATAAAATCCAAAGTCTATAAGATCAAGAAATATAATCGAAAAACTTATCTGATCGTTAAAGCATTAGTCAATAAAATATTTGTTTTAATTATAATAATTCCCTGAAATATTGTAATAAAGATATTCTTTTTGATTTACAAGAAATATATTATTATATATAAAAACCTAAATAGCTTTGAATATGCTTTTTAGAATATCTCTTTAGCTAATAATTTGCCCGAGAATTCTTGTTATTTTAAAAGGAAGTGCCCAAATGAAGGCAGTTTGAATAAAAAGATATTTTTTAATATTATATTATTATAATATAATAGTATAAATATTAATATTAATTTAAATAAATAGCTACTCCTCTTAGTATTATAATACCAATCGCTAGATAGCTGTAGCTCAATCTATATGGATCGATTGGGCAAATGTATAGAAAAAGATAGGAATATATATTGTAATATTGTAAATAGTATATAAATAAGATTTGGAGATTCTATGTATATAGGAATTCTTTATATATTCTGAAACTTGGATTCAGAATTATCTAGAGTATAATCTCTTTGTATTGATGGATAGTTGGGACAGTCTGGATAGTTTTGAAAAAGAAAGGGAGAGATTAAGAACGATAATATATATATATAAAAGCAAGTAATTATATATTCAATAAAGATATATTCAATTATACTAAAATCTTTTTTAAATAAAAGTAAATAATATATAGATTATTAATATATATTAATAATTAAATATTAAGAAAATGATAGATTTAGTAATTTCTATAATATTTTTCGATTATATAGTAATAGGTGGTGACTTTAATATCAAGTATAATCTATTCGAATCTAATATAGTTTTAATTAGTTAAGAAGCTCTCTTTATAGAATGATCTATTTCGAATAGAATAGACTTTATTAAAACCCTAGGAATTTCTATTTATAAAATAGGTCACACAATTAATCTAATCTTTTCTAATATTCTTTTTGTTAGCACTATTATTAATATTAATTTAAAAAGCGATTTCAATTATAAAATATAAATAATTATAATTCTGAATTTTATTTTATTTATTATTAAGTTCTTTAATTATATAATTAACAAGAAAGATCTTTTAATTTTTCAAAAAATTATAAAAAATAGAGTTTTCTACTTTTTAAGTTTAGTAAATATATTTATCAGATAGATTAATAAATTAATAAAAATATTGGATTTTTTATTTGAATTGGTGATTTGTTTAATAGGAAAAAAGAAAAGTGTTTTTGGATACTTTGCTTTTTGGTGGATAAGTGAATGTAAAACAGTATATTAAAAATATAAAACAATTAGAATTAAAGATATTAATTAGGTGGAATAATGGTAATAGGAATTAATAATTATAATTAGAAAAGCAAAATGCCAGTATTGGTACAGAATTATTAATAAAATTAATTATAATAGAGATCTATATAAAATAATTGGCTGATATAAGCTCACTATTAACCTCAAAGTATCACCCCTAATCATTAATGGTATAATAATCAAAAATATTATAGAAAAAATCTAGGTTTTATAAAAAAAGATTTTTAAGTATTTCGATAACAGTAATAATCTTATAATAAATCTATTCCAACTAAACCGCATATTTAATGAACTCTTATAAAATACAAAAATATTTCTTAAAGAAATAAAAAAGAATATTATAGGAATTTCAAGTATCTTATTAGAATCTAATTAGATTACTATTTGCTTTTTAAAGGCTTACTGGAATTCTATTAAACTAATAATTATTGGGATTTTTAATAAATGTCTATAATTTAATTACTTCTCAAATAGATAGAGATGGGCAAAAATAATAATAATCTCTAAGATTGGAAAGAAAGACAAATCGTTAGTACAATCCTGGTAACCGATAGCCCTATTTTTATATATTTCGAAGAGATTGGAATATATAATTACTTGATATATTTTATAAATCATAATAATAGCAGATATACTTAGCCTCCAATATAATAAAATATTTCTTAAATAAATAATAATAAATCTAATTATTTCATTTGTATATAATATTAAAAAAGCCTTTATCCACAAATAAAAAGTTATGATGGTTATACTGAATATACAAGGCATATTCGATATATTTTTGCCAAACAGACTACTAGAACACATACACTAGTAAGAATAGCTCTGCTTTTTTTTATAATTAATTCAAACCTTTTTAAGCAACTATTTAATAAAAATTTGACTAGAAAATACAACCACAAAATATAATCATATTAAATACAGCACCCCACAGAACTCCTTATTTTCATCTATATTATATATTTTGTACCTTATTAAACTTTTGAATTAAAATATTAAACTATATTTCGGGTATATTAATAATATTTATATTTATTGTACATTCAAGAATATTTGTAAGAATATTAATTTCCTTAAATATAATCTCTGCTAGATTTTTTAATGGGGTAAATAAAACCATATAATATTTGTACTGGAAAAACTAGAAATAATATATCTTTCCCAGAGGAGAAAGGTGTACACCCCGCACCTGAAGATAAATAATAAAATAATAATTTATTTAATTAATAAGATAGGTAATAAAATTATTTAATTAGTCTTATATTAACTAGGAATTTGATTTAATTGGAAGCTTTTCTTTAAAAAATATATAGTAGAATAAGAAGCAAAAGTCTGTAAGGTTGCAAAATATATTAAAAGGTTTGTACAGATATGTTATAATCTGTTAGCTGTAGCGCTATATAAGACAATAATCACCTATATCCTTTTTATTGCTTTTTATAGATCTGAGGTATAATATATAGGTTGAATAAAGCTAAACCAGGTAAGGGGGGCTGCTTGTAGCACAATAATAAATATAAGACTAGGTAATTATATTACCAAAATCAATTAAATAATTATTTTAGTAATAAAAAGAATTCTATTTATTTAGTATATAACTCTAATTATTATAATTCTAAAAGATTCTAGATTCTTGTTTAATAAATTAATATTCAAATAAATATAAATAAAATTTATATTCTGATTTTATAAAATAAATGAAAATTATCTATTAATAATTCGTCTAGCATAAACATCTCAATGTAAAATGAATAATATCAATTTTTATAAATTAATTAAATTGATTCTAAAAATATTGAAATTAATATTCTCCTTACCACACTTCTCTACAAAAAACCATAATAACCCTATAAAAAGTATAAAAAAAGAAATAGCCACAATTGAATTTACGCAATAATGGGATCGTCTGCCTAATAGCTATATTATAATCTTCTCGGACGGCATTGAACAGTATTATCGAGGATAAAAGATAGTTGACTATAGCTATACGATCTATTGAGAACAATTTTCAATAGCATTTGGCTATAAGGTAATTAATCTGCTCTCGTATATTTTCAATATCAAGACAATGAGCACCTTAAAAGGTTTAGAGTATATTATTCAACTAGAGCTGACTAAGCAGATTACAATATATATCAATAGTATTTTAGTTATTTAATATATTAAGAACAATGTTTTCGATTTATTTCAATAAGCGTTTCTATACTGTTATAAGATTATAAGAAACAGATAAGTAGTAATTCAATAATTATTTAAATATATTAAAATCTTTGAAAACAAAAAGATCAATTAGCTTACTAATCTAGGTACTTACAATAATTACATCGAAAATAACAACTTATTGTTTTTTATTATTAGTAGAATAAGCTTAATAGTTAGAATCCTTAAACAAAGGGTAGAATAAAAATGATAGAAATGAAATAAGGTTACCCTTGTTGGTTGATATTATTACTAATATTTTAATTATCAAATTAAAAAATTTAAAAAACTTGTTTTCCCCTATTTTATTTTTTAATAACTAGTAATACTTAAAATCAAACATAAAGATTTTGTATTCTACTACCAACACTTTCAGCACAACAATGTTACCTCAGAATATTTCTATAGATATAGCAAAAAGCCTAAATATCTAATGCTCTATCAATACTCTTATATCCAATTTGATCACTAACCAAACAAATCTAGTTTAATTTTATAAAATATAAAGAGTATAATCGATTATCTCTTTCTTTTTTTGAAAACTCTAATAAACTTTGCAATCTTTTTAGTGATTATCAATTATTTTGAGCAACCACATTTAGTTTCTTTAGAAATTCTTTGATTTTTTATTTTCATATTGTTAATTGAAGCTATACCCCCCTCTGAAGCCGCTTTCCCCCCCCTCCACCATTGCGTACAAATTGCACCAAATAAAAATTGATAATATAAAACTTTTTAATTAGTTATAAACCTGAGCTACCCAGCATGAAATAAGTTGAATAGTATTGATATTGTAAGTAGGAAATAAGCGGTAGAAATGTGTATAGCGCTCCTAGCCACTTCTCCCCTAGTCTATATTATAATCATAGAAGAATAGAATATATAGCTATACCGGCACCCCTATCAGCATAGTCCATCCCTAGTACCCCCTGGGAGGTCGTGGCGAGCCCCTGCAGCTTGCCCCCTGGATGTAAATTAAAATAAATAAAATAAATAAATAAATAAATAATAAATAAATAATAAATTCTTTTATATTGTCTTTATTTCAATTATCTCTTTTCAAATTGAATATATTTTGTTTTAGTTTTTTTCAATTATAATATTCTTCTTTAGTTTTTATATTATTAATCATATAAACTTATTTCACAATTCTTGAAAAATAACACATTTATATTTTACCTCTAATTTAATCCATTTATTACTAAATTTATTAATATTTTTAATAAGTTTGTTATCCATATTATTAATATGCTAAATAATAAAAAGCTTTATATTAGTTTAGATTTTCTTTATTCTATATATTATATTTATTAATTTAATAAAATCTATATAAAATGCTCTGTATACAGCTATATTGTTTGTAATAGTATAATCCTATCCTTTTTTAATAAGATATAGCTTTGTTATCTTGAATTAATAACATTAGTTCTTTTTATTTAATATTAGGATTTTTAGTTCTCTATTATCAAAATCGTTTTTTATAATTATAAATATTATTGTTGATTTTGGTTTTGATATATTATAAAATAAAAATATTAATTTGCTTTTTTCCTTAGTGTAATTTGAGTTTTTATATAAAATAAATATATTTTTTTAAAGATTTTCGATTTTGTATTAGTAAAAAGCCTTTATTATAATTCTTTATTGATGAGAAGTTTCTATTATAATTCTTTTCGATTTGATTTAG
The DNA here is from genome assembly GCA_014898485.2 of Botrytis squamosa. Classification (NCBI taxonomy): domain Eukaryota; kingdom Fungi; phylum Ascomycota; class Leotiomycetes; order Helotiales; family Sclerotiniaceae; genus Botrytis; species Botrytis squamosa. Next base: position 2,041,884 of record RCTC02000009.1, read on the forward strand.
ATCTTTACCTTTCTTTTATGCCTTTATAATTTATTTTCTTTATTATATAAATCTTTATCTTTTTCTTAATTGTATAGACCTCTGCCTTTTCTCTTACACCTCTATATATTCTTTTTTATTAATAGTTTCTAATTCAGATACAAATCTGGGTTTATAATCTATTTTAAATATAATTTTTTATAAAAAATAAAATAGGAAGTATAGGGTAGAAAGTGATAGTATTAGAAGGATTAGTATATTAAATTTGTTCTATAACTTCTAAGAGAAAGAGCTCTATATAGGACAGAGCTCTCACTAGTACTAATTAGGGCTAGCTCCCCCTATTCCATGATTATGTGAACCACACCTTTCAATATTATCTGCTATTATTTATTTAAATAAATATATCCCTGATTCTAAAGAATTTGATAATTCCCAATTCAATTTATAAAGATTTGTTTAATAGATATATATAAAGATAAGCTTAAACTTTGATTGTTTTTTTATTATTTCTATTTATCTGATTTATATTGTTAAAAAACTTATTGAAAAAGCTTACAAACTAATCCTTTCCAAAATTATTCGTAATATTCTACAATTTACTAACTATAACCTGCTTTTAGAATATTTAAAGAATACTTTTGGGAATTCTGATTATAAATAGAATACTCAAAACTAATTATATTTATTCAAATAAAGATATTTTAATTTCAATATTTATTTTATTGAATTCTAAAGATTAGTTTTAAAAGATAAAATATCTAATAATATTCTAACCCTACTACTATTTCAAGAAATCTTTTGAGAATTACAAAATATATTATTTTATAATCTACTCCTATTCTACAATTTCCAGAAATATTCCATTTATTTATAATAATTTAATAATCGATTCCATTAATACTAATAATAAATCTTTTGGAACCATCCTACTACTTCTATCTCCACCAAAAGAAGAATTTCTGTTTTACTATTTAAATCTATCTATAACCCTATAATCTAATCTTTCTATACAAACAAAATCACTTTTTTATTTATTTAAAAAGGAGATCCTATAAATCTTAGTTTTCAATATTATATTATTAATAATAATTTATTCTGAAAAAAACAAAAAGAATATTACTACTATAATTCTATTAATTATTTAATTCATAATTATCTATATCCTGATACCCATCCTGTCTAGTTCAGAATTGAGACTTTCAATTCTTCTAAATATAATCCCACCTCAAGAAACTTATCAAGAGATAGAATATCCATTTATTCTCTATCTTGCTTTTTGTTTTGATTATTATTTTATTCTTTGGCTAGCTTATTTGAATCAGAAAACAGAATTTGTTTAATTTAAATTACTATTAGAGTAATTCTCTATATAAACTCTATTTATCTATTATTATTATTTAAGGATTACTTTTAAAAAATAAATTGAATAATTGTATAAATCTAATAATCCTATTTGTTATTCTATTTCTAAGGAAAAATATTTTTTTAATTTATATTATATTGAATAATAATTATAAAGAAATTACCTTTACAAATTAAAACTAAATACTATTTTAAAAGATCTTTGAATATAAACTATCTACTGCCTTCAAAATTATTAAATTTAATAGTAAAATTCTATCTAGAAATCAGGTTACATTCTATATCTGTATTAGATTTAGAATTAATGATTATATTGAAAAGAGAATTACTTTATATGTAATTAAGCTAGTTTATTACCCTATAGTATTGGCTGTAACCTGGTTTAAGAAGTACAACCCTTGTATCGACTTTGTAATAAATTTATTCTAATTTGATAATCTATATTGCTATAAATTTTATAATACCCCATCCCGATTGTTTTGAATAAAAGCTTTTTTCGATATTTCTTTGAAAGTTTAATCTATATATCTATCCAATTGCTTTAAAGACCTCAAGAATCAAAATATAGCCACAATCTTTCTAAAAACTTATTCTATATATCTACCAAAAATATAAAATATTCTAGATTTTTGTTAAATAGATTAATAATATTCTGAATAAAAAGAAAGAGTTTAATTTAAATAATTTTTTATTTGAATTTCGAAATTGGAAAAATATATTTTTCCTGTAAAATATTGATAAGCTATTATTGTATTGACTATATAATTACAAAATCCGATTTTTAAAAGAAGTTATATTATTCTTTAAAGTTTTGTATACTATATTCCAAACTGAATTCGAAATTTTAAAAGAATAATTAAAAAAAAATCTAAAAAAAGGATTTATTTATTTTAGCTTTTCGTTTATTATATTCTTTATATTATTTATTAAGAAAGCTAATAAAGATCTTTGTTTCTGTATTAATTATAAAGCTCTGAATAATTTATTTATAAAAAATCAATATTTATTATTATTAATTAAGGAATTTTTGAATAACTTGAAAGAAATAAAGTATTTTAGTAAAATCGATATTATTTTTGCTTTTAATAATATTAGAATTAAAAAAGAATAAAAATATCTAACTATATTCCATATCCAATTTAGTTTATTCGAGTTTTTAATTATACTATTTGAACTGATAGGGGTATTTACCATATTCCAGAAATTCATTAATAACTTTTTATATAGATATCTGAATATATTTTATACTATATATCTAAATAATATATTGATATATAATCATATCCAAAAGGAATATATTCGTTATATTCAGAAAGTTTTATAAGCATTAAAAGAAGCTGGTTTATTTGTAAAATTTGAAAAATACAAATTCCTAAAATCTAAAATTATTTTTTTTAGCCTAATTATAAGAAAGAATAATATCCAGATGAATTCAGAGAAAATAAAAACCATTATAAACTGGAAATCGCCCAACACTATAATCAATATATAAATATTTATTGGATTCGCAAACTTTTATTAATAATTTATTAAGGATTTTTTAAAGATAATTAGTTTAATAATAAATCTAATTAAAAAGAATATCCTGTTTTTATAGAATATTGTTTATCAAAATACTTTTAATTAATTAAAGAAAATATTTACTAAAATTTTTGTTTTGGTTTTTTTTAATTAAAAAAAAAAATGATTCTGGAAATTAATATATTAGATTATATTTCTATAGAAGTTTTTTTTTAATACAATGAGAAAGGGATTTTGAGATTTATTATATTCTTTTCAAAGAAATATTTGATTATTGAATATAATTACAAGATTTATAATAAAGAACTTCTAATTATTATTTATTATTTCGAAAAATAATATTCCAAATGTGAAGAATCTGAAAACGAAAGAAGAGTGTCAATTTGAATGATGTAGTTATTGATGAAGAGCTAGAAGGAAGTTGGAAGCGAAGCTTCCAACTTATACTTGAGAGGCTAGCTAAAATGGCTAGTGTAGCCGGTCACGTGCCCTCTGGGCACGTGCGCCCTCACACCGAACTAGAAGATATATTATCTTTGATTTAGGTGATTATAGATTATAAGAATTTAGAATACTTTATAATAATAAAATTACTAAATTATTATTAAATCTATTAATCTGAATTCCTATTTTAATTTAACTTTTGAATTATTTATTATTTTGAAAAGTTTAATATCAAGTTTGATATTTTAATTAGAAAATTAAAGGATTTTTTTAAAAAAAAGGATAAATGTTTTTTAAACCAAAGTCGAATTATTCTAAAAAAAGAAAACTTAGATTTTGATTTATTCTTGATTGCTGATATTCTAAAAAAAGCTAAGAAAATATGATTCGTTATTACTATACAAAATCAAAGAAATTCCGATTTTATCAACCCTTTTAATCCTATCACACCTAAACCAGAATTCCTATTCGCTATATTAGAATCTGATTTTATAATATTCCAAAAAAACTAAGAAACTCCTTTAAATCTATCCGCCAACCTATTATTCTTATTTTAAAAAGATTATTAAGTTAACTCTATTCCTAAATTTATTCTGAAATCTTTATAAAAGGGATTCCTGAAATATTTGAAAATCATTTTTATTGAGTATTCTAAAAATAATAATTTATTATATTATCAAAAAAAACTATATATTTCTAATTATAATTCTTTGAAAATTTATCTACTCTATTTATATTATAAGTCTTTTGCTACTAATCACCTACACTATACCCGAATCTTTAAACTACTATCCCGAAATTACTATTAGCCTAACTATTACAATTATATTATACAATAAATCTATAATTACTATAATTGCTATCACACTACCCTAAATTATAAAGACTAGAAAAGAATTCTTTATTTACTCCCGATTCTATAAAAAGCTTGATAAAATATTTTGATAGATTTTATTATATACCTACCTAAAAGTATTGATTTCAATATTATTATAATAATAATTAATTATTTAATTAAAATAAAGTACTTTCTGTTCTACTATAATATCTATAATTTTAAAGAAATCGCCCGCCTATTTCAAAAGAATATTTAAAAGCTTTATAGCTTGCCTTTAACAATTATTTTTGATTATAGAACCCAATTTATATCTGAATTTTGAAAATATATTTATAAGCGTTTAGAAGTATTTATTAGATTTTTTATTATTTACTATCCTAAGATTAATAAATAAATTAAAAGAGTTAATATAATATTGAAGTAATACCTCAAATTATATATAACTTACCTACAAAACAATTAGGCAAAGTAATTTCCATTTATTGAATTCTTTATTAATAATACCTAATTCAAGAATACCCAAATAATTCCGTTTTTTTTTAATTATAGATTTTATTTTTATTTAGATTTTGAATTATTTTTATTTAAAAACAACTATCTTATTATAAAAAATACTAAGGAATTTATTTTTAAAATAAAAATAATCTTTTTATATTTAAAGATAGAATTAATTATTAATTAAACCTAATATATAAAAAATATTAACTTTTATTATTTCTTTATTTATTAATATATCCCTAATAATCTGGTTTAATTAAATATTAGAAATATTAAAACTTTATATTTATAGAAAAAGCTTAATTAAAAGAATTTTGGGTTATTTAAGATTCTGAATCTAATAGATCTTTATATCTATAAACTGGAATTATTTGCTTTTATAAGGATTTACTCTATTTTTTATATTAATTTGCTATATTTTGTATATAATAATTCTATTTCTAGGTAGTATAATTTATTGTTATTCTTTGTAGAAGTTAATAGTTTAGAGTATTTCGAAGTTGTTAAAATTCTAAACTTTTATTGGAAAAGAAAAGATTGTAGAGAATTTTATTTAAAGTATATTATTTATTAGATTGATTATAATAAATTAATTGAGAAATCTATTAATTATTTAAAAAATATATAGAAACTGATCTGCAACTTTTATTATAGATATTCTGATAAATCTAGATTTGTTTAAACTAAATTGTTTATTTGTAAAATTATAAATTATAATTTATTATTTTATTAAAGTTTGGTTTGAAAAAAGAGAGTAATATTATAATATAAATATATATAATTGATAAATAATAAACTAGATTCTATTAGGTTAGTTTATAAGTAAAAACTTTGTATATCTTTATATTAAAAGATTTTGTATTATAGCTTTTTAAATTATATTTTAGTTTATATTCTGTATTTATTATTCTTAATACTGTCGAATATAGATTCCTGATCCCGCCTGCCTGCCCCGTAACACTTTGTTGCTTTACTATCTTTACTCAACTTATTAGATATATTTTTAAAGAATCTAATCTAATTAGATTCAATTAGAGAATTTAGATTTGACATCACATAGAAATAGGAAGAGATTTGTATATATATGATTCAATAAGGCTAGTCTAAAGAGATTATTACTTATAACCAGCTAGTTAATAATCTCGGGGGTGTGTTACGAGAGAATATACCTATATAAACCCAATTAGCTTAATGCTCTTGGTGATATTACTTTTAGTGTGATAAATATATATAACAATAAGATTGAATTTATATTTAGTTATTTATAACTATTTATAAATTATTAAAAACTTTATTTTTATTTGTATTATAACAAGTTAATATTATTATTCCAATTTATTTCTTTATTCTATAATTTTAATTATATAATACTTTATATTCTTTTGAATAAGAGTAATAAAAAGTATTTCTTTTGAAATACAATTTTTTAGCTTTTTTTATAAATTAAACTATTAAAAAAAAGTTAATTTTATTAAAAACTAATAAAATTATAATTTATTTTTATTATATTGCTGTATTTAATAATAATTATTTAATATTAGAAAAATGTTTTGCAAGTTTTTTCAAAGGGTAAGTATTTATATTTATATTTATTGGTAAGATAAAGTAAATAACAAGCTTAATTAAATAATTGGCTAAAAATTCGATAGTATATATTATTCCCCTTATCGAAAATATAGTTATATATATAATCTGTATAAATCTAATTATTCTTCTGAATATATTGTTCTTATTGTAGTATTATCTTTTTTAATAATCTTTTGCTTAAAGATTCCAGTTTGTTGATATTAATAAAGTTAATGCTTTTACAATAGAGTATATCAAATTTATAATTAAATTAATTTTAATATAAAATCTTTATAATCTTCTCTTTAATAATTTTATACTCATTATTTTCGATATTATTAAAATAATATATTACTATAATTAATTTGTTAATAAACTTTTTTTTATAATTATTAATTTAATTAATTAAAGGATTATATTCTTTCTTGAAATTCTATCTGAAAATATAATAGAATAAATACATTTAATAAACAAATCAAAGATTGATTCTATCCTTAAAATTATTATTTTTGATAATTATAATTATATTTGTTAGATAAGTTGATTATATGTTGAAGATAAATAAATGAAAAACCTTATTTATATTCTTTATCAAAATTATAATTACTTTTATAACAAAACTCCTTCTTTTTGGATTTCTTTTTTTTAATAAATCGTTTGTTTTGTATAATAGAAGAAATAGTTTTTTTTTTCTACAAGCTAAATAAAAGAATAAGTTAATAAAATAAATATAAAAAAAACTATAAATAATTTATCGCTGTATATACATTTTTTTGTTATTGAATTTATGCTGGTAATAGTTTGCCTTTGTTGTTATATTTTCTTTTTGGAGTTGAAAATATATTGATAAAAGATATAAGAAAATTAATTGATTAAAAAAAGATTTGAAAGGGAAAAAGGATTCGATTGATTTATATGCTTTGAAGGATTTGATTAGTTGTTAGGTTATAGAATGGTTTTCTTTGTTTTGTATATACTTTTTTATTGTGAAAAGAAAAAACCTATGTATATATCTGTTTATTATATTATTCTAATTAAATGATGGCGATATTATTTTGTGATTGCTGATTCGATAATTAAAACAGGTAATTATAAAGTTTAAGGGTAAGTTTTTTCAGAAGGGGGGGTAATGTTACGGATTGGTATTTAATTGTAATTACAATTGCTTATATGTGTATACATATATATATATAATTATATATATATAGTTGATATATAAATATACTCAATAAATACTTTACTTCCGATTCTGTAGTTATAGATTTTAAGGATAAATTGTATCCTGCTCTCGTAATTCTTTTAAGGCAAAGTATTATATAATCCCTATTTTATTTCCTATTACAATTATTATTCTATTCTCTAATTAATTTATTCGAATTAGGAAATAGAATTTGTTTAATTTAAATTGTTATTAAAGTAATCTTTTATATAAACTCTATATCATGAAGGTAATAGCTATATCTAATAATTACTTTAATCTGAGAATAGATATATAAAGTAATCATTATCAACAACGTTCACATCAGCGAGCTTAGATCGTACTAAGCCGCATCTTCCAATTATATAAACTTTAGTATTAAATACAGCTATAATCATCGCCAATAATATAAATACTATAACAATTATCCCTACGAGAATATTGATTACAATCGATTCCCGATTTATTTGCAATTAATTATTATTCTTATTCTTATCATTTAATTATGGCAGTATAAATACTTATAATATAAAAATTACAAAAACCGCTATATCAAGCCTGTAAATAATAAAAGAATCCTTTATTATAATATAATTTAATACTTTTAATAAACAAGTATAATTTAGATATAAGATCTATAAAGTATTTAAAATAATACTTCACCAATTCGAAGCTGATAATATATCAAAAAAAACAATTTTTAGCAAAAAAGTATACAATATAATAATAAACAATATCAAAACTAAACTATTACAAAATATAATATAATCTATAACTGAAAACAAGAATATCAATATTCCAAACTATATCTATATGGATATTACAAAAACCCTAAAAAACTCAAATACATTTATAAATATAAATATATATATATAAGAACAGGCTAATAAATAAAGATTAATTAAATTTTAAAAAACCAAAATAAATACCTATCTATTAATAATAGGAATTGCTATATCAATAATAAGCCGCCCGAGTATTTATATATTAAAAAAAACAATTAATAAAACTATTTCTAATCTAAAAGATATTAATATAACAACTATTATCTTTATAATTATTGGTTAGACAGTATATACTATTAGTAATATTATATATAATAAACTTTTCAAAATCGAGAATATAAAAAAGATTAAAAAGATTTTGAATTATAATAATTTAAAACAATCTATAATTTAGTATTATTATATATTAAAGAGAATTCCAATTTCTTTTTATAGTCTAAATGAAAATAGAATATTTATTATTAAAAAAATAATAGTTAAGGAAATATCAATACAAATAGATACTTCCTCAATCAATTATCGAATTATCATCTGTACAGCCGATTTCTATAAGCAGATCTGGATCGTTAGTCTATCAAGAGAAATCTCTTCTTTTAAGTTTTTTAATAGCTTTAAATAAGCTTAATATATTAAGCCAAAACAGTATATTACTTATTATAATCTAGAATATCAGGGTTTTTATAATCCAATAATATATAAAAATATTTCAAAATATAATAATTACAATATCCTATAAACGAATTATAATAATCTATTTAGACTTAAATGTAAAGCCAAAACTGAATATACAAATTACACAGAACCATTCCAAATTAGACACAATAACTATCCCACAATACTGTATTGAATTAATAAAAAAATTGTATGCTTTACAAAATCCAAAATCTATAAAATTAAGAAATATAATCAAAAAACTCGTCTAACTATTAAAGTACTAGTCAATAAAATACTTACCCTAATTATAACAGCCCTTTAAAATATTATAGTAAAGATATTCTTTTCGATTTATAGGGAATATATTATTGTATATAAAAATCTAAATAACTCCAAATATACTTTTCAGAATATCTTTTTAATTAATAATTTATTTAAGAACTTTTATTATTTTAAAAAAAAATATTCAAATAAAAATAATCTGAATAAGAAGATATTTTTCAATATTATATTATTATAATATAATAATATAAATATCAATATTAATCTAAATAAATAATTATTTTTCTCGATATTATAATACTAGTTACTAAATAGCTATAGCCCAATCTATACAGATCGGTTAGACAAATATACAGAAAAAGATAAAAGTATATATTACAATATTACAAATAATATACGAATAAGATTTAAAGATTTTATATATACAGAAATCCTTTATATATTTTAGAACTCGAATTTAGAATTATTTGGAATATAATTTCTTTATATTAACAAATAACTAGAATAATTTAAATGATTTTGAAAAAAAAAGGAAAAATCAAAAATAATAATATATATATACAAAAACAAGTAATTATATGTTTAATAAAGATATATTTAATTATATTAAAATTTTTTTTAAATAAAAATAAATGATATATAGATTATTAATATATACTAATAATTGAGTATCAAGGAGATAGTGAATCTAGTAATCTCTATAGTATTCTCTAATTATATAATAATAGGCAGCAATTTCAATATTAAGTATAATCTATTTGAGCCTGGTATAGCTTCAGCCGGCCAAGAAGCTTTTCTTATAAAATAATTTATTTTGAATAGAATAAATTTTATTAAAATCCCAGAAATCCCTACCCACAAAGTAGATTATACAATTAATCTAATCTTTTCTAATATCCCTTTTATTAATATTATTATTAATATTAATTTGAAAAGTAGTTTTAATTATAAAATATAAATAATTATAATTCTGAATTTTATTTTATTTATTATTAAGCTCTTTGATTATATAATTAATAAGAAAGGTTTTTTAATTTTTTAAAAAATTATAAAAAATAGAATTTCTTATTTTCTAAATTTAATAAATATATTTGTCAACTAGATTAATAAATTAATAAAAATACTGGATTTTTTATTTAAATTAGTGATTTATTTAATAAAAAAAAAGAAAAGTGTTTTCGAATGTTTTATTTTCTGATAAATAAGTGAATATAGAATAATATATTAAAAATATAGAATAGCTAAAGCTGAAAGCATCGATTAGGCAAAACAACAATAACAAAAATTGATAATTATAATTAGAAAAGCGAAATACTAATATTAATATAAAATTATTAATAAGATCAGTTGTAATAAAAACCTATACAAAGTAATCAGCTAATATAAGTTTATTATCAATCTCAAAATATTATTTCTAATTATTAATAATATAATAATTAAAGACATTACAAAAAAAGCCTAAATTTTATAAAAAGAAATCCTCGAATATTTTGATAGTAATAATAATCTTATAATAGATTTATTTCAGTTAGGCTGTATATCTAATAAATTCTTATAAAGTATAAAAATGTTTTTTAAAGAAATAGAAAAGAGTATTATAAGAATTTTGAGTACCTTATTAAAACCTGATTAGATTATTATTTGTTTTTTGAAGGTTTATTAGAATTTTATTGAATTAATAATTATTAAAATCTTTAATAGATATTTACAATTTAGTTATTTTCCAAATAAATAAAAATAAGCAAAGGTGGTAATAATTTCTAAGATTGGAAAGAAAAACAAATCGTCAGTACAATCCTAGCAACCGATAGCCCTATTCTTATATATTTTAAAGGGATTGGAATGTATAATCACTTAATATATTTTATAAACTATGATGATAGTAGGTATATTCAGCTCTTAGTATAGTAAAATGTTCCCTAAGTGAGTAATAATAAATCTAGTTATTTCGTTTATATATAATATCGAAAAAGTCTTTACCTGCAAACAAGAAGTTATAATAATTATATTGGATATATAAGGTGTATTTGATATACTCTTACTGAACAGGTTATTGGAATGTATATATTAGTAAGGGTAGCTCTACTCTCTTTTATAATTAATTCAAATCTTTTTAAGTAATCGTTTAATAAGAATTTAATTGGAAAATATAATTATAGAATATAGTTGTATTAAGTATAATATTTTGTAGGGCTTTTTATTCTTATTTATATTATATATTCTATATCTTACTGAACTTTTGAATTAAAATATTAAATTATATTTTGAATATATTAATGATTTTTATATTTACTGTATATTCAAGAATATTTATAAGAATATTAATTTTCTCAAATATAATTTTTATTAGATTTTTTAGTAAGATAAACGAAACTGTATAATATTTATATTAAAAAAACTAGAGATAATATATCTCTTTTAAAGAAGAGAGGTATATACTCTATATCTAAAGATAAATAATAAAATAATAATTTATTTAATCAATAAGATGAGCAATAAAACTATTTAACTAATTCTATACTAACTGAAAGTCTAGTTTGATTAAAAGCTTTTCTTTAAAAGATATATAACAAAATAAAAAGTAAAAGTCTATAAAATTGCAAAGTATATCAAAAGATTTATATAAACATACTACAATTTATTAACTGTAGTATTATACAAGACGGTAATTATTTGTATCCTTCTTATTATTCTTTATAGATTCGAGATATAATATATAAACCGAACAAAACCAAACCAAATAAAGAAAGCTGCCCATAGTACAATAATAAATACAAAACTAAACAGTTATATTACCAAAATCGATCGAGCGATCGTCCTAACAGCAAGAAGAGTTCTACCCACTTGGTGCACAACTCCGACCATTACAATCCTAAAAAACTCTAAACTATCATTCAGCAAGCTAATACTCAAATAGATACGAATAAGATTTATACTCCAATTTTACAAAATAAACAAAAACCATTTATTAGCGATTCATTTAATATAAACACCTCAATACAAGATAAACAATACTAATTTCTATAAATTAACCAAATTAATTCTGAAAGTATCAAAATCAATACTCTCCTTATTATACTTTTTCACAAAAAACCACAATAATTCTATAGAAAATATAAAAAAAGAAACAACCACAATTAAATTTATACAATAATAAAACCATCTACCTGATAGCTATATTATAATCTTCTCGGACAACACTAAACAATACCATCAAAGGCAAAAGATAATCGGCTATAACTATACAATCTATTGGGGACAATTTCCAGTAATATCCAGTCATAGAATAATCAACTCACTTTCGTATGTCTTCAACACCAAGATAGTAAGCGTTTTAAAAGGTTTGGAGTATATTATCTGATTGGAGCCAACTGGGTAGATCATAATGTATATCGATAGCACTTTAATTATTTAATATATTAAAAACAATATTTCCGATTTATTCCAATAAATATTTTTATATTATTATAAGATTATAAAAAATAAGTAAATAGTAATCCAATAATTATTTGAATATACTAGAATTCTTAAAAACAAAAAGGCTAATCAGTTTATCAATTTGGGTATTTGTAATAATTATATTGAAAACAATAATTTATTACTTTTTATTATTAATAAAATAAGTTTAATAGCTAAAATCTTCAAATAAAAAGTAGAATAAAAATAATAAAAGCAAAATAAAATTATCTTTATTAACTAATATTATTACTAGTACTTTAATTATTAAATCAAAAAATTTGAAAAACTTACTTTCTTTTATTCTATCCTTTAACAATTAATAATACTCAAAACTGAATATAGGGATTTTATATTCTATTATTAATATTTTCAGTATAATAATACTACTTCAAAATGCTCCTATAGATATAGTAAAGAATCTAAGCATCTGATACTCTGTTAATACTCTCGTACTCAATTCGACTACTAGCCGAACAAACCCGGTTTAATTCTGCAAAATACAAAGAGTGTAATTAATTATCTTTTCTTTTTTTTGAAAACTTTAATAAACTTTGTAATTTTTCTAATAATTACTAATTATTTTGAATAATTATATTCAATCTTTTTGGAGATTCTCTGATCTTTTATTTTTATATTACCAATTAGAGCTATACCCTCTTCTAGAGCTACTTTTCCCTTCCTTTATTACTATATATAAACTACACTAAATAAAAACTGATAATATAGAGCTCTTTAGCTAGCCGTAAATTTGAGCTATTTAATATAAAATGGATTAAATAGCATTGATATTGTAAGTGAAAAACAAATAGTAAAAGTATATACAACACTCCTAACCACTTCTCCTTTAGTCTGTATTACAACTATAGAAGAACGGAATACATAATTATATTAGTACCCCCGCCAGTATAGTCCATCCCTAGTACCCCCTGGGAGGTCATGGCGAGCCCCTGCAGCTTGCCCTCTGGATGTAAATTAAAATAAATAAATAAATAAATAAATAAATAAATAAATAAATAAATAAATATATAAAGTAATAATAAATTAGATTAACTTGAAGTATAATTCTAATAATTATATTTGCTTTATATATATTAATTAAGTAAGGTATTTATCTAATTAAATATATAGAGTATATAAATGAAATAAATAAAATAGTATTAATAATTATAGAAATAAATATTCTAAAGGAATATTGGGATTAGTGTTTGTGAGGTTATACTATACGATGAATTCCGTAATACTCTATTTATTTATTACTATTATTTAAAAATTGTTTTTGGAAAATAAATTGAATAATTATATAAATTTAATAATCCTATTTATTATTTTACTTTTGAAAAGAGATATTCTTTTAATTTATATTATAATAGATAGTAATTATAAAAAGATTGTTTTTACTAATTAAAACTAAATATTATTACAAAAGATCTTTAAGTACAAATTATTTATTATCTTTAAAATTATTAGATTTAATAATAAAATTTTATTTAGAAATCAAATTATATTCTATATCTATATTAGATTTAGAATTAATAATTATATTGAGAAAAAAGTTATTCTATATATAACTGAATTAGCCTATTACCCTATAATATTAGATATAATCTAGTTTAAGAAATATAATCCCTATATCGATTTTATAACAAATTCTTTTCAATTTAATAATATATATTATTATAAATTTTATAATACTTTATTCCATTTATTTCAAATAAAAGTTTTTTTTAATATTTTTTTAAAAGCTTAATCTATATATCTATTTGATTCATTTGAAGGCTTTAAGAATTAAGATATAATTATAATCTTTCTAAAAGCCTATTCTACATATACTTATTAGAAATATAAAATATTTCAGATTTTTATTAAATAAATTGATAATATTTTGAATAATTTTTTATTTGAATTTTGAAATTGGAAAAATATATTTTCTTTTTGAAATATTAATAAATTATTATTATATTGATTATATAATTATAAGATTCGATTTTAAAAGGAAATTATATTATTCTTTAAAATTCTATATATTATATTTCAAATGGAATTCGAAATTTTAAAAGGATAGTTAAATTTTTTTTGAAAAAGGGATTTATTTATTTTAATTTCTTACCTATCATACTCTCTATATTATTCATTAAAAAAACTAATAAAGATCTTTATTTTTATTAAAATTAAAAAAGAATAAGAATATCTGATTATATTCTATATTTGTCACGGAATTCACTATATAGTATAACCTTACAAATACTAATCCCAATACTCCTTCAGAATATTTATTTCTATAATTACTAATACTATTTCATTCATTTTATTTATATATTCTATATATCTAATTAGATAAATACTTTATTCAATCAAAATATATAAAGCAGATATAATTATTAAAATCATATCTCAAATCAATCTAATTTATTATCACTTTATATACCTATTCCCAGATCAAAGTGATCATTAGATATAGCTATTACCTCCGTGATAATATTCAATTTAATCTATTCGAATCTCTAGTTATATTATTTAGACTAATAGAGATATCTATTATATTCTAGAGATTTATTAATAATTCTCTATAAAAATATCTGAATATATTCTATACTATATATCTAAATAATATATTGATATATAATTATACCCAAAAGAAATATATTTATTATATTTAGAAAGTTCTATAAATATTAAAAAAAGTCGATTTATTTACAAAATTCAAAAAATACGAATTCCTAAAATCTAAAACCATTTTTTTTAATTTAATTATAAGGAAAAATAATATCCGAATAGATTTAGAAAAGATAAGGATTATTATAAATTAAAAACTACTTAATATTATAATCAATATATAAGTATTAATGTCACGGTGTGGATATACATAACCGATAAGCGATAAGCTAGGCCTTGTTAGACTAATTTATAAATAAAAACTCTATATATCTTTATATTGGAAAATCTTATATTATAGCTTTTTAAATTACATTTTAATTTATACTCTATACCTACTATTCCTAGTATTATCGAATATAGATTCCTAATCTTACCTACCTATTTTGTAATACTATATAGCTTCTATCAATATTATTATAATAACAATACCAACTTTATATCTATTTAATTATTCGAAGAATACCTCTAAATTTAATATAACTGTAACAAAGGATCCTCAAGCCTAGTACTAATATCTTCAATCAGTGATTATATATATTATCGAATTAAAGAATACTAATCTGTTTTTCGAATACAAAATTCGAAAAATATCTATTGAAAAATATATTAAAGTTTTTTTATATAAATAAATCATTATACAGAATATCTATTTACTCAATCACCTCACTAAATCTATACCTACTCTTATTACATCTTTTGAAACAATATTTACCAAATCTGTTCTTGAATTTTCTGATATTATTATATCCATTCTATTTATTACTATCTGCCTAAATAAGTATATCCCCAATCCTAAAGAATTTAATAATTTCTGATTTAATTTATAAAGATTTATTTAATAGATATATATAAAGATAAATTCGAATTCTAATTGTTTTTCTATTATTTCTATTTGTTTGATCTATATCGCTGAAAGATTTATTGAAAAAGTTTACAAATTAATCCTTTCCAAAATTATTTATAGTATTTTATAATTTATTGATTATAATTTATTTTTGAAATACTTAAAAAATACTTTTAAGAATTCCAACTATAAATAGAATACTCAAAACCAATTATATCTATTCAAACAAAAACATTTCAATTTCAATATCTATTTTATCAAATTCCAAAAGCTAATTTTGAAAAACAAAATATCTAATAATACCCTAATCTCATTATTATTTCAAAAAATCTTTTGAAAACTACAAAATATATTATTTCACAATTTGCTTTTATTTTATAATTTTCAAAAATATTTTACTTATTTATAATAACTCAATAATTAGTTTTATTAATATCAATAATAAATCTTTTGAAATTATTCTATTGTTTTTATTTCTATTAGAAGAAGAACTTTTATTTTGTTATTCGAATTTGCCTGTAATTTTATAATTTAACCCTTATATGCTAACAAGGCAGCTTTTCTGCCTATCCAGGGAGGAGATCCTATGGACCTTAACTCCCAACACCGTACTACTGATAATAATTTGTCCCAAAAGGAACAAGAAAAATACTATCGCTATAATTCTACTAGCTATTTAATTTGTAATTACTTGTATTTTGATATTCGTTTTGTTCAGCTTAGAATTGGGATTTCTAATCTTTCCAGATACAATCCTGTCTTGAGAAGTCTATTAAGGAGCAGAATATCCGTCCGATCCCTACCTCACTCTCTACCACAATCACCACCCCGCTTTCTGGTTAATTTATCCGAATCGGGAAATAGGATTTGTTTGATTTAAATCGCTACCAGAACAACTTTTTGTATAAATTCTATCTATCTATTATTATTATTTAAGGATTATCCTTAAAAAACGAATTGAATAATCATACAGATCTAATAATTTTATCTATTATTTTGTTTCTAAAAAGAAATATTTTTCTAATTTATACTATAATAGATAATGATTATAAAAAAATTACTTTTATTAATCAAAATTAAATATTATTTTAAAAAATCCTTAAACACAAATTATTTATTACTTTTAAAGTTATTAAATTTAATAATAAAATTCTATTTAAAAACCAAATTATATTCTATATCTGTATTAGATTTAGAATTAATAATTATACCGAAAAGAGAGTTATTCTATATATAATTAAATTGATTTATTACCCTATAATATTGGATATAGTTTAGTTTAAAAAGTATAATTCTTGTATTGACTTTATAATAAACTTCTTTTAATTCGATAATATATATTACTATAAATTCTATAATACTTTATTCTGTTTGTTCTGAATAAAAGCCCTATTTGATATTCTTTTGAAAGTCTGGTTTGTATATCTGTCTGACTGTCTTGAAGGCTTTAAAAATCGAGATATAACTGTAATCTTTCTAAAAGCCTATTTTGTATATATTTATTGAAAATATAAAATGTTTTAGATTTTTATTAAATAGATTAATAATATTTTAAATAAAAAGAAAGAATTTGATTTGAATAATCTTCTATTTGAATTCTGAAATTAGAAAGATATATTTTCTTTACAGAATATTAATAAGCTATTATTATATTGATTATATAATCACGAAATTTGATTTTAAAAAGAAACTATATTATTTTTTAGAGTTTTGTATATTATATTCCGAATAAAACTCGAAACTCTAAAAAAATAATTAAAAGAAAATTTGAAAAAAGAGTTTATCTATTCTAACTTCTTATTTATTATATTCTTTATATTATTTATTAAGAAAGCTAATGGAGGCTTTTATTTCTGTATTGATTATAAAGCTTTAAATAATTTGTTTATTAAAAATCAATATTTGTTATTACTAATTAAAAAATCTCTAAACAATTTAAAAAAAATAAAATATTTTAATAAAATCAATATTATCTTTGCTTTTAATAATATTAGAATAAAAAAAGAATAAAAGTATCTAATTGTATTCCATATTCGATTCAGCCTATTCGAATTTCTAATTATATTATTTGAACTAATAGAGGTATCTACTATATTCCAAAAGTTTATTAACAATTTTCTATATAGATACCTGAATATATTCTACACTACATATCTAGATAATATATTGATATATAGTCGTATCCGAGAGGAATATATTCGCTATATTCAAAAAGTTCTATAAGTATTAAAAAAAGCTAGTCTATTCACAAAATTCAAAAAATACAAATTCCTGAAATCTGAAATTATTTTTTTTAATCTAATTATAAAAAAGAATAATATCCGAATAGATTTAGAAAAGATAAGAACTATTATAAACTAGAAATTGCTTAACATTATAATCAATATACAAATATTTATCGAATTTGCAAACTTTTATTAACAATTTATTAAGAATTTCTTAAAGATAATTAACCCAATAATAAATCTGATTAAAAAGAATATCCTATTTTTATAGAATACTATTTACCAAAATGCCTTTAGTTAATTAAAGAAAATATTTATTAAAATCTCTATTTTAGTTTTCTTTAATTAAAAAAAAAAGATAATTCTAGAAACAAATATATTAGATTATATTTCTATTAAAATTCTTTTTTAATATAATAAAAAGGAGATTTTTAAATCTATAACATTCTTTTCAAAGAAATACTCTATTATTAAATATAATTATAAAATTTATAATAAAAAACTTTTAATTATTATTTATTATTTCAAAAAATAATATTTCGAACTAAAAAATATATCATCTCCAATCCAAATGATTACGGATTACAAGAATCTAGAATACTTTACAATAATAAAACTATTAAATTATTATCAAATCTATTAATTTGAATTTCTATTTTAATTTAATTTCCAAATTATTTATTACTTCGAAAAGTTAAATATTAAATCTAATATTTTAATTAAAAAGTTAAAGAATTTTTCTAAAAAAAGAAATAAATATTTTTTATATCAAAATCGAATTATTCTGAAAAAAGAAAACTTAGATTCTAATTTGTTTTTAATTATTAATATTCTAAAAGAAATCAAAATTATTAAGAAAATACAATTTATTATTACTATATAAAGTCAGAAAAATTCTAATCCTATTAATCCTTCCGATTCTATTACATTTGAATCTAAATTCCTGCCTATTGTATCAAAACCTAATTCTATAATATTTCTAAAAAACTAAAAAACCTTTTTAAACCTGTTTGTTGATTTGTTATTCTTATTCTAAAAAGATTATCAAGTTAACTCTATTCCCAAATCTATTCTGAAATCCTTATAAAAAAGATTTTTGAAACATTTGAAAATTATTTTTGCTAAATATTCCGAAAACAATAGTTTATTATACTATTAAAGGAAATTATATATTTTCAATTATAATTCCCTAAAAGCTCACTTATTCCATCTATATCACAAATCTCCTACCACTAGTTACCCACATTATACCCGAATCTTCAAATTATTATTCTAAAATTACTATTAATCCAGCTATTATAATTATATCACACAATAAATTTATAACTATTATAATTACCACCACATTACTCTAAATTATAAAAATCAAAAAGAAGTTTTTTATTTACTTCTAATCCTACAAAAAGTTTAATAAAATATCTTAATAGATTTTATTATATATTTACCCGAAAATATTAACTTCAATATTATTATAATAATAATCAATTATCTAACCAAAATAAAGTATTTTCTATTCTATTATAATACTTATAACTCTAAAAAAGTTATTTATTTATTTTGAAAAAATATTTGAAAACTTTATAATTTATTTTTAATAATTATTTCTAATTATAAAGTTTAATTTATATCCAAATTTTGAAAGTATATCTATAAGTATTTAGAAATATCCACTAAACTCTTTATCACTTATCATCCTAAAACTAATAAACAGATTGAAAAAGTTAATATAATATTAAAATAATATCTTAAATTATATATAACTTATCTACAAAATAATTAAATAAAATAACTTTTATTTATCGAGTTTTCTATTAACAATATCTAATCTAAAAATACCCAAATAATTCTATTCTTTTCTAATTACAAATTTCATTCTTATTTAGACTTTAAACCATCCCCATTCGAAAGCAACCATTTTGCTATAAAAAATACTAAAAAATTTGTTTTCAAAATGAAAACAATTTTTTTATATTTGAAAATAGAATTGATTACTAATTAAATCTAATATTTAAAGAATACTAACTTTTATTATTTCCCTATCTACCAATACATTTCTAATAACCTAATCTGATTAAATATTAGAAATTTTAAAATCCTATATTTACAAAAAAAATTTGATTAAAAGAATCTTGAATTATTCAAAATCTTGAGTTTAATAGATTTCTACATTTATAAATTAAAACTATCTATTTTTATAAAAATTCACTCTGTTTTTTATATTAATCTACTATATCTTATACATAATAATTCTATTCTTAGATAATATAATTTATTATTATTTTTTATAAAAATTAATAACTTAAAGCATTTCAAAGTTATTAAAATTCTAAACTTTTATTGAAAAAGAAAAGATTATAAAAAATCTCGTTTAAAATATATTATCTATTGGATTGATTACAATAAACTAATTAAAAAATCTATTAACTACTTAAAAAATATATAAAAACTAATCTATAACTTCTATTATAAATATTCCAATAAACTTAAACCTATTTAAACCAAATTACCTATTGCTAAAACTATAAACTATAATTTACTATTTCGTTAAAGCTTAGCCTAAAGAAAAAAGATAATATTATAATATAGATATATATAACTAATAAATAATAAACTAAATTTTATTAAATTAGCTTACAAATAAAAACTCTATATATCTTTATATTGGAAAATCCTATATTATAGTTTTTTGAACTATATTTTAATTTATATTTTATACCTATTATTCCTAATACTATTGAATATAGATTCCTGATTCTGTCTGCCTGCCCCGTAATAATTTATTGAATTTATAAACTTTTATTAATAATTTATTAAGGATTTTTTAAAGATAATTAATTTGATAATAAACCTAATTAAAAAGAATATCCCATTTCTATAAAATATTGTTTATTAAAATATTTTCAATTGATTAAAGAAAATATTTATTGAAGTTTTTATTTTAGCTTTTTTTAATTGGAAAAAGAAAATAATTTTAGAAATTGATATATTAAATTATATTTCTATTAGAATTCTTTTTCAATATAATAAAGAAGGAATTTTTAAATCTATAATATTCTTTTTAAAGAAATATTTTATTGTTGAATATAATTATAAAATCTATAATAAAAAACTTTTAATTATTATTCATTATTTTAAAAAATGATACCCCAAACTAGAAGATGTATTATCTCTAATCTAAGTAATTATAGATTATAAGAATTTAGAATACTTTATAATAACGAAACTATTAAATTATTATTAAATCTATTAATCTAAATTTTTATTTTAATTTAATTTTCGAATTATTTATCACCCCAAAAAACTAAATATTAAGCTTAATATTCTAATCAAAAGGTTAAAGAATTTTTTTAAAAAAAGAATAAATATTTTTTACATTAAAATCAAATTATTCTGAAAAAAAAAAACTTAGATTTTAATCTATTCCCAATTATTAATATTTTGAAAAAAACTAAAATTATTAAGAAAATATAATTCATTATTATTATACAAAGTTAAAGAAATTCTGATTTTATCAATTTTCTTGATTTTATTAAATCTAAATCTAAACTCCTATTCACTATATCAGAATTTGATTTTATAATACTTTTAAAAGATTAAGAAATTCTTTTAAATTTATTTACCAACCTATTATCCCTATTCCAAAAAAGCTATCAAATTAATTCTATTCTCAAATCTATCTTGAAATCTTTATAAAAAGAATTCCTAAAATATTCGAAAATTATTTTTACTAAATACTTTGAAAATAATAGTTTATTATATTATCAAGGAAAGCTGTATATTTCTAATTATAATTTTCTAAAAGTTTATTTGCTTCATTTATATCACAAATTCTTTATTACTGATCATCTACATTATATCCGAATTTTCGAATTATTATTCCGAAATTACTATTAGTCTGATTATTACAATTATATTATATAATAAATCTATAATTATTATAATTACTATTATATTATTTCAAATTATAAAGATTAAAAAAGAGTTTTTTATTCACTTCCAATTCTATAAAAAATTTAATAAAATATTTTGATAGATTTTATTATATATCTATCTGAAAGTACTAATTTTAATGTTATTATAGTAGTAATCGATTGTCTAATTAAAATAAAATACTTTCTGTTCTATTACAGTATTTATAATTTTGAAAAAATCGCCTATCTATTTCAAAAGAATGTTTGAAAACTTTATAATTTGTTTTTAATAATCATTTTCAATTGTGGAATTCAATTTATATTCGAATTCTAGAAATATATTTATAAATATTTGAAAATATTTATTAGACTCTTTATCATTTATTATCCTAAAATTAATAGATAAATCAAAAGAGTTAATATAATACTGAAATAATATTTTAGATTGTATATAATTTACCTATAAAATAATTAAATAGAATAATTTCCATTTACCAAGTTTTTTATTAATAATATTTGATTTGAGAATACCTAAATAATTTTATTCTTTTTTAATTACAGATTTTATTTCTATCTAAACTTTAAACTATTCCTATCCAAAAATAACCACCTTATTATAAAAAATACTAAGGAATTTGTTTCCAAAATAAAAGTAATCTCCTCATACCTAAAAATAGAATTAATTATTAATTAAACCTAATATTTAAAGAATATTAACTTTTATTGTTTCTCTATTTATTAATACATCCTTAACAATCTGATTTAATTGAATACCAGAAACATCAAAATTCTATATTTATAAAAGAAATTTAATTAAAAGAATCTTAAGCTATTTAAAATTCTGAATTTAATAAACCTCTATATTTATAAATTAAAATTATCTGTTTTTATAAGAATTCATATTATTTTTTATATTAATTTGTTATATTCTATATATAATAATTCTATTTTTAGATAATATAATCTATTATTATTTTTTATAGAAATTAATAATTTAAAATATTTTGAAGCTATTAAGATTCTAAACTTCTATTAAAAAAGAAGAAATTATAAAGAATCTTATCTGAAGTATATTATTCATTAAATTAATTATAATAAATTAATTGAAGAATTTATTAATTACCTAAAAAATATATAAAAACTAATCCACAATTTTTATTATAAATACCCTAATAAATCTAAATCTATTTAAACCAAATTGCTTATCTATAAAATTGTAAACTATCATTTACCACCTTATTAGAATTTGATTTAAAAAAAAAGAATAATATTATAGTATATGTTGGAAGTTGTAGTACGTGCGCTACGCTACTGTGCATATATCACTTCCATTTTATAATTAGATTTTACCTTAAAACGATTAATCTATATAGTCAATATTATATGCATTTCACTGGCCTGTTTCTTTATTGTAAATAGGTTATAAGTCTAGTAGTTCTATAATAAGATTAAGATTGAAAGCTTTTTGAATAGTTTGTATTGCTAAAGTAAAGGTTGATGATGAGAAGCTTTTATGTAATGTAATATCAATATATAAGATATGTATAATAAATAGATTACTGAATAGCAATAGCGAAATAATTATTTACATTATATCCCTTCTTCAAATACAATAGCAAAATAATCACTTATATTGTACTCTTTTTTTAAACAAAAAAACTACAAATTATTATTAAAAAAACAACCCATTTCAGCTTGATATTGAAGAATATTATTAACTATATAGTATTTGATATTATTCTAAAAATCATTATTTATAAATCAAAATTCACTATTTCCAATTACTCTATTTTGAAAAGAATTTCTTTTTATAATACTAATATATTCAAAACTAAAAGAATTTAATTAAAACAATTCCTTTTTCTTTTTTATTCTTTTATTTTATTATTAAAATATATATTAATTATCAATACAAATTTTTTATTTACAAAACCTCAAAATAAATAAAAATATTAAATTTAAGAATTACTTCAAGTGTATTTATTTCTTTATTTAAAAGAATTATAAATATTGAATTTGTTAAATAAGAATTCAATTTCAAAAAAAAAACTAGTTTTATATATATAAGAAAATATTATAAGAATATATACAGATTACAAATATCAATAAATTAGCCAAGAATTTCGAAAAACTTCAAATCTCTAATAATAGTAATAATATTATAATAAAAATTTGATTTAATATCAATAAAAAGATTACTTTTTTAAAAACAATATTAATATATTATTTTATATTTATTATTTATTATTTGATAATAATAAGGCTTTAATAAATAAATACAATATAACAAAAAAACTTTGGGATTATTTAATTATTAAATACTTCAGAATTGATAATATAGCAATAAATGAGTATTTCCTTAAAATCAAAACCTTCTTTTTCGATAATATTCCTAATATAATTATTATAAATATATAGGATAAGCTTAAAGATCTTCAAAGAAAATTTTTATTTGTAAATACTTTAGTTAAAGCTTTATATATAGATAAATCATTCTTTTAAAGCTTAATTTTATTTTTTCTTAATAAATACAAAATTATTATTAATATAATTTATATTATTGATTATCACGGGGCAGGCAGGCGGGATCAGGAATCTATATTTGATAATGTTAGAAACAATAGGTACAAGATGTAAACTAAGATATAATTCAAAGAACTATAATATAGAATCTTCCAATATAAAGATATACAGAGTTTTCATTTATAAATTAATTTAATAAGGTCTAGCTTATTGCTTATCGGTTATATATATCTATACCATAACATTACCCCCTTTCTTCAAACCAAGCTCCAACGAAATAGCAAGTCACAATTTACAGTTTCACAAATAAACAATTCGATTCAAATAGATTCAAGTTTATTAAAATATTTATAATAAAAGTTGTAGATTAATTCCTATATATTTTTTAAATAATTAATAGATTCCTTAATTAGTTTATTATAATTAATCTAATAAATAATATACTTTAAACAAAATCCTTTATAATCTTTTCTTTTCTAATAAAAGTTCAGAATTTCAATAGCTTCGAAATACTCTAAATTATTGATTTCTATAAAGAGTAATAGTAGATTATATTATTCAAGAATAAGATTATTATATATAAAATATAACAAGTTAATATAAAAGATAGAATAAATCCTTATAAAAGCAAATAGTTCTAGTTTATAGATATAAAAACCTATTGGATTTAGAATCTTGAATAATCCAAGATTCTTTTAATCAAGTTTTTTCTATAAATATAGGGTTTTAATATTTCTAATATTTAATTAAATCAAATTATTAGAAGTATATTAGTAGATAAGGGAATAATAGAAGTCAGTATTCTTCGAATATTAAGTTTAATTAATAATTAATTCTGTTTTTAAGTATAAGGAAATTATTTCTATTTTGGAAATAAATTTCTCAATATTTTTTATAATAAGATAATTACTTTTAAATAGAGATAACTCAAAGTTCAAATAGAAATAAAATCTGTAATTAAAAAAAAACAAAATTATTCGGATACTTTTAAATTAAATATTGTTAATAAAGAACTTAATAAATAGAAATCACTCTATTTAATCATTTTATAAATAAATTATATACAATTTAAGATATTATTCTAGTATTATATTAACTCTTTCGATTTATTTATCAATTTTAGGATAATAAGTAATGAAAAGTCTAATAGATATTCCCAAATATTTATAAATATACTTCCAGAATTCAAATATAAATTAAACTCTATAATTGAAAATAATTGTTAAAAATAAATTATAAAACTTTTAAATATTTTTTTAGAATAAATAAACAACTTTTTCAGAATTATAAATATTATAATAGAATAGGAAGTGCTTTATCTTGATTAAATAATCGATTATTATTATAATAACATCAAAATCAATATTTTTAGATAAATATATAATGAAATCTATTAAGATATTTTATTAAGCTTTTTACAAAATCAAAAATAAATAAAGAACTTTTTTTTGATTTTTATAATTTGGAATAGTATAATAGTAATTATAATAATTACAGATTTATTGTATAATATAATTGTAGTAGTTAGGTTAATAATAATCTTAAAATAATAATTTAAAGGTTTAAATATAATATAGGTAATTAGTAATAGAGAATTCATGGTATAGACAAAGTAGATAAGCTTTTAAAGGATTATAATCGGGAATATACAATTTCCCTTGGTAATATAACAAACTATTATTTTTGAAATATTTAATAAAAGTGATTTTCAAATATTTCGAGAATTCTTTTTATAAGAATTTCAGAATAAATTTAGAAACAAGATTAGCTTAATAGTCTTTTTAAAATAGGGATAATAGATTAGCAAATAAATCTAAAAGGGTTTCTCAATCTTCTAAGGATGTTATAGAATCAGATTCTAATATAATGAATAAGAGTTTAGATTTAAATATAATAAAATCGGAAGGATTAATAAAATCAGAGTTTTTTTAGCTTTATATAATAATAATGAATTATATTTTTTTAATAATCTTAACTTTTTTCAGAATATTAATAATCAGAAATAAATCAAAATCTAAGTTTTCTTTTTTTAAAATAATTCAATTTTAATATAAAAAATATTCATTTTCTTTTTTAAAAAAATCCTTTAATCTTTTAATTAGAATATTAGATTTAGTATTTAGTTTTCCAAAATAATAGATAATTCAAAAATTAAATCAAAATAGGAATTCAGATTAGTGAATTTGATAATAATTTAATAATTTTATTATTATAAAATACTTCAAATTCTTATAATCCATAATCATCTAGATTAAAAATGATATATTTTCTAGTTCAGAATATTATTTTTCAAAATAATAAATAATAGTTAGAAGTTCTTTATTATAAATCTTATAATTATATTTAATAATAAAATACTTTTTTAAAAAGAATACTACAGATTTAAGAATTCCCTTTTTATTATATTAAAAAAAGATTCTAATAGAAACATAATCCAATATATCTATTTCCAAAATCACCTTCTTTTTTTAATTAAAGAAAGCTAAAATAAAGATTTCAATAAATACTTTTTTTAATTAATTAAAAACATTTTGATAAATAATATTTTATAAAAACGAGATATTCTTTTTGATTAAATTTATTATTAAATTAATTATTTTTAAAAAATTCTTAATAAATTATTAATAAAAGTTTATAAATCCAATAAATGCTTATATATTAATTATAATATTAAGTAGTTTCTAATTTATAATAATCCTTATTTTTTCTAAATCCATTTAGATATTATTCTTCTTTATAATTAAATTAAAAAAAATGATTTTAGATTTCAGAAATTTATATTTTTCAAATTTTGCAAACAAATCAGTTTTTCTTAATATTTATAGAACTTTTTGAATATAGTAAATATATTTCTTTTGAATATAATTATATATTAATATATTATTCAAATATATAGTATAAAATATATTCAGATATCTATACAAAAAATTATTGATAAATCTTTAGAATATAATGAATGCCTCTATCAACCTAAATGATATAATCAGGGATTTGAATAGATTGAATTGGATACGGAATATAGTTAGATACTTTTATTCTTTCCTTATTTTGATATTGTTAAAAGCAAAGATAATATTGATTTTATTAAAATACTTTATTTTTTTTAAATTGTTTAAAGACTTTTTAGTTAGTAGTAATAGATATTAATTCTTGATAGATAGATTATTCAGAGTTTTATAATTAATATAGAAATAGAGGTCTTTATTAGCTTTTTTAATAAATAATATAGGAAATATAGTGAACAAAAAGTTGGGATAGATAAATTCTTTTTTCAGATTTTCTTCTAATTATTCTTTTAGGATTTCGAGTTTTGTTTGGGATATAGTATATAAAGCTTTGAAGAATAGTATAGTTTCTTTTTAAAATCAGATTTCGTAATTATATAATTAGTATAATAATAGTTTATTAATATTTTATAAGAAAAATATATTTTTTTAGTTTTGAAATTCAGGTAGAAGATTATTTGAATTGAATTCTTTTTTTTTATTTAGGATATTGTTAATCTGTTTAATAAAGATCTAGAATATTTTATATTTTTAGTAGGTATATATAGAATAGGTTTTCAGGGAGATTATAGTTATATTTCAATCCTTGAGGTCTTTAGGGTAATTGAATAGATATATAGACTAGGTTTTTAGAAAAATGTCAGGTAGAGCTTTTATTCAAAATAAATGGGATAAAGTGTTATAAAATTCATAGCAATATATATTATTAAATTGGAAAAAGTTTATTGTAAAGTTAATATGGGGATTGTACTTTTTAAGTTAGACTATATTCAATATTATAAAATAATAGATTAGTTTAATTATATATAGAATAATTCTTTTTTTAATATAATTATTAATTCTAAGTTTAATATAAATATAGAATATAATTCAGTTTTTAGGTAAAATTTTATTATCAAATTTAATAACTTTGAAAATAATAAATAATTTATATTTAGAAATCTTTTGAAATAGCATTTAGTTTTAATTAATAAAGGCAGTTTTTTTATAATTACTATTTATTATAATATAGATTAGAAAAGTATTTCTCTCTAGGAGTAAAATAATAAATAGAATTATTAGATCTATATAATTATTTAATTCGTTTTTTAAAAGTAATCCTTGAATAATAATAATAGATAAATAAAGTTTATATAAAGAATTAATTTAATAGCAATTTAGATTAAATGAATTCTGTTTTTTAATCTGAATGAATTAATTGGAAAGTAGAATAGTAATTGTAATAGGAAGTAAAATAGAAATTAGATGGATATTCTATTCCTTAATAAGCTTTTTGAAACAGGATTATATTTGAAAGAATTGGAAATCCTAATTCTGAATTGAATAGAATGGGTATCAGAATGTAGGTAATTATAAATCAAATGGTTGATAGAGTTATAGTAATAGTATTCTCCTTATTCCTTTCAAAACGAATTATTATTAATAATATAATATTAGAAACTGAGATTTATAGGATTTTCTTTTTAAATAGATAAAAAAGCTATTTTGTTAATATACAAAGATTGAATTATAGGATTACAAATAGATTTAGATAATAAAATAGAAGTTTTTTTTTTAGCAAAAATAAAAGTAATAAAACGATTTCGAGAGATTTATTATTAATATTGATAAAACTGATTATTGAATTATTATAGGTAAACGGAATATTTCTGAAAATTATAAAATAGAAATAGATTATGAAATAATATATTTTATAGTTTTTAAAAGATTTCTTAAAATAATAGTAGGGTTAGGGTATTATTAGATATTTTGTTTTCTAAAGTTAATCTTTGGAATTTAATGAAGTAAATATTGAAATCAAAATATCTTTATTTAAACAAATATAATTAATTCTAAATATTCTATTTATAATTAGAATTTTCAAAAACATTCTCTAAATATTCCAAAAACAGGTTATAATTGATGAATTATAGAATATTACAAATAATTTTGGAAAAAATCAATTTATAAGCTTTTTCAATAAATCTTTTAGTAATATAGATTAGATAAATAAAGATAATAAAAAAACAATCAGAATTTAAATTTATTTTTATATATATCTATTGAACGAATCTTTACAAATCGAATTAGAAATTATCAAATTCTTTGAAATCGGGGATATATTTATTTAAACAAATAATAATAAACAGAATGAATATAATAATATCAGAAAATTCGAGAACAGATTTGATAAATATTGTTTTAGAAAATATAATAAAAATAAATATAAATTCAATAAAGTAATCAAATAAATAGATATTTTATATAGTAATTTATTTATACAAGAAGGCTTTAATATATCTCTTAACAAATACTTTTCAAATCTTATATTCGAAAAACAGATTGGTATTCTTCAATCCAATAATATATACAATCACTAATTAGAAATACTGATACCAAGCTTGAGAATCCTTTGCCACAATTATACTAAGCTTAAAAGCATCCTTCGGATAACTAAACAGATATAAAGCTAATATTATTATTACAATAATATTAATAGAAATTATATAATATCACAAAACAAACAAGCAAAATCAGAAATCTATATTCAATAATGCTAGAAACAATAGATATAAAATGTAAACTAAAATGTAGCTTAAAGAGCTACAATATAGGATCTTTCAACATAAAGATATACAGAGTTTTCACTTATAAGCTAGCCTAACAAAGCCTAGCTTATCGCTTATCGGTCACGTGTATCCACACCGTGACATTGATTTTATTTTAAATATTAATAATAAGATTAATTATTTACAAATTAAAAAAACCGAAATATAAAATTCTATAAATATAGTATATTTTATAAAGGAAAAGAAATATATTTTATTTTATTATTAATACAAAGTTAATATAAATTCAAAATCCGATATATCTATTATTATTTACAAACTCTATAATAAATCTAATTACTTAATTCTAAAATGCTTTTAGCTTTGATATATCAAATATTTTTTAAAATTCAATTCAAAATATAAACAAAAAAGAAAATAATCCATCTTTTTATTATAAAGAAACAAAAAGTATAAAAAATATAAAATTCATATTACTAAATTAAATTCTAATACTATTGAAAATATTATTAATAACAAATCTAATTCTGAATATTATTATTTCACCAAGGAAAACATTAGTAAAACATCCTGTTGGGATAGGGATCATGTGACTGACCGCACTAGCGCATGCGCTAGCGCCCCCGCACTATAGCATATACGTTCGTAGTCTTTAGCTTTTAAAACCTCAAGCAATATTATAATAGTATGAATTATTAATACTATATTATTTCATTATTTTTATAATAATATCAATACTAATCAGTATTATTACAAATCAGGAGCCTGGTATTTTAATTTCAAATGTAATGTGGGTTTGTAATTAAAATTAGTATTTCTTTGAAGAGGTATAAGCTCTCGTATCAAAGCAATGTGGTTTGATATTTGCTTTTGTGTGAATAAGGATTGTTGGCAATGTAATGGTAGTTCTTGTGTTTAGTATTATTTCAATGTGGTTTAATACTGACAAACGAGTTTAGTTGACAATGTGATAATGATTTTTATATTTAATCTTAATCTATATTTTATTCTTCGAAGCAATATGCATTGAAGAATACGAACTAGTAGTTATTAGTTCGAGCTAAGTACTATTTTCTACGAATAAATACAACTTTATCAGATTTGGCAAAGTTATATTTAAGTATCTTATCTTATTTTATTATTTATTTATTATCCATCAATATAACAGGATCTTACAAAAACAACTCCATAAAATATAAGCCTAAATACAAGAACGATATTAGAAACGTAATAAAGTTTATTGTATTATCAATTATTATAACTAACGATTTTAATATAATAATTAAAAGATAGTAAGATAATCCGATTAATTTTATAGAGCAAATAGATATAAAAGAAATTAGGGATTTTTATAAATATAAATTTTATAAATATTAATAATCGAAGTACTACAATAACAAACTATAATTAAATTATTTTTACAAATTCGAATATTTTAATTTAGGATATTTTTAAGTAGTCAGCATGTGTTTGTTATACAAGTTGAAATACGAACTGTGTTTGTGTGGTATGTTTGTTATAAAGTATAAGATCTATATAATATGATTTGTTTATAATATTTTAATTAATATAATTCGATTATTGTATAGAAAATAATTAAACAAAGAGATTGTGGATATACTTATAAAAAAGGGATTTATATTTCAATTGAAAAGTATATAAAAGAGAATAGAGGAAAAAGATATTCGAGTTTCTGTATATATATTATTAAAAGAATTTGAGATATTTCAAATAAATGGTTAGTTCGAATTATTAGATTTTAATTAATACAGACTACTACAAATATTAAATGTTTTATTTTAAATCATAACAATTTTAGGATTTAGTTTTTTAAGTGATAAAAGAAAAGGTATTAATATTAAATAAAAAGTATTATCAAAACTATTAGTATTTTATTATTTTAAATCCATTTTCTAATTTAATATTAGATTTTTATAAAAAGAAAATAAACCCAATTTATTTATATATCTATTCTACAAGCAAAAGAAATTATTATCTTTATAGTCAATTTTATATAAACAATTTCAATTCTAATCTAAAATATCTTTTTAATAATCTGAATCTTTATTACTATAATTATATTTATTATTATAGAAAAAAGATAATTAACTATTTAGTAATTTATTTAATAATAATAATGGTTCGAGTAGAGAAAAAGGAGGAGGTAATGGAGATAGAAAAAACAATTTTCTATAAGGTAGTTATAATAGGAATTCACAAAATAATCATAGTAGAAATCTATAGAATGATTATAATAGAAATGATAATAGTGAAAATAAAGGCAATATAAAAAAAGAAGGAAAAAGAAATAATCCAGAATACGATTACAATATTTTAAAGATTTTCCCAAATCCATTATTAAAAGTTATAAATATTAATCAACTTCTCGGAAATCTTACAAAATTTTATAATAAGGATAATAAATATAATAAATAAGATAACAATTTCATTTATAAATACAATATATTCCTCAATAACTATCAACAAATTAATATATCTAATAATCTACTTCCAAAAATATTCCCTATTATACTTATCAATATAATATTTGATTTCTATCATACAAATTTGAAAACTATACCAATATTAATATAAAAGATTTGCAATTTGTTTATAACTACATTTAAAGATTTTGAATATAAAAAAAATATCATACAACAATAGAAAACTATTACACTAAAGAATATAATAGTATAACCTAAAAATAATAAGAAATTAATCATACACTATTTATAATAGATAATAACAAGACTATATCACTTACACAAAGGATTTAGTACTATAATTAGGACAAACGATTTATTTCATCAAAAGATTGTTAACACATATACACCAATACCAGTATACTCTCTGACTTGTTTTTACTTAACTAATAATATATCAAATTTCCTTGAAGAATTTTGTTTAGCTATTATAATATAGAAACTAGCTTATCCAAACAGGAATACAATATTTTATACCAACTGGAAGTATTAATACAAAGAAAGATATAATTAGAATAAAGGCTTTGAATAAGGTGATCGATAATTATTCAAATTATAAACTAAAAAGAAATGTTTTGTTTATAAAAAGGATAATTATTGATTAACTCAATATAGTAAAAAGGAGTGTAATAAATTATAATATAAATATAAGGAGCAATTTAAGAAAACTAATAATAGTTTTAATAAGGGTTTTAAGTAGTTTCTTATTGAATATAAAAATTTCAATTAAGATTATAATGAGAAGTTTAATTTCGATATTAATAAAAAAGTTAAAATTTATTTTGTTTAATATAAACTTTAAGATTTATTAGTATAAGAATTATAATTGAGTTTTATTATTTAAAATAGATTTATTAATGGTAAAAAGATTACAATGAAATTGACTAATAAGATATTTATTTATACCCTAATATATAAAACTCAAGATAAATCTGTATTTATAAACAAATATAACTTAAAAGAATTTAAGAATATTATTATCAATATAATTATAGTATAATAATCTATAATAGAATTTGATTAATATATGATATATAAGATAATTGTTAAAAATATTGTTTTAGATATAAGCAGAATAGAAATTACAAATATGATATTCAGAATCAGAAAAACTAAATCTTGCAAATCAATCAAACTCTATCTACTTCTAATAATTATTAAATTTCATATTATAGATACAGAAACACCATTTTTACTATTATTCGATAATATAGATTGTTTCGATATATACTACAATAATATTATTAATACTATTATTACAAAAATAGAAAAGAGTTACCCTTATATCCAACACAACAAGTATACTATTCTCCTATAACAAATAAATATATAGCAATTTATACAATAAACTATCAAGAATTATAAATATTATTTTACCAATACAGAATTACAACAACTACACCATCGCTTTAGTCATCCATCAATATATAGACTTTTACAAGTATTACAACAAACTAGCCATAATAATATTTCAAAAACTAAGATTAACAAGCTCAACAAATTTTATCAATATTATCAAAAATACAGAAAATCACCAAATCGATTTAAATTCAATCTACAAGATAATATTGATTTTAATTATTCAATTATAATTAATATAATATATATTAATATTTACCCCATTCTATATATCATTAATAAGAATACACAATTCCAAACTATACAATAACTAGATAATATTACTACAAAATATACTTTCAATATATTTCAAAAATACTAAATGAATATTTATATTGATTTATCAGATTTTATTATATATAATATTAGAAAGAACTTCGTAAACAAAGAATTCATTCAATATATTACAATTATATCGATAAAAACAAAAAGTATATTAGTTGAGGTATATTAGTTAATTGATATAATTAAATATTATTATATAGTTATCAAAAAAATATATACTATTATTTCCGATAAACTTAATAGTTTTATTACAAAAAAGATAATACTACAAATAATTATAAAAGTAATAAACAATATTATAAAACCAAACAAATTAATTCTAATATTTTTAGTTTTTAGAATATATCCGCGAATATCTAAATCTGACCTACCTGCATTTACAATTTTATAATAGCAATTAGTAATCAAGAAAATAATAAATGAGATTTATAAATTACAAGTAATATAATAAATATCTAATACTTTGAATTAGTGAAATAAACTGTTTATAATAACTTTATACAACTTATCTATCAATTCGAAGATTTGAATATAAAGAGAATATAAAGGATAAACAGAACTATATCATTTATTGAATATAAAAAATAAGATATACACAATACGACTACCAAACGGACCAATAGAATTTCATACTACTCAGATTAAACCTTATATAAAGAATATACAAAATCAATCTTAAAATTAATCTTAACTATTTATCGAATTAATATAAATATCATCTATATAAGCTGAATTGATATAACAAAAACAATTTACTATACCCAATACAAGCATAACAACTTTACTAAAATTTAGCAAAGTTATATCTACCCCCTCACCAATAACTATCAAGAATAAAAATCCAAAAAAGACTCTCTTAAATATATCCAAAACTCCTAACCTTAGTAATAATAGATCCCTCAAATAATAA
The DNA here is from genome assembly GCA_014898485.2 of Botrytis squamosa. Classification (NCBI taxonomy): domain Eukaryota; kingdom Fungi; phylum Ascomycota; class Leotiomycetes; order Helotiales; family Sclerotiniaceae; genus Botrytis; species Botrytis squamosa. The sequence continues at coordinate 2,077,261 of RCTC02000009.1, forward strand.
TTCCAATACAATCAACACTTTTCACAAAAAAAGAAAATATCGAATCCACAGAATACCTACTAGATTTATCGATTTTTTTATCAAAGAAAAATAAATTTAACGATATACAATACATTGAATACTATATAATATCTACTGATATCCTATTATCAACAATTTTTATAAAATCAAAATAAAAAAAGATTAACAGATTTATAAAAAACAGTATTTTCTAATTTATAAAGATTACAGATATCCCTACAAGCATAAAGATTTTTAATTCTTATTTTATTAATAAGATTAAAAATAAAGAAATTAATAAAGTATTTCCTAAATTCCAATTAATTATATAAGTATAAAAAGATCAAGGAAAAAATACTATTTTGATACAATCGCTTATAATACAATATATTAGCCAGTATATTATACTAGCAATAATAACTATATTATCCAAAAACAAGATAATCATAAATATTCACGATATTATACAAATATATATACAATCGATATCGAACTTAGTTTAGAAGTTTTATACTCAATTATTATCAAAAATAAATATTCCAAAAAGCTTTATTCTGCAAGTTATATAATTATTATATAGTATCCTAGAAACAGGAAATCATTAGTTTAGCATCTATTATAAATATTATATTAATACTCTTAAAATGATATAGTTAATCTACAATTTATATTTATTATATATAATTAAAAACGATATAATATTTGGTATTGTCAGATTACAAATAGATAATATACTTATTATAGTTAATAAAATATTTATAGATTGTAAGCAAATTGAATTCAAAAATACTAAATTCATAATAAAAGAGTGTAAAATACTTATATTAGATATACTATTTAAGTTTAATAATAATTTGATTATTTAGTGGAATAATGGTATAATCTATTTTAATTAAAAGAAATAACGTAAAAACCTTTGTTTAGTTAAATTAAAATCATTTGATATGTAAAGCATATATAATAAACTTAGAAAGTTGGCAATAGTAAAAGACTAATATATTATACAATATGCTCGAGGAGTATATGTAGTAATTATATATCAACCAGAAGCAGCCTTTGATTTGTTATATATAATACAAATAATCAATTCAAAAAAAAAAAAATACTAATATTTTCAATAAATATATTTAATAGCAGATTAACAATTCAGAGAGAGAACTACAATTTATATTATTTAATATGAATTCTTTCAAATTGGTTATATTCACAAATGTATTATTTACTAATAATAAAGATTTGTTTTTCCAGATTGAATATATTATTATTTTAATAAATAAATTCGATAAAGCTAATATCATTTATTGGTTGTCAATTAAGTATAAAAGAGTTATTAGGAGTATATTAGTATTAGAATTTTATAGTATGATTTTGAGTTTTGATATTAGTATAACAATTAAAAATATATTTAACAAGATCTTCTCAAATTGTAAGATATTATTAGTTATATATATCGATTCAAGGTTATTATATAATTATCTTATGAAATTTGATACAATTATTAAAAAGAGATTAATGATTGATATAATAGTAATTTGAAAGGTATATGAGAAACAAGAGATTGTAAAGATTAAGTGGATTGATGGAGAATCTAACTTTGTAGATATAATGATTAAATCTAAACTATATCAAGTTCTAAAGGATTTAATCAATAATAATACTATAAAGATTAAGGTTACAAAATGGATTAAAAGAGATTAGTGGTATAGATAGTTGTATTGAGAAAGGGATATTAGTTAGAAAAGATATGATACAACGATTTTAAAGAGTTGCTAATATTGGGATAGGGATTATGTGACTGATTGTATTAGTGTATGTGCTAGTGCCCCCACACTATAGCATATATATTTGTAGCTTTTAGCTTTTAGAACCTCAAGCAATATTATAACAGTGTAAATCATTAATACTATATTACTTCACCATCCCCATGGTGATACCAACACATCCCCATTACAATAATATATTAATATTAATATTATCTTATATATATCTAATTAATATTCTCTCTTTAAAAATTTAACCTACACTTCACAATAAAGAATAATAATTAATAAAAAAACTATATATTCAAATAAATAAAAAATAATAAATATAATATACAAAAATAGAATAAGGATATTATTAGCTAGAATACTATATATACCAGAATTGAAGGTTAACCTACTTTTAATTAAAAGAATTTATAAGATAAAATTTAAAAATATATTTAATTTCAAAAAGATATATTTTATACCAAAAAATGATAAGAATAATAAAATTATTAAAACTATAATAAAAAATGGAATATATATCATTTTATATATAAAACCAGAATATAAGGATTCTATATTTTTTATATTCTTTATAAAAATAATTGATAAAATAAAAAGAAAAATTAAAGAATTGATTATAATAGAAAAAGAAAAATATTTTTTTTAATATAAATAATTCAATTATTTTAGTTTTAATAAAATCAGAAATCTATACAAAATCACTACACTCCAGAGATCAATCAAGATTCCTTTAATTCTAAATATTTATAAAATATATATTCTTATAAAAATAATTAACAAAATCCTAAGTTAATTAAATATATAAAAATCTAAAAGATTAGAATTAATTTATTTTGATATTGCTAACTCTTTTCTAAAGATTATTCGAAAATATAGATATTTTCTTTTTATTATTAATAATATTATAAAAATAAATTGAATTATTTTATTAAAACAAAAAAGTGATATAATATCTTTATTAAAAATCTAGAAACAGAAAATTAAATTTATTATAAAAATAATTATAATTAATATCAGAATAGATAATATACTAAAGCTTTTTCAAGCTATCCAGAAATAAAAGATTGATATACAATTAGAGATTACAATAATTATATTATCTTACCAAAATGGCCCAGCTGAATATAATATATATATTACAGAAACTAATATAAGAGTAATATTAAAAGAAGCTTATTTATTATTAGAATTTTGGGACGAAGCTATTAAACATAATGTATATATTCGAAATTGTATTAGTATTAGCCCAGATATAAATGAAATCGATTAGAGTCTATTTAAAGTATTTACAAATATATTATTAGATATCAATATATACAAGATTTAGGGAAATTGATATTATATTTATATTAATTCTAAAACTATTCTAATAGAATAAAAGCATAATAAATTTTATAATATAATAAGGATTGGTGTTGAAAGGTGTGGTTCACGTAATCATGGAGTAAGGGGAGCTAGCCCCAATTAGTACTAGTGAGAGCTCTGTTCTATATAAAGCTTTTCCTTTTGAAAGTTATAGAATAGATTTAGTATATAAATCCTTTTAATATTATTATTTTCTATTCTATATTTTCTATTTTATTTTTTATAAAAAGTTATACTTAAAACAGGTTATAAGTTTAGATTCATATTTGGGTTAGAAATTATTGGTAGGAAGAAATATATAAAGGTGTAAGAGAAAAGGCAGAGGTCTATATAATTAAGAGAAAGGTAGAGGTTTATATAATAAAGAAAATAAGTTATAGAGATATAAGAGAAAGGTAAAGATTTAAATTAAATTGAAAAGAATTGTAATAAAGGTTTTTTATTGATAAAGAGTTATAGTAAAGATTCTTTATTAATATAAAATCGAAAACCTTTGAAAAGATATATTTATTTTATATAAAAACTTAAATTATATTAAGGGAAAAAGCAAATTAATATTTTTATTTTGTAGTATATCAAAACCAAGATTAATAATAATATTTACAATTATAAGAAACGATTCTGATAGTAGAGAGTTAAAAATTCTAATATTAAATAGAAAAAACTAATATTATTAGTTCAAGATGATAAAACTATATTTCATTAAGAAAGGATGAGATTATATTATTACAAATAATATGGCTGTATGTAAAGCATTTTATATAGATTTTATTAAATTGATAAATGTAGTATATAAAATAGAAAAAGCTTAAGTTAGTGTAAAACTTTTTATTATTTAATATATTAATGATATAAATAATAAACTTATTAAAGATATTAATGAGTTTAGTAATAAATAGACTAAATTAAAGGCAAAATATAAATATATTATTTTTTAAGAATTGTAAAATAAGTTTATATAATTAATAATATAAAAGCTAAAGAAGAATACTACAATCGAAAAAGATTGAAATAAAATATATTTAATTTAAAAAGAAATAATTGAAGTAAAAATAATATAAAAGAATTTGTTAATAAAAGATATTGTTTTAGGATTCTTTATTCAAGAATTGCTAAAATGTTTCAATATTATTATTAAAATAATCGATATTCAAAACCTTGATTTTACAATCAAATTTAAAAAGATCCGAGCTGTAGACAAAACAGTTATCCTTAGGAATACTTTTATAATAGATAAGGATAAAGATATAAGTATAGCAATAATTATATAAAACCATTAAAATTATAAATAATATAATAAAAACTATTATTAAAGTTTTGAAAGAAAACCCTACAATTTAAGTAAAGGAAAAGAATACTTCTATTATAACAACTTAAATCATATTGTATGAGATTATTCGTATAAAAAAAGTATCTAGATTTATATTAAGAATAATCTAATCAAAAAGTTATTATTCTTATTAAGATATTAAGTAAGCTTAAATTAGAAAAATTATAAATCTTCTTTTAGTAATCTAATCTTTCGCTTTATATATAATCACAATTATATTATAATTAAAACCTTGAATAAAGAAGAATCTTATTATTATCCAAATAAGTCTGTATATATATCCTTTTACAGCAATATTAAAGAATGGATTATAGATATTAGCTATTTGTTGTATATAATTAACCAATCCCACCTTTTATTTAGCTTAAAGTCACTTTTTAGATTAAGATAAATAAAGATTGGAGGAAAAGAATTAATTATGAAAGAGTATGGAATAATAAAAATAAAATGAAATAAAAAGGTATATAAATTAAAAATATTATATATTCTAGAATTAGAAGTAAGCTTGTTATTTGTAAGATTATTTTATAAGGAATTTAATGCTAAGGGAGCTTTCAATAATAAGAAAATATATTTTTATAAAAATGGGAAAATCCTATTATCTATAAACAATTTTTATAAAATTTATATAATTACGAATACTATTATTAGTGATTTTGATATTATACTTTTAGTTGTAAAGGAGGATAAGAAAGTTCTATTAGAAATTAAGAATATTATTTATAATGAAAATAAGATAAATAAAATAAATATTTAATAATAAAATTATTTAAACTAATATTAATTATAATATTATTATTTTAGATATATAGAATATAGAGTTTTGAGTAAACTATATCTGGTTATAATTTTGAAGAAAGATATCAAGTTATTTATAAATCTAAAATCCTGTGAAGTATATATAGCAATAAAAATAAAAAAGTATTATAATATAGTTTTTATAAAGTATAAAAAGCAATTACTAGTTTTTATATTATTAGATATATTAAAACTATTTCTAATATTATTTCAAAAAAAGTAATACTTTATAGAAATAATCTATAACTAAACAAGAAAGGTTTGGGTAATATATTTGGAAAAGAAAAGTGATATTATCGAAAAACTGGAGAAATGGAGAGTTGGTATAGAGCAAAAAAGTGGATTTCTGATTAAAGTAATATGTATTAATAATACTTTAGAGATTGAGAAAGTATTATAGGAATAATAAAATAAGCTAGGTATATAATAATAATTGATATATATATATATTTCAAATCAAAATGGTATAATTAAATGAGTAATTTAAACTATTTAATCGAATATTTGTATAATATTTAAAAACTCAGTAATATTAATTGAATTCTGGGATTATATAGTGGAAGTAGATATATATATTAGGAATAGAATGTATATAAAACTATAAATAAATAAATTTGAGATTAAATAAAAATATAAAAAAATATCTACTAGTTAATAATAGGATATAATTGTATAAGCAAAAAAAAAATAAGTATTACTATATGAGGTATAAACTGAGATAATATCATTAATAGTATATATTAAAATATAAGGATCAAAGTACTATTTTTATATTAATCCAATATCTTATTCTAATAGCATTTATCAAAACAAGCTAATGAATAAAGCAAGAATAGATATATTTATTAAATACAATAATCATATTATAAAGTAATTATAAATATATACTCTGAATAGATATATAATAATAAAGATAAATAATTATACATTTTTTAAAGGTTTATTAAAAAATAAGATAGACCTGAAACTATATTCTATCACTTTAGGAAAAGAATTCTTAAAAGAATAAAAAGTATAGAATATCTTATTGAAATAACAATTAATAAAAAGATTTTATAAAATTATAATTGAAATTATAGATATAGTATTTATAGAATTTATAATTACTAAGCCAATTAAGTATAATTTAAAAAATGAAATCCCAAATCTTGTTGAGGTATTTATGCCAAGATCAGCAACTATTCCACAAATTATTATTCTACGCATAGTATAATTATTGGATGCCGACCTAATAGATATAACTATAAAAATCGAAGAGGATATTGAATTAGCAATAAAAAAGAAATTAAAAGAATAAGATAATAAAGCTGATTTTTAAAATACTAAGTGTTTACATATATTCCTTATTATTATTATAAACCTGAAACTAAATAAAAAGTTCTTTATAAAATAATAAAACAAAAACTATATATTTATTTTAGAGGTAATTATTATGAATATAATAGCAAGGAATATACCAATTCCAAAAATATATAAAAAAGTAATAAGCAATCCAATCTATAATAAATAATAATAAGCAGCTATTAATTAGGAGATTAAGAAATTAGAAAAAAATAAAATATAATAATAAATCTATAATGATAGAATAAATAATTTAGTTAGTATAAAATGGGTATTTATAATAAAACTAAATATAAATAAATCATTAGAATGATTTAAGGTTAGACTAATAGCAAAAGGCTTTATACAAAAATATAAAATAGATTTTTTCAATATATTTGTATTTATAGTATAATTAGTAATAGTTTGTTTATTTCTATTAATTATAATATCATAAAATCTTAAAGTATATTATTTCGATATAAAGAATATATTTATTAAAATAAAGTTAAAAGAAAAGATATTCCTATTCATACTATAAGGAGTTAATATTAAATAAGGATATATTCTTGAAGTCCTTTATAGCCTATATGAACTAAAGCAGGCAGCTTGTAATTAGAATGATTTTATAAAAAAGTAACTTATCGAATAGAATTTTATACAAAGTTTAGCTAATCTATACTTATTTATTCATTTTAATAAAAAGATTATAATATTATTATATATTAATAATTTTCTTATTATAATATAGAATTTAGATAATATATTATAGTTTAGTAAACAACTTACTTCTGTTTTTAATATTAAGAATTTAGGGAAAATTGAAAATTCAAAGTTTTTAAATATAAGAATTATTAAAGATAGAAAGAATAGAATTTTGTATATTGATTAAAAATAGTATTTCGAGAAGATATTAAGTAAGTATGGATTTATAAAGGGAATGTTTAAATCTATTTTAATATTAATGGATGATTACAAAGCATTTCAATTGGCTCGAGAGGATAATAAACAAGCAGATTCTATCAAATATAGTTATATAATCAAGGAGTTGATATATATAATAATATATTCAAAACCTGATATAACCTTTAGCTTAGAAAAACTTAATTAGTATATAAAAAATCCAGTAGAGTTTTATATAAATCAATTGTGAAGAGTGATATATTATTTATAAATAATGATTAGTTATAAGCTACATTTCGAACTAGGGGGAGTTTAAAATCTAGTGATTTATTTTGATGTAGATTATACTAGCAATATGGTTAATAAAAAAAGTATATTAAAAATAATTATATTTTTGGAAGGAGAATTAGTATTCTAAATAAATTGAAAATAGAATTCCGTATTAATATTAATAATTGAATCAAAATATATAACTTAATTAATTGTAGTAAAGCAAGGCTAGTAGCTAACCCAAATATTTCGAGATATAGAATATAGGAAATTTATTACAAAAAATGGATTTATTATTAATATAAAGGGAGATAATCAAGGGGTTATAGTTTTAATTAAAAATATATAACTAACCGATAAATCAAAGTATATCAATATTATATATTATTATATATAAAATTTCAAATAAAAAGGAAAGGTTAATATCAATTATATTTCTATAAATAAAATAATAATAAATAGATTGATGAAATTATTAATTAAGAATATATTCAAGAAGTTTATAGAAATATTAGGAATAATAGATTATTATAAATGATTTAAAAGGGAATATTGAAAGATATAGTTTATATAATTATAGAATAAAAAGAGCTAGCCCCAATTAATACTAATAAAAGTGTCAAGGTACGGGTAAAGACTTATATTGTACCATAAGGGTGGAAGAGCTATGGAAGAGTGAAGCCCTACTTGTAGGAAGTAGGGCGCGCTAGTATGCTGTGCCTGAGGCACGAAGGCAACTACAGATCATGTAGTTGGCGCCGTGACAGTACCCCCCGCTCAAGGCGATCGGTCCACGATCGCAATACCAATTGACCTTTTAGAAAACAAAATAACACTAAAATACTCTAATTTCTACTATTGGATTAAAATGAACTTTCTTGGGAGTAGTAATCAATTGCCGGAGCTTTTTAGGTCTGCCTCGGCCTCGATTCGGGGGTGCGCTTGGTGTAAGTACTAGCGGGGGATCAGGAGTAGTAGATCTTTTGAAGCCTACCCAAGCGGGCGGTTCTGGCTTATCTGGATTTGCTAAATGGAAAGCGATGATCGTGTCTTCTTGGCCGCGAAGGTCTTCGGCGGGTTGCCAAGATGCTGGGTGATGTTTCCATTTGACTTGGTAGTGAAATCCGTCCTCGTTATGGCAGTCAAGTAGTTTATCGAATTCCCACCGCTCGGTTTCCTCGTTCGTTTCGTCATCTCTTTCTAGGATACGGCCTTGGTTTCGACGGGATTCGGCTTCGTTGATCGCTTCTTGACCGGCTAGTCCAGGTGAGCGGTGGAGTGGTCGGAGTAATGAGTTGTGGAATACTGGAAAGATCTTAAAACTAGTGGGGAGCTGGAGTAGACAGGCTCGTTTATAAACTTTTAGAATCTTATAGGGGCCATCCCATTTGTCATCACCTTTCTTCATCGGGCGATTGGTTTTCATATTCTTAGTACTAACCCATACTTTGTTACCTTCTTTGTATAGAGGGGCGTCGGTGCGAGTCTTGTTAGCGTAATCTTCATATCTCTGAATGGATTGAGCGGCTAGGGCTTTCAATTTTGTTAGGATGATATCAAATCGGTCCGCAATCTCGTTGGCCTTTAGGAACTCGCGTTTGCGTTGATATGATAGGTTTGGGGGAACAGGTGAAGAGGGCTCAACGCCGAGGCGTGGGTGAAAACCGTAGTTAGCGAAGAATGGGGATACGCCGGTAGTCTCTGAGGTGGTATTATTAAGCGCAAACTCCGCGAGTGGGAGCCAATCGTACCAGTCATCTTGGTGGAAGTTCATAAAAGCCCGAAGATATTGTTCTACCATGGCATTGATCCTCTCTGTTTGTCCGTCGGACTCGGGGTGGAACGAGGAGGATCGTTTCAAAGTGATCGATAGACGCTCGGATAAGTGCTTCCAGAATTCTGATATAAATTGTGAACCTCTATCGGATACTATATTGTCAGGTGCACCGTGTAGGCAGTAGACTTTTTCGACGAACCGATCGGCGAGCTCCTCTGCGGACAGTCCTATAACCGGGATGAAATGACGCATTTTCGTTAGGCGGCAGACAACTGTGACGATATGTTGATGCTTTTTGCCATAGCGTTCGCTGATTGGTAGCGGTGTAATGTAGTCAATGGAGATATCGGACCAGGGGCGGAATGGTACTGGCAGGGGTTCTAGGAATCCGGGTGCGGCAAGACGGGAGGCTTTGGTTCGGAAGCAGAGTTGACAGGCTTGTACGTAAGTTTCGATTTCCCTCGACATATTGGGCCACCAGTATGTGCGGGAGACGAGATCAATAGTTTTAACTCGACCGGGATGTCCTGCCGGACCAGTGGAGTGCGTTCGGTATATGATCTGGGTGCGAAGCTCAGCGGAGGGGGAACAAAGAGGCGGTCGCGATAGAAAATTTTATTATTGATTAATCTACAGTCTTGAAGAGCGATTCGGAGGTCTTTTCGGATCGATAGCGGCCAATGGCGAGCAGTTGGGTTCTGAAGTGTTTTACGCATGGTAGTGACCAATTCGGATGATTCGTATGCTTTATCGATAAGATCGTCGATCGGCTTCTCAGTATCGGGGATGATCATTCCCATAGGCGCCGCGGTGAGGTCGATGTCGTTATTTGTTTGTCGGATGAGGTTCTTGAATGCAGCGGTGTCGAATACTCTTTTCGGGAGGACTGTTTGTAAGCGATTCTTGATTCGGTCGTCATTAGGGTCGGCGTGTACAGGGCGATCTTCTGCTTTCCTACTCAGTGCATCGGGGCGAACTGCTTTAAGACCCGGTCTGTATATGATACGAAAGTTGAAACCAGCCAGGAATTCAGCCCATCTAGCTTGTCTTTGATTCAACATCTTTGTCGATGTGAAGTACTCTAGATTCTTATGATCAGTAATGATCTCGAACGGCTCTTGAGTTCCATATAGTTCGGGTCTCCATTCTTCTAAGGACTTGATGATAGCTAGTAGTTCCTTATCATAGATCTCGTAGTTGCATTCGGCAGCGCTGTGTTTTGAGGAGAAGTATGCAACCGGGCGTAGTCGGCCCTCATCGTCATACTGAGAGAGTACTCCGCCCGCAGCCCAGTCGGAAGCATCTGTCTCGACAACTGTGCGGCGGTGGTGATCAAACATTGCAAGGACTGGAGCGGAGGCAAAGGCATGCTTCAGGTTTTCAAAGGCATTCTCTTGATCAGCAGTCCAATTCCATATATTCTCTTTTTTCAGCAGGCGGTTTAAAGGTTCCGTGATTTTAGAAAAGTTGCGAATGAAGCGTCGGTAGAAGTTGGCGAACCCTAGAAAGCGTTGGAGGTCTTTTAGCTTAGTTAACGACTTCCATTCGAGGATAGTCTTAACCTTGTCGGGGTCCATCTCGATACCACCAGGAGTAATGATCAGGCCGAGGTACTTCGTTCTCCTCGTTTCGAACTCGCATTTGTCAATGTCAATTTGTAATCCAGCGTCAATGAGTCTCTGCACGACTTCGCGAACTTGCTTTCGATGATCTGTAACATTCTCAGAGTAGATCAAGATATCGTCTAGGTACGCTGTACAATTCTTATCCAGGAGATCAAAAAGAACATGATTGATATAGTTCTGAAACGAGGCAGGAGCATTGCAAAGGCCGAAAGGCATCACCAGGGATTCGAATAAGCCGAAACGAGTTGTAAAAGCGGTCTTCCATTCGTGACCTTCCGCGATCCGTAGTTTATTGAACGCGGCGATGATATCCAATTTGGTATAAACTTTAGCATAGCATAAGGCATCGAGGGTTTCTTTGATCAGTGGCAGCGGATAACGGTTCTTAATAGTAACATTGTTCAGTCCACGGTAGTCCTGGCAAATTCGAACGCCCCCCCCGGGCTTTGCAGCTAGGAGGAGTGGGGCGGCCGATCGGGAGCGGGATTCGCGGATGAATCCTTTATTTAGGTTATCATCGAGCCATTTGCGAACGACTTGGAGCTCGGCTGGGGACATTGGGCGACCTTTGTTGTACGGGGGCTCTTTGCCTGGCATGATCTCGATCTTGTGATCCCAAGAGCGTCGTGGCGGGAGCTCGTTGGCGAGGGAGGGTAAGAACCCAGCGAACAGATCGCGAAGCCAGGGTGGTAGCTTGCTCTGAATCTCTGTTGTAGATGGTACGGGTCGGTCGGTCTTTTCCATGAACTTCTTGATATCGCTTTCCATGATACTGCGACGTAGTTGAATAGGATCGTTTGTTATTATACGGTGTAACTCGCAAGCTCTATCTAATTCATCCCAGGTTACTTTTGTGATATAAGCTTCCTGATCTTTACAGAATTGAACAAAGCTATTAGCTGTGAGGAACTTTATATCGTTCATTTCCTGTCGGATATTTCGTAAGGCGTCAGTCGGTTCCTCAGAGGGCTTCTGTAGCGATAGGGGGTTCAATGGGGGTAAAACGTTTTGGTTTCGTGGCGGTCTTTTGTGTATCCTAGAGCCTGCGATGACCCGCGCTGGGGCCGGTTTCAGGATCGGCCGGTTTGGTATCATTTTGGCGCGGGTCTCTGTTTTTCCGTTGATTCGGTGAGTGTAGCGGCGGTTTGAGTCGGGTGGCATTGGATCAGCAGGATCTATGTTGTAGAGGTTTCTATCAGTATTCTTCTCCACAGCTGGAGTCGGAGGATCGTATTCCAAAAGTATCGACTGGTCTTGGGGTGAGAAGGAGGGAGTCTGGAGACTTTCGTCGATGACTTCTTCGGCAAAGGCACGATATGGGGTTGAGGTAGATTTCTTCGAAGTAGACTTCAAAATAGACTTCCTAACGGGTGTACGTGGTATTGGATTGAGCGCTGTGTCTGCTGGGGTCGGCACATCGTTACGATCGGGGACGACAGTTGCAGCAGAGTTAACTGGGCAGCAATATCTGGAGCAGTACGTGGACGTGAACTTAAGAGTCATTGTTGCCCAATTAATGGTAGGGTTATGGCGCTGAAGCCATGGAAGACCGAGGATCATAGGGTCCGCGTCGGAAAGATTGGTAATATAGAATAAGCCAATTTCTTTATGATTGTTAATCCGTAGATCTAACAGTGCATACTGAGATAGGATATCAGAAGTCCTTCCGTCTGCAAGTAACAGGTTGCGGGTAGTAGGGAGGGGACGTGTAGGGATACCAAGCTTGGATATGAGGGTTCTATCTATAAACCCATATCCCGCGGCTCCACTATCTACTAAGCCAATGAGTGGGATGATCACGTTAGGCGCAAAGGAAAATTTCCGTTGAGATTTTAAGAGATTTGCTATTCATTGTTCTAAGATACAAAGGATCCCTAGACATAACCGATCTCTTAATCCACAAAGGCAAACTTTCCACAACGAACCTCGATTCGCGACTATGAATCGAGGTTAGTCTTTTAACATGCTTGGCTGGGAATTGAATTTCCGCTATCATCCGAATGCACGGAGCCTTCAACGAATCCGCCCAGATCTCTGCTGCCAGTGGGGACTGGAGAGGCGTATCGAAATGGTGCCGCGGCAGTCGGGAAACGATTAGCAGGCGGGAATGTATTCTGGTAAGTAGGGCTATAAGCGTTGCGATAGGGTCCGGGGTTGTGATGGTGATCGGTAACGGGAAAACGGTGGACATTCGGAGCGTGTTGGTTCGTAGCAGGGGGACGATCGGGGTATTGTATGGTTCCTGAGTTGGTATTATATTTTGCATCGTTGCGTCGCTTTTCTTCGCAGTTGAATTTGATATGACCGGGCTTTTTGCAATAAAGACAGAGGCCAAGATCTAGACATTGTTCTCTATTGTAACGTAATAAGGGTCGCTGGCCTTGGCGAGCAGCATCCAGTTGCATAGGATCTCCAGAGGGATCAGGCGTAGGTATTACAGCAGCGATAGCAGGCTTCTTTTCATTGGGTTTTTTCTGATCGCTGAAGTTGGTGCCTTGGTTCTTGCGTTGATTGTCAAGATGAATCTTCTCCTCTAAGTCATCGTAGATGCCTTGCCACCAGACTACCCACGCGTCGATGTCGGCGGCAGAAGGTTTATTGGGGCGGTTAACTGAAGCATCGATTAGTTCTTGTGAGACTTTGAGTTTAAGATCAGCGACTTGTTGTTCGGCAGTCTTCTTGCATTTGATAGCGAGCTGCTTGAATTCGGTAATAAAGTTACCAAATGGGGTCTTCTTCATTTTACATTTATCGTAATCCATGGAAGCTTTGCGTGAGAGATCTAGAGTCTGGTATTGCTTGTTTAATTCACGCCAGATGCCTGCTACAGTGCGCCATCCAGAGGGCCAAAGGTCGGAATCATGCGCGTTGTCTGTGATTGTATCAAAGTGTATCTGATTGTTCGTATAAGCAGGGCCAGAAAGTAGGCTAGCAAGAAATGTGATTTTCTGAAACTCTGATTCATTTTCGTAATCCGCGGTCAAGCAGCGATTGACTGCGCTACGAAAAGTCGTGTACTGATCTTGGCGCTTTGCGATATCTTGCTCATCACCACTGAACTTTTCGGGGGCAGCGAGATACTTGCGACGAGGTGAAGCTTGCGAATTATTGCGAACAGCAATCTTCAATGTCTCAATTGTGTCTTTCAATTCGACAATCTTTGATTGAGCATCGGTGGCTTGGGCCTGAGCAGCGGCAGCTTGGGCTTGTAATGAGCCTGCGATCGATTCGATCGATTCAAACACGGCTTGAGCGGCAGCGAAGTGTGCAGCGTTTGGATCATTGAATAGGTCTGTAAAGGGAGAGATATCGGCTTCGGCGGAGTTGAGAACGTGGTTCAAGAAAAGGAACTGCGGAGGTAAGCCAGATGCAGGCGCTTCTGGTGCAGGTGCTTGTTCACCCATCTTCGGCACTTTTTGAGGCTCAAAACATCGGCGGCAGGGTGTACAATGGATCAACGGTGGGTGCGATCGGCGCGATCGGGACAAGACGTCGGTGGGGCTTTGGAAATAAAATAAGAAATAAAGCTGTGATAGCTTATTTGAAGATGGTACAAACTGTCAAGGTACGGGTAAAGACTTATATTGTACCATAAGGGTGGAAGAGCTATGGAAGAGTGAAGCCCTACTTGTAGGAAGTAGGGCGCGCTAGTATGCTGTGCCTGAGGCACGAAGGCAACTACAGATCATGTAGTTGGCGCCGTGACAAAAAGCTCTATTCTATACAGAGCTCTTCCTTTCGGAAGTTGTAGAACAGACTTAGTATACAAGTCCTCCTAATGCTATTACTTTCTACCCTATGCTTCCCATCTTATTCCCTGTAGAGAGTCATACTTAAAACAATTGGGATATTTTTAGAATATTTAAAAAATATTATCAAATATATAAAGATTTATTTATCAAAATTAGATTATACTTATTACTTTTATTATATTATAATTAATAAAAGCTATAAAAAAGGAGATATAAATCTAAAACTCAGAAACTATATAGTCGAATTGTAAGATACCAAGAATATAAAATCTGATTACAAGTCTTATAATAAACCCAAAAATATTCTTGAATTATTATTTATTCTGATTGATTTATTAATATTATTAAATAAAATAATTATAAATTCGATAAAGATATATTTATTAATATCAAAATAAATAAAAACTAGAATACTATATTTTGATAAAAATAAGTATAAAAACATTTAATAAATAATAAATAATTTATTAAAACTAAAAAAAATAATAAAAAAACAAAAATTACTTTATCTAAAATTATTTCAATTCTTAATTCTATATCACTAAATTCAACTACAATTTTATTATTTATAATATTTATATCTATATCTACTTTTATATCTATTTCTATATTATCAAATTCAAAGTATAATCTTAGAAAAAGAAAGAGAAATAATAATGATAATATAAAAGGGTATATTTTCAAGATTATTCAATCTCTATTTACCTCCTTAAATGAATTAGTATTAGAATTAATTGAATATATTATAATTATAATTCCAAATATTTATTAATTTAAAAAGAAAACGAATAATAAAATTACTTCTAAGATTTTAATCTTTTTGAAAAATATATCAATAAAATTTGAAACTATTTTATTAGTAACAAAAATATTTGAAATCAAAATATTAAATATATATAAAAATATAATAACAAATAAAAAGTATATAAAGGATTAACAAATTATAATTCAAAAAAAAAAAATTTTATTAATTAAGAATAATATTTAGAAAAAATTTATTTTATTATAAGAAAATAATCTAGTTTTAATGAAATAAATATTTACTATCAAAACAAAAGATAATAAGGTAAAGCAATTCAAGATTAAATTAATAATTAAAGGATTCAATCAAATTTTAGAAAAAGATTATAATAAAACCTTTGTTTTTATAGTTTGTTTTGATACTTTTTATCTTTTCCTTATAATTGTTGTAAAAAAAAAAATTGAATATTCTTATTTCAATATCAAAAATATATTTACTGAATTATATTTAAAAAAAGAAATTTATTTAGTGTTCCTTTAAGGTATTTAAGTTTATTGAGATTATATTCTATATATATTTTAAAGTTTTTATAGATTAAAACAAACTAATAAAGATTAAAATCTTTTTTTAAAGAAAGAGTTAATCAAAATAGGTTTTGTATAAAGTCTTATAGATTCATATTTATATATCAATTATTTACAATAATTGTTTTTCCTAATTTATATAAATAATATTATTATTACTACTATACAAAAACAAGATATTAAATAATTTTATAATAATCTTTCAACTCAATTCAATACTAAAGATTTGAAGAAAATTAGTAAAATTTTAGAAGTATACATTATTTGTAATAAATCTAAAAGAATATTAATTATAAATTAAAAATAATATCTGAATACAATATTTATCTATTTTAGGATTTCTTATAATCAATATACTTTAAGAAAAATATCAATCTCAAATTACAATCAATTATAATTGATATTTTCAGATAATGAGTTTACTGATGTAAACAAATACTAATAAGCAATTGGTAGTACGATTTACTTTATAGTTTATATTAGATTAGATATTATATTTAGTTTTGGAAGATTAGTATAAACTATATCGAATCCTATCAAATATTATAATATTATACTTAAAAACCTTATAAGATATTTGAAATCGATTATCAATTAGAAACTATATTTTAAGTTTGGAAAAGTTTAATTAAATATTTATAAAGAATATAATCTTCTATAACAAATTATCAAAGTATATATCAATACAGATTGAGTAAGTAATAGAATTGATTGAAAAAGTATTTTTAATAAAGTAATAATATTCTATAATGAATTAATCTTATAAACAAATAAAAAGTAGATATTTATAGTTATATCTAATATAAAAGCTGAATACATTTCTATAGCAATATTTATTAAATAAAAGTAATAGGTAATTCAATTCTTGAAAGACTTAAAATGATTACAATATATTAAAAGAAATAATAAAGTTCAAATATTAGGAAATAATTAAAGAATACTAATATTAATCAAAAATCCTTATCTATATAAACAATCAAAGTATATTAATATATATTATTACTTTATTCGGGATCTTACAGAAAAACGTTTAATCAATATCAGTTATATCAATATAAGTAATATGGCTGTAGATAGATTAATAAAACTATATGTAAGAGTAATATTTGAAAGATTCAAGAATATATTAGAATTTCAAATCTAATTATAGAAGTTAAGAGAGTAAACTTTCTAGAGGAATATTAGAAGTTATAGTATATATACTATATTACTATGTATATATCACTTCCACTTTATAATTAGATTTTACCTTAGAACGATTAATCTACATAATCAATATTATATGTATTCCACTGGCCTGCTCCTTTATTGTAAACAGTATAGATATATATAATTGATAAATAATAAATTAAATCTTATTAGATTAGTTTATAAATAAAAACTTTGTATATCTTTATATTAGAAAATCCTATATTATAGCTTTTTGAACTATATTTTAGTTTACACCCTGTACCTATTGTTCTTAGCATTATTGAATATAGATTTCTAATCCTGCCTACCTGCCCCGTAACAGGGGAGTAATTTTTTTTTTTTTAGTTAAGAATTACAGCAAAACCTCTCCATAAGGATACCGGTTTTTATAGACTTTTTTAAGGATATATAGAGATATCCTTATATAGAGATTCCGCTTAATCCCGATATAATAGTAATTTCCTTCCGATTAATCCCAATCGAGCCATTTCCGTAACATTTTTTTCATTTCAATCAAATCTGACTAAGATATCGATATTTTTATTACATGATAATAGCTAAATCCCATTGATTCTATTAGTCCAATAAGAATATATGTGATTTTGGGACCAAAGAATATAAGGATATCCTAATGAAGAGGTTTTAAGGATATAGGCCTTTTTTAGCTCTGAAAATTTTTAGAATTAAAAAAATTAAGAATAATAAAGGTTATCCTTATAGGGGGGATCCTTATAAAGAGGTTTTGCTGTAGAAGTTTAGGATTTGTTTGATAGGGAAAATTTTCATGAGGGAATAAAATTCAGATAGTATTGAGTTTCAACTTTCAATCTTGTAAGAGGAATTGGTATGATGGGATGGTATGATATGGTATAATATGGGATAGTATGTACTTGGTATGAATTTGTGAGATTGTAATCTTACAATTCATTCAAGATTTAGGGAGTTTGTGTTTGGGGATGATAGGTTTATTGAACTATAGGATGGAGGCTCGTAGGCAGGTACAGTAGTTGATAGATACATTTCGCAGGCTGGGACAATTCTACATTTCAAGTTCGAAGAGAGAAAATGGAAGATGGAAAATACCTGGGTATGCAGAGTGGATTCAAATGTTTAAATGAAGGTTAGGGAGGGAGACAGTCTTGTGATACATGAGAACTTTTTTCTTTTTGATTAATTAAGGTTATCTGGGTTAAGAGGTGGGAGGTAGGTATGTATTAGAATTGCCGGGCTCCTCAAAAATTATATTAGCATGTCATTAATTAAGGTTAAATAAGGTTAAATATCCTCCTGGGATCTGGGGAAAAAGGATAAATAGATAGGAGAAATGCAATGCAATGCAATGCTTGTTCCACGATATGCACGTTGTATAAACAAACCGCGCACCAGAAAGTGCAAACAGAATAGCCGAAATCTGGGGTAACCTTATGTGGCATTTCCTGGTGACAGAGCATGGCTGAATGGGAAGAGGTTAAGGTTATTTACCCCTGGATTTATCCGAGGATGGGTGGTGCGCTGCGGGTCCGGCTTATGCTGATGTGCTTTGTGATTGAGAGGAATAGAGTTGGGGTTGGGGTTGGGGCGAGCCTTGGCGTGTAGGTACTGTGTACTACTCGTATGTACCGCGGTATGTACGTACGGAGTACAGGGGATTGCGATGGGGATGGGAATGGAAATTTAAGGGTTAAGGAAATTTTTGGTGTAGATTTAAGGGGGGAACTCGGAGGATTTTTGGAAAGGGAAAATTGGTAGATACCGGTAGATGAGGATTAGACTCTGAATAGAATTCCGAGTATTTCATTCTTTTCCTTTTCCATCCCACTAATCTAAGAGAAATACAAATGCAAATCCCATCTAGACCTATCTCCTACTCCGCCCACAGAAACAATTAAACAAACAAACCCCAGAGATAATTTGAGCGGACCCACTTTCTCATCTCATCTCATTCACAATACCGACCCTCGGCCCAACCCAATCCCCATACACATGAAACTCTTCCCGCAATCCCGTTTCGGAGCCCCATCGTCTTCTTTCCGACAAGTCAACATTTCACGTACTTAAACTACGCTAAGCTCCAGTATTATATGGCAGTTTAGAATCACGAGATTGGTAAAGATGACGCATACCCCATATATCATGTAATAGTGGAGTATTAGTACCAGAGTAAACCTAGGAGATTTAATATAGAGCGGGTATGCATTCTTATATTTTCTTTTAGGGGGGAAAATGAGAATGAATCTGGAACACGGGGGTTTCGGTCCGTGGATGGAGATCTTTGGTGAGGTGATAGGAATCGATGGCAATGGGATGTAGGGAGAGTATTCAAATCGGCAATTAGGGGGTTAATTAGAGAAATTAGGTATACACCGGTGATAGCGTGCCGGGTTTCGATGATGGGTTGGAATCTGGACTATATGATCCGCATGAATATCTTGGCGTTTCCAAGATATAAACTTTCTCGTTCGCGCTGTTTATACATCATACTTTTAGCCACCTCTCTTCATACCTTCAAGATGAAGCTCTCAACTCCCCTATACACAATCGTTCCACTCGTGTCTGCCGCCGCTGCACAAGGCGCCGCGTACGCACAGTGTGGCGGTACGGGGTGGACTGGCTCTACAACTTGTGCGTCGGGTTATGTGTGTACATACGGGAATGCGTATTACTCGCAATGCTTGCCTGGAACTGGTGAGTCTGCTTCCGAGAGAGAGACAGAGAGGGAGAAAGTTACAGCAGCGTATGAAGACAAAATGCCAACATATGGCAATATAGCAACTTTAACAACAGTTACAAGTGCAACAACCAGTGCAGGCGCAACACCAAGTTCGGCGGGAAAGACAAAGTATAGTAAGTTCATGCTATTAGTACCATTTCATGAGAATGTTATGATTGAAGGACTCGTACTGACACATTCAAGTTGGTACCAACATCGCCGGATTCGACTTCGGCTGCACAACAGATGGTACATGTCTAACCAACAAAATCTTGCCAGCGCGTACTCCTTCTCCTTTCTAACTCTAATTGCCCGCTAACTCTCCTCCCCAACAGGCTCTCAAAAGCCTCAACAATGGCCCCGATGGCCTAGGTCAAATGACCCACTTCGTCTCCAAAACTGGTCATAATATTTTCCGTCTCCCCGTTGGCTGGCAATACCTTGTGAACAACAATCTCGGGGGAACACTCGACAGCTCCAATCTTGCGACCTATGATCAGCTGGTCCAGGGATGCTTGGCAACGGGTGCTACCTGCATAATTGATATCCATAACTATGCGAGGTGGAATGGAGGCATCATTGGACAGGGAGGACCAACGGATGCGCAGTTCGTGAGTCTGTGGACTCAATTGGCGGCGAAGTATAAGTCAAATACAAAGATCGTTTTTGGATTGATGAACGAACCACATGGTGTGTATTTTCCTTTTCTTGAGGGGGGTGGAGCGTGAAGTGGAGGAGAGAGGAAAGAGGAGAGGAGAAATGAATACTTGAATACGAACTAATGGGAATATAGATTTGAATAGTATAACCACCTGGGCAGCAACGCTTCAAAAAGTTGTTACTGCTATTCGTCAAGCGGGCGCAACATCTAACATGCTTCTACTCCCTGGTACTGACGTAAGTATAATGACACCGTACATTCTTTCTGAGCGCTTTTTCTTCCAAACCACTGCAAGCTTCTTCATGACTTTAAATCAATCCACTAACTTCAACCATCTAGTACACATCCGCAGGCGCTTTCATCACCAACGGTAGCGGCGCCGCCCTCTCCAAAATTACCAATCCTGATGGCACTTTCACCAATCTGATCTTCGACGTACACAAATATCTCGACTCCGATAATTCTGGAACCCACACCGAGTGCGTAACCAACAATATCGATACTGCATTTGCACCACTAGCAACTTGGCTACGGGCAAATAAGAGACAAGCTATATTGAGCGAGACAGGTGGTGGAAATACCGCAAGTTGTCAGAAGTACTTGTGTCAAGAAGTTGATTATTTGAAGTATGTTTCCAAGTTTCTTTCGTCTTTGAGATTGGGAATGGAAGGCTGTGGTATATGTTATTAACGATGTGATTGCACAGTGCGAACTCGGATGTCTATTTGGGATATATTGGATGGTCTGCTGGAAGCTTCGATTCAACTTACGGTAAGTGCAGCAATTTTCATATGTCCATCATTTTTTGTTCGATAACATACTAATATTCATGTGACAGAATTGGTAGAAACGCCAATTGGAAGTGGATCTTCTATGACTGACCAAGCGCTCGTCGCGGCTTGTCTTACTCGAAAATAGTAGCAATGAAGATTGATTGATCGGGGCTGGTACACTTTGGTGAAGAGATTGTACATAGTGGAATGAGTCTGTATATATTCGATTGGCTGTACATAGGAAGCGTTACGCGAGAAAGAGGAAGAATAGAACAACTTTGTCTTTACTCTGCAATACGGATTGTTTTTTTTAACATCAGTGAAATGAAATGAGAATTTTAAACGCATTGGAAGGCTTTATCGAATTTAACGACTGGGATTGTAGAGAGGAATGAAATAGTGAATTTAATGGAACCACCGGCAGTTGTAGACGATAACGAAATACTGTTTGCATTTGAAGTCAATAGCAGAGCCCCACTATAAATTAAAGTTTCGGCAAGAATAATTCGGATGATAGCATTGTATGTATCCAGTAGATTTAGCCTTTGAAGTACCCAAGTTCATCCGCCTGAAAAGCGACATCTGGCAGTTTTCTATATTTCCTGGAGGTTTACATCGGGTTATGATCTTGGTCTAGCAGCCATCACGTTCCTGTGCTAAGTGGATGACACACTTCTATTTTCTTTTTTGCTTTTCACATCTCTGAAAGAAGAAGCACCTTTTGCGGTATTTTGGAAGCCGCTGCACCACCAAGTGATGAAAGCAACCGGGTATATATATGAAGATCCACCAGATGTGAAATGTGGTCATGAAGAGATCGTAAACTGTTACAATTCTTAGATCAAGGAAGTCCACTGTTTCCACATTATTTTATCAAGACTCCCACTTGACGATCGAGAGATTCGGGGGTACCCTTCAGTTCGTCTGATTTGGTTATATGTCCTTGTGCTTTCCTGCATAAATTACATTTCTTCGATTTATTATTCCTTGGTTGGCCTGGCTTTAACTCGAGACAACTTTCTCTTCTCCGCCATCCATGAGCATGTCATCATTTCTAAGCGTAGCGATACTGTACAGATGTTTGATAGCGTAACACAATCGGAACATTAGTACTTGTCCTTGAAATAATGGCCAAAGATTATACATCGAAGACTTTTTGAAGATCAACCATTAGATTGGTATCCGCGTGAGCTCATGAGTACATCAGCTTGTGTGAAGACGATATAAAGATACTGAGTTTGAAATGATGCAGAACTCAATAAATTCTGGATAGAAAAATCAAAAGATACCAAGTGCGGTCAAGCGAAACTCACGTGCCGTGAGTTTTTCAGAAAAAAAAAAGAACAACCAAGTGAAAAAAGACCGCGAACGTATGGCATTTTGGGTACTAGGTAAACAAATCGCTGTGGGATTCTTGCAATTTCCGTATTTCAATGTCACTGACATGATATAGTGATGGCCTAACCTTTGATATCGATTATCTCCAGCCGTCAAGTATCAATATAACCCAGAATCTGAATCTTCGACAAGACGAACTCTGCGCCCATGTCGCCCGCTAACCAGATACTAGAATCACCAGTTGTAGCATTCTTGATACCCAGACTTTGTCTACAAATACAAACCGCACGCCCATCTTGGCATTACCCAAGTTCACAAACCATTCGCAAGCCTCGAAAACACCCACGTGATCATCCCTAGCATAAAAAGATGCAACGACGGCACGAAGTTTTTGACGAGATATCTGAGGTTACGTTTGTTGCATATCGCATACGAGCCGACCCGTTTCATTTCCTAAATGAGCAAGTCACGATCAAGATCTATACGAGATATTGTATGCTTGTGCCATGTTGGTGACATGCTGTGGTGCTTTGAGGTTGTAGTGCAGCGATTTTATGTAAAAACGGGTGAGCTTGATCTGGGGAACCCTGGAAATGGGAGGTTGAGATGTGGTGGTGGGAGAACAAGAGTGGTAGAGATAACTAATGTAGTCAAATCATATCTGGGCAATGTGTATATCTTGAGTGGTTCGTGAGCCGTCTTGGATGGTAAGAATCAAGTGAGTGGTCACTTTAAAATAGTCATAATGACGGGACGGGATGGAAAGTATACTAGGCTGACTCGAGGCTGAGTCGAGGTTGGTCCCACAAGCCGACACGGCCCGATTAAGCACGTGCTCTCATGATTCTGCCAGGAAGCGGTGAAGATAAAATGGCATGGGAAATTGGTTCTGTTCTACGGTTTACCACCCAGTTAGATATCTAGGAAGTAGAGAACATTGTGAGTAAAAAAGTCCGACTGAGCCAATCATATCATGAACACGGAGAGCCATCGTGTAGAATCATCGAAAGACTTAAAGGGATATGGCTAAATCTGGCGTAGTCAGCCATGATTCGACGCGGGCATAGGAGATCTCAACTCAGAATGCCATCCTCATTTTAAGCGGATCCTTCTCGATGATCTCATCTTTCTTCTTCATAAGTTCTTCCATATCCCATGGACAGCTTACGTATCGTCCACCAAGCCACTCTTTGCGCTCAGAAGCCAACCATGCAATCGTATCCCCAGCTATCTCTGGACGGTCAGGAAACCGATTCCGCACCTCCTCAGGAGCGGTCTCAGTAATCTTCGTCTTGATCGCACCCGGGTTAACACAATAGGTCAGAAATCCTTGATCGCCATATTCCAATTGTAAAGATTCGGTTAACCTCAAAATTGCAAGCTTTGAGCTCCGATAACTTGCACTTCCAGGACGAGCGCTCAATGCACCTGAAGAGGATACATTGATCAGTGTGCATAATCCGTTATTGTTTGCACGAGCCAAAAGCTGCATAGGAAGGAAGGCACGAGCAACGTTTAGGATTCCGTGAATATTGACCTCCCAAGTTCGCCAGTGAACATCTGGATCTGAATCGAGTAACGGCTTGTATGGTTCCATATGAGCTGCATTGTTGATGACGATATCCAGACGTCCATCAAACCGTTCTGATACGATCTTATACATTGCTTGAACGCTTTCTTCTTTCGAGATGTCAACGGTACAGCTCAGCACCATGGGCTCCGAATGTCCGGCTTGCGTTGCAGTCAGTTTAAGCTTCGTGACAAGATCGTCTGATACGCCGTGGAGATCAGCTAATGCTACTGCCGAAGCACCCGCACGCACGAATGCTGTAGCTGTAGCATATCCAACCCCATCC
The DNA here is from genome assembly GCA_014898485.2 of Botrytis squamosa. Lineage (NCBI taxonomy): Eukaryota > Fungi > Ascomycota > Leotiomycetes > Helotiales > Sclerotiniaceae > Botrytis > Botrytis squamosa. The sequence goes on from RCTC02000009.1 coordinate 2,102,025, forward strand.
TCCCACGCTGCTCCTGTAACTAAAACATTTTTTCCAGCAAGGTCCAGCTTGATTGGGGAAATGTAGTCATAAGTCGTAGAGTGCCGTGTGGCAGTAAAGTTGCCACCAGAGAGCGCTAATCTATCTGATATTGCTGATTTTGTAAGTCCCGTGAGATTATACAACCTGGGGGATAGAAATTACAGCTACACACAAGCAAGAAACTCAATTGTACACATGTGAGGATTGTGCGAGAAATGTGAATAACGATATTCTCCAATTAAGTTGCACCGCTAATTGGCAGATAGCCATCGTTGTTTGCATTGGCGTTGACTGGCGTTGTTCTCCACTACGGACAAGTCTGCTTAGAAATCTGAAAACGCAATGACACTATGTCTCGATATAAGGATATCCGGACGTTACATCCTTGACACCATGATGCTTGGCCCCATTCACTTAAAAAGCAACCAATCTCTTTGTGCATTGTAAAGGTGGACGTCGCTTCTTTAGCCACTAATCGCTAGCAGTAGGATGCATAATGGGTACGCACGAGAAATATACCGAGAAGCAAGACGGGGGCGCTAGAATAGGTGGTAATCTTCTTATGATCAGATCCAAAGAATCTCATCATCGAATTAAAAATCATTGAATGTGGGCTATTAAGGTGATTCTGCGACTTCGTGATGATCTTTCCTTAGAAGAGAACATATCAGTAGGTTAAGCAATCACTCAAATTTCAATCTCGTTCCAAAACATAGAACTCATATTCGAGTCCAGGTGTCGGCTCATTCCCGTCGAGTAAAACTATGCCAAGCTTTAGTCTACACCGCAGCGTAGACACGCGAAGCTAAATGTTAAATCGACCACAGCTCCGCATATCCCGAAGTGGCTAACCATATTCCGCTCAACAATTCTACACATGGAATGGTGAAAAGCCATTTTACCAATTCAAGGATTCCTTACTTAGAGCTTCTGTCATGGGCGTTAAAGATACCCCATACTCACTCAAAGCATCAATATCCACATTATAACGAACATCGCGCTGCCATATCTATGCCCCCACAACTTCATTGCCTTGCTTCCGAAGGGCCCTCGCCACTAGATCGGGTAGGTATTCAACGGTGATCTCTTTACCACTCACCGCACCCAATCGATCAGCTATTTCAGCGGCTGACAATTTCTCGGCAGCTAGCGTGAGAGTCTTCTTAGAATATCTATTGGGTGATTGGATAACTTTGGTAGTAAAGCGAGCAATATCCCAACGCTGATGAGGTCTAGAAGCGTGCTGGGGAGGAACGCAATTCGAGGCGTTTGTAATTCTGAAAGCCTTAGGAACATATGATCACATTTTGGGCAGCAAAAGTTCTGCATGAAGAACGCAGGTCGTAGAATTGTCCAGTAACTGAAACCCAAAGTGCGAATCAGTTTCTCAATCTCGCCTTTCTGGATCCAATACTGTGATGATGGATATTCCTTGCCCCAATCATGGAAAGTCTCATGATCTCCAGTTCTCGCAACGCTAGATCAAACCACCTGGGTCACCTTTTCCTGCTGGGCAGCTTCCAGCACATTCTTCGCATATAAAATTTCGTTCTTCAGATTTGGCGGAAGGGCGAGATAGATAGTGTCCGCACCGCTAATGGCGCTAGCAACTACTTCAAAGGATTCTAAATTGCCAGTATGAACCTCCGCTCCTAGAACTCGTAAAGCTTGGGCCGCGCTGGAAGAGGAAACGCGGACGAGGATTTGTACTTTGTAACCAAGCTTAAGTAATAGTATAGATAATAGGCGACCTTGTTCACCGGTAGCGGCAGCAATAAAGACACTTTGGCCATTGTGAATTTATAAAAATTAAACACTGGATGTGAGGAGCAAAACAATAAGGGATCAAATGAGATAATGCTTTCTTCAGAATGAAACTTCGCTCATAGAGGACATATCCTTGCTTGCTTGTGTCTTAAAAATCATTGAATCTCGAGTTTCCTGGGGAATGACGGGGGGAGGATTTAGGACCAATTCAGGCCAAAAAGAGGGTGATATGCAGCTAGTGTAGGTCGAGAGAGAGGTTGATTGGATTGTGTGGTTGTGGTTACGCTTCCTATGTTCCCTGAGGCGAGTGACAGTCTCTGTAATGGCATGCAGCTGCACAACGTACTGGATATCTGAGTCTTCTCCAACTGAAACTTGGGACAAAATCTTAGGAGTCTCGTCCACAAACCTTAAAGATGCCTTGTAATGGTGGCCAGTGGGTAGAATAGCCTTTTGAAACTCTACTGTAGAAAACGCTATGGGGATTAGGTGCTGAATCTTGCGTAACAATCCAATAATATCTATACGGTACCTGTCCGCTCGTGTTACGTTCTTTCTCTAGCTAGAACAGCAGCAATTCAGGGAAAAGGCTTTGTCGGTCGCTTCAAGGAGGGAGTACGATGCTCCTTTGCCTTTGGGGAATTGATGATCCTAGAAATTTAATTGCAACGAGAGCGAGCATTGCTTTGTTTTGAGACATACTGCTTTGTAACGCCGTCACGATTTGTTTTGCTTTGCGTTATATATAGCCTACCATTATTCTTACCCTCTTGGCGTTGCAGAAAAGCCCATACGTCCACATCAGCGATATTATCAAACCAATAACGATTAGTAATCTCTCTCTTCGCTTCGTTGGCCCGAAACTTAAAATTCTTAGTGTATACTCGTACCGGTATCTAATATTTATTAAGGATTTCATGTCAAGCTAAACTTAAAATCTAAATTAGCTTTCTTCACTCATGCCACTCTATTATATTTTCTCCATCTTCACAATCTGCATCACTTCATTGGTATCACTCTTCAGATTTTGATACTTTCCTCATACTTTTTTTTTCACTTTGTGGAATGAAAGTTATTCTAAATTTCCTACAATAATCATCCATTTCCCCACGATTTGGGCCACAATCGCGCTTCGTACTCCTGACTAGCACGTAAAACTAATACCATGGCTGATTCTCGGACCCCAATCTCCCACTCACAACGGGTCGCACTTCGTCGATATTACCAGACAACTACTCCGAAGCCTTCCCAGTCTGAAGTGAGAGTGTGGTTTCAGTCTCGCTTCGGCTATAATATTAGTCAGTCCATCGTCAGTCGAAGCCTCAGCAACAGCTTCGCTTATCTAGATGTCTCTAATGCTTCAGACTCTGAATTTCGAACACGAAATTGTCAATGGCCTTGGCTAGAGACTTTACTCACAGATTGGCTTCAAGAAGTGGAGGCTGGGTCCGGTAAAGTTACACACAAAACCATCGGACAAAAGGCCAAGGAGCTATGGGATCAATCAGACGAGTCACGGGGTTTAGTGACGCCAAAATTTTCTCATGGCTGGGTTGTCAAATTCAGACGGAGATACGAGATGAGGCTCCAAAATTCCCTCAAACAGGATCACAAAATTCTGACACCAGATCATCCATCGGGCGGAAATTCCTCTTCGCTGCCATGTGGAAGCTCTGCGGGCACATGCCACCAATCTCTAATCTCATTTTCGCCCCAAACAGAGGCATCAACAACCACCTCTTTAGCAAATAACACCAGCCTCGCTACCGAGATGAATATATCAGCGACACCTACGATATCATCTGATCATTTTATCCACCTTGTTCAACACAATTCTTATCGGGCTTTGATGTCTAATAAAGATCTGATATTTGCATCAACACTCATTCTCAAGGCATCACCTCTGACAGCACCTATCAAACAGTTTGCTACTAAAATTTGTGGCGGCCTAACAGTCGTCCATCCTCTTGATGGCATACTTATGCCTGGTTCACTATATCCAACGGAATTGCAGATGACCTGTGCCCATACGGGCGTTATAAATATGTTTCCTTTCCCGAAATTTCGGAATAACCTCATTCAGAAAGGTGTGAATTTCGTGCCTGAAGAAATGTGTCGGGACCTCTTTGGTGATATTTTCCCAGATTATGTTACACCAACACCAGATTCTCATGAATGTACATTACAAATGCGTGATGTTTTAGCAGCACTGCCGTCAATTGAAGAAAACGATTTTGGTATCGATGATTCCGAAGATCAGGATGATTATACAGCTGGACGTAAATGTATGATCAACTGGGGTCATCCATGGAACGTAGAAAGTTGGGAAGTTACACCCGGCTTTGTGAAAAAATGGAGCTGGGCACTAGAAGGATGTGATGATTTGATACAAGCAAGCAATAAATGGCGTGCATCTAGAAACGAGAGGCTGATAACGTGGAATGCAAATATTGGAAGCTCGACTGTTGAAGTCTTTTAGATGATGATCGGAAAGAACTCTACCTGGTCTAATCTCTTACTAGTTGTAATATAAGAACCAGCGAGGAACGCATAAGGATAGAGGATATTGATTGAATTACAAGCGCCATATCATACTACATCCCCTTTGAAAGTGACAAATTTCCAGACAAAGAGCTGTGTAGGAATTTCAATACTACAAATTCAAAAGCTTAAAACGTTCTCTAGGGGCAGGATAAAGATCACATGGCCCCCTTCCCCTTTCCTCCCTTCCCTTCCTCAGCCAGAGGGGGAAAAAATGTTTCCATTCGATGCATTTGGAGAAGTATATATATAAGCCAATATTCGTATCAAACAAATTTCAATTGTATGGTGAAGTGGTTGATATGTAATTGAAAAGATGGGAAAGAAATGATTTTGAACTTCCATAGCCTGATATACCTACCTAGAGAGGCGGATGACTAATCATTATATCCTTATATCGAAACACATCCTTATACCGTAATACATCCTTATGTCGAGACACATCCTTATATCGGAACACATTCTTGTATCGGGACACATCCTTCTACCGAGCCATGTTTTTGCTACTGTATTAAGAGAGCGTGATCAAGAATATAGCTCTGTTCCAGGATACAAAAGTCCTTTTGTCTCGTAATAGACGAGATTTGTCAGATCTTTTTTTGTTTCCGCAGCACGCCGAGATGTTGGATTATGCATGAAATGGGTCGTGAAGCAAGTAGTAGCACTAGTATAGCTGAAGACGGAGAGGGAGGAGGTCCAGCTTTGACTGCTCATGTGTAAGAAAAGTCCGATTCCTGTTGATTTATAATACCAAAGGTAAACTACGAATTTCTATCGCCGTCCAGGAGTTAAGGTTCCCAAGGCGAAAGTCCAGAATTAAAGGTTCAAGCAACGAAGAGAAATATAAATAGTTCTCCTATGTCTCCCAAATTAGAATTCACATTTTCTACATCATCACTAAATTTCAAATACCAAATCCAAATATACTTTCTCTCTCAATCACGATGTCTCGATACGCAGAAGTTCATCTGAGTCCCAATGGCCCTGGGGATGCTCGTCCAACAGCCATTCAAATCATCAAGGACGAAGGTGCGGAGGGCAAGCTAGCTGGGAAAGTTATTGTTATCACAGGCACTTCGGCTGGAATAGGTATTGAGACAGCACGTGCTCTGTCTTTGACTGGCGCAAAACTGTTGTTGACCGCACGAGATTTGAACAAAGCCAAGAAAGCTTTGGATGGAATCCTCGCACCAGGACGCGCTGAACTGGTCAAGATGGACAACAATTCACTTAGCAGCGTACGTGCCGCTGCAAATGATATTCTCCAGAAGTCAAACAACCAAGTCAACATCCTTATTAACAACGCCGGTATCATGGCTCTGCCAAAACTGGAGCTTACGGAAGATGGCTTTGAAAAGCAATTTGGAGTCGATCATCTATCTCATTTCCTCCTTTTCGAGCTTTTGAAGCCAGCTCTCCTCGCCAGTGCCAGCCCAGAATTCTCATCTCGAGTCGTTAATCTCTCCTCTTCTGCCCATCACGTAGCACCGATCAACGAATCAGGCAACTACAATTTCGAGAAGACTGATTACAATGAATGGGTTGCATATGGGCAAGCCAAAACCGCCAATATCTATATGGCCAATGAAATCGAGCGGCGCTACGGATCCCGAGGGCTTCACGCCACAAGTCTTCATCCTGGAGTAATTGCCTCAACGGGACTCATGCAGTATATGGACCCTGCAGTGATTGAAGAATTGAAAAAGGATAAAAGCGCATACAAAATAATGAAAACGCCAGAGCAGGGCGCTGCAACAACAGTGTGGGCTGCCATTGGAAAAGAATGGGAAAGCAAGGGCGGAGAATATCTTGCTGAGTGCGGAAAGACAGCTCGTGGGAATGACAATCACGAGATTACGGGTGCAGGGTTTGCAGGGCATGCTTACGATCCTGAGGCTGAGGCTCGACTTTGGAAAGATTCGTTGGCAATGGTTGGTTTGAAAGACGACAAGTAGGATGTGTCTTCTCTCTTGATTCAGGAGCGTCGGCGACAAATCTTTCTGACAATTTTATTCGATGAATAACAAATCTGCTGTACTTTTAAGTACCTGTTAGCCTATTTTATGTTTTGTGATCCCATTTTATCCAAGTAATCTCTGTGACTTTCATCACTGAATCGCTCCACATTATGATCCAAACTATACTTAAAAAGTTGTAATCTTCTCCTCTGAAGAGTAATACATTGCTTTCTCCTCTAGCGTACGTTCGTCGACGAAGTAGAACCGATAACTAAATGGAAATTGATGCCGGACAGACAGTCAAAGCAACATCCTAAGCAATATCATCCAACCTCGTTGACTGAACGCTACACGAGTATTATCCCCGGCCATTCCTTGAAGAACTGAAAGCAAGGAGGCCGCTGACTGCTGAGTCTGAGGCAGCGTTTACTCCATTGGCTCGAAACTTCAAGCTCATTTTGTAATCATGCTCGTATGCTAGTCATCTATTCCATCTACAAAGTTCTCACCCTCGGGGTCAAATCATGTCTTACTCCATTCGATAGTGTGCAGCACAATGTTGTTCCTGCTGAGGATATCGAGTATTGACCAGTTGATTGAATTTGTCAGAATTTAACCCATCAATTCCACCGTGGTTAGGTTTAAAATTTCATAGAGTATTGCACCTGGATTGCTCCTAGAATCCGATCAGGGACGGCATGATAGCTCTCTTCCCGGTTCGACTCCAGAGTGTTGCTAAACTCTTTGCCGCTGGAACCAACGCCATGGCTTCTCAGCTTGTCATGACTTGGCTCTGGGGATGAACATTTTATATAAAACAAGAAAAGTAATAAATCATCAAGGCCAATAGAATTAAACAATGCACATTACTAACATTTAATTATTGGAGGTGTAGTTTCCTCGTTGAAATAGATCATTTCTGCTTTCGAGAGGGTAATCGTTCCCACCTTTCTCTTCTCTCCTCTCTCGGGGGTGCAAAGATCAATCGATTGCATCGGAGAGTTGCTATAATTTTCTTCTCGAGAATTCATGGATACCGAAATCGGAGGTCAATTCACGTGATCACGTCTATTGAACCTGATCACGTTTTCAGCCCCCGATCTAATGCTGTGAAAACTTTTCACGGCGACGGCGACATCCTACTCCGTAAACCATTATACTGTCAATAACACTGGACAACTGATTCCCCGGAGATGTGATATCTTATATGTCGCATTCTTGCAGGAATACTCAATCACTTTACCTTATTAAGGATCGGGGACACCGAGCAATCTTTCCAACGCCCTACCTGCATGCATATGATTTTCTCTCACTCCGTACTCTCACAATCTCCATGTTCCTTCCCCGCAATTTTACAATTTATTGCTCGATCACATCGAGTAAAATGGCAGCCTTATCTGTATTACTTATCTATCTTCTATCTTTATCGACACTATCACAGTCTCGGTGAATCCACCCGACGTTGCCAGATAACGATGTGCTTGTTGATAGGTCTCGCTAGGGATGATCAACAGCTAATATGATACACCAATTTCTAGTCTATCCATGATCAAACGACTACCTATCGTAGGCTGCTAGGTAATAAAAATCATTCTAAATCATGCGGAGCTTATGATTTGAGAGGATTCAGAGAAATCAACAGGGACTCCAGCCATCAATCACTCATTCACATCACGGAAACGTATTGATCTGGGCACCAAATGGTAAAATGGTTCATCATATGAGATCATGATCCTGGATCTTGCAGCGTGGGGTCTGGCTTGCGTATCTCTCGTATCTTTGGTACTAAGGAAAATGGTTTGGAATATACTTTTCTCATGGCCCTTGCCTTTGGATTAATTGTCTTGGTTGGTGAAATGCATCTGCACGGGAGAGGATTTCAGAGATAAGAAGCAAATGTAGATGATTCACTTACATGACAACACTAGGCCAGGTACCTTCCTTCTATCGGGGGATTTCGAACCGGTAAACTGGGACAAGAAACTGATAAACTTAACCCAAGTCGACAAATCGACCGACAATTTAGATCTAGTCTCCTGTGCGATTATACTTCTTTTTCACATTGTGTAGGGATTCAAAGAATTTTTTATGCAGCTACAGAGAAGGTAAAAAAGACTTTAGAGGATCATAAGCCGAGAAAGACCATAGACGGCGTCCAGGGCCCTTGTCTATCCAATAATCTATATAATAGATGCAATGCCCGCCTTCAAATTTGGAGGTGAAGAAACCAAGAACACTGCCGGTACTAGACCAGTCGACGAAAGCACGCCGTTAATTTCTACCAGTGGTTCGTCGAAGAGCCAAGAGAGCGCAACCGGTACAACGTTACTTCATAACCCCTCTTCCTCTTTGCAGTCTAGAAATACATCAACCTCCTCTCCCAGACGCCGCTCTTCTTCTTCCTCTTCTTCAGATATTCACTTCAGAGATATTATATTTCACTCCTCGGACGAATCGGGCGGCTGGTTCCTTGATTTCATCATGGAGAAAGTTAAAAATACGAAGATTGGCTACTGGGCCGATAAGTTGGCCGTAGAGGCCGAACCTGGATTGACCAACGCTCAACTCATGTTAAACAACCACGATTTGAAGCCTGGTAGGTAATTCTTATCTTGTATGAGTACACAAATACTGATATCTCTTCCAGTCGAACCAGAACGTAGGCAATGGGGAACCTGGAATTTCGTAGGATTTTGGATCGCGGATTCTTTTAATATTGTGAGCATGCCTCCAATGACCATTTCTTGCCCAGAAGTAAGATTCTAACGTTGCGACCAATTAGAACACATGGATGATATCATCGAGCATGATTGTCGGCGGATTATCGTGGTGGCAATCATGGCTTTGTGTATGGATTGGATATTCAATTGCAGCCTGCTTCATTGTATCCACGGCAAGAATTGGCGCCACTTATCATCTTTCCTTTCCCGTTATTGCTCGATCGTCTTTCGGTATTTGGGGTGCTCTGTGGCCTGTGTTCAATCGTGCAGCCATGGCTTGTATCTGGTACGGAGTGCAGGCTTGGATTGGAGGAGAGTGTGTTCAATTGATGATCGCTGCAATTTGGCCATCGTGGCAGCCCAATGGCAAGATTCACAATGGAATCCCTAATTCTGGAACAAGCACTGTGATGTTTGTGTCATTCTTCCTTTTTTGGTTTCTCTCGCTTCCAGCAATTTGGTTTCCGGTCCACAAAATTCGTCATTTGTTTACAGTTAAAGCATATGTGGTACCAGTTGCAGGCCTCTCATTCTTCATCTGGGCTATAGTTCGCGCAAAGGGTCTTGGACCAATCGTCAAACAAGGAAATACAAGCCATGGAAGTGCGTTGGGCTGGGGAATGGTCACTGGAATTATGTCTTCCATCGCCAACTTCGCAACTCTCATCGTTAACGATCCCGATTTCGCACGTTTTGCACGAAAGCCTAGGGATGCTTTCTGGTCGCAACTCATCACTATCCCTGTCGGTTTTGCCGTCACATCTTTCGTTGGCATTATTGTCTCCTCATCTTCAACCGTCATCTTCGGTGAAGCCATCTGGAATCCCCTCGATCTTCTCCAATCATTCTTAACCGAAGGAGGGTCCGGAAATCGCGCCGGTGTATTTTTCATCGCAACTGCATTTGCTCTCGCCCAACTCGGTACCAATATCGCAGCCAATTCCGTATCTGCAGGTACGGATATGACAGCTCTCCTACCCCGTTACATCAATATCCGTCGCGGCGGTTATGTTTGCGCTCTCGTCGGTCTCGTCATGTGTCCTTGGAATCTTCTCTCAACCTCCAACAACTTCACCACCTATCTGTCCGCTTACTCCGTCTTCCTTTCTTCCATTGCTGGTGTCATCATCTCAGATTACTACTTCGTTCGTAAGGGCTACCTGCAAGTTCGAAACCTGTATTCCGCCAAGAAAACCTCTCCGTATTACTATACAGCAGGTATTCACTGGAGAGGGTACGCTGCTTACATCGCCGGTATCCTCATAAACATTGTGGGATTCGTAGGAGCAATTGGTAAGAAAGTTCCAATTGGCGCAACATATATCTATAATCTAAACTTCTTCTGCGGGTTTATTGTCGCGTCAAGCGTGTATTGGATTCTATGTAAATTCTTCCCTGTACCCGCTACAAGCGATGTATGGATGGAAGTCGGGGAAGAAATCGATGATCCTAGTATGGCGTATAATGCGGAGGAAGGAAGCGAATTTGAGGAGACGGGCAAAGGTGGACGGGAAAATGTAAAGATCATGGGGAGTGGAAAGAAGAGTGATGTGGATTTAGAGGCTTGAGATTTGAGAGATCTCCGTTTGATATTTGATTTTTGGGTTGGAATTTGAGCGTGGGTGTTTAGAGGTCATGAATTGTACCTGTGTATGCATGGATTGACATAGCATTATGAAATTATGAGACTCATGGAAAATCATCGGTGTAAAGGTACCCATGAGGTAGAGTGTAGATAGACGATAGAGGGAGTACCTATGAATCGCTACCTTGACTCGATTTTGAATTTGCTCCAGAAGTCTCATTTTAATTTGATGTATACTGGTGAACGAGTACTGGATTGATTAGCTTACCTACCTAGGCAGTGGGGTTTCTCAATCATTGGTCCAATTTGTTTCGTATACAACAATCTCAATATGGATAAATCCATTACAAGTAGGTGGGTATCGTACTTTCATCTTGTTCTTCTTATACTTTTTTGAAATTGTTTCATTGAAATTGAGGTGGTTGAGAGCCGGCGGTCCGTCTACTCCGTCTAGAATATGAATTGTGTCATTTCAAATGTTACAGCATTTACGAGTACCAGATAGCTATTGGTGTGGTATCTATCTGATTGCAAGTAAAAGAATAATTACTATGTATTAGATACTTGTATATGTATTAGATACTTGTATATGTATTAGATACTTGTATATGTATGGTACGACGTGTATAATCAGTCTACACTACGGAGATTTTCAGACGGGAAATTGCAATGGGACTCAAATTTTAATGAACAATGGCGACAGCTTGCTAGGAAGATGAAGAAGTTCATTCATAATTGCCGGTGCGGGAGAACCGGGGTAAGTGTGGGGAAGAGGCGGAATGGACTCCCGGTGATCCTGGTGAAGTTTGTCTAGGTGAAACAGGGTTTCTATTGGCCTCCCGGTGAACTTTGTTCCTGAAATTCAAGAATGGGAATGTTAGAAGTTACTGATCAGCGTCGTGAAGAACAAGTATGCATTTCTGCTCATTTTGATCTCCATGTCAAAAGTCTTTCGTGATCTATAAAATGGTGTTTTGAGAAAGTTAAGATAGAAGTACATAAAACAAATACTCGTATATGATATCAAAGTCCCAAGAGTCTGAGAAACAGTGACGTCATTGACGTGGATGCGGCCGCTTGTCACATCGCATATAGCTACATTCCTTAAACACGACATTCAATCCAACTTCAACGCGACAATGTAACATCAGTCAGTATGTGTGGAAGATACGCTCTACACCTGGTAAGTTATAAGAAACAACTGGTTGGTAAAAACATTGCTGATATTATAAAGCGACCTTCAGAGGTCCGTCAATATCTCGAAAATGAGAACATGCCGGTTGAGGAAGCGCCAGATGATGAAGGTGATGGCACACCGAGGCAAAGCTATAATTTTGCGCCGGGGTATCATGGCATCGTTTATCGGGCTAATGTACCGGATTGGGGTGCGGGATCGAGACATCATAAGGAAGGTGTCGATGAGACTGAAAAGAGATCCCCCACCGAGCCAGAAACTACCAAACTGGATGTGACTGAGCAAGAAGAACTTACGAATGAGGCAGTTCAGTATAAACTCCAGAGTATGAAATGGGGCCTGATACCATTCTGGACGAAGCGTAACCCGGATTATGGATCGATGATGAAAACTATCAATTGCCGTGACGATTCTTTGATTGAAAATCGAGGAATGTGGAATACAATGAAGCAAAAGAAGAGGTGCGTTGTTATTGCAGAGGGATTCTATGAATGGTTGAAGAAGGGAAAAGAAAAGGTTCCTCATTATATCAAGAGAAAGGATGGTCAGCTATTGTGCATGGCAGGGCTTTGGGATGTCGTTCAATATGAAGGCTCGGATGATAAACTTTATACCTACACCATCATCACAACAAGTTCGAATAAACAGTTGAATTTCCTACATGAAAGGATGCCAGTAGTTCTTGACAACGGTTCAGAAGATCTCCGCACTTGGCTTGATCCGAAAAGATCTTCATGGACAAAAGAACTTCAATCTCTCCTAAAGCCATATGAAGGAGAATTAGAAATCTATCCAGTTGTCAAGGAAGTGGGAAAGGTGGGCAATGATTCTCCTAATTTCATTGTTCCCGTAGCAAGCACGGAAAATAAGTCCAATATTGCCAATTTCTTTGCTAAAGGGGGGAAGAATGACGCAAAGGCATCATCTAAGCCGTCATCTAAGCCTTCGCATGCAGACGCACTTCGGAAGATCAAAGAGGAAGAAACAAAAGATACACCAATCAAGGAAGAGCATACAGATACAGATGGTCGCAGAACTATCGATCACAATGGGTCTGAGGATAATGCGCCATTACCAGTGCCCAAATCAGAGAACAAACATGGAATAAAACGCGAGCTTGACAATGTTGATACTGAAGAGCCGCCCAAAAAATCAATACGCGTTTCTGCAAGTCCAGAAAAAGATTCTCCGCCTGTGGCGTCAAATAGGAAGACCAGGAGCGCTACCAGCAATAATTATGGAAGCCCGAAGAAATCTTCTGGTCAGGAAAAGGGAAGTCAAAAGATCACGAATTTCTTTAGCAAATGAGGTTAATAAAGGCTTCACTGCAACTTGACTCAGGAGGTACCTGAACCTGGCGAGATGGAATGGAATTTTGTGCAGGTTATTTACCGCAATTCGGTAACTGAAGATCGTGTTATGGATTTGGCAGGTAACTCGGTACGTCTAAACGTATCGATTCCTGCGCCAAGAATTAATTCGAGCATTTCCCCTTCCACACACGCCATTTCTAAGTTCGGCGAATTAATGGAGCTGCAAGATGGTCGATCCTTACAGGCGGGTAATAATGCTAAAGCTTTTTTCCACAACCTAACTAGGTCATGAGACGTTGCACAACCTTACTGAAGTTATTGTGCAACCGAATCTCAACCTAAACTTTCTCAAAGAACACATTGTTCATGAAGGATAATATGTATAGAGTACAATCTATTTCGAACTTGCGGAAGCAAATATACACCGCCGGTGTAGCTTTTGTTGCTATCATTATAGTTTTCCTGTACGGAACTAATTTTCCACGTATGGCCAAAAATGAAAGTCGCCATTTCGATACATGATGATGCAGCTACTAATTCACAGAACATGTGATGCAAATAACCGTTCAGTTCGTATTTGTCTAGAGGAGTTCTATTGAATGTCGCACATGCACCCCTAATATTGCGGGGTCCCCATATTTCTAAGCGTGCTAAATCGTCTATGGACGGAAAATCTACGAGTGTACAGACCCACCAACCTAAGTGTTAAATAAGCTTCATCTATGTTGCTTGGCGTGTACAAAGCTACCTTGATGCGCACTTTCTTGGCTCGCTCGATGTCGTTTGACTTTGCTGGATGAAACAAGAGAGAGGAGTGTTGTTGTTGTATTGTGATGAGGAAGATTCTTCATTCGTGGAATCGAATGTGTCTGGAAGCGCCGTCGATCGTGAGCAAATTTGATGAGCGTCACTGGATACGTTTTCCGTGCTGAAGGGTTTCCGTGAAGATTTGCACGGCTGCGGTTGTACTGACATCGAATAGACTCAAATCTCGTTTGACGATATGGGGGTTGAACGAGAAATCAAAAATATATAAAGGAGAAACAGATTCCACGAGATTCTCATTCTTCACAAATCACTCAACTCAAGGCAAAGAAACAAGTTGGTAGCTCTACAATCAATCTTTCGAATCGGTCTTTCTGCAACAAATTTTCTGAATATTTAAAAATGAAGCTCTCCATTCTCTCCACAGGACTCGCAGTCCTTGCACAGTTTGTCTCTGCTGCCCCAACACCAACTGAAGGTGATGCTATTGCTGAGCGTGCAAACATCGCTAAGAGAGCTTCTATCACCGATGTTGCCACTACCGGCTTTGCAACCCAAAACGGCGGGTAAGTGATTCCTCAAAATCGTCTCTGAACCTTTCTAACGATTTCCCAGAACTAAAGGAGGAGCAGGTGGCGCAACCACCACCGTCTCTACACTTGCTCAATTCACAGCAGCAGTAACCAACGACGAAGTTGCAAGAGTCATCGTCGTTAGCGGTACCATCTCTGGTTCTGTCAAAGTTAGAGTTGGATCCAACAAGACGATCGTTGGAAAGAAGGGAGCTAGTATGTTCTCTCCTTGCAAAAACATATTCTAGACAGCACTGATGACTTTCTAGCACTCATTGGAATTGGTCTCTATATCAATAAATCCACAAACGTCATTGTGCGAAACATCATTAGTCAGAAGGTCCTGGCTGCCAATGGTGATGCTATTGGTATTCAAGCAGCAAAGAATGTTTGGATTGATCATGTGTTCGTGCTTCAAAAATCTAGAGCAAAAATCAAAACTAATTTATTCCCCAGCGATGTCTCCTCCGATCTCACCCACGGCAAAGACTACTACGACGGTCTCATCGACGTCACCCACGCCTCCGACTGGGTCACCATCTCCAACTCATACATCCACGACCACTTCAAGGCATCTCTCATCGGCCATTCCGACAACAACGCTGCTGAAGATACCGGACATCTCACCGTCACTCAACACAACAACTACTGGTCCAACATCGGATCCCGCACTCCATCTTTCAGATTCGGAACCGGACACGTATTCAACAGCTACTTCTTGAACGCCAACACCGGTATTGACACCAGAGACGGTGCGCAAATCTTGGTTCAAAGCAACGTTTTCAAGAATGTCAGTGAGCCAATCGCTGCGCTTTACAGTGATGACACTGGGTATGTTTTTCCTTCTCTCTCTCTCCTCTCCCTTATTACCATCTCCTGGTCAATTCTACTCACACAAAAACAATAGATACGCAAACGCATTCGACAACGATCTCGGCGGATACGCCAACACAGCTCCAGTCGGTACATTGACCACCACTTCCCTCCCATACTCGTATTCCTTGTTGGGTAGCGGAAATGTCGTTGCCGCTGTTGTAGGCTCTGCAGGTGCTACTTTGGCTTTGTAAGTGGGCTTGCGAGCGAGCGTGCAAGCGGGAGAGTTCTGTAGAGGATCTCAGAAAGCGTGGAGAGATTGGAAGATGATGGGATAGCGGGTTACGAGATTTAGGGTGGCTTGGGGAATGAAGATATTTTTATTCTTGTGGATAAGTAGTTTTTGGTGGATGGATGGATGGATGGATGGATGGAGAGAGGCAGGGAGGAACGTACATAGTTCAGCAATACGATCGTTATATTCTTCAAAGATGACCTGACCTTTTTGAATTTTCATATTTCATATTTGTGATTGTGTAACGTATGAGCATCGTCTTTCAATTTGGAAATTCATAATCGTAGTTACAAAGTCACAAACAGCGTGCCAGCTACTCCGTTTGCGAAGCTCGGATATCCCCCCTTTTCAAATATTTTTTCATCCTTCGAATTCCATTCCATGCAGAGTAGAGTAGTGTCGTAGAACGTGGATGGAAAACAAATAATCAGGGGAAAGAAGATACCGTATGTCGCCTCAATTTTTTTTACTATGGGGTAAAGTAAGTACAGTGTGGGATATCATGTATATTCTTGGGATGTTCAGTGTTTATTTTTTAGGTAAGACATATAGACATACCTACCTAGGTAGGTATATCACTTTCCTTATTTTACTTCTGGACATATAGATAGGTTTTAGGATAACTTATTCACTAAGCGTCTACACGCGTGAATCATGGCTAATAAGTAGCATAATCTCTTATTCTGACTTTGATTTAGGTGATATCTGAGTTGAAAGTATGATAAATCTCTGTTAAGATTTGTAATAGATAGGAGGGCCAGTGGATGGGGACCGGATTCGAGCGATTGAGATAGGGGGTTGTTCATGGGATACAATGATTAGCGAATCAACATCTTTATAAATACGAGAGCAAGAGCTGAAGATGGAGATGAGGATGAATATAGGAATTTGAAGAGGGGGAAAGGAGTATTAATTTTTCTACCCGAGGAACTTTATTTCTATCTGTTCTATCCCATTGTGTCTATCATTCAAGCGTCTCTCCGATCCCAAACTTTTATCTCTGAAATCCAATCAGTCGATACGTTCCAGCCAGACTCCAAACCCATGTCCCAGTCATACAACCCGATCTAAAGCCCCTCTTTCGCCAGCATATCCGCAATATCCAAATAAAAAGCAATCGCGTTAAACTTCCTCACATTCCCCGTCAACTCCCACACCAACCACCTCAACCTATTGGTCCAATTGATTAAATCCAAATGACTGACATCCACCAAAGTCCCCTTATAAGTGCCCCAACGACTACTCTCCACACTAACCAACCCATCATTCGGCCCCTCAACTTTTTCCACTATCCCATGACTCTTGCGAAACGCACTCCATAGCTTCGGATCGCAAGACGCCCCATAGCTAAAATAACGCACACTCTCATCATCCGGCGTATTCGGATTAAACTCCTCGCCCATATATTTCCTCGTCAACTGCGTAAAAGCCCCCGTACTAATCCCCACCTCATTCAATTTCTTAATCAACCCCGGTATCATCCCATGCCACCAACTCTCATCGAAACAATAATCTGCAAACGCGCTTCCCCGATGCGGCGTCGCGATCGTCGTCAAACTCAGCACTTCCACATTCGGCGGCTGCAACCGCGATATCATAAACCGTGCATCTAAACCTCCCATACTATGCGCAATAATATTCACGCTCTTCCCATTCGTCTTGGCGGCAATATCTTCCCCCAATGCCGCGGCGCGTTCTTCGATACTACCGGAAGCGGGCACAGAGGCGATAATTACTTCGATGCCCTTTGCGCGAAGAGCATTTGTTATGCCGCGCCAATATTGTACTGCAGGGAGAAGAGTACCCGCAATGCGAACTTCGTCGAAACCGAAGAGACCGTGTGCGAGGACAATTGGATGTTTAGGTGTAGCTAATCTCGTTAGTGTCCTGACTTACATTACATCGAGGAGGCATGCGAGGGAAGATACCATAACAATCTCTAATCGTAGCAAAATCATCCTCAATCGCCCTTCCAATATCACTAACCTTCGGATCCGCATCTCTCATATCCTTTTCTTTCTCATGTTGTCGAACATTTGACGTATGAATCCCCGCTGCATGAATAAACGACGTACGTGGCTGAGGAATAGGTTTCTGTGAAGTATGGATGGCTGAGTTATGTATTTGTATTTGAGAATCTGTTGTTCGGGTGGAAAGTTTACGAGGGCGGGAAGTATTGAAGGAGAGCATTATAGGTCGTTTGGCTCGTGGTACATTGTGAGATAGACATCTTATCGATGCTACACGAGCGACCGGAAATGTCATAATTGAATATTACACATTGAGTTTGGCTAAAAATCATTGCCATTTTGAAAAGAGTCGAGGTGGAAAGAAGAAGGTGCTTGATAGTGTTCGCGGGGCTAGATTTTTGTTGGTAAAACTAGTGACGTAGATGGAAACATGTGATTGGCCTTGAGGAGCGGAACGGGCCTTTGCTAAAAATAGTCGAATTAGACGCACCTAAAGTCAAGATCAAGATCATTATCATTATCAATATCCACAAGATTGTATAAGATTCGTGGGTATGGAGTCTTTAGCATATTGAGCACACATTCTGAAACATAATTCGAAACAGAGGATATCTTTGTTGTTGAATCGCGAGCTAGTCTATACACAGGTTATCATCAATTGCCTCTTCACCACAACAGTAACTTCGATGTAACTTTCATCATGGCGGAGAACTAATAGTCTTCACTACCACAACCATCTCCCCTTACAATTTCGCATTGCTCGACCTCCCCCCCCCCAAATAAACTCAAGATTGAGTTCCCTATTTTGGTCCTTCAACACGTTCAGGTACAACAGGCTTAACATCGAAGACTGCCTTCAACAGGTCCGATATAACCTGACTCTCCCCCTTCTTGCCTGCTTCCTTGATCTCCTTCAACTTGATCTCAGCATCCTTGTTGGCATCTTCTTCTGCCTTCTTGTTGCCGCTCGTGTGCTAGACCCAACAAGTTAGAACCTCGAATCGTTCCTAG
Source organism: Botrytis squamosa (assembly GCA_014898485.2). Lineage (NCBI taxonomy): Eukaryota > Fungi > Ascomycota > Leotiomycetes > Helotiales > Sclerotiniaceae > Botrytis > Botrytis squamosa. Next base: position 2,120,551 of record RCTC02000009.1, read on the forward strand.
CTAGAGTGCCCTTCCCACTCTCCAGACACAACGTACCTCTGCCTCGAACTTTTTGAACTCATCTTCCTTTTCCTTTCTATACGCATCGATCTCCTTCTTTGCCTCGTCTCTTGCTTCCTTTACACGTTTTGTGCGGTCTGCATCGCTATCAGCATTGCCTCATCCTGCAAACATAGTATCGTCGTAAGTATCAACTCACATTCTCTAGCTGTAGATAGAAACGTTAGTATATAATTTAAACTTTGCTAACATTCTAGGATTCCAACTCACCTTTCTGAACAATCTTCTGCGCATCTCTCTCTGCCTAACCTCTCAATCAGTATCTCCATCCTCCTCTCATCATCCTAGAGCCCAAACATACATCAAGCAACGTCTGAATGCCCGCCGAATTCTGTGCCGACTATCATCTTACAATTAGCAAAGCACTCACAACCCAACCTCCAGCCCATCCATGCCCATCTAACATAACCCCGATCCAAATCATCGGACTAAACATACCATCTTCAAATCCGACTGTTCTCTGCACAAACAATACAATAAGGTCAAGGTATCTTCTCTTTCAAAAATCAATCGTGTCTTCGAATCGTTATCAGCGTCGCGCAAGAAGAAAGTGGAGAGTTAACGTTGGATTTGGAGTGGTTCAAGCTTAGATAGCTCCAACAGATGCAACAAGCTCTCCTGGTGCAGTGTAGAGACCCCTGTCCGGCAACTTCCGTCTGCGCCTATCGCATCGATTGCAGCTTCTCAAATCACTCCACCATTCTAGAAATTTAGATATCCGTCTTGTTCATATTGAACATTATATATTTGTAGACAATTGGAGTTGCTTCTCATAATTCTTTTTAAGAGGTTCCCAACAAATCAACTCAATGTCTCGCGCAGCAAAATTAACACTCTTCGGCACTTCACTCTTCGCCGCCGGCACTATAGTCTTCGTACATTATGCGCAGACGGCCGAGAAAGCTGTACGTTCTACCTCTCTATTCCACCTCCGTACCATTTCCAGTCTCAGCTGCACATATACTAAAACAATACACAGGCAATGCACGCAGGCGTAATCCGAGACATGGAACAACAGCGCATAAAAAAAGAGCGCCAGTTAGATTTCGATTTGCAGCGGGCGATGGAAGAAGAATATAGGAAGGTGCAGAATGTTAGTGATGGGACTACGAGGTGATACACCTCTGCGGCTTCAGACGAGTATATATGTTGTGTTTAGGCATTACAAATCATGGTACTCGTTTGAAGAATGAACGAGAGAGAGAGATGTATATTACAAACCTGGGCAACACGGCAACAAAAATTAGGGATCAATATGTATGAGTATGTATGGGAATGAATTGCTGGAGGAAGTCCTAGAGTATGATTGTAGCCACGTATGGCATTATCCAAGGGATATATTAAGTCCTGTACAAATAGGCCATGAAAAAGATTCGATGTGAATTTTGAAGAGAACTTTCACAAAAACAAAAGAGATCAAGTCACACCATCGATCAGATTATCAGTTATTATCTTGTTCTTTATGCGTAAAGAAAAATCTTAGTATGATACAGCAGCACCATTCAATTTCATGATGTGCGCCCAATATAATGCTTTTCTGTGCATCTTCAGCACTATGACGTAGAATATTTGGCAGAATATTTCTGCGAACGAGAAACGCAATCAAACTTCTTCATCCTATGCAAATAATTTGAATGCCCCTTCTTAATGGTCACAATCTTTCTTCCCTCCCAAACGCCACGATATGCAAAGATTTCCCCTGCCACGAAATTCATAGTCTACCCCCATCCAGTCGTAATTAGATCGTACAAAATCAGCGCACCGTAATGCCAGATCTCTTTGTGAACATTCTTGTGGCAATATTCATTGCTGCTAACTCTTGGAAAAGTAATTTAGCGGCGTACGGGATGTGAATTTGGGAAATCTTTGTCTTATTCTTGCAAGGACGACACTCGAAGGAACCGGTATTGATTTTACTATAATTAGGTCAGCATAACTTTTTTTTTCTGGATGGCACATAGACTTACGCAATGGGTGTCATGAGTCCACAGATATCACAGATATGAACTCTGAAAGCATCTGAAACCTCAAACAGTCTCTCCTTCAAGAAAGCACTGGCACCGTGAGAAATCATACAATCACGTTCCATCTCTCCGAAACGAAGACCACCATCTCTAGCACGACCTTCCACGGGTTGTCTGGTTAGAATTTGAACAGGACCTCTGGCACGTGCATGAATCTTGTCGTCGACCATGTGACGCAAACGTTGGTAATATGTGGGACCAAGGAAGACTTGGGCCATCATCTTACGACCAGTGTGACCATGGTACATGATCTCAAAACCACGAGAATGGTATCCATGTGCACGGAGAAGCTTAGAGACAGAATCGACAGTGACTTCGGTAAATGGTGTGGCATCACCCTCAAGTCCACGTAGAGTAGAAACCTTACTCAATTGACACTCGATCAAATGTGCGATTGTCATACGAGATGGAATAGCGTGGGGATTGATGATAAGATCTGGAACTACACCCTCTCTAGTGAACGGCATGTCCTGTTGCATATATGTAATACCGATAGTACCCTTCTGTCCGTGACGCGAAGCAAATTTGTCACCAATTTGAGGAATTTTGGTAGTTCTCATTCTGACCTTCACGAATCGGAGACCTTCGGCATTGGTGGTAATAAGTACTTGATCAACAAGACCACTCTCGGTGCTTCGAAGAGGTGTTGATGCATCACGCTTGACATGAGCTTTTGTGCGCTGGCCCATTTCCTCAGAGTCAGGAGCAATTGGTGCAGTCTTTCCGATAATGATATCCGCACCAGTGACACGAACACCAGGAGCCACGATTCCATCATCGTCAAGTTTGTCATATGTACCCTGCTTGAGCTTAAGAGTATCGGATCTATAAGGCTTTTCGAATTGTTCCACAACGTTCATACCAATACGCTTTTCTTGATCGGTGTAGGCTCGATAGAACAAACTTCGAAACAATCCACGATCAATACTACTTTGGTTCATAATAACGGAATCTTCTTGATTGTAGCCAGAGTAGCACATGATAGCAACAATGGCGTTTTGACCTGCGGGCAGTTCTCTGAACTTTAGGAACTCCATAGAACGTGTAGTGGCTAGAGGCTTTTGAGGATAGTATAAAATATTGGCCATAGTATCCATGCGAACATCAAAGTTAGTGAGGAAAACTCCCATAGCTTGTTTACCCATAGCAGATTGATAACAGTTACGAGGAGACTTTGTAGCAATAGAATTAGCCTTGAATGAATAAATTCATTGAACTTAAAGCTTACCTGATTGTGATCCGGGAAGGGAATAATGCTTGCGCAGATGCCCAAGATCATACTTGGATGAATTTCACAATGAGTCCAGACATGGGCAGTTGGATTGATAGGTGCCTTGACACGCTTGTTCAAATCACCACTTTCATCGGGACGAATTTGATAACCAGCCTGAAGTTGTCGAGAGATGTCCAGATCTTCAGGTGTCATGGTAATCATGACGGTCTCTTCTTCCTCGGCGTCCAGATACTCAACCACACCATCATTAATCAAACCTTGGAATCCATAGTATCCTTCCCTTAGTTTATCACCCTTATCCATGTTGGCTGGCATCGTCTGATCTTCCTCCAGACGGTGAATGTGGTCCTTATTCAATACCAAGTTACCTTTGTTGGTGCTGTCAGGATCATTGTCAATAACCAATAAAGGTCTGCACACTCGTCCTGCATCGGTGAAAATCTTGAACTCTCTGTCACGAATTTCCCGAATAAGTGAAACTTCATGAGAGATCAAGTGTGATCTACGAAGATCTTGGACACATTTGACCAAATGAGCAGGATCTCGATGAATACCAACCCAAACACCATTGACGAAAACCTTTGTTGCATTGGGTGCTCGGAGTGGTTCGTACTCCTCCAACACTTCCATGTTTCTTTGAATCATGAACTCGACGATTGGATCACTTGGCGTGCCAACTGTAACGTAACACATCAAAGCCAAATTCTTAACCAAACCACAAGCTTGACCTTCGGGCGTCTCTGCAGGACAGACCAAGCCCCAATGAGTATTATGCAGTTGTCTAGGTTTGGCGATCTTTCCATCACGTCCGATAGGTGTATTGGTTCGGCGCAAATGAGAAAGCGTTGAAGCAAAAGTATATCTGTTCAACACTTGAGACACACCAGCGGTAGAACTTGCTGCCTTCTTCTGGTCACCCCAGTTACCTGTGGCCAAAGAATATTTCAGACCGTTCGTGATTGTTGTGGATTTCACACCCAAAGTTAAATTAAACTCTCGGTTGTTTTCCACGCAGCGTTGCAAGTATCTGTACACATCCGTTGTCAATCTACGGAACAGATTTCTGAACAACTTTGCAAGTAAAGGTCCAGCCAAATCCAAACGCTTCTTTCCGAAATGATCTCGATCATCAGTCTCCCGACGACCAAGAGCGCATTGAAGTAACTTATGAACCATGTAACCCAAGAAGAACGCTTTTCGGGTTTCACTACCTTCCTTTTGAGAGATATGAGGAAGCAGCTCCTTCTGCATGATGTCGCGTGCGTATTTGATACGCTTATCACGAGTCAAAGATGTACCGTTACCACGCTTTCCGATGAAATCGAGGGCAACTTCACGATCTTGGATGACGAAAGCTTCCTCAATACATGGCTTCAACATCTCGAGCATTTGAGTATCATTTCGATCGTAACAAATGTGGTTCAAAATATCTTCATCAGATACAACACCAAGTGCGCGAAAGACGATGGCTATAGGGATGTCTGCTTTGATATATGGTAAAGTTGACTTGACAGTTTTACCAAAACCTCCTCGGTTGCTGTCACCTTTGTCGTATAGTTTGATTTGCAATGAAGAGATAAGACGCGAACCCTTCTCCAGAGCACTTCGAATTTCAGCCAAGTATGACACTGCACTGTTCGCTGGCTTCTTGAAGACTTGAACAATGTTGGCGGCACTACGCTCTTGGGCGATCAGAACCTTCTCACTTCCATTGATAATGAAATATCCTCCTTGATCGTAAGGGCATTCGTTCCATCCATAGAGTTCGTCTTCGTCGAGACCCTTCAATATACAAAATTCCGACTTCAACATCATAGGCAATTTTCCGATATAAACTTGTTCTGGAAGTGGAGCACCTTTAGGGCCTTCTGGGTCACCATCCTCATATTCCCAGACCAATCGTGTAGGATGTTCTCCGCCATTCACCAACTCTGCTTCTTGTTCGTCATCAAGCTCGTTGAGAGGAACAGGGCGCTCTACAGCGACTTGAGTACTCTTCGTCATCTCTATGTAAAGAGGACTTGAATACGTAAGATTTCGCAAACGAGCTTCTTGTGGTAACATAACTTGTGTGCTTCCATCACCTTCGGTCATAGCCGGTCGAGAAAGCATGATGGTGCCGAACTTGATTTCATATCGACGGAGTGCGATAGGATTGTCGTGGGACGAAGGTGGATTGTTTTGGTCAAGCGTGAGTTGTGAATTCTCTTCGACAAGCTCTTGCATAGTGGTTTGGACGAATTCATCGAAAGAGTCGAGTTGCTGCGAAACTAGACCTTTTGCTTCGAAGAAGGAAGAAATAACCGTCCAGCAGTCCTCTGCCGTGATACCTGCATCCTCCTCTCCATAATCATCATATTCGTATCCCTCTTCGTAATCAGCCATGGTGTATTAATTTGAACTCTACTATCTGTATGCGAGTCGAGTTGAGGTCGGAAATTTGATGGAGTGCGGAGTTGTAGTTGGAATTGTCGCAAAGGCAAAGTTGAGAGCTGTCGCCTCAAACAAAAGATTGGCGCGTCCCCAGGACCAAAAAGGACCTCAAGAACAAAGAAACAATGGCATAAAGATCATACAAAAATTATTTGAAGAAATTTTGAAACTGGCACGATGGTAATAGTTTTGTTGATGTTGAGGCTCAAGTTTCAGAATTCAAGGTGAGATTAATGAAGGTACAGAAATAATTCGAGCTGGAGGAAGCCTTTCAAGTTGCCCAGAGCATACAAGCAAAAGTGTAAGCCGTAGAATTGCAAATCAAGCTTAGCTTTTTGAGACTAGCGTGGGGCTCGGACAAACTAATAGCCGAGCCGAAGAACACCCCTTTACATTATTCTCTTGCGAGCCTTTGAATACATTCACCACTTGTCCAGTGATTGCTCAAGAGGTTCCAGAACTGAACGTCTTATTCTCAAGAGCACTACAAGTTGATCTCTTTCAAATTTTTATTCTTCAATCTTATTAGCTCTGTTGTTCTTCAATCTTAGAAGCTCTGTTCCTTGCACAGTCTCAATATCTAGGTATCTTGACATGATGGTGTTTGATATCTTGAGTTGTTGACCTCAAATGGTGATGAGAAACGATCAATCTCGTTCATGATTTTCTAAAGTTCAGGATTGGGTTGAATTGTAGGAACAAGCTTGCTTAGTTATTGGAGCTTATTCAGTTGCTTGAACGTTTGATAGTTGTTGCAGTATCGAGCCTTTGAGATTTATTGGACGGACTCTAGATTGACTTCTGGTGTTTATGACTAACCCTCTCCTCCTCCATACTTATTGTTTCATTGTTCTTTGTGTACATCTGTTATTCTTGAATTGAGATTATACAAAACTTCTTATTCACATAGATACTGTTTGTCTCTTGCCTGTGTATCATTTCAATTATTCTTTATATACACTTATATACATTCATACATATTTATACATAACATCAAAATTGCTTATTGCTTCAACTCCTTTGCATGCTTCTCGTTCACCAAGACATAGCGGTAACGAGCTTTTCCATCATCCATATCGACAACAGCTTGGTTTGCCTCTGATAATGGTCTCTCCTGAATAAAAGGATGGATATTGTTTTTGGCAGCAAACTCCAACATCTCACTAATGTCTTTTGGTGTACCGATTGCACTACCTCCAAGCTTTACTCCCTTTCCAATGAAGGCGAACATATTCAAAGCTGGAATGACATCCTCTGGAGCTCCAACCTGAATGAATTCACCCTTGGTTTTTAGCAATGAAAGATATCCAGCGATTGGCATTTTTGGGCTAGAGACGGTGCAGACGATCAAGTCAAGAGATCTAGCGTTCTTCTTGGCCCAATTTTCGTCTTCGTCTGTAGCAATGAACTTGGTGGCACCCATCTTCTCTGCATCGGCTTTCTTTCCGCTTGATCGGGAGATTGCAACAACCTCTTTGCAGCCGAGACCCTTGGCCCATAGAAGACCAAAATGACCCAAGCCTCCGATACCAACTATTCCGACTCGCTTGTCAGGCCCAGCTCCGTTGTTAACAAGAGGTGACCAGGTTGTAACACCTCCGCACAACATAGGAGCTGCTTCGGCAAGAGAAAGTCCATCGGGAATCTTGACAACAAAATGCGATGGAGCACGGCAGTAATCTGCATAACCACCGTATGACTTGGAACCATCGGGATAAACTCCGTTATAAGTTCCAACCATTTTTGTGCAATGGTTCTCCATTCCACTTGCACATTCCTCGCACTCAGGCTTCAGACAAGCACTTGATTGTGCACCAACACCGCATCGATCACCAAGCTTGATGTGCTTTACGTTTTTCCCCACTTTCACAGCAGTACCAGCTAGCTCGTGTCCTACGCAAGCTGGGTAATTTGTCGCGCCCTATAGCCAAATCGTTATTCCTCACTTCCATATTCCAAGAAAAGAAGTACATACCCATCCAGATCTCAATGTATGAAGATCAGACCCACAGATACCGCAGTAGGCAATCTTGATATCGACATCATCCTCCGTCCAAGTCTTTGGCTCGAATTCTTGCCATACCATTTTCCCCTTAGCAGCCTCCTTATCTAACGCCATCCATCCTTCAAATTTATATGAAGATGCCATTGTTTTTGCTTTGTGTAAGTCGTCGGATGGATTCAAAGAGTCTTTTAAGTGATTTGTAAGAGAGAGTATTCTATCTGTAGCTACAGAAGCAGGACTCTTTGTGGGTGTAGACATGGTATGTATTTAATGATCTAATCCAGGTTACTGCGTCTTGGTATGATATGTGATGTATGTGATGTAGTGAACTCCACTTTTTTCCAAACTCTATTTCGGCCGAAGAATCCAACTCGAAGAATCTGGACGAAGTGAAGCTATTTTAAATCCGCAAAGGGCACCAATCAAATATGGTTTTAGACAGCAAGTAAACAAAACTTTCTTTGGAGGAACACGAGAATCCTCAAACTAGTAAAAACGATGATGTCGATAGCGTTGCTAGCGAGGAATGGAGTTTAGCAATCCCCGCGCTATTTTGAATGGAGCTTTCCGTTTCGGACGATAGCTAGCGTCAGCTTTATTGATAATCGAGGATAGAAGAGTCTAGATGTGAAAATGATATGGAGATGTAAGGAAGACAAGTTTCCGATGAAAAACATTATGCACTTCAGGTTTTATGAGATTTCGGGCAATAAGGAGGGATGGAATTGTTTACCGATGCCGAGGTCTCTTAGCTTGGAGATAATTGTGGATCTGTGGTTTGATATCGAAATCGACATCAGCCAATTGGATATAACTCTTGGACCCTTTGAACGATAAATAAAGGGTTTTGATCAATCAGTCCATATAAAAGCAAGAATTGACTTCCAATAATGCTATGATCGATTAGTTTAACTCGGATCGACAAATATCATTTGGAATACAATAAATGCCGTACTTATTGATCTGTCGAGCTCGAAAAGTAGAACAATTATCTTTCGTCAATGGAAGCGAGTGTTTCCTGTTGCACCGGCCTCCCCCAGCAGCTATTATCGATTTAAAAAGGTTCGGCTGATTGTAGAGCACATTCCTGACATCATTGATTGTCTAAATAGTCAATTGTGCTTTGCGGACATTCCGAGATAATTATTCATAGGGGATTCTCCCCACATGCACGACCTGGTAGTTTTAGGTTTTTATGGACAGTCTTAAGTCCGTGTCTAGATTTCCAAGTGGAACATTGTTGAGGGAATTATATGTGATTCAATGGTTGTGTGCGCGGGAGCTATATTGGTTGCCTTGGTTAAACTTTTAGACTCTCTTGTGTATCCGATGTTATCTGCAGGTTGTTAGAGGAAGGCTGCTGAATGGGAAGAACATTGAAAGAGAAGAACTAGTATTTGGTGTTAGCCATGAGTTCGTGTTCATAGTATCAAAGAAACAGCAAGTTAAAATTACCATTTCAATGTTTCTAATGTGGTTTTATACAAACCTCTGAATGCAACAGAAGATAAAACGCTGCTTTGCAGACAATATCCATCTCAAATATATCTGAATGTCAATCTATCTCGCTCAATGATATCGACAATACTCCGTCGTGTAACAATCACTACGACACCACCCATACCAAACCTCCGTCAAATGAAACTCGGCTTCCTTCGCCCAGCGATGTTACCCAAGTAGATTATCCCGATCCTCCTTAGCCTCATCTCTCCCTATCGGCCATTCATCCACATCTTTATCGATCATGTTTAACAGCTCCGCTGGCAATTTTCTTCCTAAATTCTCCTTCCCAAAGACTTCATTAGCCCACCAATTATGTCTTTGCGGCGGCACGTTTTGGGTCGAACAAATTCGATTATAAGTTTGATAAATTTCGCATTTCCCGGTTCTGTAAGACTACTTCTCGTACACGGTTCGAATTTGTATTGCAACGCATTGGACCAACTCAATAACCGACCTTCCTTCACAGCTATTGAGCCCAAATGCTGAGTAGCAGGAGCAAAATGAAAACCCTCATCGTCATGATACCCATCATCCTTAATACCAAAAGTCTTCGCAAAAAGATCATCTTCCGAGCGATGGTATGCTGATTCACTAAAATCAGTTTTCTGTCGGAAAGAAACTTGCATATCCGCTGTGTTCTGTACATCTTAGGAATGTGTAGATGTAGCAGCAATACGTTCACTCCGTGTTCCATCAATATCCCAATCAGTTCCTGAAAATAATTCATCTCATTCATGCAATTCGATACTTCGAACTTGCACGAAGACTTGCAGTGGACGACTCCTTCGTTAGCGTTTTAGGTACTGCAACATCAGATATGAAAACACAAGCTCCGGCATCCAAAGCAAGAACACGATTTGTAGCACGAAACAACCTCGCCTTGTCTCTCAACTCAGCTAAACACCACCCCCAAGCTTTCTCACTTATCGATTCATTTTTCACATCCATTTTGTGCCACATTGCCGTTTCTCTGTCGTTGAAAATACCTATGTGCCAGTTAGGCGTATCGGTCAAGAAATTGGTGAGACCTATCATGGCCAGCTCTCGAGCTGTCAGACGAGGCTTTTGTACCCACTCTTCTTCCCAATCATCTGATCCTTGGTGAAATCGCAACTTTTTGGGTAGTTCGCTGAATAAAGATATATCACCACATCCGGGAATCTTTAAAGGACCTTGTCCGCTATTATCCAGGGTGAACTCACGAATGTGATTATTTTCATTCATTGTTGTTGCTCTAATACCATGTTGTGTAATAACCAATGCTGCAATCGCAGAAAAGAAGGATAGATAATGAGGGAATGAAAAGTAGAATTTGCTTTGGACATCAATTATTTTGCATCGACGGGTTTTCTCTCATTTATACTATTATATCAGCCCTGATGACTCATCGGGGGAGATTGGAGTCTAGAAATTGATACTGTATGATAGGTCATTACCACTCTATGCTGACAGTGTGGGATCAACAACTAGGGGTATTGGTATAAGGAATTTGCATAAAAGAATATATTCGCAGATATGTACAGAAGGAGCTTTGAATCTTCGCAAATTCCCAGATAGTAAAGTAATTACTTCATGTCCCATTTCCAGATGTGCAATCGATCATTACAAAACATGCTTTTGGCCAACACGTCAACGGCCAGGAAGATAAGAGAAGCTTGAATCTCTGACATGGTCCCATAATCGCAAATGTCGTTATGGAACCTAGATGTTTCCCATTCGATCTCATCGAAGCGTACGATATGGATGTCTTAAGAAGCGCCCTAACTTGAACATCAATAATTCAAACTTCCGCAAATCGAAAACTGCTTCAATTGCAGGCTCTTCCTCTAGTGATGGCCTTCGAATGTTAAATGGCAGCGTTGCGTTCTTATTGTAAGGGTTAACAGCACGTTCCAATGCCCATGGCAAATCCACCTGGAAATTCTCAACATTCTCGATCCACGCCAAAGGGTACAGGAGGGACATCTCCAAACGGCGACCTGTAACATCATAGAAGGTGACATCTAAATCCTTCAACCCTTTCGTTCTTGAGAGTACGTCGCCAATGTAAACCAAATGTTTAGCTTGCCATCTTGCAAGTTCTTGATCTTTCTCTTGTTGCCTTTTGAAGGCGGGAGAGTCCTTGGGCTCGTAGTGAAAACACGTGTAAATCGGATGCTCTATTTTGTGGGAAATGCGGAGAGATCGAATTTGATTAAGTTGCTCCTGTGGAACCTCTGTCAGGAAGCGAGTCGCGCATTGAAGCCCAATCAGATCAAAAGTTGCAAAGGTGTAAATAACATCAATGAATTCAGCATTTCTAGACACTCTTGTCATTAGCCAAACTATCCTACCAGTTCACGATATCGGCATATTACTTACATATACTTGCAACTCAATAGAAGCGAAATCAGATTCCATGGTTTAGGCGCTGATTTCCTCCATGATTGATATACCGCTCTCACTATCCCCGTTTGATCACTGGAGCCACCTACTCCCCAGCTAAAAGACTCTATGCACTTTGTGTGTGCAGATTCCCAGCCGCCCCAATGTTCAAGACCAACATGGCCTTTTGGTCCAGCAATACAAGGCTGAAGTACTTGCTTAAAATGCTTTGGATTCTGTCTCCCTGGTCGTACATCTGTCACTGCGATGTGTAAAATTGGCCCGAGATCCAGGATTAGTTGCTCGTAAATTGATCTACGAATTTCGAAGCATAGCTTGGAAAGGAAACTACCTGAAAGCTGTTGATTCGGTTTAGAGGATTCGGGAGCTTCAACCATATTGAAAGTATGAGGCCTAGCAATATTCTCTTTTCAAAACCCGATGATGTGACTAATTAATATGTAGGAGATGAAAAAAGAAGAGTAGCATAGTCAACAGAGTTTCAGGAAATCGGTTGTTAGGTGATCTCATATATCGAAAGTTTCGAATAATTCACTATGGCTAGGTACCTAACCTAGTCGCCAACCTCATTCCGCATGTATCCGGCCGAAAAAGACCTCACGACTACTAGGAGTGGAGATATAATTTTCCAATCCATACTAGAGATATAAAGTAAAAGCAATCGTAAAATCCGAATACAGAAAGCTCCATCAGTCTAAGAAACTTGAGAGAAAGACACCATCCATACCAGAAGATATGAAAGACTTGCGCGTAGGTAGCGGTAGCAGCAGTCACAGAACTCAGAAAAGATCCCACAAGTGTGGATGCGAATGCAATTACCGAGAATTCCATTACGCGAAACTTCTCGATACTGATTTAGTCGGAGTCTTGGAGACTTAGAATAACCTTACTATATCAACAAAACAACAGATTCAAGACGAGGAGGGATTCAAACATTATCAATCAATCCGATAACGAGACCGAAAAAGTGTTGCAAAGCTTCAAGACGAGTTATATATCTACACGTATAGGATACTTCCCTATATAGAAAACCGAGAATTATTGACAGACTACAATTGGCTACAACATTGTAGACTACAATTGGCTACAACATTGTAGACCCCAATTTGCATACAAATCAAGCCCTAGTACTATCTCGAGATGAGTTCCCAAAATCGACCTACCGACAGCAACATGTATAGGATTTCCTCCTGCCTTCAAAGCCTCATGCACAAGATCAATGAGATCAAGATCCGTATCTGCATACAAACATTAACCACCAAATGTGATATCGTTCGATGAGAGCACCAACCTGGACAAGACACAACCAAAACGCTAATCAGAAGCGGTTCCTCTCGCTGCGTCATCTGTGAAGAATATGTGATTTCACCAACTAAATAACAATAAAAATCTACAATTATTAAGCCCTAATATATATTACTTACTCGGAGCAGTAACCTCAGGAGTACCAGCGATTGGCGATAGATAGAGAGGAGGATAACCACTTAATAGTGTGAAGGGACTGAGCGCCATTAGATCAGAGACCAAAACAACAATCTATACGAGGGAGCTTACGGTGGTGGATTCTCTCGGTTATTGGGTTTGCCTTTGTCAATAGGGAGAACTACTATAGTTCCATCTTTGAACACGTTGGCGAGAAGCCACTTCCTGTATGTATAGATGCGCTTCCATCCTTCGTCGCGTGTCTCTGGCGTGGTCTTATTGGCTTGTTCCCCGATTTCTACATCATGCACAGTCGTGTATATGGAGATGGAGATCATATAAAAGTAAAAGTATGAGTGCATAACATCTTCAGCGCAAAGCCTGATGAAAGAACGGCGTCTTATGAAATTTCTTCTTGTACCCTTCGACGAACTCGTCTAGTTTCGCACATGCGTCCTTGTAATACGGTAGTGTTCCAGCCTGATCAGATCAGTATAGTACACAGAACTTATAATATGCAGCTCACAGTTTCCAGATAGTCAGAGAGTTCTATGTTTGCGTCAGATTGTGGAGGACTATTGCGCCACATTTCCGCCAAAGATATTTCGGGTTTGCTAACACCAAGAAGTCCCTCGAGATCCCGTACAAACGAATCCATAAAGTCCATTTGAGCTTTCTTCGAGGTGGGAAGATAGTCGAGGGGATAAAGAATCGTAGTCGTAGCTTAAAGCGGTTACCACCCTCCCCAAGAAACCACATCCAACTCATCTCATCTCATATACCTTATCTTATCCAACTCATCTCATCGCTACCCCAAACCAGCCCTTCCCCCTCTGTAAACCACCAACTCCCATCAACCCTTATCAACCCTCACTCACCAATCGATCAACAATTACACAATTCATATCACAACATAAATTCTCCAATTCCCAATCTCCCTACTCCCCCTACTCCCCCTAACCCACATACACATAACCCACACACAGACAATACATCCGCAGAGAGAAATTTCCTTCAAATCCAATTCAACAATGCAGGCACTCGCGCCAGGAGGACAAAACGAGTCAACTTACTAGCGAGTTAACTTATTAGCGCGTGCAAACTTACACTAAACCGACTAGGAAATAGTAACTACCAAACAACTTTCCTTAGGTATTGTAAGGTTACATTCCCGAGACTTTATGTAATTGAGAAAAAAGAGGGGGGGGGGAAAAAGGAAAAAGAGACTTCTCACTTATCGGACATGACTACAAGTGATAACTTCCTAGCCCCTTCCCTTAACATTGACGTCACCATGTAAACCTTAAAAGGAGCCGTCATGATAAAATCATAATTGCGAAGAAGAAAAAATATCGAAGAGAATACAAATAGAAATGAGAAATAATATTGAAAAAGGTAAAATCATAATCAGGAATTAAAGATATAATACTAGCACATTATTCTTTGAATAGAGATCATGTACTCACGCAAAGTTCCAAAGCCGCAATACATCATTCACAGGGGTCAAGGCCAACTAGCAAGGCCACAACGACAAGACAGAAACATTCAGCAAAAATTCAAAATGCTAAATTGTAAAAAAGCGGATATATAATTTGATTCAAAAACTATATGACAAATCGACCCTATCTCTCCCATGAAAGATAACCTCAACTATATTACCACCCATACACCTAAAGCCAGCCACCCCTTTAATTGCATCAAACCCATCGAAACTCCCAATAGCCACTAGGAAATAGAGATAGATGGACTTGAAAACACAATTGATGGAATGGAAGCGAAGATGTTAAATATGCTAATTCCTTACGCCCGCTAAAACCCATAATATAAACAAAGAGAATTGGTATGTTGAGCGGGTGAATAGAGGTGATCTCAACCCGAGATGTATTGTCGCTGGTGGCTAAAAGCGACTTTGGGGAAACCTAGATTACTGACATGGATTCCATGTAGAGTTCGATGGTCGAGATGACGATCGAGCAGGTATGTCTCTTGTCCCTCCGTACATAATCTCGGGCGGGGTGCGTTTCTCGGGAGAGAATGAGGTGCCTAGATACCCTTGATGACTTGGGTTCGCTCGGCATTTAGTTGAGCTGCATTTCGGTCATGACATTCCTTCTTGCACTGTAATGAAATGAGTCAGCCCACAATTCTATCTTCGCACATGATTTCTGAAAGCACATCTCCTAATCCAACTTGCCACCATTGAATCTGTTCTCCCATTCTAGGTTCATGAAATACCCCTTTGAGAACAGATTCCCCGGTTCTAGATTCAAGAGATACCTCATCGGAAGTAGGGCAACTCACGTCTTCTAATTTCACACACTTGTGATCCTCCAACATTCTGTGCTTCCCACAGAATTCGCCTTCACAGAATCCACAGTGTCCTACAATTCTTTGTGCTGCCACCCCGCAGTCCTTGTAATTACACTTAATCTTCTTGGGTGGCATACCGCCTCTTAGTGTCCCTGCAACGTGGATTGTCGAGTCTCGAGTAATGTTATTCGAGGTGAGAGTCGAAGATGGCTGTAGATGTCTTCCAGCGTGGACGAGACGAAGTGATGACGATGGCGAGGATGTGCGGATAGAGAGGAGATGGGCGAGGTTCGAGATGGTGGTATCTTCGGGAACGGTTATGGGAATAGCTAAATAGCGAGTTAGTTGGGAACTTTAAAAATGAATGGATTTGGGAATAAACATACTGTCGCCGGACAAGACTTTAACAAAGATTTGCATTGATTCCGATTGTAGTTCTGGAGAGGCGGACCTGGATGAAGTGGCGCTTGAAGGAGTATACATGATGGATGATTTGATGGTATGTATGTTGATTGAAGAGGACTCGGGATATTATCAATGAGATTAATGAGGAAATGAAAGAGTTGTGATGATTGATGAATGGAGAAAGGGAATTGTTGAATGAAATTGGAAAATGATTAAGAAAAGAAGATTCGTTGTCTTGGTTGTATTCGTTGTACTTGTATTCGTAAGAAGAAAGTAATCGAAGGTTCTTGGTGACAATGCGATTGGGTGTCTTGTGACGAGGACCGGAGACGAGAACGTAATCTGCCGTAAGTATTGGTACTGGTGACTGTGACTGTGACTGGGAGTGTACTAAAAAGTCTTATCTGGAGGCGGGAGTCGAGGCGGTATCGGGTTATTGGGGTTTGATTTCGATAGTCGGATTATCCTTTAATGCAACTGTTTGTTGTCGACTTCTCATTCCTTGATGGGGGATGAAAGGAGATGGATTTGTTTCGTCGGTTTGTGAGTTGTGATGAAGTGGTATGGAATGTGATGATTGAGGGGGAATAATGAAAGATGTTGGATGGAATATATGTATATATATATATATGTAGATACGATATACTATATACGATATACAATATACGATATACAATATACGATATATATATATATATCAATACGATTATATATATATATCAATACGATTATAAATATATAACAAATACAATAAATACAATAAATACCTTACACATGACTGTGAACTAACAAGACTGGGCTTGGCTCCATTCAGAGTTCAATGTACGAAGCCAGGTATGTACGATGAACGTACATCGTATGCCATCATCTCCATATCACACATATCATTTCACTTGACTGACTTGACGCATGGATGGATAATTAGTCTGATTCATAATCCAACACCCTCGTGAATCTAACCATCATCTAAAGAGTCCCCTAGATCCACCTTTCCGTGATTGAAAGCATGTGCTAGCGAGTGACTAGCCGAGCTAGCCTTATAAAGCACTAGCCTGTATACTAAACACACACATCAACCTCTTACTTCCGCACTCTCCATGTACGACCAAGTCTCCTTGACTCCTCTCTCTCTGTCTTTCTCCACTCCCATGAATTCGCCTCACTTCCTCTCCATAAAGTCAAATAGCTCAAGGAAATACCTTGACATGGAAAGATTGATATATATCAATACATCATGCTTGCATCCTCATATCATTATCCGGTCTAGATTATTCTTCATACACTCTTTATCTGGAACCTCTTAATCACTCATACGGATTCTAATAATGACTTTAAATTACAGTACCGATCATCATATATTGGTGGTTGGCACAAGATGATCATCTCTCATACTACCGGCAGAGCATCTCAGAGAAAGTTCATGGCGTAGAACTGAATCGCCAATTCCATCTATCAAGCATTGGTAGAGAAGTCGGATTACGGCACATGATTGGACAAAAAGACCAGATTCCAGGAAATGCCTTGCTTATTGTATCGAATTCCGAATTAGCTATTATTGATTACATACATGCTCTCTCTCGTATATACCGTACTATATTACCATCGACTGCTCCTCCTCGTACCATCCATCCATCTATCTAACCAAGCGATGTCAAGCCTCGGGAAAGTATTGTTACGGTATTTCTTGACATATCCATGGATGTTGGTACCCTTTTCCAAAAAGAGGCCCTAAACCCCGAAGTGAAGGTTACCAGGAAAAGCGATCCCGCCTTATCTCTCATCAATGGCATCACACTACTGGGGACTTCGTATAATCTACCTCGAGCTCTCTACCAAATATCTCGCAACTTCTGAGTCTTCTGAGTACCGGTGTGATTAGACCAAAGAACCAAAGAACATCTGTTCTCCTCTCTCATATCCTCGACCCAGCTACATTCGAAACATGGCTCCTAGGATGAAGCAATTCAGAAACAACCTTTAACTATCTGATGCTTGAAATCACGAACATTTCTCCTTGACACGACTGAGTGGATTATGGACCATTCAGCCACCCTGACTCATGCCACGCTACGAGGCCATTTACTCCATGCGCCACTAGCCACCACACCAAAGATGTAGCCACAAGTGTTCGATTGTTCGATTTTTCGATTAGCATTTTCTTAGCTTGTATGCCAAACGGAGTATATCGGCGTTGAATCGCCATTGACCCTGTGGAGTACATCAAACTTTATTCTCTACAGTCAAAATCGTATACTTTTGCCACATACATCATATGTTTGATAATCAACCAACTTTGAATCAAATTTTTTAAAGATTTGACAAGATCATTCACGATAGTTCCAAAATCCTACAATCCTCTACCGGCACTCCATACCCAAGGCATCCTGACTCACTACCCATGAAATGTATTTCTCCGTTTCGATCAACCTGCATACAACCTGCGTTACCCAATCCCTTTGATTCGATCGGCAACAGCGGCATCAAACCGTCCACGATTTCCTTTACCGATTTTCTTCATGCATGCGCCATCTGCACCGCTATAGTATCCGAAGAACCGCAATATGCGCCTCGAATCCGTCGACATCTGTACAGTTATTCGAACCATGCATCGTCAAACAGAACCCGAATCGCTAATCTAATATCTACATCTAGATACATTAGCTTAACAGATACATAGAGAGCTAATACCAAGACCTTCAGATATGCAACAAAGTGACAAATACAAGCGAGTTTTGCTATCTTCTTCTTCAGCTTCCCCGGAAAAATCTGGATGACCTAAGATTATTATTACTCTGGACACATAAACAAGCCTCGATGAAAGCATGAATAACATCCCAAGATCAAACACCTACATCTCAACACTCTCCGATCTCCCAATCTAGACCACAGACTCATCTCACACCCCCCTATTCCTCAATTCTTAACTCTTACACAATATCCCTCCTCCTCAGAGCAGACAAACCAGGCCAAAATTGACCTCTCCCAAATGCCAAATAAATCCTCCAATAAATCACCCACAACTAAAAGCATTACACATTTACATACGATAGCAACCAGACTAAATAAACCCTCAGAAAACCCTCAGAAACCCTACAATCACAATACGATTCATTTTCAATACCTATCATTCATTCCCTTTCCTTTCCTTTGTCCTTGGTAATTATCGCAAAGAAACCATCACAGTAAGATTACATACATTATGGAAGAGCTTCGTTTGCTAGTATTCCATTCCATTCCGGTCTTGGGTTTCTCTCTTTCTCTTCTGAATACCTAGTCCCCCTTTCTCCCGTTGTAGATGATACACTTTGACTTTTGTTAGTATTAATGTGAGATAATATAATATAATATAATATAATGTAATACGTATATTCCATCACTATAATACTATGGATACTCGTCTATCTATTCTAGCTTGTTCTATCCTATCCTATCCTATCCTGTCTTGCGACACCTCCCTCTCTCTACACTATACTCAAACCAATCCTATAACTATACTACATCCAACCCACACTCCATCCTATCCTATCCAATCCAATCCACACTCCATCCAGTTCAACCCAACCAACCAACCAATCCCCACCATCTCCCCAGCGAACTCATAAGAAGATAACTTCACCACCACCACTACCACCGCCAACCACCCATTATAGTCCATCCATCCACTCATTTCTTCAAAATTCACAATATCAAGTCTACTCCTCATTCATACACAAACTATGCATCTTATCTCATTTCATCTCAATCCATTCCAAATAATCTAATTATGTATATGTACGTACCATATATTCATATACCTCCTCACCCATCTCATCTCATCCCCTAACCCCCCCTCCACCTACACCCACTCCCCTCCCCAATTCCATCAAAATTCAAAATCAAAACCAATCTAATATAATCTTGTTATTCCCAATCGCATCCTATCACACTCCCAGTCTGCATACTGATCCATCCCATCCCATCCTAAATAATCCATCCCAACCCGACCCAAGCACCCAATCCGTAGATAAAAAATCCTAACCCAAACCCAGAACCATGAAACAACTCCAGGCTTCATCCGCCAACTCTATAGGAGAAGGAAGAATGACCAGTAATCAAGAAAAGGAAAATGCACCATTCTCAATGCTCATACAGAAACCCCCTTCGCTATGCTTGCACTTGTGCAATCTCGCAATTTAAACAAATATACCATGACATCAATTTCAAACCCTTCCTTAACATTTGTGATTGTTTATTCTGCGTTTCCTCCTATTTCACGCGGTCTTTGTGAAAAGTGAGTTGGCTACGGGGAGAAGCTCAATGCTTTTTATATTTCTGAATGGCAAGTTAGTAAATCATTTCATCAGAAATATAAAACATGGAAATAAAACCTACAGCATCAACCCTCTCCAGATTTTTCTTGTCCAAAGTATTCGTAGCCCCCATCAACACTTGTCCAGCTCCCTTTGCCACTCCAATCACTGGTCTCAATATCACAGTAGGAGCATGTTTCCTCACGGCCTTCAAGACTCCCTTTGCATTGCCATCTTCCATAACCTCCCCCGGAACTGCGATAATTGCATCTCGAGCCATGATCAGATCTCGCTGTAAGCTAGCGTATCCGCCCCTGAGGCCCTGCATTACACCAACCGGTTGATTGGCATAAAGCGAGATTTGCTTGCGTTCATCTTCGTCATCGCTGGAATTGCCGTGGGATGGAGTGGTATCTTGGGGCCCAAGAAGACCCTCAGCCCCTTGTAGAACGGTTTGTACACCAATGGCAACTTTAGCACCGAGTTTGACCAGTTCAGTACCCGTGGTTTTGGCAAATATGGCGGCACCTCTGGAGATGTTCCGAACGATTCTTCCATCCTTCTTGTATTCGTTCATGGGTACCACCACAAGATCCTTGAAACCACTTCCGACGTTGACGATTGAACGGACTGGGGCCAATCCGGCCAAGATACCGGGAAGTTGATGTTCTTTGACATCTGGCGTCCAAATGTCATTGAGAACTTGGCCCATCTTGTCGAACCCCGAACAACCGTGAATGATACAATGTCTGAGAGTCAGATCAGCTCCATCGAGGATCATGAAGTTCATAAATTCCGTCGTGCGACCGGAACGAAGACCAGAGTAGTCGACACGTTTTGGCTTGAAATCCAATTTGACATCAATGGAATTGACTTCCACTCTTTGTAGAAATGGTTTCTCGCCCGGAGCTTCAGGTTCAAAATCCGATTCCATCTTGAATTCGAAAAATCTAGTGATGAAGTCAAGAGCATCTTGATCAACGTGAAGACGAAGTGGAAGAATAGTCACTTTGATGACCATCTCAGTTGCAGCAAGTGTCGGAACAGGTTTCACATTCATGATCTCGATGTGAACCATATTTGACCCCTTTTCTCTCTCGCCTGCATCTTGCATGTAAGTAGCAAATTTTCTCCAGGTCGAGGTACGAATGTTATCAAACACCTCGAGATCATGCACACGAACATCAATGGAACTCTGGGTTTCACCACTGAAAGGTGGGAAAGTCACAAGGTCGACACAGACTCCTTTCAATTCGAATGCAATCTTATGATGTTTAGTTCGATTAAGTCGAAGCTTCTTTACTGCGCGCCCGCCCCCTTGTCTGCTTGGGGTGACAGTATAATTCGTAGTTGCTACCGACTCCGTCTCGGTAGCATTATCGTTCAACTGTTGGTTGATAGCTGCAGCGAGTTCACGGGGATCACGACTGTTGGGAATGTCGATCCACATTGAGTTGAGCAAAAAGGTTCCACGCTCAGTATCTTCGTCATCATCGATATCCTGCTCCCAAGTTGAGCGTCTTTCATTCCGAGCACGCTTTTCAATGGCTTTGGATTCGATATCTTGTACAGCTTTGGAGATTGTATCCCGAGTATCTTGCCAATCATAGCCATCAAACAGATTCCAGATGATATGTACATCTCGTACGCGTACCCTCAGTGGGCTCTTCTTGACCTTGCTGTAGTTGGATGTATCATAGGTATTCTTCGCCGAGTTCCACCTATGAGCGGACTGCTCTAGTGATGTGCCTGTCCCAAAATGATCCTCGTGGAACGATAGAGCTATGTCATCAATTTCTGGCTCTTCCACAAAGCTATCCAGTAAAACACCATCCCGAGTATCGCGTGCGGTGAGGTTCAGGGACGCTAATGAATCCTCTGAATCGTCAAGGACAGCTTCTTTGTACCCATCGTCGGATCCACCTTTGCAGTAATCGGAATCAAAGCCGAGTTCGCTTCCTCCTTCTTCAGCCAAATCCCCAAGCTCTGTGAAATCATTGCTAAATTCGTATTGACCTTCAGGAGTTCCAAAAGCATCTATTGATACAGAGGCCAGAAGATTGTTAAGTGGAACAACCTTTGTTTGATAGGTGTTCTCCTCCTTTCTCGGTGCTTTTCCTGGTGGAGCCAATTTACCAAGCACGCTGATCAATGTTTGGGTGGAGTCGGCACATGATTCAAGTACGAAGAGATCATCTCGCAATTCGACATCGAGACAATTCTGGCCATCATCGTCAACGGAAAGAAGAACGGTGGCTTTTGCAGACGAAATATAGCTGACTGACACATAACCCGCTGAAGTGAGATCTGCCACTTGATTACTGCCACCATTAAAGGAATTCCTTTTATGGTCTGATTGCACATTACTTGCAAGATGAGCAACATTGTCAATGACAAGAAGAGAAGCCTTGCTTAACTCAGCTGTGACACTTGCGTTCTGATCCTTTGGTAAAACTGCAACCACATGGGCTTCGGTCAATACGGCGAGGATTTTCGAAGGCAAGCCCAAGGGATTGAGACCCATGACGCAGTCTTTTAGAACGACATCAATGGCCATTGGCTTAGCTGGACTACTAGACGCGGGGGGGTTTTCAACACTTTTCTCCTTACCCTTTGGAGTTGGTGGCTGTGCTAAGTCCCTCAATGTAGCGACTGACGCTGTAATGCTGGCTGACATCTCATTCCCAGTTGCAGTATCCGCCAGTCCGAGCAGTACCATGATTGTAGGAACGCGATATTCGACTCTCAGATTCCACAGTTTGATTTTCACAATAGGCTCCATCTCATCACCAATCAATCGAGCCATAATGCTTGGAATTCGTAATTCTGGCCTATTGAATACTTGATCTGTGCCCGCACCGATCAGCTCCTCAGAATGGTTTCGATAAGCAGAAACCGTGCCGACACTTAACGCTACTAGTGATGGTATAGGGATCTGCGCCATATCCAAATCAGTAGCTTTGAGCTGAAGACTACCCACTGTATTGTTGACATCGACGTCGACACCGAGCTTCTTGACCTTGACTAAGGACAAAAGACCCGGTCTATCATCGTCGGGTAAATACTTCGTAACTGTGGATAGTCTTGCGACCTCTTCACCCAATTCTGGAAGATAACTCAACTCGTGCAACCTGCCAATTTTGGCCTGTAGATCATCCACAGTAAGTCGGAGTACAGATCCTTGCTGTCTTTGACGAAGCAAAGTATCAAGAAGAATATCATCATCTTGATCATACTTTGAATTCGATGGTGCGATTAATGCCAACAATCGATCTATATCGTTGTCCTTGGGTGAGTTCAAGAACTCAATGCGCGTCGTGGAAACGTCAATAGAAATGGCAGGATCATCAACGGAATGCTTGAGATGTGGCCCAGACAATCTAATCTTGTCAATACCAATGCCAATTCCTTCCTCACGACTGATCAACTTCACAGCAGAAGTTTCAACTCCCACGCTGCATTCAGTGCCCACCAAGTCAAGAATCAACCCACCGATCCTAACATCTGCCTTGTTCTGCACCGCCACTGTTTGATCATCAGGTTCGATAGGCGTATTGAATTTTACGCCTTTCGTCTTCGGCTTTATTACTGGGCTGGAAATGACTGTCGAGTTCGACGCCATCGAGCTACCAAGGTTGAGTACGCTGCTCAATCCACCAAACCAGCTAAAGGTCTCATCAAGATGCTGTAGGTCAACCGCCACATGCAGGGGCAGCGTATGGACCTCAAATCGAGTACTGTCATGACTTTGGTATATGTTGGCAGACACGTCGATGCCAGCAGAAGCAGCAAGATCACGAGTAGAAGCTCTCATTTGAAGACCCGCGTCAAAAGAAATTATGTTTTCTTGGGCGTAGCCAAAAATGAACTTCTGTAGTGTTATGCTAGTCTTGGTAGTATTGCCCGAAGGATCTCTAGAGACATTGAGCCCCTTGATTGTGGTCTTGAGAAGAACATCCGAATCCGATGACTTCGTCTGTGGTTCTGCAATCCGTGAACCCAAAGTACCCTTGAGATTTTCCAAGAACTTCAGTGATATGGTTTGAGCACTAACCCTGAGATGAGGTTCAGGAGGGCTAGACGTAGCCTTACTTGACACAGTAGTCGCTTGTGTCTTCTTTTTCATAGACCCTTGAATCTGGCAAACAAGCTTATATATAAGTCTGCCCACAGATACATCGAATTGAGCCAGTAGATTTCCTACGTCAACCTCGGTTGATTTGTTCTCTTCAAGGTTCTGCGGTGGCTGTACTGGAATTCTAGCTGTCGGTTTTGGCGACGACCGTGTGTGTTGGGCTTTGGGTAGATGGGTAGAAAATGCCCCAGGAAGATCTATTGTGTTTGATTGTGAGTCACTGTGGCCATCAAAAGTGCTGCCGAATAGTGCCGATTCAGCAGCTGCATCTACAGGATCAGAAGAAGGATCATTCATCGCCGGAATATAGATAGCGACTTGATCAAGACTGAAGATCTGCTTCGTCATTCGGTTATAGTCACCAGAAGCAACAGTAGACTTCACTGAGACATCGCTCGAAACTTTGTGTAAGAGTTGAGACTGACGTGGAGTTTCCCGGCGAATAGAACCTACGCTTCTATTTAGAGCATGTTGTGAGCTTGAGTGCAAGATCGTGGATTGCTCAAGAAACCCAAGATCTGACGTGCCATCCGAAGGAATAAAATGGCGGGCATGTTCAAGATTGTCGAGCTTTTCCACTCGTGGACTGTAGTCTCTTGGAGTAAGTGGTGGGGATCTTGCATCTTCGCTATCAGTGTCTGAATCTGCCCACCCGCCGGGGATTGGAGCAGCAGAAGTAAATGAGACCGCACTCATGTACATGCTCTCAGCCTCTTCGTGACTGAATAATTGAGACTGCGCAAGATCATCTCCAATCTCCTCGTTGAAAGTCGAGCTGCTACTTTCACTCATAGAGTCTTCCGACGGAACTCCAGACTGCTGAACTAAATAAGTCCGATCAATTGGCGCAGTACTGGGCGGAAGTGTCGGCTGTGAATGAGATATTCGCTCCACAGAAAATCTAGTATGAGCTCTGGGTGGTAGCATGGTAGATTGTAACATGTTGTGAGCTCTGTTAACGCTGTGGAATGCATTGACTTCTGGAGTCTGGCTAGAGGGCGAGGTAATATGAGCAGAGGCCCTTGGCGTTGAAGTGCGTGAATTTTCGCCATGTGTGCTATGCTCAGATTGCGATAATGAAGATCTCATATCATCTCCCTCAGGATGATCCAAAAGTAGGGAGTCGGTAACTTGATCAAGAATTGCTGAGCTTTGAAGCAAGCTATCTCCCATCTCGCTGTTATCGATATCCCCATGCTCGCTGCCGGAAGGACTGGAATGCCCATCTTCTGATGCATCGTCAAATCGTCCACTATCATTAGCAACAGTCGAGCCTTTAGCAACTGGCGAGGTTTTCACGGGCCTCAAGGGCGGTGAAGGACGTCTTATTTCTGGCAGTGAAGATTCGGAGACTCGTAGTGACGAAGCAGGGGATGAGGGGGGGCTAGGGGAAGCAACTCGATCAACTGCACCCATACTTTCCACAGATATGGTTTGTGTTTCTTCTGACGATCGCTTATTTTCTGTAGCCCGCCTGGATTCGGTTACCTCAGAGTGCGGAGGTATTGGCGATACAACGGAGGATGATCGAGAGAGAGTCTGGAATAAATTTGCCTCTGTGATAAGTGCTCCTTGAATATTGCTGAGACAGATCAGTCTCTTTCCCTCCTTGAATAACGAGGTTATGTCCTTCCCCCCTCTCTTCTGGGTAGACTCAATATCATGCGTAACTCCCTCGATATCGACATCGTCAATCTTCAACTGAACTGTTACTGGATCTGTGGTACGGTTTGGCGTCGGCCCTTCTGCAGGAATATCGAGATCCACATTGAAAGTAATCCCATGCACCCGTACTTGTAGCCTGTCCACAATGCCCTGCAAAAATCTAGCCATGAATGCCGGTAAAGAGAGAGCCGTCCCAGTTCCAACAGGTGAGTCTCCTCCCTCATTAGATGTAACAGACTCTGATGCATCCTGCGTCTCCCCAAGAATTGCGGCTTCCAACTCTTCCTTCTCCTCTCTCGATTCTGTTTGTAGAAATGATGCCGCGATGTCCTCTGCAGTCGGAAGAGTGGGATCTAGTTCCTGGTTTCTCGATAAAGATCTCTTCCTTAACCTGTCATGGTTCGTCCGTGAATTATATGCACCCTTCTCCTCCCTAACCCTCAACTGCACATCCACTCCATCAACTTCGACCAATATCGGACTGCTATATATATCGACCGGTATCGTAAGCCGCAGCAGTAAAACTTTCGCTTTACTTAATGCGACCGTGGAAGGAAGTTGTAGTAAAGTCTCGAGTTTCTACATCCTGCATGTTAGCATGACATCCTCATCCTCGACGTCAAGATCATGATATAACTACCTTTAATCTCAACCCAACATCCTTAAATTCAAACGTGCTATTTTTCCCCCACGCAATATCCAAATTTTCTAAATCCAATGCATCCGTTTCAAAGACTTCCAAACTAGAAAGCGCATATTGGAGTAATCGTTTGGGCATCGAGGAAAATTGGAAATAAGAAGGCATTGTTGCTTGCGACTTCGTTATGCAAGGGATTATTAAAAGTTATTAGAAGAAATCAACGCCTCTAAGCAATAGTGTCTTAAAGAACACCGATAAGAAAGAAAATGAGAAGTTTCGGCGTATTTGATGGATGGTTTTATCTTAAGAAGAGGAAGGGCGACTCCTGACGTCGACCTTGTGCACTGATATTGTCCGGGGCAAGATGGGAATCATACTTGACCGTACCCTCAGATTTTAAAGTCGCTACCGTACAAATATATCAATGATGATAAGTGAATGTATTGGTCAACAGACCTTTGCCACTGTTGATGAAGATTCCCTACCGTACCTAATGGTAGGTACTTTTGAATGGTTCAGTAATGGGTGGAAAGGTGGAAAGTTGATTTAGGTAGAAGATAACTAGGATGTATGTGGAGGGCAAGTGATTGCTTTCGGGCGATGTCCTTATCGATAAGAGACTGTTTAAATTTCCTCGTGCGGGTATGGCTTACTGTCACATTAGTACACAGCATTGGCTAAATGATTGGATTCGTTTTTCTTGTCGAACCAATTGTTATATTCGACACATATTGAGATTTTACGAGGTATTTCTTCTATGTTTCAGAGCCTACGAGAAAATCATCATGCAGAGGGTTTTGGGTTTTATATATTGTAAGGGCACTCTTGTTCTGTATTAGGTTTATATAGAACTATACCCATGTTTTATATATAAAGCTAACCTTGTGTGTTTCGTTAGTGTGCATGTATGATCATATGATATGATCTGGGGCCCTTTGATGTTTGGGAAGAAGGTTTAGAAGGAGGGTCTGAATAGAAGAAGCTTTTGAAAGAGAGATGGAAGAAAAGAGAGAGGAGGAAAAGTATTCTATACAAGACAGACTCCAAGACTTATATACAATGACTACATGTACAACGCACACCAGACTTGTTGTTATTCAAAGTGTAAACCATAAATCGTACAATCAATAATGACCCTCGTGCGTGACCATAATGGATGAGGGAACCTTGGAACCTTGGAGCTATTTAACTTCCGTACAACTACACGATTGCGTGGCATTAGCTGAAATAACAAAAGCTTCGAAAGGAGCTGTTTTTATCTGATTTCTATATAGATGATTATAATGTTGAATTTCGACTTCCAGTCGAGGGTATCGTGACCCTCCCTAATCATGACCTAAATCGCCGTGTTGAATGCACATGCTTTCCTAAAGCAAAACCCATCAACTCCGAAAAGGACAATATTATCATCGGACATGCTCAATTTAATCCTGAGCAGCCAATGGACCATCCCCATCTTCCCTGATTTTTCTCGCACTATCTTCATCGTCTCCAAACTCCGTTACTATCCACAAGCAAAATTGTTCCCACTCCACGCTCCATTCCTGCAATCTCTTCGCTCTCACACCGTTACCCATCGAAGCTTCCTTGACATCTTCTAACCATTTGCCAGCGCTTTGATCCTCAAATGCTGCCCATCTTACACTGTTTTCAGCCAGTGAACCTAGGCCAGCAAGTCCAAGATTATCCCAGCCTTGCAGAGCTTGCCAGAAATCATGCGTCATACCATTAACATCCTGACCAAGAATCGAAGGGTCATCGTTACAGAGAGAGCAGGAAACTCCTCGTGCGAGAAGCGCTGGTAGAGGATGTGACATGATCGAAGCGCAGAGGCGAAGGACCTCGTTCGAAATTGGACAACTCTCTACGAGAATTTTCTTTTCCTTGACCAAATCAATCAATAAAGGATGCTTGTATAAGGAAAATCCATGACCAATGCGACGAGTTCCGAGTAGAACAGCATCGAAGAGATTCTGATCAGTATCGCTACCATCACCAAGACATTCTCCAGCATGAAAGAAGAAAGGGATTTCGACTCCTTCTTGCGCACACTGCTTCTTGAACCAGAAAAGCTCTGGCAGAAGATCTTTCAATGGTCTTCCAGCATCTTCTTGACCAACAAGATCATATCCGGATATGAGATCCGGGTAAGTCATCTTGATTGTTAAACAAGCATCCATATCTTCTACGATCTTTCTTGTATCCAAAACTCGAAGACCAGTCCAAATCATCCTTGCTCCCCAGAATCCCTTACCCTCTTCTGATGCCTTGAACTTCTCAATTTCCTCTCCGAAAACTTTGAACATGTTGCTGTATGTATCATCTGCTATCTCTTGACCTTCACGGTAATAAAAGAATGTGAAAGCCAGTCGTAAATCCACCCATTTGACACCATCAGCAAGTAAAGTCTGCATCATTCTCTTCATGAATGCCTTGAATATAGGCTCATAGAAGATGACTGTGTTCAAAATCGTAAAAACCGAAGAGAATTTTCTCCAGACTGCATCAACACCGTGATGATGTTCGATAGATTCGGTATCAGTAATAGTGCATCGACTTCGAAGCCAACGCAAGAATCCTTCTCGTCCACCTTCAGGAAAAGCCTCCGCAGCATCCTTCAAGGGCACAAAGCTAAATGGTTTATACCCCTCCTTCCAAATTTCTGCACCTTCTCCATCTCCCTTCTTCCTGAACCTAAACTTAACGGGCCCCGCCTCCCTACTTCCAGGCGAATCTAAAGCCCGATCACAGAAAATGTACATGCCCTCTGTCTTCAGCATTTCTTCAAACAAGAAATCATAATCAACCATCGCATCCATATGCGCATGCAAAAGCGCGCCCTTGGGCATCTTTTTCACAATCTGCCATAATTTCGTCTTCTCCATCCTTTCCTTTGCCAGACTGAACATCATACCTGGATATATATTCTTCCCCGTTTCTTGCGCAACATGGTCCTCGAATTCTGAAGTCCACGTCGAGGCTTGTTCTTCGAGACGGATTCGGGAGACGATGTTGCAGGCTTCTTGCGCAAGAGGTGAGAGAGCGGATCTGAATGCATAGTCTGTCGTCAAAAATATAAGTAAGTGACGAATTTGTAGTATGAAGAGATGTTACGAACCACTGCGCTGCTGTTTCTCCTGGTCTATAAGTGCTTCCCTTCCACCAATGTACTTGTTAATGAACGGTTCATCTTTTGCAGGAAGACCAGCAGCTATTTCGGCATATTCATCGTCTAGTATTGTGGATGGCCATGGGAGGTCTCTGACTCTATTAGACATGATTGTAGAGCAATTTGACTTGATTGATGGATTGTTGACATATAAGAGCTTGATGACAGGAGAAGCAGAATAGCTCGGTAAGCTTGGGAAGTGGCTAACACAACTATTTGAGTATCTGAAAGCTCAAAGAGTGGACACAAACTAATTTCTAATTATCTCCTCACTCCACTAACAAATCTTCGAATATCAATCTCAAATCACTTTGGTATAATGAATCATCGCTAAAGATTACAGAATAGGTAGGTAGTTGGTGTTGCACCAAAGCAGGAATGGGGGATGGCGGGGTCCTTCCGATAAGAGCGATAAGCATTTGGTAAGAGTTTCTCGAGTTTCTAAAATTGACCCTATCCACGATTAATCTTAGTAAAGGTCGAGGGTCTTCCTGGGGTCTGTCAGACCGTATCCATACTAGGCTTTGATACATCATCGTATTATTTTGGAGAGGGTCCTTTCATTTCTTATACAACAAGACCGAATTACGAGTATACATCAATAAGAGAGTCAAAATCTACAATTCCGACATGTGTTAAGAAACCGGGTGTATCCATATGTATTATGTTCTCCATAACCCTTCTGCCGCTGAAAAGCAATATATGCTGAAAGACTCCATGAATTCAGACTTCTTCCACAACTTCCCTTCCCTTCACTGTCAAATTCATGTTCTCAATGGTTTGAGTTTATCACAGTGATATATACCCGGTTCCAAACTTGAAATTGACGGCACTACAGTTGAATGCTCTAAGCCACGGACTCAGCGCACGTCGACCCAACATTGGATGATGCCGATCGGAGGCGTCCAATGATACGAATTATAAGTACCCTCGTCATTGATATCCATCCGGTGCTCACTATCGAATTTCTATAATTTGAAATTCCTCCTCGCCAGCGCTGATCTTATTTAGCATCGGAGTTACCAATGCTTCGATATCTCCAGCTTCGCCAATATAGACGTAGTGGTCTTCCACCCTTCGAACAAAGTGAAGTTTCTCACTTCCCGCAAGAAAGACTATAATATCACCCTTCAATGCCGCAGCCGGAACGATGCTAAACTCGATCGAGGTCTCACTCGCAGTGCGTGCAACCCGCATACCGCCCGATTTTATCAAGGTATATAGGTCACCACCTGCAGATTGCAAGCTATGCCAATAATCTCCCGTCTTTTCATGGTCCAATAGTCTTCGGAGAAACTGTATGACGCTTGGATACGGTTGCTCCAGCTTTGGTATGGTCTTGGGATCTTCGACAGCCAATGAATCCAAAATGGTAGAAACCAAGTCACGATCGAAACCCGTCAACTTCACCAGCCAAATCCACCCAAGATGAACCCTATCCAAAAAATGGAAACTAAACGTAACCTCAGATTGTCGAAGAGGAGCCTGCAAAAATCGAATTACCCGAAAAACTTCGGGAGATTCCCAGACTTCTTCTTCAATATTTCTACCCCAGAGAGCACTTGCGAGTTTAAGCAATGGATGTCGGTCACCGAATACCCGCCTATAGTTTATGACTTCGACAACGGAAGAAGCAAATTCTGGCGCTGACTTAGCTTCTCCCAAAACATCACTCGTATCGTCGAGCGATGCAATAACTAGTGCAGGAGCAAACAGACTTTCTTTGCAGATTGAAATGTCGTTCGCCCTATTATTGAAAATGTCGTTCGCCCTATTATTGAAATTGCTTCGTAACGTATTGCGCTTCTCGGTCGAGGAAACCAAATAGGAAGTCTGATGCACAAGTCCCTTGGTAGAACAACCGGGATAATTCGGTACCCAGGATGGCAGTTCAGGGCCTTCTGGAGCTTTATTCGCATAACCAGCGCTACTAAGGAAGAACAAAAACGGGAGATCGGAACGTCGTAAAGTTTTGCCGCCTTCGACGCAAAATTCGATATATACGTCAGCGACAGATGTATTAGAACTATAATCTGGTATGATATCTGAACCTGTAAGTCCCTGTAAGGCATAGACGTGGTCCTTTGGGTTTGTCGCTTTTAATTGTCCGCCTATTAACTCTTGCGATCGTAACAGTGCAAGAAGAAAATCTCCATCCTGAGGTGTTACAGTCTGCTTTGTGATAATCAATGATCGGGATATTCCGATCATCACTAAGGGTTTGAAGGAAGAAAGAGATATGATAGTGCTCCATAGAGAGCTGTCGATTTTTCGTGGTCTAGTTTGCTTCTTTAGGAACCCTGCCCAGAGAGTTACGAATTTGAGTACGTACAAGAAAGTACATTCAGATGTATGAAAGAAGACTAGGTCTTTTGAAAGTACAAGCTCTTGGTATATCCAGGCACGATACCAGTATTGAAGATTCATGAACTCTTGCAAGGCTGTTCGAGCTTTGTTACCACTACGAACGATCCACTCATCGAATTCCGAGCCGTCATTTTGTTTTGGAAAAAGTGCATATTTAGGGTCGGTCCCAAATAACTCCAGGTCATTGAGCATCCAATCTATTTTCACATCTTGATGATCTAGATCTGGTTTGAATCCACTCTTCAATGCGCCATCACATATTGTGTTAATAGTATCAATCGCTGTTTCAATCAACGATGATTTCTCCGACATCAATGAGCAAAAAGTGTGCTCTGCTGACGAATAAATTTTCTTCATTAGAGGGACTTGGTGATTTTTCTCTTCAATATCTTGTTGATTTATGCAGATTGCATCTGCCCATAAGAGAAGAAGCCTGATACTGCCTTCCGACATCTTCTCCATTTCTTGCCAATGCATTGGTACATATTTAAGGGCGTCTGCAAGGCTCTTGGTAACGAACAGTGTTGTGTTATTAACTGTGATCTCTTCGGTCATCGCTGGATTACCCCATTGGTAGGAAAGCGCAACAAAAGTAGGGGATTCCAGGAGTGAGACGACTCTCGTTTTGCAGATGATGCTTGGATCAGTAGCAATGATTTCGAGCAGCCTGATTTCCTGTCGAGATGTGTTCAAATCGCAGTATATTGAACTGGCAGCCATTGCAAGAGCTTCTGAAATGGAACAAATGAGTGATATAAGACTCGTATGAGATATATTGTATGTCGATAATTGATGCTTTGAGTTTCACTATTTGCGACGTTGAGGTTCAATAATATCGTTTTATGATTCCGCACTTACAGTGAGAGGCAACAAGTCAAAGGCTTGCACGTAGTAGAGGCTCAATCCTGACGTGTACTTCGTTTGAGAAGCCTCGTTCGAGGCAGATTTTTGATTTCGGGAAAGTGAGGCTTCATTCTGCAATTTGCCTCATTCCTCCTTTCGGCTCATTTGTATACATTTTTTATGTATAAATACAAGTAGCGATACCCAACATCACTACAATTGCTTGCTGAAGGCTATGCATAGCCATTTCGGTGTGGTACTGACGTGGCGACTGATTCTTATTCTGATTGGTAGCAGTATATATGCCTACGACCTCAATACAGAATCACATAAACTATTTTGCGTACTGGCCCGAGCCGAATGCTGTAAATTAGTGGTTTTTAGAGAGTCAACAAACTTACTATATCTACCTACTCGGCAAAATATTTGAAGATGCATAGAATATAACGCGTAGGGTAAATGTTTTATTAATATAAGTATGATTCGGCCCTCGGGGTAGAGCATTTGACTTAGGCCTAAACTAAGATTTAGAAATCCGAATCTGATTGGGTCTGATAGAATAAATCTATGTAATTGAAATTAACATGGAGAGATAATGCTGAAGAAGTTTTGAGTCTTAAAATTGAGTATATCTTTCGTTTTTCTGATGTTTGTGATCTTGTGTCCGAATGATCATCTACAACATACTCTTTGGCATATTTTTGAGGGCCTGCCTTACTCCCAAATCGCCCAATACCTCCTCGGCTCCACCCAAGATAGCATCGAATTTGTACCTATAAGATATTAGCAAGAGATTTCCGGTGAAAACTTCTCATAGCATGGGTACTCACGTTCTATGGAACATCTCAATGGTTCTTCCCATCCCACTCTGCGTAAGCGCACGTCCACCAAAAATCTGCACAGCTTCATCTGCACATTCATGAGCTGAACGGGTAGCGAACATTTTAAGGAGACCTATTGGGCCCGCGAGATGAGTCGCTTGTTGTTTGTATGGCATCAAAGTCATCTGATATGTGATATTCTCTAACCATGCTTGGTTTGCCTCACAGTGAGATATCATCTTAGCAAGCCTGGGAAGGTCAGTTGGGAGTTTCATTTGCACTTGACGAAGCAAAACTTACTTTTGTCGAATGACTGGCTGATCAGTCAATTTCTTGCCAAACACCAATCGTTGATTACTCCATTTGATACATTCCTCTGTTGCTAGTCGCATCATGCGAGTGACACCACTAGCCATCATCCATCTTTCATGGTTGAAGTTACTAAGGATGACGTGGATACCCTTGTTCTCTACTCCCAAGAGATTCTCAACTGGTACCTTTACGTTATCGAAAGTGACATAGGCAGTTCCAGCTGTAGGTGAGTAGGAGGTTTTTATTGGTGTTGTCTCTACACCCTCGCCTCTTTCAATCAATACAACAGACAGTCCCTTATCTAAACAGTTTGTTAGTAGGTGATTAGACATGAGAAGTAATATTTAATAGTACCTGTTTTAACACCAGTGACGAAGTAATCGCAAAAGACTCCGTTGGTGATCCATTTCTTAGTACCATTTACGATATAGTGTTTGCCATCTTTAGTTTTCTCTGCGGTTGTTCGAATACCTGCGACATCAGACCCGGCAAATGCTTCGGTGATGGCCAAGCAAATCTTCTTCTTCCCACTAAACACCTCTGCGGCAATTTTGTTCTTCCATGCCTCATCGTTGGCAAATTGAAGAACTGCCGTTAGAGAAATAGTCATACCAGCCTGGGATTAAGTGTTAGACATGTATTGAAATATAGAGTAGACTCTATATAAAAACATGGATTTATAACTAACCATATTCCCATCTTGAAATCCTCTTGCATTAGCGCGAACCATCTCCTGTCCAACGATCATGTCATGAAAATAATCGAACTCCTCCCCCTTCACGGCGCCATCCATAAGGTTAACACCATGTAAGTGTTTCCCTGGGCCCAATCTCATATGTAAGATCCCCATCTTCGACATTCGATCAATCAAGTGTTGTGGAATGTGTGCCCCGGTTTTTTCGCACTCCTGCGCAACGGGGGTGACATATTGATCCGTGAAAACTCTCATTGCCTTTTGCAACCGCCTGTGACTTTCATTATAATAAGGACTCTTAAATTGTGGAGTTAGCCATGTAGGTTCTCCATATGGCACGACACTCAAATCCCCGACATTCTGTTCAATAACTTGCGATTTTTCGCCTTCAATTGTGCCAATACATAAATTCGAGTATTTTTGTAGGACTTCTTGTCGATGTAGGTTATAGAATGCTTCGGTTGCGTCTGTGCCGGCAACTTGTTTTAAGACGGACTCTCCTCCTGGATGAGCATCGACGAATTCAGTGACATCGTAGACCTTGCTGTCGATTATAAACCAGAGAGATTCCTCGGTGTTATTTTTGGAGACTTCGTCTCGCGTGAGGGTGTGGTGAGGCATTGTAATGTGTGGGAGGTAAGTGAATGGATGATAGTAAATAACTTCGGCGCGAGATAAGACAATAAATGAGAGAATCAGAGCATGAAAGGAGAAGAAAAGAAAGATACAGAGTCAGCGTAACCTGGGGATTCGGAATCATTGGAACGCGCCGTGATTACTATTGGCAGTGGGGAATGTACCGAAACCTGGGGAACGGGGGCAAAATACCGAGGTTCAATCAACCAATTAGCGTTCTCGAATTACTAGCATGTCCGGACTGCAATCCAAAGTTTTCGGATGTTTGGATTGTACACTTCACTTGTGTGGATTCGATGATTCTTCTCATCAATTCGTACTCTCGTCACTGGCATCAGATAAGTATATTGCAACGAGGGGGATAGTAATAGCTAAAGCCACACCAAATTCAACTGTACTCAGGCATCGACGTATATCACAGATCATTGCGTAAGTTTTACTCATACTCACCAGGACGAATTGTACAAATGTGTTTTCAAACCGCATAGACGCTCACCGGAGAAACGACGAATTAGATATGAAATTAAGTCGGGTACCCTACTTTCGGGCCACCCCCCTTTTGGGCCACTTTTCAATTACTTTTCACACCAAAAATGGAATTTCTAACTTTCTTATTTATGAATAGAATTTATTGAAAATTTATATATATATAATTTAGATCGATTTAAGTTTATTCTGAAATTTTTAGATTTTTAGGATTTTTCTGTATCAAGATCTAAAACTTCAAAATATCGATTTTTTAATTTGTATGGGAATCACATACAAATTTGAAAATTTTATAAAATCTTTAATAACTTTCTAATAAAAATTGCTAAAAATAAACTATAAAATTTTACTATAAATTTATAGTATATTTTATTTAAAAAATTCAGAAAAAATAGAAAATTTCTTATAAATAAATATTTAAAGGGGTACCCTCGAAATGACAGGGATTATTTATACTATTCTAAACTCATCATATACTATATCTCTATATCTGTTAATTTTTTTGAATTTTTTTTTGAATTTCTAAATAGATTCTAGCTCAAATATTTCAAAAATATATATAGTTTCCTTTTAATGATTGTTGTTAAAAAGTTATTAAAGATTTTATAAAAGTTTTAAATTTGTATGTATGTCACGGTGTGGATACACATAACCGATAAGCGATAAGCTAGGCTTTGTTAGGCTAGCTTACAAGTAAAAACTCTGTATATCTTTATATTGAAAAATCCTGTATTGTAACTTTTTGAGTTATATTTTAATCTATACTTTATATCTATTATTCCTAACATTATTGAATATAGATTCCTAATCCTATTTATTTGCTTTATAATATTATATAGTTTTTATCAATATTATTACAATAACAATACCAATTCCATATCTGTCCAGTTATTTGAAGGATACTTCTAAGTTCAGTATAATTATGGTAAAGAATCCTCAAGTCTAATACTAATATTTCTAATCGGTAGTTGCATATACTATTGGATTGAAGGATGCCAATCTATTTTTCGAATATAAGGTTCGAGAAGTATTTGTTAAAAAATATATTGAAGCTTTTTTATATAAATAAATTGTTATATAGAATATCTGTTTATTTGATTATTTTGTTAAATCTGTATCTGCTTCTATTATACCTTTTGAAACAATATTTATTAAATTTATTCTCGAATCTTCTAATATTATTATATTTATCCTATCTATTACTATTCACCTAAATAAGTATATTTCCGATTTCAAAGAATTTGATGATTTCTGATTCAATCTATAAAGATTTGTTTAACAAATATATATAAAGATAAGTTTGAATTCTAATTGTTTTTTTATTACTTTTACTTATTTAATCTATATTGCTAAAAGATTTATTAAAAAAACTTATAAACTGATTCTTCCCAAGATTATTTATAGTATCCTACAATTCATTAATTATAATTTGCTTTTGGAATATTTAAAAAATGCTTTTGAGAATCTCAATTATAAATAAAATATCCAGAACTAATTATATTTATTCAAATAAAAATATTTTGATTTTAATATTTATTTTGCTAAGTTTCAAAAGCTAATTTTAGAAAGCGAAATATCTAATAATACTCTAATCTTATTATTATTTCAAGAAATCTTTTGAAAACTATAAGATATATTACTTTATAATCTATCCCTATCCTATAATTTCCAGAAATATTTTATTTATTTATAATAACTTGATAATCGATTTTATTAATACTAATAATAAATCTCTTAAAATTGTTTTATTGCTTTTGTTGTTGAAAGGTGTGGTTCACGTGATCATGGAGTAGGGGGAGCTAGCCCCAATTAGTACTAGTGAGAGCTCTGTTCTATACAGAGCTCTTCCTTTCGGAAGTTGTAGAATAGATTTAGTATACTAATTCTCCTAATATTATTACTTTTTATTTTATGCTTCCTATTTTATTCTTTGTAAAGAATTATATTTAAAATAGGTTATAAATCCGAATTTGTATCTGGGTTAGAAACTATTGGTAGGAAGGAGTGTACAGAGGTACAAGAGAAAAAACAGAGGTTTATATAATTAAAAAAAAGACAAAAGCTTATACAACAAAAAAAATAAATCGTAGAGGTATAAGAGAAAAATAAAGATCTAAATCAAATCGAAAAAAATTATAACAAAAATTCTTTATTAATAAAAAGTTATAATAAAAATTCTTTATTAATATAAAATCAAAAATTTCTAAAAAGATATATTCATTTTATATAAAAACTCAAATTATATTAAGGGAGAAAACAAATTAATATTCCTATTTTGTAATATACCAAAACCAAAACTAATAATAATATTTATAATTATAAAAAACGATTCTAATAATAAAAAGTTAAAAATCTTAATATTAAATAAAAAGAACTAATATTATTAATTCAAAATAACAAAGCTGTATTTTGTTAAGAAAAAATGAGATTATATTATTATAAATAATATGACTGTGTATTTATTTATTTATTTATTTATTTTAATTTACATCCAGGGGGCAAGCTATAGGAGCTCGCTATAACCTCCCAGGGGATATTAGGGATGAATTATACTGGCAGAAATGCCAGTATAGCTATACATTCCATTCTTCTATAGCTATAATACAGGCTAGAAAAGAAACAGCTAGGAGTGTTATATATATTTCTACTGTTTATCTCCTACTTACAATATCAATACTATTCAATTTACTTTATACTAGATAATTCAGGTTTATAATTAGCTAAAGGGCTTTATATTATTAGTTTTTGTTTGGTACAGTTTATATATAGCAATGAAAAAGGGGAAAACAGCTCCAGAGAAAATGCAGCCCCAATTGGTAATATGAAAATGGGAGATTAGAGAATTTCTGAAAAGATTAAGTATAATTATTTAAAATAATTAATAATCACTAAAAAGATTATAAAATCTATTAAAATCTTTAAAAAAAAAAGAAATAATTGATTACACTCTTTATATTTTATAAGATTAAACTGGATTTATTCGGCCAATAATCGAATTGAATGTAAGAGTATTAGTAAAGTATTAAATACTTAAGCTTTTTACTATATCCGCAAAAGTATTCTAAAATGATATTATTATATTGAAAGTATTAGTAATAAAACGCAAAGTCCCTATATCCAATTTTAAATATCACTAATTATTAAAGGATAGAGCGGAAAAGGGTAAATTTCTTAGGTTTTTTAATTTAATAATTAAAATACTAGTAATAGTATTAACCAATAAAAATAACCTTATTTCACTTTCATTATCTCTATTCTGCCCCTTGTCTGAGGGTTCTAGTTGTTAAACTTATCCTACTAATAATAAAAAGCGATAAATTATTATTTTCGATACAATCACTACAAGTACTTAAATCAGTAAACTGATTAGCCTTCTTATTTCCAAGAATTCCAGTATATCCAGGCAACTATTGGATTATTATTTACCTATTCCTTATAATCTCATAATAGTACAGAAACGCCTATTAAAATAAATCGAAAGTATTACTCCTGATATACCAGATGACTAAGGTGCTGTTAATGTATATTGTAATCTACCCAGCCAGCTCCAGTCAAACAGTATACTCTAAACCTTTTAAAATGCCTATTATCTTAATATCAAAAATATATAAAAATGAGTTAATCACTCTATAGTCAGATATTATTAGAAATTGTCCCTAATAGATTATATAACTATAGTCAACTATCTTTTACTCTCAATAGTATTGTTTAATACTGTCCGAGAAGACTGTAATATAATTATTAAACAAACAATCCTATTATTATATAAATTTAATTACAACTACTTTTTTCTTTATATCTTTTATAAAGTTGTTATAGCTTTCTATAAAAAAATATAGCAAGAAAAATATTAATCTTAGTATTTTTGGAAT
Source organism: Botrytis squamosa (assembly GCA_014898485.2). Taxonomy (NCBI): domain Eukaryota; kingdom Fungi; phylum Ascomycota; class Leotiomycetes; order Helotiales; family Sclerotiniaceae; genus Botrytis; species Botrytis squamosa. The sequence continues at coordinate 2,160,261 of RCTC02000009.1, forward strand.
TAATTTAGTTAATCTATAAAGGTTAGTATTATTCATTTTGTATTGAAGCGTTTATATTAAACAAATCGCTAATGAATAGTTTTTATTCATTTTATAAAATCAAAATACAAATCTTATTTATACCTATTCAAATATTAGCTCGCCGAATGATAGTCCAAAATCTTTTAGGATTGTAATGATTGGAGTTGTATATTAAATAGATAAAACTTTTTTTATTGTTAAAACGATTATTTGATTAATCTTAGTGATATAACTATTTAGTCTTGTGTTTATTATTATACTACGGGCAGCTCCCTCTATCTGATTTAACTTTATTCGGTTTGTATATTATACCTTGAATCTATAAAAAGTAATAGGGAGAATACAGATAATCATTGCCTTATATAACATTGCAGCTAGCGGGTTGTGGTATGTTTATGTAAGCCCTTTGATATGTCTCACAACCTTGTAGGCTTTTGCTTCTCGTTTTATTATATATCTTTTAAAGGAAAACTTTCAATTAAATCAAACTCCTAACTAGTATAAAACTAATTAAACAATTTTATTGCTTATTTTGCTAATTGAATGAATCATTATTTTATTGTTTACCTTCAGATACAGGGTGTACATCTCTTTCCTTTGAAAGAGATATATCATCTCTAGCTTTTCCGATACAAATACTATGTGGTTTTGTTTATCCTATTGGAAAATCTGGCGGAGATTGTGTTTAAGGAGACCAACGTTTTTGCGAACGGTCTTGGATGCGCGGTCAGAAATGAATTATATTATAACTACTTTCTAGAATATCTTATAATATAAAGTAGGTTCGTTATATCTATAAATACTTTCCCAGTTTATTTATAATAAAACCACTAGTACTAAACTTCTATAAAATCTTCTGACTACATTAAACCACCTATTATATAATTACCTTCAGAAGTTTCGGTTAGAACCAAAACTATTTCTCCATATCTCCATTTCTGTTTGTTTTTTAAGTCTATCTAATACCTCCATCATACCCTTTACCCTATAATATTTGATTATAGATTGATATATACATCCATTCTCTCGAGTTATATAAACAATATTACTATTGCTGTCATTATATACTACGCCTCGCGATTAGTAGTTGTTTTGTGTTACCTTACCAAATCTCTTTTATATAATAAGGCTGATTATGTTTTGTAGGCTTGTTATTTTAGATTTTTAGTTAGATAGTTTTTTTATAATATTTCCAATTTACTAATTAAAACTCTACTTATAAAATCCACTCCCCTAATATATAGTTTATAATTGAAAATAGAATATTAGGAGTGTATTGTACATATATATTATAAAATTAACCTCTATCTAAGATTCTTTGTCGTTATAATACTAATTGAGTATTATTGAATATAGCTTACTAAAAGCATCCTTCCTGTACCAAAGCTCCTCTACCGCTATACTACTTTTATATACTTGGAGGTAAAATACTAAAAACATTCCTTTTTCTATTTTATATATACTCCTACTAGCCCTAATAAATATTGTCCTAGCTTTTATATACTTCCTATTACTTTCCTTATTATTTGTAAATATCCGATTTAATATACTTACAGATTGTATGTATTATTGGATTGTGAAAACTCTGCATGCTAGCACCCTAAAGATATTCTGTTGATTTATATTTATTAAGTTAAGAATATCAGCTCTACTCCCAACACAGATTTTAGTTAAACTTAGTTATATTATAAAAGTTTTATTATCTACTATTTCAAAAACTAATTTCGCTTTATAAACATTTTATTATAATATATTTTAACTTTGTTTTTTATATAGATTTATAAAAGTATAATTCTACATCAATTTTGCTCTCATCTCTTTTTTATTATTGAATAATTTTTATCTTTATTTTACTAATAATTCTTTATTCCAAATATTTTTACAATCACTTTCTGATAATCAGCTGTATATACCTTCGCTTCTAATATAGCCTTTACGACGTTCACATCAGCGAGCTTAGATCGTACTAAGCCGCACCTTCCGACTATGTAAACTCTAGTATCAAACACAGCTATAGTCGTTGCCAATAGTATAAGCATTATAGCAACTACCCCTACAAGAGCACCAATCGCAACTGATCTCTAGTTTACTTACAATCGATTACTACCTTTATCCTTACTATTCAATTATAACAGTACAAGTACCTATAGCATAAAAGCTACGAGAATTATTATATCAAATCTGTAGGCAATAAGAGAATCCTCTATTGTAATATAACTTAATATTTTCGATAAGTAAGTATAATTTAAATATAAGGTTTATAAAGTATTCAAAATAATGTTTTATTAATTCAAAACTAATAATATACCAGAGAAAACAGTTTTCAGTAAAGAAATATATAATATAGTAATAAACAATATCAAAACTAGGCTATTACAAAGTATAATATAATTTATAGCTAAAAACAAAAACATTAATATTCCAAACCATATCTATATAAATATTATAAAAACCCCGAAAAACTCGAGTGTGTCTACGAACGCGAATGTATATATGTAAGGGCAGACCAATAAGTGGAGATTGGTCAAATCTTGGAAAACCAGAGTGAATACTTATCTACTAACAGCAGGAATCGCTGTATTGATAGTAAATCGCCCAAGTGTTTATATACTAAAAAAAGCAATTGATAAAGCTATTTCTAATCTGAAAAACACTGATATAACAGCTATTATCCTTATAGCTACTGATTGGGCAGTATATATTATCAATAGTACTATATATAATAAACTTCTTGAAACCGAGAATACGGAAAAGATTAAAAAGATTCTGAATTATAATAATTTAGAATAACCTATAATCTGGTATTGTTATGTGCTAAAAGGGATTCCAACTTCTTTTTATAATCTAAATAAAAACAGAATATTTGTTATTAAGGAAATAGTAATCAAAAAAGTATTAATATAAATAAGTATTCCCCTAATCGATTATTGAATTACTATCTATATAACCGACTTTTATAAGCAGATCTGAATTATTAATCTATCAAAAAAAAATTTTTTCTTCAAACTCTTTAATAATTCTAAATAAATTTAATATATTAAATTAAAGTAATATATTATTTATTATAATCTAGAATGTCAGGGTTTCTATAATCTAATAATATACAAAAATATTTCAAGATATAATAATTACAGTATCCTACAAACAAACCATGATAACCTATCTGGATTTGAGTGTAAAGCCAAGACTGAATACACAAATTATATAGGATTGTTCTAAGCTAAATACAACAGCTGCCTCGCGATATTGTGTCAAGTCAATAAAAAAGTCGTACGCCTTACGAAATCCGAAGTCTATAAGATCAAGAAATATAGCTGAAAAACTCATTTGATTATTGAAGTACTAGCTAACAAAATATCTACCCTAACTATAATGGTTCCCCAAAATATTGCAATAGAGATACCCCTTTTAATCTATAGGGAACATATTATTATATATAAAAACCTAAGTAATTCCGAATATGCTCTTCAGAATACTTCTTTAGTTAATAGTTTGCTCAAGAATTCTTATTACTTTAAAAAAAAATGTCCAAATGAGGGCAGCCTGAATAAAAAGATACTCTTTAATATTATACTATCACAGTATAATAATATAAATATTAATATCAATTTGAATGAGTAGTTATTCCTCTCAGCATTGCAATGCTAACTATTAAATAGTTACAGCCCAATCCATACAAATCGATTGGGTAAATGTACAGAAAAAGATAGAAATGCATATTGCAATATTATAAATAATATACAAATAAGATTTAGAGATCCTATATGTATAGAAACCCTTTATATATTTTAAAATTCGAATTTAGAATTATTTGGGGTATAATCTCTTTATATTAACAGATAGCTAGGATAGTTTGGATAGTCTTGAAAGAAAAAGGGAGAGATTAAGAATGATAATATATATATACAAAAACAAGTAACTATATATTCAATAAAAATGTGTTCAATTATATTAGGATTTTTTTTGAATAGAAGTGAATAATGTGTAGATTATTAATATATATCAATAATCAGGTATTAAGAAGATAATAGATCTAGTAGTTTTTATAGTGTTCTTTGATTATATAATAGTAGACAGTGATTTCAATATCAAATATAATCTATTTGAGCCTGGCATAGCTTTAACCAGCTAAAAAGCTCTTTTTGTAAAATGGTTTATCTTAAATGGAATAAACTTTATCGGGATTTCAAAAATCTCTATCTATAAAATAAATCATATAATTGATCTAATCTTTTCTAATATTCTTTTCGCTAATATTATTATTAATATTAATCTGAAAAATAATTTTAATTACAAAATATAAATAATTATAATCCCGAATCTTATTTTATTTATTGTTAAGCTCTTTGATCATATGATTAATAAGAAAGATCTTTTAGTTTTTCAAGGGATTATAAAAAATAAAGTTTTCTACTTTTCAAGCTTGGCGAATATATTTATTGGATAGGTTAATAAATTAATAGGAATACTAAATTCTTTATTTAAATCAACAATTTGCTTAACAGGAAAGGAGAAAAGCACCTCCGGATACTTTGCTTCCTAATAAATAAGCGAATGCAGAACAGCATATCAAAAATATAGAATAATTAGAGCTAAGAGTACTAATTAGGTGGAATAATGGCGGTGGGGATTGATAATTACAATCAAAAAAACGAAATGCTAGTATTAGTATGGAATTATTAATAGGATTAGTTATAACAAAGATTTATATAAAATAATTGGCTGGTATAAACTCACTATCAATCTTAGAGCACTACTCCTAATTATTAATAATGTAATAATCAAAAATATTGTGGAAAAAGTCTGGATTTTATAAAAAAAGGTTCTCAAGCGTTTTGATAGTAGTAACAATCTTATAATGAATCTATTCCGGCTAGGCCGTATATCTAATAAACTTTTATAAAATATAAAAGTGTTTTTTAAAAAAGTAGAAAAGAGTATTATAGGAGTTTTGAATACCTCACCAAGGTCTGATTAGATTATTATTCATTTTCTAAAAGCTTGCTGAAATTTCATTGAATTAATGATTATTGAGATTTTCAATAGATACCTGCAATTTAGCTACTTCCTAGATAGATAGAGATGGGCAAAGGTGATAATAATCCCTAAGATTAAAAAGAAAGACAAATCGTCAGTACGATTCTGGCGATTGATAGTTCTACTTTTATACATTTCGAAGGAATTGGAATATATAATCACTCGATACATCTTATAAACCGCGATGATAGTAGGTATATTCAACCTTTAGTATGGTAAAGTATTCCCCAAGCAAGTAGTAATGGACCTAGTTATTTCGTTTGTATATGATATCGAAAAGACCTTTACCCACAAACAAAAAGTTATGATGGTTATACTGAACGTACAAGGCGTGTTCGATGTATTCCTGCTGAACAGGCTATTGGAATGTATATATCAACAAGAATAGTTCTATTCCTTTCTATAATTAGTTCAAGCCTTTCTAAGCAATTGTTTAGTAAGAGTTCAATTAGAAAATATAATTATAGAATATAGCTGTATCAAGTATAATATTCTGTAGGGCTTTCCACTCTCACTCATACTATACATTCTATACCTTACTAAACTTTTGAATCAAAATACTAAACTATATTTCAAGTATATTGATAATATCTATATCTATTGTGTATCCAAGAATATTCATAAGAATATTAATCTCCTCAAACACAATCTCCACCAGATTTTCTAATAGGGTAAACGAAACCATATAGTATTTGTATTAGAAAAGCTAGAGATGATACATCTCTCTCGGAGGAGAGAGGTGTACACCCCGTATCTGGAGGTGAACGATAAGATAACGATTCGTCCAATTAACAAGACGGGTAACGAAATTGCTCAATTAGTTCTATGCTGGCTGGGAGTCTGGTTTGATCGGAAGCTCTTCTTCAAAAGATATATAGTAAAATGAGAAGCAAAAGCTTGCAAGGTTGTGAAGCACATCAAAAGGCTTGCACAGATACGCTACGGCCTACTAGTTGCAGTATTGTGCAAGGCGGTGATTACTTGTATCCTCCCTATTGCCCTCTATGAATCTGAGGTATGGTATACAGGCCGAACAAAGCCAAACCAGGTGGGGGGGGCTGCTCATGGTATAATAGTAAGTATAAGACTGGGTAGTCACATCACCAAAGTCGATCGAGTGATTGTTCTAGCAGTAAGAGGAGTTTTACCCGCTTGGTGTACAACTCCGACCATTGCGATCCTGAGAGATTCTAAACTACCGCTCGGCGAGCTAGCATTTGAACAGGTATAAATAAAATTTGTGTTCCAATTCTACAAGATAAACGAAAACCATCTATTAGCGATTTGTCTAGTGCGAGTGCCTCAACACAAAATGAACAACACCAACCTTCGTAGACTAGTTGGATTGATTCCGAAAGCATCGAAATCAATACTCTCCCCATTGCACTTCTCCGCAGGGAGCTGCAACGACCTCACAGAAGGTGTGAAGAAAGAAGCAGTTGCGATTGAATTCACGTAATGGTGGGACCGTCTGTCTGACAGCTATATTACAATCTTTTTGGACGGCACTAAACAATACTATTGAGGGCAAAAGATAGTTGGCTACGGCTACGCAATCTACCGGGGACAATTTCCAGTAGCATTCGGCTATGGGGCGATTAACCCGCTCTTGTATGTTTTCGACGCCGAGGCAGTGGGCATTCTAAAAGGTTTGGAGCGTGCTGTCCGACTGGAGCCGGCTGGGCAGATCACGATGTGTATCGATAGTACTTTAGTTATCTGGTATATTAGGGATAATGTTTCCAACTTATCCCAATAAACATTTCTGTATTATCATAAGATTATAAAAAACAGGCAAGTAGTAATCCGATAGTCGCCTGGATATACTGGAATCCTTGGAAACGAGAAAGCCAATCAGCTTACTGATCTGGGCATTCGTAGCGGTCGTATCGAAAACAATAACTCATCGCTCCCTACTATCAATAGGATAAGCTCAACAGCCAGAACCCTCAGACGAGGGGCAGAACAGAGATGGTGGAAGCGAAATGAGGTTATCCTCGCTGGCCGATACTGTCGCTGGCATTTCAGCTATCAAGTCAAGGAACTTGAAGAACTTATCCTTCCCTGCCCTATCCTTCAGTAACTGGTAGTGTTCAGAACCGGACACGGGGACTTTGTATTCTACCATTGACACTTTCAGTACAACAATACCACCTCAAAATGCTCCTGCAAATACAGCAAAGAGCCTGAGCACCTGGTACTCTGCCGACACTCTCGCACCCAATTCGACCACTGGCCGAACAAACCCAGCTTAATCCCACGAGACACAAAGAATGCAATCGACTATCTCTCCCTTCTTCTGAAGACCCCAACAGACTTCGCAATCTTCCTAGCAATCACCAATCACTTCGAGCAACCACACTCAGTCTCTCCGGAGATCCTCTGATCTCCCACTTTCATATTGCCAATCGGGGCTGCACCCCTCTCTGGAGCCGCTTTCCCCCCCCTCCACCGCCGCGTACAAACTGCACTAAACAAAAACTGACAATATAGGGCTCTCTGGCCAGCTGCAAACCTGAGCTACCCAGCATGAAGTGGGTTGAATAGCACCGATATTATAAGCAGGAGACAAGCGGCAGGAGTGCGTACAGCGCTTTTGGCCGTTTCTCCTCCAGCCTGTATCATAGCCGTAGAAAAACGGAACGTGTGGCTATACCGGCACCCCTGCCAGTATAATCCATCCCTAATACCCCCTGGGAGGTCGTGGCGAGCCCCTGCAGCTTGCCCTCTGGATGTAAATTAAAATAAATAAATAAATAAATAAATAATATAGCCTTTAATTAGTATACAACCATTACCTGGCTCCAGCTAACTCTATTTAGCTCTCCAATCATACGATCAAAGATTTGTAGGATACACCACGTACAGGTGAGAGTCATCGTATCCCTATGGCTGTGTACAGAATACTCTATACAGATTTTATCAAATTGATGGATGTAGTATATAGAATAAAGAAAGCCCAAGTTAATATAAAGCTTTTTGTTATTTAATATATTAGTAATATAGATAATAAATTTATTGAAGATATTAATAAGTTTAGTAATAAATAAATCAAATTAGAAATAAAGTATAAATATATTATTTTTTAAAAATTGCAAAACAAGTTTATATAATTAATAATATAAAAGTTAAAAAAGGGTATTACAATTGAGGAAGGCTGGAGTAAAATATATTCAATTTGAAAAAAAATAATTGAAATAGAGATAGTATAGAAGGATTTATTAATAAAGGATATTATTTTAAAATTCTTTATTTAAGGATTATTGAAGTGTTTTAATATTATTATTAAAGTAATTAATATCTAAAATCTTAATTTTATAATTAAATTTAAAAAGATTCGAGTTATAAATAAAACAATTATTTTTAGGAATATTTTTATAACGAATAAGAATGGAGATATAAGTATGGCAATAATTATACAAAACCGCTAAGATTATGAATAATACAATAAAGATTGTTATTAAAATTTTGAGAAAAGATTTTGTAGTTTAAGTAAAGAAAAAGAATGCTTTTATTGTAATAATTCGGATTATATTGTATAAGATTGTTTGTATAAAGAAGTTATTCAGATTTATATCAAAAATAATCTAATTAAAAAATTATTATTTTTATCAAAATATTAAACAAGTTCAAATTGAAGAAACTATAAATCTTCCTCTAACAATCTAATTTTCCGTTTTGTGTATGATTGTAGTTATATTATAGCTGAAACCTTAAATAAAGAAAAACCTTATTATTATCTAAGTGAGTTTGTATATATATCTTTTCACAGCAATATCAGAGAATGGATTGCAGATACCGGCTGTTTGTTGTATATAATTAATCAATCCCACCTTCTATTTAGTTTAAAGCTGCTTTCTAGGTCAAGATAGATAAAGATTAAGAGGAAAGAATTGATTATAAGAGAATATAGAATGGTAAAGATAAAGTGGAATGGAAGGGTATATAAATTGAAGGTATTATATATTCCAAAACTAGGAATAAGCTTATTATTTACAAAATCATTTTATAGGGAATTTAATATTAAAGGAATCTTTAATAATAAAAAGATATATTTTTATAAAAACAGGAAAATCCTATTATCTATAAATAATTTTTATGAAATTTATATAATTATAAATATTATTACTAATAATTTTGATATTGTATTTTTAGTTGTAAAGAAGAATAAAAAAGTTTTATTAAAAATTAAGGATATTATTTATAATAAAAATAAAATAGATAAAATAGATATTTAATAACAAAACTATTTGAATCGGTATTGGCTATAGTATTATTGTTTTGAATATATAGGATATAGAGTTTTAAGTAAACTATATCTAATTATAATCTTGGAAAAAAATATTAAGTTATTTATAAATCTAGAATTCTATAAAGTATATATAGTAATAAAGATAAAAAAGCATTACAATATAATTCTTATAAAGTATAAGAAATAATTACTAGTTTTCATATTATTGAATATATCAGGATTATTTCTAGTATTATTTTGAAAAAAACAATATTTTATAGAAATAATTTATAGCTGAATAAGAAAGGTTTGGGTAATATATTTGGAAAAGAAAAGTGATATTATTAAAAAATTGAAAAAGTAAAGAGTTGATATAGAGCAAAAAAGTAAATTTTTGATTAGAATAATATATATTGATAATATTTTAGAAATCGAAAAAGTATTATAGGAGTAGCAAGACAAACTAGGTATATAATAATAATCAATATATATATATCTCAAATCAAAATAGTATAATTGAATAAGCAATTCAAATTATCCAATCGAATATTTGTATAATGTTTAAAAACTTAGTGATATTAATTGAATTCTGGGATTATGTAATAGAAGTAGATATATATATTAGGAATAGAATATGTATAGAATTATGGGTGGATGAATTTGAGGTTAGATAAAGATATAGAAAAATATCTATTAATTAATAATGGGATATAATTGTATAAGTAAAAAAGAAGTAAGTATTATTATATGAGATATAAATTGGGATAATATTATTGATAGTATATATCAAGATATGGGAATCAAAATACTATTTTTATATTAATCCAATATTTTATTTTAATAATGTTTGCTGAAATAAACTAATGAATAGAGTAAGAATAGGTATATTTATTGAATATAATAATTATATTATAAAATAATTGTGAATATATGCTTTGGATAGGTATGTAGTAATAAAAACAAGTAATTGTATATTCTTCGAAGGTTTATTAGAAGGTAAAATAAATCTGAAATTATATTTTATTATTTTAGAAGGAGAATTCTTAAAAGAATAGGAAGTATAAAATATTTTATTGGAATGATAATTAGTAGGAAGACTTTGTAAGATTATAATTAAAATTATAGATATAGTATTTATAGAATCTATAATTATCAAATTAGTTGAATATAATTCAAAGAATAAAATCCTAAATCTTATTGAGGTATTTATATTAAGATTAGTAATTATTCTATAAATTATTATTCTATGTATGGTATAATTATTGAATATCGATCTAATAAATGTAATTACGGAGATCGAAGAGGATATTGAATTAATAATAAAAAAAAAATCAAGAAAACAAAATAATAAAACTGATTTTCAAAATACTAAATGCTTATATGTATTTCTTATTATTATTATAGATCTAAAATTGAATTAAGAGTTTTTTATAGAATAATAAAGTAAAGATTATATATTCATTTCAGAAGTAATTATTATGAATGTAATGGTAAGGGATATACCGATTCTGAAAATATATAGAAAGGCAATAAACAATCTAATCTATAGTGAATAATGATAAGTAACTATCGACTAAGAGATTAAGGAATTGGAAAAGAATAAGATATAGTAATAAATCTATAATGATGGGATAAATAATTTAGTTAATATAAAATAGATATTTACAATAAAACTAAATATAAATGGATTATTAAAATGATTTAAGGCTAGATTAATAGCAAAAAGCTTTATATAAAAATACAAAGTAGATTTTTTTGATACATTTACACCCACAGTACAATTAGTAATAGTTCGTTTATTTCTATTAATTATAGCATTACAAAACCTTGAGGCATATTATTTCGATATAAAGAATACGTTTATTGAGGTAGAGCTAAAAGAAAAGATATTCCTATCCGTATTACAAAAAGTTAATATTAAATAAGAATACATTTTTAAAGTCCTTTGTAGTTTGTACGGATTAAAACAGGCAGTTTATAATTGGAATAATCTTATAAAAAAGCAATTTATTGAATAGAATTTTGTATAAAACTTAATTAATCTATACTTGTTTATTTACTTTAATAAAGGGATTATAGTATTATTATATATTGATAATCTTCCTATTATAATATGGAATTTAGATAATATACTATAATTTAGTAAATAACTTATTTCTATCTTCAATATCAAAAACCTAGAGAAGATCGAAAACTCAAAGCTTTTAGGTATGAGAATTATTAAAGATAGAAAGAATAGGATTCTGTATATTGACTAAAAACAGTATCTCGAGAAGGTATTAAGTAGGTATAAATTTACAAAAAGAATATTTAGATCTATCTTAATACTAATAGATGGTTATGAAGTACTTCAATCGGTTTGAAAGAACAACAAACGAGCAGATCCTATCAAGTATAATTGTATGATTAGGGAGTTGATATATATAATAGTATATTTAAGATTCAATATAGCCTTTAGCTTAGAAAAGCTTAGTTAGTATATAAAAGATTTAGTAGAGTTTTATATAAATCAATTATAAAAAGTGATATACTATTTACAAATAATAATCAATTATAAATTGTATTTCGAATCAAGGAGAATTCAAAATCTAGTAATCTATTTCAATACAGATTATACTAGTAATATAGTTGATAGAAAAAATATATCAGAAATAATTATACTTTTAAAAGAAAAACCAATATTCTAAATAAATCAAAAACAAAACTCTATATCAACATCAATAATTGAATTAGAATATATAACTTAATCGATTATAATAAAGCAAGATTAATAACTAGTCCAAATATTTCGAAATATAAAATACAGGAAATTTGTTATAGAAAATAGATTTACTATTAATATAAAAAAAAACAATCAAGAGACTATAACCCTAATCAAGAATACACAATTAATCAACAAATCAAAGCATATCGATATTGCATATCACTATATACAGAATCTCAAATAGAAAGGAAAGATTGATATCAGCTATATTTCCATAAACAAAATAATAGTAAATAAATTGATAAAACTATTAACCAAAAATATATTTAAGAAATTTATAGAAATACTAAAAATAACAAATCATTATAAATAACCTAAAGGGGAATATTAAAAGATATAATTTATATAATCATAAAATAGAAAAAGCTAACCCCAATTAATATTAATGAAAGCTTTATCCTATATAAAGCTTTTCCTTTCAAAAATTGTAGAATAGACTTCGTACACTAGTCCTCCTAATACCATTACTTTCTACCCTATACTTCCCATCTTATTCCCTGTAGAAAGTCATACTTAAAACATTTGTCTCTATTAAAAAAAGAATTTTTACTCTATTATTCAAATCTATTTGTAATCCCATAATCCAATCCTTGTATGCTAGTAAGGTAGCTTTTCTGTTTATTCAGGAAGGAAATTCTATAAATTTCAACTCTCAATATTATATTACTAATAATAATTTGTCCTAAAAGGAATAAGGAAAATATTATTGCTATAGTTCTGTCAATTACTTGATTTATAATTGCTTACATTCTGATATTTATCTTATCTAGTTTAGAATTAGGATTTTCAGTTCCCTCAAATATAATCCTATTCCGAGAAGTTTATCAAAGGATAGAATATCTGTTCGATCCTTGTCTCGCTCCCTGTTACGATCACCGCCCCGCTCTCCAGCTAGCTTGTCCGGATTGGGAAACGGAATTTGTTTAATCTAAATCGCTACCAGAGCAACCCTCTGTATAAACTCCGCCTATCTACTATTACTATCCAAGGATTACCCTTAAAAAATAAATTGAATAATTATACGGATTTAATGATTTTACTTGTTATCCTACTCTTAGGGAAAAATACTTTCTCAATTTATATTATAATGAATAGTGATTGTAAAGGGATTGCTTTTATTAATCAAAACTGAATACTATTCTAAAAAATCTTCGAATACAAATTATCTGTTATCTTTGAAATTATTGAATTTGATAACAAAATTCTATTTGAAAATTGGATTATATTCTATATCCGTATTGAATTTAGGATTAATAATCATACCAAAAAGAGAATCATTCTATATATAACTGAACTAACCCATTATCCTATAATATTAGATATAGTTTGGCTTAAAAAGTATAACTCTTATATCGATTTTATAACAAACTCTTTTCAATTCAATAGCACATATTATTATAAATTCTATAATATTCTATTCTACCCATTCCAAATAAAAGCCTTATCTGATATTCCCCCAAAAGCCCAGCCCGTACACCTGCCCAACCGCCCTGAAGGCCTTAAGGATCGAGATATAGCTGTAATCTCCTTGAAAGTTTGTTTTGTATATATCTATTGGAAATATAAAATGTTTTAGATTTTTATTAAATAGATTAATAATATCCTAAATAAAAAGAAAAAGTTTAATTCGAATAATCTTTTATTTGAATTTTGAAATTGAAAAGATATATTTTTCTTATAAAATGCTGATAAATCATTATTATATTAACTATACAATCACGAAATCTAATTTCAAAAAAGAATTATATTACTCTTTAAAGCTCTATATACTATATTTTAAATAAAACTCAAAATTCTGAAAAGATAGCTGAAAGAGAATCTGAAAAAGGGATTTATTTATTTCAATTCTTTATTCATTATATTCCTTATACTGTTTATTAAGAAAGTTAATAAAGATTTTTATTTTTATATTAATTATAAAACTTTAAATAATCTATCTATTAAGAATTAATATTTATTATTATTAATTAAAAAATCCCTAAATAATTTGAAAAGAATAAAGTACTTTAATAAAATCAATATTATTTTCACTTTCAATAATATTAGAATAAAGAAAGAATAAAAGTATTTAATTATATTCCATACCCGATTCAGCCTATTCGAATCCCTAATTATATCATTTAAACTAATAAAAACACTTACTATATTCCAAAGATTTATTAACAACTCCTTATATAAATATCTGGATATATTCTATACTGTATATCTAAACGATATATTAATATATAATCGTACCCAAAAGAAATATATTTATTATATTCAAAAAGTCCTGTAAGCACTGAGGAAAGTCAGTCTGTTCGCAAAGTTCGAAAAATACAAATTCCTGAAATCTGAAATTATTTTTTTTAATCTAATTATAAAAAAGAATAGTATTCGGATAAATTCAGAAAAAATAAAAACTATTATAAACTAGAAATTGTTTGATATTATAATTGATATATAAACATTTATTGAATTCACAAACTTTTATTAATGATTTATCAAGAATTTTTTAAAGATAATCAGTTTGATAATAAATCTGATTAAAAAGAATATCTTGTTCCTATAAAATATTATTTACCAAAATGCCTTTGATTAACTAAAAAAAATATTCATTAAAATCTTTATTTTAATCTTTTTTAATTAAAAAAAGAAAATGATTTTAGAAATAAATGCATTGAATTATATTTCTGCTAGGGTTTTCTTTTAATATAATAAGAAGAGGACTTTTAGATTTATAGCATTTTTTTCAAAGAAATACTCTATTGCTGAGTATAATTATAAAATCTATAATAAAAAACTTTTAACTATTATTCATTATTTTAAAAAATAATATTTTAAACTGAAAGATATATTATCTCCAATTTAAATGATTATAGATTATAAAAATTTAGAGTACTTTATAATAATAAAACTATTAAATCATTATTAAGTTTATTAATCTAAATTTCTATCCCAATTTAATTTTCAAATCATTTATTATTTTAGAAAACTAAATACTAAATCTAATATTCTAATTAAAAGATTAAAGAATTTCTTTAAAAAAGAAAATAAATATTTTTTATACCAAAACTAAATTATTTTGAAAAAAAAAAACTTAGATTCTGATTTATTTTTGATTATTGATACTTTGAAAAAAGCTAAGATTATTAAGAAAATACAATTTATTGTTATTATACAAAACCAGAAAAATTCTAATTCTGTTAACCCTTTCAATCCTATTATATTTGAATCTGAATTCCTGTTTGCTATACCAAAACCTGATTTTGTAATACCCTTAAAGGATTGAGAAACTTTTTTAAATTTATTTACTAATCTATTATTTCTGTTCTAAAAAAGCTATTAAATTAATTTTATCCCTGAATCTATTCTGAAATCTTTATAAAAGAGATCCCTGAAATACTTGAAAATTATTTTTATTAAGTATTCCAAAAATAATAGTTTGTTATACTATTAAAGGAAACTATATATTCCTAATCACAATTCCTTAAAAGCTTATCTGCTCTACCTGTATTATAAATTCTTTATTACTGGTTACCCGCATTGTACCCAAATCTTTAAATTATTATCCCGAAATTACTATTAACTTAGCTATTATAATTATATTATATAATAAATTCACAATTATTATAATTACCATTATATTATTCCAAATTGTAAAAATTAGAAAAAAGTTTTTTATTTGCTTCCAATTTTATAAAAAATCTAATAAAATATTTCAATAGATTTTATTATATACCTATCCGAAAATACTGATTTCGATATTATTATAATAATAATCAATTGCCTAATCAAAATAAAATACTTTTTACCCTATTACAATACCTATAACTCTAAAGAAATTGTTTATTTATTCTGAAAAAATATCTAAAAGTTTTATAGCTTGTTTTTAATAATCATTTCTGATTATAAAGTTCAATTTATATCCAAATTCTAAAAGTATATTTATAAATATTTGAAAATATCCACTAAATTCTTTATTGCTTATTACCTTAAGACTAACAAATAAATCAAAAAAACTAATACAATACTAAAACAATACCTCAGATTATATATAATTTATCTACAAAATAATTGAATAGAATAGCTTTTATTTACCGAGTTTTCTATTAACAATATCTGATTTAAGAATACCCAAATAATTTCGTTCTTTTCCAATTACAGATTTCATTTCTATTTGGATTTTAAACTATCCCCATCCAAAAGTAATCGCCTTATTATAAAAAATACTAAGGAATTTATTTTTAAAATAAAAGTAATCTTTTTATATTTGAAAATAGAATTAACCGCTAGCCAAACCCAATATTTAAAGAATATTAATTTTTATTATTCTCCTATTTATTAATATATCCTTAATAATCTAGTTTAATTGAATATTAGAAATATTAAAACTTTATATTTATAAAAAAAACTTAATTGAAAGAATTTTAAATTATTTAAAATCCTGAATCTAATAAGCCTCTATATTTATAAATTAGAATTATTTACCTCTATAAGGATTTATTCTGTTTTTTATATCAATCTATTATATTCTATATATAATGATTTTGTTTCTAAATAGTATAACCCACCACTACCCCCTATAAAAATCAATAGTTTAGAGTATTTCGAAATTATCGAGATTCTGAACTTCTATTAGAAAAGAAGAGATTATAAAGAATCTTACCTGAAGTATACCATCTACTAAATTAATTATAATAAACTAATTAAAGAATCTATTAGCTATTTAAAAGGTATATAAAAACTAATTTATAATTTCTATTATAAATATTTTAATAAATCTAAACCTACCTAAATTAAATTGTTTGCCTATAAAACTATAAACTATAACTTACCACCTTATCAAAGCTCAACCTAAAAAAAGAAGATAATATTATAATATAAATATACATAATCGATAAATAATAAGCTAGATTTTATTAGATTAATTTATAAATAAAAACTTTATATATCTTCACATTGAAAAATCCTATATCGTAATTCTTTGAACTACATTTTAATCTATATCCTATACCTACTATTCCTAGCACTATCAAATATAGATTCCTGATCCCGCCTGCCTGCCCCGTGACAATGTGATTCTCATATAAATTTGAAAATCGATATTTCGAAGCTCTAGCTCTCAATCCAGAAAAATCCTAAAAATCTAAAAATTTTATAATAAGCTTAAATCGATCCAAATTATATATATACAAATTTTCATCAAATTATATCAAATATTGATAGAGATATTAATAGGCCTAAAAAGTGATTTTTGGTGTAAAAGGGTGGCCCAAAACAGGGGTGGCCCGAAAGTAGGGTACTCGACTTAATTCATTGCTGTT
This sequence comes from Botrytis squamosa, assembly GCA_014898485.2. Taxonomy (NCBI): domain Eukaryota; kingdom Fungi; phylum Ascomycota; class Leotiomycetes; order Helotiales; family Sclerotiniaceae; genus Botrytis; species Botrytis squamosa. The sequence continues at coordinate 2,177,617 of RCTC02000009.1, forward strand.
GATAAAGACCATATAAGTCTATAAAAATACTTTGTCCATTTCTGACTGATGTTAAGTTCTAACTTTCTTCCCTTCCTATTCTAATCAACACTTGCAGAAGGAGGAGGGAGAGTATATGGAATGTGTATTTATCGCTTAGAAGATTGGTCCCCCATTTATAAACACTGTCTAACCCCGATGAGAATTGACAGGGGATATTTACCCAAAGCTCAAAATCGAGAATTCTAATCTTGATCATGGAAATCGACATATTCCTCTTCGAGACAACAGCAGCAAGGAAGGTGACGAAGTGCGAACCCGGAGAAGTAAGAAAGTACCTCGGATGAGCCACTTGACCTACCAGGTTGTCTACCAGATCAACCAATCATATCTCAAGTATCGTATCCATCAAATCATTACATCTGATGCGCATCTCTACTCTTGGAATTTGAAATCTAGTGATTTCTATTTACATGTATTATACGTCCAATTTGCACTCTGCATTTCGGTTTTCTGTTTTATTCTCGTGGCAATAGATGCCGGATAAAATACATGGATATAACTGCGATCCCAATGAAGTTATTCACTATCTCAGATCTTTCTCAAATCGGAACAGTTTCCGATGCATACCAAGCCGGGGATTGGCCGAATTCAGAGCAATGCCTTTGGAGGGGCGCATCAATAGCTTCTTTACGCGTTCCCCGCGTTTACTGGAAGAATATGGGGTATATAGTTCTGATTCTGTCTAAGATCTTACCAAGATGATTCATTGATCGTTGCGGCAACCATATTTCAAGCTGAAGTGTCTGTCTTTGAAATTGAACAATATGCTTCTCCAGGGTATCACCACATGGCTCTTGATTTCTCTCACTGTGGCCCTGCCTGCTCCAGAGAGACGTCAATTGGCACCTACAGTTCAAATATCACATGCCAAAATCATCGGGTCTAGCACATCAGGTATTGACACGTTCAAGGGAATTCCCTATGCCCAACCGCCCACCGGGTCTCTTCGCTTGAAACCACCCAAAAGTATCACCAAACACCTGGGAACTATCCAAGCAACCAGTGTCCCCACAGCTTGTCCCCAAGGTTCGGTCTCCGGTCCCGTCGGCGAGGATTGTCTAACACTCAACATCCAACGCCCCTCAAACATCACTAGACACTCTAAACTCCCTGTGCTCTTTTGGATATATGGCGGCGCTTTTGCAGGCGGCTCCACTCAATCTTTTGACGCAACACAACTTCTTCAAACTTCCATTTCGAGTTCCCAGCCTTTCATCTACGTAGCTGTAAATTATCGCCTAGGAGGTTTTGGATTCCTAGCCGGTTCCGAAATCCTCAAAGATGGGTCTTCTAATCTCGGCTTATTGGATCAAAGATTAGGTCTCCAATGGGTTGCCGACAATATCGCTTCTTTTGGAGGCGATCCTAATAAAGTCACCATATGGGGTGAATCCGCAGGTTCAATTTCAGTATTTGATCAAATGGCTCTCTATGGCGGCCAATACCATTACAAAAACAAGCCCCTATTCCGCGGTGCAATCATGGATTCCGGCTCCATCACTCCCGCCCAAACAGTCGATAGTCCGCGCGCACAAGCAGTATACGACCAAGTCGTGCTTGCGGGTGGCTGTCAAAATTCCACCCACACACTCAAATGTCTCCGCGCCCTCCCTTACGAAACATTTCTCGCCGCAACTCTAACTCCCCCCTCCTACACATCCTACACATCCCTCGCACTCTCCTATCTCCCACGCCCCGACCACAAAAACGGCGTTCTCCCCGCCTCCCCCGAAATCCTCGCTTCCCACGGCCACTTCGCCCCCGTCCCCTTCATAATCGGCGACCAAGAAGACGAAGGAACATACTTCGCTCTCGCCCAAACAAACCTCACCACCACCACCCTCCTAACCAACTACCTCCAAACCATCTTCTTCCCCTCCGCCCCCCCTTCCAAAATCGCCTCCCTCGTCGCCGCCTACCCCGACGACCCCTCCGCCGGCTCCCCCTTCAACACCGGCCCAAGCTGGAATATCTACCCACAATACAAACGTCTCGCCGCCCTCCTCGGCGACATCGTCTTCACCCTTTCCCGCCGCCTCTTCCTCTCCTACGCATCCCACATCCACCCACACGTAAACATCTACTCCTACCTCTCCAGCTACGGCCACGGCACCCCCCTTCTGGGCACCTTCCACGGAAGCGACATCGCCATCGTCTACGGCCAATCCCTCGGGTTCCCCCAACAATCCATCCAGAAATACTACCTCAATTTCCTGCACACGCTCGATCCGAATCACGGCCCACATCAGCATGGGTATGGCAGCGCGGGCGAAAATCACAATCCCCTCCCTAGCACAAATACAAATACAAATACAACTGCAAGCGCAAATACAACGCAACTCCTCACCTGGCCCCCCTGGACCCCGCAAACCAAACAACTGCTCAATTTCCAAGCGACGCAGAATCTATTGATCACGGATGATTTTCGTCAGACACAGTATGAAGTGCTTAAGAATATAGTGGGGGTTTTGCACGTGTGAGTGAGGAAGGAGATAGAGGTGCGAAGTGCGGGGTTGTTGATTTGGGGAGTTTCGTTATATCCTACACATGAAGAAACGAAGGGAAAATAGGGATGAGAAGGGGGGATGCTTGGATACTGTATACTATGTACAACACACTACTAGAGTGTTGGTATCACGATGATGTTTTGCGCATAGTTATAATTAGATTACCGATAACCGGGAAAAAAAGTATGTCGTTCTTAAAGCTTTTTGTTCAATAGTGATATAATACTCAACCTGACTTGAGAATAGATATTGCCAGTTTTTCTTATAGTTTATGTTAATCTGTTCGCTAAAATCTGTCTACAGTTGTGTAGAGAGTAACAAGCGTAAGTTGGTGAAACCTGCACCATGGTATATATATGCCTCATCCCCAATCCCATTGCCACATCCCCAGTCCCATTGCCTCTTTCCCAGACCCTTACCCAAACCCTCCATACCCCAATTTTTACGCTAAAAATCACAGACTACCAAAACACCATCCATTTATCCACGCCGGGATTTCATAAAATCATGGTATCTAAGCATACATCGACTATTTCTTCTCATCTTCGACCTCCGCTTCATGATTTTCCCATCTTCTCTTAACCATTCGAACCCATCTTCTCCTCCTCCATTCTCCCCTCCTACCAGCCCCGTCAACCTCACTCGATTCCTCCCAACTAATCGGAACGCCTTTCTTCCCTCTCATACTTCCTAGATTACTAGTACTCCCCGTATCCATGACGCCCACGGAATCCTCCTCTTGTCCCTCGTACCTAATATCATAAACCCATCTTTCACCCTCCGTTTCCACCTCTACACCTGTAATAATCCTTTCTTCAACCCATTCTCTACTCCACAAATCCAACGCCCATTTCTTTTCACTCCATTCCCAACCTCTCGGGCTTTTTACATCCTCAAAAAAGCGACATCCGATTGGCCGGCCAGTTTCAATTCGCATACTGCTCATTGGATCATAAGGTGAGCTGCTGAATACAAAATGTTCCCACTCGCCTGCACGGGAAAGTTTTTGGAGCTCGAAGATTTCTACTTCGCGGGTTTCGGGAGAGGAATCGAGGATGATGTCATGAGAAATAAAGGTTTCGAGGCTAGTTTGGAGGGGTTTGGCACGCGGTTGTACGACTGTCGTATGTGTTGTGATCATTTGGCGTTGAATGGTTGGATGACCGAGAGATGTAATGGTCCACCCTATTGTGAGGAAGATAAAGCGCCATGGCATGAGATGAGAAGCGATGAACATAAATGCTGCTGTTACTACAAGGAAAAGAAACAAAGTAGATGAAAGCGGTTCGTTAGAGAAATTTGTGGAGGGAGATATTAGAGCAATTATTGTATCGTGGAGGCGAGAGAAATCTTCCATGCAGTTTTGGAGGTCGCGCATGTTGCGGAAGAAATCTTTAGAAAGCTCTTTAACGGGTTTGACAACTGGCGCTGGAGCTATTGGCGGACCTGTTGTGGAATATGTGAACGAGTCCGTAGTTATAGTTGTAGGAGGCGCGGGGTGACGAGCAATGAATGAAGGTATGAGGATTGCGAGGAGAAGAACCGCCAACGGAAGAACGGTAAGAAGATATGGATCTAGGCAGACAAAAGTATAAACTGCAAGAAATGAGAGAGTATGCGACCATTGCTTCCAGCTTAGTAGACGTATCACTTTGGCTTGGAAGACGAAAACCACTCCTATTCTCGCATTGAATCTTCTGAAATTATTCGACATGGTCGTTATATTGAAAGCAGGTCTCTCAACAAAATTTGGAGGGGTAGCAGCCGTATCTTTTCCATTTTCGCCAAGGTCCTCCACTGGTATGACCTGTTGTAGTAATCTGTTGTAATCAGTAGAGTCCTAAGACTAACAACGTCGCAATGTAGAGTTTCGACGTACTTTTCAAGTAATCTATCTTGTACAGTTGCCGAAGTTTCCGAAGCTTTACTCTGTGCCTTTTTGAAGTTCTCCTTCAATTCCGATTTGTGTCTTCTTAGTCTTTCTCGCGTCCCTTCTTTCTTAGACACTCCGTTTGCATCCTCCACATCGTCATTAAGGTCGTCTGTGTGATCGAATCTTATCACCGGGATAGGATCATCACGATTCACAAACGCATTTGCCGTAAACTCATCCATCTTCCGAGACCTTTTGAAGTATTAGGCTGCTTCGCGAAAATTGAGGGGTTGTGTCTGAGTTGGAATTCCAACGATCCTTATAAAGATCTATGAGGGGGTAATCTATTCATAGAAGAAAGCGTTCAGTCGCAGTGTTTCGTTTCTTCACTGATAATAAGGTTCCAGCCCATGTGGTAAGTGAATAACATGCTTCAAATTAATTGAAAAGTGAATCCAGTTGTGAAGATTTAGTTGAGGTTTGACCAATTCTATAATGTTTGTCTACGAAGCTCAAACATCTTGGTGTTTGAAGTTGACGCGCTTAGCGATCGATGAACCTACCTGCGGGAAGAGAAGGCATGACGTTTTTGCCGCCGACCACCGACCACCGACCACCCGCAATTGGGCTGAAGGGGTTGGATTTCGAACTTGACTAAATTTCGACTAATTCGAAAAAAATAAATTCCCTTCGTTCCGTCTTACCGTCCCGTCGTAATAGACTTCTTATCCACGCAAGGAGCTATGATTTAAGTTTATTGGGCATGTCTTGAATATGGGATCAGTTCAGTACTTTTGGGATTCGGGAATCAATTGAAGATTCCCCAGAAATCATAAGAAGTGATCTCGGGATGGAGGAAAACGGCAATAAATAAGTATAAAACGCTGTTAATCCATGATCACAATAACGGCTAGACGATACCGCTTATGCTGTTGTGTGACCCCTTTTTCAAGCTCCAGCTGTAGATTATACATGAAGGAGTACAGTACCATGCTTTCTTTCGTCCAGAAACATTCTGCTAGAGTACAATCCATATCACGGCTTCAAACCCAAGTTCTTGTCGTTGAAACATGGTTTTAGCCTTTATCAATCTTTTAACTGGGTAATCTTCTTATCATTCGGAATATTTTTCCTACTCAAAACATTGCCTGCACGTGTCAGGGGCTCACAAACTAACAAGCAAGAAGAAAGGCCACTGGCTTGGTCTTACCTACCGACTTGTTAGTATTTGGTGACGGAAGCAGGTGATGCTTTGATGGATGAAAACAGCATCTTGGGAAAAAGGGGTGTGACATCCTGTTTGCATTGTTGTACATTCTCTATGCTTTAGGTGGATCTGTACCTCACAGAATTTGATGTCTAGAGACTCCCTACATGCGATATACATTAGTGGAGGAATTAGCTGGTGTTGCCATGGTGTACAAAAATCTGAAGCCGAGTAGGGCAGAAACCTCCATGGAGCATATCGTAGTCTCCATAAGATTGCATGTATTAGGAATAGGAATTTTAGAGAGGGGAGCACCAGAGGGGAGGAGAGGAAGAGGGCTCACTCGGCACAAATGCAGATCAGATTAAACTTTGTAAGATGGAAGGAGAAAGTCTGTTATTTACTTGCACTCCTGCGATATCGATTTGGATACTACGATAGATATAGATAGAATTTATACCTAGGTAGGGAGATACTTTTGCCTGGGTATCAACTTGCATACTGGGTACTCGAGCACTAACTTCAGAAACCCTACGCTCATAATCTTACCAGTCCAATTTGCCATGTATCAATTTGCATGCTACGGAGCAGATAGATTGAGAACTCCATACATCCCATCATTCACATAATATACCTTTACGCCTAATAGTCATCGTGAATTATTAGACATACCATATATACCACGATATCGAGCATTCTTCAACCTGGAACTTCCTCCACCAGACCATCAATATTGGATACTCGGTATATACTAAATGCAGATTACTCGACCCCGTAAACAATCTATACAGCCATCCATACATGGGTGTCCTCATTAATCCACGATATCATTATCAAATAATCCTTCCCTATAGCGAGGAAGCATTGAAAGCATTGACAGTGGTAATCAAGTTGTGATTGCATTGCTTGGGTCTCCTGGAAAGAGTTCGTCGTCCTGTCGAATTTGTGAATTAACTTTATTGATGGTCTCAAGATAGCTACAAGGAGGAGAAGATGTGAGGGGTGAGGGAGGCGTTGGCGTTGGCGTTGTTCGAGGAGCAGGAGCAGGAGCAGGTGCAGGTGCAGGTGCAGACTCAAGACTCAAGACTCAAGACTCTAGAGTGAATAATAAGAAAGATAACAACTTCCAAGCCACCTTGACCGCCGAGATGATCAGAATTCATTGCAGTCCCTACTACGGTCTCTCCTAGGTAGCATTCTATTTATTACACTGTACTACATTGTATTAGTTTGGTTCATTGAATGGAGTTTGTAAATTTCTTCCAATTTTGATAGGCTCAACATATTTAAGTGTACTCCATCTTACTCGGGTGTCCTGTGGTTTCATTGGCTCATGGATGGGATTTTGATGATTTTGATGATTTTGCGATTTTATTGTTGCATCGATTCCAATTTTGATAGGTTCAAAAGTCATCTTGTTACATGTATCGTAGCCAAAAGAAAAGAGAGTGCCCTTCCTGCGTACATGGTACATGCTGAGATACTGTACATACTACTCGTACATACTGCTCACATACTACTCACATACTACTCGTACATACTGCTCACATACTACTCGTACATACTGCTCACATACTCACATACTCACATACTACTCGTACATAAACATAACGGTACCAAAAGAAAAGGACCTCAGTCTTCTAGTCTTCTAGTCTTCCTGTCGCCCAGTCAGTCATCCAGTCGCCCAGTCCCCAGTCTCCAAGTACAGTCAATCACTCAGTCACCAACTCCCTCACTCACTCTCACTCAACTCCATCCAGAATCTAGATCCACTTTTTGTTTCTATAGGCAACGGCAAAGACCTTGATCATAAAGCCCCCAAACCCTTACCACCCTGACCTGACTTCCCTGAGCCACCTCGACTCTCGAAAAGGTACGGGAAACATCAAGCTTTTATCCCATTCGCAGTACCAGTAACCAGTAACGGGAACGTACAGGTACAGGCTTGCAATCCATCCCCAAAATATTGTTCAACTTCTCTTAGTCTATCTGCAGCCTCAGAGAGACTGACTCTCCATACAATAAAAAAAAATACAATACAATACAACATCCACCATCCACCGCTACCTTCATTTCACCACTAAACACAATCCACGAGCCATTCCCCGAGATATCTTCCAATCTTCGAATCCAAAAAGAGGATACCATCACATCAATTGACGCGCTTTATTTCTGTGGAGAAGGAAAAAAAATTAGATCTTGACTCTCGAGAGACACTGTTACCGATAGCTTTCCTCTGCATTTAACTGGGTTCCCATTTACAACGACTTCCCTGTTTACTAGTTATACCCTACGACGGCCATTTGAAATGAGATAGTCCATCGACAAACTCGGCCCTTAAACGGACTGAGCTCAAGGAAAAGCAAAATCCTTTACTCGACATTAATTTCTGTCGCTGGCTTCCCCCAGTGACTTTAGTTCCTTATTCATGATTCGGGAACAGAGGGCTCCTTCAGGTCCACGACCCGACCTTTCACCCACAAGACAGTAAGATTCCCAACCTTCAAGAGGGGAGCCATTCGAGGCGCTCATATTTACTAATACTTTGAACAGAAGGATTTCTGAGAATTATCCTCCCAGTGTAGGCACAGGAGGTTCGCGTCTGATAGCTGGGACAGAGCCGACACTGCATGCTCCACAACGAAACAATCATACCCTATTTACATTTGGAGGTCACAACGACGATAATTCGGCTTCTTACGACTTTTTGCCTTCTCCCAGTTTTGACGACCTGCAGACTAGCATCTCCAATGAACTACAGCTCACAGCACAATATCCGGCAACAGGTGGGGGAGATTCAATGCCGAGGGAGAAGCCTTCAATGGGGGAAATTAAAGCATCCATGAACAATGGGCGAGGAATAGGTTCTGCGCGTGGAGTGTCTGGACCACGACCCGCGAGAACCTCCTCTTTTCAACGTAGGCAGAGTGTGAGCAATCGTCAAGGTAGCATATCTTCAACAGCTTCTTCAACTGCATCGGGGAATATGGACCCGCCATCTGCTCCTCTAGCCGTTCGAACTCGACGAAATCAATATCCTCCGATATCTGGAAGTGCTGCCTCCAATGCGCCTGCTGCTAGAATACCGCGCAGATCTGTAGGAGGTGCTGAGTCGGATAGCTCAAGCAAGGCAGGGGCCACACAAAGACGACGTCCGAGTCTTGCTCCAAGTACATCATTACAATCATTGTCGGATGCTGCCAATGCATCTGCAAGATTGAACAGTACAGGAGTTCCAAGTTATATGGATGGAGCAAGAGGTACCACTGCCTCGAGAGCAGCTAAAACTAAATCATTGCAACCTCCGAGTAAAGGGCAACCCCAGGTTTCTATTCAGCCTGGCACACCAGACCACAGCAGGTCATCATCCCTTGCTACAAAGTCACCAGGAAGGCCCAGCGGAACAGGGATACCTGCAACCACACCATCATCAACCTCGAAGCGGATGTCAGTCTTGCCAGGTACTTCCCATGCAAGTGGACTTGGGGCTAGAACCATCAGCCCTACAGATACTCGAAGAGCCAAACGATTATCGACTCACCAAGGAAATCCTACTGTCTCGCCAGGTACACCGCCAACTCCACAGCCTGACTCGGATCCGGCATTTACTCCTCGAGGGTCTTCAAGGTCCCCTTCAATGTTACCTCGAAAGGTGCCCACACCTTCATCATCTCGAACTACTCCGGATAGTAACCGTAAGTACAATTCTGCTATTTCAGCTGCGTCGAGTTCAAGCTGTAACACATCTCGAAATACTACAGGTTCCTTACAGCCTCGAGTGTCGTCACTTGCCCCCACGACATCAAGGTTACCAACACCCAAGTCACGAAATGTTCATAGCTCAGCTGGTAATAATGAGGAGGAAGATGTGCCGCCAGTTCCTGCGATACCCAAAGCGTATGAATCCCCCAAAGATTCTCCCATCGAAACCCCATTTTTCGCCAAGAGGAAATCAAGCATGCCTTTTGATGCTAGTAGTATTAACAGTACTTCAACAAATAGCATTTCTGGTAGGAACTCTGCACGTGAACCAACCAAGATTGAACGAGAGCCAAAGAGGTCGAGGCATGCGCCACCTAGCTCGAATTCAGATCTTGAACAGCAAAAGCAAAATACTGCGACTCCCAAGAAAAAGAACCTTCAACCACTTCGTCTGCCACCCTTGAATTTGTTACCATTAAGCGCTCCTACTGCTGCAAAGGCTGCGGCCATATCCAACCCTGAGCCTTTACCAAATGGTGCCATTACACCTCCGCCTAAGCGGACAAATACAAAGACCCCAAGTTCACCCATGACAGCTTCCAAGACCTCGTTCTTTTCCCGTCGTAACGAAGATAAATCGGAGCATCATATGCCTAAAATGCGGAGCAATAGTTCTATCCATCATAGACCTACGGAATCTTCGCAAGTATTTGGAAGTAACAGTGGGACGAAGCCCATACCTATAGCTAACAACCGTCCACCACCGCCTAGGGAAACCTCCCCATATCTATCCTCATCTCTTCCCAAGAACAACGCTGGCCAGCATCTCATGCCTCGGTCCAAAACTAGTGGTGATTTCACTACAATGGACACTTCGACGACTGAAAACAAGCCGGCAAGGTTGACTGGGCCACGTGCCTTGAAGGTGAATAGATTAGCTAAAACAGATACTCCTGCGGAAGTCTCAAGTCCGGAAGAACCCCCAACACCATCTTCAACAACTTCGTTGCGAAGAAAGTTGAGTCTTGGTTGGAAGCGATCTGGATCGAAGAACGCCGCAAGCAATGCTCAAGCAACAGGCGGAAGAGAAGCCAATCAACCACCTCCTCCGCCAAAACATGATAATATGCCACCGCCTAGATTGCCTGCTTCTTCTACCATGAACAATATGAGTAGCAACAACAAAGAAATTCCCAGTCCTAGTCCTTCGGTCAAGTCAACCACTACTACTACTTATCTCAATTCTAGTCGAAGGAAGAGCTCAGTTTCGAGCCTTAATATGATTACAGGTCATGACAGAACAAAGAGCGATAGCTGGGGTTTGAATCGAAACAGTCCGAAGAAAGAGACATCAACTGACTCTATGGCTTCTGAGAGAAATATCCCAACCGCGACTTCTCGAACCACGTCTTCTGTTATGCATAGAATGCTCAATCCAAAGGCCTCTAGTACTAGCATTAGACATCAAGATCACTGGACATCGGAATTGGACAAGGATGATCTTCTGGCGGAAGAGGAGATGAAGAAGCTCGGCAATAAACGAAAGGAAACAGAGACAGCAGCTCGTCAATTAGATGCTCTAAGAAAACGTGCTACTCCTAAGGATCGAGCGAACCCTCAACAGGCTCTCAAACTTGTCTCGCATCTCAACATTTACGAGAAAGGGGAAATTGTCGATTACAAGGACATTTACTTTTGTGGGACATCTAGTGCAGCCAAACATGTTGGTCAGCTTCAATCCGATGCAGCCAATTTCGGGTACGATGATGAAAGAGGGGATTATCAAATTGCCACTGGAGATCATCTCTCATATCGTTATGAAATTATCGATGTTCTTGGTAAGGGAAGTTTTGGTCAAGTCGTAAGATGTATTGATCACAAGACTGGAGGACTAGTGGCTATTAAGATCATCCGGAACAAGAAGCGATTCCATCAGCAAGCTTTGGTAGAGGTTAACATCCTCCAAAAGTTACGCGAATGGGTATGTCATTTCGATCGCTCCACCCTACTAGTAACCTGCTAACATTTGTAGGATCCCAAAAACAAGCACAGCATGGTCAACTTTGTTCAAAGCTTCTACTTTCGTGGTCATCTTTGTATCTCTACTGAACTTTTAGATATGAATCTCTATGAGCTCATCAAAGCTCATTCTTTTAGGGGTTTCTCACTCAAGATCGTTCGACGATTTACAAAGCAAATGCTTAGCAGTTTGTTGCTTTTGAAATCCAAGAAGGTCATTCATTGCGATTTGAAACCCGAAAATATTCTCCTTGCACATCCCCTTCATTCGGAGATTAAGGTTATTGACTTTGGATCAAGTTGTTTCGAGAACGAGAAGGTATACACATATATTCAATCCCGATTTTATCGATCGCCTGAAGTTATCCTTGGTATGACATATGGCATGCCGATAGATATGTGGAGTCTTGGATGTATCTTGGCGGAGCTTTTTACTGGAGTGCCCATCTTTCCTGGTGAAAACGAACAGGAACAACTCGCCTGCATCATGGAAGTGTTTGGTCCACCGGAAAAGCATTTGATTGAGAAAAGTACTCGCAAAAAGCTTTTCTTTGATTCTCTCGGAAAACCACGTCTCACGGTATCTTCAAAGGGACGCAGACGTCGGCCATCCTCGAGATCTCTTCAGCAAACCATCAAGTGCGATGACGAAGTTTTCCTTGACTTCTTGGCACGTTGTCTCAGGTGGGATCCTGAAAAGCGTCTGAAGCCTGATGAAGCTGTTAGGCATGAATTTATCACTGGTCAAAAGGCAGCTGCTCCACCTCGTATCAATACTCGAATCGAATCGCCAATAAAGCGACACAATACCACCGCTGCACCTGCTTCCAATAGACCCCTTCCAGAACCACCTGCTTACAAGAGTGGTTCATCTGTTCGGCCACCCGCAGCTGGGACAAGTCCAAGTAAAGCTCTTCCTCCTCGGAGACAATCCAATGCCACAACATTGACTGGACCTCCTGGGCCGAAACGTACAAGTACTGGAACCGTGGCAATTTCTGGTAGTAGCGGCTTGCCCCGAGTCACACGAAGTGTCAGCTCAAAACAGGATTTAGCATCAGCGGGGGCATCGGCAGCTATGAGTAGTCGGCGAGCATTATAGAACATGTAATGTATGAAACGAAAAGTGTTGAGAATGAAAAAATCATTCATACCACTCATTGGGTACATAAGGAGCGGATTATACGAATAGACGAGTTTTTATTACTTCGCTGCAATTTTCTTTCCTTCGTTTGAAGTTGTCCTTTATTGCATAGCAGCGAGGTCGGCCGGAGCATTTTTCTTTTCTTATTTTTTTCTTGTCACATGTCTTTCCATGATGCATACCCACTGCGCAAATAACTATACATACCTCATTCGTTTAAAAGCATAATGCGAATCGTATAACTCTAGCCGAAGCCTTTCATTCGATATACTGAAAGTTGATCAGGCGTTCTTGTGGCAGCAGGGCTGTAAGCTAGAACAATCTGGAGTATCCTTTTTGTGGGCGGACCGCGCATTCATTGATACGCATATAAACACTACTATAATTTAATTTGACGTCTTTCATTCACGAAATTATTTACTGGGAGTTTGGGAGTTTTTTAATTAAGAAAAGATGGGTTGAAGGGGGGGGATGATTTGTGGGGAGGAGGAAGCTTGTTTGAGGAAGCTCGTTTGCATGTAGGGGAGCTTGTTTGCACGAAGGAGCTTGTTTGTATGGAGATTCTGGTCGTGGTGAATACAATACATTGTAAAAGGATGGAAGCGGGTACGGATTGGAATTGAATGATAGGGAATTGATGAATAGCATTGAGATGAATAAGATGAAATAAATTATGTATATTAATGTTTTGTACCTTTTTTTTCTCTGGTGGTGATGATGATTTTGACCTTGATGTTTATGTTGACCCGGCTGTTGAGTGGGTATGGGTGTAGGTGTGGGCGTGGTTGTGGGTGTGGTTGGGGGGTTTCAAGTTTGATAGATGAGGTGAGGGGGTTGATATTGTGGGTGGGTAGATGAATAAATAGATGAATGGGTAGATAAATGGGTAGATGAATGAGTAGATCAATGGATCGGTGGTCTACTAGCTATACTATACTATACTGTACTGTACTCTACTGTAAGTTATGCTCTTGACACTTGTAGAAGTTAAAATTGTTAATTTTAGGGTAGCTAGCTGGTTTGTTGATTGGATGGATGGGTGGATGGGTGGATGGATGGGTGGGTGGGTGAATAGATAAATGAATAGATAAATGAATAGATAAATGAATAGATAAATGAATAGATAAATGAATAGATAAATGAATAGATAAATGAATAGATAAATGAATAGATAAATGAATAGATAAATGAATAGATAAATGAATAGATAAATGAATAGATAAATGAATAGATAAATGAATAGGCAGATTAACCTTAAAGGAACTCTTGATTTTTTTTTTGAATATTATTGTGTTTTGATATCATTGTGTTTTATTCGTTCTGTTGTGTATGTTATATATTATTATTATATATATTATATGTATTATCATATATATCATATCATATAGCTTCGAAGTTTATCTACCTAGCTTTGAATATGTATATGTATATATATATTGATATTTCAAATACCTACTATTTATTAATTATACGCAAAATATATAACTTCTACATACTTATCGTATATCAAGTAATATCGTATTCTTTTGGAATTTGGAAGGAACGCTAGCAAGGATTATTACTTTAAGCTTGTTTTAGGGCCAATTAGATCGCTTTTAAATGAAGTAAAATACCTCAAAATAGAAGGGTCAATTGAAATTTTCAAGATATTTGATGAATAATCCATCAAATTAACGAATCAATCGCCTCTAGTGTTTCCCACAACCCTAACCCACGATGAGCTTAAATTTTAAATCCTTGCTAGCGTTCCTTTCAAATTCCAAAAGAATACGGTAGCACACAATGAGCAAGACAAATTCTCTTCTAATACACTATCCATACAAGCAGCAGAAGCACATAATTGAATGAATATAGACGATGACTACTTCTTTAGTCCTCGCACTGCATAAATAGATTTCATCCACTTTTCATTGTGATATCATATCATTGAGTTGATAAACTATACCGCTTCCTTAATCCCGAATCACTTTCTATCTCACTTCTTTCCACGACATACATTCACATATCCATTCATACTCCTACTCCTACTCCTACTCCCACCCCAATCTCATTCCACTTTGGATTAAGAGAATACCCATTCAAATCGTTAAACCTTCTCATTCTCGCATAACCTGCTGCCAAAAAATTAAACATCCACTATTAATCCGTCATCCGTAAAAATTATCATTAAGGAGAGTCGTCGACTCGTAAAGTCATAATATATCATGCGTATCCGTCATAGGTGTGTATGTATGTCGTCCAAAACCATCTTCCAAAACTGTGTAAGAAATCGCCAAAAAGTCCTCCATCATCTTCATAAATACCTTCATCAGGAATAAGGAGTGTATCATATATTCATCTCTCATCTCCTTCACATCCACATTTCATGCCGTTTCCTCAACATAAAAACACTTAAAGAAACCAAGCAAGCACAGCACCCACTGCTGCGAGACCACCTGCACTGAGAATATTAGCAGCACCTGTATATTCAGGCGCACCAGTTCCAGTAGCAGTTTTGGTTGGTCCAACGGGTGTAGCGGTCGCACTTCCACCAGCACCTGATCCACCAGTTGTACCATTGTGAACTCCAGAGCTACCAGCGCCAGATCCGCCACCTGATCCACCGCCAGATCCACCACCCGAACCTACTCCCGAGCCACCAGTTCCGACAGCGGTACTGACAGCGGTGCCGGATGAGAAAATGACAGTGGTAAGACCTGATGATGGGTCGATAATGGGAGTTTCAGAGACAGTAGGGGCTGTGATTAATGGGGGAATTACGATTGTAGTTGGGTCAGTGGGTGATGTGACAGGTGGAAGAACTACTGGGGTAGAGGTAGGACAGAATGTTGTGGTGTAGGTTATGAGTTCGGTTGTTGAACCTTCGATAATCGTTGATGTACCGGTCGACGTTGTAGTTGTTGAACCGTTGAGAGATGAGGTAGCGGAGGGGTTTGGAATGGGTGTGCAGTTGGGAAGGGTAAATGTACCGTTGAAGTTACCGGAGGCACCTTGGACGATACAGCTATGAGTTGTTAGTTGTGTGATATTCAAGATCAATAGTCAAAGATGAAATGAAATGAAAGAGTTCAAGAATGGCCGATGAGAGTAGAGGTGGAAGCTATAATACGAGATAAAAGGATGAGATATAATAACATACTTCTTAGAACAAGCAGCATCACCACTCTTCTCACTAGTTTCCCAACATGGCGAATAGTTCACACCATAAGGGAAGTATCCGGCAAGGTTATCATCACAGTTCCCGGGTTGACCAATGCCATTTGTACATCGAATGATAATAGGACCACCGAGAGATGAACTTGCGCAGTAAGCACCATTGGCAATAGGGCACGAGAAGGTTCCAGTAGTCGAGTCACTGCAGTGATGTTAATTCAGTTGAACCTGATGAAGGAACAGAAGATCTGTAGTCTTGATCTAGGGCTGGAGGGGTAACTGACTAGGTAACTTGAGCACTGCTTATACCAGCAAGAGCAGCAATCGCTGCACTAAGAGTAGCGATCGACTTCATTGTTTTTGATCTTTGATTCAGTATTTTATGAATTGATTATCGTTGTAACCAAAACTTTCATCCACTAGATATCGGAGTTGAGTTCCAAGAGTACTAGGTATTGTGGTAAGTGTTGAGTGTGGGACAAAACGATTGTGTAGATGATTGATGTTTTTGTTTACTTTGAAAATTAACGACAGACAGTAAGGTTCGATGCGACTATGCGCTTTGTTATGTTAATATCTCTTTCGGAAAGTGATATGTACGTTGATGTAAGAGGAGATAAGAATTTCTTGGGGAAAGAGGGGGATTTTATTTTATATGGACATTGCGTGGGAGGCAAGAAGTAACTGCTGATCAACTTGACTGGCAGGTGTATATTGCTCAATATGGAAATACGGTAGCTTTCCTCCTACTATACATGTATTTAGGCGGGACCAAGAGACGAGGCGCTCCTGCGTTTTTCTATCGTGTTCATTAATCCCCTGCAGGAAAGATGCGGGATTTCATGGGTCTTTCTAAGTAGAACAAAAAGGTAGGAAAGTAAGAAATGTCTTGTTAAGTAAGCAAAGAAAAGAAGAGATGGGCAAATAGTCAATCAGATGTCATCAAACATGATGATATCTCACAACTCAACGATTCCAAAAGCTAAGCCTCTCACCCAAGACTCGGTACTTCCGATTGTAGGGCTAGGTTCCTTGTGTCTTTGTAAGAGTTCTGGCCTCTGCTCATGACATATGTAACGCTTTTCTAGCTAAAATATGGGATTATTTAATTTTTTATATTCTAGTTTTTTTCTTATAATAAGAAATAAAATTAGAAATCCTTTTAAAAAGTGTTATTTAATTAATCAAATTTTATAAAAAAAATAAATAGAATATTTTTTTCTTATTTTTTAAATAGGATTTGAAGGGATTAAAATTGAAAATTCTAAATTTTGATAAAAATTCGCTTATTTTATATGGAAAAAACATTATATGTTAGAATTTTTAGAAAAATTCGATTTCAATATTATATAATTATTCAATAAAAATAATAAAAAATATTTTGAATAATTTTTTATATTTTGATTCTAATTATTTATCATTTTCGATTTTTTGAAAAAGAAAATATAAAGGTTTGAATAAAATATTTAATATAATAATTTGTATAGAAAAACCTCATTTTTGCAGGGATTTTGTCACATTTGTTACAGGGGTGTGGTGAGTAGGGGCTAGAACTCTTATCTTTTTTTTGTCTCAGATATGAGACTATTTCTAGCAAGACTCCGGTTTGCCCTCTCGTATCATGAATTCAATTTGTCTATATTGATTGAAAGAACAAGGAAGATGAGAAAAGACACCGAGTTGTGCCGAAGATTCATCAATAGTGGCATGGTATAGGATAATGCCTCGTACTTATCATCATTCCATTTATTGGATGCTGAATCGATCCATACCGGATGAGTTGATTGTACGGGTCGATTCAAGCCATGAGTAGATGGAAATATCCCTTGGCAGTTTGATAACCCATTTGTTGGCAGGCTCGCAGGGTTGTACTGCATTTGAAGTGCTCAGTATCTGGCATTCTGAGAATTCTGTAGTGATGGTATTCAGAAAAAGATTGTCGGTCGGTTGAGCGAAGGGAAAGGAAAGAAAATCAACAGGTGGTAGGTACAACATGATGAAAGATAGTGGTGTGGCTGGAATGAAATATGTTTGGCTAGCGACGAGACTTTGATCCGCTTATTCATCGCGGGGTAGTTCTTGAAGTAGACTGAGAAATGGCGTGAGTTACCGAACAGTCGACATCGACATCAACATCATATCTACATTTGCCCCCTTCATTTCAATGAATTACACACACATCATATAATCTACAACTCAAGAACTCAAGAACTTTCCCAACATTTCCTCTTTACAAATTATAACAACTACTTCCATTTCAAATCTTCGCATCTCGAATCAATACATCCCATCCCACCTTTCCATTCTCACATAGAAAACAACCTCGGGTCCAACGACAAACATACTTTGGTAGCATCGCCCCAAAAAGATCCCCAGACCTCGTATTCAGGACTCTCGCCAACACCATGTACGATTCTACCATCACGTTTACCTTTGATACCATTTGTCCATGGTAAGTCGTCTCCGTAAATCTTCTACATTCCCTCCTTTTTCTATCCTTTTTCTTGATTCATTGCCATTTTCACCATCAGCACATTGCATATGCGGGTGATTATCCAAGCACAGTTTGATGGAATACGAGATCAAGAGTATGACTGATCGTGTTGGTCACAATTAGGACTTATCTTGCCAAGAAGAGGTAAGGATGTTCAATATTTCATCGGACTAATTATTGGAAGTCTGAGAATACGGATTACTAACTGCAGCAACGTTACTTAGATTGGATGAAGGTAAGAACTGGGCTTTTCTTCCATTAGAAGTCGGTTGAAATGATACCCAAATACCCAAAATATGGGAAATGGATTGGGAAAGGATAGCACTCACGTGATGATGATCAACGTCGTCTCCTCCTTTCCCCCGCCCCCACAATCACTCAGGTCCATACACCCATCTCCATTTACTAACAATCGCTATAGCACTCCGTATCGTCCGTTCAACAGATGCAGCTTCGAAAGTTAACTTCACCATCAAGTTTTCACCATATCAATTATATCCCGGAGCCAGCAAAGAAGGCGAAGATAAACATGCTTGGTATCGCAAATCCCGTTACGGAGATTCTGAGGACAAGATGGAAATGTACATCAAGTTGATGACTGCATATGGAAAATCCGCAGGTATAGATTACAAATTCGGTGGTACAGTTGCCAATACTCTTGATGCTCATCGAGTTGTTCAACACTTTCAACAAGAAGATGTGAAAGGTGGTGGTCCGGAGACAGCGGATAAGATCGTCATGGCGTTGTATCGAATGTATTTCCAAGAAGAGAAGCATCCTAGTAGTAAGGAAACATTACTTGCGGCTTGTAAGGAAGCGGGAGTGGATGAGGGAGAAGCAGAGAAGATCATTGAGGATGAATATGAGGGGTTGATGGATGTGAAGAATTTGATTAGGGAGGCGGAGGGAAATGGTGTGGATAGTGTACCGGTTGTTAGTGTTGAGGGTAAGAGGAGAGATATAACCTTGACTGGGGCACAAGAGGTTCATGACTATGTGAAGACGTTGGAGCAGATTGTTAAGGAGAGCGAGTAAATGGTTGATGGAGGTAGTACTTTTGAGGAAGGTTGTGTGATTTATCATTCTTGGCTATGAAGCTGTTTATCAAGGGTCCAGAGGAGATGGATATAATTTGTGTCTCTAATTGTCGCTCTTGTCATCGTTTTTTGTGTTTGGTTATTGATGCGATATCGAAAAGTATCATCGTTATGCGTTTTCGTTTGCTTCGTATTGTATCAATTCTTCCTGGCCTACTATTTTTCTACCTGTACCGCAGAAGTAGAAAGAATTGATGAAATTGTTTAACTTGTTTAACTTGTTCCCCTCTGTCGTCCTTCTTCTCTCACCAAGCGTACAGCAGCTTCAACATCCATAATCCAGTGTTAATTGCTAGTAAACCCAAACTGCGATGTGCAAGTCCAATAAAGAGCTCTAAAATCAAGGGAAAGTTAGTATACCACATTAGAAATGCTAAAATTATTCTCATTTTTGAGGCAATGCTACTAAGATTTTGCGGGGGTATGTATTGGTCAATTCGAATTCCATCCTTCAAGATTTGTAAGAATTGGAATTGCGATATTGGAATTGATCGAATTATTATGCTTGAAGAGCCTCACACATGAACAAAGCATAGAGTGACTAACGAAAAGCTTGTTTTCAGCGCTCGTTTCTAGATTCACATCGATTTCGTCTTTGGGGAGTTGTCAGCAGGTAACCGCCCTAACAGCATCTCTGATACTTATTTATACTGTACTTTGACTATTTTCGAACATGACTGAAGTTTTCCATACACTTTGAGATGAATATAAAGATATTAGTGAGCATTTAAAATCGAGTAGCTAGAATGCTAGAATGTCATCAGATGTGCAACGAAACAATACTCGCTCGCTCGCTTACTCAAACTCAAATTTCGGTGTTGATACGTGAGAATACTCACAAGTTTTACTTCGACAAGAGATACAGAATCAACGATTTGCTATATTTCTATGATTTCTTCACGAAATACAATCTTTCCTTTTTTAAGTATATCTGTTTATTTTTCAAAGCAAGAAATGTAATCGAAAAGGAGTACCATCGTTTCCGAAACCGAGTGTCAAGATATCATTAGATGTGCAACAAAAATAAGATTATACCCCTATTTTCTCGAGCTTCGATTTATTCTACCGGTGAGAATTTTTGGAAATCGTAATTGATTCTCATTTTATCTGCATATACATCGTCATATACATGAGTCATCAAGTCCGTCTTTGGAGATTATCAAATTTCTGCTTCTTCTGAAGATTTTTATCAAGTTTCAAAATCCTTGGTATAGATTTAAATGCACAGAATGGGATTTTCAAAGGAGTGTCTGGCTTAGCATTAGACGTGCAACCAAATTCCGTGTTTGAATCAGGCTGTTTGTTGCATATCTAGGATCGTGACGTTTCTAGCTGTGATCATATCTTGTTGTTGCTAAGGTTGCTATTATCTCAGTACTGAAATAGATATGTAATAAATAATCTTTCATTCGTGTCTAAGCTTTCTAACATATTGGAATTTGACTCACGACTTGGGGAAAGGGAAGCTGTCGAAATAGTTACTGATATGTGGATGTGGATATGGTAGGAACGACTTCCTAACTTCATACTCAACTTTGCTGCGCTTTCCTCGAAAATGGAATTGTACCGTGCAGGAAAGACTGAAGCAAGTGTGATGTTATTTCTTCCGTTTTTTTATGCCCATGTTTACGGAATTGTAAATCAATAATCCACACACATATTTTCATCAGCATTGTTACCAACGTTTGTTTTCTGGAAACTTGGGATCGGACAGCTTATCATTATAATAGGCTCATTATACCACTCACTGTTCATTCATTTCTCCAATTTTTGGTTAAAGCTAATATAGATTTTCTTTTTCCAACGATTATCATTCTTGCAACACGTTTCAAAGGGACGAAGAGGTTGTGTGTGTGGCATACAGCAAAACTTTGAGGTGTAGAATTTGTGTCAACTTCACCTCAACACTATTTGTGTGAGTATATTCACTTTTTCATCCTCATCATAATCTCAACTTCTACTTCTACTTCAGTTTCGAGGAATTCTAGATTCTTTCTGCAACTCGATTTTCTCACGAACTCGAAGTTCTTCGATCCAAGACAGTCCTCACAGCTACTACTCAATCTAGCTTTCCTTATTTTTACATAAACCACGATTGATCTCAACACAATCAACCAATCCGATATCCTTCAAGATGTCATCAACCTCCTCTCCCGATTCCAATGGTACCTCGTTTCCAGGTTTTCACATTCCCCGCCCTTCTGAAGATACCGACATGCAATCTGTTCCCGAAAACACCACATACAATACTGCAGGAATTGACACCCCCTCAAATTCCCCACACCCAATTGTCCAGCGTCAAATACAATCATTTCTTCAGCGAAGAGCTATCGAGCGAGCTGAAAATCCCGATTTGGTTGAACCCCGATCTGATCGCGCAACAAATGCTGGAGTATATTCTACCGGTTTCTCTGCTTCATCTAGTTCCTGCAGACGACGACAGCTTCTAGATAACAATGCTTTATCCCTCACGGGGTATGGAATTAATTCATCACATGATGTTACCATGAGTTCTCGCCTCCCCACGTTAGCTGAGGAAACACAAGCAGTCGCCATCCCAGGAATGGATATCCTCTCAACTGATGATGCCATGGATCTTCAGCCCCCCACGATATCTGAGGTAGTACATGCAGTCACCGGACTCGATTCAAGCAGCAGAATTCGAGCAAGCAGACTACCTCGAAGACACCGGATTCCGGCAAATTCCTCTCGTATACAGGGGATCACCAGAAGGAACCGTAGTTCTCGAAGAAACGCCATGGACGCACTACCGGGTCGTCCCGCCTCAACTTCCCTTCGAGACTTTGGAAACATGATACGTTCAATCGAGCCTGCAAGTAATCAGGATGCAGATGCGGATGATGAGGCGGTGGATATGGGTCCACCTCTACCCGATCCAGCTATGAATCTGGATACCTTTACCGCGAGGAGAAATGTGCGTAGCCGAAGCACATTATCCAATGTCATGTCTACAGGCGATCTGGAATATGAAAATCAAGAACGTGATAATGCCGTGACGATGAATTCGAGTTACAATGCTGCAACACGTTCTGGTAATGTGCGACCAAGAGGCTATGAGAATCCCACAGATCAACACAGAAGAAATGCACTTGCTACTTTCACAACACCTGCAAATTTAGAGTCGCCTTCGGTTGCATCGACATCCACATCTACATTTACATCCACATCCAACAGTACGACAGAACCACAAAACCAATCTCAGGCAACCGGAACCGGAAACGGAAACACGACAGTGAGTTCTCGCAAGCTATCTCAGAGTGCAACAGTGAGATTGTGGGTAGCGATGTATCGAACTAACGACACGAAACAGCAGGATGTGGAGACGATGAGAGAAGCGGGCGTGGAAGATATACCGATTGCGAAATTGTCGATTGGGGGATCGTTCCGGAGATAGATAGATAGAAAGTAGGTGATGGGTAATGGATGATGGAAGATGGATGGCGAATGGGTGATGGGTAATGGATTTTTCGACGATCCTCGGCATCGATGTCGTGGAGGAAATTCGAATAGCGCTGCAGCAATTGTTGGGTTTGGATATTCGATACGAATCTTAATGGTTGGTTGAAGTCGAAACGAAACGAGCGATGGTCTTGGATTTGGATGGTAAGGTTACGATGCGTGAAATAGAAGATAGATAGATGATGGAGATGATGGAGATGAAATCACAGCGTTGAGATGAATATTATTATTAAACCTGAATTTCTACTCTACTTTCTGCTTTTTACTTTGGTGACCTCGGGAGAGATAGATACTAGGTAGGTACCTAGATGAAGTTTAATTAAGTGCTGAAAATACTTTTGGGTTAAAAGTGAGGGTGAAAGGGAGTAGAGATGGATGGGGAGATGAATATCGTAAAGAGATAAATAAATAAATAAATAAATAAATAAATAAATAAATAAATAAATAAATAAATAGATAAATAAATAAATAGATAAATAAATAGATAAATAAATAGATAAATAAATAGATAAATAAATAGATAAATAAATAGATAAATAAATAAATGAAGAAATAAATAAAGAAATAAAGAAATAAATAAATAAATAAATAAATAAATAAGTACCTAAATAGATAGATAAATAAATAGATAAATAGATAGGTATTCCTTTTTATTCAATATAAATAATATAAATAATATAATATTTCTTTTCCCTCCCCTTCTCCTTCCCCTCTCTTCCCCTTCCCCTCTCCCCCTCCGAAAACAAAAACAGAAACAGAAACGCTCTATGAATAAACTAATTAATATATAATTATCTATTTAAATAGTAATTAAGAGTTTATTTACTTATTTACTTAATAATCTAATCCTAGAAACTCAGAAATTCAAAAATCAAAATTTAAAATTCAAAATTCAAAATTTAAAATTCAAAATTCAAAATTCAAAATTTAAAATTCAAAATTCAAAATTCAAAATTCAAAATTCAAAATTCAAAATTCAAAATTCAAAATTCAAAATTCAAAATTCAAATTTCTAATTTCAAATTTCAAATTTCAAATTTCAAATTTCTAAATATAAATATAAATATTGTAACAAACCTAATAATCGTTTAAAAATTAATCTTAAAATTAAAAGCTATAGAGCTAAAGAGAGTGTGCTACGAAACTATATATATAATCAGTTTGAAGTTTAATATTGTACTAATCTAATCGGATATGATTATATGTATAATGTGATACTATTTTTCTTTTTTGAAAAGTTTGTTTCGAATTTATTTTAAATAAATGATTTAAGTATAAAATATAATTAATAATCTTTTTTTTTATTATCAATATTATTATTTTCTTTATTATTTTTTAATAAAAATCCTTGATGTATTAAATGTATTATAATTAAGTAGAAAGTGTTTCGGGAATTATTTGTCTTTTTTAAGCAATCTTTAAAATATTGATTATTAATAATCTTTTTTAGATTTTTATTTTTGTTGTTATTATATTTGAAATCAATAGGAGTGATTGTAATAGTTAAAATAAATTCTTTTCAATTTCGAATGCTTTGATGTAAATCAAGTGAACAAAATTGTATTTAATGAAAAGTATTTTTATATTGATATCACGGAGGTAATAGCTATATCTAATGGTTACTTTGATCTAGGAATAGGTATATAGAGTGATAATAAACTAGATTAATTTAAGGTATGATTCTAATGATTATATCTGCTTTATATACTCTGATTAGGCGAGGTATTTGTCTAATTAGATATATAGGGCATATAAATGAAATAGATGAAATAATGTTAGTAATCATAGAAGTGAGTACTCCGAAGGAGTACCGGGATTAGTGCCTGTAAGGTTACACTATACAGTGAATTCCGTGACAATTGAATATATTTATTTTATTTATATAAGAGAGTTTTTTTAATAAAGGAAAACTCGAATATATAGAGATAGAGTGGAATCGGGGTAGAATTGGTTTGGATATTAAGAGAATCAAAGGTATTAATGATATTAAGGTTATTAATATTTATTGAATTATAATTCTAAGAATAGAATAGATTCTGTAATATATATAAGATTCTAGGTTTATTAAAGTAAAATAATATAAGGAATCTATTTATTGTATATATAGCTAGTTATTATATAACCTAAACAAAATTGGA
This sequence comes from Botrytis squamosa, assembly GCA_014898485.2. Taxonomy (NCBI): domain Eukaryota; kingdom Fungi; phylum Ascomycota; class Leotiomycetes; order Helotiales; family Sclerotiniaceae; genus Botrytis; species Botrytis squamosa. The sequence goes on from RCTC02000009.1 coordinate 2,202,473, forward strand.
ATAAGAGTAGGATAGAGAAAGCTATTAGGAAAAACAATTTTTAAGAGTTGTATTGAGTTTATTACAAAAGATTGAAATCTTATTTAAATTAAATTAAATTTATTTTTGGTTTTGTAAAAAATTCTTTCAAATTTTATAATATAAGTATATAGAAAATCAGTTTTTTATTTAAAATTAAACAATTTATTTTCAACTTTTTAAATTTTATTTGGATTATTATAAATGTATATAAATTGATTTAGAATTGTTATATAATCTAATAAAATATTTTGATTAAAAGAAAAAAGTTGAGATAAAATTATAATTTATATATAAGATTCGAAATTGAAATAAATATAATAAAATTGTATTATAAAATTATCAATTGTAGTATCATTTATTTATAGTTTTGCTTAAATCGAGGATAACTATATATCAAATTTCTAAAAATTATTATTAAATTTTTCAGGATTAAGGAGAAAGGGTTTTGGATAGGAAGGTGTATATAATATAAAAATATAATTGAGGATTAGAAAATATAGAAAGGAAATTTTATTATATTATTGGGTTATTTTATTGTAAAGTTTTTTAATTATATATAAGATTGTATTAATTTCTATAGCTTAAAAAATTAAGAGTAAAAAAAAACAATACTTTTGAATAGTATTAAAAAGATTTGTATGTAAATAAAAAAATTGGAATAATGTGTTTAAATAAGGAATAAGTAGAATATATATAAAAACTTTATTTATAAATGTATATTAATATTATTTTATTTTTTATTTAAAAGAGTTTTTAATAATATAACAAACCCAATAATTATTTAAAAATTAATTTTAAAATTAAAAGTTATAAAGCTAAAGAGAGTATGTTATAAAACTATATATATAATCGGCTTGAAGCTTAATATCATACTAGCCTGATCGGATGTAATCACGTGTATAGCGTGACAAATATAAATATAAATATAAATATAAATATAAATATAAATATAAATATAAATATAAATATAAATATAAATATAAATCTAAATATAGATATAAATATAAATAGTCAATAAACTAATAATTATATAAATACCTAAATAGATAGATTTAAAGATTATGAATTTTTCATCTAGTTCTTAATTACCCACTTATTACCTACTACAATCTAATATTCAATCCAATATTCAACATCACATCCAACATCACATCCAACATCACATCCAACATCACATCCAACATCACATCCAACATCACATCCAACATCACATCCAACATCACATCCAACATCACATTCAACATCACATCCAATATCACATCCAATATCACATCCAACATCACATCCACAAATAAAGTCACCAACCAATACAAGCACAATATTCTGATTCCATCCCATTTATTCAATCCGATTCCATTCCATTTCATTTCATTCTTCTTATTCCCGCCTATTCCATTCCACACCAACCCACACCACACTACACCCTCTGATCTAATCTCAGCCTCTAATACTAGGTACTTACTCCATCGCATCGCATCGCATCTCCCCCACCTCATCCATCCAATTTCATAACATATAATCGACTACTAAATCCATACAACCTCCCCCCCCCCCCCCCAAAAAAAAAGACAAGAAAAAGAAACATAAAATCTACACACAAGCGCAAATAGGGTATCCATACAAAACCAAACCAAACCAAACCATCCCAACCAAAATCCACCCAATAATCCCACCAAACGCCCTGCAATTTATATATAGATGAGAAAAGAAAAAAATAAGAAAAAAGATACGCTCCACAATATGATACCCATAAAATCCCGTCTCCAAATTCAACAAAGAAACTTAACAAAAGAAATTCCCCATCACATAGTGAAATGTTGAAGATGATCGATCCATATCCATACTCCGATTCCATATTATCATATTGAACTCCAATCTTTCCCTCAACTATCCACCCAAGACTCTCAATACCTAGATATCATCATCATCATTCCTCCAAAACCTCCGCCAAAGCATCTCTATCAACCAAATCCGGCACCACCTTACTAGGCGCTTTTTCCGTTTGTCTAAACCCTGGAATCGGTCCTTTCTGATTAATTCCCGCCGCTCTACCCAACATAGCTCTCAGAGGCTCTTGCGTTATAGAAATAGATGGTGTGCTCACAGCCCGGATAGTCGGTGGAGGAACAGGTACATGAGCGTTGGAGGAACCTCTAAGATCATTTGTTGATTTCGCAGGAGACATTCCCCAACGACCAAAGACCCATCCGCCGACTTTCTTTCCTAGACCAGTACTACTGTTATTGCCTTCGTTAGATGAACTGGATCGAATGGAACTTCGATCATTACTTGTTGATCTCGGTGAGTGTGAGTGTCCAATGTTGGAACGAAGATAACTCGTACTATCATGACCGGTTCGAGATAAAGTTGGCCGAGCTGTAATCATCGACGCACCAGTAATGGTTTCGGTAGAGTACGTCATTGTTGGAGTTGAAAGTCTAGATTGTGGTCTTATTAATGATCCGACCGAAGTCATATTTAATTGTGACGGTCGAGTTTTTAACGTATGAATATCGATGCCTGAAATCGAAACAATTGATTCATGAGATGAAGAACGATGTAACCTAGGACCAAATTGACGAGGTATCCACTCGTCAATTGTGTTATCAGAAACATCTGAAGTGGTAGGATTTGTAGAATCGTCCGCGAGAGAAGGAACTCCAGTAAATTGTAGGCCTCCAATATCATGAGAATCATCGTCATCCTCCTCTTCGTGAATTATATTATGAGGTTGAAAATTAGAAATAGCAGAAAAGCTTCGGGTTGAGACTTCAGAGGGTCGCTTTCTATGATATGAAGGATGAACTCGAGGTGACAATGGGTCAATACTTGAGGTAGGCGATGTCGGACGCGATGAATCAATATCGAAACTGCGATCGAATAGAGCACTACTTCGATACATAGATTGTGGAGATGATGGCACAGATGAAGGAGCAAATTCTGACAATTGATTCGATTGAGCTGACCATCGATGATTCGTATTAATAGGACTTGGGACGGTGACTGCTGTTTGAGCCAATATAGCATTCTCTGCGCCTCTAGAGATTCGTGGAGATTGTGGACTTCGAGTGAGTGGAGGAAAAATACCAGAACTCAAAGAAGTTCGCTTCTTTTTCGGCTTGCGCGCTTCATCTCTCTTTGGTATATGGTAATGGTGATGTATGTGAAGCGCTTGGGAAATAAGTTGTGGTTCCTGTGGTCGTGGTTCGGAATCCTGTTCGCTTGGCGCAAGTTCAGCCCCTAATGTCCGCTGCTGAGCTACGTTGTCAACATCCTCCGCACACATCGGTTGATGCATCAATAATTGTTCTCGTAATGTTTGTACTTCATCATTCGAATTCATCAACATCTCTCTCAACTCCACTATCCCAAGCTGTAAATTCGCATTATCTTGTAGAATATCCTTCACGAAATGCGAGACAACGCTGGTACCATGCTTGCCTCTGCCTGATGTAGCGGCAGCAGCACCCTTCAAACGACAGGCAGCCGTGTCCAATTCTCGTTCGACTGTCCGTTGCCTCTCCATACGCCCCAGAATTTCCACATGTCGTTCCCTCTCTTCTTGTGCTTCTCGTTCAATTCTCTCCAACTGATCTTGTAAATCACAAAGTCCTCGTTCCGCTCTCTTCCATCTCAATATCGCCGTACGTTCCTCTGCAGCCGTATGTATAATGGTTTTTCGTAACGTTTCCTGTTCTTCCTCCAAGATTGCCAAATCTCTCTCTAGTTGATATGTTCTCGAAGCTAAAGTTTCGAGACGTTTCATTTCGGTACGCGTACTCTGTAACGTTGACTCGAGTAATTTGATCTGCACTTCGGATTCCTCATAACTATCATTGAGCCCTTCGAGTTGATCTAGCAGTGCCTTGTTCTCCTCAATCGTCTTTTCATTTTTCATTTCCAGTGCCTTCTTATCCACTTCCAACTGCTCGATCTTCGCCGTCATCTTTGCTCGTTCTCGTTCCGCATCGAGCATATAATGTTCATGTCTTTCTAACAAAGCCTGCAGAGCAAAAGTCAATGATTGATTCATCTTCCTAAGATTGATTTCCCGCGCCCCCACTCCTTCGCATCCATTTAATTATACATAAGCGCGTGCGATAACGCGGGGTTGTAAACAAAGAAAGAAGATTAGATTAATTTAAATCGAGGCCAAAAATAAATAATCCAAGAAGCAAGGTCACCGTATCCACTTCCCCCAAGTAAAATCTCTGCTACTTTTAATTTCCCCTGAGGTCTGACAATGTGAAGGGAAGGGAAGGGGAAAAAGTAAGAAAGATGGAGTTGAGGAATGTAGAAAGATCAAGAGTAACATTGACACCAGAAAAATGAGAAACCAGATGGAAAGAAATCATTCATACCTGACCCATTTGAGCCGCCAATGTCACATCTCCCTCCAACTTGTCCAAGACCTCGCCATTATGAAGGAGAAATGCGCAGTCTTTGCGACCACAACAACATTTCAGTGTGCTACGTTCTTGTTCATCCGATCTTGGAATGTGGTCGATTAAATCTGATAAATGTGCCATAATGCGGGCGTTTTTCTTGGTGTGCAGACTAGATGGGACCTCGGGAAGCTAGAGAAAGTGGCTGCGTTGTCTCTCTGGCGGGCTGAAGAAGAAGAAGAAGAGTACCTGGTAGGTACAGGAACAGGTATGTACAGGAACAGGTATGTACAGGAACAGACACAGGAACAGGAACAGGAACAGGAATTTCGGGATTTCAGGGTTTCAGGGTTGTTTGGCTGAACTTTGGCTTCTGAATCGTAAAGTTTGAAGTTGTGCTTCCTTGGTGGAGTGTTGTACTCTCCTGCTAACATGGTCGCGGATTTATTTATTCCATTGTATTCATTATATAATCTAGAATAGGTAGTTTCCGGTGAATGGGGGGGAAGGGGTTTTTGTGAATGTATTTTGTGAATGTTGTACGAAAAGGAAGGAAAGGAAGGAAAGGAGAGGAGAAGGACAGGTAGTAGTATACTAAGTAGACAACGGTGTAGAAACACGAGAGCGAGGGAGAGAGAGATGATGGTGAATGTTGCGAATCTTGTGATTGTTAAGAAGAAGAGGTTGGGTTGGGTTGGGTGGGATTGGATTGGATTGGATTGCGTTGATTTGATTTGGTTTACCAAGTAATTTGCATACTTTCTTGAAGATATGTACCATCTGTCGCATGGTATTGTCAGTAATGTGGGAATTACTCACATGCATCTTTATCCCAGGGACATCCATCGGATGCACATGGAAAGGCACGGTAGACACAATCGACACGGTAGACACGGTTGGTAGGTTGGTAGGTTGGTAGAGATCACATCCGGGTTCACCAGGTTCCAATCATTTTAATCAGGTACCGTTGATGATTGATTGGCCTCTTGGTATGAGATTTGGTGTAGATTAGCATACATAAGTCGAGATTAATATGATTAATATACATTAATCTACATTCATGTACATTTCACATCCATTCTTGTACATTCTGATCCATTCTTATCCATTCTTATCCATTCTTATCCATTCTTATCCATTCTTATCCATTCTCATCCATTCACATACCTTAGTCCGGAATAAATACCTGACAAGAACCATTCAAAGTTCGTCATTCAACAGCTGTTCCCTGTTGGAATTGCTAGTAAGGGACTACTTGATGCTTGTCCATTGTACTCGGTGCTGTGTAACTAAGAGAGAATAAAATATATCGTCAAATTTGGGGATGGGGTGAAGAAAAAAAAGAAAAATTAAAGGGGGGGATGAAGAAGTCGGTCAAGCCAGCGTCCTTTTCTCTCTTTTCTCTCTTTTCTCTCTTTTCTCTCTTTCTTCCTCGGGTGTTTGTGATCAATGTCCTAGTATATCATCAGAAACCCGAGACATTGAAGACATCTCATACATCTCATACATCTCATGAATGAAGATCACGCGTTACGAGTCAGCTATCAGCTATCAGCTATCATTTCCATCCACTAGTTCGATGGAGCGAGCACGAAATCACATGGGAGTCAGTCATACAATCAATACAATCAATACATACGATGTTGTTCAGTCAACCAAATAACAATTTATTGGATGAACCTCTTCAACTTATGATCATAAAATCCGATTCTATTCCAATTCCAATTCCAACCTTCAAATTCAAAGCATCCATCTACCCAAGCCAAATACAATATACTCCGTACTACACCTCCAGCTATATATCTACACAACATACAAAACACCCCTCCCATCACACCATCCCCCAAAACACAGTAGTAGAGAAACATCCAGAAACATTCCTAGTAACGTACCTCCGTACCTACCTAGTATTTGAACAACAATGTACTTCATGTACTTCACATCAGTAACTATTCATATCAGTAACTACGAAGTATACTCTGTACTGTACTATATCATCCATCTCATCCCAGTCCATTTGTACACCTGTACACCTGTACAAACCTAAACCTAAACTTTGATAAACGATGCGAACATGGTGTCTTGTAATTACCTAGTATGTAGATGAGAGAGAAACGCACGATCGAGACTCAATCACAAGAATATGAAAAATGTGTATGGGAGAATCTAGATAGGTGTTTGTCAAGAGAAAGTGGAAAGTGGAAAGTTAATATTTCATATTTGATGTTTGATATTTGATATTCAATCATAATAAATTCATAATTAAAATATATCCAGTCACAGGTTACTTATAAAATTCTGGTATAAATAACCTTAGAGATACCTACCTACCTACCTACTCGTAGATAACCTCACCACATACACATAAACCCATCTATCTTACAACCTCCCACTCCCTCCCCCCAAAAAGCCCCCCAAATCAAAATCAAAATTTCCCTCACTCTCACTCTCACTCACTCACATCATTAAATCTCATCATCATGATCATCATCACCTACATACTACTGTACCGATCAACGCACCCCGTACCAAGAAATCCGTACCAAGAAATGCCATACCATCCAATTCAGCGGTCTGCTCTGCTCTACTTATCTAGTCCATCTCCATCTCCATCTAGGTAGCCCGTGACTCTCACCGTTCTTTTGAAAGGAAAGTTTTGAGGAGGTGTTTATATATATATATATATATATATATATTCATATGAATATACAATAAAACCTCTCTATAAAGATCCCCTCTAAAAGAACATATCTATTTTCCAATTTCAAAAGACTTTAGATTTAAAAAAGATCTACGAGTATATTCTTATAATCTTTTTATTAGAATATCCTTATATTCTTCCACGATTCCAAAATCATATATATTCTTCTTGAACTTATAAAATCATTAGGATTTAGTTATTATGTAATAAAGATATTGATATTGATATTTTAATTAGATTTAATTGAAATAAAAAAATGTTATAGAGATAACTTGATTAGAATTTATCGAGAGAATATTATTATTATATCGGAATTAAATAGAATCTTTATATAAGTGTATCTTTATATATTCTTAAAAGATTATAAAAAGTAGTATTCTTATGAAAAGTTTTTATAGTATATATATATATATATATACATATATACATATATACATATATACATATACACATCCATCCCCCTCACTACACCACCACACTATCACGCTACTGTATCTACACGCAGACTTTCAGCTTCCTTCTGCAAATACTCCATAAGTATGTACAAAGTATGTACAAAGTATGTACAGAGTATGTATAGAGTATGCATAATTACAGGGCGTGATATTATGTAGTCTTACATTTTTCGATCGCAGTATTGTTTGGAGATGCATGGAGATGGAGATGGAGAATGATATATTTATTTATTTATTTTTGAGATTTGGGGAGGGGAGGGGGGGTTGAAGGGATGGGAAGAGAGGGAGAGAAGATGTGCTATTGTGTGGAATACCTATTGTAGGTAGTATTGAGTTATGGGGGGGTTGTAAGAAGGTAAGAAGGGAAGATATGAATGGATTTATTTATCCAAGGTTAATTTTTATAGCTACAACAGTTATACGTTATATCCATACATAATATAATCTATACATACAAATACAAAATCTATCTGCAGAGCACAATCTAATCAAACCCATCACACTTCATATCCCCAACCCCCCTCTCTTCACACCCTTTTCCCTTCCCCCCATCCCATAAACCTCCACCATCCTCTCCCCAACCGCCTCCCCACTCCAATAAGCCCCCGTCGTCGTCCCCAACGCAATAAAAGGCGCCGTATGCTCCCCCGCAAACCACAATCTCCTCTCCGGCACCCCCTCTCTCAAAACCTTCACATCCGCATCCCCCTCTCTCAACCCCACTTGAAAATTCGTATAACTTCCATTTCCCGCCAGATCATCATTGATCCACGTGGTACCCACACAAGATAATGGTGTGCAATCTGCATTTCCCTCTTCAAAGTTAGGGAGCAGGGAATAATAGGGTTTGAAAAAGGAAATCAGGAATGCGTCTTTTTCGCCCGCAGTACGCAGTCTAGCGAGGGTTTGGGCGAAGAGTTGAGATTGTTCGCCGTAGATGTAGAGGAGGAGGGTGGGGTGTGCATTTTTGGGGGTGAATGAAGAGAGAGGAACGATTTCTTGATGCCATTTGTGAGGATTGGTGGTGGTGGTGTAGGTGGGAGCGAGCCACTGGGTGAAACCGTCAAAGGTTTGGGAGGAGGGAGGGAGCTTAGAATTGCTCCAGAACGCGTGGGGAAAGGTTATGTAGACCTGTGGGATTGTCAGACGGGAGTTGGGGAATGGGAAAAGGGGGCACACACTTTTTCGAGACATCCAAAGCCGAGGGAGTCGATGGCGGAGAGAAATCGGGTGGGGAGCGCAGGTTGGAATGCTTGCTTGTTTTTCTTTAGCCAGCCGAGTGGTGTGGTCATGACTACTTCGTCGAATTCTAAGCTTTTGCCGTCATCTGTGAATATGGTGACATTTTCTGCATTTGTTTCCACGCGAGTGACTCTTGTTAGGTATTTGATTTTTGCACTGTCCAGAGCTGGTTTGGCGACCTGAGCGAGGATCTTTTTGTATGTTCCAGCGACAAAAATATTTTCTAGTCCACGAATTAGTCCACTTAAACTCAGATCTTTTTCAGCCACTCAAACAATGGTATAATGTTTGAATATGTGTGCGTCGCAGGTATGACCTTTGACAATTTGAACCAGGAGAATTAACTTACCTCCGTCAATACACTCTTCCAGCCAAAAGAATTTCAAACTTTGCTTCTTCACAGAACTCCCGACAAAAGTTCCCCATATATCAGCAAATTGAATCGAAACTCTTCTCTTCTCCGCATCATCGGGATACTTTTCCAAAAGTTTCTCTTCAATAAAATCATAAAGACTCTTATCAGTATCAATACTCTCCGAATTTTCCTCTGAATACTTAAACGCCCCATGAATAATTTCCCACACTTCATTCATCATTGCATCTCCATCAGCAAGAGGTGTTCCATCCTCTCCAAACCAAATTCCCTTTTCAGCCCAAGTATGCACTTCGGTATTGGTGCTCTTGGCCATATCCAATAATGGTTGATCGTCGCTACCGTGAAGCCAATTTGCTCCCAGATCGACCAATGGACCGGATGGTAACTGTATTTGGTGAACTCGGCCACCAATTCGATCACGACCTTCAAGGATTGTAACTTCGAAGCCATGTTGGAGTAGTATATCGGCGCATCGAAGTCCGGAGAGTCCAGCGCCGACTATACAGACTTTTGGTGGTGATGAGGGGTTTTGCTCGCGTAGCTTAAAAGGAGAGGGATTAGTCTGGGAATCAACGTCTAGATATGATATATCCACGATTTACATTCGAATAAAATGCTTTCCATTGTTTACTTACCTTAATTGAGGGACTCGATGGTGAGCCCATGATATTGGACTGACGTGTTTTAGACTGGCAAGAATATAAATCTTGGTAAATCCTTGATGTGCTTTTGTCTAATAAGCCGTGTGAGTTATCGAAAAGCATCTGGGAGCATAGAAGTAAAAGTGGCACGAAATCTTTAAGAAAATGGAGGAGGAGTGATCGCAATGTATATTCAAGTGTGCAAATTGCGTACAGATTTCGAACTGTAATGCCAAGATAGAGTGACAACTAGGGGTCTCGCTTGAGTATTCACAGTTCAGTAGACCGGACGAAAGCAGCTCAGCTCAATCAATGATATCGATGCCCAGCAAACAGAGACATGACATCTTTCAACCCGAACCTCTAAAATCTATAGTCATGAAGACAAGTAGATGATGAGCACTTGCTCCACTCTTGTAGAGTCTCGTCTTGTCAGGAGATGACGAGCGACAATAACTTGAAAGTGCGAGAGTCTCTCAGGCAAACAAGACATTACAAGAAATACAGTTCTACAAACGCATATCGATATTTTTCCAGGAAATATGAAAGGGCAAGATCCGATGAATTCTGTAGAAAGATATTCATCTCCGATACAGCAACATATTTGTGTGTCATTCCCAGCGGGTTTGTGAGTATATTGAGGAGTGCGATATTGACGGAAATGAGAATTTATCATACCTGACGTAGGTGTATTTTCAACTTTCATATCTAACTCTCTTACTTAGGTATATTCAACCCTATATCTCCTTCTACGAGTGTTGTGGTTCCTGCACTGAATTTCCAACTAGAGAGATTTCATTGGTGGGATGGTGGACAAAATTAGATGATTATGTAAGCCCGTCTTTTCAATTAACACGCATGAGCACGAGCCGACGCATCAATCTCGTGCTAGCTTACCGGAGATCAAGGACTACGATATAACAAAATGGCCACCCAGATTCAGGCTCAGATTGAAGCCAAAATTTGGTCTTCATCTTTCACATTCCAATCATGCGAACCTCGAGAATATCGAAAGATACTGCGAAGATAATCAATGCAACGTCTTCTTCACCACGACGTTCTACAAGGTCTCTGTCTCGGTTTGCCTTTAATGCTTCGATCAAGGATGAAGATAAATCGCCAACCCCAGATATTGAAGATGTCATTCCTTCAACTTCCAGTCTCAAGAGAAAGAGAAATTCTGCTCCAAAGACTGCCATAAAGAAACAATCACTCAACGAAACTAAAATCAAGACTGAAATTGAAAACACTGTCGCGTTTTCCCCTCCGTCGAAAACAAGTCGAGTACGCAAACCCGCGCGCAAAGTCAAGAATGAAGATACCGGGGAGATAGAGATCCAGCCTCCCAATGATTGGCGCGAAGTCTACGATATCGTAATGGAGATGCGGAAACTGGGTGTCGCGCAAAATGCAGCTGTAGATACGATGGGATGTGATAAATTGGGACAAGAGACTGTGGATCCGAAAACGAAGAGATATCATACCTTGACTGCTTTGATGTTGTCTTCGCAGACTAAGGATACTACGAATGCGGTTGCGATGAATCGTCTTTATACGGAGTTACCTGCTCATAAGGAGGGTGCGCCGATTGGGTTGACGTTGGATAACATATTGGCTGTGGATCCGAAATTGTTGAATGAGTTGATTTGGGTGGTGGGATTTCATAATAATAAGACGAAGTATATCAAAGCTGCGGCGGAAATTCTTAGAGATCAATGGAACGGCGATATACCGGATACTATTGAGGGCTTGATGTCTTTGCCGGGAGTTGGTCCAAAGATGGCATATTTGTGTATGAGTAGTGCTTGGGGTAGAACGGAGGGAATCGGTGTCGATGTACATGTTCATCGCATTACGAATATGTGGGGTTGGCACACGACTAAAGGACCAGAGGAAACAAGATTGGCTTTACAAGCTTGGTTGCCCAAGGAACTATGGCACGAGATCAATTGGTTACTAGTTGGATTTGGACAAACTGTCTGTTTACCAGTTGGAAAGAAATGTGGAAGCTGTGAGTTGGGAATGAATGGATTGTGTAAGGCAGCCGATAGAAGCAAAGTTACAATTGGAAGAAAGATCAAAGAGGAAAAAATCAAGACAGATCAGGTGGGTAATGTGGTTGAGCGAACGGAAACGATCAAGGCCGAGGAGGATAGCAAGGACATACCGCTGAATCCTGAAGAGAAAGCTCAATCAAAGTCTGAGGCTGGTATTGTCAAGCAGGAAGAAGAGGATGCCGTTCTAGCAGATATCGCCAATGCTCCTGGAGAATTAGAGAAGACGTCCAAACGGAAGAAGAGATGAGGTTGTTTCCACATGAGTTTGTTGTTGTATTATAGCTTGTATTTGAATTTTTGTGTGTAGCTCACATCGTGTAATCTATCCTCGCATAATAGAGGGGCTCGTATGTCTGGGGCTGAGTGGCCAGATTTCAAAATACATGGCTTCAGTCCTTATTTCACATGCTGTATAGCTCTCATCCTCATTTCTACAATACCAAGAAACCATGGAATCGTACTGTTGTGTATGTTTGTCTCTTGTATTATTCATTGATCTCTCCGAAAATGGCCTAACCACCATCTATCTCAAAATGCCTCCCAAATACTTGTCCGAAAACGCCATCCTTTATGCATCAGAAAGAGCTCATCCACTCCGCCATTCATCCCATACATATTTCTTCTGCCCATCCTGTATCTTTTTTCACCTCCCTTACTCCACCTCAGGTTCTCCTCAGGGCCTTCTCAGCCAACAATGGCCATCCGAGTACAAGTGCAAAACCGGGGAAATATCTACATGTTGTATTAGTCTCCATCTCATCACTTTTGTTCGAAGTAGACTTTGAGGGTAGCCAGCCTGAAGAAAGCAAAGGAGAATGAACTTACAATACAGCATTTCCGGCAGTCCTCTTGACCAATTTGCCCCAATCAGCTTTAGCGGCTTGTTGAGAAATAGGATAGCGTTCGAATGGATGTGGTTCGAAGCCACGTGCTACTTGGCGGGCTCGGGTGAGGATGGAAAAGGTGCGGCGGGAAGCAACTTGTCGGATTATTGGGGACATGATTGTTTTGTGGGTGTTTTTCTGTTGATTGGTTGGATGGATGATTTTTGTGAGGGTATATGATTGGATTGAGGAGTGATGTTTATGTGTGTGTTATGATTGAGTGAAGTGATTGGTATATTGTATACACTGTATGATGTATTGTATAATATGATATGCAAGAACAGTAACACGACAGCGAGGATGCATATATATACCAACCAGATATCCATTAATTCACTCAACGACAACATAACCTCATCCTACGTATCCCGAAAGACCTCTCCAGCCAAACCACAGCCTCCAAACCCCCAATCCCAAACCGAACCATTATGATCCCACCTCGCAAAAAAATCATGCCAAAATTACCATTCCCGCAGACCATGTGTATAACATCTCCTGATCTCTTCGCTTGAAATCGCTTCCTTCAATTTCCCTTACCGCGCTTGAACATTATTGTCCAATGAGATTGTGTGGCTTACAAAGATTTGTTTGATTACATGATACGATTGTAGAAGAATTGGAAGAATGGGAAAGGAAAATGTCGGGATAGAATGTCGGGTCGAGAGACTGTAAGAAAAGTTGGACAATAGCACGATGGTGGTGTGACGAGGGAGTGGTATCAGGTCATTTTTGGAAAAGCTAGGCTGGATAGGGTATAGTGGGATTTTCGGCGGGTTCCGAATTTTTGGGTGTTGGTAAGTGATTTTGGTGCTTACCTATTCGACGACGACGACGGAAGTTTCTGGATCGTGGTATTGAATGTTGGGGTATTTTTATTTCTGAAAGGAAACTGCAGAAAAGTTTTGATTTTTGAGATGGTTTTACTTCTGATGCGACTACATCGTGTGGAGATGTGGATTATCATTATATGTTGAGGAACTTGGAGTAAAGGAGGCCATTTGTTCACATCACAAGAATCAAATAGTTGGAAATCAGACGAATACTATGGCATGCTCAAATTACCTCAAGTCCTAAGGCTCCGTTATTTCAAATCAATTCCAGAAATGAGACTCGACACACGGAACCGGTTGAAAAATTGAGGCTCCACCGTTCGAGGTCGAATCCAGCAATGAAATTCTCGATGTATGAAGATGAAAATGGCTATTCCATATACCTAGGTACCTACTCTCACATCGTAATAGAATCCCAATATCTATCTCACCAAATGCTTTTTTCAATCGAGAACCATTTGATTCTCTACCAAATATTCATTGACGTCAAATTTGCACCTGGGCAAATTGCTCCCTGTCTCTCGCTCTTTGATATTCGAACTCCCTTTTTAGTCCAAGAGAGCTCTTTGATTCCAAATACACCGCAATCTTTGATATCGAGTCCATGAAGAGAAGATGTTTTATAAAGATGAATAGGGAGGAACTAATCATCAAATTACCCTACGAATCAACAGCATTATAGAATATATCGTCAGTCAATGGACAAACGATAACGTCACCAGAACACAAAGCTCCCAGCAGCAAAACTAACACATTCATTGAGCTTTTCGACTAGCCCCTAGCTTTAATTTCAAGGATTTAAGATCATTTTTCTATTTAGTTTATATACCATACTGCAGCACAAGAGCTGCAGGGAAGGAGGATTGTCGCTACACTACACCACTCACATGCGAGGGCTCTTTGAATCATTTCCCATACAGCATTGCTCATTTTGCCAAGACTTCCATGCTATCTCATTTCGTCGTTCATCCCTTAGTTAACCATAAAGATTACAATATACTATCTAACTTGGCGACGAGAGTTCATCGCGGCAATAGTCTACAACTATCTATTCACTCTTTGAATCATCTGACTCGTATAATCACTCTCCTCTCCAGAATTACCCTTCTCTCCTCTTTCAACATTTATTTCTCAGTTGTTGTTTTTGCTATATCCCATATTCCATACTTCAACTCTATCCTCCCATCCCCCGATTCCAGCATAATCATCTCCACGATATAGACATTCTCTCTAAACAATAGCACATCCCCCCCAGTCCCTTCCTGCCAGTCTTAAGATCTTCTGAACCTTGCATGGAAATTCCCATTCTCCAATCCATTTTCATTTCTCGAGTCTAGGAAGATTGATTTCCCAAATCTATTCTACTCCGCCAGATACTTCAAGCGCTTAAGAGTCGATATCAGCAAAAACAACCTCAAACGAAGCAGGAATTAGCCACCAAAATCAAAATGCTATGCTATACCTGAAGCTTCAAGAACCCAAATCTTCTCATTTTCTTCAACGATATTGTAAAACATCAATTTCTCAAGTTCTACTACAGCGATAGAAAATAGATGGGATAGCAGTGTACATCTGTGCTCTTCTCAGGTTCTGTTTTAAGGTATAACATGTGGTTAATGTTCTTGGAATTGCGTTGAAGATCGATCATTACCGAATGTAATGGCTAATTTAAACATCAATAGATGTTTCATGTGTGGGGAAGAGAAAGTCACCTATCCATAACTTAATTTGAAAGCAGTTCAACTTTATCCCCTAGTTACCGAAGTTATGAGGGCTCTTTTGACTTTAGCATTACAGTATGGCGAATGGGTAGCGGCCTGCGACCTCAAAAAGAGAAGCTTAAATTAAAATATTGACACTGTGATCTCAAAATATCTTTGTTTCACTCTTGAAGTTCTCACGATGATACTTTCAAGAACGGTTCTCGTCACTCATAATGTGATTTGAAAATCTGCTTGGATCCCAAGAACGACATCGCAAGTTTCATGATCATTGTCAGTTTGACTTTGAGCTAACCGTGTGAACGATTTCAATACTCTATTTAGATATGCTTACTTACTCCCCGTAATAGTTTTTCATCAGACAATTAGCCATATCAACCGGGGTCACGAGGATCTTTTATTAAATTCAACAACGTGGCTTGGTTGATGACATCAAGACTCTAGGATTGGTATAGCACCAAGACAGAACTTAACAATTGAGCGTCCGGAGAATTGAATTCCAAATAGCATGTTTTATCTAACTGGTCGAATCTGAATTGACCCTTGGGTTGTTACTTGTCCATCCAGAAGCATGAATACTGAGAAGATCAACGGGCTCGATAAGTATCTGGCCTGGCAGAGTTTCATACTGCTCAGTGAGCCATGTAGTAAATTATAATGGGAGATGAACTTGAAGTTGATGCTATGCACGCAGGTACAATTGAATCTTGGCGCATAAGGCGAAAATATAAAGATCTCAGATTGTCAAAGATAGGAGAGGACAGTTGCTGCATGCTAGCATCTTCTTGCCTCCCCTAAAAAAAGACCACTTTCCACTAACGGATTCATTGGTTCTGAAAACCTCACAGATAAATATCGCCGGACATTGCGATACACCCCGATCAAGACCGAGATTTAGATTTGCTACAACAGAAATGAAATAAACTAACCAAAACGAAAAGACAGAAGAGACTTAACAACGGGAAACATCTCACCGCTATGACTCTACTTTCATCAACCAATAAGCGCTTCGCCGCGACACAGAAACAAATCAATACCAGAGCTGGTAGATTATCGCCCTTCACTGCTCACCTCATTCTGACATTATCATAAACGAAAGGATTCAACCCCGTGGTCCGCCTACCTATCTGCCCATCTGCCTAGTGTCTTTCAAGTGTGATTAATACACAGCGAATGTCTAGCCTTGCGTCTTTGAATCATGTTTTGACCAGAGACTCTCGAGACAAGACACCAACAACACTCAGAGATTAAACCTTGTCCATTGATTTCCCGGTAATAACCCACGACCGTGTAGAACCTCATAACGGATTTGCCAAGGCAGAATCAATTTCAATGTACCATTACTCGCATAGCCTGAAAGCTATCCGAAATCAGATGGGAAGGCCGTACCAACAGAAAGGGACAAGCCAAGATTGGTTGAAATAAAACAACACGCCGAATGTCTTGATCGCTAGTTCAGTTCATCACACCGCACACCGTCTTATTTAAGGTAATTTTATAAGCTTCAACACTCAAATCAAGATGAGGATAAAATTCGTCCTTATCATCAACTTCGTCCCTTATCATCTGATCCCTCCTAAGGCTTGCGTACGTGCGGCGAAAACACGTTAAAAGCAATGAACACCCCCCCACTTGGTACTTGATGACATCTCACGCCTAACCTTGGAAATCTGAGACAGGTCCAGCGCCCGATAGCGGCTTATGCTCACGAATATTACCGAAATGTTCCCATCCCCAAAACACGCGACTCGACAAAAATGAAGCTATTCAATTTACGCTTAGACTTCCAAGAACGCGGGCGATACATAATAATAGCTTTTGGGACTTGAGCACGTGAATGGACTAGTTTGTAGAAAACGGGATGTCAACCGAGGAAAAAAGCGGATACACTCGGCGCAAGCTTGTTTCTACTTCGGCCAAGACCCTCGTTCAAGAAGAAGAGTATAGCCTATTATCAGCTTGACTTCCCCGCCTCACATGATCTAGATTCTCCTTGCGTACCTCAATTGACAACATTGCATCGAATGCACTTACATAAAATGTGCAGGAAGTGTGTACTTGTGGAAGATGATGATTTGTGGTAAGAGTTCTGGAACCTTCTCACCACACATTTAAACGAGCACTTTCCAGTTACCTTATTTTTAATATCTTATTATAAATATTCAACGAAAAACCCAAAAATCATTATTTTTTTAATCAAATTCAAAATATCTATTCAATTTTATAATGATAATGATTAATATTAATTTCATTAAAATTGGGATACTCCTTATTATACTAGAATGATTCAGGTATATAACGATAGAAAATCCTAAAAATAGATTGAACGAAATTTGGATATTCCCCAAAGCATAGCTAAAAGTATTTTTAAATCGAATTCAGCTCGAACTATACACAAAGAAAAGATATATAAACCTTTTATAATAACACCTAAAAAAATTCAACAAATCATACAATATTTAAATAAGGATTGGGGTAAAAGAAAAATGATTTTTGAGTAGATTTGAAATATACTAGGATTATAAACTTCAATACATATAATTCATTAAAAACTATACAAACATAACTATAAACAATGTATAACATATCCTAAACCTTTTATCTTAAAAAAACAAGCAAAAAAAAGGTTACATTTTATTAAATCCTATCAATAATAGGATATTAATAATATCACTATTATTAAATTAAAAGGAGAGGATTAAAGAAAGTGTTTGTTTGAGAGAGATACGGAAGACGTGGTTCCTACTATGTGTAAGCCCCTAAATGTCTATTTATATTCAATCTCTGAGGAACTAGTTAAATAAAAGAAATAATAGGCCTTATATAAGCACTACTGAAAAAGCTAGTTTCCTTCACTTTTGCCTAAATACTTTTAATATAGTTGTTATTGTATGGAAATCATTTTCTTGAAATGAATTCCTTTAAGTGAATTTCTTTGTTTATATATTCAAAACTTTTTTTTATAGCTTTAAATATAATAGTGGAAAAGAAATTCGTAAAATTATAAATATCCTTCATTTACCAATTAAAGTCCCTAACCTTTTACCGACAGAATCAATCCCTTCCCTTAATCCCATTCCACTTACTTTATTACCTTGATATCGATCTTATTCGTATTAATCAGATCAATAAGAGTTTAATATAGCTTTCTTTTTGTTATTATATCGGCTGGATTAGTCGGACTATCAATCCAGATTACCTTAACAATCTCTTTCTGCTTATAGAATTAATGTAGTGTTATAATATTAATTATTAATCTCTTTTTATTAATTGTTTTCAGCTTTATAAATAGATTGTATAATAATTTAGAATTAGTATACAAAACTAATGAAATCTCTTTACTGAGAATAGTATTAATTATAGAAGTGATTGCTATATCGATATTAAATTCCTAAACTAATTTGTATAGTTCAGATACTAAAATACTACATATGATTTTTTTATATTTAATAAATAACCAATGAATAATATTAATATTATTATATTTATCCATTATTATAATTACATAACCTATCTGGAATGAATAGTTCTTATTATTTGTAAAAGAGGTATTAGTAAAGATAATAATCTTAAATGAATTTAGGTTAAGTAATATGTATTTAAGTTTTTTGGTAAAGTTTTCTTTTTATTATTTGATATACTTATTTAATACCACAATATTATTTTTACCAAATTAGATTATTTACATTATTATAAATAAATCGAAAAATGCTTTAGGTTGATATATAGTTATAATATATACTCTATAAACTTATTATATAATATATTGTTTATATGTAAAAACATATTTTCGAATCTTGCTATATATATTATATATATCCATGGATTTAATAGACATAAGCTGTAAATTGTTGTATTGCTTTTTCTGGTTGAAATAAATGTTATTATTTTTAAATGTAAAAATAATATTATTAAATTTTAATGGATAATTGTAAATAAGTTTCTTACAATCCTTAATTATAAAACTAATCTATTTAAATTACTTATCCTTAATTTATATAAATATACTATTTCTAATGATGAGTGTATCATTTGTTTAAAATTCTATAATACCGAATCCAATCCCTTTATTATTAGTATACAAAAAACAAGGGTTATATATAGATTGCTGCATTTTAAGCTTCTTGTAGTGATGGGTATGGTATATCCGGAATCAATGGTTTCCTGTTTTAGAAATATTATATAATAGTTTAATAACTAGTAAAATCATACCAGTTGATAAGTCCATCTCCTCTGGAATATAGGTATAAAAAGTACAATACAAGTTTGAAGTGGATTAAATATATATTTAAATAATATCTCGAATATATATTCCTATATCTATCTTTCGAGTACTTACAGTTAATAAAACTAAAATATATTAATACAATCATTGGATTATTGGAGATTATATCAATACAAATATCTTATTAGTATTATTATATACTTAAATAACTAATCTCGATTTACAAAATTCAGTATCCGTTCTTTTATTCTTAATCTTATTAACAAACTGTAATTTGAAAATATATATATCAAAAGGAATATTTGAAAGTAATACAATCTTAAATATATCTTTAACTATTAATCTATTAATTTCTTTCTTTCTAGATTCTTTATATATAATAAAATCCTTAAAATCAATAGCAAAATATTTAGGATAGTAATTTTGTATGTAAATTCGAATTTAAAGTATAATTACTTATAAGAAAAATATTAGAATAAGAATTTAATCATTTTTAAATAAATTTAAAAAAGGTTTTTTTAAATTTGTTAAATATATAATTATTGTTTCTAAAAAAAGTAATATAACTTTACTGGATTTTAGTAAAATTATTTTGGGATTAATATTATAATCAACTTTTTCAATCTCCTTAATATATTTAGTTTTTAATTACTTATAATATAGCTTTATTAATATAGATCTATATCTTGTAAATCCATGAGATAGATTAAGAATATATATTTCCCCTTTTATATTAATAAGTAAAAAAAGTCCTTTTTATTTACCAATAACTATTTCATTACCTTTTCTTTAGATTAAAATCTTATTGTTTAATAATAAATCATAAAATACAGTTGTAAAGAATTCATTACATATATTTAAGGCCTTTCGTACTTATATAGAACTATATAGTCTATAAATCTCTATTATAGTCTTAAAGATTGTAGCAGTATGTTATTGAATAGTAGGTATCGGAGGGTTGGTATTGATTATACAGGGAAATATCCCAAAAACAAATAAGATAGGCATTAAACTATCAGGTTTAGTAATATTATTAATTGCCTTTATAATTATTTAGAATATAATTATCTTATAAATATTAAGTTTATAAATTTCTTTATAAATAATTTTATAAGATCTGTACAATAATATATGAAATCTCTTAATAATACCAATCGAATAATATACTTTTACAGGAATTATCTTTATCTAAATGGATATTGATATAATATATTATTGAAACTCTTTTTCAACAAAATTGATATTAGTATTATAAATAATATATTCTAATAAATCAATATATATATCAATTCAGTATTCATAAAGCTTATTTTATATATACTTTGTAGATATATTGCTTAGTTATCAAATAGCTTGAAAGTATATGACTTTATTAATAATATATAGAATCAAATTATTATTGATATAAAGTATATTAATAAATATAATATAATTGAATTCAAAATTCTTATTAAATAAAAAAAATTTGAATTTATTAAATGATTTATTATGAACTTAATAATAATAGCAAAACTTAATAAGCTATTTAATTGCCTCAAAGTCCTCATTGTACCCGAAATGTTTAAGTATCTTATAAAACTTGTATACAAATAGATAGCCAAACTGATAATGAATTTGTTATAGCTCAACTTCAATGAGATAGTAATTATTATTATTAATAGAATAACTAATCAATTTCTTAATATTGATGTTTTATAACAAAAATATATAGCCAAATTATTGATATATAGGATAAACACCTTTAAATATAATAATAATATTATTAAAATTGTTATACTTGAATTCAAGTCTATCTATATCGATTAAAAAGAATAAAAATGAAAGGTTGGCTTTTATTATATTCCATTCTATCTCTCTAAATGAAAATTTAATATAAAAAGAATTAATAAAAATCATTATTTCGATATTATACTGGATTATTATCTGTTCAATAATAGCTATATTATATTCAATATCCTCAATCTTCTTTTATACCAAATACTAATTATATCCAACAGATAATTTTTTAGTTATACTTATATCGATTATAATATTAAAAAATATATTAATATTATATCGCTTATTATTCATAATGAATATCTCAATTATCAACTTATAAATACTTATAGTATTATTGAAATTAATTGTTATTGAAAAACCATTATAAGTACTTATAAAGATAAAGAATATTCTAAAAATCTTTTTAGAACTACTTATATTAGTAAGATATTGATTAATAAGATAATCATCATTATCATTACTATCATTATCTTAATTATTTTCTTATCTAATATCAATAACAAATTGCTTATATTATTTTGTAAAACTCTTATTGTTGAGATTGTTATACTTGGTATAATAATCTATCTTAAATTGGTTTTTCTTTTTTTATATATACTTATAATATTTATAGCTTTTTTTTTTACAATTAAGAAAATAATAATTATTCTTGCTTTTATTAACTGATATAAAAAAAGATTATTGTTTATTATACTTATTATAAGGTTTTTGAAAGGAAAAATCTGAAGATTTATTATTATAAAAATATTGATTTATAAAGAATATTTTAGGTAATATATTTTGTTTTGGAAATACTTTTTAATAAAAATTGATAGCTTGTTTAATTTGATTAATAAGCTCTGAAACAGTCGGATGAGGATTACATATTGCAGAATAGTATTCCAGAATATTATTACATATAAACAAGATTCTAATATAGTATAATTAGAAATCGTATATATTCCTAGAAATAGTATATTGAATAAAGCATAAATCCATAATTATTATATTAAATACTTCCTAAGATTCCTTAATTGAATTCTTCTCAATATAATCCTTAAAAATAATTCTATTCCATTTGAAAAGTATATTTCGTTGATATTCAGATTCTTCGAAATTGTTGATTATCATTTTACATATATCCTCATATATTTTAGAAAGAATATTAAGATTAATTTAATAAAAATTTCTAGTTATACCTAAAAATATAATTGAAAAGATTGTTAAAATTATTTCAATTGATATAAATATCTTATAATAATATTTTATAAATATAAAGATTTTCAATTAAAAAGAATTATCGATATTTATATATTTGTTATTATTTCTATAGATTTTAGAGAAATCAATAAGGCAATAATTCTAATTATATTAATTATCTTTTCAACAATTAGGACAATCAAAATAACCCCCATTTCTATTACTTCTACCATTACCTCTACCACCACCTCTACCACTATCTCTATTGCCTCTATTATCATTTCCACTTTAGCTATTATCTTTATCACTATCACTATCATTATCTAAACCATTATCGTTATCAAATAATTCTACAGAAATATTAACTAATAGAACCCTAGAATCTGGTAAAAGTATATTCCATATATTTTCAGATTGGAATAGAGATTAGAATGAAGTTAATCTTTTTATTATATTATTTATAACTTTACTAGAATTTGGTAAAGTTAGTTAATCAATTGTATTACTATTTTGAGATTCGAAAAGTTCGATTTGTAGTCTCAAACCGAGTCCAACAAAAAGGTAAGTCTATTTTGTTAATATGAATGGTTGTGTTTTATTAGATTAATATTCCAGGAATTGATTTGTAATTCAATTGTAATATTTATTATAAAAAAATACTTCCATAAAAGTATCCTCGATATTTATATTGATATTAATATAAACTCTATAATATTATAAAACTATACGAAAATTATATAATATTAATTTATTGTTTTCAGTATAACTCTCTACAGGGAATAAGATGGGAAGTATAGGGTAGAAAGTGATGGCATTAGGAGGACTAGTGTATTAAGTCTATTCTATAATTTCCGAGAGAAAGAGCTTTATATAGGACAAAGCTTTTATTAATATTAATTAGAACTAGTTCTTTTTATTTTATAATTATGTAAACTATATCTTTCAATATTTCTTTTTGGGTTATTTATAGTGATCTATTATTTCTAATATTTCTATAAACTTTTTGAATGTATCCTTGATTAGTGGTTTTGTTAATCTATTTGTTATTATTTTGTTTGTGGGAATGTAGTTAATATCAATCTTTTTTTTTTATTTAAAATTCTGTATATGGTGATATGCAATATTGATGTACTTTAATTTATTGATTAGTTATATATTTTTGATTAGGGTTATAGCTTTTTGATTATCTTTTTTTATATCAATAATAGATCTATTTTTTTGTAATAAATTTCCCTATATCTTATATTTTGAAGTATTTGGGTTTAGTTATTAGTTTTTGTTTTGCTATAATCAATTGAGCTATATATTCTGATTCAGTTGTTGATGTTGATACAGAATTCTGTTTTCGATTTATTTAGAATACTGATTTTCCTTTTAAAAATATGATTATTTTCAATATACTTTTTCTATTAATTATATTGTTAGTATAGTTTGTATTGGAATAGATTATTAGATTTTGAATTCTTTTTGGTTCGAAATATAGTTTATAATTGATTATTGTTTGTAAATAATGTATCATTTTTTGTAATTGATTTATATAAAATTCTGTTAAATCTTTTATATACTGATTGAATTTTTTTAAGCTAAAGGCTATATTGAATCTTGAGTATACTATCGTATATATCAACTCCCCGATCATATAGCTGTACTTGATGGGATTTGCTTATTTATTATCCTTTCAAACTGATTAAAATATTTTATAATTATTTATTAGTATTGAGATAAATCTAGATATTTTTTTTATAAATTTGTATTTATTTAATATTTTTTTGAAATATTATTTTTAATTAATATATAGAATTCTATTCTTTTTATTTTTAATAATTCTTATATCTAGAAATTTTGAATTTTTAATCTCCCCCAGATTCTTAATATTAAAAACAGAAGTAAGTTATTTATTGAACTATAATATATTATCTAAATTTTATACTATAACAAAAAGATCATTAATATATAATAATATTATAATCCCTTTGTTAAAGTAAATAAATAAGTTATCACACTAAAAGTGATATCACCAAGAGCATTAAGCTAATTGGGTTTATATAGGCTAATTCTATCATAACACACCCCTGAGATTGCTGATTAGTTGGGTATAGGCAATAATTTTTATACTAGTCTTATTGAGTTATATATGCGCAAATCTCTTTCTATATCTTTGTGCTGCTAAATTTAGATTTTCTGATTAAATTTATTTAGATCTAGGTTTTCTATAAATTCATCTAATAAACTGAGCTGTATGGATATAGTGGGGCAATAGAGCAGGATCCTCACATTAGTTTTAATAGGTCAAAATCAGATGATTAATATAAATCTATTGAAATACTCTTTTATAAATGGGCCTATGTTAGAGAGTATGGTTAAGTGAAGAATTATATTACTACGCTATAAACGTATACCAAGCTTATAACTATCATACTAAAAGTGATATCACTAAGAGTATTAAGCTAATTGGGTTTATATAAACTAATTCTATTATGACATAAG
The DNA here is from genome assembly GCA_014898485.2 of Botrytis squamosa. Classification (NCBI taxonomy): domain Eukaryota; kingdom Fungi; phylum Ascomycota; class Leotiomycetes; order Helotiales; family Sclerotiniaceae; genus Botrytis; species Botrytis squamosa. The sequence goes on from RCTC02000009.1 coordinate 2,227,456, forward strand.
TATAGATTAATTAAGCTTTATATAAAATTCTATTTAATAAATTACTTTTTTATAAGATTATTTTAATTATAAACTGTCTACTTTAGTCCATACAGGCTATAAAGGACTTCAAAAACATATCCTTGTTTAATATTAATTCCTTATAATATGAATAGGAATATCTTTTCTTTTAGCTTTATTTTAATAAATATATTCTTTATATCGAAATAATATACTTCAAGGTCTTATAATACTATAATTGATAGAAATAAACAAACTATTACTGATTGTATTATAGATATAAATATATTGAAAAAGTCTATTTTATATTTTTATATAAAGTCTTTTATTATTAGTTTAGCCTTGAATTATTTTAATAATTCATCTATATTTAGTTTTGTTATAAATATTCATTTTATACTAATTAAATTATTTATTTTATCATTATAGATTTATTATTATATCTTATTCTTTTTTAATTTTTTAATTTTCTAATTAATAGCTATTTATTATTATTTGTTATAGATTGAATTGCTTATTACTTTTTTATATATTTTCGGAATTGATATATTCCTTGTTATTATATTCGTAATGATTATTTTTAAAATAAATATATAATCTTTATTTTATTATTCTATAAAAAACTTTTAATCCGATTTTAGGTTTATGATAATAATAAGGAATGTATATAAACACTTAGTATTTTGAAAGTTAATTTTATTATCTTATTCTTTTAATCTTTTTCTTATTACTAATCTAATATCCTTTTTAATTTTTATAATTATATTTATTAGATTAATATCCAATAGTTGTATTATATATGAAATAATAATTTATAGAATAATTACTAATTTTAATATAAATACCTCAATAAGATTTAGGACTTTATTTTTTAAATTATATTCAATTGGCTTGGTAATTATAGGTTTTGTAAATACTATATCTATAATTTTAATTATAATCTTACAAGATTTTCCTACTAATTATTATTCCAATAAGATATTTTATACTCCCTATCCTTCTAAAAAATTTCCTTTTGAAATAACAAAGTACAATTTTAGATCTATTTTATTTTTTGGTAAATCTTTAAAGAATATATAATTGCTTATTTTTATTATTGTATATCTATCCAGAGTATATATCTACAATTGCTTTGTAATATAATTATTATATTTAATAAATATATCTATTTTTATTCTATTTATTAGCTTATTTTGATGAGCGCTATTGAAATGAGATATTAGATCAATATAAGAGTAGTATTTTGATCTCTATATCTTGATATATGCTATTAATGGTATTATTCTAATTTATATTTTATATAATAATACTTGCTTTTTCTTTACTTGTACAGTTATATTCTATTATTAACTAATAGGTATTTCTTTATATCTTTGTTTAATCTCAAATTTATTTATTTATAGTTTTATATATATTCTATTCCTAATATATACATCTGTCTTTACTATATAATCCCAGAATTCAATTAGTATTACTGAATTTTTAAATATTATACAAATATTCAATTAAATAGTTTGAATTGCTTATTCGATTATACCATTTTGATTTAAGGTATATATACATATCAATTGTTATTGTATATCTAGCTTGTTTTATTATTCCTATAATACTTTTTTGATTTCTGAAATATTATTAATATATATTACTTCAATCAGGAATCTATTCTTTTATTTTATATCAATTCTCTATTTCTCTAATTTTTTAATAATATCATTTTTTTTTTTAAATATATTACTCAAACCTTTTTTATCCAACTATAAATTATTTCTATAAAGTATTGCTTTTTTTGAAATAATACTAGAAATGATTTTGATATATTTAGTGATATGAGAATTAATAATTGCTTTTTGTACTCTATAAAAACTATATTATAATACTTTTTTATTTTTATTATTATATATATTTTATAGAGTTTTAGGTTTGTAGATAACTTAATATCTTTTTTTAAGGTTGTGATCAGATATAGTTTATTTAAAATTCTATATTTTATATATCTAAAACGATAATGTTATAATCAGTATCAGTTTAGATAATTTTGTTATTGAATATTTGCTTTATTTGTTTTATTTTCACTATAAATAATGTTCTCAATTTCTGATGGAATTTCCTTATTCTTTTTTATAGCTAAAAATACAATATCAAAATCACTAATAACAATATTCGCAATTATATAAATTCTATAAAAATTGTTTACAAATAATAAAACTTTCTTGTTTCTATAAAAGTATATTTTCTTATTATTGAAGACTCTCTTAATACTAAATTCCCTATAAAATAATCTTATAAATAATAAACTTACTTTTAATCTTAAAATATATAATGCCTTCAATTTATATATTCTTCTATTTTATTTTATTTTTATTATTCTATACTCTCTTATAACTAATTCTTTCCTTTCAACTTTTATCTATTTTGACCTAAAAAACAGCTTTAAGCTAAATAAAAGGTAGAATTGATTAATTATATATAACAAGTAGTTGGTATCTATAATTCATTTTCTGATATTATTGTGAAAAAATATATATGCAGACTCATTTGAATAATAATAAGGTTTTTTTTTGTTCAAGATTTCAGTTATAATATAATCACAATCATATATAAAATAGAAAATTAAATTGCTAGAGGAAAATTTATAATTTTTTTAATTTGAATTTACTTAATATCTTGATAGGAATAATAACTTTTTAATTGAATTATTCTTAATATAAATTTAGATATTTTCCTTATACGGATAGTTTTGTATAATATAATTTGGATTGTTATAATAAAAATATTCTTTTCCTTTATTTGAGCTATAAGGTTTTCTTTTAAAACTTTAATAACAGCTTCTATCATATTATCCACAATCTTGATGGTTTTATATAATCATTGCTATACTTATATCTCTATTTTTATTTATTATAAAAGTATTCTTAAAAATAATTGTTTCGTTTATAGCTTGAATCTTTTCAAACTTAATTGTAAAATCAAGGTTTTGAGTATTAATTGCTTCAATAATAATATTGAAATACTTTAACAATTTTTGAATAAAGAATTTTAGAACAATATCCTCTATCAACAAATCCTTCTGTACTGCCTTTACTTCAACTATCTCTTTTCGGATTAAATATATTTCGCTTTAGCCTTTCTCGATTGTAATACCCTCCTTTAGCTTTTATATTGTTAATTATATAAACTTATTTCGCAATTCTTGAAAAATAATGTATTTATACTTTGTTTCTAGTTTAGTTTATTTGTTATTAAACTTATTAATATCTTTAATAAGTTTGTTATTTATATTATTGATATATTGAATAATGAAAAGCTCTATATTAATTTAAGCTTTCTTTATTCTGTATATTGTGTTTATCAATTCGATAGAATTTGTATAAAGTACTCTATATACAGTCATATTATTTGTAATAATATAACCCTATCCTTTCTTAATAAGATATAACTTTATCATCTTAAATCAATAACACTAATTCTTTTTGTTCAATATTGAGATTTTTAGTTTTCTACTATCAAAATCGTTTTTTATAATTACAAATATTATTGTTAATTTTGATTTTAATATATTACAAAATGAGAATATTAATTTACTTTCTTCTTTAATATAATTTGAGTTTTTATATAAAATGAATACATCTTTTCAAAAGTTTTTGATTTTATATTAATAAAAAGCCTTTATTACAACTCTTTATTAATAAAAAGCTTTTACTATAACTCTTTTCGATTTAATTTAAACTTTTGTTTTTTTCTTACACCTCTACAATTTATTCTTTTTATTATATAGATCTCTACCTTTCTCTTAATTGTATAAGCTTTTGCCTTTTCTTTTACACTTCTATACATTCCTTTCTATTAATAGTTTTTAATTTAGATATAAACTTGAACTTATAACCTGTTTTCAGTATAACTCTCTATAAGGAATAAAATAGAAAATATAAGATAGAAAGTAATAGTATTAAGAGGATTAGTATACTAAGTTTATTCTACAACTTTCAAAAGGAAGAGCTTTGTATAGGATAGAGCTCTTACTAGTACTAATTGAGGCTAGCTCCCCTTACTCCATGATCATGTGAACTACACCTTTCAACATTTATTAATATTCCTTAATATACCTTTACAAATATACTCGAAATTAGATATAATTATATTCTAAAAAAATACATCGATAACTTTTATTTTTGAATATATAGCAATTCTAAAAAGAAAATATTTGTTAACTTGATACTCTATTTCAAACCTAAATATATATCCTTTATAGAATTATTTAGCTTTATTAAGATTTTTTAAAAAAAAATAATTCTGAAATTCTCCTTTGAATTTTAAATTCTTAATTTTCTAAACTTTTCTTTCTTTAATTGATGCTTTATTAAAAGGAATATAAAGATTAAAAAAAGTGATAAGATAAAAAAGAGCACTGATCAGATTTAGTCCTTTGTAAAGAGAAATATTAAAATCTACTTGTAGAGAATTAGTATTATTAGTTATTATATCAATATATTCTTTTATATTAATAAATTAATCAAATAAAACCGATTTCTTATTAGTATCGGATTTCTTATTAAAATTAGATTTCTTGCTAGCTTACTTAAAGCTAACATTAGCATTTGTTTGGAATGTTATAATGCTAATAATGGGAAGTAAAAAAAAATAAGAATAAAAAGGTATTTCGAATAAGTAAGTAATTTGTAATATTACTAATTAATATTTGTTTGAGAGAGATATGGAAGATGTGGTTCCTATTATATGTAGGCTTTTAAATATCTATTTGTATTTAATCTTTAAGAAGCTAGTTAAATGAAAGAAATAGTAGGCCTTATATAGGCATTACTGAAAAAACTAGTCTCCTTTATTTTTACCTAAATACTTTTAATACAGTTGCTATTGTATAGAAATCATTTCCTTGAAGTGAATTCCTTTGAGTGAATTCCCTTGTTCATACAGAAAGATTATATAATCAAACAAAAACTCTTTCGAATTAAAAAAAACTGAAAAGATTTGGATGATTTATAAACCCAAGAAAAAGAAGTATTCTATATATATTAAATCTATATATTATTCAAAAAGAGTTTTAGTAATGGTATGAAATGCAATTAATTGAAATTATAAATCTTTATTAATCTTTCTATAAAAGGAATTAAAAGCTAAAGGTATTATCAACTCAATATATTATAATCAGATCCTTTAACTCATCATTTTTCTATTATTCAATAAACTAAAGCCCTCTTTTATTTTTATAGAAAATAATTCGAAGGTTTATTCCAAACATACTCAATTTGTAACGAACCCAACAATCGTTTAGAGATCAACTTTAGAATTAAAAGCTATAAAGCTAAAAAGAATGTACTATAAAACTATATATGCGATTAGCTTGAAGCTTAGTATTATACTAGCCCGATCGGACATGATTATGTGTATAATATAATACTATTTCCCCTTTTTGAAGAGTTCGCTTTGAATTTGTTTTAAATGAATAACTTAAATATAAAATATAATCAATAATCTTTTTCTTTATTATCAATATTACTATTTTCTTTATTATTTTTTAATAAAAATCCTTAATATGTTAAGTGTATAGTAGCTAATTAAAAAGTATTCTGGAAATTATCTATTTCCTTTAAGTAATTTTCAAAATATTGGTTATTAATAATTTTTTCTAAATCCTTATTTTTATTATTATACTCGAAATTAATAGGGGTGATTATAATAGTTGGGATAGGTTCTTTTCAATCTTGAATGTTTTAATATAAATCAAATGGATAGGATTGTATCTAATAGAAAGTATTTCTATATTAAATGTATTTGTTTTATTTATATAAAAGAGTTTTTTTAGTAGGAGAAAATTCGGATATACAAAAATAGAATAGAATCGGGGTAGGATTAATTTAAATATCAAAAAGATTAAAAACATTAATAATATTAAGATTGCTAATATTTATTGGATTGTAATTATAAAAGTAAAATAAATTCTGTAATATATATAAGACTCTAGATTTATTAGAATAGAATAATATAGAAAATCCATTTGTTGTATATATAGTTAGTTATTATATAATCTAAACAAAGTCGGAATGAAAATGGGGTAAAGAAAACTATTGAAAAAAACGATTTTTAAGAATCGTATTGAGTTTATTATGGAAAATTAAAATCTTATTCAAATCAAGCCAATTCTATTCTTTGACTTTGTAAAGAGTTCTTTCAAATTTTATAATATAAGTATATAGAGAATCAATTCCTTACTTGAAATTGAATAGTTTATCTTCGGCTTTTTGAACTTTATTCGAATTATTATAAATATATGTGAATTGATTTAAGATTGTTATATAATCTAATAGAACGTTTTGATTAAGAAAAGAAAGTTGAGGTAGGATTATAGTTTATATATAAGATTCGAGATTGAAATAAATGTAGTAAAATTAAGTTGTAGAGTTATTAATTGTAGTACTGTCTATCTGTAGTTTTATCTAGATCGAAGGTAATTATGTATCAAATTTCTGGGAATTACCACTAAACTTTTCAGGATTAGGAAGAGAGGGTTTTGGATAGGAAGGTATATATAATATAGGAGTATAATCGAGAATCAAAAAATGTAAGAAGGAGATTTCATTGTATTATCGGGTTATTTCGCTACAAAGCTCCTTAATTGTATATAAGATTATATTGACCTTTATAATTTAAAAAATTAAAAGTAAGAAAAAAAACAATATCTTTGAATAATATCAAAAAAATCTGTATATAAACAAAAAAGCTGAAACAATATGCCTAAACAAGAAGTAAGTAAAGTATATATAAAAACTTTATTTATGAGTGTATACTGATATTATTTTATTTTTTATTTGAAAAAACTTTTAATAATATAATAAACCCAATAATTATTTAGAGATCAATCTTAGAATTAAAAGCTATAGAACTAAAGAGAATATACTACAAAACTATATATACAATCGGCTCGAAGCTTAGTGTCGTACTAGCCCGATCGGACGCGATCACGTGTATAGCGTGACACAATTAGTTTGATTAGAGTATAGTATACAAGACTTTGATTAGCCTTCCTTTTTATTAGATTTAAATCTAATTGAAAAGGTATAAAAATAAATAAAGAAAGAAATCAAAAAGTTTTTATTTATACCTATTTTTATTAAAGAATTAAAGTATAAATTCAGAATACTCTAGAAGAAGATTAACCCTATTGAATTTAGAGTATATATAAAAAGATTGATTTATAAATTGAAAGATATAATTAAAGTATAAGAATTAACTATTATTCATTAATATATATATAGATTTTTATTAATAAATAATATAATATTGAATAATTATTAAATTTATTGAAAAATGAATGGAAAATGAGCGGTGTGCAATGAGTAAGTTCGATAACTCTTATGAGATGAGAGAGAAGCGTACATACATAAATACCTCAAGCTTCGGGCTGTAGTGAAGAATCTTTCGTGCGACAGAAACTCTGTCACCATTAGTCGTAACATATGTACCTAATATGAGGATATCAAAAGGAGGGATGATTGAATGGTATCAGATCCACACATGCTTAGTACAATTATTTCGACCTTCCTTATCGGGCCACACCCTAAAATTGACCCTTGAGATGTTGTAAGATTATGTCCCGGCAGGAACTGTCAATGTCTGTCCACTCTTCGACGTGAGCTTCAACTTGACCAGGTGTTCGAAGATAAGGAAAATGCCCGGTCGGTCAACGAATCCGAGAATCTAACGGTTGGTTAGTCTAGAGCTAATCTCGCGATTATTTTACGGGTCTATCTTGAACGCGTGTGTGTGCTAAATATCAAAAACCAACTATTAGTATTGATTCACGATAAGATCCGTTTCGAGACATTTTCTAGAAGTTCGAATGCTTCTCCCGTGGAAGCCCATTAGCTTCTATGGAATATCGTGGCAAAATGCTTGTTGAATGCTTGTTGACAGAAACTTTTATGCAAGAAAGTTGTCGGATCAGGTTGAAATGGAGGGTGATGTGATCTTGCCATTCGCCTGGTCCTTATCATTCGTATCTTGGCAAGGTTGGGGTATGCGGAGAGGAAGACATGGGCTCCATGTAAACTTGTCAGCATCCACACGGACTGGAGTCATTGGACAAGGCTCGAACATATCGCTACGGAAACAGGACCTTCGATGCAGAATTCCAGAAGCTTACTTCATTCGATAAAGACGACAGCGGAATATCTGCAATAGTTACCACCTTTTAGTGTTACGTTTGACAGTGACTCTTGCTACGGCCCTTCTGCCTCCTCTAGAGAGAGCTCTCGTGTTCTCTCTATCTGCTCACTGTAGTGAAACAAGTATCGCCTCCGGCCTGCGTTCAATCCAAGGTTGTGGCTTTCTCGATTTAGGAATAATTCCTCATACAGTACGACTTCCGTGTGGTCACACGGAGATTTTGTGCTCTTGGACTTTCTATTTGATCGGGTTGTTTCTGCGATAAGAAGTCTTGTGTCGCTAGCTGCTATTTTTTGACGTGATCAACCATTGATCTGAAGGATCTGTACGAAGTATGCCTCAACTCTTCGAAAGCTAGACCTTTGCTGAAGCTTGATTAAGTTGTCAGCACACCATAAGAAGTAAGCCTGCAACCTCCCGTCTCATTAGATTCTCTTGAAATTGCCCACCTAAGCATCGGACCCTTGAGCTAACGAAAGTACACTAAGCTCAATATAGTCTCCTGCAGGCCTCGGTTATTGGTTGTTGTTAAATCCTCCCTAGTCAGCTTATCAACTATCCCTAACAATGCTATTTGTATTTGGATTGTATGATTGGTTAGATATAATCTCGTATCTCAAAAACTTAATAAGGTTAATGAATGGGAATATTGAATCTTTCATTTGCATTTTTCGTCCCAGGTTGTATCGAATATGAGAAGTATTATCTCGGCTGCTCCTCTAAAATGGCAGGTCAATCGGCGGGCTCTCCGAAAATACAAGTTAGACCTAGAACGAAGCCTATCATCGTAGAAAGTGAGAGTCATCACGTCCTTCCTTCGCATTGGAAGCCAAGTTAGCTGTCGTTACAGTCTTGTTGTTCCTGGGCGCTCTCACACATATATAAAACTTTATTAGTAAAACTTGGGCTTAACGGATGCCTATTTAACCCGTATGCAGCAGTATGCTAAGTCAAATGTTGCAGGTGGCATTCAAGGCATCAGCAAATGCTCTGCAACCTATACAGCTTGTACGACCTGCCGTAGCAAGCCTACTGATATTGTGTTGAATGGTGTATTCAAACAATCCTTGTCGTTTACGACGAATTAAATTCCGCGCCAGTAAATCAAATTGACCCTAGCGACTTTCTGCAAGAATCCTCGAATCCATGCACCCTGATAACGAAGGAAGATTCCCATCCAAATACTTTCAAATATGAATAGCGACTAATTCATATTCGGATCGAAGAGTGTATTATAGTTGACGGTGTCCCCGTTTCCAAATCCTGGTTATCGCTTTCGACCCTGACCAATCTGCGTGTTTGATTATCCAGTTTGAATTTTCCCATCACATCTGATGGGCCGAGGAGCTGGAAATTGAAACAACTTGCAGCTGCAGAGGGCTTGCAATGGCGTTTTCGTACAGCAGGGTAGGTTGAACCGCCCAAATATTAATTCACTAGTCGTGTCTCTTGGGTATCATTCACCTTTGATCGTTGTGCTTGTATAAAGTTGCTCGACCTCCCTCTTCTTTTGATTGCCCCTTTTCTTCCCTATTCCCTCCTCGTCAATATCGATCCATTTTCTCAACCACAACAATGGAGAAGGAACACTACAACGTCGACGAGTCCTCGTCGCCTGACTACAACGGAAATCATGCTCGTTCCCAATATGTAGATCCGACTACCGGTCATGCAACAAAATCTGCTGGCTTGCATGAAGCTGGTGAGCTCTATGGAAACATTGAGACTGCTGAAGAATATGGTTACGTTTCTCGAGGGTAAGGCTCACGTATAATCCAAAAATTCATGACCAACGAAATCTAACTGTAACTTTACATGTAGACTGAAATCGAGACACATTCAATTCATTGCGCTTGGTGGTACCATTGGTACTGGTCTTTTCTTGGGTATTGGAAGTGCTCTTACACAAGCCGGTCCTCTCTCGTTGCTCTTGGGCTATAGTATCACTGGTATTGCCATCTTTGCCATGATGCAGTGCTTGGGTGAGATGGCTACATGGTTACCTCTACCTGGAGCCATCCCACAATTCGCTGCTCGTTATGTTGATGATGCGCTCGGATTTGCTGTCGGATGGAATGTAAGTTGATTCACTGACTCTCGTAAAGTTGTCATGGAACCCTGCTGCGGAGTGTTGAAATACACAAGTCTATGATCATACACTCGGGATCTGATTTCGTGAGCTTATGCTGACTTTGGTGATCAATTAGAACTGGTATTCTGCCGCGATTACCTTGTGTGCGGAAATCTCAGCTGCTGCAGTCGTCATTCAATACTGGCCAGGAGCAGTGCATATCAATGTCGCCGCATGGATCAGTTTAATTATCGTTCTTGTCATCTGCCTTAACATCTTCGCTGTGTCCATCTACGGAGAAGCCGAGTTTGTCTTCGCCAGTATCAAAATTATTACAATCGTGGGGCTTTTGATCATGGCATTCATTGTGGACCTCGGAGGAAACCCTAGGCATGATCGTCTTGGTTTCCGTTACTGGAAACACGGACAATTCATGTTGCAATACGACTCCACTGGAGACACAGGTCGATTCCTCGGTCTCTTCTCAACTCTCGTCAACGCCGCCTTCTCATATGGTGGTGTTGAGATGGTCGCTGTAGCCGCTGGTGAAGCCGAAAATCCACGCAAGAATATTCCAAAGGCTGTCCGCAGAGTTTTCTGGAGAATTTTGTTCTTTTATGTCCTTGGTTCATTGGCTATTGGTGTCCTTGTTTCCTCCAGCGATGAACATTTGCTCAAGGCTCAAGCCGCAGGTGCCGCAGGTGCCGCTCGATCTCCATGGGTTATTGGTATCCAAAACGCCGGTATTCCAGTATTGCCATCGATTATCAATGCAGTCATCTTAACCTCCGCCACTTCATCCGCCAATGCCTTTTTGTATACCGGATCTCGTTACTTGTTCGCCCTTGCCCAGAACAAGCAAGCCCCAAAATTCCTTCTCCGATGCAGCAAGGCAGGTGTTCCATACTGGGCTGTTTTGTGCACAGCTTCAATCTCGCTTATCACATTTTTGTCAGTCGGTTCCGGTGGCGCCTCAACCGCTTTTGCGTGGTTCCAAAATTTGACCACCATTGCTTCCCTTTTCACCTGGTGCTCCATTTGCGTCGCGTACATCAAATTCCACAGCGCTTTGGTAGCCCAAGGTGTCGATAGAAACACTCTTGTCTTCAAGAGTAGATTCCAGCCATACACGGCCTGGATCGCTTTGGGTTTCTTCGTCATGATCATCCTCTTCAATGGATTTGATGTCTTTGTTGGCAAGAACCACTCCCACTGGAATGTTACCAGTAAGTATTTGTACTGAACTTTGTGAGACTCATCCTAACTTTTATAGATTTCCTCACCGCATACATCGGAATTCCGATCTTCTTTTCGCTTTACGGATTTTGGAAGGTTTTCAAGCGCACCAAGTGGATCCCATCAGCTGATGCCGATATCTACACTGGTAAGGCAGCCTTGGATGCAGAGGATGACCAATGGCCAGATTTGGTGCCGAGAAATATGTTGGAGAAGATCTGGTTCTGGATTGCGTAGAGGAGGATTCGTACGTGGTTTGCTTTACACTTCGTGTACTTTGTTTGATGGATCATATACCCATTTGGGCTGGGATCTCATTCGTTAAGGTCTAGCTACATGCCCTAAAGATATCCTGGTAATTAAGGGAAACTTTCAGATTCAGATTTCTATTACCTGTGACGCGTGAGATGTCGATTCTGTGGTGGCGCATGATTGATGAGGTTTGATAATGGAAAACGTTCCTGATCCGATAATGTATTTTGAGGGTCCAGTTCCCTTCATCGTTGTATCCATCAATCATTCCTCTCTGTCAAAATGTTAGAGAAGAAATGAATGATGGTATCGATTTCTTTGGTGTAAGAGAAGGGTGTGAGAAAGATCTCGCGTCAAGATGCGTGAAGAATTTACCAACAGCAACTCAACATGGGACAGCATCAGAATATCAACCTTAAGAAGTGTAAGTCAGAATAGTCCTCTTCCATTTTACCAGAAAACATACTTATGCTTTGTAGAGAAATCAGTCCAATTCCTCAATTGTGCATAATCGTGCCGAGTGAGCCGTCAAGTGTTGGTGACTCTCCAGAAACTTTCATTTTGACATCCACAGCTCCAAATTCAGATCATCAATTCAATTGAAACATCATCAATTATGAATTCCTAAAAGAATCACATATTCAGAATATAGAAACTATCAACAAGAATAAAAACAAACAAGAAGATCTCTCATAGTCAAGAGAAAGAAGCAACTTTTTCCCCAAAGCTCATCTTAGTCATTCTCAGCATTTAGTGGGTCCCCGCAGGCAGCACGCCCTTCAACAACAACCAACTCCGCAATAATTCCCCATCCCCAATTTTTCTAAACAGGAAGTGGATTTCTTTACATGATAGTTTCTCTTAGTGTAGGATTATGTGATGAACCATCAAGAATATATCCGAGAGAGGTTGAAATAAGGTTTAGAGGATGGATGTGATGGATGTTTTTACCTAGGTACGCATGCTGTCATAAAGTATGCAAATTTGAGGCTAGATGCACATACCACAAGATGGTAAACTACAGGAGTAACATGGTTTCCTTAGCGGCGGAGTTGTATACTTTCTGATAGCATGAGGTGATGGATGGATCTAGATAGATGGACGATCTTATGTCCACTTGTTAATCACAATTGAGACTTGGCGGGAAGTGGCTGGTGAGGATAGATGCTGGTATTTCATAGAGATACTGGGTCCATATTGGTTTCTTATTGCTAGATATGGGTATAGACACTTAAATATTAAAACGAGATTAGATATTAAGACTTCTATAAGTCAGATATAAATTCGAGGATATCGGATAATGATATATTATAACAATTAAATTGCTTTATATCCCTAAATACAATCAAATCCTAACGGCTAATATACAGGTCTTAGACACTCGGTCACTACAATTGGGAACTCACAGTGCAAAAATCAAATCAACTCACATCAAACTAGATCAGAAATAAGCCAATTCATGAGATCAACGCCTCGAATTCGGAATATCTATCTACCAAGTACCTACTATCGAGCTACTAAAGCAATCTAGTGAAATGGGTCATCCATTTCATTCCTCCGCCCCAAAAATACCAATACGAAAGAGAGGAGTTATGGACCCGCCAATTCCTGATACCTATTCGTAAGACTATCCATCAACCCGTCCAGAAACCCCCCCAAAAAACACACCATCAAACCAATAAGAAAGAGGGGAATCATTAAAAGTAAATAAACCAATCCTGTCCAGTAATCCCCACCAAAAAGCTTACCATCAAGCCTGTTCCGTCCCGTCTGAAAACCCAAAATATCTAAACGATAACGACCGAGGAACTCTCATCGCTATCCTTCTGACTAACAGTTTCCTGTTCCTGATCTACTTCTTCTTTCTTACCTTCTTCCTTGGTAACAACTTCGACCTCAACTTCCACTTCTACTTTGACGGTAGAGCCAGTAGTAGAATTCTCGACTTTGGTTTCGTCAATTTTCTCAGTCTCGGTTTCTACTTCCTGGACCGCAGTTCCGGATTTCGTTTCGTCACTCTCTATTTCAGTGGTCGGAGTTTCTTCGATTTTTTCCCTCGTTTCGTCACTCTCTAGCTCAGTGGTCGGAGTTTCTTCGATTTTTTCGCTTTCATCTTTCTTCTCCTCTTCCTTGCCCTTCCCTTTTCCCACTTCAACGATCGGATCTCCCTTCTCCACAATCGGACTATCCACCGCCCCCTCCACGGCCTGATCTGCCGCATCTGCCGCCGAATCATCCACATCCAATTTCTTCTCTCCAATCTCCATTGAATCCTCTTCATCTTCCTCGTCACTACTAATCTCTTCTCCCATAATATCTCTCTTCTTCTTTTTCTTCTGTGGTTCTTCCCATTTCCTCTCCCTCTTGACCTGTACGGTCACAGCACTCTCCTTACTATAAACTCTGAGGCCCACTACTAAAACAGCATTCCAAGGATCCTTCTCGAACTCATCTTCTACATCATCCTCGCCTTTGGTTGGTGAAGGGGGAGGAGTTGCTTTAGCTTCTTTTTCAAGAACATCGTCTAGAACGCCGACGGTTATGTCGGAGATGTCGGAACAAATGGATTCAAGATCAGAGTCGTCATCGTCGACGATGGGGGATTTGGGTGGAATTGGAATTGATAGGTTTGTGAGAGTAGGCACTGATTGTGGGGTGACTGTAGTTGATTTGACATCAACATTTATGGCCTTGACTTGGATAACTTTGTCATCGCTTGAGTTAGTACCCGTCAACGTATTGGCCGATCCACTCGTGGATGTTGAGTTTCCAGGCGCCTCTGACGTCGGCTTAGATATTTTCGCCGGCTTCTCAATCTCTGATGATTTATCAGATGAGACATCATTAGTAGAGATATTCTCGCCATCAATTTCGATGGATTTGACCTCCACAACCTTATCGTCGGTCTTTGAAGCTTCATCACTAGCATCCTTTGCAGTTCGCTCTGCAATGACCTTGGCAATATCTTCAGCTGCCTTTTTCGCCTCTTCCTCCACAGCCTTTAAAGCTGCTTCTTTAGCTGCCTTCTTGGCTTTCTTAGTCTTTGCTTTTGCCATACGCTTAATTTTCTTTTCTTGAAGTTTTCGCTTTTCTTTATTGTCATTATGAACCCTCTTCTTCTTTTCCTTCATCAATCGCTCCTTAACTTCCTTTCTCGCCTTTTCCTTTCTCTTCTCCTCGGCTTCCTTTCTAGCTTTCTTTTCCTCGGGAGTCTCTCTGACAACTCCCTTAGCATGAGCTAGATCGTAAGATAGACCAATTCGAGAAAGCTTATCACGACGTTTTTTCGCATTGTTGCGAACAACATCTTCGACTGGTAAAGAACTACCATCTTTGAAAGCTTTGACTTTCATCAAGACGTCATATTCGCCGGCTGGAAGTTCCAACTCGGCAGTAACAGATCGACGCATCCAGTAGTTACCATGACTTCGAACAATGTAATCTTCTTCGCCAGCTTTGTGGATACGGAAAGACAATTCAAATCGGTATTGTCCTTCGAGTCCACAGAAGTAGCGGCCATCGAGTTGAGAGAGAACAATCATGACAGGCGCTGCGTTATCGAGAGTAAAAGAGAATTTTGTATCATGATAATTGACAGTCCATGGAACTTCCATAGACGCCCATGACTGAGTAACCTTCCATTCATCGGTGAATAATCTTGTACGATCAAATGTTTGAAACTTTTTGAGAAGATCATCATAAGACATCCAGAATGAACCATCATCTCCGAATCGATGCTCGAGTTTTTTCATCCATTCTGGTGTCCATTCTTTGCTTCCATCACCTATCACAAGTTAATAAAAACATAATTTGCATGACTGAGAAATTCAACTTACTCCATGCACCCTTCCATTCACCCTCGCCCCAGGGATTTCTCAACAAAACAAGTCGTTGGCCATCAATCTCCACAGCTCGTAGGATCGAATAAGCATGGCCCTCATAGATACCTTTTCTATTACCACGGCCCCAGAAGATACCGGCAGCACAACCAAAGAGGAAGTCTTTATTGACCTTGAGCAATTCTTCTTTCCAGAAATATTCCTTATCGAGAATGTCTGTGCTGAAAACTTCGGTTGTGACACCACCAGTAAGATCCTCGAGTCCTTCACCAGTATGACCTCCTTCTATAGCTGCGTAATCCTACTTCATGTCAGTGTACGATTTATAAATTCTTGATGGATTGACTTACTCCATGAGCTTTTGCATATGCCTTCTCAAGCAACGGCAACCAAGTTTCGTTTGGATCTTCACACTGCGCGAAATACAATGCACCAGAGTTGCTCTGATAAATCTTGCGGTAATCCTCTTCAGAGTTGATACGCTGGCGATCTTCGATGAGATTACGTTCAATCCAACTTTCATCGTAATCAGGTTTCGTTAAATAAAGTTTGTCATCAATAATTTCTGATCTCCACTCTCCATCACGATGGAAGACGAAGCCATAAACACCAATCTCCTCATCTCTGGCAACACAGACCTTTTCAATCAAGCCAGGCTTATTTCCCAATGTGCAGAGAGCTGCCATGAACCAACAATCACCATCACGGCCTTGTCTGATATCATTTGCGCTTGCTTGGTTGACGTAGAATTGAGGATTGTCAAATATGTCCCCGACTCTTTTGACAGACCCAGGACGGAATGTCGGTGTTAACCTTTCACTTGTGTTCTCTAGCATTTGAAGGCAATCGCCTTTGCCCCATTTCAGATCAAACTCGATATCGAAATGTGGATCGCGATACTTTTGGTTCACTCGACGACATTCTTTGACAATCTTTGCAACCTTTGCTTTGCAAAGTGCTGCCGCTTCCTCATATGATGCAACGGCATTTTTGCCTTTTGTGACTGGTTTGGATGCCCTCTGACCGGCTTTTGTTGTGTAAAGGTTCTTAGGCAAGACAGTAGAGGCTAACAACGCAAATCAGTATGTGTGCTAGGGATTTGAGAGTGGATGCTTCACAACGTACCTTTTCCTGGCGTCTTGCTCTTAAATTTGGCCCAGAATTCGTCTATGGCATCTTGAGGGGATATGTGCTTGGTCTTCTTCACATCTGGTGCTGGAACGAAAACGATGTTTCCTCCTGGTCCTTGTTTAAGAACCATTTGAGACTCATCGTCGGAAGAATCATCATCGCTAGAGCCACAGGAAGGCGGTGGAGGGGGTAAAGGTGAAGCCATCTTGTTGAATCTCTTGTTGAGCTTTCCCAGCCCTGGGGATGGTGGTACAGACATATTTAAGCTCCCAAGATCAACTACTTACCGATTGTACGATACTTTCGTACAACCGATGGGCTCGTTCGATATTCAGGGGCTCGTTCGATTGAAGATACAGTGAATAATGAAGATAAAACGATTTACAAAATCTTAACAACGAGATGAGACGATGAGAAAGAAATCGAGAAATAACAGAGTCAAAGGCAGAACTTCCTTATATCATGTTATAGAGTCTCATCAACCCCACCTGGAATCCGAACTGCCCAACCGCTGTTGGCGCTTACCTCCCATGTTCAGCGGCTGAGGATTCTCTGGGTCTCACAGCGCGACAATGACTGATTGAATTTTACGTAGCCCAATGATACCAATCATCTCTGAATATATTGCATGGTGTATCGGTGGGCATACAATGATTGTGATAAGATGTCCAATCTGTGAAGAGTGGCTGATGTCGGCACTCGTCCGAGGTTGAGCAAAAGGCCAGGATCACCAGATTACTTGGACACATGACTAATCATTGTAAGCACAAAGCCTCATTGCCTCACCGAGTATTCGGAGGCCTAAAATGAATTCCGAAATTTGGATAAATGGAAGTTGAATGGCCTAGTACTGCCACAATGTATGACTCTTATGGCAAAATAGAATAAGAGGATATACTTTTGATGATGTAGGTACATCAGATGAACGGTTGACGATAAGGTCTAGTCGTTTGTTAGCCAAATAGTGGGGTTCGCATGGACTTCCTAAATCTAGAATCTAGATCAACCATGAGTTGGACATCGGGATCTTCAAAGATTACTACATAACATTTATCACACATGTATATCAATGTCGATAACAAGTAGTGATACAAGAATACATAATGAAGGATTCTCCTAACTATTAGATCGAAGTTACCGAAGTTATCACAATGTTTCATTCTCTCATCCCATTTTTAACATTTCTACCCGCTGCAATCGCGACAATTGCTCCTTCAGGGCCATATCAACGACCACTAAAGCTTGCCAACAACCAACATCAAAATTTCATCGCCTCATCTATTTTTGCCGCCCATGAAAATGGATACCTAGAATTAGATGAACCGGTTGCCTTAAAACCAACATTTGAATGGCGGACTTTTGAGGAAGAGGATGTAATATCCAACTCGGGTGGAACGTTTGCCCATCTACCTGCCGTGGACTGTTTTGATGCCGAGAATGATGGAACGTTCGATGTGGCAATTGTAGGCCATCCATTTGATCTAGGAGTCACATATAGACCCGGTGCAAGATTTGGTCCGAATGCTGCACGGCAAGGGGCCAGAAGGATGTCTCCAGGTTTTGGGTGGAGGCAAGTTTGGTCATTCAAATAGGCTATCAGGACGCAAACTCTGACTATCATTAGTATTGAAAATAACGTGAATCCTTTCCGCGACTGGGCCACTGTGGTCGATTGTGGAGACATTTCGAATACGCCATTTGATAAGCATTTGGCTTTGAAACAACTCGAGAATGGCATGAAATCAATCAACTCGCGAAGTCCAAAAAATGATACCGATGGCAAAGCTATACGAGCCATTAGCATAGGCGGTGATCATACCATTAGTAAGTCTCCTTGGCGATGGACGGTTTGAATGCTTTTGGATAATGAACTGTGTTCAGCGTTACCTATTCTCCGAGCTCTCCACTCAACATGGGGACGTGTTGCTGTTTTACACTTTGACTCCCATCTTGATACATGGGATCCGGTACAGCTCGGTGGTGGACTATCAAAGTACACCGATGTCAACCATGGAACCATGTTACACATTGCTCACGAGGAAGGACTATTGTCAAATCATAGCAATATGCATCTAGGAACACGATGTCCCCTTCAAGACCAACATTTTGATTTGAACAACGATCTAAGATGCGGGTTTACATATATTCGAGCAAGAGAAATTGATAAGCTTGGCATCAAAGAGGTGGTTCGAAAGATTGTTGAACGCGTTGGTGATGAGTATGTGTATTTGAGTGTAGATATTGATGTATTGGATCCAGCCTATGCACCTGCAACTGGAACCATCGAACCTGGTGGATGGACAACAAGAGAGGTATTTTTCCAACCCCAGTAGACAATTTTACATGGGCTAACATGCACAACACAGCTGTTGCAAATCATTGGTGGGCTATCAGAAGCAGGTTTGAAGATTGTGGGATCAGATGTCGTGGAATTCACTCCAATTTATGACAATTCAGCTGAGACTACTGGTATTGCTGTTGGAGAGATCATTTATGAAATCCTTCAATGGATGGTAAATGTCCCGGTAACCTTATCACCTAGAAAGTCGGCATAGTTCACAGCTCCCTCAAAACTGAGCAGGCAGGCTCGAGACAACAATGAGATCAAAACCGAGCTGGATAGACAGTAGTATTTATCAACGAAGCAATAGATCCTATGTTCATTATCCTAAAGGCAATGATAAAAATATAATATGAGTTCTCCTCCGAACAATTTACATCTGGAATTCCGAGGACCAAAAGCAAGCTAAACCTTAAACTGTACTAGTGTTGGGCTTATCGATAACTCCACCAATGAAACGGCACAATCCGAAAGCTTCTCGAACGACCCCACTCAAAGTAGTGACGACATTCCGGGAAAGAGCTCAAGCTTCTCTCTCGTCCAATGAAAGGCTCTGAATTACCATGCAGTTTACTCCTCCAATACAATCGATCGAGAATGAAGAATCGACGACATCATCATACCACCACATCCGCAGCCATAAATACGCTATAGCTGCAAAACAAATTGGTAATCCCCCACCTCTGTGACCCCTTTCTCTTGTACTTCGTCATTCATCTCAATCATCTGCCATTTCTTCTCTTTTCATGTACTCTCTCAAATCCTTTGTACCCAAAAACTTAAGACATCTTAGTCGACAAGCCTTGATTCCCCGCTCTTTCGTTCCCCACGTCCCGCATAGCAACTTCGCAAAGCAACTCACAACCACACAAATAGCAATGGCACAAGAATATAAGCTCAAGGATCTCAGTTCCTTGGATCTGAAGCCCGGAGAGAAGAAAGAAATTGAAGTAGAGGGTGTAGAAGGAGGAAAGGTGCTATTGTGCAATGTTGGTGGAAAAGTTACGGCTATCGGCAATAAGTGTACACATTATGGTGCTCCATTGATCAACGGTGTTTTGACTGGAGACGGTCGTATTACATGCCCATGGCACGGAGGTATATATTCATGATCCCGGAGATGTAAAGGGAGATATGCTAACTTACCACTCACAGCTTGTTTCAATGCCAGCAATGGAGATATTGAAAATGCCCCTGCTCTTGATGCCCTCCCTTCGTTCGAGTTGTCCGAAAAGAATGGTTCGGTATATGTTACAGGGGAAGAAGAGACAATCAAGGGTAGCCGCAGAAAACCAAATATCAGAATTACCGGAGGAATCGGGTCAGAAAAGGTAGTAATTGTTGGTGGTGGAAGTGGTGCTCTCAGTACACTCGAAGCACTTCGCGAAGCCGGGTTTAAAGGATCAATTACCATGATCGGTAACGAAGGATACTTACCAATCGATAGAACAAAATTGTCTAAAGCTCTCATTGATGATGCATCAAAAATTGCTTTGAGGGATGAAGCTTGGTTCAAAGATGGATCGATCACAACTGTCAATGATACTGTGACTAGTGTTGACTTCTCGGGAAAGAAGGTGGCAACGAAGAATGGTAGCTCGTAAGTATACCTATTCTCATGATTTTTAAGACCTAGCATCTGGAGTCGTAAATCTTACAACTCTCATCCGAGATAATGGAACGAGATCTACACGCACTCAATTGTTCACGATACTAACATGCCCAATTTCTAGTTTCCCTTATACGAAGTTGGTTTTGGCTTCTGGTGGATCTCCAAAGAGTTTACCTTTGCCTGGTTTCAAAGAGTTGGGCAACATCTTTCTCCTCCGTGATATTCACCATGTGAAGGGTATCGTGGCGGCTATCGGGGAGAAGAATAAAAAGATTGTCATCATTGGAAGCTCATTTATCGGAATGGAGGTTGCGAATGCTACAGCTAAGGACAATAATGTTACAGTTGTTGGCATGGAATCTGCACCACTTGAGAGGGTCATGGGTGCTGAAGTCGGCAGAATTTTCCAAAAGGCTTTGGAAGGAAATGGAGTTAAGTTCCATATGGAAGCTGGTGTTGAAAAGGCTGTACCGTCGAAGTCAGATTCATCTAAAGTTGGGGGTGTACAATTGAAGGACGGTACGACCCTTGAAGCAGATTTGGTGATTCTTGGAACAGGTATCAGTCCTGCAACCGAATACCTGAAAGGCAACAAATCGGTTGAACTCCGTGAAGATGGCTCATTGGCAGTTGATGAAAACTTCGTCGTTTCGGGTCTAAAAGACGTTTACGCTATTGGTGATATCGCAGCTTATCCATATAATGGTCCTGGTGGCGAAGGAAGTTTAGCCCGAATTGAGCACTGGAACGTGGCACAAAACTCAGGAAGAAGTGTTGCCACACATATCAACAACCCCTCCGCAAAGCCTAAAGCGTTCATTCCAATTTTCTGGTCAGCACTCGGCTCACAACTCAGATATTGTGGTAACACTATCAATGGTTGGGATGATCTAGTATTGCAGGGTGAGCCAGAGAAAGCAAAGTTTGTGGCTTATTATTGTAAAGGGGAGACTGTCGTTGCTGTTGGTACCATGCAATATGATCCAATCATGACACAGGCGTCAGAGTTGATGAGAAGAGGAAAGATGCCAAGCAAGAGTGAATTAAAAAAGGGACTTAAGCTTGAGAGCGTTAACATTCCTGCTGAGGTTAAGATATAAAGCTCAGGGCATACGGTATGGGCAAATAACGGCAGAATGGACCGGGGGAGGGATCGGGAAACCTTGGGACATGAATAATTAGTAACATGCTTAATGATTATGACGCAGAATACAATAATTGAGAAATCAAAGCAACTATCTTCAGAAACTCAATTTTGTGAACTCTTCATATGCAGTTTATCCTCTTCAGTTCCGTACAGTGTAGTCCATCATAAGAAGTAGCGCCCTCACTCCAGGTCACTCATTTCTCCACATTCATTTTTTGTACAAGAGACGTATTCAGGCGATTCGATGAAGAATTGACATTTCTTATACAGCCAGGTCCACCTTCTACAGCTCTGCTACCGCGGACTTTTGTACCTGACGGAGTCTACCTTATCGATTTGCGACTTTACTTCGCAGAAATTTGATATAGAAGTAATATCATATTAAGAAACAGCAAAGCATTGCTTTTATATTGATGCTATAAGCTCACATGAACACCAATTACACCATGATACTGTATACATTCTCTTCAATCCCAGTACATACCAACCCAGCATACGGATCAGACCATCCATATCAGCCAAAATAAGGAACATTCTCCATCACCGTCGCAATAAACGCATCCGGGGGTAAAAAACACAAACTCCTAAAAATTTCCACCATCAAGAAACATCTCGCCAGTGCATATAAAAAGAACAAGGGAGCAGCACCCCAGGCCAATTTTCTAGGCGTCGCAATTCTTCGAAAATCGCCACAGCATATCATGCCGCAGTAGGGAATCAGGGTGTAGATGAGCACGAACACCGTACACCAGATACTGGTGGACCACCAGAGAATCTGTTCGAGATGGGTTGGGAATGTGAAGTTCCATGCTGCGACGTGGATGCATCCGAAAACTATACTGCCGAATTCGAAACCGATGAGCCAGGCTTCTTCTTCGTCTGGGGAGGGATAGATGGTATCGTTTGGAATTGGGGCGCCGGATGTGAGGGATGCAGAGGGCTTGTTGAGGATTATGTTAAGCATGGATGAACGATCGAGATCTTTGTTCATGAATTCGAGAAGGGGAGTGGGGATGGGGCCTTCGTAGGAGAGAATTGTGAAGGGAATTGAAACACCTTTGGGTTTGCTCCAGTTGAGGATGTAGATCAGGAGTGCGCAGGTGGAGAAGGCGATGACGGCGAGCTCGAGTTGTGTGATTACTAGACCTTTGGTTGCGCGAATGATGATCTGGGCGACGATCCAGAAGAATTGGGTGGTTGCGATGATGCGTACAAAAGTGTCGTTTTTGCTTTTGTCGTTGATTTCGTCGAGTGTGATGTTGGGAAGTCGGATATGCTCGCATCGTCGAAGTGAGAGGATTTGCTGAGCGGTCAGATGGTACGGATTGGGATAATCGATAGGGGTGTCAGTTGTAACACCCGGATCCGAAACGTTAACTCGGATTGAAGTGTCATTTGCATCTAAAGACATGCATCCTGTAGATGATTCCATTAATGGAGTAGAAACTTCGGTTGAAGGTGGGTGTGGTGTTTGACCGGCGAGGATGTCAAGGGCAACGCTGGGCTTGGCTTCGATATCGTTATTTTCCCTTGATAATGGATAGCTTCGAATTACAAAACCACCCATGTTTGCGAACAAAGTATGAGTTAAAGTCCATTCGACATCATCATCAGCAGCCCAGGCTTTAAACTTCTCAAGCTGTTTCCGTGCGACATCGAGATCGCTCCAAGCTTTGGCAAGTAGGATCTCTGGAGCAAGGATCGTTGCTACCATCCATTTAAGGCTAGTCAAGAAACGTCCGATTCTCCATTTTATACCATCTCTCAGACCAGAATCTCGATTGGCTCGTTGTTGGGGTACATTGAGATGTTGGATTGCCGATGTACAGATGATGATCGTGAACAGACATGTCCAGAGAATATTGAGAGTTCCTCGGCTGTTGGGTGGTGAAACATAATTAGTTGATTTTGCTGGAATTGCACAAGTTGTATCAAATTTTGTGTAGGCATTTGTAACTACTGCGTAGCTGAAGAGACTGTAGGCTACCAGAAGGGAGAACATGGCGTCGCTTTTGATTTTTCGTGAATATGGAGTGAAAAGAAATCAAGTGAGAGTAGGAAAATAAATAACAGAATGCAGCTGGGGAGGAGGTGTGCTTCATGTCTCTATGGGAAAGAACGACCAGGCACAACAAAGACTTTGGAATCATAGTTTATGTATCGTCACTCAATCAATACTTGACATAATTGTAAAATCGATAGCTCGATGGCGACTTCCCATCATGAACATACAAAAAGGTACAGGAGCACTATCTTCATTTATTTATTTTTCGAATATGGATATCAACTTCAAGCTTCCATACATATTCAACAGCAAATAATGGCAAGCGCAAGGAGCACTAGCAACTCGAATAGATAGCTTTTCAAGAATACCATTTTTGTCTTCATAACTTCAAAAGGAAGGCACTCTGTTTGAACTCGAGACGATAATTAGGGGGAAACAATTAGCATATTTTCGGATAGCATAAGCGGTGCGAACTATGATTCATGAGCACTTGGCTTCGTAAATGCCAAGGATTTTCTTGATATTTTGTTGCAGAAGTGTTCGAGGAAAATACCCAATAGTCACGGGGAATGCCCATCGAAATAGGCACTCCTCGCCGATAGTAGCCGATTTGCAACAACCACACGTCGTCGTCAGTGCAGCATGACTTCGAAGAAACCCTTTTTGAATGTGATTTGTGAAATTCTCCACGAAGCCATCTACTTTGTCTTCATTTGCTCTATTTGTTCTTGCCCCAAAGCTTTCGGCACTCACATACTGATAAACTTAAGCCTCCAGATTAAAGAGACTTCAATTGGAAAACAATAACCAAACTCCAAATCCCCCCCACTAATGATTGCATGTGATAATCACATGACCAAACTTGCTATCAAAGTTCCGGCTTAATTTCGTGAGACATCTAGCTTTATCAAGAGAATATTTGACCAATCATTTAGTTAATGTTATCTCATAAAATCTTCGTTAGCTGACTCTCCACCGCGGTCGATTTTCCGGCCAATTCACCAATCATAATAAAGGGGCTATCATCGAAGATATTTGGTGGTGGTACAAAGAAATGAATGACCATCACCAATGTTAACACTTCTTGATGTCAGAACAAGCTATTATGATCAAAGCATGGATTTGGATGAAAGTTCATACGGGAGTTCATACTGAACATATTAATGCTTTTATGGACAGTTCCATGAAAGCATAAATCAAACAATTTTGGGGTGAATCTAAAGGTGCACAAACACGTGGTCGGGTATATCCTCATTTCCCCCTTTGATTTTGGTCAATGATTCAAAATCTTATATATAACTCTATGTCCTTTTGGAAATGGAGATATTCAAGTGAATACTTTCTTCTACTCATCATTGATCTCTTATCTATGAATCCACTGCGAATACCCATTTAGCAGGATCGAGAGGTCATGTCCTTGCTGTGGCCGGAATGCCTTCCGGCCACGAAGAACAAGATAAAAAGGACAGAAATTTCGCACTTTTTGTTGAACTTTTCTTTGTCTTTTAACAACACAACTTCTACAAAACTTCAAGAACTTCCAAACCACCTTTTTCTACCAATTTACCCCCATTTCCACATCATCACAAGCCTCTTATTCATCTTTTAATCTCATTTTCATCATGGGTTCCATTACTCCCACCCCTCTCCCACACTTTGAGGTCCTTAGGGATACCAAGCCAGAAGACAACTCATTGCCAGCCTTCATGGTATCAACAACCAGAGGTTTCCTTCCACGTACCGAACCTATCATCGCTCTTCCCTCCGAATTCGATGCTCTAGAATCTATCCTTCAACGCATGCCTATCAAGACTCTTGATGGCAAGCCAGGTCTCCTAGCCACTTTCACCCTTGGAGAGACAGTTCTCAACGAGCTTCCAGATCTTACTGAGGCTATCAATAAGTATCAAGATAATTTACCTCTTATGAATGCTCTCTATCGTGACTATAGCTTCTTAGCTAGTGCGTACCTTTTGGAACCTTGTCACGAGAGATTCCTTAAAGGTGAAGAGTATGGATTGGGAAGACAAACTTTACCTAGGGTTATTAGTTTGCCTATCAGTAGGTGTGCTGAGCTGTATGTATATTTCTCACTTTTGTTTCACTCTTCATGATCACCTATCACCATTACCTCGACTTCACTTACAACTATCTATCTTCCAACCTCATCTCACCAAACACTAATCTGACTCTTCTATAGTGCTGGTTTCAAACCATTTATGGAGTATGCTGGCTCTTATGCTCTTTACAACTATCGCCTTGCGGATCCAGCTAAAGGCTACACATACGATAACTTCCGCCTCATCCGTGCCTTTGAACATGGTCTTGATCACACTTCCAGTGAAGCTGGCTTTGTTCTCGTCCATGTAGATATGGTGTCTAACTCTGGACCATTGGTTGATGGTGTTGTCAGTTCTTTGGAAGCTGTTGAGAAACATGATCGAGATTCATTCGAGGGAGGTATGAGAAAGGTTTTGGGCGCTATGACTAAAGTCAACGCTGTCATGGATGGTATGTTTCCTACTTATTTTTTCCCCCATTTTGCATTCTTGACTCTTAGACGACTGAAATTGACACGTCATGAGGTATGTGGCAGAAATCGAAGCCTGGTGATTACACTTCTTTCAGAACATTCATTTTCGGTATAACCAGCCAATCTATGTTTCCACATGGTGTCATTTACGAAGGTGTCTCTGAGGAACCTTTGAGCTTCCGTGGTGAATCTGGTGCTAATGACTCTATGGTATATTCTCCCTTCTTTCCTTTCTATGCTGAAATCTGCGACATAAAGTCATTAGTCTAACTAAATCCAGATTCCACTCATGGATAACCTCCTAAACATTCCTATGCCAACCACTCCTTTGACCTCAATCCTCAAGGACTTCCGTTCCTACCGTCCAGGAAACCACCGTCAATTCCTCGAACACATCCAGAACGCCTCCTTGGCTGTTGATCTCAAATCCTTCGCTCTGTCTTCCCCTACCTCCACTGCTCTCTATCTCCTCTGCATGGACCAAGTCCGTGATTTCAGATGGCGTCATTGGTGTTTCACTCGTGAATACATTCTCAAGAAAACCGCACATCCAGTTGCCACAGGTGGTTCTCCAATCGTTACTTGGTTGCCCAATCAACTCGGTGCAGTTTTGAGTGAAATGACCAGAATCTGGAAGGAAATTGGTAATGAGGGTGAAGGAATGGGCGGGGAGAAAGAACGTGTGAAGGATGTTATGGAGGCAGTCATCAGACAGAAGGAGCAGTTGGAGAAGGAAGTTGAGAAGTATTGTAAGGAGAGGGGAGTTAACACTGCTGCATCTTCTGCTTAGATTGGTTCATTCTTCGGGGAACGATGGTTTAGATGGTTGGCTTTGTGGCTAGGATAGATTCGATTCGAGATGCATTGCATATTAGATTGCATATGCGAGCCTGGACGTTGAGCTTTGAGTTTCTATTCACTAGCGGACGAGATTGCACAGAGGTATGAGGAAGTTGCAAATCTTATTGCCACGCTTAGGGTTTATGGAAAATTATTGGGAGGATCTTTATTTTGCTTTTCCTTAGTAGGGAATTGTATGGACTTCATAGCTTGAATCCAAATACAACGATGAATTTAATAACTCGGATGACTGAAACATAAGAAGCTTTTTTCATTTACTGTATGCTATTTTTCATTGGTGATTATTGATTGGAAATACTTGGCATCTACTTCTTACTCGGCGGCTTTGCACGGATTCCGATAGATCTCCAAGCCTGGCTAGTCACTTGTATCCAGAATGAAGTCATGTGTAAGTCTATTAACAATACAATTGATTACAGCATCCAGACTGTTCAGATCCACAACGCCTTCCGGGAAAACAAAAAAGTATTCCTCTTAAACATCCTTCCTAGGCCCATGCTCTCTAAAAATAACTTCATCAAGGACTCTCACACTTCTTCTTCAGGTCCGTATTAAATTCCTCAAATTGGCCTTTGATAGGTTTTCCCAGAAGCCAAGGCTGCATCAAGAACGAGATACCTCCAGAGTATTCTTCCATCTGTGTGAATATCGTGCCTCCAGGATTACTCTTACTCGGTTCAACAAGAAAAGAATGGAGACCGGAGACCGTCATAACAGGTGGACCTTGCCATGCAAATTTGTTTGGGGAGTTTTCCTATTCCGGGACGAAATATCAATACAGTTTTTTTTGGCTAGGTTCTTGTTCTGATTGGTCTATTGAAGAGAAAATATGGATATTTGTATATTTGGATGTACTTACAGTAATAATAGACTCAAACTCGAAATCTTTCATAACGCAATGAAGTTTTTTGCCGACGGCAAGGGGATCTTCGGTGTCTAAAGGTGTGATACTCTTCACAAATCCAGTATGCCATTTACTGATATTAGGAAAATCGAGGAGCTGGATTTCTGGGAATTAGAATCGATATTTGTCTGTAACAGAGGTAAAACCACCTACCACTCTTCGGACAGTCTCTGGTGAGGCATTGATTTCGATTTCTGTTGTGATCATCTTGATCGCTGTGGATGGATAATAGTTTTTGGGGATAAGCAGTAGACGCTTTTTATACTGAGAAAGGAGAAGTCTTGACTCCAATATATAATTTTGACGTAAATTGATACCTCGGCTTCTATATGATGCTGCTGCTAGCCTTACCTGTATCTATGAGGCGCAATTCAGTGAGCATTACAAATCCCACTGTTGACAAACGCGGTCAGCATTTAAATGCTGGCGAGAATGTCAGCATATCCATTTTAGCGCCAGGACGACTATTTCGTAATATTCGATACCAAGAATTGGTATATTCCTGTTGTGCTTCGCCAATTTCGAGATCGTAGCTGGGAAACGACCGTTTTGCAAAAGTTGTATAGTCCATCAGCTGATTGAAAGTACATTGAACAATGACACGGTGTTTTGGGTCACGGACATAACCATGACCTGTTAGGTTTTGTTCTCCTGTTGATAATTGAGAGGAAGATGCAGTGACGACCAACGTAGTGCGTTCTCTCAGAGCTAGAATCGAGGATAGAGTTTATGGAGGCGCTTGCGAATACCAATATTTGTGTTATTGATGGCAATAAATAAATCAAAACTCAATTAAAACACGGTTGCTTTGTTGGAACTGGTAGCAATAATATGGCTGTTACACATGCCGACCAATTTCACTCATGACGAAGTCCGCCAATACCGCAACCACTCGTTGGCGAAATTTTGTGGTTGGAACACTTCATGAATGGAGGAGATCTGTTCGATTCAAAAAATTGCGAATTTCATTTGAACCAATCTCACAATATCTCGAGTACAAATGAAAGCAAGAACTCAAAAATACAAACCACATTGTGACGGGGAACAGCGAATCCAAGATCGTACCGAAAATCCATAAATTTGCGGCGTAATTGCAGGCTCGGAAGGCCGATTGCTTCCTTGAGAGTACTTGTAATATATAGCACCTAAATAAGGACTTGTTTCTGGTCTCATTGGATATCCCGAAGTCCCAAATATAGTGATATTTGTTTCTCTCGAGACATTCTCTTATCGAGAAGCTACTTTGATAAGTTTAGTTAAGCTCTTGAGGTAAACTTTGGATTTTTTTTGGTAAACTTGCATATACTTGTATAAGAATTAAACCTCAGCTGTTAGTCTTGTTGCCATGGATAGCTCAGCAGCCATCAGGGAAAAGTCCCCTAACCCCGAATTTCAATGGAAGGTTGAATCTTGCCAGAAACAGAAAGGGGATGCCAACTTCATCAAGAGTGAGACTACACCGGACACTCTAGACACTGTTGCCACTGCTATTGAGCAACCAGCCCGTGAGTTCAAAGATGTTCTGTAGGCTCTCATTGTCGCAGCCATTATATCACCATTCTTTCTCTTCGCACTTGATAACACCATTATCACTGTTGTCCAACCAAAAGTTGTGGAAATATTGGGAGAAATTGAGAAGCTACTATGGATATTGGTAGCTTTTGCCTTGAGTACTGTCAGTTATGGGCAAAATAAGGTCATCGGAATGATCTGAACTAATACCTTATGTTGCTGTTCAAAAGACAGTTATTTCTAAAACCATGTGATAGAGAGACAAAACTTTCGCCGAATAAGAAACATATAAACCGATGCATGAAGGAAGCTCCATAAGACAAAAGAGAACGTAAATCACTGAATATTACCTCCCAAATCATGAAATGTGAAAGAAGACGTAAGATCTTACGATATTCCAAAAAATCGCGACTTGGCCATGGCTGCAAAGGCCACGTTAGTAATTGATCGATGTCTCTTGTCATCAGCTTGGAACCCCGCAATATCATAATAACGATATCAGGAGCAAACTTCCAGACGATAATCAAGGCACAGAATTTGCGCAAGATTGACGAAGATGACTTTGGAAGGTACAATTGTAGAATCTGTGTCGATATCGAAGAAAGAGGATGGGAAATTAAACGCACGTGCACACGTGATCCAAACCAAAAATATAGTTCGCGCGTTTGCCCATTCTCGGCCGTTATATGGCGCTTTGCGTCTTTTTTGTCTTTCAACGATATTCAGGTTTCTAATGGTAAGGCAATAGTGCTATATACAAGATACTTGAAGCGGTGGCATGTCGTTTTGAGAGATGCTCGAGTAGCTCACACGAGTTCTTTCACCCCGCTCGCACGCAACAGTCTAGGATATTGTCATCATTTCCCATGCATCGGGAAATCATTGTATGATTTGCTAGATAGGTGCGGTTTTTGTTTGGTCATTTTCTTGCCATCATCTTATCTTCCAATCAAGCGACCAGTATATGATGAAACATTGTTCCATTATTCATATGCTCGTTCTACGATAGGCTTTCCGTCCTGATTAGTGTCACGGGCGTATCGGGTTCTATGTTGAGTCTATACCAGGAATTCGGGATCATGGTAATCTCAAGAATGGACTGGTATAATGTTCAACCTATAGTCTCAGGATATGATGTCAATATCCAAAGCTTTGTCGCCATCGCATACTTAGCCCAGGAATCAGATTGGTAGTCAAGAAATCTGCACATATCAATAAGAGTTTGCTCCCATAAAATCCATTAATTTTGCACAATTTACCAATTCTTCGATTCATTCAAGCTAGTGCACCTGTCACGTCTCCATATTCTCAAATCAAAATGTCTCCTTCAGTGATCGAAGCTATCTCTGAAACCACTCAGAATATTCGCGAAAAGATCGCACCTCAATCATCAGATAAAACTAATAACGATGGCGCGAAATCTCAGGAAGTACCAAACAGTGAGAAGCTTTCACCTTCTGCAGTAGCTCCCAGTGGCGCACCTCAAGAACAACACCGAGAGCCATTAAAACTCAGTGGTGCTCTAGATCAATTCGAAAGTTTCGACGTCACTCCAATCATCGGTCGTGAATATGTTGGAGTAAATCTCGCGGAATGGATTCATGCCCCCAACTCAGATGACTTGCTTCGAGATTTGGCTATTACAAGTAATTCAAAATTTCACACGTTGTGATTATCAATATCAACTGTTTACCTATCTTTTAGTTTCTCAGCGGGGCGTTGTGTTCTTCCGAAAGCAAGACGATATAACGAATGTCCTTCAAAAAGAACTTGTCCAACGTCTCGGTGAGCTTTCCGGCAAGCCTTCAACCTCTAAGCTAGTAAGTAAACCTCGTATCATTCGCTCGAGATATCTAAACATCTAACGCTATCCTAGCACATTCATCCTGTGTCCAACTCCGGTCGTGAGCACGGCGGGAAAGATGACGAAATAAGTGTGATATCATCTGCCCAAGCCAAAAAGATATACGACCGAAATTTTGAGGCCAAGAATCGTCAAAGTGCTAAAGAAGGCTGGCATTCCGACATCACATTCGAACCTATTCCATCTGATTATGCCTTACTTCGACTGACTGAGCTTCCAAAAACTGGAGGTGATACACTTTGGGCTTCTGGATTTGAGGTCTACGATCGAATCTCGAAACCTGTACAGAAGTTTCTTGAGACGTTAACAGCTACCTATGCGCAACCGGAATTTAACAAAGCGGCAGAGAAGAACGGATTTAAACTTTATTCGGCAGAAAGAGGTGCGCCAGAAAATGTGGGAGAAAAGCTGGAAGCTGTTCATCCGGTTGTTAGAACAAATCCTGTCACAGGTGTACGTATCCTATTTGTCTAACTTTGATCAGAAGGCTAACACAGGAAAATAAAGTGGAAATCGATCTTTGCACTTGGCCATCATGTTTCTCACATCAACGATCTCACTACTATTGAAAGCGACGCATTGCTAGCATGGTTTTTGAGACTTGTGGTTGATAACCACGATCTTCAAGTGAGACATCGTTGGGAGAATGTCAACGATTTGGCGATTTGGGATAATAGGTCGAATGTACGATTCTTACTACCCCAAATTTATAGCAGTCGCAAGCTAACGAGTTTTTGAAAAAAGTATCACGTCGCCACTTCTGACTACATAAATCTGGGACTGGGCGAGAGAGCTGGCCAACGGGCTGTGAGTCTAGGCGAAAGACCATACCTTGATCCAGAAAGTACTGGAAGGAGAGAGGGGTTAGAGAAGCTTCAAAAGCCGGAATGATTGGAACAAGGATTGATTGTTGGCGAGGAAAGAAGAAAATGTTTACATTCTCGGGCAATTTTTGTTGCTTTCCTCGATTTTTTGAGCCATCTTGCAGTTAGTGGAAGTCCCGATGAATTGTTGTTCTCATACGTCAAACACATTTTATTCTCAAAACAAAGCAAAAAGCTATGTGCAGGTATCCTTAACTTGTACTGTTTACTTGAAAAGGTAAGGTCTATTTGTGTTCGTTCTACGTCTTCAGCTCAGCTTCCTCCGGGTATGAAGGTCGAATAAACTCCACCAATACAACATTTCGCCTTCTTTTACACATCACCAAGGTCTTTCTTATCCTGGCCATCACTCACAGCTTCCTCGTCTTTTTTCCTCCCTTCCCCAATCCTTTGTTTTTCCGTTCTCTCTCTCTCCTCCAGCCCGGTCCCTATTTCATAACCGCAAACAACATCGGACTCAAAACAACATACAACAACGCAATAAAAGTATATGTCCACCCCAACCCCATTTGATCCACCATCGGTACAACCAAAGCCGTGCTTCCTGCCCCCAACAAACACCTCACCAAATTAAACGCTGCCGTCGCCGTCCCCGCAGCCTCAGGATTAACATCCACAATCAGAATACTAACGGCCTGCGTACTAGCAATCAACGTATACCCTAGCACCACCAAAATCACACAAGTTTCTGCAATATTTCCCCGGAAATGCAATATCCATCCATAGGTGATGGTACTTAAACTCGCAAGCAAAATCATGGGAAATCTTACTTGCAATCGTGCTTTTTCGATGGCAAAATGAGATAGATCTTGTTGTCTGGATTCCACAACTGTGATTCCTAAGCGACGAGCTTCCTGGAAATAAGACCATTGGATGATTTACTCTATATGAAAGCGGCAAGAAAACATCCGCCACCGATGGGAAGATACATAAGACCGACTTTTAAATTGTCATAGCCGTATATATCGTGGAATTGAGAAGGCATTACAGAAATGACGGCATAGAAACCTGCATAGACGATTCCGGCATAAAATAATAAAAGCGCCGCTTCTTTTTCCGATACTATTCGTAAAGTCGCCAGTAGATTTGGAAAGCGTAATTTCCGGGCTGCGGCCAATTAATCACGTTCTGAGTAATCGGGAGTAATACCCTGCTTTAAAAGTTTATATTCTTTACGGATGTTGGTGAATGAACGACTCCATTTGGGTGGTGGCATTGATCCGTCGCCTACTATTTTCCTGCAGGTCTCAGGCATGAAAAGAAGAAGTGGAATGAAAAAGACCATGGAGAAAATCGCTAGGAATCCGAAAATCCACTTCCAGCTGGTGTATTACGATATGATACCGCCAAGAATAGGACCAACTGCAAGTGCAAATCCAGCCATCATAGATGCATAACCAACGTAAATTCCTCTTTCAGCGGAAGTGGCAATGTCGGCTACTACAGCATTTGCTAAAGCAACAGTGCCGGATCCACCAGCTGATTGCACCATACGGAGAATAAGGAGAGTGACATAGTTGTTTTGGAGAGCGAGAGCTATGTTGGATATGATGTAAACCGTGAAACAGATAATGTAAGCCGGGCGACGACCCGCTGAATCCGAGAAACCATCAATGAAAGCCGGAGCTATAGCTTGGAAAATCTATGGCTTTATGTGAGATGATGTAGCAAGGGATAAGACGAGACTTGCCATATAAGTTGTGACTGTCAAATTTACTTGACTACTGGTGACATGTAAGTCTTCAGCAATGGTATTGATAGCCTTGAAATAGATTTGATTTGTAAAAGGGGAGAAAAAAGTGGCGAATGTAGCGATCAAAACGAGATGTCATTTCTCCCACTTGGAGAATGATGTATATGGAACTTCTTGCTGTTCGAGTACTGTTTTTTCGTCAGGAATATCGTTCTTCTGAACCGTATGGCTTTCCTCAGATTTCTCTGGTCGAGAATTGTTCTCAGCTGCAAGCCGAGTTGAAATATTCTTGAGTTCTTCTTTCGAACTCCTTTCTTCATTGATGATGTGCTCGGATAGGGATTCTTCCTCTTTTATCTCATTACCAGCCAATCGCTCGGGTTTTACCTGCTTCATCGTGAAAGAAAAACTCTTCCGAAGAGTAGAGATGCCACAAACAGTATTGTGGAGTCAAAATGACATAGGGGAGTAAAAATCCCGATTCTCATGTTGTATGTACGTCGGCGCGACGGTGGTATTGATATCGGTAATAAGAACTTACCTCCGTTGGTGAATCTATGTCGCCGAAAATGGACTCCAATAACACTTTTCGACGCAATAGTGGTGAAATGTGCAAGCACCCTTGCAAGACATTAGATATGTGGTGTGCTGGTGTGCCTATCGATTGGCCGACATAATCACTGCTGCGGTTGCAAAAGCCAACAATCGCCATATTCAATTCGAAACATACTATCGTCGTGCCACACTCCGCTCGAGATTGTGCAACGTTGTCGTACTGGCAGCATTAAGGAATAATGGTTTGTGGAAAATCTTATGTGCTTCTGTGATTTCGGAACAATGAGCGAGACAACAGGGCTCATTGATGAATATACACGACGTAGGGCTGTCTGTGCTTCACGAGCCTAGTGAATGTATCGCAGAGTAATGAGTCTCTCCAAAATTGGCAAAACAACAGCTAATATCGGACTACAATACAATAGTATTGTCTTTGTTCATGGTTTACAAGGCCACCATCGAAGAACTTGGACAACCAAAAGGATACGTGCGCAAAAACGTCAGAGCAAAGACATACCGAATACTGGCTCTTCCTCTCAAGCCACGACTAAAGACGTATCTCGTCGAAGTCTCAAAAATATATTTTCTAAAGGCAAAACCAAAGCTAGAGTCTCTCAGACATCGATAAATTCGCGTATGCGACTGATAACCGCTTGCCTGAGATTGCACAATCTGGAGACAAGGATGCTTTCTGAGACGCTTTCGAACTCGAGAAAGATATCACTCTCCAAGAAATTGAACACACAAGCTATCACACATACCAAGATATCGCTGCTGCTCATACTCTTTTCGATTACTCTTCTCGATTCTGGTCAGAACACTATTCGAGATCAGGATCAGCAAAGACAAGTGCTTTTAAGTCTGCCTTCAGTCTACTGAACATGAGTCAGAATTGTTCTAAGAATTGGTTTCGTTACTTTTGGTTTTTCGCAGAACCAGATTATTTGTACCCTTCCAACTTTGATACATTGATTGCCGCATGCTACTTTGGTCACGTCGAAATCCTGGGTGCGTCATTAGCAAGAAATTATAAGCACGATCAAACTATCACAGAGACTGCTTTGTATTGGGCATCTAGAAAGGAAAACATCGAGATTATTGATGTTCTAAGAACTCGCATTTGGCAGGGCATGACTGTCTCAATAGCACTAAATCCTCTGATCATCGCAGCTCGATTTGGATGTCTGGAAGTTGTAAAACTGCTTCTCAATCTTGATAAGATAGATTCAAATGCACAAGGCATGG
Organism: Botrytis squamosa; assembly: GCA_014898485.2. Lineage (NCBI taxonomy): Eukaryota > Fungi > Ascomycota > Leotiomycetes > Helotiales > Sclerotiniaceae > Botrytis > Botrytis squamosa. The sequence continues at coordinate 2,263,322 of RCTC02000009.1, forward strand.
GGGACGAGACTCATTGTCACTTGCGGCTAGTAATGGCCATGTTGAGATCATCAAAACATTGCTTAAAGATTCTCGCGTAAAATTAGACGTCCAGGATGTGAACAACTCAGTGTTCGTACTAGTATTGCTCGTATTTCGTATACTAATCCGCATGGTGGTACGTATTGATTTTCAATAATGTATTCATGTATATAATATCAATATATATTACTGAAGATATTCAATATTGTTTTAATATTGAATATTACTGAAAATATGTAGAAATATAGGAATTCGATTTGAAATGCTTATTTTTAGTTCGAAGTGGATCTGAATGTAAGAGTTATTGAACATACTCATTGTACATCATAATGTTTTGTAATATAATCTTCACAAAATTTATATTTTGTTATATAAACTAAAATATTATATAATTAATATAATTCTTAATATTAAATTAAAATAAATTATTAATAGATAATCTAACTTATTTTCTATATATAAAAATTTCTAATTTATTTTTAATCATTTTTATTAAAAAATTATATAAACTTTTAATTAAAAAAATTCAGAATTTTTAATTTATAATACTTTTCCTATACAAAATAAACAAATTTTTCAAATTTTTTTAAATTTTCAACTTTAATTCTTTAAAAAAATTATTATAAAAATATTTAAAAATAAATAATATATTTTTTTGAATAATTTCAATAATTTTAAATCTTTTTATAAAATAATTTATAATTTTATCTTTTATTATAATAAATAAACTAGAATATAAAAAGATAAATAATCTTATATTTTAATCAGAAAAGTGTTATATATATAATGAGCAGAGACTAGAATTCTTATTATTTAATAGTCATACAAGCTTCTTGGTAGATATTTGACTTTTATCAGCGAACAAGTATCGCCATATTTTGCGATCCCATCTTGCCGAAATACTTCCACGACGTCCACGGGCATGCCACTATAATTGATATTATAGTCAGCATGTGATAGTCTAGATGAGATACATCGATTCGAGGGGAGTATGAGAGTGTCGTCGCAAACCTTGAAGAACATGCCAGCCTATCCAAGTAGCTTTGCCAAATTTTGCACTCTAGAGTTTCCGATTTGAGGATTGCAGTGAATTGAATTGTGAATTTCAAAAAGACAGAACAAGGCGATTTGTTATTCTTTTCAAGTTGAAACTGAAGGTTCCGAAGGATCGTTAATTGAAAGTATAGTGAACTAATATCAAACCATCCCATTGGGTGACTGTGAAGTGGTCAAATACAGAAGGGAATGACAACATTAAAAAGGTGGTCTGATCATCCTGAATGAACAGTTACTTCGTGAATTACAAGCTCATTCAGGGCTTTCGTCACTGAACCTTTCCAATGGAAAGTTCGCATTGGGTAGATGGGGGAGTGGCAGTGGCACTATTGAGCCTCAAGAAGAATAAGTATTAAAGTTCTTGCCACAGGAGTTTGTCAAGAGAAGAGAAATGCTGGAAGTAGGCAGTCTTTTGTAAGTGCCTCTTCATCAGAAAGTGTCTAGTCGGACTGCCAGAAAGTACATTGAAAGGGGCCGAATAGTCTTATAGTATTTGATTGCAAGAAGCTCTTTGGATAAAAAGGTTCAAAAGCCATGTGGAATAAAACTGGAATCAGGGGGCTATAAACAAGCTGCTAAATGTGGTGATTACTCGGTTGCGTCTTAGAATTGTAGTCATTTTTCAAAGTTCGTTTGTTTGAATATAAAATCCGAACGAATTGCAATACACAAGAATCAAGCGTACACTCAGAGAGGGAGAGAGACAAATTGCAAATCAATTTATGGCTTATTTTCCGTTTCTGGAACTGCGTGTATCTTGATATCTTCACGCGCAAGGCTATTGACCATCTCGTTCCTTCCACTTGTGACATATACATATAACCATGAAGAAATAAACTCGAAGCCGAAGTAACGACACAAAATTCCTCTTCCTTGATACTAAATAAGCACCTGGAAAGTGCGAAGATGGGTTAAACAGGAGTAACAAATCGAATTTTGCTTTTCCAGGAACTCCCAGACCTGAACATAAACAATAACAACGATTTTACTCGACTTCGATTCAGAGATCGTCAAATTTTGGTTGAATTAAAATACCGATACAGCATAGATTTCAAAGAGAATTTTATTATAAGTTTGTATTTCTACCCAATCACTCCCGTTGTCAAATTGAATTCTAGAATGCACAGATATCTCTTTCGTTGTTTGGATGCTAACAGTCCGGCTGCTGGATATTTTAAATTACAAAACATGAGTGATTTTGTGCTTCCTGCAGATCTTGATGGACTACCTAATCGTGATGTCTGGGACGAAAACCAGACCAATCTTCAAAGGATCCGTCCGTTTATCTCCGCAGTTGACCTTACTATTTCATCCGGGCCCTAAGAGACATGCAATCACATGAATTTGACGCGGCCAAAATCTGCGGGCGGATAACCATTCCTATTCTAGCCCAAAATGCTACTTTTACCGAGAATAACAAGAATTGGAACGTTTTAGAGGTATTCGCGCCACATCTCAAAAAAGTTTCTTTGTATGGCTTCCAGAGTTTTGAAGGAAGATCTGGAGGAAAATTATCCAAGACCTCAAGGCAGACCCCGAAATGACTACGAAGCCGCTCTTGAGATTTGCCAGCGTGCTCTACCTGCTGATCAAGGTGTAATGCACTTTAGTGACGAAATACGTAGTGTTAATTGCTTTTCTCATATTTCGAATATCGGCAATTATGCCGATGGGAAACCCTTGGGAGAAACTCAAACCAGATCCAGATGCCGGTACTTGTGGGCCTTGGATCGTGATAATTCCATGGGGTAAATGAAACGTCCGTCGCGATTGGCTATATGGGGGAAGAATGATTACCCCCGGCAGTTCATTCCAGATGCGGAAAGAATGTATGTTTATAATACCCCATTTTCCCCTATTCCGGGTAGCGAAAGGTATCAGTTCGAATTCTTCATGCCGCACATTCCCGAACGTAACAGAGAGACGTATGAGAGAATGGCAAAATCCTTCATGGAATTGATAGGAGAATGTCCCCCGATGAGGAATCCTGATGAGTTTGGAGCAATTACTCACGATGATGAAACAGCATGCCCACGATGTTTTCCTCCCCCTTCAAGGTCCTCGTGGATTCTTCCATTGGATGGGGTAGTTGAAAGAGGCTCTTGCGTCGGCTTTCATCTCTAGAGACATGTGCGACAGGCTAGAAAAAGAAGGATAGGAAATAGAAATTAGACTTTATTCAAAATCAAAAGAGAAGGAACATGGCATCGGACCTCTTATATTCTTCTTTTCCTGTGCTGCTGATTGTAAATGACTTGATGGATCTTATCAAAAGTACCAGGTGATGAATACTCCTCAAGAGCTGGTCCGGCACAAACACGATAGTCGGCTTTGGTTGTGGGAAAACAAAGTCGTCCAAATCTCACAAAGGTGTACTTTTATAGCTCTAATATCTAATTGATACCCAACAGACCCGGGTAGTTGGAGAACGCCCGAAATTTAGTCGTTCGTTATAATGGTTCTTAGAATTTGTAGAAGATTGCATGGCCAACGGATACTCTCAACACTTTTCGATCATATTGATAGAACACTGAAACCTTGATGTGCGATTAAGTTCGTAGCAAATAACTCTTTGCTCTTGATAATCTTTATTTCAAAACAATCAGAGATGAGGAATACGAAATCTGACATTTCGTGGCATTCATGTTCTGGAAACCGGTGCGATCTGCCTTTCAAAACTTTGATCACGATCCTGTCCACTGTGTATTTAACTCGGGCCAAATGAGAAATGAAATAAAATTGAGATGAACGTGGAGACATAGGTTTCTCATAAAGCAACACGAAGATTTTACCGACCGGTGAGTATTTTTTCAAGCAACTCTATTCACCCCTTTACCCACTGACGAAACAGATTAAGGAGCGCATTGCTTAATGCGGTGTGCTGTCGATACATCAAATTCAGAAAGTATTCCACACGTGTAAGAACTCAGTCTATGGATCAAACACTCGTATTGACCTGAGTAAAGCAGGTAACGATCAAAGCGTTAGGCCATAGACAAAATCCAGTTACATAAACAGGTACGAAGAGAGGTCAGCCGAGTGTCGAAAGATTGCAAGCGAAGCGATGCAAAATATGCCAACAATAGGTACATACATCATTATTCCAAGAATACGGAGCAGCAGCACTTTTTGACAAGTTGACCCCTAATTGCCAAGCACGCACATTGAATAACGCATCGTTCAATTAGACTTTCCACAAACTGGGTTTTACCCCACCCAAAAAAATACGGGAGTGGAGTGAGTGAGGCAAAAAGGGGCTATGCGGTGCGGCTGGTGCGATTGATTTAGGTAAATTGTGTCACTTATTCTCCTAACAACTCCGTACAGCAAAACCTCTCTATAAGGATACCGGTTTTTGTAGTCTTTTTTAAGGATATATAGAGGTATCCTTGTATAGAGGTTCTGCTTAATCCCGATATAGTAGTAATTTTCTTCCGATTAGTCCCGATTAGTCCCGATCGGGTCATTTCCGTGACATTTTTTGGGTTTCAATTGAATCTCTTTAGAATCCGGATATATTAGTTCGATTAGGTAATCAATTCTAACGATTCTATTGGTTCAATAAAGATACACACGTAATCCTGGGACCGAAAAATATAAGGATATCCTAATAAAAGGGTTTTAAGAATACAGATCATTTTTAGATCTCAATTTTTTTGGGATCGAAAAATATATCCTTATAGAGAGGTTATCCTTATAGGGGGAATCCTTATAGAGAGGTTTTGCTATAATACATTTCCATCTTCTCATAAAGTATGCATCGTTATTTGTGCGCATAGAATTAGTCACTCGATCGAGGCTACCGGGTGCCAGTGTACACTCGGATACGTTGTTCCGTTGACCTACCTACCTTGGGCTATCTACTTCATAGGGGTTCGTATTAAATACCTAGTGGGAGCAGATCTCGGGGGTTTCGCAGCGGGTATATGTCCGATACTGACGGTACTGACGGTACGTGAATACTTGATACTATTTGCGGGGATAATTAAGCGTAAGAATAACCTTACGGCAGGATTTACTTTGGAATCTGTATACGGAGGTTAGAAGGGTAATTAATGTAAACCCCACTTTTACTAAAATCTTGCTGTTTTTATAGATTTTGCTACTATTTTAAGCAATTCGAATAGATATTGAACTATTCCTTTTCAAAATTCAATCTTTAAAGCTTTTATTTGCTTTTTATTAATTCTAATAGTTTTTTAGTATTTGAAGTATTTGAAGATTTTTATAGGTTTTAAATAAATTCAGGATAAGGATTCGAATTTGAAATCTAATTGAAATTATTGATTTCAATAAAAAGTAAATAATTTTGAATAAAATATAACTTTTACAATATTTCTATTATTTAGAGTTTATTATATAAATTTTCAACTAGTATGATGATATGATTGGTTAAAGCCTTTAAATATGGAGAAAAGTATGGTTGGTTTTTAGTGGGTTTTATATTACTTACTCATCCAACCTCCGTAGAAGATTCTAGTGATTCTGTGGAAACTTTAGGGTGTTATGATTTTGTTCTGGCATGCATCACTGATAAAATTAGACATTTGTGACGTTTGTAATAAATTACAAAATTATTAACATCTAATTGTAAATTTGTGATACCTAGATACTTGTCTTTAGGATACCAATGACTTGGCTCTATCAATTCTTCTCCCCAGCAATTTCAATTATAATGCTAAATATACTTAGAATTTTATCCAACGTACGATGTGAGGTAGGGACACAATGTCATGCATACTCTGTACAAGCAAAAAGCAACCTAAATCCAATGACGTTCGCCTCGTCCCACTTACGGCCAAGCCACAGCATCCACTGAATACGAGAGCGAGGATTGCCGGCTCCACAGATCGTCATTGTGTGTACTCTGTACATCGTGCATCTCGTATCTGATCATACACTCTGGAGACTCCATTAAAAAAGGAAATGTATAGCGATGGCAAGAATATATAAGAAAGAGGTATCCTGTTGTGTAAATCATCATTCAATCACACAATCTCATCATCTTCACTCACAATAACCAACATCTAAACCAATTCACTCAATTTCTCACCAAGAAATCAATCATCAAACCGCAAATATGCAATTCTCATCCGCTATCATTTCCGCCATCACCGTTGCTCTCGCATCGGCTGCCGCCATCGAGAAGCGCAGCAACGTCTTCGATGTCTCCGACTTCAGCGCCGGCTGCATCCCACACAGCACCCAGTGCCTGTAAGATTCCTCCTCTTCTCTTCTTCTCAAAGCTCAAACTAACCCCCTACCAGCTACTCCTTCACCGTGATCCAAAGCGGCTCCATGGAAACCCCAGCCACCGGTGTCAAATGCAACGCTCTCGTCACCGCCAACACCGACGGAACTCTCCCCGACATCCCACAATGGGGCGGCTCCTGCGTCGGCTCCTCCCGCCGATTCTGGTTTACCCGCGAGGATGCCGGTCTCAACTTCTTCGTTTCCCAACAGGTTACTCCTGCTAGCAACCAAACTGCTTCCCACTTGCTCCCCAACAGCGAGTTGGTTATGGTTGCAAACTCCATTGGTAGCACCCAGAGCTACAACGGTTCTACCTCCTTCGGTTTGGACTACAGCACCTCCGCTTAGAGGAATCGACCGAGAGGGAAAAGTGTCATGGCTTTCGCTACGGAAGTCTTTGTTTACCTAGTGATTATTGATGGATATTAGCGAAGTTTTTGTTTCTGTTCGGGTGTGTGGTGTAAGATATTTGGTGTAGCAAATAGCATTGAGGAGGATAATTGGGATAGTAGTACCTTATTAATAATATAATTACTTCCCCCCCATTTATTGTTCTTTGCTTGCAACTTTTTTGAAATCTCAAGTGCATTCCGCTTAATATTGCCATCATCACAGCCACTACCGCCAAGCGGTACAGTTTCATGCCTCACCATATCATGTAATACAGTAATAGCGGCGAAACATCCAATGAGCGAGACTGTCGAATTGGGTTCTAAAGTTTGGTTTTTTGAGCATCATTTGAAGTCATCTTCTTAAGTTTTTGACTCCATCAGAATTTGAGTGTAGTATTAGTATTGGTAAGAGTTTCAAGCAGTGGTCAAATACTTGAACAGGATGAGATATCAAGTGGCTGTGATAGGATCAGTAGGTATGTAAAGCGATACTCGTCATCATCGCAATGAATCATTAGTAGCAGAACGTTCCAAATCCTTGGTTTCGGCTTTACATCTTCTCTGTCCTGTCGAGCCTATTTATAGAATTAGCATGAATAAAGTCAATTGAGATAATTAATACGTTATCATCATCTCTACACGCTCTAACAACATACCATATCATAATTTCATCCCAACACCAATTCACTTACTTCCCACATACTCATACTCATACTCACAAAGCAAAATAGTATTGAAATCGATCTGCATACACAACAAATCAGGACCCGTGACTTTCAGGAAATTCTTTCCAAGGGACGAGGAAGGGATGATGTATCGCTTATCCTACCGTCCCGCTAATATATATAACTAGACGGGTAAATTGATTGCATGCCTTTTCTCCATCTCCCACCTCCCACATCCACACTTGAACCCTCACAAACTCTCTCCGAAACTTCAGAAAGTATGCATATACATATACATATCCATCTCTTTCCCCAATCACAATCACAACCACAATCACAATCACAAAAATTCCCCTTCCACCATATCCCTTCAAAAACACTTCTAAATTCTTACATTTGACATTCCCCAGAACATTTCGAATTCGTAACAATCCCGGCATTCTAAGATCTGAGATAGAAAATCTAAGATTGGGAGGAAGGGAGATATGAATCTCTGTTTGAGAAAAAAAAAAAGGAAAAAAAGGGGAAAAAAAGGAATAATAAAACATATCAAAGTACCTGAGTAGTCAGCAAACAAAACAGTATTCACGAAATGAGATGAAGGTGAGAAGCGAGTGAGTGAGATTAAGATTGGAATCAGATATATAACTGAAGATATCGAAAACCCAATCTTCCTAGCATTGTATTTTAAGAAATAAATATTTTTAGTAACCGTATAATACTCATGATCCTTACATGTGCAATACCCAACACATCCTCAAAATCATTTTCCAAACACGAGGAAAGAAGTGATATCGAGATAGCATCTCGCACTTCCTCATCCGAACCCCCAACAAGGAAACTTTCCTCCTCTTTATTCCAACTCCGCAATTCCCTCCCGAAACCTCCCTCCCTTGACATACTCCCACCCCTCACCCGGCGTCGTCGCCACACTCGCATTCCCACTCCTCCCCCCATTCCTCTCCTTCTCCTTCTCCCCAATCTCCACCGGCGCCGCAATATCATTCGGACTCTGCGGAGTCGCCGGCACGCCCCTCTGACTCCCAAACCCGGGACTCGTCCCCGCGCTCTCCGTAAACGGTCCACTGGGCGCCGTCGTCCCAAAATAATCCGATCCCTGTCTCCCATGCGGAGACACACCTGGTCTTTTCGAAATTTTCGATCCCGCTTTCGATTCCGATTTATGCGAGAAGCGAGAGCCGGAAATCTGAGACATGGCAGCGGGTGGAATATCCATATCCGGATGAGAGGAGGATTTGGATTGGAGAGATCGGCGACGATGGATGGTGAAGAAATAGATACAAGCTCCTATGCATGCTAATACGAGAAGCGCAACTCCAACGCCGATGCCGGCTTTGGCTCCGGTGGAGAGACCGTGATTGCTAGATGTGGTATTGGAGTCTGAGACTCCGGTTGCGAGAATTCCATTACTTCCTGTACGAATAGCGGTTCCGGTGCCGGTAGTAGCAGCGCAGTAATTTGTACCGCTGAGAACCGCACAGCCAAATCCATTATCGCAACATCCGCCACCCATGGAACTAGCGCAGGCGAACTGGTTGGTTGTGCAGCCGGATGGGACTACGGAGACGAGAGCGGGGGTTGAGGAAGGAAATAAAGTGACGGCGCATCCACTGGAGCCGTCTGAGGAAACGCATTGCGCGTTGTAATTGCAACATCCTCCGCCGAGAGAACTAGCGCATTGGTAGTTAGAGATAGAGGGACAGGCGCGGGGAATACATGTTGTTGTTACGGTGGTGGTGGAGGAAACGGTGATGGTTTTGTTACTGAGAAAGGAAGCGGAGGAACAGGGTGAATCGCAATTACTGCCTATGGCGCAACAGGCGGGACCTTTGGAGGGGGATATGATGCAGTATTCGGTGTTTGGACAACATATTGCTACATCTATATCAAGACCTTTGAGAAGACCTTGTAATCAGTGGATGTTATTCGCATGATATAATTGAAATCTGAGGCGCCATGAAAGATATAAAGGATGCAAGATGGGGAGATAAATCAAGAATTGGGAATAATTACAAGAATGATATCCACTTGCACAAACTCCAGTATCTCTCTCAAACAACCTCCCCTCATTCAATCCCATATAATATCTCGGACTCAATACATTCCCCTCATTTTCCATTCTCACAGCTCCAAATTGTCCCCGCACTTGTACCACATTCGTGAAACCTAATCCGAGGAATACTAACAGCCATGGTGACCGCGAAAATATCGATATCGATAGCGGCATCTTGAAGAATTCAAACTAGTTTATATCGCGAGATTCAAACAGAATGATCCATGCCGAGATATATGCATACAAGAAATATATAGGTATGTAACATGCCCTCAATCGATTGCGGGGAAAAGTAAAAAGTCTCCGTTCACTGGTGGCACACTGATGGCAATGGGTAATAATAACGAAATTTAACCCCTCGGACAAGAACCTCCGATGAAAAAAAAAAGAATATAGAAAAGCAAAGAGCGAGGAAAGAAAGTAGCAGGAAAAGAAATTCCACAGCCGCAAAAGAGCGACATCCCCCCCATCAAAATCAAATCAACGAACCAACAAACGAACTCTCCGATTAAAAATTCAGTCTTATCGTAGCTTACCTCGAGCTTACATCTCGATACATCCATTCTACCCGGTCCCGGTTCAATCACCTCCTAACACTTAGAAGGCAGAAGCTGAGGTCAGCCGTAAGCCATATGTAGATATCGCTTGATATTATTGGCGTTGATGATTTTGGGAAGCGGGGATGTGCAGCTGGGGATATGTATGAACTTGCATACTGAGTGTAGCGAGAATCGTGATTGACGGATCGGAGCTGGGGTCTGGACATGGGATCACCAATATCTTCTATGGGTGAGTGGGCGAGTTTGCTTTGCGGAGAGTCAGATTTTTGGGTGTGGGTGTTTATTGGGATGGTGTGGTGAGAGATATCCTTGAGGTTGTGGGAGAGATACGATACACTTTACATAGAGTAGAAGGATAGTAAGATACCGGATAATATATGATTGAGTAAGTGAAAAGGAAATAAAGATTGGATAATCAAAATATTTATATCTGGTGATCCTAGTAGTATAGGAGACCGAGTAGTTTCGAAAAAGGAAACTACTAGTCAATATTTGACTGTATCTATTCATTACTCCTATCCTCTCAAGCAAAACCCCAAAATCAAACTTCGAACCCTCAATTACTATCTACCAAGATAGAATCCTAACTATCTTAACGAATCAACAATCAACAACCATTATAAATCCCCTATTCCACATCATCATCATCATCATCATCATCATCATATATTCCCTCCCTCCCTTCCTCCCTCAACTCACCTCTCAAATCACTTGAATCCACCTGCACCCACCCACAGCATCCAATCCTCGATACCGAAACAGGCAAATAAGTAAGTAAGTAAATAAGTAAGTAAGTAAATAAGTAAATACCTACCTACCTACCTATCAACCAATCTATCTACCTACCTACTAACCTATTAACGTACCTACTAAACTATACTACACATCTATCAACCAACACTACACATCTATACATCTACACATCTATCAACCTAGTATACCTACCTACCCACCTACCCAGTCCAATTCCAATTCCAATTCCAATTCCAATTCCAATTCCAATTCCAATTCCAATTCCAATTCCAATTCCAATTCCAATACAAAGATATATATATCCCTACCTAGCATACCAACTAACCTCTCCAACTCCCAACTAACCTCTCCAACTCCCAACTAACCTCTCCAACTCCCAACTAACCTCTCCAACCACCAACCCAACCTACACAGTCTCCTTCTCCTAGTCTAGTCTAGTCTAGTCCAGTCCACCATAAGCAATATGCATGCACAACATCCATCCTCGAGCCATCCCATCCTCAATCATCAATCGGCGGCCAAGACACCACACCACCACCAGCTTCGGAGAATCGAATTCCACTGTGCATACATACATACATTTTGGAATGAGAAATACCGTTGACATTTTACATTTTACATTGTACATATCACATTGCTGTGAAAAGATTGACATGATATGATGTGATGTGATGTGATATAGAATGGAGAATGATATGGTATTCGATAGAACTTAATACGATCAATGTAAACATGAAGATGCAAAGACGACGCAAACATCTCCTTGCATGTCATCTATACTCTCTTCTCTGCACTAGACAACTGCTATGTAACTACTCTAGACTCGCCCGAATGGATTTCCTAAAAGAAACTCGGAATCCAAGATTGATGAGATAAAATAAAATAGAATTCCTCCAACGCCCCAATCTCAATTAACCAAACAATAACTCCCATTAATGCGTGACATGCGTGTCCAAATGTACAAAAGAAATCTTCATGCGTGAGTATCTGTCACAATTCCCCTTCCCCTTCACAATATCTCGTTTAGAACTTCCATGGACCGCGTAAATTAACTCCCGATACTTCCTCCAAAAGGATGACTTTCTCGAAGATCGGCTACCAAATCATCGACATTATGGAGATATCTCCCGAGCAGTTCTTGTTTTTCCTCTAATGTTTTGGTATGTTCGCTTTCGCTCTGTGCTCTTCTTCTGCCCGACTCTTCTCGATTATTGATTGCAACGGGGAGTTTGCTGGGACTGCGTTGCATTAAAGCCATGGAGTTTGATGAGCCTGATGATTGGAGTGATGGGGTCTCGGGCATGAGGTAGAAGTATAAGAATTCGACGAGTTTGAGCTTGACATCGCGACTTGTCTCGCGGGATTTGAAAATGGAGGTTATGGTTAAGAGACCATCGAGAGTTTCGAATGTGCGAGTGTTTTTGGGGGTGTCAATGAGTGAACATACGAGGGTGAGAAGGGTTGCAGATTGGATTGCGGGACAATTGACTGGTTCGAGGAGATCGAGAAGATGCTGTGGAATGTTAGTATCATATCATGTATATCATTCCGGGAAGCGTGAGAATGGGATTGATAGAATGGATACATACATTCATGTATAGTTCTCTAGAGAATAAACTCCTGGAAGGAGGATGTAACAAGAGAACCCCCTGGATCAATTCCAATGTTTGAATTATTAACAAATCACTTTGGCCGTCATTAGTCTTTCCCATCAATCTATCCAAGCAGGTAACCAATCGCATAGCAACATTCCATTCGAAACCCTCCTGCAATCGAAAGAACTCTCGGAATGCGGCATCATTAGGTAGTTCACTCAGAGCTTTTCGTGGAGGAGGTTCTTTGCCCGGGTCAATCACTGAACGGCGTTTATCGACATTGGATCTTGGAGAATTGGATAGACAAATTTGTGCTAATAGTCCTTCGACCTGTCGGAGACCTTTGCGAATTTTGGAAGCATCATATGAAGAAAGATTATCGAAAGAGAGAGAAAGTAATGCTTCCATTGTTTGAATTTTGGTGTTCGTGTTCGATGCGTGGATTGGTTGGCGTGTATGAATGAATGAATGAGTGAGTGAGTGAATGAATTGAATTTTTTGTTATCTGATTCTTGAATGATTAATTGATTGCGCAAAATCGCAACGAATGATCTGAATTGTACAATTGGAAAGAAGGAATAAATATGGATTGATTTGAATATGTTAATACAGGAAAATGAAGAGAAGGTATGGGAAAGAAAGAAAGAAGGTAGGTATTCATCTATCTATCTATCTATCTATCTTATTTTAGAAATTTTGTAAGAAGCACAGTTGGGATAATGGTTTCGGCGTATAATCAATCGTTCTCAGGGCAACGAATCCAAGCGACGGGAAGGCTTTCAGGGAAGATACTGGAGAGTAGGTAGCGAGATCGAGGATAGCTTGCGGTATTCGCTGCTTGATATGGAGTGAAGAGTGAGTGCATTGACAGACGGTGGTTCGAGTGAGTTTGTCTGTGGGTATTTCCCTTTCTTTTCTATTGAAGTTTGTTTATTTTGTTTATTTTGTTGTTATTGTTATTTTTATTATTATCATGATCTTGAAATATACATGACGCAATAACAATATATTTATATGAAACTATTTGATCTCTGGATATTCACATCTACCTAGTACCCTACCTACTATGTCGCTACCCAGCGTCTATTATCAAGATATAGGTATATATATCTATAATATATATGTATATCTACATATACCCGGTATTTACCTACCTAAGGTCTATACAGCTTTCTCTTTTTATAAAGAGAGGAAGAAGAAAATAGCGACCTTCAGCCTCATGTCTTCCAATATGGCATGTTCATCAATCCATATACTTATACCTGGAACCGATGCTTGCCCAGGTGGTATCTGTATTCTCACACGATCAGACGAACATACCACACAGCCACTACTACCATTACTATCACCACCACACTCACTCTCACAGACATCTGCGGAAAGTCTATCATTCAACACGTGAAGAAATCCTCAAGCTCCCGGCCTTTTGCACGACCAAAACTAATCATGTTTAGCTGGAGTTGGGGTAAACGATAAACAAATAGTAAACTATAAAGTAACCGTAACCGTTACATTCTGCTGACTGCCAACATATATCTATCTTACTTGTAGTTACGGCGCGCGCATGCTATCTATCTATCTATCCATCCATCTACATCTCCATCGGTATTGGTAAATGGATCCAAATAATCAGAAATAGCAAGCTTCATTACAAATTCCCCTTCTTCATCGCCGGAAATCCATGCAAGGGTTACGCATCAATTTATCACATTCTTGTTCACCCCGCCTATCAACTAAAAGAGTGAAATAAAGCAAGACCCAAAATGTTTCAGCGACTTCTTCCAACTAGAGGTCCTTCCATTATGCTTTCCGAAAACTTTCCTTCTCCAAACGCGATCCCTCCACGAACGTCCTCCAACGGTCAAAATAATATCAATCGTCCCGCTTCGAAATCGGTCCTGCGTCCAGTCCCTGAAGGCGATTGGATCAGTCAGAGAAATAGTATGCATACCGCACAATCTTCTCAATCCTCAGGAGCCATGAACCCTTCAATTCAGGGAGCTTCTGCTCCAGATCCAAATAAATACACAAAAAACGACATGGCATTTCATGGAAGGAGCTCTTGGGCTCCAGAGAAGGAAAAGATATTGTTCGGTCCATACGATTATTTGGAGGCGCATCCAGGAAAGGACATTAGGAAACAATTGATCGCCGCATTCAATGAATGGTTGGAGGTACCACCGGAGAGTTTAGAGGTCATTACCAAAGTCGTGGGAATGTTGCACACGGCATCCTTACTCGTCGATGATGTTGAAGATTCATCATTACTGCGACGCGGATTACCCGTCGCACACAGTATTTTTGGCACGGCGCAAACGATTAATTCTGCAAATTATGTATACTTTTGCGCATTGCAAGAACTCCAGAAACTCAACAATCCCCAAGCCATTACGATTTACACAGAAGAGTTATTGAATCTTCATCGGGGTCAGGGCATGGATTTATTCTGGAGAGATAGTCTAACTTGTCCCACCGAAGACGATTATTTGGAAATGGTTGGCAACAAAACCGGTGGGCTCTTCAGACTCGCTGTCAAGCTCATGCAAGCTGAGAGCAAAACCTCAAGGTAGATAGGGTACCCCGCCCCCACCGATCAACAGAAACATGCTAACCCCTGCCTAGGGATTGTGTTCCATTAGTCAACCTCATCGGCATCATTTTCCAAATCCGCGACGACTATCAAAATCTTTCGTCGCCGGAATACTCGCAAAATAAGGGGCTCTGCGAAGATTTAACAGAAGGCAAATTCTCATTTCCCATCATCCATTCCATTCGCGCCGCCCCCGATAATCTCGTGCTGCTCAATATCCTGAAACAGAAACCCGATGATGAACAGGTCAAAAAATATGCAGTGGCTTATATGGAACAAACGGGAAGTTTCGAATATTGTCGCAAGGTTCTGGTGACCTTGAGTGAGAGAGTTAAAAAGTTGATCGAGGAGCTGGATGATGGAGGGAATAAGGGCAAGGCAGTGATGAAAATCTTGGATAAAATGGCCATCTAATTTTTGGGAAGTGCAAGGGAAAAGGGATGTCGGTGAATGAGGAGAAATAAATCACAAATTCCGTGGAGGTATTTTGATATATGAACGCATTGGTAACATGCTGGCGTATTTGGGCATTGCAATATCATTTGGGGTATGGTTTCGGCTCAGCTTTTACTTATTTAGGTTGACTTGTGATATCAATCAGGTTTAGGTTTCGGATACCTTCTTCTTTATTACTACTTTTTTTGTCGGTCTTTTTATATTTGTATATGTGCAGAGTGTTGAGTGTTGATGTCGAAGTGATGCGGTATATAATTACATCTAGATATTTGCGTGAATTTCTGGGACCTCTGAGTGGATGGATACCCACCCCTGTTTTACTTGTTGGTATTTCGTTTATTGGGGAGTATTGTATTGGGGGGCTTTATGGTAGTTGGTGTGGTGTGGTGTGGTGATGAGTTGTGAGTTGTGAGTGTGAGTGTGAGTGTGAGTGTGAGTGTGAGTGTGAGTGTGGATTTGAGTTTGAGTTTGGATTTGGATTTGGATTTGGATTTGGATTTGAGGTTGGATTTGGATTTGGATTTGAGGTTGGAATTGGATTTGGATTGAAATATATTGGATTGTGGATGATGTTAGGTTGGGTTAGGTTAGGTTAGGTCAGGTTAGGTATGTGATATAGTATGGTATGATATGATATGATATGATATGGTATGATATGAGATGAGATGAGATGAGATGAGATGAGATGAGATGAGATGAGATGAGATGAGATGAGATGAGATGAGATGATATAGTATCAGTTCAAGCGGATTGAAATTTGAAATTTGAAATTTGAAATCATATTTATTCTGTTTTATAATTTCTTGCTATATTATGTTATATTATGTTATGTTGTGTTTTGCTATATTATATTTGGTAGGTAGATTGAAGTAGATTGGAGTTTGGAGTAGATGGAGTTTGGAAAAGATGAAAGTTTGAAGGGGGGAGGGGGGATGGGAGATGAGGGAGGGGGGTGAGGTATGAGATATAAGGTATAAAATATAAGGTATGAGGTATGAGGTGTGAGGTATGAGATATGAGATATAAGGTATAAAATATAAGGTATGAGGTGTGAGGTGTGAGGTGTGAGGTATGAGGTATGAGGTATGGAAATTTGGGATTGGAATGGAGTTTAAAGTTTAGATGGGGGATTTTAGGGTTCTTGTTTAATGACTTTTTTGGGTGGAATATTTGGTTGAGTAGGTACTGGTTTGAGGGCTGGTTTGAGGGCTGGTTTTTGTTCTTTTGTTTTTGCTGAGGTGTTGGGGGGGGCAGGGGGAGGAGAGGATAGGGGAGGAGAGGGGATGGAGAGGAGAGGGGATGGAGAGGAGAGGGGATGGAGAGGAGAGGGGATGGAGAGGAGAGGGGATGGAGAGGAGATGGATGAGATGGGATAGGGTCGGCTGCAGTGGATGGGATGGAGTGGAGATGGTGATAGTGTGAAATGGAATGGGAGGGAGTAGAATGGGATAAGATGGGGTGGACGGACATAGAGTGGTTGGGATGAAATAGAGTAGGATAGTATCGTGGTATTTGTGGGGAGTGAATACGGATGAGGTAGAATATGATGGAGTGAGATAGGATTGTTGCGAAGGGATACGTCGAAATGGGTAGCATACAGGGAAATGGAGTATTCGTGTGTAGTGCTAGTGAGGTGTGAGGGGTTTGGAGATGACGATGGTGTGAGATGGATTAGAATGGATATTTGGTGAGAATGTAGTGGTTGTGAGGGGTTTGGAGATGGAGATGACGATGCTGTACTAGGTCAGGAGAAAGTGATAATGGTGGTAGCAATGGTAGTGGTTGTGGTGATAGACGGTGGTAGTCGTGCGCCGGGGAAGGTTGGAATGGGTAAAGGGGGTATAGTAGTGATGGTGATGAAGTTGAGCTTTTGTGCAGTCCTTTTGTAATGGACTAGTGGTGGTAGCAGTGGTAGTAGCAATAGTTTGCTAGGAGGGAATGGATGGGATAGAGAGGAGAGTAGTGGTATCAGGGATTCGTTATTGCGAAGTCCGTGTCTTGCTTTGTGTTGGATGGAATTCTGGGATTGGGGATGAATTGGTAGTGGCGCTTATGGGATTGATAGTGGTGGGATGGACGATGATGGTAATAGTCCGGGTGATGTGTATGAGTGTGGAGGGTGGTAAATGGGATAGAGGAAAGAGTGGAAAGCGAGCGTGATGAAGAGGGAGTAGCAGTGCTAGTGCTAGTGGGATGTGATAGAAGGATGGGGGTCTGGTGATGGTAAGAATCAGGAGATACGGGAAAATTGCTTTTTTCCAACATGGCATTAGACAGATTCTGTGATGATCATTAGTTTGGTGGCCATAGATAGCGCTTGTCATGCGCTGATGATAAGAGAGTGGATAATGAGTATAATGAGGGATTAGCTTTCTGTTTGTTCTGTTGATCTGGGAGTAGAAGAGGTGAAACAGATGTGAGTAGAGAGAGAATGAACAATGGACAAGTGAAAGTGGCAGAGGGCGTAGAAGGAAGGGGGATAGATGAAGAGTGTGAAGAGCGAGATTTGGTATTCAATATGTTTTCTCGGGAATCAAAAAAGCGAAAGAAAAAAAAGCAAAAAAAGCTGGGGGTACAGGGCAGAGGATAGTCGGTGAAGATTGAGATCTGATTTTCATTTCGTTCTTTTGAGAGCGGAAGGGGCAAGGAGTCTTCCGATGTTGCAGTGGACTCTGAAATCGTTTGTGGCTAGTTGCGTCCGCAGATGCTTTTTTCTTCCCAAAGAAATTTTTAGCAAACGGTGAAAATTTCACACCGACGGGAAGCTACTGACTTTGGATTTACTTTTTCAATCAAAATTTGTCGTTGAATGCAACCATAACAGTTGAGTATGCAGCATTGCCCCTTTATTTTTGATGAGATGAAGCCACCCGTGATGATATCAGAATTTCTGGGAAGCAATGCCTTTTCTGAGAAGTTTGATTTGATATCATCAATTTGCCGTCGGGACAATGGGAATTGTGTCTCAAGTCTTTCCTTTTTTCTTTTTCTCTTTTGAATAGTAAGCTGTCTATAGCGCAGATACAAACAAACACGCCCTAGACCTGAGGTTGCAATCGAGAGTTTTACCCTTTTCTTTCTACTCTGGCTGAAGTCTCTATACCATTATATTTCAGCATCTTCTTTCCATTCTTTGTCTTCATCTTGAATAACGACTATATACATCATTGACTATGTCTTCCTTTGAATTGTCAACTTATATTTCCGAACAGGATGCAATGACTGCACCACCTTTGAGACTTTTATCGCTTGGTAAGAAGGATATTACTTAGTTAGGCTCCCGACAATCACTAATGAATGATTACAGATGGCGGGGGTATTCGAGGACTATCCGAGCTGATCATTCTTGACGAGATTATGAACCGTCTCAAATACACTCTCAAATCTTCGGTCGATTTACTACCAGCAGATTATTTTGATATGATATGTGGAACAAGTACTGGAGGGTAAGTCTCACTCTTCATGACTTCCCAGCTTAGAATAGATTCTTACCAACTCTAGTTTGATCGCATTGCTACTTGGACGACTTCGATTTTCAACATCAGAAGCAATCAGATGCTATGCTTCATTAGGGAAAGAAATTTTCAAAAACAAAAGATCGAAAAGTTGGTACGGTTACGCATTTGAGTCATCAAATATGGAGAGAGCAATCAAAAATTTGCTAGAAGTTACATATGGGCATGGCCATGGCGACGACAGGATGCTCGCGGACGAAGAAGAGAGTCGCCACTCGTGCAAAACGTATGTGCCACCCTCGAGACTTTCTTTGTAATGCTAACTTTCTCGCCATCTATAGCTTCGTGTGTGCTGTCAGCTCAAGCCATGTGGAAGGAGACCCCACCAAATTCCGTACATGGTCAGTGGCAAAAAATCGAAGTCCTAATTGCAAGATTTGGGAAGCAGCTCGAGCAACTTGTGCAGCCCCTCGTTTCTTTCAAAGCATCTTCATTGAAGAGAATGGGATTGCTAGAGAGTTTGTTGACGCTGGTCTTGGCTGCAACAACCCTATCAAACAACTGATATCAGAAGCTAAGTCCGAATTCGCACAAACGAGGCCTGTTGCCTGCATTTTAAGTATTGGTGCTGGCATCCCCAAAGCTCTTGGCTTCACAAGACCAAAGTCATTGATGGAGAAAGTGGCTCCTATGAGCCTTGTGAATGTCTTAACAGGCATGGCAACATCAACAGAGAAAGAGGCTGCCGAGATGGAAGAGAAGTATGGCAATATTCCTGGCGTTTATTACAGGATAAACGTTGGCAGAGATATAGGAGACATTGGTCTTGAAGAGTTGGAAGAGCTTGAACAGGTCGCCAGTCATACGATAGCGTACCTTCTGAAGGGTGGCATCAGTCGTCAAATTGATGGCATTGTGGCCGCGTTGGCGAACAAGACTCGGCCGGAAATTCAATTACATCAGCTTGGTAATTAGTTGTTATGGTTTGGGATGTCATTCTTAATGCTAATAAATTTAGATAATCATATAACATTACCTTCAGTCACTCAACACATCTGCTTTCCACGCTCCCAAGCTGATCGACATGGTTTCGTGCCTAGATCTTGCATGCATGAAATTGACTGTATGTTCAATGATGTGTTGCTAAAACGATCATCGAAAACTATAGTTCTTCAAGGAATGGGGGGGGTCTGGGAAAACCCAACTTGCATTACATTACTGTCGGAAAGCAGTATCGCAAGGCGGGTTTAATGCTGTGCTGTGGGTTGATGGTACTGCAAAGATGTCAGTCGAACAAAGCTTCAGTAGAATCGCAGAGTCAATTATTGGGAAATCCCTGGAAGCAGTCGATATAAAATCTTTTCCAGCCCTAGTACGTAATCGGATTGAAACGTGGAAAGAGCTGTGGCTTCTCGTCTTTGACAATTTCGATGATCCCGCAGATTATGACATCACGGAATATCTTCCACAAAGCGATTTTGGTCTCATCATCGTTACAGGTCGTCATCCAGCAGCCAATGATCTTGGTTACTCTATAATTATTGGCGATCTGCTCGAGGAAGAAGCTATGAATCTACTTTTCCACCGGACGAATCAAGAGAGAACGCATGAAAAGATTGAAGATGCCCGCAAGATATGTTGTCATCTTTCATGCTTGGCACTAGCGGTGAATCAAGCTGGAGCATACATCAAGTCTACAGGAATCGAACTCAGTCTATTTATTGAGCATTTCAATAAGCAACAAGAAAATATTATGGCATGGTCTCTGCCCCTGAAGACTTACAAAAGACTGGACCCAGCGGTCCCCGATCAAGAAATAACGCTCACTGTATCCACTACATGGGAGCTATCCTACAATCGTATATCTGGTTCCAAAGAGATTATTGAGGCCAAGAGACACTTCCTTCTCATTAGCGCTTTTTACGATGGCAATTGCATAGAAGAGTATGTCTTCCGCCAGTTTTTTGAGACGACCTCTGAGAGACCATCATGGATCAATATGTTCCAGGACCAGGAGACGCATAAGTGGAACAGCTCTGCCTTTTTAGCAGTGGTGACTGAGCTCCGAGATCTCAGTTTGTTTCGATCGAATTCAGTGTCGTCACAGGGAGTGGTCTATTCGTTCCACCCAATGACGCGAAAGTGGGCGCTATATCGTCAGTCTCGAACCAAAAGGCAAGATCTTGCATTGGAGGCTATGGATATAATTGCCATTTCAATCTTTGATCTGTTTCTCTGCAATGATTACCCGCAGAGAAAACTCATTTGGCCACACATAGTATCTTGTTTTCTTATTTGGGAAGAATTTGTCTCTGAGTCACAAGCTATTGGAACTTTTAGAAACAGAAAAACTGGTTTAAATTTGGCTAAGTTTTTCTTGACAATCGGCGAATACCATATATCAGAACTAATTTCGACATCTTTAGTTCTTCAAAGTTTACTGAGGTTTGTCCTTTTAAGAACAGGCAAATACAACCTATAAGAGGCCAAGTAAAGCAAGAGAAGCCAAGCCCTGGACGTAACCGCCAACTGACAAGGTAATCGATTGTGGTTGGTGGAGACGAGAAGGACTGCAGGCAAAAGATATTTGTTCTTCAGGAATACTTTCAAAAGAGAGTCGAAGTGTTCAGCGTTGCCGCGGCTCAGCTGGAACAGCTCTTGCTCTGCATTTTACAGTGTGCGAACGGCAACATTTGCATGTGTGGTAGTCCCCTCCGCGAAACATCGGGTTCACCTCGGCTAATTACCCCACCTTCCTCCACATCTGGTTTTTTATTTTTCCGTCTCATCTCCAACGATATCACCAAATCTACAGAACTCGATCCAGCTTCACGAAAATGCCTCTTTCATTCCCTATCTTCTCTGATTCTCCAGAAGTCCTTCAAAAGGATCTCAGTGGATCAACCAAACCACAATACGTGATCTTTTTCGCCTCCCTCAAGCCTGAGACAAACGAATCTTGGTGTGGAGATTGTCGAAGTGCGGAAGGGCCCTTGACTGAGAAGCTTCATGTAGCTGCAAAGGAGAACAGGGTTAAGCTTATCTACGGAGGATCCCAGGCTGAGTATGTTACTGTTACCCGGAAGCTTGGCCCGAATAGAGTCGGGGGTCACTGGTGTCTATGAAGTGGTGAGAATGGGAAGCTAATGGAACTTTCTTTTTAGATGGAGAGATTTATCACCGGGAAAGAAAAGTCTTTGGAGAGATGAGCCATGGGGTATTGATAGATTGCCTACTGTGGTGAAAATCACTAGGGAGGTGAGTTGCTTCTAATCCTTGCTTGCTGTCCTTTAGCTCATGTGATGTAGAAATGGGAGAAGTTGATTGAGGAAGACTGTTATAATGAAAAGAAGTTGAGTGCTTTTGTCGAGGAATAGTGATTCCAAGAAATGTGTGGAGTGTCCCTTTACAACTACTGCAGCTCTCGCTGTCACTGTAACTAAGTATCATGAATATTCATTATCGCAGATTGTGTTGTCTGCGTGCCTCGGTTGAACATAATCTTCACATTTATTCTCTATTCAAATAATTTTTCGTGAAGGAGCTTTTCCTAGAAAATATAAAACCATCCATCACGGAGCCCCAAACAATTCTCAGTCTCTACTTGCAAGCCTCTCGCGAGCTGGCTCTTGGTGGTCCATATCATCACCATTATCCTGCTCAATCAAGGGTTCTTCCCATCGATGGAATTCCTCCTCGACCATACCAACTCTTTCTTCCAGCTCGTACTCTGTAATATTCATTTCATTTGCGCTTTCGTTTGACTTGAGTCTCTTAGAGCTTTCATACGTTTCAGCCTCCAGAATCTTCCTTTCTGAAGGCTTCCTCTTTCCAAGTGCTTTTCCACCAAGGCTAACGTATGCCATATCCTTAGAAAGATTGTCCCATTCTTCATTAGACTGTCCGATTTGTGCAATTGTGTCGATCGCCAATTGTGTGGATGGGAACATTACTTGGCCGGTAAGTTCGTCGCGCCATTGAAACTTGTCAACAAAGTATGATGGCAGTGTATGTCGTACAATACCCGTAGTATCTAGCTGGACATACCGATCCCTTCCATCGCCCTTCCTCTTCTGTGATTTCTCGCCCAACTTTTCACGATCTTCCAAAGCCTCTAGTGCTACCATAGCCCGCTCATGTGCAATGTAATAGGACATCCTCCACTCTTGATACTTCTTCTGACTTTGAAAACAGGCGCTGCCAGCAGACGTGAAGAGTTCGTATCCAAGTTCTTGCGGGTGTACATCAATCATCCTCTTACTAGGATAAGCAACGACAGACAAGCGCATGAGAGGAGTTCCTGTTGGCAACACCGGAATTGGTACTGGCGATTCGTAGCGTAGTGATGCTGGTGTATCGGCATCGTAGCGTCTAGGAGCAATACCAGCATGCCATCTTTTCCCAGAGAACACCAGAGCTGACAAAGGTGCAGTTGGACATAAAGTTCTCTCCCCTAGCAGTGCAAAATTTCCTACGTGGTAATCAGGAGGTGGGTTTCCGAGGAAGAAGAGCACAGTAAACATATTGGCATGATCTCGCTCGTCGATGTGGCCGTTTCCAAATTTTCGAAGTCCATCCATAGCTTCATCTATCTCGAGATAATTCACCTGTATACTTGTGATGGTGTGATTCTCGTCAGCGCCAATCGTGAGAGGAGGACGTTGTAGTCGACGCTTCGCTCGAAATTCATCTTTCATTCCAGGCGCGTAGGTCTCGAGTAAGGTATTGGCGATGCTTGTGAGCTCTACTGTCAAATCTCGATTGTCTCTGTCAACATCGTTTCGAATTATGACTCCGTTTTGGATACTGTGTCGGCCTGTACGCTTTTGTATAGTGATTCCGAGCTCGTAGATCTTTGCACGATCTTCCATGAATTTACGGCTCCGTACCTTTCTCATCGTAGTATGTAACTTCGGCTGAAAGTCGCGATGCAGCATCTTTTCTCGTACTTTAACTAGGCGGTCGAGAAGACCAGCCCTCTCAATCTCGGCTGCAGATAGGTATGTGTGGTCGAATCGCTTGCCATCGGGAGCATTGGGAGCTGCTACAAAATGGCAAACACCTGGCTCTAGTCGAATGTAGCCAATATCGCTAAGCTCCTTGTCGGTATGCTGTCTACCTACATCCAATTCTGGAGGAATTGTGCAAGACAATTTTGCTAGTTTAGGACTCCTCAACTTCGCGTCAACTGTGTGTAGCCAGTATCCAGAGCCATTGTATTTGACATCGTCGTGGAAACTAGTAGTGAAGGGGCGGGATTGGTCCATGGTGCTATGTCCTGTATGAAAAAATTTCAGGTTCTTCGAGGTCAATCGAAGCACTTAAATGTCGATCATCAGTGTGCCGAGGAACTTCTGGCGAATGAAATTGAAGAGTGAATATGATGGCTTTGAAGATATCAATACAGTAGCCTCTTTGTCATATGAGAAAATTGAATCACAGACGGAATAGCTTGCTCGGAACTACTCACACACTAGTGTTGCGAGAAGAATGTTTAAACCTTGTGTATCCAACTTTCCATAGATTCACCCCATTAGATTTGACTTCCATTGCTCCTTCATTCTATCTGATGCTAGATTGAGAAGTGGTAATAGTTCCTTGAAATTAGGCACAGCTGAAACTGAATATGAGTAATTTGGGGAATAATTCATGACTGTTGGCTGACCGAAGAGCTTTTCTGGAATTCAGATCCGTTTGAAGGGAATTCTTCTGTCCGTCTGTATATGATTGCTTCTGCTATAACGACGAAACGTGAAATCAATAACCCGAAGGTACAATAAGTCAAACAATTGTTAATCGTGGGTATCTTACAAGCAATTTCTCGAACAGAATTCAAAATAGTCTGTAGGATCTGTAGCTGTTGGTATCAACTTGGTTGTGAAGTGCAAAGTACTTTAGTCTATATAGTTGTAATTTTTTCTTTATTATTATTATGGTATCTATTGGAAACTATTACTTGCATAAGGAAGTAACAAAATGCCTCTTTATGATACATGATCGATGTCCCGATAGGAACCTAGAGCACAAAACCAGTTTTATCTGTTGACGTCTTTCCCTCAATATCATTACAAAGGTCATCTGCTCTTTAATAACTCATTCCTCAGTCTTCTCTACAAAAGGAGCAGGCTGCCAATTATCGGTGGGCACCCAGCCAGGATTTGCAGGAACAGTGTCTACAGCTGGATCAAACGCACGAGGAGAATCTACTTCCGTGAAAACTGTCTCGCCTTTGTAGTCGCCAAAACCATCATACGCCTGTGCTATATCTTCCTCCAAGGCAGTAAGCTGCTCACAAGGCTCGGTAGTAACCAACCCGATTGTCTTAATGGCCATATCGCGAGAAGGATATGTCTTTTCTCCAGTATCAGGGTCCATCCACCAGAATAGCCCAATAAACCAATCGGGATTGGTAGTTCTCAAAGCTTCCCAGTCTGCAAGGTCTTCGTAGTATGCGCTGAACTTTTGTGTGATAGCCTTCTCTTCTTCGGTGCGCGAGACTCTCTTGTTCTTGCCGGTTTTTGTTGGAAGGGGTTCTTTGGTATCGTTCTTGTCGATTTCATCCTCAAACTGCTTGAAGTATGCTAAGGATCTCTCCTCTGCGTCATGAGAAAGATCGTCGACACCGTGCCAGAACATGTCTGGAGCAAAAGTCATCATCCACCACCAGTTTCGGATCCATTCAGGGAAGTGCTTTTGTAGAAGTACTTTAGTTTCTAGCGATGCGATCAGCTTAAATAATACTTCCTGCTTAATAAACAACCTCAACTTCCATTCCTGATGTGTTCGAATGTTGGTGAAGACGTGAAGACCCTGTGGTTGCCATATCTCGATGTTCAATTCCTTGAACTGAGGAACTAGAAGTCTGCGAGTTGGATATACTACCATGTTACATCTCATCTTGTTTCCGGCTGCAAGAGGACTTAAGTCAGGAAGCGGGACCGATGGAGCTGGTAATCGTAGTGGATGGCCTGGGCCTACCCACTCTGGATAGAATCCTGAGCCAGTACCACAGTGCCATGTTCTTCCAGAAAAGATATACACTTGGAAAGGAGATGCAGGGAATATAGTCCTCCAGGTAGTATTGATAAAATGACCAGGGCAATACCAATCGTCGAAGTTTGACATGAAGAACACGACGGAATAGGAGGTTGGTTGATCGTCTTTATCACAATGTAGATGTGCCTTCCCTTTCAAAGCATCTGTTACGACTGTTCCTTGCTTTGTGTAATTGAGCTGGATAGAGTTGAGCGTTGTATTCGGATCTTCGCTGAAGGTCATCGCTGTATTTCGATGCCATTCAATATCTTGAAAAGAATGGGTATTCTCGTACCCAGGGATCCAGATATCAAGCAACTTCTGGCCTAAATTGCGAGCTCTATGAAAGAAATCCTTCTTCGAATCGTCTGTATCTCGACGCAGAATCTCTGCCAGCTGAAGTCTCTTGACTCCGTGTCCTGGTTGCTTAGTGACTCCAACTTCATATTGCATTCCCTTGCAATTTGGGTAATAGCTATATTTTCTTTTCATAGTCGCTGCCAAGCCAGTCTGAAAGTCTGGATGAAGAGCAATCTCACGAAGCTTGCCAAGTTCCTCCAAAAGACCACATTGCGCTAGCTCTATCTCGCTAAGTCTGAGATGGCTTGTAAAGCGGGTGGGAGGTTTATCTTTATGAAGTGCTTCGAATTGGTGCTTCTCGCCACCCTTCATGAAGTGGTAGCCAGCTTTCTCTAGCTCTTCCGCCGTGTGATATCTAGATTCTGAAAGAATAACAGGAATGTTATGGGTAATTCTTAACCGCTCGTTAACTGTAAGCTTTCTTGGATAGTCAACCAGGCTGTAAATCCACGTGCCGTTCTCATATCTTCTCTTGTAGATATCTTGTCGGAGCTGGATTTGATTATTCATGGCTAATTGTAGACTGAATCTGATTGTTTGCGTTCAATGTACGATAAAATTAAAAGAGGTCTAAAGAAAACTGATTGAAAGTTGTGTTTGTTGCAGCAAGAAACAAGATTGTTAGAATAATTGAATCTATGATACAGCAGCTGTGGGCCCGAACATACTCCGGTCCATTATGACATCTATTATGATAACATATACTCAGTTAAACTCCCTTCGTCCAGTTAAAATTGAGAAAATCACAATAAATCTCCTGTTTATATACTAATCACTATCTAACTTACAAAGAATGAGCCTCGGACACGAAGCGATTGGTGAATTTTTGTGAATTGAATGCCCATTCATTCCAAGATGCATTGTAGTGTACCTAGGTAGTTCAAACACCAATGATATTCAAACTTTAGTATACGAAATTCATCAAGTAGACTGGTACATTGAAGTCAGTCTTTGACAAGGAGATTTTGATGTCCCAGGCGACCTTCACAGAGAGGCAAAGCTTGTTAGTGGTATGAATAGAGAAAATCTCCCAGTACAGGCAGAGAGGATCATTCTTATATCTAGACAGACATTCAGCAAACCGCTAGGTCATAGAAAACTCTTGAAAGTTGCGCATTACTAGAAAGATCAGAACTTTGACAAAAGTAAGTAAGAGCCTTCGCAGTAATGTTGCAATTTTCTGAATGAAAATACAGTGCCAGAGTATCGGAAACTTGTTGGCAATTAACTTAGCCCATCTCTAACTTTTGTATGAATAGAAAATCAGTTTCACAAACAACACGGAGAAATTTTCAGAAAATTAATCAAATTACAAATGTGAAGCAAAACGGTAAGCACGAGAGTAAAGTCTTGATGAGCACTCTTTTATGAAGGCATTTCATCCAGTCGATGACTTGAAGTATACAAGTTGAATCCTTCTTGAGAAACCGTTTATATGTGCTTCTTACAGAAATCACGCACCGCTGTATGATTAAATCGCCAAAGCCGCAAATATGATAGGCGTGAGACAAATAACGATGTAGCAATTAATTGTCTGTCGTGCGATAGCAAGATTGGCAACTACTTGGCGCTTACTAGCGACTTTAGGATAAATTGCGCCTGGCAAACATAAATAAGTGCTCTGATTGCCGAAACAAGCCCAAATATATCAATTGGGCATGCTCAAACCAGGTGAAAAGCCATAGCAATCAATAAAATGATGGAACTATTGAAGATGACAGTATGACAAATATACCTGACAGATATGCCCCTCCTAGCTCGGATGGCAGTTCGAATTTGAAAATCACTGTTGAGGAAACTACACAAAATTACTTGCTTTAATAGTGGAGTTTCTAATTTTCTGCTAGGCAAACTGGCTGGGTTCCGCTCGTTTCCAGCACTAACTGTACACGGAGAGTGTATACTGGTCGTAATTGGAGTGCAAAAGCTTGGGTATAAGAACACTTCTCTGTAAGTAGAGTTTTGGCATTCGATAACTTGCAAACATTGGGAAAACCTTCGAGATGATATCATGGAAGGCAAGATTTGAAGGCTGGAAATGATAATTTTTTAACTTCGCTATCCAATGCTATCAAGATAGAATGTTTGATAGTCGCTAATTTCGTACCGATTCCCCCTCATCTGGATAGTATCATGCGCACCAGGTTTGAACATCAACATTTGCTCGTTACAACTTTCCAGGTATCAATAGATGCAGATAGTTGGAAATTCACCTCTTCTCCTGCTATTCCTGCGACTCAGCCTGGTCATTACGAGCCCCTTATCCGGGAGGAACCTCGAAATAGCTAGCTGCCCCATCATTAGTCTCAATAGGTGTGTATTACCAGCCCAGACCCGTGGTGCCATATACAATATTCTCGTCCAGTGTTGTTTCCGATGATTGATATTCGTCGGATGAGGAACGAGGAGACGGAATTACTCGTCTCGGAAAGACTTCACTTATCAATGGTCCATTGTCATTGCGCCAGAAGTTTTCACCATTTTGAGGTGGAGTCACCTCGCCATACAATTGAGAGAGAATTCCAGTGTATTGTCTACGACAGTAGATGCACCTGTCTCTCAATTGGCCATCGATAGGATCGGAGTTAATCCACTGCACCATACAACCCAAATGGAAAAAATGCCCACAGTTCGGAATGAGTGAGGCTGGAGGCTGGGCATCAGAATATTCTTCCCGACAAATGGGACAAATGTCATCATCTTCCGGTGCAGAATTTACTGCCAGTATTGGGGCGGTGGAACCATAGTCATCTTGACGATCAACATCTTGACCGTGATCCTGTTGACTATCATCATATTGGTCATGAGCATCTTGACCATCATGATCTCGACTATCATCGGTTTGTGGACGTAAGATCGCAGATCTCAAAGTAGCAGGTTCAAGCCTCGGACCATCTGCTCTACGACGATTGTCGTGAATATGTGACTGAGAAATTGTTGGTACAACTTGCATTGCCCGTTGATATAACCGCCTTTCTCTGGCTTGCATCGCACGAAAATGGTTCGCAAAAATCGACAAAGGAGGAATTCCAAATAAAATAAAGTCGTCATTGGGTGAATGCGCTGGATTACCCCCATCGGCAGGGTCTGGAAGCATAGGCATGTGGTCTAATTCTATGTCCCCAGGGAAAGGGGTACCGCAAATGACTCAAAGAAAAGTTAGATCCAATCATGTAGTTATCGCAAGAAAAGATAATTGGCTTACAGTTTAAGGAGAAAACAAAGCGCTCTAACAATTCGGTTTGCTGATCAAGAGTCAATAAATTATGAAATGCGGCACGTATGTCTGGCCAGTATGCTTGGAGACCTCTTCGAAGCCATGGCTCCAGATCAATTCGGCCACACTGGCGCAGGAGATCAATCATCTCGGGAACTCGTGAACGGTATACCATTTTTTGGAGGTGATGTGATCCTAAAATTGAAGTTTGCTGAGTTGGGATTGTGTCTTGTAAGTTATTTTGTTGCAACATTGTTGATTTTGCTCACTTGTGGCAGGTACGATCAGTCAGTCTCGTCTTCAATTTTTCTTTCGTTTCTACCACCCACTTTCATTATTCAGATACGACTTTGAATCGATCTCAGCCTCTTCTTGTTTCTTTTTATATTTAATTCGATAACTGAGTGTTAAACAGCGATCTCCAATGTTCTCCGAGAAGACGAAGAATCGGAAGAAGCAAAATGAGCATCTCGACTAGTTCTTACTTCCCCCCTTCGCGACCACATGAGGTCGTTATAAAACTTTTTGCGAACAAACGACGCGAGAACATCGATCCTGTCGTACCCATGCAGAAAATCACATCTTCTGGTCGTCTTTGTCAACTATCATACATAGACTTGGCCCATGTCGGCAACAGTTCTACGAGTGATATTTGATCCTGAGTAAAAACAAGGATCGTTGAAGGTTGACTTTGTTGACTCTGGGACACCCAAAGCAGTTATTCGATTTTATGTCGGTCTTTTGGGGATACTCTGGCTTAAACTGGCTGTACGAGGCGGCATTGAGTTTATGCCGTTGCGTACGCTTGTACACATAATTATCAAGGCAAGCACTCAACACTTGCATCTGCTGTTTCTACGAACCCAAACTCTTAACATTAGATATCAGCAACATATACGCCTACACCACCATGAGTGCAGGAACCCGATTCCAAAGCCTCGATATTACTCTGGTTTTAGCATCATATAAGGGCTACTGTAACTTCGCCGACTCTCGGTTTCCTTGATTTCCTTTATCTGCACAAGCTGCCGAAATGCTTCAGATTAGTCTCGAATGGTTTTCGCAGGTATCGTTGTTCTTCAAACATTTTGAAAAGGGGACCGAGCATTTCAAGAGTGCTGAATAATTTATTGTTCATGTTCATCGACGAGATGGTTTGTCTCTTTCATTCTATGTATGGTTCATCAAATTATGAACGATGTTTTACTTGTCTGAAGATCTCCTTGAATTGTTGGTTGTGATGAAAAGTTTCATCACATTACACCGCTGCCCAAATCAAATTCTGCCATGATCGTCATTCTTGGCATCAAAACCTTATCTGCACTACTCAACACTCAGTCCCTCACTTATGAAGTTTTTGGGCTTGGAGTTGCAGATCGCATATCCTATTCATTTTTTGCACTCTTCGTATCAATTATGTCTCCAAATTAGTCCAAAGGCTAAACAACGGTGTTCATCATGGCGCACATCTTTTACAACCCGTCGAGCCCATTACCCCACCGGATCTACAGTGTATAGATAAAGATCATGCCTTTCTAATGGTCCGCATCCTTCAATCAATAATCACCATTGCCTTGGTAAAATCACTCAGCGAACGAAACAGTTAAATATAGCTAGTACTGGCGGGGTATCAACTAGTCTTCATGCTAAGTAGGCTATGGTGAAAGCAACGTGTGATTAGAACTTACACGATGATATGCTAAGGGATATTCAGGAATGGAGCGATGGGGAATAAGGGCGGACGTACCGGTATAATCTTCGTACTCGGTAGAACGTAATTGAGTTTCGGTGAAGTTCGGCTAGTCCAAAGGCTACTACTCTCTCTTTTTGTGTTTGATTTTGCTCCGGCGTTTATTTCCACATCAAATCTCTGTAACGAGATCCTTTCTTCGCTATTTGGTATACTCAGAGTTTACCTACCTCCCATTCTTAATGAATGAGCTGAAAGTTGTCTCATTGGAGTTTTCTGTATTTGGAGCTACCCATAACTAGGCGTCAACTTGGGACTTGGCTGTTCTTGCATAGTTTGCATTCTCATTAACCTTCATATGTTACTAGTTGCGGTAGCTCAATTGATGGCTTCGTATATTATATCTCAAACCAGCGTTGACAGCGGTCCTAGCTTTCAAGCCTCGCTTTTATACTGATTGCATATGTCATAAGCTTAGCTCTAACGTGCATGCTAATTATAAGGTTATTTTTTCCTCCAACATTTACGGCTGATGCATGTGTTCTGACTGAATGACATCAACATCAAACTAGTCAGTAATCTACTTAACTTGTTCACTCCCCAGACTTATGCTTCAATCTCAATTCACGAACAACGATCCCAAATGTCGGGCAATCAGTAAGAACACATTTGCCAAATTATGAGCGATTGAATGCTAATTCACCTCCCAGAATGGAGAAGCAGAGTCAGGGTGCGACTAGTTCAAAAATGAGCGACGATACCATTGCAGCGAATCCAACCCGCCCGGAGAGTGCCAAAGAGAGAATATCTCCAACCGCAGATTCGAGAGTAAATAGTTTCGAAAAAGGGACCGATGCCGACGAAGTAGAGCCCACTGACGAGGAGAAAAATACGCTTCGACGAAGTAGGATGATAACCGCATCACATCATAGGTCACTGAAAAGCTGACAATACTTTAGTTGGTGATAGTTTGCCCATGTCCGCATGGCTTGTCGCTATCGTGGAACTGTGTGAGAGATTCTCATACTATGGTTGTGTGGGACTATTCCAAAATTATGTTCAACGTCCACTGGATGGTTCTTTGGGCCGTGGTGCTCTCGGTAAGAATTCAATCTCTCAGACCTGTGACCCGTTCATTAACTTTTTAGGTCTCGGACATCAAACTGCGACAGCTCTGACAGTCTTTTTCTCCATGTGGTGTTACTGTAAGTCATGCTCATCTTAACTGTAACCGTAAAATTTCTCATATTCTTACCAGTCACTCCAATCTTTGGTGCCATCGTTGCCGATCAGTACCTTGGTCGATTCAAAGCCATTTGCTATTTTGCAGTCGTCTATATGGTTGGTCTACTGGTTCTTGTCTTGACATCTCTACCAGTTTCTCTTCGAAACGGAGCTGGATTGGGAGGGTACATTGCAGCCATTCTTATCATTGGTGTTGGAACCGGAGGTATCAAATCCAACGTCAGTCCTCTAATTGCCGATCAATACACCCGAAAACGTATGGCAATAAAGGTTCTTGAAACTGGTGAACGTGTCATTATTGATCCTACCGTTACCATTCAAAGAATCTATTTGATTTTTTATTGGTGTATCAACATTGGAGCTCTTTCCCTTCTCGCAACACCTTACATGGAAAGAGATGTTGGGTTTTGGTCCGCGTACCTTATGTGCTTGTGTGTCTTCATGGTTGGTTTCCTCACATTGCTTGTGGGAAGGAAGCGATATATTGTTCGCCCACCCAACGGAACAGTCATCACCGATGCGTTCAAGATCATCGGGCAAATGATCAAGTACCGAAATCTAAACGCTGCAAAACCTTCTTACCGAGCAGCGAACAATCTGCCACAAACTACTCCATGGAATGAACAGTTCGTTGACGAAGTCAAACGCGCATTAATAGCTTGTCGGGTCTTCGTCTTCTATCCTATCTACTGGGTTGTCTATGCTCAATTCTCCAGCAACTTCGTTTCTCAAGCCGGAGAAATGAATACCCACGGTGTCCCCAACGATCTTTCCCAAAACTTCGATCCCATTGCCATCATTCTCCTCGTACCAGTAATGGATCGTCTAGTTTACCCACTCTTGCGCAAGTGGCACATCAAATTCCGACCCATGTCCCGTATCACATTCGGTTTCATCGTCGCTAGTTTCAGCATGATGTATGCGGCCATCGTGCAGCACCTCATCTACAAAGCCGGTCCATGTCACGGTAAACCTCTCGAATGTCCTGCCGCTGTTCTCCCAGATGGAACAATCCAACCCAACGAAGTGCATTTTGCAATTCAAATCCCGGCTTACGTATTGATTGGTATATCTGAAATCTTTGCCTCAGTCACCGGTCTCGAGTATGCATATACCAAAGCACCTGCGTCCATGAAGTCCTTCGTTCAAGCTATGTTCTTATTGACTAACGCTTTTGGATTCGCGATTTGTCAGGCGTTCATCCCGTTGGTGGGTAATCCGACGATTTTGTGGATGTTTGTGGGACTGGCTTGTGGAAGTTTCGTAGCGGGTATTGTGTTTTGGATTTGTTATCATAAGCTTGATGACCAGGAGGATGAGCTTAATAGTTTGGATGCTAAGTCTGAGGAGGTGGAATCAAAGGGTACAAGTGATGGTAATACTAGAGATGTGTAAGGGAAAAATGGGGGTTTCTGGCGTTGGAAGATGCGGCGTACTACTGCTCTGGCGCGATGCAGTTTCAGGAGAAATAGATTTCATGTATGGAATAGAGGTATGGAGTCAGTGTAAATTGGCCGCCATATAATTTATCATAGGTATCAATATTGCCCGCAGGGATAATATTTATCAAACGCCTCTCAGAAATCTTTCAATGTACGAGTTTATTTTGAACAATGAAGAAAATCTTTGATCTTATGTGTGGATGAAGATTCACGACCAAAAATTGAGGTTAAAGAGTGATTCACGCGACTGCAGGATCTTTTTGTCTTTGGTCCTGCGAAACATCGATTGGGGACTTGGGCATGTAATTGGGGAAAAGTATTCCCAAAAATCAGTCAAGGCCAAAAAACAAGTAAATCAAGTCTATTTCAGCATTGCTATACCTCGATTCAAAAAGCCGTTTTGATATCCCTCACATCTCAGCTATCTATTTAGAAATCTTACAAGGCTGTTGGATATGAGATGAATGCTGGGGGAAACACCGTCTGTGTCAAAGTATCAAAGATTGTTTGGATCGGAGTCTCATCGGTGCTGTTCATGGATGTCTGGTCACCCTACGATTCTGTGGATACTCCCTGGCAACGTCGAAGTCTGGCGCGAGATACAATTTCGTTTCGTCTTTTGCAATCTTTTCATTGTGGAAATTGTTGTGCTTCCAGGAGTCGGAATTCAATGGCAGTGCTCTGTATATAGTGGCGTCTATGAATAAGATCGTGCTCTGCAATCTATGTAGGACATCTGCCTGTCTCTTGCGATTGTGTAAAGGGTAACTCCAAGAAGCGTTCAAAATTCATTGCTGATATGATTTCCGAGAAATTCTTCGAGAACTGTATTCTTCGTGAGTGGCTCGTTGAGAGGGAGCGAGCAGAGTATGAAGAATTACAGAGGACCTCACGTGAGGATTTGTTATTGTAGTTTTAATTAATACCCAATATATGGAATTCTAGATGCCGCTGTATCAGCTTGTTATGTTATCAGTGAATAGAAAAAATCTAGAGGTTAAAGTGACAAATTCGATAAACAATATCAAATTCACACGAATAAATTTCCAGAAACAAATCTCGCCCAAAAAACATACATTCACTTTGAATAACCCAATTAAAAAGCACCAATCAAATAAATTTATGTCCTCGAATTCTTCACTGGTTCAACGATGGAGATTCGAAGATCGTCGCTCGGTTTTCGCTTTTACAAGAAATAATGAATAGCAGATTGAATCTGGGATGAAATGTGGTGAAGCATTGCTTCTTTTTCTCTGATATCACTCATGGTATATGGTACCCCTAGAGAACATGTCTGAATAACTACTACGCAAAGTCTTATGCGTCAAAAATATAGTTTGACTTGAACTATAATGCGAACATTGTGGATAGACCCCCTTGGTACATCGTACATCTCCCGTGATCACTAAGCCAACCCTCATTGCCTGTTTAGACATATTCCATGTACTTGAAATGTCAATACCAACTTGGCTTCACCCTAGCCCTCATTCTGTGCGGTCTACTGCCGTTGGTAGATGGCCAATGTCTCGCACGCTGTAGATCCTTTTTCGTGACCGCCCGTATAAAAGGTGGAAGATGGTCCTCCGAATACCAGCCCAGATAGTCATAGTTATCTGGCTCATACTCTTCTAGAAAACGACAGTACTGTCGTGCGTGTAATTTATGAATGAACAAGTGATAGTATTCGTGTCGTACGTTACCATGTGTCAAATTAGCTATTTGAGTTCATTTCAATGTCAAAGAATCTTGCAACCCTATTGTAGGTCATGCGAGATCTTATTGAGCGATACACCATGTCTCTTCTGGATTTAATAATTGTGATAAATTAGTAAAGGGTTCAAAATTACCCCAGACCTGAGCAGCAAGCTTAGATTTGTGTTTCGCCTGTACGAAAGTTTCTGCGTCTGCGAGTTCCCTCTTCTTCGGCTTTTGCTTCACTAGAAGTTCTATTTCAGGCTCTTATTGTTGTCATGAGAATCCTCATCTTACTACCAAATCCTTGAAGTTTGAACAGACGTGGGAACTGAAGCTTCTCTAGTAAAATCTTTTCCACGTTTAAGTCTCTCATTGTCAGCATCTCCATGACGCATGTGAGCGAATTCACATCGCTCGTTATCTCAGCGAACTTTCTGGAATCGTATATCTGTCTTAGATTTGAGAACTTCTTCAATTTCGTTCTGTGGCTTTGCTTCCAGTCTGAATCATAGGGCAAGCGTTGGTAACTCATAGCTGACGAGGTAGGAGATGAGACTGCGCAACGAGGACGCATACAGGAAATTGTTAGTTGTTGATAGTTGTCTCTGTGCTAACCCTACCGAGTCCAGTGGCTATGCTTGCTTTGTTTCTTTTCTTTTTTCTTTGCTCTCAACACTTTCATCCACGGTGAAGATTGACACACTAGAGGTCAAAATGATAATAACACTTGCTTCAACTATTGGTATGAGGAATGCATTAGAAGGATAGTTTGGGGGGGGGGGAGGATAAAGCTAAGAGGATAGCTCAAATCCATACTACAAATCTGAAACTTAAGTCTAGATGACGCTTGTGTAGTGTGTGGACTATGCCAATGCTAGGTCCTATTGGTCGATAAAGTAATTGTTATTTTAGGCGTAGAAGAGACATGTGATCACTGATTCTTTGAGTTAAAGCAATCTAGTACTCAACTCATCGCTCCCTTTCCATTAATTTGTAGCACCCAATCTCTAGCGCGAGACTGTTTGACAGCTGTTCAATATAGATGTTCGAAATATGCAAACTCCGGTTAATCGACACTATCATAAGAGATCATTGAAACCTCCCAGGTGATTGTAACAAAAATTTGAAGTATCTATTGTCAATTTGAGCAGTTAATATTTTGAAGTCATTTTGGACTCGACTTGAAAGCCTCGGTACATCATCTCCCCATTCCCGATCACGATACTTCAGACGACACAGACGACAATATCCATTCACACAAATAGGTTTAACAGTGAATACGATTTGAAAATTGAGATTATCAGTCGGACCTTCTTTCTCCCGAAATTGTAATAATGCCATTAGATCGCTCTATTGAGCGATTAGGGCAAACGCTCACCGAGATATGGACGTTGTGCCGCTTGCAATTTCAATCCCCAAAAATATTCTCACTACAACAACTCTCCATCCCCGACCACCAACCTTCCTCCACCCTCAACAAACAATCAAGACAACGAGTCAAAAAAGTTTCTAGACTTTCTTTCATCCTTTTCTGTATAAAAATTTTAGGATACGAAGATCTTTGGTTTCTCGCCATTTAATCTTTCACGCTCTCTTTTACATTCCTTCCCCGCCACGGTTCTTCTGTTTTTGGTTTTCGCTTCTCTATCTTGATAAGTAAGATATCAAAAAGCTCACTCAGTCATTTGATTTGATATACAAATTATCTCTTTGATTTCTACAAGATCACAGATTTCGGTTTCTTTCGTTTGAGACACTGCTTGCCACGTCCATTCCAGAGATATCACCATTGTCGCATCACGTTCCCGACAAGATGTCGAAGCCAGCAACGGGTCCAGCAGGGATTTCAGCACCAAAGCCAAAGATGACAGCAGCGCAGAAGAAAAAGGCAGACAAAGAAGAATTACTGCAGGAAGAACTGAGACAAGCAAGACAGCAAAAACAAAGAGTGGAGGAGAGCGTTCAAATTGATCGAGACGCGAAAGCAAAGGAAGATGAAAATGAAGGCAGTGACTCCGGCCTAATTTTCAACAAATCAGATCAAAGAGAGCACAATGATTACTGGTTAGCTCATCAAGCTGTTCGATTTGGAAAATCGGAACAGTTGAGTAAGGAACAAGCAGCTCTTGCCGAGGCGTCGAAGCAGGACCACATGGCTGAACACACCGATGGATCCGCAAAACAAAATCCGGTTGATCAAAACGGCGAGTCATCAATGCAACAAAATCAGAGACCAACAAACCACCAGTCCACATCAACTCAAGCAGAGATCTTGATGCAAGGCACAGGTCAAGAATCGGACCAATCAACGGATGACCTATTTTTCGATGCACCGGCACAACAGAACCCAGACCGTGGAGCAGATTTCTCCACTCTACAAGATGATTTCCAACAATCTAACGTACCCGTGAAGAATCAGAAGTTGCAAACGGAAGTTGTCATCAAGACAGCAACTGATGCCGTAACGAAGCTTGGTAAACCTTGGGCTGGGTCCGCACAAGAGACTTCTCAGGTTTGGATTATTCTCAATGAATCACATATTGGTATCGATCCACTTGCTCATGTCACTCTAAAATTAGCAAAGGAGAGATATGCAGAGCTTAGGTCGTGTTACCCCGGTTATCTCCAAATTCTGCCCGTCCACCTCCGCGGTGGAAATACTACCGTCACTAGAGACACAAGAGCCTCGAATTCGCAAAACGCTAGGTCGGTTCTCGAAGAGAATCCCTTGGATGATTTGCCCGAGTCTGAACCCAAGGCTGTTGAAGCTGCTCCAGCGGATTGGGCTGATAGGGAAGACGAGACATTTCTTGATTTAAATCATACTAAGAAGAAGAGGAAGCCGAGAAGAAAGGCTCTTCCAAAAATAGAAGACATTCTCTCAGAAATCCAGGAGATTGAAAATGCAGAAGCTCCAGCTCAGGCTCCTGTCGAAGTAGCAAAGCCAAGAGCAAAGGATGGAAGCGCGGCCAAGGCTGGTGAGGTTGATTCTGAAGCCAATGAAGATGATGTCGTTGTCGTTGCGGGAGCCGTTGAGGTTCCTAAAAAGGCAGTAAAAGCTAGAGCATGGAAGGGAAAGGCGGTGGCCAAGGCTGTTGAGGTTGATTCCGAAGCCATTGGTGATGATGAAACCGTCCAGGCCCCAGGTCAAGCTCCTTCTAAGTTAACAAAGCCAAGAGCGAGAAAGACAAAGGCTACTGACACTATCGAGGTTGATCCTGAAGTCCCTAACAACGACGAGAACATCCAGGGGCCCGTTGCGGCTCCTAGAAAGGTGCAAAAACCCAGAGCTAAGAGAACCAAGGTGGCTAAGGTTGTTGTGATTGATTCTGAAACTGATAACGATGATGATGAACTTGAAGCTCCTAACGACTCATCAAATCAAGGAAAGTCTCAAGTCGCCGCGGTCAAGAAGCCAGCTGCAAAGCGGAGAGCGGTAGCCAAGAAAACCCAGGCTCAAGATGACGAGATTGAGGATGATGATGTTCCAAAGCCGACAAAGCCACGCCCCATCAGATCAAGAGCAGCTTCAAAGGCAGTCGTAATCACTGACAGTGATGACGATGATGATGAAGAAGGTCAAGCAAAACCCAGCAAGAACAAGCCAGCAGCCAGAAAAGTCGCCACGAAGAGCCAGAAGAAAGCCGAACCCGAGATTCCCCAACACATTAAGACTCTTCTCAACAATACAGGCAAATTTTTGGAGGGCAGAACATTCGTTGTTTCTGGAACTCTCCCCACCATCGGCCGCATCAACATCGAAAAGCTGTCAAGACTGTATGGTGCCAAAACATCAAGAGCCATTACCAAGGCGACCACGGATGTTGTTTTGGGCGAGAATCCTCTCGCTAAGCAAGTGAAGGAGCTCAAGGAACTCAGTCCTAACACGATGGATGTTGATGCGTTCATCACCATGCTGATGTCGTTATCGAATGTATGTCAATATGTTTCCTTCCTTCTCCATTCCCTCTGTGTAAAGTCGGAGAATTCAATCCTTGTGAATATTCATGGTGTTTGAGACTAACTTTTCTGAATAGGATAACAACAACTCCGTCGGTGCTGATGATGATAATTTTGCTGTTGAAGATGATGATGGCGAGGAAGAGATTGAGGACCAACCCCCTGCAAAACGAGCTAAGATAGGTGTGGGTCTCAGCTCCGGCTCTTCTGCACTTGCTTGATCCCTCCTCGAATTCGACAGTCTGTACATCATGGGCGATTTGTATACACCAGGCGCAGGAATCTTTCGCACAGCACACGACGTTGTACTTCGAATACCGGCGATGGTGGTGTAAACATACAGTTTCACGATTCTACGATTCCCTCGATTCTATGGTTCACGATTTGTCGACTTCATAATTCCACGATTTCTCATTGTATTCTCAAACAACGGATCTTTGTACACTGGTATTCTCTTCCTGGGGGTGCTTCGAGTTTTTTCGGGGATATTTCTTTTTCCTTCAGAGATGCCTTCTTTGGTGGGCGTTTCTACTTCTCATGGGGGAGTTGCTATTTTGGGGAGGGAGGGGGGAATCTTCTTCTGTTTGGAGAACTTTCTCTTCTGCTGGGAAACTTTTTCTTCAACCCAATTTTCATCTCTTCATCTCTGAGGAGCTTTTTATTCTATGTGCTGCATGCATACTTCCTGGGAAACATCATAATTTTTGTGCTGAAGCACCAAGATTTGTCATCTGGGAAGACATATTTTTTTTTAGTTGTTTTTAGGTTCTCGTCTGGTCCGATCCCCGAAGAGCACATCATTCCTACAAGTTGATGTCAGGACAATAACAGCTTTTGTACAATAGGTACAACTGAGTGGTCAGATTAGTTGATGGTTGATGGTTACTTTTTTTCTTTGGTCTTTTCTTTGAAAACGTGCAGAAATGCAACCCTCATAGTAAAAAAAAAGTTGTAAAAAAAATAGGTATCACTGTTTCTATGCTGTGCTTTATGCTTTTCTTGACGCCTTGTTCCTGAACTCCTAATGCTGTGAAAATAATCCAACCCTATTGACACCTTTATCCATTCAATGATTTATATAATCTATCCAGCCCTCTTGACCCCATCCTCATGACCCACCCTCGGTTTCCACTCCTTTCCTTCTCCCCCATTCCCCCTCACCATCTCCCTCCTATCCTCCTCCCCTGCACTCCTTACCCTCTCCTCCAGCTCCTCGGCCCCCAAAATCCCCCACCAAAACCGTCTCAAATCCTCACAGACCTTCTCCTTTGAAACCTGCTTCCCCTCCTCTCCCTCTCCCTCTCCTTCTTCTCCCTCCAACAACAAAGTATCTCCAAACCTACACGCCACCTCAATCACCTCTTCCCAAATCTCCGCTTCCAAATCCCTCCCAAAACGCTGAATCGTTTTCTCTTTCGCCCCCCACATTCTTCCTCTCCCATGGAAATCATCTAATCGCTCGAGAACTTCTGCCGGATGCAATTTAATACGATTTGCATGGAGAAAAACAATTTTAGCATCTGGATTATTTCTCAACGTGGGGATTTCCACATCTTTTATCTCCATTTCGGAGACTTTCGAATCTTTTTTAGTTTTCAGATCGAGTTTCCAACCAGAAGAAGAAGAGGAAGATGGAGGTGCAGGAAACGAAGCTTCATAATCCGCGATAAAATCAAACTGCACCATCGCCACCACCACGTCTAAATTTTCTTCGCCAACTCGCACCCATTCTCCTGTTTTTCGCCAATTTCCTTCTTCGTCTTCCTCTTCTTTTTCGACCTGTTCTACGCTCACGAGAGCATGGTTTCTTTCTCGAACTTGCCAGTAGTCTTTCTTCAACACGTTCGCGGCAGCTACCCAGGTTTCTTTATCTCCTTCTCCGCCTATTCCTTTTTGGGCCAACATTTCATAGTAGAAACCCGGTCCGAAGAGATTGTAATAGAAGGCTAGGAGTAAGGTTTGGCTATGGAGATTGCGGGAAATGAGGATTGAGCCCGCTTCGGAAGATGCGTGTTGGGATTGGATAGCGGGGATAGATTGATTTGCCAGGGTATAGAAAAGAGGAGAAGCGGTGTTGGCCCAGAAATCTGGCCAGGTGATCATACCTTTTTCCTGGAAGACTGGAGCAGAGAACCAAGGAGTGGGATCAACGAGGGGGAAATTGTCGGCGTCGAGGAAGAGGACGGATTCAAAAGTGGAGAAGAAGAAAGCGAGAGATTTGTATTGGTAACGATCGATGGTGGCGTTTTGGAAAGAGGGGAGGAAAACACATTTTGCGTTTAGGGAGGCGAGAATGCTGCAGGAATAGGGGTCGTAGTCTTCGTGGGTGGGGATGAATACTTCGATTGGGAGGGTACAGTTTGTTTTTCGCAGCATGCGGATGGAGACCAGGAGAGCGGGGGTGTAGGAACCGCCACCGACGGTTATCAGTCCGTTGGTTTTGGGGGCGTAGGTGATTAGATCGGAGTATTCTGGGAGGAGTTCTACGACGTTGGAGTGGGCTTTTGTGGAGATATCGAGATCTTCTTGGCTCAAGGTGAGATGGTCTATTCGTTCTGATTCTTCATTAATCTCCTCGATGCGGACTAGCACGTATCCGTCTGGGAGTTCTAGAGATGAATTTGATGGTTTTTGTTCTAGAAGTCTGGAGAGAAAAGATTCAAAGCGGGGTTTTGGATCTTTGACTGAGATTTCGGGAGATAGGGGCGTAGGGAGAAGTTTCCAGGATGTTTTGGGGGAGGAGAGTTCGCGACGCCATTGGAATAGGAAACAGAGGCATAAGGTGGAGAGTAGAGCCAGAGAGAGAATACGAGGTGAGTTTCGGGGTGGATTAAATAACATGGCGGTGGCTAATGGGTATATGGTATGAGAGGTAGATGATGATGGTATGAAAAAAGTGATATTATAAAGATATTGTAAAGAAAGAAAAGACTTGCATATCAAATGGTAAAGAGGCAAAGATAGGAGTTTTTCAAGAATATCAAGTCAAAAGAATGAAGGAAAAGAATGGTAAAAGGCAAATGAAGCAATTATTCAAAGGAGTGTGTAGAAGAATTGTGTAGAAAATCACATCCAGCAATAGAAAAGAACAAAACACCTCGAGATAACCTACAATCAGCTTCCTCCTTATCTTCACGTCATGTCATCATAACCTAACTTGATCTAAGAAGTAAGCAAACTAAGAAGAACGCGTGTATGCCATTGATGAAGATTTTCAGACGAGCCCATCTTGGAACGTTCTATCAACGCTCAAACAAGGATATTCGACGAAGCTGTAACAGACGCACGGCCAGCAACAAGCTATTCTTGGGATATCTTAACATTTTCGAGGCTCCACTTCAGATGGAAAACTAATAGTGAGGTCTTGGATTGGATCGTTCGGATTAGGTTTACTTTGAAGGTAACGGGATATCACAATAGGATTCTTCACAGGATTGGATAAACCCTGAAAACGTGGCGGTTTCAAGATGTTCCTCATTTTTCGGGAAGTCGTGATACACGGCCTACGGAGGTTAGAAGGGTAATTAATGTAAACCCCACTTTTACTAAAATCTTGCTGTTTTTATAGATTTTACTGTTGCTTTAAGCGATTCGAATAGATATTAAACTGTTTCCCCTCAAAATTCAATCTTTAAAGCTTTTATTTGCTTTTTATTAATTCTAATAGTTTTTTAATATTTGAAGTATTTAAAGATTTTTATAGGTTCTAAATAAATTCAGGATAAAAATTCGAATTTGAAATCCAATCGAAATTATTGATTTCAATAAAAAGTAAATAATTTTGAATAAAATATAACTTTTATAATACTTCTATTACTTAGAGTTTATTATATAAATTTTCAACCAATATGACGATATGATTGGCTAAAGCCTCTAAATATGGAGAAAAGCATGGTCGGTTTTTAGTGGGTTTTATATTACTTACCCATCCAACCTCCGTAGATCTCCAAACAACCCCGATTGGGGCTGATTCTTCAATCTTACGAATCATGCCGTTTGAACTGCGAAGTATAATCTGAAAAAGGATCACAATTTCGATGTGCAGGCTG
Organism: Botrytis squamosa; assembly: GCA_014898485.2. Taxonomy (NCBI): domain Eukaryota; kingdom Fungi; phylum Ascomycota; class Leotiomycetes; order Helotiales; family Sclerotiniaceae; genus Botrytis; species Botrytis squamosa. The sequence goes on from RCTC02000009.1 coordinate 2,306,885, forward strand.
GAGAGAACTTTTGGATTTCTGAAGTAATGTGAAGCAAATGTTTCGAGTGGGTGACGTACAATAGAACTGTATGCGTATTGTATGCGTATTTGAAAACATCGGTAACCACCTGTGTGGCGTAGTCGTGATAAGGTTTAGGGGTTATCCACTATATATTGTATGGCATGTGCTGACTTGACTGTGTGGGAGAGACCCAGATGGCCATGGGGGCTTGGGGGCTTGGGGGCTTGGGGGCTTGCGGGCTTGCGGGCTTGCGGGCTTGCCCCCCATAATAATATCTTCGTATTCTAGATCATGTTTCTCTTATCGAGTACGAGTATCTCATATAACACCGGTACCGGTACAGAAGACAATAACTTTTTGGTACCCTTCAAATGAGAACGACAAGTCTCAAAAGTTCATGTGTATGCACAAAGAGTATACCCCTAAGAGTCTACCTAGTACATCCTATGTAGCCCCTCTCGCCCCTTTGAGAGTAGAAATTTCCACATAAGGATATAAGGTTATGGAGCCATTCCTGAATGACATTTTCAATAAGCTGCGTCGTCACCCAAATTCCTTCCAAAGAGCCTGAGCTTCGTACTCTAATAAGACTGAGTAAGATTTGACCACCGAGCTCCCATATTTACATACATCAATGTAGATATTTTTCCTCGTTCGAATTCATTGCGGAGCCTATAAGATTGAGCTGAAAACTTTCAACCTACATCTCGTGGTTCCCTCGCTCACTCCAAGCTTTTGTATGAGTGGATGATATTGAAAAACAGGTGCGAAAAGTAGGTACGAAATGATTGCTATTGTAGTATGAATGAAAAGTAAGGTCTCAATGCAAGGAAAGGAATTTATAATTCACATACCCAATAAATATAACTCCTAGAATTCCAACTGTTGGGCAAATATCTACCTATTAACTTTAACTGGTAATGTTCAGGCCTGCTAAGCGGATGAAGCTTGAAGCTTAACAAGTAAAAATTTTAGGCCATCAATTAGCGTGTCGCGTCGAAATCCAGCCTTACGCGAACGCGTGCACATACATCTTCCCCTTCCAATCGTCATGACCAAAGAAAAACATCATCACCTCTTATATTGTCATTTGCAATTCTTTGCTCACAAAAAACCTCCAGGACTCATCACCTACCTCCTCCCATTGAGTTGTCACTCGAAGAGCTTCAACCTCGATTCGAATATCATATAGCAACGAGCTTACCTTTACGACACCAAATACCTCGATTGAAGGCGACGAATTCGAAACCCCTCTCTCACCTTACAAACCAAGTATATCGTCTACCCTACAGACTCTGACTCGATATTCCGAAAGGAATCATACGATTCAGAACTTAACCCTAAGAATACTGCCGGTTCACAAGCTTTGCGGCTTTGATTTGTTCTTCTGAATAGAGATTTTGTCTCGGACCAGAATTGTGAAGCCGAAAGGTTACGCGATTGAGGAATGTACAAAAGGTCGAAAAGTTGAATGAATAGTCCAGATGTCGAGAGACGATAAAACTGATTTCTGCTATGAGCTATTCTAGTAAGATCCCGCGTAGGGACGCTCCGTCAGGGAAATCGGCTGGACGTCTTTGATCAATATGGTTGTCTTCGATGATAATGCAAGTTGATTTGAGAAAGGAGATACAAATTGAGATGGAACTGATTCTTCTGCGAGAAGCTATCATGAGGGTCTTCATATAAGCTATTACGAATCGTCTCGTTTTCTCTATACACTCTCGAAGATTACATGATGAGGATATCCAAGGGGCAAAGACCGAGCAGAATATTTATTGAAGATTACATACAGGCTGTTCGGATTGTATATCTCTACACATTCCCTTGACCAAAAACTCACTGCTGTGGGTGGTCTTCGGAATGGAGATTACAAGAAGAATTGTCCTTCGAATGCTTTATCATTTGAAGAAAATCGTATTCCCATGCTCCGGAAAGTCAATGCCTCTCGATATTTTTGTTGTGAACATCTAGAGAGATGAGTCAACGTGGTTTGATAATGGTGAAGCTACTCTGTTTCCATTGTATTCTACATCCTCCGGGGAGTGAATCTTGTCTCCAACCTTTCTCATTTCAATGCTTCGTACATTTTATGTACGCAGTCATTTCTCGAGACCATTGCCGCGGTATCAACCATAGGCTTTGTCATTCATTTGAATGTAACTACGATCACCGCATTAACTTTCTCCTCTACAACATACATTAGAGTGATGGAAGACGCCGGTATTTTGGGACAACATTTTCTGATGTTTGTTACCACTTTTCCTCTTTCGTAACTGTTAGAGATGATCACGGCTTTTGTTGATGTCTTTTGTCCGTTTGTGCCCTGCTTTCTTGCAGAGGAATCAAAAACTTATCTTCGTGGACTATACTTTTCAAACAGAGAGAGGTTTTTCGAATTACGCCGAGGTACTTGATCGTTTACGTCGCTCGCCGCTAAAATGATTTCGAATCGAGATGATCCCTTCACAAAGGGTTCCAATTATACAAGGGTTGATGAAGGTGTTGGTTCTGGAATGATTTGTTTGTAAAGCGCGAATGATGGAATGTGATGATAGACTGTCCTAAAGTCGTTGCACCAAATTGGGATAGTTTCAGATCACTCATTTTGATGATGAAAAGCACTTCAGTGTCCATGATGGGACCCATCTCGTGTTGGAGTCAAAGCTTAGTGCTTGTCTATCATGGGTAGCATTGATTGCTCTGTCGGATTCTTTAATGGGCCTGGCTCGATAGCTTCTTGGTTGTACATGATTTGGACTTTCTAGTGGGTGACGGTCAGGGCATTTGGGAATTGAGTTCAAGGACAGGCCTAATGGTTGGTAGTCCTGGGTTGTCTCATACTTCTGCCCAAAGTATTGAGGCAACCCCTCCGGGCAGGGGATAAGTACACCTCTTTCTGTGATTAGGGGAAAAGAACTAACTACATAGAGCAGATCCTTTGGTCACTTGACCATTTCGGATGGCCTGTCGATGCAGAGGTCTGAATAGATACTTGTGGAATTTCAATACGAAGTGCTGGACGAACGAGATATCACGTCAAGATTGGGTGTGTGAACAGTAAAATATAGACTGTTGACCTTTTTCAACGATGCAGTTTGTTAGGAACTGCAGGAACATCTTCTCACATAGAGAGTTGTTCTTAACGGAGCGTTGGTAGATTGAGTAGATCCTTTCGGATTGATGTGAGATTAAGAATTAGAAGACGCTTTATTCTGGCTTTCGCTACAGCCCTTTAATAGGACGGTGGATAAAGCTCGAACCCCCTTTTCTCACACATTTTCATGGATGTACGTTAGATTGAAGGATGAATTGCCTAGGTAGATGAATGAATCAAATATCCACCATTGTTCATAGCCATGGTCTTGAATGACGCTCCGCTGGTCCTCCGGGGGCCACTGCCGTGGAGGCAGATTATTCGAAAGAAAAATAAACCCATGTATACCTTCAATCTTCAACATCTTTATTAACATCTCGAGCGTAGCGTGCTATGGGGGCTTGGGGGCTTGCCCCCATTATTAGTCGATCTGAATGAGTCTTTCACCTCAATAGAGACATTCATTGCGCGATGCCACACTCTTCGGAAAGTTCAACCGGTGCCTTGCAGATGTTGCAGTTGAAATTTGAATCAATGTTTCAAAAGATCTCTTGAGGTTTCTGATTCCTTACATATCGTTCGATTTATGGTCATACGAAAATTACGGTATACTTATGATTGGTTATTTTGTTATGTCTTTGATTTTGCTCACTAATTATTTGGAGATGATTAGGTAGGAATATCTTCTTGGTACTAGGTAACCATAAGCTGTGGTTCCTTCACCGACGAAAAAATCATCTCTCTATTCATGACTTCAATATGCATATTCTTTCAGAAAGGATCTCCATCTTTTACGTGCTGATGCTCTCGTTGTAACCATTCTTACGCCATTTTCTGAGCCTTTTTGACATCCGTTACAAAATTTTGCAAGCCACTTAATCAATGTAACTTGGCCATGTAACCACAAAATGTTGATACGACCGACAAAGTCCGGTGATACACGATCACGTTATCAATTTTCGAAAAAATCTTATCAAATCAGATGAAGCTATTCACGCCACAAACATGATAATCATGCATGCACGAAGATATTGACTGAAGCCAAGGGATACTCTGTTTCTGGGGTTACACAATGAGGTCTAGGATTTGACTGGATTGGAGCGTCAGCTTCAGGGATTCGAATGCGGGGTAGCTTGAGCTCTGGAGTGAATTGTAAATGCATTGTGAAGGGTTCATATACGATTATGGAGATTTGAGGCGTATGATACTTCATGTAGGTGCCGGCATCACCGACGTTTCATTGGGAATGGTGAATCATCTGTAGGGCCTTGTGCACGCTCATGCAGCATGCACTGTCTGTCGTCCAGGCATCCTTTAAATCTAGTGTTCTCGTCTGATTCACTCGCACTTTCGTTCTTGAAAATTATTAAGTTGATCACTCGCCGGCTTGGCTGGACAATATTCTTGTTTGAATATTAACGGTGCTCGGTCTTGGTATTGGGATCACAAAGTTCATATAAACATATCGGTCTGCTGTGAGAAAATAGTTATTTTGACGTAACCAAACTCGAGATTAACATTCAAAATGGCCGATGACTTGGGCCCTCACCATAAGCACGATCAAAGGTAACTTTTATTCGTGAGCTAATGGTTTTCTAATGTTTGCTGACAAGGCCGTTGATAGTGCAACAACAAACATCTCCAGCAATACTGGCGAGGTAGCTCCCGCCTACGAGAAAGATGAACTTGGAGCACAAGAAAAAGAAGTTCCTCGTAAAGGAGGAATCGACCTCACTCAACTATCCGCCAATACCACCGGCGAGTATGTTCTCTCCATCTCCATTCCCATCTCTGTTTTTCTTCTTCTCCTCTAACATATCTCAGGATCCGAAATCCCCTCGTCGGTATCCCCAAACATCAGCTCCTCGCCGACGTCGAAACATTTGCAAATAAACACAATCTCACTGATATTCTCCCAAATTTAATCAAAGGAGCACTTGTTGCGCAAAGTCCTCATCATGCAGATAAGATTACGGAACTTGATGATGAGGATCGAAGAGTCTTGGAGGAGGAAGTTACCCATCGTTGGAAACATCCTAAACAACTTTATATGACTATTGTTTTGAATTCCGTTGCTGCTGCTATTCAGGGTGTAAGTAATATCTTCCTAAGTTTCTTCGTTTCTGCACCCTATAGACTATCCTCCTGCTAGAATAATACTGACCTCGTCGCATAGTGGGATCAAACAGGTAGATTACTCGAGAATATGCATATTTCCAAGAAATTTTGACTAATGATATTAGGTGCCAATGGCGCAAATCTTACCTTTGGAGATGCTCTAGGTATTCCAGATACAGGCCCTATATGCGAAGCTCAAGGTACTTGTGATAAGAATGCGTGGATTATTGGTGCTATTAATGCAATGCCTTATATGGCTATCTGTCTCTTGTGAGTAGCTTTTTGTTAAGACTTCTCTTTCGTCTCAGATGCAATTACAGTTCGGTATCTGCAACTAAGCAGTTTGCCCTATACTCTGCAAGTCGATTATCTAGACTCTTGTCATTTACCTTCTCACTTCCCATTTCTCCCCGAAAAAAACTGATAGATTACTCCACAGTACCGCATGGATCTCCGACCCCGTAAACCACTACATCGGCCGTCGCGGTACTATCTTCGTCGCAGCAATCTTCTCTCTCATCGCTCCAATCGGCATGGGTTGTTCCCAAACCTACGGCCAACTAATGGCTTGTCGTGTCCTCCTCGGTATTGGAATGGGTCTCAAAGAAGTTACCGTTCCCGTTTTCTCCGCCGAAAATTCTCCGACTAGTATTCGCGGTGGTCTCGTCATGTCCTGGCAAGTGTGGACCGCTGCTGGTATTTTTCTCGGTACCTGTGCTAATCTCGTGTTTGTGCATTCTGGCGCATTGGCATGGAGATTACAATTTGGTTCTGCGCTCGTTCCTGCAATTCCTCTTGTTATTGGAATATATTTCTGTCCCGAATCGCCGAGATGGTTGTTGAAGAAAGGAAATGTACCGAAAGCATATAGATCGCTCTTGCGTTTGAGAAACTCGCCATTGCAGGCTGCGAGGGATTTATATTCTATTCAGGCACAATTGGATTATGAGGATCGTTTGTTGGAACAGAGTGGATTAGCGAAGAATGGAAATATGTTTACGAGGTTTATTGAGTTATTTACGGTGCCAAGATTGAGGAGAGCAACACAAGCGAGTGGTATTGTTATGATTGGGCAGCAGATGTGTGGAAGTATGTCTTTGTTCCTTCATCCCTTTTATCTCAACTGGAAACCTTATGCGATGACTCGCTGACCCGTATTTAATTAATTAGTCAACATCATTGCATTCTACTCCTCCACCATCTTCAAAAACGCAGGCGCAACAATCATCGGTGCGCTCCTCGCCTCTTTCGGTTTCGGTCTTATCAATTTCATCTTTGCGTGGCCTGCTGTCTGGACAATCGATACTTTCGGTCGGCGCACACTTCTCCTCTTTACATTCCCTCAAATGTTCTGGACTCTTCTCGCAGCAGGTCTTTGTTACTTCATCCCCGAATCGTCAAAAGCACATATCGGCATGGTAGCCTTCTTCATCTACCTCTTCGATATTGCCTATTCCCCTGGTGAAGGACCTGTCCCATTTACCTATTCCGCCGAAGTCTTCCCCTTATCCCATCGTGAAATCGGTATGTCCTGGGCCGTTGCAACCAACAATTTCTGGGCCTCGGTACTCTCCCTTACACTTCCTCGCATGTTATCCGCTATGAAACCCCAGGGTGTATTTGGTTTCTACGCCGGACTCAATCTCGTCGCATTCGCGTTAATTTTCTTTTTCCTCCCGGAAACTAAACAGAGAACGTTGGAGGAATTAGATTATGTGTTTGCGGTACCGACGAGAACTCATGCGAAGTTTCAAATTCAGCAGCAATTTCCTTGGTGGGCTAGGAAGTGGATTTTGAGGAGAAAGGGGGAGGTGGAGCCTCAGCTTTATAAGTTTGAGGATGAGGTGTGGGTCGAGCAGGAATTGGATACGAGAGGTGTTAGTAGTGGGCTTGATGTGGGTGGACATAAGAAAGAACTTGTTTAAATGAGTTGTGAAGGAGGTTGGTGGCGGTGTCTACTATGTGAGAGAATTGGGAATCGGTGAATGAATTTCTGAAAGGTTTCTTCTCTTTGGTTCGCTTGGGGGAGATAATTTCATGGTTGGGAAGATGAATGATGATGAGGGCTGGTAAAGGAGAGATGGAAGATGACAATAAGACAGCAGACGATTTGTGACAGAAGATGGTGGGTGCAGATAATGGCAATCAACAGACGGACAGAAAGTTAATTTTCCTTGGTCTTAAATTTCGAAGAAAGAAAGACGATCGTTGAGTTTTTTAAAGATACCACTAGTTTACAATACATTGTATTTACATTACACGTATTAGCAATTCAATATGGGATAATCATATATGACCTGAACGTCACTCTATAGATAGGTTTCGCGTGTAATCTCGCCATGGGAAAAAGGTTCAAGGAGATGTGTAAATATATGCCCATCTGACCTAAAATCTTCCAACCCATCGCCAACTACAAAGTCATAGATTCGATGTTATGGATGTCTGAGCAGCTGCACATTCCTTTCTCTCAGCTCTTAAATCCCAACTCTCCACTCCTAAGAACTTTTCCCCAGTCCTAGCTAGACGTCCTGTCTTCCAGAACCGCACAACATCATAAGAATGTACAGATAGATCGATCGACAATAATAATAGACAACCAAATGGGAAAGCGACGAGAATATATAAATAAATATCACTATCATCAACATCCAGTACCCATGTATACATCTGATCACAGCAAAAACTCACCGTCAACGGCCTAAATCAGGAATCAAAAATACTCATTGTGATTTTTGCGGTCCCGGGCTGTGAAGATGTTTTAGATGAAGTTTGTAGATTTTGCATTCCAGAACGAGTTCCTCTTTCTTCTCTATCATTAGTCCTAATAACATGGCTGATTGAAATGATTGGGAATTTTGAGGATGGGAAGAAAAGAGGGAGAGGGAGGGGGAGGGGGGCTATATACTTCCTGCCTCGCCTTCTCGCTTCTTCGGTAGACTGTTGAAGATTGGATGGATGGATGGAGGGAGGGAGGGATTTTTGTGGGGAGGAGAGGGAAAGGGAAAAGAATAAATGACTGGTTGATCAATATTTCATTTTCCGGTGTAACAGCAACCTTCGAGTTTCGATTTCGAAGAGTTTAGATTTTTTGGATGAAGGATGGAGGTAAATCTAAGTGGATTTGTTTTGTTTAGAGCGCTAGAGGCTGGTATTCGAGTTGGCGGTTGAGGGAATGCATCGAGGGGAATGGCGGTTAGTGTATGACAACGATGGTTGGGAAAATGAGGGATTATACATACCTATCTTTAGAGATTTGGGTTGATGAGTGAGAAATGGCAGTACAATTGGATTACCGCTGGCATTTGTTTATATGAAGATACGGCAATACTTGTATTTGATGACAATAACAAGTGTTGTTTTCCCCAAGCTCTAGCACACTCTGAGATATTATACCCTTGATTTTTGCGAAACCTTTCCAGAATCTTCGATCAAGATTTCTCACTGCATCTTCCTATGGGCGTTGATGTTTGCTAGTCAGGGATTGATATCTCTTAAAGAGGATTCGTAGAGGTCTATATAGTACTCCTTTGAGTTTCCATTGTTTAAGACATGGGATGAGACGAGCGAGGAAGAGACTGAAGTAGAACAAAGGAACTGTTACAAGTTTCGACACTGCGAGATCTGTTATTCTTTTCATCTTAGACCTCTATATAAACACAGCTTTTCTGATGATAGAAATCAAATGTGGAAGTCTTCACATCATGATACCATATCAGGGTTGTTGTCCCTTATGCGTATTCTGTATTCTGTAGTGGGCAGTGGGCACCAGTTTTCGGGGAAAAGATGGTTTCTGTGGGAATTGTGAGGAGTTTTGTCAAGAATTTGAAGAGTTTGGGGTAAGGATAAGAGGCATAAGGAAGAGAATCACATGATGGATTATAACAGCCTTTGCAAACGACAACGGAGAAGATTTCCTGATAGTGGGGTTTTTGATATAATAGTAATGGAAGAGTCGGTGATCAGATATCTATGATATACCGGATGACAATCTTGAAGTGTAAAACTTGGGTATACTTGATATCTGATGTGAAGACTGCTTTGCCCCAGGGATTCTACAAACCTCGATTTCGCTGCAACCATGCTTAAAGGTGTATTTAGTCTTTTTTGAGTTGATTACGCGAGTGGGGTGATTTATATACCCCAAGTTCCGAATTGCACGGTAAATATTACGCAAAATAATTAAGTTTGGAATCAAGCACCGTCTCCGGTATCGCTTATCATTTACAGATTCCTCGAACTTGGAGGTGTTCCTTCAGCTTGTGAAATCTTTCAAGCGGAGGTAGTTTCGCAACTTAGGAGGTATATAAAGATCTGACTTTCTTGTTTTTACGGGTATCTGGAAAAGTAAACCGCAAGCTCACAATTTCCATATGTGCCAAGTGGTGTATAGCATTATAAACTTACAAACATGAAGTTGATGATTTGTAAGATAGAATTCTCTGTCTGTGATACGTCATGACTCATCATTCTCTCGTGTTTTTTACCGCATGATGATGAGAATCCATCTATCTACAGATGACAGAAGTTGTCGTAATGACAACGAGTGATTTTGTCGATAACAATACTGACCATGCATCTCCCCTACTCCGATTTGAAACTTCATTTTTAACTTCGAAGTTATGATGGGAAACTTTTTGTGTTGATCAAAGTCGTGTCTACCACATGTCTCGAGTATGGATACTGTTTTGTTTTTCTATAAAGACTTTGTGCTCTTGGATACCTCTTTATATATAGTATACAGGAATTTCACTTTGTGATTACCTATGAGGTTGTATGGGGCGCGCAAGCGAAAATGGAAATGTGTGGATGTATGAATGAGGTGAAGCTGCATAGCATGTTCGGACGTTCATAGAGTGACTCCTTAACTCTCAAAGGACCCAGCCATCAATATTCAAATCAGTATTCCAATAATGGCATATAAACTCTCAAGATTCCGGCCTTTCTGAATCAATAATTGCAAGACAATTCGATATCTATCATACCTTGATAGAGTTAATTTGAAAGCCTACTGTCCATATCCGTGGTTCCGTTCTATAACACTCCGTAATGGCAGCATTTTGTATCAAAATTCCTTTTCAGCTAACTTGCTGGAATCAACATGTCATCAAGACGACAGTACAAACACATTCAGAAATTGCAAAAAACGGACAAACGACCAAAAGACTCAACGAGTCTAATAACATAGAAGAATGCCAATGACAACGACAATCCTCATCACACAAATTTTCACTTGTTCCGCAAGTCTCCGAGTTTGGAAAATTCATAAGTACTCGCAACAGTCTGAGCACTTGAGTCTCTAACCAAAACGAAGACCATCTAAACCAATCCTTAATTAGTCATGTGAATTTGTATTTTGGCTTAATATACCCCGTCCCTCAGAACCCTGAGTATCAGCCCATACAACAACTTCCCTCGCACAACATCAGACACAACATCAGACCTAACTATAAGAGTCCCAGATACTTGAAGACTTCCCAGTATGTACAACATATACAACCAATTAGTTTTTCACATAGGAAAGATGTCGATCCATTCCATTCCATCCTACCACAACATAATCCGCTCAGAAATCAAAGTATTGGTATTTTTCAACCAGGTCCCGCTGATTTCACTTCTATACTCCCCTTTCTCCTTTGAAATCTGAAGCACTAAATGGTAAAATGACAATAATTGGAGAGTAACGACGATAAACAATCAAAAACAACGGTAAATACACTCATCACAACGATTTATCTTACATACATATCTGCATACAGGAACTCCCCTTAACTTCTTCGAAAAGAAATCCATCCAGCATCCATCATTCACAAAAACCAACTGGACCATCGTCGATGTCTTCTTGTTGCGTAAGGATGTCATGGGGTGGTGAGCTGAAATTGGATGTGGGTAGATTTATACACCCACCACTCACCACCCACCACACAATTTCAAGCTACCGAGAAGACAACTACAGTAGCAAACCAGCAGCAAAATTAACGAATTGCCTATTATATTTTGGGTATGTAACATAACACTATCCAATTATTGTTCCTCTTTTGTTTCTCCACTCAGCAGCTCCTCTTTCACGCATTTTCAACCTCTACTATCTATATAAGACTGAAGATGTCGGGTTTGTATTAGCAAGTATATCCCGAATCAAAAACTACAAGAGATGCAGGGTAAGTGTATCATCGAGTACCTTCAAATGAAGAAGTGTATATGAGTATTCGTTCGAGGCTATGCATGTGTGTGTGTGTATACCTAGTTTCATCTCATTCTTGAAGTAGTGTAAGTGACAATGAAATTAAAGTGGCGATAGCAAATATTTGGTGGAAATGGCAGTAGGGAGGATGGATGTGATTATGGAATGATACAGGTGTGTTTGACGGTTGGTGCGAGGGGAATATGAGTTAATGTTTTTCTAGTTTTGGGTCTGGGGCAAAGGTGCCGAGTAAATCTGTGTCCTTAACAGTCTCAGATGTGATGCTTTCTCCATGTGTACTTTTCGTAGCAGGTGCGTGCTGTTGAGACTTATATACACCATGCCTCATTTTTTTCTCCTCGTTGAAGAGAGGAATGTATGTGAATTCATGGTCAATATTCCCCATCCCCGCTACTCGTGAATGTAGATACAAGTAGAATGTAGATAACCTCTTCTATTCTTTGTGTGCAAACATTTACTACGTCAGGATCAAGTATTTAAGATTCTTAAACCTCATATCGTAGCTCCCCAAGAGCCGACCAAAATTGACAGATAATGAGTTGATGCGAGCAGGTGAGTAGCTGGCTTTGCTCGATAGATACTTCAATAGTGCTGACTTTTTACCTGCACGTCTTTCTCTAGAGGAACTATTTTGAGGTTTAGGAATAGAGATCTTCGGATTATGCGATGACGGAAAACTAGAATGATACCTAGGTAATGATAGGAAATAATATCAAAACCAATAGTGACGATATCGAGAATAATAACAATAATACCGATAGTACTCACAGTACTAAGAATATTGAAATCGCCAACATCGGTTTGTACTCAAACCCAACTGCTCAACATGAAAAAAAGTAAAACCCCCCAACCTCATGTTCCTGATCGTGAGGTGATAAGGAAACACCCATCAATTTCCGCAACCTAGTTCTTGTCACTTGTCGTGTCTATACATACTCTGTGTCTAATCTCTTCTCACGGCTGCATCAGTGGTTTTATATCCCCACATCGAGACTTCGAGTCATTCCTGTGGAGATGCCACAAATTTGCGGGGTCAGAAGTACAGAGGAAGGAATTCAAAGAGTTGAGATGAGCTGCTTTGAAAACAGAGGGGGGAGGTTTCGAATTGTCTGCAAGGTCTCTATAAAACACATCTATGAGGCTAGAAATCATCTTATCAAAACATACAGGTGTCTAGAGAACATGGCTTCGCTAGGAAGAAATAGAGAGGATCAAACGAATTCTCATTTCAAGCATAGAGCTCGAGGAAGGGTGGAAGTAATGATGTAGGCAAAGTTCAACTATCAGACACTAGCAATGGAAAGAGGAGTGTATATAGCTGCAAATCACTTGGTAATGCAAATGACACTAGCAATAGAAATAATAGTCTCTATTCATTTAATAGAGGAACATATAAGTGTAATGTAATCACGGCCTGAGAACGACAACATTACGAAATCCCCATCGGAAGAATAAATGATACTGTGAAATCATCCTACGATGAATGTGAAATAGACTCTGATCGACTCGTCAGCATTATTGCTGCTAACAATGTATACAACTGGTGCTCGGTGTCGCCTGCCAGTCTGTGGGGGTAATCTCTTTGTATCTATGTGATTTTTGAGTATAAAGTGTGATGGGAGCGATTTATATACACCCCCAAGGACACAATATATGCGGAGATCCAAACAGAGTAATAATGGTACTCCGCCTTGCTAATTCCAGAGAACGAAGCACACTCTTCCTACCTCATCATTCTTCAATTCACTCCCTCTGAGTCAAGTCTCAGGTATAAAATCCGCACCCATCCCTTCACTCTGACATCGTACCCAAATAATTACCAATCATACACAAAATGCCGGGAAGCCAGCATCGTGACGTCGCTACCAATTCCGCTGGAGGGATAGCAGAAGGTTAATATATTCTGCATTACTGATATTTATTCGACTTCGAATTGGCAATTGTATGCACGAAAAGATGACAGTAAGAAATGGTGGCGACAGTCCATAATTTCGAGTGATAGGATAAAAATTCCTTCATGTAATACCATAATTCATAGACCAGACTCATCAAAGACACTCCATGGATTTTGGTAAGGCAGCACTTGCTTTTCCACTTTCAATCCTGATTTTGCGACGATACTTGCTGAACCACGTCCCTAGCGCGAGATATTTGGAATACTGTGCTCGGAATCCCATGGAGATGTTAGCATGGTATATAGAAGAAATACCCGTCCATAAGACTGTCTACGCACACGATTTAGTAAGACATCTCAAGACCCATTGAGAAATATCCGATACCGACGATCTGGAATCCGCAGAGATGATTCACAAGTCTCTCCCGCGAGATGGATAATTTGTCATCAACATGCGTGGATACATGTGCATGTCACGCCACGATCCAAAATCCGCAGTCATATCTCGCCGCCCACCGGATCTCCCACGAACGACCTAATCGATGCCATCGAACCACATTAAAATTACCATCTCAACACTCTCCTTCGATCTCACGAACTTCCAAACTTCGAAAAAGTTCTCGGGAACCCTATTTTCCTGACAGATCGACCCACCGTCACTACTACATCATCATGATCAAAACCCATCTGTCTATAAATACCCATATCAAATGAAGATCTGCTCCAAGCCATCCATGAAATAAAATAAAATAAATAAAATAAAACCATCTACCAAGAATTCTCATTTCACGATAATACTGTAATGATTATAAACCCCTAAAGAAAAAAGAGGACCAACTAGGTACCTACATAAGCTTCTCCTTATTTCGAAATTCAATTATTGTTTAACTTTTGTATGAAAAATCCCTCTCTCACGATCAATATGATAAATATGATATCAGCAACTTTTACCTATCCTATTTATCTAAATACCCAAAAACCTAAATACAAAAATAATCCTCAATATAATAAACTCCCACCAACCAAGCAGCCACCCACCAATTCATTCCCCATTCCCAATTCCCCCACCCGCACATCCCAATTTCCCACGCCAGATGCTCGCTTCCAAAAGATATCTTCTCGCAAGAATCCCTTCCCTCCGAGCCTCCCTCGTCCCGTCCCTCGTCCCAGAACCGCAGATCCTCATATCGATAATGCCAGATCGACGTTATCAGTTCGTATACTACATTTTTTGATTTACGATAAATATAAGACCCAGCTAAGCTAATCCTTGCCCTTTTCACAAACCTCGTTTGGGGTTTCGCGATCGTAGACTGCGGGCGAAGTAGAATGAATGCGTAGAATGTGTAGAATGTGTAGAGTATTCTGGAACATTTCATCTAAAGTTTCTCACTCCACCTGTCAAGTCAAGGAAAGTCAAGCAGTCAAGTAACGTCAAGTAGTCAAGTAACGTCAAGCAGTCAAGCAGTCAAGTCAAGTAAAGTAAACTCAAAGCAAGCAAGTCAAACCCCTCAAACCCTCCTCTCATATGAAACTCCCTAGACTCGCAAGCTACCAAACACCCACGCACCCCACCCCATCGCTTCGAATCGAATCAAATCCAATAAGAAGGACACATAACGCTTCCCATCACCTCGCGCCTAGACCCCGTCCGTCCAAAATGCGGATAAGGCTGTGTCTCCTCCTCCCGAGGTCTAGCATACAATACCCAAAAGAGTAATATCCGCTTCAAACATCACCTCATTCCCATTCACACAATTCATCAAATCATTCATGCGAAGCGAAGATAAATCATCCGCCTGTTTCGCATTTCTCCAACGGTATGCTATTTATTATACCTGTAGATGGGTACCATGTTTACGATTTATCTTGCTCACACTATCGATGCACGGATGAATAACAGGGGAAAGGAGTGATATCTTTAGAAATCAAGTTGCTTTGGATTAATCTGAAGATTGATGCGCGTGTTTTAGATTTTTTTTTGGGGGGGGGGGGGGGGGGGGAGGGGAGGGGGTTTGAATGTGTGTGATGTGATATGATGCTGATGGGATCTTGGATTTTCCTATCTGTAGATTTCGATTTCGATTGCGATTTAGTATTTTATTTTATTTTATTCGAGTTTAGTTTATTATATTTTATTATATTATCTTTCCCAAGATTCGAAACGTTTCCAAAGATAGATGATAATATAATATATTAGCAACTCATTACAATATATACAGGAAAGAAAAAGATTAACAACTCTAGATAGCATACAATACAACATGAATATAACATAACCCATCTACCCATCTATTTATAGCAACCCTTTCACGTGCACCCACAAGTCCAAAGACTCAAGTTTCTCGTCATCATAACTACATACATACATATATACCGTAAAAACTCGACAAACTGAGATCCTACTTAGCCGCATTTAGCCTAGTATAAACGCCTCACCCCACAAACTAAATCAATTTGTAAGCAAGAAATATTTTTTTAAAAAATTTCAATAAATTATTATTAAATCAATAATCAATATTTTGCTTTCGAATTGAAGATCTTATTAGTAATTAATAATAAAAAGAAATTAAAATCAAAAAATTTTCTAATTTCCAATTTCGAAAAATAATTTACATACTTTAAACACATAAATAACTAGAAAAAATAGAAAAAATATTGGATTTCAATAAATCCAGCTGGGGAGATCAACAATATACTAAACTAAATACAATTAAATAGAATCTCAGTTTGTCGAGTTTTTACGGTACGAACATACATACGTATTCATTCCCATCCCGAGTATCGTGTATTTGATTACCTGCTCGATTTCTGTTTCTCTTTCTGTTTCTCTTCAATCTATAGAGTGGCTAGTACATGTGTCAAAAACCCATTTCATCCTATTTCATCCTATTCTATTCCATACCTACTATTACTATTACTATGAATATGACTATAACTATATATGAATACAAATCATACAACAAACACTTATAAGATATAAATAAACACTCACAACATAAGATCCTACAGAGTACAATTATCCAGGATATCCAGTCTTCTCGCAGGGAACCAGAGGTACGGGTGAGGGAAGTGTACCTAGATCGCTGTCATTCTGTCTGAGACGGAGAAGATCAGGGTCTCGCATTTATGAGTCTGGGCAGTACGGAGTATTTGATCTGTGGATTAGTCAGTTGATCTGTTAGTTACAATGGTATTCAGGAGTAGGAGTTGCTTGGGAGGAGGGAGGTACTCGGGGCAGGCGTGAAATTATGAAAAACTTGTGTTTGGGGCTCGAAGAGGAAATTAAACGATTGGTTTGGGGGATTTAGTTATTTGTACGGAGTATAATGAGTAGGTACTTTGGTGAAGGTTTTGGTATTCTCTATCTAGGTACGAACAAGCAGATGGTGAATTTCTTGGGGGTAGATAGTGTAGTTAATCATACGATATGGATACACAAGGTACTTTTCTACCACCTACCTACCTACCGAAAGAAATCCAAACGACCTATATGCGACCATCCAATAATCAATAAAGTACACAGTAGATAGTTCATCACAACGAGCCCAACAACTATACATGTAAAATAAATACCGAATAAGTACCCACACGCAGCGTGATACCCACGACGCATTTCCCATCACAGATTGGAGGCTCTAAGCGCTGGTGGAAGGGTAAATGCATGAGGAAAAGACGACGAAAACCCAGTCCGCGGGATTGATTGGCGCAGAAGCATTGATGTTCGCGGGAGAATGGATGCGGGAAGGAGATGGTGTGGTGTGGTGCGACCCCTGATGAGATGCATTGGCCTCGCGCTTTTTGATGCACTTGTGAGGTACCTTGTGAGGAAGGAAGGGAGCAATGGGATGGATGATTTGATGGGATACTTTGGGTGTAGACGCGGGAGGATGAGGGGATTTACGAAGGAGGAGAGGCGATGGGTGATGATGTGGAAGGGAGGGAGGGATCGACAAATACGAGGTTGAGTGTACTGCTGTACATCGATCGGTGCGCGGGAAGCGATGAACTTACAGTACTTACTTACTTGCATATTTCGGAGGGTTCACGGCAGAGGTAGGTAGGTAGGTAAATAGGTATCTAGTAGGAAGATTGTTCGTGGACATAAATAGCTTGAGCTTAGGTAACCTGGGTAGGTCGGTAGGTATGTCAAATGCCATGGAAGATGGCGAGATGCATGTGCATAAAAAGTGAACGATTGGGATTGGATTGGTAAGAATGCTTCAGCCCTGAGGGAGCGCGATATCCAATAAACTGATCAGTTTCTTCACTGTTCTGCATGGATGGATAAACGATAAAGTGAACAGCCCGAGGATGGATTGGATGCTGTAATTGGTGTCTGGGAAGTAAGTAGATATTGTGGTTACTGATCACTAGTGGCTGCTTGCACTTGGCGCTGTTTGCGAATGAGAAAATGTCATGCGGAGAATATCACGAATACCTAGGTATCCTAGAGACAATACAATATATAATTGAGGGTGTGATGAAAAAGGGGACACATACCGGGAGGGAGTGGTAATTCTCAAGGAAGAATGATAACCTTAATTCGAATAATTTCCTACCGACAGAAATGTTGAATTTATCCAGAACAAGGTTATTGTTACCAAGATGGTTACCAAGATGGTTACCAAGATGATTACCAAGATGATTACCAAGATGATTACCAAGATGTAGGACTCTACAATGTATCTTACAATGTATGAGAAAGCATTGATTAGAACCTCACCAAACACATACCTATCTAGGTACCTAGATATGTAACTTGGGTAAAAACCCATGGATGAGATTAGATGTTTTGAAACAAGCACTCTCAAATCGTTGATCACCTGCATCGTCGCAATGCTTCGTGTACGAAGTACATTATGAATGTGGAGAAGGGACCAGCTCAGGCTCGCCAGACAGCGTAAGGTTGCTCTTGAGGCACGATGACAGGCTTGCATCGATAGCGACTCCATCCACTGTCCTTATTTTTCTCAGATAGATTGGATTTACAATGTGCAAGACGTTGCAATATACATTCTCAAGCACTGCACTGCTCACTTCTCGGCTCCGTGATGGATAATCCGGAGAGGCGTGCAAGATACCTATGGATGCTCATCATCGTGCGCTTCGTAATGAGAGAGCGTTATTAATGAGAGTGGTGAGATGATGGAGCTGATACGGAGTACATTCGCATCGTCAATATCGTGTACGGGTGGTGAGTGAGACCTCAGACCTTGGGCTCAGTAATGCCGTGGACGAAGGAGGGTCCTCTTCGGTTCAAGGTATCAATCAATCAATCAATCAATCAATCCAGGCCTTTGCGTGTTCCCTCACAACCGGGAAAGGGAAAGGGTGCAAAAGTGTGACTCCGAAGATGTGTGTGTAGGTATCCACCTTCAAGCAAGATTGTGGCACAGTACCTACTCCGAATAGTATCTTCTGTAGCGAAAAACTCCTAGTTGGGAATCGAGGTGGAGGTACCGGTGCGAAAATTGGTGAGATTTATGGAGTGGGAGACTTAGCCACGCGATATGTACGCGTTTTGGGTGTGCTGGAGTGGAGACGTGAAGTTTGGGTGTTGATTTATATATTTTATATGGATGTTTTATATGGATATTTTATATAATCTACAGAGTATATATATAGATGAGTGATTAGGTGAGATGAGATATTGAGCGTTCTAGGACAAGTCTTGGTGGAAGTGATAATTTAGTTAGGGGAAGCATGTGTTTGAGAGCGTTCCGTGGCTCGAAATCGTTGAGATTTAGGTTCATCACAAGTTCAAGCAGCCATTTGAAATTTATGCAATAGGCTTCGTCCCCTTGATTCCACTTGATCGGTCCCGTCAAACGGTCGAAGGGCTCGAAGGATTTTCCCTTCCCCCCGTGAAACTTTACTACCCTTTTTTAAATCATCGACTTCGTACCCGTTGTAGGTACCCGTACGTGCGGCACTCTTTCGAGTCATCCTTAGTCACTTCTCGTACGCGGTTCTGTGCACTATTGAACCACTTCTTCACGGTATCTTCGGCTGGCTGGGGCTCGCGTTTCTCCTCTGGTCTTCGTCTGGAAAAGTTGGCTCCAGAACTGTGAAAAATCAACTCGCTCGCGAGAAACTATTGTGGCCAATTAATCGAAGTGGAACCTGTCAATATGGTTTTCGTGGCACCAGGTATCTTAGATGATCATGTCAACAAAAAAGGATCTTGATGATTCCCCTTTGGTGTCTAGCTTGTTTAAATTAGATGTCTAGAAAACGACCATTACTTTGTACATACAGCTAATTTTGTTAGCTAAAGTTAGCTTAACGAGGCTTTGCCCTCCCTCGCTCATCGAACATCGATATTCATGCCAATCAAACCTTCGAGACTCGATGTTGATTTTGATTTTGATTTCGATTCCGATTTCCATGTTCAAATGTCGAGTAACTTTTCCCTTACTTCCCACCACACCGCCCTTTGCATCGTGCTTCAGCAAATAGAATCTCCGAATTCCACGTTTCTTCCCACCCTCCATATGCCATCTATCCCACACCACCTCCATTAAAGAGAGACGGACAAGAGATTGATAAGACTTTCACCAGTGACACTAACAAAATCTGCGACAAAGAGTACACGGAAGATTCCCCCACATCAGCTCTTTTTTTAAATTAAAAAATCACCGTGGTCCCTTTGAATAATCCCTAGGTATGACAAGGGATCTTTGTTGATCAAACCTACTAAGAGATCATCCATGCTCACTCTCGAGCAAAGACTTTTTCGCTACTTTCGGATATTCTGGATAGCGTGAGTGGCCCAATGAGGAAGAGTGGATGGATGGAAGAGAAAAAAAATAACGATCAAGCATCCAGATGTAAGCAGAGTCTGTCGACCCTGTCTCCTGTTACA
Organism: Botrytis squamosa; assembly: GCA_014898485.2. Lineage (NCBI taxonomy): Eukaryota > Fungi > Ascomycota > Leotiomycetes > Helotiales > Sclerotiniaceae > Botrytis > Botrytis squamosa. Next base: position 2,327,067 of record RCTC02000009.1, read on the forward strand.
CCCTACCCTCTCTCCTCTTTAACTTTGGTGAAGGGGGACCTGTCGAGCGTTCATGGGGATGTGTACCTAGGGCTAGGCTCGCTAGGTCGATGGAGATGCAAGCTTAAGAAAATAGGGAAATCTCCCTAGTCACTCTCTCGTCTCGCTCATTGGAAGTTGGAACGCCTCTTTTTTGCCTTCGACGTGAGAAGACTAATTCGTTAATCTCATTCGCTCAATGGAGACGATCTCATTCGTGGCTACGGGCGAAAGAGGACAATCTCATTCCTTTCCTGGATTTGGGGATGGGGGATCTTTGACTCTGGGATGGGAATCTTGAGATACTTTTCATCGTTGTGTTATTGCCTCTCTCGATGGGTAGATGGATGGATACATAGATAGATACATGGTAGATACATAAAGAAGAACAATCAAATATCAAAGTGAACCAGGATCTCTTTCTTCCTTTCTTGATTAGTTAGTTACTCAGCTCGTTATTGATATTCAATACTACGGTAGACTAGATACTGAATACACTTTTCTTTTTCCCCCCTCGTTTGTTCCATTCCACTCACCTCTTTTGTCTACGGTACTTGTATTTGCCTGCCTTCTTGACGCGTTTACATTGATCAAGATACTACACACCATACACCATATATATATATACCATACCATATCATCATATACCATATCTAGACTAAAAAAGGATCATTCCGGGCCCTTCTTTATTATTGATTGATCGAGCCCTTTTTTTCTTGATTGAAATTCAATTTATTCAAGGCATTATTTTCATAAAAGTATACTTTCTGGGTCTTTTCAGTCCAAAATACGCACTGTACTTTATTATACACGCATACACTTGGCATTGAGACTTTTCTAACTTTCCTCTTCTTATTTCTCTCTTCTCTCTTCTCTCTTCTCTCTTCTCGCCCTCGATATTACCCTTGACCTAGGTACCTCCCTAGTAGCATTTTATTATACTTCACTTACATTACATACATACATCAAGCAGCAATCACGACCACAATAATCCTGCTATTGTACGCACCTACCTTCACTCGACCATTCACATTTAAACTCAAGTGATTCCTCATCCACTCATCCACTCATCTTCACTATTTCCACTCATCATCCACTCAGACCTTCTCTTATTTCTCCACACTCTTCACTCTTCTTATTCACTCACCCACACCCACACCCACACACACCCACACACACCCACACACACACACACACACACACACACACAAAAACGCATCAATTTCAATTTCAATTTTATTCTTCCTATTTTCTTTCTTTCCTCCCCCAAAAAGAATTTAAAGTCCTTCGACAATCCTTTCACATTGAGAAAAAAAACCTTACTTCCTTTTTATTTTCTTCTCATTCGAGACTTCCTTCTCAATCAAAGCTTTTTGTTGTCGTGCTCGTGCTCGTCGTCGTCGTCTTCGTCTTCGTCTTCGTCTTTTGACTTTACTTTGAGATATCACTTCCTTCTTCACATCTTTCCATCAAATAGAGATACTACATACAACACATTCAATCCCCACACTCTGTAATATTCCCATCAAAAGCGAAAATCAACTCATCATCGTCATCGATACCAGCAGAAGAAGAAGAAGAGGAAGAAGAGGAAGAAGAAAAGAATAAAAACCTCAAGTTTGACAAGGCCAGGCCATTTTTATCAGTCCGCGACCGAGAAAATACACACTTTACTTACATCCATTTGTTCGGATTTTTCGGGGGGTCTTTTTTGTTCACATTGAAGATTCATCAACTCTTTTCTTGGATTCACCCATCAAAAAGTTATCTCTCCAATTATCAAAATTCCTTTACATCTTCGACAAGAATCGTTTCCATTAACCTTCATTCTCTCGCACACATTTCATCTCTCATTACGACGATTTGTTTGTTGCTTGTGTGAAAAGAAAAGGCTTGCCTATCTTTTACACCACCACCTCATCTCACCCACACAACCTTCGAGCTTCTTCTTGCAGAATTACATTTTACAAAGCAAAACAATATAATTACATCGAAACTCCTTCGACTTTACGTACAATACGCATTCGATAATATCTTGTTTCGAATCATCTTAATTTTATCTAATCCAATTCCCGTCCCTTGCTCACTCAGGTCGACCTGACAATCCTTACACGATCAACTCATCAACACGAATACACTCTCTTCGATAATTGATCCTTCACAAATCTACGAATCGAACGATTCCTACCTTCACATCCAAACTTACAATATCACCTTCAATTGTACAAAAAAAAAACATCAAAATGGACGCAGGCGGTCTTGCTCAGATGTCTTACAACAACTTCCCTTCCAGCAATGGCTTGGGTATGCCAGTTACTGGTTTCGCTGCTAGAAGAGCTGCTAATGGTTCCAACATCAAACGTCTTTCATTTGAACCCACTGCCAAGACTCTCGATTCTCAAGATAACGGTGCACCAACTCCAAGAACATCTCGTTCTCATTTACTCGCAGGTTTGAGAACTGCACCAAAGTCTGCTACTTCTGCCAACTTTCCATCAACTGCTCCACCAACCCAAGTTCAACACAACACCGGTCACAATGGAATGAACTCGAGCAGATATGCCGACAATGGACCAAAGACTTCAGGATATGCTCCATTCAATCAACAAAACCATCAAATGAATCATCAACAGATGTACTCTGTTCCCGAGCAAGTTCTTTCCACTCCCGAGATTCGACTTGATGATGGACATGAAGGAATGGATCCAAATTTGTATGCTCAGCTTGTTGCTACCAATTTGTATCTCGCAGAACAACAACAACGTCTTCAGCAACAATTGATGAATGTTCAAGCTGCCGCTCAACAAATGAGTTTGAATGGACAATACGCAACTCCCCCAATCACCCCACAAAACATGGGAATGTATCAACAACACCAAATGAAGCAAAACATGCAACCAATCATCACACCTGTTCCCGGAGCCCAACCTGGTGTTTACTCGTACTACAACCCCATGACTGGACAACAAACCTATTTCATGGATAACAGTCAACAATATGTCGAGTCACCAATTGAACAAAGGGTGAGCTATTCTCCACCACAACAACCTGGCACACCAAGATTCCAAGTGTCTCCACCACCACAATCCGATGCACCATCTTTCACAAGGTCAATCAGTCCACCAAAGAAATCTGCATCGCCACCACAAGACCATGCTCCTTTGCCTCCACCATCTGCTGGTGCTTTCCGTAGAGGACATCGTAGCTCAAAGTCTATGGCTATGTCTATGTCTGGTGAGGTTTCTTTGGATGGTCCAAAAACGGCTGGATTACCAAAATCTACTTTCCCAGGTACTCCAACTCAAACCGGATTTGGTCCAGGTGCAGGACGGGCTGGTGAACATCCAGTCAGACAACCACGTGGTCCACCACCCATTGAAGAATTGAAATCTAAGCCAACTGCCAAGTTTGAGGGTTCCAAGAACTTTGCTACTCGAACTCGTCGAAGTGCTGTTCACAATCTTGTCCGTGCTGGATTGGAACGTCGAAGGGCACCAGGTAGTGCATCAGGTAGCATGTCACCTGTATCTGAAGATGGTGAGATGTCATTCTCCGCTGACGATAATGATTCGGATTCTGGCCGTAGTGGAAGTGGAAGTCTTTCAGGTCGTCCAAGTCCACCAAGCTCTCGTACATCTCAACATGGTGCCATTGGTTCTAACCGCCCTACTTCAAGACAAAACTCTCTTGAAATCAAGTCAGTCATGTCAGTTGAATCATTCACTGCTGAGAGTGTTTCTGGTGATGAACAAATTGGTGGTAGCTTTGCTGCTGTCTTTAAGAATGCTGGAAAGAAGCCTGAAGTAGCTGCTATTCAAAAGAAAGCACCAATGCTTGTTCTCACTAGCGCTGAGAAACGCAAAAGCTCCATCTTTTAAGATGTTTGAGTAAATCACTTGATGGGTAGATCCCATTTATTGATTATCCGATCTCTACTTTAACTTGTCGAACAAAAAGAACAATTTGATATTGCATTCGACATTGTGCATATTTCGATGCAGGAATCGGGGTTTTCTTGCTTGCAATTGCTAGTTTTTTGACGAAGATGATGAATACTTTTCGAGAAACAAACTTCTTAATTAATTTTGGAGGAACTTTTTGAGCTTTCAGTCTCAAGGTTATCCTTCATTCGATATAACAATTTCATTTTTTTTCTTCTTTCGTTTTGGGGGGTTCTGACTTCTTTCGTGAATTGCATCCAGGGAATTTTTCTTGTATTTTCAATACTTTGGAATTGTTTGACTTTGACATTCATCAGTTTATTGTCACAAGTTTGTCACAAGTCCCAAGTTGTCGAATAAGAGTGAAACCTGGATGCTTTTCCGAATGAAAGGGAGGAATTTTCGATGGGTCTGAGGGGAATGCAATGGATTGGGGATATATGTTTGGACTTTTTTGCTCTTTACTCTGATACTGGGGATGGAATGGTTAAATGGAAATTGTGATATGATTATATGCCTGGGTTACTTTTCTTTTTTTTTTCTTTCGAGTTTGGGGGATATAAGAATATGAACCTGTTGATCAGATTTGGAGGAAATACCAGGCTGGAATATGGGGGACACGGATTGTGGGTTGTGATGGAAAGAATAGGGAAATTCTTGAAATGTGCGAATAAGTGGAGTGAATGAGACAGGATAGGGGAGATGGGATTAAGTGAGGATATATTTGTAGCAATATGAAATACCATTCTTTTTAAGATTATCTTTCCGGTCATTGCTTTGTATGTTTTGTGATGATTTGGTTGTTGGTTGAGGATGTGATGCAAGTGAAAAAATAAGTATATAAACACTGCAACTTTCATTATTTGAATTTCGTCATAAACTGCACAGCGAATCTCGGAGATGAAGATATGGGTAATCCAATTTGATCCGTGATTTTTGGATACAGTAGAAGTCGAAAAAAGACCTTTTGTATGGTTGAGGAAATTGTGAGTACTGTCATTTCCGTAAACTTTTGTCAGAATCTGAGTGTAGTTTTTATACCGAAATTGTTATCTGAGATTTTGGAGTTGAGATGAAGAGTATTGATATTTGATAGTGGTGAATGCATGCGGTAGGTAGGTTGAAATGTCGTCGTCTAATTGAGGGATACTATCTCTCATTCTTTTATACCATACCATGTATGACCTTTTTGCATCTAAATCACACTGCTTTCGAGGATGAGGAGATGAAGTTTCATTTGGAGAAAGATATTGGGATAAATTACACGTGTGGAAATATAAAGTAGAGGTACTTGTCGGCTGTCGATAAATTCTGCGAATTATATACATGTAACCTTATTAGGGTGGTTAGCAATATTGTGAATAGCCGATAGGTAGCTACAGTGTATAAATAATATCTCTACAAATAAAAAATTCATGTTCCGAAATAAATCACTGGCTGAACTCTCCTCATTATTATCATATCCCTCCCATACCTCACATGTCCTAAGGTTAAGAGTTACCACCCGTCCCGGTCTCGAAAATATCAGGAGAGCAGAATCGAGGATCAACTGCCTGGCTTCCTTTCCAGTTCATGAGTGTTGTATCTGAAAGGCGTGGGTTTAATTCGTATTTCCCTATGCGTAAACTCCGCGGTAGATTTAACTTGAAATTAGCATGTTGATTATCTTGGAGTTTTGAAATGTAGATCAATGCTAAGTGTAAGAAAGTCTTTTGTCCGGCTGGTAATTGGTAAAGGCTTGTGTAGGTAGTCAGATTTGTTCGTCGGAAGGTCATGTGTAATGTTGATTAACCAAGGTTTAGGTAACTTGACGAAATATATGAGAAGTGGAAGTTAGAGGTCTTTAAGTAATACACTTGACCGATTGTCAAATCACTCACTTGTCAAAAGATCATCTGAATATTTGGACAGTCATAGAACTTTCATAAGTTTCACTACGGATTTCTAGAAAGAGAATGCGTGCATTTTGCTTTTTTTTCGTACGTAGTCCCCTAAATTAATAGCCACAATATCCGAAAAGACCTATCACTCCCATGTGAAAACACCATCGCCATAATTGACTTCGTTCCCAGTCCCCAAATTCGTCCCAACACCTCATTGATACAATCTGATAATCTCTGGTAATAGTCTCCTTGAAGAACAATCTTCCCGTCATCTCAGTGTGATACTGATCCTGAAAATGTGTCCGCGGTAGCGTAAACTATCTCAATTTGTGGAACGATTGCTTCAGGATGCAATTGTTTCCACTTTCCAACAACGCTTCGTATCTCTTCCATCTTTTCTTGATAGAATTCCTCCAATATTGCCTCTTTCGAGTAATTCGCCTTTGCAGATCGCATTCCCGGGATTTTTCTGACCTTTTTTTGGACGGCGTCGGATCCAATCACAAAACTGAAAGACTTAAGCCTTGGATAATCTGTGAAGAGTCGTGCGTAGAAAGACATGTTGCCATCGCTCAACATCAAAAAACGATCAATAGTATTGAAACTGCAATCTCCATCGGGGATAGCGTACTGTTGGCAATCCGCTAGAACGCCTACGTGACGAAGTGCAGCGAAAAACCTTTTCCTCTCGTCGCAACAAGCCAGATCTTGGGAGAGGAGTGTTTTTTTGGAGGTATGCAAGTAGCACGTGCGTAGCAAGTCGGATTCACAAACGATTGTATCTCTTAATGGACTGTAAAAGATGGGATCTTGACTCCATTCGGCGTAAACACAACCCGCGGTATGAGTAGGGAGTCTTTTGGAATGTTTGAGAAACACTTCGCGAGACTCTGGACTCACATCATACAGTGGATGAGGCTGTGGATGGGGAAATACTCCGTATATACCTGCAAAAAACATTCGTCCGTCTGGAAGGGCATGAAACCATATCTTAAGTTAAATTTCCTTAGGGAAGAGGGGAAATTTGGGGAAGGTCGAAAGGATTGGAACGCTTGGAGCATTCATCGCAGCGTTGATGTTGGGGGAATCCATGACGTTGATGTGATTGTTTTGTTTGCAAGGGGAACTTTACACAAGTTTATATAACAAGTTGTATTGATGCGGCGGTTGTGAAGATTGACGCTAGTGAGACAGTGAATCATTTTCGGTTCTGTGAGGATATTCTAACCTATTAAGAATGTTCACGAGCTATAGAGAATTGCCGTATCATTGTATGATGTTGCAAGCTTGGTTCGCCAATCAGACTCTTGTAGCGTCGACTGACAATGAGCTACATTTGGGCCAGACATTCAGTCAAGAGAATATCTCAATGACTACGTCCGGCCGGCTCACATACATTTTGTTCATCTCTGCGGTCTTCGGTCTTAGGTATCCTAGCAAAGGTATTATTAAAAGTTCATTGATGTGTTTATGATCACCATTTATCAGTAAACTTCTCTTACGAACATATATAAAAGTTTCACTACACGTCTTTAAGAAGCGCACAGAGTCTGGCACAAACTGTATAAACGTAGGTGAATGACTTCAATTCAATAACCATTATACTAAACCTAAGCGAATGTGAAAGAGACTAGCTCTTTCGGTAACCCTTATTTAAGGCCTATCTTTGTTATATAATAGCTAGCTCTTTAAATATAATACAATATTGATATTTAGGATATACTATCGTAGGTACTGCGTCATCCGTATCCTTCTCAAACCAATACACACACTCATCTTCTCTACAGATATGTATAAAAGAAATTCGAGGAGTTGGTCCTTCGCCGCTTTCTCTCTATAGACATAGCCAAGATAAAAACAACTTCAAGCCACGAATTGAAACATCTAAGATATTACTAATGCTTAACTACAAAGCCGAACGCAAAGTTCTTATATTCCAAGTGATCGACCTGGATTGACGAACAAATCGCAATTGAAGATAATATCCTAGATAGAGAGAAGTTTGTAAGCAATGGTAATGGTTTCATTGTGGTTTGTACTTGGGACAGGTTCAGGTTAGTGCAGATGAAACTGACAATTCATGATGGTAATGGATGAATGGGCAAGGTGTTTATTGTGAACGATATCTTCTCTTTAGGTTAGCGAATCGGAAATGGGGTTTTCCCACACCTTTGTGCTGAAAATTTATCTCAAAATTGAACGGCACGAAGACGCTTTTCCATGAGGTATTTTTCGTGACTTAAAGTGGGAGGCTAATGTGCGTAGGGATGGGGTTGATTTTATGTTCTGACTAAGCACCCCTAAGAGGTTTAGTTCTGACAGACACAGTTTTGTGAAATCAGGATGAATGTTAAGGGAGATATAAATGCGTTGTATTATCTTCTATCTAAACCGTTCTTCTGTGAAGTCGGTTCTATGCCTGTGGCTGTACAATAACATTCAAAGCTCCACCAGGACGGTCTCCTACAGTCTTAAACGCATCATTGACCTCATCCAATGAGAAGAATTTGTGTTTGAGGAATGAGAAGTCAATGACTCCCGCTCCAATCAACTCGATGCACTCATCTATCTCCTCGCTGGTAAACCACAGTGTCCCGTTAACACTAACGTCCCGCATGAAGAGTTCGGCATAAGTGTGAGTGATGTCACCGCTTACTCCACCAGCAGCCAATGCTACTCTTCCACCACGCTTCACAGCGCTGATCAGTTTAGCGGTACCGTCTACATCACCTCCATTACCAAGACAATCATAAAGACCATCGGGACCTGATCCATTCGTTTGTTCCTTAATCCATTGGATGAGATCTCCCTCATCTTCAGTGGAACGGACAGCGATACGTCCCTTCGTAGCCATTCCTTCAATCTCAGCGAGACGTTCTTTATTGCGTCCGATGCCCAGAATCTTTGTACAACCGAAACCAAGAGCAATCGCTACGGCGGCATATCCTAAAGTACCTGTCACACCGTTGATTACAAGTGTCTTTCCAGGTCCCATTCCACATTTTTTAAGACCTGCGTACGAAGTACCGATGTAGCCAAATCGAGCTGCGGTGTTGATGTCGATCGAGGGAGGGATCACGCAAATATTTGCATCAGGTGACAACAAGTATTGTGAAAGTGAACCGATGGGATACTGGTTAAGAAGTACCTTTCCTTCTGGGGTTGAACTTCCGAAGTACGCACGTAGGCATGCCGAAACACATAAATCCTTCCTCCCTGCTATTCGTTAGCAGAAAACACAAAGATGCTCGGTATTCCGCCCGACTTACCCTTTCGACATGGTTTGCAGGAGCTACAAGTTATGTACGGGTCGACATAAACTCGATCCCCGGCCTTTAGCCCAACAACATTTTCTCCTACAGCTTCAATAACACCGGCAGCATCCAAACCGAAAACACTTGGTAACTCCGGCAAGGTAAAATGAAGGCCTGGACCTTTTGTTATGACATTGGCACTGTTTGGAACAAGACAAGCGGCCTCGACTTTGACGAGAACATCTTTTGGTCCTGGAGTTGGCTTCTCAATTGTCGTGACTTTCAAAGGCTTTCCTTGCTCCAACAATTGAGCAACTCTCATACCGGTCATGATTGCGATGAATTTTGAAAGGAGTTTTGAGGTGGTGGAAATCCCTTTGTCTGTAGAGAATCTGATGATGCGATTAAGGTAGTTGATGGATTACAAGTTGTTCTTATATACACACATTAATCCCACCGTCACTCACGACTCACTTATGATCGTGTCACCGTCCGGAAACTTTTGCGGACTCCGAAGATACATACCAGAGAAGGCTTGCTCGGATTTAGGACTATCCAGAACTCGAAACTCGATCAATTTGTATTGAAATCGAAAATATGTGTCGGGGATGAACACTAGCGATCCAGACCTTTTTTGGGGACTTTCAATGTGCTGTCTCCACGAACCCGCTTTTTAACATTTCGATTCTTTGATTTGTACTCAATACTTAAACTCTATCCCCCCTCCCCCTAAGATGCCAACTTCGGGCGCCCTCGCTTAACAGGGTCTTATTGACCAATCAAAACATCAGGATTTTGAGAATTCTCACAGTTTTCACATGTTTTTTGAATTAACTATCGAATACTTAGAAATTTCATAAATATAAATAATATATTCTTTATATTTATATAAAATCTTATATATATCTTTATTTTATTAATAAATATTGAGTTTTTGATTTAATAATATTTTTAATTATAAATTATATCAAAATCGTTTATAATTATTTTCTGATTTCAGAATATGAAATATAATATATCTATTAAATCTTCCACCAATTCTTTTTCAATAAAAAAGTCTTAGAAATATACTTGGTTTATTCATTATTACTTTTCTTAGAAATTTTCATCTTTAAATATAATATAAGACCTTTATTTATAATATTATTCTTAAAGTTATTAATGTTCTTGCTGAGCGCACGGGCCACATCGGGCGCCCGCTCTATGTAACCGAAAAAAGTGGCGGAAATTGAGTACCCTTTTGAAGGTCTTTTTTAATAGATTATAAATTCATTTCAAATTAAATATTGAAATTTGAAAAAAGCATACGAAAATTTGAGTCTTCTTTATATTGATAGTAGATGTTTTTATTATTTAATATTATATCAAGAAGAGTTTTAGTCGTTGAAGTTCTTTTGGATGGTGGTGAATTTCCGCCGCTTTTTTCGGTTACGTAGAGGCCCGAAACTAGCACCTTATGGGATAATGTCACAGCTTTCCATAAAACTAGTTAGTTAGTTGTGATTCTTGTCTTCAATGTTGACGTCTTCGACTTCCAATCTGCATCAAAGGTAGAGTCATACCAGTTCCATCTATCAAAGTCAAGCCAGTTCGAAAGTAAGTCGGATTGTTTTCATTCCCCATCTGTTAAGGTTAATCCCGATGCGCATTTGAAAAGCGATGTGACACACGCTCTAGGTATCGCCAAGCAGGCAGGAAGTCCGTTAAGATGGATCGAAAGGGTCCACAATCGTCATAACTGCCATGCGCTTTACAAGCGCGTAATCATCCTTCCGGCGCTTGGCGAGCTAAAGGGCGTTCTTCGGTAGTAAATCCCGTGCCGTTTATCCGATTAACCATTTGTTTGCCTGGCTTTTGGTGGCAAAGTGTCTACAACGGCGTTGGCCGGCCATTAAGAGAAGTTTCAATTTCACGATGGTAGGATTTTAAGCTTTTTGAAACAAAGTGTGGCTGCTTGAGAATTTTTCTATCCAGCAGGTAATTAGCTGTTGTTTCGACTAGTGTTGATCGTGAAAGAGGGAAAAGTTTCTCGTGAAAATCTGATCAATGGTTGCTCTTAATTTCCTATGCTTTGACATGGTCTCCAGATAGTCCTGTTGTGTGTGGAAAAGGACGCGGGGTTTTGGAACTCTATGTTTAAACTTCAAGCGAAGTTAGGACTGAGAGCTGGGGAGCTGAAAAATGAGATGGAAAGCTTCGTGTTTGAGTCCCCCAGAACATTTGAGTGGATCCTATATCATCAGCACTGCATCTGCAAGCTGTACAAGTCAAACGATGTGTACATACTACACAAACCCCTCATCTGCCAGAACCTAATCAAAGCACGCGGATGATTATTGCTGCTGCCACCCCAAGGTTCCTGAACCCAATTTCCGAAAGTCAAAAGATGCGAAAATCCTTGAAAATTACATGCGATAGTTAGGACGAAAGTTCCGGGTCGCTCATATTCATTTTTATCGCTTCGTTTGCCTCGTCGTCAATGACACTTTTCACCGGTGTCAGTCATACTGTAAAAGTACACTTGCAATTACATCTATGCCCTATGCTCTGGGTCTCACACAAGCAGAGTTGCTTTTCCATAAATTCCCAGAACTAGATACGTTTTCCACCGGCCATAATTTCTCACTCGGATTTGTTTCCTATGGTAATCCGTGATGGAATCTCTCAGACACTTGGTCTCTTATGTTCCGCAGAATCTCGTCTGATTGAGATTTGAAGAATTATGAAGTACAACTGAAATCGTTATATTTGATTTGTTGAATCTGATTGGAGCTTAGCTAACGCATTTTACAGGTTACCGCGCAAGTATTGTGTACGTATAGCCAAATTCAAAAAGCGAATAGAATGAGAAAAAAGTATGAGTATATAAGACTCCTCTTACTTTTACTGTTTCGTTATCGATTGAAACTTGACACGGAAAATCGGCAGGAGAGAAAACCACGTTTGCTTTGAAATCAGTAGGGCTACTGGATAGAGAGAGAACAAATTTGAATAACCTGACGCTCGGTCAAAAACTGGCATCATGCTTGATTTCACCGTCCAAGACTTCCTATTGTTGTCGTCTTCCAAATTGATTGCGCATTTTCATTTTCATAATATTCATTTTCATAGACCTCTTTCATTACCAATTTCTTAGATCACCCTACATCCATATTTGCCCATTTACCCCCTCTCGGTTATCTACATCAAGCAGCAACAATCCTGCTTTCTCCAGGCAACTAATCGAAACCTACACCATCACTCCGCTCACCTGTAAGCCACAATCCAGAATCTTGTGTGTTATTAGAGAAAGAAAAGAGCGGATTCGATTTCAGTCTGTGGTTCTTATAGGAAAGGCACGGAGACGGAGAACTGTTGCAAGTTCCAAGAAAATTCTACATTGATAATATGAATAAAAAGAAACTTCCAGTAAATCCATCCAAATTTGTGATTATTTTGATTCTGCGGAGCTAGCAATTATATGCATCTCATCATTACAGCCAATAATTTTCGCGCATTTCCAAATCCCTTTCTTGTCCTAGAGCATGCGGACCTATAGTAATTTGATCCCATGCATCCTAAGTTTCTGGTCAGCAATGTCTGAAATAGGAATATAGGAGCCAGTGTTCGTACTAGTATTGCTCGTATTTCGTATACTGATCCGTATGGTGGTACGTATTGATTTTCAATAATATATTCATGTATGTGATATCAATATATATATCACTGAAGATATTCAATATTGTCTTAATATTGAATATCATTGAAAATATATAGAAATACGGGAATATCCATTTCTAATCCATTTTTGGACTAAAAATATCCATTCCCATTCCATTTTAGGATAAGAATATGCATTCCAAATCAAATTCCTGTATTTCAGTATATTTTCAGTGATATTCCATATATTGAATATCTATTGAAGTAATATAATTCCTCTTTATATGTATGAGCTACCGTATTAAAAGCTTGATACGCACCACCGTTATACTACTGTATACTAGTACAAACACTGATAGGAGCTAGGAGCGGGTATAGCTCACCCAATCAAAATCTCCCGGTACATCGACTTGTTCCCAAAGGTTCCAAAAATTCCTCCTGTATCGAACATATTTTCTGGAATCATACTTATATCATTGAAGCTATCGTCCTGGTTCGCGAAAATAATCGGCACAGAGATATCTGTATACATTGGTACCGAATTACCAAGCATTTCCGCATTCGAGGCGCCTCGTTGATAGTCGTAACAATAGGAGGCTGTTTGACACAATCCGGGTTTACATTCAACACAACATTATTTTGTACCTTTACCGTCAACCTCTTGATCAAACTTCCCAAAATATCCACTGCCCTTTTAGCATCCTTACACTTCCCTTCAACTTCCCTCCAAATGTCTCTCGCCCTGATCAACGCCTCTAATTTTTTCTTTTCAGCAACAGCACAATAACTCATGCCCCCACTCCGTGGATCCGTTCTTTGATTTATATTCAAATCTAAACACATAATCATAGCCGCGAGTAAAAAATCATGATTCGTCATGGAAAAATGCCACCATTTTAAGTCCTTTAGTATTCCACCCAGTTGACTCGCTTCGTGCATGCTGACTTGGATTTCTAGGAGAGTCATGGAGGATAGTACACACATACGTCTTGAAAACCATCGAAATTCGTCTGGGTTTCCAGGTAGTGTGGAGTTCCAATATTTGCGATGAAGAAGAAGTGTAGCTTTTTAGTAAAACTTTTGAAGGAAGAATTTTTCGGCAATATTGGATGGGGTCTCGTGAGCCATTTGAGAAAGAGTGCCAAGTTGGAGATGCGAGGGAATCTGATCGTGGTATTTTTTGAGCATTTCGTCCAGTCTGATTACTTCGGTATATGGTTGGGGTTCGACGGTGTGAAGAAAATCAGTGACATAGCCGTAGGCACGCATAATTCGAGATTGGACGCGTTGGTAACAATTGTGTGTGCTTTCATCATCAGGCTGGGATGGGGGGAGAATGGTCATGTCTTCGGAAAGCTCTTCTAGGCGCAGGTTGCGGGGTTCTTTGGTATCGCACTCAGCGAGCTTGATGGATTTTGGAAGTCCGATTTGAACGGTGAAAAGTAATTTGTGGTTCAATTTTAGCATTATGCGGTGTTGAGTGTGGGCAATCATCGTATGAACCATATGCACCTCAGAACTTCAGCTAGCCTCAGGTTTATACTCAAAGAAGTTGTAACGAAAGATTGCCAATGCTCGAATTGACAAAATCGGGAACACATCGTAAATTCCTTTCGTACTTCCCGCCCACCAGGCCAGCAAAGTATTATGTGATTGGAAAGTCCCCAAACAAAAGTTACCTACTCATGCTGTGTAACAATCAGCCAAACGCGACGTCTCATTTCACCCTCATACACACTGAGACCAGAATGCTGATCCGGATCACGATGATATCCTTGTTGTAGGGCTAGACGCATAATATTCCCGGATAAAAGCCAAGTACCCATATCACCATCTCGTTCATATGCATACTCAATGAAAGCGTAACATAGCATGGTTTCTATTATCAAGTAGACAGGTCTTGTGACATCAGCTGTTATGAGACACTGGGCGGTGCGGATACGATAAAGGTCTATGACTGTCGCTAATGTATCTTGATATTCAGGAGGTATGTCATTATTACGGGCATAGGATTGCAGGGCCAAACACATGGTTGAGAAATATAGACCAATCCAGACGATTCGAGCCTTTTGAGGCACTTCCCAGAAACTTTTAATCTATGGGATAGGTCAGCTGATGAAATTCACGAAATCGAGGTTCCAATTGCTGAAATTCAGTCCTCTAACGAGATATCCATGACAAAATGCTCTTTGAAACATGCAATCGTATTTGAAGATAAGAAATCTTTTGTATCAGACCTGTTTGTCCAAACTATTGGCGACTTTAAATATTATGGGGAAAATTCACCTGCTTCATATAAGTTGTTTTGTGTAACAAATCTTTATTATTCGTGAGCTTCCTTGATACACCCATCCGGTATAGATATAGTTCTGGTCAGTGGCCACTTACAACATGCTGGTATGGAAGGGTTATAACTTTCAAAGAACCGTTCAATAAGCTTATCTGCCTCTTTCCTGGAAGGTAAAGATGCAAGTATCGATGCGCGATCAGGTGGTTCAGTAAGACTCCCTGGTAGACTTGGTCGATATGAAGCTGTTGCTGGTGGCAATGATGTCTCGAATCGATCGTGTTCATCAATCCATGCATCTTTCATTTCTCCGAGCTATTTGAAGTTTCAGCAGGGAGGCATTTATGTTAGATTATCTTCTTGCTCACATCGTGGAGAATCGAATCCCAATGTGTACTCTTTGTATCGACAGAAGATTTTTGGCCACCTGCTTGACCGGCATGATCATCATTATTCTCTCCGAGACTTAGAGGGAGAGGAGAGATGTTGTTCTTTTTCTCCCTAGAAATTACAGATAGAATTGAGCTCTCCAATCGATTGATTCGCGCTCTCATATCTTCTTGTTCCGGTTGCAAAGTAGAGAGCCCCGGTAAACGAGCATCATTCTTCTCGGCATATGAGCAAGTAGTGATGGCTATATTTCCCCTTACTACACAGTTTTGGCATGGTTTCTCTCTGTTGCATTTTAACTTTCTGACCCTACAAGCTTGACATGACAGGGGTATACGACGTCTGGTAAGTTTGGTACCCGTGAGTTTGATCTGACCATTAACTCACTCTCCACGCTCTCCTCGTGCGGAACGTTTTGTGTTAACCATGATTGATTGCTGATCAATCTGGGATCATCACTAACAATTGGTTCTTAGACAAAACTGAGACAAAAAACACCGGTGAACGAGGAGTTGGGACAAAGCGTTCACGTATTGTACGGGATAGTTTGTACGCCAAAAGACAAAGCCTGAGGGTTGTTTGATCATCAAATAATCAAATCTAGATACAGACTTTCGGAATAGTCGGCTCTTCCAACCGGCCGACAAATTCTTAATCGGGGAATGTATGTAAAATATGTCGTGATATATAAGCAAGCTCGAGCAAGTCAGCACGTTGCAGTTCAGCTGTTGAATGGTGGTTGATAATTGAACAAAATGATCTTGGCTGCGTACTGAGGCCGATTTGAATCATTTGGCCAAAACCCCAAAAATAGATTTTAGCCGAATGAAAAAAGAAATTTTAGAATCTGTATAATATGTTTATAGAAATACTATAAAGATATTTAGAATTCAACTTTATTAAGATTTTTTATAAAAGAAATTATATCATTGAATAGCCCTTAAAGCTAGCTTTATTTATATATTTTTAGAATTCATTTCGAACTTTTCTATAAGAAGTATACTAATATTTAAAATCTGTTTTCAAATAGTTTTTCTTATAATGTATAAACCACTTTAAGATAAGCAAGATAAGCAAATAAGCTTAATAAGAATTCCTTATCTCAAGCTTAATAAGGATTCCTTATCTCGCTTAAATTGTATGACTAATATAGCTCTAATTAGGTTCTATAATATTAAAAAAAAATTCAATTCAATACACAACCTTAAAGGAATTGATAAAATGAAAAGAAAAGAAGTATAACTATTAATTAGAATTCAAGAAATCGATTAATATATCTCTTTTTGAATTATCTCAAAATTTGAAATTTAAATCTAATATACTATAATTTTAATTACTTTAATCACATCTATTTTATATTAATACCTCAAATATTAAATATAATAACTAATCAAGCCTCAACTAACCTCTTTAATAATATAGAATTTCTTTAATTTAATATACAACTTTAAAGAAATTAATGAAATAAAAAGAAAAGAAATATAACTATTAATTAGAATTCAAGAAATCGATTGATATATCTCTTTTTGAATTATCTCAAAATTTAAAATTTAAATCTAATTTAAAAATAATTCAATAAATTTGAATAATAATCAACTTTCTGTTTATAATAAAGGAGTAGGCCAATGGAATACATGTAATATTGACTATATAGATTAATTATTCTAAGATAAAATCTAACTATAAAGTGAAAGTAATATATGTTCAATAGTATAGTGTACAAGTTATAACTTTTAATATTTTTCTAAAAAGTTTATTCTTTTAGTTTCTATAATTAGTTTTGAAATTCTAATATATTCTTGAATCTCTTAAATATCATTTTTGTATATAATTTTGTTAATTTATTTATAATTATATTATTTGTATTGATATAGCTAATATTAATAAAATATTTTTCTATAAAATCCTGAATAAAGTAATAATATATATCAATATGCTTTAATTGTTTATATAAATAAGAATTCTTGGTTAGTATTAATACTTTTTGATTGTTTTCTAATATTTGAATTTTGTTATTGCTTCTAATATACTATAATTACTTTAAGTTTCTTAAAAATTGAGCTACCCATTACCCTTATTTAATGAATATTACTAGAAATATATTTAGCTTTTATATTAGATATAGCTATAAATATCTACTTCTTACTTACCTATGAAATTAGTCTACCATAAAATATTACTATTCCATCAGAAATGCTTTTTCAATTAGTTCTATTGCTTATTCAGTTTGTATCGGTATATACTTTGATGGTTTGTTATAAAAGGTTATATTTTTTATAAATATTTGATTAAACTCTTTTAGATCTAAAATATAGTTTCTGATTAATAATCGATCTCAAATATTTTATAAGGTTTTTGAGTATAATATTGTGATATTTGATAAGATTCGATATAGCTTGTATTAATCTTTTAAAACTAAATATAATATCTAATTTAATATAAACTATAAAATGAATTGTATTATTGATTGCTTATTAGTATTTGTTTATATTAGTAAACTTATTATCTAGAAGTATCAATCGCAATTGATTATAATTCAAGATTAATATCTTTTTTGAAATATATTGATTATAGGAGATTCCAAAATAAATAAGTATTATATTCAGATATTCTTTTTAATTTATAATTAATATTTTTTTAGATTTATTATAAATAATATGTATTCCTAAAATCTTATCAATCTTTCCCAAATCTTTAATATTGAATTAAACTGAAAGATTATTATAAAACTATTTAATATCCCGTTTTTGTGTAATAGCGATAACAATATTATCTATATAAATTAGAAGAAGTAATTATTGTGAATGATTGGTATATAAATATGGATTTGTTAGACTTTATATAAAACTTATCTTAATTAATTTTTTTTTAAAAAAAACTTTAATTTCTATTAGCTTATTTTAATCTATAAAGACTTTGAAGTGTATATAGAATATAATCTCAATAAACTTGGATATTTTAAAGGAATATTAAATAGATTTTTTCTTTTAAATATAATTTGATAAATGTATTTTTAATATCGAAATAAGAATATTCAAGATCTTTTTTTGTAATGATTGTAAGAAAAAGGTAAAAAGTATTGAGGTGAATTATAGAAACAAAGGTTTTATTATAATCTTTGTCTAAAACTTGACTGAATTCTTTAATTATTAATTTGGCCTTGAATTGTTTTATTTTATTATCTTTTGTTTTGATAATAAATATATCACGGGGTGACACTAAGCCCTTTCTGTCCTGTCCTATCCTGTTCTGTTCTGCTATATATGTGAGAGTAAGGTAGAACTTCCGGTTCTATCTTCTAGTCTTTTGGGCGTTTAGTTTAGCGGTAAAGTTTTTGAATATTTCCAGAAGTGGTCTTGTGATATTAGGTAAAACCTTTTTAGGTTATAAGTGGAGCTGTGTGGGGGGCCCACTTATAGCTTATAGGCCTTCATTGGTCTGGGGGCTAGCATATATAGATCCTGTCTGCCTATCTGAATGCCTGAGGTATTAAAATCCAGAATCCTGAAACCTTCTAGTTAGGTAATGGTATGGAGACCATACTTTAAGAAAGGGAATAATATCACGGGGTGACACTAAGCCCTTTCTGTCTTGTTCTGTCCTGTTCTATCCTGCTATATATGTGAGAGTAAGGTAGAACTTCCGGTTCTATCTCCTAGTCTTTTGGGCGTTTAGCTTAGCGGTAAAGCTTCTGAATACTCCCAGAAGTGGTCCCGTGACAAAATATTTATTTTATTAAAACTAGATTATTTCCTTATAATAAAATAAATTCTTTTCAAGTATTATTTTTAATTAATAAATCTATTTCTTTTTGAATTACAGTTTATTAGTTTTTTATATATTTCTTGTTTATTATTATATCTTTATATATATTTAGTATCTTGATTCCGAGTATTTTTATTGTTGATAAAGCAGTTTTAATTTCTATTAATGTATTATTTAAAAAGGTTAAGATCTTGGAAGCAATTCCATTATTTGTTTTTCTTTTGAATTAGTAAATATTTGGGATTGTAATTATAGTATATTCAATTAGTTTTAATATTGATTTATTTAAGGAGGTGAATAGAAATTGAATAATCTTAGAGGTATATCCTTTTATATTATTGTTATTGTTTCTTTTTTTTTTTCTAAAATTATATTTTGAATTTAATAATGTAGAAGTAGATATAGATATAGATATTATAAATAGTAAAGTTGTAGTTGAATTTAGTAGTATAGAATCAAGAATTGAAATAATTTCAGATAAGGTAATTTTTTTTTTTTTTCGTTTTTTTTTAGTTTTAGTGAATCATTTATTATTTGTCGAATATTTCTATGTTTGTTTTTATCAAAGCATAATATTCTAGTTTTTGTTTGTTTTAATATTAGTAAGTATACCTCTATTGAATCTATGATTATTTTATTTAATAATATTGATAGATTGATCGAAATAAATAATGATTTAGGGACATTTTTGGGTTTATTACAAAGCTTGTAATCAGATTCTATATTCTTGGTATCTTATAATCTGGCTATACAATTTCTAAATTTCAGATTTATATTTTTTTCTTTATAGCTTTTTATCACAGAGGTAATAGCTATATCTAATGGTTACTTTAATCTGGGAATAGGTATATAAAATAATAATGAACTAAATTGATTTGAGGGATGATCCTAATAATTATATTTGCTTTATATATTCTAATTAAGTAAAGTATTTATTTAATTAGGTATATAGAGTATACAAATAAAATAAATAAAATAATATTAGTAATTATAGGAATGAGTATTCTGAAAGAGTATTAGGATTAATATTTGTGAGGTTATACTATACAATAAATTCTGTAATATATTTTTCAAATTGTTAAATATTTTAATAATTATATCAAATAATTTGTATAGTAAATAATTTTTTTTTTTTTTAGATAATGAATGGTGTAAGTATTAGTGAGTACTTTATTTGGATAGTTATTATAAATTTATTTGTTAAGTAGGTTTATTTATTAAACAAATGAATATGAGGTATATAAATATATAAAGTTTTTTATAAAAGAAAAGAGTAAATTGTATTATTAATTCAGGCAATTTGTGAGAAAGTAATAATATTGGAATAAGGGAATTAATTCTTCGAATTAATATATATTAGGAGTTTTAAGTTATATTAATTATTATTAATTAGATATTTGTATTAATTGATTTAATTAATTTGTATATACAATATTTTTGTAATGGTAATAGAATTAAATAAAAATCAATAAATTTTTGAGGGAATATAATAAATCAAAATAATTATAAAAAAAAACAATTCCTTTTTTTTAAGTTTTATATTTAATAATTCGATAAATTTTTTAAATATACCTTTTTTTATTAGAAAATTCTCTGATTTTATTAATATTTTTAATTGATATATTACTACCTTCCTGTATAATATATTAAAGGGTAATATGTTGAAAGGTGTGGTTCACGTGATCATGGAGTAGGGGGAGCTAGCCCCAATTAGTACTAGTAAGAGCTCTGTTCTATATAGAGCTCTTTCTTTTGGAAGTTGTAGAACAGACTTAGTATACTAGTCCTTCTAATGCCATTACTTTTTATCCTATATTTCCTATTTTATTTTTTGTAAAAAGTCATACTTAAAATAGGTTATGAGCCTGGGTTTATATCTGGGTTAGAAACTATTGGCAGGAAGGAATGTGTAGAGGCGCAAGAGAAAAAGTAGAGGCCTATACAATCAAGAGAAAGGCAAAGGCCTATATAACAAAGAGAATAAATCGCAGAGGCGCAAGAGAAAGGCAGAAACCTAAATCAAATTGAAAAGAGTTGTAGTAGAGGTTTTTCATCGACAAAGAATTGTAGCAGAGGCTTTTCACTAATACAAAATCGAAAACCCCCGAAAAGATGTATTCACTCTGTATGAAAACTCAAACCACGCTAAGGGAGAAAGCAAATTAATATCCCCACCTCGTAATATATCAAAACCAAGACCGACAACAATATCTGTAATCATGGGAAACGATTCTGATAGTAGAGAACCAAAAATCCCAATATTGGACAGAAAGAACTGGTGTTATTGGTTCAAGACGATAAAGCTGTATCTTATCAAGAAAGGATGGGGTTATACTATTACAAACAATATGGCTGTGTATAGAGCATTTCATGTAGATTTTATCGAATTGATGGATGCAGTATATAGGATAGAGAAAGCTCAAGCTGATGTAAAGCTTTTTGTTGTTTAGTATATTAATGATATGAATAATGAACTTATCGAAAATATTAACAAATTTAATAACAAATAGACCAAACTGGAAACAAAGTATAAATGTGTTACCTTTCAAAAATTGCGAAACAAGTTTACGCAATTAATAATATGAAAGTTAAAGGAGGGTACTATAATTAAGAAAGACTAAAGCAAAATATATTCAATCCAAAAAGAGATAATCGAAGCAAAAATAGTATAAAAGAATTTATTAACAAAGAATATTATTCTAGAATTCTTTATTTAAGGATTGCTGAAATGTTTTAATATTATTATCGAAACAATCGATACTCAAAACCTTGATTTCACAATCAAATTTGAAAAGATCCGAGCTGTAGACGAAACGACTGCTCTCAGGAATATTTTCACAATGGATAAGGACGGAGATACAAGCATGGCAATAATCGCACAAAACCGCCAAGATCGTGGACGATACGATGGAGGCCATCGCCGAAGTTTTGAAAGAAGATCTTGTAGTTCAAGCAAAGGAAAAGAATGCTTCTATTGCAACAACCTGGATTATATTGCACAAGACTATTCATATAAGGAAGATATCCAGGCTTATATCAAAAATAATCCGATCAAAAAGTTATCATCCCTATCGAGATATTAAGCAAGCTCAAATTGAAGAAGCTACAAGTCTTTCCCTAGTAATTTAACTTTCCGTTCTGTACACGATCGCAATTACATTGCAGTTGAAACCTTGGACAAAGAAGAACCTTACCATTATCCAAGTGAGTTTATATATATATCCTTTTATAGCAATATTAGAGAATGGATTACAGATATCGGCTACTTATTGTATATAATTAATTAATCCTATTTTCTATTTAATTTAAAGCTGTTTTTCAGGTTAAGATAGATAAAGGTTGAAGGGGGAGAATTGATTGTGAGAGAGTATGGAATGGTAAAGATAAAATAGAATGGAAGGGTATATAAATTGAAGGTGTTATATATTTCAGGATTAGGAGTAAGTTTATTATCTGTAAAATTGTTTTGTAGAGAATTTAGTGTTAAGGGAACTTTCAATGATAAAAAGATATACTTTTATAAAAACGGAAAAGTTTTATTATTTGTGAATAATTTTTATAGAATTTATATAATTGCGAATATTGTTATTAATGATTTTGATATTATATTTTTAGTTGTAGAGGAGAATAAGGAAATTCTATTAGAAGTTGAGGATATTGTTTATAGTGAAGACAAGATAGATAAGGTAGATATTTAACAACAAAACTGTTTGAACTGGTATTAGTTATAGCATTATTGCTTTGGATATATGGGATATAGAATCTTGAGTAAACTATATCTGGTTATAATCTTGGAGAAAGATATTAAATTATCTGTAGATCTAGAACTTTGTGAAGTATGTGTAGTAATAAAGATAAAAAAGTATTACAGTATAGTTTTTACAGAATACAAAAAGCAATTATTAGCTCTTATATTATTGGATGTATTGAAACCATTTTCAGTATTATTCCAAAAAAAGCAATACTTTATAGAAATAATTTATAATTGAATAAAAAAGGTTTGGGTAATATATTTGGAAAAGAAAAGTGATATTATTGAAGAATTGAAGAAGTAGAGAGTTAATGTAAAACAAAAAAGTGGATTTCTGATTAGAGTAATATGTACCGATAATGCTTCAGAAATCAAGAAAGTATTGTAGGAGTAGTAAGACAAGTTAAATATATAATGATAATCAATATATATATATATCTCAAATCAAAATGGTATAGCTAAATAAGCAATTCAAACTACTTAATCGAATGTTTGTGTAATGCTTAAAGATTCAGTGATACTAATTGAATTCTGGGATTATGTAGCGGAGGTAGATGTATATATTAGGAACAGGATATGTATAGGACTATGAATAAATGAATTTGAGGTTAGACAAAGATGTGGAGAAATACCTGCCAGCCAATAACGGGATATGATTGTACAAACAAAGAAAAAGCAAGTGTCATTACACAAAGTATGGACCGGGATAGTATTATCAATAGTATATATCAAGATATGGGGATCAAAGTATTACTCTCATATTAATCCAATATCTCATCTCAGTAGTGTTCGCCGAGACAAGCTAGTGGATAGGGCAAGAATAGGTGTGTTTGTTGGATATAATGATTATATTACAAAGCAATTGTGGATATATATTCCAAATAGGTATGTAGTGATAAAGATAAGCAATTGTATATTCTTCGAAAGTTCACTAAGAGGTAAAATAAACCTGAAGCTGTGCTTTGTCATTTTAGAGGAAGAATTTTTAGAAAGACAGGGAGTACAGAACATCTTATTAAAACAACAACCAATAAAAAGATCTTGTAAGATTATAATTGAAATTATAGATGCAGTATTTATAGAATCTGCAATTATCGAATCAGTTGAGTACAATTCAGAAAATAAAATCCCAAATCTTGCTGAGGTATTTATACCAAGATTAGCAACTATTTCATAAATCATTATTCTATGTATAATATAATTATTAAATATCAATTTAATAGATGTGATTATAAAAATCGAAAAGGATATCGGATTAATAATAAGAAAGAGATTAAGAGAATAAAACAATAAAACTAACTTTCAAAATACTAAGCGTTTATATGCATTTCTTATTATTATTATAAACCTAAAACCGAATCAAGAGTTTTTTATAAAATAATAAAGCAAAGATTATATATTTATTTTAAAGATAATTATTATGAATACAATGGCAAGGGATATACCAATCCCGAAAATATATAGGGAGGCAATAAGCGATTCAACCTATAATAAATAATAGCAAGTGGTTATCGATTAGGAAATCAAGGAATTGAAAAAGAATAAGATGTGGTGATAAATCTATAACGATGGGATAAATAATTTAATCAGTACAAAATGAGTATTTATAACGAAACTGAATGTAAATGGATTATTAAAATAATTCAAGGTTAAACTAGTAGCAAGAGGCTTTATATAAAAGTATGGAGTAGACTTTTTCGATATATTCGTATCTATAATATAATCAACAACAGTTCATTCATTTCTATCAATTATAGTATCACAAGATCTTGAGGTATATTATTTCGATATAAAGAATATATTCATTGAAACAAAACTAAAAGAAAAGATATTCCTATCCGCATCACAAGGAGTTAATATTAAACAAGGACACATTCTTGAAGTCCTTTGTAGCCTATACGGACTAAAGTAGGCAGTTTGTAATTGGAATAATTTTATAAAGAAGCGATTTATCGAATAGAATTTTGTACAAAACTTAACTGACCCATACTTGTTTATTCATTCTGATAGAAGAATTATAATATTATTATATATCAATGATCTTTCTATTACAGTATGGAATTTAGATGATATATTGTAGTTTAGTAAATAACTTACTTCTATCTTCAATACCAAGAACCTGGGGGAGATTGAAAATTTAAAGTTTTTAGATATGAGAATTATTAAAAATAGAAAGAATAGGATTCTATATATTAATCAAGAATAGTATTTCGAAAAGATATTGAACAGATACGGATTCATAAAGGGAATATCTAGATCTATCTCAACACTAATGGATAGTTATGAAGCATTTTGATTGACTTGAAAGGATAATAAACAAACAGATCCTATCAAATACAACTATATAATTGAAGAGTTGATGTATACAATAATATACTCAAAATCCAATATAGTTTTTGGTTTAGGAAAGCTTAATTAGTATATAAAAGATTTAGTAGAGTTTTATATAAATCAATTGCAAAGAGTGATATACTATTTACAAATAATGATTAGTTATAAGCTGTGTTTCGGACTAGGGGGAGTTTAAAACCTAATGATCTATTTCGATACAGATTATGCTAATAATGTGGTTGATAGAAAAAGTATATCGGGAATAGTTGTACTTTTGGGAGAAGGATCAGTATTCTAAATAAATTGAAAGTAGAACTTTATATCAACGTCAACAATTGAATTAGAATATATAATTTAATTGATTACAGTAAAGTAAGGCTAATAATTAGTTTAAATACTTTGAAATATAGAATATAGAAAATTTGTTATAGAAAATAGATTTATTGTTGATATGAAGGAAGATAATCAAAAGATTATAATTCTAATTAAGAATGTACAACTAATCGATAGATTAAAGTATATCAATATTGTATATCATTATATATAGGATTTCAAGTAAAAAGGAAAGGTTGATATCAGTTATATTTTTATAGATAAAATAGTAATAAATAGATTGATAAAATTACTGATTAAGAATATATTTAAAAAGTTTATAAAAATGCTGGGAATGATAGATCACTACAAATAATCTAAAAAGGAGTATTGAAAGATATGATTTATATAATTATAGAATAGGGGGAGCTAGCCCCAATTAATATTAGTAAGAGTTCTGTCCTATATAAAGTTTTTCTTTTTGGAAGTTATAGAACAAACTTAATATACTAATCCTCCTAATACTATCACTTTCTACCCTATGCTTCCTATCTTATTCCCTGTAGAGAGTCATACTTAAAATATAATATTTGATTTAATAAATTTAGTATTTAATATATTCTTAATTAATTATTATTTTTAATTAAATTATTATCTCCAATTAAGATTTTATTATTTTCTAATAAGAAATCTTTACAAATAAGACTTTTTTTTAATAAATTTCAATAAAATCCTGATAATAATTTTTTAAAAAAGATTAAGGCTGTTTATGATTACTAAATTGAAGTAAACAAATATTATATAGTAATTATTTTTATAAATTGTAATAATCCCTTTATCAATAATAAAAATAAATATTATTTTTTCGATTTTTTTTCTAATAATAAAAGTTTTTTATTGGAAATACTTTCCTTCTTAAATAAATTTATTTTTATATTTAGGTTAAATAAGTTCTGGGTATTTATTTATAAAGTTTATAATAAATATAAGTGGAAAGGTTTTAAATGTAATTTTAGGAATAAGGGTATACAAAATTCTATTTTTTATATAAAGTATATTTATTCTTTTTTTTTTAATTATTATAAAAAGTATGGTAAATGTTTTAAGCAAAAAAATACTTTTTCTTTTTAGTGCTGAAAATACATTATGTATATCTGTATATCTTTTTCGGTGTATTTAAAACCTTTAATTATTTAATTATTAAAATTTTGTAATTCTGAATTTATAGTATTTTCTGAAAAGATATATTCTAATTTTTTTATTTTATTATAATTTATTGATATACTCTTTAAAAAATTATTTTAAATTAGAAATCAATTTGTATTATAATAATAATTATATTAATAATAACTAAAAAGGATAGTAAATTTATTAATCTTGATTTTCTTTTATCATTAATACAAGTTGTATTTCCTTTTTCTATTTGATTATTGTGATTATTTGTTTATTTATTTTTTTTATTGAGATTATTATTTTTATTTTTGATTAAAAAACGGAAACCCTTTTTTATTCCCAAATTTCCTATAACTAAATATACAAAAATCGAAGTATATATTTCTATAATAAATCTAAAGATTCGATTACAATTTGTTTATTCTATTTTGAAGAGTAAAGATAAAATGATATTTAATATTGATAATAATAATAATTTCGATAATAAATATAATACTATTAATAAGAATAATAGAATTAATTTTAGTAATAAATTAATTAATAAAAGAAAATAATTTGATTTAATACAATTCGATATTAAATATACTGAAAAAAAATAAAAGTTAAAAAAAAAAATTCCTATTTGATTCTATTAATCCTAATACTTATATTTTATAAATTCAAAAGGGATATAAAATAATTGAATTTTTATTATAATAAGTTTTTAGTTAATTTATCTATTGTTATCTCTGTTATAAGTAAATATATGAAATAAAAACTTCCTTTTGAATATTTTTGATATAATTATATATTTTATATATTGATATATTTTAGTTTAATAATAATTTTTTAATTTTTTTTTATTACTAATCTGATTGTTTACTAATTATTATAAAAAATCGTAATTAATTGCTTAATTATAAGATTGATTTCTTTGAAGAATTATAATATAATTAGTATTTCTTTTAATATATACTTAATATTAAATAATTCGGTTTTAGTAATAAATATAATTATTATATCTTGCCTTAAAACTTTTTATATTATTGATTTATTAAATAATAAAATTACAAAATCTTGAAATGATTTTTGTGATTTTTTATTATCAGCAAATAAAGTATCTGAAAAAAACAAAAACTATAGAATCTGCTTTTGATTGTATTTAATTGAATAGTATTTTGTATTCTAAAGATATTATATATAGTAATTAATTGTTTTTATATAATTCGGAAATAGATTAATTAGAAAATAATTAAATTGCAAAATTATAAATATAATATTTACTTTAATTATAATTGCTATATATAGTATATCACGGAATTCACCGTATAGTGTAACCTTACAGGTACTAATCCCGGTACTCCTTTGGAGTATTTATTCTTATAATTATTAACACTATTTTATTTATTTTATTTATATATTCTATATACTTAATTAAACGAGTATCTTATCTGATCAGGATATATAAAGTAGATATAATTATTAGGATTATATCTCAAATCAATCTAATTTATTATTATTCTATATATCTATTCTTAGATTAAAATGATTATTAGATATAGCTATTATCTTTGTAATAGTTATAAGTCTGATTAATACTTATACTATATTCTTATTATATATATATATCTTTTGATTACTTTGATTTATATACATTTTTTTTTATTCCTTTTTAAAACCTTATCATATCGAAATTCAATTTCTCAAAAATCATTTGATTTGTTATTTATAGATATTAATCAAAATGGTTTTTAAATTTATAATACCTTTATATATCGAAAGATATCTAAAAAAACATTAAACTATCTAATTCTAAATCTATTTCGATTATTCTAATCAGTTTCAGAGAATTTTTGAAAAATAGAAAAACTTTTTATTAATTAATCTATACTTATAATAAAGATTGGTTTACTAAAAACCTATCTAAATTTATTATAATTATCAATTTTATAAGAAAATATAATTTGAATAATTAAATAAAATATTTTTCTAATCTTAATATCTATAAATAATTTTAACAAAAGGATTCAGAAAGAGATATTAAAATGACTTTATTAATATTCTTTAAAAAGTTAATATTTAAACCTATAAGGCCTAAAGTAATCATTTTTCAAGACATTTCAATTAAATACTTTATATTTCAAAAAGAATATTAATATCAAAAAGATAAGTATAATATTATATATAAATCATATCAGAATATTTATAAATAAATTATAGAAATAATAGATATATCCTATTTTATAAAACTTACTTTTGAAAACAATAATATTAAAACCTTATTATTCAAAATAATCATTTAGAAGTTATAGGATAAACTTGTATTTATAATAATAACTACAAAATCTATTATTATTCAAAAATATCGAAATATTTTTTAATAAGCAATTATAGATCGAACTGATTCAATTAAATAATATAATGAATAAACTAGAACTTATATAATTACAAAGTTATATTATATCGAAATAAAAGATGATTTAGTAATTATCAATTTCCTATAAACAATAGGAATATATATATTCTCTATTGAAATAAATATTATATTTATTCAAATCGAAATTAATAATCAATTTGGAATTCTCAATTACTTTTTGAAATAATTCAGGAATATCTTTAATAACTTAATCTATCAGGATTTTTTAATTCTCAAAAATAAAAATATATTCTCGATTGTCAACTTTAAATTCAAGTAAAACCCTACTAATCTATAAGGAAAGCAAAATAATATTCAAAAAAAAGACTTCAAAAATGTAAATGGTTGATATAAATATCTTTATAAATCAAAATCTAATTAAAAGAATAGAAAAGCAAATAGGAATCATTATTTCAAAATATATTAGTTAATAGAGTTTGTATTTATTGGGAAATGCAATTCCTGGAATTCAATTTTATTAATAAAAAAAGAATATAATAATATATAAGAAAGAATCAAAAACAATTGATGGTTAAATATATATAAAATATAAAAACAAAAAGAATAAATCAATTCAAAAAATAATAATCTTTAATCCTATAATTTGCAAAATCCTGAATTAAGAATAATTATATATTTTATTCAAGATTCTATAAGCTATAGAATTTATACTATTATTTTTGATTTACTTTATCGACTTTTCAATAATATTATACTTGATAGTCATAGTATAATGTACTTTGTCAATAATATTGATTTTCTTGATAAATATAAATATATATCTTTACCAGTATTAGATTATATTAAAGCAGAAATATCAAAAATACAAATCGTTGGATAAAGTATTTATACAATCAAAAATATCCTTCAAAAACCTTAAGATTCAAAAGATAATCTAATTCTTTTTAATATTATATATATTTCTGAATTTCATATTAATATTGTTTTAGAAATAAAGCTTTTAGATATTGAAATATAGTTTTTAAGAATAAACTTTATATTACAAAAAGACAATCTTGAAAATAATTATATTATTATTCAATACACTTATAAAGATAATCTTTTATTTCTAAAATACAAATCACTTTCCTTTTATTTAATTAATCTAAATACAATATTTGTGAATCCAAATCTTTTGATATATTCTATACTCAATTCCAATATTAAAAGATTATTTTCTTAATTGAAAGATTTATTTAAACTTCAAAAGAATTCCGCAGAACTTTGGTATAAACGATCAGAATATTTGAATAAAGAAGTTTTTGAATATTTTGTTTTTTTAATAAGAAATATAAAGATTAAAGAATTCTTTAAAATTGAATATATTGATTATTTATATATATATATAAAGTAAATAATATTATAAACTTCTAATGAATTCTGATTATTATGTTTTTTTTATAAGATTTAATAAGATTTATTTGATTTCTTATATATATATATTGAAGTATCCTGGCTTTTAGTTATTAAAGATATATTTAATAAAAAAAAATTTAGCTTTTCATTATACCAAAAGATTTATTATAAAATATTCGATACAATCCAGAACTTCTTTGTTTGGATATTTAAAAAGTACAATCTTTCAATAGTTTATATCAAGTAAAACAATAATACTTTAATCATTAATATTATAGGAAATATTGTATTCAAAAATTAGATTAAAATTGAAGGTATAGAATTTGAATTATCTTTATCAAATATATACAAATCAAATAATAAATCGAAACAAGCAGAACAAAAGATAATTATCAAACAAATTAAAATGCGGATTTTTGTAGGTATATTTGATCTTTTATAGATTAAAGTAGTATAAGCTGTTATTTATCTATATAATATTAATTCTTTTAAAGCTTAATTTTTCAAATCCCCAAATAAGGTATTAGATATTTAATTCCAGAAATATTTATAATTATTTATTCTAACAATTATGGATTATTTAAATATTGATTTTTACTTAAACTGGAATAGAATATATCAATATGGGTATAGGATATATCTTTTAAATAAAAAAAGAAAATTAAATATAAATAAAAGAATTTATAAAATTGATTTTAAAACAAATATTGAATATCTTATCAGATATATATCAGATTCCTCAATTCATTATATCTAAATATCCAAGTTTAAATAGATT
The DNA here is from genome assembly GCA_014898485.2 of Botrytis squamosa. NCBI lineage: Eukaryota > Fungi > Ascomycota > Leotiomycetes > Helotiales > Sclerotiniaceae > Botrytis > Botrytis squamosa. The sequence goes on from RCTC02000009.1 coordinate 2,358,340, forward strand.
ATTGTTATTCGAAATATTATTTTCTTTGAAGAAAGAATATATAAAATAAATCAATCAAACAAAATTATTGATATATATCAATTAAAAGTTATAGTAATTTATATTAGTTTTTGATATTCAATAAATAATCAATATTAATAATATTATTATGGATTAAGAGAATAATATATTGACTTTTATTATTATTAGTTTTATTGATATTATTATATATATTTCAGATATATTTTAATATGAGCAGGACTTAGGAGTGTTTTTAGGGAGTAGAAGTTTATATAGAAATATTAAAAATAATAATATATATAAGATTCTATATTCTAAAAAGATTCTAGAAATAAAAAATCGATTTCAAGAATAAATAACTATTATTAATTAATTATAGGAATTTATAAATTCTATTTTAACATCAAATAATTATAATAATTAATCTAAAAGTATAGAATATAAATATATTGATAATACTATTTAAATTATATATAAAAAGTACAAAAACAATTCAAATACTTATTCTATTAATATTATAAATGCCTATATTATAAAGGAAATAAAATTATTAAAAAGATTATCTTTTTCAATATATATAATCAATTAATTCAAAAAAAATAAAATTCTACTTTTTTTTAATCAAAAATCCAAAAGACAAAGGATTATAAAAATCGAAATCCTTTATCTAATTCTCAATCCATTTGAGTATTAATTCTTTGATTTTGATGATATAACTTCTAATATCAATATATCTATAAATTATTATTATTAAATCTAATAATAAAAAAGATTACAAAACAATCTTTTTATAAGTAATTATATATTTATAGATATTCTTATTATAAACTTATTATTGGAAAGTAATTCCTATATTAAAGATTTTTATTCAATATTTTGGTTTAATTATTCAAATATAGATATATAGGGGAATATCTATTTATTTATTATTATATATAGTATAATTGTTTTTATTGTATAAATAAAACCAAGTTTTTTTAATATATTTGAGAAAGGAGTTTTAGAGGAATTATTCAATCTACATTTATCAAAATTACCTAAATTATTTTAATATTATTACCAACTTAAAAATTACTTTTTAAAAAAATAATTTAAATATAAATATAAAATTGAAATCAATAATCTAAAAGATTACAAAATATAATATAAAATTAATATATAAGATATATTAATTGTTTTTATATCATTGTAATAAATATTCATATACAAATATAATGAGCAGGGATTTTTAATATAATATTGAGTGAAATTAATTATTTATAATAATTTTTAAGCGAAAAATATAGGTGAGTTAACTTATATTGTAATATTTATCAAAAGATTATTTAGAATTGTAATAGTATTGATAATAAAATATAATCTGGAAATAAAGTAATTTAATATTATTAATGTATTTATTAATGTTTATAGGGATCTATTAGGTGTATTTATAATTTGTTATTTATTAAATAAATTTAAAAAATCAAATAAATGTGTAGTTCTTAATTGTATATTATATAGTTTTTAAAATTTCCTTATATTATAATTCAAGGATTTTAATAAGATATTTAAAAATCTAGATTTGAATCAATATAAAAAGAAATCCTGTCTTTTTATAAACCTAAATTAGACTATTTTGATATTATTCTTTATAAATAATATACAGGTTATATATTATTATAAGAATATATTGATAATTAATAATATTATTTTTAGTATTAAAATTATCTACAAATTGAAAAATTTAAATAATATAAAGTAGTTTTTGGGTATTTAAATTATTCGTAATTAGAAAATAAGGAAACTTTGATTAGTATATAATATTTATATTGAAAAGATTATAAAAAAGTTTAATTTCAATAATAATAATATATATATTTCTTTATTAATAATAAAATTTATAAAATATAATAAAAGTATAATTATTATATTTATATAAATCTATTAAAAAAAGATAGAATTAGTATTATATATATTTATTTATTTATTTATTTATTTTAATTTACATCCAGGGGGCAAACTACAGGGGCTCGCCACAACCTCCCAGGGGGTATTAGGGATGGACTATACTGGCGGGGGTGCCGGTATAGTTACGCGTTCCGTTTTTCTACGGCTATAATGCAGATTGGGGGAAAAGCAATCAGGAATACTGTGTGCACTTTTATTGCTTGTCTTCTATTTGCAATGTTGATACTATTTAATCCATTTTATGCTGGGTAGCTTAGGTTTGTAATTAGCCAGAGGACCCTATATTATCAGTTTTTGTTTGGTGCAGTTTGTACACGGCAATAGAGAGGGGGAAAGCGGTTCTAGAGGGGGGTGTAGCTCTGGTTGGTAATATGAAAGTAGAAGATTAGAGGATTTCTGAAGAGATTAAACATAATTGCTTGAAGTGATTAGTGATTGTTAGAAAGATTATGAAGTTTATTGGAGTCTTTAAAAGAAGGGAAAGATAGTTGATTATACTTTTTATGTTTCACAGAATTAAGCCGGGTTTGTTCGGCTAATAGTCAAATTGGGTGCAAGAGTGTCGGTAAAGCACCAGATGTTCAGACTTTTTATTATATCTATAGGAGCATTTTGAAATGGCGTTGTCGTGCTGAAAATGTTAGTGATAGGATACAAAGTCCCTGTGTTCAGTTCTGAGTACTACCAATTATTGAAAAATAGAACGGGAAAAGGCAAGTTTCTCAGGTTCTTTGACTTGATAGTTGAGGTGCCAGTAACAGTATCGGCCAGCAAGGGTAATCTCATTTCGCTTCTATTATCTCTGTTCTGCCCCTCGTCTGAGGGTTCTAGCTGTTGAGCTTATCCTACTAATAGTGGGAAGCAATGAGTTGTCGTTTTCGATACGACCGCTATGAGTGTTCAGATTAGCAAGCCAATCAGCCTTCTTGTTTCCAAGGATTCTAATATATTCAAATGATTATCGAATTACTACTTGTCTGTTTCTTATAATCTTATAATAACATAGAAATGCTTATTAAAATGAGTTGGAAACATTGCTCTTAATATACCAGATAACTGAAGTACTATCGATATATATTATGATCTGCCCAGCCGGCTTCAGTCAGATAGCACGCTCTAAATCTTTTAAAGCGTTTACTATCTCGGCGTTGAAGATGTACGAGAGCGGGTTGATTGTTTTATAGCTGGATACTATTGAAAATTGTCCCTAATAGATTGCATAGCTATAGCCGACTATCTTTTGCCCTTGATAGTATTATTCAATGCTATCCGAGAAGATTATGATATAACTGTCAGACAGATGGTTCTATTATTGTATGAATTCAATTACAGCTGTTTCTTTTTTCACACCTTTTGTAGAATTGTTGTAGCTTTCTGTAAAGAAGTGCAGCGGGGAGAGTATTAATCTCAGTGCTTTCAGAATCAATCCGGTTAGTCTACGGAGATTGGTATTGTTTATTTTGCATTGAGGTGTTTATACTAAACGAATCGCCAGTGGGTGGTTTTCGTCCACCTTGTAGAATCGGAGCGCGAATTTTATTCATGCCTGTTCGAATGCTAGCTCACCGAGCAGAAATGAATTATATTATAACTATTTTCTAGAATATCTTATAATATAAAATAGATTCACTATACCTACAAACACTTTCCTAGTTTATTTGTGATAAAGCTACTAGTATTAGGCTTCTATAGAATCTTCTGATTATATTAAACCATTTATTATATGATTACCTTTGGAAATTCTGGTTAGAACTAAAACTATTCCTTTACATCTCTATTTCTGTTTGCTTTTTAAACCTATCTGATATCTCTATTATGCTCTCTGTTTTATAATATTCGATTATAAATTGATATATATATCCATCCTCTCAAGCTATATAAACAATATCGCTATCACTATCATTATATACTACACCTCACAGCTAGTAGCCGTTTCGCATTACCTTATTAAATCTTTCCTATATAATAAGGCCGATTATGTTTTGTAAACTTGTTATTTCAGACTTCTAGTTAAATAGCTTTTTTATAGTATTTTCAATCTATTAACTAAAGCTCTATTTGTAAAATCTACTCCTTCAATATATAGTTTGTAGTTGAAAGTAGAATACTAGAAATATATTGTATATGTATATCATAGGATTAGCCTTTGCTTGAGATTCTTTACTATTATAATATCGATTAAGTATTATCAAGTATAGTTTACTAAAAATATTCTTTCTATACTAAAGCTCCTTTATTACTATATTATTCCCGTATATTCAGAAATAAGATACTAAAAACATCCCTTCTCCTACTCTATATATACTCCTACTAGCTCCAATAAACACTATTCTAGCCTTTATATACTTCCTACTACTCCCCTCACTATTTGTAAATATCCGATTCAGTATACCCGCAGATCGTACATATTATTGGATTGTGAAAACTTTGCACACTAGCACTCTAGAAGTGTTCTGTCGATTTACGTTCGTTAAGTTAAGGATATCGGCTCTGCTCTCAATACAGACTTCAATTAGATTCAGCTATATTATAGAAGCTTCATTATCTATTATTTCAAAAACTAGTTTCACTTTACAAATGCTCTATCGCAATATACTCTAGCTTTATTCCCTACATAGATTTATAAAAACATAGTTCCACATTAATCCTATTCTCATTTTTTTTTTATTGTTGAATAGTTTTTATTTTCATTTTACTGATAATCCTTTATTCTAAGTATCTTCACAATCACCCTTTGATGATCAGTTGCGCGTACCTTCGCTTCCAGTACAGCCTCCGATTAATGTACAACCACCACCCAGCTCTAGCTGACTCTACTTAGCTCTTCGATCGCACGACCAAAGGTTCGTAGGATACACCACGTACAGGTGAGAGTCATCGTATCCCTAGTATTATATATAGTAATTATAATTAGAATAGATATTATATTTATAGTTTTACAATTTAATTATTTTCTAATTAATCTATTTCTAAATTATATAAAAACAATTAATTACTATATACAATATCTCTAAAATACAAGATATTATTTTATTAGATATAGTTAAGAATAGATTTTATAATTTTTATTCTTTTCAGATATCTTATTTATTAATAATAAGAAATTACAAAAATTATTTTAAGATTTTGTAATTTTATTATTCAATAGATTAATAGTATAAAAAGTTTCAAAGCAAGATATAATTATTATATCTATTATTAAAACTGAATTATTTAATATTGAATATATATCAAAAGAAATATTAGTTATATTGTAATTCCTTAAAAAAATTAATCTTATAATTAAATAATTAGTTATAATTTTCTATAACAACTAATAAATAATTAGATTAATAATAAGAGAAAATAAAAGAATTATTATTAAATTGAGATATATTAATATATAGAATATATAATTATATTAGGAATATTTAAAAAAAAGTTTTTATCTTATATATTTGTTTATAATAGAAATAATAATAAATGAATTAATTAAGAACTTATTATAACAAAAGTTCAATTATTTTATATTTCTTTTAAATTTATAAAATATAAATATTAGAATTAATAAAATCAAATAGAAGTTTTTCCTTTCAATTTATATTTTTTTTTAATATATTCAATATCAAACTATATCAAATCAAACTATTTTTTTTTATTAATTAGCTTATTATTAAAATTAATTATATTATCCTTATTAATAGTATTATATTTATTATCAAAATTATTATTATTATTGATATCAAATATTACTTTATTCTTATTCTTTAAAGTAAAATAAGCAAATTGCAATCGAGTTTTTGGATTTGCTATAAGAATATATACTTTGACTTTTGTATATTTAATTATAAAGGATTTGGGAGTAAAAAAGGGTTTTTATTTTTTAATTGGAAAGGAAAGTAATAATTTCGATAAAAGGGAAAAATAGATAGATAATTGTAATAATTAAATAGAAAAAGAAGATATAACTTGTATTGGTAATAAAAAAAATTAAGATTGATGAATTTGCTATTTTCTTTAATTATTGTTAATATAACTATTATTATAATATAAACTAATTTCTGATTTGAAATAATTCTCTAAAAAGTATATTATGTCACGGTGTGGATACACGTGACCGATAAGCGGTAAGCTAGACCCTATCAGGCTAGCTTACAAATGAAAACTCTATATATCTTTATATTGAAAGATTCTATATCATAGCTTTTTGAACTATATTTTAGTTTATACTCTATATCTATTATTTCTAATATTATCAAATATAGATTCCTAATCCCGTTTACCTGTTCTATAATATTATATAGTTTTTATTAATATTATTGTAATAACAATATCAGTTCTATATCCATTCAGTTATTTAGAAAATACTTTTAAATTCAGTATAATTGTAATAAAGAATTCTCAAGCCTAATATCAGTATTTTCAATTAGTAATTATATATATTGCTGGATTAAAGGATATTAATCTATCTCTTAAATATAAGATTCGAAAAATATCTATTAAGAAATATATTGAAGTCTTTTTATATAAATAAATCACTATACAGAATATCTGTTTATTCAATCATTTTGCTGAATTTATATTTACTTTTATTATATCTTTTGAAACAATATCTGCCGAATCTGTTCTCAAATCTCCTGATGTTATTATATTTGTTTTGTCTATTATTATTCATTTAAATGAGTATATTCCTAATCTCAAAGAATTTGATGATTTTCGATTTGATTTGTAAAGATTCATTCAATAGATATATATAAAAATAAACTTGAATTCTAATTATTTCTTTATTATCTTTATTTATTTAATTTATATTATTAAAAGATTTATTGAAAAAGCTTATAAATTAATTCTTCCCAAGATTATTTATAATATTCTATAATTTACTAATTATAGTTTGCTTTTGGAATACTTAGAGAATATTTTTAGGAATTCTGATTGTAAACAGAATATCCAGAACCAATTATATCTATTCAAACAAAAATATCTCGATTTCAGTATTTATTTTACCAAATTCCAAAAGCTAATTCTAAAAAGCGAGATGTTTAATAATGCTTTAATCTTATTATTATTTCAAGAAATCTTCTAAAAACTATAAGATATATTATTTTATAATCTATTCTTGTTTCATAATTTTCAGAAATATTCTATTTATTTATAATAATTTAATAATCGGTTTTATTAATATTAATAATAAATCTTTTAGAATCATTTTATTGCTTTTGTTTTTATTAAAAAAAGGATTCCTATTTTATTATTCAAATCTATCTGTAACCCTATAATCCAATTTTTCTATATAAATAAAATTACTTTTTTATCTATTTAAAAAAAAGATTTTATAAATCTTAGCTTTCAATATTATATTATTAATAATAATTTATTCTAAAGGAAATAAAGAGAATATTATTACTATAGCTCTATTAATTACTTAATTTATAATTGCCTATATTTTGATATCTATTCTATCTAGCTTAAAATCGGGATTTCTAGTTCTTCTAAATACAATCTTACTTCAAGAAATCCATTAAGGGGTAGAATATCTATCCAATCCTTGTTTCACTCCCTATTTCAATTATTACTTTATTTTCTAATTAATTTGTTTAGATTAAGAAATAGAACTTATTTAATCTAAATTGTTATTAGGGCGATTCTTTGTATAAACTTTATTTATCTACTGCTATTATCTAAGAATTGCTTTTAAAAAATAAATTGAATAATTATATAAATCTAATAATTCTATTTATTACTTTGTTTTTGGGGAAAAATATTCTTTTAATTTATATTATAATAGATAGTGGTTGTAAAGAGATTGCTTTTACAAATCAAAACTAGGTATTGTTTCAGAAGATCCTTGAATATAAACTATTTGCTATTTTCGAAATTATTGGATTTGATAGCAAAATTCTATTTGGAAATCGGGTTATATTCTATATCTATATTGAATTTAGAATTAATGATTATATTAAAAAGAGAGTTATTTTGTATATAATTAAACTAACCTATTATCTTATAGTATTAAATATAATCTGGTTTAAGAAATATAATCCTTATATTGATTTTGTAATAAACTTATTTTAATTTGATAGCTTATATTATTATAAATTCTATAATACTCTATTCCAATTATTCTAAATAAAAGCTTTTTTTAATATTCTTTTGAAAGTCTAATTTATATATTTATTTGATTACTTTAAAGGCCTTAAGAATCGAGATATAACTATAATTTTTCTAAAAGTTTGTTTTATATATATCTATTGGAAATATAAAATATTCTAGATTTCCATTAAATAGATTGATAATATTTTAAAAAAAAAAAAAAAATTTAATTCAAATAATTTTTTATCTAAATTCCAAAATTAGAAAAATATATTTTCCTTATAGAATATTAATAAGTTATTATTATATTAACTATATAATTACAAAATTTAATTTTAAAAGAAAGCTATATTATTCTTTAAAACTCTATATATTATATCCCAAATCGAATTTAAAGCTTTAAAAGAATGGTTAAAAGAAAATCTGAAAAAAAGATTCATTTGTTTTAGTTCTTTATCTACTATATTTTCTATATTATTTATTAAGAAAATTAATAAAGGCCTTTGTTTTTGTATTAATTATAAAATTCTAAATAATTTATTTATAAAAAATCAATATTTATTGTTATTAATTAAGAAATCCTTAAATAATTTGAAAAGAATAAAATATTTTAGTAAAATCAATATTATCTTTATTTTCAATAATATTAGAATTAAAAAAGAACAAAAATATCTGATCGCATTCTGTACTTAATTTAGTTTATTTGAGTCTCTGATTATATTATTTAGGCTAATAGGGGTATTTATTATATTCTAGAGATTTATTAATAATTCTTTGTATAAATATTTAAATATATTTTATATTATATATCTAAACAATATATTGATATATAATTATATTTGAGAGAAATATATTTGTTATATTCAAAAAGTCCTGTAAATATTAAGAGAAGCCGATTTGTTTATAAAGTTCAAAAAATACAAATTCCTGAAATCTGAAATCACTTTTTTTGATTTAATTATAAAAAAAAAAATATTCGGATAGATCTAAAGAAAATAAGAACTATTGTGAATTGGAAACTGCTTAATATTATAATCGATATACAAATATTTATCAGGTTTACAAACTTTTATTAACAATTTATTAAGAATTTCTTGAAAATAATTAGTCCGATAATAAATCTAATTAAAAAGAATGTTTTGTTTTTATAAAATACTATTTGCTAAAATACTTTTAATTAATTAAAGAAAATATTTATTGAAGTTTCTATTTTGATTTTCTTTGATTAGGAAAAAAAGATGATTTTGGAAATTGATATGTTGGATTATATTTCTATAAAAATTCTCTCTTAATACAATAAAAAGGAGATTCTAAAATCTATTATATTCTTTTCAAAGAAATACTCAACTATTAAATATAATTATAAAATCTATAATAAAGAACTCCTAATTATTATTTATTACTTCGAAAAATAATATTCTAAATTGAAAAATATATTATCTCCAATTTAGATAATTACGGATTATAAGAATCTAGAATACTTTATAATAACGAAACTGTTAAATTATTATCAAACTTATTAATCTGAATTTCTATTCCAATTTAATTTTTAAATTATTTATTATCCCGAAAAGTTCAATGTTAAGTTTAATATTTTAATTAAAAGATTAGAGGATTTTTTTAAAAAAGAAAATAAATATTTTTTATATCAAAGTTGAATTATTCTAAAAAAAAAAAACTTGGATTCTAATCTATTCTTGATTATTGATATTTTGAAAGAAATTAAAAAAGTATGATTTATTATTACTATATAAAGCCAGAGAAATTTCGATTTTGTTAATCTTCCCGATTCTATTATACTCAAACTAGAACTTCTGTTTACTATATTAGAATCTAATTTTATAATATTCTAAAAAAATCAAGAAATTTCTTTAAATCTACTTATCAATTTATTATTCTTATTCTAAGAAAATTATTAAGCTAATTCTGTTTTCGAATCTATTCTAAAATCTCTATAAAAAGAATTTTTAAAATATTCAAAAATCATTTTTATTAAATATTCCGAAAATAATAGTTTATTATATTATCAAGAAAAGCTATATATTTCTGATTATAATTTTTTGAAAGCTTATTTATTCTGTTTATATTACAAGTCCCTTATTATTAATTATTTGTATTGTATTCAAACCTTCAAACTATTATCCCAAGATTACTACTAGTCTGACTATTACAATTATATTATATAATAGATTTGTAATTACTATAATTATTATTATACTATTCCAAATTATAAAGGCTAAAAAAAAATCCTTTATTTATTTCTAATTCTGTAAAAAATCTAATAAAATATCTTGATAGATTTTATTATATATCTACTCGAAAGTATTGATTTCAATACTATTATAATAATAATCGATTATCTAATAAAAATGAAGTACTTTCTATCCTGCTATAATACTTATAACTTTAAAGAAATCGCCTGCCTATTTTGAAAAAATATTTAAAAGTTTTATAGCTTATCTTTAACAATCATTTCTAATTATAAAACCTAATTTATATCCAAATTCTGAAAATATATTTATAAACACTTAGAAATATTTATCAGACTTTCTATTATTTATTATTTTGAAATCAATAAATAAACTAAAAAAGCTAATATAATATTGAAACAATACTTTAAATTATATATAATTTATCTATAAAATAATTAGACAGAATGATTTCTATTTATTAAGTTTTTTATTAATAATATCTAATTCGAAAGTACCCGAATAACTCCATTCTTTTTCAATTACAGATTTTATCTCCATTTAAATTTTAAACTATCCTTATTCAAAAGCAATTACTTTATTATAAGAAATACTAAAGAATTTGTTTTTAAAATAAAAGCAATCTTTTTATATTTGAAAATAAAATTAATTATTAATCAAATCTGATATACAAAAAATACTAACTCCTGTTATTCCTCTGTTTGCCAATATACTCCTAATAATCTAATCTAGTTAAATATTAGAAATATCAAAACTTTATATTTACAAAAAAAGCTTGATTAGAAAAATCTTAGGTTATTTAAGATCCTAAGTTTAATAAACCTTTATATCTATAAATTAAAACTATCTATCTTTATAAGAATTTATTCTATTTTTTATATCAATCTATTATACCCTATATATAATAATTCTATTTTTAAACAGTATAACCCACTACTACTTTCTATAAAAATCGATAGTTTAAAGTATTTCGAAGTTATTGAAATCCTGAATTTCTACTAAAAAAGAAAAGGTTATAAAGAATCTTATCTGAAATATACTATTTATTAAATTAATTATAATAAACTAATTGAAGAACTTGCTAACTATTTAGAAGATATACAGAAATTGATTCACAACTTTTATTATAAATATTCCAATAAATCTGAATCTATTTAAATTGAATTATTTGTTTATAAAACTATAAACTGTAATTTATTACTTTATCAAAACTCAGCCTAAAGGAAGGGAATAATATTATAATATAGATATATATAATCGATAAACAATAAACTAAATCCTATCAAATTAACTTATAAATAAAAACTCTATATATCTTTATATTGAAAAATTTTATATTATAACTCTTTGAGCTACATCTTAATCTACACCCTGTACCTACTGTTCCTAATATCATCGAATATAGATTCCTGATCCCACCTGCCTGCCCCGTGACATATTAATAGATTACAATAATATAAAAAGATTAGAATATACCTTTTTAGAAAACATTACAAATTTAGAATTATAAAATTCTAATAACTGGATAATTAAAAGTTTTAAATATATTAGAAAAGATATATAAATATATATAGTATATTTCTAATATTAAAAAGAAAAAGTATTTTTTTATTTAAAATATTTGTTATATTTCTTATAATAATTAAAAAAAAAGAATAAATATATTTTGTATAGGGAATAGAGTTTTGTATATCCTTATTTCTAAGATTATGTTTAGAATCTTTTTATTTGTATTTATTATAAACTTTATAAATAGATATTCGGGATTTGTTTGATTTAGATGTAGAAATAGATTTATTCGAAAAGAAAAATATTTTTGATAAATAACTTTTATTGTTGAAAAAAAGGTTAGAAAGATGATATTCGTTTTTGCTATTAATAAAGGGATTATTGTAATCTATAAAAGTAATTATTATACAATATTTATTTGCTTCAATCCAATAATTGCAAACAGCTTTAATTTTCTTTAAAAAGTTATTATTAGGATTTTATTGAAATTCATTAAAAAAAAGTTTTATTTGTAAAGGCTTTTTATTAGAAAACAATTAAACTTTAATAGAAGGTAATAATTGAATAGAAGTATATTGAATATTAGATTTATTAAATCAAATATTATTCTTTAATGAAATATACAGAAAGGCGGTTATATATTAATTGGAAATATCAATAGAATTAAGGGATTTTCTAATAGGAAAAGGTATATTTAAAGAATATATCAAATTATCAAATATAAAGATTAAGAAAGGAAAACTATTTCCTTTTTATAATTATTTCGATTTATTATATTCCCCCAAAATCTATTGATTTCCATTCAATTTCATTATTGTTATAAAAGTATTGTATATACAAATCGATTAAATCAATTGATACAAACATTTAGTTAATAACAATTAATATAACTTAGAACTTCTAATATATATTAATCTAAAGAATTAATTCCCTTACTCAATTATTATTATTTTCTTATAGATTACCTAAATTAACAATACAACTCATTCTTTTTTTTATAAAAAATTCTATATATTTATATACCTCATATTCATTTGTTTAATAAATAAATCTATCCAGCAAATAAATTTGCAATAATTATTTGAATAAATTACTTATTGACTTTTATACTACTTATTGTCTAAGAATTTTTCTTTTGTTTATTATACAGATCACTCGGTATAATTATCAAAGTATCTAGCGATTTGGGGAGTGTATTACGGAATTCACTGTATAATGTAACCTTACAAATACTAATCCTGATATTCTTTTGGAGTATTTACTTTTATAATTACTAATACTATTTTATTCATTTTATTTGTGTGCCCTATATATCTAATTAGACGAGTACCTCACCTAATCAGGGTATATAAAGCAGATATAATTATTAGGATTATATTTCAAGTTAATCTAGTTTATTATCACTTTATATATCTATTCCCAGATCAAAGTGATCATTAGATATAGCTATTACCTCCGTGATATAGTATTAATTCTATCTTTTCTTAATAGATTTATATAAATATAATAATTATATTTTCATTATATTTTATAAATTCTATTATTGGTAGAGGTGTATAAATATTATTATTATTAAAATTAAACTTTTTTATAATTTTTTTAATATAAATATTATATATTAATCAAAATTTTCCTATTTTCTAATTATAAATAATCCGGATATTCAAAAACTATTTTATATCATCTAAATCTCTTAATTCATAAATAGCTTTAATATTAGAGATAATATTATTAGTTGTTGATATATTCTTACAATAATATATAATCTATATATCATTTATAAAGAATAATATTAAAACAATTTAATTTGAATTTATAAAAAAACAAAATTTCTCTTTATATTAATTTAAATCTAAATTCTTAAATATCTTATTAAAATCCTTAAATTATAATATAGGAGAATCTTAGAGATTATATAAGATATAATTACGAATTATATATTTATTTAATTTTTTGAATTTATTTAATAAATAATAAATTATAGATATTTCTAATAAATCTTTATAAATATTAATAAATATATTAATAAATATATTAATAAATATATTAATAATATTAAATTACTTTGTTTTTAGATTATATTTTATTATTAGTATTATTATAATTCTAAATAATCCTTTGGTAAATATTACAATATAAGTTAATTTAATTATATTCTTTACTTGAAGATTATTATAAATAATTATCACGCTAAAAGTAATATCACCAAGAGCATTAAGCTAATTGGGTTTATATAGGTATATATTCTCTCGTGATATATCCCTGAGATTGCTGATTAGCTGGTTATAGGCAGTAATTTCTGTACTAGCCTCAATTGAGTTATATATGTACAAATCTCTTCCTATCTCTATATAATGCCAAATTTAGGTTTTCTAATTGGATCCAATTAGACTAGGTTTTTTAAGGATATATTTAATAGGCTAAGTAAAGATAGTGGGACAATAAAACAAAATTCTCATATTAATTTTAATAGGTTAAAATCAGATGATTAATATAGGTTTGTTGAAATACTCTTTTATAAGTAGGCCTACGCCAAAAAGTACAGTCAAATAAAGAATTTTATTATTACATTATAAATACATATCGGACTTATAACTATCATACTAAAAATGATATTATCAAGAGCATTAAGCTAATTGGATTTATATAGATATATATTCTCTCGTAACAATAATTAATTTAATTTAATATTATATTAAAGATCTTTGTTTATTATATTTATATATAAATATTTATTATAATAATATCAGAATAATTAATATATTTTATATATTAATCTTATATTATATTTTATAATCTTTTAGATTCTTGATTTTAATTTTATATTTACATTTAAATTACTTTTTTAAAAAGTAATCTTTAAATTAATAATAATATTGAAATGATTTAAGTAAATTTGATAAATATAAATTGAGTAGTTTTTTCAAAGCTTCTTTTTTAGGTATATTAGAAAGGCTTGGTTTTATTTGTATAGCGAAGATAATTATGCTGTATATGATAATAAATAAATGAATATTCTTTTATATATTTATATTTAAATAATTAAACTAAAATGTTAAATAGAAATTTTCAATATAGAAATTATTTTTTAATAATAAGTTTATAATAAAAATATTTATAAATATATAATTATTTATAAAAGAATTATTTTATAATCTTTTTTATTATTAAATTTGATAATAATAATTTATAAATATATTGATATTAGAAATTGTATTATCAAAAGTAAAGAATTAATATTTAGATAAATTGAGAATTGGATAATATAACGAACCCAATAATTGTTTAGAGATCAATCTTAGAATTAAAAGCTATAAAGCTAAAGAGAGTATATTACAAAACTATATATATGATTGGCTTGAAGTTTAATATTGTATTAGTTTGATTGAATACGATTATATATATAATGTAATTTTTTTTTTTTTTTAAAGAATTTGCTTTGAATTTGTTTTAAACAAATAATTTAAATACAAAATATAATCAATAATCTTTTTTTTTTATCAATATCATTATTTTCTTTATTATTTTTTAATAAAAATTCTTAATGTATTAAGTGTATTGTAGTTAAATAAAAAGCATTTTGGAAATTATTTATTTTCTTTAAGCGATTTTCAAAATATTAATTATTAATGATTTCTTTTAGATTTTTATTTTTGTTGTTATTATATTTGAAATCAATAGGAATAATTATAACAACTGGAATAGATTTTTTTCGATCTTGAATATTTTGATACAAATTAAGTAAATAAAATTGTATCTAATAAAAAGTATTTTTATACCAAATATATTTGTTTTGTTTATATAAAAAAGTTTTTTCAATAAAGGAAAACTCGAATATATGAGGGCAAAGTGGAATTAGGGTAGAATTGGCTTGAATATCAAGAGAATTAAAGATATCAATAATATTAAGATTATTAATATTTATTAGATTGTAATTCCGAGAGTAAAATGGATTCTGTAATATATATAAGATTCTAGGTTTATTAAAATAAAATAATATAGAAAATCTATTTGCTGTATGTATAACTAGTTATTGTATAATCTAAACAAAATCGGGATAAAAATGGAATAAAAAAAACTATTAGGAAAAACGATTTTTAAGAATTGTATTGAATTCATTACAAAAAATTAAAATTTTATTCGAATTGGGTTAATTCTATTCTTTAGCTTTGTAAAGAATCCTTTCAAATTTCGTAATATAGATATATAAAAAATCGATTCCTTATTTGAAATTAAATAATATATTTTTAGCTTTTTGAATTTTATTCGGATTATTATAGATATATATGAGTTGATTCAAAATTGTTATATAATCTAATAGAATGTTTTGATTAAAAGAAAAAAGCTAAGATAGAATTATAGCTTGTATATGAGATTCGAGATTGAAATAAATATAATAAAATTATATTATAGAGTTATTGATTACAATATTATCTACCTGTAGTTTCGCTTGAATCGAGAATAACTACGTATCAAATTTCTGGAAATTATTACTGAACTTTTCAGGATTAAAAAAAAGGGTTTTAGACAAGAAAATATATATAATACAAAAACACAATCGAAAATTAGGAAGTATAAAAAAGAGATTTCATTATATTATCGAGTTACTTTGCTATAAAGTTTTTCAATTATATATAAGATTATATCAACCTTTATAGTTTAAGAAATTAAAAATAAGAAAAAAGATAATATCTTCGAATAATATCAAAAAGATTTATATACAAACGAAAGAATTAGAATGGTATATCTAAACAAGGAGTAAGTAGAGTATGTGTAAAAACTTTATTTATAAATATATACTAATATTATTTCATTTTTTATTTAGAAAAGCTTTTAATAATGTAATGAACCCAATAATCGTTTAAAAATCAATCTTAGAATTAAAAACTACAAAATTAAAAAAAGTATACTACAAAACTATATATACAATCAGCTCGAAGCTTAATATTATATTAGCCCGATTAGATGTGATCACATATATAGCGTGACAGATAAGGGATTTCGATTTTTATAATCCTTTGTTTTTTGGATTCTTAATTAGAAAAAAGTAAAATTTCATTTTCCTTGAATTGATTGATTATATATATTAAAGGAGATAATCTTTTTAATAATATTATTTTTTTTATAATATAAACATTTATAATATTAATAGAATAAATATCTGAATTGCTTTTGTATTCCCTATATATAATTTGGATAATATTATTAATATATTTATATTCTATATTTTCAAATTGATTATTATAATTATTTGGTATTGAAATAGAACTTATAGATTCCTGTAATTAATTAGTAATAGTTATTCGTTTTTGAAATCGGTTTTCTATTTTTAAAGCTTTTTTAAAGTATAGAATCTTATATATACTATTACTTTTAATATTCCTATATAAGCTTTTATTTCTTAGAAACACCCCCAAATCCTATTTATATTGAGATATATCTAAAGTATATATATAATGATATTAATAGAACTAATAATAATAGAAGTTAATATATTATCCTCTTAATTAATAATAATATTATTAATATCGATTATTTATTGATTATCAAAAACTAATACAAATTGCTATAACTCTTGATTAATATATATATTGATAGTTTTATTTGATTAATTTATTTTATATATTCTTTTTTTAAAAAAAATAATATTTCGAGTAATAATAATCTATTTAAATTTAAATATTTAGATATAGTAAATTGGGAAATCTAGTATATATTTGATAAAATATTTAATATTTGTTTTAGAGTTAGTTTTATAAATTCTCTTATTTATATCTAATTTTCTTTTTTATTTAAAGGGTATGCTTTATATTTGTATTGATATATTCTATTTCAGTTTAAATAAACATTAATATTTAAATAATCTATAATTGTTGGAACAGATAATTATAGATATTCTTGAAACTAAATATTTAGTATTTTATTTAAGGATTTGAAAGATTAAGTTTTAAAAGGATTAATATTATATAAATAGATAATAGCTTGTATTGTTTTAATTTATAAAAGATCAAATATATTTATAAAGATTTATATTTTGATTTGTTTGATAATTATCTTTTATTCTATTTGTTTCGATTTATTATTTGATTTGTATATATTTAATAGGAATAATTCAAATTTTATATCTTTAATTTTGATTTAATTTTCGAATATAATATTTTTTATAATATTAATAATTGAGGTATTATTGTTCTGCTTAATATAAATTATTGAGAGATTATATTTTCTGAATATTCAAATAAAGAAGTTTTGGATTGTATTAAATATTTTATAATAAATCTTTTGATATAATAAAAAACTAAAAATTTTCTTATTAAATATATTTTTGATAATTAGAAGTTAGAATATTTTAGTATATATATATAGAAAGTTGAATAAATTCTATTGGATTTTATAGAAAGGATATAGTGATTGGGATTTATTAGAAATTTATGATATTATTTGTTTTGTATGTGTATATGAGTAATTAATGTATTTAATTTTAGAGAATTCTTTGATTTTTATATTTTTTATTAAAAAAACAAGATATTCGAGAGTTTCTTTATTTAAATATTCTGATTGTTTATATTAAAGTTTTGTAAAATTCTTTTAAAGTTTAGATAAATTTTTTAATTAGTGAAATGATTTTTTGATATTAGAATTGAGTATAAAATATATTAAAAGGTTTGGATTTATAGATATTGTATTCAGATTGATTAAATAGGAGGAAAATGGTTTATATTTTAGGAATAAGAGATTATCTTTATAAATATATCGAATAATAATATAACTATTTTCAAAATTGTTTTTTTATAATATAGAATTTATTTTTAAAAATTATATTTTAGTATTTAAAAGTTTTGTTTTTGAAATGATATTGATATGAAATTTGGGAATATATATAATATTAAAAAAAATCAAATTATTTTTTGAATTTTAAGATTTTTAAAAAATATTTTTGATTATATAAGTATTTTGTTTAACAATCTGTATTTTTGATATTTCTATTTTAATATAATTTGATATTGGTGAAGGTATATATTTATGTTTATTAAGAAGATTGATATTATTAATAAAAGATATTATATTATTATTGTTAAATATAATATTATTAGAGAATTGATGGAGTGGATTAGAAATAGTAATATAAATTTTATAATTTGTGAAATTTTGAATAAGATATATAACTATTCTTGATTTAGGGTTTTGTGAATTATAGAATTGAGAATCATTACTTTTTGAGTTGATTTATTCTTTTTATTCTTATATTTTATATATATTCAATTATTAATTGTTTTTAATCCTTTTTTATATATTATTGTATTCCTTTTTTATCAATAAAATCGAATTCTAAAAATTGTATTTTTAATAAATATAAACTCCATTAATTAATATATCTTAAAATAATAATTTTTATTTGTTTTTTTATTTTTCTAATTAAACTTTAATCTATAAAAACATTTATATCAATTATTTATCCTTTTGAAAGCTTTTTTTAAATATTATTTTATTTTTCTTATAGATTATTAGAATTCTATTTAGATTTAGAATTAATAATTGAAAATATATCTTTATTTTTAAAAATTAAAAAATTCTAATAAATTAAATTATTAAAAATATCCCTAAATTATTTTAAAAAATAATTAAAAATTTCAAATTGATTATTAATCTCGATTTGAATAAATATAATATTTGCTCAAATAAGAAGTACAAATACTCTTATAATTTATAGGAAATTAATAATCACTAAATTGTTTTTTATTTCGATATAATACAATTTTGTAGTTATATAAACTCTAATCTATTTATTATATCATTTAATTGGATTAGTTCAATTTAAAATTACTTATTAAAAAATATTTTGATATTTTTAAATAATAATAAATTTTGTAATTATTATTATAGATATAAGTTTATTCTATAGCTTCTAAATAATTGTTTTAAGTAATAAAACTTTAATATTATTATTTTCAAAAATAAATTTAATAAAATAAGATATATTTACTATTTTTATAATTTATTTATAAATATCTTGATATAATTTATATATAATATTATATTTATTTCTTTGATATCAATATTTTTCTTAAAATACAAAATACTTAACTAAAATATCTTAAAAGATAATTGTTTTAAGCCTTATAAATTTAAGCATTAATTTTTTAAAAAATAATAATAAAATCATTTTAATATCTCCTTTTAAATCCTTTTATTAAAATTATTTATAAATATTAAAATTAAAGAAATATTTTATTTAATTATTTAAATTATATTTTCTTATAAAATCAATAATTTTAATAAATTTAGATAAATTCTTGATGAATTAATTTTTGTTGTGAATTTAGATTAATTGATAAAGAGTTTTTTTATCTTTTAAAGATTTTTCAAAATTGATTAAAATAATTAAAATAGATTTAAAATTAGATAGTTTAATATTCGTTCAAATACCTTTTAATATATAAAGATATTATAGATTTAAAAACTATTTTGATTAATATTTATAAATAACAAATTAAATGATTTCTGAAAAATTAGATTTCAATATAATAAGATTCTAAAAAGAAATAAAAGAAAATATATATAAATCAAAATAATCAAAAGATATATATATAATAAAAGTATAATATAAATACTAATTAGACTTATAACTATTACAAAAATAATAACTATATTTAATAATTATTTTAATCTAAAAATAGATATATAAAATAATAATAAACTAGATTAATTTGAAAAATAATCCTAATAATTATATTTATTTTATATACTCTGATTAAATAAAATATTTGCTTAATTAGATATATAAAGTCTACAAATAAAATAAATGAAATAATATTAGTAATTATAGGAGTGAGTATTTTGAAAGAGTATTGGGATTAGTACTTGTGAGGTTATATTATACAATGAATTCCGTGATACTTTTATTAATTGTAATATAATAAAAGTAGTAAATATAATCTAATTTTAATGAATAAACCTTTATATGCTTAGTAGTATCTTTTGAATATCCTAGGAATATTTCGATTCTTGTTATATTACAGAGTTTATTATATCTTTATTCTATTAGAATAGTTTTAAGATTGATATAAATATAATATCGATTCCCTTAGATCTTATATATATTGATATTTAATAATATACCTGTAAATACTTCAAGCAGATTTCAATTAATTCTATTTACATCTAAATTAATACTAATACAATTTTGAATATATATATTATATTTAATAACTTTATTCTAAAACTCTAATGATAAATAAGCTTTCTTTAATATTATTTTTATATTAGTTTCTGCAATATATATATTATATTCAATTAGATTATTTTGATAAAATAATATAATTATTATAATCTTTGATTATATATTAGTTTTTTATTCCCAAATAGCTTAAAAAAGTTTTAATATATTATCAATTCTAGTAGTAATTACAGCTATTCCTATAGCAAGTTCAATTTCTTGTTTTTAGGTTTTTAATAAGGGTATTATATTATTTTTTTATTTCAATAAAATAATCTAATTTATTTTTATAATATTATTAATAATAAGGAAAAAGTATTTATATTTTTGAATACTCTTTGAAAAAGGGTTAGTAATATTAAAATAAATCAATTCTAGTTTTTTTGATTTTTATATATTTAATTAGCTTAGAATTCTATTAATCATTTTTATAAGAATATATATTTTATAAACATTTAAAATTAAAGAAATCTTGATTGATTTCTAAAATATAATAACTTTATATAGATTTTTGATTTTATTAGAACTAAAATAATTAAATTGTTTATATTAAAGAAGATATCTTTTCTTTTTTGTTATAATCAATTTTTCGATTTCTTTTTTTATTTTATTAATTATCTTTATAAAAAATATAAAGAATATAGAATCCTTATATTCTGGTTTTATATATGAAATAATATATATTTTATTTTTTATTTTAGTTTTAATAATTTTATTATTTTTATTGTTTTTTAATATAAAATATATCTTTTTGAGATTGAATATACTTTTAAGTTTTGTTTTACAAATTCTTTTAGCTGAAAGTAGGTTAATTCTTAATTTTGGTATATATAGTATTTTAGCTAATAAAGTCCTTATTTTTTTTTGTTTATTTAAGTATATAGCTTTCTTACTAATTGTTATTCTTTATTATAAAGTATAGATTGAATTTTTGAAGAGAGAATATTAATTAGATATATATAAAATAATATCGATATTAATATATTATTATAATAGGAATGTTTTATTAATACTTTTTTTGATAAGATAATAATATTCAAAATCAGATTTGTTATTAATAATATTCTTAATATATCACGGAATTCACCGTATAATATAACCTCACAAGTACTAATCCCAATACTCCTTCAGAGTATTCACTCCTATAATTACTAATACTATTTCATTTATTTCATTTGTATACTCTATATACCTAATTAAGCAAATACCTTACCTAATCAGAATATATAAAGCAAATATAATTATTAGAATTATACTTCAAATCAATCTAATTTCTTATTATTTTATATATTTATTCCTAGATTAAAGTGATTATTAGATATAATTATTATCTTTATAATAATTATAAGCCTGATTAATATTTATATTATACTTTTATTATATATATATATCTTTTGATTATTTTGATTTATATATACTTTTTTTTATTCCTTTTTAGAATCTTATTATATTGAAATTCAATTTTTTAGAAATCACTTAATTTATTATTTGTAAATACTAATTAAAATTATAAGGAATCTGGAAAACGAAAGAAGAGTATCAATTTGAATAATGTAATTATTAATAAAAAGCTAGAAGGAAATTGAAGGCGAAGCTTTCAATTTATATTTGAAAAGCTAGCTAAAATGACTAGTGTAGCCAGTTATGTACTTTTTGGACATATGTGTTTTTACAATCACTCCCATTTTGCAAATAAACCTTTAATTATTTTATTAGGAAAAAAGGAAAAAAAAAACTAAAATTAGAAAAAAAAAAAATTCTACAAAAATCTTATTAAAAACTTCTTTCAATCTGATTGGTACTTCTCCTATTATTCCTATATAAATAAAGCTTTATAATTGTAATACTTCATATTCCAAATTGCCCTTATAATTGTAATACTTTATATTTCAAAATGTACTTATAATTGTAATATTTGTAAATTACTATTATTTATAAAAATGTTATATAATATCAATATTATTATATTGATAATTGTTTAATAAAAAAAACAAGATTTGGCTGTAAAAAAAACAAAAGAAATTTATTAATTGGTTAAAAAAGACTTTGTATAATACCTGGATTTCCCCTAATTACTGCCTAGATACAGCTTTGGTTGTATACTTCAAGGAAGTTTGCTTGACATTAAACTTTATAATATATTCTCTTGACACTAATAGTAGTAAGTTTTCTCTCCTACCAGGTAATGTTTACTATTCTTATTAATATTATTTAGAGCTTAGTTCCTTGACTAGATGGTTAATGCATTAATGTTATAATTATCGTTTCTTAATAACAAACTAAATATCATAGAATAAATTTGGAATAATTTAATTAATTCGAAACTCTCCTTCTTTTTTAATAAATAGTATATAACCTTTTTATCAAATGATATTGTATTTTACAGCTGGTACTAATTATATAAATGGTTTCAAACTAGTTAAATGATGATTTCTATATTAATTATTTTACAAATATTCATATCCTTTACATTATAATTTATTAATACTTTTTGTATATAATTTCTGTAAATAAATAGGCTATTTATAATAACTAGATTATCCTGCATGAATTTCTATAATCTATTAACAAAACTTATATAAGGGGCTATTCTGTCTGGGCGAATCTTAATATAAATTGAAGTTTTTTATTATAAATCTTTATAGTATGGTTTGAAATTTATAGTCTTTAGGGCTTTTTCTATTTATTTAATTAACTTTCTTTTATTTTATATATACAAATCCGCTTACAAATGGCTATAGACTATATTTATATTACTACTAACCCTCTTTAACTTATTTGGTTTAAAATCTAATCCATATACAATGTTTTATTAATAAAAAATCTATTAAAAGAAATCCTATTCTGTAAAATCGGTATATTGTTATACAAATTGATATAAATCATTAATTCTATTATGAAGATGATTAATATTATTTTGAATTAACTTTTCAATAAATCTTAATACAAATTGATTAAATTTATTATTCAAATATTAATATTCAAGATTTCGTTTTCTCGCAGTTATACCTTGATTTTTTGGTGTACTATTTTGGCTTTTCGCAATAATATAAATATAATCATTATCAGCTTTACAAGATAATTTTGAATTATTTTTAGACTCTATTTTAATATTACTTCTATCTAATAATTAATCTTGTTATTACTGAATATAAACAATTTCTGCAAAACCATTTGATTTATTAAAAGCTAATAAAACAGATTCTTGATATTAAATAAATACCTTATAAACTATATAAATTATCGCTTGAATAAAATCCAGAAACACTCTCATTGTAGTGTTCTGATTCTTCTAATTCTATTAATCAAGTTCCTTATATCCGGGTTCAAATAAGTTAAGGAATATTATATCTATTTATATCTACTTGTGGTTAAGTGATAAAGGATTTAATTCAAATCAAACTCAAGTTTTTTTATATATTTTGAAAATTACTTGTTTTATTGTTTTTTGATGTTTTTTGTTATTTTTATCGAAATCTTTATTAAATAGTTATTTGATTTCGTTATTCTATATTTCGATTTAGGTTTAAAATATGTATAATAGAATTGTTTTTGTTTTTGATTTTAAAATAATATTCAGTTTGTTTGGGTTGGTTATTTTTTCTATTTTGTTTTTGTATTAGGTATTTGAAAAGGATAAATGGTAAAGATAATAAGAATTTAAAAATCGAAAAATTATTTGTATTATATTAGTATTTGTAGTTTGTTTTATTGTACTATCAGCCAGAATTATGGTTTTAATTAGAATTTAAAGTTTTCAGATCAATAATGATAGTCGAGGTTTGTTAATCTATCTGACTATATTAGGAGGACTATAATTTTTTATTTGAAAGTGAAATTTACTTTGTATATTTTTATTTATATTATGGGCTTTATCCTGGTATCTTTTAGTTAATATATATTTCTTATTTCGGAATTACATAATTGATATTCACTTTCGATTTAAACAAGTTTGAAGAGTTTTCTAATAAGTAATTACATTATCATTCTGAATTATAGTTATTAGCTAATAAGTGGTTATAATCTAATATCTATAAATATATTTCTGGAAATGGGGCTAATTATAGCTTTTTTAAGTTTAATTGGATTTCTTTTCTTTCTTTTTTGAGAAAAATCAGTATAATTATTCTTTTATAGTTCTATTTGAAGCAAAAGAATATCTTTTATGGAACTCTATAATTCTTTTCTTGAAATTCTTTAAATCTTTTAATAATTACCAACTATTTTTATTTTGAAAATAGCTTTTCCAATATATTTGATATTACAGTTTTCTTTAATACCTATATATTCTTGAATCTAGAATTTTTTTCATTTTTTATTCCAATATCTCATTTTCATAAACCTTATTTATAATTATTTCTATTACAAATAACTCCACCATATCCTCAGATCTATTTATTCTCTTTATCGTCCTATATAATATCAATAAACTTATATAAAAGATATTATAACATTTATAGAATATTAGAAGTTTGATTTGATAGTTCTGCAAACCAATACTTTCGAGTATTTTGAATAATCCTAATTTTTTGGGATCTAGTTTTTTATATTTTCGATTTGTTATTAGATTCTTATAAGAAAACTATATCTACTCTTTAGTTTTAAACAATAATAAACAATATTTTATATCATAACACTTTGCTTATATATTTTGTATATATATCAAATCTTCTACAAATTACTAATACAATTCTTTCAGTTTTTCTATTAATTGCTAGACATCTCCAGGTTTTTTGTCCTTAATTATCTAAATCTGAAATAATAGGATATTTTTCCCATTTGCCTCAAAAGGAAATAATTTGATGCCTGAAACGGGAATCGAATTATACACATATTCTACCAAATATAATAGATTTGCCCAATTATCTTGTTTATAATTAATATATATTTTAAGATATACTTCTATAATCTAATTTAATTTTTCAATTGAATTATCTATTTGTGGGTAAAATACTATAAATAGTTTTCGAGTTATGCTTAAATACTCTATAAACATTGCCCAGAATATGCTTATGAATAAATCTGCTTTATCCATAATAATAGAATCTGATATTTTATATTCTATAAAAATTTCCCTTAGAAAAAGATAAGCAAATTGGATTGATATTATATTCTTTTTGTATAACAGGAACTTTGTTTTTTTTATTATTCTATAAATTATATTTAATATGGCATTATAAGCAGAATATAGTTGTATATTTTCTTTAATCCCACTACTAAAATCTGCTTTGGATTTTAATATTAATAGATCTATAATTAAATCCAATACTATACCTCCCCATAGTCTATTTAGAATAAATATCGGAACTAATTCTCCAACAATCGTTATATATAATAATTTGTTACACTAGCAAGCTAGATATAAGTATATATAATCTTCAATATCCGCATTCATTCTTTACTAATACAGAATTCTTTTTATTATTCTAATTATTCTGTTTTTCCCAAAATATCCTGCAATTAGAAAATTGTGGAATTCCCTTATCAGATCTTTTTGTAATATTTTATTTACTGAAATAAATAATTTTATCTTTTCATAATATCATAATCTATTTTTTAAGTTGAAATAAATTCCTATTGAATCGGGATATAATTATTAACAATATCTAATTAAATCAATGAAATCTAATTATTACTCTGGGCTTTTTTAGGTATCGTCTAGGTTTTCCTCAAATATCTCCCTAATCTAAAATGTAGTAAGTATTTCGGTTTTTTCTACATCAATACAGTTCTTATTTATTTTTTGTAATTTTTTAAGTATATACGATATACCTTTTTTGATTACTCTTTTTGTAATATCTTCAATTAGATATAATATATCAGGTTGGCTGTCTAATAACAACAACAAATCTATAATTTGTTTTTATAATTTCAGAAAAGGTATTGGTTCTGTTGTCTTGTATTAGTAATCCGTTTTTCTTGAGGGGCCATCGATGGGGTTTCTTTTTTTTAATTTATATATAATAATATAATTAATTATTGATAATATTATTATCTATCTAGTTTATCTTTTTGTAAAAATTCTAGAGGTTGTAAAATGCTTTAAGTTGTTATGATTGAAAATCATTGTTACTTGATATTGAATTCTTTCCAGAAAATAATATTAGTATTTAATAGATTCTATTATTACAAACAATTCTTGATTAAATATTATATAGTTCATTTTTGCTGATATCAGCTTTCGGAAGTAAAATGCAATCAGATATTTATATATATTGTTTTGAATTTATAATAATATTTTACACAGTACTTTAATAGATATATCTATTTCTAAAAAACAGATTAATATTACAATAAAATAATATAATAATAAGATCTTAATAAAAGCATCTTTAAATATAATAAAAGCTTTTTTGTAAACCTTAATCTATTTGAACTTTTTTCCTTTTTTTGTATTATTTATTATTGGTAATATAATATTATTATAACTAAATATAAAATATTTATAAAAATTGTAAAACTTTAGGAATAATAGTATTTTTTGTACTAAATTTGATATTAGTTATTTTATAATTGAATTAACCCTAATTTAATCTATAGCAATTCCTTGATCTGAAACAATATAACCTAGGAATTCTATTTCTTTTATATTAAATTGACATTTTTCGAATTTGTAGAATAGTCTTTATTCTAATAATTTCTTTAGAATTTGTTTTATATAAGACTTATAATCTTTTTTATTTTTTAAATAAATTAAAATATTATTCAAATATATAATAACCAATTTATTAATAAATTTTTGTAAATATTGATTGATATATATTTGAAAAGTAATTAAAACATTATACAAACCAAATAGTAATACTAAATATTCGAATAATCTGAAATATATACAAAAAACTATTTTCTATTTGTTTTTTAAATAAATTCTTATTAAATTGTAGATTTTATATAAATTAAGTCTTATGAAAACCTTTACTTTTTTAAGGTAATTTAATATTTTTGAAATAAATAGAATGAGATATTGATTTAATATTATATTATTATTTATATTTCTAAAATTTATATATGAATATAATTTGTTGATATCTTTTTTATATATAAATAAAAATAATATTTCTGCCTTTAATTTCAAAGATTTTATAAAATCTAATGCAAGTATCTTTGTAATGTATTTTCTAAGTACTTTAAGTTTATATTCAAATAGATTATATAGCAATCCGAATTTTGATTAATAATCTTCTTGAAAAACGATTTTATAATTAATTCTAGATTTATAGAATAATAATTTCTTTGTTTCTTTTTTATTAAATAATAAAGTATACTTCGAATATATATCTGGAATTTTTCTAGATATTATCTAAATAATTATATAATCTAATTTATTATTATTTATAAATACTAGAAATAATAGTATTATAGCAATCAACTCTTTTTCTAATTTATTCTTTACTCTCTCCATTATATTATATATAAGATTCAAGAAGTTAAGTATATCTAATATAGCTTGTAATTCTGAGTTATTATTGTTAGACATTTTATCTAACCTTTAATTTATTTTCGGATTATATTATTGAAGTTATAGGAATTCTAATATAATATTATCTATCTTTAATAATATAACTCTGAATTTTGATATTGCACTACCCTTAACCAATAGATATTCAAATTCGATTTTCTTATAAACTAAAGTAAATACTGATTTTAGAATATTCATATTTATATCTTTAATTAGTGAGCAGTATGTATCTAATTCTTTGTATTAAATTTGTTTGATTATATTTGGGGAAATAAAATTTGTTATTGTAGCAGAATTGATGATTATTATAAATAATATTTTGTTTTTGTTTATGTTCAGATAAATAATATTTATTATTTGAAAAAGGTTTTTTATGTTTAGTATTTAAAGAAAATCCGTAGTATTTTTATAATTATAATATTAATAAGATTAGTTTTTTATTCTTATTAATAATCTTATATTATATAATCCTAATACTATTAATTATTATGATTCCCTTTTTTGTATTAAGATTAGTGTTAATGATATCTTTTTAGTTTAATTTAAGTATATTGATTGTATAATACCGGGTATTTGATATTGAATT
The DNA here is from genome assembly GCA_014898485.2 of Botrytis squamosa. Taxonomy (NCBI): domain Eukaryota; kingdom Fungi; phylum Ascomycota; class Leotiomycetes; order Helotiales; family Sclerotiniaceae; genus Botrytis; species Botrytis squamosa. The sequence continues at coordinate 2,387,340 of RCTC02000009.1, forward strand.
GTTGTTTTTTATATTAGATTTGATAATCGATAGTTGTATAAATTCTTATCCTCTTTTATGGTAATAATCAAAGATCTTTCTAGGTTTCTTTTTGATTTAATATAGCTTTTTTCGAAATGGTTATTTTCCTTATATCCTAATACTCCTATTATTAAAAAAGACTATTGTTTTTTAATTGTTTATTTTCTTTTCTTCCAATTGACTGGTTCTTATAATTATTAGTCCAATAATCTATTTCTTTATATTTGAAATATATCTTATATTTTTTATATCTTTTTCTTTATTTTGCTAAGATTTCAGGGAATCTTGTTTTTTTTCTCTTTCTTTTATATAAATTATTGCTAGATCTGATTAAATTGGAAATATTGCTTTGTATATCCTCATCTGGTTTTCTTTCTTTTTCAAATCTTATTTGTTTATTATTGATTGGGAACAATTACTTTTACACTTATAGAAAGTTTTCTGTGTTTTATACTATTGTTTTTAGTTCTTCGAATGTTGTGGGTAGTACCCCATTATAGTCCATATAAATGTATAAGAGAATAGATTTAATCAATTTTATGGAGTAATATATGGCTATTATTTGATCTTTACATGCCTATAAAATATCTTGAAGAATCGATTCGAAATAGTTATTGAAATCTTATACCATTTGTTTTTCGAATATAATAACTTTTGTTATATAGAGATTAGCTTCCAAATCTGTATCAATGAGATTGTATTAACTGAATAACCAATCTTTTAAAAGATTCTAATTCTTGAACTTTATAGTGATTAAGGGATTACTGTATAATTATATTAATATGATTCGTTTTTTGATATCTCTGCCAATATAATTTCTTGCTAGCGTTGTTTGTTGTATAACATCTGAAATACCTTCTAATATAAAATAGTCTTTTAATTCCATAATTTATAATCTAATATCAGTCTTTTCTCTTTTAAAGAATAAAAATACTTTAATCCTAAATCTGTTTTAGAAGGATCCTATAAACAATATAAAAAGAGTACTAACACCAATGATAATTAGTATATTTCGAATACCTGATAGTAGTTATCTATTTGATCTAATATCTATAAGGGCTTTTTCATTTATAAAAGATTATAAATTGTTAGGTTTTATAATATTATTAATTAACATATTATATATAAATATTACTAATTGATATTCTATTATTAACATCTTTACCTCTCTTTTTCTATCCTTTTCAGCCTATACCTCCAATTATCTTTTTTACTGGATTATAATTCTTTATAATTCTCTTAATATATTTAAATAGGATAAGGAATCCCCTTATCTTATAACAACTTGATTATTTATATCTTTCTATAAATTATTTTAATAATAATGATTAATAATAATTAATTATAATAAATGAGAATATATTGAAATAAAAGTATTGCTTAATCTAAATAATAAAGAACTTTCATTTTGGTTATCTATTTGAGAGCTTATACTAGCTCTTTCCTCAAATCGATTTCGAAGATTTAAATAGTTTTTTTTTTTTTGTTTTGGTTTATATCTAATTCTAATTATTTACCTCATCTAATAGCTTCTTCTGTATATAATTTTTCGATTATTATTCGTTTTGACTAAAAGGTTTTATATCGTTCAAGGAATAATGGATTGAATAATACCTCTAATTCCAACAATCCTTACAATCTCATATTTCTAATAATCATCTTATCAAATTTTTCTTCTTTTGTAATATATAAAGCTTGCGAATAACCTAGAGTATACCTAAATAATATTATGAATTGTTGTAATATTATTTTGGGAAATGGTTTTGGTTTAATTCGTATAATTAACAGCTCCTATTTGATTTAAGAGTAAATCAATAATTCTATAAAGAATCTGAAAAACAAAAGAAAAATATCAATTTGAATAATATAATTATTGATGAAGAGCTAGAAGGAAATTGGAGGCGAAGCTTCCAACTTATACTTAAGAAACTAGCTAAAATGGCTAGTGTAGCCGGTCACGTGCCCTCTGGGCACGTGCGCCCTCACAAAAATAGTTTTTAAATCTATAATATTTCTATATATCAAAAGATATCTAAAAAGATATTAAACTATTTAATTTTAAATCTACTTTAATTATTTTAATTAATTTCAAAAAATCTTTAAAAAATAAAAAAACTTTTTACCAATTAATCTACACTTACAACAAAAACTAATTTATTAAAAATCTATCTAAATTCATTATAGTTATCGATTTTATAAAAAAATATAATTTGAATAATCAAACAAAGTATTTTTCTAATTTTAATATTTATAAATAATTTCAATAAAAGAATTCAAAAAGAAATATTAAAATAACTCTATTATTATTCTTTAAAAAACTAATATTTAAATTTGTAAAATCTAAAACAATTATTTTTCAAGATATTTTAATCAAATATTCTATATTTCAAAAAGAATATTAATATCAAAAAGATAAATACAATATTATATATAAATCATATTAGAATATTTACAAATAAATTACAAAAACAATAAATATATTTCATTTTATAAAACTCATTTTTAAAAATAATAATACTAAAATCTTATTACTCAAAATAATTATTTAGAAATTATAGAATAAACTTACACTTATAACAATAATTACAAAATCTATTATTATTCAAAAATATCGAAATATTCTTCAACAAATAATTATAAATCAAATCAATTTAATCAAATAGTATAATAAATAAATCAAAGTTTATATAATTACAAAGTTGTATTATATCGAAATGAAAAACAATTTAGTAATTATTAATTTCTTACAAATTATAGAAATATATATATTCTTTATTTAAATAAGTATTATATTTATTCAAATTGAGATTAACAATTAATTTAAAATTCTCAATTATTCTTTAAAATAATTCAGAAATATTTTTGATAATTTAATTTATTAGAACTTTTTAGTTTTTAAAAACAAAAATATATTCTCAATTATCAATTCTGAACCTAAATAGAACTTTAGTAATCTACAAGGAAAATAAAATAATATTTAAAAAAAAACCCTCAAAAAAGCAAATAATTAATATAAATATCCTTATAGATCAAAATCTGATTAAAAAAATAAAAAAGCAAATAAAAATCACTATTCCAAAATATATTGGTCAATAAAGTTTATATTTACTGAGAAATATAATTCTTGAAATATAATTTTATTGATAAAAAAGAAATACAATAATATATAAGAAAGAATTAAGGATAATCGATAATTGAATATATATAAAATATAAGAATAAAAAAAATAAATCAATTCAAAAAATAATAATTTTTAATTCTATGATTTATAAAACCCTGAATTAAGAATAATTATATATTTTATTCAAGATTCTATAAACTATAAAATTTATATTATTATTTCTAATTTACTCTATCAACTCTTTAATAATACCATATTTAATAATAATAACACAATATATTTTATCAATAATATTAATTTTTTTGATAAATATAAATATATACCTTTACTAATATCAAATTATATTGAAATAGGAATATCAAAAATATAGATTATTAGATAAGGTATTTGTATAATCAAGAATATCCTTTAAAGATTTTAAAGTTTAAAAGATAATCTGGTTTTTTCTAATATTATATATATTTCTGGATTTTATATCAATATTATTTTGAAAACAAAACTTTTAAATATTGGAATATAGTTTTTAGGAATAGATTTTATATTACAAAAAAGTAATCTTGAGAATAATTATATTATTGCTTAATATATTTATAAAGATAATCTCTTATTCTTAGAATACAGATCATTTTCCTTTTATTTGATTAATTTGAATATAATACTTATAAATCCAAACCTTTTGATATATCCTATACTCAATTCCAATATCAAAAGATTATTTTGTTAATTGAAAGATTTATTTAAATCTTAAAAGGATTTTATAAAACTTTAATATAAATAATCAAAACATTTAGATAAAAAAGTTTTCAAATATCTTATTTTCTCAATAAAGAATATAAAAATTAAAGAATTCTTTAAGATTAAATATATTAATTATTTATATATATATATAAAACAAATAATATTATAAATTTTTAATAAATCCCAATTACTATATCCTTTTTATAAAATCTAATAAAATTTATTCGATTTTCTATATATATATATTAAAGCATTCTGGCTTTTAATTATCAAAGATATATTTAATAGAAAGATTTTGAGCTTTTTATTATATTAAAAAACTTATTATAAAATATTTAATACAATTTAGAATTTCTTTATTTAGATGCTTAGAAAATATAATTTTTTAATAATCTATATCAAACAAAACAATAACATCTCAATTATTAATATTATAAAAAACACTATATTCGAAAATTAGATTAAAACCAAAAATATAAAACTTAAATTATTCTTACCAAATATGTATAAATCAAATAATAAATTAGAATAAATAAAATAAAAAATAATTATTAAATAAATCAAAATATAAATCTCTATAAATATATCTAATTTTTTATAAATTAAAATAATATAAATTATTATTTATTTATACAATATTAATCCTCTTAAAACTTAATCTTTTAAATTTCCAAATAAAATATTGAATACTTGATTTCAGAAATATTTACAATTATTTACCCTAACAATTACAAATCATTTAAATATTAATCTCCACCCAAACTAAAATAAAATATATTAATACAAATACAAAATATATTTTCTGAATAAAAAAAAAATTAGATATAAACAAAAGAATTTATAAAACTAACCCTAAAACAAATATTAAATATTTTGTTAAATATATATCAAATTTCCTAATCTATTATATCTGAATATCCAAACTCAAACAGATTATTATTACTCGAAATATTATTTTCTTTAAAAAAAGGATATACAAAATAGATTAATCAAACAAAATCATTAATATACATATTGATTAAAAGCTATAACAATTTACACTAATTTTTAATAATTAATAAACAATCAATATTAATAATATTATTATCAATTAAAAGAATAATATATTGACTTCTATTACTATTAATTTTATTAACACCATTATATACACTTCAGATATATCTTAATATAAATAAAACTTAGGAATATCTTTAAAGAATAAAAGTTTATATAGAAATATCAAAAGTAATAATACATATAAGATTCTGTATTTTGAAAAAGCTTTAAAAATAAAAAACCGATTTTAAGAATGAATAACCATTACTAATCAATTATAGAAATCTATAAATTCTATTTCAATATCAAACAATCATAATAATCAATCTGAAAATATAGAATATAAGTATACTAATAATATTATCCAATGTGAGGGCGCACGTGCCCAGAGGGCACGTGACCGGCTACACTAGCCATTTTAGCTAGCCTCTCAAGTATAAGTTGGAAGCTTCGCTTCCAACTTCCTTCTAGCTCTTCATCAATAACTACATCATTCAAATTGACACTCTTCTTTCGTTTTCAGATTCTTCACATCCAAGTTATATACAAGGAATACAAAAATAATTCAAATACTTATCTTACTAATACTATAAATATCTATATTATAAAGAAAATAATATTATTAAAAAGATTATCTTCTTTGATATACATAATCAATTAATTCAAAGAAAATAAAATTCTATTTTTTTTAATTGAAAATCTAAAAGATAAAGGATTATAAGAATCGAAATTTTTTATTTAATTTTTAATTTATTTAAATATTAATTCTTTACTTTTGATAATACAATTTCTAATATTAATATATCTATAAATTATTATTATCAAACTTGATAATAAAAAAAACTACAAAACAATCTCTTTATAAGTAATTATATACTTATAAACATTTTTATTGTAAATTTATTATTAAAAAATAATTCTTATATCGAAGATTTCTATTCAATATTTTGGCCTAGCTATTTAAATATAGATATACAAAAGAATATCTATTTATTTATTACTATATATAATATAATTGCTTTTATTATATAAATAAAATTAAACCCTTCTAATATACCTAAGAAAAAAGCTTTGGAAGAATTACCTAATTTATATCTATCAAATTTATTTAAATCATCTTAATACTACTACCAATTCAAGAATTATTTCTTAAAAAAATAATTTAAATATAAATATAAGATTAAGATCAATAATTTAAAAGATTGCAAAATATAATATAAAATCAATATATAAGATACACTAATTACTCCAATATTATTATAATAAATATTTACATACAAATATAATAAATAAAAATTCTTAATGCAATATCAAACTAAATTAATTATTTATAGTAATCTTCAAATAACATCTTTACAAAACTGTTGGGATAAGAAAAAGACTCAACCTCGTTCACATCAGCGAGCTTAGATCGTACTAAGCCGCACTTTCCGATTATGTAAGCTTTAGTATCAGATACAGCTATAATTGTTGTTAACAGTGTGAGTGTTATGATAATTATTTTTATGAGAGTATCGATTGTGATTGATTTCTGGTTTATTTACAATTAATTATTATTTTTATTCTTATCATTCAATTATAGCAATATAAGTGTTTATAATGCAAAAGCTATAAGAGCTGTTGTATCAAGTTTGCGGGTAATAAGAGGATTTTTTATTGTAGTATAACTTAATACTTTTAATAAGTAAGTACAATTTAGATGTAAGGTTTATAAAGTATTTGAAATAATACTTTATTAATTCAAAGTTGATAGTATATTAGAAAAAACAGTTTTTAGTAAAGAAGTATGTAATATAATAATAAATAATATCAAAACTAGGTTATTATAAAGTATGATATAATTTATAACTGGAAATAAGAATGTTAACAATTCAAACTGTATCTATATGGATATTATAAAGACCCTGAAAAACTTGAATATATCTATAAATGCGAATGTGTATATGTAAGGGCAGGCTAACAAATAGAGATCAGTTAAATCTCGGAAAACTAGAGTGGATATCTGTTTATTAGTAGTAGGAATCGTTGTATTGACAGTAAGTCATTCAAGTGTCTATATACTAAGAAAGGTGATTGATAAAGCTATTTTTAATTTGAAAAATACTAATATAATAGCTATTATCTTTACAGCTATTGATTGGGCAGTACACACTACTAATAATATTATATACAATAAACTTCTCAAAACTAAGAATATGGAAAAGATCAAAAAGATTCTGAATTGTAATAACCTAGAACAATCTATAATCTGATACTACTATATACTAAAGGGGATCCCAATTTCCCTTTATAACTTAAATAAAGATAGAATACTTATCATTAAGGAAATAGTAATTAAGAAAGTATTAATACAAACAGGCACTCCCTCAATTAACTATCAAATTATTATTTGTATAATCGATTTCTATAAGTAAACTTGGATTATCAGTTTATTGAAAGAAGTTTTTCCTTTTAGATTCTTTAATAGCTTCAAACGAGCTCGGTATATTAAGCTAAAATAGTGTAATACTTATTATAATCCAAAGTGTCAGGGTTTCTATAATCTAATGATATACAAAAGTATTCTAAGATATAACAATTGTAATGTTTTATAAACAAATTATAATAATCTATTTGGATTTGAATATAAAACTAAGATTAAATGTACAAATTGTATAGAATTATTCCAAGCTAGGTATAACAGCTACCCTGTAATACTGTATCGAGTTAATAGGAAAATCGTATATTTTATAAAATCCGAAATCTACAAGATTAAAAAATATAGCCAAAAAACTTGTTTGATTATTGAAGTACTAGTTAATAAAACATCTATTCTGATTACAACAGTTTCCTGGAATATTGTAGTAAAGATACCCCTCCCGATTCGTAGGGAATATATCATTATATATAAAAACCTGAGCAGCTCTGAATATGCTCTTTAGAATACCTTCCTGGCTAGTAGTTTGCCCGAGGACCCTTGTCGTTTTAAAAGGAAGTGTTTAAATAAGAGCAGCCTAAATAAAAAGATATTTTTCAATGCTATGTTATCGCAGTATAATGGCATAAATATCGATATTGATTTGAATAAATAGCTACTCCTTTCGATATTACAGTGCCAATTGCTAAACAACTATAGTCCGATCCATACAGATTAGTTGGATAAATATATAGAAAAAGATAAAAGTGTATATTACAATATTGCAAATAGTATATAAACAAGATTTAAAGATCCTATGTGTATAGGAACCCTTTATATACCCTAAAATTCGGACCCAGAATTATTCGGGGTATAACCTTTTTATACCAACAGATAGTTAGGATAGTCTGGATAGTTCTGAAAGAGAAAGGGAGAGATTAAGAATGATAATGTACATACACAAAAGCAAGCGATTATATATTTAATAAAGATATATTCAATTATACCGGGATTTTCTTTGGATAAAAGTGAATGGTGTATAGATTATTAATATATACTGATAGCTGGGTATTAGAGAGATAGTAAATCTAGTAGTCTCCATAGTGTTCCCCGATTGTATAATAGTAGGCAGCGACTTCAATACTAAGCATAATCTATTCAAGCCTAGCATAGCTTCAGCTAGCCAAGGAGTTCTTTTCACAAAATAATCTATTTCGAATGAAATGGATTTTATCGGGATTCTAAAAGTCCCTACCCACAAAGCAAGTTATATAATTAATCTAACCTTTTCTAATATCCCTTTTACTAATATTATTATTGATACTAATCTGAAAAACAGCTTTAATTACAAAATACAGATAATTATAATTTCAAACCTCACTTTACCCATTACTAAGCCCTTTAATCATATAATTAATAAAAAAGGTCTTTTAGTCTTTCAAAGAATTATAAAAAATAAAATTCCCCATTTTCTAAGTTTAGCAAATATATCTACCAAACAGGTTAATAAACTAATAGGAATACTAGATTTTTTATTTAAATTAGCAATTTGTTTAGTAGGAAAGAAGAAAAGTGTCTCCAAATACTCTGCTTTTTAATAGATAAATAAATATAGAATAATATATCAAAAATATAAAACAGTTAAAGCTGAGGGCACTGACCAGACAGAACAACAATAATGGGGATTAATGATTACAATCAAAAAAGCAAAACACCAATACTAGCATAAAATTATTAACAGGGTTAACTGCAATAAAGACCTATACAAAATAATCGACTAATATAAACTCATTATCAACCTTAAAGCACCACCCCTAATTGTTAATAACGTAGTAATTGAAAATACCACGAAAAAAGCCCAAATTCTACAAAAAAAGATTCTCGAGCACTTCAATAATAACAACAATCTTATAACAAACCTATTCCAGCTAGATCGCATACCTAATAAACTCCCATAAAACACAAAAATATCCCTTAAAAAAATAAAAAAGAATATTATAGGAGTTTCGAGTATCTCACCAGAGCCTGACTAGATCACTGTTTGCTTTTTAAAGGTTTGCTAGAACTTCATTGAACTAGTAATTACTAGAATCTTTAATAAATATCTGCAACTTAGCTATTTCCCAAATAAATAGAAACAGGCAGAGATAGTAATGATTTCTAAGATTGGAAAGAAAGATAAATCGTTAATACAATTCTAGCGATTAATAGCCCTACTCTTATATATTTTAAAGGGATTAGAATATATAATCGCTTGATATATCTTATAGACCATAATAATAGCAAATATACTCAGCTCTCAGTATAATAAAACACTTTCTAAGCGAGTAGCAATAAATCTAGTTATTTTATTTGTATATAATATCGAAGAAGCCTTTATTTATAAACAAAAAGTTATAATGGTTACACTGAACATACAAGATATATTCGACACACTTCTACTAAATAGGTTATTGAAATATATACATTAGCAAAAATAATCCCACTCCCTCCTGCAATTAATTCAAGCTTTTCTAAATAACCACTTAATAAAAGTTCAACTAAAAAATATAACTATAGAATACAGTTATATTAAATGCAGCACCCCACAGGACTCCTTATTTTCATCTATACTATATATTCTATACCTTACTGAGCTTTTGAATCAAAATATTAAACTACACTTCAAATATACTGATAATATTTATATCTACCATATATCCAAGAATATTTATAAAAACATTAGTTTCCTTAAATACAATCTCTACCAGATTTTCTAATAGGGTAAATGAAACCATATAATATTTGTATTAAAAAAGCTAGAGATAATACACCTTTCTCGAAGGAAAAAAGTGTATATCTTACACCTGGAAATAAATAATGAAATAATAATTCATTTAATTAACAAAATAGGTAATAAAACTATTCAACTAGCTCTACACTAACTAGAAATCTGATTTAATTAAAAGCTTTTCTTCAAAAGATATATAGCAGAATGAGAAATAAAAATCTACAAGATTGCAAGATATATCAAAGAGTTTGTATAAACATACCACAGCCCGCCAGTTACAGTATTGTGTAAGGCAATAATCACCTGCATCCTCCCCATTGCCTTTTATAGATTTGAAATATAATATACAAACCAAATAAAGCTAAACCGGGCAGGGAAAGCCGTTTGTAGCATAATGGTAAGCACAAGACTGAGTAATCATATTACTAAGATCGATTAAACAATTATTCTAATAGTAAAAGGAATTTTATCTATTTGGTATATAATTCCGATTATTGCAATCCTGAGAGATTCTGAACTACCGCCCGGTAAACTAACACTCGAATAGATATGAATAAGATTTGTATTCTGATTTTATAAAATAAACAAAAATTATTTATTAACAATTTATTTAGTATAAGCGTTTTAATATAAAATAAACAATATTAATCTTTATAAACTAATTAAATTGATTCCGAAAGCATTAAGATCAATACTCTCCCTATTATACTTCTTTGTAGGGAGCTATAACGATCTTATAGGAAATATAAAAAAAGAAATAATTATAATTAAATTTATATAATAATAGAACTATTTATCTAACAACTATATTACAATCTTCTCGAATAGCACTGAATAATATTATTAAGAATAAAAGATAATTAATTACAGCTATACAATCTATTAAGAATAATTTCCAATAATATCCAATTATAAAGCGATTAATCTGCTTTTGTATATCTTCAATATCAAAATAATAAATGCTTTAAAAGGTTTAGAGTACACTATTCAACTGAAACTGGTTGGATAGATTATAATATATATTAATAGCATTTCAATTATCTAATATATCAGAAACAATATTTTTGATTTATTCTAATAGGCGTTTTTGTATTATTATAAGATTATAAGGAATAAACAAATAGTAATCCAATAATTATCTGAATATATTAAAATCCTTGAAAACAAGAAAATCAATCAGTTCGCTGATTTAAATGTTTATAATGGTTGTATTAAAAACAATAATTCATTATTCCCCATTATCAATAAGATAAGCTTAATAGTCAGAACCCTTAAATAAAAAATAGAATAGAAATAATGAAAGCAAAATAAGATTACCTTTACTAATTGATACTATTGCTAGCATTTTAATTATTAAATCAAGAAATCTGAGAAACTTGCCCTTCCCCACCCTATCCTTTAGTAACTGATAATACTCAGAACCGGATACGAAAACTTTGTATTCTATTATTAACACTTTCAATATAACAATACCATTTCAAAATACTCCTGTAAATATAGCAAAAAGCCTAAACACCTGATGCTCTACCGATATTCTCATACTCAATTCGATTATTAGCCGAATAAACCCAGTTTAATCCCATAAAATACAAAAAGTATAATCAATTATCTCTTCCTTTTTCTAAAAATCCCAATAGATTTCACAATCTTTTTAATAATTATTAATTACTTCAAACAATTATACTCAATCTCTCCAAAAATCCTCTGATCTTTTACTTTTATATTACTAATTGGAGCTGCACCTCCCTCTAAAACCACTTTCCCCCCCCTCCACTACTGTATACAAATTATACCAAACAAAAACTGATAATATAAAGTCTTTTGGCCAACTACAAACCTAAATTATCTAATATAAAATAGGTTGAACAGCACCAACATTGTAAGCAGAAGATAAGCAGTAAGAGTACATACAATACTCCTGACTGCTTCTCCCTTAGCCTATATCATAACTATAAAAGAATAGAATATATGATTATATCAGCACCCCTACCAATATAGTCCATTCCTAGTACCCCTTGGGAGATTGTGGCGAGCCCCTGCAGCTTGCCCCCTGGATGTAAATTAAAATAAATAAATAAATAAATAAATAATCTTCAAATAAAGAATACAATCAAATCAACTTATATTACAATACTTACTAAAAAATTATTCAAGATTATAATAATGCTGATAGCAAAATATAATCTAGAAATAAAACAATTTAATATTATTAATATATTTATTAATATTTATAGAAATCTATTAAGGATATTTATAGTTTATTATTTACTAAATAGATTCAAGAAACTAAATAAATATATAGTTTTTAATCATATATTATATAGTTTTCGAGATTCCTTTATATTATAATTTAAGGATTTTAATAAGATACTTAAAAATCTAAATCTAAATTAATATAAAGAGAAATCTTATCTTTTTACAAATCTAGATTAGATTATTTTGATATTATTTTTTATAAACGATATATAGATTATATATCACTACAAAAATATATTAATAGCTGATAATATTATTTTTAATATTAAGGCTATCTATAAACTAAAAGATTTAAATAATACAAAATAATTTTTGAGTATTTGAATCATTTGTAATCGGAAAATAAGAAAACTTTGGTTAGTATATAATACCTATATTGAAAAGATTATAAAGAAATTTAATCTCAATAATAATAATATATATATATCTCTACCAATAATAGAATTTATAAAATATAATAAAAATATAATTATCACATTTATATAAATTTATTAAGAGAAAATAGAATCAATATTATATATAGCAATTATAATTAAAATAAATATTATATTTATAGTTTTATAATTCAATTATTTTTTAATTAATCTATCTTTGGATTATATAAAAACAATTAATTATTATATACAATATCTCTAAAATATAAAATATTATTTAATTGGATATAGTCGAGAGTAAATTCCATAGCTTTTATTCTTTTTAGATATTTCATTTACTAATAATAAGAAATTACAAAAATCATTTCAAAATTTTATAATTTTATTATTTAATAAATTAATAGTATAAAAAGCTTCAAGGCAAGATATAATAACTATATTTATTACTAAAGTCAAATTACTTGATATTAAGTATATATCGAAAAAATACTAGTTATACTATAATTCTTTAAAGAAATTAATCTTATAATTAAATAATTAATTACAATCTTTTATAATAATCAATAAATAATTAGATTAATAATAAAAGAAAATAAAAGAATTATTACTAAACTAAAATATATCAATATATAAAATATATAATTATATCAGAAATATTCAAAAAGAAATTTCTATTTTATATATTTGCTTATAACAAAAATAATAATAAATAAATTAATTAAAAATTTATTATAATAAAAGTGTCAAGGTACGGGTAAAGACTTATATTGTACTATAAGGGTGGAAGAGCTATGGAAGGATAAGGCCCTCTTATAGGAAGTAGGGCATGCTAATAATGTATGCCTGAGGTATAAAGGCAACGTAGTTGGCGCCGTAATAGTACCCCTCCCTTAGGGTTTGCTTGTTTCAAGCAAGCTAAAATACAATTCAACTAATTTTGCTAACTTTCAGTAAAGTTATAATAAGGAATTAATCTATAAAGCTAGCTTATTATTATATTTAAATTAAATAAACAACTAATTTAATCAAATAAGAATCCAGTTTCTTCTAAAAAGAGCCTAAAATCTTTCAGAATAATATTAGAAAACTCTGATTTCCATTATAAGATTAAAATGAATTCTATTAAGGCTTATAATCAGTTGATAATCCTTCTTCAATCTGTTTTGCTCTTGTTTCGGAATTATATTTGGTATAGGATTATTTGAAATAATAAGCTTTTTGAATCCTATCTATATAAAAGGATTTGGTTTATTTAGATTTGTTAGATAAAATACAATAATTATTTCTTTTTGATTTTTGAAATCCTTGATTAGTTGTTATAATAATAAATAGTATTTCTATTTGATTTGATAATGAAATCTGTTCTTATTATAACAATCAAACAATTTATCGAATTCCTATTATTCGGTTTCTTTATTTGTATTATTATCCCTTTTCAATATTTGATTTTAATTATAATGGGATTTTGTTTTATTGATTATAACTTAACTGATTAATTTAGCTGAACTATAAAGCGATTTGAATAATGAATTGTAGAATATTAGAAAGATTTTGAAAGTAGTAGATAGTTGAAGTAAACAGGTATATTTATAAACCTTTAGAATCTTATAAAGCCTGATCTATTTATTATTACCCTTCTTTATTAGTTAATTAGTTTTTATATTTTTAGTATTAATTTATATTATATTCTTTTCTTTATATAGAAAAGTATTGATATATATTTTATTTATATAATCTTTATATTTTTGAATAATCTAAATAATTAAGGCTTTCAGTTTTATTAAAATAATATCAAACCGATTTGTAATCTTATTAGCTTTTAGGAATTTGTGTTTTTATTGATATAAAAGATTCGGTAAAACAAATAAAAAGAATTCGATTTTGAATTGTAAATGGAAACTATAGTTAACAAAGAATAAAGATATACTAATAATTTCTAAAATAATATTATTTAATATAAATTCTGCTAATAGTAATTAATTATATTAGTTATCCTAATAAAAGTTTATAAAAGCTTATAAATATTATTCTATTATAATATTGAATCTGTTGGGATAGGGATCATATGACTGACCGCACTAGCGCATGCGCTAACACCCCCACACTATAGCATATACATTCATAGCCTTTAGTTTTTAGAATCTTAAACAATATTATAATAGTGTGAATCATTAGTACTATATTATTTTACCATCTCCATGGTGATACCAACACTGATTAGTGATATTATAGATCAGGAGTCTGGCATTTTAATTTCAAACGCAACGTGGGTTTATAACTAAAGTTGATATTTTTTTAAAAAAGCATAAACTCTCATATCAAAGTAATGTAATTTGATACCTGTCTTTGTATAAATAAGGATCGTTGGTAATGTGGTAGCAATTCTTGCGTTCAGCATTATTTCAATATGGTTTAATACTAACAAATAAATTTAATTAACAACATGGCGACGATTCTTACATTTAATTTTAGTCTATATTTTATTCTTCGAAGCAATGTGTGTTGAAGAATACGAACCAGTAGCTACCAGCTCAAATTAAGCATTATTTTTTACAAATAAATATAATTTTGTCAAATTTGGCAAAGTTATATTTAAGCATTTTACCTCATTTTATTATCTATTTGTTATTTGTTAATATGGCAGGATCTTATAAAGACAACTTTACGGAGTATAAGCCTAAATGTAAGAATGATATTGGAAGTGTGGCAAAATCTACTGTATCATCAGTCATTATAACTAACAATTTTAATATAATAACTAAGAGATGGTAAGATAATCCGATTGATTTTATAAAGCAAATAAGTATAAAAGAGATTAGGGATTTTTGTAAGTACAAACTTTACAAATATCAACAATTGAAGTACTACAATAACAAACTATAATCAAATTACTTTTGCAAATTCGAATATTTCAATTTGGGATATTTTCAAGTAGTTGGTATGTGTTTATTATACAAGCTAAAATATGAACTGCACTCGTACAATATATTTATTACAAAGCACAAGATCTGCACAATACAATCTATTTATAATGCTTTAGTTGATATAATCCAATTATTATATAGAAAATAGTTAGATAAAAAGATTGTGGATACACTTGCAGAGAAGGGATTTATATTTCGATTAAAGAGTATATAGAAGAGAATAAAGAAAAAAGATATTCAAGCTTTTATATATATATTATTAAAAGAATTCGAGGTATTTCAAATAAGCGGTTAGTTTGGATTATTAGGTTTCAATTAATACAGGCTACTACAAATATTAAGTGTTCTACCTCAAATTACAACAATTTCAGAATTTAGTTCTTTAGATAATAAAGGAAAAGATATTAATATTGGATAAAAAGCATTGTCAAAACCATTAGTATCTTATTACTCTAAATCCATTTTCCAATTTAATATTAGATTTCTATAAAAAGAAAGTAAATCTAATTTATCTATATATTTATTCTACAAGTAAAAAAAACTATTATCTTTATAGTTAGTTTTATATAGATAATTTCAACCCTAATCTAAAATACCTTTTCAATAATCTGAATCTCCACCACCACAACCACATTCAACGTTATAGAAAAGAAATAGTTAATTATCCAATAATCTATCCAGTAATAATAGTGGTTTGAGTAAAAAAAAAGGAGGAGATAATGGAGGTAAAGAAAACGATTTTCTATAAGGCGGTTATGGTAAGAATTCACAAGGTGGTTATAATAAGAATCCACAAAATGATTGTTGGTTTGAGAGAGATACGGAAGACGTGGTTCCTACTATGTGTAGGCCCCTAAATATCTATTTGTATTCAATCTCTAAGGAGTTAGTTAAATGAAGGGAATAATAGGCCTTATATAGGTATTACTGAAAGAGCTAGTTTTCTTTGCTTTTGTTTAAATACCTTTAATATAGTTGCTATTGTATGGAAGTCATTTCTTTGAAGTGAATTCCTTTAAGTGAATTTCCTTATTCATATATTCGGAACTCTCTTTTATGGCTTCAAATACAATAACGGAAAAGAAATTCGTGAAATCATAAATATCCTTTATCTACTAGTTAAAGTCCCTAACCTCTTATCAACAGAACCAATCCCTTCCTTTAATCCTATTCTACTCACTTCATTGCCTTGATATCAATCTTATTTATATTAATCAGATCAGCAAGAGCTTGACACGGTTTTCCTTTCGTCATCGCATCGGCCGGATTAGTCGAACCATCAATCCAGATCACCTCAACGATCTCTCTCCGCTTGTAGGATTGACGTAGTACTATGATGTCGATCATTAGTCTCTTTTCACTAGTCGTTTCTAGCTTCGTGAGTAGATCGTATAGTGACTTGGAATCAGTACACAAAACTAATGGAATCTCCTTGCCGAGAATAGTGTTAATTGTAGAAGTGATTGCCGCATCGATATCGAATCCTTGAACTAATCTGTATAGTTTAGATGCTAAAACACTGTGTGTGACTTTTTTGTATTTGATAGATGATTAATGAATGATATTAGTATTGTTGTGTTTATTCATTATTACGATTATATAGTCTATTTGGAATGAATAGTTCTTATTGTTCGCAAAAGAGGTATCAGCAAAAACAACAATCTTAAGTGAATCTAGGTCAAGTAGTACATATTTGAGTTCTTTGGTAGAGTTTTCTTTTTGCTATTTGATATACTTGTTTAACGCCGCAATATCATTCTTGCCGGGTTGGATCATCTGCGCTATCATAGACAGATCGAAAGATACTTCAGGTTGATATATAGTTGCAATGTATACTCTGTAGACTTGTTATGCAATATATTGTTTATATATAGAAGTATGCTTCCGAACCTTGCCACGTGTATTATATATATTCATGGATTCAATAGATACAAGCTGCAAATTGTTACATTGCTTTTTCTGATCGAAATGAATGTTATCGTTTTTAAATATAAAAATAATACTATTAAATTTTAATAAATAGTCGTGAATGAATTTCTCGCAATCTTTAGTTATAAAGCCAGTCTACTTGAATTGCCTATTCTCAGTTTATATAAATACACTATCCCCAATAATAAGTGTATTATTTGTTTGAAATCCTACAATACCGAATCCAGTCCCCTTATTACTAGTATGCAAAAGACAAGGGTCATATATGGATTGCTGCATTTTAAGTTTCTCGCAGTGATGGGTATGGTATGTCCGGAACCAATGGTTTCCTGCCTCAGGAACACCATACAATGGTTTAACAACTAGTAAAATCATACCAGTTGATAAATCCATCTCCTCCGGAGCATAGACATAAAAAGTGCGATACAAGTTCGAAGTGGATTGAGTGTACGCCTGAGTGATATCTCGAATATACACTCCTGTATCTGTCTTTCGAGTACTCACAACTAGTGAAACTAAAATGCATTAACACGATCGTTAAATTATCAAAAATTATATTAATACAGACATCTTATCAATATCATTATATACTTGAATAACTAGTCTCGACTTACAGAATTCAGTATCCATTCCCTTATTCTTAATCTCATTAACAAACCACAACTTGAAAATACGTGTACCAAAAGGAACATCCGAAAGTAGTACAACCTCGAATACACCCTTAGCTATCAATCCATCAATCTCTTTCTTTCTGGATTCTTTATACATAATAAGATCCTTGAAATCAGTAGCAAAACATTCAGAATAGTAATCCTATATATAAACTCGAATCTGAGGTATAACCACTCACAAGAAAGATATCGGAATAGGAATCTGGTCGTTCTTGGATAAATCCAAGAAGGGTTCCTTTGGATTCGTCGTACGCGTGACCGCTACTTCTGGGGGAGGTGATATAACTTTGCCAGATTTTGGCAAAGTTACCTCGGGATCAATATCATGATCAATTTCTTCAATCTCCTCAATACGTTCAGCTTCTAATCGCTCATAGTACAGCTTTACCGATATAGACCTAAACCTTGTAGGTCCATGAGGTAGATCAAGAGTACATGTCTCCCCTTCCATACTAATGAGTGAAAAAGGTCCTTTCCACTTACCGATAGCTGTTCCATTGTCTTCCCTCCAGATTAAAACCTTGTTGTTCGGCAATAAATCATAAAGTACAGTCGTAAAGAGTTCATTACGTGTATTTAAGGCCTCTCATACTTGTATAAAACTATATAATCTGCGAACCTCCATTATAGCCTTAGAGATCGCAGCAGCACGCTATTGAATAGTAGGTGTCGAAGGGCTGGTATCGACCATACAGGGAAATGTCCCAAAAACAAATAAAATAGGCACTAAACCATCAGATCTAGTAGTATCGTTAACTGCCTTTACAGCCATCTAAAATATAACTGCCTTACAAACATTAAATTTATAAACTTTTTCATAAATAATTTCATAAGATCTATACAATAATACATAAAATCTCTCAACAATACCAATCGAATAATACACCTCTACAGAAACTATCTTTGTCTGAATAAACATTGACATAGCATATTATTGAAACTCCTTTCCAACGAAGTTAATACTAACATCATAAATAATATACTCTAGTAAACCAACATATATATCGATCCAGCACTCACAAAGCTTATCCCATATATACTTCGCAAATACATTGCTTAACTATCAAACAGCTTGAAAATATATAGCTTCATCAACAATATACAGAATCGGATCATTGTTGATATAAAGCACATCAACAAGTATAATATAATTGAACTCAAAATCCTTATCGAATAAAAAGAATTTAAATCTGTCAAATAACTTATTATAGACTTAACAATGGTAACAAAACTTAGTAAGCTATTTGATTGCCTCAAAATCCTCATTGTACCCGGAGCGTTTAAGCACCTTATGAAACTTGTATGCGGATGAATGGCCGAACCGACGGTGAATTCGTTGTAGCTTAACTTCAATGAGATAGCAATCCTTACTACCAACGGAATGATTAATCAATCCCTCGATATTGATATTCTATAATAAAAATGTATAGCCAAATTGTTGATATATAGGATAGATGCTTTTAGATATAATAATAATATTATCAAGATTGTTATACTTGAATCTAAGTCTATCCATATCAACTAAAGAGAGTAAGAATAGAAGGTTGATTTTTATTATATTCTATTTTATTTCCCTAAATAGAAGTTTAGTATAAAACAAACTAATGGAAGTTGTTGCTTTAATACCGTACTGAATTGTCACCTGTCCAGCAGTAACTGTATTGTATTCAACATCCTCGATTTTCTTCCATACCAAATACTGGTTGTATCCGATAGATAATCTTTTAACTACACCCGTATCGATTATAATGCTAAAAAATATATTAGTACTATATTGCTCATTGTTTGTAGTAAATATCTCAATTATCAACTTATAAGCGCTTATAGTATTGTTGAGATTAGTCGCCACTGAAAAACCATTACAAGTATCTATAGAGGTAAAGAATATCCTGGAGACCCCTCCAGAACCACTCGTATCGGTAAAATATTAATCAATAAAATAATCATCGTTATCATTACTATCATTGTCTTGATCATCTTCTTATCCGATATCAGTAACGAACTGCTCGTATCGTTTCATAAAACTCTTATCGTCGAGATTGCTGTACTTAATACGGTAATCCATCTTAAGTCAGTCTTTCTCCTCTTATATATGCTTGTAGTATCTACAGCCCTTCTTCTTGCAACTAGGGAAATAACAATCGTCCTTGCCCTTATTAGCTGATGCAGAGAAAGGTTGTTGTTCGTTATATTTATTATAAGGTTTTTGAGAGGAAGAGTCTGAAGATTTATTGTTGTAGAAATATTGATTTGTAAGGAATATTTTAAATGATATATTTTGTTTTGGAAATGCTTTTCGATAAGAATCGATAGCTTGTTTAATCTGGTTAATAAGCTTTGAAACAGTCGGACGAGGGTTGCATATTGCAGAATAGCATTCCGAAACACTGTCGCATACAGACAAGATCCTAATATAGTATGATTGGGAGTCGCGCATATTCCTGGGAATAGTATGCTGAATAAAGTGTAAATCTGTGATTATTGTATTAAACACTTCCTGAGATTCCTTAATTGGGTTTTTTTCGATGTAGTCCTTGAAAGTGACTCTATTCTATTTGAAAAGTATATTTCGCTGATATTCAGGTTCTTCGAAATTATTGATTATCATCTTATATATATTCTTATATGTCTCAGGAAGAATACTAAAATTAGCTTAATAAAAGTCTCTAGCTGCATTTGAGAGTATGATTAGAAAGGCTGTCAAAGTTATTTCGGTTGGTATAAATACCTTATAGTAATATTTTGCAAATATAGAGATCTTTAACTAAAAAGAATTATTGATATCCGTATATTTGTTGTTATTTTTATAAATTTTAGAAAGATTAATAAGATAATGACTCTGATTATGTTAATCATTTTTTCAATAGTTAGGATAATCAAAATAATCCCTATTTCCATTACTTCTGTTATCACCTCTACTATTACCTCTATCACCACCTCTACCACTTCTACCGCCATTTCTACCTTAACCACTATCCCCATTACTATTACCATCATCATCTGAACCGTCATCGTCATCAGATGATCCTATAGGAATGTCAACCAATAGAACCCTAGAATTTAATAAAGATATATTCCGTATATTCTCAGATTAAAATAGAGATTGAAATAGAACTGGTCCTCCTATTATATCACCTACAACTTTGCTAGGTTTTGGTAAAGTTAGTTGACCAGCCGTATTACCATCCTGAGATTCGGGAGGTTCGGCTTGTGGTCTCGGACCGAGTCCGACAGGGAGGTGAGCCTATTTCGTTGATACGAATGGTTATATTTCATTAAACTGATATTCCAAAAGTTAACTCGCAATTCAATCGTAATACTTGTTGCAATCAAACACTTCCATAAGAATATCTTCGACACTCGTATTGATATCAACATAAACTCCATGATATTGCAGGACTATGCGAAAGTCATATAATATCAGTTTATCAATATTCCTTAATATACTTTTGCAAACACATTCGAAATCGGATGTGACTGTATCCTGAAGAGGTGTGTCGGTGACCCCCATCTTCGAGTACGCAGCAGTTCTAAAAAGAAAGTATCCGTCGGTCTGATGCTCTGTTCCAAACCTAAACGCATATCCTTTGTAGAACTGTCTGGCTTTATTGAGGTCTTTTGGAAAAGAATAATCCTGAAGTTCTCCTTTGAATCCCAAATCCTTAGTTTCCTGAGTTTTTCTTTCTTCAGTTGATGCTTTATCAGGAGGAACGTAAAGGTCAAAGGGGGCGGTGGGCTGAGGATGAGGAGGAGCACTGGTCGTATTCAGACCTTCGTAGAGAGAAGTGCTGAAACCTACTTGTAGAGAATCAGTACTATCAGTCGTTATATCGATATACCCTTCTATGCTGGTAGATTAATCAGATGGAACCGGTTTCTTGCCAGTATCGGGTTTTTTGTTAACTTCGGGTTTCTTGCCGGCTTACTTAAAGTTAGTGCTAGCACTTATCCAGGATGTCATGATGCTAATAACGAGAAGTAAAAGAAGTAAGAGTAAAAAGGTATTTCGAATAAGTAAATTAAGTAATTTGTGATATTACTAATTAGTGTTGGTTTGAGAGAAATACGGAAGACGTGGTTCCCACTATGTGTAGGCCCCTAAATGTCTATTTGTATTCAATCTCTAAGGAGCTAGCTAAATGAGGGGAATAGTAGGTCTTATATAGGCATTACTGAAAAAGCTAGTCTCCTTCGCTTTCGCCTAAATATCTTTAATACAGTTGCCATTGTATGGAAGTCATTTCCTTGAAGTGAATTCCTTTGAGTGAATTCCCTTGTTCATACAATGATTATAATAGGAATAATAATGACGGAGGTAGAGGCGATATGAAAAAAGAAGGAGAAAAAGGTAATTCAGAATATAATTACAATATTCTAAAGATTTTTTCAAATCCACTATTAAGAATTATAAATATTAATTAACTTTTCGAAAATCTTATAAAACTTTATAATAAAAATAATAAATATAATGGGTAAAACAATAATTTCATTTATAAATATAATATATTTTTTAATAACTATTAATAAATTGATATATCTAATAATCTATTTTCAAAAGTATTCCCTGCTATGTTTGTTGATATAGTATTTGATTTCTATCATACGAATTTGGAAACTATACCAATATTGATATAAAAGATTTGTGACTTATTTGTAATTATATTTAAAGGTTCTGAGTATAAAAGGAATATTATGCGATAATGGGAAGTTGTTATATTAAAGAATATAATAATATAATCTGAAAATAATAAAAAATCAATTATATATTGTTTATAATAGATGATAATAAGATTATATTATTTACATAAAGGATTTAATACTATAATTAGGATAAATAATTTATTTTATTAAAAGATTATTAATGTATATATATTAATACCAGCATACTTTTTAACTTATTTTCGCCCAGCTAATAATATATCAAATCTCCTTAAAGAACTTCGTTTAGCTATTATAACGTGGGAGCTGGTTCATCCAAATGGGAATACGATATTCTATACCAACCGGAAGTATTAACGTAGAGGAGGATATAATTAGAATAAAGGCTTTGGATGAGATAATCAATAATTATTCAAATTATAAATTAAAAAAAGGTGTTTTATCTATAAAAAGGATAATTATTAATTAATTTGATATAGTAAGGAGGAATATAACAAATTACGATGCAAATATAAGGAGTAATTTAAGGAAATTAATAATAATTTTAATAAGGGTTTTAAGCAGTTTCTTATTGAATACAAAGATCCCAATCAAAACTATAATAAGGAGTCTAATCCCGATATTGATAAGGAAGTTAAAGCTTACTTTACTTAATATAAACTTCAAAATTCATTAGTATAAAAACCACAATCGAGTTTTATTACTCAAAATAGATTTATTAATGGTAAAAAGATTATAATAAAATTGGTTAATAAAATACTTATTTATACTTTAATATACAAAACTCAAGATCAATCCGTATTTATAAATAGATATGATTTGAAAGAATTTAAGAATATTATTATCAATATAATTGTAGTATAATGGTTTATAGTAGAATTTGATCAATATATGGTATATAAAACAATTATTGAAGATATTGTTTTAAATATAAGTAGAATAAAAGTTATAAATATAATATTCGGAATTGGAAAAGCTGAATCTTGTGGATCGATTAAGTTTTATTTACCCCCAAAAACTATTAAATTTCATATTATAAATACAGAAACATTATTCTTATTATCATTCGATGATATGAATTGTCTTGGTATATATTATAATAATATTATCAATACTATTATTATAAAAACAAAAAAGAATTACTCTTGTATCCGATATAACAAGCATACTATCCTCCTATAGCAAATAAATATATAGCAGTTTATACAACAAACTATCGAGAGTTGTAAGTATTACCTTATCGATACAGAACTATAACAACTACATTATTGCTTTGGTTATTTATCAATATATAGGCTTTTACAAATACTACAATGAGCTGGTTATAATGATATTTCAAAAACCAAAATTAACAAGCTCAACAAGTTCTATTAACATTATCAAAAATACAAAAAATTATTAAATCGATTTAAGTTTAATTTATAAAATAATATTAATTTTAATCATTCAATTATAATTGATGTAATGTATATTAATACTCACCCTATTTTACATATCATTAATGAGGGTATACAATTCCAAACTACACAATAACTAGATAATATTATCACGAAATATACTTTTGATATGCTTCGAAAATGCTAAATGAATACTTATATTGATCCACTAGATTTTATTATACATAATACTGGGAAAAACTTTGTAAGTAAGGAATTTGTTCAATACACTATAACCATATCAATAAGAACAAAGAGTATACTAATTGAGATATATTAGTTAGTTAATATAATTGAATACTATTATGTAATCATCAAGAAAGTGTATACTATCATTTCTAACAAATTCGATAGCTTTATTACAAAAGAGATAATACTACAAATGACTATAAAAGTAGTAAATGATACTACAGAACTAAATAGATTAATTCCAATACTTTTAATCTTTAAAGCATATCCGCGAATATCTAAATCTAATCCACCTATATCTATAATTTTATAACAGCAATTAATAATTAAGAAAATAATAAATGAAATTTATAAACTACAAGTGACACAACAAATATCTAATACTTTGAATCAGTGAAATGGATTATTTATAATGGCTTTATATGATTTACCTATCAATTCGAAGATTTGGATATAAAAAGAATATAAAGAATGGATGGGACCATATTATTTATTGAATATAAAAGATGAGATACACAATACAACTACCAAGCAAACTAACGGAATTCCGTACTACTCAGGTTAAACCTTATGTAAAGAATATATAGGATTAACCTCAGAATTAATTCCAACCATTTGCTAAATCAACACAAATATTACCTGTACAAGCTGAATTGATATAATAAAAGCAATTTGCTATACTCAATGTAAGTATAACAACTTTATTAGAATCTAACAAAGTTATATCTACCCTTTCATCAGTAATCATTAGGAATAGGAATTCAGAGGAGATTTTTTTGGATATATCCAGAAATCTCCAATCTTAGCAATAATAGATTCCTTAAGTAATAATTTTAATATAATTAATACTTTTTGTAAAAGAAGAAAATATCGAATCTATAGAATACCTACTAGATTTATCGATTTTTCTATCAAAGAAAGATGAGTCTAATAACATACAGTACATTAAGTACTATACAGTATCTACTAATACCCCACTATCAACAATTTTTGTAGAATTAAGACAAAAGAAGGTTGATAAACTTATGGAAAATAATGTTTTTCAATTCATAAAGATTACAGATATTCTTGTGAATATAAGGATTTTTAATTCTCATTTTATTAACAAAATTAAAAATAAAGAAATTAATAAAGTATTTTCCAAATTCCAATTGATTATACAAGTATGGAAAGATTAAGGAAAAGGTACTGTTTTAATATAATCACTCATAATATAATATATTAGTTAGTGTATTATACTAACAATAATGGTTATATTACCCAAAAACAAAATAACTATAAGTATTTGCAATATTACATAAATATATACACAGTCGATATCAAACTTAGTTCAAAAGTTTTATACTCGATCATCACCGGAAATGGATATTCCAGAGGGCTTTATCCTGCAAGTTGTACGACCATTATATAGTGTCCCGGAAGTAGGAAATCACTAGTTTAACATCTATCACAAACATTATACTAATGTTCTCAAAATAATATAATCGATCTACAATTCATGTTTGTTGTATATAACTAAAGACAATATAGCATTCAATATTATCGAATTACAAACAGATAATATACTCATTATAGCTAATAAAGTATTCACAGATTGTAAGCAAACTGAACTCAAAAACGCTAAATTCATAATAAAAAAATATAAAATACTTACACCAAATATATCACTCAAATTTAATAATAGTTTGATTATTTAGTAAAATAATGATACAATTTATTTCAATTAGAAAAAACAATATGAAAACCTTTATTTAATCAAATCAAAATTATTTGATATACAAAACACACGCGGTAAGTTTAGAAAATTAGTAATAATAAAAGATTAATATATTGTATAATGTGCTTAAGGAATATATGTAGCAATTATATATCAACTAGAGGTAGTCTTTGATTTGTTATATATAGTATAAATAATTAATTTAAAAGAAGAAAATGTTAATATTCTTAATAAACATATTCAATAGCAGATTGATAATTTAGAAAGAGGATTACAATTTGTACTATTTGATATGGATTCTCTCAAATTAGTTGTATTTACAAATATATTATTTATTAACAATAAAGATTTGTTCTCCCAGATTGGATATATTATTATTCTAATAAACAAATTCGATAAAATTAACATTATTTATTGATTATCAATTAAATATAAGAAAGTTATTAGGAATATATTAGTATCAGAACTTTATAATATAGTTTTGGACTTTGATATTAGTGTGATAATTAAAGGTATATTTAATAAGATATTCTCAAATCATAAGATATTATTAATCATATATATCGATTTAAGGTTATTATACAATTATCTCACGAAACTTGGTATAACTATTGAAAAGAGATTAATAATCGATATAATAGCGATTCGAGAGGTATACGAGAAATAAGAGATTATAGAGATTAAATGGATTAATAGAGAATCTAATCTTATAGATATAATAATTAAATTTAAATCGTGTTAAGCCCTAAAGGATTTGATTAATAATAATATTATAAAAATTAAGGTTATGGAATGGGTTGAAAAAAATTAGTAATATAAATAGTTGTATTGGAAAAGGGATATTAGTTAGAAAAGATATGATACGATGATTTTAGAGAGTCGCTAGTGTTGGGATAGGGATTATGTGATTGATTGCATTAGTGTATGTGCTAGTGCCCTTGCATTATAGTATATATATTCGTAGTCTTTAGCTTTTAGAACCTCAAGCAATATTACAACAATATAAATCATTAGTATTATATTATTTCACCATCCCCATGGTGATATTAACAGAATCTTTTTATTTGATTATCTAACTTAGAATAGAATGAAAAAAATCGTTTTAAAGTAATTAATAGATATTTGAAGAGATGTATTCAAAATACTAATATAAACTACAAGCTTTTATTAGATATAATATTATTGAATATACTATATAAATAATAGACTTTTTTAATAAAACAATTAGCAAATTCTCTTATAAATAACTTGACTATCAATATAAAATAATATATCTTTATTAGATGGTAAATGATAATGATTATATAATTGTATTTATAATTGTAATATTTATAGATTAATAATAATATAATATAATTAATAGAAATATCAGATTAGAATTGAAATGAAATTAATAAAGGTTTGAGAAATCTGAAAGCTATAAGATAAGAAAACTTTATATAAAAATATAGTTAATAGATTTATATATAAGCTTCAATCTCTTTTATTATATTAAATTATTAATATATACAAAAAACGAGATTAATAATCTTGATACAGTCTGAATACTTAATAGGCTTGGTTAAATATATTCGATAAATGATTTGTATATAAAACTTAGTAGATAAGAAAATAAATAATCAATTTTGATAGAATATTTATTTGTTGATTAGTTTATAATCTTAAAAAGCTATTTAAAGATTTTTTCTGATTATTAATAGTCAATAACGAGTAATAGAATTCTAAAACGTTTTGTATATATTAATAATTAATATAAATAAATTGTATATTTTATTGATAAAATTATTGATTAGTTTTTTGATATCAAGAATAATAATATTTATAAAGGCTATAATAAGGTTTATAGCATTATTTATTTGTTTAATAAAATCCTTATATACAATTACATTAAATACTTATTTTGAGAATATTATTTGTAGGCAATTCTTAATCCGATTATCATTAGAATCAGCATATACTGAACGATTCTTTATTTTCCTACTAAAAATATTAAGGCGGATTGTTTTATAATCTGATCGATATATAATATAAAAGTTAAATTCTAAAAGAAACTCCGTCTACCTTGTTTACCTCTAATTCAGCATTTTTATTAATATAAAGTACTCTAAATTTTTATAGTTAATAATAATCTCGAATAATTTCTGAATCTCATATAATTTGGATCTCTATTTTTTTAAGAATTTAATAATTATTAGCAGCTTTTTATTATAAATCTTATAATTATATTCAGCTATACTATATTTTAATAAAAAATAAGCAATTAGTTATAAGCAGTTTTTATTATTATATTAAGAGATTATTTTTTCTATAATTCAATCGAAAATATCTGTCTCAATAACTATATAACAATAGTGATCAAATATTGTAAAGATTAGGGCAAAAATAAACATTTATTTCAGATTATTAAAAATCGTTTTGTAATTGATAATTCAATGTTATATAAATTCCTTTTTTAATAAATAATTAAATAATTCTATAATCTTAAAGAAGTTACAAATAAAGTATTAATAAAAATTAATAAATTTAAGAAAATATTAAAGATTTTTTAATTTTATTAGATATAATAATCAATTTGAGATATTTAATTTATATAATTTCAAATTTACATTTTTTAATATTAATTTATAAATTAGTATTAATTAATCTCTATACAATCTCACAGACTTGCTTTTAATAATCTATAATATTATTACGGGGCAGGCAGGCGGGATTAGGAATCTATATTCGATGGTGCTAAGAATAGTAGGTACAGAGTATAGACTAAAATATAGCTTAAAGAACTATAATATAGAATCTTTCAACTTAAAGATATATAGAGTTTTCATTTATAAATTAATCTAATAAGGCCTAGCTTATTGCTTATTAATTATATATATTCATATTATAATATTATCCTTTTTTTTCAAATTAAGCTCCAATAAGACGGCAAATTATAATTTATAGTTTTATAAACAGGCAATTCGGTTCAAACAGATCCAGGCTTATTGGGATATCTATAATAGAAATTGCAGATCAATTCCTGTATATCTTTTAAGTAGCTAGTAGGTTCTTCGGTTGGCTCATCGTAGTCAATCCAATGGACGGTATACTTCAGGCGAGGTTCTCTACGATCTCTTCTTTTTTAGTGGGAGTTTAGGATTTCGGTAGTTTCAAAATACTCTAAGTTGTTGATTTTTATAAGGGGTGGTGGTGGGTTATATTATTTAGGGATAGGATTATTATATATAGAGTATAATAGGTTAATATAAAAAACAAAATAAATCCTTATAAAAGTAGATAATTCTAGTTTATAAGTATAAAGGCCTATTGGGTTTAGGATTTTGAATAATTTAAGATTCTTTTAATTGAACTTCTTTTGTAGATATAGAATTTTGATATTTCTAATATTTAATTAAATTAGATTATTGGAAATATATCAATAAATAGGAAAATAATGGAAATCAGCATTCTTCAAATATTGAGTTTAATTAGTAATTAATTTTGTTTTCAAATATAAAAAAATTATTTCTATTTTAAAAACAAATTTCTCAATATCTCTCATAATAGAACAATTGTTTTCGGACGGGAATAACTCAAAGCTTAGATAAAGGTGAAATTTGTAATTGAAAAAGAACGGAATTATTTGAGTACTTTCAGACCAGGTATTGTTGATAGAGAATTTGGTAAGTAGAAGTTATTTTATTTAGTTATTTTGTAAATAAATTATATACAATCTGAGGTATTATTCCAACATTATATTAGCTTTTTCGATTTATTTATTAATCTTAGAATAATAAACGATAAAAAGTCTAATAGATACTCCCAAGCACTTACAGATATACTTTTAGAATTTGGATACAAATTGAGTTTTATAATTGGAAATAATTATTAGAAATAAGTTATAAAGCTTTTAGATATTCTTTTAAAACAAACAAACAATTTCTTTAAAGTTATAAATATTGTAATAGGGCAGAAAGTATTTTATTTTAATCAAACAATCGATTATTATTATAATAATATCGAAATTAATATTTTCGAATAAATATATAATAAAATCTATTAAGATATCTTATTAGGCTTTTTGCGGAATTGGGAGTAAATAGAGAACTCCTTTCTAATCTTTACGATTTAAAATAGTATAATAACAACTATAGCAGTTGCGGACCTATTATATGATATAATCATAATAGCCGGGCTAATAATAATCTTGGGATAATAGTTTGAAGGTTTAGGTACAATACGGGTGACCAGTGGTAGGGAACTTGTAGTATAAACGAAGCAGGTAAGCTTTCAGGGGATTGTGATTAGAAACATATAGCTTCCCTCAATAATATAATAAGCTATTATTTTCGGAATATTTAGTAAAAGTGATTTTCAAGTATTTCAGGGATCCTTTTCATAGGAATTTTAGGATGGATTTAAGGATAGAATCGGTTTGATAACCTTCTTAAAATAGGGATAACAAGTTGACAAATAGATCTAAAAAGGTTTCTCGATTTTTTAAGAATATTATAAAATCAGATTTTGATATAACAAACAGAAGTTCAGATTTAGATATAACAAAATCAAAAGGATTAACAGGATTAAAGTTTTTCTAGCTTTGTATAATGACAGCGAATCATACTTTCTTGGTAATCTTAGCTCCTTTTAAAGTATTGGCAATTGGGAATAAATTAGGGTCCAAGTTTTCTTTTTTTAGAATAATTCGATTTTGGTGTAGGAGGTGTTTATTTTTCTTTTTAAGAAAATCCTTTGATCTTTTAATTAGAATATTAAATTTGACATCTAGCTTTCCAAAACAATAAATAATTCAAAAATTAAATTGAAATAGAAATTCAGATTAATAAGCTTAATGGTGATTTAATAGTTTTATTATCATAAAGTACTCTAGATTCTTATAATTTATAATTATTTGGATTGGAGATAACACACCTTCCAATTCAAAATGCTATTTTTCGAAATAGTAAATAATGATTAGGAATTCTTTATTATAAATCTTATAATTATATTTAATAATAGAATACTTTTTTGAAAAGAATGCTATAGGTTTAAGAGTCCCTTTTTCGTTATATTAAGAGAAGATTCTAGTAGAAATATAATCTGATATATTTGTTTTTAGGATTATCTCTTTTTTCTAATTAAAGAAGATTAAAATAGGGGTTTCAATAAACACTTTCTTTAATTAATTAAAGATATCTTAATAAATAATATTCTATAAAAACGGAATATTCTTTTTAATCAGATTTATTATTGGGCTAATTATCTTTGAAAAATCCTTAATGAATTATTAATAAAAGTTTGCGAATCTAATGAATGCTTATATATTGATTATAATATTAAATGGTTTCCAGTTTACAATAATCCTTATTTTCTTTAAATCTATCTAAATACTATTTTTTTTTATAATTAGATCAAAAAAAATAATTTCAGATTTCAGGAATTTATATTTTTCGAATTTTGTAAATAGACCGGCTTTCTTTAATACTTATAGAACTTTTTGAATATAGCAAATATATTCCTCTCAAGTATGATTATATATCAATATATCGTCCAGGTATATAATATAGAATATATCCAAATATTTATATAAGGAGTTGTTAATAAATCTCTAGAATATAACAAATGTTTTTATTAGTCTAAATAATATAATTAGAGATTCGAACAGGCTGAATTGGGTATGGAATATAATTAGATATTTTTATTTTTTCTTTATTCTGATATTATTAAAAATAAAGATAATATTAATTTTATTAAAGTATTTCATTTTTTTTAAATTGTTTAAAGATTCTTTAGTTAGTGGTAGTAGATATTGATTTTTGATAGATAAATTGTTTAGAGCTTTATAATTAATATAGAAATAGAAGTTTTTATTAATTTTCTTAATAAATAATACAGGGGATATAGCAAGCAAGGAGCTGGGATGGATGAATCCCTTTTTTAGATTCTTTTTTAGCTATCCTTTTAGGATTTCGAGTTTTATTTAGGATATAATATATAGGGCTTTGAAGGGTAATACAGCTCCCTTTTGGAATCGGATTTTGTGATCGTATGATCGATGTAATGATAGCTTATCAATATTTTATAAGAAAAATATATTTTTTCAATTTTGGAATTCAAATAAAAAATTATTCAAATCGAATTCTTTTTTTTTATTTAGAATATTATCAATTTGTTTAATGGAGATTTGAAATATTTTATATTTCTAGTGGGTATATGCGGAACAGGTTTTCAGGGAGATTGTAGTTATATTTTGATCCTTGAGGTCTTTGGAGTGGTTGGGCAGGTGTACGGGCTGGGCTTTTGGGGGAATATTAGATAAAGCTTTTATTCGGAATAGACGGGATGGAGTATTACAGAATTTATAATAATATACGTTATTGAATTGGAAAGAGTTTATTACAAAGTCGATATGGGGATTATACTTTTTAAATCAGGTTATGCTTAATATTATAGGGTAATGGGCTAGTTTAGTTATATATAGAATGACTCTCTTCTCAGTATAATCATTGATCCTAAATCCAATATAGATATAGGATATAACCCGATTTCCAGGTAAAATTTTACTATCAAATTTAATAATTTTAAAGATAATAGATAATTTATATTTAAAAATCTTCTAAAATAACACCCAATTTCAATTAACAAAAATAGTTTTTTTATAATTATTATTTATTATAATATAAATTAGAAGAATATTTTTTTCCAGAAGTAAGGTAATAAATAGAATTATTAGATCCATACGATTATTCAATTTATCTTCTAAGAGCAATCCTTAAATAACAGTAGCAAATAAGTGGAGTTTATGTAGAGGGTCGCTCTGATAGCGATTTAGACCAGGCGAGTCCCGTTTCCCGATCCGGACGAGCTGGCCGGAGAGCGGGGCGGTGATCGTGGCGGGGAGTGAGGCGGGGATCGGACGGATATTCTGCCCCTTGGTGGGCTTCTCGGGGCGGGGTTGTATCTGGGGGGACTGGAAGTCCCAATTCTGAGCTAAATAGAACAGATATCAGGATACGGGCAATCACAAATCAAGTGGTCGGTAGAGCTATAGTGGTAGCATTCTTCTTGTTCCTTTTGGGACAAATCATTACTAGTAATACGGTGTTGGGAACTGAGATCTATAGGATCTTCTTCCTGGATGGGTGGAAAAGCTGCCTTGCTGGTATATGAGGGTTGGATTATAAGATTACAGATAGATTCGAATAACAAAACAGGAGTTTTTCTTTTAATAAAGATAAAAGCGATAGGATGGTTTTAAGAGATTTGTTACTGGTATTAACAAAATCAATTATCAAATTATTACAAATAAACAGAATAATTTTGGAAATTATAAAACAGGAATAGATTGTGAAGCAATATATCCTATAATTCTTAAAAGATTTTTTAGAATAATAATAAAGTTAGGGTATTATTAGATATCTTGTTTTTCAAAATTAATTTTTAGAATTTGATAAAGTAGATATTGAAATCGAAATATTTTTGTTTGAGCAAATATAATTAATTCTAAACATTTTGTTTGTAATCAGGATTTTTAAAAATATTTTCTAAATATTCTAAAAGTAGATTGTAATTAGTAAATTACGGGATGTTATAAATAATTTTGGGAAAAATTAGTTTATAGACTCTTTTAATAAATCTTTTAATAATATAAATTAAACAAACAGAAATAATAAGGAAATAATTAGAGTTTGAACTTATTTTTACATATATCTATTAAACAAATCTTTATAGATTGGGTTGGAAATTATCAAATTTTTTAAAATTGGGGATATATTCGCTTAAACGGGTAGTAGCGGATAGGGCGGATATAATAACATTAGAAGATTTGAGGATAGATTTGGTAGATATTATTTCAGAGAGTATAACAAAAGTAGATACAGATTTAGCAAGATAATCAAGCAAACGAATATTTTATATAGCAATCTATTCACACAAAAAGACTTCAATATATTTCTCAATAGATACTTCTCGAATCTTATATTCAAGAAATAGATTAACTTTTTTTATTCTGATAGTATATGCAATTACCAATTGAAGATAATAGTATTAAGTTTAAGGATCCTCTACCATAGTTATATTGAGCTTAAAGGTATCCTCTAAATAACTGAGTAAATGCAGAACTAATATTACTATTATAATGATATTGATAGGAGCTATATAATATTATAAAGCAAACAAATGGGATTAGAAATCTATATTTAATAATACTAAAAACAATAAATACAAAATATAAACTAAAATATAGCTCAAAAAGCTATGATATAGGATCTTCCAATTTGAAAATATACAGAGTTTTCACTTATAAGCTAGCCTAACAGGGCCTAGCTTATCGCTTATCGGTCACGTGTATCCATACCGTGACAAATATTAATAGAGTAAATCAAAATATCATTTAAATATACAATATAGTTTTTATCCAAAAGATCGAAAAGGATATAATTAATATAGTTTTGAAACAATACAAAAGTATTACAAAAACCAAAAGGCATTATTAGGGATTTGAAAAAGCCGAAATAAGTTATAAAAACCGTTTTTTATTTATAATTTTTTATAATTCTTAATTTATTAAATATAATAATAATATCTAACTTGGTATAGATTTTTATATAGTATAAAGCATCAAAAGTTTTTTTGATTAATAGTAAAAGGTATCGATTCTTGATAATAATATTATTTAGTTTACAATAATCTTGATAGATTCAAATATTCCTTTTAGATTTTATAACTAATAGAAATAAAGTAATTAATTTAGAATAGAATTTATAAATAAACCCTTTATTCAAGTTATTATTAAGCTATTTATATATAATTTAAAGTTTAACTAAAGATATCGAATATTCTTTATTA
The DNA here is from genome assembly GCA_014898485.2 of Botrytis squamosa. Lineage (NCBI taxonomy): Eukaryota > Fungi > Ascomycota > Leotiomycetes > Helotiales > Sclerotiniaceae > Botrytis > Botrytis squamosa. Next base: position 2,422,401 of record RCTC02000009.1, read on the forward strand.
TATAACAGTTTTTTATTTAATATAAATTCAATTTTATAATCTCAGGAGTGTTTAGAGGGGAGTTTGTTAATAAATAAGGGTAGGAATTCTATATATAAATTCTATAATCAAAATAATAATTTGCTTTGAATTTCGATTATAGATAATATTAAGTAATTAGTCTTTTTTATAAATTTCTTAATATCACTTTCTATAATATTATAGTATAACTGAATAGGATTATTTACTAATATCTAATACAGCTTACAAGTAGTATTTAGTTTATTTTAGATTAGTTTTGTAATATATATATTCTAATTTTTATAAAACTAAATAAAACTAATAATAGTAAGATATTTAATATTATTTAATTCTTATTAGATATTATACTTTTTATTAGGCTTTTTCAGAAATATTAAGGTTTATAAAGTACTTTTGGAGATTAATTTGAATATTTCTAATTCAAGCGTTTTTAAGATTTCAATAATAATTTTGAGAATTACGGATTAGTCTCGAAATAATAATAAAATAATTTTAAAGCTTTTATTAATAATTCCTTTTATAAAAATTGATTTTGAAATAAGTTTCTATAAAAAAGATTTAGAGGTATTGAATATAATTTTGTTACTTTTTAACAAAATTATAATAAGCTTTTATAAAAAAGATTTAGGGGTATTAGATATAATTTTATTATTTTTTAATAAAATTATTTTTGGAGTATTTTCTATATTGGGAATAATAATTACTATAATGTTAGTAGGGTAATAATATTTTGAATAATATATAAATATAAATTTGAGTGTTATTATCAATCAATCAATAGTGAAATTGTGATATTGGAATTATAAAAAATCGAGGATTATAGAGTTTGTGGTTAATAAAATGATAATATAGAATAAATCTATTTCCCTATAGTTATTGATTTATATATCCAGAAATATATATTGAAAAAGAATATTGAAGAGCTTGTTATCAACTAAAAATAAGTAATAAGTATAGAGGAAAGGGTATATAAATATTTAAAATTTGAAAATAACTTTTCTATTAATAAAACCAAAACCTACAATTTTACTATTTATAAGATTAATAAATAAAATAATTATATTAGATACAAAAAAGATTTTTATTGAGATTTTAAAAAATTTGCTATTTATTAATTTAAGATATAAAGAATTCCTAGATATAACTAATCTTTTAATTTATAAAAATAAATTTCCTATAAAAAATTTCGATTTATAATTATAAATCGAGATTAATCTTTTAATATATTTGGCTAAAAAATCGAATTATTACTTTTTTTTGAATAAACAAAACCTTTGATATAACCTTTTAAATCAAATACTTGAATAAAGCTAAAAAGAATCGGGGAGATGTAATGTAATAATATAATTGAGGAATAATTAGTAAATAGAAACAAATTCTGGTATAAAGAAATAGTAGTGTTGTAATAAAATCTGGGGTTCTTATATTAATTAATTATAGAAAAACGATTAATATAAAGGGTATATTTTGTATTAATATTAATATTATACTTTATATTATTGATTCATTTTTTTTTATAATTGGTTTTAATATAATCTGGTTTCTTGTAATAAAGATAAAAATCGAGTTTGATATATTATTCCCAAATATAACAAATTAAAAAGTATTGATTTAATCGAGTAATATCCAATTATATAAAATTATTAGAGAGATTAAGTATAGGAGAAGGTGTAGCAATAATTAGCTTTCTATTATAAAGTTTCAATTAATTATAATTGAAGTTGATACCTTGATTCTTTTATTGATTATTAAGATAATCATAATTAAAATTAATACCTTAATTCTTTTGTTAATTATCAAGATAAGCTTTTTCCTCCAAATTGTTATAGATGCCTTGTTATTAAACTATTTACATTTCAAGATTAGTAATAAAGAGTTTATTAAAGTAATTAATAAATATATCAATTAATTCTTATAAGATTTTAAGCTTAAAATCTATAATCTACTGTTTAATCATCTTCCTATATCTAATAGCAAGCTATTTAAATTCGATAATAAAATTATTAAACAAAATCTTTTTTATATTATATTTATTATAATCTATAAAAGCTTTACAAGAAAGGTTAAAAGTTTGATATTATTTATTCAATTTACCTCAGATATTTGTAATAATATATTATCTAAAAGATTAAAAATCGAAATTATATAGATTATCAATAATAATATCGAAATATATTTGATTATTTATATAAGTAAAACCAAAAAATAAATTAATAAGAAATATAATTTTCTAAAATTCCGATTTGTTTTTGTAATTTATAGTTAAGCAATAATTAATAGTACTACAAAATATAATATATTAATTTTAGTACTTTACAATATTCTATTTATCATTATTAAATTTTTCAAAAGCAACAAGATACTTATAGTAATATAGAGTTTATAGATTATTTCGAATAGCGATTTTCAATATATTAATTATATTATTTAATTTATTGACTTTAACCTAAGCATCAATAACTTAGATTTAGAATATGCTTGTATATAATTCGATTGATTCAAATATAGTTTAAATAGTTGCAAAATGTATAGTACTTGAATTATTAAATAATTCTGTAAACAAGAAGATATCAGTTTCAATAAAATTAAAGATATAGTTCAAGAATAAAAACTGAAAGGATAAACTAAATACAGGTATTTGATTGGCTATAATTATAGTCAATTAAGATCCAGAATGGCAACAACTAGGATATATAATAAAGCAGTAGTGGATTCGATTGATTCAATTAGATTAGAACTTTAGCAAGCTTGGAATAGAAATGAAGCTAGAATAGTTTCTAAAAGGATAGTACAAACTGTTAAGGTATAGGTAAAGACTTATATTGTACTATAAGAGTGAAAGAGCTATGGAAGGATAAGGCCTTTTTATAGGAAGTAGGGCACGCTAATGGTATATGCCTGAGGCATGAAGGCAACGTAGTTGGCGCCGTGACAAAAAGTTTAATTATTTTATATCCCTTTTAAATTTATAAAATATAAATATTAGAATTAATAAAATTAAATAAAAGTTTTTTTTTTTAATTTATACTTTTTTTTAGTATATTCAATATCAAATTATATCAAATCAAACTATTTTTTTTTATTAATTAGCTTATTATTAAAATTAATTATATTATTTTTACTAATAATATTATATTTATTATTAAAATTACTATTATTATTAATATTAAATATTATTTTATCTTTATTTTTCAAAATAAAACGAATAGGTTATAATTAAATCTTTAGATTTATTATAGAAATATATATTTCGACTTTTGTATATTTAGTTGTAAAAAATTTAGAAATAGGAAAAGGTTTCTATTTTCTAATTAAAAAAAAAAAATAATTTCGATAAGAGGAATAAATAGATAGATAATTATAATAATCAAAAAAAAAAAATATAACTTATATTAATAATAAAAGAAAATTAAGATCAATAAATTCATTATTCTTTTTAATTATAATTAATATAACCATTATTATAATACAAATTAATTTCTGATTTAAAATAATCCTCTAAAAAATATATCAATAAATCATAATAAAATAAAAAGATTAGAATATATCTTTCCAGAAAGTATAATAAATTTAGAATTATAAAGTTCTAATAACCAAATAATTAAAAGTTTCAAATATATTAAAAGAGATATAGATATATATAATATATTTTCAATATCAAAAAGAAAAAGCATTTCTTTATTTAAAATATTTATTATACTTTTTATAATAACCAAAAAGAAGAAAACAAATATATTTTATATAAAAAATAGAATTTTGTATATTCTTATTTCTAAAATCATATTTAAAATCTTTCTACTTATATTTATTATAAACTTTACGAATAGGTATTCAAAGCTTGCTTAATCTAAATACAGAGATAGATTTATTCAAGAAAAAAGGTATTTCTAATAAAGAATTCTTATTATTAAAAAAAAATCAGAAAAATGATATTTGCTCTTATTATTAACAAAGGGATTATTATAATCTACAAAAATAATCATTATATAATATTTGTTTATTTCAATCTAGCAATTACAAATAACCTTAATCCTCTTTAAAAAGTTATTATTAGAATTTTGTTAAAATTCATTAAAAAAAGGCTTTATTTATAAAAACTTTTTATTAAAAAACAATAAAACCTCAACTAAAAGTAATAACTTAATTAGAAATAATAATTGATTAGAAGTATATATCACGGGGCAGGCAGGCGGGATTAGGAATCTATATTCAATAATACTAAAAACAGTAGGTACAAAGTGTAAACTAAAATATAACTCAAAAAGCTATAATATAGAATCTTTTAATATAAAAATATATAGAGTTTTTATTTGTAAATTAGTTTAATAAAATCTAGCTTATTATTTATCAATTATATATATTTACATTATAATATTACCCCCTTTTTTCAAATTAAACTCTAATAAAATAATAAATCACAATTTATAGTTTCACAAATAAATAATTTGGTTTAAATAAGTTCAAGCTTATTAGGGTATCTATAATAGAAATTGCAGATTAATTTCTATATACTTTTTAAATAACTAACAAATTCCTTAATTAACTTATTATAATCAATTTAATAAATAATATACTTCAAACAAGATCCTCCACAACCTCTTCTTTCCCAATAGAAATTCAGGATTTTAGTAATTTCAAAATACTCTAAACCATCGATTTCTACAAAGAATAGTAATAAATTACATTATTTAAAAACAAAATCATTATATACAAAATATAACAAATTAATATAAAAAACAAAATAAATCCTTATAAAAACAAACAATTTCAATTTATAGATATAAAGATTTATCGAATTCAGAATTTTAAATAACCTAAAATTTTTCTAATCAAACTTTTTTTATAGATATAAAATTTTGATATTTCTGATATTTAATTAAACTAGATTATCAGGGGTATATTAATAAATAAAGGAATAACAGAAATCAATATTTTTTGTATATTAAATTTAACTAATAATCAATTCTATTTTCAGATACAAAAAGATTACTTCTATTTTGAAAACAAATTTCTTAATATTTTTTACAATAAAACAATTATTTTTGAATAGAGATAGCTTAAAGTTTAAATAAAAATAAAATCTATAATTAAAAAAAAACGAAATTATTTGAATATTTTTGAATTAAATATTATTAATAGAGAATTCAATAAATAGAAGCTATTTTGCCTAATTGTTTTATAAATAAGTCATATACAATCTGAGATATTATTTTAATATTATATTAACTCTTTCAATTTATCTATTAGTTTTAAAATAATAAGTAATGAAAAGTCTAATAGATATTTCTAAATATTTACAAATATATTTCCAGAATTCAAATATAAATTGAATTTTATAATTGAAAATAATTGTTAAAAACAAGCTATAAAGTTTTTAAATATTTTTTTAGAATAAATAAATAACTTTTTTAGAATTATAGATATTATAATAGAATAGAAAGTACTTTATTTTAATTAAATAATTGATTATTATGATAATAATATTAAAATCAGTATTTTTGGATAAATATATAATAAAATCTATCAAGATATTTTATTAAACTCTTTACAAAATCGAGAATAAACAAAAAACTCCTTTCTGACCTTTACAATTTGAAACAATACAATAGTAATTATAATAATTATAAATCTATTGTATAATGTAATTGTAATAATTAGATTAATAATAATCTCGAAATAGTAATTCAAAAATTTGAATATAGTGTAGATAACCAGTAGTAGGGGATTTATAATATAAATAGAATAGATAAGTTTTTAGAAAGTTATAATTGGAAATATATAGCTTTTTTTGATAATACAACAAACTATTATTTTCAAAATATTTAACAAAAATGATTTTTGAATATTTCAGGGATTTTTTTTGTAAAGATTTCAAAATAAATTTAGGGATAGAATTAGTTTGATAATCTTTTTGAAATAAGAATAACAAATTGATAAATAGATTTAGAAAAGTTTCTTGGTTTTTTTGAAATATTATAAAATCAGATTCTAATATAACAAACAGAAATTCTGGTTTAAATATAATAGGATTGGGAAAGTTGATAGGATTAGAATTTCTCTGACTTTATATAATAATAATAAATTGTATTTTCTTAATTTCTTTTAAAATATCAATAATTAGAAATAGATTAAAATCCAAGTTTTCTTTTTTTAAAATAATTTGATTTTAATATAAAAAATATTTATTCTTTTTTTTAAAAAAATTCTTTAATCTTTTAATTAAAGTATTAAATTTAATATCAAGTTTTTTAAAACAATAAATGATTTGAAAATTAAATTGGAATAGAAATTCAAATTAATAAATTTAATAATAATTTAATAATTTTGTTATTATAAAATATTCTAGGTTTTTGTAATTTGTAATTATCTAGATCAAAAATAATATATTTTCTAGTTTGGAATATCATTCTTTAAAATAATGAATAATGATTAGAAATTTTTTATCATAAATCTTATAATTATATTTAATAATCAAATATTTTTTCAAAAAGAATATAATAAATTTCAAAATCCTTTTTTTATTATATTGAAAAGGATTTTTATAAAAATATAATTTAATATATCAATTTCCAGGATTATCTCCTTTTCCCAATTAAAGAAAGTTAGAATAAGAATTTTGGTAAATACTTTTTTTAATTAATCGAAAACATCTTAATAAATAATATTCTATAAAAATAGAATATTCTTTTTGGTCAGATTTATTATTAAATTGATTATCTTTAAGAAATCCTTAATAAATTATTAATAAAAATTCACGAATCCAATGAATATTTGTATATCAATTATAGAATTGGGTGATTTTCAGTTTATAATAATCCTTATTTTTTCTAGATTTATTTAAATATTATTTTTTTTTATAATTAAATTAAAAAAAACAATTTCAGATTTCAAGAATTCGTATTTTTCGAATTTTGTGAATAAACTAGTTTTTTTCAATATTTACAGGATTTTCTGAATATAGTAGATATATTTCTCTCGAATATAACTATATATTAATATATTATTTAGATATATAGTATAGAATATATCTAGGTATTTATATAAAGAATTATTAATAAACCTTTAGAATATAATAGGTGCTTCTATTAGCTCAAATAATATAATCAGAAATTCGAATAAGTCAAATCGGGTATAGAATGTAGTTAGATATTTTTATTCTTTTTTAATTTTAATATTATTAAAAGCGAAAATAATATCGATCTTATTAAAATACTTTATTTTTTTCAAGTTATTTAGAGATTCCTTAATTAATAATAATAGATATCAATTTTTTATAAACAGATTATTCAGGGTTTTGTAATTAATATAAAAACGAAGATCTCTATTAGCTTTTTTGATAAATAGTATAGGAGATATAATAGGCAAGAAATTAGAATAAATAAATCCTTTTTTCAAATTTTCTTTTAACTATTCTTTTAGAATTTCGAGTTTAATTTAGAATATAATATATAAAACTTTAAAGAGCAATATAATTCTTTCTTAAAATCGGATTTTGTAATTATATAATTGATATAATAATAGCTTGTTAATATTCTATAAGGAAAATATATCTTTCTAGTTTCGGAATTCAGGCAAAAGATTATTTGAATCAAACTCTTTCTTTTTATTTAGAATGTTATTAATTTGTTTAATAAAAATCTGGAATATTTTATATTTCTGATAGGTATATATAGAATAAGCTTTTAGGAAGATTGTAGCTATATTTTGATTTTTGAAGTTTTTAGAGTGATTGGATAGGTATATAGATTAGGCTTTTAGAAAAATATCAAAAAAAGCTTTTATTTGGGATAATTGGGATAAGGTGTTATAGAATTTATAGCAATATAGATTATTGAATTGAAATAAGTTTATTACAAAGTTAATATAGGAATTGTATTTTTTAAGTCAGGTTATATCCAATATTATAGGGTAATAGGCTAGTTTAGTTATATATAGAGTAATTCTTTTTTTAATATAATTATTAATTCTAAATCTAATATAGATATAGAATATAATCCGATTTTCAGGTAGAATTTTACTATTAAATTTAATAATTTCAAAAATAATAGATAATTTATATTCAAAAATCTTTTAGAATAATATTTAGTTTTAATTTATAAAGATAGTTTTTTTATAATTATTATTTATTATAGTATAAATTAAAAAAGTTTTTTTTTTCAAAAATAAAGTAATAAATAGAATTATTAAATCTATATAATTATTCAATTTATTTTTTAAAAATAATTCTTAAATAACAATAGCAGATAAATAGAATTTATACAAAAAATCATTCTAATAGCAATTTAAACCAAACAAATCCCATTTCCTAATCCAGATAAACTAATCGGAAAACGAAATAGTAATTAAAACAAAAAATAAAACAAGGATCAAATAGATATTCTACTCCTTAATAAGCTTCTCAAGATAGAGTTATATCTAGAGGAACTGGAAATTCCGATTTTGAATTAAATAAAACAAATATCAGAATACAAGTAATCACAAATTAAGTAGCTAGCAAAGCTACAGTAATAATATTCTTCTTATTTCCTTTAGAACAAACTATTATTAATAATAAAATATTAAAAGCTGAAATCTATAGGATTTTCTCCCTAAATAAACAGAAAAGTGATTTTATTTATATAAAAAGATTAAATTACAGAATTACAAATAAATTCAAATAACAAAACAGAAATCCTTTTTTTAATAAAAATAGAAATAATAAAATGATTCCAAAAGATTTGTTACTAATACTAACAAAACCGATTATTGAGTTATTATAAATAAACAAAATATTTCTGAAAATTATAAAATAAAAATAAATTGTAAAGCAATATATCTTATAATTCTCAGGAAATTTCTTGAAATAATAACAGAATTAGAATATTATCAAACATCTTGCCTTTCAAAACTAGTTTCTAAAATTCAACAAAATAAATATTAAAATCGAAATATCTTTATTTGAATAGATATAATTAATTCTGAATATTCTATTTGTAATCAGAATTTTCAAAAGTATTTTCTAAATATTCCAAAAATAGATTATAATTAATGAATTACAGAATATTATAAATAATCTTAAAAAAGATTAATTTATAAGTTTTTTTAGTAAATCTTTTAATAATATAAATCAAATAAATAAAAATAATAAAAAAATAATCAGAATTCGAGTTTATCTTTATATATATTTATTAAACGAATCTTTACAAATCGGATTGGGAACTATCAAATTTTTTAGGATTGGAAATGTATTCACTTAGATAAATAATAATAAATAAAGTAAATATAGCAATATTAAACAATTCAAGGATAGGTTTAGTAGGTATTATTTTAAAGAGTATAATAAGAATAGATATAGATTTAACAAAACAATTAAATAAATAAATATTCTGTATAACGATTTACTTATATAAAAAGACTTTAATATATCTCTCAATAAACATTTCTTGAACCTTGTATTTAAAAAATAGATTAGTCTTTTTCAATCCAGCAATATATACAATTACTAATTAAAAATATTAATACCAAGCTTGAGGATCCTCTATTACAGCTATACTAAATTTAAAGATATTTTCCAAATAACTAAACAAATACAAAGCTGGCATTGTTATTATAATGATATTGATAAAAGTTATATAATATTACAAAATAAACAAACAAAATTAGAAATCTATATTCAATAATATTAAGAATAATAGATACAGAGTATAAACTAAAATATAGTTTAAAGAATTACAATACAGGATCTTTTAATATAAAGATATATAGAGTTTTTATTTATAAGCTAGCCTAACAGGGCCTAGTTTATCGTTTATCGGTTAAATGTATCCACACCGTAACAGTATATTGAGTATTAAATTTATTAGATTGAATATTATCTTTCAATATATTATACAGAAAAACGGTAATACATTAATTAGAAATATCAATAGAATTCAGGGACTTTCTAATAAAAAAAGGTATATTTAAAAAATATATCGAATTATCGAATATAAAGATTAAAAAAGAGACTATCTCCCTTTTATAATCATTTTGATTTACTATATTCTCTCAAAAATCCATTGATTTCCATTTAATTCTATTATCATTATAAAAATATTGTATATATAAATTAATTAAATCAATTAATATAAATATCCAGTTAATAACGATTAATATAACTTAGAATTTCTAATATATATTAATTTAAAAAATTAATTCCTTTATTCCAATATCATTACTCTCTTACAAATTATTCAAATTAATAATACAATTTATTCTTTTTTTTTATAGAAAACTCTGCATATTTATATACTTTACATTTATTTGTTTAATAAATAAGCCTATTTAACAAATAAATTTATAATAACTATCCAAATAAAGTATTTACCAACACTTACACTACTCACTATCTAAAAATTTTCCTTTATTTATTATATAAATTATTCAATATAATTATTAAAGTATCTAACAATCTAAGAAGTATATCACAGAATTTACTATATAATGTAATCTCATAAACACTAATCCCAATACTTTTTTAGAATACTTACTTCTATAATTACTAATATTATTTCATTTATTTTATTTGTATATTCTATATACCTAATTAGGCGAATATCTCACCTAATCAGAATATATAAAGCAAATATAATTATTAGAATTATACCTCAAGTTAATCTAGTTTCTTATTACTCTATATATCTATTCCCAGATCAAAGTGACCATTAGATATAGCTATTACCTCCGTAATATAATATTATTAGAATTTGATTTAGTAATATAAGTCTTATATTCTTTATACTTTTTATCTTTTTGTAATAGAAAGATAAATTATCTTTTTTTTTGTTTATATTTTAAATCGGATTTCAAAAGATATTTAGTATATTAAAGCTGGAAGTATTTTAGAATTAAGTAATTAAGTTTATTATAGAGTTTACAAATAATAATAAGTATATCGGATTCCGAGCTTATATTAGCTTTATATTAATAATAAAATAGAATATATTTTTTTCTTTTTATAAAATATATTATATTTCTAAAGTTTTATATTTTGATTTTTTTAATCTATAAATACTTAATTTTATTATTAATACTTAAAATAAAATCAATAATATAAATTATATCAATAATGATTTTATATTTATTAAAAAAAAAAAAATCAAGCTTTGAAAAAATAATTTATTTATATATAAAACTCCAATTAAAATATTTATAAATAAAAGCTTTTTTTAAAGATTCTTAAACTTATTTTATATATTTATAATAATTATATTAAAGATATTATTGAAAAAGAAGATTTTAATTTTAAGGAGATATTCGTTTATTACTATATTATTGATTTTAGAATATTTAATAATTAAATAATTCCAAAGTTTTTTTACTATATTATATTTGTTTATTAAAGTTTTATTATTGTTAAATAATAAACAATAGATATAAGATAATATATTAATATTATCCTTAAAAAAATAGTTTTTTTATTAATATTGAATTAAATCTTTATTGTAATATTATTATTATTATTAAAGATTTGAAGTTTTTCGAAATTTTTGGCTAATTTATTAGTATCTATAATCTGTATATATTTTTATAATATTTTCTTATATATATAGAATTAGTCTTTTTCTTAAAATTGAATTTTTATTTAATAAATCTAATATTTATAATTTTTTTGAATAAAAAAAGAAATATGCTTAAAGTCATTCTTAAATTTAATATCTTTATTTATTTTGAGATTTTATAAATAAAAAACTTATATCAATAATTTATATATATTTTGATAATAAAATAAAAAAATTAAAAAAAAAAGAAATTATTTTAATTAAATTCCTTCAGTTTTAGATATATTAATATTATAAAAAGAAATTCTCTTTAAAATAGAATAATTGAAAATAGTGAATTTTTATTTGTAAATAATGATTTTTAGAGTAATATTGAATATTATATAATTAATAATACTCTTTAGTGTTAAATTGGAATGGGTAATTCTTTTAATAGTAATTTGTAGTTTTTTTGTTTAAGAAAAAAGTGTAATATAAGTGATTACTTTTATCACGGAATTCATTGTATAGTGTAACCTCACAAGCACTAATCCCGGTACTCCTTTGGAGTATTCATTTCTATGATTATTAATACTATTTTATTCATTTTATTTGTATGCTTTATATATTTAATTAGGCGAGTATCTTGCCTAATCAGGGTATATAAAGTAGGTATGATTATTAGGATTATACTTTAAGTTAATCTAGTTTATTATTACTTTATATATCTATTCTCAGATCAAAGTAATTATTAGATATAATTATTACCTTTGTAATAGTTATAAGTTTGGTTGGTATTTATATTATGCCTTTATTATATATATATATCTTTTGATTATTTTGATTTATATATATTTTTTTCTATATCTTTTTACAACTTTATCATATCAAAATCCAATTCCTCAGAAGTCATTTGACTTGTTATTTATAAATATTAATCAAAATAGTTTTTAAATCTATAATACCTTTATATATCGAAAGATATTTGGAAGAATGTTAAACTATCTGATTCTAAATCTATTCTAATTATTCTAATCAATTTCAAAGAATTCTTAGAAAATGAAAAAACTCTTTATCAATTAATTTATATTCATAATAAAGACTGGCTTATTAAGGATTTATCTAAACTCATTACGATTATTAATCTTATGAGAAAATACGATTTGAATAATTAAGTAAAATACTTTTCTGATTTTAATGTCTATAAACAATTTCAATAGAAGAATTTAGAAAAAAATATTAAAATAATTTTATTATTATTTTCTAAAAAGTTAGTATTTAAGTCTATAAAATTTAAAGCAATTATTTTTTAAAACATCTCAATTGAGTATTTTGTATTTCAAGGAGAATACTAATATTAGAAAAATAAGTATAATATTATACATAAATCATATCAGAATATTTATAAATAAATTACAGAAATAATAGATATATTCTACCTTATAAAATTTATTCTTGAAAACAATAATATTAAAGTCTTACTATTCAAATGTCACGGGGCAGGCAGGCGGGATCAGGAATCTATATTCGACGGTGCTAGGAACAGTAGGTACAAAATGTAGATTAAGATATAGCTCAAAGAGCTACAATACAGAATCTTCCAATATAAAGATATACAGAGTTTTTGTTTATAAGCTAGCCTAATAAGGCCTAGCTTATCACTTATTAATTATATATATTTATATTGTAATATTATTTCTCTCTTTCAAGCTAAGCTTTGATAAAGCGATAAGTTATAGTTTACAGTTTTACAAGCAAATAATTTAGTTTAGACAAATCCAGACTTATCGGAATATTTATAATGGAAGTTATGGATTAATTTCTATACACCTTTTAAATAACTAGCGGGTTTTTCAATTAGTTTATTGTAGCCAACCCAGCAAACGATATACTTCAAACAAAGTCCTCCACGATCTCTTCTTTTCTAATAAAAGTTCAGAATCTTAATAACTTCGAAATACTCTAAACTATTGATTTTTATAGAAAATAGTGATAGATTATATTATTCAAAAATAGAATTATTATATATAAAGTATAATAGGTTGATATAAAAAACAAAATGAATTCTTATAAAGATAAACAATTCCAGTTTATAGATATAGAGATCTATCAAGTTCAAAATCTTAAATAATTCAAAATTTTTCTAATCGAATTTCTTTTGTAAATACAAAGTTTTAATATTTCTAATATTCAATTAAATCAGATTATTAGAAATATATCAATAAATAAAAGAATAACAAAAATCAATATTCTTCAAATATTGAATTTAATTAATAATCAATTCTATTTTTAAATACAAAAAGATTGTTTTTATCTTAAAAACAAATTCCTTAGTATTTCTTATAACAGGATAATTGTTTTCAAATAGGAATAGCTCAAAGCCTAGACAGAAATGAAATCTATAATTGAAAAAAAACGGAATTATTCGAGTACTCTTAGATTAAGTATTATTAACAAAAAACTCGGCAAATAGAAATCACTTTATTTAATCATCTTATAGATAAATCACATACGATCTAAGATATTGCTTTAGCATTATATTAGCTTTTTCAATCTATTTATTGATTTTAAAATAATAAATAATAAAGAATCTGACAAATATTTCTAAGCGCTTGTAAATATATTTTCAAAATTCGAATACGAATTGAATTTTATAATCAGAAATAATTATTAGAAACAAACTATAAAATTTCCAAATATTTTTTCAGAATAAACAAACAATTTTTTTAAAATTATAAATATTATAATAAAACAAAAAGTACTTTATTTTGATTAAACAATCAACTATTATTATAATAATATTGAAATCAATACTTTCAGATAGATATATAATGAAATCTATCAAGATATCTTATCAGGCTTTTTACAGGATTGGGAGCAAATGGAGAACTTTTTTTTAACCTCTATAATTTAAAACAATATAATAGCAACTATAATAGTTACAAATCCACTGTATAACATAATTATAGTAGCTAGACTAATAATAATCTCGGGATAGTAATTCAAAGGTTCAAGTACAGTACAGATAACCAATAGCAGAGAACTCGTAATACAGGCGGAGCAAATAAGCTTTCAGAAAATCGTAATCAGGAATATATAGCTTTCTTCAGTAATATAACAAACTATTGTTTTCGAAATATTTAGCAAAAATGATTTTTGGATATTTCAGGAATCCCTTTTGTAGGGATTTCAGAATGGATTTAGGAATAAGGTTAGCTTGATAGCCTTCTTGAAATAGGAATAACAGGTTAACAAGCAGATCTAAAAAGGTTTCTCGGTCCTCTAGAAATATTACAGAATCGGGTTCTGGTATAGCAAACAAAAATTCAGATTCAGATATAACAAAATTAGAAGGGTTGACGAGATTAGAATTTCTCTGGTTTTGTGTAGTGATGGCGAATCGTACTTTCTTAACAATCTTGATTCTTTTCAGAATATCAGCAATCAGAAACAAATCAAAATCTAAGTTTTCTTTTTTCAGAATAATTTGGCTTTAATATAGGAAGCATTTATTCCCCTTTTTAAAAAAATCCTTTAATTTTCTAATCAGAATATCAAATTTAATATCTAACTTTTCAGGATAATAGATAATTTAGAAGTTAAATTGGAATAAGAATTCAAATTAACAGATTTAATAATAATTTAATAATTTTGTTATTATAAAGTATTCTAGATTTTTGTAATTTATAATTATTTAGATTAAAGATAATATATTTTCTAATTCGGAATATTATTCTTCAAAGTAATAAATAATGATTAGAAATTCTTTATTGTAAATCTTATAATTATACTTAGTAGTAGAGTGTTTCTTTAAAAAGAACGCTACAAGTTTAAGAGTTCCTTTCTCATCGTATTGAAAAAGGATCCCAGTAGAAATATAATCTGATACATCCGTTTTCAGAATTATTTTCTTTTCCTAATTAAAGGAGATTAAAATAAAGATTTCAATAAATATTTTTTTTAATCAATTAAAGATATCTTAATAAGTAGTATTCTATAAAAACGGAATATTCTTTTTAATTAGGTTTATTATCGAACTAATTATCTTCAAGAAATCCTTGATAAATTATCAATAAAAGTTTGCAAATCCGATGAATGCTTGTACGTCGATTATAGTATTGGGCGGTTTCTAGTTTACAATAATCTTTATTTTCTCTAGATTCATTCGGATACTATTCTTCCCTACAATTAAACCAAAAAAGGTAATTTCAGATTTCAGGAATTTACATTTTTTGAATTTTATGAATAAATCAATTTCCTTTAATATTTACAGAATTTTTTGAATATAACAAATATATTTCTTTTGGATATAATTATATATTAATATATTGTTTAAATATATAGTACAGAATATATTCAGGTATTTATATAGAGAGTTGTTGATAAACTTCTGGAATATAGTGGGTACTTTTATTAGTCTAAATGGTATAACCAGAGACTCGAATAAACCAAATCGAGTACAGAATATAGTCAAATATTTTTATCCTTCTTTTATTTTAATATTATTGAAAATGGAGATAATATCAATTTTATTAAAATATTTTATTTTTTTCAAATTGTTTAGGGATTTTTTAGTTAATAATAGTAAATATTGATTCTTAATAAATAAATTATTTAAGGTTTTGTAGTTAATATAGAAATAAAGGCTTTTATCAGCTTTTTTGATAAACAATATAGGGAACGTAATGGGTAAGGAGTTGGGATAAATAAATTCTTTTTTCAGGTTCTCTTTTAATTATTCTTTCAGAACTTCGAGTTTTATTCGGGATATAGTATATAGAACTTTAAAGGGTAATATAATTCCCTTTTGAAATTGGATTTCGTGATTGTATAGTTGATGTAGTAATAGTTTATTAATATTCTATAAAGAAAATATATCTTTTCAATTTCGGAATTCAGGTAAAAGATTATTCGAATCGAACTTTTTCTTTTTATTCAGGATATTATCAATTTATTTAATAGAGATCTAAAATATTTTATATTTCTAATAGGTATATATAGAATAGGCTTTTAAAGAGATTGTAGCTATATCTCGATCCTTGAGGCCTTTGGAGCGGTCGGGCAGATATACAAACCAGGCTTTCGGGGAAACATTAGACAAGGCTTTTATTCGGAACAGGTAAAATAAAGTATTATAGAATTTATAATAATACATATTATCGAATTGAAAGAAATTTATTACAAAATCAATATAGGGATTATACTTTTTAAACCAAACTATACTCAATACTATAAAATAATAAGTCAGTTTAATTATATATAGAATAACTCTTTTCTCAATATAATTATTAATCCTAAATCCAATATAAATATAAAATGTAATTTGGTTTTTAGATAGAATTTTGTTATTAAATTCAATAATTTTAAAAACAATAAATAATTTATATTCAAAGATCTTTTAGAATAATATTCAGTTTTGATTAGTGAAGATAATCTCTTTATAATTATTATCTATTATAATATAGATTGAAAGAATATCTCTTCTTAAAAATAGAATAATAGATAGAATCATTAAATCCATATAATTATTCAATTTGTTTTTCAAGAATAATCCTTAAATAGTAATAACAGATAGGCAAAATTTATACAAAAGATTACTTTAATAGCAATTTAGATTAAGCGAGTTCTGTTTCCTGATCCGGACGAGCTGGCTGGAGAGTGGGGTGGTAATTGTAGTGGGAAGTGAGATAGGGATTGAATAGATATTCTGCCCCTTAATAAGCTTTTTGGGGCAGGATTGTATCTAGAAGGATTGGAAATCCCAATTCTGAATTAAATAGGACAGATATCAGAATATAAATAATTATAAATCAAGTAATCAATAGAGTTATAGCGGTAATATTCTCCTTATTCCTTTTGAAACAAATTATTATTAGTAATACAATATTAAAAACTAAGGTTCATAGAATCTTCTCTTTAAATGGGCGAAAGAATTGTTTTGTTGGTATACGAGGGTTAGATTATGGGATTACGGGTAGATTTGGATAATAAAGTGAGAGTTTTTTTTTTAATAAAAATAGAAGTAATAAAATGGTTTTAAAAGATTTATTACTGGTACTAATAGAACCAATTGTTGAATTGTTACAAATGAATAGAATATTTCTGGAAATTATAGAATAAGGGTAGATTATAAAATAATATATCTTATAGTTTTTGGGAGATTCTTTAAAATAATAATAAAATTAGAATATTATTAAACATTTTGCCTTTTAAAACTAACCTCTAGAATTCAATAAAGTAGATGTTGAAATCGAAATATCTTTGTTTGAGCAAATATAATTAGTTTTGGGTATTTTGTTTATAGTCAGGATTTTCAAAAATATTCTTTAAATATTTTAAAAGTAGATTATAATTAATAAATTATGGGATACTGTGAATAATCTTGGGAAAGATCAGTTCGTAAGCTCTTTCAATAAATCTTTCAGCAATATAGATCAGACGAGTGGAAGCAGTAGGGAAACAATCAGAGTTCGAGCTTATTTTTGCATATATTTATTAAACGAATCTTCACAGATTAGATCGAAAATCATCAAATTTTTTGAAATCGGGGATATGCTTATTTAGATGGACAATAGCAGATAAAACGAGTATAATAACATTAGAAGATTCGAGAACAGGTTCAGCAGGTATTGTTTTAGAAAGTGTGATAAGAGTAGGTACAGATTCAGTAAGGCAATCAAATAAGCAAATATTCTGTATAGCAATCTATTTATACAAAGAGACTTCAATATATCTTTTAATAAATACTTTTCGAATTTTATATTCAAAAGACAGATTAGCATCCTTTAATCTGATAGTATATATAATCATTAATTAAAAATATTAATATCAGGCTTGAGGATTCTCTATTATAACTATACTAAGCTCAGAAATATCCTTTAAATAATTGAATGGATATAGAATTGGTATTATTATTATAATAATATTAATAAAAGCTACATAGTATTACGAAATAAACAAACAGAATTAGAAATCTATATTCAACAATACTAGAAACAATAGATACAAGATATAAACTAAAACATAGCTCAAAAAGCTATGATATAGGATCTTCCAACATAAAGATATACAGAGTTTTCGCTTGTAAGCTAGTCTAACAGGGCCTAGCTTATCGCTTATCGGTCACGTGTATCCACACCGTGACATCAAAACAATTATTTAAAAGCTATAAAATAAACTTATACCTATTACAATAATTACAAAATCTATTATTACTTAAGAATATCGAAATGTTTTTTAATAAATAATTATAAATCAAATCAATCTAATTAAATGATATAATAAATAAATTAGAATTTATATAATCATAAAATTGTATTATATCAAAATAAAAAATAACTTAACAATTATCAACTTTCTGTAAACAGTAGAAGTATATATACTTTTCATTTAAATAAATATTATATTTATTTAAATCAAAACTAATAATCAATTTAAAATTCCCAATTACTTTTTAAAACAATTTAGGAATATCTTTAATAATTTAATTTATCAAAACTTTTTAGTTTCCAAAAATAAAAATATATTCTCAATTATCAATTCTGAATTTAAACAAAACCTTAGCAATTTGTAAAGAAAACAAAGTAATATTTGGAAAAAAATTCTCAAAAGAGTAAATGGTTGATATAAATGTTTTTATAAATCAAAATCTAATTGAAAAAATAGAAAAGCGGGTAGGAATTATTATTTTAAGATATACTAATTAGTAGAGTTTGTATTTATTAGGAAATACAATTCCCAAAATCTAATTTTATTAATAAAAAAGGAATATAATAATATATAAGAGAGAATTAAGAATAATTGATAATTAAATATATATAAAAAATAGAAAAAGAAAGGATAAATCAATTCAAAAAATAATGATTATTAATTTTATAATTTACAAAACCTTAAATCAAAAACAATTATCTATTTTATTTAAAATTTTATTAGTTATAGGATTTATATTATTATTTCTAATCTATTCTATTAACTTTCTAATAATATTATATTTAACAATAATAATATAATACATCTTATTAATAATATTAATCTTTTTGATGGATACAAATATATATCTTTATTAGTATTAGATTATATTGAGATAGGAATATTAAAAATATAGATTGTTGAATAAGATATTTGTATAATTAAGAATATTCTTTAAAAATCTTAAGGTTCAAAAGGTGATTTGGTTCTTTTTAATATTATATATATTCTCGGATTTTATATCAATATTATTTCGGAAATAAAACTTTTAGATATTGGAATATAGTTTTTAGGAATAAACTTTATATTATAAAAGGGTAATCTTGAAAATAATTATATTATTATTTATTATATTTATAAAGATAATCTCTTATTTCTAGAATATAAATTATTTTTCTTTTATTTAATTAATCTAAATGTGATATTAATAAATTCAAATCGGGATACGATGACTCTCACCTATACGTGGTATATCCTACAAACCTTCGATCGTGTAATTGGAAAGTTAAGTAGAGTTAGTTGAAACCAAGTGGTGATTGTACACTAATTGGAAACTGTACTGAAAACAAAGGTATATATAGTTAATCATTAGAGGGTAATTGCGAAAATGCTCGGAATAGAGGATTACTAGTAAAATAGAGATGAAAATTATTTGATAATGGAAGGGAGATGAGAGTAAAATTGATGTGGAATTATATCTTTATAAATCTATATAGAAAGCAGAGTTAGAGTATATTGCGGTAGAGTATTTGTAAAATGAAATTAATCTTTGAAATAGCGAATAATGAAGCTTTTATAATATAGCTGAGTCTGATTGAAACTTGTGTTGGGAATAGGGCCGATATCCTTAATTTGATGAATGTAAATCGATAAAACATCTCTGAGGCGTTAGCGTACAGAGTTTTCACAATCCAATAATATATATAATCTGCGGATATATTGGATTGGATATTTACAAATAATAAGGAAAGTAATAGAAAGTATACAAAGACTAGAATAGTATTTACTAAAGCCGGCGAGAGTATATATAGAGTAGGAAAAAGGACGTTTTTAGTATCTTATCTTTGAGTATACAGGAACAGTATGGTAATAAAGGAGTTTCGGTATAAAAAGAATACTTTTAATAAGCTATACTCAATAATACTCAATTAGTATTACGGCGACAAAAAATCTCAGGTAGAGGCTAATCCTACGATATATATATATAATACATTTCTAATATTTTATTTTCAATTATAAATTATATATTAGAAAAATAGATTTTATAAACAGAACTTTGATTAGTGGGTTGGAAACATTATGGAAAGGCTGTCTGGCTAGGGATTTGAAATAGCAAGCCTATGAGATATAGTCGGCTTTATTGTGTAGAAAAGATTTAGCAAGGTAATACGAAATGGCTATTAGCTGTGAGGTGTAGTATATAATAACAGTAATAGTGATATTGTTTATATAGCTTAAGAGAATAAATATATATGTTAATCTATAATCGAATATTATAGGGTAGAGAGTATAATAGAGGTATTAGATAGACTTAAGAAGTAAACAGGATAGAAATGTAAAGAAATGGTTTTAGTCCTGACTGGAACTTTTAAAGGTAATTATACAATAAATGGTTTAATGTAATCAGAAGATTTTATAGAAGTCTAGTATTAATGGCTTTATTATAAATAAGTTAGAAAAGCGTTTATAGGTGTAGCAAACCTATTTTATATTATAAGATATTCTAGAAAGTAGTTATAATATAATTTATTTCTGCTATGGATCCGAGGTATGGTATACAGGCCGAACGAAGCCAAACCGGGCGGGGGAGGCTGTCTGTGGTATAATGGTAAGCATAAGGCTGAGCAGTTATATTATCAAGATCAATCGAGTGATTGTTTTAGTAGTAAGAGAAGTTTTATTTGTTTGATGTACAACTCCGATTATTGTGATTTTAAGAGATTTTGGACTATTGTTTGGTGAGTTAGTATTCGAATAGGTATGAATAAGATTTGTGTTTTGATTTTGTAAGGTGGATAAAAATTATTTATTAACGATTTGTTTAATACGAGCGTTTCAATATAAGATGAACAATATTAACTTTTACAGATTAATTGGATTAATCTTAAAAGTATTAAGATTAATACTCTTCTCATTATACTTCTCTATAGGGAGCTGTAATAATTCTATAAAAGGTATAAAGAAAGAAGTAGTTGTAATTGAATTTATATAATAATAGAATTATTTATCTAACAGTTATATTACAATCTTCTTGGACAGCACTGAACAGTATCACCAAGGGCAAAAGATAGTTGGTTATAGCTATACAATCTACCGGGAACAATTTCCAGTAATATTCGGTTATAGAGTAATCAATCTGTTTTTGTATATCTTCGACATTAAGATAATAAATACTTTAAAAGGCTTAAAGCGCATTATCCGACTGGAGCTGGCTAAGCAAATCACGATATATATCAACAGCACCTCAATTATCTAATATATCAAGGGCAACACTTCCAATTCATCCCAATAAACATTTCTACACTATTATGAAATTATAAGGAACAAGTAAATAATAATCCGATAATTGCCTAAATATATTGGAATCCTTGAAAACAAAAAGACCAATTGACTTGTTGATTTGAATATTTGTAATAGTTATATTGAAAACAACAACTTATTATTCCCTAGTATTAATAGGATAAGTTTAATAACCAGAACTTTTAGATAAAAGGCAGAATAAAAATAATAGAAGCGAAATAAAATTACTCTTATTAGCTAATATCATTACTGATATTTCAGTTATCAAATTAAGAAATCTAAGGAACTTGCTTTTCCCTACCCTATCCTTTAACAACTAATAGCATTCAGAATCAAATATAAGGACTTTGCATTCTATTATCAATATTTTTAATATAATAATATTATTTCAGAATGCTTTTATAGATACAGTAAAAAGCCTAAGCATCTGATACTCTATCAACATTCTTGTATTTAATTCGATTATTAGTTGAACAAATTTGGTTTAATTTTGTAAAATATAAAGAATATAATTAATTATTTTTCCCTTTTTCTAAAAACTTCAATAGATTTTGCAATCTTTTTAATAATTATTAATTATTTTGAATAATTACACTCAATCTTTTTAAAGATTTTTTGATTTTCTATTTTTATATTACTAACCAAAACTATATTCCTTTTAGAATTGCTTTCCCCTTCTCCATTATTATATACAAACTGTACCAAACAAAAATTGATAATATAGAGCCCTCTGGCTAATTATAAATCTAAACTACCCAGTATAAAATGAATTGAATAATATTAATATTACAAGTAGAAAATAAACAATAGAAATATATATAATATTCCTAGTTGCTTTTTCCTTAATCTGTATTACAACTATAAAAGAATAGAACATATAGCTATACCAATATTCCCGTCAGTATAATCTATTTCTAATATCCTCTAGAAGGTTATGGCGAGTCTCTATAGCTTGCCCCCTGGATGTAAATTAAAATAAATAAATAAATAAAATAAAAATAAATAAATAAATAAATAAATTCAAATCTTTTGATATATCTTATATTCAATTTCAATATTTAAAGATTATTTCGTTAATTAAAAAATTTATTTAAATTTCGAGAGGATTTTATAAAATTTTAATATAAATAATTAGGATATTTGGATAAAGAAGTTTTCGAATATCTTGTTTTTTTAGTAAGGAATATAAAGATTAAAGAACTTTTCAAGATTGAATATATTAATTACTTTTATATATATATAAAGTAAATAATATTATAAGCTTCTAATGAATCCTGATTATTATATCCTTTTTATAAAATCCAATAAGATTTATTTAACTTTCTATATATATATACTAAAGCATTCTAGCTTCCAATCATTAAAGATATATTTAGTAAAAAGATTTTTAATTTTTTATTATACCAAAAAACTTATTATAAAATATTTAATATAATTTAGAACTTTTTTATTTAGATATTCAGAAAGTATAGTCTCTCAATAATCTATATTAAGCAAAACAATAATACCTTAATCATTAATATTATAAAAAATATTGTATTCGAAAATTGGATTAAAACCAAAGATATTAAATTTGAGTTATCCCTACCAAATACATATAAATCAAATAGTGGATTGGAATGAGTAGAATAAGAAATAATTATTAAATAAATCAAAATGCGGATTTCTGTAAGTATATCTAATTTTCTATAGATTAAAATAATATAAACTACTATTTATCTATATAATATTAGTTTTTTCAAAACTTAATCTTTCAAATCCCTAAATAAAATATTAAATATTTGATTTCAAGAATATTTATAATCATCTACCCTAGCAATTATAGATTATTTAATTGTTAATCTCTACCCAAATTGGAATAGAATATATCGATATAGATATCACGGTGTGGATACACGTGACCGATAAGCAATAAGCTAGGCCCTATTAGGCTAGTTTATAAATGAAAACTCTATATATCTTCATATTGAAAAATCCTATATCATAGCTCTTTAAACTATATCTTAATTTATATCCTATACCTATTGTTTCTAGCACTATCGAATATAGATTTCTGATCCTGTTTGTCTGTTTTGTAATATTATATAGCTTCTACCAATATTATTATAATAGTAATACTAGTTTTGTATTTATTTAATTATTTAGAAAATACTTCTAAACTCAGTATAGTTGTAGTAGAGGATTTTCAAATCTAGTATTAGTATCTCCAATCGGCGGCTGTATATATTGCCGGATTAGAGGATACTAATTTATTTTTTAAATATAAGATTCAAGAAGTGTCTATTGAGAGATATATTAAAATCTTTCTATACAAATAGATTACTATATAGAATATCTATCTACTCGATTGCCTTACTGAATTCGTACCTGCTCCCGTTATATCTTCTAAAACAATATCTATCAAATCTATTCTCGAATCTCCTAATATTACTATACCTATTTTATCCACTACTATTCATTTAAATAAATATATTTCCGATTCTAAAGAATTTGATGGTTTTTGATTTAATTTGTAAAGATTTGTTTAATAAATATATATAAAAATAAACTCGAATTCTAATCGTTTTTCTATTATTTCTATTTGTTTAATTTATATTATTGAAAGATTTATTAAAAGAGCTTATAAATTAATTTTTTTTAAAATTATTCATAGTATTTTATAATTTATTAATTATAGTCTGTTTTTAGAATATTTAGAAAACACTTTTAAAAATCCCGATTATAAATAAAATATTTAGAATCAATTATATCTACTCAAACAAAAACATTTCGATTTCAATACCTACTTTATTGAATTCCAAAAACTAACTTTAGAAAACAAAATACCTAATAATATTCTAATTCTATTATTATTTTAAAGAATCTTTCAAGAATTATAAAATATATTACTTTATAATCTACCCTTATTCTATAATTTCTAAAAATATTCTGCTTATTTGTAACAATTCGATAATTAATTCTATTAACACCAACAATAAATCTTTTGAAACTATTCTATTACTTTTATTTTTACTAGAAAAAAAACTTCTATCCTATTATCTAAATCTGTTTATAATCCCGTAATCCAATCTTTATATACTAATAAAATAGTTTTTCTACTTATTTAAAAAAAAGATTCTATAAACCTTAGTTTCTAATATTATATTACTAGTAATAATTTATTTCAAAAGAAATAAGAAAAATATTATTATTATAGCTTTATTAATTACTTGATTTATAATTGTCTGTATTCTAATATCCATCCTATCCAGCTCAGAATTAGGATTTTCAGTTCCCCCAGATACAACCCCACCCCAAGAAGTTTACTAAGGAGCAGAATATCCATTTGATTTTTGTCTCATTCCCCATTACGATTATTACTTTACTTTCCGACTAGTTTATTTGGATTAGGAAATAGGACTTGTCTAATCTAAATTACCATTAAAATAACTCTTTATATAAACTCCACCTATTTATTACTACTATTTAAAGATTACCCTTAAAAGATAAATTGAATAATTATATAGATTTAATAATTTTACCTATTATTCTATTTCTAGAAAAAGATATTTTTTCAATTTATATTATAATGAATAGTAATTATAAAGGGATTGTTTTTACTAATTGAAATTGAATATTATTTTAGAAAATCTCTAAATACAAATTATTTATTGCTTTCGAAGTTATTAAATTCGATAACAAAATTTTATTTGAAAATTGGATTACATCCTATATCTATATTAAACTTAAAATTAATAATTATATCGAGAAGAAAATCACTCTATATATAACTGAACTGGCTTATTACTCTATAATATTAGATATAGTCTAATTTAAAAAATATAACTCCTATATCGATTTTATAATAAATTCCTTTTAATTCGATAATACATATTATTATAAATTCTATAATACTCTATTTCATTTATTCTAAATAAAAACTCTACCTGACATTTCCCTGAAAGCCTGATTCGTATACCTGCCCAACTGCCTCAAAGGCCTCAAGGATCAAGATATAACTACAATCTCCCTAAAAGCCTATTTTATATATACCCGCCAAAAGTATAAAATGTTTCAGATCTTTATTAAATAGATTAACAATATTCTAAATAAAAAAAAAAAGTTTGATTCGAATAATTTCCTACCTGAATTCCAAAACTAAAAAGATATATTTTCCCTATAGAACACTGATAAGCTACCACCACACCAACCATACGATCACGAAATCCGATTCTAAAAGGGAACTATACTACCCTTCAAAATTCTGTATACTATATTCCGAATAGAACTTGAAGCCCTAAAAGAATAACTGGAAGAAAACCTGAAAAAGGGGTTTATTTGTTCCAACTCCTTGCCCGCTATATTTCTTATATTGTTTATCAAAAAAACCAATAGAAATCTTTATTTTTATATTGATTATAAAGCTTTAAATAATCTATTTATCAAGGATTGATATTTATTGTTATTGATTAAAGAATTTCTAAACAATTTGAAAAAAATAAAGTACTTTAGTAAAATCAATATTATCTTTGCTTTTAACAATATCAGAATAAAGGAAGGATAAGAGTATCTGACTGCATTCCGTACCCGATTTGGCCTGTTCGAGTCCCTGGTTATGCTATTTGGGCTGATAGGGGTATCCGCTATGTTCTAGAGGTTTATTAACGACTCTCTATATGAATATCTGGATATATTCTGTACTGCATATCTGGATAATATATTGATATATAGTTGTATCCGAGAGGAATATATTTACTATATTCAAAAAGTCCTACAAGTATTAAGGGAAACCAATTTGTTTGTAAAATTCGAAAAATATAAATTTCTGAAATCTGAAATCATTTTTTTTGATTTAATTATAAGAAAGAATAGTATCCAAATGGATTCAAAGAAGATAAAAATTATTGTGAATTAGAAACCATTCGATATTATAACTGATATATAAGTATTCGTTGAATTCGCGAACTTTTATTGACAATTTATTAAGGATTTCTTAAAGATAATTAGTCCGATAATGAATCTAACTAAAAAGAATATTCTGTTTTTGTAGAATACTATTTGCCAAAATGTTTTCAATCAATTAAAAAAAGTATTCACTAAAGCCCTTATTCTAGTTTTCTTCGATTAGAAAAAAGAAATGATTTTGGAAATAGATATATTGGATTATATTTCTACTGAGATCTTTTTTCAATATAATAAGGAGGGGACCCTTAAATCTGTAGTGTTCTTTTTAAAGAAATACTCTGTTGCCAAATATAATTATAAGATCTATAATAAAGAACTTCTAGCTATTATTTACTATTTCGAAAAATAGTATTTTGAACTGGAAGATGTATCATCTCCAATCCAGATGATCACGAATCATAAAAACCTGGAATACTTTACGACAACGAAACTATTAAATTACCGTCAAGCCCACTAATCTGAATTCCTGTCCCAATTTAATTTCCGAATTATCTATTATCTCGAAAAACTAAATGCCAAATCTGATACTCTAATCAAAAGGTTAAAGGATTTTCCTAAAAAAAGAAATAAATATCTCCTATACCAAAGCTAAATTATTCTAAAAAAAGAAAACTTAAATTTTGATTTGTTCCTAATTATCGATATTCTGAAAGGAGTTAAGATCGCTAAGAAAGTACGATTTGCTGTTACTATACAAAGCTAGAGAAACTCTGATTCCGTTAACTCTTTTGATCCTGTTGTATTTGAATCTGAATTCCTGTTTGTTGTATCAGAATCTAATTTTATAATATTTTTAAAGGATCAAGAAACCTTTTTAGATCTGTTTGTTAACTTGTTATTCTTATTCTAAGAAGGCTATTAAGCCGATCCTGTTCTTAAATTTATTCTGAAATTCCTATAAGAGGGATTTCTGAAATATCTGAAAATCACTTTT
Source organism: Botrytis squamosa (assembly GCA_014898485.2). Taxonomy (NCBI): domain Eukaryota; kingdom Fungi; phylum Ascomycota; class Leotiomycetes; order Helotiales; family Sclerotiniaceae; genus Botrytis; species Botrytis squamosa. The sequence goes on from RCTC02000009.1 coordinate 2,450,286, forward strand.
ATTAAATATTCCGAAAACAATAGTTTGTTGTACTACTAAGGGAAACTGTATATTCCCGATCACAATCCCCTGAAAACTTATCTATTCCATCTATACCACGAGTCCCCTACTACTGGTCACCTGTATTGTACTCGAACCTTCGAATTACTATCCCGAAACTACTATTGGCCTGACTATTATAATTACATCATACAGTAAATCCGCAACTATCATAATTGCCACCACACTACCCCAAATCGTAAAGGCTAGAAAGGAATCCTCTATCCGCTCCCGATTCCGCAAAGAGTCTGACAAGATATCTCGATAGATTTTATCATATATTTGCCTGAAAGTACTGATTTCGATATCATTATAATGATAATCGATTGTCTAACCAAAATAAAATACTTTCTATTTTATTATAATATCTATAACTTTGAAAAAGTTGTTTATCTATTTCGAAAAAATATCTGAAAACTTTACAGCTTGTCTCTAATAATCATTTTTAATTATAAAGCTCAATTTGTATCCGAATTCTAAAAGTATATTTACAAATATTTAGGAATATCCACCAGACTTTCTACTGCTTATCACCCTAAGACCAATAAATAGACCAAAAGAGCCAATATGATACTAGAGCAATATCTCAGATTGTATATAACTTACCTATAAGATGACTAGGTAGAGTGGCTTTTATTTGCTGAGTTTTTTGTTAACAATACCTGATTTAAGAGTACCCGAATAATTCCATTCTTTTTTAATTACAAATTTCACCCTTACCTAAACTTTAAGCTATTTCTATCCAAAAGCAACCATTCTATTATAAGAAATACTAAGAAATTTATTTCTAAAATAAAAATAATCTTTTTATACTTGAAAACAGAATTGACTACTAGTTAAGCTTGATATTCGAAGAATATTAATTTCTATTATTTCTTTATTTATTAATATATTCCTGATAATCTAATTTGACTGAATACTAGAAATATTAAAACTTTATATTTGTAGAAAAAGCTTGATTGAAAGAATTTTGAATTATTTAAGATTCTAAATCCAATAGGTTTTTATATTTATAAATTGGAATTATTTATCTTTATAAGGATTTATTTTATTTTTTATATTAATTTATTATATCTTATATATAATAATTTTATTTTTGGATAGTATAATCTATTACTATTCTTTATAAAAATCAATGACTTAGAGTATTTCAAAACTATTAAGATTCTGAATTTTTATTAAAAAAAAAGAGATTGTAGAGAACCTTGCCTGAAGTATATCATTTACTAGATCGACTATAATAAACTAATCAAAAAACCTGTTAGCTATTTGAAAGATATGTAGGAATTGATTTGTAACTTTTATTATAGATACCCTAATAAGTTTAGATCTATCTGAATCAAATTGTCTATTTATAAAACTATGAATTATAACTTGCCGTTTTATTAAAGCTTAATTTAAAAGAAAGAAATAATATTATAATATAAATATATATAATTGATAAATAATAAACTAGGCTTTATTAGACTAGTTTACAAATGAAAACTTTGTATATCTTTATATTAAAAGATTCTATATCGTAGCTTTTTGAGCTATATCTTAATCTACACTCTGTACCTACTGTTTCTAGTATTGTTGAATATAGATTCCTGATCCCGCCTGCCTGCCCCGTGATAATAGATATAGGGCATACCCTCTAAATAAAAAAAGAAAATTAGATATAAATAAAAGAATTTATAAAACTAATTCTAAAGCAAATATTAAATATCTTATTAAATATATACTAAATTCCCTAATCTATTATATCTGAATATCCAAATTCAAATAAATTATTATTATTTGAAATGTTATTTTCTTTAAAAAAAGGATATATAAAATAGATTAATCAAATAAAACCATTAATATATATATAAATTAAGAGTTATAGCAATTTGTATTAGTTTTTAATATTTCATAAACAATTGATATTGATGGTATTATTGTTGATCAAGAGGACGATATATTAACTTCTATTATTATTAGTTTTATTAATATTATCATATATACTTTAGATATATCTCAATACAAGTAGGATTTAGGGATATTTTTGAGGAGTAGAAGTTTATATAGAAATATTACAAATAATAGTATATACAAGGTTTTATATTTTAAAAAGATTCTAAAAACAAAAGATTAATTTCAAAAATAAATAACTATTATTAATTAATTACAGAAATTTATAAATTCTACTCCAATATCAAGTAATTATAATAATTAACCTAAAAATATAGAATATAAGTATACTGGTAATGCTACTCAAGTTATATATAAGAAGTATAAAAATAATTCAGATATTTATTCTATTGATATTATGGATGTCTATGTTGTAAAGAAAGTAATATTATTGGAAAGATTATCTTTTCTGATATATATAATTAATTAATTTAAAGAAAATGAAATTCTATTTCTTTCTAATTGAAAATCCAAAAAATAAAGAATTATAAGAATCAAAATCCTTTATTTAATTTTTAATTTATTTAAATATCAATTCTTTGATTTTAATAATATAATTCCTAATATTAATATATCTATAAATTATTATTATCAAATCTAATAATAAAAGAAATTACAAAACAATCTTTTTATAAATAATCATATACTTATAGGTATTTTTATTACAAACTTGTTATTAGAAGGTAATTCCCATATTAAAGATTTCTATTCAACATTTTAGTCTAGCTATTCAAATATAAATATATAGAGGAATATCCACTCATTTCTCACTGTACACAATGTAATCGCCTCCGCTGTACAAACAAAACCAAGCTCTCCTAATGTATTTAAGAAAGAAGCCCTGGAAGAGCTACCCAACTTGCATTTATCAGGCTTACCCAAATTATTTTAATATTATTATCAATTTAAGAATTACTTTTTAGGAAAATGGTTTAAATGTGAGTATGAGATTGAGATTAATAACCTGAAAGATTGTAAAATATAATATAAAATTAATACACAAAATATATTAATTATTTCTATACTATTATAATAGATATTTATATATAAATGTAATAAATAGAAATTCTTAATGCAATATCGAGTGAGATTAGTTGTTTATAATAATCTTTAAGTGAAAAATATAATCAAATCAATTTATATTATAATATTTACTGGAAGATTATTCAGAATTGTAATAGCATTGATAGCAAAATACAATCTGGAAATAAAGCAATTTAATATTATTAATGTATTTATTAATATTTATAGGGATTTATTAAATATATCTGTAATTTATTATTTACTAAATAAATTCAAAAAACTAAATAAATATATAGTTCTTGATTGTATATTATATGGTTTTTGAGATTTTCTTGTATTATAATTTAAGGATTTTAGTAAGATATTTAAGAATCTAGGTCTAAATTAATGTAAAGAGGAACTCTGTCTTTTTACAAACCCAAATCAAACTGTTTTGGTATTATTCTTTGTGGACGATATATAAATTGTGTATCATTGCAAGAATATATTAATAATTGATGATATCATTTCTGATATTAAGGTTGTCTATAAACTAAAAGATTTAGGCGATATAGAGTGGTTTTTGGGTATTCAGATTATTTGTAATCAAAAAATAAAAAAACTTTAGTTAATATATAATATTTATATTGAGAAGATTGTAAAGAAGTTTAATTTCAATAATGGTAATATATATATTTCTTTATCAATAATAGAATTTGTAAAATATAATGAAAATGTAATTATTATATTTATATGAATTTATTAAGAGAAGGTAGGATTAGTGCTATACATTGTAATTATAGTTAGAGCAGATGTTATATTTATAGTTTTATAATTCAATTACTTTTTAATTAATCTATTTCTGGATTATATAAAAGCAATTGATCATTGTATATAGTATTTCTGGAATACGAGATATTATTCAATTAAATATGGTTGAGAGTAGATTCTATAGTTTTTATTCTTTTCAGATATCTTATTTATTAATGATAAGGAATTACGAAAATCATTTTAAGGTTTTATGATTTCATTATTTGGTGGATTAATAGTATAGAAAGCTTTAAGGTAAGATATAGTAATTATATTTACTATTGAAGTTGAATTATTTGGTGTTGAGTGTATATTAAAAGAAATATTAGTTATACTATAATTCTTTAAAGAAATCAATCTTATAGTTAAATAATCAATTATAATTTTTTATAATAATCAGTAAATGATCAGATTAGTAATAGGAAAAAACAAGAGAATTATTACTAAATTGAAATATGTTGATATATAGAATATATAGTTATATCAGGAATATTCAAAAGGAAGTTTTTATTTTATATATTTGTTTATAGTAGAGATTGTCACGGGACCACTTCTGGGAGTATTCAGAAGCTTTACCGCTGAGCTAAACGCCCAAAAGACTAGGAGGTAGAACCGGAAGTTCTACCTTACTCTCACATATATAGCAGGACAGGACAGGACAGGACAGGACAGGACAGGACAGGACAGAAAGGGCTTAATGTCACCCCGTGACAGAGATAATAATAGATAGATTAACTAAAAACTTATTATAATAAAAGTTCAATTATTTTATATTTTTTCTGAATTTATAAGATATGAGTATTAGAATTAATAGAATTAAATAAAAGTTTTTTCTTTTAGTTTATATTTCTTTTTAATATATTCAATATCGAATTATATTAAATCAAACTATTTTTTTTTGTTAATTAATTTGTTACTAGAATTAATTATATTATTCTTATTAATAGTATTGTATTCATTATTAAGATTATTATTATTATTAATATTAAATACTATTTTATTTTTATTTTTCGAAATAGAATGAGTGGGTTGTAATTGAATCTTTAGATTTATTATAAAAATGTGTATTTCGATTTTTGTATATTTAATTGTAGAGAATTTAGGGGAGGAAAAGGATCTTTATTTTTTAGTTGGAAAGGGAAGTAATAATCTCAATAAGGGGAATAAACGGACAAATGATTGCAATAATCGAATAGAAGGAGGAGATATAATTTATATTAATAATAAAAAAAAATCAAGATTAATAAATTTATTATTCTTTTTAATTATTATTAATATAATTATTATTGTAATATAAACCGATTTCTGATTTGGGATAATTCTTTAAAGAGTATATTAACAGATTATAATAAAATAAAAAGATTAGAATATATCTTTCCAAAAAGTACAACAAACTCAGAATTGTAAAGTTCTAATAATCAAATAATTGAAAATCTCAAATATACTGAGAGAGGTATACAGGTATATATGATACACTTTTAATACCGAAGAGAAAAAGTATTTTTTTATTTAAAATACTTATTATACTTCTTATAATAATTAAAGAGAAGAGAATGAATATATTCTGTATAGGGAATAGAGTTTTGTATACCTTTATTTCTAAAATTATATTTAGAACTTTTCCGTTTACACTTATTATAAGCTTTGTAAGTAGATATTCGGGATTTGTTTGATTTAAATATAAAAATAAATTTATTTAAGAAGGAAAGTGTTTTCAATAAGGAATTCTCATTGTTAAGAGGAAGGTTGAAAAAATAATATTCATCCTCGTTATCAATAAAAGGATTATTACGATCTGCGGAAGTAATTACTGTATGATATTTATTTACTTCAGCCCGGCAATTGCAAATAGCTTTAACTTTCTTTAAAAAGTTATTATTAGGATTTTATTGAAATTTATTAAAAAAAGGCCTTATTTGCGAAGACTTCTTGCTAGAAGACGATCGAACCTTAACAAAAGGCAATAACTAAACAAGAGCACGCTAAATACTAGATTCATCAAATCGAATATTATCCTTTAGTATATTATACAAGAAGGTGATAATATATCGATCGGAAATATCAACAAAATCAAAGGATTCTCTAATAGGAAAAGATATATTTAAAGAATATATTGAATTATTGAATATAAAAATTAAGAAAAGGAAATTATCTTCTTCTTATAATTATTTCAATCCATTATATTCCCTCAAAAAATTCATTGATTTCTATTCAATTCTATCACTACTATAAAAGTGTTGTATACACAGATTGATCAAATCAATTGATATAAATGCCCAGCTAATAATAATCAAAATGATTCAGGACTTCTGATATACATCAATCCGAAGGATTAATTCCCTTACTCCAATATTGTCACTCTCTTACAGATTACCCAGATTAATAATACAATTCACTCTTTTCTTTTATAAAAAACTCTGTGTATTTATATACCTTATATTTATTTATTTAATAAATAAGTCTACTTAATAAATAATTTCGTAATAATTATTTAAATAAAATGCTTATCGATATTTATATTACTTATTATTTAAAAATTTTCCTTTATTTACTATACAAATTATTTAATATAACTATTAAAGTATTTAACAATCTAAAAGGTGTATTATGGAATTTATTGTATAATATAACCTCATAAGTACTAATCCCGGTATTTTTTTGGAGTATTTATTTTTATGATTATTAATATTATTTTATTCATTTTATTTATATACCCTATATACCTAATTAAACAAGTATCTCATTTAATCAGAGTATATAAAACAAATATAATTATTAGAATCATATCTTAAGTCAATCTAGTTTATTATTACTCTATATATCTATTCCTAGATCAAAGTGATCATTAGATATAGCTATTACCTCCATGATAACTTTGTTATTGTATTTAAGGAAAAGGTGTGATATAAATAGTTACTTTGTTATTACTATTCAGTAATCTATTTATTATATATATCTTGTATATTGATATTGTATTATATAGAAGCTTTTTATTATTAATTTTTATTTTAATAATATAAACTATTCAAAAAGCTTTTGATTTTAGTTTTATTATAGAGCTATTAGGCTTATAATCTGTTTATAATAAAGGAATAGACTAATGGAATACATGTAATATTGATTATGTAGATTAATTATTTTAAGATAAAATCTAATTATAAAGTGGAAGTGATATATATTCAGTAGCATAGCGTATAAGCCACAACTTCCAACACTTTCAATATTAAATCTTTTATTCTTCAAATATTATTATATTCATTATAAATTTCAAATTTTGAGATATTTCAGAAAGAAATATATCAATCGATTCCTTGAATTCTAATTAGTAATTATACTTCTTTTCTTTTCATTTTATTAATTCCTTTAAGGTTGTATACTAAATTGAATACTTTTTTCGTATAAAAACACACCACTAAATTCTAAATACATTTTTAGCTTAAGCGAAAATCTATTTTTGGGGTTTTGACCAAATGATTCAAATCGGCCTCAGTATGCGGAGCCACCAAAATTTGATGCATCAAAGGATGGGTCACGTGAAACTTTCGTTCGGCGGAATGCGGCGGTAGAAACATGGGGGAATTGCCTTGAACATCTCTGCTTTATGTGAACCCCTCAAAAACTTTCGACAGACTCCCAAGGTTCAAAAAGCCCCATCTTCTTTCCGTATTATACATCAAAAGACAAATCATATTATTATATTGCGGCGATCAAACAGACTTTTAAAGTTGCTGTTGATAGCGCAAAAGTACAGATCCACCTACCCCAGCAACTCGGAGATAGCTTGACATCCCTCCCCACTACCAGCTATCGACCCCTGTGCTCGTTGCAAGATTCAAACTTCGAGGGACGTTCAAGCTTCTTGGAACTTTCCACTACGCACTATCCAAAATGTCTGTTCGACCAGCTTCAGTAGCTCTAGCGGAAGATGAACATCGTAAGAAGCGTGTTAGAAAAGGAACTAAAAGTTGTTGGGAATGCAAAAGAAGAAAAGTCAAGTGCCAATTGAGTTCTGAGAACGTCAGCGTTTGTTCTGGTTGCCTCTCACGTGGAACGACTTGTATAAGTCAAGAATATCCAGAAGAACATGACTCTTCAGGTGGTCCTCAGCTTGGTGAACGCCTTGGTCGTATAGAGCTTGTTCTCGATAAATTGATGTCTAAAATGGAACAATATGAAGAACAAGATAACGCGACTAAGATCCACACTCCGGAAAGCATGGGTACTGGTGATGTTCTCGCACCATTTGCAAACAACGCCTCAAATGGATATGACAGTGCTACAACTGTACCTATTCTTTCCCTTTTTGATAATCCTGTTGTGAGTGGTTCTACATCCCACATGATATATTTGCTCACATCCTTTGAAGCTAGGTCGCCGAGAAAAGGAAAGTCAATCTGAGATCACAACCCCAAAATCTCAACCAGGTGGCGAAAAGACAACTAAGCAATGTTGCATACCAACGAAGATTGAAAGGATCAAAGATGTTCTGATGGAACTTCTTCCATCACAGGAAGCTACGAATATCCTTTACTCTTTCTCCGATTGCTGGTTGTTAATGCATTCTTTGACAAACCACTCAGCTCATATTATGCTAGAACCATCGGCATTTAATCCGAATCATTCATTCAATGTGCCCAGCATCGCAAAAGAAAGTCCCGCAATGATAGCTCAAATACTTCTTTACATGGCTGTATGCTTACAGCAAGTACCTCATGGATACGACGCAAGCCTATTAGGAATTACCACTAGTATCGAAGCTCGAGTGGATAAGATCATATCGACAGTGTCAGGGCTCGTGACTTCGGATGACGAACTTGTAGCTTCTGTTCAGGGACTGGAATGTCTAGTACTCCAAGGATTGTTTCACATGAATGCGGGGAATTTACGTCGCGCATGGCTTACATTCCGTCGAGCTATGAATATCGGTCAGCTTATGGGTCTCCATAAACGCGAAGAGCTTAGTACTACACCTTTACCACCTGGAGGAGTCAACCTTTGGAGAAGTTTGATGCAGGCAGACAGATACTTGAGTTTACTCTTAGGCATGCCAGCTGGAGCGGAGGATAGTGTGATCTTATCTCACGAAACTTTTAGCAATCCTAACATCGACCATGACGTTCTATTCATCAGAAAACTTACAAATTTGGCTGGAGGAATTATCGAGAGAAATCAATCCGACTATATTCATGCATTTGCCAGTACTCAAGACCTTGACGAGAAACTCGAAAATATTGGTAGGGGAATGCCTGCATCTTGGTGGGAAGTGCCAAGTTACATTGAGACCGTCAGTAAAGATCCGAGCTCCGCCGCAAAATTTGATCGAATCATGTCACAAATCTACTACTTTCAACTGGAATCATTCTTACACTTACCATTTATGGTTCGAGCTGCTACCGAACGTCGTTACGAATATAGTAAATTTACTTGTCTCAAATCATCTAGAGAAATCATATCTCGCTATCTCACCATCAGACGCTCAGGTACGAAATCTTTTTGTTGCAAGGTGGTCGATTTTGGAGCTTTCACGGCAAGCGTAACTCTTCTCTTGAGCATACTGGAAATTCCTCCAGTAGGCGGCGAGACAATTGCAGTCCAAACCCAAAAAAGAACTGACAGGGAGCTTGTTGAAACCGTCTTGGGTGTCATGGGCGAATGCGCTTCAGAAGATGACGTAATGGCCACCCAAAGTGTCGAAGTTATTAAAACCCTTCTGGCATCAACCAGCACAAGTGGAAATCTTCGTCTCACAATCCCTTATTTCGGCACAATTTCAATAGCACGCACACCTGTATCTTCAACACCCGCTACAAATATCACCCAATCAACTCCTTCTATCGATGCTCAATCTTTGAATACGACTCCGTCTCTTCTACAAAATATGACACCGGGAGACTCGCAGAATGAATTTGACAATTCTCATAATTGCCCATGGTCTGCTGCTCAACCTATTGTTTCCTTTAAGAGTAGTCAGTTTCCACCGTTGGAGCCGGAACAACAAATAGATGATTGGTCCAATTTACAAGTGGATAATACGATGTTTTTTGACGGTTTGTTGAACACAGATTTGGAAGGAAATTGGTACTTCTAGTCGGAGTTGTGGAATGCGGAGCTTGACGAAATCAGAATATGGTATTTGTTGCGAGAAGGGGCAATAATTCCAATGGCAAAACGGTTAATGGGCAGAGTCGGCGTATAAGAAAGGAGATAAAAGTGAACTACAAATAGATACCCCGGCGCGGACTGCGGAAGAGAATTTATGAGGCACTTTGTAATATATGTATTTTAAAAGCAGAAATTTGGGCGGAAAATCAAGAAATTCGGAAGGCACGCTCTTCTCATAGCATAGTTTTCGCGAATTTGTTATATTATCATCAACTCGACAGGAGCCAACTATGAAGGCTATGTATCCCCTCATCCTATATTGTGACTCCTAATGACAGCTGATTCTTGAAGTTCACTCGTTGCTTCACTCGTTCCCTTTAACTCTCCCACGAACATCGATATGACCCATTTAATTGCCACAAGTAGCATACATATTTTGGTATTAGCATTCAAAATCACTCGAGAATGCAAAGTTCAATTTCAAAGCGCACTGTTCGAATTTCAAAACCACATGTTGACTTGCCTGCAGATGCTTATCGACAGTCATTCTTTTTGCACACGTCAAATCGGGTTTTCAACGACATCTGAATCTTCTGCATTACCCGCCTCATCGCCTTTACTCTCTCATCGGAATTCAACCCAACATTCATTTATCATGCCACCCTCACAAGATGATCCCATGCGACAAATCCCTGATTTCTCGAAAAGAACAAAGATTGGTCTTAAAACGAGGACAGACCGTCTTTACTGAATTACGAGCCGTCACGGACGAGAATTGCCACCGTTCTTTTGAGTAGAAAGACGAGGAAATTTTCATTTATTTTCCTTCTATCTTTGTCTTGGTAAGTGTGAGAAAAAAGCTAGTTCTTTCTTGAAAGAAAGAGTTGCTCTGCGGCGATTAAAGGCGTGGCTCAAGTGGTACGACACATGTACTGGTAAATGTGGCATTTTTGGCATGACTTTGATGATATATATCAATGTTTCAGGAGTATATCTCCATGAGAGCACGGTATTGATATCGGTGAAGTTGCTGATTCTACTGTATTTATTGACAATAACCGTTTCTTTGTCTCTTCGGGAGCTTAGCTTAGTCCACGATCTTTACAGCATGAATGGACTCGTAGTCTCGTACCATTTATTAAAAATTGTGACTGGTTTGCTATGGCTTCAAACTGTGCGTGGGATGAACAAACGGAATGGTTATTTCCCCCAGTCATCTTTGCATGACTGCAATGTCTCGAGGACTTGTGTGTATGACTGTGGATATCATAACCGTAACTGATTTGATTCATAGCCCGCATTGATGGAGTGTATATAAATGTATTTCCATCTCCTTGGGAACGAATCAAGAAGTACAACTTCCACAGCAAAACATTCAAATTCATCAAGCACACATACGATTGACAACTTCCACGCAAAGTTACTCAAAGTAATTCAAATTAAGCACCAGAACTCACACAATTTTATTACCATAGATCTAATAGTCTTCATTTCCGATTCTTGATATCCAATCCACGAAGTCTCAAATCTAAAGAAAATGTCATCTTCACAACTCAGGGGTGGCCGGGACACTCAATGTGCCTTAAAGCCAGAAGAACGAGACCCTGGCTTTTCTTTCCCTCAATGCCACGAGCAACCTTGGTTCCCCTCACACCAGAAGGCCTCGTGTGATTTTGTCAAACGTCCACCTCCTAAAGACTCAGCCAGTTATAGGTCTCCGTTTGTCAGAGATACCTTTCCTAGTGCTCATGAATACCTCGTACAAAAACAGCAAGAACAACAACGACGACAAGTATCAAAGCCAGCACCGCCGTCTCCAACAGTCAGTCTTATTTCGACATATGGACAAACCCCCATGGGTGAGACGCCTAATTTGTGGGGGAAATCGCATCATAGTTATCGAGACCATCGAGCAGCGAGAAGAGATTTGGGACCGCCAGTATGGGCTCAACTCAAGCCATATGTTTCTAAACCGGCACCTCAGAAGGTGAAGTGAAAGCTGTTGATTCTTTTCGTACATATAGGAATGACACTAATCGTTTTGGTAGAAGCCCAGCAGTGAAGAAGGAGGGTGCTGCTTAGTGATGTAGGGTTCTATAAATGGTCTTATGGCGTAGGTGATTGCTGCATTTCATCAAGGTTCTGGTGAGGTAGTCTGGCGAGTTGTTGATATCACTGGAGTTTTGGATACTTTTAGACTGTATAATATACAATCGTTGCTTTAGAAGAATTGGAGAAGCCCAAAGGGGCCGTTTCACTACTTACTGATTTATATTGATAGCCTTCATGCCTTCTCAAGACTCTTATTGCCCTTTCATCTCTCATGCAAAAGCAGTATCCTGAACAGTCATTACTTCCAGTCATTTCCTCCATTACTCACAACGACAATAGTAGTCATGTCTATGATTCATATCAGGAAACCCTAATGTGACTCATTGGAATATCGATTCTATGATAACTAGTTCTCCTTCTGCTGCAGATGTGCTCAAGAAACCAAAACGAAACAAACACTCGAATGCTGAATAACTTTGGGTCGAATCCTACATAAATTGATCAGCATTATTCCTCTCACATATCTGGCTCACACAATCTACTTGCTTGAAGCACTTAAATTAAACCACAAGACTTCGTATCGTCATCGCCCAATCCTCATCTTCCAATCCACGATCCAGTCCCCAAATTCTCAAAATCCAGAAATCACACAAACTCCAAGTGCAATTATGACGTTGGACTATCCTCTCGCCGACATCACCAGAATTGAAGGTCCTAATAAAGTGAAGCACACAAACTCCACAACATCTAATATCGCAAGAAATAGACCATCCGTCAAAAAGCATAAATATGGTCGAAACGGTGATAGTTTCGAAAAGATGCAGATTAGAGGGAGTTTCCAAGATTCTGTCTCTAGAGAACATCCTGGAGAGGTAATATATCAATTCTTTATTCAAACAGAATGAGTACACTAACTTTTTGGTAGAAAGAAAGCGGATGCTGTTCGGTAATGTAGACTGAAGACGGAGTTCCGCATATGGCCGTTTGCGCGTGGTGTCGATGCTGTGTTTTCTCCGAGGATATGGCTTTTCATGGGAAATGTGAGGGTTTTCTGATAGTGTGGTATTTGAGAACATGAATATAAGATATAGATTGACTGTAAAATACACAATCGTTGCTTTTCACACCTTTTTAGGAACCTCTTCTACCAAAAACCCCAGACTGATCTCCTTGAATCCAAACTGTGGATGTAAATTACGCTCTCAAGCATTGATGTGACTATGTTTAAGACTTGAGGACTATATGCCACAATTATCCTATCCTTTCATTATATAACTCATTCTTTCTCATATTCCAGCAGTCCGAGTCATTTTCCCAGTCATTTCCTCCGACTACGTACTCCAGGACTCATAATTGTAATACTTATGACATTTCACTCCCAAGCGATACATGATTCATATGCACATCATGTCAAGAACTCTTCGTTTATTCAACCGTTCACTCATAGGGTACTTTACACATGGCCATAATCTCAGGAGTCATAAGCGACTCTATTTTGAGCCTCATGGGGTCTCTTGTGACTACACACCAAGAAAATCCAACTATTCATAGTCCTTACCTAGGAATTTGCTTATAGTTTCCATCTCCATCGATTGGGGAACTTTCCCACAATTCATACAACAATCAAGTTCAAAAATCAATCAAATTTTACACCAACATCGATATCTCCATACACACCTATCTTACTACATTTACTTCGCAAGATCCACATACCTGTAATACCCTTGATCTTTCGCCCCTCCTTCCCACTACTTTTCTGTATCACGCCATGCCGCCCAATCCAATCCAAAAGTCCAAACTGGCGAATAAGCCAGCTCCAAATGATAAGGCTGTCAAACAATCATGGCTACGCTCCAAACTACGCTTTCTACAACCTGAGCGTTATCAGAAAAAGTCCTCCACGCCCCAGGAAAAGCATATTGAAGCTTGGCAATATAAAGTCGCTACTGATTTCATTCCAGAGCCGAGAAAAAAGCCTTCACAAACGGAAAACTCCTACAAGCCCCAGAGAAAGCATATTGAAGCTTGGCAAAATGAAGTCGCTGCTGATTTCATCCCAGAGCCGAGAAAAAAGCCTTCACTAATGGAAAACTCCTACACGCACCAGGAAAAGCAAATTGAAGCTTGGCAATATAAAGTCGCTGCTGATTTCATACCAAAGCCGAGAAAAAAGTCTTCACGTACGGAAAGATCCCAGACTTCTAGGTTATCAGAGAAAGAAACTGACTGATTCACATTCATAGGAAATGGAGGATACTTTGAGTCTCCCCAAGCGGATCTGACCAGTATTAGGGAGCTTCCTCCTATTAGGCTATCACAAGAACTTCGACAGTCGTATTCAAAAACAAAAGATTCTCAAGACCCACCAGCGCCACTACCAGCCTTGACATTTTCAAAGAAGCAAGCAGATTACTATAATAATCTATCTCCAGAAACGCGCAAGACTTACGGATATCCATTTCCTCCAAAGGCATTTGAAATACCAAGAAAGCCATTGCAAAAACATCAATACAAGCTCGACGAGAATATGAAAGTGGGAATTGGTAAGAGCCCCAATATTGTCCGACCACAGACAAAAAATATTCCACCCCCCAAGCCGCATTTGCGAGCAAAATCATCTTCCTCGCAAAACAGTTTCCGATCAGGACAACCCAGAGCGGCAACGACAATCAGTTTCGAAGCGCATATGAGGGAATTCCCCGAATTTGATCACTACCGGCCAACAAAAGAATATCAGAAGTTACAACGAAGTGTAGAGGAAACCAAGCATGCTCGGCCACAAACAGTAATAGCAAGCGAAGTGCAAAGACATAAGTCCGTCGCAGGCTCAATCTGTCATGAACCATCACGAAGATCCTCGATGCCAATTTCGGAAGCTTCTCATTCAAGACCCGGATCCAGCAGGATACATGCGCCAGTTGAACAATTCCAAGCACAAGGCAAGAGCCTCGAAAAAATGTTAGAAAATGAACATCACAGTCTAGAAGCGCAAGATCGCCGAGATGCATATGAAAAGCACCAACGATTATTAGCAAGATCTCAGAGACCTAGAATACCAGTTACTCCCAGCCCATCAGAAAACATTAGTCAGTCGGGAACAAGATCTCTAAGAGGAGTCCCAATAACGCGCTCATCGCATCAACCGGCAGCAATACCTATACCTTCATCAGCAAGACCTTACAGATCTCGAGCACCAAATATTCCCAGATCCTCAGAGAATAACGTCCGGTTAGAAACAGGATCCCTAGAACGATTTCCGACATCAAATCAACCATCATCATCATCAAGATCTCACAGACACTCAACACCACTCACTGCCAAGCCCCCAACACCACTCACTCCCAAATCACCCCAAAGAACTGTCCACTTTCAAGAAAAGCCTTCGCCGGGAGTCCCAAACACCCTCAAGAAACGAAGGCCTCCCCCGAAATCACCGCAGCCACTTTCAGATAAAGTCAACCCGCGTCCGCCTTTACGACCTTGTTTAATAAGTAAAGTATTATCCTCAATGCGTTATGAGATTTAAAGCATGCTGACTTTTTCGGATAGGGAAAGGAGACTGAGAAGAAATGTCGCTGGTGGAAGATATAACTCGCATCATGGAAACTATGATTCTTTGAGCATAGTCAATATTGCATTCTCATTAGTAATCTTGCGGGTAGGATTTGGCGGGGGTGGGTACCTTTGGAATCTTTATGGAATTATCTGATGTTCCACTTTGAGGAGTGTTGGTACATTGAAATCGCCAATGTCACTCGACTTTAGCATCAGTGTTTTGGATATGAATGATCTGTACAATAAGCAATCGTTGTTTAGATAGATTTCCATAGAATTAATGGATCTCTTTATGATAAATTTAATCTGATTGGACAGGGGTTTAGGTATGTCTCAAGCAACTCGTTTCAGACACTCCTGCTTACCCCTTCAGCCCTATCACCAGCCGTGAATAAGAATAATGAGATGACATGACTGAGAATCTCAAGCTCAAATCTTCCTAATCTAATAAAAAATCATGGAAAATCTTTTCCCGCCATACAGCCCGTGGAATTAAGTTTTAAGTATAGAATCAAAAGTAGAACTCTGTTCTCTATTCGTATCGAAGGCCCCGAAGCCCCCCCTTAGGAGATGATATATTTCCAGAATTTAAGTGTGCAAAGAAGCCAAAGACGGTTCTGACTCTGACTAACAGAAATCTAGTGAATGTTGCGAATGTGACGCAAAATAGATTGCTAGCATACCTTCTGAGTACACTATAAGTTTCTCGACCAGATCAACAGGTCCCAGAATCAATAGAGAGATGGACTCGCTTTATCTCCATAAACGTCTATAGGAAAAATAAAACCTTCCACTCAAAACTCCTCCTGCTCTTGTAGAAAACCACGAACCCATTTCCTAAACAGTCACTTCTCCAGTCACTTCCCCAGTCACCTCCATCAGTCCCAACCTGCAATAATCTAGGACTCATAACCATCACCCCCAACTATGACTATACACCACCAAACCCCAGACTCATATCATATCCCATGAGTAATAAGGAATATATAATTCCACAGCTCAAAGCTTAGAGAACTTTCCCAAATCAGAACACTACATCCTAGATTAAACAGTATATTCAAGCTCATTCAAGCTCATTAAACTTAACAGATATCAAACTATTTCGCACTTTTCAATTCCAGACACCTCACTCAAGCACCCCAAATCATCCGCCAATATTTATCAAACCACATCGTCAAAACTCACCCCTCTTACCTCACAACCCACAACTCCAGCCTCCCACACCACACCATGTCTCATAAGGCACGTGTCAGCAAGTTTACCGAAGTAGACATCGATGGACCCATCAAACCACCACCAAGATATGTTATGGGCCCGCATCCACCCGTTGAGCATAAGATCAAGCGTAAACCTTTACGTGCACCCGGTGAGCATATGATCAAACGTAAACCTTTACGTGCACCCGGTGAGCATATGATCAAGCGTAAACCTGTTGGTTCACCCGTTGAGCATAAGATTAAGCGTGAACCTGTACGTGCACCCGGTGAGCATATGATCAAGCGTAAACCTGTTGGTTCACCCGTTGAGCATAAGATTAAGCGTGAACCTGTTGCTCTACCTGTTCCGCCTACGATTATTTCTCTACCTGTTCCTCCACCTGTAAGTTCCTCCACTACCTACCCAGCCCATATACATACATATATACATACATACATATATACATACATGCATATATACATACATATATATATATATATGTATATATAAATATATGTATATATAAATATATACATAAATCTAGATATCTAATTTACTAACTCCCTTCCTTCCAGGAAAAAGCGCCAGTACAAGTAGGAGATGGTTCGTGTTGTGGATGTGTGATTATGTAGATCATGTGTATGATTTATATGGTGTATATGGTGTGTTTTGTATATAATGTACCGAGTAGATACTTTGGGGCTTTTATGAGGGATGTTTATGAAGGATGTTTATGAGGGATGTTTATAAGGGATATTTATGAGGGAAGAGGGGTATTGGATATAGTGTTGTTATAGACAGATTTCTTCTAGATAGATTCCTTATATACAGACTCCTTATACACATATTCCTTATATACAAATTCCTTATACACAGATTCCTTATATACAAATCTCTCTATATACAAATTTCCCAAAAACAACACCACACAGCCCAACTCCACAAAACCAACACATCAGGAATAAAAAACATCAAATCTATCACTCTTGATAAGATAAATCACTGATGTATATAAATTCCAAATCCTCTAAAAATCACATATCAACTGTCCTATTGAAACTATTAATATCAATATCCTACAACCCTTCTAATAATCCTGACCCAATATGGAACATATCGAATCATATTATCATATATAATCTAATAATCAATTTATCTTTGTATTTTCATAAACAGTTTTCTATATAGTATACGTTGCATAGGTAGTTAAACCCTGTCATTGTATAACAATACAATACAATCCCATCTAATTCTCAAAAGAAAACAAGACAAGAAAAAAATATATCATAAAAACATACCCCAAACATTCATTTTCTCAATCATGACTTGCCCCCATTCACTCCCAGAGTCACAAGATTCATATGATTGTATTATTGCTAATATGACTATACACTCACAAACAGTCACTGATTCGGAACCGACTATGAGCATATAGGTTCTGCGTCTTACTCTCATATCCATGCATCCATATTCTTCTTTCCATTCTCTCCTGAACTATCAGAAGAATCAAACAAGAGATCCGAGAACGAATTTTGCAGTCATCTATCGACTTAGGAATTTGTAAAAAACATCATCGATATTCATCTTCGCAAGATCTCAAATATCCACTCCACTTGAAGCACTCCGACCCCCAACACCTCATCCTCGCCACCTCAAACCCCAACCTCCTACGCACCATGACACCGTCATCCACATCCA
Source organism: Botrytis squamosa (assembly GCA_014898485.2). Taxonomy (NCBI): domain Eukaryota; kingdom Fungi; phylum Ascomycota; class Leotiomycetes; order Helotiales; family Sclerotiniaceae; genus Botrytis; species Botrytis squamosa. Next base: position 2,468,673 of record RCTC02000009.1, read on the forward strand.
CATCCCCATCCACACACCAAAACACCCACTTCACCCCCTCTCTCCCCACCTCAAAACCCAAACCCCTCACAAGTAAATTCACCGAAGAAAGCATGCAGGACGAACCATCCCGGCCCCCACCCCGAGAATACATCGACACAAAACCCAGCGCGCGATCTAATTCCGAGACGGCACGTACAGATACACATGTCGCAAGAGCGACTTACGAGCAACCTCCAAGGTCCGCTTCGGAACCTGTTGAAGTCTCGTCGTGGGTGAGTAAACGATCCCCATCACTTCGTCAAGAATGAACTATGCTAATTTTCCTTTTCTTCTCTCATTAGGAAACTCGCAGATAAAGAGCTGGCGAAGAAATGTGAGGGGTTACTGTGTATTATTAGAGAATTTGATGTCACTAGATAGGTAGTTCCCCAGGCTGTTTTTACCCTGGAGATAAATAATACACTAGCATTCTCCCAGATGGGTTTTTAGATACCGTATTGTAAAATAGATACTCATAATCAAATATGAAAATAATCATGACTTTGTATCTCCCTCAAACAAATAGATCCAGGTCTCTTGTGAAACAAATCCCAAAACTAGGTATATCTATTACTTGTAAGAGATTCAACGTATTAGTTCTCTGGAATTATTCTCTTCGGAGGTAAATAATGCACTAGCAGTCTTCCACAGAATCCTGGATACCGTTTTAGTGTATAATAGATACTCATAATCAAATAATGGAAGAACCATTTCTTCGTACTTGCTGTTAATGTAGAGGATTACTTTTCCCTTACAAACACATCACCCCCGCCCCCCTTCACAGAACTTCAAACACCACGGACAGATAGACAAAGCAGATATCAAGGAAATCTCATTCCGAGACCTAAAATATAGTAGATAAGAGCCCGCGGAATCACATGTCAAATTGTGAGATTTCCCAAAATACGCATACCATGTACAATATAATCCTATCATCAAGTAAGTAAGTACATCAAGCATACCCGATCCAAACTCAAATCCAAATCCAACAAAAAATCATTCGCAAATCCACACATCCACACAATCAAATGAACAACTCAACATCACATAATCGTACCCTGAACTTCAGTGATCCTTTCATATACATTTTAATTTCTCTCATATCTCACAACCTAGCCTTTTCATTTTCCTTCTCCGTGCCCGGGAGTCATTCTCTCATATTAACCACACATCTAATACAATCACCCTTCTTCATATCATCAAATGCTTGGTTGATTCCCTTCAAAGGTTGTCTGTGAGTAATGAACTCATCAACCTTCAATTTACCTTGCATGTAATCATCGACCAATTGAGGTAATTGGGAACGACCTTTGATACCACCGAATGCACAACCTTTCCAGACACGTCCAGTGACAAGTTGGAATGCTATGAGAGATGTCAGTGATTTGTATCTTGTAAGAATATCGGCTGCTAGCAAAAAAAAGGGAATAACTCACGTCTAGTACTAATCTCCTGTCCAGCAGCAGCAACACCAATAACAATACTTTGACCCCAACCCTTATGACAAGCTTCCAAAGCAGCTCTCATAACACCAACATTTCCAGTGCAATCAAAAGTGTAATCACAACCACCATCGGTCATTTCGATCAATTTCTCTTGAATACTTTGACCCTTCAATTCAGTTGGGTTAACGAAATCGGTGGCACCGAATTTATCAGCCCATTCCTTCTTGGATGAGTTTACATCGACTACGATGATCTTTGAAGCCTTTCTTTGAACAGCTCCTTGAATTACACTGAGACCAACACAACCGGCACCGAAGATAGCGACAGTAGATCCTTCTTCGACTTTGGCGGTTTCGACAGCAGCTCCGTAACCGGTAGTAATACCGCAACCAAGTAAACAAGTACGGTCCATAGGAGCATCTGGGGTGATAGCGACAACGGAAATATCGGCAACGACGGTATATTGAGAGAAAGTAGATGTTCCCATAAAGTGGAGGAGATCTTTACCCTTGCACTTGAAACGGGATGTACCATCTGGCATGACACCCTTTCCTTGAGTTGCACGGATTTTACCGCAAAGGTTGGTTTTACCAGATTTGCAGAATTTACATTCTTTACATTCTGGGGTACTGGAGAGATGTTAGCGGTGCATGAAACAGATGCTTTTTGAATACATACTATAACGCGACAACGTAATCTCCTGGTTTAACAGATGTTACACCTTCACCGACAGATTCCACAATACCAGCACCCTCGTGTCCGAGAACAATTGGGAAGGCTCCCTCGGGGTCTTTGCCGGAAAGTGTGTATGCATCTATCGGCCATTAGCATCTCTTCTATTACGATTCGTACAATCTCATGATAACCCAGCGCCCAGCACCGTCCCCATCCCAATCCTCTTTCTATAACATCCTCCTCACCCTTTCGGCAGAATATCTTTATCCTCATTCCTCGTCTATCCCGTCTCCCGCACTGCCCAACTCACCCCTCCATACCCATCGTCCCACCAGCCCTCCTTCCCGAACCGGCAAAAATGAACAGAAAGTTAAAAAAGAACCTACCAGTATGACAAACGCCCGTATAATAAATTTCAATTCTCACTTCATTCGCCTTAGGAGGGGCAACCTCAATATCCTCAATACTGAGTTCTTGACCTGCTTCCCAAGCAACTGCCGCCTATTAATTTCTCTATTAGCTTTTGTTTCTTCCCTCTTTCCCCATTTCCTTTCTCCAGCATTGTTTGTATCTTCTCCCTCAATGCTGAGATCGAGTTAAAACCCTCGCAGACTTTTATCCGCGCCATTCCGCAGCTCCGCAGAACAATTCCCAAGTTTCTGCAGAATCTGCCAATGCAGCAGATGATACTCTGAGTATATTTGCAGCAGGAATGGTAGATATCTCCCTGGTTATGTATGTGTAGATGGGTATATAAAATGGCAGCTAACCTTGCAGGTAATAGTCTATTATGATTTACGAATTAGCACATGTACTATACTGTAACTCCATGAATCTCCCTTTCCACGAGCCCGCGAGAATAGTATGCATCAATCGATCAAGCAATCAATCAAGCACAAATAACCCTCTCTGACCATCTCCCGTCCCCCCACCAAACCGTGCAGACAAGCAAAACAGAAAACCAAACATACCTTTCCAACAGTATCCGCAGGCATGTTGTCTTATTCTATCCTTTTAATTCGTCGATTCTCTTGTGTAGATTAAAGCTCTCAAGGTATTCAAAAGCTCTCAAGGTGTACAGAGTGCGTCGTGTATTTCGTATGTTTCGTTTTGATCGAGAAGAAGGCAAACCAAGTAAATAGGCGTTGGTCACAAATGAGGGGTAAGTAAACGATCTTTCGTTAAGCTTTAAGGTTGAATGGAGCTGTTTGTAAGGTGTTTGTCCGGTATGCTATATCGGACTTCTTTCGGATACTGTGGTAGTTACTGAGTAAGGCAAGGGAAATGAGGGGCAAGTTACAGAACAGGTAAAAGTATATCCACCTGTTAGAAACATTTCATCAACGATTCTATGCCATTATTCCATTGGATTTCCTAATCAGGTATTGCGATACAAAAGCGACGGCAGAGAGTGTATTTTGACTCATACGGCGAGATTGTGCTGGATAGACAAGATGATGAATTATCAGATAGCATAATCTTCCACTCTCCAGGAGTAGACAAGACTTGACAAGACTTTACATACTTCATAGGTATCCCAGAAGCTTGAGAATGAGGTCGGAGCTCATCGGCATCAATTTATCTCCCCACCTCGGGATCTTTTATCCACATCGAGTAACACTTTTTCATGCTCCAGACAAGATTCATCAAGATTCATCAAGGGCAACTGAATCCAGACTCTGGATCCTAGGTATATCCTCTTGCCAGTACACAATATCAAGATTCGTTTCTCCTCTCTACATTATACCTCCCCTCTCTTCCATCCCCTCCTCTCCCCTCCCCTCCTCTTACCAAGAAACCAAGGCCATCTAGCAACCAACCACCCAGCAAATCTACAGATACCGAAACCCTCGCAATTCGGAGACTGAGCTATGATTCTCTCAGCATCTACGGAGTACGTATGATCGTATCTAACTTTCCATATAGCATCATACTTCTTGGCACTCCTTTTGATCTCAAGCCCTCATACTCTTACAGCAAAACCTCTTTATAAGGATCCTTTTATAAGAATAATCTCTTTATAAGAATATATTTTTTAATCCCAAAAAATTTTAGGCCTAAAAAAAGCCTATATCCTTAAAATCCCTTTATTAGAATATTCTTATATTTTTCAATCCCAGAATTATATATATCTTTATTAAACCAATAAAATTATCAAAATCAATTAATATATAATTCGGATTTCAGAGATTATTAAATAAAAACTTAATTGAAACCCTAAAAATGTTACGAAAATAATCCAATCAGAACTAATCAGAAGAAAATTACTACTATATCAGGATTAAGCAGAACCTCTCCATAAGGATACCTCTATATATCCTTAAAAAAGATTATAAAAACCGATATCCTTATAGAAAGGTTTTACTATATTTCATTCTATATCCCATATCCCATATCTAACCACTCATCCCCTTACTACTAATCTAATAACTACAAATCAACACAGCACGATTCTCATTCTCATTCTCAATCCTCACTCCTCAGTTCTCAAACCTTAAACCTCAACTTCCCATCCATACCCTCAACATTCACAACCCAATCAATCACTCCAATGCAATGCAATACCAATATTCTAGACATCACACCTAACATCTAAATCCAACCACGAACAATCCCACCTCCCTTCCCATCAACACTCGTCCAGGAACAAACTTACATCTATTTCTACATCTGCATTTATTTCCACACCTATCTACGAGTATATTTATTCTATATACATTCTATATACCTATTTCTACATTTTTTACATTTTTACATTCCTAGCTTTATATATCAATCAATCAATCAATATATCTATCTACACACTTATTATTATCTACATACTAATCTACACACTGATCTAATACTCATACTCAAATCCATACTCAATTCCATACTCAAATCCCTACTCCCACTCATCTACAACTTCACTATTCCACCACTCCACCTTTTCATTTTCCAATCTCTCTTTATTTATCTTTCTACCTCTTTACCTCTCTATCTCTTTATCTCTTTACCTCTCTATTTCTTTATCTCTCTATCTCTTCTCATTACTTCTCACTATCTCTTCACCTCTCCTTACTATCTTATTACCTTTTCTCACCTCACCTCCCTCCCTCTTTCCCCCCCTCCCTCTTTCCCACATCCCATTACCTCATCTATCATTACCTCACCCATCACCCCTCATCATCACCCATCACCCCTCATCACCCCTCATCACCGATCATCCATTCTTCTTCAAACACCCCTTCAAATATCAATACCCATCCCCCTCCTAATACCCATAACCCATAACCCATAACCCATATCCCCAACAAACCAACTATATATAATTCAAATCTCAATCTCAATCTCAATCTCTCTCATCAACATCTTTCCAAATCTCCTTCTCCTCAAACCTACCCCCCCCCCCTTTCCACTTTCCAACAACACCAACCTTAAAGCTCTCGTAACCCCCTACTACCCATCCATCCATCTACAGTTCACACCCTCCCATCTAAAATCTCATCCATCACCCTCTCTACTGCTAGCCAGATCTCGTAGACACATACACGCAACCCACGCGTGCACAAATATCGCATCACATCACATCCCATCACAAAATTAAAAATCAATCATTGCTGGTTCAAAATGTATTATTTCATTTTGTATATGCCACTCTCCACTAGGTATTCTTGCGCTAGGTAGATATCTTCCACCCATTGTTCGCTGTTTGTATCTCCTACTACAACAAACACACTATCATCATCATCATCCTCGCCAACACTGATGCCAGGAGCCCCTCCGCGCGCTCCATAATCCTTCACCCCGCAGTCTCTCTAGTTTTCCCCCCTCGTCTCCAGCGCGCTAGGTACTCTCATAGAACACTGCTCTCTCACCTCCTCCCCTTCATTCACCAATCCACCACAATATCAAACAAAAGAAAGCCACGATACTTCAGACTAGTTTGTCGTAGGCTAGCTGGCCTCCAAAGAAAGAAAGAAAGAAAAAAAGGAGAGAAAAGAAGCCATTCATCAGGACTCAGAAAAGAAAGAAAAAACGCCATTCCACTCCCCCATAATGGTATTTGTGATATAATATGACTACAAAGCTGTGCCCCTCAAATTCCCTTTCCATTCATTCCCACCACATATTAAGAAAAGGAGCACGGCTACCGAAATGAAACTTTTGATGAGAACGTGGGTGTGTGCATAGCATAGATGGATGAAAAAGATCGTAACAACTTAAACCGCATCCTATCCGAATTAAAAGTTTTGTGAAATACCTGCACTTTGTTGACCCGGGTAATGTGATGGATTTTCGATTCGTGTGTTTCTTCTCGCTGATACATCACGTATAATTGGTTGACCCGCAGCTTCAGCTCGATTTTGTGGACTTCCATATGGTGTTGCATCAGTGTATGGGTTTCCACCGGCGCCTCCGTATTGATCATAATATTGTCCACCTCCATTATATCCAGCTTCACCTGATCCATCTGATCGGCCAGCTGCACTGTACGAGGAAGAAGCATTCGATGGTCCACGATTTATATCACGATTTCCCGCTGTAGCTGGTCCCATAACGCCCATACCTTCTTCTTCATGGTGATCAACTAAAGGATTGTCAGATCGAGTATCGGAAAGTGCATGAGTCGGCGATCCATCCGAATAAGCCATACCAATTCCACCTGCTGATTGACCACCAGATAATGTTGTTGAGGCTTTTCTTCCTGACGATGCTACAGCTGTAGTTCCCCATCCACGATATCCAGACCCTTCTTCTTCGCGCATTTCGAATGGCCCATCACTTCCACCTGATCCTACGGCTGGAATAGTTGGATCATTGTTGGGGTTGTATCCATATTCCTCCACTTCCTTTCGTCTCATTTCTTCGGCATCCTTACGTTGCTTGCGTCTTCTCCAGAAGAATAATCCAGCAGCAATTAAAGCAGCAACTGCGACGATAGGTACAACTACTGCGATGGCAATTGTTCCTCCACTTGAAATACCTTTACTACCCGAATTACTCGATCCTGCATTGCTAAGGCCGGCTGTTCCGGAAGCTGTTGCAGAAGATGAAGTCGACGATGTGGAAGATGCCCTAGATGTGACGGCCTGAGTAGATGTGATGTATTTGGTTGTGACTTGTCCAGACGATATGCCATCCGTTGGAGTTACAGTAACGACAGACACGACAACTGAAGATGATGGTGTAGGGTCGGCAGTTGTTGCGGGAGTTGTAGCGGCTTGTTGAGTTGTTGTAGGTTGAGTAACAACAGCGGAAGTTGTGGGAGTTGTTGCGACTGTCACTGGAGTTGTCGGCGCTGGAGTTGTTGGCGTCGGAGTTGTTGGCGTCGGAGTTGTCTCTGTTGAAGATTGTGTAGTGGGTAATACTGTAGGGGAGGTAGTTGCAGGATCAGCACTTGTGACTGTAGTCGATGGAGTTGTGTTAGCAATTGCACTCGATGAAGGAGCAACGGTGGATGAGGTGGATATCAAAGACTCTGAAGTCGCCGAAGGGACTTCAGAAGAAGTAGCTGCAGGCGCACTGGTTGCCATACTTGTAGTGTTAGAAGACATCGTGAATTGTCTGACGACGAATTTTCTGGGCTTCCTAGATGTAGCCATATTATTAGTCACCAATCTCCAATTGCATTCAGCCACTCTACATTGAACATTTAGGCAAAATGTAGAGATGGTGTAATTGATATAATATCTTGGACATATCTTACCCTCAGCCAATCTTTGCCTTTCTCGAACAATGTTAACCACCAACTGTATGTGTTGTTGTAGCTGTGGAGAATTACAATGCGATGCAGTTTCGAATTGGTTGAAGAAGGTATTCAACGTATTCAAGCACAAACGAGAGGTGCTTCGAAATGACCGGACGAAGATCGAATTGGGGGTCAAGTCGGGCTATTGGTTCTGGTGTAGTGTACTTGAGTGGTTCTCGTACAATGATTACGAACGCTTTGATTATTATTTTTTCCTTCCGGGGGGTGAGAGGGTTTCGACACGTCGCAGATGTTGGGAAATAAATGGTGGTTAAAAGTTGTATGTATAGAGTAGAAGAAAGAGTTAATAAGAGAAGACTGCAATCGAATGCGTCTTCCAAATTTCGATTATTAAGGCGTTTAAGTTTAAGATCTAAGACTTTGGACCGACAAGAAGAGGTTTGTTTGGTTTTGTGAATACCTAGGTAATGAACGAAGGGGTAATTTGGAAATGGTTGAAATCGGGAGGTTATTATGTTTTTTCGGTGGTTTTATCGTTTTAGACGAATGAAATACGAGATACCAGATACCTAGATAGGTAACGGAAAAATGAATGTGTGGTTGAAAGTGGAAATGGAGCTGGAGGCGTTCAGTAGTGGATGGCAGTGGCAGTGGCAGTGGCAGTGACCGTCGCAGGAAGAGGGAGAGGCAGAGGCAGAGGGAGAATGGAAACGCGAGAAGAAAAATGAATGAGAGTAAATCGTTTTCGATCGAATGAATGAATCGCTTTCGGTCGGCACCTCCTTGGGGATTTTCGATTATGTACGAGTACGGTCTTGACGTATAATTTCCAATGTTTTGTGCCGGTTTGGTTATGTGAGACAACGAGTGACACCCTCAGACAAAGATTTTTCACTTCTCTTTCCCTTTTCTTCTTCTTCTAACTTCTCTCAAAATTCAAACTCCACTCACTCTCAGTCCACTCAGTCTTCACGAACCACTGATGAGGTTCTAAGACTCCTAGTATGTACTCTGTAACTCTGTCGTTTTTACTTTTTCCTTGCCAGGGTTCAAGGTCTCTTTCTCAGCCCGAGCCAACGTGCTACGAAATTAGATTTTCTTAGCTGGCAGCGGGAAGGGATGGCTATGACCGTGATATCGGAATTTGTGGATGAAGATGGAGGACTCGCTCGTGGGTTGATTGATTGATTTGATTTGATTTGATTTGATTGATTGATTATGTCGATAAGAGTAGAGTGCTTAGGTAGTAAGTAGTTGTTGTTGTCTTGGTTGCTGTGATTGCCGTCGTCGTCGTCGTCTTCGTCTGTTGATTGTAGAGGAATGTGTCTTGTGTTTCCATCGAGGGATTCGCTGAGAAGAATTGATGTTGTTCGTACGTACTGTGAGAATCAATCAAAACAAATACATTGTGATGAATGGATGAATTTGTTTGGTCGATATAAACCTCGGAACAAGGTTGGAATCGGAAGAGAGGAAGCTTATGCAGTATCTGTGAGCCATTGAAAGTTTTACGGGTAGGTCCTAGGTAGAGAGGAATGAGTTTGTTCCTGCTCTAAATTGTAACTACTATGTAACTACCTACCTACCTAGGTAGTCAGTGTAAATACCCTTTTGCAAAACTATATCTCTTCATATCATCTTTATGATTTCATCGATGACCATCTTATCATCACGATTCGGAACATTTTTGACATTTGAGTTGATGTTTTCCTAATACTATCATCACTCGTGACTTATTCTATAATAACTCTAAATATACTTCTGAAGTCTAAAATTTCCCTAAAAGTCTATATTTCTAGTTGAACAATTTTGCATCTTTTATTGTTGTGTTGCAATTGCCTTGTTCGCCTTGTTCGCCATGTCTCTTGGTATTTCTCATGGAAATGAGATACGATGTCGATCAGACGGTATCTTAAAAAACTAACATCGATAGTCTCCAAGCTAAAATTCAAAAATTCCCGTCTACCAAATCATCTCAACTTCCCCAACTTCAGGGTCTATTCTTGTATGATATCGCCTGCAATTGCGCCTAGGTGACAAAAAAAAGGCTTTCAGAAGGACAAACATTAGTTGTCTCTCTAAGCATGCAGTGTCAATCGTGATATCCCCACGAATCAGAAGTGATGACATCGTCGAAGATACGAATGTACAAAGTACGAAAGTGACCGTTTCATTGGTGGCTGTGTCTCTATGTAAGTAAGAAATCTCAGCATATTAATAAACGGCTGCATCGTGACGGCGTCGGTCAAATGATTGTTTTTTCCTCAAGCCTCAATCGTATTGCGCCTACCTCACCAGTGCAGTTCGTTGGACTAAAATAATTCATGGCAATTCACGATTCGCGAGCCTTCATCCTTTGGCAAAGAATGTATCAAGACGTTCTTATCGACGCTCACTCCTTCTCTTCCACTTTCCAAGGACCTTTCCGGATTGTAACATCACTTGGATGTCTCCTTCCTAATGCATCTTCGCATAACCCAAATGCGGCCAAACTCCTCCGGATTTGATGATCGCCGTTACTGTGCTGTATCACAAAACTTGCATCTTCAAAACTGCAGGTTGAACGGGTTCATCACAATCCCCCTAACCCCTTGATTGACCCCTCACAAAAAAACATTTGCACACAACAACTTTTTCGCAACTTCACAACATGCAATTCCAATTCAGAATATCTCATTTAGAAATGAAACTTGATTCGTCAATCCATACCTTCTTCCATGTCTTCCTTGAGACCTTCCATTCCAACGATTTTCATGATTTATAAGATCCGAAAATCCACAATGTGATTCGTCAATAAATCGGAAATTAACCAAATACTATCCCTACCAGTGACGAAAATCGTGTATAATTTTCATTCGATTTCCCCGTTGTTTTTCCAAGATGGTAAAATAATAAGCAAGGGGCGAGGAGAACATATGAGGAGAAACCACGAGATTTCTAGGACCTGGGTCTTTGGATTTCCTTGTCCTTAAAGATCCTCTGATATAAAAACATGGAAGAGCAATTGACGTCAGGAAATTATTGAGAGTGTTGTCATTGTTGACATTGATCATTTCCATGAGTTGGAGAAAGTGTGATGGGATGGTGCTGGTTTGCAAGTGATCTGGCCAATTGCTCATTTCTTAAATTTCTGGTTCACCTTGTAACCATTGATTGATCCTGTCAAATTTCAAGAAGAAATCGTTCCGCTCGTTGGTACATGGGAGGACAGTAAGTTTCAAAGCACAAGAAGACCAAATTCACACTCGTGATCTGGATATCTGTAATTGGAAATAAGTATCTCCATTCATACTCGATTTTAAGACTTTGAAGCAATTCTAAAGAATACCTGGTCTTATATCAATAGTCAATGCATAATAGTTCCAATGGTAAAAGGGTTCAAAAAGTGAAAAAAGTAAATTCAGTCTTGTATCACGTGATTGTTCTCTAAGCTCACCTTTGCTGAGCTACGAGCTCTATATCAAAAAGGCATAAAACCAAATTTCTCGATACTAGCGATCTTTTTTTCTTCATCTCATAAGCACGACGGTCAGCGTGGTCGTGATTTCTTTCTTTCTTCGACACAACAGGTATTGTGAGTATTCTATTCCCATTCCCATTCTCCCATTTCACTTGATAGTCAGTCTATGTTGCATGTTTTTTTGCTCCGTACATCGAATTGAGATATCCATATCCATTGTGCTTTTCATAGCATAAAGATTGGTATCTTAATGGGAGTTATTGAACCACGGTCTTCACATTATTTCCCATCTCAAGATCGGAGTGATCTCGAGATAGCTGAAAGGAACTATGTTGTTTGTGCTTTGGGCTTTATCTATGGATGGAAACTAACATGATTGTTCACAGAAACTTGCCATATTCTTTTCGCAGATTGGTACAATACTACATCACCGCGCGGGGCCGGTGATATTTATATCATTTGGCCCCAGTGTCCATCATTCTTCTCAGAATCAATCAGCTGCAGAGAGTTAAACTCTAGCAAAGCGTAGCGACAAGCAAATCCAACCCACAAGTAACTCACACCGACTTCAAAGTTTCATTCCATTTATTCCATTCGATCCGATCGCTTGGTATCTATGAATGATTACTTTCGATGCCTCACCTTTCGAGATAAACCTCTTTCCTAACCCCTGCTCTCGACTGGTTTCATTGCATCTGGGGCGGAGGGAGGCCTCGGAGGGCTTCACCCATGTTCTTGACAAGTTTACTTGTGTCGACGCGGTTCGTGGTAACCAATTCTTTTCTTATCCTGGGCATGATATAAAACGGCTCGCCTCAGATATTGCCATGGAGTTTCTTGTGATAATCACTTGAATTCTTCAAATGCATTTTCAAGGCTAGTCCTGAGCAGCGACGTTAAAAGGTTTATCCTCGTATGCATGGTTGTGTAGCTGCGGGATGAATTAATTTGACGTCTTTGGGGGCTGTCAAATTACTATCTTTTAGATAGCTTCAGGTTTCAATAAAAGCACATCACGATGTACCAGCGGTCCGAGGACAGTGATGCCAGCTTTTTGCGTCTCTATTGAGAGCTTCTTTTGATCGTATGTTCACTGGACTAATGAAAACTGCGACTCTGGCTAACTGCTCACAGGTTTTCATTTTGCAGCTCTCGCGCAATACTTTCAGCAAGTCAGATCCACGCCAAGGCTCAGTTATCCTGATCAAATCTTTGTTGCAGTATTCTACTCAACGACACTTCCTCATGATGTCAGCTTCGCCAATCTATCAAACATCATTGGAACTTTTCAAAATCCTTCCCTTGCTCGCATCTTTTCCCTCCGCCTGTCAGCCATGGCCAAAGTCCTTCACCAAACGCTTTCTGATCATCCATACCTTTTCGTCTACAGCACAGTACTCGGTATTCTTTTATCTCTGTGAGAACGTATACATGATGAAATCCTCGAGCTTGAACAGATTTTAAGCTCTTGCCAAATTTCAGTTTCGACTCGTAGTTGAGCATGCAGATCAACGGATCTAGCAACGGGAGAAAGGCCGCTTTGCACAATGATTATTGAAAATTGGGTTCGACTCAGATGTGCATTGGTATCATGTTCAGAAATTCTACATTGGGCAGAGAAACGGGCATGGAGGCTTGCGTTGGATGTTAATATATGATGGACTCATAGCAGATGGTGTGTCGGAGCTAAAATTGGGAATGGAGAAGGAGCAGTGGGGAGAAAGTACACGAGACACCTTTTATCGAGTAGGTATCCAGGAAACGATAGGAGAATAAGTCTTAAGGGTGGCGACGAGGACTACTGAGGAGAGGATTTAGCGACTATCAAACAGCGTGCAGATTTGACAATCATAAATCCCCTGTATTCTCAAAATTCAAACTCCCTCAGAATCATCAAAAAATCGAGAAAGTAACTCTCTCTCCCTCTTTCTCGCTTCTTTTCTATCTCATCTACTTTACCATGTTTTCAAACTTCCATACATAAATTCCTGATATACCTACGTTGTATTCTCATCATCCCTCACGACACCCACTCCCCTACACGCCGATTTGTATTCCTACATTGATTTTTCTCTCACTTTCCCGTGTGTAGATTTCACAAGGTGTGAAATAACGGATGGTGTTTAGTACACTTGAACAAATATTCTGTCTTTTAAGATCTCTTCTCATTGGTTTCTTGTTTCTGAAGTTTCAAATTTTGGAATTTTTGTACTGATTTTTTGTATCTTGAGGTATGTAGATTATAATCTCTCTTACACCTTTTTTCTGGGATAGGAGAGGAAGATGGATAGATGGTTTGTTGGGTGTGGAGAGGTTTCTGTTTTTCTCTGGGATGGGGAAAATGGAAGGTTTTGAAGAAATTGGGGTTTTTATGGAGGTTGTAAGAGTGGAGGTATGGAGTTCTACTAAGTCATATTTGATCTTCATTCTTTGGGTGTTTATTGGGAGGAAGAAAGAAGGAAGAGGGAAAAGGTAGGTATCGAGAAGTAAATTCTTGAATGGGTCATGGATGAGAAAGAATTTGAAATAAAACGTGCAAATATCGAGTCATCCACAAAACCCATGAACTGGGAAAGAAAACCGAAGGGCTGAGTTCTTGGTTGATGAGAGAGGTAGATGGAGGGAGATTTGGGTTTACCTCGCTTTACTATCCGTATAGTGTACGGAATCTTCAAACTTGGAAAGAGAGAGTAGTAAGGGGTTTCTATTCTCACTAGTCATGAGGATATCTTGTGATGTATCACAGATGTGTGTTTTCCACAGTCTCACAATAGTGTATGGGAAGTTGGAACAATATTTTGCGGATGTGGGAATTTATTTTCTACCTGCCATCCAAAACCATGCGGAGCTGTTGTAGCTTAATCTATTGTACACTGAGTTGCTATAATCAGTTGAGCTCGAATCACTTAGATTGCGGGGGCCGACGGTTAGATTGCGGGGGCCAACCTTCAGATTGCGGGGGCCAACTTTCAGATTGCGGGGGCCAACTTTTAGCTTTGTCCTGGGTTTTTATTGACCATGGTACGGAGATTCTATGTCGCTCAATCCTTGCCCTGACCTGCTGATAAAAAAGTTCTCTTATGATTCCTCTATCGCCGCCATCGGGCTTCCTCTCCTGAATATAACGTTCATTGAGTATTTGGTTCTCCAAATCTATGAGCGCATGCAAATATTTTCGCTCGCTCTCGTTATCATTCTCCGGATCTGGTGGATGGTCTGGATGTCTCCGATCGTATGTGTGGGTGTGGGCGACATCGCTCAGGTAACTGTGGTATTTGACGACGGCGTGAAACACATCCCCTTTCATTAGCTCCGGGCCAGTAATTTCGGTATCGATACCGCCAGCTTTTTCCAAGAGGTAGATTATGGTTCTCGTGTGGGAGGTTATTCGTTCGGTGATGGATTTCCCGTATTTGGCACTGCAGTCAGGACAAATTTTGGAAGCCAAAACCCTTACACTTTTCTCACAAGGCCTTCGTGTCTCGGTCTCAAAGAAGCTTATGTGGCGGAGATTTCGATCTTTGTTTTTGTCACATCCTTGCCATTGCTGGGCGAGATTATGTGTCTTGGAATAGACATGCGTTTTGCCGGGACGAGCGCGATCTTCGAAATCACATAGGAATTTGATGGTGTGCCAGGTATAGCACATGATTGTTCCTATAAGTAAAGTAAGTCTTGGGGTTTGTCTATCGATGGTTCTCTTAGATGGAACAAAAACATTACCTGTACTGGTAGAACTATCTTTGAGATCTGATAGGAAATAGACTTTGATTTGAACTGTTGTATTATGTTTGGTTTTCGATGTTATTAAAAAGTTTTGTATTGATATGTGAGCAAGTGTTTGGTTGTATGGAAGAAGAATAAAAAACAAATCTGTAGGGAATTCTCTGGGTATTAGGTATTCAGTAATATCTTTACCAGTCATTGCAGAAGTAGGATTCATAACGATGAATCCTTTCTCTGGGTATGAGGTATTGAGCAATACCTTCACCAGTCATTACAGAAGTAGGATTCATAGCAATGAATCCTTTTTAGAACAGCGCATGGGAAGTTGGAATAAAGTTTTGTGGATAAGTAAATTTATTTTCTATCTATTATCCAAAACCATGCATAGCTTTAATAGCTTAATCTATTGTACACTGAGTCATTACTGATGAGTTGACTCTAACTTTCCCGATAGCGTTGGAGATGTCGAGTTTGAGATCGATGAGCGCTCGATGTACCTCCCGCCTGTGGAGCGTACAAATCCTGCGTAGAATACTGTGTCATTTGCCTTGGACGAGAATCTTCTTTGTCCTGTTTAGCTCGCCATTCACGGTTCGCATCATCCTCGCGTCTTTGCTCTGGGGTTTTTGCTGCCTCAATACGCTGAACTCTCTCTTTCTCAGCACGATCCTCCTCATCTTCCGCTCGAAGACTTTCACCTTGCAAACGAGAGATCTCAATTACTACCCCGATTATCTGACAAAACAACTTTCTCATCAAATTCATGCGATCAACAGGACTACCCCTGTATTCCTGGTGCTCTGCTTCGCGGAACAGCTCCTTTAAGTACACATTGCTTAGTTGAGCTGAGTATTGGGTGCTCTCGCGGAAAAGAAATGATGCTAATAATCCATAATTCGGATCTCTCGCAGGTATTGCGTCGTTCCTATATTGCTCTCCGAGCCGAGCGGGCTCCAAATATGTATAAAAGTCACACCTCTTGAGAATGCGGTACAACCACTCGACCTCATAATGGAGATCTTCAAAATCGCATGGATAGTCCTCGACTTCTGCAGTTCTGTGCATTATGCGTGAAATATGGGACAGTATGACTTCTTGATGATACTTGCTGTGAGAGGCAGCACAGTCGGGACAAAGGCTTGTTGCGATGGGAACTGGGGGTGTACCAGAGCAAGGCTTGAGATATTTATCTTCTTTGAATTTTCTGCCGTGGAGTCTTCTGTCAGGATGATTAGGGCATCCTGTCCATTCCTGGATATGGGCGTATCTATGCCGAGTAGAATCAAAATTGTCATCACAGACGAATCTCGTGGTGTTTGCGGCAATGCACATGATTGTACTGGTAAGATGTTCTTGAGAAAGGGCCAGTGATGAATCCTTAAGTAGAACTGTATTGTCGTTTGTATTGTTGAAATGGAGTATGAGTTGCAATGAGAGCGAGATAAAATTCGAGTGTTGTATGTTTTATTTTCGATTGTTGAATTATTGAGAATTTTAATGTTGATATCCGAGTAAGTGTTTAGTTGTATTGAGAAACAGAAAAAGTTGATTAAAAAAGGAGCTTCTAGGTATTAGGTATAGAAGCCAATATTTTTATTAGTTATTGGAGAGATATGATTCATTAGAATGAATCTCTCTAGGAGCAAGCTACAGGAGTCATATCTTAGTTTCGACTCATCCAAGTGCATGGGAAGTTGGAATAAAGTTTTGTGGATGAGTAAATTTATTTTCTATCTACTGTCCAAAACCATGCATAGGTAGCTTTAATAGCTTAATCTATTGTACACTGAGTCATTACTGATGAGTTGACTCTAACTCTTCATATAGCTGCTGGGTTGCAGCTAAAGTTCTGGAGGACGAGGACCATTCACCATCGCCCACGCCCTTTGATACTCGATTTTTGCCCGGTAAAGTTGAAACAAAAGACGCCTCATTACGTTCGGTCTAGCCTGGCCCGCCTCCTCAGAATCTACTTCGTTGGGCACAGTAAATCCTTCCAGATCCTTAAGAACTAGAAGATACTCTTCCACGCGTGTTCTGTCTCCCCAATTCCTTAGACGCCGTGGATGTTGTGGATGGTCTCCATACTCTGTATATTGCTCATTTCTGTTAGGATTTGGATCGAGCCAATGGAAATAGTGTAGGACGTCGAAAAAGGCGTGCTCCCTAATGTTAGGAGCGCCTGTAGCGAGTTCGCGGAAGTTGCCAGCTTCTCTCAACCGTTCGAGTAGTACGGAAATGTTTCTTTGTATGATGTCGCTATCAGCATCACCATGTTCTACCCGGTGATCGGGACAAATATCATTTGGCAAAGGGGGGTTAAGGCTGTAACCACACGGCCGTCTCTCCGGGCTTTCTAGGAAGTTTCGGTTTCGAAGTGCCGGATTCGGATGCTGATCACATGCGTCCCAAAATTGATCGGGCTGATATCTGTGATTATCAAGAGCATTGTCGCAGTAGTATCTAGCGACGTTGTCGGCTACACACATAATTGCAGTGGTAAGATTCCTCTTGAGAAAAAGTCAGCGACGATTCAATTCTGTGAAATAGAATATTCATATTACCTGTATTGGAAGAACTATCTCTGAGGTCTGATAGTAAAGTGACTTTGTCTTGAATTGTTGTATTATGTTTGATTTTCAATTATCGAATTATTGAAGATTTTAGTGTTGATGTTGAACAGGTGTTTGGTTGTATTGAAGAACAAAAAAAAGCAAACTGAGAGAGGAAATTCTGGGTATTGGGTATGGAAGCCAATATCCTCGCCAGTCATCGGAGAAACATGATTCATATTGATGAATCTCTAGGAGCGAGCTACAAGACTCATATCGTAGTTTCGACTCACCCGAAATGTCACCACATGTACTTACTACATGTGACTTTCAGTATTGAGTCAGAGTAGAATGAAAATACGAAGATTAAATCACGGGAAGTAGAAATGGAATCTCAAACGTCATGGTGTGAATGCTAAGGTTGAATTATAATAACAATCCAAGCCGCCGACCAAGTGATAAAACCCCAGAATAATGTAACCCCCAAAGCGCTGGATAACAAGAATGTCTTCAAGTATCACACGATGTTCCACCACCAACCATGCTCTATCTCAAATTTCATGTATCTATCTATGAGCATCATCCTCTCAACGTATGTAGCACGCAATACTCAATCTGACAACGAGCAAGCTGGCCAAATATCTCTGCCAACGATTTATCTTTCACCTCGCTATTTCCACGTCTTATAATATCCGCCAATTTCCGCCAATGCGGGATATCCACTTGGAGGAGCTGATCAAAGTACTTAGTACTACTGGATGTGTTATCCTTCCCGGTGCCTTTTGGAGGCGACAGATACTGAGTATACTTTTCATCAGGCGCGGGCATCTCTATATGCATCGCAAAGTCGAAAACCAAGTGACACGAAGAACGCATTTCCGCCCTGAGTTTGCTGGGGTTGTTGAAAAGCCCACAGAGTTCATCCATGCGTTGGAGAATAGCCTTCACATGCGCATTTATGATAGCGGTACGCTCAGCTCCCCATTTAGAATAGCAATCGGGACAAATTGATTTCGCGAGTGGTACTTGATCGGGTGCATCGTAACATGTTCTCTCTGGTGCTGAGAATACTTTTCCGCGAAGGTCTACATTGTGATGATTTAAACATCCTTCCCATTGCTCCGGATCTGGGTTGAAGTAGATGTGTGGTGGAGATGTTTGATCGTCGTCACAGTAGTATGTGATGGGTTTGATGAGTCGACACATGTTTATGACTAGAAGTTCAGTTCAGTATTCAATATCAGGAAGGGGTTGATGTTACGGATGTAAAGCTTACATGTATATTGATGATTTTTGAGAAATAGTTAAAGACACCAAGTATTTCAGCGAGGTCTGAAGTGGGAAATCAAGGGAAGCAAGATAGTTAAGAATGATGTAGGAATACAGATCATTGGAATTCCTCACCAGTCAACTGTTTGTGGAAGTAATAAAATTAAGCACAACTCGTCGCTTCCTCTCATCGCCACCATTATTACTACGGGGGCACATAACGCCTGCTCTTTCTTTACTTACAGCAGTGAATCTAGGCGGAAGACACATTGTAAATATTGATTAATACAGTCAAAAGGGTTTTGGTCAAAAATCGGGAGTCATAAGCGAGCCGGTACTCTCAAAATGCAGTTTCCAATCGTTCACAACAACAAAGTAACAAGATGACCTATATCTCGACCAGATCTTGAGCTCGTGATGCCTCAAGAGTAACAAATTCTCAAAAACAATACAAAGATTTGCGTGAGTTGATTTCGCAGTTATATCCAATGTAGTGAACAATCAGAATTTTGTTCCTCTAAACTACTTGTATGATTCACTTGAGCTCCAAAGCACCATCAGGGAAATAGTCTAGGCAAGAGACAATATGATCATATACCAATGAAGATAGGGTACGCGGTTGAGCATTCTTTGATGGGCAAGTTCAAATTTCCCTGCTTTTGAAGGCACTGCATGGCTCCCCAATACTGTGAGGGTAAGAGCGAGGGGGTTGAGGGCAAATATGAGAAACCACTTGATATTCCTCCCTGCTTCGAATTTTAAAGCTCGAGATTTTGTAATTGAAACTAGCCCTTGTGGTCTTAAAGTAGTCTTAATTCCTCATACACGTCCTTCAAATCAATTGAAATGTTGAATTTATTTCGACGAATTGAATTGTTTTCAAATGCTAAGACCTCATATAGGTAACAACTGCTGATCCAAACTCCATAGTCAGCAACAACCTTGGAAGATTTTCCACTTGGTCACATTATTATTATAGGACTAGCAATGCCCGGAATCATTACAATGTCACTGTATCAATTGGTTTCTTCAGTTCATTATGAATTGGAAATTCGAAATTGGAATTGGAATTGCCAGTCGGAAAGAATCGCACCTGAAGCTCTGACCTCGGCATGTCACATGATGCGGCCGCATGTCAAAAGTCCATGACGTCCATATTTACTTCCCCACGCCGTGCATGATATCCTCCCCAGCTTGAGATTTTTCCAATTGCTTCACAAGCCTCGAGATCAACTTATTTACATATCAATTCATATTAAAATGACATCTTTACGTATTGCCCGTCGGGCTTTCCGTGCCTCAATGCTTAATACTTCTCGACCATTTTCCAGTACAACTTTCCGATTTGCAAATGCCAATCCCGGTAACGCAAAAGAGCATGATGGTACTGAAGAATATCGCAAACATCAAATGGAAAAGCCATTAAATCCACATATGACGAACACCAATTCTACTATTGTAAACGAAATGCCTAGTGCAGGTGCGGGAAAGGTTCCACCAGAGTTCATAACGAGTGTGGATGGGAATTTTACTCCAAAGGATAGTGTACCGGAGAACACGGAGAGGATGACTGGTGGCACTCAAGATGGCCATGGAAGTGGTGTTAACAGAGAGATGGCTGTTGGAGAAATGGAGGGGGCACAGTTCAGAGTTGAGCCATTGAGAAGGGATGGAGAGCATGAGGAGAAGATGAGAGCGCGATTATTGTGTATGTTTTTCGACATTTCGCCACGAAATCTACGTTGATCCTATCTTCCTATAAGATTCAGAACTCTGCTAACAGAATCTCCCATAGATCAATCGCGCAAACGAGGAACTCTCGAATCCGATCTGCTAATGTCCACCTTTGCCGATGCTCACCTTCCTAACATGACCGCTGCACAAATGGTACAATATGATCAATTCCTCGACGAAAATGATTGGGATATCTATTACTGGGTTACCCAAGAACCATCCCCAACATCTCGTGAAACAGCTGAAGGAGCTGGCCTTGGGGCCGAAGGAGCTACAACCAATGCTATGGGTACCGATCAAAAGAAATCACCAGTAGCACAAGGTACGAATCCTGGAAAACAAACCGGTCCTGAATTGGAGACAGATGCATGGAGAAACGGTGCTCCCAGAAGTGGAGAATGGGCACAAACGATTGGAACTTTCAAGCCTGCTTATAGACCGGTACCAAGAAGATGGCAAAATAGTGAAATTTTGGCTATGTTGAGGAAACATGTTATCTCGAGATCGGCGGGGGGCGTGCATGATGTGGAATTGGGTTCTAGTAGTGTATCTGGTAAGGGAATGGCTTTCATGCCACCTATCTTTCAGACTGATCAGAAGCGATCATAAAATGGGAGTCAAAGGATTGTAACCACCTAGGAAGATGACTTTCTATTGGTCTGTTCACTGTGATTAGGGATACCATTCATGTATGATATTAGTTGGCAATGTACGGTATGGCAATTATCATTAACATATTCCATATTCCATATTCATCATATATTCTGATCTCAAAATCCCTCAGCCCACCAACCATATTAATCTATACCGCTGATAACCACATTCATCTTATATCTGAACTCTTATCTAATCTTCTTCTAAACCATTTAGATACATTCTTGAATCCCTCAATTACACATTACGACTCTCATCCAACAATACAAAGATTAGCCCCCGCCTCGGCAAAATCACCCAACCCCTAGAACCGACCCCTTTTCCTTTCGTTGCCGACAATGCAAGTTGTAAACACGAACCTAAGTCTGACCTTTCACAACTATTACATACCAGCTCCAGCCTGTGCTTCAGCAAAATCTCCTAACCCGAGACTCAAGAGTGTGCATTGGACGAATAGCCATGTTCGTATCTGTGCCGGATAACGAATGATGGTGTGCAAAATTAGGGTGATACTTTCTCTGGGGAGTGAAAGCATATTAGACATTGTGATTTTGTCTTTGTGTATGATGATTGGTGATGCGGGAAATTGTGAGTAGGCAGCTTATGAGAATATATTGTAGCGAGTGTAGTAATCCGGTATGATAGAGAGCGCTCGTGAAAAGCTAATTGGGCAACGAAACGATGGCAAGCCAAAGATTTCCAAGCAAAGAGATATCCCCTTCTCTCAAAATCGAATCAAACACCCCTTCTGAAAACCACTTTTAGAACCTTTTCCCTGCCCCTCCACTTTCTTACAACAAATTCCTTACTTTTCCTCAACAGCTCTTTTTCACTTCTCAATAATTCCGCTTCGCTTCGCCCTCTTCCAGCACCCAACGTATAACAAGAAGAGACCGATTGCCAATAAAAACCTTCTCTACTCATCCCCTCTATTCCTTTCTTATGCTTATTCTTTTCCTTTCAAGAAGTTCACACCAATAACCCCCTGATACTTCTTCAACAAACCCTCCAGTCTCCTCGAAATTCTCTCTGTCCCAAATTCCGCCCTCAAATTCGTTTTTCTAGCGCTAACCACCGGACTCAACGGACTCGGCAATCTCTCCAATCCAGATACGTCAGTCAACGTATCAGGCGTTCCAGTTCCCGGTACAATAGTTTCTTCGCTTGAAAAAGGCGTTTCACCACAATTATCTGCCTGGTAAAAAGTCCGTTCGATTTCTTTCCCGCGCTTTTTACACTCGAGAATGAGAGTGTGCCAGTAGAAAATTAGATCGCGACGAAGACGTTCGGCTTCCAGACGTTCTTCGAGAAGTCTTTCGAAGGCGTGTGAGAGCTCGATTTGCCCTTGCGGAGCGCTCATGTGTGTGTGTTATTGAGGGGTAAGTGGTGAGGGGTACGTGGGGAAAGTCAGACTTGCATATGCATATGCAGGTACAATAAGATATGAAACTCCCGAAGAATGAAATGGAAGTGGAGCTCAAATATCATGCAGATAGATGTCATGATAAATTCCTCTCTATTTTTACATCAACCCTTCTTATAACTATCTTTTCCCTCCCTCAATTTCCTCAGTTTCTTCAAATTCTGCAACCAAACTTACAAAAAACCTAAAGGCTGGAAATGAAAATGCAAAAAAACCGCAAAAAGTTCATCGCACCATCTCGAAGAATTCGCGAAAATTGCTCTGGAATGTAAAATGAGATACCCCCCCTCAAGTCTGCCACAAAGAAATATTTCCAAAAAGCTAATTAACCAATTATCAAGGAATTGATCGACGCCATACATTCCTCGGTCACAATGTGTTTGTAGCCGACGCAAAATTTTGTATCTTACAGGTTCACATCTCTTTATTCTTTGAGAGAATCCCCTCAAGCCATGTGGGTTTCTTTGAGGAACTTGATAGCTCCACCTTCGCAAAGGAACTCGAGTCCATCAAAGAGAAAAACTTTTCATGGAGCTATGGGGGGGGGTAGCTATATTATGCTGTAGTTTCTCCAATTACTTTTGCAAGCTCTTTTCCGTCTATATTTAATTTCTTAAACGTTTGCATCACTTTCACTTCTATCCAAAACCGAGGCGAGGATTTTTCGCCTATCCATCTCCAAGAATGTACTGCATTCCCACGCCCAACGAGATAGCTCCGCATCGGCAAACACATGCACAGAACGGCATGAAATGGCTAGTATCGGCACGTATTGCCATCCCGGGGAATTCGAGACGATGTTTAAGGACGGTGCAGAGTGCACAATCACGTGTATGTCACGCAAATATACTTCATTCCAATGAGCACAGTGTATAATATAATGAAGAAGGCTGGTAGACACCTGACCTGTTCATAAATATCCCCTCCTGGACATTTTTGTCTTGATTGCTTCATCACCTACATCATCGTACATCTGGCATTTGACTTGCATATTCTGCTTCTCCCTCTAGCCTATCATACTTGTACTTTTTCTAACTTTACCTGTATACTCAGGCACGTTCATACCTTACCACTCAGCCTCTTCACACCAAGCCCAACATGTCTCCTCCGACGAATGTTGGCAAGTCATCGGAATTATTCACAAATAACTTTGACGAATTAGACAACGCGTTTTTCGACGAATTTATTACATTCAGTCCGTCCAATGATGCTGATGATGACCTTCCCCAGCCAAAATCTTCAGAAGACTCATCAGATAGCAAAGATCAAGATTCAGAGACACTACTAGGATCTTTACACGATGCTGATGCCCTGGACATTGAAGCCAATTGGCAAGGCGATCCATGGGTTTTCGCCCAAGATTCAGCCTCACCAGACGGCACACAAGATAATCTTTTCTATGCAGAACTTTCTGGCAGAGCCGCAATATCTGACTCTGATCTTCTCAGCCTTGAAGATATCTCTTTGCAACCACCTAAAATAGAAGCATGGTCTCACCCATCTCTTCCAACAACACCAGCACCCGCTGCTTCAACTAGAAAGAAGAGTCGTGTTGAAGCACTTGCCAACACCTTGAAGAAAGTGAGCACAAAATCTGAGAAATCTCTCCGAAGTCCTATCCGAAAATCGCATAAAACTTCTTCGAACATGCCACGAGGCTCATCGAGTCTTGGAAAAATGAGTCGGGAAACAATGAGGAGAAAATTGACTTTGGATTCTTCGAAATTTGGTTTCAATCCTCAACATCAATCCCCAATGTCACCTCCACAATCGGCTAGAATGTCCAATGCTTCTGAACATACCTCATCGTTGAAGAAAATTCAGAAAACAGATGTTTCTGAAGATTCATGGACCGGTATGCCGCAAGACTTACAATTCCCATCCATACCTACGGATTACAACACACCACTCTCAACACCCAACCTAGACAATAAACATACACCAGAAATGAGATATCATCAATCGTCGTCAAATGGATCAATGTATCCTATAACTCCAAAATCTCAACAAGTATCAGCCTCATGGTCACATGTACCAGGGTCAAATTTCAGCTCAATTGGAGCTTCATCTGGGTACCCCGTTGAAGTAGAAGCTGACGGAAACTCTCTCTGGTGGAACCACGCGGCAACAACACCAATGGCACAACCTTCACCGAATACACTTCACCGAAATTCTCAAAGGGCAACCAAAAACCTTGCTTTCCATTTACAAAATGAACTTTCATATAATAGCAATGAAATGAACATGGCGCAAGGATTAATGATATCCATGCCAGAAAGTATGCCCCAGCAATCATTCGTCGTAGAATCTTCCCCTATGCTTCAGCAAGGATACTTCAACACCAGTACCAATGGAGGAGGACCCCAACCTCACACACCATATCAGACTCACAATGGAGCATCTCGAACACACTCGCATTCACACTACTCCCATCACTCCCCCTCATCCCGCAAGTCGCATCAACACTCCCATTCCCATCATTACCCCAATTCGCGACCCCGCAAAAGTCGCACCGGATCCAGCGGGTCCGAATCGCCCTCTCCCAAATCCTCACCTACGTTCCACGTGCGAAAACAACGCAAATCAAAGAACAGAAATACATCTCCGCGAACGCCTACTTCGGGACGCGGCATGGTGGATTTTGTTAATTATACGCCAGATGATAGTCGCAAGATATTGACTGGAGTAGCACCCAGTGGATCAAGTAAGACGAAAGCGAGACGGGAGAAAGAAGCAATGGAGAAGAGAAGAAAATTATCGCAGGCGGCGCTGAAAGCTATCAGAGCAGCGGGAGGAGATGTGGGAAGTTTGGTTGAAGAGGGATTGTTTGTTTAATTTTTCTAATTTCTTACCTTTAATTTTATTTTAATTGTTCAATTGGTTTTTTGGATGGGTTGGATTAGTTTTTGATTAGCTTTGGTGCCTGGGTTAAGGGATTTTACTTAATAAATTGTATCCACGTAGCTTGAGAATATACATAGACCTAGATACCTATATAAATTGAATATCGTCGTTGGTTATCAATCTTTCTTCCTGAAGTCTTTTGTGATCGTCTTCGAACAAGCTGCTGTGATATTTGATATTGTCTGACAATGCCTGTGTGTGTTCAGAGGCAATCAATCTCGCGGTTCATGAAAGAGTTAGAGAAATCTAGAAAGAGAAATTAAGCAATCAAGAATGCGATACAAAAAGAATGGATGAATTAAATTTATTTGAACCAGTACACATCATTCATTGGCTAGGTATCTCGGTATAGCTAACTAGTCTTTGTACACTCGTAGTTCAGAAGTTAGTTTTGCAACCTGAGTACAAAATCTAGACAACAAAAGAAATTTTTACTCTCCAATATAATCAATCACCACAACAAGATGGAGCTTCGTGGAGTATTTATGATCAAGGCAAGCAGAAATAATGCGGCGAAGTCGTAGAGACAGGGACATTTCTAAAGAAGGAAATTTGATGATATTACCGCAATTGGTATTCATGAAGAATTTTGAAGGCGGGCGGAGACTTGGGATTTTTGCCCGTCACAATCAGGAATGTTGAAAGTACTCAAACACACACCTATGTAAGAAACGATTGAAAAATGGCTGTACATAAGTATGACAGATTATTTTTCCCTTTCTCTGAGAATGATTCTAGATCCTCTTGGTTTCTGCTATCAATCACGTTTCAAGGTTATGTCTATCACACTTTTTTCAATTCAATATCATTGGTGTTGTTTACGATGAATGTCTCAACCCACTCTTGTACAGCGTACATTGGCGAAACATGCCACGAGGACTGAATCGACACTTTTTGGTGGATTTCAGCCCTACCAACGAACTATTGCATACGTCAAAACTAATCTTCAAAGAAGATGACTTTGATATTTTACTATTTGGATTCTCTTTGGGTGCCTCAAATTCCATGGCATTCTTCTGTACCAGAAATACACACCTTCTCTTTCCCAACTCCAATTCCAACCCCCAATCACATCAATCTATTCGCGATATCTGAAACGCTCACCAACCTACAAGGGTATATATGAACAGAGATTCAGTACGCGCTTATCCAGAAGTTATTTCTGTGCATACACGTTCGATTCGCTTCCACCTTTCCTAATCCGATCTATTTTGAGATTAGATGTGGCGAAAATGAGAAGAGGTGATTGGTGCTATGTGGTATCCTTCACGTCTTTTATTGGGGGCGTCTAGGTTCCAAAGCGCTCTTGGCAATCCAGCCCCAGCTTTTGGGATACTTTCAGATGAAAGGTCCGGTTCGTCTGGAGGGACGGGTCGTGATACAACGTTGGGAGGGAGGGAAGGAAGTGATGACTTTCGACCAGGATTCTTAGCTCCGGTTGGCGATAGCAATGTTTGTTTGTACCTATGAATAGGTCTCTTCTTCTAACTTCACTTTCTCTGTTTTCTCTGTTGGTGTCGTGAATGGTTTGTATATCTTATCTTCATATCTTGTACATCTTACATCTTACATTCACATATACAAACTTCAGCGAAAGTCCCGTCGTGCAGCACAGCCCATTCACATACATATCAGAAGCTGGGGAGCTTATCGCGAGGTACGAAAAGGCTGTGCCGCCCACAGGAAAGCCAACCAAAACATATATTCGAAAAAACGTTACATCTTTCGCATTCGTACAATTAGAGTTTGGTACTCTACCACGATCGTTTTAAAGCTTTTAGGCTTCCACCAAAGGTGTTAAAATATCCAATTACCGAGGGCGAGTGCCTTTATACCCGCTTTATTATTCTTCCAGGTATATTCACTCTGTATATATGAAAGAAAGCGTTGGTTCTAACTTCCTCGCAGCCTTGTCCCTCGAGCTTGATATTCGATATACATAGAAGTTTGAAATAATTAAAGAATTGGGTTATGGCAGAACATGAATCCGGGGAGATCCCTCAATCCCATCAATCTACATCACCCTCCTCAAAACCGAACTCAACACATCATATCACCTCAATTGGAAATCAGAACCCCTCAAATCCACGCACCCAGCATCATAATAGAAATCAATCTTCATTAGCATCAAAACTTTCACCTACATCAGAAGCTCCTTTTCTATCTAATGAGAGTGATGGGATTGATATCAGTCATGTGCCCTTATCTGCGCATATATTGACACCATCGGGTCCAATGGATACATCATCAAAACACAATCGAAGATCACTATTCTTACCAGAAACTTTCAAAGCGGGACTTGCACCTCCAACTCAGAAATCTTTCAAACTTTTCTCGAAACGTGCTAGTTCGTATAATCCATCAACCACAAAAACAGATGCAGATTCCAGCAAAGACACCACTAAGGGAAAACTCGCCCCCAAGAGATTTTCCCAAAGAAAATCACTCCTCAGTCATTCTCGAGATGCGTCTATACCAGAAGAAGAATTCGATCTCAATCTCCTTAGTGCCGCTATGCCAATGGCATACCAAGGGAAAACCATCGACAAAACCGCCAGCGCAGAAACCGAATATGAAGATGCGCCCATGGTATCTCCCATGGCCATGCCTTTCGATCTCTCCATGTTCCACGAACCCATCCACAACTCCTCATTGACCCCTGCAATGCGCGAGCAGATCAATCGACAAGAAGCAGCGGGGATACTTACCGGCGGATTGGGCGCTGGTTTTACTCCAGATAGTACGATTACCAGCCACGATTTAATTGCAGAGAGTTCTCAATCCAGCAACGCAGCTTCTCGTCTCTCCCGTCGTCTAACTCTACGGAATGGTCTCACTCGAGCACCCACACTCAAAGATCTCGCTCAGAACGAAGCCAACAGACGCGGGGAGGTAATCGAAGTCATCGTGCAAGAACCCATCGATGTACCCGTTGATATAAGTTCCTTTGCTGGCCACACCGGAATGCACGAATCGAATTTCGATTTCAAGAGTATGGATTCTCTGCCCTCAACCATCAACAAAAAAGCCACATTCAAAAGTTCCAACGTGGAAGTATTCTACCCCCAAGCAAACTGGAAGCCTTTTTCCATGCGCGCCCCCTACCTCACCGCACTCGTCATCATCTCCGTGGTCCTCGGTGCTGCAGAAGAATATCTCTATCAAAAATCGCGCAAAAGTCCTCTCTATTCCTTCACATCCGCATCTGCGATGAAGACATGGGATTATTTCTGTTTCAAATATCTGCCTACTCTCGTCGCCGTTATCTTTGGCGTTTTATGGCAAATCACCGATTTCGAAGTCAAGCGTCTAGAAGCCTATTATCAACTTTCCAGAGAAGGCGGTGCGTTAGCCGCGGAATCAATAAACGTGGATTATATCACCTTTTTTAACGTCTTGCGTCCTTTTCGTGCGTTGCAGTTTAAACATTACGCTGTGGCTGTCTCGTCCATCGCGACTCTATTAGCCGTGTCTCTGGTTCCCACGCTGCAATCTGCAAGCGTGATATTAATCCCCAGTCGAGAAATCCGAAGAGCAGATCCAACGGTACTGAAAGGAATCGTGATTAGTGGTCCCTGGTCCCGCTTACTCAGTCTCTCGCTATGGCTCTGTGCTATCTTTGGGTGTATCCTACTCTGGCAGCTGGAGCGCCGCCCCTCGGGTCTCGTGGCCGATGTCAAAGGAGTAGCTGGAATCGCCGCCATGGCAAATCGCTCGCATATCCTGATGGATTTCAAAGACATGGATACCGCGACTCCGGATATGATTCATCAGAAACTAAAAGCACATCACTACACCCTACGCAATTCTTCTCTCGCCCCATCAGACCAGATTCTCACTCAAGCAGACAAAGATAAATACGATGCCCACTCCCACGCTTCTCAAAATCCGCATCCACTATTTTTGCGTCTTATCGCCGGCATCCCATTCATAATCTCCATGTTCCTCTTTACCATCCTCATCCCCATCATCCTCTTCACCCCCGCCAACACCATCACCGACAAAGCCCCCTGGCTCCTCACCCTCGGCGCCGTCTCCATCAAACTCTGTTGGGGCAGTCTCGAAACCGCCATCCGCATGATCGAGCCCTTCTATATCCTCTCTCTGCGCCACGCCTCCCCCACCGCCCTCACCCTCGACTACACCGCCATGGCCTTTGGCTGGCTTCCCATCCGCGCTTTCCTCAACGGCCACTACCTCGTTGCCGTCGTAGGTCTCGGTTCCGTTCTCGCCGAAGTCCTCACCGTCTGCGTCACCAGTTTTAGCACCGTCACCGGAAATGATTTCACATCTCGCTCCTCCTCTCCCAATACCCCCTCCAGCGGCGTCGACGCCGGCGAAGAAACCTTCGCCTCCTTCTGGGCCTCTTTCTTCCTCGCGCTCTCCATCCTCGTCTTCCTAATCTGCATCTCCATCCTTTCCTACACACGTCGACGCCATCCCTTTCTCCCCCGCCAACCCAGTTCCATCGCGTCGATTCTGGCGTTTATCTATCAATCCAACATGCTGTATGATTTTGTGGGCACCGAGAAACTCAACAACCGCGAAATGGAAGAGCGATTGGTGGGGATCGGGAAGAAATATGGGTTGGGCTGGTTTAAGGGTAGAGATGGGGAAATGCATTGTGGAGTTGATGAAGAGGAGTTGAGTGCGAGGTATTTGCATGGGCAGAATAAGAAGGCGGAGAGTGAGCCGTGGAGGGGGAATTGGCAGGATTATTAGGGGGAAAGGTTGATGGGATGCATTTAACATGCGAGCACAGATTGGATAGTGAAATGGTCGTTGACTTATTAGTGTTGTCTGAGTTGAGCGATGACATGGTGAGGTACAAAGCTCGGTATAAATCGAGGATTTGATTTAATCGAAAGGGGAGAAGGCGGAAAGCTGCTGCTTGCTACTGGGGATGTGAGAAAGCTTCGAGCGCCGGAACACACCGGACAGAAGCTGGTGGGGCGCCATTGGGGAGCTGCTCGCTAAAGTCGAGCTTAAATATATATAGGCTACATGATACTAAGCACCTTCGCTGTCGCAATTATCAAGTAGCACGAAACCGAATATTTGGTATTAATTTATAATTAGCTCAATTACCCTAAGCTAGCCATAGTGTCTAGAGGGGAATAGAAGGCAGTCATATGCTGTACTTTGTTTACGATATCACATAACGACTTCGAGTATATAAACCACCTTCTCATTCATAGTTTTGAATTCAACCCTCTTGCGTAACGTGATTTGGACCTACCACTCTTCACAGGTGGAGGAGATGAAAATAAAGAACATTTGAAAAAGGACTTCAACAAAACTCATTCTACTATATGCTACTTCAGAAGACAATCTGAGCCGCCTCAATTGGCACCGGATGCTTTGGCGACAGCGTGGCCACTGAGATGTGTGGCCAACCCATCTCATCAAAGTCCAACGTGACGTTCTGGGAGTATTGAATTTGGGTAGCGTCGAGCTTCACAATCGTGTTTGGTGGTATCACACTATCCAGCTTCAATTCGAAAGAAGGAGAAACCACTATCTTTCCAGCTGCTTTCTCTTCTTTCCGTGCTTCAGACTCAACAACTCTCGTCTCTTTCTTGTCCCCAGAGAAATCACCTTCCGGTAGCAGAACATCGTATTCAACGGTTGAAATCCAATAATCACATCCGACATTGACGCCATGGGCATTAGGGCCTGGGTTTTGGCGGCCATCTCGAATACCTGAACCTTGCAGGAAAGCAATGTTTGCTGTGCCACCGCCGGGAATCTTAGAAATTACGGGGTCGGAGTGGATGGAGAAGAAAAGGTGTTCTCGAATATTTTTCTTCGTGCTGTTTTTGTTGAATTCTCTTAGCATCTGATTTGGATCTAGCATGAGAGATGTATTGAGTACGTCGCCGTCCCTGATCTCTTGCGGAATCCGCAGCTCATATTTCCGCTGGAAATTCAGCTGAGGGAAAAAGTCTGCGAAGGTGTTGACATCGCCCTGCATACCCATGGGGAATGGTAAGACTGAGATTGGTTTGATATCCGGGTTACCATGTATAGGGTTATTCATGTCTGGTTCGAAGCCTTGGCAGTTGATGGCAGTTCCGTGTGGTATAGATGCTAGGCGTGAGATAGTACCTTGAAGGACCTCAGGCCTGATCTCAGTCGGTGGGGTCCTAAGAAACATGCCTGACTCGAAGTGAATTGGGATTCCTTCCTCCCGATCAGCCTGTCCTGTTTTGGGATTGAGCATGTCCTTGATCGTCTGCATGTATGGGACACCCTTCAAAATGACATCTCGTTGCCTGCCCAAGCCTCGGTTGAATATGTCGCCAATGTCCGCCAAGAATTGTGTGTCCTCTTCGGTCACGTTGTACTCCAGAACGTTATTCCTTCTGTTGTTTCCCCAGGATGGACGGAAGATCATGTTCAACCCAGCACCGTGGAAATCCCCAGTGAGCTTCGCAAGGATATTAAGTTCTCCAGGAAGTGCCCCATAGTCCTGATCAGCTCCATCACTGATCGGTATGTAGGATGCAGGGCCCTTGCTCACATCGGGCTCGATGTTGGGTTTTGGAGAGGTGAGACCATCAACTTCCGTTAACTTGAACGAGGTCGGAACATTGAGATAATTGGTATCCCCGTTCATTTTGAGTGTTATGCTAGAGAATTCGATACAAAAATTGAAGAGGGAACAAAAAGGTATATGGTCGATCTTGAGAAGGAGCAAATAATCAAGCCTAGTATTAGTATATATATACTGACTCCGCTCCCCCCTATCGGAACGAGACTCGGCTGCTCAATCGGTACCTATGGGTGGGTAATTACATCTCTTCAACCTACCCCACATACCCCAAGAGGGCCCGTGACCACTCAATGGGTGCCCCAACCCACCCGGTAGGTAGGTGAGCAGCCTAGCCTTAGGTACTGAATTGACTATCTAATC
Source organism: Botrytis squamosa (assembly GCA_014898485.2). NCBI lineage: Eukaryota > Fungi > Ascomycota > Leotiomycetes > Helotiales > Sclerotiniaceae > Botrytis > Botrytis squamosa. Next base: position 2,501,144 of record RCTC02000009.1, read on the forward strand.
TTGAAATTTCGAATTGATGAGCTGTATGTACATGAAGCTGAGATGCCATGCAGATGCCTCAGCCTCGATCCTGTGCATAAGTCAATAGCATAACTAACTCTTTCTCCAATCTGTCATATCAATCATATTTGTCCTATCATATAAAGCTATTGAATATTGTATATCAAGCTGAAAACCCCTACGTCGATCATGTTTATCCGGTTGCATAAAGCTATTGTAACGTCGTGGATCAAGCTGAAGGCCCCGCTTCATCTATTATATTTATCCGACTGCATAAAACTATCGAAATTTTGTGCATCAAGCTGAAGGCCCAGCTCACCATTTGCGCGCCAACCTTCCTATCCGCGATTTTCAGTTCTCCAAAGATTAAACCGTGGTACCTTTCACCCAACCTGTAAGTCGAGAAAGCGGGGTTAATGGTCAGATAATATAAATTAAATGTTACTTATCTCTATAAACGTGGGGTACATGGTAATACTTGATGATGTGTTTGACCTTGGCCCTACAATGCTGAAGCGTTTCACCAATAAACGTTTTACTAATTGTGAGACTATGAGGTAAAAATGTATTGATTTAGATTCATCTGAAGAACTAGAATATAGGAAAGCAGCTGGTTTCCATCCTCAATACTGTGGCCATAATCAGGAATAGAGCTCCGTAAAAGGGATCTAAATCTAAGCTAGGGGTTGTCGAACCCTCCCGCGAAGTAAACTACGAATAGCCTCAGATCTAGAAATCTAGATCTCACACTAATCATAGTATCTAAATTGTTATCAACTGCGGGGTAAGCCAAATCATCAATCATTATCCTATACCCGTCCAAGCTTGGAATTAGTGGTTATCCTACCACAGCCCTACACAAGAGACAAGCTGAAGAACACAGCATGCAAGAGAAGTCTCGGCTGACCTGAAGCCAAGTGTAGGGTTAACCTTACAGTACCATCGCGCCACGTGGTAGCAAAGGAACGTTGACAACAACTAGTCTAATCACAATGATCTTATTGGCTTATACTTGTCACGCCTTTTTCATGTGCTTTGATTTTGATCATATTTACAATTATGAGTTTATACCAAAAAGTCCTTTTGCATTGCATATGCGATGCAACATGTGCTTCCACGACTCAGTTGGAGCGAAAATGAACCAAAGCGTCTTTGGGAAACTGGCTCACGGCAAAAAGCGTGCATACAGTAAAGTGCAATCTGCAGCGCCATCACAACGCTTCCCCGCTTCACAATTTAACCAACCTAGGGTGTCTCAACGGCTGTATCAAAAAAGCAATTGGGTCACTCGATCCGAGCCAATCTTCACTGCACACTTGATCCAATCCGCTCCCCGCATTCGATCCGAGCCGTTCTCTCCTGCGGAAGGAGACTTGTAGAAGCTGAAAGAGAAGCGCCGAGATGTGCGAGACGAAGTCGTGAAAAGGGACGTAAAATTTCATTTATCATACAGACCATCTCCTCTTCTTTACGCCGCAGATTCTTACGAGCTCCTCAAGTCAAGCTCCTAGTCATTTTGCCATACTCACTACTTGAGTGTCGTCAATACAGCCTTCTCACACACCCGGGCCTCAACCCTTCGAAGCAAACATGGGCGACAAAACCGTCCACGGAGAATGGGCTCCAAAATTCAAACTTGGAAATTGCGCTATTCACCTTCACCTGCTACCGACTGGCAAGGTACTCTATTGGGGTCGACGCTCTGCTGTGCACAGCATGGATTATTGGACCCTCAATGAGCACAAAACCCACGTCTACATCTTGGATGTCGACACCCTAGAGAGTAAACGCACCGCTGAGGATCCGATGAACGAAGACGAGCTTTCTGTGAATCTCTTCTGTGCCGGGCACACGTTCCAGCCGGACGGTACCTTGATCATTTTTGGCGGACATGTCCTGGATGGCTTCGGGGAAGACCAAGCTTGTGTTTACGATCCCTTCCAAGATAGGTGGACGGTAATGCCTATGATGGCTGCAGGTCGCTGGTATCCCTCTGCTATAACTTTGTCTGATGGGAGAGGCCTTGTTGTGTCAGGCAGCTCACAAGATGTCACAAACCCTGTGATCAACCTGGTCCCCCAGATTTGGGACTCACATTCCAGTACATGGGGCATAGTCCAAACGCCTCTCGTTGATATCTTCGCTCTTTACCCGCGGCTTTACCACGTTCCAGACGGAAGGATATTCATGGCGGGCCCATTGAGAAGCTCTCGTTTTCTAGATTTGAATGCTCATGGTGGCCATGGTGAATGGTCGAGCGATGCCGACTCGCCATTCCGCAATGCAGGTCAGCGCGAGTACGCCGCTTCAGCTATGTATGATAGTGGCAAGATTCTCTACGTTGGTGGTGGAGGTGGTGATGCTGTTCCTCCCACCAACGCTGCAGAGATCATTGATCTGAACGACCCAAAACCACGCTGGGAATATACGACTGAAATCGGCCACGGGCGCCGACATTCCTTTGCTACCACGTTGCCCGATGGCACTGTGCTTGTGACTGGAGGAACCAAAGGGTTAGGCTTCAATGACTTGTCTCCGGGTCAGCCCGTACATGAGCCTGAGCTGTGGGATCCTACTACTACAGAATGGTCTACGATGGCCCCGGAGGACGATGATCGCTGCTACCACCACACCGCACTACTCCTACCCGATGGCAGAGTTCTTTCAGCTGGTGGTGGGGAATACGATCCGGACAATCAAAAGAGACCCAACGAGCCTGAACACACTCTGATCACCGGCCAGATATTCAGCCCACCTTATTTGTTCAAAGGCGAACGACCCACCGTCAGTAAACCGCCAGAGGTTATCGAATATGGCCAGCAATTCAAAGTCACAGTCGGTGAACACGATGTGATTGGCAAGGTGAGCTGGACACGGCTTGGATCTGTCACTCATTCACACAACATGAACCAATCGTTTCAATTCTTGAGATTTAAAACCAGTGGGACAGAGGTCACCATAGAAGCGCCAAAGAATCATCATTTGGCTCCACCAGGTCATTACATGCTTTTCCTTGTGAGCGAGGAAGGTGTACCAGCAGTGGCGCCTATCATGCTGCTCAGACCGGACGTTGAGATACCTGTACAACCACAACTGCCCCCGGGGGTATCGACACAAAATGCAGTTTTGGAGAGAAACATCGGCGTATCCCTTGAGATGCGCAATCAGAAGGTCGTCTCGGAACAGGAGGGGCCACCTGTCATTGTTGGTCTTACGCCCACGTGTCCCTACGGTCTCGGTGCGTGCTGGGGCGGAGCTTATGAAGCCCTGAACAACATCACTGATATCAAGACCGTCCTTCCAAGACCCAATGCAACCATCTCCGTTGCCTTTGTTTACCTTCACAATGACATTCTGCCCGATATCAACGTGTGGCGGAAAGAGCTCTTCGAGGTCGACGGGGGCACGTACAATATGCGCGGTATTGAGATGACGCTCACGGGTGTAGTTACCAAGAATGGCACGAAACTAACACTAGCCGGTACATCGACTCGATCTGAAGTGGTTCTTAATCAGTTCCTGGCAGGTAGCAAGCTCGAATGGGATAACGTGGCGAAGGTGCCCAAGCCACTTACCAGGGAAGAAGCCAGCGCATATACCCGGTTATACCAGACAGTAGTCTCTCATCCAGAGGGATTGTCGCTACAGGTGACTGGACGGCTGCAAATGGACGAGAACAACAAGTACTCTTTGGATGTGAAAGGCTTTGTGGAACCTTCAAAATCCGGCTAGGGTCACACCGCATAGGTATTGGTGTTCTTCATTTGAATCAGAGTAATACACCATGCAGCTTTTATGATCTGGCAGGTCGATTTTGGTCGTCCAAGGCAGTGTTACGATGTGCTTTCGGGAGTCACGTGGAAGGGTCTATATCGAGAGCGACAAGTAGTAGATTGAGATCAGGGTAGTTGTAATTAAATAAAAGAATTACTATTTGAGTTAAGTATGAAACTTTATATATTATGCGCGAAAAGTACGTGCTGGTCATGTGACTCTGTTGCAGCTAGTACCTACCTAGTATTTACAGGTTCTCTTTATACCAACCTAATATCCCCCTATATTATAAAACACAATCTAATCCTCTCCTTCTTCTCCTTCATCGAAAGTACTACATCTACAATAAAACATCCATGATATATACAAAGAACTACTCTATAACCCTACCACCTTTCCCTCTTTTACTCTTTTATAATATCTCTTTCAATCATAACCTTATAAATTCCCCATATAAATTCCCCATATCGATTCGATCTAGATTCTATTTAGATTCTATCTAGATTCTAGTACTTTTACTCTCTTTATATCATTCCCTCTATATTATTCTTCATGCAAAATTCTGTATTCAGTCTTCTTAATAGTAATTTCACTCCTTCATTTATTCATTTCATTCCATCTATTAATCAGTATCACAAACACAAACTGTCTTCTCAATTTACATTTATCTTTACATTTACGTTATTCATAAAAATAAAAAATAAATCACTCCCTTCCCACAAATCACTATCACCAACATCATCTCCCCTCCCCCACCATCTCAACCCCCACCATCTCAACCCTCACAAAACCTTCAACCCTCACAAAACCTTCAACCCCCCATCTCCCCCAGCCCCCAGTCCATCAATTCCCTCCCCCGCCTTCCCCCCCTTCACAATCCCCCTCCCTTCCACCCTCCCTCTACTCCTCCTCCTCGCATCCAAATAAACCATAAACTCCCTATAACTCTCCGGCAAAACCTGCACCTCCCCCTCCACCTCAAACGTATAATTAAACTGTCCCGTCGGTTTCGTTTCTCCATGTTCTACATTTTTAACCTTCGTATCTACTCTAATCTGCACCCTGGTTTTCTTTCCTTTCGCTTTCCCTCCCTCTCCATCATTGCTCTCCATCTCTCTCTCCGTCTCTGTCTCCGCATCCCCCTCTCCCCTCACAAGCGGTCGATCCCCATATACCAGCGTAGCACTCACATACAGCACACTACCCACTGGCACGGGATTCTCAAAAGTACTCGGATCCAGACCCAGGAAAATAGGACGCGAATGCGATATAGCCGATGCGCAGGTGAAAGCGAGTTCGAAGGTGGATTTGAGGAGGAAACCGCCGAAGATCATGAAGTTGTGGCGGTTGCGGTATTGGGGTTGCATGATTTGGACGGATTGGATGGTGGAGTTGGACATGCGGGTGCAGGTTTTGGGGAGGAGGGAGGGGGTGTTGGGGTCTAGGGAGGTTAGTGGGTCGGTGTGGTTTGATTTGGTGTGGTGAGGGAGTAAAAGAGGTAGAAGTTGAAGTTGATGACGAACGGGGTAGAGGATGAAAAGGTGGTGGGAAATGGCTGGGGCAATTTAATCAAAGTATAAGAAGATCAAAGGAACTTTCCCTCCTTCATTCATAACAAGTCATCAAAATGAAATATCACGCAACCACAGATCTTACATCTTCATTTCTCCCCCAACCTACCCGAATTCAAGCAAAATCCTTCAACACAAATGGAAAAAGAGAGAAAAATGAAATGAATGAAACGAAAAGAAAAGAGAGAAGACACAAATCCAACATACCATGATAATCCAACGTCTTCAACCACAACCTATGAATCAAATCACTCTCCTCATCATCCGGCTCCTTACTCCTCAACCCCCGCCCCAACTCCCTCTTCTTCTTCTCATAACTCTTCCTCCCCCTCTCAAACCAACCTTCCTCCACTTCCCCCTCGGGCCTCACCCCCGCAATCCGCACCGCTTTCTTCGTCACCGGATCTAGCGACACCATCGTGAATGCACATTCCATGAAAACATCTTCTTTCCTCCTCGGTTGATTTTCCTGTCCCGCAGACGGAACTTTGCATACTTGTAGCGAGACTTCCATGCTGGAGCGCCCGGTGGCAAAGGTCACTTGGCCGGATAATTCGAGATCGCAGATTTCGAGGAGGGGTCGAGAGAGCGTGATGCGGTCGACGGCGGCGGTGACAGTCATGACGCGATCGCCGGTGTGTTTGTAGGAGATTACTCCGGCGAGGGCATCGAGATCCTGGTGTGGGTGTTGGTAGGTATATTTTTTCTCCTTTCCTTTCACGCATCTCATCTCCTTGCTCTTTATGAGTTCTCACAAACTTTTTGTAAGACTCTTCTTAACCCCCCTCTTTCTTCCCTCCCATCCCATCCCATCCCAACAAACAGAAAACAAAAAGAAAAAACTCACCATAAAAATAGCTCCCAATCTAATATGTCCACTCGCCGTGATATAATTGTCCAAAAGCCAAGGATCGCTCGCCAATGGTAAAATCTACAAAACCACATCATTAGCATTCAATTGACCCTCTCCTTATCCCCTCTCCCTATCCCCTCTCCTCCATAATTTCTTCTTGTGAAGAAAACAAAATCCTCAAGAACCCAAGATTATCAACCTCCTTCCATCATATCAGATATCAGATATCAAACCTCAAATCTCACACGACCTCACACCTTCTCTTCTTCTCCCCCTCTTCATTTCCCCCTTTTCCAAACTCAATTCCATCTCTCATCTCATCCCATCTCCCCATCTCCCACCACCTCCCACCCCTCCCCCAATTTCCCAATATCCCAAAACCTCATACACAACAGCAAAAAAAAAAAAGAAGAAAAAAGGACTCACCACCCTATGAAAACTATCCCCCATCCTCTTCATTTGCAATTCCTCTCCTTCCTTCTCACCCCCTTTTACCTCCTCCTTCCCCCCCTCACCCTCTATCCCCCCCTCCTCCCCCTTCTCCCCCTCCATCCCCACCCCCTCCCCCCCCTTCCTCTCCCCCATCTCCCTCCTCCCCTCCTCCCTCCTCCACGCCTCAATAAACGGCACCCTCGTCCTCATCGCCGTCAACTCCCTATAAACCCCATCTGTCTCGCACCTCTTGCCCATTGAAAACCCTCTCACAGCCCCACTTCTCACCCAGCCACTTCTCACCCAACCACCACTACCACTCACCCCATTTCCCCCTCGCCCGAGCGATCTCATCGCAATCGGAATCGGAATCGCCATCGGGAGCTTGCATCGCGTTCCAATTAATCTTGTGCTTGTGCTTATGCTTGTGCTTGGCATTTTTGTTTGGGATTAAGGTAGGTTGGATTGGTTTTATTGGGAGAGAGGGGAATAGAAAATAGAAGATGGAGAGAAGAGAGAAGAGAGAAGAAAGTAGAAAGAAGAAAGTAGAGACAAGGGTAGTGGTGAAAATAAAGAGTAAAAATGAAGATGATGATACAATATCAATCAATCTATCAATCAATCTATCAGCTAGCTAGATAGCCGATCAGTATATCAATTATTTAAATATCGCAATATATCGTATCGTAATATATCGTAACCTATCATAAAAGATGCCGAGTATCGAACTCTTCAATCAATCAAAGTTACACAAATCCATCCATTCATCCATCCATCCATCCCAAAACAAAACCTCTCTAATGTACTCTCTACTGTACCCCCCACAGCTCGGCTATCCATGTTCCCTCAACCTTGCCACGGAAAAATACGGGATTGGATTACCATGGTAGATATCATAGGTAGCCGGGAAAGCATTGCATTTATACTTTACATTTACTCCGTACATACCTAGTATTAATATTATATAAGAATCCCCTCTTATAAGGAGAACCTCTCTACGTATAAAGAAAACTCATTCCTTCCCTACTCAAAAGAGATATATATATCGTATTCTTTTGGAATTTTCAAGGAACGCTAACAAGGAATCTCTAATTAAGCTTTTTATAGGTTAGGATTATAGCAAGCATCGAGAACAATTGATTTGTTTAGTTGATAGATAGATTATTTATTAAATGCCTTAAATTTTAATTGAATTATTCTAATTTGAAGTCTTTTATTTTATTTAAAAGAAAGCTAATTGGCCCTAAAAGTAATAACCCTTGTTAGCGTTTCTTGAAAATTCCAAAAGAATATAGTATATATATATATATATTTAAATCCCATTTATTAGAAATCACTTTATAATTTCACAATTTCACAATTTCACAATTTCACAATTTCACAATTTCACAATCCTCACAATCAAAATCACACAAACACCAATAAGAACCAAATCCTCAGAGTAAAAAAAAATTATATCAAGAATTATTCGATATAAACCCCTCCTTAAAGCCCAAACAAAACAATCAAAGCCCACATAATTTTCCCTCCCAAGTAACACCTTGCCTACAATAAAATAATGCATCCAGCTTCGCGATAACCTACCACCTAAAACTTCCTCTTCTTATATGTACCTCCTTGTTTAGGTTGACTTCCATAAGGTCTCTTCTTCTGCGCGGTATCCTTCATTCCAGCCGAGATATTTATGTCGACTCTTGGAGGAGCATCGAATCCAAAACTCTTAGCGACCTTGATCAAATCCAACTTTCCAACATCAAAGACACTGCGGAGGGAGTGACTTGCGTAGGCTTGAAGATAACTCTTGTAACCTTCCTTGGCGCTCTTATTTAAATAGTAGTTTTGTGCGATTAATTTCGAGAGTTGACTTTGGATATTGACGATTTTTGATGCTGGGAATTCGAATTCGACAACGGGAATACGGGCAGTCTTGAGATGAGTAAGGAAACCGACTTCGGATGGTTGAAGGAAGAGAAGAGAACGTCCCTTTCCGTCGCTACCTCTAGCAGTTCGACCGACACGGTGAATATAATCTGTTGGGTCATCGGGAGGATCGAATTGAATTACCCAGTCTACATCAGGGATCTATTGAGAAAATATTAGCTTTGTCGGTTGAAATAAACCGGGCAAGAAAGCTTACATCAAGACCTCTAGCTGCAACATCTGTGCAGATGAGTGTACCTTGTTTAGCATTGCAGAATTCAAAAAAGGTATTTGTACGTTTTTGTTGCTTCTGTTTGCCGTGCAAGTCGAGAACTGGTAAATCGATATAATTGAGAAGTTCGGCATGATATTTAACACAAGCGCAACTGGAGAAAAAGACAATGATCTTCTTCTTCAAGTTGCGCTTGAGGAAAGAGAAGAGTAAGAGGAATCGTTTATCGGAATCGCATACGACGTAACCTTGTTCGAGACCCTCAACTGTACTGTGTTCCTTCTTGTTATCGACATTGATGTAGAGAGGTCCTGGACGAAGGGAAATTCGTGCGAGATCTTCGACTTTGGTAGTTTGTGTTGCGGAAAAGAGCATGGTTTGACGATCATCCTTTGGTAAAACCTTAACGATTTGCTTCATCTCATCTTCGAAACCAGCTTCCAGAATTCTGTCTGCCTCATCGATAACCAATGCCTTCAAGTTCTTGAAAACAAACCCTTGCGTATTTTGTAAATGATCGAGAAGTCGTCCTGGTGTAGCAATCAAAAGATTGACTCCCTTTGCCAATTTCTCCGCCTCTGCTCTTCGATTTGCGCCACCCATAACAATACCATAAGTTTGCGAATGGTGAGCCATGATTTCCCTCGCGACTCCAAAGATTTGCAATGCCAATTCTCTCGTAGGTGAGACGACGATAACACCGGTACCATTTCTTGGTTTGAATCGCAAAGAGTGTAACATCTCAACCGCAGGAATCAAGAACGACAATGTTTTTCCCGAACCCGTCTTTGCAGCACCGAGCACATCTCTTCCTGCCAATAGTGGTGGAATACCTCTTCGTTGAATTTCGGTCATCGTCTCAAATTTCATGTCTTCGACGAGGGCCTTCATGGTTTTATCAGAAAGGTTAAGTTCTGAGAACTTTTCGACCGACGACGCATCTCCGACATTTGGTAAAGTCAAGTGCTTATTCTCGTCCACCTCCACCTCTACATCACTTTGGTAATCGGTCGTGGAGCCCATTTTGAATGTCGACTGTGATTTCGTGCAGTGAGATTGATATGGATGCGAAGTCAAACTTGACGAAAGCGATTGAAAATTATTTTTATACGCTAAGAAGTTGAGATAAGAATTTGCATTGGGGCTTATCCATTGGTCGAAGTTTGATCCACAGTTAATGTGAGATTTGAGTGAGTCACGTGAGTCTAGGATTCGACCTTCTAGACATGCCCGAGATCCTAACGTTCCAATTCACACATTACAAATACAAATCGAGACATCATCTCTTCCCATCCTCATATTTCCCTTGTTTCTTCTCCTCTATCGATCCATGACCCCTCCTGCATCCCTTTCCCTTTCACAAAATTAAGAACAGAAGATCATTCAGATCAAATTATTCATATTCTCATACTTCTTGCAGTTGATCGGTGGTTGTAATTGTGTGTGTATTGTGTATTTGATTCTTTTATACAGGTTTGTTTCTTCTCCCTCCTATCTCGAATCCACTCATCACCTATTCATTCATCCACCTATCTCCCCCCTCTCCTCTCTCACCTCCTCCCCAGCCTCCGCTCTATTCCTTTACTTAATCCCTTCCTTCACGTCCATCTATCCCTTCACATATATCCACCACTGCAATCCACGCCTCTATCGACATCTCCTCCATATTCACCATTCATCCACCATATCACCTCTTCCTCACCATCCAACAAGCACAAATGAAACAGACCAATTCAATAACCTCCCTCCGAGTCCCATTCCCAACACAAGAAAAAGCCCAATTGCAAGACTGAACCAAAAAGCAAGGCAAAGATAAAGAAAATCCACTCTTGAAAAGAGTACTATGTCACTTAAGACTTTATGATCCTAATGCAAAAAAAACAAAAAAAAAAAACGAATCGAACAAGAGAATCACAAAATAACACCTTCCAACCCCATAAGATTTCCTCTTTGATGGTGTTTGTTTTACGTGTAAACACGTTCCCCCAACTACCATCTATCAGCCAATATATTTCAATTCTCAACGCCTTTTTATGAAGCCCCTTCATTAATGATCATAACCTGCTCCACGTTGCCAAGGACTATTATAGTGATTAGCTGATGTCATATCTTGAATTCATCATAAAACTCTTACCTAGCATTGCTCTGGTTCTGATTCTGTGGTCTGAACCCCCCTGGTGCAGGACTACCGCTGTTTTGTGATCTATATCCCGTCGACAAATTAGATGTCGATTGGTTATCTCTATATGGAGCTGGTGATGCGTTGTTCGATCGATCGTTTCCATACATCAAAGGAGCATTGCTGTTTGGTCGTCCATCTTGATAATTTGGTGGTGGACCACGCGAGCCAGTTGCTGGGAAGAGAGGAACCGAAGGATCGATAGGTGAGTTAGGTGCTTCTCTAACAGATGGGTTCGTATCTCTATATGCTCCTGTACCGGCTGTAGAAGGTGGAAGTGGCGTGTTTGCTGGGTTTCTCATGGAATCCGAGGACCATGAATCGTTGTCATCATCTAAATCGAGGTTGTGTTTGTACCCAGCTTTATCGCCTCTAGCAGTAGCTCCCAAAGCATCCAACTCGGTAGTCAAGCCCGTGTTTGACTTAATGAATGATGCACGATCATCAGTCATTGGCAAGTAACGACTGTCTGGGTTCTTGCGAACAAAGGCGTAGATCGTAGCAAGTAAAACAAGAATGAGAAGGACCAAGGAAAAGACTGCATTGATGATGAAGAAGATAACCCCCATAACACCAGTGACGATACCTGGTTGATTGAAAACATCCGTGAAAACCAAGAGGAAAATAGTGTTTAAGAAGTTGATAGCACAAATGGCGATATTGAAAGAATTGGTACTTCTGTCCATCCATGGTCGAATGACGCTAGCTCCAATTAAAGCCGCTGCTTCAATCAAGAGAAGAGCAATAGCTTGGACGGTAGATGCGTTTTGTCCAAACGCGATGAACATTCCCTTGATCAAAATGTAAATCAATGTTGGAAGGATGAAATAGTAAGCCGTTGCTCTGAATTGGACGTAAAGGAAACCCCATTTGTTGAGAGCCGAAGGATCAGAGTAGAGAATGTAAGCTGGATTCTTGTGCATCAAAACCGATCTTTTGGCGATTCGAACAACTTTCATAGCTGCCCAAGCGAGAGTACCTGTCATACCAAAGAAGAAGAAAATGGCCAAAACGATCTCTGCGGGCGAATCATTTTGGGTGAATTCCCAAAGACATAAAATAGTCATCTGAGGGTATCCAATAAGAACCATGCGGAACATGATACCCTTGAGAACAGTAAACCACCCATTACGGAAATCCAGAAACTTATCAGACTTCATCCACTTCATTCTAACCGCAAGTTCACAGAATCCCTTGAACAATGCAACAAATAAAATGGTGAAAACAATGAAAATACAGAAGAAAGCAAGACCAGTCAAGAATAAATTGGTCGATTCGATACCGGCACGGAATGCTACTCTCTTAATACCTTTGACAAGATACGAACCAGTTGTGGTAGTGGTATCGGCTCGTTTCGTCAAGATTTCGTGTGCGCGAGTAAGAAGTTTGATGGTGTGTTCGACTGATCTCTTTCCCATAGAACGTTTCTCGACTTGAACAGAGGTGGTGGTTAAAGTGTTCAAGAGTGTGGCTGGAGTTCCACCAGTCGACTTTTGATACCAAGTTGCAATGCTTTGCATGAAATCAACCTCAATTATACCCATACTCCAATCAAAGTTTTGAGTCCACGATTGAACAATAGGTGGAAGAGGAACCGCAGTGAGTCCGATCATAGCTTGGGCTTGGAAGTATCCAAAGAGTGACAAGGCGTTGGATGCTACGTGAGCAGCAGTATTTGAATGACCCAATCCAGATGTTACAGCAGAAGCGACCAAAGCCAATCCAGCGATAACAGCAGTTGCCCATCCTACACCCTTTTGATCGACGGTTTGTCCGTTTGACAATTGGGCTTCGACGCATGCCAGACTAACGTCTGGGTTCGCTGTACCATTGATAATAACTTTAACATTAGCATCCAAATCCGGTACTCCGTATGCGATTGATGGAATACTATCAACGGTAGATTGAGGGACCGCAAGATTAGATTTAATATCGATTTGACCGGTACTCATTGGGCAGAGACCAGAGATTCCAGCAGCACATGGATCGATGACCCTATTTAAAATAGGATAACCATAAGCCGTGACTTCAACATCGAAAGTAACATTTCCTTGAATCGAAGAAACACCAACTACGTCGAATGAGAAGGTTAAATTATCAGGTGTGAAGACGACGTCGAACAGTGTTGCCGTGAAACTCGAGTTGTCCTGACACGCGTTCAAGGACTTGGATTCAATTAATCGAGTGGATGCTGATGCGACCGATAAGAGTGTAAGAAATGAAGTCAGCAAGACCCATGGTGATGATGAGAATGTCGGTCGCATATTGAAAGATCGCAATATTAAACGGAGCCTATGAAGGCTTTAATGTAAGAAGAATGAAGTCCGTAACACCCGAAGCCTTTTTATTGTGCAGAGAGGAAGTCCTTGTACTGAGTGATGAATTGTGTGTTTCCTTGGTTCAATGTTTCCCTTGATCGCAACCCCTTTGTATATGACCTTCTTTCGATGGGATAATGCAATTGATTGATCGTGTTGGTAAATATCGTAATGGGTGAATGAGGAATGGTTTCGTCACTGTTTCTTTCTTCCAAACTCCAAAAAGGCCGACAAAGATTCTATTATTGAATCATTGACAGACTTGGAATGATTAGCGACCGTAAGTAATTTCGTAGATCCAGCTCACGAGGGATTTTTTTTGTTGATAAACGAGGGAAAATGTATCTCTGCGAAAAGAGATGGAAATGACGACGAGGAGGTTGTCGGAAGAAGAGAGAAAATAACGAAAGGAGGTCGACGACTAGGTTGATGACCTGGGTCTGTTGGTGGTCGTCGATTTGGTGAGATGTAGGAGGTAATTTTGAGGAGTGGGTGGTAGTAGTGGTGGGTGGTGGTGGTTGATGAAAAGGTTAAAAAAAGAGGAAAATGAAATGGAGGAGAGGCGGAGGAGGATGGAGGTGGTGGTGGAGGCGTAGTAGGTAGGTAGTAGGTAGGTAGTGAGAGTTAAGGTGGTAGTAGTAAATGGGTTAAGTGTAGTGAGTGAGGTAAGATAAAAATAAGAATAATAATAGTAAGAATAGTAATAAGAATAGTAAGGATACGGTAGTGAATGAGTGAAGTGAAAGATAATAAAGTTTCCAGGTTTATTAGTAAGGTTTTAGGTATGAGGATGAGGATGAGGATGAGGATGAGGTGAGGTATGAATTAAGTGAATGGTCGAACTGTAATGTTTTTTTTATTTCTTTCCTCTCTTCTCTCTTCTCTCTTCTCTCTTCCCTCTTCTCTCTCTTCTCTTTTCTCTCTCGTTTTGACTGGTAATATGTAATATGTAAGAGACGCCCAGGTGGTGACGAGTAATAAGCATTGTTATTAAAGGGAGGAATGAAGGGTCTGATACCCAATCAATGGATTGAGTTACTAGGCCGTTGAGCTTGGAAAATGTGTACCAGGTATCGTAGTCATAATGTCAAAGTAATGTACAGAGGCAATGCAGGCAATATATCGTAGGTAATGTAGAGAAACCTCGTATTGGATATAATCAACAGAATAGCAAAATAGGTAGGTTTGTACGAGTACGAGTAGGGACGAATGGATGAGGATGAGGATGAGTATAGTATGACTATGAGTATCGGTATTGTGAATAAGAATAGGAATCAGAATCAATTAATATTTAGTGGTCAATCATTCCTGTTTTTCATTCAATCATTCAATCATCCATCCATCCATCCATCTATCCATCCATTCCAGTTTCCAGTTTGATCTAATAAACTGACTGACTACCAGTTCGATGCCAATCAATGATAACTTTCCCAACCCGTGAATTCCGTATCATTCTCTCTCTCTCTCTCCTTCGTTCTCTCCTCTCCTCTCCTCCTCCATTCCTTCCGAAATTAGATTGATGAGAGTGATTAATCAGAGGTGGCTGAGTTGATATTATAAGATTGGGATGAGATGAGAGGTATCGTACGCTGTGGTCGTATATTGCGTGTATACCTGAGTGTTGGAACTTTGGAATTCATATACCGGACCGGGTTGATTGGAGTTATGAAGGATGCATCGGATGGGAAAGGATTGCATCTACCGTATGTATTACATCTATTACATCCACGGAATGTATTTTATAGTAATACCAAAAAAAGATATAATTTATTACGAATCCTTTTGCAGAAAGACAAAGAGTATAAAAAGGAATCTCTTTTCCCGTTTGCCCATCTTCCACTTGCCGTACAATTAGCTACGACCTTCTCACATCCATTCCCTCTACCTCTCATGAGTCTCATCCCTCTCCCTCTCTTCTCCCTTATGTAATAACTCACTCACCATCTTCCCTTGTCTAGACCCAATCTCCCTCACGGAATATGGGGATCTATTCTCACAATCCCCCCCCCCCCCCCAAAAAAACCCAGATTCCAGGGGTTAACATCAACAGGGCTCTCGAAGAAGATACCTAGTAATGTATAAAATCACCCCCCTCCCCCCCCCCAAAACAGGGGCAAAGATATGCAAGGCAAGATTCAACGAAACTCTGGGCGCATGGAGATCTCGCAGAAAAGAACGGAGAAGGAAAAATGGATTGGAAATTTGGGTCCTTCGTGGGTAACAAACAAACAGATGGAGTATCTGTATCAAGATCAAGAGCTTAGATAGATACTAGGTAGTGAATGAGAGAAATTGAAACAGAAATTGAAATTGCGGCGAAAGATTCTTTGTTGATGTGATGGATGGGATGGGGAATGAAAATCTGATTCATTGATTACGTGGATGATTTCCAGGTTGTTAGAGTTTTGCTTCTCCTACCTAGGTATGGATCATAATGGATGGAATAGTAACACCTACTCGGAATCTATCTACGATATCTACCCAGGATTCAATTCTCTAACTCCTCATCCGTCAGATGTGGAATATGTAACAAAATACTCCCGACTGCAAACAGCTGAAGAGTGATATTGATTTCAGATGCGTATCGATCCATATGTCTTAGATATATATATGTGGCTACTAGGGAAGGAAGTAGCTGAAATCACAATCACCTCAAAATTCAAATGAATCAAATGAACCCATCCATATTTATTATCATAACTTATCCCATTTCATTGGATTTCATTGGATTTCATTGGATTTCATTTCATCCCATCCAATAAACCATCTCATACTCACCTGGCCTGGCCTGGTACTTATTACCCCTCCGATACTTACTTAGGTAATTATCCTTCTCGTATTCTTCCAATCTTCTCAAATCTCATTAATTAAATCTCCCTACGAGTACACACCCCTCCGTTCATCTTGGCATGGTTTCTAGATTTCCATTCATACCTATCGTACTTATGAGCTAAATACTAATAAATCTCAAATAACAATCCATCCAAACATCAAATCATCTCTCCCTTCAATATCATATCAATCAACATCATCTGATCTCCCATCTCCCACCATCTCACCCAACTGATCACACTCCACCCTCTCAAATTGACATTCCATTCCATTCCTCAGCTGCAAACCCTCACAACATCATCACTTGCCACTTGCCACCAGCCATCAAAAACTAATCATCACATCACCATACATACCATACATACCATACATACATACATAAGAGGTCTCCATCCGTATGCAACGCCTCATGCATCATGACATCCGTGTACAGTTCCGTTCCGGTTTCTAGACCAACCAACCAAACGCCTGGCCGGTTGGTCTATAATTATCTCAGCTATGCATACCTTGGTATGTTCGTAGATAGAGTAATATGTATTGATTTACAAACTCTGGTTTAGACGTTGTAGGTACTCTTCTAAAATTTATTTTATCATCTCTATACTCGTATCTATACAGACAAAATGCATCAAACACATCAAACCTATCAACTTGATTACCATATAATCATACCCATTCATTCCAACACCAGCTCTCTCCAACACATCCAAAAATACCTACTAGATATCCCAAAGCAATAATTAACCATCTCCCATTCCAAATTCCAATCCATTTCTACAGTACCTCTATCGTAATTCCCACATCCAAATCCATTGGCATTTCCTCAATCCCTCACTCAAATCTTACCATTAATCTACCTAGTACCTACTCGTACCAACTATCACGATACCTAAGAATGTGCATACCAAGCCAAGTACGCCATACATATTACATATCATATCTACCCATCAAATCCACAAATACAAACGCCCAAACAATCGAAAATAAAATAAAATAAAATAACTCAAATTACCTACCTACTCGTAGAACTAACTAATATTCGCTCGTAGTATAGATTCCTTGAGATATTATCATCTCATACTAAATATTATGCTCTATCTATTCTATCCTATCCTATCACATCCTACCTACCTATTTAATTCTTATATCAGTCTAGTCCAGTACCAGTCCAGTACCGATACCGGTAGTTCCGAAAGCTTACTACTGTAGTAGTTTGTAAATGATTTTATGATTGAGTCGAGTTGAGTTTTTATAAATTATAAATAAATATTCGCTATTATAAATGAGTAGATGAGTAGATGAATAGATGAATAGATAAATAGATGAATAGATAAATAGATGAATAGATAAATAGATGAATAGATGAATAGATGAATAGATGAATATATAAATAGATAAATAAATAAATAGATAAATAAATGAATAGATAAATAGATAAATAGATAAATAAATAAATGAATAAATAAATAAATAAATAAATAAATAAATAGATAAATAAATAGATAGATAGATAGAGAAATAAATAAATAAATTCTTAATCTTTGATTTATAGATTCTATCTATCTATCTATCTATTTAGATATATAATATGATACAATATACAATATACAAAATCACTCATATCTATAATCACACTCTTATTTACTCACTTCCTCCCTCCCTCCCTCCTCCCCACCAATACACCAATACACCAACCATCACATGACAAATCATCATCCTCAAATTACGATAGTCGTCGATCAAACAACTCTCAAACTCTCAAACCCTCAACCCCTTATCTTTTCTTCAAAGCGCATATGGTGATATGGTGATATGGTGATATGGTTATGGTGTTAAGAGTTAGGTAGGTAAGATACTCTGATCTTTATTTTATACTGTGTTTGTTAAGGTTAGATACCTAGGTATATTGTTGATGTATTATGAGGAGAGTAGAGTAGAGTTGAGTATAGGATGGTAGAGTTGATCAATTTAATCTGATATACAACCCGACAAATCAATCAATCACCTGCTGAGCAAACAAGAAATCCCTTTCCTTTCCTATCTTTTCCTTTTCTTTCCTTCAGATAACCAACTATCCGCTTATCCATTCATCCATCCGCTCATCCATCCATTCAACAACCTACAATCTACTATCTACTTAGATACAAACCACCCTATAAATCAAATAATCGAAGAAATCGTTTTCTACTCTTTTTCCTATTTTCCACTTTTCCATTCTTTTACTTTTTCATCTTTTTCATCTTTTTCATCTTTTTCATCTTTTTCATCTTTTTCATCTTTTTCATCTTTTGGGGGGTTTTGGGGGTTGTAATTAGTAATTACTTGTATACTCTTCTCATACCTAAGTAGGTAGGTATGTTAAGTAGGATCTTACCTAGTAGGTGGTGAAGATTTCTACCTACCTAAGAGTCAAGGTTTCAAATCCAATTCGCGATGCGAAATCCTATGGTGCGGTGGTGATGCGGGAGGGATATCTGCAGATGTGAGGGATTTGGGAGGGATGGGAATGGATGGGATGGGAATGCTGGGTTGTGATAGATGGATGGATGAATGGATGGATGGCCGGCGCTTATTTTAGGTGCGGATGTGTGGGAACGAGGAGGATGAGGATGAAAATGAAGTGTCATGTGATAAGAGAGATGGGGATGGGGATTGTGTGTTGTGATTTGTGATTTGTAATTTGAGGGAAGGAGGGGTTTGGGATGCGGAGGGATGAAATGGGTTTTTGTAAGATTACTTTGGATAGATAGATAGATAGATGTGGGTTTTGTTGTGGATTTGGATTGGATGGATGATGGGGTACTAGGTGTGTTTCTTTTTGATCGGTTTGTATATAGTCTGTATTCTATAGTCTATAGTCTATCTCGTGTGGTGGAGGAGCGAAGGGTGTTTTCTCTGGGTTTGGAGATGTAGTGGTTGAATTTTTTGTATTTTTTGTATTTTCTGTTTTGTTCCTTTTCTTCTTCTCCTCACTCAAGAGATCCGAGTTGGGCATTGAAGAGAACGATTCTGCAGCAAGATCAATACCGATATTATCTGACTACAGAGTGGTGTCGATCCTGGAGCAATCAAGTACGCTGATTTTATGATGAGTTTTTGGCTGAAAGAAAGGTAGCACTGCGGAGAGTAATGTGAGTGGGAGAGGTGGTTTCTTTGAGATGGTTGCTTCTTCTTCTTCTTCTTCTTCTTCTTTTTTTTTTGAAACAGGAGAGATAGTAGAATTGAGAAAGTAATCAGATGGTAGAATGAAGATCGGGTGGTAGAGTAAGATGCTCTCTTATCTTCTCTTTTCTTTTCGATCAATTTGTATATAGTCTGCCTCCACGGCAGTGGCCCCCGGAGGGCCAGCGGAGCGTCATTTCATCTTCATTTTATCTTTATATGAAAAGGAGACTGGTTTATTTTCATTGAATGTTAATATGACTCGAATTAGTGTTCAGTCTTAATTGATATTCTCTCTTATTTCTTTAATTCTGCCCTGATTGACTTTGTAGTCGGCTAATTGGGAATATTTCAAATCTCTCCAAAGGTGTCTTCTTTTTCGTTTGAAAGATCACAACGTCGTCTAGTCCAAAGTTGAGTTTATTATTTCATTCATGATGTTTTTTTTCTTCAATTCAACTTATCTCGTATTTTCATGTTACGATCAATCACAAGGTCTCAACCAACTCAAATTTGAAAACACATTTTGAAAATTTTCTTGATACAACGATATTGATTCGCAAAATATAACACATAAGTATGTAAGCTTACAAACTGAGGAGAAACATTCTCGATAGATCATCTATTGGTCCATCAATCCAAATGTTGCAATGAGAAAGCTCACTCAGTATTCTGCTGTCATAATCTCAACGCCACCAGCATACAGTGTATAATGCACAAGCGGAGATAGATTACAGTTTTATAATACCGTGCGATTAGACTATTATGAACTGTGACTTGCAAGCCCTAAAAAAGGTGTTCATTATAACCGAATATGATTCTAACAGTTGGATGTTGATGACAAGTCATAATTCATTTTACAAAGGAAAGAAAGAAAGAGTGTTTAGAGGAATTTTCCTTTTATGCTACTGAAACCTTGTATATTCGAAACCAGGATTACCATAAACCAAATTTGGTGAGGGTAACAGTCGGCGCTGGCTTCCACATTATAACATTCCAACACTGTGAATTGTTACTTCACGGCACAAATGTCAACGCACTTCGTGTTCAGTACCATCCGATTTACTTGATATCCGCGCTCGATATAAAAGCTCTATTCTCGTCATGAAACTTGGCTTGGATCTCATCACTCTTTATTATATCTATCGCGTTCGCCCTGGTTTCTTGTGCGAGAATAGCGCATGGGGGGGGGAGGTTAGTAGAAGATGTATAAAATTAAGTCGTTTGTAAATTTCTTCAGTTTTTTCGCGATGTTTCGAGCGGGGTTTTGGTATGGGGGTTGTTATCTTCGAGTTGAGTTGAGTTTAGTAGCGGATGCTAGCTACTCGGATTCGTTTGAAGTGTTTGTTTGTTTCTTTGGTTCTTTCTGCGCGGGATATTGGTTGGGTTAGTTTATAGTGGTTTTGCAGCTTTTCTTTTGGGGGGTCTTGGTTCTTGATTCTTGGTCGGGAGGCTTTGGATGGTGGATAGGATGGGTTTGTGATTTTTTATGATGAGCTTAGGTTGTGCCACCAGTGGGTGTACGGACTGACGGGACACTGCAAAAATGGACTTGCGAATACCTCTTGATATATCAACTTGCATATTTTGGGAATCGTGACGATTATGTATTTGAGATGAGAGAATCAAATTATAGATTCTGATATCAAGCAATCGAAGAATGAATTTGTTATAAGATTTCGATAGGTGGGAAGTGTCCCGTCAATCCATGCACCCACCGGTGTGTCTGAAAGAATCATGATGTCTGAGTAGATGTCGGAATTGGTTTGCTGAGGCATGAGATATTGCTGGTTAACACTATCGTCTCGAGACCTCGAGGACGCGTGTGGATTGCGTGGTTTTGTGATCTCATTCGTCGACTCTCTTACGTGAGGCAGTTGTGGATCTTCTCTCCATGGCGAGATTCTTGACGCTCTGTTTGGATTGGAACTCGGTCTTGATTGGGCGGGATGATCTACTGATGGGTAATGATGTTTTCTTGAAATCTCACGGCGGTCTGTGCATGGTAAGATCTTACCGTTTCTGCTGATATTTTTTATATTTTTGATATACTTGTGGGTCGTTGCAAGGACATACATACATGAATCTTCTCATATCTGGGGATTCAGGAACTTGGCGAGAGGATGCTCATAGCTGAGATTATGGTCTTTACCGATTGCTTGGGTACTGGCTGGTTCCTGGTTTCATGAGAATGAGAGATAGATTTGCCGGGATGGGATGGGATGGGATGGGAATGGATTTACGAGGTTTTCTGGGATCGTCCAAGGCAAAGGCAATGAAAATGATTCGGTACTATGTAAATCGTAGTACACATTAGTGTTGTGATTAGTATTTTCCGTGTTTCAATCACGCCCGTGCTAAAGTGGTACATATGGATGTATATGGAGATATTTTCGTAATTATTAGTGAATTATGTACACCTCCTTTCCATTGGCAAAGAGACTTATCTCTTTACACTCACGACAACTCTTAGTAGTTGTTTGTTAAAGAGTTTTAGTATGACGGCCATACCGTATGTCTACTTCAACAGTTAGGTTTAATAGATATTCGCTTCTGATTCGACTTCAGAAAACCCAGCCAGGTAGTTTGTTTATAAAACAAAAATTGTATCTAGGGATACAAAATATTTACTTGAGTGAAAGTAACATCTCTATTCGCTCATCTATATAAGCTTATTGAGAATATACTGGGCTTGGTTTATTCCAGTAAGATATTGAAAAGTTCATATAATTACTAAGAAAATATTCATTAATATGAAATTGTTACTACTTTTTAATACATTTAAGTCGAATTCTGTCTTCGTTACTAAAATAAGATAAGACTTAGCCTAGGCTCGTGGTTTTATAACCTTCTTTTACTGTCATTGTAGAATAGTTTCTTGGTATTCTCTTAGAGCTAAGCTTGTTTATCTTTTTCGAATAAGTTGTATCGCCACGGTATAAAGTCCAATCATTAAAAGATTGCATAGTATAAACCGCAGCATTACGGGTTTTACGCAGGGTTTTTTCAGACTCAATGTGATCGATCGACCTCTCAGTCTTGACTACGGGATTTCAAGCTAGTTAAGTTATTACCTTGACTACTACCTATCCGAAATATTTATTGTCCTCTTAAAGCGGAAATTTACTTTCTTTTTTGTTTGTATTTTTGTTGAGTGTTTTATCTTACTTAAGGCAGCTAAAATATTGAATACTCGGGAAGGGGTATGTAAAAGATACAGCTATAATAGATTTCTCCTACAATTAGGTTTAGACGGATTTTCGAATAAGGGAACACTCGCTTCGATTAATTTGCTATAAAAGTACTACAATACTATATATGCTGAAAGAATCCTACATTTTGATAATATTGAATATCACTAGTAATATACTGAAATACGGGAATTCACATATTTGTACTTGGAATTTATATATTTTGAATAGTCTCTTCCCTGATTAGACTTGAACTCATTCAAATCATATACGACAAATTACTCTCGTGCTTTTCAAAAGTGATTTAATTACTCTTGTACTCTAAAATTGAGAGGTGATGTACTCTTATATCTCTTAGATTCTACCCCCCTCGTATGGAATTTAGCTTAAAGTAGCTAGAATCTATTCTTCTTTAATTATAGAATCTAAGGGGCATGAGAGTAATTTGTCGAAATATGTAACATTCGATTAGAAATATGTAACTTCCTGCATTTCAGTATATCCCCAGTATATACACTTTTGTATAATACGTACGGATGTAAATATCATTGGCTAATATACGCACTAGTGTACGTATTACACTCCCTATATGAGCCGCAGTAATACTAGCGTATACTAATTACAATACTAGTACACATACCCAGCAGCAATGACCTTGCGTGTGCGGGTTCCAATCAATCTTGAACAATCTCCAGGTAAATCGGCAAGAAAGCATAGCATACTAGCCTCTGAATCATGCCATATGTAAATCGAATTGATTGCCTCGGTGAGTTCGTACTGGTCTGCTTTGAGATTCAGCAAGTGTTAGTCCAGACATGTGAATATCAATCACTCCATGCTTGAGTGTAAGTGTTTTCACATTTGGCAAATCCTGGGTTCTTTGCTGCCTCACGAGGTTACAATAGATCGCTGAGGTTTACGTCGTCTTTATCTTCGGCCCACGGGTGGAACAGGATGGAGTACTCTTCGTGGGGCGAGTAATAGAACCGCGGGAGACCAATATTGCTATGGGTCTTCAATATACCAACGTCGATGAGGTGGATTTTTGGACCTTTCGTGATTCATGAAGCCACAGATGTGGTCATGAATATGACTTTGGTACAATAACAGACCAGTAACGAGCGGTCAAACTTTCGAATGTCTTTGAGGGTGATCATACTCGAATAGGGGAAATTTTCGCTTGTCTTAGCACTGCCCATAATGCTTTTACGGGGTCATCTATAGAGCATTACGGTTTTCCACCGGAGAATTTTTCCGGCCGGTGGAGTCCTCACACTATGAGTCCCGAAATAGATCATCAGATGCCAAGCCTGTAAATTTGAAGCTTAAAGTCAAGCATGTTGTCCCAATTAACTATTGAAGGTTTCTTGGCAGACTGTCACTCATCATCCTCAAGGGGATCTTTGCATGCGCTCCATAAAGTTTTGCAACGCTAGGGTCTTGGCTCTTGAGACTGTGTTCTGTGCTCAAGATGAAACTGGACTCTTGCTTACTTCCCGCCCCATCCAATACGGGAGGGATACCGAGAATCATACTTTCATTACCTTATTCTTTGCCCGCGATGGCTCATTCTCTTTCACGTTAATCATTTCACCACAAAATTGAGTTTCTTCACCTTTAAATTGAATAATGGCTGTGCAAATTGCAATTTGTGCAACTCTGTTTCATTACTGGCACGTGCGTCTCATTGGGGGGGAGCGGGGATTAACCTAAACAATGTAGTCCTCATACATAAGATGATCTGGTACATGTGCGTTCTTCCCCATACTACATTCGCTTGTCTAGAGAAAATGACATTTCTTCCCACCACGCAATGGCGTGAACGTGTCAGGCGTCAGACTTTAGCACTGATCGAGAAAAACTTCCTCCTGTTTCTCAGATCACCATGGGCAACTCTCTTTCGCGCATTGATCCTGCCAATAGTTTTCACTGCATTATTATGTTCCGGTGGAAAACTCACCAATATTTCATCCACGCCGACCGAAGGTGGAATTGCCGACTCTTCGCAGCAGATTAAAAGCCTGAAAGAAGCACTGGATGGGGTTCCCCTCAAGAAACTAGTTCTTTGCCGGAATGGATTCAATGGAACGGAACTCAATTCGATCATAGAGACTGCGGTACAAGGCCTCAGTTCGGACAGGTGGGTTACTATTGACGACGTGGACGACTTGTATTACGATTGTCTACAATCACGGACTGGTATATCCAACTGCTTCGCTGCTGTCATCTTCACCTCATTCAATGCTACCAATGTGGATTATATCATCGCCACCGACAGTGCTACAAGCCTATCGAGTACCGACTTTGCAAAGCATGAATCGTTGAGCAACGACCGCCTCCTGCCACTGCAATGGGCTATCGATTCCAGCATTGGGAGCTTCTCTAAAACGACTCCGCCATCGGAACTTCCCTGGTCTGGATATTTCGGGGACCAAGCGAGAGATTCAAGCTCACCACTTGATTCTGTATCTTGGTTTGTGGTAATTTACTACTTCGTCGCTCCGGCATTTCTCCTCGCTTTGATTGGTGTTGTCTACCATGCCAGTCTATTTGTGGCATCGGAAAGAGAATTGGGAATGACCGAACTTCTAGATGCACAAACTTGCACGAAAACACCTCGAATTTTCTCCACAATTGCTTCTTTTGTTGCAATTTACTCGCCGGGATGGTTCGTTTGCTCCATTCTCATGACCCAGCTTCTCTTCACGCGTTGCTCGGATGTCCTCCTCCTGTTCCTCACGCTAATAGCTGGGACATCTCTCACTGTGGTAAGCAAATATTTCCTGTCATCACATCAAAATCCTTCAGGAATCCAGACTTGAGGGACGTAATTCAAGATCTGTTTCTTTCAAGTGCAGTCTTTAAGACACATGTTTTCATTTCCAGCTTCAGCTCCATAATCTTTGCTAATACTATTGCAGTGGTCACTGTTCTTATCCTCATTTTTCAGGAAAGCCCAGCTAGCAGGACTTTATGCTTCCATTCTCACATTTACGCTGGCCTTCGGCACGGTAGCGTTCGCTTTCGGTGATAACCCACCTCATACCACGATCTCAATACTAAGTATCTTATTTCCTCCATTCGCCTACTCAACTCTCATCGGCGACATTGCGCGGGCCGAGGCGCAACTCACCAGCTTTTCGCTCCTGAAGTCCACGGTGTCCATCACGGCCACCTCTGATACTCAACATTTCACTCCCCAAGTCACCGGCTACCTGTATATTATATTCTTCTGTGCCCACATTGTGATTTATACCGCTGCGTGCTTTGCAGTCGACCACTACAAATGGAGTGTGAAAAGAACCTACGATGAGATTGATTCGTCTAGTGACGTTGCAGTACGTTGCACCGAACTTTCGAAGACTTTTGAAGCAAGCCGACGATGGTACTGGCCATGGAGCACCGTGGGAAGCAGCCATCTTGCTGTTAACAGTTTAAATCTTGAATTGAAGACAGGTTCAGTCAACTTCCTGCTTGGGCCAAATGGGGGAGGTAAGACGACGACGCTCAAATGTATCGCGGGCATTATACCTGCGGACAAAAGTTCTCGACTGGAGATCAATCAGAATGCCACGTTTTTTGGCGTTTGCCCCCAGCATAATGTAAAGATCACTCCTTCCAGCTATGTGCCGAGCTAATATTTGTAGGTTTTCTGGGAGGGACTGACGGTTTCCGAACACGTCAGAATTTGGAGAAAGATTAAAACTGGAGCAAGTGTGGTTGGAGGCGAAGATGATGTGCTTGCGGAGTGCGATATCTTGACAAAATCTAACCAAGCTGTCGAGACATTATCCGGAGGCCAGCAAAGGAAGCTGCAGCTTGCCATCGCATTTGTGGGAGGTTCCACAATGTGTTTCATCGATGAGGCTTCCAGTGGCTTGGTAGCTACAGCTAATCCAAAGTCTCAAACACTGCTAACAGGTTTCAGGATCCTCTCTCAAGACGCAATATCTGGAACATTATCTCTAATTGTCACTCGCGCCGTACCGTCTTGATAACTACGCATTTCCTTGATGAGGTAAGGAATAAGCCCAGATCTCAATTCTACTTACAATGCTAAATCTTCTCAGGCCGACATTCTCGCGGACAATATTTCTATCATCTACAAAGGAGGACTTGTGTGTACCGGCACCCCCACTTCACTGAAAGCCAAACACGGACTGGACCTCGAGATCCGTCAGATTGCGACAGAAGATGACGAAGGCTACGTAGAAGAAGATGAAAATGATGATGAAAAAATGCCTAAGTGGAACATGAAGACTTCTACTGAAGCAACAAAGAAGATTCTCGAATTGGAAGAGCTATCAGGTGGTTTATACTCAGTTACCTTCCCGACGCTAGAGCAAGTCTTTTTGAACGTCACCAATTCATCGCTGATGGACGGTAATGGCAACGGAGATGTAGCACTTGATGAACAGATATCTAGACAGGAGACTGAGCTCGAAGAACTGAACCCAGGAAGTGTGGAGGGAGTAACCCTTGAAGTTGGAACGCAAACCAAGCTATTTCACCAAGTAGGTTGCCAATTCGTCGGCCTGACTCTCATACTAACTACATTCAAGATTCTAGTCATTCTGAAGAAACGCTACCTTCTAGTACGGCACAGCTGGATGAGTTATGGCATCGCTGTCGTAATCCCACCCCACTTGTCATTGCCGCTGCACTAGCCAGCTCGGTCGCCAAATTCGAAACTTTTGATACCTGTACACATAGAATAGATGTTACCATGCGAACTGCAAGCATGGCAGAGTCCATATCCTTGGGAGAGGGTTATGATGCTTACGATGTTCTCGGTCCTTTGGATACCCCTGATTTCTACAGCGCTGAGGACCTTGCACACTATACAATTTCTAGCATTGCTGGACCACCGGCTGCTTTTGATGGCGAAGCTCAAAATATACTTTATGTCGAGAACATGGCACGATATTTTGGGTCATTCACTCTTGAAAAGGAGGGTGTTACTGGAGAACAGAAGGCTCTAGCTACTCGTGGCAATGCATCTTCACTTACAGAAATGATTTCCATCATCAAAGATCACCACGGTGAGCCAGCATTTGGTGTTCTTGCTGATTCGGCCAATGTCACGCTCGTTCATCGAATGCATCCAGAATTCTCCATGGCGGGTATGAACATCATCACAAATCGACTTGCGAACTCCTCGACACAAACTGGAACGGCAAGGAAGGTCAAGACCACGTATCGCAAATTCCGACACGTCAAGTTTGAGCCCGACTCAATGTCAATTCCTATCTTGGTGTTCATAACACTTGGGTTCATATGTAGCACAAGTGTAAGCATCATGTATCCGGTATTTGAGAGGATTAATAATGTCAGAGCTTTGCAGTATTCAAATTCAGTCTCGGTAAGTTTCTCCGACGGCTTGAAGATCGTGTGCTTTTGTCTAACATAGAAATAGTCTGCAGCACTATGGACAGCCTATCTGATCTTCGATGTGCACATTGGAATCATCACGTCCGTCATAACATGGGCAATTATATTTTCGGGCGGGAATAGCCGCGTCTGGTATGAATCAACATTCATCCTCTTTGCAATACTGCTATTCTGTATTGCGACTTACCTAGGGCTTTATCTCTGCTCTTTATTCCTCAGAAGAGCTGCGTTTGCAGCTGCAGTTGGCGTGCACATCGTACTAATGATTGTTTATCTCATCGCAGTAAGTGTCCCCCTCTTGATTTTGAATGATTCTAATGCAAAAAAGTATTACGTCAATGATTCCAAGGACCCTGTGAACGCATTCGACATAGCCCTCGATATTCAAGGCGTACTTGGTCTCACCTCGCCAGCAGCGAACCTACTCCGAACTTTCTTCATAGCAACCGATAACTTCGGCATCACCTGCGGCGAGACAGGGTGGTATGATCTGCATCCCATAGCATTTCAACTTTATGGTGGTGTCTACATGAACCTGGTTCTACAGATCATGTTCTGTAGTTTTGTGCTTACATATATTGAAACTGGAAGCTCAGCATGGTTTTTCAAGCTTCTTCCAAAAAGAAAGATGCCAGCGACTCCAGCACAATTAGATTTTGGTATCGAGGGAAGAGAGTCTCCGAACTTTGAACCAACAGCAGAGCACGATGATGATATCCCCCTCAAGGCTCTCAAAGGAAAAAACAATGTCCTTGTCCTCGTTGTCTCCAAGACAACCAAATTTTTCAAGTCGCTGCTAGCAGTACAAGAAATTTCTCTCACCATCTCCACGAATGAAACACTAGCACTTCTCGGTGCCAACGGTGCCGGAAAAACAACAACCATCAACATGATCCGTGGTCTTATCACTCCTGATCATGGCAACATAACTATAGATGGGATCAGTGTCCTCACTTCACCTCAACAAGCACGAATCCACACTGGTGTCTGCCCTCAAGATGACGCGATTGACGAGCTCACCGTCCGCCAAACACTAAGCTTCTACGCGAGTATCAAAGGTCTGCGGGACGTCAAGGGGAATGTCGACGGCGTGATGCGCGCATTTGGCATAGAAACCTTCGCCGACCGCCTCATTACCAAGCTATCGGGCGGCACCAGAAGGAAAGTTATGGTCGCGATCGCCATCCTCGGGAATCCGCGACTGCTGCTGCTGGACGAGCCGTCGACTGGGCAAGATGCCGGTGCCAAACGCGTTTTGTGGAAGATCTTGCGTTCGCTGAGTAACGATCGCGCGATTCTGATTACCACGCATAGTATGGAGGAGACGGAAGCACTGGCGACGAAAGTGGCCATTGTCGACAAGAAAATGTTGGCTTCGGGCACGACGTCGCAGTTGCGATCGCGCTTTGGAGGGTTTTATCGCGTGCGGGCTTCTTATGAGGTGGGGCGGGAGACGGAATTGGAGACGGCGCTTAGGGGCATGTTTGGGACGCAGGTGCGGAATCTCAAGTGTGCGTTTGGTGAGGTGGAGTTTGAGCTGCCGTATGAGAGGAAGATGATTGGGAGGATTATGCTGAGTATGTAGACTTTGATGGTGGATAAGGAGGGGGTGGCTGGGATTGAGAGGACGATGGTTGGGCATGATACGAGAAATGTGTCGAAGGTGTTGAGGGACTATACTATTTTAGAGCCATCCATGGATGATGTTTTCTTGAATGTTTGTAATGAGGCCGAGATTGGAATCTTGTAGAGAAATAGAAGATTTTTCTGTAGAGAGAATCAATTTTGAATTTACACCCAGGATATACAAGTTGTCCTAAATAACTCCCAACTTCGAAATCGAGGCTGCCATTAATCGAGGAGAGGGTTGAAATTAACATAAGAGCTTGAATCATTAGACGCGATCTACTTGAACGTTTCTCAACCACCTCATGGGTTTTTCCCACCTCCTCTGCTTAACGAGTAAGAGTATTAAGTCAAGTTGAGGAATCTTATGGATTAATCCGCTGAAGTGCGTTACTAATAAGTATGAATTGGATTTTGAAGTGGGTTCGAAGCTCCTACCTGCAGTCTTACAATCTATAAAGCCCTCGTTCTGCAGGGCGTTCCTTTTGTGAGAGTCTATTAGTGAGTATGTAGACGCACAGAATGTATGTCGGAACATTCTAGAAGAAAATACAGCTTTGTATCGAAATTTATCGACTAGAATTTTGAGGTTCGTGTGAAGTCAACCTGCTTGGGTCTTTGCATTCATGGTATTTACTCCTCAACAATCACTTCTTTTCTTTTCTCCTCCTGTTAATGTTACAGATCCCATCAACTTATCAAAATTAAGACCATGGCTCGACCAGGATGAGTAGGAGAGGAAGGAGAAACTTCGTCGATGTTTATGCTGCGCTTGATAGAAGTGATGAGGGAAAAGGGTTCATGTAGAGATTATACTATACAACAATTGGATTTTGTTAACTCATTAAGATTTCACCAAGATTCACAGGGAAGAAAGCGACAGAATTTGACTCGTCTTTTTGTTTCCATGTCTAATAGATAGTTGAATAGTGAGGGTCTACAAACAAATTACCATAAAAGATTTCTTACTCATCTTAATTCATCATGATACATTCAACAAGGCAGAGGAAAGATCAAGGATTTTTTCCATCTTGATATTCACTTTGACAGAGAAGAGCCAATGATCAAACAATCCAACCCCATAACCTCTTCATTCCTCTCTCAACTCACCCTTCATACCCCTCCAAACCCCCTCGCCAACTCAATCAAAACATCACAAACGCGTTCCGGCTGCACAAGCTGCGGACTATGTCCCGTATCCATATCCCTCACAATCCACTCTTCCCCGGTACTTTGCATAAACATATCCTGAAACTGCAACGGGATCCCGGTATCATTGAGGGTTCGAATAAATGCGATCTTTCCTTTGAAGGATTCTTGATCCCAGGAGGCGCGTGGACAGGGTGAGTGCCAGGAGGCGTAGCTGGGACAGAGAGTGGAGTCTACGATGGCGTTTTGGAAGACGAGGGGTGTGACGTCGGAGTAGAGGGAAGGGCCGGGATCGGCGCAGGTGAGGATGCCGGAGGGTTCCTGGTGGGGGTATTAGGGGGAGATAGATGTCGAGGGAGGGGATGGATTATTGGAAATTAGATTCTAGGGATACAGTTGGGGACAGTGTTTCCACCAAGCGCGAAAATGATTCTTTCATCTACCACTAAGTAGTTGTGAAAACGAGAAGATACTTCCTCACTTCTTCATACCACTT
The DNA here is from genome assembly GCA_014898485.2 of Botrytis squamosa. Lineage (NCBI taxonomy): Eukaryota > Fungi > Ascomycota > Leotiomycetes > Helotiales > Sclerotiniaceae > Botrytis > Botrytis squamosa. Next base: position 2,532,270 of record RCTC02000009.1, read on the forward strand.
GATACTCAAACAACCAAAGAGAAATCCTCAAGAACATCTAAGAATCCAAAACAATCGAGAGGAAAAACCAGCAAAAAACTCACATCAGGCGTAATATGCGGCGGAAGTGATCCACCCAACGCATCAACAATATTCCCTCCATCACCTCCTTTCACCAATAACGATGCGATATATATCTGTCCCAAAACAGATGTTTTCTTGCCCGCTGCTTCGCGATCTTTTTTGCCTAGTCCGTAGGCGGCGGCGCTGCCAGGGATACCGCTGTTATGGTGGGTTTGTGTTAGCTTTTTGTTCATGTTTCTTCCCTTGTGATCTATATTTTTGATTACTTTCTCTTTCTTCTGAATCTTCTCTTCGTCTCCTTCCTCCCCCAACTGCCAAGAGAAAAAAACATAACGAAAACGAGAACACACCTGTAAGAATGCATAACCATCACGACATCATGCCCCTCCGTATCCAAAATCGGTAACAACATATGTTCACGCACATACTCTGCATCCACCTGCGCGGTTACATTTTTTGCATTTCCAGGACCGGTACTAGGGAGAATTGCAGAGTAGACGGGGTGGCCGCGAGTGAGGAGAAGGTGCATGAGGAGGCCGTAGTGGGCGGGGGATTGGGAGGCTCCGGGGACGAGGACAAAGACGGGGGTGGAGGGGGGACGGGGCATGGTTGGAAGGGGAGAGGGGTGAGAGGGAGAAGCGAGGGTGTTGGGAATGGGATAGTGAAGGTTGAGGGTTGAGGGTTGAGGTTTGAGGTGGGAGCTTGGTATATAGATTCTCTACTTGAGACTTGAGAGTTAAGAAAGAGATAATAAAGAGGAAGGGAAAAGGTGAGGAGAGAAAACTCTTATATTTTGATATGAATACTAGGGCGATATCTTACAACTATCGATCCATCCAACCATTCATTCATACATACATAATATAACACAACATAACACAACACAACACTTCATCCTTAAGTAATCCACATCTTACCAACCGTTGGATAAATACATCCGAGTATAAACGAGAAACACAAACGGGTATGATTGGGTCGCTAATGTGTTGGTGAGTAAGTAGGTAAGTAAATAAGTAATACCAACAGTACCAACAATACCAACAGTAGAGTATGTAGCCAAGTATCTAGGTATATAAAATACTGTTAGAACCTGTTGGTGGCGTGAAGTCATTCGTGAGTACATCAGGAAGTTGGAAACGACAAATCCTTATACCTCCCCCAAAAGCCAACCGATCGAAGCTCAAATCAACATTCTTTATCTTCCATATCATCCTTCTCGCTCAATTCGAACCATAACCTTACATACATACAGATATAAATCGAAATCTCAACGATACATCTCATCAAAAAAAAGAAAAACACATTACCCAAATCTCAAGTCCAGGTAATGACTGATTATTTCGTAGCAGATTATCAAAAAATTTATATCTGTTATAAAACAGGGGTTGGTGCTAGTGTACACTAGCAAATGTTAGAAAGTGTAAGATATACTCCACAATCTGACCATGAGAATCTTTGAGTGCTATTGAGCAATAAGCCTGATTATCAGCTTCGTAGAAAATAACAAAAACTCTCGTGTCTTTGGCCTGTCTCTGACTCTTTTGACCCTATTCTTGAAATAAAATAAAGAAACTTATAATTAAGCTTCTAATTATTTCTATATAAATAAATTTTTATTTTAAATTTCAAATAAACAGTTTGTTACAAAAGAAATATGCCTATATAAACCTAATTAGCTTAATACTATCAGTGATATCACTTTTAATATAATAGTTATAAGCCCGGTATACATTTATAGCACAATAATATAATTCTTTACTTTATTATACTCTCTTATAATAGTTTTTCGTAAGCCCACTTACAAAAAGATATTTCAACAGACTCACATTAGTCATCTGATCTTAATCTATTAAAACTATTATAAGGACTCTACTCTATTGCCCCACTATCTCCACTCAGCCTATTAAATATATCCAAAAAAACCTAATACTGATTATATCCAATCAAAAAGAGAACCTAGATTTAGTATTATATAGAATTAGAAAGAGATTTGTATATATTTATTTATTTATTTATTTATTTTAATTTACATCCAAGGGGCAAGCTGCAGGGGCTCGCCACAATCTCCCAGGGGGTATTAGGGATGGATTATGTTGGCAAGGGTACTGGTATAGCTATACATTTCATTCTTTTATGGCTGTGATATAGACTAAAGAAGAAGTGGCTAGGAATGTTGTGTGTGTTCTTGCTGTTTATCTCTCATTTATAATATTGGTATTGTTCAACCTATTTTATGCTAAATAGTTTAGGTTTATGGTTGGCTAGAGGGTTCTATATTGTTAGTTTTTGTTTAGTGTAGTTTGTATGCAGCGGTAAAGGGGGAAAAAGCGGTTTTAGAAGGGGTACAGCCCTGATTAGCAATATGAAAATGAAAGATCAAAGGATCTCCAGAAAAACTAAGCATAATTGCTCGAAATGATTGATAATTATTAGAAAGATTACAAAGTCTATTGAGATTTTCAAAAGAAAAAAAAAGTAATTGATTGCACTCTTTATATTTTATAAAATTAAGCTAGATTTGTTCAACCAGTAATCGAATTAGATATAAGAATGTTAGTAAAGTATCAGATGTTTAAACTCTTTACTATATCCGTAGAAGTATTTTGAGATAATGTTGTTATACTGAAAATATCAGTAATAAAACACAAAATCCCTGTATCCAATTCTGAATATTATTAATCGCTAAAGGATAAAGCAAGAGAAAACAAATTCTTTAGATTCTTTAACTTAATAACTGAAATGCCAGCGATGGTATCGACTAGCGAGAATGACCTCATTTTGCTTTTATTATCTCTGTTCTGCTTTTTGTTTAAGGGTTTTGATTATTGAACTTATCCCACTGATAATAAGAAATAATGAGTTGTCGTTTTCGATACGATCGCTGCGAGTACCTAGATTGGCAAGCCGATCGGCCTTCTCGTTTCCAAGGATTCCAGTATATCCAGATGATTATCGGATTGTTATTTGTTTGTTCCTTATAATCTCATAACAATATAAAAACGCCTATTAGAATAAATCGAAAATATTGCCCCTAATATATTAGATGATTGAAATATTATCGATATACATCGTGATCTGTTTAGCCGGTTCTAGTTGGATAGTGTGCTTCAAATCTTTTAGAATACTCACTACCTCGGTGTTGAAAATATACAAAAGCAAGTTGATTACTTTATAACCGGATACTACTGAAAATTATCCCCAATAAATTGTGTAACTATAACTGATTATCTTTTGTTCTTAATGATATTATTCAATACTATCCGAGAAGACTGTAATATAATTATTAGATAGACAGTTCTACCATTGTGTAAATTCAATTGCGGCTATTTCTTTTTTTATACCTCCTATAGAATTGTTACGGCTCCCTACAAAGAAATACAGTAGGGAAAATATTGGTCTTAATACTTTCGGGATCAATCTAGCTAGTCTGCAGAGGTTAGTATTATTCATCTTACGTTGAGATACTTGCGCTAAACGAATCGCTAATGGGTGGTTTTTGTTCACCTTACAGAATCGGAATGTGAATCTTATTCATATTTGTTCGAGTACTAACTCGTTAAGTAATAATCTAGAGTCTCTCAGAATCGCAATAATCGGAGTCGTGCGCCAAGCGGGTAGAACTCCTTTTGCTGCTAAGACGATCGCTCGATCGACTTTGGTGATATGATTACCCAATTTTGTACTTACCATTATACTATAGGCGGCTCCTTTTGTTTGGTTTGGCTTTGTTTGGTTTATATACCATACCTCGGATCTATAAAGGGTAATAGGGAGGATACAGGTGATTATCGCTTTGTATAGCATTGTAGCTGGCGGGCTGTGGTGTATCTGTACAAGCCCTTTGATATACTTCGCAACTTTGCGGGCTTTTGCTTTTCGTTCTGCTACATATCTTTTGAAGGAGAGCTTCCGATCAAACCAGACTCCCAGTCAGCGTAGGGCTGGTGAGATTTGTATATATATAACTCAATAAGACTAATACAAAGATTACTACCTATACTCAGCTAGTTAGCAATCTCGGGGGTATATCACAGAAGAAATATGCCTATATAAATCCAATTAGTTTAATACTATCAGTGATATCACTTTTAGCGTAATATAGTTTTTATATTTGATATAGTTTGTAAAGTTATTAATATTCTTACTTGTGCACGGACCACATAACCCAGCCGTGATTGACACTCTAGGGGCTCACTCTGAACGAAATAAATAGCATATCGAAAAAACTACAGTATTATTCCAGAATTGTATAATGAATCGCAAACATAAAATAAAATAAATAAATTGAAGAGGTATTATAATTTATAAGATTGTGAATAGATGTTTTCAATTCAAAATCAAAATATTGATTTTTAATTTAAATAGATAATTTTGAAAATAATCCTGTTTTTTTCGGTGTGCCGTTTATTTCGTTCAGAGTGAGAGGGGATAGAGAGAACCTCGATACTTTTTTCTCCTTCTCTGCCAAGAATTACACATACGTATACAAACAACTAATACCAGTGCATCTGTAACCTTACTCCATTCATATCCTCCCACCAAACAGTGGATCACTCACTCACTCTCCACAAGCCATCCTCGAGCCATCGAGCCATCCAAGCACAAAACAAAATCCACCGACCCACCCACACATCCCGCTCCACCAAAACTCACCCTCTCGCTTTCACCTCAAAAACAACACCACTCAGCCCAAACTCCTCCCTTCTTTACCCCGGACAAAAACAAAGCTTCCAGTAGATACCTGGAATCAAAAGAGCAAAAGGCAAAATTTCCGAATCCGGGAATCGAACCCGGGGCTACTCGGTACCTTATCACGTGATAATGAAAGCGAGTTATGTTAACCCCTACACTAATTCGGATGGACATTTGACTGAAAGGAGGTCGATATTTATGTATATATTTAAAACTCAGACTGTGAGTGGGAAAGATGGAAATATAATGATGATGATCTCAAGTAGTAGAAGAAGAAACACAGAGATATACCCAGTATGTGATAGATAGTATAGGACAATATGACCATGTATATATAACATAATCAGAAGAGTTCAAAAGTCAAGAGACAATCATATGACCATGTGTCAATCAATGCAGGTAGGTGTACCTATAGATCAATTAGCACAATTCGAATCATGAGTACTGGGTAGGTAGACTCTTCTCGACCTGTTTCCCCTCCCCTCCTCCAAAGTCTTCATATTGTGTGAACAAATAACAGCTATATATCCATTTATAACACAATTTTACAATCCACTCCTTACATATAGCTATCCATAAGAGAGACTACGCATTCTCCACATTTCATTCCTATATAAAAAAGGTAGCTGTACAACCTCACCCAATTTTCTCATCCAAAAAATCTTCAAGATAATGATTAAATTCAGTCCAATACAGATATAAATACAAACACTAATCTAATCCCTCCCCTTCCTCCTTCCCCAACCTTCGCTTCCCCTCCAACCCCTCCACTCTCATCACCCCTAAACAAATCATCCACAAACCCACGGCCTCTCGTTCAACCTCCTCATTCAAGCCCCCTCGCCTACTCACACTCACACTCTAATCATTCAAAATTCACATCACCTCACGTAACACCATATTCTATTCTTTTCTACACCTCTTCCTCTACTTCCTCGAAATCATATCCATACATAATTATGTACCCATCTTCCCCCATCCCCTTTTCATTTTCCCTTTCCTCTTGTTCCCAAACCTCATATTATCTAATATCTCCTTACCCACCTAGATGATATAAAGCTCGCATTCCTAGACACTCATCGATCCATCACATCAACTCACACTGGGACTTTGCCCAAGTATCAGTATACACATAGACTCATTTCCTTATTTCTTCATCTGTTCTGTTCTTTCCAGATCTATCATTTCTGTATTTCTCTCTATACCCTAGTCCAAGATCCATGCACTTAAAACATCTAAACATATGAACATCGAACCCCAATGCATGCTATGTAAGTAGGCAAATAAAAACCCCCAAAACCCGATATTCTATTGAAGGAAAATGCCATTCTCGAGTGATACCAGACCAGATCATGACTCCAATAAACTGCCATTTCCTCATCTCAACCCCGCTTCCCTTCCCAGCCCATTCACAATCATCCTTTTCCCTTCCCCTTATAATTCGGCTGCCTCTCATAAGCATTGGGACTTCTTTTTCTTTCTTTGCCCTTTCCCTTTCCTTTCCCATGTCCACATCCATCTCCATGTTGATGATCGTGATCATGATCATGTCCACCACCTTTTCCTCCACCTCCAGAAGGTTTCGCACTCCCATCATCATCGTCACTACTACTATCGTCACTATCACTCGAACTTTCATCCGAGGATTCATCGATAGCTCGAGGAGCGTGGTATATGCAGCAAACTATTGAATTCTCGTTAGTTCACCATTCCAAGTAAAGATATCAACCATTTAGATTCCACCTCTTCCATTTCTTCCTCCAAGCAAGATCCACAAATCACAAATCCTATAGATCCCAAGAGAAACAGAAAATGAATTGAAATACCTTTACTCTTCTTCCTCCCCAACCCTTCATTATCCACCACATCTTCCGCCCACTGAATCCTCCTACCTCTTCCTAAACCCGTTTCTCCATCCGCACTACTTTCACTTTCTGTATTTGGTGCACCTCTCAAACGTAAAACAGGAGCATTTGTATTCGATTGTGATTGCGTGATTGTTAAACTTCCGCGGTTCTGTGGAGCCGTTTGTGCTTGTCCTTGAATCCGGGTTTGTGTTCGGCCTACTGGAGGGGTGGAAGTTGAAGCCATTGTTATGGCGGGGTCGATGAATTATTTGGAAGAAACTTCGTATGCGTGAGAGACTGGATATTGGGATAGAGTAGGTAGGTAAGTTTATTTCGATGATTGTGCAGAGAGTGGTTTGAATGTAGGTTGCTCGCAGATATCTTCTTTTCCTTCTTCCTCTTATTCCTTATTCGTCTTTACTACCACTTCTCACGATAAATAGGTATCGTAATAAACCCACTTCACAAATTCTCGCAATCTCCTCTTCGAAAGTCCAAGGGTTCTCCAGATTCTCAAGAATCTGATGCTGTCTGCTGGTATTCGATAATCTTCCTTATCCCGAGGCCTTTGATTTAGAATCACGTCCTCGTCTTCCTATCCTATGATATAGTACCGTGTCGTGTCGTATCGTGGCGTATCGTATCGTATCGCATCCCACCAAATCACACCCTCCGCCGTATCTCTCACCCAATAAATCTTCGTCGCAGAAACTAGAGTCTCAGAACCGCGTAGACGCAATCGCAGACACAGACGTACAATGTCGCCCAACTTCTTCCAAATCCCTCACAAGTCCTCTTCAAAGTCCGCGACACAAATCTCTCTACTTTGTATAATTCTTTCGCTCTTTTCTTCGACTTCGTCTTTGTCCTTGTCTTCGAGATTCGGTTTCGAAAGATATGCGACGAGTTCAAGTCCTCGAAGTAGGTAATCGAAGTAATCTGATTCTTCCCTGAACTTCTTTCCTTTTCTTTCCTTGCGTTATTTTCTCCTCTCTCGTTGTCTTTTCCTTATTTCTTCTTCTCCTTCTTAATCCTTTTATCCCTCTATCAGCTCAACACATCAAACCACCTTTCAAATCCCCCAAAGTAAGTGGAAGAAGCAAAAAGTATCTAAAGGTTAACTCAAAAGAATTCTAATTTTAATCCTAATCTTCAGCCCCACGTATGCAGATCTCTAAATCTCTAAATCTCAAACTCAAAATTTAAACTTTATCTGTATCCTCTTGAGACTTCTGTCATCATCATGTCATGTCATGTCATGTAAATCAACCAGTCACATAAATTATTCATCATCAACCCCTCCCCTCGTACAAAAATATCCGAGGCTAGGTAAGCCTGAGGCTGAGGCTGAGACTGCGCTGCTGAGTTATCTGTGGCGTCGTGATTTAGTACTCCACCTGCAGCTACATATAATCTTACTAACTTACAAAACACTTAAAAAGAAAGAATAATCTCATCTCAATAAAATTCACTATCATATTAGATATTATTAAGTATTAAAATAAATGTAATATATTAAAAACAAACTAAAATACATGAAATTTAATAGTTATCTTTTAATATAAATTTCTACTTTATTTACTTATAAGCTATTTCATAAGTCTATACTCCTACTAATAATCTTTTATCGAAATAAGAAAGAAAAAATCCTCTTTTAATAATATAGATATTATCTTATTGATACTCAAATAAATACAAATTACTATATCTAATTTCTGACTTAAAAGACTAAGAAAAATCTTAGAATAATAGTTAGAATAAGAGTTAGACAATTAGTACTTATTCATGAACTTAATAATAAGCCCTATAAACAATCGCTTATTCTTCTAGTGTGCGTCCATAACCCTTCAACTGATCTCGATAAATAGTATGTGCATGAAGCCTCAAATCCCCGTATTCATCATTGGTCTGTGGTGCGCTGCTGAATGTTAGCTTCCTACACTAGACCACGAAGTGATGATTTGAGAAATCTCCAAGAGAATATTCTCATATACTTGAAATCAGAGAAAAGGATGAGAGTAAAATATTACTTACTATTCCACCCAAAGATTTGGGCCCTTGATGCGGAAATAGGACTCGCCGTTCTGGTTCTCCTCCTTTGTGGTGGGACCGCTCCACGCAAAGTAAGTTTCGTTCAGACCAGCTTTGATCTCAGCCAAGCGGGGCGCGTAGTGGACTGGGTTGAGAAGGCCAGCCCATTCAGACACGAGGTCGACAACCAATGCTTGCTGGGCTTCGGTGAAAAGGCTCACACTGACACCTTCCGTGATGTACCCTTCGCCATCGTGACCAGGTCCAAGAGTGAGGGTGCTCACATCATGAGTAATGTTGGCTTGTGCGAAGAGGCTGTCGTCAAGAGACCCAACCAGAGAAAATGCGATGTCATTCTCTGCCGCCAGCACGCGTTTCGTGACGTTGTTGATGGCTGGCAAGCAGCCGGTCAACAGGGGAGCGATGACGGCCTTACTACCGTACATGGCCATGTTTATCCCAAGATGATGTCCGCCGAACTGAATCATCCAAAGAGACGTCAAACTAGGCTCCCCGAAGAAGCCTAGCGTGTAACTTCCCAACCCAGCTTCATAGTCCACACCACGGTCCTCCTCGACTTGGTCGGCGTTCATGATCTCCTGAACCTTGTTGTAACCATCTTTACTAAACATGACGCGTAGCAGGTTCAGAACCGCTTCCTCTTGCGTGTCCGTGAAGTTGTCACGGGCCAAACCAACGCGATCAACGATGCCGACGGGGTAGTTGGTCCACACCGACTGACCGAACTGCTCACCGGCAATGCCGCCAGTGGTCGCCGATCCGAAGTAAACGGGGGTTGCGTTCCCGGCTGCTTCGTAAGGGTACACCAGTGATGCATTCTGCTCCGCGGTGAGAAGGCCTAGGAGAGTGTTGGCAGCGTCGACAATGGCCATCGATTGAGTAGTACCATCGTCGACTTGCCTAACTGCGTGCGACTTCGAGGGAAGTGATTGCACTAGGGTGCACAAAGCAAAGAGAGAAAGTCCGAAAAGCATTGTAAGAGCCTTTTGTTGATTTGACGGATTCAAAGAAGTAGACAAGATTGAACAGTGAAGGCAAGTAGAAGATGCAAGCGGGAAGGAAAGACTCAGCTGTAGTTAGCTGTCCTGAAGTTAAGATCGATAGAACATGCATCGCCTTCCTTATATAATGCAAATGTTGTTACCCTGGAGTTCTCTCATGGTAGGTAAAAACTGTTCATAGACAGCCAAGAAACGTTCCTACCGGTATTACGCAGCCATCGGCGTATGCAGACAAGGCTTTGCAAATTAGAAGAGTCAAAAGAGGGCTCGATTTACTTGGCGTCGACATATCTAGGTTGATGTACCTATTCTGATTGGGTAGGAGAAATAATTCTCAATATATGGTGAAAAGAGTTGTAATTGATTAACAGTGCATGATGAGGTGAAGATATGAACAATATTAATTTAACCCCCTTGGGGAAACCCCCCCGCATGATTCGTATCACTTTCATATGGGAACGTGGATTTAAGCTTTTGCTCGATATAATTCATACAGTAAAGGTATACGTATGTAGTAATTAGTCCAGAAGAGTGCAGATGTATCGTTCCATTCGGGATCGGACATTATGGCATCGGACGTTATAGCTTGAGGTACCAAGGCCTTTACATAACCATAACCCGCCATGTTCTCATTCCCCTCTACCTATACCCTTCCTCCAGCCTTTCCTCCAGTCGGGGAGATCTACCGTATTTGATCGATGCCGGGTACATAAGAGGCGTACGTAACCTGCGAAGATTCTCCAACGTGGCAACCGCACGAAGCAGGAATATCCCCGCCTTGGAAATACACGTACGTGATTGTTCTGTCAAGGAAACAGCCTTTTTGGTTATATGGAAGTAGTGAGAGCTTTGATCTCGAGGTAGTTTAGACTAAACTCCAAGTAGGTGGTTGATAAGGTAGTATAATATCAATAGGTTTGCTAATCTCGTAACTATACTATAAAAGTAAAGATTGATCTTACGCACAAAGTTCTACATTGTAATATAGCCCCGATTCTTCATATAGACCTTCATACTCTACAAATAAATCGACAAGTCCACTATAAACAAGTCGATTACCGCAAAGCTGACTTCGAGAGCTCGGTTTCGTGGTCACGTGATATTGCCCGTTGTAATATGCTCACCAATTGATGAGGGCCAGGGCATGCCTAGATTGTATTTCAGTATACAAACCAATATTATACCTCCCTTCGAATAAGTCTAAAGCTCCATATATTCATTGCTCATAACCCATCGTCATCATCATCATTCATAGCTCATAAATCCATCCCTCAATCAACATCCCTTCCTCACAAAACCAGCCACCCAACCAGCACCCCCAAACCTAGCACTCCTCCTCTCGTCCCCCTAACCCTTCCCCCCTTCCCCGGAACCTCCTTCTGAAGCACCTCCGTAGTCGTAGCCGTCGCCTGCACACTCACACTCTCACAACTAGCCGTTCCACAAGCCCACCCACTAGGACAACAATCACCACCCAAGCTCGCCGCGCAACTCGTCCAACCCGTTGCACACGCTCCTGTTGCCGAAGTGATCGATGCTGCCGATCCAACCGGAACCGCTACTGTAATTCCACTACTCACTATTGTCGTTGATGATGTTGCGGGACAGGATGTCGTATCGCAATTTCTACCCGTTCTACAACATCCTCCTTGGTAATGTGCTGAGCAGGCATAAAATCCCGTGGGACATGTATCTTGAGTGATTGTTGAAGAGGCCGTTGTAGTAGTAGTTGAAGAATCACCTGTAGGACGAACAGGGACGACTCCCGAAGCAGATGTAGTTGTACTAATCGGAGTCGAACTTTGAGAGACAGTACTAGATACGCTTGAAGATTTTGTACTAGTGATCGTAGTAATTTGAATCGTAGTCGTTGGAGTCGACGAAACAACAGTAAAAGTTTTGGTTGTAGTAACAACCACCACAAGTGATGGATTGATTACACATCCAATTGAAGCGCATACATAATTTGGTATACAACAACCTCCTCCTACATCAGCCGCACAAGGTGTATTTGACGAAGCGCAATTCGTAATCGTTCCTCCGCAATTTCCTCCACTAGGACAACATCCTACAGGTCCCAATCCAGTATCTGTGATTTGAAAGCATGTTTCATCAGTTGCGCAACAACTATTTGGATATCCGATTGATGAACAATTCGATGTTCCCGTAGGACATTTAAAATCTCTTTTCTCCAGTATAGCCAACGCGGCAGCCGAATCCTTTTTACGAGCTCGAATTTTCTCATAATCCAAGAATCTTGAATGATTTTCCGTATGTAAGGCAAATGGCGCTCTGAAAAGAATAGGAATCGACGAATTCGCAAGTGATCTAGCCTCCTCCTTCAAATCCCTCTCCCTCAGAAACTTATCCTCTCCATCCAAACTCATGTGCGTATCCTCATTTCCAAATCTCCAATATTCCATATAGAATTTTTCTCCTTCATCCTCACTCATTTTCAGTATCCCAACTGGACTTTTCGCAACCACTACATCACTCCCCTCCAACCCCTCATCTCTTTCCCTCCTCGCAGATCCATAAACCCAATCTTTAACATGTATCCAACCGCGAGGCCACAGAGCCAGTAATCGATTATTATCAATATCAACCGCCTGTACCGAGTGTGTCTGCGAAATCAACAATATCAAAATCGAAGTTGGGAGACCTAAAATTTTCGCCGAGAGACGCATTTCGAGAATGGCTTATCCAGCCAGCTCCCGATTTAAAATTGATAGCAGAGTGGAGACTACCTAATCGATATCAGTACTAGGATCAGCTTTCGAGAGCTTAAGAGCTATCGGGTCGTAGATCAAAGGTAATTCAGTGATGCATACGAATTCGCAACAAATTAAACTGACAAATGGAAAAGAAGCTTCATTTAAGGATTATGCAGGTAATGAGTATGTAGTAGTAGTGGAAATAGGAAAGAAAGAAAACTTTCCTAAAAGCGCGCAAGAAACGAGGCTGGGAAACCAAGAATTAAAACGGGATTGGTTCACGATCTAGGTACCTGTCAAAAATCTCCGGTGGCTGGGATGCGAACTTATGAATAAGATGGAGTAACAAATACAAACACACGACATATGAAACTTAATATAGTACTCGGATAAACTTGAAATAATTTCTACTCGCTATATTATTATATAAACGTTCTTTAAATCTAAACTTGATATATAAGATTACTTGAATATACTTAAGCTTTTTATAACTATATTTCTTTAGCTTCTTTATTGAGAATAGTAGAGATTATTTATATATTAACTAGATAATTATTTAAAGAGAGAAACTTATTTTATTATTATAATTTTGTAACTTAGAATATAAAGTATCTAGATATATATAGTTACTATCTTATAAAATCTTAGGAATTTAGAAAATATCAAAATACTCTAAGTAAATAGATATCTATATATATATAGATATATATATATATACTCGCTTCTACTTCTCTTAAGATATAACTTATATACTAACTCCTAATTATAATTATTTTTCTCATATCTACGAGAATTCTATTATATATTCTAAAATTATATTTAATCTCAATTTACACTCTTTCAAATAATAGAAGAAATATATCGTCTACTCTAATCACTCGAACTTCTCACTAGTCAATAAAATCTATTATATTCGAGAACACTATTACGTACGCGGACACAATAATAGTTGTAAGCTTTATCACTACGCCACGCACGCAATCTGTCCAAAAGGCACAGTATCAGGGATCGAAGTCCTGATAGCTTACTACTATATATATACCCTGTAACAAAATGTCTCTTTTAAAATATAAGAAGAGGTCTTTTAAAAAATATTAAGAGTACTTTTGAGAAGAGATAGAATATATACTCTACTTTTCACTAAGAGATTCTCGATATTTTTTAATCAATTTTTGCTTAGCTAGCAATTTCAAAAATTCCGAAAATTAAAGAAATTCGTCTTTAGAAAGAGGTCTATATTATAGTATTATAATATATACCTAGATATATTAATATAAAAATTAAAGAGAATCAAACTTCAAACTCTAAAATCAAATTATAATTATAATCTATAATCTATAAACTCTATTCCTCTCAAACATCAAGAGATTATTACTAGATAGTATTCTTATTCTCAAATATACCTATATTAATAAATCAATTCATCTACTTATTAATTCCCGCTTCCTCCCGGTGAGCTGCGCCCTGCGCCCTATATACTTCCAACTTTATACTTTATTTTTTATACTCTATACTTCATATCAATAACACCAATAACACAAACCCTTCATTTCATCAATCACATATTAACCTTGATTAAAGACTGATTTCATATCCACACCCACAATTCAAACCCCCCCCCCCCACTCCCTCTCTTCTCCCTCTCATAAAAATCCCAGATACAGAGAAACAATACAATACTACACAACAACCATTCACCTAACCCCAACTATGCCCCGCACCGACGAAGCAACCACCTTCTACCACTCCGTCTACAGCGCCATCCAAGAAATTCCATATGGAAAAGTAACGACATATGGACATATCGCGCGGTTGATTGGGACGCGTGAGTTGTTCCTCTTTTTTATCTTTGTTTTTTTCCCTCCCTCATTTCCTCTTCCTCCCTCTTCCTCCCTCTTCCTCCCTCTTCCTCCCTCTTCCTCCCTCTTCCTCCCTCTTCCTCCTCTTCCTCCCTCTTCCTCCCTCTTCCTCCCTCTTCCTCCCTCTTCCTCCCTCTTCCTCCCTCTTCCTCCCTCTTCCTCCCTCTTCCTTTCACACTTTCCCAAACCTCATAGACATACAAACACCTAACCCCTCTCCCCCATCCAGCCAACCGCCCCCGCCAAGTAGGAATTTGTCTTAAGCATCTTCCCAGCGCTCCCTCCTCCACCACACCCCCCTCTACATCCACTCACCTCTTCCACAACGGAAATGTACCCTGGCAACGAGTGATTAATGCAAAAGGAGGGATAAGTCCACGGTATGTATTTTATCTCTTTTGTCTTCTCTCGCCTCTCGCCTCTCGCCTCTCCCTTCTCTCCTCTCCCTTATCATTATGCATCATTATTATTCACTATTTTCTCAAATTATTCCCTCAAACTATTTTCTCAAACCATTTCCTCAAACTATTTCCTCAAACTATTCCCTTTTTCTTGTTATCCCCATATATCATCATCCCCCATCATCCCCCATCTCCCCCATCTCCCCCATCTCCCCCATCTCCCCCATCTCCCCCATCTCCCCCATCTCCCCCATCTCCCCCATCTCCCCCATCTCCCCCATCTCCCTCATCTCCCTCATACCCCTCCTCCTTCCAACCCCCCTCCTCCCTCCAACCCCCCCCCCTCAAAATCAAACTAACCCCCCTCCCCAAAGATCCCACCCCTCGGGCTTACAAACCCAAGCCTCTATTCTACGAAGCGAAGGTATCGAAGTAACGGTTGATTCTCGTATGTATTTATTTCCCTCCTTTTCCCTCCTTTTCCCTCCATCTCCCCTTCTCCCCCCACATCCCCATCCTCATCCAACTAACTAAAATAGTAAACACCCACCACATCTCCCTCCCCATCTACGGCTGGTTTCCGCGTCAGCTACCGAGCGAAGAAGCGGCGGGTCTCGATCCCCCTATTAATTCTGATTCTGAATCTGAGGTTTGAGTCGGGGGTTTGAAGTTGGAGTCGAAGTCTGAATCTGAGGTCTGATTCCGAGTCTGAGGTCGGAGGTCTGATTCCAAATCTGAGGTCGGAGGTCTGATTCCAAATCTGATTCCGAGTCTGATTCCAAGTCTAATTCTAAATTTGATTCTGAGTCTAAATCTGAGATTTGATTCCAAATCTGAATCTGAGGTTTGATTTCGAGTCTGAGGTTTGATTTCAAGTCTGATTCCAAGTCCAATTCCGAGTCTGAGGTTTGATTCTGATTCCGAGTCTGATTCCGAATCCAAATCTGATTCCAAATCTGATTCCAAATCTGATTCCAAGTCTGATTCCAAGTCTGATTCCAAATCTGATTCCAAATCTGATTCCAAGTCTGATTCCAAATCTGATTCCAAATCTGATTCCAAATCTGAGGTTTGATTCCGAGTCTGATTCCAAGTTCAATTCCAAGTCTGATTCTAAATCTGATTCCAAGTCTGAGTCTGATTCCAAGTCAGGAGTTTGAAGTGAAAGATGGTGATTGGGGCAAAAGGATAAAGCGGAAGAATAATTTAGAAGTTAACGATTTAAAAACTAATAATGTGGAAGCTGATGATTATTTTGTTTCCTTACTTATTTATTTACTTATCTACATCTTATTAACCAGTCCAGTTCCATGTATATATATACCATTATTTAACAAATCAGGTTAAAGGAGTGCGTGCTTTATTTGCGGAGTCACTACGTACCTAATTAAGATCATGGTTAAATAAAATCCAAAATAAAGATTATTAAACTCAGTACATCGCCTCATATCTTCTCACATCATCTCACATCGTCTCACATCATATCAAAACCTAAAAAAAATGGTGATGGAATGGTTTTTATGCATATGAATCTAAAGCTATGTAAGATACATAACCACAATGGCAGTAGAAAAGTATAATCCACTACCCCATCAGCAAAAAAAAAATTCTTTATAATTCATTCATTCCTTCCATCATATCTCAATGTATACATTTTCATCAAGCCATCTCTCATAAGATGGAATCCTGCATCGCATCTGCTATTCTGGCCAGCTCACCAAATGCTTAATGAATGATTATTTCTTTGAAGATAAAAACATTCCATGCAGATGGTTCCCTTCCTTCCACCCCACTGTACAGTTGGATTGTGAGTTGTCCAATAAACTTAATAGCAGTCGAATCCATCAATTTGGTCAAATCTTCTGATACAATCATCAGATATACATCTCAAAGGCAGTATATAATTCTCCATACTACACAGCTAAGCAAAAAAATAACTTTGTACCAATGAATACCACCATTGATTTGAGATCAAACCGGTGGGATGGATCCAACTGCCCTGATCTTTGGATTATTGATGCCAATGATCCAAATAAGGTCTAATGAACTATACTGATGCAATCACTATAAAGATGCGACAAATAAAGATCATAGACTTGATGCTGTTCTCCTCCATATTGTCAAAATGCATGATGCTAAAGCATCGACGTGATGAATATATTTTCCAAAGTCAGAGCATCTTCGCTCATTTACTCTCATCAGCCCCAGGATTAGTTTGAGCTTGAGGGCCAGTAGGGACTTGGTTGTTGGGTGGGCCATGTGGGTGTTGGTTGTGTCGGAAATTTTGTTTGTTGCCATTGAAATCTGGGTTATACTGATTTCTTGGACCGCCTTGAATATTCTGAGGGCTTGTAGCGTATTGGTTTGGTGCTCCATAAGCACCACCTCGCATTGGCACTATTGATATATTAGAACCTACGGCAAAAATTTCTTGAACTTCTCAACTTACTTTGATTTGGGATTGGTTGCGGGAAAACGGGTGTTCCATATTGAGGGACTGGGCTCATACCATACATCGGTTGTGGGTGACCTTGTTGCGAACCTTGATTCATCATCATTGGAGCACCTCGGCCCGGACTTGGATAACCGCCATTTGGCATAGCTGGAGGATGTCCATTATTTGGTGGCATGAATTGACCTTGTGCGGGTGGATACATCATTTGTGGACCAGGTCCCATTGATTGTGGAGGAATGAATCCACCTGCAGGGTTAGCCATCATAATTGGTTGACCCATATGACCTTGTTGTGGCATAAATTGATGAGTTTGCGAAAGGGATCTGAATGGTGGCATTTGAGGTGCACCAGGGTAAGAGACCATCTGTGGGTTGTAAGCCAATTGAGCATTTCCCCCCATGGGAGAATGGAAGGCTGCCATTGGAAGCTGTTGCATTCTTGGTGATGAAAAGGATTGTGCAGAATGCGATGGCATCATACGCAATTCATCAGCATTGAATGTTGGGGCAGGATGACCCATCTGAGCTCCATGCATGTTGATAGGCGGTTGACGCGGGGATTGTCTAGCATTGATGTTGTGAACGCCAGATTGAAGATGGAATGGCAATTGATGTTGGTGTGGTACTTGTGGAGCTGCTTGTGGTGGGTGAGGCTCCGATACAACGGGTGTGGTAGTAGGGAATGGTGCCTTTTCAAAGACTTGTATATAAGACTCCGTTGGTGCATCACCAGCAGTAAGTTTCCAGAGCAAATGAGTGTCATAAGCTGGCTTCAAACCACCATTTGCTAGCCAATTCTTCCCCTCTCCTGGCTTAAGAGTCTTGATGAGCTCCATTGCATCATATTTGCCTTGAAGTGAAGGACGAGCGCTCTTAGCCATTGGCTTGCGGCGAATCAAGGAACGTGCGACTGGTGTTGTTGAAGCCTCTGGAGCATTGGCTGCTGAACGAGGACTTGAGCCACTGCTTGGACCAGCGGGGCTAAAGTCTTTTGCGAATGCATTGGGCCGGAATTCGCTGACGCTGGCATTCAATCTTGGGCCACCTTGCGCGCTCGCCACGCCACTCGAACGACGGGAGAAATTTGAATCGGCAGCGTTCGAAGGACCAGTAGGAGGAAGTCTGGCTTCATGGGCTGGCATGACATTGGATGGAACTTGAGCTGGTCTATTTTGTTCGATATTTCTCAATCGCTGGGCCAAGTGTCCGGCGGTGCCACTTCGGGGCATGGTCTGCTGTGCTTGAACAGGTCTGTCACTGCGAGAATTTTGTGTGAAACTGTGGGTGCCTTGAGGATAAGGTCCACGATTAACGTTTTGGCGACCAGATGTAACGGGCGGTGGCGATATAGTATGAGTAGAGGTTGTAGTAGCGGAACGTTGTGCAGAAACTCCGTCTGCCCCTGGGGTAATTGGCTTTGCCGAATCAGTAGGATTGAGCTTTGCTTCTTCAGCATTGCGTTGTGCTTTCTCTTGGATCGCCTTTTGCTTTGCTGGATCCTTGGCAATGATGGGGACAAGATCCGATGGAACTGGAGTATGCAACTTGAAATCATTGGCAAATCTCTTGAGGTCATTTAATTTGATTTGCTTATCATTCTTGATCTTGTTGGCGCGAATTTGTGAAACATTGTTTCTTTGAGTTGCAGCAAAGGTCTTGAAAGCCTTGGAAACATCAGCCTCGACAGTTGCAGTAGCATTTGGCCCACCCAGATGTTTGACTGGTGGAGGAATTGTGCGGCTTGCAGAAGGAGCCACAGTCTTTTTGACCTCTGGAGTGGGAGTGGTACTTGAATCAGTGGTAGCAGGTGGAGTTGCGACCTCTGGCTTTGTTGACTTCGCGGCTGTAGCTGGTTTTGCCTTGTCGGCGGGTTTATCGGCGGGTTTATCGGCCTTAGCTCCTGCAAACATGATGGCTGAGTCGACAAGAGTACGATCTGCCGGAGCAGCAACTGGGGCAGTGACTGGGGCAGGAACTGGAGCAGCAACGGGAGCAGCAACGGGAGCAACAACGGGAGCAGCTGCGGGTGCGCGGTCAACTGGAGCACGCTTTCCAGGTGGTTGATATGCACCCTTTGATGCGGTGAGGGGTGGGAAATCCTGTTGTCTGCGAACGCCACTGTATCTGCCCATATGTTAGCAATTACATGCAAGGGATAGAATCCAAGAAACTCACTTGTCTTCTTCATCAAGTCCATTCTCATTTGGTCCAGTGTGGTCCGCAATACGTTCTTCTGCGACATGAGAGTTCATTGCCGTGCTGCGTTCAATTTCTCTCGCCTTTCGATCTGCCTCGGCGACTCGCTGCGAATATTGCGGATGGCTTGTGTTGATCTGGGTTGTGTAGATGTTCTCATCGTAGTCTGTCTTCAAGCCAAATCGTCGCTCATTCTCTGCGAATTGATCCCAAGGAGCTACTCTTCCTCCTCGACCCGATTCCAAGCCACCATCATTATCGGCGGGCTTGTCAGGAACCCATCTTTGTAATACACGCTCTCCTTGGTTTCGGTTGCCCGAAATCGCAGTGTCTGTACGGAAAAAGCTCGAGTTACCTGAGCAAGGTTAGCATTTGTGATGTCATTGACACAACGTAGAAAGGACCAACCATTTTGCGACCTGCCATCAACCTTTCCATTACCTTTTCCTCGAGCGTCTCCTATATCTTTTCTTTGCGACGTCATGTTTCCTGATTGTTCTCTGTACTTTGTGCCGCCGTTGGGAAGGTCGTTGCCCTTTTTTCCTTGTTGTACCATATTCAAGAACTGATGGTCCGATGTAAGTCAATTCTCTTGAATTTTGTCGTGGTATGTGTATGATCTATTGGAAGAGATATCTGGAGAGGAAATAAATTAGTAACCCAATCCATGTGAATCATAAGATTCGAAGGTGAATGTTGCAGGTAGGTAGGTAGGTAGGTAGGTAGGTAGGTAGGTAGGTAGGTAGGTAGGTAGGTAGGTAGGTAGGGAAGTAGGGAAGTAAGTAGGTAAGGTGAGTGTGATTCGGCTTTGGGTTACACAACGCACAAGAAATGCGCAAAGCACTTCATCAACTATGCATGCAATGCAATCGACGACAGAGGGAGTGAGAGAGTCATCAGAGCTGGGGAAGGGAGATGGAGGGGAAAAGCCGCAATACATACCACACAAAATGGAAATCTCCAAAACACACCCTTCCTTTGATCTTCTCGAATCGCGCCCAATATGTGTGCGTGGTGTCAAGGCTGGATCTGGGGTTCAATCTGGAACTGGTCCCAAGTCGAAAGATAAAATTCTAATGGAAAAGGAATGTGGTTAGCATACATGCAATGTCATGCACAATTGCCGTAACTAAAGAAGTGAAATTGTGATGTGGTTGTTTGAGTTGATTGCGAAAGCTCCAAGCTTAATCAATCGTGTCAAAAAGAAAGGCTGGGGTTGTTGTAAAAGTGTATAATAATCATAATAATAATCATAACTTTTGATAAGTGTGTGCGTGTGTGTGAGTATGTATGTACCTATGTATGTATGTATGTGTAGAATTTAAAGAACCATCTTGTCTCACCTCGGATAGGAAAAAGAATTATGATGAGAAGAGAAGAAGATGAATCGAATGAAAAAATCAAAAAGACCTCCACTGCTCTCCCTTTCGTGATGAGTGAAGATGGTTACAGTATATCGTAACAGATCAAACAATCATTGAAAGTTATGAGTGTTGGGAGGGGGAATTGGTGGTGGTGGTGGTGGTGGTTATTATTCTGGATCCTTCAGAAGAGGGGAAATGTCCATCAGAATTTCTGAAGAGGGTGGTTCGGGTGGAGGAGAGGGAGTGTAAGTAGTCAAGTTGTGGTTACTCGGTAGTGAAAGTTGGGTGATGAAATGATGTCCTCAGGCGAATGGGGTATTTTGGCTTGGTTTTATCAAGAAACGGGTGTGTAGGTAGGTGGGTAGTAGGTAGAGGTAGATTCAAAAGACAATAATAAGTAGAATGTATTTCTAAATACTCGTAGACTCATAACATTAAATCTAGAATACGCAGCAAGTACCTAGTTCTGCAGTAGGAGAAGAATGTAGATGCAATCAAGCATTAGGTAAGATTTCTATCTCGAGATAAATAAACGGATTAGTAAAGAGAGAAAGAAGTAATTTTTTCGATTTCTTTCCTATTGTCTGTTGAACCAAGGGAGGTTTGCTCCAGTGCTCGTAGAGATATTTGATTGTACGGTGGATCAATGGATGGATGACTTGGGTGACGTTTCTTGATATATCGAATCTTTGTTGACGGTACTAGCTAGCAATTAATCGAACTTTTATTATTCATAAAGTACTTCCTGATTGAAGAGACTACTAAATCTAGCCAGAAGGAGAAGAAGTAGGATAGGAAGAAAAAGGTATCTAGTAAACTACCCAGGAAGAGAAGTCCAGAAGAAAAAGAAGTCAAATTTTCAACGTCGAGGATGAAGTTTGCAAAGGGTGATCATAAGTGAAGATTGATTAATCCATGATACGATATGATATGATTGGTATGACTGATATGACTGATATGATTAATCTGACAGCCGTACCAGTCCAGTCCACCACGCCTCAAATCGACCACTGTATTAAATATTAAAAGCTCGAGGTCAACACCATCCGAGCCCCATCCACTCTTTTCCTTCCCTCGAGGCAGAATCCACGGTTATTGATTTACTAGCTACTGGGGGTCCTATCCATCCAAGAGCTCTTGTCTCTACTCCACGATTCTCTCTGCTACGATGACCATACTACAAGGAACTTCGCTGGACCACGACCCCAAATCCATCGAACAATCAACCGTCCAGCCTTCTTCCCTTTCCATGTTATTAATATCTCGGGGATCCGGTAGAGTTCATATCCTAGTGTCGATAGACGGGAGCATTAATCCGAATGGGGGTTTGATGGGATGTAAATGGTGTGTGTGTGTGTGTGTGTGCCTTGTAGATATCATCATCATAACCACATAATCAAACGTCTAGTCACATCATAACTGGGGAAATCAGATATCGTACAGTCAGTAATAAAAGAAGTGTGGAATTCGGGAGGGTGGACTGTCGGGAAAAAGGGGCTTGGTTTTATTTTTATTCTGCACATGGAAAGGAAAAAAGAAATAATGCATGATGGAGAGTACTAGGTATCTAGATAGTCAAGACCACACTGAGAGATACTCGTAAAGGCTTCTCAGATAGGCTGAGGATCATAAATGCAAAGATGCGATTCCAATATTTTCATTCAACAAGGGGAATAGAAAGATCCATTAGGGTCGCTTGGGTCATATATACGAACACCGGGGCATCCTTTGACCTTAGTATGAGATATGCGTGCAGTAACAATTGCACAATAATCTTCCTTGGTGTGCAGGCTTACTTGTATAGGTAGATATAAGTTGATAAATGTGATGATAGATGATAAATGATGGATGATGGATAATGGATGATGGATAATGGATAATAAATAATGGATAATGAATAATAGATAATAGATAATAGATAATAAATGATGAATAATAGATGATAAATGATAAATGATAGATAATGGATAATAAATAATAGATAATAGATGATAGATAATAGATAATAAATAATGGATAATGGATGATGAATGATAAATAATGGATAATGGATAATAGTAGATAGTAGATGAATAATAGACCACAGATGTTCTATATTTATTTCAAGGGGATTTACATAGTAGGTAGTCAGGCATTATATAGAATATAGACGTTCGTATATATTCCTATGAATAATGAATTATTGAATACCTACCTAGAATGGTCTAAAATATCACGCTTCAATATATACATTCATCAGATACTCTACCAGTACAATGATTTAGTAAATCCAACTCAAACCATAGACAATAACCTGGTTACCTAGGCAATTACTAGATAATCATAGGATTCCCATTCTTCTAGAAAACAAAGATTCGAAAGCGCTTCCTCCATTACGAAATGGCCTGATCTTACCTAGCCCAGACGATCCAAATCTTAAGATGCTTTTCAATCCTCTTCTTCAAGGTCCCGAGCGCTTTCACAAGGTACTAGGCATATTTCAATGTCTGGTAGCACAGGCCTGAGCTTCGAATCCCTACATGGATTGGACACTTGCATGGAAGATTCAAGTCCGACCGGACTTTTTCTGGCATCTTATAACTTATATCCTCTCGCGTTGGTACTCGGCCACGTTACAAATATCATGGATGACGTCGCGTAGGTAGGTAGGGACCTCGTATGGAAAGAATGGAAATACGTGACGTATGTGATGATCTAGAGGTGAGGACGTCGTCGAGTATCTCATAGATAGAGAAAGCTTTGGTTTTCATCCAACTCATTCATTCTTCACGATCAACAAATCCTATACAAAATTGTTGAGGATTTCTAGGCCATTCTGATGTATGTTTGTCTGCTGTACCTTTCCTTTCTCTCGGATATCTTCATCTGCACGGGGGTCGAGTTAACAACCAATCAGAGGAAGAGGAACAAGGCTTGCATGTCCCCACGGCCTCGGAATGCGGCCTGGACGGGATTGAATTTGTTGAATATTGGTCACTGCCGCGCGGTATGAAAATACCCGAGTTGTACCTCGAGCGCAGTGCTACCTGATACTTTGGTTGTGGGTATCGCTCTAGATTATACGTGTTTAGTATGATATAATAGGCAGTAAAGTACCGGTGCTTGATAAGCTTCAAACAGTAGGCTTGAGTCTGGAATGCTTTCTCTTGATGGTTGATTTCGAGAAGTAATTTGAAGTCGTCATGGTTGATGGAGGGTTCATATAGCCAGAAACTTTAACGAGGCCGATGGATCTCTCTAATGACAATTGGGCTCGAGGATAACCTAAAATGCTGGTGTAGCTCTACTTCTTTCATCCACATGGAGACCAAGTAATGTGATCGCGGTCCCCTTTAAGAGCTTGTTTCGCCTTGTTTGACTTCTAGAAGCTACTAGGGATACTAGGTATGTATAACTCTGACTTGCGTTCTAACTCTCTTCTAACTCTCTTCTAGTGCTTCGTCTATATCTGAAGTATACGAAGGACGCCTGCATTTGTCAGAAAAGACTTTCTTGGTGAGATTACCTTCACCCATCTCACCATTCCAAGGTTGTTGTTAAAATAAAGAGGTTGGTCTGTTAATATAAAATGCTTTCGTACGGGAGCAGAGTGAATCCAAAATTGGAACGGCAGGGATAGTCCTTGTCATTTGGATGTCTGAAAATGGAAATCCAACCTGGACTTATTTAAAATGATTCATTTGATGTCTGAATGCCCAAGTGTCTGTGAACGACAAGCACCGTCAAGTGGTTCGAAGTTGTTCTACATTAGACAACTCCAGTCGTGCATCTTTCGCATCTTACCTAATCCACCAAAGTGATCAAAAGTTAATATCAACGCACTGCACTACCTCCCTAGTACGAGTAGTATTTTATTTTTACTTCATGCCCTGCCTATCTCACTAATCTCCTTTTGTCCTAGTCCCACTGCACTCACGTTATTCATTCACCCTCTCTCCCTCTCCTCTCCCTCAATCTACCCTTAAACATGTGATTCCACTGTAAATCTCTCCCCAAAGCTCGGACCTACCCTCTTATAAACGTTCCCCAGTCAGAAAGGTTTCACCACCTGAGTAAACCTTTTCGGCTAAACTAGCGTGATCTGGCACACTTGCATGAGGCACTCACCTGCCGTGTAGATTGATTGAATTGAATTGAATCCATTCGAATTGATACCCATCTACTTGAACAACTTTTACGACAACCACGAAGGATTCACATTCATTTGCCGCAAATTTCTTTCCTAACCCTCTCATCATCGGAGCGCATCGAATTGCATTGATTTGCCAAATAACTCGGGTTATCATAGGATACTTTGGTGCATGGCGCGCTGACTCTTTGCTGAATCCTCCTTTCGACTTCCCATAGGATATCAATAATTAGATCGGTCGCAGAAATGC
The DNA here is from genome assembly GCA_014898485.2 of Botrytis squamosa. Classification (NCBI taxonomy): domain Eukaryota; kingdom Fungi; phylum Ascomycota; class Leotiomycetes; order Helotiales; family Sclerotiniaceae; genus Botrytis; species Botrytis squamosa. The sequence goes on from RCTC02000009.1 coordinate 2,557,292, forward strand.
AAGCACCTCAACGACCCGTTCAAAGACGATCTCCAGCATCGGATTCCCCTGGTCCCCCTCCGACCATATCCGCCAGGGCTATATCTCCAAGTTTGGGTCCCCAGCCAAGGAATTCAACGGCTTCGACCAAGTCTGTTCAAAGCAATCACTCTGGGAGAAGACAAAATGTAAGTAATTGGTTCCCCTTGATGTAATTGATTCGCCTTGGCGACAACGATCTCGTCCATGAGAATGCATGCTAATGTGTTGATTTGGGAATAGGGTGGTCAACCTCCGACAAGCAGCAGTAGTCAAAGTGGTCAAAACCCCCCACCATTATCTCAGATCGAAAAGAGCGTAACACATCTTCTGGTCGCCACGAAACAACTTCTCGAAACCCTCACACAATGGTCTCGACATCAAGCGACAGACGCACAAGTTTCGGATGTTTATGTGCGCTTGGGATATGAGTTCAATATTGCGTGTAGGGCATTTACAGCAATAAATGTTGATACTTCGGATTTGGGGAATGTACCAGAGTTGCTCCGACATATACTCGAATCAACGCTCAGTCAAGAAGCAAGTGTCGAGAGCTTGGAGAAATACCTGCCTCGAATTAGAGATATAATCATTACTCTCCTGCATGGTTTAAAGCGGAAGCAACAAAAACTGCGGCAAAAACAAGGGCGAGATAGCGCATCACAAAATGGAGAAACCATACCGAGAAATGGGAGCCTCAGTAGCATTGCGAGTAATAGTACTGGGTTGACTACATTGCTGAATCAAGGGTTGGAAAATAATTTTCAAGGGGAGTCGGGTGTGGCAAATGATAGGGGAAGCAAAGGACAATCTACCACCGACTCTAACATACCTCCGAGGATGTCTTCGGCTACAGGATCATCAAGCAGGAGAGCGGCTGGACCACCCAGAGACTCATCTCGAGGTTCAGTATCTTCAGATCAATCTACACTGTCAAGCCAAACAATGCAGAGCATTCCTGTTGTTCCACCTTATCCTGGAGATGAAGTCTCTATACCAATGCCACGTCCAAATGATCCTGATCTTTTGAATGTGGATAATTTCCCACCACCTCCGCCGCCACCAAAGACAAATGCTGCATTGGTAGCTTTACAAAAAGGGGGGGATTTGGAAAGAAGAGCTTCCAGACGTTATTCTGCTTATCAAATCTCAAAACTTGTTGGTGCATCTCCCAATGGAGTTCCAATGATGCCTGTTCCACAAAACTCGCCAATACCAAACAGAGGACGCAATGATGCCAGGGAGTCGCTGAGAGCTGTTCAAAATCGTGACCAACGTCTCGGTCGAACAAATTCTCGTCTGATTCAGAATGAGACATCCCCAGTTCGAAAGCCAAGTGTGATTGCTGAAGATAGTCAAGAGTCATTAATTCAGCAGCCAGAAGAACCACCCTCGAATGACAGTCCTGTAGTCAAGACCCCAGAAGACAAGTTAAGACAGTCTACTAATGATTATGATGGACCGAGTGCAACTCTCAATGGACCACCTCCTGATGTTCTTCCAAACTTTGATAATCAAGATCAAGATGAAGAAAAGGCTACTTCTGAACCTCCTCAAGCCCCCCAACACAAGCGATCCCCTTCGAAAAGAGAAAGTCCTTCTTATGGCAGCCAAGCTAGACAGTTTACACCCGAAGAATCTCCACCTCCACCTGATAAAGAGATCACAATTTTCTTACAATATAAGACGAAGGTTAAGAAGTTTGTCCTTGCTGATGGATACAAGGATTTATCTATGGCAAGACTACAATTGGCTTTCATTGAAAAGTTTGCCTGGAATACCCACAACAATGGTGTTGATCTACCCGAGATTTATATCCAAGATCCAGTATCTGGGGTTCGTCACGAATTGGAAGATCTTCAAGATATCAAAGATCGTTCTGTACTTGTACTAAATGTTGAAGTTCTAGATGAAGTGAAGCGACATATTGATGATAGTCTAGGAGGATTGAAGAAAATGGTCGAGAGTGTCAAAACAGCAGTGGATGATCAACAAGTTACAATTCAAAGAGTCTCGGATCGCCAACAGGATGCTGCAAAGGAGATGGCCCGAATCGCATCTGCGCCACCTAGTTCTGCAAGGCTTTCAATGATCGACACTGGACGTATCGCCAATGGCATTAATACCAGCCCATCGAAAGCCAATGGTCAAGCTCAACTTACTGAAATCCAAAGCCTTCGTCGCGATCTTGCAGTACTCAGGCAAACTTACTCTAGCTTCCAATCTGACATTCAAAGTTCCATGGCTTTGATTCGCACAAAGGCTAGCTCCGTCAAAAGTGTTGCTGTTAAAGCTGTTATTCCAGATATCAATGGTGATTCTGGACGTTCTTATGTCAATGGTGGAAAGAAGAACCTCAGCGAAGATTCCGATAAATTGGTTGCACAAGTGGATGATCTTCAAGATATTGTTGAAGATCTACGAAAGGATGTTGTACAACGTGGTGTACGACCTCTTCCCAAGCAATTGGAGACTGTTGCCAAGGATATTTCTCAAGCGACAATGGAGTTGAAGAGGATGCAAGACTTCTTGAAACGTGAGAGACCAATCTGGACAAAGATCTGGGAGAAGGAATTGGAGACAGTTTGCAATGATCGTGAAGAGATTACAATGCAAGAAGACCTTGCAGCAGATCTTCAAGATGATTTGGAGAAGGCCGCACAAACCTTTGCACTCGTTGAACAAGCTACTAAAGAACAATTGAAGGATGGATCCCCAAGTCATATCGGTACCGGTCGAAGTCTTTCCAAACTCAACCGTATTGATCCAATTGATCCTGCCGCGGCAAAAGAAGGTGTTCTTGACGAAGTTCGTGCCTTGCAACCAAATCACGAGAATCGTCTCGAAGCCATTGAGCGTGCCGAAAAACTTCGACAAAAGGAACTTGAGGGTCGCCGAGGCAATGTTCTGCAGAAAGAATTGACCTCTTTTGTTGAATCAGGAAAATTGAAGAAGTCTGGAGGCTTCGAGGAGGTCGAAAGGCAAAGAGTTGCAAAAGATGAACGAATCAGAAGAGAAGTTTGGGAACGTCAAAATGGAATGACGCAAGCAGATGCAGATTTTGAGGAAGTTAATGATCCTGCTGTGGAAGAGGTAGCAGAGGCAGATGAAATGGTCGAGGAGAATGTAGACGAACATTCTGATTTGGAGACATGAAAAGATATGATATCACGATGGCGAATGCGAGTTGCATTTTTAAAGCATGATGACAATTTTTGAAAATTTTCACCATCATGTCTTGAAGGAGCGATACAGGAAATGTAATGTTGAACTTTGATTTCAACATTTACACGATTATACCATGTTAATTTGACATGGAAGGCGCATATGGTGTTTGTTATTATATTCAAGCAAGGAGTTGTTAGGAATTGGGCATGTTTGTTTCATTGATGTGGTTGCATGGTTATTGACATGAGCGTTTCTTGTGATTTTCGCGTGGCGATGAAAGCGTGCCATGTCGATATATGGAAGATTCCATGGCATGTTGTTATAGGGGCGTTGTTTAAACTTGGCATTTGATTTGAGGCCTGAGAGGGAAGTTGATGGATTGACATTACATGATTGTGGATGAAGTGTGAATGAAGGTGTATGAAGGGAGAGGAGGGAAGTAGAAAGACATTGGAAAGGAAATGATGGGAAATACAGTGAGTGGCATGATATGATACCAATGCAATACAAGGAATGGTAGATAGTATGTGTATTTTAGTGGAGCGGAGTGTAGTGGAGCCCAATACTAGGTATGAAGTACCAAGTTATCATTGTAGATGAGAGAAATTTTAAAATATACCTTGGTGTTGAATGATTTGGATTGATGATTGTGGTTGTGGTTGTGTGTTGTTATGATGAGATGGGATGGGATGGGATGGATGGGATAGTATAATATACTCCTGTGCCTACTCCTTACTCCTCTCTCCTTACTCCTCTCTCCATTCCCCATTCTCCATTTTAGAAAATTGTAAATTCACCCTCTCTACTATCTACTATATCTTGTAATGGATCGGTCTCCTTGTTTTGATATAGAGAAGGAGGGAGAGGGAGAGGGAGAGGGGGGAGGGAGAGTGTTGGTTTGAGAGAGATACGGAAGACGTGGTTCCTACTATGTGTAGGCCCCTAAATGTCTAGTTGTATTCAATCTAAGGAGCTAGCTAATGAGGGAAATAGTAGGCCTTATATAGGCACTACTGAAAGAGCTAGTCTCCTTCGCATTCGTCTAAATACCTTCAATACAGTTGTTATTATATTGAAGTCATTCTCTTAAAGTGAATTCCCTTATCCATACAGTTATATATATTTAAGGGGAATTTATATTTTTGAAGTTCTAATAGATAGATAGTATTTGTTTTTTTATTTGTTTTTTTATTTCGATTAGAGGGGAGGGGGTTAATAGTAATAATAATAGTAATATTAACATCGAGTAGAAATAAAATATAAAAAAAAGAGAAAAGAATAGAATAAATAGAAAACTTTTCTCTTATCTCTTTTCTCTCTTCTTTTCTTTTTACTTTTTTTTTCTTCCTGGGATTGAAATTTTACATGGGGAGCGAAGTAGTAGCTGCAGCGAGATAGTATTCTTAATTATCGTTATTTGTTATTTGTTGAAGGGCTCGGGTGAGTAGAGGAATGGATCGAATGGATTGCCGATTGTAACCGTGGATAGGCGGTAAGTTTTGGGTTTGGGTTTGGATTTGTATGTGGGAGTGGGAGGAAAAGGAAGGGAAAGGAAAGGAGCGAGCGCTTGGAGAGCGAGAATGGGATGGAATCGAAGGTTCGAGATTGGGGTCTGGGTAGGTATTTAGATATGTTATAGGATTTGTAGTAGTTTATAATGGAGATAAAATACTTTGAAGATATTGATAGATACTACGTAGATAGGTGTGTTGAGTTTGAATTTGATGGGTGTTAGACATCGACGAGAGATTTTAGCATGCGAATTACGGTTACAACGCCTCTTATGCCATTTTTCTTTTTCCCTTTTACGCATTTCGGCATTTTGGTATTTTGGTACGGAGTATGTATGTAGTCTTACAAAGCGAACCTGAGGGTGATTACCATACTCGGAATTCGAATTTGATGCATGGGTGACAAGGGTTCTTGCATAACTTTTTGCAAATACGGAGGGCCCGCTACGTTACATGGGGGTTTGGAAGGTTTGGAGTTTATTGCGGTGTGTTTATTATTTGTTTGTTAGTGATCGGCTCATGGATTTAGGCGGGTTGGGTTGAGTGACTTGGGTGTGTAGATGCCGATAGCCGACTGGGCGGAAGATGGATGGTACGAAGTTTGGTGGAGGGAACGGTAAGGACGTAAGCTGAGGTAGGGGTTGGGTTGGGGCGGAGTTTGAGTTTGGGAGTTTGGTTTGTTTGTTTGTGATACGCGATGACTCGACGTGGAGTCGGAACGGACAATGTGGGTTGCGGACCGGTGTTAAGCTCGAGGGAGTCTGGACGTGTGGTAATCGTATGTTAGGGGTTAGATGTGATGGTGATGTGTGAGTTCGGTGAGAGGAGATGTAGATGTAATGTAGATGTAAATATACATCTACATCTACATTGAAGGCTTACTAGATGAGAGCGAAAAGGAGGAAAGATGAATGAGAAATGGTATGATTATGTATGAAGATTGGATGATGATGATGAGAGATTCGAGGGCTGAATAAAATTGCAATCAGAGATTGCGAGTATCAACTTGTGTACGATAGTTTCATCTGTCTACTAGCTGATGTCTTATAATAACTGATATCTAAAATCTTCCATCCTAAGAAGGCAAACGCAATAGCAATGGCGATCAATCTGTAAGCATACTGCAGACAAACATTCATGGGTAATCAGAGCTTATTAAACATGCTGTCAAAGTGATACATACATACAATACATACAGTAGCTTAGCTTCATACGCACGAAATTTGGCGAGGTGACCAATAGGAGATTAAAATCACAATGAATTTAAGGGTTTATTAGTCGTCTAGCTACAGATTGAATAGTTCGATTAATTGGAACGTCTACTCGTAGATGGCTGTTAAATTGTCAAACTGTCAAATTATCGAATTATTGAATTGATGTCAAAATTGATAGGTACTTACTATAATCTAATCCGCTGGTGCGCCCGTATGAGTGGATCTAACATTCAACGGCATAATATTAAGATCGGTATCACTCTCCCAATTTGCCCGACTATGGAGTTCGTCCATAGTCGTGTTACGGAGTATGGAGATGGAGTTTAGAACTTTACCTAGGTAGATCGGGGTGGGAACTCTTTTGGAAAAGAAGGTTCTACTAATCTTCTTATCTCCCCTTACCAAGCTCAGCTAAGATGGATATCTTGTCATATAACCGGTTTTATGCTTCGGCAGTGAAGATTTTATGTCCCGTGTAAAAAGTTTTTTAGATTTGAGTAAATAGAATAAATATCTTATGATCCCTTTGTTTTTTAAATTTTGAGGTTTTATTTTTTCATTCATCATTCATCGTACATAACATACAATTAATTAAATCCTCATCGTCATTGTCATTGTTAAAGAACAAGGTCTAGACGAGTCCAAGTCTGATAAGCTTATCTCTCCATACCTATACATCGATAACTACTCGGACGAGTATAAACACAACTACCATAATCAATTGAGAACAACCACAACATCACAATCGCAGCCATGAATGAGGCAGATCGAGAAATAGTACGCGCCGAGCGTGATGCCTCTCCAGAACGTTATTCCGTCGAATCTCCCATCCATTCTCCTCTACCCCGCCATCCCTCCCACGAAATAGAACGTATACCCACTGCATCCTCCATCTCGACCACTTCTTCCGATGCCTCAATTCGTCCTACAGTTTCTCGAGCTCCCACACAAGCTGATTTAGAACGGCATCCAACTGTTATATCTCGCATTCAAACTGCGCGTTCGCAGCATACGGGGACGGTAGGAAGAACTGCGACAGGAAGGAGTAGTAGACTTACCAGGATATTCAGTACGAAGGAGAAACCATTACCGTTGATGGGTCTAGGAAAGGAGTATCCTCCATTGCTACCGGCTCAAGAAGAATATGTGGTAGAATTTGATGGACCAGATGATCCGCTTCATGCTGTCAATTGGCCGATGAAGAAGAAGTGAGTTCCCAATAGTTTTCCTACTGCTCGAATCGAAGTGAAGCTAATCGATCGAAATAGGGTTGTTACAGCAGTAATGTTGGCTTATACAACATTAGTATCATCATTTACATCGAGTATTTTCTCAACAGCAACCAGAGTTGTAGCAGCGGAATACAATGTTTCCACGGAAGTAGGATTGTTAGGACTCTCGTTCTATGTTTTAGGATTCGCTTTTGGACCAATATTATGGGCTCCTTTGTCGGAATTGAAGGGAAGAAGATTACCAATTGTTCTCTCTATGTTTGGATTTTCGATTTTCCAAGTTGCAGTCGCGGCGGCGAAGGATTTACAAACAGTTTTGATTTGTAGATTTTGGGGAGGTATGTATACCATTATTTTCTCGCTTCGAGATTTGGCATAGACAAAAGCTAATCATTGGATGAATAGGTATGTTTGGTGCAGCTCCTTTAGCAGTTGTTGCAGCTGTTTTCTCGGACATGTTCGATAACAAAACGAGAGGACTTGCTATTACCGTATTTTCGATGACAGTTTTCACTGGACCTCTTCTAGCACCTTTCATTGGTGGATTCATCGTTGAATCTCATCTCGGCTGGCGTTGGACTGAATGGTTGGTTGCTATAATGGGTTTTGCAGCATTCATCCTAGATCTCTTCTTCCTTTCGGAAACCTACCCACCAGTCATCCTGATCGAAAAAGCAGCCGAGCTCAGAAGAAGAACCAAAAATTGGGGTATTCACGCCAAACAAGAAGAAATCGAGATTGATTTCCGTGAATTGGTCACCAAGAATTTCTCTCGTCCTCTTAGACTTTTGGCATCAGAACCTATCGTTCTTTTTCTATCTATTTACATGGCTTTCATCTACGGTCTTCTATACCTCTTCCTTACAGCCTATCCAATCGTCTTCCAACAAATCCACGGTTTCACAGGTGGCGTAGGCGGCCTTCCATATTTCGGTATGGTCATTGGAATGTTAGTCGCAGGTATCTACGTCGTTCTTACTCAACCATCTTACAATCGTAAATTAGCAGCAAACAACGGTATTCCAGTTCCTGAATGGCGTCTTCCACCGGTGATTATTGGAGGAGTGAGTTTCGCAGCAGGACTCTTTTGGTTCGGTTGGTCGGGGTATAGAGCTGATATTCATTGGATCGTTCCCACTCTTTCGGGTTTACTTACAGGATTTGGACTTTTGGCAATCTTTTTGCAAAGTTTGAATTATCTTGTGGATGCATACCTTATGTTTGCAGCATCGGCTATTGCGGCAAATACATTGTTGAGATCGTTGGCGGGAGCGGGATTCCCGTTGTTTTCACAATATATGTTCAAGGCAATGGGAGTCAATTGGGCGGGAACATTGTTGGGTTGTGTAGCACTTGTGTTGGTGCCGATTCCAGTGTGCTTTTATATGTATGGAGAGAAGCTCAGGGCGAAGAGTAAGTTTGCACCGGTTTATCCCACGCAGCAGGCTCCGAGGGATGAGGAGGAAGGAGGGAGTACGAGTACGAATGGGAATGGAGAGATCGATAGAGATGTTAATGGAAAGGAGAAGGGAGAGGAGGCTAGAGTTTAATTCGAAGAGAGGGGCGGGGTGTAGGTGAATGGATTATGATTTCATGAGGAGATGAAAGAGGGAAGATGGAAGATAAAGATACCAATAGTTTTTAATGCCATGAGATAATTGCATGGGGATGGGATGAAGAAAAAGTAAATATTTATAGTGGATATAAGGATTGAATGGGAATGAAAAGGAAAGGAAAAGGAAAAAGGAAATAAGCGATATCTAGGAGTTTGAGAGTTAAGCGATGAATAATAGATACCTAATTAACGATGACCTTTTTGAAAGAAAGTGGGGTTGTATTATGGTGTTTGTATATATTACTTGAGGAGAGTGGTGGGGTTTAGATTGTGTGGTGGGAGTATAGTAGTTGGTAGTGTAGTAGTTGGTAGTGTAGTAGTTGGTAGTGTAGTAGTTGGTAGTGTAGTAGTTGGTAGTGTAGTAGTTGGTAGGTAGTGTAGTAGGTGGTAGTGTACTAGATGGTAGTGTTAGTGTTAGTGTCCCTGTAGTGGCAAAGTTAATACCTATATACGAAAAAAATGTCAGTATAGATCCCCATATAAATATTTGATACGTATATTATTGAATTCAAACTTTTTTCATCCCTAACGAAATACATATTTCATCAACGAATCTTTCCAGTTCAAAATGAGAACCATTTATTATTGGATTTTAATAAATATAAAGAAAATAAAGGCCCTTCAACTGAAAGACCTTAGAAAAGATGAACGGAAAGGAAGCGAATATAAAAGCTAAGAGAAGAAGGGGAACAAGCGTAGAAACTAAAAGGTAGGATAAATAAATAAAAGGTATTAGCCGAAAATCTAAAGAAAAATTTATTCACAAATCACTCACTTCACTTTCGATTTATTCTTCAATCAAAAGCTTTACTACTATATTATATAATACAGAATATACTATTTAAATAAAAATCTTAATCAATTCTAATATATATAATTATATTTTGAAATCGATTATTAATCGAATTCAAAACAAATAAACTTTTTTGACTTACAAATAACCTTAAACTGAAAACTTTCGAAAATCAAAAAATTTCGAAAATTTCTCTAAGTTCTTTTAAAATAAAATTTTCTAATTATATATATATATATATATATATATAAATCAATCACATTAATATTATATGATTCATTTTTTCAATATAATATTGATTATTAAAAATTTTAATATAATCGATAAAATAATTTATTTATTAATTACGGATTCTGTTACCATAGGGTGTTAGTGTAAATGTTAGTATTAATGTTAATGTTAGTATTAGTATTAATAAATTTCAAATAATGATAGACTTTTAATAGTTATTTATGAGTTTTGGGGTATGTTGTTTGTATTGTATTGAGCAATATTATATTGAAGTCGGGGTTGAAGTAGAGGATGGAGGGAGTGGATATGAGAATTTTGGTTTGTTGGGGATTGTGGTTGTGGTTGTGGTTGTGAGTGAGAGGGAGAGTGAGAGGGAGAGTGAGAGGGAGAGTGAGAGTGAGAGTGAGGGTGAGGGTGAGGGTGATGATGAGATAGTAGGTACATGTATTATATTATATTATATGTTGAAGATGTGAATAAGAAGATGTAAGTGAGAAAGGAGGTTTGAGGAGGAAAGGAGATTTGAGAAGAGAACAAGGAAGAAATAAGGAATAAGGAGGATAATGAATGAGTTTGTAGAATGGTTTGGAGGATGGTTTGAGCAGAATTGGCAGATTTCTGAGACCTGGGTATGATGATTTGTGAGGTTTCGATGAAATTTTGAAATTGAAATTTGAAATTCTGATGTTTTTTCGTGGGGGGAGCGGGATGAAGGGAGTTGGAGAGTTGAGAGTTTGGGAATCGAGGATCGAGATGGAGGGGTTGAGGTGTTGAGGGTAGGAGATAGGATGGGGGATGACATGGTTGGGGGGGTGATGTGATATAATAAAACGATAAAGAAGGAATTTCAAAATCGAGAATTGAGAGCTCAGGATCAAGAATGAGGGTGGAATATTAATGAGAGGAAATGAAATTATTGAGGAGGGAAGAAAAGAAGAGAAGGGAGAGAGATTGTATTTGTATATTTATGTTTAGGCGAGAGTTTGTTCTATTATGATTTACATGTGAATGCTTCTTGATGAAGGAGGTTAGATAAAAGGTATAGCAGGTGTATGAATGAAGGGTGAGTGGAATTTGGGTCGTATTGTAAGAGTAAGTATAACAAGAGAAAGATTGGATCAGATGGGACGGGATGGGGGCAGATGGATGAATGGATGGGTGAACAAATAGAAATACATTCAGTTAGATTTTAAACACATAGTATATAGAGTCTCACGAGATAGATATAAGAATAGATTTTGTAAGAACTCAAACTTAAATTCTATATGATATGATATGATATAATTTGATATAAAGAATTCGATATAATACTTTTATTACAAATGTGTAATTTCTTCACTCAGCGCACAAGTGTGAGGACTTTGAGATTTGGAATGAAGGCTTCAAGTTTTGATTTGTATGGATGTAGGCAGATACTAGTTATTGATGTGGAAGTTTTCGAGTGGTTTTGACTTTGGAGAGATCTTGATATTTTTTGTGATGTTTGTTAGTTCATGAAAAGGGTTTTTAAGAGGGAGGAGACTTTGCAGCTGGGTGGGAGTTTGGTTTGAGGGGGGTTTAAGAAAAATCGAATGGATAATAGGGGGGAGGAGATGTGAGAGAGGGATGAAAAACAGGGAACATTTTGATGGGCATGGGTTTCAAAGAGACAGTAAATGTACTTGTGTGTTTTTGATAGAGTAATGTGATTCAGTAATAGATAACCAGCTTTTCTTTCTAGTATGTTTTGATTTAACTAACTTAAGTTACTCAACCCAGGAATGTAATAAAAGAAGAGAGTTAGTTTTAAGATATGTTATATATATAAAGATATATAGAAGAAACAATATCTCTCTATATAGCCTACACTATATGGATATTTAGCTCCAAGAACTTGAAAGATGGGTCTGATCAGTATAACTTTTATTTTGAATTTTGAATCTTGAGTAGTTAATTTGAGAAACAGTACTGAGTTGAAAAGTTGCTTTGATTAAACGTTTTCTTCTCAGAGATTATAGTGATTCTTAGAAGATGGATGTATGGGAGTACTAAATATAGGATTTCTGCAAATTATGTGAGGATGGTTTTATTTAACTGTAGATTTATAGAAAAGTAGACGAGCAGAGGATTAGAAGTCAATAGTGAGGGGTTAGCTGATTTGAGATTTTCTTAGAAGTACTAGGACTAGTAGATTCAATGTAAGATAATACAGAAATAGATATAAATCATCCCTCGATTATATTTCAATACAATATCAAGTCAGAGCTGTCTATCACTAAACAAATAAACACATCTATTCAAGATTATCAGAGAAGATTTTTAATCAGCTCTTGAGCAGGTAATCAGTCAATATAAACGTTTTCAAAGCAAAATACTGTTCTTTCATTTTTTTATTTTACAAATTACTCATACTTCTTTCTTTCTACGAATACAGATTCTAAGTATATTTGGAAAATTAGAATAATTAAAGGAAACGATTTTATGTGAGAATGAGGATGAGAATGGAAGTGAGAATGGTGATAGAAATCTTATATATTCTTTTTTGTAGTTATCTTCATTCAAGTTCGAAACTTGCGCTGTTCGGATTATGATGATGATAAGATGGACGGGTGAGAATAACATGAGGTTGCTGGGAAGAGTATCAATCATGACTATGATGGGAATAAAGATTTAGTTGGGTTAACAAAAATACATGAGATAACTCTGAAGAAAAGGAATGACTGGAATGATATTGAGTGGAGAGGAGGTGATTGAGGTCTAGAATTCGTGGAGGTGAAACTATGGAAATGCACACGGTGTTGTACGAGATCACAATTTACTAACAATAGGCATGCTTTGGATATTTGAAAACGAAAACTAAACTGCAATTTACCACATATTCACAATACGAAACACGACGAATAACAAGATTTCGTTGCAGCAAAAAAGCCATAATATTTATGCACATAAAGCGATGTACAGTACTAGTCAACTGCTATCAGCCGAAATTCATTTTCACACCAAAAATCGACATTTTGCTATATTTTTAAAATCAAAAATCTCTATAATCTATGAATTAAATTGTTTCAAAATCTATTTTTGTAAAGTTTTTATAATAATAATTGATATTCTTGATATCTCAATATTCTCAGAAATTTATATTATAGAAATTTATAAGATTGAATTAAATTATTTAAAAAGTTGCTTGATTTTCGCTTATTTTACTAATAAATTTGATAATTTTGAAAATACTCCAACTTTGAATCTATATAATATAATCAAAAAAAATCAAAAAAATAATTAATCTTATTTTTATTAAATTTCAATTGAAAATAAATCTATAAATAATAAAAAATATTATATTATATCAATAATAATAAAAGAATTTAGAATTATAAATAGTGAGTTTTGGTGTGAAAACACGTTTTGGCTGATAGCAGTTGGCACTTACTGTAAGCTTCAAATAGCTATATACAATTGAAAATACCTCATTAGAAGATAACCACATCCCTCATTCCCCATCCCCAATTACTACTTTTACGATTCATACCGATACCCCCTTTAAGAAAGGTAAGAGGTATCAACCCATTTGGAGTAGGAGCTTCCCAAAACACCAGCGATGGTGTAGGCAGTACTGTACTTCTTTGAAAAGCTAGCACGAGTACCTGAAGCACCGGTACCAGAGTTATCATACTCCTCAAAGAGAACAGCACCAGTTCTTGGATCGCTGGTAGACCATTGGGACCATCCGGCTTTCTGAATGATGCTACCGAGGGAAGTTTCTTGGTAAGCAACACGAGCATACTCAGACCATGGACGACCGAGATAAACAGTTCCCGAACCAGCAGTCGAGGAGGAACTGGTAGTAACAGTGCACTTGTTGATAACGTAGAAAGATGGGTCAGAAGAAGTTGCGCGTCCGTTAGCAGTAATACATCCACCACCAGCAGAAGCAGCAATGGTAGAGCCATCAATCCAAGCAACGGAGTGTTGGCCAAAGATCCAATCAACGGCTCCCTCAATGTAGCACTTGGCGTAAACTTGGTTACCGGTTTGTGTCAAGAGGGTATCTTGGTATCCGTAAAGACCAACACCATAGTATCCTTGTTCGGTGTTGTAGGCGGCCAAAGCAATGGCTTGCGAACCCTTTCCATAGGTGTTCTTGATGTTGATGTTGTAGAAAGCGGTGTTCTCCGACAAGTTAATGACGGTTCCGGTTTCTTCATCATTGGCAGCTCCACTCAAGAGGGAAGAGCTGTGTACGATGTTAACAACATTGTTTGAGTAGCTGGAAGTGTCCTTGGTGTATCCGTAGACGGTGAGCTTTCCCTTTAAGGCGGGAATGGTCACTTGTTCCGAGTAAGTTCCGGAGTAGAGGAAAATGACTTGGGCGGAGGTTGTGGTCTTGCTAAGAGCATTGACGGCTTTTTGGAACTATTTGCTTGGTTAGTAGAAGCGGATTCTTGTGGATACATAAGCAACTTACAGTAGAGTAGGTTCCTCCGGACCCAGCCGTGATAGCACCCGAGGGGGGTGTTGTACGAGCAGTGGCCAGCACAGCAGCAATGAAAGAACTGAGGGTAAGAAGGACACGCATCTTGGCAGTTAATGTTAGAACGAAGATACGGATGAATGATTGAATAGAGTGGGTTGGAATGTATTGATTTTCGACGGCCAAGCCAGACTATTTAACATAGGGCAATCACATCATGCGTGCGTAAGCATTAGAGAAAAGAAACACTTCGTGGAAGAATCCGAATTAAACGCCGAGGGTAGAGAAACATGGAAAATTCCCGATAGACAACTTTTGAATAGGATTCCGTGAATGATGTTTCGCCCATAGATGTCAGGAGCTACCAACCCCACACTTGCACGCATGAATACCCTGACGCTACCCTGCATATATGAGATGGGGTCGCTCAATGAGGCCTGGATAACCGCTTTTATACAGGGCAACTCGCCAGATTTACATTAGTATGTTCAGCCAGAAAGCTTGTGCTTATTCCATCCATACACAACTAGCAGAAGGGAGCTCATGTTGATGAAATACATTTTGGCCATAAACATGACGTTAGCAAGTCTAGTCAATTCGTCACATCTAGTCTGCTCGTCAAGTTATTTCTGGATATTTTAATCAGATAAACACAAACAATGGTTCAAGTAAAGTTCTGCTGCTTGGTTGCTTGATCATCTGATCTACGAAACAAGCTATCCGTCGTGAAAGCCCTTCTTCACCAAAATTGCAGAAACATGAAACGCCTCTCGCCAATGGAAATACAAGTAAAGTCTAGACGAGTCGTACTCCCCCTGACCTGAAATCAAGTGCAAGGGAGTGAGAGATTGAGTAGATGCACGGACAGACCATTCGGCGCATTCTAGATTTTTAAAAAAGTAAAATATAATGTAAATACCCTAAATGGACAATGAATCATGTGGAATGAAATATAAGGCCACCAATGACAAACTCCTATTTTATACATTGAGACATCATTCGATCTTTTGATGATTACGAGAGGGATAATAAAGAACAATACCGGTATACAGATTGAAAATCGTAATCAGAAGAGCATGAAATTAATTTTTCCTGCAAATTGATGAACCAAGTTTCTAAGAAATTTCTAGTCGTTTCATGTTCCCCCAACAAATCCACTCTCGCACCACTTTCTGTCTATTTGCCGAGGGGCGTGATGCACCTTGCGAAATCCGAAATGATTCACAATCTGATTTGTTCAATCATGTTATAATGCCGTTGCGGGACACGTGCGGACTATTGCGGAGTTTTAATATATCATATATCATTCAATGGGTATTCTTGCATGTATAGATTAATCTCTTGTTGCTCGCAACAACTTGGCAAAAGCTTATGCGATGCCAATAGGGGTATTGGGGAGCCAAGTCGATTTATATGAATTGGGATCACTTGGAGGCGGTAAACAAGCAACGCTGAGAATCTATATTCGGCTGCCGGCAGCGTCGGGGAGATCTTGGTACTGCATGTAGACGCAGAGAAACGTAAGTGTTGTTCTGTGTAGATATGTCTTTCTGTTTTTTTTGTATGACGTTCAACGTGGAGCGTACAGAACAGAACAGACCAGAACAGACCAGAACAGACCAAAACAGACCAGAACAGACCAGAACAGACCAGAACAGACCAGAACAGACCAGAACAGACCAGAACAGACCAGACCAGACTCGCAATGACAGGCCAATAACATCGGGGAGTCGGGGCCCTTCCCCGATGTTGTTGACCCTGATGTCTTGAAGATGGGGGTAAGGTTTACTGTTGCGATACCATTTCAGGAGACGGAGCTGGAGCCGGAGGGGTTAGATTGTGCACCACGGAGAGTTTAGAAAGTATATCACGGAATGTTTAAACTTTGGTATAGATAAAGTACATATTAATTTTACATTTTCTCGAACATAACCCGCGGGCCGTATCAGATACGATGAGTGACATTCTAATTACCATTCTAATGACCGTTGAACCTAGTCACCTAGTTGTTTTCCCGCCGCATAGCTCACGTGTTTGCGTATCCTCGAGTAAGATGAAGAATTAACCTTAACTTCTCATTAACCAGGCCTTTAAGTTCAGAATGTTGCACTTCCGTTCGGTGATCGTACCTTAATCTTAGTGAAGATGGTTAGCAAAGTCCGAAAAGTGCGATTAGTATGGAAAGTGTGGCTGATGTACCAACAAAAAAAGAATGATTCCCTGTGATGATGAAACGTGGGTTCATGCACCTGTCCACTTTCATCTCAATCATTGGACGGAAGAACTTTGTGGGATGAAAAAAAAAGCCACCTTTGTAGTCATCTTATCTCCTGTAATGCGAGCTGGTGATCCACCTGCTTTCAATTATCAGATTTCCAATTCCAAAAGCATAATCCCTACGATGCTCCGTACTGAATGGTACTACCTCGCAAAACCACCAATTAGAATTTCAGGGGTTCCTAACCACACCAATCATATCCTTCTACACTTCCATCAAATTTCTAGCGCATTTCATCAACTCAAAACATCCAACAACTTCGCCGCATCACTTTTTGGGTTAGTTGTTTATTAATCACACCAATTGAGGTATTGTACTCTGGTAGTAATCTAGAAGAGCTTCAATCTCATCACCTTGACAAGTAATTATGGAGTAACGGTACTTCGAAATTACTTCGGGATGATATTTTAATATACAGGAGGGTCTAGCCAAGATTGCTTCTTATGCTTGTTGGAAGCTTCTTTTGCTTCGTTTCATGTTCCAAGCCTTTCATTCCCCCTTGCTGTGTGTGCCATTCAATAAGAAAGTGGTGAGATTTGCTACTCCACGGGCAATCTCTCCTTTTTTTAAAGCTTGTGCTTGATGATGTTCCAAGGATTGCTGTGATCAGAATGCGGACCTTGACATTAGGTACGCAGAGCCAAAAACGTACCATAGCATGATAGATACTTTGGCTCACCGCGGGTTAGGTTTACCGCTGTTGACATCTCGCATCAACATCCGACGGCGGGATTCAACCGGGTTCCACTTCTTTGATGCTTCTCCGAATTTCAATCATCATGTATTTACATATATAAGGAAGCTTCAAACACCTTCTTTTCATTCCTCATCTCATCATCACTTACATTCTTTTCCATACTGTCTAGTACATTCACTCTTTAAACTTACATTCTTTTACCCTACTAGCCAATATGGTTCAAATTCTCTCCATGGCCTCGAGCCTCCTTGCGCTGAGCGCAATCGTCGCTGCTGCTCCAGCACCAGCACCAACCGCAGCCCCAAACCCAGCTGATGCTCTCGCTGCTATCGAGAACCGTGCCGCCGCCTGTACCTTCTCCGGAACTGCTGGTGCAGCCGCCGCCTCCAAGTCCAAGGCTTCCTGCGCCACCATCGTCCTCAGCGCCCTCTCTGTCCCATCCGGTACTACTCTTGACTTGACTGGTCTCAAGTCGGGTACCCAGGTCATCTTCGAGGGTACCACCACCTTCGGTTACGAAGAATGGTCCGGTCCTCTCTTCTCTGTCTCCGGAACTGACATTACTGTCAAGGGTGCCGCTGGCAGCAAGCTCGATGGACAAGGAGCCAAGTACTGGGATGGTAAGGGAACCAACGGTGGAAAGACCAAGCCAAAGTTCTTCTACGCCCACTCCTTGAAGGGTAAATCCGTCATTGATGGTATCAACATCTTGAACTCCCCAGTCCAAGTCTTCTCCATCAACGGTGCTTCCGGTCTTACTCTCTCCAACATCAACATTGACAACTCTGCCGGTACATCCCTCGGACACAACACCGATGCTTTCGATGTTGGTTCCTCCAGCGACATCACTATCTCCGGTGCCAACGTTCAAAACCAAGATGACTGTCTCGCTATCAACTCCGGTACTGGTATCACCTTCACCGGTGGAACCTGTTCCGGTGGTCACGGTCTCTCCATCGGATCTGTCGGTGGACGTTCCGACAACACTGTCTCCGATATCATCATTGAATCCTCCACTGTCAAGAACTCTGCCAACGGTGTCCGCATCAAGACCGTTTCTGGTGCTACTGGATCCGTCTCCGGCGTTACCTACAAGGACATCACCCTCTCCGGCATTACATCCTACGGTGTTGTTGTTCAACAAGATTACCTCAACGGTTCCCCAACCGGCAAGCCAACTGCCGGTGTCCCCATCACTGATGTCACTTTCTCCAACGTCAAGGGTACCGTCTCTTCCAGTGCTACCAACGTCTACGTTCTTTGCGCCAAGTGCTCTGGATGGACCTGGGATGTCAATGTTACCGGTGGTAAGACCTCCTCCAAGTGCGCTGGTGTCCCATCTGGTGTCAAGTGTTAAGTATCTTAACACCCTGATGAATAAGCCCTGCAAAGGGTTTGTTCAAACAATATAGAAGGGGGAAGGAGGCGGTGTTGGAGGAGATTGCGCTCAGTGTTCAGGTTCTTTGTAAATATAGCTTCTATTGTCCATATCGACTGTTTAAACCATTGTAATCGAATTGATTTGATTACCTTCAAAACTTTAGTCTCCAAATATGCTCTTCGGTGAATTTTCCATGTCCCAGTGATAACTTTTCTATTTCTTACTACTGAAACATTGCCTTTTGTGATCAACTTCCTCTTCTCTTCCATGGACAAAGTCCATTTGATCGTGAAATCAGACTCAATATTCTCCAACTTACCCCCGATTTCTCACTTCGACGATCAGATCATGAAAATGTCAAGATTTTGTTGTTGTTTGCTAACGTTGCGGGGGTGGGAGTGCTTCAATATGCACTGTACTATCAACACATTTTCCTTACCACTTCGACTCCCCTATTGCCAATTGCCGTTCATCTCTTTGGAAAACAATATGGGGGCAGGCCCCCAAACCCCCATGGCTCGCTGCGCTCGAATATGTGAATTACCTAGCATGAAATAATCTAGACATTCTGTCTTCACATCTCCCGACCACCAACCATGAATATGTGGAAAGCCGGCGCGGCGTCTACTACTTCATTAAGTCGATAAACTAAGTGAGAGGTGTCCGCAAGCGTTAGGATAACAGGTCATCTAGCAATACATGTCGGGACGAATATACTATGTAATTTCGAATTGGTAAGTCATAATGTACAAATTTGATAAGAGACAGAATTGAGCCGCTTAATTGCACAACTAGTTCTCTCAGAACACCGTAATGTGTAATTCTTTTACATCATCATGCGCTCGCGCTCATTCGGGAGCTTCCCTTGTCAAAAACGTGGAAGGAATTTGCCGTCTCAAATTTTGGTAGGCTAGTCCCTCATCAAAACTTTAGTGGAATGTAGCGGCGGATTGAATGAACTACGATTTTAAGAGCGCAAGTTAATCGAAACATTGCGATGAATTACTGAACTGCAGGAAGGAATGAGAGTCTGAGATTATTAATTGACCTGTCAGTTTACGAATTACGAAGTCAAATATACAGGAATCAGCACTTGCGAGCGGATTTTCCGGACATAGTAAACGAATCCGGTTGTTGGGACCCCTCATTTCGAGATTGCGAGGATATTTGAAGAGGAAGAACGAACGCGATTGAGTACGACTTTGGAATTTAGATGGTAGTTACAGGAGGGTGAAAGAAAAAATAACATATCATCCGATTCAAATTGCGGTAGGAGAAATCACCAAAGCGCAAGTATGTTCCGCGCAACGATTTCAGGACTGAGGGCTGGGGGAATGCGCCAGTTCATCACAGCTTCTCAAACTACGATTCAAAATACGACATCTACAAGATCAGCTATTCTGCGCAACCTGCCACAGCGACCTATAACTACATTTACCTCTACGCCTATAAATTCTCTCCGCTCAAAATCCCGTCCGCAGACTACCAATTTTACATTCTCCTCGAATCCGAGACCGTCTTCGGAAACATTGTTCCAACGTCTTCGTACAAGAACAAATAGATACTTTCACAATTCAAGACCGAGGAGGAATGGAGAAGCAAAGCCTGAAAATTTGGGGGATGATACCAGTCTATCAGGGAGAATGAAGAAATTGAGTAGAGAATATGGGTGGAGTGTGGTGGGAGTTTATATCTTTTTATCTGCGGCGGATTTTCCATTTTGCTATTTGTTAGTCAGGACGCTGGGAACGGATAGAATTGGTAAGTGAGATGTCTCTTTTTACTTTCGAATTGAGTTGGGTGGTTGTGTTGGGAATTGCATATGCGCGGGAGTTTTATTCTATATCCCATGAATAAATAGTTCAGACGGAGGTCTATCTTCTGTCTTATTTTTATTCAAAGCCCAGTCCAAGTGGCCGGCTAACACACTACTACCATAGGTGAATGGGAACACACAATAACCTCCTCTATCAAATCCATAATCCCCGAATCCATCAAAACCACTTTCCACGAATGGCGTGTCGCCATGCAAAAAGCCTCACACGATGTTACCGGATCCGACAAGCTGGGCGACGGAGTAGAAATGGCAGGATGGGGTGTAGAAGAAGCAGAAGAGCGCAATAAAAGGGACGCTAGTCTAGGTACTCAACTGGCTCTCGCTTACGCGATCCATAAATCGTTTATTTTTATTAGAGTGCCGTTGACGGCGGCGGTGACCCCGAAGGTTGTGAGGACGCTGAGGGGTTGGGGATGGGATATTGGGAAGAGAACGACTAAGGAAGCAAAGAAGATCGCGGCGGTGAAACATGCGGCTCAACCGGCGAAACCTCTTAGGACGAAGGTTAAGAAGGTCTTTCAGACGAGGAAGAAGTAGAGATGATTGAGAAGGCATGATTTGAAGGAATGAAGTGTATATATGGGTATAGTACATATGTCTGGGGAATCTCCCTCGACTGTAATTATGTATGAAGCAAAGTGGTACATGAAAGTGATACAGCGGAAGAAAAGGATATGAATGAAATGGAATGGAATGGGAAGGGAGAAGGAAGGAATGTTACGATTAGCATAGCATGGTAGTGTATGTGGTATGGTGAAAAGAAAAAAAGCATTGGAAGGAGTTCATCGTGTTTTATCCATATATCACAAGCTACACAGCACGCATAGATAGCAATGGATACCTAGTAGGTACTTTTGGACTGGAAGGGAAAGTGATATCAAATAGAATGCTCTTCTCTTGTTGTTTGATGGTAATACATATCGTACATATTTTGAGGTTATGAAGCTATTATAGGAAGTCCCCGAAGATACCCCCGACCTCGGAGTAAAATAGGTGGGAAGGTTATGCGTTTTTATAAAGTTTATGAAGTTATGAAACGAACTGTTAGTATTTATGCAATAATTGACGGTCATCACCGCCTCTTTTGGTAAATAAATCCCAAAGTCATTCCTCATTGCCAATACTCCGAGTGATTGTAGCACCCAAACATAAGTATTTTCTTACCAAGACCACTCATTCTGGTCTAATAGAGCTTCAATTATTGGTCCAATCGGATAATAACGGAACGGAACTATTTTCAAGCTGGCTTTCAGACGGGTGTTTTACCCCGCCATTCCTCAAATCGTGGCTCCTCAAGCTAGACTGTCTGCTATTGCACGACAGATAAATCCCAATTTACTTGACAACTCTACCAATTCGGTATCTACAACACCATCGAGAAGCTTCAATAATTCTACACAAGTTCAAGAAAATAATATCAAAATGTCGACTCAACAAGCTCACCCTACTTTGCTCATTCCGGGCCCAATTGAGTTTGATGATGCTGTCTTGCAGTCTATGAGCCATTATAGGTATGTATTTACCTATCATTACCACCAAATTGATTTGGGCCTTAAAATAGGATATATCACTAACAAATCCTCAAATAAAATAGTGAAAGTCACGTCAGCGCTCCATTTGTAGCGGTCTTCGGCGAAACTCTCTCTATGCTGCGCAAGCTCTTCCAATCTACCGATCCCTCTTCCCAACCCCTCGTCATTTCTGGTTCCGGTACCCTTGGATGGGACCTCGTGGCTGCAAATTTGGCAGAACCAGGTGATGAGGTCTTGGTTCTCCATACTGGCTATTTTGCAGATTCGTTCGCGGATTGTTTTGAAACTTATGGAGTCAAACCTACACAATTGAAGGCGAAGATCGGAGAGAGACCTCAATTGGATGAGATTGAAAAGGCATTGAAGGAGAAGAAATATAAGTTGATCACGGTCACTCATGTGGATACTTCGACGGGAGTTTTGAGTGAGTTGAAGAAATTGAGTGAGCTTGTTCATCGAGTTTCTCCTGAGACGTTGGTTGTGGTAGATGGTGTTTGTAGTGTGGGATGCGAGGAGATTGAATTTGATAGTTGGGGTTTGGATGCTGTCATTACGGCGAGTCAGAAAGCAATTGGTTGTCCAGCTGGTCTTTCAATTTCGTACTATAGTGGTAGAGCGATTGAGACATTCAAGGCTAGAAAGACTCCTCCAGGATCATATTTTGCTTCGTTCAAGAATTGGTTGCCAAGTAAGTTTGATATTTCCATCTTTGGTGTATACGATGGGATGCTAATCGAAAATAGTAATGCAAAACTACGAAGCTAAAAAGCCATCCTACTTCGCCACTCCCTCTCCTCAACTAGTCCACGCTTTACACACTTCTCTCACTCAAATTCTCTCCATTCCTCTCTCTGAACGTTTCGCTAAACACAAAGCTACATCACAAAAAATCAAAAAGGCAGTCGCGGATCTAGGGCTCAAACAATTGGCACCTAATCCTGCCGATCAGGCAAATGGGATGACAGCTATTTATCTCCCAGAAGGTGTCAAAGCACCGGAGCTATTGCCAAATTTGGTGAAGAAGGGAGTCATTTTTGCAGGAGGCTTACATAAAGAGATTGCGACAAAGTATATTAGGGTGGGACATATGGGAGTTAGTGTTATGAATGAGGGCAGAGGGGATGTAGAGAAGGCCATCGAGGCACTTGGTACTGGATTGAAGGAGGCAGGGTATGAAAAGGCTTAGTTGCGTTAATTGAAAAAATGCAAAGGGTGAGAGCGGTGCTGAACGGAATGAGACGAAGTGATGTGTAATTTCTATTTACTTATGGGCAGAGATCAGCATTTTTCGAAAATCATCGTGGATATATTTGGAATAGTTTAGGGGAACTCAAAATCTCTCTTCGGTGGGGATGGGAATATGCAGATAGATTGGAGAGGTCAAAAATTATTGTCTAGGTGGTTATATAAAATGAATGGATGAACATGTATGAATGCATATAAATACTAGGTACATAAATGAATGAATAAGCGAAGGAACTTCATACATACATACATGTGTATCTTTGAACGTTTGAATGTGGTGATATGGTGAGAGTTAGATGTTTTAGATGTATAGGTATTAAATGGATAGGTATTAATAAATGGATAGATAGGTTAGTATTACCTGTCCTAGAAATAGAAGATGTGGGAAGATGTGGGATGGAAGGGTGGTGTTGACTTTTTTGTGGGGGAAGGGGGATGGAGAGAGGGGATGGAGAGAGAGGATGGAGAGAGAGGATGGAGAGAGAGGATGGAGAGAGAGGATGGAGAGAGAGGATGGAGAGAGAGGATGGAGAGAGAGGATGGAGAGAGAGGATGAGGACAAAGGCATAAAACATGCTTAATATTGATTTTCTACTAGGGATCAAGAGATTGAAGCAGAGAAAAGGAAGGAGCGGGAGAGTGTGTCTTCGTGGATTGATTCAGAATGTGTGGGTGGGAGATGTGTGGGTGGAAGTATGGGGATAGGCATGGGAACAAGATAGAAATGATAAGTTCAGAGTGCATATGTACTCAGGTAGTAATTACTTTAGTGTAGGAAATATATTCAAGGGTTTGTGTGCGAAGTGTGTATGTATTCTTGATCTATCTATCTACCTACCTACCTATCTATTTAGTAGATAGGTAGATATATTCTATAAATTCCCTATTAGAAAGTACGGATTCTGGAAACTGGGAAGGTAGAGAGAGTATGTAGATGTGGGAATTATCTAGTTCCTTGGATTAGTTCGTTGCTTTTTTCTTCTTTTTTAGGATTAAGAGGAAGGAATGTGTTTCTGGGGAAATATGTATCTATGTAATGTCTAATATGTAATGTGTAATATGTAGTAATGTGTATGGAAGATGTGGAATCGTATGTGGAATTGTATGTGGAATTGTAGTTCTGAGGGGTAGGTATATGCGATTTTTAGATATATGGGTGGTAGGAGATGAGGAGTGGGTAGAGGAGATACCTATCAATATAAAAGTGAGTGGAAAGTCTTGAGGGAGAAGGATTGGTGTGTGGAAGTCTGTGTTTGTTTTTTGTTTGTTTTTTGGGTAAGAAGCTAGGTGGTGGATTTGGGTTGTTGAAGTGGAGGATTGTTTTTTGTTGTAAATTATATCCATGCATGTTCTCACTACGTTTTTGAACATCCCGCTGACATTAATTTTATTTCTAGATTTGTCCAGTCTTGGGCCTCATAGGTGGAGATTGGTCTTGTCTTGGAGAATTTACCTCTAATGAGCTGAAAAGACTTGGATGTTGTCATAAAGATTTACTGTTTACTATTTGGCACTTGGGTTTGCATTTATCTGGGATTAGATTCTGCTATAACTTTTGGTCATTTGAGGTACATATCTCGTTGAAAAAGTTATAACAGCCATGAACTTAGAGCTGCAATGTTGTCTTTATTTTCCTTTCATAATTGCATTTGTCAAATTTTTGTTTTTTTGCTAAAAATACAAATTTGTTTTATATATGATTAATATACAATACTAGTTAACTATTATCAGTCAAAATTCATTTTTATACCAAAAATCGATATTTTATTATATTTTTAAAATCAAAAATCTCTATAATCTATAAATTAAATTATTTCAAAATCTATTTTTGTAAAGTTTTTATAATAATAATTGATATTCTTGATATTTTAATATTCTCAGAAATTTATATTATAGAAATTTATAAGATTGAATTAAATTATTTAAAAAGTTGCTTGATGTCAAGGTACGGGTAAAGACTTATATTGTATCATAAGGGTAGAAGAGCTATAGAAGGATAAGGCCTTCTTATAGAAAGTAGGGCATACTAATAGTATATATTTAAAGTATAAAAGCAATATAATTAACGCTGTGATAATATTTCCCTTTTAAAGCTTACTTATTCTAAGCAAGCTAAAATACAATCTAGCTAACTTTGTTAACTTTTAGTAAAGTTATAATAAAGAACTAATCTATAAAGCCAGTTTATTATTATGTTTAAATTAAATGGATAGCTAATTTGATCAAATAAAAACCTAGTTTTTTTTAAAAAAAGTTTAAAATCTTTTGGGATAATATTAGAAAACTTTGATTTCTGTTATAGGATTAAAATAAACTCTATTAAGATTTGTAATTAGCTAATAATCCTTCTTCGGTCTGTTCCGTTCTTGTTTTGGAATTACATTTGGTGTAGGATTATTTGAGATAATAGGTTTTTTGAATCCTATTTATGTAGAAGGATTCAATTTATCTAAATTCGTTAGATAAAATGTAATGATTATTTCCTTTTAATCTTTGAAATCCTCAGTTGATTGTTATAACGGTAGATAATATTTTTATTTGATTTGATAGTGAAATCCGTTTTTATTATAATAATTGAACAATTTATCGAATTTCTATTGTTCGATTTTTTCATTCGTATTGTTATCCCTTTCTAGTATTCGATCTTAGTTACAATAGGATTCTGTTTCATTAATTATAGCTTGGCTGGCTAATCCAACTAAGCTATAAAACAGCTTGAATAGTGAATTATGGAATACTAAAAAGATCTTGAAAGTAGTAGGTAGTTGGAATAGATAGGTGTATTTATAAACCTTTAGAATCTTATAAAACCTAATTTATTTATTATTATCCTTCTTTATTGGTTAATTAATCTTTATATTTTTAGTACTAATTTATATTATATCCTTTTCTTTATATAGAAGAATATCGATATATATCTTGTTCATGTAATCTTTATATTTCTGAATAATTTAAACAATCAAGACTTTCAGTTTCATTAAAATAGTATTGAATCGATTTATAATTTTATTAGCTTTTAGGAATTCATATTTTTGTTGATATGAAAGGTTTGGTAGAATAGGTAAAGAGAGTTTGATTTCGAGTTATAAATGGAAATTATAGTTAGTGAAAAATAGAGATATATTGGTAGTTTCTAAAATAATATTGTTTAATGCAAATTCTATTAATAGTAACTAGTTATATCAATTATTCTGATGAAAGTTTATAAAAGCTTGTAAGTATTATTCTACTATAATATTAAATCTCTTTATTTGATTATCTAATTCAAAATAAAACAAGGAAGATTGTTTTAAAATAATCGATAGATATTCGGAAAAATATATTCAAAATACTGATATAAACTGTAAGTTTCTGTTAGATACGATATTATCAAGTATATTGTGTAAATAATAGACTTTTTCAATAAAGTGATCAACAAGTTTTTCTGCAGATAGTTTGATTATCAATATGAAATGGTATATCTTTATTAAACAATAGATAATAATAACTATATAATTATATTTATAGTTATAATGTTTACAGATTGGTAATAATGTAATATAATCAACAAAGATATCAAATTAGAATTGAAATGGGACTAATAAAGATTCGAGGAATCTGGGGGCTATAAGGTGAGAAGATTTTGTATAAAAATATAATTGACAGGTTTATATATAAGCTTTAATCTTTTTTGTTATATTAAGTTATCAATATATACAGAAAACGAGATTGACAGTCTTGATATGATCCGGGTGTTTAGCGGATTTGATTAAATATATTTAATAAATAATTTGTATATAAAGTTTGATAGATAAAAGAATGAATAATCAATTCTGATAGAATATCTATTCATTAATCAATTTACAATCTTGAAAAGCTATCTGGAGGTTTTTTCTGATTGTTAATGATTAATAATGAGTAATAGGATTCTGAAGTGTTTTATATATACTAATAATTAATATAAATAAATTATATACTTTATTAATAAGATTATTAATCAGCTTTTTGGTATTAGGGATGATAGTATTTATAGGGGCTATAACAAGATTTATAATATTATTTGTTTATTTAATAAGATTCTTATATATAATTATATTGAATATTTATTTTGGGAGTACTGTTTATAGACAATTCTTGATCTGATTATTATTGAAATTGGTATATACTAGATGGTTCTCTGCCTTCCTACTAAAAGTATTAGGGCGGATTGTCTTATAGCCTGATTAATATATAATATAAAAATTGAATCCTAAAAGAAACTCTGTTTATCTTACTTACCTTTGATTCAATATCTTTATTAATATAAAGTATTCCAAATTCTTATAATTGATAATAATCTCGAATAGTTTCTGAGTTTTATATAGCTCGGGTTTCTATTTCTTTAAGAATTTAATAATTACTAGTAATTCTTTATTATAGATCTTATAATTATATTCAGTTATATTATATTTTGATGAAAAATAAGTAATTGATCATAAGTAGCCTTTATTGTTATATTGTTGGTATTATCATGGGGATGGTGAAGTAATATAGTATTAATGATTTATACTATTATAATATTATTTAAGATTCTAAAAACTAAAGGTTATGAATGTATATACTATAATATAAGGGCACTAATGCATACACTAATATAATCAATTATATAATCCCTATCCCAATACTAGCAATTCTCTAAAGTTGTTATATTATATTTTTTCTAGCTAATATCCTTTTCTTAATACAATTATCTATACTATTAATCTCTTTTAACCCATTCTATAATCTTAATCTTTATAGTATTATTATTAATTAAGTCCTTTAAAGCTTAATATAATTTAGATTTAATTATTATATCTATAAGGTTAGATTCTTTATTAATCCATTTAATTTCCATAATTTCTTGTTTTTTATATACCTTTCGAATCACTATTATATCAATCATTAGTCTTTTTTCAATAATTATATTAAATTTTATAAAACAGTTATATAATAATCTTGAATCGATATATATAATCAATAATATCTTATAATTTGGGAAGATCTTGTTAAGTGTACCTTTGATTGTTATACTAATATTAAAGCCTAAAACTATACTATAGAGTTCTGATATTAATATATTCCTAATAACTTTTTTATATTTAATTGATAATTAATAAATAATATTAGCTTTATCGAATTTGTCCATTAAAATAATAATATATTCAATCTGAAAGGACAAATCTTTATTATTAGCAAATAATATATCTATAAATATAACCAATTTGAGAGAATCTATATCAAATAATATAAATCATAATTTTCTTTCTGAATTATCGATTTGCTATTGAATATATTTATTAAGAGTATTAATATCTTCTTCTTTTGAATTGATTGTTTATACCATATATAATAAATTAAAGACTGCCTTTGGTTAATATATAATTGCTATATATACTCCTCGAACATATTATATAATATACTAATCTTTTATTATCATTAACTTTCTAAGCTTGTTGTATATATTTTATATATCAAATAATTCTGATTTAACTAAACAAAGGTTTTCATATTATTTCTTCTAGTTGAGGTAGATTGTACCATTATCCTATTGAATAATCAGATTATTATTAAACTTAAATAATATATTTAATATAAGTATTTTATATTCTTTTATTATAAATTTAGTATTTTTGAACTCAGTTTATTTATAATCTATAAATACTTTATTAGCTACAATAAGTATATTATTTATTTGTAATCCAATAATATCGAATACTGTATTGTTTTTAATTATATATAATAAATATAGATTATAGGTTGATTATATTATCTTGAAAGTATTGGTATGATGCTTATAGTAGATATTAAACCAATGATTTTCTGTTTTCGGAATATTATATAATGGTTGTATAATTTGTAGGATAAAGCTTTTTGGAATATCCATTTTCGGTAATGGTTGAGTATAAAACTTTCGAACTAAGTTTGATATCGATTATATATATATTTGTATAATATCGCGAATACTTATGGTTACCTCGTTTTTGAATAGTATAGTTATCACTGCTAGTATAATACACTAACTAATATATTATATTATAAGCGATTATATTAAAATAATACCTTTTTCTTAATCTTTCTATACTTATATAATCAATCGGAATTTGGGAAATGCTTTATTAGTTCCTTTATTTTTAATCTTATTAACAAAATAAGAATTAAAAATTCTTATATTCATAGAAATATCTGTAATCTTTATAAATTGGAAAATATTATTTTTTATAAATCTATTAACCTTTTTTTATCTTAATTTTACAAAAATTATTGATAATAGAGTATTAATAAATACTGTATAATACTTAATATATTGTATATTATTAGACTTATCTTTCTTTAATAAAAAAATCAACAAATTTAATAAGTATTCTGTAAATTTGATATTTTCTTTTTTTACAAAAAGTATTAATTATATTGGAATTATTATTTAAGGAATCTATTGTTGCTAAGGTTGAGGGTTTTTGAATATATTCAAAAAGGTTTCCTTTAGATTCCTATTCCTGATAATTGCTAATGAGAGGGTAGATATAACTTTGCTAGATTCTAGCAAAATTATTATGTTTGTATTGGGTACAGTAAGTTGTTCTTATTGTATTAATCCAGTTTATATAGATAATATTTATATTGATTTGGTAGATAGTTAGGATTGATTCTAAGACTAATCCTGTACATCCTTTATATAAGATTTAACCTGAATAGTATAGAATTCTGTTGATTTACTTAATAGTTATATTGTATATATCTTATTTTTTATATTCAATAAATAATATAATTCTATCCATCCTTTATATTCTCTTTATATTCAAATCTTCGAATTAATAGATAAATTGTATAAAGTCATTATAAATAATCCATTTCGCTAATTTAAAATATCAGATATTTATTATATTGCTTATAGTTTATAAATCTTATTTTTTTTTTTTTAATTATTAATTGTCATTATAAAACTATAGATACAAATAAATCAGATTTAGATATCTACGAATATACTCCAAAAACTAAAAGTATTGAAATTAATCTGTTTGATTCTATAGTATTGTTTACTGCTTTTATAGTTATTTATAGTATTATCTCTTTTGTAATAGAGCTATTAAACTTGTTGGAGATGATAATATATATTCTTTTAATAATTGTATGATAGTATTTAATTATATTAACTAATTAATATATCTCAATTAATATACTTTTTATTCTTATCAATATAGTTATAGTGTATTAAACAAATTCCTTATTTATAAAGTTTTTCCTAATATTATGTATAATAAAATCTAATAGATTAATATAAATATCTATTCAGCATTTTCGAAGTGTATCGAAAGTATGTTTTGTAATAATATTATTTAGTTATTATATAGTTTGGAATTGTATACCCTTATTAATAATATGTAGAATAGGGTGAATATTAATATATATTATATTAATTATAATTAAATGGTTAAAATCAATATTATTTTATAGATTGAATTTAAATCGACTTAATGATTTTTTATACTTTTAATAATATTGATAGAATTTGTTGAATTTATTAATCTCAATTTTTAAGATATTATTATAGCTAATTTGTTGTAATACTCATAAAAGCTTATATACTAATAAATAATCAAAGTGATAATATAATTATTATAGTTTTGTATCGGTAAGGTAACATTTATAACTCTTAATAATTTATTATATAAACTACTATATATTTATTTACTATAAAAGGATAGTATACTTATTATATCGGATGCAAGAATAACTTTCTTTTGTTTTTATAATAACAGTATTAATAATATTATTGTAATATATACCAAGATAATCCATATCATCAAATAATAATAAGAATAGTATTTTTGTATTTATAATATAAAATTCAATAATTTTTAGGGATAGATAAAGTTTAATCAATTTATAAGATTTAGCTTTTCTGATTCCGAATACTATATTTATAACTCCTGCTCTGCTTATATCTAAAACAATATTTTCAATAGTTATTTTATATACTATATATTAATCAAATCCTATTATAAATTATTACACTACAATTATATCAATAATAATACCCTTAAATTCTTTTAAGTTATATTTGTTTATAAATATGGATTTATCTCGAGTTTTATATATTAGAGCATAGATAAGTATTTTATTAACTAATCTCATTATAATCTCTTTATTATTAATAAGTCCACTTTGAGTAATAAAACTCAATTGTGGTTCTTATACTGGTAAATCTTAAAGTTTATATTAAATGAAATAAGCTTCAATTTCCTTATCAGTATTGGGATTAGACTTCTCATTATAATTTTGATTAGGACCTTCATATTCAATAAGAAACTGCTCAAAACCTTTATCAAAACTGTTACTAATTTCCTTAAATTGCTTTTTATATTTATATTGTAATTCGTTATACTTCTCTTTACTATATCGGGTTGACTAATAGTTGTTCTTTTTATAGATAAAACATCTCTTTTTAATTTATAATTTAAATAATTATCGATTATCTTATTTAAAGCCTTTATTCTGATTATATTCTTTTCCATATTAATATTTTCAGTCGATATAGAATATTATATTTCTATTTAAATAAGCTAGTTTTTATATTATAATAGTTAAACAAAGTTCTTCAAGGAGATTTAATATATTATTAATTAAATAAAAACAAATTAGAAAGTATATTGATACTAATATATATATATTGATAATCTTTTGATAAAATAAATCATCTATTCTAATTACAGCATTAAATTCTTTATACAAGTAATATAGTTTTGTTATTATTTATTATAAATAATATATAATTGATTTTCTATTATTTTCAGATTGTACTATTATACTCTTTAATATAACAGCTTTCCATTATCACATAATATTCCTTTTATACTTAGAGTTTTCAAATATAATTACAAACAAATCGCAAATCTTCTATATCAATATTAATATAGTTTCTAAATTTGTATAATAGAAATCAAATATTATATCAACAAGTATAACAGAAAATACTCTTGAAAATAGATTATTAGATATATCAATTTATTGATAATTATTGAGGAATATATTATATTTATAAATGAAATTATTATCTTACCTATTATATTTATCATTCTTATTATAAAATTTTATAAGATTTCTGAAAAGTTAATTAATATTTATAACTCTTAATAATAAATTTAGAAAAATCTCTAAAATACTATAATCGTATCCTGGATTATCTTCTTTTCCTCCTCCTTCTATATCGCCTCTACCTTCACTATTACTATTTCCACCATAACCACCCTGTAGATTCCCATTATAACCACTTTATGGATTCCCACTATAATCACCTTATAAGAAATCGTTTCCTCTATTTCTATTACCTCCTTCTTTTCTTTTATTTAAACTATTATTATTATCAAATAAATTACTAAATAATTAATTATCTTTTTTTTATAATAATAAATATAATTATAATAATAGAAATTTAGATTATTAAAAAGATATTTTAAATTGAAATTAAAATTGTTTATATAAAATCGGCTATAAAGGTAATAGTTTCTTTTATTTATAAAATAGATATATAAATAAGTTGGGTTTACTTTCTTTTTGTAAAAATCCGATACTAAATTGGGAAATAGATTCAGAATAATAAGGTATTAATAGTTTTAATAATATTTTTTATTTAATATTAATACCTTTTCCTTTATTATTTAAAAAACTAAATTCTGAAATTGTTATAATTTAAGGTAAAACATTTGATATTTACAATAGCCTATATTAATTGAAATCTAATAGTTTAGACTAATTGTTCATTTAAAATATCTCGAATTCTTTTAATAATATATATATAAAAGCTTGAATATCTTTTTTTTCTATTCTTTTTTATATATTTTTCGATTGAAATATAAATCCCTTTTTTATAAATATATCTACAATCTCTTTATCTAATCATTTTTTATATAATAATTGGATTATATTAACTAAAGTATTATAAACAG
Organism: Botrytis squamosa; assembly: GCA_014898485.2. Lineage (NCBI taxonomy): Eukaryota > Fungi > Ascomycota > Leotiomycetes > Helotiales > Sclerotiniaceae > Botrytis > Botrytis squamosa. The sequence continues at coordinate 2,590,438 of RCTC02000009.1, forward strand.
ATTATATTATATAAATCTTATATTTTATAATAAATATATTGTATAAGTATAATTTGTATTTCAGTTTATATAACAGATATATACCAACTACTTGAAAATATTCTGAATTGAAATATTCGAATTTGCAAAAATAATTTAATTATAATTTATTATTATAATACTTCGATTATTGATATTTATAAAATTTATACTTATAAAAATCCCTAATCTTTTTTATATTTATTTACTTTATAAAATCAATTGGATTATCTTACTATCTCTCAGTCATTATATTAAAATCATTAGTTATAATAACTAATAATACAATAAACTCTATTATACTTCTAGTATCGTTTTTGCATTTAGGCTTATACTTTATAAAATTATTTTTATAAAATTCTATTATATTAATAAATAATAAATAAATAATAAAATAAAGTAAAATATTTAAATATAATTTTACCAAATCCGGTAAAGTTATATTTATTTGTAGAAAATAGTATTTAGTTTGAGCTAATAACTATTAATTTGTATTCTTTAATATATATTGCTTTAAAAAATAAAATATAAACTAAGGTTGAGTATAAGGATTGTTATTATATTATCAATTAAATTTGTTTATCAATATTAAATTATATTGAAATAATATTGAATATAAGAACTACTATTATATTATTGATAGTCTTTATTTATATAAGGGTAAGTATTAAATTATATTACTTTGATATAAAAGCTTATATTTCTTTAAAGAAATACTAATCTTAATTATAAACCTATATTACATTTGAAATTAAAATATTAGACTTTTGATCTATAATATTATTAATCAATATTAATATTATTATAAGAATAATAAAGTAATATAGTATTAATGATTTATACTATTGTAATATTGCTTGAGGTTCTAAAAGCTAAAGGCTACGAACGTATATACTATAGTGCGGGGGCGCTAGCGCATGCGCTAGTGCGGTCAGTCACATGATCCCTATCCCAATACATATTAAGAGATCACCTTTCCTGTAACCCAATCGGAAGTATTTATTTCAACAACTATACAACGATGGTAATCGAATATTACAAGGATTAGAATGGAAGTGAATGCTTGTTTCAGGTTATTAAAAGCTGTTTTGTAATTGGTAATTTAATACTATATAGACTTTTTTTTTAATAAATAGTTAAATAATTCTGTAATCTTAGAGAAATTGCAAATAAAATATTAATAGAAATTAGTAAATCTAAGAAAACATTAAAAATCTTTTAGTTTTGTTAATAATTTCTAATCAAAAATCGTTTTGATTTTATCTAAATCCATTTCGATTTTACTAAATATAATAATCAATTCGAGATATTTGGTTCGTATAGTTTCAAATTTGTATTTCTCGATATCAATTTGTAAACCAATATTAATCAACCTTTATACAATTTTATAAACTTGTTTTTGATAATTTATAATATTAATAAAATAAATCAAAATATTATTCAGATATATAATATAGTTTTTATTCAAAAGATTGAAAAGGATATAATTAATATAGTTTTGAAATGATATAGGGGTATTACAAAGACTAAAAGGTATTACTAGGAATTTGAAAAGACCAAAACGAATTGTAAAAGCCATTTTCTATTTATAACCTTCTATAATTCTTAATTTATTAAATATAACAATAATATTCAATTTAATATAGATTTTTGTATAGCATAAGGTATTAAAAGTCTTTTTGATTAATAATAAGGAATATTGATTTTTAATAATAATATTATTTAGTTTATAATAATCTTGATAAATCTAAACACTTCCTCCAGGCTTCACAGTTAATAGAAATGGAATAGTCAATCTAAAACGAAATTTGTAAATAAACTCCTTATTCAAATTATTATTAAGTTATTTATATATAACCTAAAATTCAGCTAAAAATATCGAACATTCTTTGTTATATAGTAATTCCTTACCTAACATAAATTCGATCTTATAATCCCAAAAGTATTTAAAAGAAAGCTTATTAGTAAGTAAAGATAGGAACTTTATATATAGATTCTATAACCAAAATGATAATCTACTTTGAATCTCAACTGTGAATAATATTAGGCAATCAATCTTCTCTATGAATTTCTCAATATCACTTTTTATAATACCACAACATAATTAAATAGGATTATCCATCAGTATCTAATACAACTCACAAATAGTATCCAACTTGTTCCAAATTAGTTTTGTAATATATACATCCTAATCTTTACAAAACTGAATAAAACTAATAACAATAAGATATTTAATATTATCCAATTTTTATCAAATATTATACTTTTCATTAAGCTTTTCCAAAAGTATTGAAACCTGTAGAGTATTCCTAGAAATTGACTCGAATATCTCTAATTTGAGTATTTCTGAGATTTCAACAATAATTTCAAAAACTACAGATTGATTTCAAAATAATAATAAAATAGTTTCAAAACTTTTATCAATAATCTCTTCTATAAAAACTGATTTTGGAATAAGCTTTTGTAAAAGAGGTTCAGAAATATTGAATATAACTTTGCTATTTTTTGATAAAGTTATAATAAGCTTTTGTAAAAAAGGTTTAGGGGTATTAAATATAACTTTACTACTTTTTAGCAAAATTATCTTTAAAGCACTTTCTATATCAGAAATAGTAATTGCTATAGTGTTATCAGGACAGTAATATTTTAAGTAATATATAAACATAAATTTAAATATCATTATCAATCAATCGATAATGGAATTGTAATATTAAAACTATAAAAAACCGAAGATTATAGAATCTACAATTGATAAAATAATAATATAAAACAAACCTATCTCCCTATAATTATTAATTCGTATATCCAAAAATACATACTAAAAAAAGATATCGAAGAATTTACTATCAGCTAGAAGTAAATAATAAGTATAGGGAAGAGGGTATATAGATATCCAGAACTTGAAAACAATTTTTCTATTAATAAAACTAAAATCTACAACTCCGCTATCTATAAAATTAATAAATAGAATAATTATATTAAATATAAGGAAGATTTTTATTGAAATTTTAAAAAACTTATTATTCATTAATCTAAAATACAAAGAATCCCTAAATATAACCAATCTTTTAATTCATAAAAATAAATTTTTTATAAAAAACCTCGATTTGTAATTATAAACTAAAATCAATCTTTTAATATATTCAGCTGAAAAATCGAATTGCTACTCTCCTCCAAATAAACAAAACCCTTAATATAATCTCCTAGATCAAATATTCGAATAAAATTAGAGAAGATTGGGGAGGTATAGTATAATAGTATAGCTAAAAAACAATTGATAAATAAAAACGAATTCTGATACAAAGAAACAGTAGCATTGTAATAAGGTTTGGGATTCTTATATTAATTAATTACAGAAAAACGATTAATATAAAAGATATATCTCATATTAATATTAATATTATACTTTATATCATTAACTCGTTTTTCCTTGCAATTAGTTTTAATATAATTTAGCTTCTTGTAATAAAAGTAAAGACTAAGTTCGATATATTATTTTCGAGTATAACGAATTGAAAAGTACTGATTTAATCGAGCAATATTTAATTATATAGAATCGCTAGAGAAATCAAATATAGAAAAAGGTACAGCGATGATCGGCTTTTTATTATAAAATTTCGATTAATTATAATTGAAGTTGATATCTTAATTCTTTCATTAATTATCGAGATGATTATAGTTGAAGTTGATATCTTGATTTTTTTATTGATTATCAAAATAAGCTTTTTCCTTCAAATCGTTGTAAATACCTTGCTATCAAACTATTTATATTTCAATATTAGTAATAGAGGATTTATTAAAGTAATTAATAAATATATTAATCAATTTTTATAAAATCTTAAATTTAAAATCTGTAACCTATTATTTAGTAGTTTTTTTGTATCTAATAGCAAGCTGTTTAAACTCAATAATAAAATTGTTGAATAGAGTCTTTTTCATATTATATTTATTATAATCTATAAAAGCTTTATAGAAAAAATTAAAAGTTTGATATTACTTATTCAATTCGCTTCAGATATTTACAATAATATGCTATTTGGAAGATTAAAAATCAGAATTATATAGGTTGTCAATAATAATATCGAAGTATATTTGATTATTTATATAAACAGAACCAAAAAGTAGGTTAACAAGAAATATGATTTTCTGAAATTCCAATTCGTTTTTATAATCTACAGTTAAACAACAATTAATAACATTACAAAATGCAATATATTGATTTTGGCATTTTGTAATATCCTATTCATCACTATTAAACTTCTCAGAAACAACAAGGTACTTACAGCAATACAAAGCTTATAGATTATTTCGAATAGCGATTTTCAATATATTAATTATATTATTTAATTCATTAACTTTGATTTAGATATTGATAACTTGGATTTAAAGTATGTTTGTATATAACTCGATCAATTCAAATACAGCTTGAGCGGCTACAAAATGTATAGCACTTAAATCATTAAACAATTCTATAAACAAGGAGATATCAGTTTCAATAGAGTTAAGGATATAATTCAAGAACAGGAATTGAAGGAATAAACCAAATACAAGTACTTGGTCGGCCATGATCACAATCAACTAAGATCCAGAACAATAGCAATTAGAATATACAATAAAATAGCAATAGATTCAATCGATTCAATCAAATCAGAACTTCAGCAGGCTTGAAGTAGAAATAAAGCTAAAATAATTTCTAAAAAAATGATACAAACTATCAAGGTACAGATAAAGACTTATATTGTATTATAAGGATAGAAAAGCTATAAAAGGATAAGACCCTCTTATAGAAAGTAGGGCATGCTAATGGTGTATGCCTGAGGCATGAAGGCAACGTAGTTGGCGCCGTGACACTTGATTTTTGTTTATTTTACTAATAAATTTAATAATTTTGAAAATACTTCAATTTTAAATCTATATAATATAATCAAAAAAAATCAAAAAAATAATTAATTTTATTTTTATTAAATTTCAATTAAAAATAAATCTATAAATAATAAAAAATATTATATTATATCAATAATAATAAAAGAATTTAGAATTATAAATAGTAAGTTTTGATATGAAAACATGTTTTGGCTGATAGCAGTTGGCACTTACTGTATCTCTCTCATCTCTTATAGCCTACTGCTCGTAAAGCAATGCTGTTGATACTCTGCTCTGACATTGGATTGATATAGTACTGGTTATTCCCAAATTCAACCTGAAAAGTAAAGCAACTGCAAGAAAAGACTCCAAGGTCCCCAGGCTCCATGGTCGTACAAACAAACCATCTTGCCTCGACACCCTATTGGACAGTACAATCATGTGTAACAAACGCAAACTCATTGGTTCGGAAATTTAGATACAACTCGGTAGAAGGAACACGGAAGATTGTACGGAAGCCTTAGCTTTCCACAAGATCCTGCATTCAATAGATAGGTAGATATCGGGACTTATAGGCAAGAATGTGATGTATCGAATTTCGATTGATGAATGTGTTTGGGGAAGAAGCTTCTTGGAAGATCTGGTATTCTATGCCTAAATATGATATCAAATTCATAATGTTGGATCACTTGATTTAATGAACGTTATCATGATGCAGGTATGAATCGCTGTGAGCGAAATGAGATATATGACACAGAACTTGGCAATGGCTGGTACTGTATAGAGAATGAGGAGTACGCGAGTATATACTACTGAGTATATACGAGATGATGAGGTGAAGTATTGATACAAACAGTAGATGGGCATAGTAAGAGGTATATTTAGTCTCAGGACAAGAGGGCCAAGGAGCAGAACGATAGATGTAGCCCCGGGACGGAGAGGATCGAGGGGCACATCGAGTAAACTTCTCATTCGCCATCGATGTACAGACTTGAGGATCGTGCTGAGCTTATGCAGGAGAATGGAAGAGTGGGTAAAGTAAATATAGAAAATTAACCACCAAAGACAGAGATAATGGAAGAGAATTGATTTTGTACAGCTCCCTCGCTCATCACGCTTAGAGAACCGAGGGGTATGATGAGTATGTGCAGTTTTCTCATCCATGACTCTGCTGTAGTTGCTTATAAAATAATCGTAATCCACGGTGGATCAATCTGTACCTAACAAGGGAAAGAACGGCGGTATATCGTATTAAAACAAGGCCAAGAATTGAATGTAACTTGATTGAATACCCTTGAAGAAGCTTCGAATTATAAATCACATCAGAGGAATTCACTTGCGGATAAATCTTCCGAGAGTGATAATTTAGGTGTGATCACCTGACCTACTGGTTTACCGATCGGTATTCAAGGCCCGCTGAGAGAATCCCTCCTCTTAGTGGGGCACAAAGCACTTTGAACATGCGGCTGGGTCCAACAATCTTCAACTTGACATTTTCGACAACTTCTTCAAACATACCATCAACTTCGTTTAACAAAGTTTCTTGTAACAGCGCAAGCTGCACAAAAGGATATTAAAGCATATTGCTTATCTATTGAGAGCAGGATAGGGTACTATACCTAAATCAAGCTGCAAAGATGGCTGTCACCATTGAAGAGCTTGACGCGACCGTCAAGACTTTCTATGAAGGTCGCGGTGAGGCTGTGAGTATATATCATATATCCAAATGAATCCATTCATACCGGAACATCTTTACTGACGCGTTTGTTCCGTAGCAAAAAGCCGCTCAGGCTGCAATGAACCAGGTACGACTTCTTCATGCGCCGAAAATCTTTCTCGCTCCATATCGCCATCGATACTGATATACTATATAGTTCAAGGAGGATCCAGATGCGTGGTTATTAGTTGATAAGATATTACAAGAGTCTACATATCCGCAAGCCAAATGTCGGTCAAGGTTCCTTAACGCCCTCTCTATGCTGTTTCGCTGACAAATTATCAGATTTGGGTTTGCAAGTACTAGATCATGTTATCATGACAAGGTGGAAGGTTCTGCCCAGAGAGCAGTGCCAAGGTAAATAGATTCTGTTACTATCCTTGACGAAGAACGCCATACTGACTTGTTCTAGGTATTCGGAATTTCGTCGTTGGTTTCATCATACAGTGTTCCGGATCGGAAGAGTCTCTGAGGTCCCAAAGAGTCCTCTTGAACAAGTTGAATCTCGTCCTCGTTTCCATCTTGAAGCAAGAATGGCCTCACAACTGGCCTACTTTCATCAACGAGATCATATCCTCCTGCCACACAAGTTTATCGATATGCGAGAATAATATGTCGATTTTGAGATTGTTATCGGAGGAAGTTTTCGATTACTCGGCGGACCAGATGACTTCCGCAAAGACGAAGAACTTGAAGACGACGATGTGTGCAGAGTTTTCCTCCATCTTCCAACTTTGTAACGAAGTCTTGAACAGCGCCACTCAAGAAAGTTTGATTAAGGCTACCCTCGAGACTCTTCTTCGATTCTTCAACTGGATTCCGCTTGGTTATATCTTTGAGACGACCGTTATCGATACTCTTAGAGAACGATTTTTGGAGATGCCCGAATTCAGAAATGTCACATTAAAGTGTTTGACAGAGATTGGAGGACTCCAAACTGGTACTGGGAACAACTACGACGAGAAATTGGTTCAAATGTTCACCGAAGTTTTGACCACAATTTCCAAGATTATTCCTTTGACTCTCGACCTCAAGAGTACTTACAATTCGAGTAACTCCAAGGACCAAGAGTTTATCCAGAATTTGGCCCTTTTCTTGTGTAACTTTTTCTCTTCCCATCTTACTGTAAGTTTCCCGTTACTCATTTGGTCTTCCTCGATACATTCTAATTATTCCAATAGCTCATAGAGAACCTACCGAACCGTGATTTCCTCACACACGGCCACTTCTACCTTATTCGAATTTCTCAAATCGAGGACCGAGAGATCTTCAAGATTTGCTTAGAATACTGGACTAGACTGGTCCAAGAATTGTATGATGAACAACAGTCGCTACCCATTGGAGACGTCAACCCTCTTGTCGGAATGGGCGTCGGCGGCATTTCGAGTCCCGGTGCGCCCAACCCAAGTCTGCTCGCCAACTATCCTCTCAGAAAGCACAAGTACAACGAAGTACTTTCGAACTTGCGAGTGGTCATGATTGAAAAGATGGTCAGACCAGAGGAAGTCTTGATTGTTGAGAACGATGAGGGAGAGATTGTTCGTGAATTCGTCAAGGAGAGCGACACCATTCAGTTGTACAAGACAACCAGAGAGTGCTTGGTTTATCTTACCCATTTGGATGTAGTCGATACCGAGAACATCATGACTGAGAAGCTATCTCGACAAGTCGATGGTACCGAATGGTCGTGGGCCAATTGTAACACATTGTGCTGGGCTATCGGCTCCATCTCCCTTGCAATGAACGAAGAGACTGAGAAACGTTTCTTGGTCACTGTCATCAAGGATTTGCTCGGGTTGACTGAGATGAAACGAGGAAAGGACAACAAAGCCGTGGTTGCCAGTAACATTATGTATATCGTTGGTCAATATCCACGTTTCTTGAAGGCTCACTGGAAGTTCTTGAAGACCGTCGTCAACAAATTATTCGAGTTCATGCACGAGTCCCACGAGGGTGTTCAAGACATGGCTTGTGATACTTTCATCAAGATTGCCAGACAGTGCAAACGTCATTTTGTTGCTTTACAACCCGGCGAGTCTGAACCATTTATCGAGGAAATTGTCAGAACCATGCGTAAGATTACTTGTGATCTATCCCCACAGCAAGTACACACTTTCTACGAGGCATGTGGTTACATGATTGCAGCTCAACCACAGAAGAATTCACAAGAAAGACTCATTGCTGAGTTGATGTCATATCCAAACGCTGCTTGGGATGCCATCATTGCCCAAGCAAACACTAACCCCCAAATTCTTCAAGACGCAGATACCATCAAGGTCATTGGTAATGTCATGAAGACTAACGTGTCTGCTTGTTCCTCCATCGGAAGCTACTTCTATCCTCAAATTGGACGCATTTACCTGGATATGTTGTCCATGTACAAGGCTACTAGCACAATGATTTCTGAAGCCGTTGCAAGTGAGGGTAAGTTGTTCTCTCATAACGTGTTTACGATTCTTGACACTAATTATAAATAGGTGAAATTGCCACCAAGATGCCTAGAGTTCGAGGTCTAAGAACTATCAAGAAGGAGATTCTCAAGCTCATTGAAACGTTCGTTGAGAAATCCGATGATCTTGAGATGGTTCGAACCAACATTGTTCCAAACCTTCTTGAAGCGGTCCTGATTGATTACAACCGTAATGTTCCAGGTGCACGTGATGCCGAAGTTCTCAAGGTCATGTCTGTTATCATAACCAAACTTTCTGTACGTTGGACCCCATATCGCTCGAAATATTCAGTGGTGCATACATACCCTTTCTTATCTTAGCCTCCTTACCTTGGAGATGCATCTAGCACTTACTAACATCTAATATAGGGCCTCATGGAAGATCAAGTGCCAAACATTATGTCAAATGTGTTCGAATGCACTCTGGAAATGATCAACAAGGATTTCTCGGAATTCCCAGAACATCGCGTAGAATTTTTCAGCCTTCTCCGAGCAATCAACCTTCACTGCTTCCCAGCTCTCCTCAAACTCGATAACAGACAATTCAAGTTTGTCATCGATTCTTGCATGTGGGCTAGTAAGCACGACAATAGAGAGGTTGAACATGCCGGTCTCAACATGTGTTTGGAGTTGATCACCAACATTGCAGAAACGGACCCTGCCACGTCTAGTGCTTTCTTCCAGCAATTCTTCGTCCCAATCCTCCAGGATGTATTCTTTGTGCTCACCGATACCGATCACAAAGCTGGATTCAAGTCACAAGCAACTTTGTTGGCAAGAATGTTTTACTTTGTTCACCCAGCTGACGGTACTGCGCCAAAGATTCAAATGCCTATCTATGTCCAGGACCAAGCGCCACCAAACACAAGCAACAAGGATTTCCTTACAAACTTCGTGGCTAGTTTGTTGCAGAATGCCTTCCCTAACCTTCAAGCGTAAGTCATTGCCCTTATCTCTATCAGTATACCTTACTAATCCATTTTAGACCTCAAATCCAAGCCTTCGTTGAGGGTCTCTTCACTCTGAATCATTCTGCAGATCGATTCAGACTTAACTTACGGGATTTCTTAATCTCGTTGAAGGAGTTTGCTGGGGACAACACCGAGCTATACGCCGAGGAGAAAGAGACAGCCGAAAGAGATGCCAAGGCCGCAGAACGCGAACGTCTGTCCAAGGTCGGAGGACTCATTAAGCCTGCGGAACTCGACGATGAAGATGAGTTGTGACTTGACGAGGAGCTACGGATCGACTTTGCACGACCGGAAAACCCACCCTCAGATCAAAAACGCCGAATCAACTACAATGCCAATAAACTTGATGGTTGGGATGTTTATGATCTCTAAACAACTTCCATATACATCTAGCAGGACAAACTGGTGTCCGATCTGGATAATGATTTTTTCCTTTTACTTTTTCGCCCAATGATATCACATACTTAGGAGCAATGTCGCTACCTACGTGGAGTTACTACGAAGGATCAGAATGATATTGTTATCTAAAAAAGTAATTTTCTGTTTAGGTTCAATTCTCCGATGAACATCGTGAGACGATACACAATAGGCATTTGCGAAGCAATTTTTCATTTCTCGATACCTTTGAATTTAGGAGGCACATTGTGCATGTGTCAGTTGGTGGAGGAAGTTTGAGCAATTTTTAAGGCATTGAGCGAAATGAAATGGGAATGAGATACGACATATGAAAGAAATGCAGAAGCATTTTCAGATATCACAATAAATATGGCATCAAGGAATTATGAATTTTTTAATGTGACAATTCTTCATAAAGTACTTGGTAGGTATTTTTCATACTGATATGCATTGCACAGGTTACTCCATGGCAAATATCCCAGTCAGAGTAAGCTGGCCAATCAAGACTCTCAACGCTACAACGTGCATGTATTTAACCACAAGTCATGGTGACCTTCCCTTCTTGCATAATCTTCGTCATTAGTTCATCCTTCAGTGCAACCATCTGGAAAATTGTACCTGGGGCAAGAAAGCTAAGAAGCTTCCGCATCTTCAACTTCAGGCACGTTGCATCATTCATTGGTCGGTTTTCCGGTGGCAATACGGATCCTTTGATCGTCAATTTATTTCGTGTATATTGGCACCCGCTTCACCCGGAGCAAGGAATATATGTTCTCCATGTTACCCCGCGATCTTTACAATGTTCCTGTGTATCTTTACTTCTTTTCTTGTTGGCATTGGTACTGTTGATAAGATTTCTAGTGATGTCTTTAAGAAAGTTCCTCGCAGTGACCCCTCTCTTTGGGCTGGCAGCAGCTCAAAGCAATTCATACGTTAATCAAACTATATGTAATGGAAACACATATACGTATCAGGCACTAGGAGGCTATGGATATATTCCAGGTACTGCACGTGATAAATTCGGGGACACAATTGGCGGGATTGGGAGTGCGATCGCGATTGACACAAAGAGTTGGGAGAAGTTAGAGAATGGTAGTTATACGGGTGTTTTGTGGGCCTTGCCTGATAGGGGATGGTTCGTTGCATTTCAGTTCCCTTTTCCCCCTTAATCTACCACTTATCTATCGTTCCTGGAGTTACGGCCAAGTTGCTTGAGGTATTTGGGGAAGCAGGTTGATTGAGAGTTCTAACAGACATAACAGGAATACAGAAGGCACCCTAAACTTTCAAACCCGGGTTCATAAATTTGACATCGTTTTCACTCCAGCGGCTAATGCGACAGTGAAAAGCCCTTCGGGAAATAATTTGTGGTTCAAATATACTGACACGGTTCTGTTTTCTGGACCGGATGGGACGCCAACGACAGGGCTGGACGCGGATGGATCGGGTCATTTGAGTTATGCGGGGTTTCCAGATTTGCCCGTGGCGACGTATACGGGTGATGGATTCGGAGGAAACGGGACGGGAGGGAGGAGGGTATCGGTTGATGCTGAGGGATTGGTGTTGGATGGAGCTGGAGGGTGGTGGGTTAGTGATGAATATGTATGTTTCCCCTGTCTCCTAATGTTTCACCTTGTCTAACTATCCACTAGGGCCCCTATATTTACCACTTTAACTCTACCGGCACAATGACATCCGCCATACGACCACCAGATGCCTTCATTCCCATGCGTAATGGCAGCGAATCTTTCTCCGCTGACTCTCCCTACCATTATCCCGACCAAGGTTCTGGCGATGACGTCTCACCTGCCGATAATCCTACTGGTAGAGATAATAACCATGGATTCGAAGGTCTCAGTATATCTGCCGATGGAAAAACTCTCTACACACTTCTCCAAGCAGCAAATAATCAGGAAGGCGGTTTGAAATCTCAAACAGAACGCTATAGCCGTTTTCTCTCATACGATATCTCAGACCCGAGAAACCCATTATATCTGAGTGAACATGTGGTCCCTCTTCCTTTATGGACAGACCCAACGGCTAAAGCTAGTAAAAACCCAAAAGTAGCTGCGCAGTCTGAAATTCATGCGTTACCTAATGGACAATTCTTGGTTCTGGCGAGAGATTCGGGGTCAGGAAATGGACAGGATAGCACGGAGAGTATTTATAGACAGATAGACATTTTCGATATTAGCAACGCGACGAATGTTAAGGGGACGAAATACGATTGCGCTAGTTGTGCGATTGCGAGCTCGACGGGGGTTCTAGGGAGCGGAATTAAAACGGCAACCTATTGTGCGTGGTTGGATGTTAATGATAATGATGAGTTGAAGAGATTTGGAGTACACAATGGGGGGAAGACGGATAAAGGATTGTTGAATGAGAAGTGGGAGAGTATTGCTGTGGTGCCTGTTGATGGGAAGGAGGGTGCGGATGGGGAATGGGTAAGTTTTGTTCCTTGGGGAAAAGGAGATAGGGATTCTTGCTAATGAAGGATTGATATAGTATATTTTCAGTCTGAGTGATAACGATTTTATCACGCAAGATGGGTATTTGGAGGGAGGAAAGTTCGCGTATAGTGATGGGAGTGGATATAATCTTGATAATCAAGCATTGGTGTTTAAGGTGAAGATTCCGGTGGGTGGGTTGACTGAGAAGTATGATATTTGAACTGGGATTAGAAGCCGAGTCTGAAAAAAAGAAGTGGTTTCTGAGGTCGAGCGATACGATAGAGTATTATTTAAAGAGGCAAGAGAGATAAAAAGCAACGATTTTTTTGTATTTGGTAAAGCAACGGACTAATATATACAAGCTAGCTTACAATTTTACCTAGCATCTTATTTAGAAGCATGATGACGATGCCTCTTCGTACTTGCCTCCCCGCCATTATCTCTACTCGACTTCCTGTGTCTTTCCGACTCTCGTTTGTTGTGCTCGCGCTCCCTTTCAATCATCGCCGCTTTATCCTGTGCTATTTTTGCCTCCCATTGCTCTTTGGTATATTCTGTTGAATCGCTTCTTCCACTCCTGTGGATATACTTTCCTGCATAGTACTCCGCTCGGGTAGCTCCAGACCTCCGTGAGCTTGGGGGTGGTTGAAATGGCGCAGGTGCCTCCATCTCTAAACCTGGCTCTGGATATCCGTATGAAGTGGACGAGGGCCTTCGAGCAGGAGCCGGAGGGCACGCTCCCTGATTAATATGCGTTTTGTGATCTGGACAGTTCCAGAAATTTTGGTAAACGCGAGGCCACACCGACGCATAAACTGGATCAAGTTCTGGTTGACCTACTCTGTCGCATAGAAGTGCAGTTGGATTTGCAACTTGAAAAGAACAATTTAGTAAACCAGGCCGACAGTTTAGACAGTAGAACTGCTCGGTGATCATTGGGTTACAACATTGTGGATGAACAAAAGTACCCGATTTTTGGGCTACCATTGTCTTGAGCCTTGGTTCCAAGCCCCTGGGATTTCCATCAGAGTCTTTGGTATACTTCTGTTCTTCCCTTAAAAGTGTCTGGCAATGCATCTCAAGTTCGTTACCGTCCCTATGCGTTGTGCAGTATCTTATACCCCTTTCCGCTACTGCATTGCATGTGCGTGTAGCTCCACTACCGTCAGATACATGGGTTATGGGATCAACAACCGGTAATAAATAGGGACAACGAAGTATAATACTTTCCATAGAACTCTTATAGTCAAAGTTAAAGGGCCTCGGTGAGCTGCCCGAACCGGAACCAGAGCCTAGTCGTCTATCTGCAAACATTGCTTCCGAGGGAACTGCGCTTGGGCTCGGATCCATTTCTTCTGGCTCTTCAAACATCTGGGAACTGCCCGTAAGGGTAGAAGCGTAGCCGGTTTCGTATCTTTCAGGAGCCGGGCCTGTATCATAGCTTGTTTCTCTTCTACCGCTGTCTGGTGGGATTGAAGCGCGGCCTTGCATATATGATGTGTCGACATTCATGCTAGACATCTGACCCTGAGAGGCGGACTGGGCAGAGTAGTGCTGAATTGTGCCAGAGTAGCCCTGGTTATAAGAAGGCGATGAAACGGTAGGTTGGTCTGGGCTATGTATGGGTCGAGTGTATTGTGGTGATTGAGAGGAAGAGGATGAGTTTTGAGAGTGATTACGACTGTCAAACCATTTCCCATTAACCCAACCGCTCACATATCTCTTGCCATTCTCGTCTATGGACTCTGAGGGCCACTTGAGATCAGACATACTGTTCTTAACGGTAAGCATTTACTCGTCCCAGGCTTAGGGCTGAACGTGCTAACATACTTTATAAGTGTAGGATTTAGACTCCTTTTATTGTGTGATGTGATATCAACCTTGAGGGATCAGAAACTGCATTTATTTAGCCACCAAATTCATAAGTCATAAAGAATACAAAATACCTAAGCTTTCTGTAATAAGGGAAAAGGATAAGTCGTGCGTGTATGAGCTCACCCGACGTGATAAGGAGCTTAAGAATCTGTGCGAGGAGATCTAGTGAGAGGCTTTCAAGAGACGGTAAGATTCTTGGTGTGAATTTGAGAAGAATTTATTTCACACTGGTAGATGCGGAGTTTGCCTGGTGAAGTATATGCGTTCTTCCGTGAATAGATTATGATGCCGGATGCAGAGGGGAAAAGAAAAGGTGCCAAAGAGGGGGGACCAGTCCTATTTAAGCACAATTGGAGACTGGAAATAGAGGCTAAGAGCCATCTTATTCGAGTCAAAATTGCCCCGAAGTCGCAAAAATTCATAAGACATTTATTATGTTGTGTGATTCAAGGGATTCCTGTGTCACTTGATTAATATTTCGAGTCAAAAAACACTTCGAAACGGCGTATAATCATCCATCTACAATTATATCCGTGGCATCCTGTATATTTTTGAGTCAAAATGCCCTCGAAATAGAAAACATTCATACCTAAAATACAAAATGTGTGTGATTCAGGGCAATGAATAATCGTTTTGTTGACTTTTAGAATCATGACACCTCAAAATGTGGCGTTTTCACACTCATATCGATAGATATGAGTAACTTAAGGTTAAAAATAGTTATTATGGGATAATTTGACTCAAAATAACCTCGAGATGTCGTTCATTCACTGATTTTGTTAAGAAAGGGGTGTAACATACGCGAGTACGTGGCACTTTCCAAGTCATTAGGGGCTCCCAGTCACTGAATCAGGGTGATTTATAAGCAACCTCAAGGTGTTTTTCGAATCATTAGGGATTTTGAGTCACTGAGAAATTCACTTCTGAGCTTTGATGACTGTACACTGTATGGTGCTGAAGAATAAGCTTCCAGGTATTCTTTGGTCAAAATGAGTCGGAAATACCTTGAAAATCTTTGGAAGAGATCTTTTGGATACCTTGTCGTAAATTTACGAGCTACGATGGCCTGTGGATGGGCCAAAAAAAACCCTGGAATGGCATTCTAATTTTGAACGAACCCAAATGAATCAAAACGTACATAGGAAGTCCACGAGACTGGACTTTTGGTGCTTGAGGCCTATGGAACTGGGCTTTGAGAACATCAAAATACACCAAAAAGTTCCAGACGCGAGTAATATAGGCTTTATTCGGTCTAAATGAATAAATGACATACGTCGAATGACCCAAGATTAGCGTTTGTCTGCTTTATCTAGTGGTTTTTGGCTTTTGGGGCCTGTATGCATAAACAATTCCAAATGGCTTGTTATATTCACGAAGCACTTTGAAATACTCATGAAAAAGCTCGAAATTTTCAAGACTCCCGAGACGATATGAAAGATGATATAAATAGGCATAGTCTGAGAGACCAGATTAGACATCGGATATAAACAATGTTATCCGTAGATGTCAGACGAGATGATTAAATGTCTTAGCGAGGATGAAAGTAGAGTGAGTGACTAGCTCTTAATGTTGTAAGCGATAATACTCCCTTCCGCGTTTATTAATCTATACGGCAGCGTTGAATGATCTCGTGAGAATCTAAGCTAGACATTACGGATAATTGATTCCCTCTCGGATCTACTAGACGAGATAATTTTGTGCTGAATCGGGGAATCAATACATAATGATTCGGGATGAAAGTACTTCCACATTGATAAAGGAGTGGACATGTTAGCATAATGTTCAATTATATACTAAAATTTGAAATAAATTGGAACACTCCTTGCTAGATTGCAATCTTATTCATTAGCAGCGCTTATGACTCCTTATCTTTATCTCCATCAACTTACGAACACTTCATTAGTTTAGTTTGATATTCGTAGATCATGCACACCTAAGCGTCCCCTTTTTTGCTTAAAGTTAGCCTTTAGAGGCGGCAAGTTGGAGCCGCCTGGATAACGAAAAACAAGTGCGATTACTGCAAACCCCACTCCTTCGATCGGCCATGTATTAACATCTAGCAACTCACCGCTCTATCTCGGGGGTATCGTTTTGATAGGCTTATTTACTCCATATGTGTAGTTGGTTTGAGAATGATACTAGATAAATTATTCAGAGGCTCGGATTCTATCATGATTGAAGGATGATTGGAATTTCAGTGACAAATACTGTATGGTTACAGAATCAACCAGAGCATAAGTGATTGAAAGAGTTATTGATACAGATTTTCAATTCTAGTGATAAATGAAAAAAAGCTAATAAAACGAGAATGGTTATTCAAAATGACACCATGCACGAAAGATTCACCCGCGGCTGCCAGTAGCGATCAAACTGACTTTGTGATTGAAAAAATAGTACGAGGCGGCATGCTTCTTGTCGATTGAGACAATAATGCGAATTTGAAGTTGTGAAATTGGGTACACCGAAGTTCGTAGGAAGGCGCTTATGTTTTTTTCAGAGACAGCTTAGAAGGAAAGGAATGAAATATTATCCATCGTCTATCAAGTAACTTTACGCACTGTCCGCCAAAACCCTTTCTATGTCGTTAACCCTTATATTCAGCAAATCAGGTCGACTATAATGACCACAAACATCCAAGAAACTCCTCGATTTCAAAATTTCATCTAGATCGAGATCTGCATATAAGAAACCTTCAACTGTATCTGGCAAATCTTCGGACAATTTTCGTCCATCTGGGCCGAAAATGGCAGAAGTGCCTCCACCAGGCATGTTCATAACAAGACCATGACTAGTATCCATTCTATCGATTCCGTCCTGACTTAGCACTGCTGTAGTATGCAAGACGAATGATTGTGACTCTATGGCATATGCCTGCGAAAGAGTTCGGCTTCCTAAAGAAACTCCATTAACTTAATCATCTCCAAATGGTAATATAAACACATACCGTCTCTGGACATGGACCAAAGATCAGGTCCTCCACTATGTTCCCATATTGGTGGCCACTGGGAGACGTGAATACTTTCGCGCTGGCTATAACTGTGGTATCTGAGTAGAGGAAGTGCATGTTCCCAGCAAGCTAAAGCTCCCACTCGTCCAATGCCAGCGAGATCAACTACGTTCGTCAACGATGATCCCGATGCCTCGCCAAATACAGTTCTCTCCATATGTGTAGCCTTAAGCTTTCGACGTTTCACTTGTATGATGCCTTCATGATCGATTATTGCTTGAGAAATGTAAAGAGAGTGATTCCAATTCTCGCTAAAACCTAACACGACTGATATATTGCCTTCTTTCGCTGCTGCACATATGCGACCCATCTCGGGTGAATCGATGCGTAATGAGTTCTTGATATAGGTAGTAGAGAGATCAAAATCAACACTTCGAGTCCTTGAAGAAGTATTCATCGTTAGCGGGAACTAAAAATCTATGAGCGAAGGAACTGCTACCATATCCATGATGGATACCCTGGTATCCAGCATTCTGGGAATGATACCAGCTGTGCTCCATTTACAGACGCTTCTTTGATAAGAAGACATGTTTTATCAACTGTCTTTTGCAAGTCGAGCCAAACAGGTTCAAATTGTGTCACTGCGACTCGCACATATCTGGGTGGTATCGGTGTTTGGGTCATTGTTGCTGAATTGTAGCTGAGTTGTCCCGCAAAGTTGTGTTATTTCTGTGAATACAAAAACTTCCAGGAAAGATGAATAGTTCGCTATTTATCTTTTCTCGGGGGCAAATGCTGAATTGTAAAAGATATGAAGATATTACCTCATGGTTACTTATTGGTGACTCTGACGAGTTGGTTGGTTAGTTGTAGATCGGCTGAACCTCGGATAATGCCGTGACATGAAGCTATCACGGCGGCATGTTTGAGCCGCCTGATTGTCTGATAAGACTAAGATCACATCAATCAAGCCACTTGATAAGATGAAACTAATGGCATGTATTAGATACCAAAAGTCTAGATAGACTGAAATGGATTTAAGATATAAGAAGCCGCAATGGTTTGCTCTAGAAACATGTATCCAGTCTTTTTCATTATCTTCATATTTAGAAGAAAATCGAAACAGCTTCCTTAGTGAGCAAATCGCCACATCTATTCTTCAAAGTAAAATCGAAATGGCTTTCGGAATTCTGGAGCCAGTGTCAAGCACAATCCCATCTGGAACGAATCTTCTAGAGAATTTGCGCAGTGCATCAGATCCAGACGGAATCGAGACGCGACTCATCCTTGTCCCCAAGCCATCCGACTCGCCATTAGATCCATTGAAATGGCCTCGATATAAGAAAGAACTCCTCTTCGGGACTATTGTCTTCGGGGCATGTGCAGCCGGGTCACTAGGGCCAGTTCTTGTGCCTGGTTTTACTACGGTCGCCATATTGCTCGATGTGCAACTGACTGATATGGCTCTTCTGAATGGGAGTTTGATCATGACTCTTGGTGTGAGCGCATACCTTTGTCCCTGTATAGCCGAAGTATACGGAAAGCGAATGGTGTATCTTGTAACGACGATTATTATTGTGGCTGGATGTTGCTGGGCTGGCGCAGCAAGTTCATACAATTCCCTATTGGGGGCGCGCGCAATACAAGGTGAGTTCTAGTAAAGATCTTTCTGGAACAATTTGAGCACTATCGACTTATCATCGTAGGTCTTGGAATGGGCGGCTTTTTTGCGATGGCAGGTACCGCTTCAATCACGGATGTATTCTTTGTGCACGAGCGAGGGAGACGTATTGGACTTTGGAATTTCAGCGTCATGATTTCAAACAATCTCACACCGATTGTGAGTGGATATGTCATCTCCAATCTGTCCTGGCACTGGAGCTTCTGGCTTCTAGCAATTCTTTAGGTTGTGATTCTGGCAGCAACCCTCGTCTGCTTCCCCGAGACGACTTTCTACCGCAATGTAGCCTTAGATAACTCCGTTGAAGTCGATATCTCCGGTGATAACTCAACTCCCCCAAAAGACAAATCAGAACAACCAGCATCGATCATAAGCTCACCAAATCATGAGGTCAAAAGCTTAGATGTTGAGAGGTATTCTCAAGTATCCAGTTGGAAATATCATTTTGGGTTTGGCGCTGTAAAGTTTCGCGACCAAAGTCGTGTCTTCAAGCTTTGTGTAGATCCAATTATCCTCTTAGCACACCCAGCAGTCCTTTGGGGATGTCTAATGTGGTCGGTGGTTTTTACATGGATCATTCTAATCGGCACTGTGGTCTCTCAAATCTTTGGAGCAGAACCATATAGCATGAGCACAACCGCAGTCGGAAACCTTGCAGGAATCGCACCTTTGATTGGATCCACAATAGGAACACTCACAGCGGGGTGGGCTTGCGACAAGATAGTCGGATATCTGGCACTACGCAATCGTGGTATGTATGAGCCAGAGTTTCGTCTTCTTATCATTATACCGGCATTTATTGCCATGGCTGTTGGTGGATTTGGTCTTGCAGCTGCCATTGATAAAGGCCTCTCGCCAGTCACGTGCGGTGTTTTTATGGCGATTTTAAATTTTGCGGTTGGTGCTGGGTGCACCGGCGTTGTTGCATACACCAACGATGTATGCGGCCAGCGATCCGGTGAAGCCTTTGGTCTTGCTATGGTAAGCTATCGTTTCTTTGAAGACAAGATGAGGAAGCAATTGTCTAACATTTATTTTAGATTATTAAAAGCACCTTTGCTTTCGGTCTCACGTTCGTATTTAACGATTATTATACTACAGCCGGCCCTCTTGTATTTTTCTCAACTTTTACGGCGTTGACTTTAGGTATCATGCTGACGACAGTCCCAATGTATATATTTGGAAAGAGGATACGATCATGGGCGGATACAACAACTGCGTTGACTTTCTCTGGACCTAAATGAGGTCTTCGTGTTGGAGAAGAGCGAGGTATCCACTCGTAAAGATAGAGAAACAGTTGTTTAAGGTTGATCTAAAGGAGGAAATAACCAATTCATATCGTTTAACTGAAACGGGTCGCCCATCTCATAAATTCCCAGCGTGAAGTCAGAATTTGCAAAACCTCTACCTTCCTTAATTTCTGCTTCAGGAAGATCGTCCTTCAAAGGAAGATTTTCGAGCTTGTCGGCCGAGTAGGAATTTGCAAAATTGTCGTCTTTGTTGTGTGTTTCCGAAGAGGCTGTGATTTGGTATTCCATCGATGATTGATCTTTATGCTCGCTTGAAATATCATTTTGGGAGTGCGCGGGCAGAGGATAGCTTAGTCGCATTGGCAATGCAAATACTACAGACCATCTATGCGCAAGTTCTTGAAGCAACGCGATGGCCTTTCGCAATCGCTTCCAAGCATACTTCATTTCTCCTAGCGCTTCTATACACTCTCGGAATCGAGTAATTGATCGCTTACGCAAAGAACCATTCGAGGAGGTTACACTAAGCAGATGCATAATGGCTGCGGTAAGAACATGGTGTACTACGACAAAAGGAGCGGTTCGGAGACATCCGGCTTTTCGATAGTCTCGGAGCAAATTCGTGATAGCGACAGCTGAAGAGTTTGATGATTGCACAGCCATGCGGTAAAGAGCACCATTGGAGTCTTCGCGCAATAGGGGTCGCTGCACCAATATGAGGCACATGTGATATGTCATTCGAAGACTGATAGTGGTGCTAGACTGTCCGTTCCGTTCGCTCGATAGCTGTCTATTCATTTCATTATAGAAGGTACATAAGGCTTCGCGGGCATCGAATAAAAGTTTATTGCGGCTTTGGTTGTCCAATTCATGGAACTGGAATGAGTAACTAAAGCTATTAGCAATGAAAATTGGATGCTATACCTAGCTGACCATACATTTGATCCATATATTTGTCGAATAAAAAAAGAAGCTGACACTCGTAATTGAAAACGAGCTCTGGGAGCGTCGCTGATGATGTTAGAATACTCTCTAACCATGGAGTTCTGACACGAGTCCATGGTATACAGCATTGTCTTCCTAAGCTGAATGTAGCAATTCTTTGAAAATTAGTCGATATCCATAAATATATTTGCCAAGCTTACCGGTCGATCCGAAACCAAAGCCAGAATGTTCGGATACGCGAGTCTTTGCTTTCAGGTGAGATACCTGCGATATTTTGCAGATTCACTACATGCAAGCCAAGTTGTGTTGTTAGAGCTGCGCCCATACCTATTAAGAGAAGATACTGGTTAATGATCAATGCTCTTAGGACTTTCAATGAGACTAACAATTATACATCCAGGCCGTATTTTCATTGTCTAAGGTGAGATCCCGCCAGCACAGCATTGCCAACGCCCGAACGGTAACAAGCGATGGACAGCTTCGACAACACTGCTGGACAATATTCTCAGCACTCTTGTAAAACATATCGCCGATATGAGTAGCATTTTCTCTCGCGGAAAAACAAGCTGCAAGAGCAAACATTGCAGTTCGTAGCAATATCTCATCCAAGTCAGCTCCAGTAGAAAGAACATCGAAGTTGTTGAGAAAAAACGGATCAAGAAATTGATTGTTTGGGTTCAAAACAGAGTTAAAGACATCAAAGAGCTCCTGTTGTAACGCCTTATCCGCAAGACACTGGTCTAACGAAGGCATATCAGATGCCGTGATTCTCGGATTGCTTTGAAGCTGGCTGTCACTTCTGGATTCTTGAGCAGCAGATATAAACTGGAGGTTAGACGACGGGCCAATAAATGAAGTGTCTCCGTTGCTATCTATCTTAAGCTTCCACATCAAATTTCCTACCTCGTCGACTGCAGAAGCCGATCGTGTTTCTTGGTTAGAAGGAGCTCCAGAAAGCCCATCCATACCTGGCCTTGTGGGCGAAGATGTTGATCCTAGAGTAGCATTGCGCGTAGGGTTACCAGAAGAAGCTTCATTCTCTAACTCTTTTACCCTTTGTAGAAGGATCTCAATTTGTTCTTCGAGTTGTTCAACCTCTTCTGGGTCTCTCTTGCGTCTGAGCGGAAATAGATTAGCAAGCTCTAACTCTACTTTGACAGTACTAGAAAGTAGAGATCAAAGTTCATTCTCACTTTCGATTGCTTCGCTCTTTGTCGTAAACACACTCCCTTTCTTGAGCCTGGCATGAAGAACATTGTGGGTTTCTCCCGTCGCATTTGCGCTTCCTTCGTCGGCATTCAACACAGGCAAGGTCGATTCTTTTGGCGTGATCCATGCGAGACGTTCGAGGGGGAGATCAGAAGATTTGAAGTGGAATCGAACAGATAGTCCATCTACGGACAGAATTCAAAGTTATCAGGTTCAAAATCTGCAAGTCAAGTGGCCTACAGTTTGATTGTTTGTGATTGAAGTTGTACACTGGCCCACATGATGATTAGATAAGATAATATTAACATAACACGTGACCTGACCAATTCTCATATGTCGTACCTGGTCTTTTGTGTGATCTCTTTCGAAATGCACGACCATTCTTTTTACCATTTTGAAACATGGAATGTGCGTACCCACGCAGAGACAGTGGTGTATAGATCAAACGACATCACATACAAAATTAACTAATCAGTCAACCTCGCATCTACAATTGTCCATCGTCTTTGGTATCCATTTTGAACGACCTGCAGTTTGGCCCTCCAACGAAGTCGCGGTTCATACATTGCGATCTCCACAAGCCTCCGTACAGTGGCAAGCCAAAGCACTAAGATATTTTAACCAACATGTTAGCCAACGAAGACTCCAGGATCACATCCTGCAAAGTCCTCCATACTATGGTTGGGATGAAAGCTCAGCATCGTTCGAATTTTATAACCGAGGATAGAAGAATAGGTACGGCTACCAACACTATCCGGCCTGCAAAAATTCCATCTTATTACTAGGGTGCGACTTGTCAATGGTATTTCATTGTACTGAGAACTTTGATCATTACGCATTTTTTGCCGATTTTTACGTGCACAGGTTTATGGAGAGACCTTCTAGCTTCGACGAAGAGTCATTGGTCTAACGTGGATCATGAGTGGTACAGATTGGACACAACAGTTGCAAATGATCAGGTACCATTCTTTTTGAAATATTTCATGTCCACTAACAGGGTATTCACTTTCGCGCCCGGTACAGCTTACAAAACTGGAGTTTGATTCGGTATGACTTTAAATTTGGATACCTATTTTAATGAATCCAGGTGAAATGTCTTCTCGAATTCCCCGCCCATGATGTTGGGCTAATGTCCCTCTCAATCAAGGTAAGCATGTAAGAATACTAGAGAGCTTGCTCAAAACAACTGCTTGGTTGGCAGCACTACTATCCCTCTTGTTTGTTCCACCAAGACTGATACTGACATAGCATCCATCGGTTCCAACAACTTTGGTCTCGGTAGGGAGTCTACCTCCATTGTTGCAAGTTACGACATCAGTACCACTAACCAATGGAACTGCAGTGTAAATTCTGGAAAGAACGAAGCTGAAGTTAGACGCCGATGTGCAATCGGTAGTTTCAGGGAAGTTGACATTTAAGAACGTTTCGTCTGGGAGATATGGGGTACCGGAAGCAACGATGGCATCGACTACTATTGCACCTAATTCGCCATAGATAGTGGCATAGGCGGGTGCTGCAACATTCCAGGCCGTTGCGGATCCTTCGGCTCCACTGAAGGCAATTGCTGGTACACCGAGCGATACGGCCTCAATCGCTGCTCCAACAGTACCAGAGACGAAAGATATAACACCAGTGTTGACTATCAGTCATTAGTCTTCATTTTGTCAACCTCCATTGCAGCCAAATACATACCTCCGACGTTTGGTCCAGTGACAGCAAGGTCGGGGGCACCTCCAAAGTATCCTGGGGCCAAAGTTTCGATGCCATACTCCATTGCAGTCGCAGGGTAAGAGTTGACGTAGTTGAATTGAGGAGCTGAGCTATTATAGCCTACTGCTGGACTCCCGCTTGGACAGGAATTAAATTCGCATGCCTCAGTGAGGACAGTAGGTGTACCAGTTAGAGAACCTTTTCTAATAATTAGATTTATTCCTTAGAATGCTGAAGGAGGCTATCTTTCATACCTGCACCACTCTTGTTCTCTGCAGGGGCAGATACGAGAACATCATGTCCCGCACTGGTCAGAGAATTGTACAGAGTTCTGATATTAATCTCGGCCCAGCCATCATCGTTTGCAGAAACAATGTTAACTGCCTGGGCAACAGCTGGAAGCAATGCTAAAGATGCAGTTGCGAAACGCATGATTGATGGCTCGGTGCAGAACTGAAGATTGTACAGTTTCAAAGATTGACTTGGAGACCTAGAAAGCGACAGCGAGAAGAGCTTCTGTAACCTCCTATCGCCGGGTTAATCAAACCATTATATACACAAACTCACAGAAGAGAAACGCAATTGTCCATTCACCTCACCTCAAAAAAGCGGGGTCGACTTGGTACCTTGTGAAGTGGAATTGCGGAGATTACAAGAATGTGATCCACGCACGGTACCTGTCACTTTTCACCTTCTGTGAGGTTAAGCAATTATTTTTCCATACGCACGTGAAAAAATGTAAGGAGTTCGTGATTAGATCGAGTATAGTTTAGATGGACAAGAGGGGAACAAAGCTTGTGAGCTTGTATCTTGTAGAGTACCGGCATCTCTCCGTATATTAGAGCTGTAGGATACCGCGGTGTAATCCTTGACTTTGAAGAAGGGCCTTCCGGAAGAAGATATTGCTCCGATGGTGTGGTTAAACAACCATCTTGCCTACCATCAATGCCAATACCCACCAGCGGTCGCACGGCGAACTTCAAGCCGAGAGTCTGACCTTATTACTGTGATTACTAGATGTGTTTAAGCATCTAGAAACTCTAATTGGTACGAGGATAAGAATCACGTTTGATGTTCTTTGTTGATGTGAATTTTGCTTGGTGATGCGGTGAGAGTGGAGAGATGAAGGGGTTATCTCGCTTCCACTTATCAGATGATTATCTCCGGATCTCCACGTGTTTAGCTAAGAGACTCAGAAGCTAACACTATTCCGAACTTCCGAAGGCTGTGTCCACTTGACTGGCTGACTAAGCTTCGTGAATCATTCAGTAAGTACAGAACGATGAGAACAGGATCTTTTTTTTTTTTTTGAAAACAAAAAAGAAGAGTGTTGGGCAAAAAAGACCATACTCGATGGGAAAAAAATTGTAAAAAGTATGGGCATGTCACATTGGAGCAATTGAAGCTCCCTAACCGGTTCGAACGATTGACCTGAAGATAATTGTACGAAACTGCAATCTTCCGCTCTACCACTGAGCTAAAGGAGCGAACATAAACCATTTAGTGTTGAACTGGAGCGTACATTTCACAAATATATTCTACTAAGATAGTCCAAGACTGCTCAGTTGAAAACTCAAACACAAAGGAAGTCCGTATAACACGGCTATGCAATGCAGGTACGGGTCAATCATAACAAAGGTAATAAATACAGCAGAGAGCCTCATTGCCCTCGATAAAATTTCCTTTGTACTGACTCGGAATACTCGGTCGACAATCCTAGTATTCCACCATACAGATTGAAATGATTGCTCTATATTCGAACAACAAAAAGTGGCACTTCACTAGATTCAGCAGCCTCAAAATGTCGATTGTCTGAGGTCGAGTTGTCCTATTCATTAACATAGTTCTTAAGGCTCCCGAGTCGACGACCCGATCATCATTGTTGTTTTGCTTCAGCTTATAGCAGTGGATTATGTCCCTTCTTTTGGGGGGAGTGTAAGATCTACTACAACAGCTTTGATGTTCCTAATATTTAGTACAAGTGCCAGAGTTTTGTTGGACTGCTATATATGATGATAATCGTTTGTCAAACATTATGTATTTCGCGAAAGCAAGAGTATCATTTATATTCAACTAGTGCTACACAGATTTTTATTTCCAGACAAATCTAGGCAAGACAAAGTGAAGAAGCCGGCTTTTTGCGTCTATATTATCTACTATCTGCTATCACATCATCCCTCGTCGGCTTCAAAGCAAACCGCACCCGATTCAACTTTGGCATCCGGTCAAGTACGACAGTTTCCATCCGCACAACCGCCTCTTTACACAATGTCGCCGTGTTTGCATCGTAAGAACACAAAAGCATCCGTACTAGTCCGCGAGCGCGCGCACCTGCCAATACTACTGATGGCGGAAGCTCGGCTTCGAATTGAAACGCTGATAGTGTGCATGTATCGATAAGTGTGAACGATCTCAGTCCGCTTTCATAGCTATATTCGTCACCATCGGGATGATCAGTCACATTATCCCCTCCTTCCATCCACTGTAAGCGACCTTGATCAGATCCAAACATCAGCTCTTCCACCCTCCCCAAATTTGGACGCCCAGCTACGCCATACAGTCTAGCCTGCGCTTGATGGACTTCAGGACTTTTGTAAAGGTATCGGACTACCCACGGTACTATAATGGCATTCGCCACGAACACACCCAAAGCTACCTTCCAGAAGTTCGAGAAAAATGTATCGAACCTTCTGCCAGATCTTTGAGACCAGAGAGGAGACATCACCACCACAGAAACCATAAATACCATACTGAAATACGAACATATTCTCAGCAGTCCCCAACCAAATCTTTGTGGACGTGTAGCCTCATAATCAATTGCTTCAAGAAACTCCCAATTTACCATCGCACCTTTCGCATCCCCTAATATCACAGTATTGTTCTCCACCACTTCAGAAATCTGACAAATCGGCGTGATATCCCATAATTTTGCTCCCCAAACATCTTGCATCTCATGCCATGGTGCCCGATTATCCTTCAATTTGAGGCAGATAAGTCGTTCAAGAAGCATATCACTATCGTTGGCAAGAGAAAGTCTTGCAAAAGCCTGGAAATCACTATCGGATTGAAGAACTCGAGGACGTTGACGAAGTAATCCCTGTAGAGCATATGCTACGTCGCCGGCCATGCGTTTCTCCGTTTGGCGCCGCTTGAGACATTCAAGGGCAATGGAAATCAACTCCAACTTCGTGAGATGAATTGAAGATTCATAGTGATCAATCAACTGGCGTAAGGCAATAGCATCATTCCAAACACGACCTGGAAGATTCCGTTTTGCGACTAACTCGGGCTCAGCGGTACCAGGTGTGTAAATCGAAATGCGGTGTTCGCCTGGACACAGGAGAGCTTCGGGAACAGTCCAGAGACGACTTCCCCAGTCTCGTAGCCACTGTGTTTTTGTATTTGAAAGATCATCTGAATCCCCCTCCATGGCATCATGAGTGTAATTGGTAAAGTTAAATCGTGGTCCAACAACTATAGCCATTGAGTGACATGCCCGTACGATATCACATATTCGATATACTTCTCCTATACTTCTGTCCGGATCTTCATCTTCTTCGGGACGTATACACTCATAATCTATCCAAAAAGCATCAATACCTGCGGTCTTCGTAGCACGTATCGCGAACTGGATAAGCATTCCCATGTCCTGCTCCGCGGCAGCCTGTCGTTGAGCATTAATAGAAGATGGCAAACTGGGATCTCCGGAAATGATGGTATAGAATTGAAGGCGGGTATAAGATATGAATATGTAATTAGGGTAACTGTTTCCATGTGATTGAGCCCAAGTAGATACGTGACGAGTGGTGTAGCCGGTAGATGAGGAAGGGTCCAAGAAACAGAGGTAAGAGGGGCCGAGTTGTCGGTCCGGAACGTCGCTTGTGTTGAGCGATGTAGATGGATGATGGGTGGGAACTTCGCTGTAATCAGCGATGCTGTGAAGACTCATGATATCGGTAGAGTGATTAGCTTCTTCGTCAAAGTGGGTGATATCTGTAGGTAGTGGGCGTTCTCGTAATGAAGCAAGAAAAGGCTGTCGGCCTTGCAAAGGTGCTTTTACTTGGTCATGGCGTCCTAGTTTTGGTCTGTTGTAGATCCACTTACTGCGGGCGTTTTGTGTGATTTGAATTGAGGGTTCACCAGGAAATCGTGGGTGTAAAGGGATCTTTGAGATCAGTTAGCTTGGCAGACTCACTCACACAGTCTGACTTCTGGCAAAAGAACGGAGACTGGATATACGCACTAGGGATAGAAGGGCGGGCGTCCCAATGAAACTTTTTAAAAGCATATAACCAACTCCAAGAACTTTCGATCCCCAAACGACTATCACCGCCAACTTCCCCCAGACCCTTCTTTCCTCGAAGTTGGAGCTAGGATCATTTGATATCACGTGAAGCGGCGCATGAATCCAAAGCATTGTTTTAATAATAAAATTGTTCCGGGAGGTGAGATTAGATGGACTGAGAATCTTGCGCGGTACAAGATTCATTCCGGGTTCAATATAACTCTCATCGTCATCCTCGTTAACGTTGTCATTGCTATCACGACGATTTCGCCACAGCAGATACCAGGTCCATGAGCCGTACGCTAATGCTGTGCAGTATGAAAATCTTTTATACATATATATCAGCATTCTGATATGGCATTATAATTAGAGGGACGGGAGGGGGGCGATTATCATATTTGTTTGTGGGATCATTTAGCAATAGCAAGATGAATACATACAGCAAAATTATCAGTCGTGCCCATGCAAAGTATGCATAACGGTACCTTCGATCGCTTCGTAAAGTGCCAAAAATAACTGATAAATGAAAAGTCACATGAATGACTCGGAAGAGATTGGATAGGGAATAGTAAGAAGGCCTCAGGCGGTTGACGGACACGGAGTGGAAATACGGTTCGCAGAGGAGGAGAATAAAGCCAATGAGAGACGTGACAGGGACTATGCGGGAACCACTAAAAGAATCATCAGTGGGGAACGTGAGGAAGATGGCGGTGAATAGAGAGACTAATAAGGGATTGAGGTGGGAGTGTGTAGGTGGTATAATTGAGGGGGATCATAGACTGAAAAAAGTGGAATAAGTGAGGTGAGAATTAGAACATGTTATCACCATGGGACTTGATAAATATGTATTTGGAGACAAAACGAAACATACAAAGGCAGTGGCATTACATGTTGGCGTAACGAAAGGGCTAGGAAATAGCTGATGTCGATATAGGTAGTGTAGGCTCCGAGGGGGAGCTGTATGAACCAGAGAGTGACGAGAACAGAGGGATTCATATTGCAGCTCATTGGCCTAGAGACACTGAGTGGGGCGGGATTGCACTATACAGGAAATAGTTTAGGCGAAGTGAGCAAGCGGAGCGGAACGAAGAGCGGGGAGGTGGAAAGTTGGATGAGCGCAAGAATAAGAAAAGACGGGAAACAAAAGAGGTTGAATTTTTAATCAGGCTCGCTCCACAAGTTAATGGTGATGAGGGGAGTGTAAACTAGACTGGGGCTGAAATGTAAGCCCAGCTACCTAGGTAACAAGAAAGGATTCCTTGGCGTTGTGGCTATGCATAGAAGCCATATCTATATTTATCTTGAACATTCAGATCAGTGTATGTTATTGTTGGTATCAACTTGGTTGATAAGTGTAAGTACTTTGGTCTATTATGGTTGTATTCGTTCTTGATCATTATTATCTATGCGAAGCTAGTATTTAATATAGTGAAGTGCTAGCGCCACGCTAGCTAATACAGTGTCCTCTTTGATCACATGATCGATATCCCGACAATTATTGATGACTTTAAAGCTTTTGTGAGACTGGAATTGAAAAACTCAAATGATGTGAAAATCCGTTCGTCTAGTCGGGAAGTTCTATTCATCTAAGCCTGTCCATTGCAATGAACCTACTCGGCCTCAACAAATATGAATTATTACTTGCAAACTCATTTTGAGGAAATCTTTCACAGTGGTGCCTCCGAAAGTCTATACTTTGGCCATGTGAATAGCGTGGACCTGCCCGACGAAAACAAATACCTCCAATGCATCACAAAATCCACTTTTAATGCATATACACTGGAAGAAAGCTTTTAAAGTTTAATTGCTTATCAAAGAATTTCTGGACAGCTCCGGGAGCTCCTTGCTCGAGATGGCATTCGTAGGTCTCATCTCGAATGAGGGAAAATTAACAAACAGCCTTTCAAACAATCAGCTGCTTGGTATATGGTTTAAGTCGAGGGGAGTGTAGTCCAATGTGGTGGACGAAACACGAACCCACAAGGAAGTACATTTACTTCCAACGAAAGATTATCAAGTAGTGATATCGATGACTACTAGCAACAAGTAAAATACGAGAAAACAGCACCCAATTGGGGCACAATAGGAATAAAGAGATCGATCGCAGAGTCCAGCTGTGATGAGATGATTTGAAAAATGTGCAGTTGTTGAAAAATGCGCCCAAGGCTGTATGTCAGCGGATGTTGGCAGCTTATCTTTTCAGAAGTTTGGGATATCTTCAGCAAGCTGATTCTGCAGAGAGCGTTACTTCAAAGTTGAAGTTTGCAATCAATACCCATGAGAAGGACACTAAAGGAACAGTGAGTCTTTATGATGTCAGAGATTCGTTGACTCGAGCATCGCGTAAATGGGAGGTGCCAGTGAAAATGACCTGCGATAATACCAGTGAACACAGAGTATTAGGCTCAAAAGCCATACCTTTGGGGGATACCGTGTGCGAATCCAAGAGTTCGAGTACATAGTTATCACTCCGCATGAGATGGGGATGTATATGATGGCCTTACTTACCCGTTAGTTCTGTCAATGCCAATGTAGAGCCTAGAAGATATAAAATAGAGAGACAATAGGAGTTCATGTCAAGTCAGTGGCGCATGAACTTTCAATCTATTTTCACGATGATTTCTTGAAGATATGTGTAACACTCGCACAGAAATTAGATATAGTTGTGAAACAAGATTAAATAACACGAAATTAAAGTGTCAGCGAAAAACGGTAGCAATGATGCAAAGAGCAGATGACAAAAACAGTCTAGGCATTCGCCGCGAATTCATCCTAGGAAGTTGATGAAGATTAGAAGAACCTAGCTATTGCCTAAGGGTGCATTGGCGACGCATGCTAAATCAATAGCTTTCTAAATTTCCAAGTCAAGTTGTCCACCCCAATACCTAACTTCCATATAACAATGCCTGTCATCTGACCTCCACCCAAACTAATATTCACACTCATCTGGTCTCACCAATTTCAAGCCCGTCGAAATTCAGACATGCAACAAAGCCATCCCCATCTCCTTTATGATTCTTCCATTTGTTCTTTCATTCTCAATGGATCCATCTCATCACCTTCGAGTACAGCCACAACTCTGTGGCTGAAGCTAAATATAACAAATCGCAATCATGGATACCTACCTACTGTTAAGTAGGTATCAATCACGCGGCCAAATTCGCGAACCAATACGACCCAAGTAAATGACCAGAGTTGAGTCGTGAGTGAAAAAGGGAGCATGCGATATGATCAAACTTCATTTCTCCATCTAGTTTTCAAGTGCCGAAACGACAAAAGTGGGGGAGGATCAAGTCCCGAGATGTTAAATAATAATAAAATTAGAATCCATGTTTCTTCGACTGATTTCATACTGTAGTACTACTACCCTACTCCTTCAAGCTAGCGATGTATGTCTTGCTTTACCAAGACCGGGTATCAACTTTTTGATGTCTCGGGGAAATATCCATGAATGTATGAGAGGCTACCCACTCTAGATAAATGAGATGGATCGCGCGATAAGGTACTCTCCCTGGTGACGTAGAAGCTTCGCTACTACTGCGAAAGATAAGGAGAAAGGTGTGTGTGATGACAAGTTTCCAGATATGAAGAAGTATCCGAAGATGGGATACGGGACGAGCGGTATTTGAAGGTGGAGTGGAGCATCGATCTCGTGATCACCGCAGCACACCCATTCACGGGAAGCTACCTAGTAAATTGTAACGGCACGAATCTGCTAACACGAGAAATAAATGACTCTCATCGTAATCGCCATCGCCATCGATCGCAAAACTTGTTTTCACAACAGTCGCCATGCCGATTTCAACTGCAAATGTCAAAATGTACATATGAGACGCGGAAATGTCTAAGAATCCCTACTTTTCGGTATACCGTTGCCGAATATTAACACGCGTAGAGATACTTCCCATGCCAAGTAGAAAGCATCGAACTCGTCGAAGTACATATGAATTTTTAGCACACGGTAAATGTCTAAGACTAATCTCATATTCTATACCCCGCCCTTCTCAACATGCCGAACACGTGCTGTATACAGATCCAAAGATACCTAAGTGTAATACTCCGCCAATCTATATATACATATGAAACTTGTTCTACTACAAGATATCCATATGTATGATTGTGTCTTAATTGCGCCCGCTGCCCTAATGTATTCATGCCGTTTCTCGTTCGGCACCCATATCTTCTACAATATCAACACGTGTGCTCCAGATACCGTCCCGGACCCATTACCACCCTTAGATCAAATCCCCTAATCATCCACCCGCTCCGCTCGTTTTCTTATAGTTTTTGTATGAATACCTAGCTTCGCTCAAACATACGAGATGGTAAATGAAGGTAAGCGAGATTAGATTCCTTTCTGCACAAACTTTCAAGTAATATACAAGGGAAAATATGAGGAGAATATTGATATATGATGGAAATATGTGCTCGAATGCGGAGGGTCACCAACGAGTTGGTGGATACTTGTAGGATTATGGATTAAAGATAACTGTGCAACCATGTGTTACACAAACAAAGGAAATAGGCACGGGCGAGGAGAAATGGATTGCCACGTGTGTAGAAAGTAGTATTAGCGGATTTGTTAGATAGCTTACAGTTTATGATTTTAAGTTCAGTAGGTCGAGATGAGATATTATGAGAATATGCATCTCCTGTGCCTTTGGGAAAGGGGTATCCCAAAACGGCGTTCAAAATCACTGCAACGATAATCTCATGTGAGAGGAAAAAGAGATTTGATCAACGCATTAGCAAAATCGAGCATGAAATCTATGATTTGGCTATGTGCATCGCTATATAGTTCAACAGATCACCATGCCAGTGCTGTGCTATATGACATATCTCGACCCTAGATAATCATACTTCTCAACTGTCCTCCACCAAAAGATACCCACGATACATGCGTCTTTTCGGAGGAATTTAACCAAGATTGCTAACTATGCAAGACACAGATAAATTGATGATGATGTCGTGATAAATTAAACAGATTCGGTTACAGCCGAAGACATTTCTCGCCACACTTCTATCATTATATCCATCCATCCTCCATGTCGGGACCGAGATATGGAGCTAATGCAAAGCATCAAATAAAATAAGAGGGTGTTACCACAGGTTTTGTAGCGTATCATCTCAGCCCTTACGCACCTCTTATTATCCAACACTCATCACCATCCTGCCGTAACACAAACAAGCAGGTAAATATGTGTGGTTTATTCTCAACTTCCAGATGCTTTGAAATCAAGATAAGTCAACTACGACACCACGCATAGTGCCCTAATTTGATCTCTTATCGTCTGAAGCCTAGAACTGACCTTTGATAACATACTCTTGAAATTACAGCATCCATGTACCACCCATGAGCTGCTCCGGCTCCCCGGATGTATAGTCTGCAGGGCACGGAGTTCTTGAAGGCGATATAGGGGTTACTTGGAGTGTCCCCGATTCGTATGCAAATGTTGTATATCGTGCTGGGCCACTAGCTACCGGTGAGCATTTACCCAAGCCTTTCTGGTAGCATTGACCTCCGCCATGGTCTCAACCATGATCAGGAAAGATTTTGATAGATGAACACAGCATAGTCCCCAGTATGGGCAGCATAGGCTATACAAGCCAGCCAGGAAAGACAGATAGATAGAATATTCTCGAGCACCATCCATGAAACAAACCTTGAAATGCAGGCTGTGGTGCAACGTAGTAGCAACGAAAATGCAAAGACTTCTTTGCCTCGGATGATTATCTCCACGAACATTTCGCGTCCAGGTGTTGAGTTAAGCTTGATTTGCTTTATATCCAAGCAAGTCGACGCGCCCCTTAGCACTGTTTATTCTCTTGTCCGTCCATATTCATTGCGATCGTCAACGGGACGAGACGAAGCAAGTATGTGGCGGGAAAGCTGTGGGCGGTTTCGAAATACTTTGCTTATCCGAACTTCAGACAGAAGAAAGCCACTGGCCTGTGGTGTAATTAAAGGGTGGCAGATTTTCAAACTTTGAGAAGTCGCCACCTCTTGCAATCCCACCCTCTATGCACGATTTTACCAATTTGGCATTGTATGCACTCTAAATATGCCTATTGATTCATCCATCGACAGACATCCTAGTTCATTCTAGCCGCAGTAGCACCTTGAAGGCCTCACTAGATTGGAATTATCCAGTGAGAACATTTGACACCCTTGCTGAAATGCATGAATGATATTGATGGATGAAGGGAAATATAGTAAGTAGTTCATGTGCGATTTGATAACATCTAGCAACTATGATACCATTGGCAACGGTTGTACACTAGTAGCCTGCACCCACACCAATTAGCAACCATGTTTCTCCTATTTTCTTTTTTTGTCTGCGTCAATCCATGAAAAGCCTTGTTTTATAGAATTAGGCTATCGGCAAGTCAATTCGCACAATTAATATAAATTCATTGCTACTATCTTGACACTATTGATCCTTTCACGGAAGACAACCGAATGAGTGTGCCTACCTGCCGCTTAAACATACCTGGTAAACTGAGCTGCGTTTCAGTATGGAATAGCTGGCTAATTGGGGGCAACCACAAAAACCACATCTTCAAAGCAGCGGATGATAACATCTATGCATGTGTCAATAAAATCTGCTGTGCCAGAGCCTTGCGTTGATAGAATATATTGACCAATGAAATCTTGAGCGCTAACTCTCATCCATGTTTATGATTGTCATTCTATTTTATACGAGCAAAGCGCTATGTGTGACACGCAAGTTGGGGTTGAAATGCGGGGAAACAGTTCAAGGCATGCCTGTATTCGACATTCGTCTTCACCTGCATAGTGGGCGTCATGATTCATTCATAAAAATAAAAATGTTGCTTACTCTGGAGGCCTATAGTGTCGTCACCAATAATGCCTACGTAGGCTCACCGAAAAGAATCATTGGACAATGCTGCAGGACCTAAGCTTGAAAATAATTGCGAAGTTTAAGAAACGCCAGCAAGGATCTAAAGCAACTCAAGATGATGCAAATGCATCAGAATCTTGAAGAATCATGGTCTAACTGCCTAGATGTAATTTGGTTCCTGAACTTCCTGCAGGTAAACTTTCAACAAATCGCCCTCTCCCGTTCATCAAGACCTCGTTCCTCTACTATGAAATGAACAGTACACAATTTGCACCTCTTAGGTGCAGACGACTCGAGATCGGAGATCGCCATGAAGATGTATTGAAACTGATGCTTAATTTCGATTACAACTGGTGTTTCTCATGCCGCTGTGCATTATAGGGATATGTGAAAGGTCAATTAGAGATGATTCTATGCCGGAATAGTACCAGGGGGCTGGTGATTCTTGAATAGATCATCCATCGGGATTTAAACTGCCGATTTCCAAAATGAATGAAACTCTGAGGCCCCAAAAGGTTGTGTATTCTCGATCAGGATCGTTCGATGCAACAATGTGTATCAAACATGGATACGGCTGCATATTAGCCGACCGATGGAGATAAAAAGAATAAAGGATGTCTGAGACTTTGAGTGCAATTCAACGGCAAGATTTCGCACCGATGAAGGTCATCTCTTAGTAAGTAAACCAATAAGAAAGGTGACTCCGCAACGCTATTGAAGCCATTGTATGTCAGCTTGTGATGGGGCGACGACGACTTCATGTTAAGTGTGGAGTTGTGCATACTTCAGGGAGATAGGAAGTCGGAACGGAGAGTCAAAAGAACAGAATACCGTGGGAGGGCTGCGTATCCCTTGTTGATACAGGTAGAAGCGCAGGGTATATATGCGTTATCCTAGTTATAGCCAATAGTAATACAGAAAGTGATGCAGTAGGTCCGCGATACAACGAATCGCAATCGTCTGTAAATTCTATCAGATTAGCGATGGGGGTCTGGTCATTTTTTAGTCTGTGTGCTTGCATTAGCATTCGATCGTCATCCCCTGTCAATTGGATTGTGGGTGTGGGGGAAAAAAGTAAAGATTTGAATGAACGGTTGTAAAAACGGATTTGGAAGAGCAGCTGCTACTAATGTCCAAAAACGCTCAGACTAGTACGAATAGAACGATATGAAGACAATCCATGGCCGGATTAGTCAAACGAGATGGGCACCTTCAGCAAGTGGAGAGGCATTGCTAGGAACCATGTGTTCATAGATCTAGCTTTCTATGATTTGGTGTGTTCAAGTGATGGGTTAGATAGATACCTTTGAAACTAATTCGAGTAATCAAGGAAACTCAATCTAGTGAATTTACACATGAGACGTTCAGGAGGCTTTGAAGGTGTGACAGGATTGAAGAATTTTGCAACTATGGCGCATTAACCGCAATAAATCGAAAATGGTCTAGCTCAATTACTGATGATGCGGAGTTGCTATGCGAGATAACTAAAGAGGCATGGTTTATGTGGAATTATAGTTCCTTTAGTCCGCCCCCTGTCTTGGAATTGAAGGGACGAGGCAATCTGATATTGATGATTATCGCGCAGGATGTGCGGAATGTTGAATAAGAAAAGATAAGGAAAGGAGAGTTTATGTGCGGATATTGAAATATAGTCGAAGAATATTAGGATTGCATCATTTTGGTAAAATTTCACGTTGTGCCTATGATGACTATCAAGCTATTTCGATGAATAGTAATTGATGAGTGATCCACATGACATTCCAGTCTAGAGTACGTAAATTCTCGTGATAACGGTGATACGAGCTGAAAGTCAGCTCCTTGGTAAGAGACGGCATCGGTACGACCGACTAGGGCTGAGACTTTTCCATCATTAGAATTCCGAAGCTTCTCCAAAGCCGTCCGATGAAGAGTCCACGAAGCCGTCTTATGTCGTCGGTTAGAGATAGTGCTGTCTTGTGAACCCCCACTCACTTCTCAGCCCTTATTAGTGTGATCACCAACTAGCATGGGATTCCTTTTGTTTAGTTCGAAATCTTGTAACCACATTTACTCTGTATACCCGCTTCAAATAAGGTATCGGAGAGCAGATTGGCTACCGTAAATGAATTTCGAGGTCGCTCTCTTCAGCCTCATGAGAGACTAGACCAAAAAGATCGATGAGTATTGCCATATTGCTGGGTGGAAAAGATTTAATTTCTCTCAAGAGACGGCTGGTTTGTGGGAGATATATTGTTTTGCATGAGGATCTTGTACATGGGGTCATAGTACTTCCATGGGTCTGCAGTCTCTTGGTAAGTACCAGAGATGCAGTACGCTGCTTCATAGAAGATGGCATGTTGTAATTACATACCAGAACATTGTCATAATGGCCAGTTTGCCTATGTAAGACTGCAGTCGAAAGTGCATACCGTCAAATTGGTTGTCGCTGTACCCCGAAGTATGTAATGCTTCATAGTGGCAGGAGGTTAATAACATGACTTGGTGACGTTGAATACAAGACGGATACAAGCCATGTACAACCACAACCCCACGAATTACTGTCGTGAAAGCACCAGCGACATGATTCAACGACGTTGCAACCCAGGGGCGCAGAAGGCGTAGCAAGCAGCCGCCTCTCACAATCTCTGGGTTTGGTCTTGATATCAAGCTTGTGAGCGTTTTGTACTTTTCATGCATTCGTAGTTCTAATGCTATAAGATAAGAGAAGTTGATTGGATCAATGAAGGTCAGATATCAAATGATTGAACCACGGTTCGATGAAGTGAAATTGGGATAATCTCCGCAACTTTTCTCCGTTTTCGTGATTCCCGTAGTTGATCTCACTGAAACCTATTTTTATTTGGGGTCAGATAGTGGACAATGCTTCCCATGTTTAGAGTGGATAATATCTACAACGCCGCTTTGTTCGGGATAAGTCCTGGGAGCGAGAAAGCGAATTCAAGACCATGAAAATGTTTATACTCTGTATTTATTAAACCTTTCGTGAATAGGTATCCAAGAACAGGGAGATTGAGGCATTAACTAGATGTAAACGAACAGATCGATCAATTGTCAATCAATTGTCACTCAATAAAATAATAAAATTTACATGGCTCCGTCTCAGAAGGTTTCTAGCTGGCTCATCAAGCGTCTTAACTGTTATCATACCTATCTATTACTTGACTTTACTAACATAATTCACAATATATTTCATATAAAAGCCATTCAGGTATATTGAAGCGCCGAGGAGCTAAAAAGACCATACAGAAGACCTAGCCTTGGAGCACGTTTCGTGGCTAATGACTCCAGTCTGGAGAAATACGTACTTACACGGTCATGGAAATTAGACCCTAGATCTTGGCCCATGAGGCTGTGGCTCTTGGAATCTTGTCCTGGATATTTTGAAGCAGCCCAGATTCCGTGACGTACTCCGTAAAGCTCATTCGTAAAACATGTTGCAAACTTGTAATGTCGTGTTTGAAGGCTTCTCGTCGAGGAGCTTCCGTGAAGCCGTGGCTTTCCGGTTTATTGTTGTCATTGGAGATGACGAAGGCAACGGCTATAGTCCCAATATCAAAAGTCACATCCGATTGTACATGAGCATATAGATGCTATAACAATTACTATCCACAGCTTTCGGAGAGTATCTTAGTACTTACCAACCCAGCTTACCTTGTGGTGTAACATGGTTCAAACCATTCTACTGTGACCTAATGTGGTGATGGAGAGATAATGCCAATCTTTCTTTTTGGCGGGTTTCTTGGAGATACGGCTACAATAGAAAACGGGTGGTGCCGAGCGGGAAGTCAATAGTTTGGGACACTCGAGGTTCTTCGCTCTCCCAATCTAATTATCATGAAATGAGGGGAAATCTCAAGGATCCACTGGATATTTGGTGTTCGTTGCTGCAGAAGCGACCAAAAGGAGAATAGAATGCACATCACTTTATGACAATGACCATCAACGTACCGTATAGAATTTTGGATGAAGGACAGTGTTGATGTTCCGAAAAGATTTTTAAGGTTGGGTATGATGAACCATTTACATTTTTATTGCCGCTGTAACCATTTCAACAGGATAGGCAGATGAGGCCATTCATTCGTGACTCCTTCATTAACCGAAGTCGTCATCATCATTTTGTTCAGCGCACATCATTTTATCAATTTCTCTATCAGAGCGGACAGAGCGGACAAAGCCACGGCCAGTAACCAATCACATGAGATTAGCTTGAGAATGATGATTTAATCGTCGCCCAGCTCAGGTGATTGATCATGGCGTTTTTGTTTTATTTCCTCTCGCTTCCCATTTCGCGATGTCTTGGCTGTAAGGCCTTCTGCTTACTTGGATAAGTGAACTATTGCTTCAACAGTCACTTTCACTAGTACTATACCAATATCAGTCATTTCCCCTCCTGAATCTAATTCTTTCGCGCGAAGTTCGCGATGATTAATTTCCCTCACGATCCTGCCTTGGATCTTTGATTATTTCCATTTCTTCACTCGTTACCAAGGCCTTGAATTAGGTTACTTATTGAGATTTGACAAGTTAATTATGTGCCCTGTACCTGGTTCAGTTGGGGATAAATCGGGAGCTAGGCTTGACTTAGGTATCTTTGGGTTCTAAAAATGACGATATTTCTGGTGTTCGAATACAAAATTATCCCATCATGAGCCTTATTTTATGGAGCAACAATACTTTGAACACTTGAAATGAACCCTGTGCAAGTTTTCATAAACACTCCTTTTATGGATGTACAGGTTTGAGAAAACATACGCCATAGTTCAACTCTTTCTGCGCGATTCCTTTCGAAAACCAATTCTCCACTCACACTATTCTTTTATTCTCATTCCAATCGATACCCCAGCATTAAAGCCTTGCTAGAAAATTTACGAGTAATCCTACACACTGCAGGGACACAAATGCGGTCTCTACTAGAGCCAGAAGGATAACTTGGACCCTGTATACCACTAACCACTTTGTCTTGCCTAGTCAAACACCATCCCACGTCGCTGTTTTAGTTGAAGTATTTGCTTCAAGACTGAAGAGCGGCCATGAACATGGATGATATAAAGCCAAGATTGCTCAAAAGGTGGGGAACTTCTATGCAGCTGCTACCAGTCATAAGTTCAAATGGTATAGCTAAAAGTCATCAGGGCTAGTATTTAGCTTTCTAATAAATATTCAAGGATTAATTGTGCCATTTTGTGAGTGAGCCATATCTTGATTGCTGCTATAGTTACAGTGCATATGTACATATTTGAGGATTAACTTTAACCAAAAGGGGTCAGCAGAAAGTGGCATGATGAACAACTATACGCTAATCGGTAATTAGTCTGATTATCTTTGTACTCATGATAACACCACCAAAATCACCCACTCACACCACTTGAACACACCATATCAGAAGAGAAAGAGAGAAAAAAATCAAAATTCCCGCAGGCCTCCGAAAAGTCTTGCCCTTTGGATACATGTCTGTACACCCAATCAGTAATTGTGAAGCGCACACACACCTTTTCCTTAGTAACGATACTGATTTTCGCATGACTACCATTAGGCTAGCGTCTAGCAGCCTATTTTCACTGCCCTCTACCCCCAAATTGTAATTGATCTCTGCGCTTTACCATTCTAAGGGAAGTGGCCAAAAAAGCGAAAAAAAAGCCATCTGCACAAGACAGGCATTCTATCTGCAGGACCCAGACAGGCCAACTCCCAGTCAACCCCAACTCGCTACTCAAATCTGTATATACTTCGACCTCCGCCCTCATATTTTTGACTAATATCAGAACTTCAAGGACTTTCAAAACATTACTTTTCGAAACAAGCAAGACAATTGAGTGAAATAAGGGAATGATACCATACAATAACTCATATTCGTCAACTATTATTTATTCATAAATCACCTCATCCACTTTAGAAATTACGGCAGTAGTCTTCATCGCACAAGATCTCCTCCACTTAGTACCGAGTGGAGCCTTTCGTCGAGTCACACCATAGCATACTTGACCGAGCTTTTGTCTACGACATAAAATCAGACAACACAGCATTATTCCTTACTACGAAAAGATCCATAAAGGAAGACTCATCCTTCGAATTTTGGAAATTTTACTTCCTCAATTAATTCGATCCTCATCAACCATTCCCAATTCCTTCTACATACTCTAGTTCTATCAAGCAATCAATATACAAAATGTCTTTCGATATGGAATGGTCTCCAGATTTCTGCCTCGCCTGTGACAGGCAAACAGATGGCAGTGTTTACTGTTCAGAAGCTTGCCGTTTGGCAGAATACGAAAAGGCTTCCTCCAGCGACAGCTCAGCACCCTCCTCACCATCGTCACTTCATGGAGCTGCTTGGCCCTCAAAGTCGAATGGTTTCTACATGGAGCCAGCATACAACTTCAGCAATGCACAACCATACGGCACAACCCCCTCTAGTACTGCATCCTTCTACCAACCTTCGAGATCATCTCCAGCTGCGAAGTCTACCTTGACTCCTTCGAGCTCGCAATCTAGTCTTTTCTCCATGCAAAGCACTTCCTCGACCTCGTCAGAACCAGCACAGTTATCGGCGGAATCAAAACGGGCATTGAGGGCATATGCTAGCTCATTCGATCAATCTCGCAACAACAGACGACAATCCGGTAGCCATTAAACGATTACCTCCTAAACTTTACTACAATATCATCTCAACTTCTGGCATTTATTGGCGTTATTTCAGACCGCACAAATTTTCTCTCATCATGATACAAATACCCATCTCTCATCTCTAAAATCCTTACAACGGAGTCGGCGTTTTCTCACAATATACGATCTAAAATCGGTTGTTGTACAAAAGTGTTATCATTTGGGGCATTCGGATCACATCATACATTCACACAATTCACATCTCTCATCAATCTTCGGCATTTAAAAAATTTCTTTGGGTCCAGTCTTTGTTCATCATTTGCATCGGAGCATTCAGAATAGCGAGGAGTGTAGTCTCGCATTCTTATTATCATATCGACATTACACATTTTTTTCCTTCTAATACATCATGGGCATAAGGAAGGCACGGGACGGATATAAGATGTCATTTCAGACTATGGGAAAGCATGGGAGCAATGGGATAGGCAGCGTTGGAGCAATTCAATTTCATTTGTTGGAAAGGAAGGAATGATTCACTTTATGGTGAAGGGGCGCCTTTTTTCTCGATTGTTTCTCGCTTGATCAGCAAATTCATCTCTTGTTAGCGATAGTTTGGATTGGGAGGAGAATATACCACACGGTATGAATGGATGGATCACTCTGGTCTTGTCATTACTTCTTAAGAATGAAGTGAAATGGCTTGTCTTATTAGCATGATAGTCAAGAAAAAGAATATCAAAGATTCTTCAGTCCGTTCACAAGATAACGGATTTGACACCAAACTTTATCTCTCCTCATTGCTTGTTTTGTGATACAACACATGTGAGAATTGTGAATTTTCCTTGACTATTTTCTCTTCCATAGCTTTGACCCAATGACTTTCTTCATCCTACAACACCGAGAACGGAGTACGGCTTTTTTCCACGTAGTATGGTACCCCT
Source organism: Botrytis squamosa (assembly GCA_014898485.2). NCBI lineage: Eukaryota > Fungi > Ascomycota > Leotiomycetes > Helotiales > Sclerotiniaceae > Botrytis > Botrytis squamosa. Next base: position 2,633,611 of record RCTC02000009.1, read on the forward strand.
CGCGCTCCCACTAATTCACTAAATAGAAGACAAGCAAATGATGTTCGTCGATCGGTACATTATGGCGGCCACCACTCCTTCCTTCAAACAAACAAGAAATCTAGTGTAACAAGTACCTTGGCAGCTAGTTTGCGGCGAAGCCCAAAAAAACAGTAATGATGTGAGCGCTTAAATCTTAAATGATGGATATTCGTAAGTGAAATTAGGTCAGCAATAAAGTAAGAATTTATGTTTGCACCTTGTTGGTTGTTCACAAGGTAGTAGTAGAGGGAAACGACTCTGGATTGAGTGAGGAAAGCTGATGAACTTTGCACAGGGTTAGTGGGAAGGGAAATCGGAGAATTTTCTATGTATAGTTCTTTCGCAATTTTACTCACGAAATACCTGGCGGCAAACTGACCCATATGCTTTACAGATTTCTAGAGTGGGAGGATTTCACGCATTAGATTTCTTGGAGATAGATTTTGATATTGTAGATATCTGTGATAGAAGTGATTGATTTCTATTGTTTAGACCCTGATCTAAAAAAAATTACTCGAGTGAGCGGTTCGGGGCGTATTGGGAATTGATTTGATTCGATCGAGAGTTAGACTTTTGGCCAAGACGATTTGGAATCGACAACGGACTTGAACTATAATGTCGCGTCTAGTTCTTGGATCTAGATTCAGATAGAGTTTGGAAGATTTTTTTTGTTGGATTCTACACGGGATATTATACTGTACATCACTTCTTCGAGTGTTTCGAGGTGTTGTATCGTAGAAGCAGAAAGATACCGGAAAGATGGGATAGTTCAACGTCGACTGTTAGTTGGGACGGACTTTGGGAATGCTTAGACATTAGGCTACAATTTAGAGAGATATTTGTGGATTCTTTGGGCTTGCACGTGTTCTGTTCCTCGAGATCTTCTGGGAATCATGGATGAAGTCTAACATTGTGTGGGGAGAGCTAAATGGATGATGATGCGATTCTCATGTAAGGTTGGATCATGTATTTACTCTATTAGTGAAGAATTCATGGATGAGCTGTCTTGAATGCATGAAGTGAGGTCTCCGCTGGGGGAATTCTTGTTAGGTAATGGGATCTGTGCTAGAGCCTTGGGAATCTGGGAACGGAGACACGTGCGAGGGGTTTGAATGAATGTGGTGATGATGAACAGTTGGATTGGGGTAATAGCACACAGCATACGGGGAGTAGGATTGTTGGAGATTGAGGCATTATTCGTGCTTGTAGGGCGATTGATGAGGGAATTGAATATGCAAAAGTTTATCCCTCATTCTTTCAGATTACATTCCACCCCCAGAGCCCCGCTAGCTTCTAGATACCTCCCTAAGCATGAAGCATGATGATTCTAAGTTTCTTCCATTCAACCCCACCGCCCCGAAACCGAAACATCACAGTATCTACGAAGCAAAAAACAAACATTGCGGAAACCCCAATCCATACCCGCGGAATCTCCACTGAACAGCATATTTGCTCCATCGGTACCACCCATTGAGATTCTCTGACTCCGGCGCCGCCCGGAGCTCTGCCTTACCGCTTGTACCTTGTTTGCTAACTTGCTTTGCTTGCTTTGACCGTTGATCCCCAGAATTCACTCCACTGTAGAAACCGTCCGTTACAGCGGCCTCGAGGGCGGGACCTAAAATTTAGTCACAGCAAAGGTTAGATGATCGCGGTCTTATGGGAAATCTACAAGGAGTGACCAAGAGGGGATGAAACACAATTAAGATTTTCCAGAAGTTTTCACCGAAATATGACTTTCGATAAGGAGAGACTTGAAAGGGGAAGGAAAGATGCTTGAGAGAAAAATTGTAGGAAAAAATGTAAGGAAGAATTGCGCAATGATCGTCGTGAGGAAGCGGGAATGCCGTTATTCCTCTCATTTTTCGTCCGAGTAGTTCCAGGTACGAGATATTTTGGGAGATGAACTCCCTTGCCTTGTCAGGTGAGATGAGAGGGGTGTTGGTTCGTCTGAGGATTTAATGTTGGTGATCTCAAACACGAAGGTAAAAATAACCAATCAAAAAATATCGGTTATAGACATTTAATTCCTTCTATGGAAACGGTAGAGAAAAAGAGATTATCTACCCGCCCGGCCAGTCTGTTTTCGGGATTTTTTCTTAATAGTAGAGGCTTTGAAGTAGATCAATGGGGACCGAACCGTGAGCCCTATAACCTACCTACACGCCGAACTACTACGCAACATGAAGGAGGCACAGTTCAAATAATTTTCCATATATCTTAATTCAATATTTTATTCTATTTCTATTTTCATAATTACTTAAATTGACAGCACTTCAGACTCCACCATCACTATACCAAGAAGAGCAATATCCACATCTAGAACCATTCATATATAGCAGTCGGTGACCCAATGCTTCCCTACTCCATAAAATAACATAAGTTACATAATTTATGGAGTCAGAAATTCTGACTCCATAAATATAACACACATCAAGACGGATCTCGTCCCCGGCCAGCGCTTCACCACGCTTCTATCTGTCAGGTACAACATCCACTTGCTCACCTCATCCCACACAAGGATTTTAGGGTTAGTGAGTTTCCGGCTTCCATTGTAGCTCCCGGCCGGGTCTGAAATCGGGCGGGTCCAGTTCTATGACATGTGTTTCGATGAGTGGAGGGCGAGTGGAGAATTCCCATTCTGCGATGTACGGTATCGGCGATGAATCCAATCGTTTGAAGCTTCTGGATACACGTGGAGTTCTCTGGAGGTGTTTGGGCTTTATGAGAGTCTAGAATCTCGATATACTTACTTGTGGTGATTTTGTACAAATTGTACAATGCAGACCCACGAATTGATACCGAGTAAGAATCTAGACACCGAGTTTGTTTTGTTTGAGAACGGGACAACGATTCAATTGTGGATTTCCGAACTCGGTGATGTTTTTCCGTGGTTACATGGGTGGGAGACTTGTTGTCGTTCATTTATTCCGTTTCATTGCCGTGGATTCGGCGTTGTGTGTGCATCATGGTCTTGGGTTTGAACTTGGGCTATTATGGAGTCTGGATCTACAATATCGGGTTCCGTAAGGTTAATTATGGATTGTTTTGCTTGCATTGATGATGTTTGATTAAAGTGGCATACTTCCTACGATTGCGTGGTGGTGTCGTGGCTCGTGTATTCATGTTGGTTGGGCTGAGCTGAACTCTCGAGGATTCATGTAGGGAAAAATTTTCTCTCGTTACCATTTGCTCGGGAATCCTTTGAAGAGTTTTCACTGATCTGACTGTAACCGGTCGGATGGAGATGTTTATTGTTACTTTTGTTCAAACCTACTTTATGGTTTGAGACTGTTAAGTTTTGACTTTTTCACATCGGTGGATAATTTTTTTCCTCCGACTGTAATGAAGGGGTACATGTGAGGCGGAAGCGAGAATGTTCTGGATGACGCCGCAAAACCTCAATTTGGAAAAAGATGAGGCTGATGTTGATGGATCGGAGCGATATTTCAAATTTACAAATCGAGTTAAATGCTCATCACGTTTACTTCTTTTATGTTTGCTTATTTTTTCCTCACTGTTTAATGTTAGTGGTTGTCACTGGGTCAGGTACGGAAAAAGGAATTTGAGATATGACTGAAATGGTTCACGATAATTCAAGCCTCAAGTGGGGTCATAGCTTCGAGTCTCAGTAACATGCACGTCTCTATATGTACGAAATTACAAATAGAGAGGCAAGTGTATCCGATTTGGGTATGAATCGTGTTGTTGAGGTTCGCGATCTTCGGTCCATACCTTATACCCACCATATGATATGACCAGCAGTTTGTACCTTAGATAATCCGGGTTGTTGGTACATGAATACCTCTATCATTCACCAGGTCATTGGTACGAGAACGAAAACTGCAAGATGAAAGAGCTTTCCGGTCACCGAGTTCTTTGGCTTGTGTGGTTTCATATGTCGTGGAAAGTTCTATTTGTTCTTTGAGACTGAGACCTTTGTAGCTGCAGGACCGGTGGTAAGGTCAAACACACACGTACCAATTTCCTGTTGAAGTATCAAAATATCTAGTCTAGTAACTTCCCGCCGAATTCCACATTTACAATGCCAATGCCAGCCTTCTCCTTCCCTCTTCTCCGAAGTTCCACAACTAAGTTCTGCACTTCTGCATCAATCTCTCCATGTTTGCTTTTGTAGTTACACTTTATGATCAATATCTTGCTCACTCATGTGTTACAACACCACGCCCCGAAAAAGCCTACAACTCTAGTACAAACTTAAGTACAAAGCCCATCTTACTGCGGTACAGTCCATACATTCCTTAGCGTCCCTTCGGGAACCTGCATATGTCAAAAAAACCAAGCACTGTTTCATCTGCAACTCCAACACCGATCTATTACCGAAAGCCGTTGCTGGCCGACGCAAGGAGAAAGATTTGGTTAGATATTTACTTGCTTGTTCTGTTGGTCCAGTGATACGACAGCTTGTTGTACCTCTATTTCACGTGCAGTGACTTTCCTTCTTACCCCTTAGCATCAAGCATTGTGGGGCACGGAAATATGCATTATTATTAGTACAGGATTACTTTTTGTCCGTCTTTTATTAATGAAATAAGAATTGAGTTTTCCAGTTTCGTCCCTACATACATTTGTACGGGATACAAGAGGATCTTGGCGTCAGTTGTGACCGATGAGATGGAGATATCATGCGGAGATCACGAGATGGAGTGTTACTACTGAGTTCTTGTTTCTTCTTTTTATGTATACGTATGTGGGTACTCAGTCTATCCAACCAAGATCTGAAGACCGTCTGGTTTTTCCTTTTTCTCCTTTTCCTAATAAGCGGGCATATACTAGAGATATGTAAGGGAACATTTTACAACGCCTACTTTGCATCTGCTGCGTGCAGCATCTGTTGTTCTCGTGATGCACATGAAGACATTGCTGCTTTATGCTGCACTAAAGTCCAGATAAAATGCCGTGTCTAAGAACTCCACACGTGGAGATGGAGCGTGGGGGTCCCCCTTTGCTTTTTCGACGCCAGCGCAGTGAGACGCTTTGATACTTGTCCCAAGACTTTGTCCCAAGGAGTAAGAAAGCAAGAATGAGCAGATCAGAAGCAGGTATCACGGGAAATTAATTGTTAATGCATAAATTTCAAGAGTACTGCAGTTGTAAGAACGCGAGGATCATGTACAATCGGCCTAGATCTCGACCGAGTGATGGGGTAATCGGGTCTCTGGGCTTAACAGCGGTAAAGTATGTCACTCGTACAAATGTCGTACGTTCATGGGGTGGATGGTACCCCGCACTATATCGCTAGGGGTTAGAAGAAACGGGATACATCCGCCGGGTCAGAATGGTGGACTTGAGCCATTTGATCGGAGGATAATTTATAAGTCTCCCCGATGAGGATGAGTGACGCGGTGAGAGACGGGTCGCGGCCGGAAGAGAGAAATTGAGGGATTTTATAAGCGCTAATGACGGTTGTTGATAGTTTCCGGCCTGGGAGGATTCTCGGTGGTGTGATAAAATTGAGACGGCTCATGTTAGTCGGCCTGAAGTGGTGCCATGATTTTGGATCGTTGGCCATGAGAAATGACCATGAAGGATCACGATATGCAGTAATGCGGCAGCATGGATATTGAAATGATCGTGTACGGAAGTCAGATTGTGCAAATTCTGAATTGGCCTTGTTTCGAATAAGTCTCTCAGATCTGAAGTAGTAGTGGTCTATGTTGGTAATGTTTTCAAGAATTTTCCAACCATCACAGTTGATTGGAAATTTTGGAATTGGAATATAAGAGTACATTCTTCTATTTTATACAATGTATTGAATTAAATCTTGTGACAAGACACAAAAATGTCTTCGCCATCCCATTCCCGTTGTTTCGTTGCCTATTTTCTCTTAGCTAGTTGTCGCCTCATAAAGTAGTAAACTGATATTGTTGTTTTATCTTCACCTCTTCCTTACTCCTCCAACACAAAAAGTCTTGTTCATACATGCAAGTCGGTGACTACACTCTTACAGACCCAAAATACTTTCCAGTGGAAGTACTGTGGCCTCAAACGTTAATGGCCAAGAAAGCTATCTGAACATTGAAACCAGGTTATCGAATATTTCGACGAACGCTCTATGTACTCTGAATAAGTTCTTCTATCCATTGCCGCAGCTCGTGGGTGAGTGTAGGAGAGCATTATGCCACTCTGATGTTTCTTCGAAGATAAATGTGATATAACGGATATCTTCTATAATCAGCCTCCATCTTTGGTGTGTTGACCATTTTCGCGTTCTTATATATGCTTCATTGTCATTTCTAATTATTCATCATCGTTGTTGACTCACTCATCATCCCATTCTCAAGCTATTGCTATCAAATACAGAACTCACCTCAGGCTATACCCAAAACCTAAGGCCCAAGAGATGTTAACGCATATCTGTTGAGGCTCGTTTTATATGCAGCTTTGATCTCAAGCGGGGTGGAATCTTCCTAGCTCTATTTATCCTTATAGTTATTTATTGGGTCTAAGAACATGAGACCAGGGGGTTAATGAATCTTTTATAGATGGATTCGATGAAGTATCTTGTCTCGTTTACTACAAGGACCTTCATGATGATGAATATCAAGGCTTGCGACCCACCAACTGAAAGCCTATATAGGGAAGTGTCAAGTATGAGGGCAAAATATCCAAATGAAAAAGCTTTGGTCTACTTCAATCATTCCATTGCCAAATCAATTATAGAATGATTGTCATTGTCATAGCTGCACCTAATAATGTTGCTATTCACACATGCTGTCTACTATTAGTATCAAAATCAAACAATATCTTTAGCTAGCTTTTCTTGCTCTTCCAAAACGCTCAAGTCATGGTTACCAAACTTTTTGACCTACCTCTGTCTATTTCCCCTGCGATTTGGCTGATTGTTAGTGCGTACTCTAAATGTCTCGGGATTAGTCCAGGAAGAGGACTTTATATACATATTGCCTATTGATATTAGAGAAACCGAAGTAGGGATTCGACGAATGAGTGCTTTGACAAGCTTAACTCCCACGCATGTTTTCCCAATAGGCACATAGAATAGACCAATATTCACCACCGCAGTAGTTATATGGTACCAAAAGCATCGTCTTGAGTCCAGCTTTCAAGAGATAGAAGATCGACGTGCCGCTGACTTAGGAATAATATCTGAAATACGAATGACGGCCCCAAGAAGGACAAGAATTAAGCAGCTTACAGATCCTACATAGCAAGATATTTGATTATAACTTAGATGGTAGGCTCGGCTTGAAGGTTGCCAACCATTTGGAAATATGTAAGTATTCGGTGATTATGACTTAGTCTTTCATCACAGGTTATTCTCGTCACCACTGCCCGAATACTCCAAATCACCACGAAATCCCTATGCAAGATGATCGACAGAAAGCCCCAAATACTTTTCCCCACGAATCAGTTTCCCTTCCGTTTTCAATCTGTTTTGCACTATCCAACTAAGTTTTTTTGTCACTGACCTCAAAAATCTTTTCATACCATGAAATCCTGAAGCAGCAATCTATATCCCAGGATTAGTCTCGAGTATCGCGAAGGTTCAAGATAGATGCACAAACCTCATCCTCTTCTTCATATCATATACCTCTTTCGTCAACAATACCAAAAAAATCACAGACGTCCTTTCTTCCTCTACCTGCTATCAATAAGTTCTATGTCCTCAATTCCGCCTTCCACAATATCCTCAAAACCCCTCACAAAGTTCAAATTGCCGTCAAGCTTAGATGCATACGCACACAACCCATTTTATCCCCCAATTTCACTCACATCCACCTAACAAACTACAAGATCATCCATTCATCCAACCAGCCATCCATACCTCCCAACTTCCCAACCCGCACAAGATCCCCTTTAAATACAGCTACATCCCCTTCACAGTGTCCCCCCCCCACCCCCCAAAAAAAAGTTCACAACCTATCCATTAAACAAATTCCCCTCCCTGAAACCCATATTAATTTCTCATATATCCATCCATGTACCAAATACCCATGGCTCATTCACAGACAAATGATGCCGGATCTGATTAAGTGTCGGAGAAATCAGAATTAGCTGATTATTTGATGGTCTACTAAGCTTAAGATCGAGATTGGGATTAGAATCCGATGTGTGAGAAGCTTAATGAGAGGATATATATCCGACATCAACAAAATATGCAATAATAACCCTCACTGAGTTTTCCTGAAGTCTTTCGGACGGTTGTAAGACCCAAGGATACGGAGAGTGATAACAAGAACAAGAATAGGAAATGATGATGAGGAGAATAAAAATATATGTTGATGATCTTTTTGATTTTGTAGAACCAATTCATTCGAACAGTGCAAGCAACCACTCACTCACTACTGGTGAGAAACGTAACCTCTCCGTGAAGGGGTATACTGTATGAACTACCAGTGTGAACTTGAAGACTTACACTCTCCTGTACACAATCACACACAAAATTGACTTCCACATGAAATGTGAAAACTAGAGAATAGCAACTATTCCTCATTTTAATAATTCATATAACTACTTATCAATACAAAATACACTGAACCGCCCACCCATAATCATGTAGTCCCCAGCCCCATCCCAACAAAGACGAGCAATCAATTCATCTCGCATACATCTCCATCCTTACTTTCCGAGCTGAAAATTACAGTCTCGAGATACTCCTGTACAGACCAATCCATTCCAATAACCTATACAAACTCCCGATTCATTCTCTCCCAAGGTATAATACTCAACCAAGTCCACCACATTCCCACCCATCCGCTAAATCAATCCCCCCGACCCTCCCCCTTCCTTGTAAATTCATATATTAGGACACCCCCTACTCCCCGGGAATATATGTATGTGCTGTACACCATACCGTGAGCATAACAATACATTTTTAAACTCCTTGACTTAAAACAAGATCCATAAGCGTGCTGTCCACCCGCTCCGAACAATACAACCCCCCTAAGATATTAAGCTGAAAAGAACGTATAATATCAGACTTCAAAAGCCAAGTCCAACACGAAGAAATTGACAACAACGTATACGGTTGCCTAACGCGTGGGCTCATATATCCATGTAAGCACCCTAAGCCGAGCATACTAATTCCAGACAGTTTAAAGCCAAATAAAAACGTCGAAAACACCACAAAAACTTTGATCAACCTTCACTCAAAAGAAAGTAGAAGACTTTGGACTAGTAAGCGCCTCACCCATTGCTTTGGCCTTCTGTCTTTCCGCCCACTCCCTACTAGCCGCCCTTCCCTTCTCTGCCGCCTCTTCCCTTGCCCTGATAGCTGCCATCTCCCGTTCCCTTTTCTCTCTTTCAATATCTGCTGTATACATTGCATCTTTATTATAAAGTTCCTTGGCTCTCTGTCTCTGCAATTCATGATCCGAATCTGACACCGTTCTCTGCATTGCCATTCTCGGATGTTGTGGACGTTGCGACGCTTTGCGATTCAAAGGAGCAGGAGGAGCCTTAGTACGGGGTGATGAGCCAATAACATTTACTTTTTGCATGTCAAGAATTGAAGGACGATGACCTCCAACTAAACTCCCACGTTTGCCGATTGTGAGACCACCACTATCAGTACTGTCACCAGTTGTTCCCGTTTTACTTTGGCGTGCGCGACTAGCAGCTGTATCGCGGGGAAGTGTACGGGAAGCAACGGTTTTACCTATAGGTCTGGCTTTGAATTCACGTCTTTTGCGATCTTCTTCTTCTTGGGCTTTGAGTTTTGCCTCAAGCGCTTCTCGCTTACGTCTTGAGTATGCTTCGCCAGGGAGTTCGAATTGAGAAGATTTGGTGGGGGGCTTCGTGGATTTGATTCTTCCTGGTGTAGTTGTAGTTCTAACGACTGTCATTTCGGATGATTCTCGTTGCGCAATACGAGCTTCTCTCTGTTCCTTTAATCGCTTAGCGACAGCGTCACCAGGAAGCTCGAACACTGGCTTAGTGGATGGCTTTGTAGATTTGGTTGGTGATTTTGGAGGAAGGAGACTAGTTGGACGTGGAACTTTACTTGGAGATGTCATTGTTGGCTTTTCCGGACTGACAACAGGTCTTACATTTTCGAAAGACATAGATTTAGCCTTCTTGAGGGTTGGTTCGGTGGCTGTGGTACGTTTGACACGCATTGTTGCGTAGGTAGATTTGGGTCTTTGTGAAGTTGCTTGAGCTAGACTATCATGTACGCGAACACGTAGTCCAGCAGCGGGGAGCTCCTCAATAAGTCCTCGTTGGGGTGATCTTCTCGAATTGCTGTCAGAGGAAGCTTCAGTTGAGATATTGACCGTCTTGGGTGAGGCAACAACAAATTGTTCAACGGTGGTAGCTTCGTCGAGCGCATCTATGGCATCTTCCAGATTGTCGAGCTCTTCCAAAGAGTCTTCTATGCGAGACACAGGCTTTGCTGGCGATCGATTTATGATTATATCGATGAATGAATCCTCTTCAATTTCGGCGGAAGATGAGCGTTGGTGAACAGAAGATGTTACCTCCGAAGCCTTGTAAGCTCTTTCAATCTCCTCGAGTGTTGTGATTTGCTTTGTGAAGGGCAAGGTGCCAGAAGCAGCTGGATCATTCTTTTTTGGGGTGTATCGAAGTTTTTCTGATGTTAAAGGCTCGACATCCTTTGTTTCTATGTTGTCATTATTCTTCCTTGCTAAATGGTCCGGGGGATTAGTGTTATGCTCAAGTCTCAATGGAATGAAAGGTCCGGTTTGCATAGGAAAGTGGGAACCAGCGAAAAGAGATGAACCACAACTAGAGGTTTGAGGTGGTTTCCAGAAGACATCTCCAGTATCTCCAGTATCGGCCGCTCTAATGAATGAAACACCTTTATCATACTGACCTGCTTGTTGTCTTGCAATTTGACCTCGAGTGGTTCGTCCCAATTGTGGAAGGTGAGGTAAGATAGGCTGTCCCATGATGTAAGGTGGTTGAACGGATTTTGGCCGACCAGTTTGAGTCCTTGGAAGCTCAAAATTAGAGACAAGATTTGTAGAGCGAGCACCAGGTGGGCCTGCAGCAATTCTTGGGACAGTTTCTGTGTTTGGAGTAGCTTGAACAGACGTTGGATTAACAGTAATACCCTCGATGTGCTCGACCTCAGGGACAGTAATCTTGGTATGCTCTAGCTCTGTCAAAAAGTCTTGCTTTCCCTTGTTCTTATTCTTGTTGAACTTTTTGCCTTTTTTTGTGATACCGAGAGCACTTCGATATGCAGCTTTGAGATTTTTCATATGTTGTGCGAGATCCGTTTCTGAGCTATCATGAGCTGCCATGCTATTCAGTTCGTGTACAGTTGGAGTAGCCAATACTTTTGAAGCAGGTGTCAATGGAAGAGGAATTTGGGCAGCAATGGATGCTGTATTATCTTCCACAATATTGATCGTGGTTGATCGTGTTACTCGAGACATCTTGACTGTCAAAAGTCATAAATGGTCTAGAAACAGTCGATCTTTTGTCGAATAGTGTTTCGGAAATTAGATGTGATTTGAGTATTGAGAAGCAATCGATTTTGCAAGGATGGGTGGAAATTGCGTTCTATTTTTGAGTGACAATCGTATTCCGTATTCGTAAAGTCAATAGAAATGTAGTACCAAGTTTGATGAATCTTCTTTTCCAAAAATCAGAGCTTTCTTCTTATCAATTATGTGAATTGTGAAGTCAATGAAATTCAATCGACCATGAGAATATTCGTTTGAGTAGCTCGCTACGAAAGTGTAGCTTCCTTCCTTTCCCCTCATTTGTTTGAGCTTACATCCATCATCACTATAGCAACCGGCAGCTGAAAAAGAAAGGCGCGACTGTGAAATCGTGAGCGATGATTGATTAAAGCTATTTTGAGGATGAAAATGGTGAATAGCTCTTGACAAATTCATTCATTGTCCGTCAATACCTTGGTAGGTACGCAAAAGACTTTCGGCGATGAGTTTGTTTCCTGCGATGAAGTATTCAACTCCTGCTCACTGTGATGTAATGTAACCTTCTTTTCCATCGACCTTTCCGTCATTGGGTTTCACATCTTACCTACTTATGCAGGCCACAACACCATGTATTTGTTTAGATTGCATGACTTTTCCGACATTTTTCTTATTCGATCAATCTCTGCTAATATGTCGTCAATCATGTCATCATCAAAAGTCCAGCTGCTTTTTACCAGCCATTCCTACATGGACACGATCCATCACCAGACCGATTTTGGTATCAAAACTCACAACCCCATATCTGCCTGTTGCGCCGTTTAATGCACCAAACTCGTCATGAATGCATGTATATTCTCTTCTAGTCTCCCAGCGACTTAGCGTGTACTCTTCATTCATTCGATTCTTCATTTTTGGATGGTTGTAGCATTGGCGCGTGCTCTGTGGGTATTCGGACTAGAGTTTGAGGTAATGGTATTTCAGGTCCCGTTCTCTTTTCCAATTCCTCTTCTCCATCGTTTGATTCTTTGGGTTTTGGTATTTTCACTGGTAATTGTTAGAAAATCGCGACAAACAGAGGAGTACATCATATCTTACTGGATGCCATGCTAATAGCTTGCAGAACGTTGTGCCAGTTGCCCAACACTGTTGCGACGGCTTCTGTTCCATCTGAAAGAGTCGAGAGTTTCTCTTCCAACATTTGCATCTGTCCAGCCAATCCTGCGCTCAAATCTCGCAGTTGCTTTAGATTTTCTAACTCTGCCCTTTTCTCATTGATGCGCGCCTGTAGGACGGGGGATTGACCAGAAGATGAACCCAGACTACCACCCATGGACTGCTGTCGCAGATGCGAACCGAGGGGTCGAGATGAGTATGACATTATTGTGATCTTTGCTTTACAGACCGAGTGTAGTACTATGGGATCTCCAATGCAAAGAGATGGAGACTTATTATATTATAGAACGCTTGATAATTGAATTTGATATGAATTAATTCTCCATCCGTGGACAACTCAAGGCGGGACTGATAGCGATCTTTTTACAACCAATCAAATCTGATAAATAGACCCACTTTTATGATAGCAGAGTCAATGCTCCCAATCTAACCAATTCAAGTTCGATGTAAACAAATCAATTCACCCTAATTTTTCACTGTACACAAATACTCTAAGAATCACCAGAAATCACGAGAAATCACCGTTATTTCGACAAATCCTTCGTCGTAGCTTCCAAGAATTATCAAAATAATCCACAAACTTTTCACATCTTTTTCTCATACTGTACTACTAATCATATTTCATTCCGCATGCATTGCCAGCTCACATGGCCCGCTTAAATGAGCCTGCAGCTTCGTTGGAGAGTATTGAATCTCGTGAGTTCCCAAACAATGATTTCCTGACAATTGGCAAAAAATGGAGAGGCGCCTTTCTGATGCAATCATAGTCAAGCGCAAGTACAAACGTCAGAATCGCGATATTGCATCCGTCAATTCCTCCCAAGCTGTTCGAATCCGAAGCCTTGAAAATGAAACATCGAAACTTCTTGCCGAAAATCTAGAACTCCGGGAGGAGAATTTACGCCTTCGAAGTGAGATCGATAATGGAAAGGCTCGAAGGGCTGCAGATAGAGTCAGTGTAGTCAAATCACAACTCGAAGAGAGATTGCTGGAGATTGGAGCTCTGATAAGTGGTTTGGGAGAAGAATCTCCAGAAAGAAAGAGATCACCACATGTTCCAAGGCAATTTGGAGGGTTGAGAGCGGGTTCGAATCCTCCTCGTAGCCCCAAGGAAAACAAGTGGGATAATCTGGATCCATTGAACGAGGATGGTACAAGCCCGGAGCGCAAAATGCCACCAAGGAAAAAGATGGCTTCATCAAGTGAAGACATCGGTAGCCCGGATGGCAAATTACCCCCCATTTTGGAAAACAAATATTATCCTAGGAAAACTTTGGAGTATGTTGCGCAATATTGGATATATTGAAGTTTGCACGCTAACAATTCATAGACATCAGGAAATCGAAAATATGTTAGCTGAAGTGGTAGCAGAGAACGAAGATTCACCTGACATCGGGCCGCCACCAGTATCACAATTTGTCGACGAAGATCCGGTAAAGATCGATTTGGCAGGAAATTTAGCCTATGAGAGGGAAGATGAACCTTGTCTGGATTCGATAATATCAACGAATCTCGAGCAGAGGAAGAAGCGCAAGGATAGTATGGTGGCTTCTGATATTAGGAGGAACAGCCGATTGGAACTTCCGGCAAAACGAGAGAATACGGGAACGCTCAAATCAGGTGCAAAGAGGAAGCTTAGTGCGAGAGAAGACGAGGAACTGGAGTCGACAAGCGCTAATGATATCGACGATTTCCAATTTACACGTGTATCTACCGAGGAACGAGCGAAGACAAAATCGGCAGTCTCATCAGCCAAAGAGAATACAAAGCCATTGAAGGATGTTATGAGCTCTAAAGGATTGTCGAAAGACAAGCCGGCTTTAGCTCCTAGCACCAGAAAGGTTCTGGCAGCCAAAAGTGTGAATAATTCCCCTAAGAAAGGAGCCAGCAGCAGGAATTCCAATCACGATGGGATCAAGCCAGGCAAATTGAATTTGTTCAAGGAAAGCCTGTCGAAGGAGATGTCGAGCGAGGAGAAGAAGATGGAAAATATCGAACCTATTCAACAAATCATGCAAGCTCCACTGCAGGTCTTCAATATGCAGGTGGAACCAGAGACGCCTGCACCTGTCGATATTTTTTCGCCTCTTTCATCGCATCCGTCAACCAACGTTCGAGTGGAATCTCGGGATACTCCACCGCCTTCAGAGATGAGGGAATCTGCTGAAGGTCAACGACCAAGTCGACGAGCTCGAAGCTCGATAAGTTATGCGGAACCCAATCTTCGAGACAAAATGCGCCGACCCGGCAAGGAATTTGTGAACGCCGTCACAGCTGATGGAAAAGTTCGTGCCATTAGAGTAGATGAGGAAGCTGGTCCGACGACAATAAGCAAAATCAAAGCAGAACCCGAATCGGAAGATTCCTGGAAACAACTATCAACCGCATCAAACGCAGATCACAGCCCATTGACTAGCAAAGCTTCTGCACCACTTCCTGATATGTTACCAAGCAGCATCACAGATCACCGAAGACGTCGCGAGTCAATTTTATATCTCACAGAGTCGGGATCTTCAGCATCAGGATCAAAATCAGTCGCGGAGCTGTTAGCAGAGTCGAGGAAAATAAAAGCGAAATCAAAGGAACAATCGGCTAAAGGCGACGATATAAAAGCAGCCCTTGAAGATATGGATATATATGAATTTCAAGGTTCCCCCAAACGCGATTCGGAAGAACCCAAAGTCATAAAAGAAGAGAAAAGTGATAGAGCATCATCACGTTTTTCTAGAAGAGCTTCCGCTATTCCGGTAGGGGATCAGGACTTCGAACCTGCGAGAAAATTTTCGGCATCAACAGGATCATCACAATCAGGTTCAAGAAGAAGACAATCGGCATTACCCTCTTCAACCATAGCTAGAAGCGCGTCAGCTCAAGGTCACGAATCGGAGAGAGATACCACGGATTCCTCGGATAAATCCTTGAGGAAAAGTGTCAGTAGCACGAGTATGGCGGGAGCTGCAGCAGCGAATGCGAATAGGAGTGATAGGATGAGTTCGAGAAGGAGGAGTATGATGTTATGATGAGTGGTGTCTTACAAGTCAAGTTTGGGCTATAAAATATTCTTAATTTCTTCTGCGTTGAGTTCAATTGAATTGGATCAAATCGATTATGCTAGATTGGATTAAAATCGGGAGTAATGGGATTGGATTGGATTGGATGATTAATGAGCTTACAGCGGTTCTAATATGCTATGCGCATATCTTCTTTGGTCTTGATGAATGGCGCAAAAGTAGTTTTAGTTTTCTAGTTTTTTTCGATTCTCTCAGTTTTATGAAGCGGAATATGATATCAATGAAATCTCTCTTTTATCGTCGAATCACGAACATTGTTCTTCAATTCTCAATTTCTGCATTGCAATGATTCGCAAATGAGTAGCTTGCGCTACAAATGTGATTTTTATTGTATGTTATGTATCATTAGGTGGTATCGTACGCAATCCTATTTATCTGGTATCCAGTAGGCGTCCATTCGTTCACCTCCGTGGATGAATATGGCAAGACTTCTCTTGAAATAGGAGGAGAAAGAGTCTAGCTCTCTGGTATTATGTGCATGTATTTCTCTCTCCAGCAGTCATAGTCTATCGTTATGCCATCATATCATGTCATATCATATCAATTGTACCCCCATCCCGCAAAAGATCAAGATCCCCAAACACCGTAAATGCCAAAGGACTTTTTTGTAACTGGCGACCGCAGGGGAAAGCAGAAGGAAAAGCACTTCTTTAAATGGAAATGTGGTGGAGAAATGGGGTATCATTATGTGGAACTGGAGGCGGCGGTGGTGGGAGGGAGAACCTTGGTGTAAGAGATCTTCTCGACGGAGACGGATTCTTCGCCTTTTTCGCTGGTGCGCAGTTGGTAGACGTAGAGGGTGAGACCGAGACCTTGGACCTAGAGGAGGGGGGGAAGTTAGCTGGGTGTTTGAGGGAAGAGGAGGAATGGGCGAGTAAATTGTAGCTCAAGCAAAACGCACAAGAATAGAGAAGAACTTACATCCATCAAACAGAAACTAGGAACAATCTCCTCACCCGGCTCCATCCAGCCCGTAGTCATCGCACCAGTCGCACTTCCGGGATTGATAAAGAACTTATTGTCAAGTTCGAAGGCATCAAACTTGTGAGTTCCTCCCCAGCACAATACATCAACGTCCAACTTATTGGCTTCGGCAGTCAATAAATCAACCTCGTTGGGCGCAACAATGGTAAAGCCTTCTACGAAGCCAATGCGAAGAGAGCCATGTGTAACGACTTGGGAGAGTGGAAGAGAGGTAGCGTCGGTATCGTAGCGGCCGCGAACGATCTTCAGATCGGGGGTTATTGAGCGGAGATAGTCGTAGGTTTGACGATCGGTGAGGTTTCCGAGACAGAGAGTCTGGCCAATTTTTCCCGGGGTGAGAAGCTTCTTGAACTGTAATGTGATGGATCAGCAATCAAGAGAATTAGAATAAAAGGTGCAGGGAGCGCAAAAGAAATCATACCTTCTGAGGAACATCAATAGCTCGATCTGGGATATGCAAATCGCCAATTACGAGAACGAGTCTGGAAGTCATGGTGGTAGGTTTCTTATCAGGAGGTAGATTGGCAAGGCTTGATTTTCGAGTGGGATATTCGACAGCGCCTGTAAGTAACTCGGAATTGGGTAATACAATGGGATCGTATTTGGTGGGCTGGGGAGCAAGCTGTAAGCTCTTGATTGATGGAGTTGGAGACATGGTTTATTGATCTGGGTGATCCGAGCGTCGGGGAAATGTTGTTCCAGATCACGAGTTGATGGGAAAGAAAATAGATGGAAGAACTTTGTCAGAAGGAAGGATGAGGGGAAAATGAAGATATGATGGAAGCATGACTAAGTTAAATTTTGATTGTTATTCACTGGACATGTTCTTATCTGATGTTCGAAATGTACTTTCAATATTACAGGTGGGAAGACTGTCAAAGTGAGAATAGTCTTACCAAATATCGGCTCAGTGAGCTAGAAAGCGTGAGACATCAATGAACAATGAGTAGTTTCTGTCAAAGATGATTGAATAACACGAATCTCTATGTCAAATGGGTCCTATACATGAATACAGATTCTGTTCTGGATTTATTGAAAGGCTGCATGCATCTGTTGTTCTCAAGTGTCTAATACAGAATAAACTTCTGTCTAAAGTTAGACAGGTGAAATAAGGGGTTCTCAGATGAAGTATCAACATGTTCACATTATATAGCAAAAGTTTGATCTTTGATTCAGGGCTTCAGATGATAATGATTTTCTTTAAACCTTTCAATCAACCCTTCTCGGTTTCTACTACCCCTCCCTAGACGACAATGATGTCATATGAACCCCCTATCTTCGAAAACACCCCCTTCTTAACGCTTTCGCCTTCCCTGCCACCCCCTCGTCTTCCATATGATAGATTTTATCGCCATTAAGCTCAAATGATATGGCACCAGGATGAACATCCATATGAAGTTCAATATTGCAGTGTTATCCTCGCGGTCTATTTCTTGTCCTAGCCGTGCACATTACCTTCTGTGGACGCTAATGTTCGAAATCTCGAGAATATATCTCCTGGTTTTTACTTTAGATGTCTCTTGCTACCTACTGTAATCTACTTTCATATTTCTTGATCCATGATCCAGCGATCGAAGGATAGTAATATCTTGCCATTCGAAATGATGGAGTACCTATACAATGTGGCTTTCTAGATTACAGCAGCTCAACCCGACACCTAAGTCCCAAGGCCAAGCTTCCCAACGTATGAGGATGAGTCTGCGTAATTGAGTAATTTGTGATTCAATAACGTCAATTCTATAATACGATGACGCGAGTTACACTAATTGATAAGTGATTGACTAAGCATTTGTTTCCAGATTCGCAATGGTTTTAATATCATAAAATCACGTCTTTCCACATGCTACTTCCTCATCTTATGCTACAGGAGCGTGGACCACGAGAAAATAGACACTTCCACGTTCGGGATCCAGTCGATCTATAGTATGAGTACTTTTGTATCCACTCGACGCAATAATACTAAAAGTGTGAGTTCTAAGGCTCTTCTTACCTTGCGTGGAGCGAACATAAAGTCTATCCAAGATCCAAAAAGCTATTCGCGAAAAGAGTTTAGTCAAGTGATCCTATGGTTCTGCTATACTTTAGCATTGATCCTCAAATCAATATTAATTTCTTCATAGCCCGTTGACCAGAGGCTTCTGAGTGTCTGTATTTACTCCCCAAGCGGGGCTTGATATCATTCGGCAGCGATCCCATACCTCGAGAGTAGGCATCTCCCGTTACCGAAATCATTGAACCAGGAGGACCTAATCGGCACGATTTTGACATTAGCATATAGCACATTAAATGGCCTTGTGGCAGCAAGTTGCAAAGATCCCGATCCATCAAAGTAATTTCTTTGGTATCTCATGTGGTCAGTTGAATATGAATTTCCATCTCTCTTACAAAGGCGGCAGTGGACTCTGTATTTAACTCTGACTTAGACCAAAGGTAAAACTCGATTACTCCATGAACAATCCACACCTAAATTTAAAGCGCAAATTGATTAGACTGTCCAATCACACATATGTATGTTTGGCGATTCAATGAACCCTCAAGCCGGCATGGCGCAAAGGAGATTGTGGAAAGCAAGTTTGTTTTTATTGCGATTAGAAAGATATCTTCAAGTGTAGTTTTTTCCTCCTCACTTTACCGCAGTTAATACTTACGACGATCTTACCATAAAAATGGTAGTATCAATACTTAAAAAGACATTGATTGAAGGGTTGTCGCATCCTGTAAACATTGTCGAAAGAATTCTGCTGCCCATGACCGCCAGATAGTTCGCGACATACATGATACAACACCAATTCAGAAGAATTCAATAAGAGCTTCAATCGCGCATGTTGAAGTTATCATCAAGAAACAGGAATAAAGACATGAAATTACTTATTCTATCCCGGAGTTCCCAAATCGCATCACATATCCATTATCCCAATTCCCATAACCAGTTTCCCATTCCCAAACTCATCAGACGGCCTCTCCTATATATCCCCCAAAGTCTTCACATACCTCACCAAACATATCCCCGTGGTACAGTGGTCTACGTAACGCCTCCACCCATGCCATAGTAATCGGGGCCCTCTCAATCGGGCCAAATAGGGGACAGTTTGGTACAGTCATTCTATAGTACGAAGTTGATTGGGATTTACAGCGTCGCAAGACGTGTTGAAATTTTGCTCTTTTTGTCTTTGTTGCTTACTTTCTATTTTGAAGATATCATTTTTGAAATAGTTGGTTGTGAGAGGTTTGAATTGAGTTTTTGTGGGGCGAGTCTTAGGCGACGATGAGGTTGGGAAGTGAGGAGTGGGTGGATAGTGGGTGAATTTTGCGTGGGGCGCACTTTCGTACACTTTTGACATTGATGCAATGACCTTACGATGGATTGTAGCCTGTTCGACTGCACAAAATCACTAACGTTTCGTCGCTTCATAATAATCTAGAGGATTATCATGTGTCTCAAACACTCAATACAAGTTTCGCAAGTTTCGCAAGACTTGCAAGACTTGCAAAACATCTTGTTTACGCAGACCGAGAGTTTGTATGGGGTAAAATGTTATCATGCTACCGATGTCTTCACTCAACGAAGCCATGGATGTATGCGGATGGGACTTCATTCCCATTTTATACTTCGTCCACTGTTTATTCGAGTGATGAAGCAATCGATCTTCTGTATCAGAAATACCTATATCCCTCAAGAATAAGGGCGGTGGGCAAAATCCCTGGATTTTTGATGTTTGTGCCCAGGTTGGAGGTACATATAGTTGTAGTAAAGCGAACTTCAAAGAACCAAACGAGCTGCGGAGGCCAACATCCGCATTCACCAGAAAGCAGCTCATTCCTAAAGAATCCTCAAGCTGAAGCTTCGGGAGACGTGTATAGTTCAAACGTAAGGGGAGTCATATTCAACTCCGCGAACATATCGTGGAATGATCAGTGCATTGTCAGCATTCACTGTCACTTCCACTCTTACACGTCCCTGCTGTCAGGAGAGTATTGGATAGATCCTAATGATAACGACAGCGAATCCCTCGAAACATGCAGGGCACACGGATCAACCCGTATCTTTGTCGTGTAATTATATGGCAAGAAATTGGATCATACCATCCAGTTAGGAACTAGCTTCGAGCAATAGTTCCTAAGATTGCTGGAGAATATCTTGAGTGTCAAATGAAGTTTGATGTGTACGAATCCATTTGATGTGTTTAAATACAGGACGACTGAATATTCCGAGGATGGCTAGATTAGGATTCACTACCCAGTCTTTGAATTAGGTCTAGAATTTGAGTTTGATGTTGATATGATGAATGATGGTCGCATTCCATTCGGCCATTTTGTAGATAAATAAAAAGGTGCCGTTCTACTGTGACTTTTATCCATACTGACTCGGTTTGTGCTGGAAAGACTTTTTAGGAGTGCAAAGCCCCGATCAAAGATCCAGAAGAGTAAGGCCAATAACACAAGATTCGTTCAGTAGATCACGAAGACTGAGGCTGGCGTATATATCCCATTTCTTTGCATCTAGACACTGTCATTGAAGATTGTCATCTAAATGCACTCGAAATATCTGATCGTTATCACTGTCGAAAACTTCAATTGTCATTTAAAAGAATAGGATATTTGGCCCACGACAAATTCACAGAGTGATGGGCTTGTATTGCGGTGTCAAGAGTTGATGCTACAGTTTGTATGACATACCAATGATATTACCAACCTTCAAAATAATGATCTGCCGTTTGTTTTGGTAATGGAGAGGTGATGAATTGAAGAAATCATGGTGTTTATATACCTAGTCAGACATCCAACAGTATTTGTGCAAGTGAATATCGATTGTATACCTATCAAAGCACATGGATGAGAGGGCGTCTCGCTTGGGAGAAATGTCGGATATTTGTATTATCTTGAGTACTAAGAGACGAGGCATATGGACGCGAAGGACTGTAAATAATTCGACGGACGACTTGATTCCCAGTTGCATGATACATCTATCATGTCGAGCTTGAGTATAGCTACTTTTCGGAGGCGACTACAGCTTTATATAGTCTAAGCACATTGCTTTTCGAACTTGAATCATTCACAATATTCAATATACATTTCACCCATGCCTGTCCCGAAAACGTATCTTTAGCTTCCCTCCCATCTTTGACACAACCTTAGATCCCCTTCATCTTTTCCATCATTTCGCCGAACAATTTCTTCCTCCTCATCTCCACCTCCTCATACCCAAATCCCTTCCACGTCGTCCCTACAGGAATATCTTCATCGCCCCTCTCCAATCCTCTCCACGCTTCTTCCGTAAACTCATCCAACGGCATTCCCATATTCCTGCCATCTTTAATATCCGGCTGATGTTTTTCATCATGTAGCTCCGTCTGAACAGCCGGCGGATAGATTTCAATAACCTGTACACCCTTACTCTTTCTATTCTCCCCCGAAGTCTTTTCCTCCGCAGTATTTCCACTTTCGCTCTGACCCACATCTCTCAACTGTTCCCGCATAACGAGAATTAATTGATGCATAGCAGCTTTACTTGCACAATAATTTCCACATCGCACAATGGGTACCAAAGCCAATCCACTAGTCGTGAATATCAATCCCGCGCTTTCGCCACCCTTGACCCTATTCTGTAGATGTGGAAGAAGTGCTTTAGTAAGATGAACGTAGGAGAGATAATTGGTCGTGAATTCTGTAGAAATTAGATCGAGATCTATGGATGAGGGTTGGGTGAAATCGAGAGATCGTTGTATTCCACTATTGAGGAATGCGCAGTCGAGGGAGGGGTGGGATGTGAGGACTCTGTGAAGTTTGATCCATCAGTACTCGGTTACACTAGCAATTGATCAAAATAGATGGTCCACATACCCCTCAACCATCTTGGGAATGCCCTCAAGATTCGTAATATCAAATTTCACGGTTGAAACTTTCGAATCTCCATGTTTTTTCTGTAAGTCATCCAGTTTATCTTGACGACGGCCCAAAGCTATGATTTTGGTAACGCCTTCGGAAAGCATTTTCTCAGTGAGGGCAAGCCCAATGCCTGAGGTGGCGCCAACCACCAGTATCTGGTTTGTTATCTCAGCAAAGACGAAATTAACGATGGATGATTGAGTAGGCTTACAGTTTTGTAGGGAAATGGCATTTTACTTTTCGTAATTGAGTTTGATGAATTAATTCTGATGGAACTTTATTAGAGTACGATGCAAACTTCCCCCTCCCCCCAAAAGCTTCCATGAATGAGCTATATCGTTGACAAGCTGGTTAAGTAGAAATGCATGACATCATGGATTGCTTATGTCAATATCACACATCATGGGATCCACTGGGGAAACTAGTAATAGTGTGATACCAGACGGGTATTACCCGTCGATGGCGTTTCTAGCGCGCGCAAATCAAATCTTGGATGCCGTGATATGTGAGTGCAAAGATTAGCTAACATAACATTTCTATATTCAGACTTCAATGGAAAATGTAGACGCCAACGTAGACTTGGTACTTGAACTGAAGCTTCACTAGATGATTGAAGGACATTATGACTGTAAGAAAATCATACACTCTGTCAACCATGCACAATTAGGTAGACATGGAAGTGCGTTGAACCACTTGATATTAGTCGATGTTTAACGAGCGAAAATCTCCAAATCTCTGTACAACTATCCTAAATTTTGATCCATATCTTTATATGCTAGCCTGGCCCTCGACCTTTTGTCTCGTTTCTCAAGGCTCAACAGTCCAGAATCTTCTAATCTCTGTGTTGACCTCTCCGGATCAAGCTCGACATAAACAAGATCTGCAATCATCAATATACCTATTGTGTTGAAGATAAAATAGTACCACCCTCCAAGTGCGCTGAAGATAGAAGAAACAACTGTCAGATAAAGCGCGCCAAAAATCGCTGCCGGGGTCATTGGAGATGGGGTGATGACCTTGGGCACCCGTGATTTTAGGTGAATTGCTTCAATGACATTGCCGTCAAAGTCAACGATAGAAGCTGTATAGGCATGTCGATAATCGTTAACCTCTCCGCTTTGGATGTTGTTAGATTTGGCTCTGCAGATGGAGTTAGTGTCTTATTAGTGATTGTTGAAAAATGATGGAAACACGTACAGTCCGAGAACATAAAATCTATCGACTTGTAATCTGGATGATGCATGAATGGTGATACGTGTACCTCCAATTGGCCCATAGGATCTATCACATCTCAAGGAAATTTCAGGGTGAAACGACCATCTTGGTCTAAAGAAAGTCTTGTTACGAGTTTGAAGGTACGTTTTGTAGCCTAAAGGCTCTAATACGGTTGCGTAGAATTCTTCTGATGCTTTCAAGTCGGTACATGGAAGGCTGATATGATACAGACTCATTTTGTGTAAATTTTGGTATGATGAAACAAGATAAAGTGACTGGGCGAAGTTGAAATGTGTTTAATATACACTCGAAGCTTATTAAAGCGAAGTGCCGGATCGATCATGTTTGACGGCTTTGTTGTCTGGATTGCTAATAAGTGACAGGAAGATAAAGAATTCTTTACAAGAAACTCACCCAACAAAGACTGTCTATTCCTCGTCCTCTATCGAATAAAGCCAATCGCGTTATGTAATTCCTAAGAACCTAAGCTTCTCCCTATCATCCTCTTCCAAGTCAACATCCATATGATCCTCCCTATCTTTCCCCTCTAGCCCTACGATACCCCTTTCAACTCTCAACATCAACATCCTCATTCTCTCTAATTCTTTCTCGATTTCCCCGTTCTTGGTAACAATATTTTCTTGTATATTCTTATCCGCTTGATCAAAAGGTTCTAGTAGTTTCTTGGCAGCTTTGCATTGTTCAAGTTTCTCCTTTGCGGCTTTTCGCTTCTCATTTAGTACTAACAGTTTATTTTGAAGCTCTTTGTATTTCGCAGCTTGCTTAGGTGCTTTCGTTTCTGCTTCTTCGCTCCAATCCTCTGGTAATCTTTCAATGTTAGATGATAAGCCTGTCGATTGAGATATTGATTAGCATAAGTCTACTACGCCTTGATTGATATGACTGATGGAACTCACGATAGTCAGCGCCCTTTTCGCTCCACTCCTCTCCATTCACATTAACATCTCTCCCCCCTGCAGCCCAGTATAATTGATCGATCTGTTCAGCAACATGTCGCTGTGCCTGCGGAGGGTAGCTGATCTTGTTATGTTGTTTCAGGATAGTATTGAGCTTGAATAATGCTTCATCAATTGCGCGTTGTCGTAAAGTATTCTCTTCCTCCGATATCGAATCTTGCCATTCTTGAGATGGTTGAAGAGGTTGAGAGAGTGCGAAGATTTGTGCTCGTAGGAATGAAGATTTAAGATCAATTATTGTTGGGTCGCTGGACTCCATATTCGAATTTGTGGTTGTTGAATTATACTCAAAGAGAAGCTGGTGAGACGCGTAGTTTGAACGTGCATGTCGCGTCTTTATTTTAGGGTCATGTGACACAAAGCTTGGATAGGATGCACCACTACAAGAAAACGAAACATGACGGTTTTAATTCATTGCATGTATCTTCATGTGCATCATCAACTTACAGAAATTACAGATTTTGACCAAAAAGTTACAAGTGTACCTCAAAAGATCACCTCATGGATATATTTTCGTCAAGTAGTATGAATAATAGTAGTCTATAAGCGTCGTCTGTGAATACCATCCAAGCTCCTCCCGCCTTCCTCATCCCGTCAACAGGATTTCCCAAAAGCAAAACAGAAAAATAAAGGATGTAAACGCATAGAATGGACCCAAGAATCTGGTGGTGATACTAAACACTCGTTGCCAGGCGAATGGAGAGACGCGGAACACCTCTTTTCGCCGATCTACGGACAAGCTGTCAGCTGTAGAGCAGGGAGATAGGTCATGGCAACGAGGATCTACTGCGACTCAGTTTCTCGGTTCAATCCAGTCTTCTTATCGTCTTATTCGCCAACAGGAGACTTATCAGCCTCTTGCTGTTTCTGGCGGGCATCTTTCTCTTTCTTACGCTGAGCATCTTTCTTGTCCTGACGACGAAGTTCAGCTTCTTGTGCTTCTTTTTCCTGGTTGTCTTTAAGGAGTTGAGCCTCCTCTTGTTCTAGTGGTGTTTCTTTATTGTGACTGAACCACCCGGCAATCCGTCTCTTCATGTTCCCAAACAAGACCTGCCATTCCTCCATGATGAACTTTGCACCAATGATGAAATCCACAAAAGAATCCAGTTGATCACACACCAAGAAGTCTCTGCGATATATTGTTGAAGAGCCTTTAGGGTTAAACACAAGGTTTCGAATAATGCCGGTGAATTCCATCGCATGTCCGCTTAGACTATATGAGGATGGACTTTTAAAATCGGTTGATATCTCGGTTTCTTTACCAGTCTCTTTCACCCATCTTCTCGAAACTACAAGTGGTATGTCGGACCCCGAATCGAGGCGGCATAAACCTGGCATTATAGCCTGACCTTTGGAAGTTCGAAAGGAGAATTCGCGTTCAAAGGGCTTCTGAAGAAGGTTAACACCAAATAAGGACTAGACAGAATTCGAGAGGACAGTTCTCATACCTCTCCTTCAAATTTGCCATCCTTACTGCCATATGCGTCCTTACTCTTTCGATAGCGACGATGTTTGCGAGACTTTACATCGCATAATGAAGTGCAGTTTTCTTCCCATATTATCTTTACACCCCGATAAAACGGAATTGAATGTGTTTGCCAAGCATCATCACTATGAAGAAGCTTTTGTTTAAGAACATTGCAGTGAAACAAATTGATGTGATCCACAGTCGGCGATCTTCCCGGGATAATGGTCGAGACCGTCTCCATTGAACTTCCAACCATTATTGACGACCCAAGTCTGGTGTCGTCAACTTCAAGGGCCGCTGATGGGCTAGCTCTCTCGAAAAGACGCACCTTTACCTCCTCAAACGTCCTTTCTCCTGGGATGGATGGTGGTCAAAACCGTCTCCGTTTAACTTTCAAAATTGTTGGCGATCTAAGTCTGTTGTTGATTTCATAGATACAAATGCGATAGTGCGGCTGCAACTCTGATTGTGGCTGGAGTAGTCAGCTACTGACCAGGCTCAGTGCTACGCAGACATCCCGAACTGCTTCAACTACAATATACCAGCAATTATGAGAGGATATAATAAAATAGCAAGTTTTATGAGCAGATATCCCGAATCTGCAATTGTATCACGATTCTCAGAATTGAACACTCAAAACATCATTTACCTCCAAGCCGAGATTTTTGGACTCCAAATAGACCTAAAAGAGTTAGAAAATGCCAATGATAGATCACCAGATGCTGGCCGAGCAAATTTTTCTAGGGACTGGTTTGAATTAAGTACTGCCGATGAAGTAAATGGGTCGGAAGAGCAATGGAAATTAGTATTGAAGATCCGGGAGAAATTGGGAGAATACAGTATATGTGTGAACTGCACGAGTTTGAGCCCACGAACTGACCACAACCTGATACTAGATGAAACCGTATTCCTCTGGACTCAGATCTCAAAGAGTTCATCACCGCATCCCAAGCATTTGGCTAAATTCCAGGAATGGATGAAACGTCCTTCCATGGGTGGTGTTTTTCTGATTGAAAGAGACCGGAATATTTGGGCTGATGGAAAGGATCTGATTGCCATTCAGGAAAAAGTACCCGAGAACATATTCTTCGAAGTATGGGCCAACACAATCACACCCATATACCATGACTCTGTAGGAAGATTTTACAGGGTGATTTCCACTCCCCAAATATGAACCATTGGCTTTTCTGAAACTCAGTTTGCAGAAACCAGATGTCGAGACGACAGACTATGCGTCGAATATAGTTGACTACTCCGATACTGTAATCTTTCGTATTGTGTCATTCTTTGGTGTCATTATGGCATCGATACTTCCTGTGATGACAATCGTAGTACTGTATCTAGTCGCTTCGATGGTGAAACGTTTAGCACTCGTTGGAATCTTCACCACAATATTTTCCGTGTGTCTATGGTTCATGACGGATGGAAGATTGGTCGAGGTTTTCTCCGCAACTTCAGCGTATGTCTTCTGCCTTCACATATGCACTTCAACTGACAGTAAGAAGTTTTGCCGCTGTACAAGTTGTGTTTATCAGTACGAACATAACGTCCACTTGAGGTCAATGGGCAGTTCGACGTTAAGTTCTGGCAGTGTTTCTGGCCTCTGCGATCTTCGTGGAATACTGTATCAGTCCTGCTCTGCCCTGCTCTTCTCTGCTCACCGAAAACCGCTATAGATTGAAATTTTCCTGTCGATGTTATACAAGCTCGCAAAATTCTGACTTCGCTTTTGTTGTTGATTTAGCGCTGCCATGCTCTCAATTTTCTTTGTCATCTAGCAGCTTGGATATATATGGGAAGTGAATACTGAGTTTATCAAATCATTTAAGAATTTTAGATTGCTCTTAGCGTTAAGTGATACTGAACCACTGATTAAATTTATTCCGAAGGACTTCAGATATGATCGAAAGGTAAGTATTCGCAGGGTGGCTTGATGTTCCACCGCCATTCCAGACGGCTCTTTCAAAAACTGAAAGTTACTGCTCCAGGCTTTGGACGATTTAGAACCTGACATCGAGGTCGAATTTGTTCCACAGAGAACAGTACTCTGGTAACCCCATTTTTGCTATTGATGCCGATTGTAGATAACTAAGAATCGTATAGATCTGTCTGGAAATGCAGTTTCAACCACTGATGACGAATGCAAAAAGGTTTGCACAGGTGAAGAAGCACTTGCACTTTGCTGCAAGGTGGGAGTAAGTGCCATCTTATCTTGTGTGGTTATATGATGACCTGCTGATGCAGTGGAAATAGATTTTTGGAATATCTGTTTGTGAAGAGGTCGCTTAATACCAGAGAGATCGCTTTGCACAATATGTGGAGCATCTCTATGTAGAATAGACGAGAAACCCACCAGGTGACCTCATAGGTTATGAAAATATTAAAAGTTAACAGTTTATGAATGATTAGAAGATGGATGAGATATTTTTTTTTGCTTCGAAGAGTAGTGAAGTTAAATACCTTGTTCAACAATGGTATATTATCAATGTATCAGATCCCTCGATTGCACTTGAATTTTGTGAATCTAGTTACTGATGTTATATGAAACTATGTTCGCAGAGTATGTACTTATTCAATATTGAGCAAAGACCTGTCCGCGATCGCTGCTGACTTCAGCTTCCCCAAATTCCTCAACTGGAGCCGCGCTTAGCTAAGTATCTACTCCCAGAAATCAAGATTCGCCCAATTGGAAGTTGTACCTGGGACAGTAGTGCCCTGAGAGCCTTCCTTCACTTCCAAGTTTACTCATGTTTTGCAATTTCCTCGCTTGTCCCTTCTCTCTTAGCCGCTTCTTCGATCCTCCTTTTTTCTTCCTCTCCTCCTTGTTTGATTGCAAGCAGTTTTCCAGTTTGCCTGGATTGAAGAGGACGAACTGCGAGTTGAGTTAGTTTGAGCTATGTGGGGTCGAAAGGATATTCATTTTTTGTACTGAGCGTCTAGATATTTATCTACAGATGTGGCATATAGGCGGGTCTGACATTCTAAAATTTGGTTGATGTCTTACAGGTAGATATCGATGATTGATGGGACATGCGGTGTATAGCAATGTTGATGTGATTGATGAGAATGTATGAGGTTCAACCGGATTATTTATAGCCCTAAATAAATAAACGAAGCGATAATGAGGTGCCGTGATTCACATATCCCACAAGTCAGGAATACCACTTGTTCAGGTTCAGTTATTCTTCGTTTTTTTCTGTTCAAACTGACGATGACTCAAGTCGTCAGCGACTCTTTGCCATCTCACGGCAATTTTGAAGTTCAGAATGTAACATTCATCTATCTTCCGACTATCTGGGGAGTGCAAACAACGCCCTGACAACGACTAAGATCTCGGCAAACTCCGGTAACAGACTCTTGAAGTAATACTTTACCATCTGGTGAGACGTGGACGATGTACACAAAGAACTTTCTATCCTGTCATATCATACAGTGTGATAAATGAAAATTCATCAGGAATATCCAAAACTCAATTTCATTGAAATTAGTTGCAATAACAAGCTGTTATGTATTATTATTTGCTAACATTATGTACCGCCGTTCGCCATTCTCATCACTCAACATCACCAAGACCCTCGTATTCCCTTCTTTAACCTTAAACTGTGATTGAAAACCCCCCACTCAACTCCTTTGCAACCTTCACAACTATATCGCCTTGAGCACTAACCTGCGTATTCGCATTTGTGCTATATTGCTTTCCAGTGCCACTAGTGCTACTGCTCAATCCTAAGAACACTACCCTCTCAATACTTACCCCAGCATCATATCCGAAATGTCCGGATACATCAAAAGTTTTGCCATCCCAGTAGAGTTTAATTAATGAATATCCTTCTTGCACAATGCTTACTCCGTCATCTAGGTACAATTCTCCTTTTGCTGTTCCATCAGCACCAACTGGAACAATAATCTCAAAGTTTTGCTTCCTGACTTCTGTGGTCGTCATTCCGCTTTCGATACGTTGAGGAACGATGACTCCACCGCGATAATGAAGGGGTATATCTGTGATATTTTGATCGGTAATTTGAATTGTGTTTGCATGGCCAGTCACTAGAGCATGCGTGTAAAAATCATAGTATATGTCCTTCGGAAGATATAAATCCACAGTCGTAGAATTACCTTCCATGACTGGACTAACAAGAATTCCCGGCCCATAGAAATACTGTGTTTCTAATCCAAAAGTGGCGGGATCAGATGGGTAAATGTAAAACATAGGATTGATGAGTGGCGTTCCATCAACGGATTGTCGATACAAAGCTGTGTATATGTAATCCAACAATCGATACCGTATAACGATCGCCTTTTTAGCTGCTTCAGTGACGGCAGGCCAGAGATAGAATTCCTGGCTAATCACTGGGGGATAACTGTTGTGATCACGATAGAATGGGGCAAAAGCACCGAGCATGGCCCAGCGAGCACATAGTTCCTCGTTAGTGTCTTCCGCGAATCCGCATACATCGGCGCCAACCATGGGAATTTGATATATAGATGCAAAAGCTAACATGCCACGGATGGACATACGGTAGTGGAGCCAATCACTGAAATTATCTCCAAGCCAATGACCTACTTTGGTACCCGCACCGGCGAATGTGCTGCGTGTAATAATCAAAGGACGATCTTCCGGCCGGCGGTTTGCCATTGCGTCATAGGAAGCGGTGGACATCATGGTTCCGTAAAGATTATGGGTGTCGTACATAGCGAGACCATTCTCGTGGATTACATCTGTATTGATTGTTTGGTTGGAGATTCCTCCTTCAGCGGCGTTCCAGGAAGGGAGATACGCCGCAGCATTATGGATTGCGTACTCGGGGTAAAGTAAATCGCGTCCGGGCAAACCTTGCTGTGCCCCTGATGCTCGTTTTGCGGGATTTACTTGAGTCGGCAAGACAATCTTGGGATCTTTGCTAGTAATTGATCGTCTGCTGCTTGCATCTGTGCAATTGGTTGTACCAGAAGGCTGAAATGCGCAGGGGAACCCAGGTAATGCACGAGGTGGTGTTCTGACTGCAGGTGGATCAGGAGGAAATCCTACTGCTGATGCATATGGATTATCGCATGGGAAGTAACATGGAAAATTTGATGGTTCATTCATATCGATCCATAGTCCATCAACATCAACGCCAGTCGCTGGATCGAAGAATGTAGAAAACTCATTGTTCCACCAGCTAACGACATTTTTGGAAAACCAATCTGGGAATACAGTCACTCCAGGCCATACGACGCCAAGCCAGAAAGATCCATTATCTCGCTTGAGGAAAATATCATCGACAGCTCCACGATCGTAAGCAGGGTTGTTTTTATATGCAACTGCGGGATCGACCATGAGAATTTGTTTTTGGTCGTGATTGTGAAGATAGTGATTGATGTCTTGCATCATATCTAATGGAAAGCGCTCGGGATCGAGAGTGAAAGTCTTTCAGAATTAGCTATGTGTGTTTCAGGCATGGTATACTCCTTACCTTTCTTGCATCCATATAATCAATGTCTGTCCACATAACTTCCAGAGGGATTTCTGCCTTCGAATAATTATAGATAACTTCTGCAACTGCAAAAGCATCTTGATAACCATAACGACAATTATGGAACCCAAAACCCCAGTAAGGCATCATTGCGGGTAAGCCAACAAGCTCTGAGTACTGCTGAGACAGAACAATTGGATCGGGTCCGGCTAGAAAGTAAAAATCTAAAACACCCCCAAGAGTGTTATACTCAAGATACTGATTTTTCCCATTTGTATTGTTGATCATTATATCCATACCATTAGAATTCATGAAAAACACTCCATGAGTACCACCAGTCCTATGTTCAAAATATACCGGATGGTTTCCATATAAATTGCTGCCTGCAGGAGTTCCATAGGCGTCACGAGACCACAGCGTGCGAACATAATCGGTGGTGTTTAAACGAAACGCATCGGAGTGTTCGCCGAGACCATACAGATTTGGGTTGGCCGGCAATTTCGTTCTCAATCTCAAGTATTGCGATTCGAATACAAGACTCGCAGCGGAAGTGTCGAACAAGACTTCGCCTGTCTTTGCTCGTGTAATCGAGAATGAGAACGGGGAGCTAACATAATGGAATTTGATATTGGCATCCTTGGGATTGGCCGACGATCCAGTAGGGCGGGGGAAGACCGATTCGGGAACTTGGTACACAACATTGGCTGGATCTTGAATCAGCACATGTATGCGATCATCTAGTAGTAGTTAGCAAGAATAGTAGTATTGATTTGTAGCTTGCCAACCTGTTTCATATACCACTTTTAAGGATAGACCTTTCAAGTCAGTACCGTAAGTGTTGCAAGCAGGACCAGCCAGAGTCAGATCTGCGGAAAGTGTTGATCCTGTTGTCTTGACATTAGAAGCTTTGTAACCTGGACATTTCGAGAGAGGAAGTGTGGCATTAGGATGGTGGCTTGTATCACGACGTAAGAAGTCAATATTTGCTGCTGAAACAGCCCTTGCTGTAAACAACAGCCAAAAAAGTGTGGTCTTGACCATGTTGGTTAACTTGAAGATATTGATTGATTTTTCCAAATATCCGTCACTTCTTATACTCCGTAGACCTGGACGGGGTATTAAGGGGCAAATTCGAAGTAGGAAATTCACTTGTGATCGACATGGAAGCTTGCATGTATACGGATGTAACCGTGCATGAGACAGGTTGACAACAAGTTTTGACATGCAAGTGATAATTCCTAGAACGCCATTGTGTATGCAGGTCTTGGGGTGAATCGCATCTCGATAGTTTTTGATAGGCGAAGACGACGAAGATCGCTAGAGACGAAAATACTTTAGTATACTTTTCCTCGGCCGCTGGCCGTCTCGAGGCCGTCAATAGAAGTACTTAGTTTAAATTTACTATTGGAAGAAGCAATGCGCAAAATTGAACGGGCCGATTTACACAATTTACCCCTCATTTTGTCTTCATCCCCGCGAATTCTGCATGAAAGATGACGGGTCGTCTTGGTCCCTCGCTAGTCTCTACCCCACAATAACACTATTTTGCTCATGACATGGAAGTGAATCCTTTGAGAGATGAGGGGGCACAAGATAATGCCCGGTCAATTCTCACCTGCACCGGTCGGGATTGTTTGTCGACGCCCGTGAAAAGGTTAGCAAGCAGCCAGTGATATCGGATACGTATGTGCTTCATATGCGCTCCTATACGCATGGAAATAAATTATGGATGCAACATGGAGTACTTCACCGCTTGGCATCCAGGTTGTTCAAAGGTTGAGATGTTGTACGGGGGAGGTCTACCGACGGAGGTATGTAACGTGAAGGTTCTCGTGTCTTGTCATGTGCTCGTCGGTGTTTCTTCGGACAAAAGTCATATGACCAGAGTCTTGGCATGTGTTGTCCGCTATCATCACCCAATGGTTGAGTCCATTCTCGGTTGAGTTCCGTTCTGAGACTATTTCTCTGCTAATCTGCTACTTCCAAGGTTCCCCGGAACTTACATGAAGACCATTAAAAACTTTAATTTTCCCTCAAAACTTTCTGAATCTATGAATTTGTTCTCATGGCCGGATATCTTCAAAATCGGTGCCAAGGTGCATAGTCTACTTCCTTGGTGACACCGTTCTGTTTGAATCTTAATGCGTTTACATCTATGTTGGACCTCAGAAGCTTCCCATTCGCCTTGAGTTCCGCTGCACTCGCATATAGTTGTGCTATAGTTGTAGCCTCAGTGAATGGCCTATCGTGTTCCTTTTGAGAGCACGAATACTGCCAGAACTAGACCAGTTTATGGTTTCCTGACATCGAGGACTCCAAATTCCATTATCGAACATGAACATCTTTGCGACAGTGTCTATGGAGCCCCGGGCGTTCCGATATTTGATCGGGTAAGTAGAACTTATTTGCCGGCCCGGTTATGAACCGATATATCCGACGCAGCCGGAACATCCGAGTTATGGTCGATGCCCATTATTAATCGTTTATTGTATTCTTGCCATCATTCATTCATTTCGCTGATCCAGAAGAAAATACTTCTACTTGATTCGATCTTCTAACATTGTAGAAGAATACTCTACGCTAGTTTTGTTTGTAGCCGTCGGCTTCAACGGCATTATTTCGGTACTCTTTTCCGCATAATCACGGGTGTAGTCAGATAAAATTTTCGCCCCACTAACTCCTGATTGAAGCAATGTTCTTTTGAGATTCGAGATACCTTTCACATTTTAGTGGTATAAAAACTAAGATCATCTCGCAGCTATTCAGTTTGGAGGCTAGACTATCTTATCAATTGTGACTATCGTCTCCTGCCACCCACATATTCATGCAAAGCAGACTCACAATCCTGCATAATGGAGTCTCGCATCAATGGAGAATTACCCCGGATGACGATCCAAGGCCCACACGATGCTGAGGAATTATCTTTTGAGGAGAAAAACATTACGAACGAGGAGCTGGAGTCATTCATGACATTTCCAGATTCTGCTTTTGATATGGATACATTCTTACAGGATAATCTAGATATCAATTCTCAATGGCAAATGGTGGACCCGGTCCTTCCGCCTCAATCCATTGTAGAGCCAGGCAATGGTCCTTGGGCATTTGATACGGCTAACAATAATGTTTCAAGCACTTACTTTTCGGATGCAGCTGCGATGGATTTCTCTTTCAATAGTTGCAATACTCTTGGTGGTCATCTTCCACATCTCGAGTCTGACGGGTGGCTTACATCATTTCTTGAGTCACCCGAGTCGATACTTTACCCCTCTTCGGAAGATAATTCATTTGCAGAGCCGCAAATACCTTGTGAGCCTGTTCAATCTAAAGTTCGGATTTCTTTTGAGAATAGAGGCTTGAATAGTGGTGCATCTGAAAGAGATTCGCCAATTGATGAGGTTAAAAAGGAGGTGCCCGAATCGGTACCATCAGAGTCTCGGATAGAACCCTCCCATGCTGAGGATCAAGCAACTTCATCCCTCAATGGAACAATTGTGGCAACTCCTCAAAACATGGAAGACTGTTTGATAAATTTTCATAGTGGAGTAAAAGCGCCGAAGAGAAAAAGAAAAGAGTTCAATCGACGGGAAAAGCTGAAAGTTCATTTGGTTAGACAAGCTGGAGCGTGTCAGAGTTGTCGAGCTCGTAAGGTCGAGGTAAGTTGAGTTAATTATCTCTATATTCGTCACCGGAGTAAGGATCTAATATTGCAGTGTACATCTGATGGCGTTTGTGACCGATGCTTCAAGTTGGCTGGTGATCCACTTATGGCTCGACAAATTTGCATCCGACATAAATTGAAAGATGTGTACCTTGGAGTCACAGGTAGCCTGAACCACCCAAAGATACTCTTCTAGATACTGACTCAACATAGATGTTCAAACCAGATTGCTCACGTCTGGGAAAGCGCAAGTATATCAGCTACTTGGTGCGCTTGAAGGTCATATGGCAAAGGTTGAACTTCGTGCCGACTGTTCCATGGCAAATTTTCCATGTCGCTCACTTCCCTGTAAAGTGATGGTGTGTAGATCTGAGGATTTCTGCCGGTGGAGAAGTTTGACAAAAATGAATGGTGTTTACATAACGCACAAGTCGTTGCGAGATAAGACATATCTAGTTGTTCCAGACTCACTGCCTACCGTTGATGAACTGGATTTCTTCGGCAGGGAAATTCTTCTATCTTCTCCTGAGAGTCATTCTGGTAAAATAACCCACATCTTGGATAAATTTCTTTACATCTATTGCAAACAATATTTTGGGTCGCACCTGGTGAGTTTTCTTGTTCTAAGAAAATTTGGATTTTGATTGACCAATAACAGGCATGTCTATGTAATGCTGCATTCAGAATCACGAGCTTGAATAGCCTTGTTTTCTATGGAGTGGCGAATATCCATTGCCATCCCCATGGCCAGCTTGATGTAGTCAACACAATCAATGATACTTTCTCTCCAGATACCGTCCGTGAACAAGTCCGCCTCAAAGCCTCCGAGGGTCTTGAGGAAGCTGAAAAGTACTTCTTTTCTGAAATTGAAAATCTCTGCAAGAAGTCTGCAAGCAACAAACAAACGCGTATTATTGCCGGTATATGTTTGTTAAGACTGATGCTTTTCTATCGGGAACGAGTCGTACGAATCGAGTTGAGATCTAATCTTCCAAGATGCAAGACAGATGAAGACCTGAAAAATTGCATTCACCCCGGAAAAACAGATCCTCAAAAACGATCCGAACAATGTGGTTTCATGTACAAGCAATTGGCTGTGGCATTCAGCAC
This sequence comes from Botrytis squamosa, assembly GCA_014898485.2. Lineage (NCBI taxonomy): Eukaryota > Fungi > Ascomycota > Leotiomycetes > Helotiales > Sclerotiniaceae > Botrytis > Botrytis squamosa. The sequence continues at coordinate 2,670,023 of RCTC02000009.1, forward strand.
TCTTTGCAGAGGCGAAAATACACCACTGTCCACTGAATGGGAAGCTGAAGCTGCCGGAAGAGTAGCCCCGGATGCTCCAGTGCTTGCGAATACTTTCTCGGAGCTTAAGATCGCATATACGGAATTTTGTAAGCGGTCCCCACAATCCTGATTTGAGGCATCACTAACAATGATCTAGGTGAAAAAAAGTTAACTCATAGGGATGATGATGTGTTTAAGACTTTGATTGTCGATCCAGCCGAGAAAGAGAGGGAACGAATAGCGAAGAAACAGTCGAAGCCGCTCAAAGTTCGGAAACAGCCCAAGGGCTGAGAACTTTTGCCGGCTCCTGCATCGACCTTGACCAATCTCATGGAAAAATACCTCCCCCTTCCAATTTTATGGGGATACCCGCGCTACAATTATCTGGAAGCTCATTCACATTTGCAACCCCCAATCCTGGTACATTCCTAGGTCGTCTATTTTCGCAAAATGTGGTTCACCAGTTGAAGTGGTCTAGAATCCATCTCCGCATTACTGTATCCTTGAGAGTCTATCTTCAACCCTCTTACTCGTTTTCCTCACCGACAGAAGAAAACCAGGATCATGCCGATCAACCAATTAAAAGCCACAGGCTCGCATATAACAGCACCGAATCTTTCTCCCCTCGTCAATTGACGACGATCATGTCCCTGGGCGGTCTCGAATACCAGCCGGAATGAATTCACCATTGGTTGCGAACTGTCGACATAATTATTTCCGCCGATAAAGTCATCGCTTTTTAGCTGGAATCACACTTATTTCTGAAACGGGTATCAAATCAACTGCACAGTCAATTCCACCAAAACAAGTGCATGATACCTCGTTATCTGGTATTGTTGGGCTAGAGATACTTGCTACTACGCTAGACGCAGTTGATGAGTTCTACTAGTATTGTAGAATAAAAACGAAGTGTGGAGATAAGAAACGCAACGGAGGTTAGAAAATTCTATGGATCGAGTAAATATTGATCGCTTAGGAGTTTACTCAATTATGTGCATACCAATTCATCTGTCAATTCGGTCAAACCGTGCTCAGATCTTCAGTGCGATCAAACTTACCACATCCAAAGCTTCAACTGTGTAATGTGCACCAGTCAATTTCTTTTTGTAATACGCTAATGCTGTAGACTTATCTTATGAAGTATTGTAATATTGGGGTGTAATAAAGAATCTTATGATTCAATTACAATAACTTCTAATGAAATATTTTCCGGGGCAAATTATATTATTTCACATCTGGGCTCTCCTAAACCAGAGTCATAGAATCATGAATTGAAAACTGATCTTGTGAAATTCCTTTTTGATAAAATTGCTGTGTTTGGTCCTCGTATGTGGGTTGAATATATATATATATATATATATATATATATATTGAAAACCAGGACGACATGAAGAATGGACTAAGCTATGCGATGATGAAATTCTCAATATATTTGATTCGTTAAGTCAGGAAATCCGTCATGTAATACCACTGATCATTCTTTCCACGCCCTTGACAGAGACGAAAGAAAAGCCAAGCTAAATGAAAAGCTCCAATCGGCTAGACACAGTCCTCCAATAACAACAGGCCAAGGAAGCACTTCAAGCTCAGAACTCTTATGGACAAGTTCCAATTTACTGAGAGGGAAATTCGATCAATCCACCGTCTGTGGATGCATTTTCACGATGAAGCCCTCGTTGTATGATATTCCACCCGCGGAAATATATGTTCCCTTCTCGATGACTTCGATATCGAAACGTCGGACGATCTTTAGAGAGTATGTTAGTTCATCTCACCACTAATGTTCTGACTGAGCCCTCCTTCTCTTTTCCCTTCTCTTTTCCCTTCTCTTTTCCCTTCTCTCTTCCACCTAATATCCACCTATCTCCTACCTTACTTATCCTTTTATTACATCCAGGACTCTCCCATCTCTCTAATTCCGAATATTTAAAGAGCCAACGGAATCAAATCACTCACCTCGGATACTAGCTTGTAGGTTTCCATCAATGCAATCTCTTTTCCCAAACAAACTCTTGGGCCAACTCCAAAAATGAACATACCATGTTCCAATTCCACATCTTGACCATCCATCCAGCGCTCTGGCCTAAAGACATCTGGGTCGGGTCCGCTTTTTTGTGTCAGCGGGAAAGACATAGAAGAAGAAGGAACGACGAGGGAAGAGAAGACACCAAAGCAAAAACTTACAACAAAATTGGATCCCTTTGTACGACCATAGCTTGACTCGTAACGTCCATCCCACCTGGCACAAAAAATCCATTGATCATCTTCCCCTCTGGCGGAACGATCCTCGGAAGCCAGTTGGTTACGCTGGGGTTTAAACGCATGCCTTCTTTGACAGCGCCGATTAAATATGGAAGATGAGCTCGTACTTCTTCATCCTGGATTGGCGTTGAGAGCAAATTCTTCGCTTCAGCCTCACGAATTTGGGCCAATGCTTTCGCGTAACAACCTGGTGTTGTAGCTAGAAACCGGATAATGGCGCCGAGTGCAGTACCGGTTGTGTCAGCGCCGGCTTGGATAAGAAGGGTCACGTGAGAACGTTTTTGTAGGGGAGTAAGTGGTTCGTCGTTGATCCTTGCATCAAGACAACTGCAAAATTCAGTACAGTGCCCATAGACGATAACCTGAGATGAAGATGCTCACTGTTGTAAAAAGTCCGGCTTCTCCGGATATAATCCTTGACATACTTCGTATTCGCGCTGTGTGATGGCGCGGTCGGCTTCATGAATTAGATATCCCATACCATGTTGACTGCTAGGCTCGGGTAATGCCCACGACGCAACTCCTGGAAGGCTGAGGATGTATTTCCGAAAGAAGGTGAATCTGGCCGTGAAACCAATGAAATCAAGGGTTTCTCTCCAGTTATGAAGTAACCCTCGTTCATCTCGACTGGCTTTTACGAAGCCCCATGGTTGATTAAACGAGAAGATCGTCATTATATCGGCTGCAAATTCTCTGTCAAGGATAAGCTGATGCTTTGAATGCTTGAGAAAACGAACAACTTACGCTAATTTATCACAGAGATCAACTGTTTCACCTGCCTTTGCCTTTTCAGCCATAATCTTAGTGAAAAGGAGGATTTGATCATCCATGCTTCTTTCCCAATCTTTCCGCACGTCTCCAATTGCCCACTGAATATTTAATGTCAGCGATAATGAAAAAAGCTCTTGAATGAGCTGAAATAAGAGAAAGATCGTTGTTTGAATTTCATTAATAATGAGCATAAGACTTACTGGTGCAGCCCCTAATGCTTTTCTTAAAGGTACATGCTCGACAGATGGAAGGGTAGTGAATAAGCTCGGTGGACCAAAGAGACCAGTACCATAGAAAGTAGACTTTTCGTTAAGGCTTCGGTCCCAATATATGTCTTTCAACGCGGATGGCCGTGGAAAGAGGAGCATTTCAGGGGCAACACGAATTGGTGCATCTCCTGATAACTATTAGCTTAATTTCTGGTGAACATTGTTATCTGGAGAGCTCAACACACTTCCATATTTCTTGATCAGACCATCTACCCATTGATGTTCCCATCTTTTTATCGAAATGATCGCTAGAGGGAGAGAAAAGCAAGATGAATACCATGGCCCACGAAACTTTGCCAAAGGATGAAAGTATAAATTGTAAATTATACGATAGGCAATAGAAGTAACTAATGTGAGGACCAAAAAATTCAACGTTGGGTAAATGTTGATGTTGGAGAGAAGCATCTTGACTGATTGATGATTGCAGATAGCATTAAACGTCGTATCGTATCGCACAGTAGAAGCTACCTATTATATAAATGTATTTTCAAACACCGAGGATATAGTCTTCAACCGAATACTCCACCGAGAGGTGCCTACGAGGCGTCTCCCCTCAAGAAAATGATGCATATTTGTTAGGCGTCTACCACCAGGGTCAATCGATAGGAACCAATCTGATAGGCTCATGAGTGGTGACATGGGTGAGATTGCCTTCTTATTTGGACATTGTAATGCGTTATGTTGAAAATCAACGAGTCGAGTACCGAGGGTGGCACTACAATCTACCGGGGCACTTGCCAAGATGGAGCTGACCTGCATTTTACCCCTCATGGATGTTGTCAGGTAGATGACCATCTGCAACCTATGTACAAAATACAACGGACAATCAGGACCATGAAAATGATGACTTGCGATGATAAAATATGCTCGTCATCATGATCTGCAATCGCTCAGCTCCCATCATTGCACTCAGATGAGGGGCTGCCAAGATTTCAACCAGTAACCTCTCGAAGAAACATGATTGCATATGCGGGTTAAAATTGCATATGCACGATGCCGAGATATTGGACCACCAGACATTCGACTGAATCGCGGTTTGATGATAAATCAATATTCGAGCAATCGATTCCGTCACATTTGAAGGATGATCTGTATGAACGGTATAAACGGTGATACGTTGTCATTGAATGTCGTTACCCGCAAAGGAAGGAAGGAAGGAAGGAAGGAAAGAAATCAAAGTTGACGGAGCGGGAAGGGAAGGGAAGGTCGTTGTGATCAGATTAACATATGCACGGACCATAAAGATTGAGGGTCACGTGTTTATGCTCTCGCAAGAGCAGAGAGGAGAGAAGTTCCTTCCCTTTTAAGGACAATTCTGAGATACCTGGTAGATATCTACCTAGGACCACCAAGTGAAGTATACTTTCAATTGGCACTTGGAGCAAACGGAAGAAAAATCGAATGTTCTCTTCATTTCACCTCCACTGATTTCCAATTCATACCAGAGATGGGTTTTTGATCTTTCTTTCCATGTTCACTCTCATTCATTTCTCATAATTCCTTCAGTCAATCATTAAAACCCTCATTAATTTCTTTAAACAAAATGCTTCTACGGTACAGGAGTAGTCTCTTCTCTGCCATTGGGGCTCTCTTCATTCTTTGGACGCTGTTAAGAAATCGCGGAAAGATTGTAAGCCATGTGGTTGAACAATATAAAGGTACAGCGACGACGGAAATTGTGAAAGGACCAGGGTTTGAACAAGTACCTACCATCCAAATAATCGATTCTCTGGTACTTGGCGTCCCAAAGCCACAAGAGGACTTGTTCCAAGCTCCACCAAAAGCGCCAATTGATCCGCCGACCCTCATCAAACCTGCGATTGTGAGCAGCAGAGTTACCATTCATTTGTCAATACAAAACCACGAGGCCACGATAACAGTGACATCCTCTTCACAAACCTCAACTTCAACTGCCACGTCCATCCTTCAGGATGAGTTCGTGAAAGAGAACGCGATACTTGGACAGTAAGTTTGTAATAGCTCTCTTCGACTGTCAGTTTGCTGAATATATCTGTCAGGGAACCAAGTGCGGGCCAAATTTACGGGAACACACTAAATGAAGTTATATCAGCGGGTTCGCATACTGAATCTCACTTGTCTGTCCTCAAAGAGATTGATGTTTGGAAATCGTATAGCAAATCGAAACCACTTGAGTACAACCCATATCCCGACTATAATAGTGAAATTTGGAAGTCAAAAAATAAAGGACTCTATGTGCCATGTGATGGAGCAGACGGATCAATCAAAAATATCTTGGCGTTCTCAGGATATTCGAAAGTCTTCGAAGAACCGCAGATGGGATCATTCTCGCTATTTGATATTGACAGTAACTTATGCTTCGAGAGAGAAACCAGGCTCGGCTTATACGGATATATGGAAGGCCTCATGGAACAGATTAGTACTAGTCCACTTGCTGGGAAAATTCAGCATAAACGCGATGTGCCTACACAAATACAATGGGATGATGTTAACTGGGGATCGCTTCAAACTCAATGTGTTGAAAAGAACAGGAACCGATACCTGATTTCCGAGAATCCTGAACCACTTGACGGAGAAATAATGATCCCTGCTCAAAATTCATCGTCGGCATGGAATGACTCGAAGACAAAAGAGACCAACACCAAGAAGAGAGTACTTGGCACTATCGTTAATCGAAATCAGGATGATGAGAATGAGCCGAAAGATAATTCAGTTAAGGCTCACCTAGCAAAGGCAGCCCAAGCCACAATTGATGCAAAAGAGCCCTTCAAATCACGTACAGCGATTATGCTTCGATCGTACTCTGGAAAGAAGTGGAACGACAATGACAAGCAAAATGTTCGTTCGCTTATCACAGAGCTAGCTTTGAAATCTGGAGGGGAGTACGAGGTTTTCCTGCTGGTTCATATCAGAAACAGTACCATTGCCATTGAGAACGACGCAGACTACATTGAAGCTCTTCAAAAAAATGTACCCACAGAATTTCATGACATCGCGGTGCTTTGGAATGAAGCTTACGTACAGGGATTCTACCCACTTATTCCGAAAAAGGTTACCAACGTACACCAATCTCAATGGCTTCCCGTTCAGATCTTTGCACTTGATTATCCACAATTTGACTTCTATTGGAATTGGGAAATGGACACTCGATATACTGGCAATCACTATGATCTTCTCGAGAGACTCACCAAGTTTGGAATGGACCAACCAAGAAAATACCTGTGGGAACGGAATGAAAGATACTATATTCCATCGATACATGGTTCTTACGATACTGAGTTTCGCAAGTCAGTTGAAATTCTTTCGGGCAAAGATACAATATGGGCTCCACCAAAGATTGCAAATGTCATTCCTACTGGTCCACCGCCACCTGTTTCAGACCCAGCACAAGACAATTATGAATGGGGCGTTGGCGAAGTGGCAGATTACATCTCTGTTGCACCAATGTTCAATCCAAATGGCACTGGATGGGTTGGAAAAAACGATGTCTGGGGATTCGATGGACGGAATGATACTCCTCGTCGTACAACCATCATAACACATTCAATGTGTAGTAAGAAGTTGCTGGATGCTATGCATACTGAAAATCTTAAGGGGAATCATGTCAGCAGCGAAATGACACCCCAGACGGTCGCTCTGCTCCATGGACTGAAAGCAGTATATGCACCACTTCCAATATTCTTTGACAGAGCTTGGAATGGGACGAGTTTAAACAAATGGTTCAACCCTGGACCGAAGGGAGAAAGTGGTATTTCGTCAGATAGTCCATACGGTTGGGGTAAAGAAAAAAGATTCATGGGGATGACATGGTATTATAGAGCTATTCCACCAGGTAGATTGTATAATAATTGGATGGGATGGGAGGATCATGGAATTGGTGGGGTTGAGGTATGTTTCAATCTTGGCTTGGCTCGTGCACAGTAACTAACGTACGCACACAGTGGGAGAAAATACATGGCAGGCCGTGTCTTCCTCCACTCCTGCTTCATCCTATTAAAAATACAGAGAATACGAAGTCTGATTATGCTACGAAGTATGATTTTCCTTAATGTTTAATGGCTATAGATATGTGTTGCTTTTGGGTTGAAAATTATTCAGGAGTTGGGAGCAAGTTCACACAGACGGGTATTCGCCTGCTATACTTGCTACCAGAGACGGATATATTGGGGAGTCAGACAGTGGGCAAGAGACTGGTGCCCGATATACAAAAGATGGAATTATTTGCTTGGCTGAATTTGCTAGATAATAGTATAATGTAAGAATTTGCGATTTTTTGAGTACAGGGTCGATTTTTCTTCAAATCGACTTGTTTTCATGATATCCTGGCGAAATCGAATGAATGGGTGAATGAATCTGTGGGTGTTGATTCTCAGAGGATATGTTTATTTTGTGCCAATATTATAGCGAAGACTACAACATGATTTCGACAGCATAAATCAGCACCTTCGCCTCGATTTAAGTAGAGGGCTGCAAGTCGTAAATTTGACGATTCGAGAATCTAGCGAGCATGATTTAGACAGGTGTCCCAGTTCTACAGTGGCATCGAAATGTAGAGAATTCTTCCGTTTTTGTTCTTGGCAATGCTGAGATGTATATGGGTAGATGTTGGATGTTGTTTATGCTGGTGTAAAGAGTATAGATAGAGTGTTTGGGTGGAGATGAGGGTTCTGGGGATGGGTTGGTGAGTGTAGTTCTGGGAGGAGCGGGGAATTTAGGGGTTGAGAGTTTGTATTTATTGGGGAGAGAAAAGGTGTGGGCTTAGGGATTGGAGGATGAGAGGAAGGAAGGAAAGGGGAAAAAGAGAAGAGAGTGAATGGGAGAGTGAGACTGAGAGAAGAATGTGGGGAGAATCAAGAAGGATCAGTGAATGTATAACTGGATATCTGGGGGAATTATGGGATATGAATACTACGAAGTACTCATTGATGAACTGCAGTATGGACGTTTGTGATGGGGGAGAATTTGTAGTGAGGATGACCAGTAATTCTTTCTGGACTCCGAGTGCAGTAGTTGAATTTCTGGGGATCCTCTCGACTGATCAACGAGGAAGATCTGATCATTCTGGGAGTATTTATTGTCATTCTCGTGAATCTTTGACTGCCCATTGTCATTTATTGTTAGCGATCTTAGGGTGGAATGAAGTTTTCTTTCAGGGCTTTAGGTTCTTGTGATTATTGGAATCGTGGTTGGTAGGAGTGTATGACAACAAAGGAGAGACGAGATGAGTTCAATTCACTTGAACTGGGTAGCGGAATTAGACGACTGGGTAAGTCAATATGATTGATTGAAGATGGGATTCTATGATAGGTGTAGTGTAGTCTTGTGATTTGGGCCTTGTTTGGAACTGATGACAGTAAAAATGGATATTTGTTGAGCGAAAATTGAAGGGACCAGGCCAGTCGCCTTACCGAGTCGTTCAACCGATCATCTCCTTTCTGCTTGTGGCATACAGTATATATATTGTAGGGCTATGAGGAGCCCTGAATTTTCTTCGGCATACTTTCAGGATAGAGAATTCATCTCCTAGCATGGCTGGAAATTTGATCTGTGGGCTTTTCGTTCAGAATATAGGGGTTTGGAGATGTGCAGTTCAAAAAAGTGCGGTGTAAGCAGATTGATGAGCAGGTGCGATGATATGGAATACGATATGATCGTTATTTTTCTTTTTTTGATTGTCATCTGAGACTTATTGCAGATTTATCATATCAGATGCAGCCTATCTAGTAGGTACCACGAGAAGACATCTAAAGTCTTGGCGTCGAATCTGGTACTTTGATGAGCGACGCGCTTTTCGCGGTAACTAGCGTGAGCAAAAAAGTATTCTCCTTGGATTCCCTTTGATGCCTCTGGAAGTTTTATCTTTACTGGATGGATGAGGATGGAAGGAAATAGATTGAGAAAAGGATTTATATAGTAATGGAGGATTTAAATTTTCCTTGTAACGGGAAAGGAGTTTGGGGGAGAGATTTAGGTAACGGGAGGAGGAAGAGCGGGATAGCATGCGGGAGGGATTGAGTAGAGAGTAGATCGGGCCAAGTAGTGAATTCTCGCCATGAAAATTGAAGGTTGGATGCCGATGATTGATTAGTGAATAGCTCGAAAGCGATCAAGGATATCTTCCTGTGTACCTGGATATATAAATATCGTGAGCTCTACTGAGTTCTAAAGTATCAAACAAATTTTTTCCGGATACGAAAAACCCCAGGAAGGTCTTGCCATAAGTATGCTACTTTTCTTCCCAGAAGGAAAAAAGAACAGTTCGGGAAAGGGGTGATTGAATGGTCCCCCCTGAAGCTCATGTCACACACTTGGTTTTATCGATTCTTTATATTTGTTGTGAGTTTGAGCATTCCGAATTTACTATCTTCTAATATATTGTTACCGTCAATACTCTTCACTTGCATTATACTTCATTCATTATCGTTTTCATCAGGCTTAGCTTTTGTTGAGAATTCGGAGATATGTCAAAGTTTATACACGTCTTTGAGTAGAGAATCTCAAGAGGATCCGAAAAACAATGATAGGAACCTTCCGTATAGTAGGGCTCCCTCGAATATGGAGTATCTGACGTTGATGAGCAGTAGTCGTACTACATGAAAACTCCCTGATATCTGTTTTCACAGAGAGTTGTTGATTCGATGACTTACAATCGGGTATGGGCGCTTTATACAGCTACGATGGAGCCTCTCCGATAGTAATCTAGGACTTTAGCGAAGATTGAACGAGAACAAAGTAGGTACCCACGTTGTACCTACCTTGATAGTGCTGAAATAATAGCCTGTACCTTGTAGAAGATGTGGTCTGGTAAATTTTGCAAACCAATATGGTTAAATGTCGGGATCTGAGGTAAAGAGATCACGCTGTGGCTAAAACTATGGCGTTATTGAAGGGGTTGAGTCTGGTGACAGATATTATTAGATTACCATTTCAATATCATTACACAGTTTATAATTTCTAGTGGCTACCTACCTATATTAAAATAGAGTGTAGAGGCATGATTTAGCGAGTCATATGAACTGCACTTAGAAGTTGAGAGACCTTGATTTTTGTTCACTTCTTTTAGTAAATGTCAAAGCCATGTTATCGATTAATGTTCTCAAGTTGTTGCCAGGGGAAATGGGAGGGCTTTTGTTGCCGCTATATTGCTTTCTTTTTACGATATTACTTGGTGTAGCGATTTGTAGACGAGAGTGTGAGAATAGAGGGATGGTGTCGTGGAGAAATTGAGCGCATAACTATCATACCAGAAACATTTCCCTGATTATTTGGACGAAATTGACTGTCATGTAAGGTCGAAGCGTTGAATATTCTTAGTATTGATATCACAAGGTGATTCCTACTGTTTCTAAGAGTTCCTCCTGTCCATTTTTCTTCGCTACTGAGATAGAAATCAGAGGACTTTGGCCGAGTACAACATGTTGTATCGTTGAAATTCTTAAAGCCTCAAGAAAGTCACTTGTTCCGCACGCGAGACAATCTAGAGAATCCTCTTTAAGAGTTTCATGAACAATTAAAGTTGTGTGTTTGTTGCATGATGATTGGCAGCTGAACGTAGTTCAAATAGCAATGCCCTGACTACGGATACGAAAGGACAAGAGGACTTGAATTTTGAGTGTATTTGGTTGTGTGGAACGACGAACTCATCAACATAATGATGTTGATTTAGGAATCAGAATATGAGGATCAATTTCAGTCTAGTACAGCTGTGGATAGATTTTTACTCTTTATCCACTTGTGCTTACCTCTTTCGCTGAAGTTTTATGTGAGTTACAGGAAGGATTGTGGTCTGGGGAGTATCCAACGAGTTGTCGCGGGAAGCATTAGATGCTTCAGGTGAGATTCAGTGATTCTTTCTACTAGATCACAAGATCTCATCTTCAACAGGAGCATTCTGTGATTCTTTTAAGATCACCAAGAAAGTATATAGCTCTTCTTGTCATATTCCTCCATTTCTGTTACAGAATTGGGATCGTATCACCGGCATATCTTTGTTATTTCTCAACCACTTCCATCGCTGGCCAGAAGTGAGTTCTTTCATACAGATGATAACTTTAAATTACCATCAGAACGTTCGGATGAATATGCGAGGCAAACAAATGGTGACAGGTGTCAAAAACCTATTACTCTGAGGCAAAGCTGAAGACTTGAATATTTTGACTGTTTGGATGGAACAGTTTGAGGAATCCGCAGACGGAAAACGGAGGTTTTGTAGGCGTTCAGTAAAAAGAAAAAAAAAGAAAAAAATCGAGACAGGAAGTGGGAGATGGGGTCAAAAATGAGGCTTGATTCACTAATACAAACGAGAGAATGGTAAATTTCTCCTAGATAGAGATCGTTAAGACGAACAGAGGAAAGCTAGAAAATCAATGGTAGCCCGTCGTTCTCCATTCTGGCTTGCACCCCTGTTTCAATTGTCAATTGTCCCCGGAGCTTCCATAATGGAATATCTAGAAAGTCCGAAAATCGACTAAAGTTGGTCGCTCGGCACTTCACCCTGGAAATTGTCAATATCGTGATTATCCGGAGAAATTGTTAAACCCCATCATCATATTGCATGATTTGACATGACGTCTCGCTAGGGTCAGGGGTAGACACTTAGACAGCGATTATGTGGGGTTAAGTCCAAAGCTAAAATATCTGAAACCTTATAACATGCAATTCAAGGAATCTGGACTTGTACGTACGAGAGAAATAGGTCGGACCAAATGACTAAGATATCAATTAGTGGTTAGCACTGTTGTTTCATACGAAAAGTGAGTGCCGAGGAGCGTTATAGGCATGAATGTGTGTATTATTCTGCAAGCATGACGTCGTCTGAAGAATGGGATGAGGACACTGAGATAATCTCGAGGGGAACGTGCCATCAATCCCGGGAGAAGCCACATGACAATAAACTTTGGTCGTTTGTATTTCCAGCTCCACCGCCAGGGTTTTGGTCTACACCAAGGGGAGAATGGGGGAGTTGGAGTACCTGATCATCCTGACTAAGGTCTCTCTTTTTAAGGTTGACCCTAAGGTTATTGAAATTTATGCGGAATGGTTCCAGCCCTTTTGATATCCTTTGATAGGAAGAAGGTACGAAGTAGATTCTTTCTGTAGGTTTATTGATCTGCACGAAAGCACGTGCTTATCATGTGACCTTTGTAGCTAGTACCTATCTATAGACTTCTTTGTGTACCTAGTCTAATCAAAGGCAATCTATGTTCCTCTTACCTATTTGAACTCTAGGTGTTATGTGAGAGTATCTCACAGCGTTCTCTTCGCCTCTCCTACAGGGACACTAGTTTCAGTGACTATTGTACGGAATATATGAAAGACTACTTTATAACCCTACCACTCTACTCTTTTACATTGATTGAGATATCTTCTATTCACTGTATCAAATAGAAACATAATCTCTTTTCGTTGAATCAGAAAGGGAGATGCGGGCCATAAAATGCTTAGAAATGTCGATCCTTTTTTTTTAATTTCTTCAAAAGCTTGACCTGAAGCATGTTTCGTCAACAAAGGCAATCAGATAGAACAGTTATATGGTCAACACTGATGATTGAATTGTATAATGGATTCTTCAAGTATCTTATATCACTACAATCAATTTTATTGCTTTCTCAATTTGTAACTTCTGCTTAATATAGGTAATCAACGGAGGATATTCTAGCTCAGAATCTCATCAAAGAAATCCATTTCATACCTCGTTGTTATCAAGAAATGAAGGAGAAGATCGAAAAAGCAATTACAGCAAAACCTCTCTATAAGGATACCGGTTTTTGTAGTCTTTTTTAAGGATATATAGAGATATCCTTATATAGAGATATCCGACTAATCCCGACACAATAATAATCCACTTCCGATTAATCCCGATCGGGTCATATTCCATAACAATTTCGGAAAATTTTCTACTTTTATAAAATATAACTAAATTCTTTATATAATAACTCAAATCCTGATAATCTTATTAATCTAATAAGGATATACATAATCCTGGGATTGGAAAATATAAGGATATCCTAATAGAGGGGTTTCAAGGATATAGATCTTTTTTAGCCTTGAAAATTTTTGAAACCAAAAAATATATCCTTATAGAGAGGTTATCCTTATAGGGGGGATCCTTATAGAGAGGTTTTGCTGTATCATCAAAACCGTCCGTATTTACTTTCACACGAGAACATGCATTGAGGCGGTCTAGGGCATGAAGTGTCGGGATCAGAGTAGCCTCTACAGGTTCGAAGCTTGATTTGAGAGCTAAAGTTCGGCAAGCTTTTAGCGCCTTCTGCAGAGCCTTCAATTTTATAGGGCAACAAGTGTAAAGGCTCGGCTTACCTAAATTAAGTTGCGCTCTTTATTAATGGGACAAGATTGAAAGGGTAACCTAGATAAGCTCGAAGCGAAGTAAAATCAAGCTTGAGACACCATGATGCCGGCCAATGAAATGGAATGGTAAGTTCCGAGAGGTACAAAATTGATTGATTGAATGCTTACTCATCAAATAAACATCTAGAACAGTACTTGTCAATTCTAGAATCTTTCATAATTCTGGGAATGCTGCGTCACCTGGTCGAGGAGTAGTTTGGTTCCCCTATGTGAACAAACGACGCTAAGCCCCATTTCTCATAGTTCACGAGACATTAATGGTTAATTACACTCAACGACTGCGGCTTGAAACTGTAAAGCTTTTAATACTCCGCGAAGCCATCATTCAGAGATTGCATTTCCCGACACTGCCGAGCTAACGTCCGCTATTCACGCAGCATGAAAACTTAGCGGAAGTTTTTCCTTCAATCATACATTCGCCGTCATAAATTGTAAACGAACAGCAAGAGCTGGGATGTGACCGAGGCCTTAGGGTTACCATTCAAAGCTTTTCTCTGTTGACTTATTTTAGACTTCGATGCCTTTTAGGATACGAATGAAGAAATGCGAAAGTTAAATAAATTGTATTCTTCTCATTTCAGTGAACGGGCATCTTGCTTGTTTTCCGATAGGGTGCTTGGGATAGCATTGCATGTCTCCTGTATATGATTTTGTACCTGTCTACCTTCGCAAACACAGTGAGCGATTTCTCCGTGTTGAGAGAAATTCAATCTATGATCTCGTAGCTGCGCATGGGAGGCATGCAAAGACCATCAATGACCACCTGCGAGTGCGAAATACCTCTATGTCGGATCTCAAGTTTTTCTATAAGTAGGAAGCGTATTCCCATTCCTTATTCTTTCCTCACACACTCAATAAATCTTCAGCCAGCATACACTCCAACCAACACACTCACCAACTTCACTGAAAATGATCTATCCCACAAGCCTCATCGCTTTATTGGCCAGCACGGCTTTCGTGTCTGCAGCTCCAGGTTCCGTAAGATTTCTCATTCCACTGACATTATAAAATATATACTAAATGTCCATTCTTAGTCCCTCGAGGTTCTTGAAAAGCGTGATGCTTGCACATTCACCACCGCCGCCGCTGTCAAATCTGGAAAGCTTGCTTGCAAGACTATCATCTTGGATAATATTCACGTTCCAGGTGCCACCACTCTTGACTTGACTGGCCTCAACACCGGTACACAAGTTATATTTCAGGGAACCACAGGGTGAGTTTTCTCCCTCAAAATGCACGAAATAATCCTAACAACATTTCAGCTTCGACCATGCTCTGTGGGTAGGTCCTCTTATATCCATCTCCGGAGAAAATATCGTAGTCACCGGTGCGGAAGGACACGTGATTAACGGAAACGGTACACAATGGTGGGACGGACTTGGTACTAACACTAAGCCCGTGACGAAGCCTAAGTTCTTCGCTGCTCACTCATTGACTGGATCTTCCAGTATTACTGGTCTAAAATTCCTCAATGCACCTGTCCAGTGCATTTCAGTTGATTCATCTGTTGGATTGTCACTTATCGGTATCAGTATTGATAACTCTGCTGGAGACGTTGGTAATCTTGGTCACAATACCGATGGTTTTGACATCGGTAACAGTCAAAACATTTTTATCTCCGGAGCAATGGTCAAGAACCAAGATGACTGCGTTGCCATTAACTCTGGCACTGTAAGTTTTATCCCATTTTCCAACATCGTCGACTTTGCTGATCAGTAATAGAACATCACTTTCACCGGTGGAAACTGCTCTGGTGGACATGGTCTCTCCGTCGGTTCCGTCGGTGGACGCACTGGCACTGGAGCCAACGATGTCAGCGATGTGAAGTTTCTCTCCTCCACCGTTTCAAATTCCGCCAACGGTGTTCGAGTTAAGACTGTCAGCGGTGCCACGGGTTCTGTCAAAGGCGTCACTTTCCAGGATATCACCCTCATCGGAATCACCGGGGTTGGTATTGATGTCCAACAGGATTATCAAAATGGCAGACCAACTGGTACACCCACTGGTGGAGTTCCAATTACTGGATTGACTGTGAACAATGTTCATGGTACTGTTTCTGGTGGTCAGAATGTTTACATTCTTTGTGCAAATTGCTCAGGTTGGACATGGAATAAGGTTGCTGTTACAGGTGGAACAGAGAAAAAGACTTGTCAGGGTATTCCTACGGGAGCTTCTTGCTAAGCCTGAGATTTTTTCAAGCAAAGCGGTGGGAGAAATCATGGCTGCTGATAATACTTGATAACTATTGAGTTACTAGGAGGAGGATAGTGAGATGGGGTCTTTCTGAGAGACATTCCGGTGGCATATTATAACATTTTTTTTTGCATGTGGCTGTCAGATACTGGACAGGTAACCACGGAGGGCAGATGCCTCTGTAAATTAGAAACAGGCTTCTATAAAGATTATTTCCACACTTGCCGTATACCATATCTGTGATTTTTCTTTAACATCCTTTCTTTTTTGTGTCTGCTTAATGACGGAGTTAAATCTATGTATTTTTAAGTGGAGAGCTACTTTTTGCTGTTTTTTTCTCATCGGCTTAGATAGTTATTTTAATATCATAATTGAAGCTCATGCCTATCATTCAACCACAGTCCACACCAGACTTTTCAATCATCAAGCATTACAAGAAAAGACTGCGGTGTTGTTTGAAAGATTACCATCCCAGTTCGAATGTCATTAAAAATTACTGAAAATTTACAATAAAACCAATTTCATTTGAAAAAATTATGTGGGAGCACTAAAATAATAACCAGGACTAGAGAGACTGTGAGTTAGCCAAATCAGTTCCCTATCTTACCCTTTGCAATCTCATGCCCATTCAACCCTCGAAACCTACGCTTCCTCCTTCCAAAAGATCAAAGAACTATTTCTCACAACAATATCACTCATGACTCTGATACTTTCCGCCCCCATGATATCATAGACGGCCACGTTCGTACCCAGCTCTTTGCCAAACTAATTGCGCAACTCCACTGCCAATAAAGAATCGACACCATATGCGTGAAATGGCTTATTTGTATCAATATCCGCCACTTCAGTCCCCAATGCTTTCGCCAACTTCATTACTATTGCTGTCGATACCACTTCCTTTAATTCTTTTACAGAATCCGCAGCTTGCAGTTGAGATTTGAAGCTCCTTTCAGGAGATTTGGTATCGGTTGAAAGATTATCGTCTCGGCCAATATATGCAAGGGGACTGAAAGTCGGTGTTTGAGCCCAGGATGGTATTTCTAATCCCTGAGCGGATAATTGTGATGGCGCTAAGAGACCGATAATGGGTAAAGCCTCCTCTGATGCTAGTAACTCTAGTGGATTATCAGGATTACAGTAGTAATCAAGAAGTGCAAGAAACTCTTCTTCTTTGACCGATGCGACTTCATTTACAAGGTCCCTATTTTTGAGTACATCGGGATTCTCACTAATGATGCCAACATCGCTCATGATACCTAATCTGAGAGAAATTGCTTTTTGACCTTGACTGTTCCTGTAAAGACAGAATGCATCTTGGAATGTGTTTCCGGCGGCGTAGTTTGATTGACCTATTGATCCAAACACGCCAGCGATGGAAGAAAGGAGTATAAAGAAATCGAGGTTATCCGGCAAAGCTCTATGGAGATTCCATGTGCCCTGGACCTTTGGAGATGTTGCTGCCGACCAATCTTCGAAACTCATCTTCTCAAATAGGACATCCTATTACTTATCAATAAATGTCAGTTGTTCGGATTTTGGATTCAGCTACCTTTAAAACCATCGTAGCTTGTATGCATCCTTTGATGGGAGGAAAAGCTCTAGAGCATTGCGAGATAGCTTTTCTTAGTTGATCAGAAGATGTAATGTCGCATTTGGGTGCTTCGACAGAGACGCCCATATCACGTAGCTTGATCAGCAAAGAAGTAGCGGCATCTGTCGTAGGCCCAGATCGTGATAATAGAATGAGATACCTTGCTCCTTTATCAGCCATCCATAGTGCTGCACTTCTACCCAAACCGCCCAAGCCTCCTGCTATTATGTATGATGATTTTGAGTCAAAGCTCCACAGTGCTTGCGGTTGAATAGTTGCCTGTTATCGAGAGTTGTTAAATAACTGGGATATTAAGCCATGCAAACAATTTGAAAACTTACATGGATTACATCTGCTCCATCGATGCTTAGAACTATCTTTCCAGATGTTTTACCGCTCTGTAATAATCTCATGGCCCCTTTAAGATTCTGAATAGATATCACGTGAAATGGTTTGAAAGAATGAAATATTCCCCTATGAAAATAGTCGATGACATTAAGCATTATCCCTCGAAATTCTTTTGGTCTCTCAATGTTCAGAGAATCAATGGTGATCGCGGCGAATGTGACGTTCTTTGCAAAGGATGACATAGGTAGCTTGGTATTGGTGTATATATCAAGTGTACCAAGCTCGATAAATCTTCCATAGGGCGCAATTAACTCCCAAGTTGCGATTAACGCGTCTCCAGACAATGAGTTGAGGACAACATCTATCCCACGACCTTGTGTCATACGTCGTATTCCCTTTGCAAATGATAAGTTACGACTATAGAAAATGTGGTCTTCAGCGATACCATATTGCTCCATGAGCAATTCTTTCTTTTGGTCGAATCCCAGAGTAACATATATATCACAACTCAAATTTTTCGCGATCTGGATTGCCATTTGACCAGTTGCTCCGGACGCTGCATGAATCAAAATCGATTCTCCACGTTTGAGCTTTGCAATGTTGATGAGAGAGTGATATACGGTAGATCCGGCCATGATCATGCCTGCAGCCTCCTCTGGAGCCATTTTCTCGGGTATTTGAAGAACAAGATCCGAATGTGCTCTGACATATGTATTAATACATCCGAATTTCGCCATATAGGCTCTGTCACCTGGCACAAAGGTCTTGCAATTGACTCCCACCCGAGTGACTATACCGGTACTTTCACAGCCTAGAAGATTGTCGTTATTATGGTATCGACCAAGTGTCACAAGAAGATCGCGGAAGTTTAGACCGGTATATTGAAGTTTGATCTCCACTTCGTCTGGACCAATTTCCTCTTGGAACTTTTCATCTTGAATAAAGTGAAGAGATTCGAGCAGTCCAGGCCTTTTTAATGTCAAAGTTACTGCTCCTGCTTGATCGATTCGAACATTTCTCGTTTGTTCATGTATCCTAGTGTGTACCTGTTGATCAAGAGCTTTTGCTTCTCTGATGCGACCAATGTACAACAAACTATCACGATCCACATATTCCATGTCGCTGCTCATTCCTGTACCCAAAATCTTTTGAGAAAGAACGGATGCAATAGTCTCCCCCCACTTCTTGGGATCAGTCCCATTACCCTTGATATGTAAAGTGATGAAGGCAATGTCAAGTTCTGAACGTAGAACTCTAGCCAGTCCGTCGACTAGACCATCAAAAGCTGCGGATCCCGCATCTTCTGAGCTATGCGTTACCCAGAGAAGATTCTTTGCAGAAACACACATTTGTTTGAGGACATCAAAATCCGAACTGGACAAGTTAGACAGAAATGGCACTTCAACCTCTTGAAGAAAGACGAGGAATGAAGATTGTGCATCTGTAATAGAAATTGTCTCTTTGAATGACAGTAATTGGATCTCAATGTCGATGGAAGGTTTCAAGCACGCTCTAATGTTCTTCACAACCTCAACTTGTTGGGAAGATGTGAGATCGACCAGAAAAATTATCTTCTGGACAGTGAGAGGTGTTTCTTCATTGTTTGCTGTGGGCATAATGAGACTGTACTCATGATATCTGGGGTCGTCGGTGTCGCGAATCGAGAAATCGACACCAGTGAAACCATTTTGGAGGAGAGCTGTATGCCAAGTTTCCTCTGAAACACAAGGACCGTCTGAACGAAATTTCTCCGTGCCTATTTGCTCAGATTAATGCTACTGAAAAACACGTCTGATCAGAATCAAACTCACCCAGCCACCAGCCCTCCAAAGTTTCAAACACAAATCCTGTCCTCGTTAGATCCGGTTGCGTATTCTCAAGCATAATAAGCTTTCCGCCACTAAGACGATTAGCAGGGAAATGGGAAATTTTGATTTATGACTCACGGTCTCAATAATTTGCGACAGTTTCGCAGTGTATGTGCTAAGCTACTTGTAGCATGCAGAACCTATTGAAAATCGTCATTAATCACTAGGTGACTATTTCAAGAGTTGGTTCTGGGATCTTACACTGTGGGCAAGAAGTAAATCAAACGATCCTTCTTCAAAGCCCTGGGACACAATATCACCTTCAATATCCAGCACGCGGAACTGGATCTTATTTGTCGATGTCCCAAACTTCTCACGGGCTTGTTCAAAAAAGCTTGGTGAGATTAGCAGATATCAGAGGATTAACCTTTTCTCGTCGAAAGAGTCTTTCGGTAAAATCGATTTCGTTGGTGCAACTCTCCTTATCATTGCTACGACGTTGTTAGTCGCAGCATTACAGGAAGCTGGTGGAGAGTTTGCGTGGAACTCAGCATTCGTGATCACCTTACTGATAATCTCTGGAGTCACGTGGATACTTTTTATTTTATGGGAAAGGAGAGTGACCTTGAGCATGACTTTGACAGAGCCAGTTTTTCCTTGGAGACTCATGAAAAGCCGAGTCTGGGTAGGAATGACTCTGTAAGTACTTACTTGTCTTTAATGTCACATTTTGTGCCATTCTAATACGCTACTTTCTCTTAGCAACGCCTTATTCCTTGGTGGCCCGTGGTTTGTTACAATATTTCAGCTACCCCAAAGATTTCAAGTCGTGGATGGTATCTCTGCCCTGAACGCCGGTTTCAAACTTATACCATTTACAGTTCTGGCACCTGTAGGCTCGGTGATCTCTGCTGTCTTAGCAGGTAAAGTGAAAATTCCACCTATCTACTTGGTTCTTATAGCATCTTGTATACAAGTAATAGGGTTTGCCCTTCTGTCCACCTTACCAACAGCAGCAGCGGCTTCACCCGCTCAGTATGGCTGCCAGGTAATTGCTGGCTTTGGTATTGGCATCAACATTTCAACATTAATTCTTATGACGCCTTATTCTGTCGCCGATCCACGAGACAACTGTGAGTATCCTCAATTTCTTCCAATCTGCACTTACTAACACATTTTCTTTGAAGCCGTCGCTTTAGGTTGTGTAACGCAATTCCGCATCATGGGTGGAGCTCTTGGACTCGCAATTGTTACTGCTGCTTACAAAGGATACGTAACATCGCGACTGAACGTGTTTCTCACTGTAGAAGAACAAGTTTCGATTTTTGAGTCTGCAAAATACATTCAATCTTTATCTCCTGAGATGCAAGGCAGGGTACGAGAGGTTCTCGCCGGTGGTTATAATCTACAATTCAGGATCTTAATCGCTTTAGCCGCGGCACAAATCCCTTCTTCATTGCTTATGTGGCAGGAAAAACAGATTGTCGTATGATTGTTGGGTTTTCTGCCAATGACATGTTCATGGAAATTAGAATGCGGACAAAATAGAGATGGCAGATGAAGCAATGGCGATGCACAGCTTTGAATTGACGGTTTTACCGCGGTGTATAATGATTGTATTTATGTTACTGAATGTTTAATGCTCTTTCCACAGTTCTCTTAACAATCTTCACTATCTCCGCGACGGCAGCCTTGTTCTCCGGCCCTGGAATATCATGACCTCCTTCATGTATGAATTTCTCTCTAAGATTTGGTTTACACAAATCTGCCAAAACTGGGCCAAACGTAGGATACAACTGATCATTACAGCCCCAAATATGTGCCGTGGGTAGATCTATAATCTCTCCATGTAAGAGTTGAGGCCCCGGCTTATCGCACACTTTAGTGAAATTAGCCTAGCCACCTAATTTTTTATACCTTATATTAAAAATTCGATTACTATTCCAATCTTTATTATTTTCTATTCAAATTCGAAATGGATATTAAATATAATTATAAAGATAATAATTATGAATTTTATCAAAATTAATATACTCCCTAATATTCTAAAGTTATTCAAACTCGAATCAATAAAAAATCCTGGGATTGGATTGCCTTAAATTTGAGTATACCACAATCTATTACAAAAAGTATATTTAAGTTTAATTCGATTTAAAGAATTCAAAAAAAAAAGCCTTATCAAAAATTTAAAATAATTACTAAAAAAATTCATCGAATTATAAGAACGATTGCAAAAGATTGGAGTGAAAGGAGGATAACCTTTACACAAATAAAAAATGTGCTTGGTATTATTACCTCGATATATACAATTCGAAAGGAATTATATTAATATAGGTATAGAAGGTGTATAGTATATTCTAAATTTTTTATTTTAAAGATACAAGTAAAAAAAAAGCTAGATTTTATATATAAATATTGATGATAAAGGATTAGTAATACTATTGTTGCTAGACCAGAAAAAGGGGATTGGAGGCTAATTATATAATTAAATAAAAGCTTTTTCGAGCTGGGAAAGATAAATAGAATATAGATTATTAGGTAGATTAATGAAAAAAGATATATTGATTACATTAAATCAATATATTAATCAAAAAGAATATCGATAATAATATAAAGAATAATTAATTAGAACTATAAATCTCTATTAATCTTTTTGGAAAGACTTGAGGGCAATAAAAGCATTACCTCCAAAGTATATATACAATAAGTCCTTAAGCCTATTGTATTTCTACTATTCGATAAACTAAGATCTGAATATATATTCATAAAAAACAATTCTAAAATATATTCAGAACATATTTGTAAAATTCGATTAGAGCATAATATATAAAGCTTTGATTAGCCACCCTCCTCTCCAGATCTCAATCCAATTAAAAAGATATAGCAATAAATAAAAAAAGAACTGAAAAAGCTACCATTTATACCTACTTCTATAAAGAAATTGAAATATAAACTGCAAACTCTTTAAGAAAGAATAGATCCCTTAGATTTCAGACTATATATTAAGAAATTGATCTGTAAACTTGAAGATATAATTACAATATAAGGATTAACTACTATTCATTAATATTATATTCAATTTTTATATAATTATATTATATAATTGATTTATTATTAAATTTTAAAAAATGTGATCAAAAAATGGGCAGTGTGCGATAAGCCGGGGCCTCAACTCTTACATCAGGCTGTAAGATGACAAACTCCTCTCGCTCTAATAATGC
Organism: Botrytis squamosa; assembly: GCA_014898485.2. Taxonomy (NCBI): domain Eukaryota; kingdom Fungi; phylum Ascomycota; class Leotiomycetes; order Helotiales; family Sclerotiniaceae; genus Botrytis; species Botrytis squamosa. Next base: position 2,692,857 of record RCTC02000009.1, read on the forward strand.
AGTCGGATCTATCGGTATACCACCGGAAAAGAAAATTGCACATTTCAAATTGAATTTCATACAATCTTGACGTTTACGGAGGATTTTTTGATGAATGATCAATGTTGCGGCTACGGAGGCGCCGCTCGAGAAAGCAATAATACCATCATATGGACCGAATTCGGCAATGTAGTCTTGAAGATCATGGAGGGCTTTAGTGCAACTTGCTATGGAAGATTCGTCTGCATATTGGAAGGTTTGTGTGTCGGGTGCAACAAGGCCAGGTAAACCTGTGGGGCTTGAGTTAGGGGACAAGATGGGAGATGTGACATGGAGGGTGCAAAAGGAAAGAGGCGGGGAGTTGTCACTGACCTGGAGCAATGGGACAGGGAACAGAGCCTTCGATAAAATCATATGTATGGTCTAGAGAAAGGGCGTACCGGATTGCGACTGTATGAGTGTAAGAGAGAGCCGATAGAAGAAACTATGTTGATGTGCTAAGAAGAGAGGAGAGCGGAGGACCGAGTACCAGTCTGGAGTTCAAAGATCTAAATGCCGAGCAGATCGGATCAGTCATGTCAACTTTTACCTTCCTTGGTGAAATTAACCTACATCACTGTTAGTTCCCATTCCATGGAGACATAAAAATCTCATTTTCACTTCGCTTGTTCGCAATCAACTAGCGTGAGTATGTGTTTTGGAGCTTTCAAATTTGATGGTGTGTTTATTAGATAGTAAGATTATTCACTGAAAAAGATCTTTCGGCATTTACTAATTTCCTTACGAGTTAGAATAGAGATGATGGAATATTTATGTGTGATACCTGAGACGCTGGTGAAGCTGTCTCGATACGAGGTACCCTGGAACGATATTTGAGACACGAAAAATAAGCACTTAGGTCGTGGAACCCAAAGATACCTATACTGTTGAATCTAACGGTTCATAGGCGGCACAGTAATAGTAGGGGGAGATAAGCCTAATTAGAATTAGCTCAAGCCTTATAAGAGATAATTATTCCAACTAGGCTACTTTATAACCATATCCTATCATAGTTCATTCCTTTCAACATACCTAGTACTTAGATAGGTATAATTACATGGATTGCGGTCTTTTTGATCAGGACTCACTACCCTATTAGGCTCGCAACTTTGCCGAGAGATTGATGAATTTTTAGTCTTTCTATTTTGGCATAGGTCTTACCATTCCAAGGTTACGTTAATAAACGCTTTCGTTCAATTTTGAGTCACAAACATTCAAGGCGTCTAAGATGATTCACGTAGATACTTAAAGACCATTCATTAGGTAATCCTGCGCACCTAGCTATTTCCAATAATCAGCAATTCCAAGAAACGATGATCGGGTCACACCATGAGAAGGCCCGTGCCGAGGCGCTGCAACCCATCCCTAAATACCATCACATATTCTCAAGAAACAAACAAGTAATTGATACAGGAGTAAAATCCATTCAGTTGTCAAGATTTTGGAGATTCAAGATTCTCAGAGAGCACTTCACAGAAACAGGATCGTCGAAACTGTCATTCCATCTCTCTCAAGTTGTCTTCGCATGAACTCAAGATGTCGTTTGCAAAAGTCACAGGTGTTGCCCTCGTAACAGGTGTGAGTAACTTACTTTCATCATCAAACGATTCATCTTTCAGATCTTATCAGACTAGCTGCTGACGTTTTATCACAGGCAGCTGCTGGTATAGGTCGGGAGACAGGTTACGCATTTGCAGAAGCTGGTGCGCTCACTGTAGTATTCGCAGATATCGATTCTGAAGGCGCCAAAACCAGTGCAGAGAAGAGTAAAGAATTTGCAGCTAATTCTAAATATCAATGTTTTGCAATTCAAGTTGATGTTGCGGATGCAGATAGTGTTCAGTCGATGGTTGACTGGATGGTGGAGAAATTTGGAAGGATTGACTATGTTGTTCATAGTGCTGGCGTGAGTCCAGATCTCTCCAAACTTTCTCATTTCTATTGCTCTCGTTTTGCGTCCAAAATCATCCTGGAAACGCATTCTTCTTTCTCGGATGCAACTTTCTAACCGCATTCTAGCTAGGAGCTACCTCTCTTAAGCCGACCTCTGACGTCGATATCGACAATTTCGACCAAATTCATTCCGTTAATACCCGTGGAACAATGCTTATCACACGAGCAGTAACTAAAGCCATGTCGACACAGGAGCCTCTCACGACTAAGGGTCGCCATGGCGACGAACGCACTCTGGGTCGAGGATCGATTGTGCATATCGCAAGTGCATTCTCGTATATTGCTGCGCCGGGAATGATGGCATATGTTGCTTCGAAGCATGCGATGATGGGAATTGTTAAAGTTGCTGGTATGTTTACTCACATTTTGTATATCTGCCACATTTGGCCATCTACATAGAGTCCTGTTCGTGAGATGCCGCAGCTGACATAAACCAAGCGCTCGATAATTCAAAACACCAAATTCGCATAAATGCACTTTGCCCAACGTGGGTACAAACTTCAATGTTGGAACGTAGCATAGGTCGATGGAAGGGACTCGAAGCAGTTATTCAAAAAGCTTCACCGGCAGGAAGGGCGGCTACTGCGGAGGAATTGGCGAATGTTGCAGTTTTTATGTGCAGTCCTTCTGCTAGTTACGTCAATGGATCAGGATTGATTGTTGATGCTGGTATGACGGTTACGGCCCATATTTGAGAGATGAAACGGAACATTAGGGTTTGGGAACAGCAATTGGTTAACGTTAGGAGTTTGGGTAAGGGAGGTAAATCAATTTGTTGCTACGTCAGTGTTTTGCTTATGGCTATGAATTGACACACGATATCTTAATTTCATGATACCTGGACCGAATAATGACTTCAAAATCTAGGATATATTCATCAATTTACTCAAGTGCAACTTCCTCCGTTGTTTACTCAACTACCTTCCACTCTATTCCACCTCTGTATTCTCCATCCCTATCTTTCCCACCCTGAAGTCACTGCTAAATTGTGTCTTCGCATGTGCAAAATTACTCTGAAAATTACCACACTATCTTTATGCCAGTTACAAAATTAAGATCTCAAAGGTCAAACATCTCGTCAGCGTGTTTTGTACTACCAATTCAAATTTGACATTCGGCGTAGTTGCCTAGATTATCGTTCATACTGCAAAAGAGAAGATAGAGGCGAACTTTAACACTGTCAGTCGAGGTTCTCTTCTCGTCAAACTCTGTCGGGTGATTAAACCGGAGTTGTTTCCCTTGTTTTCTTATACCTTTGCTGTTGGTACTCGGCTGGTTAGGTTGTTTTGAACAACTCGTATAGTGTAGTGAAACAGGGAATGGTAACTTACTACAACACAACGCCGATGGTCTCCATTTTCAACCGGTGGGGACATTCCATACTGAGCAACCTTTCCAAATTTCACACCATTTCGAATTCAAGAATAGGAGTTGGGAGCTTATTTATTAAAACATGTCTCTTTGAATACTGGAGACATCTTGATAATGAGTAAAGAAAAGATGTTGTGATGTTTGGAATATTCAGTCTTATTCTTTGCCCTTGTCAGATATTCATTTCAGAGTGAATGGTTCTCGTAGTTATATAAAGAAGTTCTACCGAATACTCGAAACAACACACTCAGAAACCAAGTTTTTACCTCTCCAAGTTAGCTGGTTGTTTTGCCCGTTGGGAAATGTCGCACGCTTTTATTTCCTACTCCTAATTTTTAAGATGAGAACGGAGGAAATTTTTTGGAGGAAATTTTTGTGTCGTTTTCGGCAGTGAATAATGAGCGATGTTGTGTGGTGTGGATTATCATCTAGACTTTCTCGTCTCATCACTTACGACATCATCGCATAATTTCTCTTTTTCGTTGTCGTTTATCGTCTTGCAAGTTCTTCGGAAATTATTAAGATGATAACATTAATGCGTACTCTCTTGACGACAATCATAACATATTCGCAACTCGTATTTCCCCTGAAAACACCCTGTGCGCCAAATATCAATCACTTCCATCAACTTTCGCTTTCCCATAAGCAAAGTCGTGTAGCTTCAATACCATATTATCTGTCAAAAGTAAAAAGATCGGGGCTCTTCGTGAGAATATAACCTCGAAAGTCCGGGAGGAAAATCACACTTCGATTCATTGTTGTCGCAGTGAAGAAAATGAGGGGTAAGTGGATCCCTCGTCTGTTTAGCGAGGAAGCCATTTTTGCCAAGAACTTTGCGGGGCCTCGGAGAAGGTGTAATCACTGACTTTTCAAGGCTGCCTCTGGTCCTTTTGAATTGATTTTATCAGTACATTCTTGAAATGAGCCACTTTCTCTTGAAAGAGTGAATAAACAAACAAGTCTTTCCCCCATTCCGAAATGAGATTAGTGATTTTCAGTCGAGACAGAATAGAAAATAGGCGTACAATTGAGTGCAGGTGTAAGCTCTGATCTGCCTGGTTATCTTAGGTACAAATTCTAGCTTGAATACTGAAATGAGAAAACTGAGGACATGTATGCAGTGTAGGCAATAGTATTTTCCGTAATCCGTATACGGGTTAGTTTAGTGGTGCGTATCAACTCTTTTCGAAATATATCTGTATGTGGTATAGAATTCAATACTACTGAAAGTATTCAATATCATTTACTCATTCAATACTACTAGCAATATACTGAAATACTAGAATTCATTATGAAATATTCATTCCTATCCAAATTAGGCTAGAAATAAGGGATTCCAATTCAATTTGAAATAAGGAATGGAATTTTATTACCTAATATAAATAGGAATCCCTTTTTTCTAGCCTAATTAGAGTAGGAATATATATTTTATATTGGATTCCAGTATTTCAGTATATTGCTAGTATTCTTTAGGCATATGAATATATACGAGAGTGGTATAACCTCCTTTCTATACATACTAGCTGCAATATCAATATGCTAATACGCGCCACAGTTTCACTGTAGCATACTATTGCCTACACTGCATATATGCGCCTGATTTATCCGTGAATTTCACAATGCGGTCGCCCGTGCTATACCTGACTTTTTGGCTATTGTCTAGTAACGTCCTCTCATCTAGTCAGATGTTTTCGAATTTGTTGGAGTTTCTTGCTAGGAGTGCTGTCATCTCACTACTTTCATACTTATTTGTTCGTCGCGAGGGGCTTTGTTATACGTCTCAAGTCTGACCTGAAAAACATGACGGTTTCTTCATGTAATCTTGAAACTCTTTTTCTTTAAATTGGAGATACCATGTAAATCTAGTTTCAAAGTGGGCATGGAGTATATAGACACACAAAGAGGTTTCATGATCTGATTCTAGTAGGCATAAGTGGCAAGATGCCCAGACCATAAAATGTCAATGAACATAGGAAAGAAGAGTTCCCAATCATCGTGCTGCTGTGTGTTGAAAAACATGCAGCTGGAGTTGACAATTGCATGGTAGGGCTTTGATCGCCTGAATGACTGTACTCTTGGATATCTGTTGTCATACTTTCGGAAGTTGTTGCCGTTCATCAATATTGCTGTCATTCAAAACCTAAATTCAGACCATAATTACTTTGTCAATAAACCAAGCATAATTCCTAATGATTTACAGAGAGCTACTAGGCAATTAGCATATAAGTATAAGCTTCTACAGATTTTTAAAGGCGGCCAGAACATTTTCGGTCATTCTTTCTGCATTAAAAGGTTGGTTTGATCGATAATTGCTGAAATGCTTCTTAAAAAGAGTTTGGTCAGGCGGTAAGTGTTTGACTCGCTTAGGACGACACAAGCCATTCCACTAGCACACAAAGTTCACTCCCTAGCTCACCTCTTTGTGTCTATAAATTTCGGGGCTTCAGAAGAGTTCACAACTCAAAATATCATCCTCGCATATAACAGTATCAAAAGGAGAAGCTAAATTAATTTTATCTCAACTTCCAAATTTGATGGGATATCCAGTTGTAATTGGCAAGAGAAAATGGCGATGATTTCACAATTGATTGAAAAGCAGGAGAAAAGTCAAATTGATGTTTAAATTTGTTATCATTGTTTCTAACGAGTTTTTCTGGTTGTCGCTGAGCTTGTTCCGTTCTGATCATGGCTAAAAGCCCGACCCTTACATGTGGAAAAATGAAATGACGGCGGGGGCAACAAGACTTATAGTCGACAGCGGGCTTTTTTTGTACTTTCTATTCATCTCGAAACTACCAAAGATCTCTGCCTCTGTCACTTTTTCCGATGGAATATAAACCCGTGCGAGTGCGAGGGACAAGAGGGGAAATGATATCAGATTCCAAGGGAGATCCACTCGTACACAGACTGGTGCTTCTGGTAAACTGACGCAGTCTGTGCTTCTGGTAGACTGCTACGAAGCCTTCTGATTGTTTGAACAAAATTCTTTTGCCTTGGTCTCTTAAATAACTCTCAAATGTCTAGTTGGAGATTTCGAATCTCGGAATCTTCAACATCTAACCATTCACTGACATGTTCTTCAATCACATGTCTGGGTATCTAAGTAATCATAAGATCTCTTCCCCCGAGGGAACAAGCTGACTAAATGATTCACTCATATAAAAAAACGAGAAAATACACTCCCTTCCCACATCCAAGAAAAACGGCTGTTGGCCTGGTAAGCGACATAGCAAATGTACATCTCACTTGATTAATAAAATATTTTCTAATCATAAGTAACAAAGCATGCATTCGATTCCATCATTACTGGATACGAGCCGGAAGTTGTTTATAAGGCACCGAAGGACATCAAAGTGTTGAGTAACGAGGAAACTCAAGAACTGAAGCTCAAATCGCTAGAGAATTTCAGAGAATCAATTTCACGGAAGGATAACTACTGTAAAACATGGCTTTGGATAAGGGATTTTATAGTGAGAATACACAACTTCCGTCTGTAATTCTTATCGCTGTCGGAAATCTCACAAGTTCCCATCGATTCGACAACAAAATGCTGTTTCAGATATATCTTTTCAAGAAGGAAATATCATAAGGCTCTATAGAAAAATACCAGAAACCACACTAGTACCGCCACTGTTCACATTTTATCTTTTGGACTGTGGTTAAGCTTCTCAACTCCCTTCTATTTACCTTGAATTGGTGTGTTGCAGCCATCTCAATATCACTTGATTTCATGAATGTTAAACTCTATGGGTTACTTATGTTTCTTACTTATGGAGTGATACCTAGGTAACGCATTTTGTGATAAGTTAATATCAACGGAGTACCTGCTTTCAAATATCTTTGGAATTTCACAAACTCCTAAAGTCAAAGATAGATCAACTGATCATTCACAGCTCAAGGCTTGGAAAAGATAATCTGTACCGACTACTGAGATGTCTAGTTCGCTAAGCTTGACTGAGAGTGGCGTGGAGGCAAGAGTTCTTCGGAGTTGCGTCCGGTCTTTTTCAATTGAAAGTGCGTAGGATTTCGATGAAAAATATAAGAGCATTCGATGATTACATTTTTGTCGTTCGAAAGTCAATGGTGCTATTAACATTGCCTTTGGCGGCGGTAATGATAAAGTTTTCATCTCATGGTAGGACAGAGATTTGCCCAGCTTAACACTTCTTGCCATTTCAGCTTCTAAGAACTAACATGCAATTTCACTATCTCTCCAGGGTTTCTGGTTGGAACGCTGTGGATAAAGGTGTGTTGGTTGGATTCTCGTCGAGTTGCAGTTACTGATATGAACCGACAGTCATTGTTTAGGTCATATGACGACAGCAACAAGATTTTATCTTCGGAACTCGTTAGACTAAGTGGTCTTCCTCTGTTATAGAATGAGTCCTTCGGCTTTCATCTGTTTCTGATTCAAACAGTCACGAAAAAGGTATGGATTAGTTCGCCATGAACGTCCTCAGTTACCTTGTTTTCATTCGAATACAGAATTTCCTTTTTTTGATAGCTGCTGGTGCTTTTATACTAGGGAAGTCATGCAACTGTAATATAACTGGGAGATATCACTATATAATTAAATTTTTGTGGAATAAAAGAATGGAGTGTATAAGAGTGATGATTTTTACTGGCTCGAATATCTCTATCATTCACAAGCAACGAAACAAGGTGATGCAAAAGTACGTGGTGGTGGTTGAGCGACAACCACTACTTGGTTTCCGAGACTACTGATATCTTGGGTCAATCGAGCTCAGTGGTGGAGTACGACTTCAGGTGTTGATATATCTAATATAGGAGAGGATCTATCATCTGAACGATGATAGATGTCCACAAGAATGACAATATGATTGTAATTTTATGACCGTAAAAAATCCAAAGGATTCCAAACAAAGACTGGTAGAGAATTAACATTTCCCGCAATGAAATTCCCTACAACGAATACAAATTCAGATGAATTTCGCGGATAGGCTCTCGTGTATACAATGAAAATTCTGGATATATGCAACATTGTCTTCTTATGATGTATTACATTTCAGAATCAGACAGTTCTCTGAATTTTGACCTGCCAAAATAGTGAGCACCAAGTATATTCGCGCTGCTTAATGAGAATGCTCGGAATGAAACGGGGTTAATGCAAGGTTTTTTGGAGTTAGGTTGCGGTATTACCAGTGGGGAAATGACTGTTAGTAAATCTTTTTGAGCTTTTTGTACTAGGATAATCAGAATGGAACGGAATAAGAATGCTGAAATCAATTCGAGTCCTGGTGTGACATGCGCCATGATCCTCAAATTCACCTCGTAGCTACTCAGACTCTGATGGCTTGTTGGCTTCTGAAAACCCCCGAAATATCAATATTAGATGCTTTTTCTACATAAATTGTTACAAAGGATCGTACAGACTCTAAAATCAAGATCCGAAACAACATCTCTACCGAGAAAGTTTAAACAGGCAAATCGGTCTGAGCTTCAGCTGTCCAAGGCACATTGAGCATACTCTTGGAGTCTTCTTTAGAAGAAAATTCTGATTAAAGAACGAGCTGCAATGTCAACAATACGGCTGAATTGGCTGAGGCTCAGACGCAGGAGGCGGTGATGGTATCGACGGCGATAGAAACATCCTTGCAGTCAACAAATCAACGAATTTTATGATATTCTTACCTCTCCTTCCAAGTTTCTGTCCCACGAAGACAGTCGTGGTACATTTTATGGCTCACACATAACAAATGCAACAAAGAAAGGCTAATTTATGTCCATCTCCAATCTCCTCTTCCTCTTCCTCAAATAAATCATACGAGCTTTTCTTGAAATTGTATCTCCTTGTGACTGTGCATAACTGTGAATATGCTATAAATTTTATTTTTTGAAGTTCAGCCAATTTGATCGCTTATAAGCTCACAGCATAATTTTTCCATGGTTTACATCCACTATGTCACCGGCCCTTCCTAGCTTCCTATCATCGGGTGGGTAAATTTTCTAGAAGATTCACCCAATCATACTTGATCTTAGTTCTGAATATGACCTATCTGTTTAATGTTCTGCGTGGAGTCTACTGAATGGAAGACCCAATCAGGTATATAAGTTCCTGCTTCCTTTTCATTTCATGATCTCTAAAATAACTAAACATACCAGTTCCCGCGCCTGAGGGCGAATTAATTTGATACTACACGAGTAAGTTACACGTTTACGATATTATGCGTGGAGAGTGGTTATTGCTGGATTGAGCAGGAATGGGACATCGTACCTTCAGACGAGAAAAGCTGCAAGAGAATCGACAGTAATGGAGAGGACTAACATCCAAAAGCAATTAATAAACATCTGAGACTGAGTTCGAAAACACTGCAAAGCAGCTCTGCCCTTCTCACCTTTCAAACAACTCTCAATATAGGAAATACAGGAATACAACACGAAGCAATCGTCGTCACATGGTTTAGTCGAAACAGCTTGCTCTTTGGAACTCATTGATGAATCCAAAGTCTCACAATCGACGAGTTTGTAATCTGCGCATATCTCGCTTACACTTTATCTAAGTGAGGAAGGCAGTTGTTGCTCATTTCTCTGGTCTCTTAATTTGTTAATACACATCCATGATTCTAGTAAAGCTAAATTCTTAGACAGTTAGTAATTTCCTCTTATCCCTATTGAGCCCAGAAAAGTCATGGAGCCCAAATTCCACATTCTACCGTTCATATCCATCCACCTCTAACTTCCGCTCACTCACTAATTATAGACAATTCCGAAACTTCCCGTATCGTCTTTGAAAAATATACATGTTCGAAACACTCCCCTCATCTCTTAATCCCGCTGAAGATCAAATCTCTCACTTTACTAAATTTGCCGTCCAAAGAGGGAGTTTTCTTTTTCTATCAAAGGACGAGTACTATCTCATTGAAAAATAAATCTCGTGGGATGCTGGAAAATTTGAACTAAAATTTTGACAAAAAAAAGCACAAAAATGCCCGTAGACTGACAGTTAAAAATGGATAATCACAAAGATGACAACCAAACCTCTCTCCCAGAGAATGGCGAGGTATATGCATATCACTTCTCAATCACACCTCTGGGATTATTTTTCTTCAATTCCTAGTCTTGCTCCTCCATCTCTGCCAGCTTCGACTGGGACATTATCTCGACGAAGACGGCTAATAAATGGTTTCTTTTGGCTTTCGCCAGACTTGTCGCAATTTCCTCTTTCATCTTTCTTCATTTCTGTTGGTGTTAGATGAGGAGTTAGGTATACCTTGATACATGTGCTGCTCTGCAGGCCTTATATAGTCAATTCTAAATCGTATTAAAACTCTACTAATTCACTCTTCTACCTCTTCTAACCCTACCACTTTGATGATTCACGTCCCTCTCTCAGGTCCTCTCATATCCCTTCCGCCCCCACTTCCTAAATGTAGATAGTGCCGTCACCTACACCCTCTAGCGTTTATATAAACTTACACTTCTACTTCTAATCAGACATGTTTAACAATCATTGAATTTTCGATGAAAATTCCATGCCGCAAGGCAGATACATCAAGTATGGAAGCAGAATCTTCCAAGTTTATAAGGTCATATTTCTGAATTGACAAGATGAGTAGAGGTCAGAAACGGTAGAATTGATTAGAACTTAGATGATAATATCGCGTACATACTGAAGAGTGACAATAACGGATGGTAACAGTAAATAGGGGCTGTTGTTATCATTTTCATGTGAAAAAATTTATTGAAAGAAGGCTTTTCGACAGTCAGTAACCCTTATACACTAACTATTTCCGTAAATCTCCAGCTTCCTCACTTGGGCTATCTCCTCCAATTATCATCGCCATATCTCCACGTCTATTACAGAATAATATATTCCAAGTGGAACAACTAAGTTCATTTCCGGCGCCCTTTCCCTAACCCAAACTTGCATCTCTACTAGTCATAATTGTCAACAACCATTCATATGAATTCTATCCAATTGAGAAAAAATAATAATATATATCCTGGAATCGCCTGCACCCATCGAGAAAAGCAAAATTCCAGTCAAACCGAGATGAAGTTTATATATATCCTCAATCTCTTTTCCATGAGTTCAAGATCCCCAATTCACTTAATCTCAGCCCCCTCTCTATGCACAATCTCACATTCATTGTTCCGATACCGGTTATATCGTCAAACTCCTCGCTTAACTCACTCCCCTCATCCACTCCTCGTCAAGACCCACTAATCTTACATCCTAAGCGATGTAAGCAATCCACTGAACCCTATATAAATTCCCTCTAACCTCTGAGTTTTCAGATCATAAGCAAAAGAACCAAACACTTTCATAGCTGAAGGAGTGACTCCTCAAGTAAGCAAAGTACTAAGGCAGGCGAGGGGTGCCTTTGCAGATAAAGATTTTGAATCGTGAAACTGTAGACATGAAGCGTGAGTGGAGATGAAGATAATAAGATAATAGTACGACAAGAGTAGCAACGATAATACAATTAACAAGTATTATTATCGTCACCCATTTTCATGCCAGATTTGCATGTTTGACGTTGATTGAAACTTCTTCTCGAAATATCTCAACCCTCAATCTTTTCACACTATACAAAGCCCTCTTCGAATCACAACACTGTTTCTCAGTGCTCACACTCGCAAAATTTTTACAAGAACCCGAGCGATCCCTTGGCATAGGTTTTCCATCTTGTGTCTCTTTAGAAAATAGAGGAAAAAAAGTAGATACTAGATAGCGCATGGCGTTTTATAACCCCGCTTATCTAGAATAATTTCATAGGGGATTGATTCAATATTTCATAGCCAAAAATGAGCCGGGGAGGATTCATCACTTTACCGTGCATGACCATTCACATACCCCTCTTTTCTCGCTATACACTCTACTATTCTTTGCTATTCACCTCATGAACTCTTCTATGTACCTGGTTGACCCCTTGCAGATTCATCTCCCTCCATCACACGATTTTCCTCCCCTAATATAAATATCTCTCCCTCTCCCACTCATCACTCATCACTTTACCAACTCATTTCCGTAGACACGGAGATGGATGACGTAAGACTCTCTCTGCGCTCTACCCTGCTCCATTAATTCACGCATTCACAAGTAGACCCTTAAGACCCCTTCCGTCCTCATCTCACTACTCTCAATCTTATCATCAAAGGTTTCCTCCGATTGCATAATCATTACTCTTATTACAAGAATCGACAACAAAAGAACCTCAGATGATAACTCGAATCTCAAACAAAAAACTCATCCTGTATGTAGCAATGAAGAACACAAAACAACAATTCTCAACCCGAAATCTCGACCCCTTAAAAAACCAAACAATATCCCTCTAAAACCAAGCAATCCTCCACCGCACACAAAGAACAACACTCCCATGCAAATCACTCTCTTGCCAGTACCCCAATGTACTCATTATCGATTAGTATCCAAGTTGTCTCCAACTAGCAAAAACTCCCAAGAGATCTACAGGGTTATATACACCTCCCCCTCCTCTCTCCTTCCCCTCCCTTTTAACTCTCCACTAAACTCCCGAACTCGGATATCGATCGGTAGTTTATCATTCACCTCTTTTTGAGATCATGCACTGTCTATCCCTTCCCCTTCCGCTCTATCTACTTCTTCCAAGACCCACTTGAAGAAAAATTACAAACCGACCAGCCATCTAATCCTCCTACCCCTCTTCAATCTCCTCACACCAAGCTCCTCGTATTTCGATCTACTGAGATTTAAAATCCAACAGTTTTTAATATTTTTTCGTAATTCTCAGAACCACAATTCGAGTTATTCACCTATTTTCTTTCCCTAGAAATTCTCTCAAGTCTTTGATTCATTGTTGTCCTCATTCTTTCTCCTCTTTCCAAGGGTTTCATCTCCTTTCTCTTCCCATATCAATTCACCCCCTCTTACCCCTCCCTTTCCACCACCTCTCCTCCCCTCTTTTCCCCCCCTCCAATTATATAAACACCCTCACCTCTCGCCATCACCCCATCACCCCAATCTCCAAGCACACAACAATCCAACAATAAACGAGAATATTCCAGGGTCAACCCCCCGTCCCCTCTCAGTGCTCTCATCCATATTCCCCTTTCCCTTGTAATCCCCATCCCAATTCTTGAAATACTGAGCGTTCCATTTCTATTTCCATTTCCATCTACCATCTCATCATCTACCATCTCATCATCTCCCATCTCCCATCCACCATTCACCATCCACCATCCCATCTGCCATCCCATTCTTCTTCCTAGGTAATCATCAACCACTTCCCTCCTACTCTACTACATCCCCACCACATCCCCACCACAGAAATAAAAGATTCAATAACAAACCCAGAGTACATCCAAAACCATCACAAAAATCACCCGAATTACACTCAACGGCGTTGCAGTCACTAGCCAATCGTTTTGTCATTAGATTTCTTTTCTTCATTGAGCTTGTGTATTTCCTTTGATATAGTTTCTAAAATATCTCTACACCCATGGAAACATAAACAAACAAAGTAAATTCATCTCCATCTCCATCTTGCTCTTGCTCTTCAACCCCCGGTATCGTAATTTTCACAATTGGAAATTTCTTCAATTGAATCGCTATCGATTTAGTTATCTAGCTATCTAGCTATGAAAATGTGAAGATGTAAAGATATAAAGATATAAAGATGTAAAAATATAAAAATATAAAGATATAAAGATATAAAGATATAAAGATATAAAGATATAAAGATATAAAGATATAAAGATATAAAGATATAAAGATATAAAGATATAAAGATATAAAGATATAAAGATATAAAGATATAAAGATATAAAGATATAAAGATATAAAGATATAAAGATATAAAGATGTGAAGATATGAAGATATGAAAATGTGAAAATGCGAAAATGTAAAGATGTATAAATATACAAGTACTGAATAAAACATCGATATATAGCAAAAACTTGATTATAGCTAGCGAATTTATTCCTTCTACCTTTCCTTTCAGTTCGAGGTAGGTAGGTATGCTTGATACAAACTTTGAGTACCTATCCACGCATATACCTACAAGCAGATAGCACTAGCACTAGCACTAGCAGGAGCACCGCCTTTGACAAATAACCTCTACATAGCCATCACATCTTTATCTCACTCCATTCTGATCCCTTCCCTTCCCTTCCCAGCTCCACCCCTCAATTGTTCAACATCACCCCTCAATAGTTCAACTCCTAACCCCCAAAACACACAATCTCCCTCCCACTCTCTCTCCCCCAGCATCCCCCACCCACCCAAAACACAAACTAACTCTCAACCCCACCATCCTACACTCCAACATCTTCACCTCTTCAACTCCCATCTGGCAAAGCTCCTCTGTTCCTCTCCCTAATAATTCCTTCCACGCCTTCTCACTCCAGACTAATTTCCCTCCACTTATCATTCCCGTCTCATCGATTAATGTCGTAATGACTTTCGGATTCATGATAAGTTGTAGAAGTTTCGAGCAGTGCGGACATTCGAGACTGGGGGTGGGTGAGTAGAGTTGTATACCGCAGCTGTGTATAGTGGCGGTTAGTAAGAATCTCCATCGCGATCCAGAGTACAAGAAAAGACAAAACTGCAAAGAAAAGAAAAAAGAAAACAAACCATTCCCCACAAAACAACATATTCCTCCTCCAAATCCTCACCAAGCTCAATTCCACCAACACAACACTAATCCAGCCTGTGAAAACCTCTCCCTCTCCACCTCTAACCCACTCCTCCACATCCCTCAGCCCAAATAATGCCGTTCTAGGTCCATAAATTGCTTCCTCAATATCTTCCTCCCCCCAAACTTCACTTGGAAACTCCACTCCTATACTCTCTTTCCTCATCAATCCATTTGCCCATTTCCTCAACCAATTCGCATCTGCGAATTCCGGTTCCACATCTACCATTGTATTTCTTCCCCAACAGATTATTCCTTTACCTCCATAATCAAGCTTATGCATTGGATTCGAAACGAGTAGGATAGTTTTTCCTGGTATCCATTCCTTCACACTCTCGATCAAATCCGACCAACATTTCATTTTTGTTTCGCCAGTATGATCGAAGAGTATCACTTCAATAAGATCTGATTCCCCTCCATCTTTTTTGACAATCTTCTTCTTGGCTCCGATACTCTTTACACACACGAGTAATTTCACATCTAGAACTCCATCATATCCTCCAGTTAGATAAGCTTCCAATGTCATAAGCCCAGGTAATGGTTCGCCCTTAATGTAACCGAAAGGAATACGACAAACGTCTGCAGCACCGGAATGAGTATGAATCATCAAATGATCACTCGTGTTGCGACCAGGAAATAAATTTGCGCAAACGAGAATACCAGCTGTAGATGCACCGTCGGCTTTCGAAGTATCAGATATGAAGGCTGTCCAAATTGAGAGAAGTTGACCTAATTTGAGGGGGTAAGATTGATTTGCGAAATATAGTTTTATCTACATTGGGGACTCAATGTCAGTTTGAGAAAACCTCTTTGGCAACTTTCACGTAAAAGAATATGCATTGCAGTAGCGATTGAGTTGAGTGGAAGACAAGACATGAAAAGCGAATTAGAAACCACTCACCGAAACAACACCACCTTCTCCTCTAACACCAACATAATGCCATCCCCTAGCTCTTGGTTGTTTGGCACTTTTACCAATAATTGTCGCGAAACTGACCACTCTACCTATGAATGTAACTGCTTTTGGTCCTAGGAGATCCAAGAGTCAGTAAATCTTTCATAGAATCGTGTAAATAATTTTCACAGGTTCTTCTCCGCTAGTCATCAAGTTCTGCAAGTACCTTGATACTTCATGCAGGAAAACAACATTGTAGAAATATCTCAAACGGATAGATCATCAAGACATGATCCGTATACTTACCCCCCTCCCCCCAAATACAGAGAAACATACGAAAAGTACATACCAGGAATCAATTCTCCCACAGCCAAACTCTCATACTCTCTACTCGGATTCCACTTTTTAGCCAAAGGATCCATGGCCTCATGTAATTCTTCTTCCTGTTATCACACCGAGTATGTCAGTCATCGAATTTTGATCAATACTATTTCTCCATATATTCCAACTTCCACCTTCTTCATCTTCTCTCGCCATTCTCATCATCCCTTCAATCGCACACGCCAAGTGCATCTCAACTCCACAAAGTTCGAAACATGGTACAAAATGCAAACCCTGAAGATCTGAAAAATAAAGTCTCCAAAGATGAAAGGAAAGTCCTGACCAAGAGGAACTGCATAAAATAAACCAAGCTGCTCAATCTCTCGTACGAACTCACCGTAAATCCATCTCCAAATTCATCTTCCCCATCTTCCCCATCTTTCCCACCCCTCTCTACTCCACCACTATCCCTCCCAAACCCATCACCCTGTGTACTTCCTCCCCTCCCCTGCAAGTTCGAGTTACCCACCACACTCAAAGCAGACATTCCTTCACCCCCCTTAACTTCCTTCCGAAAGAAACTCTGAATCGATGGATATTGCGACGGCATTTTCTCTTCCTAATCTCTGCTAATCGTTCTCAGTTTCTAAACTTTCACATCCGAAAGCTTCAATGTAGATTAGATACCGCTCTCTTCAAATCAACAGAAGATAAACAACCATCCGATCCACCTCCAACTTGACAGGCGCAATAGATACAGCATACGCACAAGCAGAAGGTATGATGTAAGATACAAATTATCACCAGTGATATGAATGTATAGCATCAAACGAATCCACACAACTAAATCCATCTCGACTCACCTCACAATCAACCTCAATTTCTAAACTTCCTCAACGAGATCAAAAAAACTCCGATCCTGCGAAGAGAATGAAGAATTTATATCGAAGAAGAAGAAGACGAAGAAAAAGAACACACCAATCAATCCGAAAGTAAAAAGTCCTCAGAGAGCATTCATTCATCCCCTACACAAAAACTCAATAATTAGAAGATGATCGAACAGATAAGGTTCTGCAAAAGTCAGAGTACTCAATGAATAAAAGAGTATGAAAAAAAATTGAACTCCCCCGAACAAGATCGCGTAGAATCTATCTAGGTAGTATCCCGGAAAAAAAAAAGATGAACAAATACATTCGTTACACAGAGCAGAAAATTTACAAATCGCAAATCTCAAAACGCAATAATTAAGCAAAAAAATGGAAACGAAAAAGAGAACCCGAAAGTAGAGATAGAGAGTCCACAAAGAGAGAGAATCCCTTGGTACACCAAAAACAACAACAATCAAGAAAACCATCTCGAGAGAAAATTTGGGATGTGAAGAAAAGACAGCTTTTCTCACACCCAAGAAAACCTTCCCTCCCACCCTCTCCATCTGAATCCCGTTCCAGATCCAGAAATTTCGAAGAAGAAGAAGACATCTCGAGAAACCCTTTTCCTCAATCAGTAGATCCCTCCAAGCTCCAAGAGAAAAACTACATAGGGACATAAGAATCACCCCCTCCCTTCCGTCCCCCATCTCCACAAACCAACAATCAAATCAGTTCAATCGATGATGCTAGGGGAAAAAACAATACAATCAACAATGTGATAATAAAACCCAAAGTCCTGTCTCTCCCCCAACACAGAAGATATCTTCATACACCAGCACATATACACAAGCATCTCGCTCCTCCCTCCTCCCTCCTCCCTCCTCCCTCCTCCCTCCCTCATACTACCAGTAACTACCAGTGCACAAAACAAAACAACAATTCAGAAAAACATCAAATGCAAAGATTTCCTCAAACTCCCCTCTCTTTCTCCCCCTCAAATCCTCTCCCCTAGAAAACAATACCATACAATACAAACTCTCTCCCCTTCCCCCCTTTCTCCCAAATCCAAAAACTGGAAAAACAACCAGACCCAAAAAACACCCAAAACTCAAAAAACACACTCAAAAAACACTCAAAACACGCTCAAAACACATTCAAAAAAAACCATAAATACCTCTCAAGTCTCCTCTCAAGTCTCCCCTCCCCTCTCCTCAAGTCTCCCCTCCCCTCAAATTTCCCCTCTCCTCAAGTCTCCTTCCCCCTTCCTCCTTCCTTCCTTCCTTCCTACCTCCCTTCCTTCCTTCCTCCCTTCCCTCTACTCTACCAAATCAATCTACCAAATCAATGTACCAAATCAAATCAATCAACAATCAATTCAAGATTTCAATATATAAAACCTCTCAAGTTCATCAACATCTCAAGTTCATCCATCAACATCTCAAGTTCATCCATCCAGATCTCAAGTTGATTCATCAACATCTCAAGTTCATCCATCCACTCTACTGTCGCGATACACCTCGATATACCTCGATATACCTCCCTTCTTCACCTTGTACACAAATGGGAATCTGCTTAGATCACAATTTGATCAATGAGGATTGAAAAGTGCGAAATCAATTCGATGGAATAAATGTTCCATTCAAAGACATATGAGATGATGATTCGGAGATTCGGAAAATTTAATGGTCAAAGGTGAAGATATTCATTGGGAAGTGAAACAAGTGTTCAGGCAATTCGCGCTAATGACCGTTTTCCTCGCTCCTTCCCCAACTAATAAATTCCCGGCACGAACACCAAAATGTATCAGTTGGAATCACTAGAAAACACTAGAAAACACTAGAAAACATCGGACATTTTTACACAATCCAGAAGAGCAATGTTTGAAGGTTTAATGTACTTCGATTTTCAATAAATCTATTCTAGGTAATGAATGAATGCATGGTACTTAGGTATCACCATGATGTAAACAAGAATAGTAAGCACTTCAAGGGTCCATCAAAAATCCCACCACCATGAAATTCGAACAATCCACAACCCCCGACCAAAGACACAATCTAATAAAGCTTGTGTTCCAAGGTCATATCATTCTCTGGTTCAAGACCAACACAAGCACGGAAAATGTTGATCAAAGCACCACGTTGCTTGGCAAGTGCATTGACAACTGGAGCTCCAGGTGGAGTCAAAGGTGCCTTGAGCATATAACTGAGAATGCTAAGAACACTGTGGAAGTTCTTGTAATCCTTGGTGGTAGCACCATCAGTAGAATGTGCCTTCCATTGAATACGAGTCATCATCTCTGCAAGGACAACAAGATCAATGATCAATGGTGAAGCAAGAAGAGAATCCTCGCAAACATTGAAGAGACTATTTATGATTAGTCGAGTGCATAATGTGGGCATTGATTGAAAAATAACTTACGAAATGGTTTGATGACCTCCCATGAAAATCTCAGCATAGTACTCATCAAGAGCACGCTTGTTATCACCGACAGCTGGCATGTACTTGATGACAACACAATGATCAGGATGTTCACCTTCCTTGTAGAGGACATTGTTAGCAGCTACCATGTCATCGACAACATTGGATTTAGAAATCTCCTTGGAACGGAATTGCTTTTGAGAGCTGAGATTCTTTCCATCATTGTTACCAAGATGATTGTAACTGGAGATAGCAGTAAGCTTGATACCGGCACTGATCAAGAAGTCGACAAGAGCAGACTTCATCTTGGTTTGACCAGATTTGAAGTCATCACCACCAATGAAGGAGTTGTGCTTCTCTGCGAGCTCAATGCAACCAGGAACAAATGTGTTTTGTGGAGAACCGTTGATGAAAGGTGCGTTCTCGAGAATGCAAGCAACAGCAAAGATAGTGGAAGGCGCAACTTCTTCGTGTCCATTCTCGATAGCTTTCAAGAGATTATCGGCAGTGTCATTAACACCATCAATGAGCTCAGCAAAACGTTCAGTGTTGGCAGTCCAGAGAACAATGACCTTATCGAGTTCGTTCTTGGCCTTGAAGTCACTGTGAAAAGAATGTTAGTGGATGGTAATGGAATAAAGAGTAGACCACTGTGAATGCTTACCGGATATCTTGACGAATCTTTTCGACATGCTCATTGCAAGCCTTGCTACCTGGGATAAGGTTGTCGGCACGATCTTCTTGATTGGCAGCAATGAAATCTGGGTAGTAAAGACCAGGAAGTGGAACCAAGTCAGTCATTTCCTTCTTGATTTGTTGCTTCAAGGTAGGTTCGAGGACACCAGCACGATCCATGGCATCAGACAAGTTGAAGCCGCTGATATCCCATCCACCAATGACCAAATCATTAGGGTGAACCATTGGCAAAGCTTTGTGGAAAGGAATGTTGACATCATCACCAGTCTTTGCATTAGTACCAAGTTTCATGGTTGAACCCATGACAACGGAGCCATAGTAGTTGTGCTCACGGGTACCCTCACGAGTTGCCCATGAAAGGCCACGGCGGTTAGCAATGATACCGGCAGTGACAGTTGTACCATTGTTTCCACCCCAGCCGACAAGCATCATACCAGTCTTGGGGATCTTACGTTCAACCTTGAAGTCATAGACAGTTTCTTTGGGAGTAGCAACAAAGTTACCATTGGCAGACTGAGTGACCGCGGTAGTACGATAATTGTACTTTGAGCGAATCTCGTCATCAGTGTAGAGAACGTTGGGAGAGCTAACGGTGAACAAGTCTTGGTTAGAGGATTGGGAGGATGCACCATCCATAGTGCTGGTGTTGCTGGAGCCGTTTGCGTGAGGAGCCATCTTGATTGATTTGAAAACTCGAAAAGTTCTTAAAAGTGCTTGGCAGTTCTTGATTTAACGTAAAGATGTTTGAGAGTATCTTGGAATTGATGTAGATGTGTAGGTAAAGCAAGAATTGCAATTGTATGAATGTTTTCGAGTTTTGATGGGTACTGATGTATAGACAAAAAGTGATGCAAATGTTGTGTATTGGAGAAGAAGAGTTCTGTTGATTGCAAGACTATTTATCTAACAAACGGCGAGTCCGATGCTCCTGCTGGAGAAGAGCAACGGGCACCAGCAAAAGGATGGTGCGATCTGTGAATGACTTGTTAGTATGCCATATTGTAAAGAGGTTCCTCCCTCAATGGGGGGTTGTGAGAGGTTGAAGTGCGTATCAGGAAGGAAGTATGAAATTTATGACGAGGAGATCGTAAGATGGGTGACGACCACAATGTAAACAAGGAAACTTATGGAAGGCAGCAACCGCAGAATCAATACAATATGAAGGCATAGGATGTTCCTCCCTTCATTAGGTATCCAAGAGAATGGGAAGCCATTGACAAGGAGAAGGTAAGATACACCCGCGATCGCATGTAAACATTGCAAACCGTGGAAGGCAGCAAGCAGCAGATATTGACAATCAAACAATCTCCAATCCATCAAGTGCAACTGAGAGTACAGATGCACAGGAAGTTCCTTCTTCCTCCCTCCCTCACCCATCCTCCATTCACGGCAGAAAGAGCATATTTTGTCTCTGAAAACATGATCAAAATAAAATTCAATACGTACGAGTTAAGAAGATTAGAAAACGTCTTGACGACGGGGTGATCACACTCGTAAGTGCGATCTGTTTAATTGACTTGAGGTGAGTGTTGAAAGGGGTTTGCTTTGGCAGTTGATCTTGATCGTCGGTCAAATGTGATTCGAAGTATACAGGTATTGATTGAATGAGAGTCTGAACTTCGTGGGGAGTCGCATCGTTTTAAATTCGTCGTGGTGACATCCGTTGTCCGAATTCCGTATCTTCCCCCCACTATAATCTAAGGTACCGTCTGATAATAGTGGGCTAGCTTTGCTGGCTAGAATACGCGTTGGTGATTGGATGAGAGAGTGTGGATGTCCCTAGTAGCACCTAGTAGCATGTGTATCGATAACGATCAACAAAAGAAAATATCATTTTCTCCATGATTTTGCTGAGATGTCTTGCGGAGAGTCTGGAGTACCTAGGTAGTTGTGGAGAAATAGGGAGAATATTATTGATTTTATGTATTGTACTGAGTAGGTGTGGTATGATATGTTATGGTATGGTATGGTTTGGTATTATGAAGAAAAGTGCAAAGATAGTAATAATCACAACAGAAGAAACCGCATGCTTCACAAACTTCTGGATAAGAGATTACCTAGTATCTCCAAGACTTCAATTCAAGGTGGCTGTCAACTTGGCTTGCGAATGCGCCTATCGTACAAAAATATATTATTATTCCATATTACCTACCCCATTCAATCCTCACCAACCATGATATCTATCCTATTCGTCAATGTTGAATGTCTCGAGATTCCTATACGTACCCAAGGTAGGTAGGTAGTGGTCCCTCGCTCTTCTCATCTCATCTCATCGATTCGATAATTTACAATTAAATTATCCGATCAATTAATATCCAAGAAGCGACCACGAAATAATACTCCCTCGGCCCCTTCCTTACCTTCCCTATCCTTCCCAACATCTCGTTCCCGAAGACTACGGAATCTCGCATCGCGGTTGCGCCCGTTAGTACAGAAATCATACAAGTGATATTATCAATAGAATAGCACTATTGAAATGAAGCAAAGTAGCGGTCAGAATGCTACATGCAGATAGATGTATTTCCATCCATGGCATTTCAACCGTTTTCATTACTCATTGCGTCGAGGAAATCCCAACACGTGTTTGTTTGAATTGGCGACAAGGAAAGGAGGTGTGATGAGATGCACAAGCGGCATTGTGAGAACATTTGGTTGGCTTTGTACTCTGTATGTTTGAGAGCCTGAATTTGAGTATCCAATGTGGAAATTGATGTTGGGGATCGAAATGGGTGAGTGAGCATTCATTCATTCATTTGCAACTGTTGTGTTTTTCAACCAATGTGCTGTGTGTTTATGTTTCAGTGAGTTCGGAGAGAGACTGTTGGACACTATACCGATGTTTACGGCGTGGAAAACAATGTTTGTTGGTAGGTAGGTAGGTAGGTAGGTAAAAGATATGCATGGAAGAGTGTATGGGAAATCTGCTGTACAAGATGCATTCTTGTGTTGGTGTTGACCAAGTGAACAAGAGGGAAAGAAGGAAGGTCCCGGATTAACAGATATTATTACTCACGAAGAGACCGAATCCAGATTTATCAAGGTCGAAAATGATCCCGTTGTAATCTTCTTCCATACTACACACGATACACATGCTTGCGATCCTACCTATTGACGGGCAGCGACTCAAAGAGGTCCATCCCATCATCAACCAGCTGAATTGAAGAGAAAAGATAGCACGAGAGAACTTCACATCCCCCATCTTTGAGGGCCAAAGACCAAAAATTCCTGTTGAAAAATTTCCTGAATGAAAGGGGATCAACTTCATATAAATTGAGCAGCGCTCCTTCAGGAAATGTAAGGTGGAGATCAGGGGCTAGTAAGCGGCCGACAGAATCACGGGAAGAGAGAGTGACGAAGTGTAAAGAGAGGCCGTTGTTTGACTGAGAATATTGAAGCTATCGAAAGGGAAAAAATTCTAAATGTCTGTGTTGTGTTGGATTCATTGCCAATCCAATTTGTGAAGCATCGGCCAGAATTGTTACGAGTCGATTCTTTAATTTCCTTTGGGTGCAATTTCTCTTGATAACAACATGTAATAGCATAGCAATGCACGGTAGTAGTAGTAGTATAACTTCGTCTTTCGGATCAAAAGAAAAAACAATAGGTATCTATTCATCTTACAATTAACTACCTAGTACTCTGTACAATCCAATCTCGATTACCTCCTCGAACATCTCTATTTATACTATGATGTACCTACCTCTACCTATCAATACGACATTCGACTCTGTACTCTACACATTCCCGATCACACCCATCTATGATAATACCCTATCACACTTCACCGTCAGGGTCCGACGGTCCAATCTTAGGTTCACGGCGGCAAGGACTGGAAATGGTCAAGGTTGATGATTGATATTCTCCATTGGGGAATTTGTGGAGCGTTCCATTCAAATGATTCGATTCATGAGATACTTTAATACTCCTTCATTGCTAGGGACTAGATGATAGATATTAGATATTAGATGTTAGATGTTAGATGTTAGATGTTAGATGTTAGATGTTAGATGTTAGATGTTAGATGTTAGATATTAGATGTTAGATGTTAGATGTTAGATATTAGATGTTAGATGTTAGATATTAGATATTAGATATTAAATATTAGATATTAGATATTAAATACCATATACCAGATACCAGATACCATATACCATATACTAGATCCCAAGCAAGCGATCTCTTCCACCATCCAAAGCGTTAGCATATCGCGGACCAAGGACCAGAGAGTGTCAATTGGGCATAGAAGCTCGAATGGAAGGAATCGAATGTTTTGGATAGAGAGCACACACTCAATGTCTTGACATCATTATGGATGCGCATGAAAAGCGCGCGACATCTGAAACCACGTTTTCTTAATTTTGGCTCTGCCATTGATTGCGTACCTCCCAAGGTTTCGATCATGCATGCATGCAGATATAGAGTCACCCCAAAGGAAAAAGAAAAAAGAAAGAAAGAAAGAAAAAAAAGGTAAAATGTGCAACGGTAATTTTGTATCGTCAATCGCACGATAAACTTTGCGCTGGAACTTGAAGAAGGCCGGCCATCCATGCATCATGCATGATCCATCGGTTAGTGGGTTTCGTTTCATTGGCGATGGGGTGGATCCTTTGGGTTACTCTCCGATGAAGGTTTTCCCTGGGGGTCTGGGATCTTTGCGTGGACGGTGAGTTTGTATGTAAGTAACCTTACGAATCACGAATCACGATACTCCGTCCCTGACATCTCGCGTCGTCCGAATCCGATGAACCTTGATTTTTATTTCTCGCTCGTTTTTCGGGACTGGTCGGTCGCGAGAGATGGCACTAGGACCTTTCCGTGGCCCCTGATATTTGGAGGGACGGTGATCAGGCCCAATGAGGGTTGCAGTGCCAAAAGTGGTTCTGGAATCTGGATATTGCGATGAGTGAGATGAGGGAGATGAGGGAGATGAGGGAGATGAGGGAGATGAATGTGTCGAGTGGAGCTGGAGCCGGTGGAGCATGGACGGACGGACGGACGGACGGACGGACCAGATTGGGAGAGAGCCTCAGAGAGGTGAAGCGTTGTGAATCTGGAATGGAGAATGGAGAATGGGTGGAAAGGTAAAGGTTAGAGGTAAATGATTGAGAGAGGGGGATGGGATGATGTTGTATAGGATGATGTTGTATGGAGGATACTTGGTGGTGATGTGATATGGAGGATACTTGGTGGTGATGTGATATGAGGATATATTTCTAAAGTGTCTGGGTAGATACTCATCATCATATAGTAGTAGATACCTAGGTATTCATGGATGTTCCCATTGAAGTTGGAGCTCGTTAGATATATAGATCGAGAGATATCAGATAGATACTACTAGGTAACTTACATAGTAGACATTAAATATAAATTCATCTTGCAATAAACCATCCATACATTATCTTCGTACATATAATCGCATATAATCGCATATAATATACCATACCACGAGCACACATACCTCCCTCTCGAGGAATCTCTTCATCCCAGATTCCCAAATTCCCATCCATCCCGGCACTACTCAGTTCATCCACGGCCACACCTCCATACGTACCTAGTAGCTTTGACCTCGCGAGTCATTTCTTTCCATGCCATCTTCCATTGCTTCCAATCCTTCCAGTCCTTCCATATCCTCATCCCAATCCCATGTGCCGATGTACATCTCTCCTCCTCAAGACCCAATCATCCATCAATCCATTACTCGAGACATCTCCTCACAATAAGCATTCAATTCATGATCAAAAAAAAAACCTTACCAATGAAACCCGAGATCTCATCGATGTGATGATACTCACACCATCACTCCATCACCACTTTATCAATTGATTGGGTAAGAATTAAATCAAATCATATTTATCCGCAACAATAGATAATTAAACATGAACCAATCATGGCCCGCGAAGGTTTATGCTATGGGACTTGGATGTTACAATAACCTCCATCGTGAAGCCAGCACGGTTCACCATCGAGGACTTGTCATGATGTTTCTGGTACCTGAATCCACTTTCATCCCATTTTGGATTCTGGATGTGACTTGGACCAGGGGGGGGGAGGGGGGAGGGGAGGGAGGACGGAAAGATATTCCAAGTGTGAAAGCTTGCGCAGGTTTATGATATGATAGTCCATCGTCCATCGTCCATCCATGAGAAAGAGAAAGAGAGAGAGAGAGAAAGAGAGAAAGAGAGAGAGATACCTGGCTACAGTTCCTGAGAGTTCGTACTACATCCTCAAGTAGATCTTCTCTTTTCTTCTTTTCTCCACACCACACTAGTACACTACCTACCTATACTAGGACGTGGGAGTTTCATCCAACTATCAAACATTCGTTCGTCCTGATCTTTTCCACGTTTTGTTTTTTGTTTTTTTATCTTCACTACCTACCTATACACACATACACACACGCGCGCACTCACACGCACACTCACTCTCGCTCACAGTAACAGTCAGTCCTTACAGCAATCCTCGAGTACCACCTAGCAAGCACAACATTCATTCATACCTACCCATCAATCTTTACATCTTGTCGTTCATTCCCATCCAATCTTTCAAGTAGGAATTCAATCAATACATACTTACATTACAAGATACCACATCTTCGTCTTCGTTCTTCAATCGCATTGACACTTTACTAAATTCATTCTTCAATATCTCTCACAAGAATTTGCTTCCTAATCAAGACTCTCTCTCTACATTGCTGCGATCAGATCCAATTGAGCTTGGAGATCATTTCTAGAAGATTTAATATAATATATTGGACTCACAAACGAAACAATTGAATATTCATAATATCGCCACTCTCCATAGACTTCCTTCCTTCACTCCAAAAATCACCAGGTCTTTCATCCTCTCTCTCCCCATACCGAGCTTTTTACCGCCTCCACTTCATTAATCGACAAAGGAATAAGAGACCAACATAAAATAACATAACCGCTTTATGATCAATATTTAACAATCAATCGAGGGAATTGAGACGTTGGCATAATCAAGAAATCACCTGGCTCACCATGGCAGACTTTATGAGATCGTCGAGTTTTCTACCAACGATAAAATGTTCGAGTTGCGCGAGGGATATTCAAATTGCAATGATGGGGGAGCACATTTGCTCAGGCCCTCCTGCTGGAGAACGTAAGTTTTTAGGTTCATGATATCAATGGGGTACCAATACTAATTATTCATCTAGCTACACCATCACTTGATTTAAATACCACTTTCGACAGGATGCCATATAATCAGCAATCATATTCCAATGCGTCGAATCTTTTGAAACCGGGAAGGACAATGCCTCCGAGGGTTGATACATCTGCTGCGAGTATGTGGAAGAAGAGCCATGGGACTGTTAAAATTTATACTAATCCATAACATCAATAGATCGTCCATTCTTCCAACAAGATCAATTGACACCAGCGAGTAGCGCATCTCCCTCTCGAAGTGCTTCACCATTAACTCCACATGATCGCCTTCGATTACCATTCGGAAAGTCTTCGCGCGCTAACGAATCGTCACCTATACAAAGACCTATTTCCCCAGCTCTATTATCATCGAATCTAGACTCTGCTTTCCCTCGCTTTCCGACACCCAAAGTAACGGGATCACCCAGACTTAAGAGTGCATATGGCGCCCACTCGCCGAGAATGGAACAGGCGGATCCAATGATGTTCGCATCCACAAATTCAAGAGCCTATATGAATCCAAATGTAGCTGGAAGTGTTGCGTCTTTACAAAAAGTCGTTACAAATGCCCCAGGATCGTTTGCGATTGACTCGAGGAAAGTTCCTAGCTATGAAGAACAGCCAATGTACAATAGAAAACCTAGTATGGGACGTCCAGATGACATAATTTCGCCACCTTTGACTGCGGAGCCTGAACAAATTGATCGAACACTCTCGACCAGCTCGGGTCATTCTAGAACTTCAACAAATAGCTCGAATAACAATTTCCCAATGCCACCGCGCAACAAAGGATATGGTATTCTATCACCTGAAGCGAGAGAAGATTCTCAGGAAGCTGGACGTCAAGAAGCTATAAGATCACAAACATTTCCTCGACGAAAGGAAAGTCTAGATTTCCACGCATCACGTAGGAATCAATCAATATCAAGTCATAGGTCACGAGAGTCGAATGACAGAGGACGGAAAACATCAATCTCTGGTCCTGATACATCAAGAGCATTACCACCGCGAGGTGCAAGTCTCATCAGAGGAAGATCAGGACATCAGGCTGGCGATCTTCCACCGTTACCCAATATTAACTTGGAAGCAGAATTTGGTGCTAATAATCCATACCATTCTGCATCTAATTCTCAATCATCCACTCATTCATATACTTCCTCCACTTCTGCAGGGAGTAAAGGTAGCTCACGGTCAAGCCCTCCATCCACCGTGGAAAGCGATTACCACAGGAGACAGCAATCAAATCCCAGAATGTCTGATCTCATGTCTGAAATCACTTCATCAATGGCAAACATTTCACCACATGAAATGTACCCCAGACCAAGCGATTTAGAACCAGTCAAAGAACAAGAACCATACTCACCTCTGAGTCCCGCCTTTCAATCCCCAGATTACGCCACCAATCCTGTCAGTCGCCTATCGCCTACACCTCGTGTTCCCCCACCCGCGCCTCTCAAACCCCGCAATCGTGACCCCTCACCTGCGCCACTGAATCCTCGAGTACGAAATCTTTCGCCAGCCCCTATGAATGGTTTCCAAAGATCTCACACAGCTCCACTCCTCGATCAGAACAAGCCTTTGCCCGCTCCTCGCCGCCCTGCCACTTCAAAAGGTAATTGCAAATCTTGCACGCTTCCCATCAAAGGCAAATCTGTATCTTCAGCAGATGGACGTCTAACTGGTCGCTATCATAAACCATGCTTCGTGTGCACAACTTGTCGAGCTCCATTCCTGACCTCGGAATTCTACGTTCATGATGATGCGCCGTATTGTGAACATCATTATCATCAATTGAATGATTCAATGTGCTCTGGTTGTGATAGGGGTATCGAGGGACAATATTTGGAAAGCGAGAAGAAGGAGAAGTTTCATCCAAGCTGTTTGAATTGTGCGGATTGTAAGAGGAATTTGAGACACGATTATTTTGAGATGGGTGGGAAGATTTATTGTGAGCGGGATGCTTTCAGGAGAGCACAGGAATCACGCAAAGGAGGATTGGGTGCTGGATTGGGTGCGGAAACGACGAGGATGGAAAGGAGAACTACGAGATTAATGATGATGTAGTGGCTCTGGGATATACAGAGATTGGATTTGAGGCGCTTAATACTGGGAGGATTGTTCTGTTTTATACCATATAGTCTCGAATAGACTTGCGTTGCTTTTTTCGTTCTTTAAAGGCATAGCGAAGCGTTGCATTATACCTTTTTTTTTTCTCAATTCTTAATTTCGATTGGTCTGAAGACCTTTGATTTCGATTTCGACTTTGATTTCGGCTTCGATTTCGACTTCGATTTCGACTTTCGACTTTCGTTTATCTATATTATATACCCTTACTTATTTTTATTCTCAGCGCAAGGAAATAATGCGTTAATTTATATACCTACCCTACCTTACTTGGGATTTTTGTTTGTACATTGGCTTTTTGTATGTTTTTTTTTGGGGATTTTCAAAAGAGAATTCTGAGTTTTTAGCTGGGATGAATGGGAGTGGGAGTGGGAGTTGTGGTTTATTTGAGAGGATAGGGAAGGGGATTGGGAAGTGCAAGATAGGAAGTGAAATCATAATGTTTATATGTGAATTGGGGTTGAAGTTGGAGTTGGAGTTGGAGTTGGAGTTGGAGTTGAAATTGGAGTTGGAGTTGGAGTTGTATAGGTGGATTGTGACTAGGTGATGAGTGGATAAGTGGTTGGTGAGTGGATGGTGGGTTGGTGGATAGATGGACAGATGGACAGATGGACTTGTGAGAGAATAGGATGGGATTGTGGGACGGTGTGAGTGTGAGTGTGAGAGGGAATAGAATGAGAAGAAAAGAGAGATGGGATGGGATGGGATAGAATAGGATGGGATGGGATGGGAAGAGATAGAGTGAGAAGAGATAGAATGAGAAGACAAGAGATGAAATTATGTATTATAGGATCTAGGTATGATATGATTTTATGGGGTATGTGTATGAATATGTGTATGTATGTATATATGTACTATGTATAGATGTATGTAAGATACGGATATATGTATGTACCGTATGTATGTAAGATATGGATATGTGTGTGGATATGTATGTGTGCGTGTGTGGATATATATGTGTGTGTGTGTGTGGATATGTATATATGTATGTAAGTAAGATATGAATATGCGTATATATAGATATATAGATGTATAGACATATATATAGACATATATATAGATGTATATAGATGTATATATAGATGTATATATAGATATATGTATAGATAGATATATAGATGTATAGACATATATATAGATGTATATATAGATATATGTATAGATGTATATATAGATGTATATATAGATGTATGTATGTATAGATAAAGAAATATCATGTATAGCTAGGGGTAAGGGAGTTAGGAGTAAGGGGGTAAGGGAGTTAAGAGTGAGAGGGTGAGGGGAAGCGAGAGAAGGGAGGTGAGGAAAGAAATTGAATAAAAAATTGAGAGAGAAATGAAAATGAAAATAAGGAGAAGATAAGAATATGAGAATATAAAAAAAAAAAAAAAAAAAAAAAAAAAAAAAATAGAAAAAAAAAAAATTAAAAAATTAAAAAAAAAAGATAAGAAAATGAGAAAATGAAAAGATAAAAAAAAAATAAAAAAAATAAAAAAAATAAAAAAAATAAAACAAAATAAAACAAAATAAAATCATATTATAGTATAATATACCTATCTAGGTATTTATTATAATATATTATATTATTTTATATCGTTCGTTATATAAACTAAATTAAACTAAACTAGTAAATTAGTAAATTTTATAAACTCGTAATATAATATTATAATATTAATATATAATAATGTATTCAAAATATTAATAATTATCTAATATATATATGTTGTATACTGTATGTTGTATGTTGTATGTTATATGTTGTATGTTATATGTTATATGTTATATACTAGTTTGGTCTGGTTTGGTCTAGTCTGGTCTGGTCTGGTCTGATTAGGTCTGGTCACGTTAGGTTAGATTAAGTTGATAGGAGAGATTGAGAGATGGAGAGATGGAGAGATGGAGAGATGGAGAGATGGAGAAATGGAGAGATGGAGAGATTTAGGTAGATAGGCAGGTGTCTTTTATACTCACTCACTCACTCTCTCATTACTCTAATTCATCCCTCTAATTCGTAACCAGTAATCGACAGCAAGAGGAAGAGGAAGAGCACTACAAACCCAATGAATAAAAACACAATAAATGGAAAATCACCTGGGTACGACAGGGTAACCTACCTAGGTGAGAGATATAGCATGGATAGCATCGATCGCACTACTGTGTAGAAAGCGTAGAAATTCATATTATATTACATTCCACTTATATCATCATCTTCATCATTATCATCATTATTATTATTATTATTATTATCATTATTATCATTATTATTATTATCATTATCATCATTATCATCATCATCATCATTATCATCATCATCATCATCATCATCATCATTATCATTATCATCATCATCATCATTATTATCATCATCATCATTATCATCATCATCATTATCATCATTATCATTATCATCATTATCATTATCATCATTATCATCATTATCAGTTATAAAACACACAAACGTTCTATGATAAATAGTAAAGTAAAGTATATGAATTATGCGCTGAGGCATATCCATCCATGTTAATTAACTAAACTACCGTGTAACGAACAAACTACCTACCTACCTACCTACGAACAAAACAACCCAAAGACCGCATCACAATCCCATTCAAGTATTTCATTTTCATAAAATCTTAGGAAAGTCCTCAGTCAACCCATCGACATCTCTGCACCTTTTACATTTCCTCTACTTCGCTTCAAAAAAGAAGGAAAGAAAGGAAAGAAAGATGATCTCAGAAAAGAGAGCGAGTTGTGATATCGTGAGTGTTTGCCGTCGAGTAGAAGAAAACCCAGATTCGCCACATTCGATGCACAGCTTGAAACCGCTGGCTTCATTCCCATTCCCAATGTGCAACCAGAATACATTAATACAAGAATTTCATCAAACAAGTTTCCCTTATCCATGTTCATCCATTCATCCAGATGTACATGCTATCGAGTAAAAGAGATCGGGTATACCCATTCCATTACGCCAATTTCCGTGAGAAAGGTTTGTGCCGTAAAAAAATCCTTCTTCCAAACGCCATTTTATCGTAATTGTGTATGTAAAAGGAAGAGATTTAAGATGATCCACCATCGCCATTAAGGATGCGTGCCATCTCTTCACGTTCAGCAATCCACGGGGCGCACGCGATCTTTTCGGCCTCAGGGATATCGCCAGTGGCACCACCTTCACCATCAGACCACTCGCTAGGATCTTCAATGAGACCGGGACAAGCCATACGCTTCCAATAACGACGTTCACCCTTATATTGATGAACTTGAGTTGTGAGCTCAGTAATGATCTTGTGCTCGGAAGCATAACGACGAAGCTGATTAATGTAGTCATTGGCCTTTGCAGCATGAGCTTGCATATCTGCGATGTGGCAACGAAGTTCAAGGTTCTCTTTGCGTTCTTGAGCGAGTTGATCACGGTAACTCTTGTGCCAGGCAAGAGTGTCCTTCTCATGTTGGAATTTGTAATTGTGGGCCTTCTCCTTGATATCCTCAAGGATACCAGCAGCATGAAGAACCAACTTCCAATTTTCGTCAGCATCAGCCTTGGATGATTCGACTTCCCTACGCAATTGAGCGTTCTCAATTTCGAGATTCTCTGAACCAGCTAATGCATTGTTAGCTATGCTTCTTCTTCAAAGCAGGGGCAGTAACCTACCATTCAATTCCTCGGTAACAATATCAAGGAGCTCGTCATTGCTCAAATTCTTATCTTTGGCTCGTTGACGAACATTTCCGATCTTCTCAAGAATACTATCGGTGATTTTCTGATTGGCGGCTAAAAGGCGGCTCAATTCTTCAACCATAACCATGATATAATTGAGGTCAGATTGATGTCCAGCAGGAGTTGGAAAGCCAATCATGTTAGCCATTCCGGCCATGTTCATCTGACCGTTCATTCCGTTTGTATGAGCCATACCTTGACCTGGCGATGGTGGTGCTTGTCTAGAGTTGGATGGTTGGCCGGATTGATTTGGATCACCAAAACCCTGATAATTCATCTTACGATCCTTACGTGTCTTGGGTGCTTGAGGTGGGGGAACGTATGTCGCAGAAGTAAGTTGAGGAAGATTGTAGGTAGAAGAAGTGAGTGGGATTTGATTGTGGAAAGGCTCTTGTACAATGGGTCTGTAGTCGAGCTCTGGAAAGGCTCGAAGGTCTTCAGTAGAAGGGAGTGAAGAGACGGAAGATGATCGAGAATGGTGAATGACCGATCCACGACGACGGGCTCTTAAATCAATAGTAAGAGGGTGTTCAACAACTGGAAGTGGCTTGCGAACTGATGGCAGACGAGGAGCTTTGAGAGATAATTAGTAAATAATCGAGGCGCAAGTGTTTCGATCTGAACTTACATGGTCGTGCGCTCTGAACTCCACGATAACTAAATTCTTCACTTTCAGTTTCTGCTGTGATTTCTTCTCCGTAAATTCCAAGACCGATGCCAGAATCTTGAAGCTCTCGATCGTGCCGAATGACCTCTGCGCGAAGGCGTTCGAGTTCTGCGTTCAAAAGGCTTGAATCGGATGTATTTGAATTAATTGAATCGCGGCGCGATGCTGGGATTAAATCCTCTAATTGAGGACGCTCAGTTGATGAACGAAGTGTATCTGATCTCGATCTTGTTCTACTTGGTAGATTGTTGGTAGGAAGAGGAGTGGTGGTAGGAAGAGGAGTAGTGGTTGTTTCGAGAGTAGGGAATGGGGTTGGAGGGGATAAGCTTCTGTTAATAGAGCTATCCATGATGGAAATCAGAGGGTCCGAGCGGTGACAGAACCGACAATGGCAGAATTTTAATTAAGAAGAGTTGAAAAAAGTGTAGCCTGAGGCGAACACTATTCGAATATTGAACAACCACCAAAATCAGTTGAAGAAAAGCCAATGTTGTTGATGTTGTTGTTGTTAATTGTTTTTGAGGATAAAAACAAGTTCAGAATTGTTGTGGGAGAAACTGAACCAAGCTAACCGCTTTTGCCAAATGGATTAAGTTGTCCTGAGGCCATCAAAGCCTGGATCCCAGGGTTGACTATTTCATATGGACAATGAGTGAGGTCTGTATTGTGTGAAGGTTCAAGTGTGAATTACACATTGAAGAGTTATCGTCTGGCTTGTGTTTTCTGTATGTCTGTTTAGTAGCTGGTTGGATTCTATGACAGTTGGAGAAAGTTCTCTCTACCTTCTGATAAGGATTGAAATCCTAGAACTGATATATAAGTATCAATGAAGGATAGTAAAGCTTCCGTCTTGTTTCAGTCACTTGATAGTAGCAAGTGTAATAAGCAATACTTTATAAAATTCAATACTGATAGTTGGTTAAGAATTCTTGATGGTACATATCTAGGTCAACTTTGTAGTATTTCAAAGGTCTTTCCAGCCTCCACAGTAGTTTGTGGTTCTTCAGGAAGGAGCCAAAGACTTCATAGTTCTCACCTAGTTTTGTATATTGATATGTATCAATGTAAATAGCCTTATTCCTCCTATTGCATTTCGGACTCTGACATGATGTTTTTGTTGCATTAGAAGTGTAGTCGATTGTCATATGTTGTTGAAGTAAATCTCTTGTTATCAGAGCAGTGATTCCTTTAAATCTACTAAGTGACAATAGGCCAGAGAGTTATTATCTGACATGATCACTTCAATATATCAATTATTGGTGCTGATATCATCCTTCTAATATTTTTACTTTTCATCATGTAGTCTTATTGAGGCTTAATACTTGAATGTAGATTAATACATTATTAATAGTATATTATATCTTCCGAAAGCTTGTCAAACTAATAGTCTTTGTATTACAAGATGAAAACAAAGAACATCAGGCTTTCGTAATCGATCATAGATAGTATTAGATACAGAAATTCTAGATCGTGCCGCAAATATAAGGTCCTCATACTGACATGTAGCATAAGATCATGTTGAGAATCACATCCTAGAAGTATAATTTGCCAAGAGAATTTATATCTTATTTTATAGTTTTACAAATGAAATCTCCATTCAAAGAATTGCATATTCAAACTCGACAATCTCAAGCCCGCTTTCTCTGCTCTGAAGCTCTCAGTTCTTCAGAAACATTTTTGGACGTTGATGATCCTTTAATCTGAACTTTACACCTTTGACCAAATAACCTAGGCCATGTATAACTGCTTGTGCGTCGATTACTTCATCTCGTTCATTCTATCTCAGCTACTCCATGTAACCAATACTTCGCAGAATTTTCTTAGACTCATGTAACGCAGACAACTTTAGCGAGAAAGGAACCAAGACTTGGAAGGCACCGAACGAGAAAATTGGTTCTGATTATGGGCCGGAGATTGGAATGGAGCTTGAACGAGTGAAAGAGGAATCGACAATCATTAAAGTTGATTATTAACATATTAAGGCATTTTCAACTATCGTATATTGCCCAAATACATGAGTTCATATCGAGAAATGTAGTGCATAAGTTCCATGTTCAAGCTCAACCCTGTTGCCTTGCTCGGCCCACTCCTTATCATCTGAACGCTGTCTGCAAATCAAAACATGACAATTATCCTTGGGCAAAACGACCGTAGCTGTTGATCCAACGGGTACACTTAACTTCATCTCAATCCCACTACCTGTCTTACCCCAACTCAATCTAATCATCCCGTAAGGGCTCTCAAACTCTCCTTCCACAGTACCAAACTCGCTATGGTAATCAGGAGCCACAGTGAAAGTTCTCCATCCCTTCTCCCCAACCTTCAAGCCCAAGACATAGACATAAAACCACTCCAAAATACTCCCCAACATATCATGACACTTACTCCTACATTCATCCTGCCAGAACTCAAGTAGAGTAGTTTCTCCTCTACGTAAAAAGCGCATGTAACTAGGATGTTCCTCCTGTCTCGCCATTTGCAGCACTAAATCAGATCGTCCTAGATCTCCAAGCGTGTTAAAGAGATACCTTAGACCGATTTCTCCAGAGCGCAATTTGCCATCCGAAACATCGGAAAGAAATGATGCTTGGACGGCAGAGATGTGCGCTTCGGGGACCATATTGAATTGGAGAGCGAGAGCTTGACATACAGCGTCACAATCGCGATTGGGGTAGTCGTCCCGAGATGTATAGTAAGCGTGAGGACGAGATGGATCGTCTGTTACTAACAAATGCTTGTTATACACATCATAAATTCTCTTTGCTTCTTTCTCCCAACTCTTTTTCTCATCGTCTAAATTTAAGTGCGAAGCAAATCGCGACATGCAGAGTAGACATTCATGATATATGGCTGTTTCAATATTTGCTTGTGCATTTCCATGCGCAATTCCTCGGCCCCAATCTCCGAGTCCGTGTTCGATTAATCCACCAAAACGCTCTTTGCCTTTTATATAGGCCATGTATCGTTCGCCTGCTCGGTACATCTTGGCAATAGATTTTGTGGTTCCATAATAGCGTTGAAGAATGTCGGGGATAAGGATGAATGCGCAGCCCCATGTGATTGTATCGTGTAAGGGACCACACATATATCTCATTTCGGGCGCCATGGTAGGGATGAGACCTGATCGCTCTTGGGCATCCAGAATGTCGTCTAGTATCTTCGTGTAAAGAGATTCCATATTCCACATGTACTGTGTAGCCGGTGCTAAAAGATGAGTGACTTCAAGCCACGCGAACTTTTCAATTTGAGGGCAATCGGTATGGTAACTGAAGAGATTACTCGAGAAAGTCCATTTCAATGCAGAAAGAAGAGCGTTGACGTCTTCTTTGTCGGTTTTCATAGTTCCCAATCTTGAAGAAGCGGACGATACGTGTCTACCGCAGACAGAATGCAGTAGCGGTAATTTCGATTCCGTATCTTCCGCATTGCGTACACCTTCGATCTGTATATATCTCGCACTCGTGAAACAAAAATCAGGCGTCCAATGTTCCTTACCACCTATTCCGGCCAGGATGAATTTCGAGTACACTTTTGTCTCGAATTCCTTGAATAATGGATCAGGCATACAAATTGTGCCATCTTCATATGTCGTTTCTCCATATCTGATTATAATTTCGCTTCCAGCTTCTCCTTCAACCTCGATCTCAGTCATGATAGATGAGTTTTGCCCCAAATCAAGACAGATAGTTCCGGGCCGTGGAGAGGTTTCCTTGATTGGCGTGAAAGTTTCATGAAGGACAACTGGTGGTTGACTCTGATATTTTAGAGCGCCTCTTGGGCCTGTCAGCCCTTTTGCCGGTTTCCATGAACTATCATCAAATCCTGGTGCATCCCAACCTATCGGGTATAGGCGGCGATCATGAGTTTCGGACGCATAAATATTTGCCAATAGAGTTGCACTGGGTGCGACCCTCCATTTGTCGTCCGAGATCTCAACAACATGTGATCCATCTTTGTAAAAGAGATGCAATTCGGCAAAAAAGCAAAGCTCGTTTCCATAACGAACGTATGTATTATCTTCATACTTTGGCCAAAAGAACCGGTCCCCTTGATCACCAGCATAGAAACCATTCCCAATATGTGCCCCAAGCACATTCTCTCCAACCGAAAGTCGCTCCGTAACATCATGAGCTACATATTGAACGGTCGTATGGTAATCCGTCCATCCTGGATCAAGTACATGCTCTGAAGCCGCTTGTCCATTCACTCTAAATTGATGATGTCCGAGTCCACAGACAAAGGCAACAGCTCTCATCGGTTTTCGTTCGAGCGTGATGGTTTTGCGAAGATAAAGGGGCTTTTCTCCCCCGTCGCCAATCCACCATGCTTTCCATTTATTGTCCATATCTTCAAACCAGGTACGAAAGATTAATGCCGTATGAGGCATATAAGTTTGATTCATACTCAGAGGAGGAAGATGATCGGACCGTGGATAGGCAGTAAAGAAGTCGCTACTCTTTTCGCAGGTTTCTCCATGCTGATTCCATGATGTCACCTCCCAGACGTAGTAGGTGCAGCTTTCAAAACCACCTTGAGGTTCGCATCGAATATTTCTCTGCTGTGACCCATCACAACGCCCTGAGTCCCAGAGGACTTCTCCAGAACTAGATCCCTTGCGTACGATGACTTGATAGGCATCTTGCTTCTCTCCTTCACGATCGCTTTCGAGCTTCCAGTGAAAAAGTAAGACATCGCTATCAATGCCTACTGTCTCATGAAAGCCATGAATACCACAAGATGAGATCTTCATTTTAGCCGAAAACCAAGTCAGGTGTTGTCGTATAAGTCGGGTACCCTACTTTCGGGCCACCCCTGTTTTGGGCCACTCTTTCACACCAAAAATCACTTTTTAGGCCTATTAATATCTCTATCAATATTTGATATAATTTGATGAAAATTTGTATATATATAATTTGGATCGATTTAAGCTTATTATAAAATTTTTAGATTTTTAGAATTTTTCTGAATTGAAAGCTAGAACTTCGAAATATCGATTTTCAAATTTGTATAAGAATTATATACAAATTTAAAACTTTTATAAAATCTTTAATAACTTTTTAACAACAATCATTAAAAGGAAACTATATATATTTTTGAAATATTTGAGCTAGAATCTATTTAGAAATTCAAAAAAAAATTCAAAAAAATTAACAGATATAGAGATATAGTATACGATGAGTTTAGAATAGTATAAATAATCCCTGTCATTTCGAGGGTACCCCTTTAAATATTTATTTATAAGAAATTTTCTATTTTTTCTGAATTTTTTAAATAAAATATACTATAAATTTATAGTAAAATTTTATAGTTTATTTTTAGCAATTTTTATTAGAAAGTTATTAAAGATTTTATAAAATTTTCAAATTTGTATGTGATTCCCATACAAATTAAAAAATCGATATTTTGAAGCTTTAGATCTTGATACAGAAAAATCCTAAAAATCTAAAAATTTCAGAATAAACTTAAATCGATCTAAATTATATATATATAAATTTTCAATAAATTCTATTCATAAATAAGAAAGTTAGAAATTCCATTTTTGGTGTGAAAAGTGATTGAAAAGTGGCCCAAAAGGGGGGTGGCCCGAAAGTAGGGTACCCGACTTAAGTATAATTTGAATCTCTTCGACACCGCAAAATCTCAAGACCAACAACTCAAAAAAGCTTAATCGTCAGCTTCCCAGCAGATTCATATTTCACGCTTTCAAAAGAACCCTTATAACATATATCGACTTGCCGAAAGCTGAAGCCGTCGTTCATCGTTGGTTGATAGTGGACGCGAGATGTCGGGTCAATAAACGGCAAGCCCCACACCTCGCTTCCACTCTACATTTTGCGGGGACGGGACAAGTTCGGGCTGGGGCTGATGACAATAATGCCAATAATGACTACCTAGGTATTGAGTGGGAAAGGAGTAAAGTGTAGAAAATTCACCTGAGATGAGGTGCTGGATTCCACTTAGAATTACAACGCTTGTTATATTAATCGAAGTTGAGTTGGAGAAGTTGTTCTCGATTCCATTTGCTACTATTTACCGACAAGGTACGAAGGGAGCGTCAAGTAGTAGAACAATGAGAAAAACGGGAAATATCATTATAGAATTTCACAATTGATATGGTCTACAAATGCACTAAATAAGAGATCGTGTAGAACAACTATCATTCTGATTATATGCTGTGAGAACGTATGGATGACTATCCCCTAGACTGTCACTCCATAGCACCTTCGCTTAACAGGGATCTAATTGACCAATTAGATTATCAGGATTCCCAGCTTACTTATAATATTTAGATTATATTCTATAATAATTATTGAAACACCTATTATTATTATATAAATTAATACTATATTCTTTACATCCCTATATACTTTAATACCTATTTCCTTTTAATTTAAAATTATTCGATATTTCATCTAATTTAATTCTTTTTGTATCAAAAAAATACTCCTTATATGTACCACAATCCCTCTTCTTTTTCAGTTTTATAAAATGATAATTTAGAAGAAGATTAGAATCTTTAATAGAAATAGATAAAGTTTGTTTTCGATTTTTAAAATGATATTTAGATCCAAATTTAGTAATCAATTTTTTGATAAAAGATTTTCGAAAAGTATTGTATTTAAAGGTTTTAATTATAAAATACTTTAATATAATTTCTTTATAAATCAAATAAAAATTGATTAAAGTAATAATTAAAAGTTATTGTTTTAAAGTTTGATATCCTTTACATTATTATTATCGATACCCTAATATAAAGAAATATAATTGATTCTCTATATCGATATTATTTATATAAAAATTATAATCGTTAAAGAGAGTTGGAATAAATAATTCTTTTTGTAAATCATTTTTGAAAATTGCTTTAGCTGTTTTAGCTTTCGAATAGGTTGATTTTGATTGTATTTATATTTTATTAATAAGAGTTTTTCTATTATATATTATAGATTAAGCTAAAACCAATATATTGTTTTTCTATACTATAAAACAGATTTTATTTGAAAGGGATAGAATAGAAAAGACTGTTCCCCATAATATCTTATTCTCTTTAATATCTTATTTCTTTTTTAGAACCAACTTTTTATGAATATCAGAATTCGGTTGGTATGTATTTATCATTGTATACTCTGAATAACATATATACTTCAAAAAGTTATAGGAAATAAAGAGATTATTAAAATAAATATAATATAAAGCTTTAAATAATCTTTATATTAAATATAAAACTATTACTTATATAGAATTTATGTCAAGGTACAGGTAAAGACTTATATTGTACCATAAGGGTAGAAGAGCTATAGAAAAGTGAAATCCTACTTATAGGAAGTAGGGTATGCTAGTATGTTATACCTGAGGTATGAAGGCAATTACAGATTATATAGTTGGTATTGTAATAGTACCCTTTGTTTAAGGCAATCGGTTTATGATTGTAATATCAATTAATCTTTTAAAAAACAAAATAATATTAAAATATTCTAATTTTTATTATTGGATTAAAATAAACTTTTTTGGGAATAGTAATCAATTGCCGGAGCTTTTTAGATTTACTTCGGTCTCAATTCGGGGGTGCGTTTGGTGTAAGTATTAATGGGGGATTAGGAGTAATAAATTTTTTGAAGTTTATCTAAGTAAGTAGTTCTGGTTTATTTGGATTTGCTAAATGGAAAGCGATAATTATATTTTCTTAGCTGCAAAGGTTTTCGGTAGGTTGTTAAAATACTGAGTAATATTTTTATTTGATTTGATAGTGAAATCTGTTTTTGTTATAACAATTAAGTAGTTTATCAAATTCTTATTACTTGGTTTCCTTGTTCGTTTTATTATTTCTTTTTAGAATACAACCTTGATTTTAATGGGATTCGGCTTTGTTAATTACTTCTTAATTAACTAATTCAAATGAGCGATAGAGTAATCGGAGTAATAAATTGTAGAATACTAAAAAGATCTTAAAATTAATAGAAAGCTGAAATAAATAGATTCATTTATAAATTTTTAGAATCTTATAGAAGCTATTCTATTTGTTATTACCTTTTTTTATCGAATGATTGGTTTTTATATTCTTAGTATTAACCTATACTTTATTATTTTCTTTATATAGAAGGGCATTAGTACAAATCTTGTTAACGTAATCTTTATATTTCTAAATAAATTGAACAATTAGAGCTTTCAATTTTGTTAGGATGATATCAAATCAATCCATAATTTTATTGGTCTTTAGGAATTTGTATTTATATTAATAT
Organism: Botrytis squamosa; assembly: GCA_014898485.2. Lineage (NCBI taxonomy): Eukaryota > Fungi > Ascomycota > Leotiomycetes > Helotiales > Sclerotiniaceae > Botrytis > Botrytis squamosa. The sequence goes on from RCTC02000009.1 coordinate 2,734,950, forward strand.
AATAGGTTTAGGGGAATAGATAAAGAGGGCTTAATGTTAAAATGTAAATAAAAACCGTAGTTAATGAAGAATAGGGATATATTGGTAATCTCTGAGGTGGTATTATTAAATGCAAACTCTGTGAGTGGGAGCTAATCGTACCAATCATCTTAGTGGAAGTTCATAAAAGTCCGAAGATATTGTTTTATTATAATATTAATCCTTTCTGTTTGTTTATCGAACTCGGGGTAAAATGAGGAGGATTATTTTAAAGTAATTGATAGATGCTTGAATAAGTGCTTCTAGAATTCTGATATAAATTGTGAATTTCTATTGGATATTATATTATCAGGTGTATTGTATAGGCAATAGACTTTTTCAATAAATCGATTAGCAAGCTTCTCTACAAACAATTCTATAACCGGAATGAAATAATATATTTTTGTTAGATAATAAATAACTGTAACGATATATTAATACTTTTTATTATAGTATTTATTGATTGGTAGTAGTGTAATATAATCAATGGAAATATTAGATTAGGGGTGGAATGGTATTGGTAGGGGTTCTAGGAATCCGGGTGCAGCAAGACGGGAGGCTTTGATTCGGAAGCAGAGTTGATAGGCTTGTACGTAAGTTTCGATTTCCCTCGATATATTGGGCTACCAGTATGTGCGGGAAACAAGATCAATAGTTTTAATTCGACCGGGATGTCCTACCAGACCAATAAAGTACATTCGATATATAATCTGGATGTGAAGCTTAATGAAGGGGGAAATAAAGAAATAGTCACGATAAAAAATTTTATTATTAATTAATCTATAGTCTTGAAAAGCGATTCGGAGGTCTTTTCGGATCGATAGCGGCCAATGGCAAGCAGTTGGATTCTGAAGTGTTTTATGCATGGTAATGACCAATTCGGATGATTTGTATGCTTTATCAATAAGATCGTCGATCGGCTTCTTAGTATCAAGGATGATCATACCTATAGGTGCTGCAGTAAGATCGATATTATTATTTGTTTATTGGATAAGATTCTTGAATGTAGTAATATCGAATACTTTTTTTGGAAGAACTGTTTATAAATGATTCTTGATTTAATTATTATTAAGGTCAGCGTGTATAGGGCAATCTTCTGCTTTCCTATTCAATATATTAAAACAAACTGCTTTAAGACTCGGTCTGTATATAATATAAAAGTTGAAATTAATTAGAAATTCAGTTTATCTAATTTGTTTTTAATTTAATATCTTTATTGATATAAAGTATTCTAGATTTTTATGATTAATAATAATCTCAAACAGCTTTTGAGTTTTATATAATTCAAATCTTTATTCTTTTAAAAATTTAATAATAGCTAGTAGTTTTTTATTATAAATCTTATAATTATATTTGGTAATGTTGTGTTTTGAGAAGAAATATATAATTAGGTGTAATTAGCTCTCATTGTTATATTGAGAAAGTACTCTATCTGTAGTTCAGTCGAAAATATCTATTTTAACAATTGTATAGTGATAATAATTAAATATTGCAAGGATTGGAGTGGAGGTAAAGGTATATTTTAGATTTTCAAAAATATTTTTTTAATCAGTAATCCAATTCCATATATTCTCTTTTTTTAGTAAGCAATTTAAAGGTTTTGTAATTTTAAAAAAGTTGCAAATAAAGTATTAATAGAAGTTAATAAATCCTAGAAAATATTAAAGGTTTTTTAGTTTAATTAATAATTTTTATTTAAGGATAATCTTAATCTTATTAAAATCTATTTCAATATTATTAGGAGTAATAATTAGATTGAGGTACTGTCACGGCGCCAACTACATGATCTGTAGTTGCCTTCGTGCCTCAGGCACAGCATACTAGCGCGCCCTACTTCCTATAAGTAGGGCTTCACTCTTCCATAGCTCTTCTACCCTTATGGTACAATATAAGTCTTTACCCGTACCTTGACAGTTTGTACCATCTTCAAATAAGCTATCACAGCTTTATTTCTTATTTTATTTCCAAAGCCCCACCGACGTCTTGTCCCGATCGCGCCGATCGCACCCACCGTTGATCCATTGTACACCCTGCCGCCGATGTTTTGAGCCTCAAAAAGTGCCGAAGATGGGTGAACAAGCACCTGCACCAGAAGCGCCTGCATCTGGCTTACCTCCGCAGTTCCTTTTCTTGAACCACGTTCTCAACTCCGCCGAAGCCGATATCTCTCCCTTTACAGACCTATTCAATGATCCAAACGCTGCACACTTCGCTGCCGCTCAAGCCGTGTTTGAATCGATCGAATCGATCGCAGGCTCATTACAAGCCCAAGCTGCCGCTGCTCAGGCCCAAGCCACCGATGCTCAATCAAAGATTGTCGAATTGAAAGACACAATTGAGACATTGAAGATTGCTGTTCGCAATAATTCGCAAGCTTCACCTCGTCGCAAGTATCTCGCCGCCCCCGAAAAGTTCAGTGGTGATGAGCAAGATATCGCAAAGCGCCAAGATCAGTACACGACTTTTCGTAGCGCAGTCAATCGCTGCTTGACCGCGGATTACGAAAATGAATCAGAGTTTCAGAAAATCACATTTCTTGCTAGCCTACTTTCTGGCCCTGCTTATACGAACAATCAGATACACTTTGATACAATCACAGACAACGCGCATGATTCCGACCTTTGGCCCTCTGGATGGCGCACTGTAGCAGGCATCTGGCGTGAATTAAACAAGCAATACCAGACTCTAGATCTCTCACGCAAAGCTTCCATGGATTACGATAAATGTAAAATGAAGAAGACCCCATTTGGTAACTTTATTACCGAATTCAAGCAGCTCGCTATCAAATGCAAGAAGACTGCCGAACAACAAGTCGCTGATCTTAAACTCAAAGTCTCACAAGAACTAATCGATGCTTCAGTTAACCGCCCCAATAAACCTTCTGCCGCCGACATCGACGCGTGGGTAGTCTGGTGGCAAGGCATCTACGATGACTTAGAGGAGAAGATTCATCTTGACAATCAACGCAAGAACCAAGGCACCAACTTCAGCGATCAGAAAAAACCCAATGAAAAGAAGCCTGCTATCGCTGCTGTAATACCTACGCCTGATCCCTCTGGAGATCCTATGCAACTGGATGCTGCTCGCCAAGGCCAGCGACCCTTATTACGTTACAATAGAGAACAATGTCTAGATCTTGGCCTCTGTCTTTATTGCAAAAAGCCCGGTCATATCAAATTCAACTGCGAAGAAAAGCGACGCAACGATGCAAAATATAATACCAACTCAGGAACCATACAATACCCCGATCGTCCCCCTGCTACGAACCAACACGCTCCGAATGTCCACCGTTTTCCCGTTACCGATCACCATCACAACCCCGGACCCTATCGCAACGCTTATAGCCCTACTTACCAGAATACATTCCCGCCTGCTAATCGTTTCCCGACTGCCGCGGCACCATTTCGATACGCCTCTCCAGTCCCCACTGGCAGCAGAGATCTGGGCGGATTCGTTGAAGGCTCCGTACATTCGGATGATAGCGGAAATTCAATTCCCCAGCCAAGCATGTTAAAAGACTAACCTCGATTCATAGTCGCGAATCGAGGTTCGTTGTGGAAAGTTTGCCTTTGTGGATTAAGAGATCGGTTATGTCTAGGGATCCTTTGTATCTTAGAACAATGAATAGCAAATCTCTTAAAATCTCAACGGAAATTTTCCTTGCGCCTAACGTGATCATCCCACTCATTGGCTTAGTAGATAGTGGAGCCGCGGGATATGGGTTTATAGATAGAACCCTCATATCCAAGCTTGGTATCCCTACACGTCCCCTCCCTACTACCCGCAACCTGTTACTTGCAGACGGAAGGACTTCTGATATCCTATCTCAGTATGCACTGTTAGATCTACGGATTAACAATCATAAAGAAATTGGCTTATTCTATATTACCAATCTTTCCGACGCGGACCCTATGATCCTCGGTCTTCCATGGCTTCAGCGCCATAACCCTACCATTAATTGGGCAACAATGACTCTTAAGTTCACGTCCACGTACTGCTCCAGATATTGCTGCCCAGTTAACTCTGCTGCAACTGTCGTCCCCGATCGTAACGATGTGCCGACCCCAGCAGACACAGCGCTCAATCCAATACCACGTACACCCGTTAGGAAGTCTATTTTGAAGTCTACTTCGAAGAAATCTACCTCAACCCCATATCGTGCCTTTGCCGAAGAAGTCACCGACGAAAGTCTCCAGACTCCCTCCTTCTCACCCCAAGACCAGTCGATACTTTTGGAATACGATCCTCCGACTCCAGCTGTGGAGAAGAATACTGATAGAAACCTCTACAACATAGATCCTGCTGATCCAATGCCACCCGACTCAAACCGCCGCTACACTCACCGAATCAACGGAAAAACAGAGACCCGCGCCAAGATGATACCAAACCGGCCGATCCTGAAACCGGCCCCAGCGCGGATCATCGCAGGCTCTAGGATACACAAAAGACCGCCACGAAACCAAAACGTTTTACCCCCATTGAACCCCCTATCGCTACAGAAGCCCTCTGAGGAACCGACTGACGCCTTACGAAATATCCGACAGAAAATGAACGATATAAAGTTCCTCACAGCTAATAGCTTTGTTCAATTCTGTAAAGATCAGGAAGCTTATATCACAAAAGTAACCTGGGATGAATTAGATAGAGCTTGCGAGTTACACCGTATAATAACAAACGATCCTATTCAACTACGTCGCAGTATCATGGAAAGCGATATCAAGAAGTTCATGGAAAAGACCGACCGACCCGTACCATCTACAACAGAGATTCAGAGCAAGCTACCACCCTGGCTTCGCGATCTGTTCGCTGGGTTCTTACCCTCCCTCGCCAACGAGCTCCCGCCACGACGCTCTTGGGATCACAAGATCGAGATCATGCCAGGCAAAGAGCCCCCGTACAACAAAGGTCGCCCAATGTCCCCAGCCGAGCTCCAAGTCGTTCGCAAATGGCTCGATGATAACCTAAATAAAGGATTCATCCGCGAATCCCGCTCCCGATCGGCCGCCCCACTCCTCCTAGCTGCAAAGCCCGGGGGGGGCGTTCGAATTTGCCAGGACTACCGTGGACTGAACAATGTTACTATTAAGAACCGTTATCCGCTGCCACTGATCAAAGAAACCCTCGATGCCTTATGCTATACTAAAGTTTATACCAAATTGGATATCATCGCCGCGTTCAATAAACTACGGATCGCGGAAGGTCACGAATGGAAGACCGCTTTTACAACTCGTTTCGGCTTATTCGAATCCCTGGTGATGCCTTTTGGCCTTTGCAATGCTCCTGCCTCGTTTCAGAACTATATCAATCATGTTCTTTTTGATCTCCTGGATAAGAATTGTACAGCGTACCTAGACGATATCTTGATCTACTCTGAGAATGTTACAGATCATCGAAAGCAAGTTCGCGAAGTCGTGCAGAGACTCATTGACGCTGGATTACAAATTGACATTGACAAATGCGAGTTCGAAACGAGGAGAACGAAGTACCTCGGCCTGATCATTACTCCTGGTGGTATCGAGATGGACCCCGACAAGGTTAAGACTATCCTCGAATGGAAGTCGTTAACTAAGCTAAAAGACCTCCAACGCTTTCTAGGGTTCGCCAACTTCTACCGACGCTTCATTCGCAACTTTTCTAAAATCACGGAACCTTTAAACCGCCTGCTGAAAAAAGAGAATATATGGAATTGGACTGCTGATCAAGAGAATGCCTTTGAAAACCTGAAGCATGCCTTTGCCTCCGCTCCAGTCCTTGCAATGTTTGATCACCACCGCCGCACAGTTGTCGAGACAGATGCTTCCGACTGGGCTGCGGGCGGAGTACTCTCTCAGTATGACGATGAGGGCCGACTACGCCCGGTTGCATACTTCTCCTCAAAACACAGCGCTGCCGAATGCAACTACGAGATCTATGATAAGGAACTACTAGCTATCATCAAGTCCTTAGAAGAATGGAGACCCGAACTATATGGAACTCAAGAGCCGTTCGAGATTATTACTGATCATAAGAATCTAGAGTACTTCACATCGACAAAGATGTTGAATCAAAGACAAGCTAGATGGGCTGAATTCCTGGCTGGTTTCAACTTTCGTATCATATACAGACCGGGTCTTAAAGCAGTTCGCCCCGATGCACTGAGTAGGAAAGCAGAAGATCGCCCTGTACACGCCGACCCTAATGACGACCGAATCAAGAATCGCTTACAAACAGTCCTCCCGAAAAGAGTATTCGACACCGCTGCATTCAAGAACCTCATCCGACAAACAAATAACGACATCGACCTCAACGCGGCGCCTATGGGTATGATCATCCCCGATACTGAGAAGCCGATCGACGATCTTACCGATAAAGCATACGAATCATCCGAATTGGTCACTACCATGCGTAAAACACTTCAGAACCCAACTGCTCGCCATTGGCCGCTATCGATCCGAAAAGACCTCCGAATCGCTCTTCAAGACTGTAGATTAATCAATAATAAAATTTTCTATCGCGACCGCCTCTTTGTTCCCCCTCCGCTGAGCTTCGCACCCAGATCATATACCGAACGCACTCCACTGGTCCGGCAGGACATCCCGGTCGAGTTAAAACTATTGATCTCGTCTCCCGCACATACTGGTGGCCCAATATGTCGAGGGAAATCGAAACTTACGTACAAGCCTGTCAACTCTGCTTCCGAACCAAAGCCTCCCGTCTTGCCGCACCCGGATTCCTAGAACCCCTGCCAGTACCATTCCGCCCCTGGTCCGATATCTCCATTGACTACATTACACCGCTACCAATCAGCGAACGCTATGGCAAAAAGCATCAACATATCGTCACAGTTGTCTGCCGCCTAACGAAAATGCGTCATTTCATCCCGGTTATAGGACTGTCCGCAGAGGAGCTCGCCGATCGGTTCGTCGAAAAAGTCTACTGCCTACACGGTGCACCTGACAATATAGTATCCGATAGAGGTTCACAATTTATATCAGAATTCTGGAAGCACTTATCCGAGCGTCTATCGATCACTTTGAAACGATCCTCCTCGTTCCACCCCGAGTCCGACGGACAAACAGAGAGGATCAATGCCATGGTAGAACAATATCTTCGGGCTTTTATGAACTTCCACCAAGATGACTGGTACGATTGGCTCCCACTCGCGGAGTTTGCGCTTAATAATACCACCTCAGAGACTACCGGCGTATCCCCATTCTTCGCTAACTACGGTTTTCACCCACGCCTCGGCGTTGAGCCCTCTTCACCTGTTCCCCCAAACCTATCATATCAACGCAAACGCGAGTTCCTAAAGGCCAACGAGATTGCGGACCGATTTGATATCATCCTAACAAAATTGAAAGCCCTAGCCGCTCAATCCATTCAGAGATATGAAGATTACGCTAACAAGACTCGCACCGACGCCCCTCTATACAAAGAAGGTAACAAAGTATGGGTTAGTACTAAGAATATGAAAACCAATCGCCCGATGAAGAAAGGTGATGACAAATGGGATGGCCCCTATAAGATTCTAAAAGTTTATAAACGAGCCTGTCTACTCCAGCTCCCCACTAGTTTTAAGATCTTTCCAGTATTCCACAACTCATTACTCCGACCACTCCACCGCTCACCTGGACTAGCCGGTCAAGAAGCGATCAACGAAGCCGAATCCCGTCGAAACCAAGGCCGTATCCTAGAAAGAGATGACGAAACGAACGAGGAAACCGAGCGGTGGGAATTCGATAAACTACTTGACTGCCATAACGAGGACGGATTTCACTACCAAATCAAATGGAAACATCACCCAGCATCTTGGCAACCCGCCGAAGACCTTCGCGGCCAAGAAGACACGATCATCGCTTTCCATTTAGCAAATCCAGATAAGCCAGAACCGCCCGCTTGGGTAGGCTTCAAAAGATCTACTACTCCTGATCCCCCGCTAGTACTTACACCAAGCGCACCCCCGAATCGAGGCCGAGGCAGACCTAAAAAGCTCCGGCAATTGATTACTACTCCCAAGAAAGTTCATTTTAATCCAATAGTAGAAATTAGAGTATTTTAGTGTTATTTTGTTTTCTAAAAGGTCAATTGGTATTGCGATCGTGGACCGATCGCCTTGAGCGGGGGGTACTGTCACGGCGCCAACTACATGATCTGTAGTTGCCTTCGTGCCTCAGGCACAGCATACTAGCGCGCCCTACTTCCTATAAGTAGGGCTTCACTCTTCCATAGCTCTTCTACCCTTATGGTACAATATAAGTCTTTACCCGTACCTTGACAGGTACTTTGTTTTTCTTATTTCAAATTTGTATTTGTTAATATCAATTTATAATCTAATATCAATAAGTTTTTATATAACTTTACAAACTTGTTTTCAATAATTTATAACATTCTTAGAGTAGATTAAGATATTGTTTAGGTATACTGTATAATTCTTATTCAAAAGATTAAAAAGAATATAATTAATATAATTCTGAAACGAAGCAGAAGTATTATAAAGATTGAAAGATATTATTAGAGATTCGAATAAATCGAAACAAGTTATAAAAACAATCTTTTATTTGTAACCTTTCACAATTCATAATTTATTGAATATAGTGATAATATTCAATTTGGTATAAACTTTAATATAGTATAAAGTATTAAGGGTTTTTTTGATTAGTAATAATAGATAATGGTTCTTAATAGTAATATTGTTCAGTTTATAATAATTCTGATAAATTCGAACACCCCTTTTAGGCTTTACAGCTAGAAGAAGTGAGATGGCCGATTGGGAGCGGGATTTGTAAATGAATTCTTTATTTAGATTATCATCAAGCCATTTGCAAATGATTTAGAGCTCGGCTAAGGATATTAGATGATCTTTGTTGTACAGGGGCTCTTTGCTTGGTATAATCTCGATCTTGTAATCCCAAGAGCATTGTAGTGGGAGCTCATTAGTGAGGGAGGGTAAGAATTCAGCAAACAGATTGCGAAGCCAGGGTAATAGCTTGTTCTGAATTTCTGTTGTAGATGGTACGGGTTGGTTGGTCTTTTCCATAAACTTTTTGATATCGCTTTTTATGATATTGTAATATAGTTGAATAGGATTATTTATTATTATATAATATAACTTGCAAGCTCTATCTAATTTATCCCAGATTATTTTTGTGATATAAGTTTTCTGATCTTTATAGAATTGAACAAAGCTATTAATTATGAAAAACTTTATATTGTTTATTTTCTGTTAAATATTTTATAAGGTATTAATCAATTCTTTAGAGGGCTTTTGTAATAATAAAGAATTCAATAAAAATAAAACATTTTGATTTCGTAGCGGTCTTTTATATATCCTAAAGCCTGCGATAATCTGTGCTGAAACCAGTTTCAGGATCGACTGGTTTGGTATCATCTTGACACAGATCTCTATTTTTCTGTTGATTTGATAAGTGTAGTAGTGGTTTGAGTTGGGTGGTATTGAATTAATAGGATTTATGTTATAAAGGTTTTTATCAATATTTTTCTTTACAATTGAAATCAGAGGATCATATTCCAAAAGTATTGATTGATTTTGGGATAAAAAGGAGAAAGTTTAGAAACTTTTATTAATAACTTTTTTAATAAAAATATGATATAGAGTTGAAATAGATTTTTTCGAAATAAACTTCAAAATAGATTTCTTAACGGGTGTATGTGGTATTGGATTAAGTGTTGTGTTTACTGGGGTTAGTATATTATTATAATCGGGGACGATAGTTGCAGTAGAGTTAATTAGGTAGCAATATCTGGAGTAGTATATGGATGTGAACTTAAGAGTTATTGTTATTTAATTAATAGTAGGGTTATAGTGCTGAAGCTATGGAAGACTGAAGATTATAAAATCTATATTGAAAAGATTAATAATATAGAATAAACCAATTTCTTTATAATTATTAATCCATAAATCTAACAATATATATTGAAATAGAATATCAGAAGTTTTTCTATTTACAAGTAATAGATTGCAAATAATAGGAAGGAAATATATAGAAATATCAAACTTAAATATAAAAATTCTATCTATAAATCCATATCCCATAGTTTTATTATTTATTAAATCAATAAATAAAATAATTATATTAAATATAAAGAAAATTTCTATTAAGATTTTAAAAGATTTATTATTTATTATTCTAAAATATAAAAAATCTTTAGATATAATTAATCTCTTAATCCACAAAAACAAACTTTTTATAACAAATCTTAATTTGCAATTATAAATCAAAATTAATTTTTTAATATACTTAACTAGGAAATTGAATTTCCGCTATTATCCGAATATATGAAGCCTTTAACGAATCCACTCAGATCTCTGCTGCTAGTAGAAACTGAAAAAATATATCGAAATGATACTATAACAATCAGAAAACAATTAGCAAATAGAAATATATTCTAGTAAATAGAATTATAAATATTATAATAGAATCCAGAATTATAATAATAATCAATAATAGAAAAACAATAAACATTCAAAATATATTAGTTTATAACAAAAAAATAATCGGGGTATTATATAATTCCTGAATTGATATTATATTTTGTATTATTGTATCACTTTTCTTTACAATTGAATTTAATATAACTAGACTTTTTGTAATAAAAACAAAAACCAAGATCTAAATATTATTCTCTATTATAATATAATAAGGGTCACTAGCCTTAGCGAATAACATCCAGTTATATAGAATCTCCAAAGAAATTAGGTATAGATATTACAATAACAATAACAAACTTCTTTTTATTAGATTTTTTCTAATTGTTAAAATTAATACCTTAATTTTTATATTAATTATTAAAATAAATCTTCTTCTTTAAGTTATTATAAATACCTTACCACCAAACTACCTATATATCAATATCAACAATAAAAGATTTATTAAAACAATTAATTAAAATATCAATTAATTCTTATAAAATTTTAAGTTTAAAATCAGCAACTTGTTATTCAATAGTTTTTTTATATTTGATAACGAATTGCTTAAATTTAATAATAAAATTACTAAATAAAATCTTCTTTATTTTATATTTATTATAATTTATAAAAGCTTTATATAAGAAATCTAGAATCTGATATTGTTTATTTAATTTATACCAAATACCTGCTACAGTGCATTATCCAGAAGACTAAAAATCGAAATCATACGCATTGTCTGTGATTATATCAAAGTGTATCTGATTGTTTGTATAAATAGAGCCAGAAAATAGACTAACAAGAAATATGATTTTCTGAAATTTTGATTCATTTTTGTAATCCACGATCAAGCAATGATTGACTGCACTACGAAAAGTTGTATACTGATTTTGGTGCTTTGTAATATCTTACTCATTATTACTAAATTTTTTAAGGATAACGAGATATTTGTAACAAAGTGAAGTTTGCAAATTATTATAAATAATAATCTTCAATATTTCAATTATATCTTTCAATTCGATAATCTCTAATTAAATATTGGTAGCTTGAATTTGAGTAATAATAACTTAAGCTTGTAATAAGCCTACAATCAATTTAATCGATTCAAATATAGCTTGAACAATAGCGAAGTATATAGTATTTGAATTATTGAATAGATCTGTAAAGGAAAAGATATCGGCTTTAACGGAGTTGAGAATGTGGTTCAAGAAAAGGAACTATAAAGGTAAGCTAGATACAGATGCTTCTGATATAAGTGCTTGTTCACCCATCTTCGGCACTTTTTGAGGTTCAAAACATTGGCGGCAGAGTGTACAATAGATCAACGGTGAGTGCGATCGGCGCGATCGGGACAAGACGTCGGTGGGGCTTTGGAAATAAAATAAGAAATAAAGCTGTGATAGCTTATTTGAAGATGGTACAAACTGTCAAGGTACGGGTAAAGACTTATATTGTACCATAAGGGTAGAAGAGCTATGGAAGAGTGAAGCCCTACTTATAGAAAGTAGGGCGCGCTAGTATGCTGTGCCTGAGGCACGAAGGCAACTACAGATCATGTAGTTGGCGCCGTGACAATTTATACGTTTTTTCTTCTTTCCTAATTTTAAAAAAGGGAATATCATTATATCTACTAGACTATTCTTTTTCCTAGTCTTATATCAATTTTATATTATAAAGTGTGACGAACCCAATAATTGTTTAGAGATCAATCTTAGAATTAAAAGCTATAGAGCTAAAGAGAGTGTGCTATGAAATTATATATGCGATTGGCTTGAAGCTTAGTACTGTACTAACTCGATTGAATACGATTATGTATATAGCGTAATATTATTCTTTCCTTTTAAAGAGTTTATTTCGAATTCATTTTAAATAAATAATTTAAATATAAAATATAATCAATAATTTTTTTTCTTATTATTAATATTACTATTTTCTTTATTATTTTTTAATAAAAATCCTTGATATACTAAATATATTGTAGTTAAGTAGAAAGTGTTTTAGGAATTATTTGTTTTTTTTAAGTAATCTTTAAAATATTAGTTATTAATGATTTCTTTTAGATTTTTATTTTTATTATTATTATATTCGAAATCAATAAGAATAATTATAATAATTAAAATAGATTCTTTTCGGTTTCGAATACCTTGATACGGATTAAGTGGATAGGATTGTATTTAATAAAAAGTATTTTTATATTGAATGTATTTGTTTTGTTTGTATAAAAGAATTTTTTTAATAAAAAAAAACTTGGGTATATAGAAGTAAAGTGGAATTGGGGTAGAATTGGTTTAGATATTAAGAAAATTAAAGGTATTAATGATATTAAGATTATTAATATTCATTAAATTGTGGTTACAAGAATGAAATGGATTCTGTAGTATATATAGAGTTTTAGATTTATTAGAGTAAGATAATGTAGGAAATCTATTTATTATATATATAGCTAGTTGTTATATAATCTAAATAAAGTTGGGATAAGAGTAAAATAAAGAAAGTTATTGGGAAAGATAATTTCTAAGAATTATATTGAATCTATTATGGAAGGTTGAGATTTTATTCGAATCAAATTAATTTTGTTTTTTGGCTTTGTAAAAAATCTTTTCAAATTTTGTAATATAGGTATGTAGAGAATCGGTTTTTTGTTTGAGATTGAATAGTTTATTTTCAATTTCTTGAACTTTATTCGAATTATTGTAGATATATATAAATTAATTTAAGATTGTTGTATAATTTAATAGAATATTTTGATTAAGAGAAAAAAGCTAAGGTAGAATTATAGTTTGTATATAAGATTCGAGATTAAAATAAATATAATAAAATTATATTATAAAATTGCTAATTGTAATACTATCTATCTATAGTTTTGTTTAGATTAAAGATAATTATATATCAAATTTCTGAAAACTATTATTAAACTTTTCAAAATCAGAAAGAAAGGATTTTATATAGAAAAATATATATAATACAAAAATGCAATTGAGAATTAAAAAGTATAGAAAGGAGATTTTATTATATTATTAGATTATTTTACTATAAAGCTTTTTAATTGTATATAAAATTGTATCGATTTTTATAGTTTAAGAAATTAAAAATAAAAAAAAAGATAATATCTTTGAATAATATCAAAAAGATTTATATACAAACAAAAGAATTAGAATAATATATCTAAACAAAAAACAAATAAAATATATATAAAAGCTTTATTCATAAACATATACTGATATTATTCCATTTCTTATTTGGAAAAGCTTTTAATAATATAACGAATTTAATAATTGTTTAGAGATTAACCTTAGAATTAAAAATTATAAAATTAAAAAGAGTATATTACAAAACTATATATACGATCGGCTTGAAGCTTAGTGTTGTACTAGCCTGATCGGATGCGATTATGTGTATAGCGTGATATAAAGAATTCTCGATTTACTGCTACTTATATCTTTAATCCTATAAAAATAGATTTATTTTTAATAATAATAATAAAGCTTAATTGACTAGAATATCACATAATATATTCGTCAACTAATATTCGATTCTAAGGTTTTCATATTGAGAGATTGACTTATTGAATATAATCTAATAATGGATTTACTTATAAAAAAATATATTAATATATAAAATTAAAATTAAATAATAAGCTCTTACTCTTTCGAATATATTTTTCATTCTAAAGAATACAATACAATATTATATATAAATCTTTAAAAACCTTCTTAAAAATATAAATTATACAAAATCATATTTTTGTATATTCTTTTTATATTTCCAATAAATATCAATCTTAAATTCAATATGAATCGATATATATAAATATATCTCTAAATATAGATAAACCTCATTTATTGTTATAGGATATTATAAAAATACTTACAAATTTGAAAGTTCTTTATTTTTTGAAATTTGTATATATGAATTCATTCATTCTACAATCAATTCTATTAATTTAATAAAAACGTAAAAATAAAAAAATACAAGCGATTAATAATCTTGAAGATTGTTTAATAGAATAAACTTTCAATCAAAATCGATATATTTTATAGGTTTGAAATAAGCCTTTCTTTTCAAAACAGGGGTAATATCTGGATATAGTGTTCTTGTATCAGTAGAATCAAATTCTATATCATTTGAAATCATATTGATGGAATTGTTGTATGCAGCGCATTTGTTGTTTTCCTTATTTTCAATATTATTTATAAAGTTATTAATGTTCTTACTCAATGCACGAATCACAAAAGTGCCATGGAGTGACAGTCTAGGGGATATAAGTTTCTCTCTGATGCGTTTCGACTTCTTGAAAGGCTAGAATAATCACGAAATATTTTCATCATGTGTAAAAACACCTTTCTCGTTCATTGCAGTTCTCGCAGCTTCTGCGCCAGTGGGATCCTCCAAGGCATGAGGAACCAATTGATCACCAAATAGTTCGTCCATCTGCTCAAGTGTTTTGCCCTTGGTTCTATACAACAAGTCAGTTTTTACCATAATTTTAGATCACAGTGGTAAGAATACGTACTCTGGGTAGAAGATCCAGTAGCATGCTGCTGCAAGAATATTAAACACAAAAAAGACGTAGAAAAATTTGAATCCGATATTGTCGAGTGCTAATGGTCCAGTTTGGCCCAGAAGAAGACCAAGACACCAATTTGTCAGGGTTGAGATAGAATTTCCACGAGCTCGAATTTCCACGGGGAAAATTTCGGCAGGGTAGACCCAACTGATAATTCCAGTGAATGTATAGAAGAATGAGAAGACAAGGTTCATGGCCACCATTGCCCGTAATGCATTGGTATTGGTTGATTGCTGTCCGCCGACAACATAATATTGACTGAGAACTGCGTTGACCAACAGAGCCAATGCGCAACCAGTGGCCGAGAAAACCATTGGTTTGACTCTTCCAAGTCTTTCCAAAAAATATAAACCGAGTGCACAGTAAACAATGGAAAGAGAGCCAGAGATGCCGATGATCATGAGGGAAGTGCGAGTGTCAATACCCAAAAGACTGTAGATGGTGACTCCGTAGTAGTTGATAACGTTAATGCCTGATAGTTGACCCCATGCTTGGATTCCACATCCCAGAATGAGTCGATGTCTCCATGATTTTTTCGCAACGAGTCCGGACCATGATTTCACTGCTACTGTCTTTTCTGCAATGATTGTGTCTCGAATTTCAGCAAACTCCAGTTCCAAGTACTCGTCGTTTGAACCATCGCCGTGTAATTTGTAAAGAGCCTCTCTCGCTTCTTCTTGTCGATCCTTCTCCATCAACCATCGAGGAGATTCTTGCAAAAACCAAGTTCCGATGGCTAGGAATAGACCAGGGACAACCTGGAATGCTAAGGGGAAGCGCCATTGAAAACTAGACGTGGTATAGTTGCATCCATATCCGATCCATTGAGCTGCAAAATATCCCCATGAAAGCATGAATTGTAAAAGTCCACTCAAAGCGCCACGATATGAAGCTTCAGCAATTTCCGAACAGTACATTGGAACTAGAGCTGAGAGAATACCAACAGCTATACCGGCAATCGCACGACCTGCGATAAGCATGCCAACATTGGCAGCACCCGCTTGAAGTGCACACCCAAAGGCAGATATGGCACCTCCGAGCGCAATGGTCTTCTTCCTTCCTAAACCATCTGCCAGCCATGAGATGGTGAGTGCTCCTAAGATCGCACCGCCAGTGAAGGAAGAAACCACTCCACCCTCGGTCGATGAATCTAGTTCTCCAAAGTATGAAATGAATTCTGGCTGCCCAATTGTGGAGGTAACAATACCACTATCATAACCAAAGAGGAAACCTGAAAGAGATATGTCAGAAAATGTCTGTCCTCGTAGTGATTCGGAACATTGTTTAATTTACCTCCAATCGACAGGAAAAGACCTGTGCCAATAGTCACCGCCTTGCCCATTGTCGGTTATCAAGAGAGCTCCTTGTAAAGCAGATACTTCTTGGTGTTGTCTCGGAAAATGTTATCGGAAGGTTTCCTTGCTACCTCGAGATAAGTCTGCAAGAACTACTGCCAGAGCCATAGAAGATCTGCTTTGCATTAAGTAGCGAACATTTCTCATTTTGAGAGCGTTAAAATTCTGGTTAGATTCTCACACCGCTGCTAGTGCCACAGTCTTGGACATAACCAACATAACGCTCTATCAACCGGCATCCATTTACGGGACACTACCGATACATTTCGTACAAATAGAAGCCGAAAGATAGCACCTTATGCCAAGAATACCACACTTTCATAGAGTCCCCAATACCTGGGGGCTGGAGTTGGCGGGGTGCATATCCACACCACTTGATACGCTAATTCAGGCTCTGGAGTATGGAGAATGGGATTTGTGTGGGGTTGCTATGCTGCGATGTTCCAACGACGTTCTAGGACCCATATCTTGGTAACTTCGCCATTCCAGCATTTAAGACCGAGATGGTGGACGAGGTGGAAATCAGAAGTCCCTCTTGTGTCACTAGTACCTAGGTAAGCAGGGAAGTGGGGCGGTCGTGGTTAGGCGAGTGTGTGGTGTGGGGATGTGGCTAGAACAACCATATTTGTTTGTCGTGCTACACTATTGGAACCTTGCCATTATATATTCCCACAACCTGTCTGTTCAATTGATATAGATATCGAATGCAATGCAAGTCATCATGCTAAAGGCAACGTACATTTGCCATATGGCCATATCTTCATCATCAATTCAACTGGGCCTCAACGAAATTACATATGTTGCCCTGAACCCCTGCTACCTATCAATGGTATATTTATACTATGATTCTGACGTACTCATGAAATCCTGATTAAGTCTTATGAGAATCATTGATTTCATGTAACGAGAGAGTACACTCGCATATGATGGATGGGTCGAGACCGCTTCCTCTTTCGTCGATTCCTACATACCGAAATTGTTACGAGGACCGTCCACTTACTTTCCTTCATCTAGGGTCCATCATTCAGACTTTCCCCATATTTATCCCCATCTTAGAGATCTTGTTCTTCAGAATCTTGCAACGCTGCTGAACAAGTTACCTCATTTTCAATATCCACCATGCCAACATCCGACATTCCAACGCTATCATAGTTCCTCACCACCTGGCTGATCATGAAAATCTAGTGCTGGTGCAGCTTGATGATCAATTCCTTCATCTGGTATATTGAAATTCACACACTTGTGAGCCTCTCAAACGCATTATCATTGAATACGAACAGCGTTCCACGGACATTCCTACTTCCATTGCTGTTGTAGAACAAGTCTTTCTGGACCTTTAATTTCCCAGTGAAGAGCCACAAAGAATCGCAGGCCACCCCGCAATGTGTTCTTCTGCTTGTCAATCTGCATTCTGTCTAAGGTGCTAGACTGTGTGGATGGAGAAGCGATTATGATAAACAATTTCTACTAGCCTAGTGCCCTTGCTAATGCTATTATGGTAAATGTATGAGTTAGGATTGTCCACTATCTTTGATGCACTTTCAAAGCATAGGCAAGGAAAAATGCAAGGAACAACAAGCTTGAGCTTTGATTTCGAGAGTTCCAGCATTTGCTACTCGCATTGGAATGCAGACGAAGCTCGATCGCAGCACGGCATACTTTGGGTTATATATCACCTCAGTCCCCCGGTCGAAGTGTCAAAGTTTTCAAGCTCTTTGAGGAGCAAGTAAACCTTCTCTATAGCATATATTCTTACATGGCCCTGTGGTGACACCGGTTATCGACATGCGATAAACGATGGATTCGATGCCCTATAAAACCATTCCACTAGACTGTTGCATCAAGCTGTCAGTCGTAATCACGTTAAATTGCGGTGTAAGTTTTCGAAAAGCTATGCAATCGCGAGTTTGGATCTCTATGTCAGATTGTCTCGTTCTTCAACTAGAGTTGGCATTTCGACAATGAAGAATCACCTGGAAATCTGAAACACAAGACTTACCGTTAAATCAAAAGGAATTGCAACGCAGTTATAGTCTAGTAATACAAGATTTATGGATTTCATGTGGTAGTGAATAGGCAAAGACGCAAAATTATTTATGGTGTTGCCATATCAGACAATGGGCATTTTAGGCTATGATATCTCAAGCAAGCAATGCAAGCAACACAGCTATATCTAGATGAAGGGATTCCCCTAACTGCAGAATTGTCTTAAGGCGAAAAAATGGTAAGAATTAGAAATCACTGCTGCAGACCTCGGGAGCTATCAATTCTCAATCACATCTACATTCAATGCAATGGCAACAAGCTACCCCTGCCATGCTGACAGCATCGTCACCACACACTTACCAACTTAACACCAACACAACACCAACAAATTCGCGTCTTACCAACTCAATAAATAAACACACCATCATCTCACAAACTCGTTCTGAGATTTTCTTGTCTCTGAAACGCTGTGTCGAAAATTTGCTACGATTAGACTAAGAGTGCCACAAACCACCCTTCCAGCTCAATCTCCCTTCTGCAGATTGAAATTCGCCATGGGTGTCACCTTCTCGCAATTCTTCCCCCCCACTCCCACCCTGACAGAGAAAAACTTACCCAGTCAAACGGGCAAAGTCTTCATCATCACAGGTGGAACATCAGGCGTCGGTCTCGAACTGGCTACTATTCTCTACAGGGCTGGCGGCAAAGTCTACATAGCTGGACGCTCAGAAACCAGCGCTCAAAAATGCATCGAGCATATCAAATCATCATCAACATCCAAATTATCTGGCCAGCTTGAATTCCTCTCTCTGGAATTGGATGATCTGAATACGATTAAATCGTCTGCCGAGTCCTTCATGAAGAAAGAGACAAAGCTCAATGTCCTCTGGAATAATGCAGGTGTTTCGCAACCAGCATTAGGTAGCGTATCTAAACAAGGCTTTGAGCTTCAAATGGCCACAAATTGTTTAGGTCCGTTTCTCTTCACTCAGTATCTTCTCCCGTGCCTGAAAGCTGCGGCAAAAGAATCCAAGCCTGGTGCTACCCGTGTGGTCTGGACACATTCTCAATTCTCAGAGCTTACGGCTCCCAAAGATGGAATCATCATGTCTGAGCTTGATATTCCCCCCAAAGATCAAGTCAAGAATTACAATAATTCTAAAATCGGCAATTGGTTCTTGGCTAGTGAATTGGCGAAGGAGGTTGGCGAGTTTGGGATTTTGAGCGTGTCACAGAATCCGGGTAATTTGAAGACGAATTTGATGAGAAATGCGAAATCGATGTATTATGCTGCTTGGCCGCTCTTGTATAAGGCGAAGATGGGAGCGTATACAGAGCTTTGGGCAGGATTGTCGGAGGGGTTGAAGATGGAAAATAATGGAGCGTGTGTGGTTCCTTGGGGACGGATACATCCGGGCCCAAGAGAGGATTTGTTGCTTGCTTTAAAAGGTTCTAATGAAGGAGGAAGTGGGACAGCAAAGAAATTCTGGGATTGGTGTGAAGGAAAGACTGCAGAGTACAGATAAAGGACGGCTCTGGAAAATTCTCCATAATTGAATTATCGAATTTTAGATGCTTAAAGCTTATCTTTTAATATATCCTCTTCAAAATTACAAAAGCTTCACTAGAAAACTACTCCTAGGGCGACAATTTGTGTTCATTATCGTCCCCGAATCAAAAATTCTTCCAAAGTCCGGAAGAGATCTGCATCAAGTTTAGACTAAGAATTTCTCTATTTAGTTGGTACACTTGCGAATTTCCATGTCAGCAAGTTGCAGGTTTAAATGAAATTCTAACAGATCAACAACCTGCGCCGCAGATACTTGCACACAAGTCAGTCCCGAGTGGATCTTACCAACATCAAACCAACGTCTAGCTCTGTTGCTTGAACCAAAGATCTGAATCTCAATTTTCTCTGAAAATCAATCTTGGGCTATGGAATTCCCAATTACCACTTTTGATATAATACTCTCGGAACGCTGGACCTAAGCTCAGTCTAAGGAAGCACATTCTCCTTCGTCCTTGAAGCAATGTTTTTTATAATCCAAGAAAGCATTTTTCAATAGGAACGATACATCTCATCAACCATTCTTTACAACTTGACTATCCATCTTC
Source organism: Botrytis squamosa (assembly GCA_014898485.2). NCBI lineage: Eukaryota > Fungi > Ascomycota > Leotiomycetes > Helotiales > Sclerotiniaceae > Botrytis > Botrytis squamosa. The sequence continues at coordinate 2,755,396 of RCTC02000009.1, forward strand.
TTCCTCATATCTCTTGTCCTAGAAACTGGTCTTCCTCTCGTCTCCCTCTCGCATCCCCTTAATCATGTCCCTAACTCGCGGAATCCTAGTCCGCACCAAATACGGATCTATCCTCTGCATCACTGCCAATGAACTATCCTTTTTTCTCCCCTCTGCCTGGAATGACATCATCACAACGCAACCCAATTATCTCCCTTTCCCAAAAAATCTAGTATAGTGAAACCTTCCATCTAATCAACTCAAATCCCTCATCAGAGTTCCTCCCATAGTCTGTACAGATATAAGAAATCAATGAATTCCCACCTTCCCACTCCGCATTCTCAAACCGCAAGAGCTTATTCTGCAAAACAATGTCTCATAATTTATATGCATCTCCACAATCAGATGAGTTGATGTAAATAACAATATCTACATGAAGCTAGCCGATCAAACTTCATCTGGTCTCAAGTGCCGGCGGAAAATACCATCAGATGGCTAAGTTGGAGTGTTTCATCTTTATACGCAATTCCATAGAAGCGAGCATCTTCACTGGCAAATTTTGAAATAAATTATGGTCAAGAACTGGAGGTATCGACCCTAGAAAGGAGAACTGTGATAAGTGATCAAAATAATAATGGAAAGCCTTGAAAGGGACTGAAACTACTTGGAATACGTAACAGTCATGAGTTTGGAGATTGAGAAATACACAGGCAATACACGAGATCATTGTCTCCGCATGTAGTTCATATCGATATGTGAGTGGGAATATGTAGATATTGAATATGGAATGAATCCTCTAAGGTGACTATCTCTTGTCTCAAAGGTATAATGCCAGCAATCATCATCGATTAATAAAGTATGCACCTAGCAATGAAGCTGAACCGTCCAATCCTCGCTCTTGCGAACTCCGATCTACAAACCATTCCACCATTCCGTCCTCTCTACCTCAAATGTTGCCTTCAATTCTCCAGTCAACTCGCTGGTATTACCCACAAGAACATCATATACATCCTTCTCCACAACCCAAGCCTCTCTAACTTCATCCCAAAACGCTGCCGCATATTTAACTTCAATCTCAACCTCCACCTTCTTCTCCTCTCCAGCCTCCAGGAATACTTTCTCGAATCCCTTCAATTCTTTATTTGGCCTGCGGATAGATGGATTTTGTTGCTGGACATAAACTTGAACGACCTCTGCTCCTGAAACTTCTCCCGTATTCTTGACTTTTGCCGAGATCTTAATCTTCTTATCAATTTTCTCGACATTCAAATCAGATATTGCGAATGTGGTATAGCTGAGTCCGTGGCCGAAAGGGAACAGAACAGGTAAGTTTAGTGCCTCGTACCATCTATAGCCCATGTAAATGTCTTCACCATAGATGACTCTACCCCTCTCAGATCTAAAACTCAAAAAGGCTGGGTTATCTTCAATCCTCTTTGGGAATGATAAAGGTAATTTCGCCGAGGGATTGGTTTTACCGAAAATGACATCAGCGATAGCATTGCCGGTCTCGTTGCCTCCATACCAGGCTTGAAGAAGAGCGGGAGTTGTAGAAAGAAAAGGGAGGGCGACGGGAGTGCCAGATTGAATTATAACGACTGTGTTGGGATTGAGGGGGGTGAGGGTCGAGATCAATTTATTCATGTGCAATGGGAGACCGAATATCTCCCGATCGGCTCCTTCGCCTTCCCAGTCAGACTAAAAAACTGTTAGAAATGTTCCTTGCATAGATGGGAGATGACTCACGTTTAGACCGGCGCAAATGATTACTTGATCGGCATCTTTGGCCAGTTCTGCTGCACGCGCAATTTCCTCATCCGCATCAATGATTTTGGCGCCACCAAGTCGTATGGCACCAGGACCAAATAGGACATTATTTCCTTTATCCAGCTTGCAAGTTGGTGAACTAGCAAACTCAACTTTGAGATGGTAAGTTTGTCCTTTCTTCAGTAATACAACACCTCGCTCTTCAACTGTACCACACGAGAAAAACATGGTTCCCCTGGTCTGTTTCGTTGTGTTGTCAATGACTAGTTTGCCATCCACATACAGATTCGCAGTTCCATATACTCCTAAGCCGAATTCAAACTCACAGTCCTCTTCGGCAGTCATATATCCTTCAACATCAGCCCACCACAATTCGTTCTTCAGCTTGGGACATTCATAATCCATCATTAAGAGCTCTGTCTTAGTGAGTATTAACTCATCCGCTAGCTCTCTATCTTCAGTTGTTGGTGGCTCGTTATATGCTCGAAAAGAGAAACCTCTTTCTCCCTTGTCTGTCTTGAGAACTAAGTCCAGCAATGGGAGATCCTTGTGTGCGTAAGCTCCTACGGTGTAGGATGGAGCTGATTCTAGCTGTGCACTAATACCGTCAAATGGTGTAACAGCGTAATATGCTGCAAGGGATGCTGATCCGCCCCCATGAAACGTAGCAACTTTGGCATTGGGACCGACAATAAGAGTCTATAGAGATTAGCTTGGATTTGGTGCAACATCACAACTGGATATCGTATTTTACCTTTTTATCCTTTCGGAATGGCAATATGCTGCCCTCATTTTTCATCAACACAATCGAGTCACCCGCTATCTCTCTAAGAAGAGCAGCTGTCTCTGGAGTATCCGCTGTCTTTTCCTCCGCATTTTCGGGAATATTCGCGTCTGCAGCACGGTTGACAGTATTGAGCACGTTCCTGGCTCGTTCGTCAAGAACATGTTGAGGTACCTTTCCGGTGCTGACAGCTTGTATCAACATTGGACCCCTCCATTTTGTTGAACCTGGCATTTCCAAATCCAAACCAGCATTGATAGCACCCGTAGTTGAGTATGTGCCCCACCAGTCACTCATAATACATCCATTCCAGCCCCATTCTCCACGCAAAATATCTTTGAGGATCCTTGGATTTTCACTAACGTGAGTCCCGTTAATTTTGTTATAGGCACTCATAAATAATGCCGGCTTCGAATCCCTAATCACCAATTGAAATGGTAGTAAATATATCTCCCTCAATGCTCTTTCGGTGATTATAACATTAACACCATTCCTATTATGCTCTTGATCATTACAAACAAAATGTTTGATTGTAGCTTGAACACCGGTCTCTTGAATACCATTAACAAGCGCAGCAGCGCCTATTCCCGATAATACAGGATCTTCACTGAAAGATTCAAAGCCACGGCCTCCTAAAGGCGATCTTTGCATATTGATGGTGGGCCCAAGGATAACATGTACACCTTTTGCTTTCGCTTCTTCTCCCATCAAAACCCCTGCACGATGAAGGAGCTTAGTGTCCCATGTTGCAGCAAGAGCAGTACCGCAAGGAAAACAAGCTGCTGTGATACCGTTAAAGAACCGAGTACCACGTACACCATTGGGACCGTCTGACACTCGAATGGAAGGCACATTGTACTTGGGAATGGCAGCGGTATGCCACCAATCAGCACCTAGATATTTGTTAGATATCGTGACTTTGAGAGTTATAGAGATGCTGGATATACGCACCCGCTAATAGAGAAACCTTTTCCACATTGTCAAGCTTTGAAAGCACATCCTCCACATCGAATTTGTTTGTCATTATGAGATTTTAAGAAGTGATATTCAGCATTGGAAGTGACTCGAGTAATTTGATCAGAATTCAAGACTGAAGAGACTGAAAAACAACTGGATATATAATGATCTATGGAAAGAGTACAAGAGTACATGTGTCCCTACTCAAACCTGGAAGGAAGCTTCCTAAATGCTTATGGAATGTCGGCCCTGCATCACGCTTGTCACGCTTGTGTACCCTCGTTTGTCACATCATCGATTCATCCGCTCTTGCCAATATCCCACGACGGATATTCCTGTTACTATTGGTGTGTCAAGACGCTTCCTCCCTAGTTCTGATTTATTAGATAGTTAAAATCACGGGTAATATTCGGGCGCGGAGTTTCTTCGGAGAAAAAAGTGAAGTATAAATGCGGAAGAGTAGGTTCCGTTTGGAAATAAGAGCTGGGAAGTCATGTTTAGGGTGAATGATCAACATGCAAGTCTAATATGTGGGTCAATGGAAGATATCAGTCAGATGTCAGTCAGTCAAAAATTGGGTTGAATTTGGAGGGTCAAAGTTATGCGGCAGGTGCGGGTAGGATGTTCCGCCCCTTGTCGGCAATCGATAGGCCGAGCCACGCGTTGGTCCTTGGCATGGTTCCTCAGTCAGTAAGTGCCTTCAGAATTAACTCTGTTCAATGTCCTGAGCCATGATGGGATGCAATGCAAGGCTTATTGTGTTCAGAAATGTGACTGGACTCAGTGATGTGAATCACATCCATCACATCCATTCGACCAGGAACATCGTTTGTCCATGAAGGGGACGCGGCAAACATGGTATATTTATTCATTATATCATAACCAGGCTGTACAACCGTGAACTAATCCGCTAGCAAAACTCCATACTGACCTCATTCATGCAACATGAATAGACTGTCAAATCTTAATTTCTGACCATTCAATAACCTGGATCTTCTTGACCAGAAAATCAAAGACAAAAAACCATAGCGTTCGTTTCCCCTAGATACACTCGTGTCTTCATATTCGCGTTTAAGCCATTGTCGCAGTAGCCGCCCTCTGTCCTCTCTCGGAATTCCTGTTCCTCCTTCCGCCACCGGGTCTTGCAAGTGTATACTTCGCAAAAGCACGGGCGAGTGCTTTCTTGCAACTAATCTTTTGACTCCCAACGAAAGAATCAATCGTGACAGCAATCGCTCGATCAATATCCTGCGCAGAGACATATTCAGAGAGTCTCATTCGACAAAATGCTTCACTGATACGCATGATAGCTTCAAGATGGCGCACCTAAGGGGCATGTTAGCAATATAGCATGGGACGAGAGAATGTATATACTTACAGTAATAGGATAAGCTCCGGTCGCTAACGATTCTCTTCTCATATCTGCAAAGAGCTTGGAAACTTTCTCTTCATCGATGTTGTATAGCTTTGGACTGCATCTTTCTCTAGCATAAAGAATGTATTTTCGAAGTAATTCTTGCTTGATCTCGCCTTCTTGTTTTGGCTCGCCACCATTAATAGCACTATCGCGCAATTCGGCGTCATGCTCCGTTTCCATGGAGGCTTGATTTTCATCTGTAGGTTGGCTTCCTGGATGAGAACGACCGTGGGAACCTACGACGAATCTGGCAAGTCTTTCATCTTCTGCTGGATCGACAGTGTCACGAACAACGCAAAGAATATCGAAACGAGACAAAATGGGCTCGGTGAGTTCAACGTTTTGTGAGAAAGGGATGGTCGAATTGTAACGTCCACCAATTGGATTTGCAGCAGCAATAATACCACATCGAGCCTGGAGTGTTGTGACGATACCAGCCTTGGAGATGGAAATAGTTTGTTGTTCCATAGCTTCGTGAATGGATGTTCGATCTTGATCGTTCATCTTGTCGAACTCATCGATGAGACATGTTCCTCTGTCTGCAAGCACCAAAGCGCCACCCTCCAAGGTCCACTCGCTAGTAAGAGGATCTTTGCGTACACTTGCTGTGAGACCAACAGCACTAGCTCCTTGACCAGTAGCAAAGACAGCTCTGTGAGCCGTCTTTTCTACATACTTTAGAACTTGAGATTTTGCTGTTCCGGGATCTCCAAGAAGTAGTACATTGATATCACCACGGATATGATGCTTTCCTTGAGCGACTTTGGCAACTCCGCCCATAAGTGACAGGGCCACGGCTGTTTTGACATCAGTATGGCCATAAATACTTGGAGCAATCGAATTGATAATTTTATCCACAATTTGAGGATCCCGAGAAAGTGCGCGAATCTCATGCTCATCTTCTTCTGTGAGTCTGAATCCAGCAAGTTGATCGTGAGATTTGACAACATTATTGGCCTCCAATATTGTTGCAAATACAGGGAAACCATTTCGATTATTCAATTGAGCATCGTAGTTATTGCGGTAAACACCCGTGACTTCAATCTCCTCGCCGGGCTTGGCTTTGTCGATAAGATCCCAGAGAAGAATAACTTCACGATGACGGGGCAGACGGCCAGCTGGAACAGTGCCCGGGGATTCTTGAAGGGTCAACTTTTGATAATTGCGATAGACAGTTTTCTCTGAGTTAAGGTTGAAAGGACCACGAGATTGACAATTTGCACAGAAAGAAATCTTAACTTCGACATTAGACTCTTGTTGGAAAGGGCCAAGTCTTGTATGGCATTTGGAACAGTCGAACATGACATATTTCAATTGGGGAAATACACCACTTCGGCGAGTAACCACACCACTGACTCTAACAAGACAATTTAAATGTGTTTGACGAAGTTGTCGTAGAGTGTAATGAACGGGTAAATCAGTAATTCGAACGTGAATTTCGGAGTGGATTTGTTGATAATCGTTATAATGCAAAAGGGTCACCTCCATGGCAACTTCATCGAATAATTGAAGCATCTCGCCCGGAGCGTTAGCCAAGAAATATGCAAGGATGGCTTTTGAGGCGGATAAATGGTCGTATGAGACCTCTAATGATTCTGCGTTGATCTCTCCTAGTGTCTTGATGCGGCTACCATAAACAGAAACTCCATGGTCATCGGTGTATTCGGTAAGAAAAGCTTTGAATTCTCTCCGAATAGTTCTTTGAACGGAAGGTGTAGCAATCCACTCGACCAGACTGGATGACTTAACGTCCTGTAAAGTCTCAAGAGACAATTCCTCTTCCATAATATCCTCTTGCATGTCTTCATCTTCGTCTTCATCATAATGATGGCGTCTACGTCTTGGTTGATTCATTAAATCCAAGTCACCATCTTCGTCTTCATCTTGCAAGAAAGCAGCTGGCATACGACGCTGTCTAGCAAGCTCTCTATCACGGCGATTCAATCTGGCTTCGAGTTGTCTTCTGGCCGCAGCGTCGAGTTCATCATATTCTCCTTCGTCGTCAATATCCGCACCCTCGTAATTTGTATTGTCCCGGGCATTGTAATCTCGTTCATAATTTCCAGCGAAGAGATCAATTCCATCCTCATCTTCCGCCATCTCATCTGCATCATCGATATCGACAGCAATCTCAACATCATCCTCTATCTCGTCATCATCCTCGTCTTCGACGCCGTGCCGGATTGGTGCTGGTGGGGAGGATCTGAAATCTCCAGGCGGACTAGAAGGCGCGGCACCGCCCGGTAAATCATCATCTTCTGGTTCTCTGGAGCGCTTGCGACGATTTCGACTCCCGTCGACACCACGGTTGGCTGATGACATGTTATTTCGCAGAGGGGAACTATTGGGTACAAATAGTCAATAGAGTTCAGGGGTAAACAATGATTCAGAGCTGCGGGTGTTATGCTTGAGCAAATAGTTCTCACCTCATAGTATATTGAGAGACTGAAGTCTCGTGAAGTATTAGAAAACGTTACAAGTAAAGTTAAATGAGTGCGAGTTGTTAATTGTGCTGAAGTTCACTTTGAGCAAAGTTGAAGTGCTTGCATAAATTAATGGTAGGGGAAAACACGTAAAATCTGCCGTCCGTACGCGACGCGGCAAGCTAAACCCATTACAAGGCCGAGCGCGTAAAGTGGTTTTTGGCGTTTTGGCGGCCGCATCATTGCGACAAACCACCTCTACTTAATAATTCAATTACTTTACCTTTTACAACCCTTTTTGTATTTGACGTCTCGAGTTAATAATGGAAAACTTACCAGATGCTCAGTCGAATGAGGCCTCCTTAAATGAAACCGGTGGCGCCTCAAGAAGTCATAGTTTCTCTTCTCAGAAGTCGAACGATTCACATACAGCAGCTGAGTATGTAATTTCCATTCCTACCGGTATTCGCGGTTGAATTAGATACTCATATATATAAACCAGATTCATCAGCACGCAACTGAAGCTCGAAGCGGAAGCGCGCGAAGCATTACCATATGTAATTACAGGGCTACCTTTCAATTGCTTGAAACCTTTACTGATTGGCTTGAATAGAGTATTGATACCTGCACAAAGCCTCTCGGATCTCTTCGACAAATTCTATTTGCTTGTTTGACATGCAATCCTGCTCCATCTAACGCATCTGATCCGTATAATCCTGCTGGGGTCTGTTATTCCTGTTCTATACAATGTCATGGCGAGCACAATCTCGTGGAACTATTCAATAAACGAAACTTTACTTGCGATTGCGGCACAACACGTTTCCCAAAATCTTCGCCTTGTAGCTTGCGCATCAACTCAGAGACAAATACAAAGGGCAATGTACATTCAGAGGCTCCAGAACTGAAAAACAAATACAATCACAATTTCAGAAATCGATTTTGTGGTTGCGGATGCGACTATGATGCTTATAAAGAGAAGGGCACAATGTTTCAATGCTTGGGTTTAAGTGGTGCTGATGAAGGTGGCTGTGGCGAGGATTGGTGGCATCCTGGATGCATTACAGGTTTAGGACCAAATTGGTACGAGAGTATGAGTGATAAAGACTCGCCAAAGAAATCCAAAAGAAATAATGAAGGCACGCTGGAATCTATCACAGAAGTTACAGAATCAATTGCAATCGAACCAATCAAAGATGGAACGAACGAGAAATCAAGTGAAGTCCAGGCACCGAAATCCGATGCAGCGGTCGACCAAGAAGAAGACGAAGAAGAGGAGGAAGAAGACCCACCCCTACCTCCAGGATTTCCCGACGAAGACGATTTTGAAGGGTTTATCTGCTACAAGTGTGTTGATGCGAATCCATGGATCAAAAAATATGCTGGTGCACCGGGTTTCCTCTCTCCTGTATTCAAAAGAAGTGCAGCTCCTTCTCCTGAAAGTGAGATCCCTCCAAAGTCTACAAGTTTCCTTGCGCCATCGATCTCAGAATCTAGGAAGCGCAAGTCAGACGATGACAATATTTCGATTTCTTCTTCAGCTTCGAAGCGGATCAAGAGCGAGGAGGGGGAGAGGTCAGTGGACAAAGGTTTTAACGGCAACGATGATAGCAAACCTCCAGCATGCAAATTGAAGGCATTACCAAAAGCAATCGATGGTCAAATTTCATTATTTTTCACATCCGACTTTCGTGATCACCTCTGTCATTGTTCAGACTGCTTCCCAGCACTAGCAAAACATCCACAGCTCCTCGAAGAGGAAGAAACTTATGAGCCTCCAGTATCAGAAGACGGAGATGAAGGAGGAAGCACAGTCGGTAGCGGGAGCATATATGATCGTGGCGAAAGTGCTCTCAAAAATGTTGATCGTGTTCGAGCGATTGAGGGTGTAATGGCATACAATCATTTGAAGGATAAACTCAAACCTTTCTTCCAAAAATTCGCAGAAAGTGGTCAAGCTATCAGTGCAGATGATATCAAAGAACATTTTGCAAAGATAAGGGGTGATGAGCAGGCTATCAAAGATGCCGGTGAAGGAGCTAAGGCGGATGACAATAGGAAGGAGCAAAGTGGCTATTGATTGACGGGTCGTGGTATCTGTTTTTAATAATGTATGATATGGAGAATAATCATTAATGAATTTTTATTCCTTATAAATTATAAACTTCTAACCCATTAAAATTTTCCTTCTTGGTATATCCGTCGATACTACTTTTCAATAACGTTACATCAAGTTGCTTCACAACATTATCTCGGCGATTCTTACATCAACTTGCCATCATTCAATCATTGCATATGCAAGAGTATATCGACTTCACGATCCAAAGAACATATGGAGAGCACAGAAGCTAAGGAAGTGCAAGACGAGGTTAAGGAGGTGGTGGGGAACAAGAGACCATTTTACGACAGAGATGTGGCGGATAATGTGTATCGATCGGGGACAGAAAGACCAAAGAACTACTGGTATTTGATGCACGAACTTCAGAAAGACCGAGGAAGTCCTCCTCCTAGCGAAGAACTGTACGAATCATATAAGTCTGCTATTGCCACAACAAATGGCAACGAATCTTCATTATTAGATGCAGTTAAGGTCTTCTTCAAAGATTGGGACAATGATAACGGAAATGGAAATGAAAACTATGGTCAGGTTGTGCAGCAGGAGCTTACGATATTCGGGAATAAAACTGAAGTAGCGGATTCAGAGTCACCCACTCCGGACCTGGTCGAAGGATTTCGAGGCGGCAAGGAATATCTAGAACAAATATATGCAAGTTTCGACGGAGCAGCCGATATGATCAGGGACGAACAGACACGATCATTAGCATTTTGCCATTTTGCAGGAGTGTGCGCGCCAGGTAATACATTACTGGACCTTGAGGAGACTGATCTAAGATATATAGGGTCGTTCCTGACTGCAGAACGACGACTAGCTACTAAGTATGTGGAGATATTCTCCAATGGAGAATACTTCTGGCGTGACATGCAAGGTTATGCCAGCGTCATCACTCTCATGATGACTGAGTCCCGCATTACTCTCTTCGCGCATTCTTGTCAAGAAGGCTCGGATGAAAATCATAATGGAGGAAATTATCTAGAATATCACATGTCCGAGATTCTCTGCCTTTCTCCAGCGACATCGTATGAAACATTCAAGGAAGCATGGAGAGCACTGAGAAATGCTCAAGAACATGCGAAAGAGCGATCCGTTCAGATCGCCCTGGAGATGAAAAAGAGTATGCAAGCATCTGCGTGGGATCACTTTAATAGAAAGAGGAACTATGAGGCTATAGAGGGCTTTCAGTTGATGGTTGCTCGCAGGCGAATTATGGCTATTGAGGCGTGGAGGTCTGAGGATGAAATGATTCAAAGTAGGAGGAATCTGGATGGGATGGGGCCAGAGGATAGGGAAGCCTATTTCGAATTGCAGCAAGTGAGGTACGACTGAGTATCAATTGCGTGTTAAAAACTTAAGATAATCGAATTCCAATAGCTATTAGTCCGTATCGAATACATACATTTTTATTGAGAATGATATTAAATGAAGACAATTTTTAACTAGTGTGCCATAATCCTAGAAACAATCGACTGGCAGCAATCCTTTTGATAGAATATTTTACGTTGACAACAGAGGCAACTTTCTATACACATTATGTTGACAAGTTCACAACACAATCTAACCCTAGCGAAATTTCCTTAATATGAGGAAGCAGAACTAGTTCACCAGACTCATGGGTGAATAGTCTTGGAGAATTCTGCGATGAAACTTGACGTTCACGAGGTTGGGATAATCTAGCATTTTGTCGCGAAGCCATTTCGATGGTACTGGGTCTTTCTGTATCTATACCAACGGGATGATCAACACTATTGTTATCGGCCCAGGCAGATATGCGATTTCGAAGTCCTGGGTCTTTTGCTGTGGGTGGTTTTCCAAGATGTGTGACTTTCAATAGTACGTTGAAACGGTGCTTCCACTGAGAATTATGGCTTGGAAGACCGGCTTCTCGGTTTTCGTCGGAGATTTTTTCTCGCTCGTCTATTTTGGACGTTAGAGGAACTTTACAATGTATGCATTTAGATACTCACCCAAATAACCCTCAAGTGCAGCAATTATGGGAAGGACTAAAAGAATACACGCAACGAATTGACCAAATTTCCATGCATTTTGCTGTTCGATGAAGTCTTCGGTGGTTTCTAATCCTGGATATCGGGATATATCTCTAAACACAAGGGCACGTCTAACGCCAAAGCCCAATCCGAGTAAAATTGGAGGAATAGGTATCACCCAGAACGATACAATCACCGTCTGAAAAGCGTAAGCTAGCCATAGACACAATCTCTCGCGATCAGTGATGCAGAGGATTTTCAAACACCGACTGTAAATAGAAAGACTGAAGCCATTCCGAATGCACTGTGGAATGCATTGGAGAAATGCTTGAAAGAAAAGGAAAGATAAGGTAGCAATACGAAGTTGATGATCATAGCCGTGATATGGAAATTGGGCTGCACACCTTGCCAGACAAGCTGCTGCTTCACCAGATACATGCTCACTGTTGTACGATCTATACATACCAGCTGTGTTTCCAAAGCTTCTTGCTCGAGACTGTGCGAAGATAAAAAGTATGAAGTTGCCAATGTATCCACAGAATCTAATTCCTGCCAAGACGTGGTTTTGTAAAAAATGATCGCCCATGGAAACGAAGGCTACTGTATGTGTGAAGCTGGAAAACCAAGCTAGGTACACGATGATGTTGTAATGGTAGGCGCTGATTTTGTGAAAATTGTAGAGCCCGGCAATCATGACAGCGGAACTTGTCACTAGTTGTTGATCCGCAAGTGAAATGATAAGGGGAGTTACGGCCACGTTTAAGAGCCTATATCTGGGCATGTTTGGTTTGTTGGAATATCGGAGAAGGATCCATCGTCTGCAAATTCGTACTTTCTCCTTGGCCGCGTGATACAAATTTGCTGCTGTACCTCTGTTGGATTGATGATCAAAATCGTGATATTCCGGCTTTGCATGTTCGGCATATTCGTAGGAATGAAGCGCAAGTTGGCATGGAAGACGTATAACTGCGGCCGAGAGTGTCAAAAGCGCCGTGGCAAGGAAGGAGATGTAAATCTGCCCGTAGATTAGAAACATCGTTGGGTACATTCAACTACTGATATCTTGAGTGAAACATACGCCGACTCCTTCAATCTCAATATCAGCTGAAAGTGGACCGCAGTTATCTGGGAAATTGTAGCATTCGTTCTTATCAAGAGAAATGCTCATGGTTTTGGATTCGGTGTCGATTTGGAATTAGTTTCTGACTTGAGATATCCAGAGAATGAGCAGAAACAAATTTGATATATGTAGGGGAGCATATTCATGTGCCGGCATCATCAGGAAAAGAAGGAGCAAGCATGATTGCAGCTATGGGCTATTTTAGCAAAGATGATAATCTACTTGTAAGGGTAAAGTAATTGCGAAGAGATTTGCATCTTTATTCATCGCACTTGCTTTGAAATAGGATCTCACTCCAGAAAGACTAAAGGAGCTACAAGCAAGGTTAATGCACATGGTTCAAGATGAAGGAAAATTGAGATATCGGGAGTTCGGTATGTTATGATGGAAGGCAATGGACCAAATCACAAGAACCGACCAATTTTAACTTCACATTGGCTAGCTTCGAGGTCGATGGCAAATCGAAGTCTTCAACCATTCTTGCCAGTTGATCAAAAAGAGGACAAGCAGATTTGAGTAAAGAGATGCATATTAAAATACAGCTTCATCTGCGACAATTGTGTGTATATCTTCAGTGTTTTGAAGCCAAAAGCTGTTCAGTCAGTTTGAGGATTTTCCATACGAAGTACATTCGTCGCTTGGTGACAGGGGGGCTCAGACACAGGCGCCTCCACCAATCACAACAACGCCGATTCAGGACACGCACACTAGTCGAATATGAGACTAGCGTGGCATAATGATAGTGACCGCTTTGAATCCTTGATGTTGATAGGTTATCGGGAATTCTGACGATTGTGCGATTAAATCTAGAGAATTGTTTGAATTCCTCGATATTCAAAAAGAAATCAATGAATTCTTGAGCCATGTTGTTGGTATGTATAGCTTAATTTGAAATTGTTTCTTTTGCTGATTAGTGCTTTGCTAGAGAATTGGTCCAAAGGGCCTGCGAGTCAGGGCTTCCCGCCCTTTACACGAATTGGGAGCTCTCCGCGGGGGCTATCGTGCATATACGGCGACGGCGAGACGTTGGCAAGATGTATTTCACTCGCAGACTGAAGATCCAAACTCTTCGGCCATTTTATCTTCCCTAAAAACCACTCCTCGTGTTGCGCAGACACTCACGGAGAAAATTGTTCAACGATATTCCCTCGGACTTGCGAAGGATAAGGTTGTGAAGTCTGGAGGTATGGAATTAACATTTTTCACTAGGAGATCTGGAAGACCTATGTCTACCGGTTTTCATTTGCTATCAAATCAACTTTGAATATTTACACATACTGATATTTTTTCACAGATTATGTTACCCTCTCACCCCATTACTGCATGACCCATGAGTGAGTTAACATATCCAGAACCGCTACTCATTGATTCTAATAATATCTAGCAATTCTTGGCCCGTCGCAACCAAATTCATGTCGATTGGTGCAACCAAAATTCACAATACTAATCAAATTGTTTGCACTCTCGATCACGATGTACAGAACAAAAGCGAAACGAACCTTAAGAAGTACAAGCAAATTGAGGAATTTGCACGCCAGCAAGGTGTGGACTTTTACCCCGCAGGACGAGGAATCGGACATCAGATTATGGTAGAGGAAGGATATGCTTGGCCTGGAACTGTCACTGTTGCTTCAGACAGTCATAGTAACATGTATGGTGGTATTGGATGCTTGGGCACACCTATGGTACGAACAGATGCCGCAAGTATCTGGGCAACAGGACGAACCTGGTGGCAGATTCCACCAATTGCTAAAGTCACCCTCACTGGAGTTTTACCAATCGGAGTTACAGGGAAAGATGTCATTGTTGCACTTTGCGGTCTATTTAACAGTGATGATGTCCTCAACCACGCTATCGAATTCACGGGATCGGAACAAACAATGCGCAGTCTACCCATCGATGATAGACTTACTATCGCCAACATGACAACAGAATGGGGTGCTTTATCAGGTTTGTTTCCAATTGATTCGGTCCTCGAGAAATGGTTGAGATATAAGGCTACCACAAGTGCAATATTTGCCCCAAACAACGGCAAAGAACCCCGATTCACACATGCTCGCATCGATGACTTGGTTCAAAACCAACTTGTAGCAGATAAGGGAGCTACCTACGCCAAATCTTTGTACCTCAATCTTTCGACTCTCTCTCCTTATGTTGCTGGTCCCAACAGTGTCAAAATTGCCACACCCATCCGCGATTTGGAAGCGCAAAAGATCAAACTCAACAAGGCATACCTCGTATCATGTACCAACTCTCGTGCATCTGATCTTGCTGCTGCTGCCAAGGTTTTCAAGAATGCTGCTGAGTCTTCCCCCGATAAGACTATTCCCAAAATTCCCGAAGGTGTCAATTTCTATATCGCTGCTGCTTCTATTCCCGAGCAAGAAGCTGCCGAAGAAGCAGGTGACTGGCAAGCACTTCTCGCAGCTGGTGCACAACCTTTGCCATCAGGATGTGGCCCATGTATCGGACTCGGTACTGGTTTATTAGAACCAGGCGAGGTTGGTATCAGCGCAAGTAATCGAAACTTCAAGGGACGCATGGGATCGACCGACGCAAAGGCATATCTGGCTAGTCCCGAGGTTGTCGCTGCCAGCGCTCTTAGTGGCTATATTTCGGGTCCCGGATGGTACCAGCCACCGATTGGTGTGAACAAGGTCGTTCTTGGGGAAGGTAATGGAAATGTCGAAGAAGATAAAGCTATCAGCATCGAGGAAGCGCTTGAGAAACTTATCTCACAAGCAGAGTCGATCGTTGATGGAGCTGAGTCTAGTCTCTTTGGTACTTCCTCAAAGCCCGAAGAAACTGATTCCGAATCATTGACAGAGATTCTTCCTGGTTTCCCAGAAAAGGTTGAGGGTGAGATTGTTTTCTGTGACGCTGATAACGTCAACACAGATGCTATCTATCCAGGCAAATATACATATCAAGATGGTGTCTCGGTTGAGAAGATGGCTGAAGTATGCATGGAGAACTACGATAAAGAATTCCGCACGATCGCTCGTGAAGGTGACATCCTAGTCTCCGGCTTTAACTTTGGTTGTGGCAGTTCTAGAGAACAGGCTGCTACTGCCATCCTCGCCAAGAAGATTCCCATGGTAGTTGCTGGAAGCTTTGGAAACATTTTCTCCAGGAATAGCATTAACAATGCTTTGATGGGAGTCGAGGTTCCAAGATTAGTACAAAGACTCAGGGAGCACCTTGCTGCTTCTGCACCAGTGCCAAAGAAAGAGGCCACAGAGCCAAGTGAGAATAACGAAAGTCTTGACTCGCCAAAGCCAGCTGAACAAGCTGTGCCACAAGGAGAGAAGATCTTAACTAGAAGAACTGGATGGAAGTTTGTATGGGACGTTAGACGAAGCAAGGTTGAGGTACAGGAAGGTGAAGGTGGTGAGAAATGGAGTCAGAAGGTTGGAGAGTTACCACCCAACGTGCAAGAAATCATTGCCAGAGGAGGTTTGGAAAAATGGGTTAAGGGAGAGCTCGCGAAAAACTAAAAATGGTTCTCTTGAATTGGGATTTAGACCTGTAAACGCCATGTACACTTGTTAACTGATGAATCAAATATATCAAAATATCTCAGTAGAGACTGGCTGATTATTCATAAGACGAAGATATTGGAAATTTATCAACAGAAGGAAAATACCTCACAAGGTATATAAGAGTGAATGAGACAAGGCCCAGGTATTGGCCAGTAATAAAGTGCCTACTAGATAGTCAGGTAATTCACATTCCCAAAATTGAGTGTTGAGAAAGATTGAATGAAGAGTTTAAAACAATGTTTCCTCTTCTCAATTAATTATTACTGAGAGCCCGGGTACTTAATAATAAGAAAGACACTTTCATTTGCTTACAGCCCAAGATATTCCAATCAATCGTCTTCCGTTCAAGATTCTGTCCTTTCACAAATCTTCTCCCGAGCTTCAGAGTTAGGAAACGTCTCTTCCAAAAGACTCACCAGACTCAAACAACAGTCAAAAAAACAGAATCAGCAGTCATCATGTTTCTCTCGTGGTGGATGGTTTTCCTTTTACTCCTTGAATTTGCAATTGGCCAAATAAATATTGAAACCTTGGTTCCAGAAACATTGGTAACCTTATCAGCATCAGATGATACTCAAACCACAACCGTAATCCAGACTCTGATTCCCCTACTGGCCGATACTTCCGCAGCTCCCAGCTCTCCATCTACAACAGAGCTCCCATTCCCGTCTTCTTTGACACAAACATTACGCAGTCTTAGTGAAAATGATTCCCAAGTCACTTCAACCACTTCCAGCACAAGCAAGATTCAGACTTCAGTTCCGCCCTTGAGTACTCAAGCCTCCCCAAAGGAAATAGGATTCAGCACACCAGACCAGTTCAAGATCCAGATTCTCAACGCTCAGAATTGGTATAGAGCTGCACATGGAGCACTGCCTTTTGTTTGGAATGATACACTGGCTGATTCCAGTTCAAAATGGGTCGCAGGGTGTGTATGGAATCCTGAGGTATGTTTTGATTTGACGCGCCGCATCTATACTTTAATTTATACTCGTATGTCGGCTGTTATATTTACTTACGTATGGAATCATAGTCAACTCCTGGCATAGGAAAATCATTTGTATCTGTTATACCCACCAGTGTCTTCGGAATCGTCAACTACCTAGGATTGGAACGCCAGTTTTATAATTGGTCAGAACCAGGACCGACGAATTCTACAAAACAGTTTACGCAGATGGTGTGGAAGAGCACGACGTCCGTTGGGTGTGCTTGGAATAATTGCCGTAAGTTCTCCTGGTTAGCTTGTATCATAATGGAATAATTGTGCTCTTCTTTGTGCTTGAAATCCAAGAATCAACTGCCTAGTCAAACGGAAGAATAATAAGCTAACATAAACTTCTATCCTAGCACCTGGTTCATCACCAGACCCCGCTACACCTGGAGTTTCCCTGTTTCTCCTATGTCAATATTATCCCAAAGGCAACCAAGGGACTACCACAGACTGGGAAAATAATGTGGGAGAGCTAGGATCTGGAAGTTTAGGGGAAGGTGTCATTGCTGCTGATGGTTTTGGGCTGAGTAGTCTAAATACTACAACTACTGCAAGCAGCGGAATAAGTGGAACCGGTGCATCAAGCACAACAAGTAGTCTTTCCACAGCTGCTACCGGAAAAGATCTTGAAAGTCTGGCTAAGAAGCTGGATCACGGTCTGTTTACGATGGTCATCAGCTCGGCTATTGTCATGGTTTACTTGTCTGGTGTCCTTTCGCTTTGATACCTGTGTTTTTCGTTGTTGGCTTCGCACATGCATAGCCTGGATTAGATATCTCTGCTTACACAACGGAAACCGATAACATGGACTTGGTATCCAAGGTGATCGATATGCACACCGGTTAGTAATTAAGCCCCGCTAGCAGAGACTGGGTTTAGTCCACCTACACTATTTCAAGGCTCGATGCCAGAGGCATAAATTAGTATTAGATTACAATCAATGCTAAGCCAGTTGTATGGAATGAAAGTCTCGTTGCTGACAGTGAAGCTTGGGCAAATCGTGTCTTCAAGTTTTGCCTTCTCATATGTAACGTAACACCCATGAAGTACATTTCCATTTTTTGGTACCGAAGCTGGATCAGGTTGTGCATGATGAGGTATACCCCAGCTAATAGAAAAAACAATAGAATGTGAAAAAAATTGCTCCTTTGATATTGTTAATACTTGAGCGGAACAGTCTGGTTGTTTTCAAGCAGGCGATGGTATTACATAGAACACAACAGATTTCGCTCATATGGCGTGGAAAGATATCTCACAATTCAACATATGTCTATCAAAATGGTCGCAAGTTTCTTGTTCCCATCTAAATAGATTTCAAGCCTCTCATTCATAACTATCATCCTGATGCGTGTTCATGAGCGAAAAATAAGACCCTTGAACCTTCCAAGTTTGAATAGATGTCTTGATATGAAGTCGAATTTAGCCATCGGAGCTTGACCAACAGGTACCAACAAGCTAGCTTGGCATCTATGACATGTCAGTATCTTCCATCAGGAAATGCAGTGGGATCTTTCGCCACTGTTCACAATTCCCGGATGATATTGAAAAAGTTGGTCCTGAATATAGACAGATCGATATTGAGATTTTTGGTAAGATTCATTGCTATTAACTTTTGCGAGTCACTGCTCAATGTGTCCCACGATTGAGCTTTGCTAAAATGTCAATTTTCCCTTCCCGATAGTGAAATGGGTAAATCCCCAATCTGACATTTCATTCCTGAATGTAAGGAAAGAAATCTCAAATTTGGATTTGCAGAAGGTAATCCCACGCCGTTCCATCCTTGCGCCATCATAAACAACTCCCAATTGCAATTCGAGACCACTGTCATGAGATAGTTGTGTCCCTTCCCATCCTGTCTTCCGTCAAATAATCACCAGTCCATTCGCATTCGTCTAAAATCCCAAATATTTATTTCCGATCTCGACAGCCTTTTCAACACCAGCTCCCTTCTCACTTTCAACAACAAATTTGCTCAAGCCCATAGCTCTCAATCCCTCTTCACCAGTCCAAGACTCAACTTCTTCGAGACCTGGTCGGCCAATGTGCTCACTCTCGCCCTTTCCACCCGGGAAGTCTGGTCCTGGAACGCCGGAGAGGAAGGTATCGCGTTGACGGGCGAGTGCTTCGGCATTGATAGGAGTGAGAGGGCAGGCGGGAATATAGAGGACGGAACTGTCAGATTTACCAGCATGAGTTTTGTCTACGGCGTGGATCACTATTAAAGTAGCACAATTAGTCAATGCAACTGCAAATATTATAAGAAATTTCGTGAGATAGAGAACTTACTATCACAGTGCCAAGCAACGTAGTCACCTGGGTTAATCTTTGGAATATGAACCATGGTATTCTTCAGATCCAGATGTGGGTGAAGTTTCTCGGTCATCTCCTGTCCATGACTTGGAGTAGCACCATGAAGAGCAGTGCTCATTCGATCAGTTGGGATCAATTTCCAATTCTCGGAACTGAGATACTCCGCAGTGTACTCGTCTTCCTTTCCCTCCGGCAATTCTTTAATAGGCTCAAAGAAAGGTCGGAGCAAGAAGTAAGCGGTGGAAAGCTTGATAAGTGGATTGACCTTCAATGTGCCTTCTCCAGGCGCAGTGTGGGACATGCCGAGCCAGGCCTGAAACATACGAAACATGGAGCAGCTTCCTCCACCATGATAGAGATCGCTAACAGCGGGTACGCGTGATGAAGACTCGAAAGGATCAAATTCTTCCCACTTTCCTTGGAAGATAGCGTCATATACTCCGTTGATACCGTAGCCATTGGGTTCCCAGCGTTCAACAGATCCACCATCGGCGTGAGGACCGAGAGCAAAGATAGCATCACCAGGTTGACGGATGCGAACACGGTCAGCGTAGGTGAGTGGTTGAGAAAAGGAAATTGGTGAGTTGGGATCGGCGGAGTGCCAGAGGTTGAGCAGGAACTTTTGGGCAATGATCATGTTTGGATGACCACGAGCTTTAACTTGTGGTGGTGACCAGTAGAGCTCGTAGACTTGTGGATCATTGGCTGGGAAGCCTGTTTTTGTCAGATTTGTTCACCTGTGATTGTTTGCTTGATATTCGAGGGGAAGATTGTCAATTGAATTTGGGGAAACCTGGATGGAAGGAAGTTTAAAATAAAACCATAAAGATAACTTACCCTTAGTACTAGGATTCAACTTGACATAATCTTCGACCTCTTGCTTATAACGTCTCGCAGTTGTCTCATCCACGACACCCCTAATAACAAGTGCACCCTTATCTCTCATATTTTTCAACTGCTCCTCACTTACGTTCTTCTCATAAACATCCTTGAAAGTCACACTTGGGATTATACTCGGGCCCAATTCCGCGACCTTTCGATTCTCAATCGCAAGTTGCTCAATAAGGCGAGTGAAAGATGCTTGAACGGCCTCCTCGTGGCCACGGATAAGGTTGCGTTTGATATCAGCAAAACGTTCCGGAAGTGGTGTAGGCTTGGCGCCAGAGAGTGAGACGAAGACCGAAGATATATCGCCTTCCTTCTTTGAGTTTATGGCATTCATAGAAGACATGCTGATTGATTTAGCTTGTGTTGCGAGGGTGCGAATTGCGAACTTGGGCTTGTGGTTGACAAGAGAGGATTTATGGATGGTAAAGTTGGGTTTGTATTTGAGAAGAGAAGATGCTTGGCGGCATGAGGAGACGAGGCGCGTGTGAGACCACATGGAGACGAATGCGAACTTGTGACTAGGTATACTATGAGACTTGTATGAGTACCTAGTGAATGCTCTTTATGCCGAGAATCTGGACTCAATATCAGGTACAGAGAGGTTCTGAAGTGAATGTCTCGAATACTTCGAAACCAACAGAGATTTTGTATGGGTGCTTGCAATTGCTCAAAAATGAAAGTTTATGTAAAGATTATTTGGTCTATGGAATGACGCCTTTCATGAAAGTCTTCTTAAATATAAAGAAATGTATTCAAAACGCCAGTACAGTTCATGCAAATTGGCAAATCTCACATCGCACGAATTGCTCTGGCGGCATGTCCAATTCGAGAAGTCCGATGACCGCGGTGTGGCTGTGGTAAGGTTAGTGCGTATAATATTCAGGAACCTGCCCAGGTGTGCACAGACAACGAATTTTGATGGCGGGGTAGCATGAAATCGAATTTAGAAGGTTTCCCGGGCAATTTCCATAATGAAGCTTTGGCACCGGTAGGTAGGTATGAATTGATAACGGTGACGGTGGCGGTGATGACATTAGCCTCTTAGGAATTCGCTTCGAAAATATGACATTAAAAATGTAAATTAACTGAGGCTTGAACTGCATCCGATCTCCTCATATATCACCCTACTTAATTAATCAAGCGGACTTATTAATAAGCCGGGGTGAATTGTCAGTATGGTAGTTCTCTCACTGCATACATTCACTATATAGAAATAGTAACCCACCATGGTAGGTTTGATGTTCCTGTCAAAACGTGTGAATAAGAACAGCCAATAATGGGACAAGAGCCGCAGCGACCCGAATTCGAGGTAGTGCAACAAGCGAGGTGTGTACGAAGCAAGTTCGCATCTACTCGTGCCACAAAATTCTGATTATCATGTTGTGTTGCTCTATTCATTAGTTTCTAAGGGTGCTGCAGGAGTCGAGCTTTAGTAGAACGTCAGAATACTTGGTTAACATTGGGGGGGAAGGTCAATTGAGCTTTCGATGGACGTTTTTGGATTGGGACGATGGGAGGCAAAGTGCTTGTAATTACTTAGTTAAAAAGATCTGGCAACAAGTATCGATCCATACGGGCAAAACTGTGCCAGGAGTGTGTGCATTTGGCTATTGATCAAACGTAAATTGAGCCTACCGTTCCAAGTGGTGGAGTTCGTGACAAACAACTCATCAACTTCGCCATGCCCCTTCAAGTACTGATTCCGGAAGATTCGGCTTTCAGCACGATGCATTGCGGAGGAATATTGATGGTGAAGAATCAACGGCAAGCGTCTGAGCTTTTCTTGGACTTCAAAACACCAACGCGGCTCTACTTACATACTTCAAGCGTCGGAAAGAACAGCAGTGGGCGAATGGCGATACAAGCTACATGACAAACCCAGACTTAGAAGGCAGTTATTGAGCAGTTTGTGGACACTTCCACGTACTTGATTAACAGAAACCACAACGTGCATAGCTCATATATTCGGCCAACCGTGCAGCTGCGCTCTCCCAGACTTTTCACATATTCAGATTCCTGCCCGCAAAAGTTCTGCTGAAGACATGAGCCATTTGCCCCACTAAACACCAAGATATCATATCAAGTCCCGTCCTCGATCAAACCTTGCGTTGAGATGCTGTCACCCTTTCAAACTATCTCATGCACATCGTGCAGATGATTTAACGAGTGCGAAAGGTTGAGAGATGGCATCGGTCTGCTTGTTTCGAGTAGTTAGGTAATGAAATTGTTCCATTGTATACTCTGATGTCAAATGAGAAGGCGAGCCTTATGTAGGTAGCCTCAATTAGATTCCCGAGATCCGTTCGCAGAATAAATGGCGTCAATGTGCGACACGCAGTTGTTGACGCTGCTCACAAACGTCGCCTTAGCGGTTCTTGATTGTCGCGATGGTGAGATAGAAATGATTGAAGTGGCACGCCATGGCTGGAACACATTTGGTATTGTAGTCGAATACTTAGATGTTAGTATCCCGTCAATAGACGGGTTTAGATTTCACAATCAAAAGTTCGTTCGAAACTCAATATTTTGTGTTAGAATATTAATGATATATACGATATTTCGTCCAGAATCCTCTGTTGCTCGTGGTGCTCGGTCCGAACCTGATTATGTAAGGTTTTTTTTTTGCACTGCATGATTAACTACTAGGTAGGTACCCACCTTGATATGATCAGCT
This sequence comes from Botrytis squamosa, assembly GCA_014898485.2. Lineage (NCBI taxonomy): Eukaryota > Fungi > Ascomycota > Leotiomycetes > Helotiales > Sclerotiniaceae > Botrytis > Botrytis squamosa. Next base: position 2,778,349 of record RCTC02000009.1, read on the forward strand.
CAGCTCAGCTCAGCTCAGCTCAGCTCAGCTCAGCAACCTTTGCAGCAATCATCGGTCGTACAAAAACTTTCTTCAGAGCCCTTCCGTCTGGATGATTGAGCCTTAAGGACGATTTGGTGATCTGTCCAGAACACTGAAGGATGTTATTTAGACCCAGCGCAAGATTACGTTACGTGGCCTCGGAATTCGATTTTTCCCTCAACAGATATCTGACCTCAAGGTATCATTTCATCGCCAGCTTTGAAGCAGAATATTGAGAGTCCTATGAGCCTTTCTTGTGTCTTGATAGAAAAATAAATGTTGTACCAAGAGCTAAACGTATCTGGAAACTCCGCTCACGATTAAGGTGGATCTTCAATCTTTCCACGTCTCTACCGGTATTGCCTGTCTCCGAAGATTTCCCCTCTGTCTTCATCCGAGGTGCTGGCAGTCGTACATAGTGGAAAGTTTACTACATGCTCTTGTCGTGCAAGATCACACGGCTATCTGAAAGACTTCAAGAACCTTTATTTCAAGGCTGCTGGAAGAGCTTGGTCCACTTTATTTTGCATTTGACCTTGGCCGTTGGACTTTCTCATCTATCTATAAAAAACAACAGGATGAGATCATCATAGGCGCTCCTATCTGCAACTACTTGGTTTAATGATTCCGGAAGAAGTTAAATCCGCCAGATGAATCACCTCCGACTGAAATTGCACTTGCCACACCACACTCCGACACAATGTTTAAATTTGTAGCTTCCGATGGGACTGGATCCATCAAGAGGCACCAGGCACAAAAGGCATGTGACTCCTGCAGAAAGCGGAAGAAGCGATGCAGCCATGGTAGTAATGCAATTTTAACGAATTCTTCGCCTGTAAGAGGATCTAGCCAAGTCAACTCTGATGAACGGGTTTCTCAACCAGCCAAGCCATATACTGCAAGTATCCTCTCTTGTACCACGGATGCCGGGTATCAAAGCACAACGTCTCATGAGGAGCCTGGCCATATCTCTCCTGTTGCATCAACTTTAGCAAGTAGTGATCAAGACCTTGAAGCTGCTAGGATATTGAGCGGCGGTACTCGTACTCAAGCAAACACGTCTCACTCCCAAGAACCTACTGGTGTTCAGTCTCGATTCATTGGAGATTTGAACCCAGAATCAATTTTTCTGGCTGCTACCAGTCCAGATGCTATTCGTGGCGTATTACCGGACAGCGTTGGAGTATACCTCTCTTCAACACTCGGGAAAAAGCCTCACCATTTCTCAAATTTACAACAGACAAGCTCAAACTTATTCTACGGATGTCCGCCTTTGGTCCGTAATGTTCTGGTGCCTCTCATAGAACAGGAGTGTCTATCTACAATGCCACCTATACCCCATCTTGAAGCGTTATCTCGGATATACTTTGAGAAGATTAACACCATCTTTCCCATCATCAATGAGACCACGTTCCGCAATCTAGCCCCTTCAGTCCCTTGTCGAGCTTTATTGGAACAAGCCATTTGCTTGGCAGCATCCAAGAGTTTCGCTGCTGCGGATCATCTCATACTGGACGAAGCAGGCCCCCCGATGACCTGCAAAGCGTTCGGCGAAAAGGTGTCCAGTGCAATGAGGTTGACCATTGAACTAGGCATTGTGACCGACAAAATTGTCCTGATCCAAGCCCTCTGTCTCCTCTCTCTATTCATCGATAATTCTAGCAGTGAGGATCTTGCATCTCAATTCTCTGGAAAAGCTACTCATTACCTTGAAGGTATGGGATTACATCTCGAAGGTCAGGTGGAGGATGCAAGTGCAAAGCTTCTATGTTGCGTATATGCGTTAGATCGCATGAATGCTGCATTCCATGGCCGCCCTGTCTTGATGCATGAACGAGACATGAGGAGAGACCTTCACCAATGCTTTAATCAGCAAGAACCTTCCTTCCGTCTATTCTTGAAGATAATATCACTACTTGACGACGTTCTCGAGATATATCGACCACCGAACCAATCAGAACAAGGTGTTATGGATGTCCGATTCCCTGCTTTTGAAGAGTTGGTTCTGGATTGCGCGGCTGCACATATTGGTACTTCCTCTCTTGGTATGTTATCCTCTAATCACCTTACTTCTCCTGCTGGGGTTTCCGATATTCCGGGCATTAGTCCAATAATCTGAGTACTCTAAGTCCTTATTTCGTTCGAAATATTGAGTTCTTGTGAGATCATAAAATCGTCTTGGATGTTCTGGAGTGGTTGAATTTTGCGTACCTCATGACTGCTTGAACGATTTGATTTCCAATCGACGCTGATGATTGAATGATACACAAACTTTCAAACCAAGTCTACCACTCGGGAATATTTAATAGTTGTATTAAGTTTCGTTCATGATTAGTGTTTACTTTGAATGATATTTTTACTCATGTAGTGTCTAGCAACGATTGAAATCTTCTATCACAGCATCTCTATTATCTCTCATCGATCCCATATTTGGTCCGAACCCAAGCGTTCCACACCCTCTTACCTTCGACAAGCCCTCTCAACCAGTATTCTCTCATCGACCACTCCTCACGAGCTACAGGATCAACTTGTTCTATTTCCTTTCGTACCATACGCCATATCGCTCTCTCTGAGCATTGCCTATCGAGAAATGCGCCACAACAAACTACCTGTTCATCGGATGCGCGCTCGAGGTCAATTCCAAGCTAGTTGTAGGCTTTTGGAAGGCCTCGAAAGTCAGTACTCTACTGCTGCTAATGCTGCAAATATGGGAAAGAAAATGCTCAGGGAAATTGATCGAGTATTTTCTACCGTCTCTTCGGAAAATAAAACTACGGCACCACAGCAAGATATCAGCAACACCACCGAGAATAGCTCAATCGTCAATGATCACAGTACTTCAGTGACAAATACTGAGAATCGTAAGTCCTGCACTTTTCATTTCTGTATGATTTGCTTCTGCTATGATTATTCCTCCCCCAACATGTCAGGTCGTTCAGTTGGTTTGTTGTTTCGCACAAACCTAATGTTCAGAATCAATCCAATGGAATTTTATCATCTTTCAAACGAGTTCCATGTCAGAATACATTTCAATCCTCGAATCTGACCTTCAAAATAGAATCTATTGCGTCTGCCTCCAACGCTCAAGTTACTCCGTCTATCGCTCCAATATATACTGGGATGCAAGACTTTGACCCATCACTCTTCGACCTTAATGCTACGGGTGATATTGATCTCTTCTCTATGTTCGACCCTTCCTTTGATCTTGTCGGCTTCGACGCATGCCTGGAAGGCAATCTAAACCTGGGATTTCCCACCCCAGCACCTCATCCCTAACAAAACTTAATCTCTAATTTGATGGCTGATGAACATCTTGAGGCTCACATCTGCCGAAACAAGATCGGACAGTTCAAACTATAATCCAACGATAAAATCTCGCATTTCTGAATCTAGATACGGCGCTCTGGTTGTCCAAGATGGTACCTTAGTTCTGGACAATCTGTTTATTGCATTCTTAACTTCTTGTTCAAGCTGAAAATTTTGTATATAATATTATGCTACTTGTCAGTGCGGATTATGAATCACATTGATGGGTAGCGAATTTGCTCGCTGGGCATGGTGACAGTATAGGGCCTATACTATCTTGTTTGTACGTAATTGAAGACCGTTGCAATGTGGTGTTCCCAAGACAGCTCCTAAGTGGTATTAAATATGAGGGGGTGGTTATGTAGATATTGAGAGACCAATATATTTATGGAATGTATCCAAAGAGCATGACAAGATCATATTTCCTCCTGAAACATCGCTTTTAATGTTCCCACTCATTGGGTCTAGCGACAGTTAGAAGACACTATTTTACAGGATCCAAACTTGCTTGTGTTCTTGCCATGTCTGTGTATTGACAATCTTTTCGATGTATCTGTAGTCTATTTCAGCGCACCAATATTCATCCTCTTGAAAGTTTCGTCAAGCTCTACTACTTATTCAAGCCTAGATACCCTGCTGCTCAACATCTTCCTTCAAATCATGCCGTTGGCGTATGCTGCTTTTTAGATCAGAAATTGAGACCTTAGAGAACCGATATAACCATGTAAATCCGTTTCAGTACTACACTCACAGCGCTGCCACCGAACTACATAACAACAATTGATATGTAAGATGATAGCAATTTGTGAAGGAGTAAAGGGCAATTCACATGGTGTTGATCCGCTCATCATGTGAAATCACGTTGGCTTATGTAATCGATCACGTCTTTTTATCACCTTCCTATTTGACTATCCTTGTATTGAAATGAGGGAACGACAGTTGATAGACAGCATCTTCATCGAATATCTTCCTCGCAGACATGAATAGATTTCTGATCTCAAATTGCTCAATGCATCCAAACATGGTTGCAGGACATGGTATCTATCATGTCGTGCATCCAAGCTGCTTCCATGGTCTATCTGATGGTAGTTGCAGGAGACTTGGAATCTGTCTGACGACTCTTCTTTTCATGCCTACCTACCCCATTCAAGACTTTTGAGAACAAGAAATATCGTTCGAGTCTTTCTATCTTTGCCACTCTCGATGGGCAAGTCTACAAGACGCCGAGACTCCATTTCGATCATCAACCGAAGCTTTTATCCAACAGACATACCACGGGAAATTGTTAAAAGCGATGCGATATCGTATATGCACCAGACCGTTCGATTGTGGATGCAAAACAGCACTCTGTCGTTGCCATTCGATTAAGCCCAGTGAATGGTGTCTCGCAACAATGGTCAAAATACTCAATTGGATGATCCGTCATACGTGGTTAATGAAGCGGTAATCGCTATTCATTTTTATCCCTACCGGCTTCACAAAGCAAAGAGCCCAAAGGTTCCATATCAAAATAGCTAAGGTTTTATTGGATTTTCGATTCGACATTTCAACACACATTTCAAAGCTGGATGAAAGGATGTCTGGCTTATTCTTTAGTGGAAGCCAATAAAGCTATTCAAATGGAATCTTGCGCCATCATTCGTTACAAACGAAAAAGCCATGATATGCCAAAACTTCATTCAATTTTAATAGAAGAGAAGCTAATCCAAAGCGGTCGCGTGCCAAGTTGCAATAAATACGATGCATGGCCTTGTCGAAGCTCCCCGTGAGATTTCTAGATTCTTTTTTCGTTCTACGTCTTACCGATGCGCATCCCAAGGATTCAGAAGCTTGACTTGGAGTTTCACAAAACGATGTAAGGGATACGAATTATTTAAGATTACATAGGTGTAGGCACTAAAATATCAGTGTTCGGTGTCAGCGGGGCTTGTGAGAAGGTGAGACTACACTCGAGGATTTGGTCGACTTGGCACTTAGGTCGACGCCTTCGCGGGATTCAAATACTCATGGCTAGAGTTATTTTTCTAGTAAGCAGTGGCTTTTCTAGCAGGTTCGAACCCACAAATACTAATTACACGGATTTCAGCTATTCATTAGTATCATGAATGGCCGCATGTCAACGGCTTTTCTTCGAGGCTCACAATTTGAATGAGAAAGCCCCGAAATCGATGTCATGATATATCATTTGACCTTTATTTTTACGAGCTCTAAGAATCACCAGTTATCATGACATATCAGGCGTTGGCGGTGGCTGAGCTCTGCCGATCAACCACACCACTAAGTTAGCTGCATAAATTAATTATGCATGCATTGCGATCTGTTGCACAAAGAGAAATCGAGATGAATAGGCTCTACGGTTTGAAAAATGCGATACATTTAATTGGTCTAGCCGACGAAGAGATACTTTCAATTTTTGCCTCTTATCCTCCAAATCCGCGATTCCTGAAATTTAACACCTAGAGTTTACTTGCAGCGGGTCCAAACCCGTCAATCCATTCACAACCGCATTGTCCACTGGTCGCATTGTACACAGGATGTTTCTCGGCAATGCAAAGAATATCGGGGCATGTCTCGACAGGCTTGACGGTGTCCTTTGGTTCGAGACCTGGAATCCATTCACATTCGCATAGACCAGTCGTTGCATTAATAGCGGGGTGCATCTCTGAAATGCAGAAGATACCGACGCACGGATCTATTGGCTCAAGGGGTGGCTCGAGTCCATCGATCCATTGACAGGTACATTTACCTGTCTTTGCATCATACACGGGATGCTTCTCGGAAATGCAGACTGTACCAGAGCAGGTCTCATCCCTGATAGGCGTTGTCGGATTGCTTGGTTCCAACCCTGGGATCCATTGACAGGAGCATGAGTTGCTTGCTGAATTGTATGTAGGCCTTTGCTCCGCAATGCAGAAAAGGTCAGGACAGTCAGGGTCGCATTGGCACTTCTTGGTTTCGGGGTGATATACACGATGATTTCCTTCAACGCACTTAAGGAGTGGACAAGTTGGAGGGACAGGATTATCAAGTTCGCAAGTGCATTTCTTCGCATAGGGCTTAAGAACTTTGTGGGCACCGCCGGCGCAGAATATTATGTTTGGGCATGCGGGAGCGTTCGGCTCACAAGTACATCGCTTGGTCTCAGGATGGTATACAGGGTGAGTGGTGGATGTACACCGAATCGTTGGGCACGTGGCAGGATCGACTTCTCTAATCTTATTGCGCTCGCATTTGCAGGTTGAACTTTTAGGATGCCAAACAGGGTGAGATCCAACCAAACACGTTGTCGCAGTAAGACAAGTAGTCTCGGTCTGGTCAGGTACGCAAGAACATGTCTCGGTCGTAGAGTCCCATAATGGATGATGTGCGGTAATGCAATTTGTTGTTGTGTAACAAATCTTCTCCCCGTCATCTAGTTTGCACGAGCAAACCTTTGTTTCGGGGTTCCAAAACAAGTGAGTTCCAGGGATACAGAAAATCTTGGGACATCTTGCAGGACTATCCGCTCTTGCCTCTATGAAAGATTAGATGATTATTATGGAGACCATTTAAGAGTACGTACCGACTGCGGATCCCGGAGCTGCTAGTACACCACTCAGCCCTACGGCGAGAAAATACAACAAAGATGTTGAGCGCATCTTTTCAATGGTTAAGAGAGCCAAGATTTGGGATAGACTAGAAAGTTTTCAGATCTTGAAGAGGTGGGTCCAAAAGTATGAGTTTGAACTCTTAGATATTGGATTGTTCGACCTTCGTTGTCTGGTGGTCTCCTTATATAATAGTTTGACCGTACCACAATACTTACTACATTAACTTTGAGGTAGCTGATCTCAGCAAGAAAAATACAATTACGGTCCTCTTGGCAGCTCAAGAATGCTAAGACGCCAAGCCCGAGTTGTGCGGAACAGCGTCCATTCAACTACCCCGCATCCGCCAAGATGTAAGGGGCCGGGATATAATTCCTGTCAGGAGAGAAGTACATTCCATTATGTCACGAATCGAGAAATGGGTGATACAAAATTTAAGTTGGAACCCAGGATGACACGAGGATTTGAAATTTACAGCTGGAAGAGGTTCTTTACATCGCTGTGCGTCAGATCTCAGCAAAACTTGTGCTCCGCGATGAGGCTAGATTCTGATATGGATCATCAGCGTAAATAATGCTTGAAATGTCTCACACCTTACCTCCATCTTACGATAGATAGAGTTCGATTTCTAGCCAAATCCTCGGCCTGGTGAGAATTTTCGTCTACATTGTGGCTGTTGCTCGTTTTTTGACCACTCATCTCTTCTGTTGTATAATTTTTTACGTCGCACGTGTATCTTCAATGACATGAGATCATGATCTCCCATTTTTTGGTCTTTTCAGCATCCATTCGATAAAGGGTTTGTGACGTCTATCGGCAGGTCATCCGGCTTGCGTCAATCTTGCATATTCGGTTAACGGAGCACGTTTTAAAATTAGGCAAAATGAGCTCGGATATGCAGCCGTGAGAAATTTTCAAGCTCAATGGCATCTCATAACGTTTCGCTATGGTTCCTCGGCTTAAGTAGCCATTGGACTAGGATATCAAAGTTCATTTACATGGACCGAAAGGTTATCGTAGTTTCTCTAAATCACAAATCTATGTACACAAATCGATTGAACATTAGATGGGAATTCGAATGAGCCTGCCCAGCAGCAAAAGGAAAAGTTCTCTATAAATTGAACCAGCTCTTACTGGGGTGGTGGTATCCGTGTCTAGCCTTCACCCTCGTTCCTTTTTCATGATTTGGACAGGAATGCCATCCAGATTTTCGCCTCTCGTCACAATTGGAACGTCAAGTTTCAACTCCAGACAAGGAGCGGAGCGTTCCGGAAATGAAGCCTACCGAGCAACGGTCTTTTCTCCATTCCAGGCTTGGAATTAGCATTCTTTTTGTCTAAATATCTTCTTGCGTGTACGGTGGTGCGTCTTCACCCATATCTCTCGCGATATTTCTTTTCTTTCTCGTACTCATTGTGATCATTCCAATTCCATGCATTCCTCCATAATCTAAACTGCTCACTAAATCTTTAGCAAATTTTATCCAGTGTCCCAACAACTCAATCCATTCTCTTTTCCCTCCATCGTAGAGCCTGGTCAAATATCTGATTCTCGCAAAGTATCGTTGTGTCAATTTATATTGTGCATCATCCCATACCCGGCGACCACTTGCAAAAGCACAAGCTAGATTTAGTAGTCCCGCGCAAGTTATCGCATACGAGGATGTCCCTGGATTCTGATGAATTCCTGAAATGGTTTCTTGGCAGCTTTCAACATTTCCTGAGATGAATTCGATACGAGCTTGCGATATCACGTTGATTTCTTTTTGGTCCTCAGTATCGATCAGTTGAGTGAGTTGATCGGGGACCAAGATATACATCAACGCCATTTCTAAATGATTCAGTATAGTACTGAGGCGAATGACCGGATGGGAAAGTTCTATCTGCCATTCCAATTTGACTCTATGTATGAGTGCTCGCATTCCCCGATTGAACTTCAAAAGGTCAATTCGCCGGTCTGCTGAAATGGTGTGATTTAACTCGTCGATGCGTAACTGATTCTGCATCAGGCTAACATGGTTCTCTGTTGCCTTCATCAAAATATTAAACATTCGTACTCTAATGTTTTTGTCTTTTAGGTTGTTCATTTCGCTGTCCTCGATCATCATAATATACTCGTTAATGCTCTGTCGTTGTACAGTCGAATCGGACCAAAAGACCGCTGCATACCCTGCAGTCTTTATCAGTTTGTTCCCAATTTGCAAGATTTTTTTTTCTTCTGGTGTACAATTCACTGAATTTTTGAGCCGTTCCACATCATCTACGAATGACTTGGATTCGTTTCTCAATGGTGAGACATTCACTCGCCCTGTGATATCGTTTCTACCCCATACATATTCATCTTCGACTTTGATCCCGACACTAGATCTCATAGTCCGATAGTACAATATCTTATGACCATATGGCCGGACTGCATGCTCCCAAAATGATATGGACTGGACATCTTCATAAACAGTCACTGGGATAGGATGCAAGTATTTATAATTTGGAGGTTGTGGATCCCCGTCGAGTTGGGGGTTTTCGATAGATGATGTATAGGTCAGGATCATCTCCATAGTTGGCCAGGGAGTAACTAGCCAATAGCCCAAAGGGCGATTCTTCCATATCGTACCATTAAGCATTGTTTCTATGTATCCCCCGTTAACCTGATCATAAGTCAGAATATCTTCTACATCTTCTTAGCTTGATTATAGGGTAATCCAACCCACGGCATTCTCGTACGAGTATCCTAGTTCAGCCAAAGCTTCCTCTTCAAAATATGGTTCGATTGAGGCAGGCGGGGTCATCATTTTAACCTCTCGGCTGGGGTAATTTCTAGCCAATTCTATAGCATGAACTAATTCGTGTACTATCTATAATTTTTAGCGGTTACTATAATTTATTACAAACTCGTTCTGACAGCAGGATGCTCGAGGGGCTCGGATAATGAACTTACTACAACGGCTATCCGCCAAGATATTGCGTATCGTTCGGCATGGTTCAAGTATTTATCTACAATCAATGGAGTGATAAAATCAACGTTCAGCATGAGTACGATATTATAGCATGGATTTTCTCTATCATCGCCCGGATCCCGCTTATTCCAGCGAATATCTGCAAAGGCCAGCGTGTTCTGATCAGGATACATGTTCTCGTCGGCGTCTACGTCAATCTCCCCTGTGTATGGATTTTTGCCTGGCTCAAAGAACGAGAACAAAATGTCATGTTTTTCCAAGAGGACATCATTTAATATTTTATCACGGGCTTTCCTAGTATCCTCAATGTTATAAGCTGGATGTCGAGGAGAAAAGTATTGGAGATCGGGCACGTCGAGTAGGTTTCTTTCGGGTGGTATAGGTTTCCGAGGGGCAAGAAGTAAAGCGTCAAACTGTCATTGAAGTCAATGCTGACTCTAATCCAATAAGTATACGAAAATATTCATCGCATATCAAGGGTCAAGGGTAACTCACCCAAGGTAACATATGACTCGATAACAAATACTGATTTGCAATCGTCAAAATCGGCCGCAAGGCTTTCCACACATGTCCATTCTCCGAATTCCAACTTCCATACATCCCGCCCTCTTCATCTCTACTCCTTTCCCAGTCGTCAACAATAATCGCCTCTTTTCTTCCAAACATTGTACCTGTACTGTCCCATTGTGTCTTTCGTAGTAATGCGAGAATGGGCACATCGGAAAGTGTAGATGCAGCCATCGGACGTTCAGTTATTGCATCGAGATTGAGGAGTTCGCGGGTGGTAAAAGAATGAAGACGATTTCTTTGATTTGTCTCAATCGAGTCCCAGTCGCGTGTTTGGATGGATGGAGTTCTGGATGGTGGGGTGGTGGAAAAAGAGGGAAACGGGGGAATTAGAGTCGGGCGCGGAGTCAGATCGCTGTGTCCGTCTGCGAAGTCATAATAGCGAAGAGCGAAGGAGGATCGTTTTGCCGGTGGATCTGAGTGCATTTTGGGACCAGTAGCGGAGGACATTTTGCACTGAGACTGGAATTGGAGAACTTCAGCAGAGTGGTAAGTTGATTTGGCCGCGGGTATATTACTTGAGATGAATCTTTTCCTTCATACGGTTTCTATGCTTATATTTCCTTTGTTACCTTTGTTTGGCCCCTGGGATTTGGTTGCCGTTTCTTGTTAGGGGCTTTGAGCAGACGCTTCACTAAGGACATGAGGGATTTCTTTGTTTGATTTTTCTTTCTTTCAAATTTTCAGCGGAAACCATTAGAGTAACCTATTCAGGCGCTCTGAATAGATGCATAGCTACGTTCGCGATGATGAGAAGGTTCATCAACTTCTAAGATCTCTGTTTGAATTGTGGCACAGAGAATACTGTCTTTGTGAATAATTTTCATGAAAGAATTCATGCGAATGAATTGCACAACATATCTAAGACATTCATTCAGTTCATGGTAAACAACATGGCTGAATATTCAAGGACGATGATAGCATCTCATCTCGAGACTGTCAACTTTTGAGTGGAGGCTTTTTAAAAAGCAATGAGAACGCGCGAAAAGTGAGAATCGAATTGAACCACGCGAGCGCTTCCGATATCTTTCAAGACTTCAAAAAGGCTCGTCCCAGCATATCAGGCTTAAAACGCATGGTTTATGGTTGGTCTCATTAGTTGCCAGCTGAGGTGATTGATGCCAAATATCATAACTCATTGTTGCCGCGACCTGTAATTTAGATTCCTGGATAATGACGACAATAGTGATGTATTTGTCATCAAGAGACGGCAAGAGTATAAATATGACACCACGATAGTTATTCAAATTATCGATAGCGCAAGCTTCCTGGATACCAGACCCAGAAACATTCCATAGTCTCCCCTGCTATCTGAAAAAAAGCCAAATTTCGACCCCTCATTTTCCTCTTTGACGTCGAGCTCAAAGTGGCTCGCACCTGAAAGATACCGAACCAAGCGGTATGTTGACTTTGAAGGATCAATTGGTGGAATATTGAGTGTCTATATATGCCTTGACTCTTGACCACACCTAGTGGGCCAGTGTTAATATGTGACCCCGAACCAGTAATGGTGAATGATAAAAGAAATTCATTGAAGAAAATAGGAGTCAGCGGATCGCTATATAAGGCTCTTCAAAGACACTAGATTTAGCTCAAGATCTATCTATTGCAATAACGAATCAAAATCTCGGGGGTATGTGGACGTATCCAAATCATGTGTCTACATTGAAGAGAGTACTTGCAGCTATACGGTGTACGACGACCCTCTGTAGGTTCTCGATTCATTGAACTCCTGTCAAGCCACAACAAGAATAATTCTTCAGGCTCATGCTTGCACCCAGAGTGTCTTAAACTCGGTGATATCACCCGCTGTCATGAAGATCTTTTTCATCGTAGCCCAATTTAAATGACAACCACAAGAAATCAAAAGGCTTAACAACAAAATACCCACAGGCGACAAATGATAAAAGCTCTATTTAGTCTAGTGAAACCAATAATCACAAGACTTTCACTTCCGTTTCCTTTTTCCAAAAGATGGTAGACTCCTTCTTGCATTCGCTTCGATTCTCTACTTTGCCGATACGGGAATAGAAAGTGGGTAGAAGTCTGATGATTGATATAGAGATTGAAACGAAAGTCAAACTGGGATAGCTAGCCTAGACGGCACGAGGTGTAGGCTTACTAATACTTGATCAGCTTGCTGAATATACGAAGTACGAGATCAATTTCATATGTGTGAACTTTATTTTGCTGGAAGTGAATTTTGTCAAGATTCAGGATCTTTGTGGGATGTATAGAGTGGGGGATATATGAGTAGTATGTCACGTAACACGACTGACACCAAGATGTATGATCGTGTAGGGTGGGCTTTGGCCAAAATTGAGGGGCGAGATAAAGCCAAATAAAATGGAATACGGAATGAAATAGTTCAAAGTTCGGAGAGATGGAGGACAACGAAGTAAAAGAAATATATAGATGATAGAAAGAAATGATGATTACAACTTCTATTAAGCGTGCTCTATCTTCTCGATATTAACTCAAGAGACATTAGTATAGATTCAAGATAGGGTTATCTCCCAAAAACCATGTATCCTAATCCTCAAAAGTTGATCTAATAACCTGTTTCTGGGACTGGAGAGGAAAATCAAAGACAGAATCTCGATAATTATTATAAGAATGGGATTTGAATAGGAAAAGAAAAAAGTGACAGTGCTTGTTCATGTTTGGAAATGGTGGGGCTATGGAAGTGGTGGTATTGTAGAGGTGTACCTGGTATTTATTCATGGGCGAGTAACTAGAGAGTATTTATTGAATCAGGATATCATGATTCACTCTCACTCTTACATTCTATTTCTCGAAATATAAAAGTCGCCAAGATCTTTGATCTTCAAGGAAGAAAAACAAACATACAAGAAAGTGTCATGCGGAGGGAGACAATGGGCAGACATCGAGAATTCGACTAGAAGTGAGTTTTATCAATGAGAATTGATTGTTGGGTAGGTGGAGTATGGTAGAGCGAGGTAAATAAGGTTTAAGTAGTATTAATCATTCGCTATTTTTGCCAAATGTTAGTTGTGAGATAGGATCTGGTTTTGACAACATTAGAAATCTCTGAGCAGTAATAGTCAAGACATTTAGAGTCACTTCGACAACAACGGTTCAAATTTACCGTCAATCTCAAAGTTATAGTTTTTACCACCCAAGAAAATAAAACCTCTCTATCTTGGTGAATATCTTGGCAGACTATCTCAACAGACCAGACCAAGACTTTCGGCTCAGATTTACTCTTCCTCATGGCCTCCCATTCCAACGGTCAAACTTTGATACCAGATCAAGAATCAAAACATAGGAGATTTATATAGACTAGAGCGAAGAATATCTAGCAGAATGACCGCAAATATACTATATTCGTACAATATCCCCCTACCCCATTCTCAGATACCAGCTTCTCCTCTTCACTCTTCACAACACCTATATAAACCCTACCAACTCCAACCCCAATCCATAAGCACTCACGAATGATACCATAGCCGCAGCTACGTGCGATGAGGAAACTTCCACGCTGAAACTTGCTTTCCTTTGGATATCCTTCTTTGCGGATAGAAGTCCGTATGTTTATTGAGATGAAAAAATCGGTATGAGAAGAATGATATAAATATGTGGAAAAAATGACAACGAAAAAATTATGAAATTCGTAAAGGCAATGACGGCATGTTGGATGATGATAGTGACAGCGATAGAAGTACGTACCTAGTAACGACACTAAGATTCCCGAGGAAAGATAATTATCTAAAACCACCCAACGCAATGCGGAGGATTGAACCAACTTCGAAGTACGATGATTTGGGGTTCGCTTTGAGGGAGGTAGGACTTTTACTCCTGAGCTAGTTCTACCAAAGGGTTCAAAAATTGTATACCGAGTTGAATGTTAAGTGTTGGAGATTTATATAAAGACTGTGTTGGGGAGAAATCCAAGGGGAGGAGATGTATAGGGAGTGGGGTGTTATTCACGTCTCTCTATCCTTCCACTTTTTCATTCGCTTAGAACTTCTTGGGAAATGAAATCGCAACAAGTTGTATCGATCATCTATATAAACGCCTACAACCCACCCAAGATTCTCTTTGTCCAATTTGATATGGACAGTTTTAAACAGAGGTAGGGAATTCCAACCATCAATCTCGCGATGAGTATGTGCGGTCAAATCTAGGACATGAATTTACGGAACTTTGATGAAGTAGATCTCAATCGAGCTAGGGCTTGATGAGGAAACGACGACAATGATGAAATGAAACTTCTGGAGAAGGTTAAAATGTAAATGAGATGATAGCAGAGAAAAAGCCATGATAGCGATGTTTGAAGAGGAAACTCACGATAATAACAGTAACAACAAAACTAATCAACGATATCCACACCCCGTCATCATCTTTCTTTCCTCCTTGAAAAAAAACACACATCAAAAATAACCCCATTGTCCCCTCCCCACCCCCATCACCAACACCAAGAGCAAAGCAAACTTCCCCGCCCGTTATCCTAACATTATCAGCGTCTACAATATCTAAATCCCAAGTTAGAAACCCAGAGTAAATTAGCTTTTAATACAAACCCAGGAGAAAAGAAGGAGGATAGGAGATAAAGAGAAATGGTGAATCAACAAATCTCCGTACTCTTTCGCTACTCCTCTCTCTCCATCACATTGCATCCCATCTACTCCACTATACCCCATGCCAAATTCTCATTTTTTCGTCTCTAATCCCTATTTTTTCTGTCTCCTTTATGTATAAAAGTCCCAGGACATCCTCTAAAGATTCCATGATACACATTACCGGAATTCTTCACAAGTTCTTTCAGGAGAGCTTACTCCACCCTCCAAAGTCTTTGGAAGTTTTAACATGCGGAATTGCGGGCTGGGGATGTTTTTGGGAGTGGATGGAAGAAGGAATAAACACGAGAATGAAATTGATCGAGTGAGGAAAATGAGATGATAAGGACCAAGCAACGAAAAATTCAGAAAATAGAATATGACAACGATGATAGAAATAAGTAGTAACAATGCCCTCTCTAAATACTTTTTGAATTTAATATTATCAAATATCTCAATTCCACATCATGACTTCATCTTATAAAACTCAGGCGCATATTCCACCAGCCACCCCTTCCCAATCTTACTCAAATCCCTAATATAAACTTTTCCGCCCACCTCCACCACCTCACTAAAAACAACCCATTCACACTTCCGATTAAACATCAAACTACTCGGATGAGCATGAAGTATCGTTCCTCCCCCCACATTTCTAAACGTTCCATCTGGCTGCATTTTTGCGGCATGTGCAAAATATCCCGTCGTGAGACATCTACGTATTTGTTCGCTTTTATCTGGACCTCCTACTGAGAGCATGTTCGAGTTTGATGATGATGAAAGAGTTTCATCTACTGAAATGCCGAAACGTTCGAGGTAGCGTTTAAGTTGGGCGCGAATACTGATTGCCTTTGAGAGGGCTTTGAAATTGAGATAATTGTCGTGGGCGAATCTGGGTTGTTTCTTGCCTTTGGTGATGAATGATTGGTAGATATTGAGTAGCGTAATGTGATCACCTTCCTCGACGGCGAATTTCCGTTTGGCAGTTTCCATGGCTTTCTTCTCATCGTAGTCATTGTAGAAGATGTTACCTCCTACGGATGTCATTGCAGCTATTGTGAGGATTTCGGAAAGACAGTTGAAAGAACTGGCTGATAGAAGAGTTTTTGCCATCATGGGTTCAACTGCTAATTCGGCCATACGTGTGCCAAGGGGTTTGGTAAGTTTGGCATATGTATCTAGCGCTCCAAGGGAATAGAGAAGTTCGAGGGCACGAATGATAAGTTCGGCTGGTGGGGAAGTAAGGAATGGGAATCGGACTATATTGTCGATGCCAAGAGCTTTCAGTTGGAGTATTATGGGTGCAAGATTTGACCGTTGGATTTCTGGAACAGTTGCTTCTTCAAGGGCCTGGAAGTTTGATTCTGTGTAGAGGCGGAAGCATTTTCCAGGTTTAGTACGACCTGCTCGACCTGACCTTTGGGTTGCGGATGCTTTGGATATTGGAGTTGCTGTTAAAGTTTCGATGCCGGTTATTGGATTATAAGCTCGAAGTTTTACAAAACCACAATCTACGACGTAGATGATACCATCAATTGTAACGGATGCTTCTGCAATATTGGTGGAAAATATAACCTTTCTAGTATTCTCTTGAGCTGGTTCAAAAACAAACATTTGTTGTTCGGTAGAAAGTCCTGCATAAAGAGGAAGTGGCATAATAGCTTGTGATCTTGGATGTAAACTTAATGCACGTTCCGATATTGCTTGTATAGCTTTATCTATCTCTTCTCTTCCTGTCAAGAAAACCAAGATATCTCCATCTGGTTCCTTGGTGTGTATATCAAATACTGTATCAATAGCTTTTTCCAGATAATCTTCTGCTGGATTCTCTAGGTAAAGAATATCAACAGGAAACATTCTACCTTCCAAACTAATAATTTGTCCAGTTTTCCCGTCATTTTTTGGGCCACTTGCTGAAGCGCTACCTTGAGCAATCAAATCATCAAGAGTAATAGCATCATAAACCTTAGGTTTCGTTTCCGCATCATCATTCGAGAAGAAATTCAAAAAATCTTCAGCTTGAAGAGTAGCACTACTAATAATGATTCTCAAATCATTCGAACGCTTCTTTAGAATCTTTCTGAGAACACCCAAGAGGATATCAGTACTCAAAGATCTCTCGTGAGCTTCATCAACCATAATGACTGAATAACGCGATAGTAAAGGATCAACCAAAGCTTCTCTTAAAAGCAGTCCATCGGTCAAGAATTTAATCTTGGTGGCTGCTGATGTGACATCTTCAAATCGAATTGAATAGCCAACTTCTTTACCTACTTCACATCCTACTTCTTCCGCAACTCGAATTGCTACTGTTGTTGCTGCTACTCGACGAGGCTGTAAATGTGAATTAGTTTTGGGTTATCAAAGGGCTGAAGAATATCTTACTTGAGTAACAGCAATTTGTTTTCCATCTTCACACCATCCTGCCCGTTCAAGAAATTGAGGTATCTGAGTAGTTTTTCCTGAACCAGTATGTCCAACTACAATAGTAACAGGATAAGTCTCGATAAGATACAAGAGACTTTCGCGATGTTGAGCTATTGGTAGTAAAGAGGAAGGTTTGTGAAGAGCGGGAATGAATGTAGAAGATAAATCAAAGTCGGCCATATTGATTTCATATGCCTATACTGTTTCTTATTAACATCATACCTAGATGAACAATTTCGTGCCCGCTAGAAGTGATACAAGGGTGAGGAGGATCTGGGGGATGGCTGGATGGAGGATGGGTGAGAGAATACGCGTATAATTTTGCAGTCACGAGTTTTTATTTTTTTGAAAGCCAAGGCGGTGAGATATTTGTTCATGCCTCATCTAGCTTATCCAGAATTAAGGCATGAATCATGGAGAATGGGAATGGCCCCTTCCCTTCTCCCCCCCAGTCCGGTCATCAAACACAGCTAAGAAACGGGCTCGGCATGAGACGATACCAGGACGCTGTGGAACATTCCAATTCCATTCCATTCCCAATTCTACTCAATCTTACTGACGGCTTGGAGTATTTCTATCGAATCTGTCGATTCCTGAGGTTATATTATGCTATCCATGGATGCTATTGATCGCGCCGGCAATGATTGACATCGCGAGCCCCTATTGAAGGATTCCCTCAGCTTGTACACCTACCTAGGGAGGCATATCTTATATTTCAATCTTTTCTTTCCTCTCCAGTCGAGTCGAGTCTCAGTTTGAATACTTTCAAATACCTCAAGCATCCATCCGATCATTTACATCTGCTGCGCATTCAACTGAGTTTCTTAAATACGCACACCAACATGTTTAATTCGATCAATATATTTCAGGATCAATCTCATCATTCTCTCTAAATGAATCGATTGAATTGTTAGGATCATTTAATCTCGCTATCTTTATTATCAAACCAAACCATGGAACGGAACTTGGGAATTGGAAGCCACTTCTGCCACTGCGGCACCGATTAAACCCATGTTCCATAAGCCCATGCCTATCATTTATGTTTCTGGTCCACTATTGGTCTTCTGTACCGTTGTGGATCTCATGTGCAGTGTGTGTGGGTGCGGTTTTTGAATCGGTCTGGCTCGTGCTTGTGCTTTGTGTATCGGTATCGATGTTAGCTGATGGAGAAAAGTTGGAAAAGTGTCTGGAGTTTGTAAATCTTAATTTTAAGAGAGGGAGGGACAGAAAGAATGGAAGAATCTATTGGATCTGCGAATCATGATAGGAGGTGGCCATTATCAAGGATATCGCAGTTCTATCATGGTCAGAAACTGTAATACTGTACAGTCCTATGAGATTCGCCATTCTCAAACCTTTTTGGTGGTGGACTGGATGTGGATATGGATGTGAATGTGGTTGTAGATGTGGATGCCAGTATCAATCATTTATTATTGGTATCAAAGTACGAAGTACGAAATACGAAGGAGGGGAATTTGTCAATATCCGAAGAGACAATACATAACGGTAAAGTACCACGAATACAGCACGAGGTTCATTTACCACAACTTTTGGGGCACTGCAGTTATTTATACATCCCTTGAAGATCCATGAAGAGGCTGTTGTTGAAGGATGAATTGAGCAAGTCATCATGCAATGTCAGCTTCCTCAATATTCAAAGGAAAACCATTCTCATTCTCAAGGTCCAGATTTCAAACCCATTCAGAACTGATAGGAGTCTTCGGTAACATTTTGAGAATCCTCAGGATCTATATATTACGAGAATGGCTTCCATTAACAAGAATGACAGATGATTGCGCCTCTTTTCTTGGCGGGGTACTTGATCTTTCTCGTTTTTTGAACACACTTCAATCATCTGGAATTGAGGTTTCAAACTGGATATACTCCGTGGAGAAGGAGGCGTGTCAGAAGATGTTGTTTTGTATAGCTGAATATACGTACGAAAAATGATTGTATCAAACATTCAGCAATGATTGAAGATATGTCACAAGTATGTATGAATGATGTTGTATTCATACCATACCTAAGCACCTAAAGTATCATTCCAGGTACAGATTGCACAGGATGTAGGTATGTACAGCCAATCGCAATACACCTAGTAAGTGGGACAACATCGATATTTTCGATACAGAGTACAGAGTAGAGGCAGGGAGGACGGGGAAGAAGAGAAGCGACAGTGACATTCTAATAAATCCACCTTTCAATACCACCACCTCTTTCACTTCTTTCTGACTTCTTACCTCTTACCTCTAATGTCCCCAACTTCATCGAATAGTATTTTCGCTCACTCGTCCACTCACTCATTGAAATTAGTGCTTGCGTACCCTGTCCACATCTCAATGTTTAACTTTTTAGATTCAACGTGGACTTTCTAAAAGGGTTTCAAGAGAGTTGAGACATCTGATCGAAATCGGGAATATTTCACAATTCTATTGATAGAAATAATTGTAATCTTTTTCGGGTAACGATGGTCTAGATAGGTAGTCTACGGAGTTAAGAGAGAATAGGAGTAAAAGTCGTGTATCTCTGGTGTATTGTCGTGTTGTGATGGTGAAGACGTCAACTTATGTGCCGGTATACGAGGTATTCAGAGATACAACATGGAATGAAATAATGAGGGATTAAATCGAGGTATCTACTCACCGGTACAATACTTATTCATTCATATTCATTCATGGGGGCAAGCCCCCAGACCCCCATAGCTCGCTGCGCTCGAAGTTTTGATGATATACATAGGTATACTTCGTATTGTGTAGATATTAAGGAAGTGGTCGAGTGTCTGTGTATTGACTTCTTATACTCTGATACATATCTCAATATCTCAATATCCCAATACCGCCCACGATCTGTATTAATTCTTGTCCTTTTCTCATATCGCCCATATCTTCATTATCTTCATTATCCCTCCACAAATCTAGGATTTATCCCCATAATTGAAATTGTGAATCCTCCACAACCAATTATCTATCAAGTTCGTCCAATCTTCATCTGATCATGCTCAGAAGTAGGCTAGTCCGTCCTCGGTTAGATCGTTGTTAAATTAATATATAATATCCATATTTATCCATGTTTATCCATGTTTTAGTGGTTTCGTACCCCTGATTAAGCTACTTTAGGATTAGTCAATCATGACCCCTGGCTCATCTCTTTACTTCTGGCCCATCTTCTAAAATCCATCCAATCTTCTATCTCTGTTCTCGCTTTTCGCTATCTTGTCATTCTCCTCCTCCTCCTCCTCCTCCTCCTCCATCTCTCAACCACCTTCCTTCCTTTACCTTTCTCTCCCCTTCACCTCGAAAAAACCCTTTGACTTTTTCCTCATCCTTCTCAGACATCACCATCTTCTTGGAGGTTAATTCTCCTGCTTGCTTGCAAGCGTCACATTCCTTTTATTATAACTGCCTCCAAGAACACATTCATTCGTTGTTTACACCACCCCAATCATTCCGACCACAGTCACTCTCTCGAGGAAAAGTAAAATCATCAATCAATCCAAAATTATCTTCTCAACCTCAATAGTTCTTCATTATTTACTTTTTGACTTTACGTCAACCGTTTCGACTGTTTCAAATTGACTGTCCTATACCGAAAAAAGAATTAAAGATAATTCACCAATCGATCTTCCCAGTCTGATATTCGCATTAATTTCCCATTTCACTCGCACAGCCTGCTATTTACAAAGTACCATATTCGAATCGCACCTGCCTTTGAGCGAAAAAGATACCCAAGACGACTACGATAATAACAAACTTGTTTTATAATTTCTTAATCGATCGCACGTTTTAAATATTTCCTACAAGATCAGTCAAATTCGGTAGCAGGATTACCTATGCCAATATGGCGGACCATCAAAGATTAGCAAATATTGTTAGGTTGGCACGTCGAGTACCATTAGCAGAGGCGGCTGCAGAAGATATTGGTAACATTGCATCGATATTGAAAATGTCATTACCAGATCCAGTTCTTATGGTAAGAAGTGCTACAACTTCTGCTGCCGCATCTTCAAGCACATGTGCTGCGGGTGATACTTCTGCTGCTTGTGAAAAGCCAGTCGGCCCTTCTGCCTACACTTTGCCCGTTATTCTAGGTATCGTGTAAGTTTAATTAATCTAAGATTTTGGTGGCTTTGTTCCGAGCTCTAATCATTGGTCGTGATAGTATTCCTGTCGGCGGCGCCATCATCTTGTTTACAATTCTGCAACGAAGATATATGAAGAAGGCTAGGGAAGAGGATATAAATGATCCAACCAAGAACATGGACTTTGGTATGGGTAGAATTTCGAGAACCGCTGGTGGAGAATCAGGAATCTCAAACTTCGATGACGAGAAAGGAGGTGCTGTAAGAACACGACAAATGTCCTTGGATCTGGGAGGTAAAAGTCCATACTTACTACCACCGGAACTACAAAATTCTAGGGAAAGCCTTCATTCGCTCTCAAGAACAATCCATTCGAACGAGGATCCTTATCGTCCAGTACATGAAGCTGTTGGGGGTGGCTCTATACGTTCCAAACAGGGCCGCAATGGATCTTCAATTATGACTGAATCAAGTGCTGCTCCTTCCAAAGCGTACGATGTTGGCTCGCCAGATGGACAAGGTCTCCTATCAAATGCGGCTGCAATGTCAAGAACAACTCCACCTTCAACCGGCTTTGCTCCACCACCAAGATCAAACTCAATCCCACCTGCTAACATGCCAGCGGAACCAAAGCAAGCTGCTTCCCCACCACAAGATGCTGCCAGAAAAGGTCTACCAGGTAATCTACGCCCCCAAAATGGTTTCACTTCTACTATGCCCGTTCCAATGCCCTATCCGGACCGGGAATCTTATGCTGGAAACCAATATAATGCGATCAGAGATAGTAACAATTACCTAGGCTCCTTAATCATTTCTGATCCCTCCGCTGCTGCTTCAACTGGTCCCGCTGAACCAAAGCCAAATACAACTCGTAAAGCACCCCCTCCAGCAATCAACACGTTACCAATGAATGCAAAGCCTACTCCACAACAGCAACAAAAGCCCCGAAACTCTGAGATTAGTGATTACGGTGATGGAATCGAGATTACACCACCATCCCCTGCTCACGAAATCGCAAAAAACAAGGCAAATCGTTACTCCATGGATGTCCCACCTGAAGAATTTGCTCAAGCTGGTTTGGGTGCTCCCGGATTTGACCCTAAAAGACTTTCCATGGGCTTTCGACCATTGCCTCCTGATGCTCCAGCTGATGCTTCAGAAGATCCTGAAACTCGTGCCAACAGAATTAGATCTTTCTACAAGGAATATTTTGATGACTCAAAGCCAGCACCACAAGGTCAATACATTGAGGATTATGATGCGCACTACCCTGGTCCAGGAGATTCTACTTACTTCGACCCAGCTACCAACAGCTTCGTTTTGCCATATGCTGAACCTATCTCGCGTCGTGCTATGACACCACCTCCACGTGCACCAAGATTCCAAGGAGCACCACCACGTTCTATGCATGGTTCAATGGGTGGTTCCTCAATACGTGCACCTCCTAGAATGCCATTCAACGAAGGACCAAGAGCATCTTCATCTGCTTCTCAACGCGGTCCTGCGCCATCTCCAAGAAAGAATTTGCCACCCCCTGAACCCCTTACTTCGTTACCTACTCCATCCAAGCTCAGAGACGATTCATTTGCTTTACTCAACACACTCGACTTTGCACCAGAATTGAATGTCCGTGATCGTGTCGCCGGTCGATCTGAAAGTCCTTTCGGTGAAAGACGACCATATTCGCCTGCACTTCCAGCATTTGCACCAATCGTTGGAGCATATGATGAACTTGCTGCAATGCCAAGCCCGTAAGTTTTTCCCTTGGTTAATTATCTCATTTAAGAATAGAATCATTCAACTAACAAATTATACAGCCACATGTTGAGAAAATCTGGTACCTTCACATCCCTTGATTTCGCTCCTCCAAGAAGATTCAAGGATCCAGATACTATGAGTGATGCTGGTAGTATCCGAAGTAACAAGAGTGGAATTTCATCCGTTCAAGCAAATGCGATTAAAAACGGTGCTTATCGTGTCAGTAAAATTCCTCAAGATATCGTCTTTACCAGGGATGATATGGCTGCGACTCTGAAACCAGAATGGGGTATGCGTCAAGGTATGTGAGGTGTAAGAGATGCAAAATTTTAGGGATGTTTACTTTGTTCTTTCTGGATTGATGCATTTGAGCGTGCATTTTTGAGGTTTTCATACCTGTTTAGCCCTATCAATTGTCAATATTGGGTGTCGATTTCATACTTTATTAACATGACGATGATTTACCATACGTGATTGTCAAACGATGGACATGGTTATTTGTTTTGTCGAAAGAAGTGCTGAATTGATCTTGAATTGGTCTCTTCGAATGTGGATTCTTGACAGCTGGAGAATAATGTCTTTTATTGTAATTAGATGGGGAAATTGGGATTGGAGCCGAAGGAGTTCTGTTTTGTGTTTTTACCATTCGAGAAACACATCTTAGGGATTTTTTTTGTGGCGATTTCAAGGTTCCGCGTTTTGCATATAGATATTACACCACATTGAGAAATTCGAATGGGGGTGAATATATGTGATGAGAAGTGTGGGAGTGAGGGGAGATTGATTGACTTGGAAAAAGTGAGATGAGGTTGTATCTGGTTGTCGAGAGAGGGTCAGAGGAGGATGGTGGAATTTGAGAGAAATAGGATATGGATGGGAAAGGAAATGGGGATCATGGTCGTCAGTCAATCAATCAGTCTTTCTTGTATAAACTCAAAAAATAAAATCATAAAAATTGAAAATTCAAATCAGATACATTTTACATTTACATTTACAATCAATTTGTGGTCTACTCGGATTAATTTTATGTGCAATCATACTTCGGGAATAGAGTGAGGTTTGTGTCTAATTTGAAGCATGAGATGATAATTCGATAGGTTGATATATGGGCAGGTGTAGATTGAGGGTTAGAGGAAGAGGTGTAAGGAAGTGGTGGGATGAGGGGTGGGGGTGTATGGGAAGAATGAGTAGATGGATGAGTAGATGGATGAATGCTTAGAAAAGAGAGAGGGTATAGTATGGTGTGATATGGTATGGTATGAGAGACGAGAAGCGAATTAAAGTGTTGTGTTGTTGTGGCTGGATGAATAGATCTGATGAAGTGATTTAGGGGGAGGATTGTTTGGTGGTGTTTTTATGGGAGTGTATATTGGTGATGAGGAGGTTAGAAGTGTGAAGGACTTTGCGGAGAGAAGGGTTTGGAGGGGAAAAGGTAAGGGATGGAGAGGCGACGGATAGAGAGGTAGGGAATGGAGGGTATACCGGTTTACCTTTTGATTGCTGGTAGTGCGTTGACTGATGGCTTCTGGCAATGTGGATGTTATTAAAGACTAACATAGAATTACTTCAATAGGGTGAAGTTTCAAGGCAATTGCTGAAATTGTCGTAATGAAGCGCCGACGAAGACGTATATATATGTCGCGTTTTCTCATAAGGCAACTCTCCTCGCGTCATCAAACGGTGGACTCGATATTGGAACCATTGAAAAGACTGTGATATACGAGGAATCAACGACGATTTCAAAGGGGCATAGACTGATCAAGATGAAAGATATGGAGCATGAGGTTTATGACTGGAGTCTGGAAAACCTAATCATCAAGTTAAGAAGTTACGAAGTAAGAATGGAAACTTATAAGAACAAACATTGAATTTACTATGCACAGTCGCAGCCTCGTTTCACTCTAAGATCGTGGGGCCAGATCCCAATTAAGTAAGCCACATGCCTACAAGGAGTTGTGATTGGCTTTTCTATGCTTACCTACCTAGCCATGAGCTTCAACCTGTTGTGTAGAACTTGCCGCAGTTCCAAGTGTGCAATTGGCTACCTGCAACTTCGCCTCAATGTAACCTCAGGGCAAACGCTTAGCTAAGGAAAAAAACCTCATCACTTCGCAAGCTTCACAGCCGATTATCCCCAAAGGTATTCAAGAACACATCTTTGTTTCATTTCGTTGATATTCTGGTATGATCACCCCTAATGCATCTTTTGAAATACAATAGCGAAGGTCAGTTTGATCTGGTCAAGAATCCTGCTGGCAGCGACACTCCAGGATACGCCATCCTATCGCACACATGGGGGGCAGATACAGACGAGCTAACCTTCCAAGACCTTTTGAATCATACTGGACAGGACAAATCTGGTTATCAGAAGCTTCAGTTTTGTGGCGAACAAGCTAAACGCGATGGCTTACAGTATTTTTGGGTGGATACTTGCTGCATCGACAAAACGAGTAGTGCTGAACTCCAAGAGGCTATCAACTCTATGTTCCGCTGGTATCAAGACGCCAATAAGTGCTACGTGTACCTTTCAGATGTTTCAACGAACGGATGCGATCAAGCAAGTTCTTCTTGGCAATCAATCTTCAAAAACAGTCGATGGTTCACTCGTGGTTGGACACTTCAAGAGCTTATTGCGCCGAGATCGGTCGAGTTTTTCTGCTCGAATGGTATGCTACTTGGCGACAAGACGTCTCTACAGCATTTAATTCACAAAATTACTGGGATTGAGACATCAGCTCTTCATAGACAGAATCTTTCTGATTTCACCATTGATGAGCGAATGTCATGGGCAAAAAATCGCCAGACAAAGCGTGAAGAAGATATGGCCTATTGCTTATTGGGCATTTTTGATGTCCATATGCCACTCATCTACGGCGAACGATCAAAAAGCGCGTTTAGGAGGCTTGCAGAGGAGATTGAGAAACATTCAAAGAAACACACTCTTGATGATTCGCCAGTTTTTTCTGCTGCTGATTCCAGCTCCAGAAAAAGATCAAAACCCTCACATGATGTATCATCCAATCACCTCTCCCGCCTTCAGACTGTAGGAGGCTCCGAAACCCTTTGCCAGTATCCTACGCATGATATCGATGCTACCACGAGGCAATCTATTATAGATCAACTCTACTTTCCCAAAATTGATGAGCGTCTAACAAGTCTGACTGCTGCCCAAGGGACAACATGCCGTTGGTTTCTTACCAAATCGGAATACTTATCATGGAACGATGTTTCAAAACGGCAAGATCATGAAGGATTTCTTTGGATCAAAGGAAACCCCGGTACCGGGAAGTCAACTTTGATGAAATTACTCTTCGAGGAGGCTAAGCTCAAGGCAAAGGGCGATTCCTTAAAAATCACGTTGTCGTTCTTTTTTCTGGCACGGGGTACGATTGAAGAAAGAACAACTACTGGCTTATATCGCTCTCTTTTGCACCAGCTTTTCGAAAAGATGATAGAGCTTAGAGATAGCTTGGAGTGGATGACAGCTGATGGCGCGAGAGGCATTGAAAGAAATGGCTGGAGTGAAGCAGCTCTAAAGCAGACGTTGAAGTATGCTGTATCAAAGCTTGGAATCAGGTCACTGATGATATTTGTTGATGCGCTAGATGAGTGCGAACAAAAGCAAGCAAGTGGAATGGTTTCGTTTTTTGAGGAATTGTGTGAGCTTGCAGATGTTTCGCAAGTTAACTTGCAAATATGCTTCTCTAGTCGACACTATCCCACTATAGTCATCCAGAAGGGTATGGAACTGACTCTAGAATATGAACCTGGGCATATGGAAGATATTCAGCACTATATCAAGTCAAAATTAAGGCTAGGCAAATCCAAAAAAGTCGAAGCCGAAGCACTTCGGTCCGAAATCCTCCAAAAGTCTTCTGGCATTTTTCTCTGGGTCGTCTTAGTTCTTGACATCCTCAATTCTGAGTATACATCTGGCTCTATTTCTATTAAGAAAATCAGTGAGCGCCTCAACGAAATTCCACCAGGACTAAACGATTTGTTTGAAATGATCCTTAAGCGGCATGGAGAGAACCTCGAAGAACTACAAATTTGTCTGAAATTAATTCTATTTGCAAATCGTCCCTTGAAACCACAAGAACTCTATTTTGCAACTCAAATCGGTCTTGATGAAGATTGCACGGGCTTTTGGGACCAGGAAGATGTCAATATGGACCAAATGAGATTGTTTGTGAGGAGCTCCTCTAAAGGCTTGGCTGAGGTGACGAAAAACAAAGCTTCAGATGTACAGTTTATCCACGAGTCTGTTCGGGACTTTTTGTTGGGTAGATACGAGACTCAATTGTCTGGAGTCCCCGGGAATTTTGTCGGCCATGGCCATGACACGTTGAAGAATTGTTGTCTAGCTCAACTAAACGCTGTCATCAACCAAAAAGTTGTAAAACATTTCAACTTTAGCAAATCAAACTTCTGGGAATGTCGTAACATGAAATATCCATTTTTAAACACAGAACATCCTGAATCGGGCATCCTAGCCTCGCAACGTTCGAAGGAAGTGCAGTCGAAGTTTCAAGAGGAAATCAAATCGAGGTTTCCATTTCTCGATTATTCAGTGTCCACCATCCTGTATCACGCGAATCTTGCTCAAAAAAATTACATGGAACAGGCAGAATTTCTAGCAAAATTTCCCACTCGTCTATGGGTATTTGTGAACAACTGTCTCGAGAATCACGAAATTCGACGATATACAGACTCGGTAACTATTCCTTACCTTCTTGCAGAAAGAAATCTAGCCAACCTCATTCGAACACATCCGAGAAAGGAGTCATGCTTTGATCTAACAGAGCAACGATATGGACCATCAATTTTTGCTGCTATGGCTACTGGGAGCAAAGAGGCTGTTCAGATACTCATTGAAATCGAAGCCGAATCCTGTTCCTCAATCTCTTTACTGGAAGACTTGTGCCAAAAGTGTCAACCAAAAAATAACAAAAACAAGAACAAAAATATTGGGCGTAGCTTCACTTACTCGTGGGGAATGGATCTTGTGTTTCAGCTTTCACAGTACGATCAGGAGATACCACTCGCCTTTAAACTCAGTTCGGACGAGAGTTGGTTTGATCCGCTTCTGCCCAGTCGTAGCAAGACCTTGCTGACAGAGGCTGTTAAAAGAGATCATTGTGTCGTTGCTACAATTTTGTTGGACAAGTTTATCGATGCAAACTATATGAAAGAGATTGATACGGCATCACTTCTGCGGACAGCTGTGACTTGCGGCCACGCGAATATAGTTAAACTGCTTTTGGAGAAAGGCGCTGAACCCGATTACAAAAGCGATCACAGAACACTCTTAATTAAAGCTACTTCCAAAGGACATCTAGATGTGGTCAAATTGCTATTGGAGAAAGGCGCTGAACCCGATTACAAAAGCCCCCACAGAACACCCTTGATGATAGCTAGCTCTGAAGGACACTTGAATATAGTCAAATTACTATTGGAGAAAGGTGTCGAGATTGATTACGGAGGGATCAATAATAACACACCTCTGATGATTGCTGTTGAACGTAAACATGTCAAAATTGCTGACTTATTATTGGAAGAAGGTGCTGAGGTTAATATTAAAACACGGTCTGGTAACACACCCTTGATGCAAGCTAGTTGGGCTGGATCGCTGGACATGGTCAAGTTGTTATTGGAAAAAGGTGCTGAGGTTAATTTTTGAGGCTTGGATAATCAAACGCCTCTGATGATAGCTGCCTTTTATGGGCGCGAGAGCATAATCGAGTTACTATTAGAGAATGGCGCTCAAGTCAATTGCGTTGATTTCAGTGACGAAACGCCCTTGATGAAAGCTGCTGGTGGTGGATATATGAGTATAGTGAGTCTGTTATTAGGGAAAGGTGCCAAGTTTGATTGCGGAAAGGGGTTTGCGTCGGTGTTGCTCTCCAATTCGCGACAGGGACGCAAAGAAATGGTTGAGTTTCTCTTACAGAATGGCGTGGATACGGACGTAAGAGATATGAAGCCAGGGCTTCAAGGCTAGACGCCGCTGATTCACGCTGCTCGTAATGGTCACGAGACATTTGTTAAATCATTGTTGGAATATGGTGCTGAGATCAACGAGAAATGCGATCGCGGTTCGACATCATTATATAGAGCTATTTCAGAAGGGTTTATAACGATTGCGGAATTTTTATTAGAGAGAGGTGGCAAAGTCGATTTACTGGACGGCATTGGTTTTGACTTACTTTCAAACGCTATTTCTAATGGTAATGAAGTTTTAGTTGCGTTCTTGTTGAAGCAGAGCGCTTGTACTGAGGTGGAGGACAGAGGGAACAACGAGTTATTACTGAGGGCTATTGGAAGAGCTATTCTAGCTGGGAAGCTAGCTATATTAAATCTATTGCTTCAAAAGCCTCCCAACATTAATCAGAAGGATGAAAGTGGTCGAACGCCGTTATACTGGGCTATCAGTCATCAGAATCTACATATGGTCAGGTTATTAATAGAAAAGGGTGCCGATATTGCATTGAAGGACAACTATGGTTGCACACCATTGATGCATGCCCTCCTTCATGAACGGCCTTCCATGCTCATTGTCAAGACATTCATAGACCGCGGTGCTGACATCAATGCTGAGAATAACGACGGCTGGAAACCACTATACTTAATTGAGAGTAATGCTACTTTGGTTGCTCTGTTGGGAACGGAGTGTCCTGTGGTTGAGGTTGGCTCTACGTAACCGAAAAAAGCGGCGGCAATTAACTACCATTCAAAAGAACTTCAACGACTAAAACTCTTCTCGATATAATATTAAATAATGAAAACACTTAAGATCAATACAAAGAAGACTCAAATTTTCGTTTGCTTTTTTCAAATTTCAATATTTAATTTGAAATGAATTTATAATCTTTTAAAGAAGACCTTTGAAAGGGTACTCAATTTCCGCCGCTTTTTTCGGTTACGTAGAGGTTGGCTGATAAACGCTGCCGGCGAAAGTGTGAGGTATTTATCCAGCAATTGAAATG
The DNA here is from genome assembly GCA_014898485.2 of Botrytis squamosa. NCBI lineage: Eukaryota > Fungi > Ascomycota > Leotiomycetes > Helotiales > Sclerotiniaceae > Botrytis > Botrytis squamosa. The sequence goes on from RCTC02000009.1 coordinate 2,808,609, forward strand.
AAATGTGGGGGCTAACGAAGAATTGAAAAGAGCAAGAATTTAGGAAAAACAATCGCGATACCTTTCTTTTCTGTCAAGTCAAGAATGGCAGACATGTATCATGCATAGTCTAAGCACAAATCCACACCTTTGAACGAGGGTAATCATGGACCACGCTATCATGGGGAAGCAAGCGTTATGTATTTGAAAGTAGTCGGGGATTATCAGAGGGAATGGTAGGAGTCTGGAGTTTTTGTGTGTGATTTAAGATGATTTGGAATTTGGTAGGCTCGTAGGTCAAAGGAGATATTTTCAATCCACTGAGTACGAAATAGCAGCTCAACACAATAATTTGCACAGGAGTGTGTGAAAACGAATTAAACTTCTAAGACTCTGTCTTCGTTCTAGGTACGAATGCATTCAAACAGACGACCTTAAGCTAAACAGCGCTCTAAAAAGCCACTTGGCCCTCATCAACAATAAGCAAAACACCATCTCGAGCACAACTACGCACCAACCAAAACAAATATAATCAAGACCAAAAACAAAAACGAAATGCAACTGCCGTGAATCGAACACGAACCTCCACCTTGGAAGGGTGGAATCCTAACCATTGGACCACAGAAGCTTGATGAGCAGATAAACTGCTTTCCTGTTTGATGAACGAGAACATTTATTTTGAGTATATAAATATGCAGCAAGAAAATTTTCCGTTTGTGGAGTTGGATGGGGTGGGGTGGAGTGGAGATAATTTTCGTGTGAATGCCCTTGGACCCCTGGCTTGGAAGAAGCGAGACGATAGTGGATATTAGATAGGGTCTTGCCGTGGCTTTGAGAGTGGAATACTAGAGACGATACTACTTGTTGTCTGTTGATCAGGGTTTCTCGGGGGTATGGGGAATTTGGTATAAGGGAGTATAGGGGTTAGAATAGCTAGATTTCGGTGTTACTGTTGTCGGATTTGAGGATGAATATATGTGATTTCGTTGTTGTTTTGCACACTTATTGCTGTGAATATTCGGTAGAGTGCATGCTCGAGCGAAACGGGGAGAAATCTTTGGGGAAAACTGTACATTAGATGGCAAGAAGTTTCATTAGCGCTTAAAATGGACTGCTTTAACTCGTGCGGACATTTAATTCCCATATACAACAGGAAATCACACTTCGGTCTTTCGAGATGAAGATGGTTCAGGTAGCGTTTCCTCTGCTGGTAGCATTTCATTTGAGAGTACTCCACTAGAAATGCTAGGATTCTTATTTTGCCAATTCCTAAGGAAACTTTCCCTGTGCTTAAACAATGAAAGTCGGAGACGACATAGAACAGGACTTCATTATCCATGTGGCAGACGTGAAGCATACACACATGTTCTATGGGTCCTCTTCCTCGGCGAGATAGCTAACTCTAACCCGCCACTCAGAACTGTAATTGTCATCAACTACCACCCAGCCAATATTCGACGTAGCAAAGGACATTTCGAACACTATCGAATTGAAAAATAGGATTCAGAGACCAGTATCCAGCACTTGCATACTGTAAGATCGCATACGCCCAAGGCTTCCCCTACAAGCTCTCTGGCAAAAATTAGCATCAAAGTTCTTAAGATTTGATGCTCGAGAGTTAGCTAGTTTGTGCAGTCATCGTGCAGTCAACAGACTCTGCGCGTTTAAGCTGGAGTGAATGAATGGTAAAGTACTTTTTTCTTCTTTTTTCTTTGCTGAGGAACTTCAATGGAGACAGTATTGCAGGATGAAAGAGGCTGTATGAAAGAGGCTGTGATAATAAACCAGAGTTTTGGCGCAAACAATATCCAGTTTTCCATGCTTGAAGTCAGTACCCCCTCCCCAAATATCGATCTTCGCGCGCATATCACTGACTGTTACTATATAAAAAAGCAATCATCCGGGATTCGTCACCATGGTTTCAAGAGATGGTTTGTTATTGTCGATCATGTTACTAATCCGCACCACTGTCGGATCGTTGCCGAAAATATTTGTGGTCAACAGGGAAGTGAGGGGTATTGATATTGTTGTAGTCGCTGGATCATCATCTTGTTCTATTAATAGATTCCGTTTCTACATCTATAACGCGCGTAGATAATAACTTACAGACACAAGCCCAGGCAATATTCTTCTTACATGATTCAGATAACTTTGTAACAGGAATAAAAGGGAGATATCCAAAGGTATCATATAGCATACAAATACGCTGCCATAAGAAGTACGCACTTATTAGATGGAGATACAAACCGTTAAGACTCTCAAAGCTTGATCTTGCAAACTAAGAAACTCCAAAATTGCGACTATATAAGGACCTCCTCCATCTTTCAACTTTATGAACATCTCCCTAAATCCACTTGAAGAGCTTGCCGGTTCATGGGGGATCGACAAAGATAATCCCGATCACTATTTATTACCGTTCCGATCAAGAACCTATCAAATCGGAGGGTGTCCTCGATTTGAGGCATTGTTTTATTGTTATTATTGGGGAATAGGGCTGATCATTGCTGTCATAATATATGTAAAGAGTATTATTCAGAGAATTCAACGACAACAATAGATGGTCCGGGTTTCAGCGACAAGTGAGAAGGGGTTGATTGATGGATGAGCAAATAAATTTTCCAGATCAAACTCAGATATTCAGAGATATGGGCTGTAACTCAGTAGTTATTCCTGCATATGTCTAATTAAAGTGCTTGATACATGTTAGTCTTGAATTTGCATTGCGTAATGACTTGACTGCGAAAAGTAGAGGTAGAAGGAAGAAGTAAACCAGATGCGATCACCAGACTGTCAAGCCAATGATGACTGTCTCACTCATTCTCCCCAGAAAGGTAGATGACGCGTGTGACCAGATCTCTTTGCAGCAAATGTATTTGTATCATGGAGGACTAGAGACCGATTACTTAGAAGCTTGAGGTATTTGACAGAAGTAAAATGTGTGAAATGTTGCTTTTTCCACACGTTGCATAATGATACCAGGTGACTAACACTCTGACCTCCACTGCGTAAACCTAAATAAAATTGAAGAAATAGAAAGCCGACAAGCCTGGCTTGTTTAGTCGTTGCCATAAGGATTTTACATTGCCTAACAAAAGAAACTACTCGGCTTAAGACTTATCCTTTCGGTAGTAAGCTCGAACGCCGTGTGGTACTTACATCTTGCAAATTGACTGTCTGCGATTTGGTCTCTCCGCTCAAAGGTTTCGAATCTGTCTTTCAGGCGATCAAACAATTGATCGTGTGATTTGATCTTGGATATTTTATGACTAATAAGAATAGCATTGATCATTAACCACGAAGAATGCTTTCTTGCCATTGTTGAGAACCAGAATAATACCAGCCTTTGCAAGCATTGCGAGTGAGTCGAAAATGTCTGTTCCCTTGCTCTTCCTTTCCCAAGAGTCTCACAAACGTAACTTGTTGTAATTCTAATTCGAGATAAGCACTAAGATGGAAGTAAACCTTGGGGTCTAATCCTCCTGGTTACAACTTCTCGAAGGAAAAATTGACATGCAGACTACAAAAAAAAGCTCCTTCGAAATGAATGCCCGAATTATGGCCAAAAGTCTAACCTCTGTTCCTTATCTTGGTCCTTGACAAAACCTTAAGCAAAACTGATTGCTTGGGCTCGGAACGGTGAGTCAAATTTGACCGCATTGCAATCATCATAAAGAAAATATGTGATGGGGGCCTGTAAGGGCCTGTGAGGGCCTGCTCATTGATAATGAAATATTTTTTTCTTATCGTCGATGACCCAGCAACTTTCCTGGATATACGATTTACCCCTGGAAGCGAAAGAGCAATACGGTATCAATCTCGGCCCCTACCGAATGGACATCGCAGCGTTGCTGCCATCATGCCATGTGGCCATGCCAGAGAAAATTAGGTGGATTCTTGCACACCTAAGCTAGCGGTGTGAATGCGATCGGTTGTGAAGGGGTAGCGAAAATTTGCATTGTAGGAATTTTATTATCGGAGAATAAAAAGAACCCGGTAGTGACCAATGTTCTAGAACATGCAATCTCACCACATGAATGTTTCTTTCAGGAGCACGTTCTCACAGTGGAGAGTGGCTTGCTTCGGCCTTCACTTCTCTCGTCGGAAATTCCGAGTTTATTGTCAGCCATGTAGTGTGATTGGGCAATGGTGGATCACACATGCTACGGAAATGAAGTCTGATAGTGGAGTGCCAGCAATAGTGGTATTGTGGATGATAAAGTTCGCACGGCCAAAAGCGTGGGGGGTTCAAGCGGTGAATTTGTTTTGGTATTTGAATGCGATGATGGTGAAGTACAGCACTTTGCATGCCGTCACATCTGAATTGACGATATTTCCATGTGTTGGGGTGTTGACGTGTTTAGCTTGTGTGGGAGTTCTTTCAGAAATCGATCGCCCAAACGCTGAGTGGACAGATAATGATCGGTACTCATGGTGTCATCGAAAGCCGATGAATAGAATCCAGCAAGGCAATGAACTTTTCCTCTTCAGAATTGATATCTTTGCGTGCATCGAACTATGTCAATAGAATGAAAAGTCTATTTTGAAACTGGCGAGATGAGTTCTATTTCGTATACCCCTATACCCATGTTGGACAGTCCGTCTCCGGAATCAATGGTGGTCGATGCTCATTACAGAGTAGACATTTTCACGGCATTCCGACGAGGAACTGAAACTGCCGTTATAACAACAACATGTAGGTTCCAAACGTGCTCAAGATAGATTCTACTTTTGGCAAATTTAAGTTATCAATCAAGCATTCGTCAGTTTGTCTTTAAGTGACAAATTGATCGCCTTGATCGTCTTGATTGACCTGTCCCATGATTATGATGATCAGGATTAATTAGCAACGTAGTTATATATGGTAGTTATTATGGCTGTGTAGTACGAAGTATACGCATGCAAGGCATGTTCGTATGGTCTGTGAGTACATTGAGATGAGCTGACGAACAAATCGCTGGATGTGCGGGTATTTGTAATGGTTGCTAAGAATACAAACGGGAAAATCAACGCAAGGGCCTGTATGATACCTAAGAGTTGAACGAGAAAGTACGAAGTAGGGAAAAGGAAGGAAAGAGGGAAAGATAGAAAGAAAGATGGCGTGTGGAAAATAGGGTATGGGAGTGAATGATGAGCACAATACGTAACGTTGTTCCAGAAAAGGCCGGTATGCATGAGTGATGAATGGTGAGTGGTGATGTCTCGAAGCGCTGAAATCCTTAAATTTTGTTGAAATCTAAATCTAATTCTGTATAGAGCGATAACGATATGATCAAATTGATGATACCTACTTAGGTAGGTACAATTCACATCGTGTGGGAAATGTAAGCCACATCTGTCATCTGGCAGCGGGCACGAAGATGGGTCCATCGATACTAGATATGTAGTCTCTTTGGGTCTTTTGGGTCTCTTGGGTCTATCGTCTCGTCCATCTCGTCCGTCTCGTCCGTCTCGTTTCGTCTCGTTTCGTCTCGTCTATTATAGTATTCATGTTATATCTTGTAGTGTGATGTGTCCTGCGTGTCAGCTTGGAGCTTGAAGCTTGTTCAGAGAGAACCACCGAACTTTTCACCGATTAATGGGGCATTGAAGATGTTCGAAAGGGGTCCAGATTATCGAAGCGCCGTCAAGACTCAAGAGGAGTTAGGGAACACACATAAAAAGTTCCAGAGGCGATTAGACTTTCGAAAGTGGACATCTAGGAGAATTCTATTCTAACATCTATCAATGAAGGGAGGGAAAAAGTGATGGGAAAGGTTCCGAGCTTTTTTTTCTCCCTACCTTTCCTCTTTCTCCTCTTACCTCTTTCTTGTGCAATATGTGCCAATGTCAAAAGTTCAAAAGGCTCGGATTTACCAAATTCGTTCTTCCGGTCGTGCAATCCTTGTATTACCCAGATAGGTAATATTTGTATTGGTTACCCCTTGCCCTTGTTCTACGCCACGCCAGCCCTGATCGTAGTAAGTTTTTTCGCTCCCGCTGCGGCTGCATGATTGATAGGGCAAAGCGGAACGGGGTATCTCTGTGTGATATTAGGCCTTCTAGAAAGATTGTGAATTGTTGAGAATTGAGATTCCCCATCTTCGGATTTGTAAAATGGTGAATTGCCATTTGCAGTGCACATAGGCTTCGGAGATAGGTCAAAACTGCTGGTTGAAATATGGATATCCTTCTCATTTTCGTTTCAGACATCTGGTGATCAAATATATCTGCTTACATACAGTTATTGTTTCAACTATCACCATCTCTATCTCTGTCATGATTCACGATTCATGATGCACGATTTACCATAGACGACACGTTTAAAGGTGTCATTAAAGTTTTTATTTGCATGTGAAATCTTCTCATATCAGTGATACCGGGCCGGCATTTCAAAATGAGCGAACTCCAATAGCTGAAGGAACGCGAATCAGTCGACGGTGGCCAAAGCATTACCCGAAAACTCGTAAATCTCTCTGTGTTTTCCGGAGATGCGAAAGAGCGTTTGCATGTTCATGCACGAAAGGATACCTATGACCCGCCCATATATACACTACTGCAAACCAACAGCTACCCATTCTTCGATGGTAAAGCGCGAGATACGATGAAGCCATTTGTATATTTTATTGAAGAAAAAAATGGTCCATCAAACAACTTTTGTGACTAGTAGATGCAACTCAAAGAGAGATCACAGTCACAAGCACGCAGATATCTTCCCTATAGCCGTCACCTCACAGCGTATTCGTCGCAATCCACCCACTTACTCTGTACTCCAATTCAAATCCGGCATGAGTCCCGACCCCCGAAGGATAGATCTCCATATCAAGAGACCAAACATATGCGAGGGAAGCCTTCATCTCCAGCTGAATGGCTCGCTGCCCAAATATCACTGCTTCTATGACGGTGGGTCTCATTCATTTCGAACCTTGAAGCCCCCCCCCTATACTTTTGTGGGTAGCTTGTCCCTCACTACCACATTTCGGTTTTGAGATTCAAGGCAATCTGTACGAAAGTGGAGAATATTCTCTTTATCTTTTGGAACCAATGCAATCATCAACCTCGCACCTGATCATCAGGACTTGGTAGCCTTGCTTGAGAACGGCGTTGTGAAGACGCTTTACCGGTCATTGGAGGGATTGCATGAAATCCTTGAATAATAGTTGGTCCCTTCCACCCATGACAGTGTTCCTTGATTCAGATTCAGTCCATAAATGCAGTTCGCCAAAACACATCACGAATATCAACCCATTTGTCTCAAAACAACTACGGGACTCATCAATGGTTACAGGCCATTTGAATCCACTCGGATGCTACCCTCGCATGCCAAGTGTGATCCGTGCCAATTGAAAGTCACCAAACCTTAATACCTATTACTGATATTTTGAGGGCATCGTGAAAAGTGTTCATGGGCAGAGCTAGAAACTTTGGGACGATTTCCATGCATAGTAGTAACATTGCAATTGTCACCCCGGCAGTGAGAAACCTGTTTCCATAGTGTTTCTAACTTCTGGACTCTAAGCATCTATTATGGATTAGATAGGATAGGATGGATGGGATGGATAGGATAGGTAGGTTTGAGGATTATCTTATCATGTCGGGGACCATTTGAGCTTTTTCGAGGTAAGGATAAAGCTTTGGGCCAAACGCTTGCTCTGTTCTGTACCATAGATTTCTTCATCCATTTTTGAAAGAGGCAACAGGCCAAAGAAATCTGGATTCTCGTACTTTAAGTAGTAAGTAGTAAGTAGTATAATTATTTTTCCTTGGTTCAACTCCACTCCACTTCACGTCCCATTGTTCCTACCCTTTCAAGAGTTCAAGAGACTAATCCGTACCAGTACTTATTATAGTCAATCCAGTGTCCACTAGTGCTTTGCGTCTTTTACGAAGTACGGAGTACAAACCGTTGATATTCTCCATTTATTCATTTATCTCTCTCCTCTCTGCCCCTTCTCATTCGACTTTTCTTCTTATCTTTAGACACCAGAATCCTTTGTCTTCTTCATTCATTCACCACCATACATCCAACCCCTTCATCTTCTTCGTCTATTATATCTTTTCCATTTCATTCTTTATCGTTGACTCATCAATCCATTTTCATTACAAAGGAAGACAAATTTTTAATCTTTGTGAAAACTTCTTACCCGGCTCGCCAGGTTTCTATTCTTCGGACCTTTTTATATCTTGTGGCGTGTCAACCAAGATTTTGGTGCGGAAAAGAGTGTACGCCAACTCTTAGTTAGCTTGCATCATACCCTGAAAGAATCGGTCCCTACCGATCGCCGAGCTTTATTAAACACCCCCACCAACCAATCGATATCTTCGACGCTTTTCAAGAAAAATCATTCTTTATATATCGTCTCTTATTCCACAGGCCTGTTGGAGGTGATCATTTCAAAGATCAATTGGCCTGGAAACATCGAAAACCAACAGTATATACAATGTCCGGCGAAAATGTCTCGTCGAGCGGAAGCAATAACGAAAATATTCCCACCACCTATAGGGAACTAGTATCTGGAGATGTCAGCCCATCTGATAGTATAAATGGAAGTGCAATCAACAGTGGACTCAACAGTGGACTCAACAGTGGAATCAACAGTGCATCCCCAAGCAGACCGAACAGTGCAGGAGGAAATCCACCAAAAAATCGAGGAAGAGTTAGATTCAATGCCACCAACGAAGCAAATGATTCGGAAAACAAGAAGTCCCTTCACCCATTGAGGGATAAGTCTGTCTCGCCTCAGAGAATGCTACATCAGTTATCAATGCCAAAATCCGCCAAATACACACCATCTCATTCAAGAAACAGTAGTTCCAATTCGTTGATGAGATTCACACCCGATAAGGAAAAGGATAATCCATTCTCAGATTTAGCAGTTATCAATAATAGTCCAGTTCCACCAACACCTGTCAGCAAACCGAGACCGAGTGTATTAAGAAACAACCCTGGTGGAGGATACAAGGCAGATCTATCGGATGTGGAAGAGAGCAATGAGAAGACATTCTCTGCTTTGGCTGCTCAGAGTAGAGCTCAGAGAATTGCTTCGCTGGTTGGAAGTCACTCGACACCGAACTCGAGAAGAAATAGTATAGACGACGACGCAGACGATTACCCATCTCCACGACCAAGGAACCCTGGCGGTCTTCCAGTTCGAATCGACGACATTCCACTCGTTCCAATGGACAGTAGACCATATGATGGAGCAGATAGCGACGATGACATTCAGAACGAAAAGACGAAAGAATCGAGTTCGACCGAAGCACATAAACTCGTCAGATCTCACACAAGCAAAGGTCGAAAAGATGCATTCAAAATGCCTGTACCACGTCCAGGGTTGGTTTCTGGTCAAGTCACACCCGAAGATGAACATGGTATCATGGAAGAGTATGTTCCACGACCTCAACAATTTAGAGGTGGTGTTCTTTCATCACTGCTAAAGCTTTATAATGCACCCGCCAATGGAACCATGAGTGTTCCAGCTTCAAGAAGAAACAGTGATGGTTCCGAAGGCACTCTCCCAGTTTCCCTCGGATCTTCAGGAGTTACAACTCCAAAGAAGAATGCAAAATGGTACCATCAAAAGAGTCAATCTCAAGATACTCTCGCTGGTCTTATGGAAGCATCTGCGATGTTAGCTGCGCCTGTTGGAGGAACCTATACGCCCAAGAAGAAGGTTCCAAGACCTGGAATGGGAAAACGTACAAACAGTGGCAGACTTATTGAGACAGCCGCTAGACAACTGGCTGGAAAGCCAAGATTGGAGGATGAAATTCGAATCACTATCCATATCGCGGAGACTTTAAGCAGACAAAAATATCTATTGAAACTTTGTCGAGCACTAATGACATACGGAGCACCAACACATCGTCTGGAAGAATATATGAAGATGACAGCTAGAGTTCTTGAGATTGATGCTCAAGTCCTCTACATACCTGGCTGTATGATCATTTCTTTTGATGATGCATCAACTCACACCACCGAAGTAAAGCTCGTTAGATCTGTACAAGGAGTTGATCTTGGCAAATTGAAAGATGTTCACGAAATATACAAAGAGGTAGTGCATGATGTTATCGGTGTTGAGGAAGCCACACAGCGATTGGATGCGATCATTCATGCGAAGCCAAAGTATCATCCTTGGTTTTTGGTCATGGTATATGGTTTTGCAAGTGCCAGTGTAGCACCATTTGCTTTCGAAGGACGTCTCATCGATTTACCCATTGCATTTTTATTAGGGTCTCTTCTTGGTTTCTTGCAACTCATCGTTGCTCCCAAATCCGATCTCTACGCCAATGTCTTCGAAATTTCAGCCGCGGTCTTGACGTCTTTCTTGGCACGAGCTTTTGGTTCGATTAGAGGAGGTGATCTTTTTTGTTTCTCTGCCCTCGCTCAATCGTCCATCGCTCTAATTCTCCCTGGTTATATGGTTCTCTGTGGTTCCCTTGAACTTCAATCACGTTCCATGGTTGCCGGTTCCGTTCGTATGGTCTACGCAATTATTTATTCTCTTTTCCTTGGATATGGTATCACTATCGGCACCGCTGTCTATGGTCTTATGGATGCCAACGCTACCAGTAAGACTACATGCGACGCTCCAATGAACCAATATGTTCGCTGGTGTTTCGTTCCAGTCTTTACTTTATGCCTCGCAGTCATCAATCAGGCAAAATTCAAACAGATGCCCGTCATGTTAGGCATCTCATTCTCAGGCTATGTTGTCAACTTTTTCTCCGCAAAGAAGTTCCCTTCGAGTGCACAAATTTCCAATACTCTCGGTGCTCTCGCTGTAGGTGTGCTCGGTAATTTGTATTCAAGAGTTAGACATGGTGTAGCAGCTGCTGCACTATTACCTGCTATTTTCGTACAAGTTCCTTCTGGTCTCGCTGCTAGTGGTTCTTTGCTTGCAGGTTTGAGTACAGCGGATTCCATTACCAATAGTACGTCGTATGCGAATGGAACGACAAAGGTTAATGGAACAAGTTCCGTTAGCGTTGGGAGTTCTGAAGATTTAAATACGATTGTGTTTAATGTTGGTTATAGCATGATTCAAGTGGCTATTGGAATCACTGTTGGTCTTTTCCTGAGTGCGTTAATTGTCTATCCGTTCGGAAAGAGGAGAAGTGGATTGTTTAGTTTTTAGATGGGTTCTATTGTGTACAGGGTTTTATAGATGGAGTTTAGATTGGAAGAGAGATATACGCCACATTCGTATATATATGTACATGCAAAAGTTCATTCGTTTGGTTTTGGAAATGCGATGGGTGGACAGAACATCGTGTTAGTACTTGAAGGAAGCTAGGAGCTTAATAGCAAGCGTCGGTGTTTGGGGGTCGCTGGTTGCCAGGCCTACATGCGGTAAATGAAGGGAAGGCGCAATCATTACATTCTTTTAACGGGCAAGCGAAGGGATTAGATGGGAGTTATTATTTTCTTTTTCTTCTTTACTTGTTCATGACTGGAGTTTATACGTATACTTCACTCATTCATTTTAGGACGGAATGCGATAGATGAGAAAAAGATGAGATTTAGATCGGCTTTACTTAGACTTGCTTTTTTGGTTTCAAAGGAAAATAGGTGGGGTACAAAGGATTGTAATGGGGGATGGATGATACCACGGCATGAGAAAATGGAGGGGAAGGAAAATTCATTGTAGCGATAGGGAGATGGGATCAATCGAATCGGGCAAAATCTTGGACTCAAAAACTCTGTGTTGTCTATTTGTTGTCATGTGAAATCTGCATTGCCGATAGTTTGCGTGAAAATTGGTTTCTTGTGATGATGTCAATCTTCAGACCCTCTAACCATTCTTATTGACAACAACGCATCAAAGGGACCAGATAGAGACTGGAGTAATGACGTGCTGAGGGCCATCAAGTTGTCTGTTGTACTGGGGCATTCGTAATCATGGAGGAGTGGAGTGGAGTGGAGTATGATAGTGGAGAATGGGAGTGGGGGGCATGACGTGATGAAAATTATGGGAGTTGGTGTCGATTTTCAGGGTTCGAAGGGTGTGATGAAGTGGGGTGGACGAGGGATGGATCATGGATTTATTTTATTTGGTGTGGAGGGCTAGCGGAGGGATGGGATGAAGGGATTATTTGAGTTTGTGATGGAGGCGGGGATGAGATTGAGTTGGTGGGTAGGTGGGTGGGTGGTGATAGATCTTTATTTTGATGTGCGGGATGAAATGAGGGGATTTGGTAGCTGATTTATGGTGGATGTGATTGGATTTTACTTGGAGAGGATGGGGAGATGAAAGTGCTTATTCGAAGAGAAGATTTTGTCTGCGAAGGAGAAGGACTGAAAAAAAGAAGAGGTTTGTCAATTTAAGGTTTTGAATTGTGGATTATGGATGAGATCGAGAGAGGGAGATATACCTTTTCGTACTGGAGAATGGGAGGATTTTTTTTTTCAAATTGAAATTTAGATAGATTTGGAGAGATACGCAAAGTTTGCAATGTCAATTAAATTGCAGCTAGGTCCCTTGATGAAGGGGCGTAAGCGAGTGGTATGGTGGTACCGGTAGTACTACAGAATACAACTGAGGCGGAAATCTGTACCCGAATTTTCTAACGTTGAGAAAATTGATTTGATTTGGATGATGTAGTCGTTGTCATTAGGAAACATTAAAAGAGGTTTGAATCGTCCCTCGAAGAGCATTTTGTTCCTACTCAACTTAGAAGATAAGTCACCAGGTGAGATCTATATCTTGGATCTCTGATGGAATGACCTGGTCGCGGTTTCTGCGCAACCTTATGATGAGGAATTGTGGATGATATTCTGGAGTTAAAGATCCTTTATCAAATGAGTTCTCAGAATTGAGTAGCCCATGTGATACATCACGATCACAGAAATTTGGAAAGGGGACATGGTTGTATGTATGGAGTTATATCTCATTTCGGATTGTTCTATTTCTCCAGATCAAAAATATGACACGGAAAACATGTAGTTTGTTAATCGGTCAGAAATTAATCTTCATATGACATTTAGCATGTTCCTCGTCATCGCCCTCATAAAGTAAAACGGCCGAGTCTTTGGGACTGTCCGTGATGTCTTTCCATTTAGTTATTTTCATATCATTTCAGGCGTCCATTCTCCTCGAATGAATTGATCATATGTCCACACTCAACTAGATGATGCACCAATTGGGAGTCTGGATGTTGATTCTGATGCTTTTACTAGTATCTGAAAGCACCTCAAGGTTTCTTCCTGATCATTGTTACACATCTTTAAGATTTCTGGCCTGGGAAGATGAATAAAGTGTATCCTGATGATTCAGACCGTAGTATTTCAGGTTCTATTCCTTACGTTGCTTCTGTAATATCTCTCTTTCCTTATTCTTACCCGCCTGTCGAAGAATCGCTATGGTCAATAACATAGCCTTAGTACGGACATGGCAGCTTGTCTTGAGAGTTTTCTATCGTTTCTCATATATTCTTTGTGTAACTCATGTGGCTCTTGAAGTCCCCCAGTCCACGAACAACGATCGACTTTCAAGGACTAGATATTGAGCACGTTTGCATCGTCGGGATAAGATTTCATTATTCCTATGATCGTGTACTAGTGCCTTCGATGCTCTCGATGTGCCAACATGCGCGTATACACTCTTAGGCAATAATACATGCGCTCTTCCAGGCATAGCGATGCATCCCGTTCTTTGTGAGGTAATGGCTTCTATATAACAATCACCACTTTTCTCTAGCAACGCCTCAAAAATCCATGCTTGGTTTGCTTCTTTACCAGACATTATTCCGGCTCTTGAGAACATAAGGGGCTTTCGGACACAGTATTCATGAAATAAAGAGAGCATTATGGCCAATGTACTTTTGAAAAGCAGGAAGACATTGGCATTGCTTCATTCTGATACTCCCACTTGACTTGACTGGTACACATCGGAAATGTCGGATCCGTAAATCCTTTTCTATGTTCTGAAGTGTTTGAAACAGAATGTCGCCTGTCTATGTACATCAAAGTAACTGAATGATGGCTGAAAGCACTGCCGAATCTGATCCAGCTCCTTTGACCATTATGGAGCGTTTTAATCCCGCCATAAAATCCCAACTAAAGATAGTACAGTCAAGCTCAATAAAGTAGAGCTTGCAAAAGGTTTGTGGCACATGCCACTGTAAATTTTTAGTTCGAGAACTAGCCACCCTGAAGAACGCAGCGCTCTTGACAAACAACATCCAAGATGTGGATCAGCGTGAGCAGATAATAAGATGCTATCACTAACGGACGGTATACAGTAGAAGACTGAAAATCAAGAATGAGAAGACCTTCGCATCTGAAATCACTGACCATTTCTATGAATGTGCGCAAGTACTTGGGTATCATTTTTCTCTCATCTATGTCGAAGTTTGCCGGTTCAATCCGACTTTCGAGGCCGTTATCCCTTATTCATCTCTGTTGCAATCCTACAATCGTATGATCATTCATACCATCAACCCTCATCTCATTTCTCAGCCACCCCATTCAACCCTCACTCCATCCAGTCCTTTAATTCCTCACCGCCCTATAAATCTCCCTCAAATCCATCCCCTCAATCTCCCCCTCCGCCACCTCCCCCACAACCCTCCCCGGACACCCTCCCACCACACTAAAACTAGGTATCACCATATTAGGCGGAACAACCGTCCCCTCCAAAATCTTCACAAAATCCTTCACTATCACAAACTTTCCCACCACAACATTCGCACCAATATGAACATGATTCCCAAGCATCGCAGCTTCGATTATCGAGCCGGGTCCTACGAAAACATGGTCGCCGATTTTGAGGGGAAAGTACGAGAAAGTTCTGTTGTCCAAATCTCATTAGTAAAATTCACAAGATACCAAAATGCCAGAGAAACAAAGGGCAATGAGAAAAACAAAACAAACCCTCTGTAAATCTTCCCCGGCGGTCTCAACTCACACCCGCGACTGAAAAAACAATATCTCCCAATCGCAACCGCAACTGCGTTTCCCGCTTTCTCTCCTTGCGTACTAGGAGGTAATGTGCGTAATAAATCACCGCGGATGATGACTTCTGCTTGAATTACCGTTTTACCACCGAGGATAATGTTTGTTGTGCCGATTATTTGGGAACGACGGGAGACTTTGTTACCGGTGTCCTGGAGGGGTTTAGTACTTGGATTGAGGATGAGATAGGAAGTCAAGGTTGAAGCGGGGGAGAGAACATGATAACAAGGTGAGGATAGCTTACGGTTTCAATATATTCGCCTTTGGGCGCTTTGCGGGACATGGCTGTTACATGGTAGAAAAGTAGATGAGGTTGAGGTTATCGCGTTCGGAGGTTGATATTGAGTCGATATGGCAGAATTATTAAGGCGGTGAGACAAGTTATTGTTCAAGTGATTCAGGAACATTGACATTTGCCAATTTTTATACTTCTGGTTCACTATGGTAGAATTTGTGCCGCTTGATATTGTTGTAAATTTCTACAAATAGTATCCATTTACTGGCCTCTGTTAAGGATGATTGTTCTGATGTTCCATGGGCCACAGTGTTAAATATCCCTTTCCTTGAATCTTTCTCTGTTTTCCATGTACCCAATATACCTCACGTCTTCAACACCAATCATCGATACCATAGCACCGGTGAAACAGGTACATTGGTTAACCCATTCCATGCCCATCTATACAATTCGTCCGGACTAATAATAATCAGCTTTTCATCTCGAACTCCCTCAAGTTACTAACAATGGCGAAGCGTTCGGTGCATCAGACGAACTATCTTCAATCCCCGTATCTCTCTCAAATACTCCATCACCTGTTATCTTCCATCCTCCTCCAGCCCGCTTCACGAACTCTACTGCCATATGCCAAGCATCTGTATCTGCAGCATCTCCTGACTCGAAAGTCTTGAGATATCTGTAATTTCCTTCAGGTGGATTGTTGAACATTTCTCGCATTAATTGAGCATAACAATTATTTCTCTCCATCCACAGATCCTCCACATCAATCTTCTTCATTAGTTCTTCGTCTTCTAAAGCATCATTTCGTGGTACCAGTTGACAATACAAATGATCCAGTCTTGGCAATCCTTGGGCGAGACATTCGAATTGAGCTGTTATTGGAAATATAGCAATGTATCTCATGGAACGAATGCCAGGATTGATCAAGGGTAAAGTACCTGATTGAGTTCCGACAAGACTTCTTAATATCTATTGAAAGTTAGATGAATACCTCCACTTTATATTGGTGATCTACTTACAGATGGAGTCTCTAATTCCCACCACAAATCTGTTTTGAAGGCCTTTAAATTCGATCCTTCATTTAAGAGTAAGGATGTCCAAGATCTGATTTGAAAGAATTCCGAGGACTTGGCAGAAACACGACCTGCAGGACAAATATAGTGCAAGCGATCCTCAAAATTATGGTCTGGGTTTTGTAATGTCCCAGAAACTGAAGGGCCAGATCTGGTGGGACCACTTTCTTCAGGCAAAACCTCAATCTCCGTAAGGACTAATTCTTTGGATTCGGGTCTTTGCAATCGCAAATAGTGACATTCAATGTCAAAAACCCATGAATCCACGTCATTAATGGTAGATGAAGTCAAAGAAGCAAGAGCCTCAACAGGCGCAGCAATCAAAACCGTCGACGGATCAATCGTGTTAAAGAGTCGTTTCCAAAACCCATCAAATTCACATAATCGAGGTCGGCCATCATGACAATTTGATATCGTTTTCTCCCGAACTACCAAGGTGAAGCTTGACACAATATCCGCAAAAGATCCTTTACGAATGAATTGACGAAAAGGTCCTGTCAAATCATTGAGAATTGGTCTACAATCATCTTCTGAATATTTCAAGATATATCGTGTGTGTTTGAATAGTAAACGTAAGGTAGCTTGTCTCCATCGTTTCGAAATTAGAGAACAGTTCTTGAGGTCTTGGATCTCGGAGCTTGTAACTTCTAAGGTTGGCTCATCATGAAGTGTCGTATGGGAATACGATGGAGGTTCTATATCCAAATGACTGAAGATATTGACTAGAAGTTCATTGGGAAGATCTTCAATGGTGGGACCTTGCTTCGTAACGGCTCCAGGAATTGTATGTGGAGTAACGTGGGATATCAGGGTATCTCCTGATTGATTCGTCTGAGGCTGAATTGACGGTACTTCTGTAGATTTGTTGCCAATGGTAAGATCCTCGAGACCATTTGGGTTTGAAGGAGGAAGGCCAGAAGTCATTTTCGTGGATGTTAGAGGTTGAAAGGATGAAGACTCAAGATGGTTATTGAATTGAACAGGTTGTTTCCAATAGTTCGGTCAGTTGAATTGTGGATTTGAATAATGGAGCAAATCGCTACCTACCTAGGTACATACCCAAAAAGGAAATATATGTCAGCAACGGCTTTCGGATCTCTCCTGGACCTCCGATAAGGAAACGGATGCCGTTCACGGAATACAACCTCTCATACGTCGTATCTCTCCAAGGTATTATCTAAATATATCGTAAGCTTGTAATCGAATATGCAGGTAATTGATGGATACCAGGCCAGGTGGGTAGATTCACTTAACCGGTACTTTCAAAGAACAGGGGGGATTGCTTACACATATATGACATATACCGTTCGCCACCAATGAGGGGTGAGGGGAGGGGGTTCGTTTCCGTGTGGGCCAGCTACTCAGAGAGAGAGACTTACATGTATTGATGGTTTCTGGAATTCAATTTACATTCCTATAAGAACAATTAGAAGAAGTCTATCTTAATAACTTATTTGAAATCACCTAATATCTACAACAACCATTGCTAACCCAACTCCGAGTTACAATTGCAATTTCTGCATCATGGCTTGTTTAAGGTTATATGTCATGGAAAGAAGTTGACTGCAAGTCCATCCGATCCGGACCTGCATGGCTAGCCCTTACTAAGGTATCACCAAGCGGGGAACTAAACTACTTTATATCGAGATCAACAGTTAGATCTCCAATTGTTGCGGGGATGATTGAAAGTTGGGGAGGGGCAGTTAGACAAGTCGTCGCGGCATTGATGGAAGCTGCTTGAGTGAGGGTCCAACAGCTGGCCTGGTATGAGTATATAAATACAGCTCAATTACCTCATATTCATTGCTCAAATACGATTCCCATTCTCACTTATATCCTAGACTACAACATTTACTTGCCTCAATCATGTCTTCTGAAAAGCTTCATCGCAATCCTCCTTTCCGAGCAGAACATCTAGGATCTCTACTACGTCCAGAACAACTCTTATCCATCAAACATGCTCTCGACAAGGGAAAAAGTAATGTTACCAAAGAAGATTTGACAAAAGTAGAAGATGTATCTATCAATGAAATCGTTCAAGCACAGCTAGACTTGGGCTTTCACGCTGTAACAGATGGAGAATATCGTCGTCACATGTTCTGGTATGTGACTACGGATCATTCCGCCCCCCCTTCATTTCTCCCCCTTCCTTTCCCCTCACTCTTCAATACAACACAATATTCCCAAACCCCACACTGATCTTCAACACAAGGGGTACTTTCTTCCCCGGCCTCCAAGGCTTCGAAGAAGTTCAAAACCCCCCTCTCGAATCCTTCCGCCGCTACGTCCCCGACATCGATGCCTTCCTCGAAGAAGGTCACAAACCCGGTGAATCCGTCTACTGCACCGGCAAAATAAAACACATCGGAAGCACCTACCTCTCCCAATGGAACTACCTTAAAAATCTCCTGCCCGCCGACAAAATCGCAGAAGCCAAAATCACCCTCGCAGCTCCAAACTGGTATCATCTCCGCTACAAAACCGGACACGCATACCCCCCAGAAATCTACCCCTCCGACACCGAATACTTCGCCGACATCGCCACCGCCTACCGCGAAGAACTCCGCATCCTCTACTCCGCCGGCCTGCGCAACATCCAAATCGACGACCCCAATCTCGCCTACTTCTGCTCCGAGAAAATGCTCGCGGGATTCAAACAAGACGGCGAAGACTCAGACGCCCTCTTCGATTCCTACATCCAACTCTACAATGATTGTTTGCGTGATCGCCCTCAAGATTTGCACGTGGGCATCCATCTCTGTCGCGGCAATTTCGTAAACGGGAGACATTTCTCCGAGGGCGGATACGATGTTATCGCGACCAAACTATTCCAAGATCTAAACGTCAACACCTACTACCTCGAATACGACACCGCGCGCGCAGGAGGTTTCGAACCGCTCGCTCACCTCCCCAAGAACAAAAATGTCATATTGGGATTGATCACGAGTAAATTTCCCAAGATGGAGTCTCTGGAGGATCTGAAGGCGCGGGTCTTCAAAGCGGCTGATAAGATTGCGGAAGGGAATCAAGAGACGAGGGAAGATGCGTTGAGGAGGATAGGTGTGAGTCCCCAGTGTGGTTTTGCGAGTCATTCGGATGGGAATAATATGGAGAGGGGCGATATGGTCGAGAAATTGAGGTTGGTGAGGAGACTGGCCGGGGAAATTTGGCCGGGGGAACCATGAGCAGGGTTGAATGCTATGGAGAAGTATGGAAGGTGGAATGGGATGATGGGATTGGATTGGATTGGATGTATAGAATGACAGGTGTATATATGATGTGCAATTTTGGCTCTTGGGACGAGACCCTTCATTAAGACTAAACGACTGACTACATCATCTAATACCCCATTCACCACATACAATCCATCGGTGAATTGATCAACTTATTTCGATGTGCGATTTGTGCAGTGTTATTTCTCTTCTTTTTCTCAGCGTCAATAAGCAAGAGCGAGACGAGATTACTTTCCCTTTCCCCTTTCCCATTGCCCCCGCCCTCGCCCCCAGCAAGTCGCTTCAAAATATTCAAAGAGCGAGACACTTTTCAATTTCGAAAGATACACATACACATACACAACACGATTCACATTTCACGTGCAAGTCGCGGAAAGTAAGTTGACCAGAAACAAAACCCCATCAATTCTCCATTGAAAGGTACGATATGATGTCCAGAAACGCCTGCGCCATCTAGATGCAAACTCTAAGTTGCCATACGATTGGCCTATACCTATACGCAATTCCCAATACCTGGGTTACGTACCCAAAAACAATCCTCTAACTCAAATGGGTCTATCCGATCCAAATGGAATGCAATCCTATCCTATATAAAGAAGCCACCCGCCTTATAAACCACCAGTCCGCTGAAGGACGTCTGTCTAATCATCGAATTTATCACTATCCGAATCATTCTCACTCAGATCCACTTCTCTCTTTCTCCTCTCCTCCTGCATTTCTCTAAACGTACTATAACTGAGTAACAAAAATGCCACAATAATCAACAATCCCCCCAAAATAGCTGCCGGGCTCAATGGTACCCCCGTGAATGCCCAATCCACAATCGCGACGAGGAAAATTGTCAATAGTGCAGCGACACTACTTAGAACGGGACTTGTAAGACTAATCAAAACCAAGAAACTTCCAGAGAATGTCGCATTTGCGAGGACGGAAATGGCGAGCATCCAAGCCGCTTCGCCGTGGGGAAGTTCAAAGGTTTCAAGTCCAGTGAGATGAAGAATTGGGAGAGGAATCCAGAGAACGAGAAGAGTGAATGAACCGATTAGTGAGCCGAATGTATTTGCGAATATCATGCCGCGCCCGGGACTTGTTCCTTCTGGGGGGCAAGCCAATTTCTTATACAAAACTTCGTAGAATCCATATAAAACACTGCCAACACCAATAACAAGGTTGCCCAAAACTCTATTTGATGCCTCGTCATCTTCATCGCCAGGCTTTCCACCAACTGAGCCTCCAGACTTTCCTCCATGTTTCGTGGGCGTAGAATCTCCATATGCCACGATCAAAACTCCAACAATCGCAACCATAACTGCGAAAGATTTATCCCATCTAAGAGGTTCTTTCAAAAGGGGAACGCTGAATGCATATGCGAAGAAAGCCGAACAATTATATATAGCCGTGAGATCAGATGGCGATGTTAAATTCACTGCCACGTACCATGATCCACCAGCAACTGTGAGAGCGCATGTAACGAATGCGGTCATTCTGAGCATATACGGAATTGGAGATCGTTGGCCTCGCGGAACGTCTAGTTGTCCTGACTCTACCATTTGGGCAGTTGTTCGAATGAGATATACGTGTCTTCTCCAGAATGTCTTCCATGGCATTTTCCATTTTTGTAATCGCAATATTAGAAGTTGAGTAGGCCATAATAATGACCATGATCCGTGAGTAAAGTATCTAGAGTATCCATTTAGGTTTGTTTGCAATTTTGTGAAATAGGCGCCACTACTTACAACATGCAATATGCTTTGTTCCACCCTAATTGATGTTGAATATACACTGCCGTTTCGGTTTGTATAACGAAACTAATCAAACTCAAGCCCAAAAAGAAGGCTGCATATGTATATTTCTTTCTCGTATCTAATTTTGCTTGAGTATCCGGACTACGACTCCGCATAGTAGATCGTCTCGAAAATGCAGGACGTTCGGGTGGATCTTGAGAAGCATTGTATCCTAACCTCCCCCTCTCGGGATCATCATTTTTGTGTAATAGAGGTTGATGTGAACGGCCATCTGTAGGACGATGTAGTGGAGGTCTTCGTCCTTCCATATCGTCGTCGGATTCTAAATCGGAACCTGCTTCTTCGTCGGTCAATGGACTAATTGGTGACACTTCTCTTTCCCGTGTTTGATGTGCGAAGTCGTGAGTCCGAACGGTAGGACTGCGAGAGGATACCCTTGAAGAATTTCCAGATATGGGATTCGAGGTCTTCCACGAGTTGTTTTGTAATCCGGTTACTGGATTTAATTCATGTGTACTGGAGGATGTCTGGTGATTTCTATAAGACATACATGCGATTCAGGTGGGTGAAATGATAAGTTTAAGTGTAGAGGGGGTGGTTGATATCGGAATAATCAATTAAGATATGAAATGGACAATCTCGAATCAGGACTGACAGGGTGGATTTCGTGAGTGGGTTGGCTTCGGAATTTTGACGTGAATTAATTTTTTTATTGGCGATTTTAACGACAGTAGCTGTACCGTAGGTGAAGGAGATAATAAAATGGGATTGATTGCATAAAGTTGGCTGTAACAGTAAAAGGAGAATTCTGAAGACCAATCAATGCGAACTTGTTGTCGTCATTCTTTAAGCAAATGGATCTGGATATGGGGTTGGATATGGATATGGATATGTAAAGCGTAGGTAAAGCGTAAGAGTCGAGTATCAAAGTGGATAGGCACGTGATAGGTAATATGAAGCAGAGAGTGAGGGAGACCCTGGTGGTTGGCTGAATCAAAAAGAATTATCAGATATCAGATAATGTCTCGACCCACGGGGACTGGTGAACGAATCAAACGACCTGGATTTAATCAATTTGATTCCGTCTGCTGGCTAATGATGTGGTGCAGGTTACCAAAGAGATCTCAAATCTTGGATATATAAATAGGTAGTGGGTGGGTTGGTGGGTTGGTGGATTGGATGGCTAATAAAAAGGTAGGCTGCTGGTTGAGAGGTGGGTTGAGGTACCTACCTCGTTGTACAGAGGATGATCAGAGAATGATCAAGAGAAGAAGTGTGGTTACTCGAATTCAATTTGGATTACGAGGTATTCATAGGTGATCGTTGCTTGGATGTCTCAGGAATTCGGACTATTTTCTTTTTGATACTCATACCTCTTCTTCTCCGACTACCAGTAATACTACCACGACCAAATAACTGCTTATATCAAACTTTCATAACCTTTCATTCTAGAATAATAAGAAGCTTGTGCGGGAAAGGCCATCTAGCCTTCAGCCTTTAATCATGGCATGGCACTCGAGGAGAAAGGAGAAAGGAGAAAGGAGAAAGGAGAAAGGAGAAAGGAGAAAGGGCAACGCATAACCGGCGACCTTATCATCAAAGAAACTTTCCGAGTTCATCCAAGATTATTGGCATGATATTGCATGCATACAACTCGTCTCATACAAGCCTGATCCAACCAGCATTTCTCAACCTCGGCTTTCAATGAATCTGAATACCCTCCAGATGTATCTCAAACGTATCACCGATGTCACCGATGTATTACTTGGTACGTCGGTGTTTGTCGTGATGGTGAAGGTGGGGTGAGTGATGCGGGGTTGAACAAAGTGGCGTCACTACACTACATTCAACCTTCTTTACTACCGCCATCTACCATAGTACTCTGTACAGGAATGTGAATGTTCATCTTCACACAGTATCATACAGTATTCATACCCAATATCTAATCCTACATTCAAAACTTCACTTTGACTCTTGAAGCACAAGAATACCATAACACTCACTCGTCAAGCAAGAACCATTCTCCCTTTTCATTCCACTTCCTCAAAATGCCTCTCATAGCTACTAACCCCAAACCTCGAATAATTCTTGGTCTTATGAACTTTGGTCCAGATCCATCCACCGGCGCACGCATAACCTCATTAGATGAATACAACACCTTCCTCGACCATTTTCAAGGCGCCGGATACAATGAAGTCGATACCGCACGTACATACGTTGGAGGGAAACAAGAAGCTTTCGCACGCGAAGCAAAATGGCAAGAAAGGGGCTTAACACTGGCCACGAAAGTCTATCCAACAGAAGCGGGATTGCATACAGAAGCAGAGATAACGAATAGATTTGAGACGAGTTTGAAAGAGTTGGGGACGGACTGTGTGGATATATTCTATTTGCACGCTGCTGTTGGTTCATCTCAGTCATTTGAAATATGAAGGAGTACTGATAGCGATGTGTAGGATCGTGCAACACCCTTTACAGAGACATTGGCGGCTCTCAACAAACTCCACAAACAAGGCAAATTTGTCAACCTAGGACTTTCAAACTTCACAGCCTTCGAAGTCTCAGAAATAGTCATGCATTGCAAATACAACAATTGGGTGCGGCCAACAGTATACCAAGGAATGTATAACGCCATTACCCGTTCCCTAGCTTCTGAACTCATTCCATGCTGTAAGCGCTACGGTATTTCCGTCGTCATTTACAACCCCATCGCAGGTGGTCTCTTTTCAGGAGCCTACAAGTCATCAGAAATTCCAACTAGTGGACGTTATAGCGATTCCGTGGGAAAGTTGGGCGAAATGTACAGAAAACGCTATTGGAAGGAATCGAACTTCGCTGCATTGAAACTCATCGAACCAGTCGTTCAAAAACACAACTTGACAATGGTGGAGACTGCATTTCGATGGTGTATACATCATAGTGCACTGAATGTTTTGAATGGGGACGATGGAATTATCATGGGGGCGAGCAGTATTGAACAATTAGATTCAAATCTTAAAGATTGTGAGAAGGGACCGTTGCCCAAAGAAGTAGTGAAAGTTTTGGATGAGGCTTGGGAGGTTTGTAAAGCAGATACACCAAATTATTGGCATTTGGATTTGAAGTATGATTATGATACTAGGAAGGCACTATTTGGCGTATAGGCATAGAGTAGATTTACATTTAGACTAGCGCCAAGGTATACGGTTGCTTTCGTAGATGACAAGACAAGAAGCAAAGAATCACTTCAAGTTCATATCCGTAATGCTATTTAGTATTGAGAAGCCATTAAAGATTGCAGTCTTGTGATTCATTCTATGCTGATCGATATTATAGTTTAGACTGTATAAAATATCGAGTTCATTTATAAGAACATTCAACCCTTCAAATGAAATTCTATGCTACTCAACATCAGACTTGTCTCATCCCATCTATAGCTTGTATCAGATTCACTTTATGATCTTGAAGACTCCTTAAAACAGCGTCGGCTGTTCCTATATTCGGTTAGATTTCGGTCCAGAATCAACGCGCTTCGCGTCATCCTGAACATCGTCGCGTCTTCCCACAATCAAATTCTCAGATTACTACAATTTCTCAACCTCGCCCTGTGCATCTATATCAAGAATCGGGATCAATTGCCCTGAATTTATCTAGCGCAGATATTTGCAACATAATTGTGATTGCTCTCCCTATTTACACATTTGCTTAGTGCGGGTATTGAACAATCTCAACATCCACTTGCTATTCGCACACTCGCAAACCCCTCCATTTGACAGGGACCCATTTAAGGTGACAATATGGTCAACACTGGAGCCAAATCTGGACCAGGGATTTACTCTGCTACTTACAGCAATGTATGTATACCTGCTCAGATGCGCTAGAATTTGTCTGCTTTTTCCTTGTCGCTGACTTGATTACGAGTAGGTTCCGGTGTATGAGTACTTGTTCGGAGAGGCTCTCAAAGAACATGGTAATTGCAATGCCGCTCCCAGCCTCAAACTTGACGTCACTAACACTTACACAGTAATGCGAAGACGACAAGATGATTGGATCAATGCGACACATATATTAAAAGCTGCTGGATTCGATAAACCTGCCAGAACAAGAATTCTTGAAAGAGAGGTTCAGAAGGAAGAACATGAGAAGATTCAAGGTGGATATGGGAAATATCAAGGTTGGCATGCACCAGAAATTTAAGAGTTTGGCAAGACTAAAACCAATTAGGTACTTGGGTTCCTCTTGAGAAAGGTCAATCTTTGGCACAAAGGAACAATATATATGAAAAACTCCGGGAGATCTTCGAATATACACCTGGTGAATTTAGTCCACCTCCAGCACCAAAACATGCCACGAATAAGCCAAAGGTCAAGAAACCTGCAGTACCGAAATGGGGAGCCAGTGAGTTTCTCGGTCTAAATTTTGGTAGATTGTACTAACAGCACAGAACCGGTACCTATTCAACAAGCAGCGGTCCCCCGCCAAGTCGAAGAAAATTACGATAACATTAGCACTCAATTGAATGACGATGAAAGTGTGCCAGATGATGTTACAGTTGCTTCCGCTTCATATATGGCAGAAGATGATCGATTCGATATGTCTCAACCACCTACTGGGCATCGAAAGCGCAAAAGAGGTGAAAGAGATGATTTTCATGAAGAAGATCCTGTGGATGTTCGAGCACAAGCTCATCTTATGTGGGCTGATGAACTCTTGGATTATTTCATGGCACCTCCCACCGATGCGAACTCGACAGATAGAAGACCCGAACCACCAATAAATTTCGAGCCTAACTTCATTATTGACACAGATGGTCATACGGGTTTACATTGGGCCGCATCAATAGGTGATGTGGATATATTAAAACAACTAAAGAGATTCGGTGCGAATACAACTTGTCGGAACAGTCGTCAAGAAACTCCACTCATTAGATCAGTCCTTTTCACAAATTCTTATGACAAGCAGAATTTTCCTCTGATTGTTAAAGAATTGATCGGTACTGCCAACGAAGTAGATTCATGTGGAGCTACAGTTCTTCATCATGCAGCAGCGACCACTAACATGAAGCAAAAGTTCAGATGCGCTCAATATTATTTGGATGTTCTTTTAGAAAAATTTATTGAAATCTATCACCCAGATGAGGTTCAAAGATTGCTAGATGCTCCAGATATCAATGGAAACACAGCAATTCATATCGCGGCCAAAAATAAAGCCCGCAAATGTGTACGAGCTTTAATGGGTCGTGGCGCTTCAACAGATATTCTAAATGATATGGGCGAGACGGCCGAAGAAATAATTCAGGACTTGAACGCCTCCCGTAGATCGGAAAGACACCAACAAGCCGCTTCTTCTTCGCCTTTTGCACCAGACTCGGCACGTCATATTTCTCACTATGATGATCTTGAACAGGAAAATCCTCGAGGGGTTGCCCACATTTCAGAAGCAGCAATGACTCTTAAAAATAATGCGGAGCCGATTTTACTGGAGAGGTTGCATGCGTTAGCTTGTAGCTTTGATGAAGAATTGGCAGAAAAAGAAAATGCAGAGGCAGATAGCAAGAGGATTTTAGAAGGGGTGAAGATGGAATTAGCGGGGGTCAGAGAGCAAGCTAGGCAATTGGCGGAAGAAGAGGAGGGTGAAGAAAATTCCATTGCCGCAAAAGCGCATCTAGTCGGTTTACAAGAAAGAGTTCAGAGTCTAGTAGAGCGACAACAACAACTTCTCCTTCTTTCCCGCACGCAACATGAAGGATCAAAAATAAATGGTCATGGAGGAGGTCAAGTCAATGGAAATGCAGATTTAGAGGAAGGGGAAAATGAGAGGATCATGGTAGCTCAGCAGCTACAAGAGGAAATTGAGAGGAGAAGGGCGTTAGTAGGAGAATATATTGGAGCGCTTGGAGTTGCAGGTGGTGGAGATGAGGGAGAACTTTATAAGAGGGTTATTGTTAGGGATTTGGGGGTGGATGAGGGAGAAGGTGGACTTAGTGATGAGGGGTTGGATGCGTTGATCGCCAATCTAGAGGAAGAAAGGGGCGGAGTGGGGTTGGAGAGAGAGATGGGGGATGAATTATAGGGGTTGAGCTTACAGATGAATCTTCTATCCTTTCTTCGGGAAATCTTTTGGTTAATCATAGGCGCTTGGACTGGGCGGGAAAAGGTCGAATGAAATAGAGTGCTCAGGGATCACTTCTATTGACATTTCCGGCATTGCGATGGTTGAATGGATGGCCAGCCGGTTGAAGGTGTTATATGGCGATTATTTACTGCCCGCTTCTTGGGGTAAATGTATTCATAGCTGCATAGGAGCGTGTATACATGATATAAGACAATACTGTTATCAGGTTTTCGTTTAAAATGATAAGGATTGAGACCACAACTACTATGGTGTGATACTCATTGATGAAGCTAAACGAGGGGACGTAAATTTGAGGCTTCGCCGGGTCGAAGACATTGCGCGATAGACGAGGTTGTAGCCGCAAAAATAGATTCAACATTTTTTTTTTGGATCAAGAGCAGATTGATGAGAGCAGAAGTTTTTAATACGTCGGACATGGTGAAGAGCATGTCATACCTAGGTACCTTACTGAAGGAAAGAAAAAAGGGGGCGCGCGGGGCTGGTGATATGTAGTGTTAGTGAATAAGCGAACTCCCTGGATATATGTAATCCCATGACGTCGAATGAGTAAATTCATAGCGAGAGTTGCGAGTCATTTTCGGTAGTAGTGGTGAGACTGAGATAGTAGCAAGTAGATTATAGGTGAGGGTATTTTCTGTTATTGCTAATTCCCAATATGGTTAGGTAGTTCGATTTGAGAAGGTGTGTTTTGTGTAGATAGATATCTGTTGGTATTTATTGGGATGGGATAGGATGAGATGGGATGGATGTGTATTGACGGCTGTGTTGGGACTGCTTGAGATGCATGTGAAATGTTTGTATTGTGTTGATGTGTGTGAGTATATGACAGTAGGTTTTCACACGACGGCAGCGAGTGCTGGAATGAAAGGATAGTGATACATTCTGATGACAGTAAGTAATATATCTCGAAAATCAATTGAGCGCTTCTACTTTCACATCTTGATATTGACAGTGGGGTGGGTAGGAAAGTATTATAAAACTTTCTGTAATTCAGTTCTATATCACTCCCTCCACAAGCTAGTCCTTAGGGCCCAATGCTCTCGAGGGGTATACAATTGAGAAGTGAAAAAAATATGGGGTGAGGGATGGGATGTTTATAAAGAAAGGGAATCGTAAAGTGGATCATACCTTTCGATGGACCCTGAAGTGAATTCCTCACTGTGGTAGCGAATCTCTTCTATAAAAGATTCAGATTGGTTTGAGTTTGAGTTTGAGTTTGGCTTCATGAGAGTGGGCTGACATCTCATTCACCATTATACATGGAAAGACCAAGAACTAGATTTTCATTTGTGCGAAGTACGTGAATGAAATAAACCTATAGAGTTTTGCTCGTGTGATTGTTTCGTGGGATCATGGAATGGAAGGGAGAAAAATATACAGGCGAGAGTCAAAATGGGTAGTGTGCATAGGTTATCGAAAGTGACAACAGAACGCGATAGGAGACTACTGACAGTAGAAATTGAATTTTTGATTTTCACCGAAAGAAGGTCCAGTTCATTCACTTGGACGGCTTCAGAGAATGAAAGTTACAGCAGGTGATTAAAGGCGAGAGTCCTTATGTCCTGGATCACCTGCAACACATGTAGTTGTGGTTTGAAGAGAAAATGATCAGGAGCTGAATGTAGTTTATATAGAACTTTATTTTGCTTGCTGGTGTAGTTGATAGGATACTAGTTAGACGATCCGAACTCTTGACTCCCGATTGAGCTAACGATCGAGGAGAGCCAATGACAACCGATAACTAAATATCTCGAACTCTAGACCCATCTACCCATTTATATCTTTCGACTTCATTTACTCAATTCCATTTTCCAGAGTTCTTTTCCATGCCAAATCTTTTACAAATAAGGCTTCTCTCCCAAACTACAAACTCTATCGCCTGCTCTCGCCTCCGCACTAAATTATCAACGTTAGTTTTCATTTATTCATACCGATCTCCATCAAAGCAATGATCCTCGAGCAACTCAATCCCTCTCATTTTCCAATCCACCATGCCTAATTCATCATTCCACCGAACCGAAGAAAAGAGGAACTTACTAATCATAAGTAGCACAATGCCAATTACTCCTGTTATCCCAAATCGCTACATCATTCTTACTCCACTTCCATCTGACTTGCGCATCGTGATTCAAGGGTACCAAATTCTTTAACCATGGAAGTAAAAGATCCGATTCGTCTTTTGTGAGAGGATGGAGACGTCGTGTGAAGCCTTGATTTATGAAAAGGGATTTCTTGCCAGTTACGGCTGTTGTATGTTAGTTGTTGAACCACGCATGATGTATCCAGTGTATGTGGAAGAGAATGGGAGAAAACAAGTAAGGATAGAGGCAGCTTACGGTTTGTCCTAACCACCGGATGAACAGCACTCAACTCTTTTCCAATATTCAATGGACTTCCTCTCATATCTTCTCTAATATCCTGTCCGAGTCTCCTTGCTTCATCATGGAAAAAGCTCGCATCATGAGTCGCCGTTAATCCTTCCAACATTTCCTTCATCTTAGGACTCAGTCTTTCATAAATCTCGTTTCCAGATGCCCATAAAGTATCACCACCTGTTTCAGGCAGGGTATGGATTTTCAACATGGCATAATCGGAAGGGACTCGTTCAAAGGTGATATCGGCATGCCAACCAGTACTAGCAAATCGAGATACGTCGGACAGTTGGTGAGTTAATCCACCGCCTTTGGCTTGCTTTGTGGAAGAGATTACGGACACTTGATCGCCCAGTTCGGAGGATTGTTCGGTGAGGGGGTGGATGTGAAGTGTAGAGGATTCAGGCTGAGGTAAAATGTTAGATGTTTGGAAAAACGCACTCGATGAAGACGAGGAAGAAGATGTTTATTTTCTTAATAATTTGGAAGGGGAAGAATAACGTACAGATCCAGCTGCTTTGGAGATACGTTCGATAACAGCTTTCATTTGCTCAGGATTAATGTCTTGATTTCTGAAGTAAACTACACCACGATCGGAGACTATCACATTGTCATCAATACCAATATCCCTACATCACGGAAACATATTAAACCTACTTGTCAACGCCAAATCCTTGAACAATTCCTCGGAGGTACTCGGCGAAAGGAAATCTTTCAACTGAACCTTTTCGTCAAAGACTCTTCCAATTACCGGTGTCAAGTCCGAGTGCTCAAATTGATCCAATACACCATTGTTCACTAATGGCTTGGTACATCTTGTACGAGCTATTTCATCTTCATTTTCCAGAATCGGTTTCGCGGTAACATTGATGAAGTCGGCGGAAGGCATGATAGCTACTATTTTGTTCACTCTGTGTGAACGTTTCGAAGATCTAAAAATGAAAACAAAAGTATATACACTAAATTTATATGAATGAGAATGAAAAAAGAAAGAAGAAAACAAAATCCCAAGCTCCTAATATAATTATCATATTTATTATCTTCGTATCATTAAAGTTCCCGAGGTACGGAATAATTCAAATGCCATCACATCATAGCATCTCGTTGGTCAGAACCCCGCAATGTGTACACACCCTGGTCAGAATCCAATTGCGTGATATGTCACCATTCGAATTTAACCAAAAATGCGAAGAAATCGCGGATCTATCATTTGTATCTGGAAATTCCTTCCGTTATGAAATGAAATTTGCTGACTGAAAGTCACCGCGGTGATAACGTCCCAAGGATAAGAATGGGGCATAGTCCTGAGTGCCATGGGGATGGACTTGTTTAAATACTTAAGATAGGTACCGGATACTTCTACCTATTGGATTATTTTCGGCTCGATTGAATTCTTTCTTCAAGTCAAAATCGACAATTGTAGCACTTGCTCTGCTTGATTTGCTTTCAATTGACAATATGGACGAGAGTAAAGACACATCGAGGAAGGTGGTTTCAGACACTGGATCACAAATATCTGTGACCAATGTCGGCCGTGAGGCATTGGCTGATGCACTTCCACCTCATGAATTATATGAAGGAGCTCATCGATATGATCCAGCTGCTACATGGACGGAAGCAGAGGAAAGAAAAGTGGTTCGAAAGACTGATCTTTATCTTTTGGTGTGGATTTGCGTCATGGTAAGGATTTTCCTCTCTTGATTGTTACCCTGATTATTGATCTTCTATTCAGTTCTTCGGATTGCAACTTGATAGAGGAAATTTGTCCAATGCTACAGCGGACGGCATTCTGAACGATTTGAAACTTACTACCGATGACTACAACAATGTAAGTTTCTTTCTCTCCCCTAGTTTCAATGTATTGGTATAAGTACTTACAACTTGTTAGGGGAACACGATTCAATTGATGTGTTTTATGACAGCAGAATTCCCGGTCCAGTTCTTGACCAAGCGTTATGGATTTAAACATATTCTCCCGATCATGATGATGCTTTGGGGTACCGTCTGTAAGTTAAATAAACCTGAAAGCCTCATGAGTCGAGAAAATAACATAACTGACACTACCACATTAGCCTGGACTCAATCTTGGATGCACGATCGTACATCTTTCTACATCACTCGTGCCCTCATTGGACTTTGTGAAGGTGGTTTCATTCCTGGTACTATTCTCTTCGCAACATATTTCTACACGTCAAAGGAACTATCCGTTCGTCTCGCTTGTTTTTGGTCCACACTCAACATCGCAAGAGTAATCTCGGCTTTACTTGCTGCTGGTATCCTCACAATGAGAGGAGTGGGTGGTAGACCAGGATGGTTCTATTTGTTCCTAATCGAAGGACTCTTTACTTTTTTGATCGGTTTTATCGTAAGTCATGCCCTATTTTCATTAGTCTCTTGGACCGGACTAAAAAAAACTAGAGTTTCTTTTACCTGCCTCAATCGCCAACGCAGACTTCTAGTGTTTTATGCCGCAAGTCATGGTATACAGAGCGGGAGGAAGTAATTATGGTGAATGTAAGTTTTGAATTCCAACAAATTACTTCGATGCTGACCAAATAGCGAATTCTTCGCGACGATCCAGCAAAAGGACTTACAGCATTGAGAGAACCGGCCACATTCAAAGATATCCGCGAGGCATGGAGTGACTCTTCCATGTGGGGTCTTTACTTCATCGGCTTGGTAGCATACATTCCTGCGACACCTGTTCAATCGTATATTACACTCACATTGAAGCGCTTGGGATATACTACCTTCAATTCGAACATGCTGACTATTCCATCTGCTGCCATACAAATCGTCACTATGCTTTCACTTGCATACAGTAGTGATTTCTTTGATGAACGTACGTTTCATTGTATTTTCGGCGAATTTTGGATATTGCCGTTACTTACAGCGCTCTTGACAATCCCTGATGGCGGAAGGGAGTGGGGTAGATGGTCTTTGGTGACATTGATTTCTGGATGTAAGTGCTTGAAAACAATTGCCATGTCCCCACCAACTAACTTCAAACCAGATCCCTATTTTCATCCAATCGTCTCCGCCTGGATTTCAGAAAATACATTCGACGTTAAGAAGCGCGCTATTACAGCAGCGACATACAACGTTATTGTCCAAATTGGATCCTTGATCGGCTCCCAAATCTATCGTAAATATGATGCACCATACTACAAGCAAGGAAATAAGGTTCTTATTTCCATTTGTGCATTGTCGCTTGTAACATTTGTGGCGCAAAGACAATACTTGATTGTGTTGAATAAAAGAAAGGAAAGGGTTTGGGATCAAATGACCCTTGAAGAGAAGGCAGAATATCAAAATGATAGTGTAGCGAGAGAGAAGGATGGTAACAAGAGACTTGACTTTAGATTCAAGTATTGATGTCGGGATCGGTAAAGAGAACGGTCAGATTGAGGGAGAAGAATCGAAAGTGGTATAACGAAGTAATAGTGTAATAAATTATGTCTCCAAGCACCACGAATGGTGTGAACAGAAATTGAGGTATACGAAAGTCAGAAAGTAATTTGAATGGCTGAAAATATAGCTGGCATATGGGACTCTGATGACGGTGAGTGGACATGCCAATGTATGCATGTGTGTGCAAAAAGCTGGAAATGATCTGATGAGGATGAACTTTCTTGGAAACCACAGGAGTTAGACCAAGGCGTTTTGGTTGACCAGGAACGTACAATTATAGACCTGGCTTCCATTGGCAAGGTTTCCAAGACTGGCTTGTTCAACTTTGTAAGGCAGAACAAAAAGTATTCTTCTCCCATCTTTCATTGAAGCCAAGATGTGACCCTTAATGGATCAAGAAACTAGGGCTATGCCCAGAAAGATTGAGATGGTTCATAGTGTAATAGGATGGAGATAGATATAGGTTGGCTAAATTCCTACAACAAGGCTGATACATCGATCAATGCAGCACCTACAAAATGGTGAAACTTAAATCGCACATTGGGAGTAAGATCGTGTTGCTGCGAAGCAGCCCACGATATATGTTGGTGCCAACAGTCCTAAACCAGCCGCGTTTCCAAGCTTGTACTTTCATGCGTTACTAGCGCACTAGATAGGAGTTGGAGTGCTCCCATCAGATTTTGAACTATTCAGGAAAGTATCTTGTTAATATGATGGGAAGTTTTGATACTTTGGTCGTAATCTAGCCCCGAATGCGCGATTAGGGTTGAGAGCGTCTGCGTCAAAAAAAGTAAGGAAAGTCGTAACGATCAACCCGGAATTCTCGAGACGCATTCGGTATGAAGAGCGCGCGTAAGCTTCTAGAACATAAGTCCAGCCGAGTTTCTGACGTTGAAAAAATATTTGGGGGTAGCGCTGTGGATATCTGTCTATAATGTCATGTTCTTCAAACATAAATTTGAAGCATGCGAGATGATAAAAATAGCACCAAGCTATGACCACTCATTCAAACGACATGACGGTCCGATCTAGCTACCAACCAGAATACATAGCCAGTGAGAAGATTGCCCAGGTAGGTGAGTAAAGTTGGGCAATTGTCGTCGAAAAAATGATACTTCCGTTGCTTCTCTTGATAAGATGTGAAGGCAGTTCGACCCGAAGTATAGAATCAAATTGAGACCATTCGATCCAAAGAACGAGACGTCAAACTGATTGTTCAACGGGGTATAACTATGATTCTGTTACAACAGAGAGAAACAGTTGTCCTTCTCTTTCGTCGTCGTTGTTGTTGGTGTCTTCGTCGTCTTTGCAATTCCATCCGTAACTTTACGCCATGCCCATGCCCACACATGAAAATGCAATGTAAGCTTTCCCAACAAATTTGAGCAAAAGGTTAAACGGACTCTGACTCTACCTGGTTGGAACCTAGGTAGGTACTTTGGATGTAATGTTCAAGTAGCCCTGGAGTCGTGTGTATTCCAAAGCCCGTATCCTCATGAAACTCCATGTAAAAAGTTTATATGTGAACTCATAATAAGGTTAATTACGGCAGTTTATTTTACGGAGGGTCCATGCATGGCATGGTAGGAAGTGTTCTGCCGAGACTAGACTAGGCAAAAACCTTGGAATTGATGGATACCTGGCACGTGCCTGGGTATTTCATAACTTTTCATAACTTCTCACTTAGATCCTGATCTTTGCGCTTTAATTCTTATCGCGCCAATCATAGAGTATTATCGGTTCAAAGTCCCGCTATTATCTGATTCTCTTCGAAAAGCGGTGTAGCATCTTCATCTGATTAAATCTGGTGATCCAGATCAGGTGACTCTCAATTGGTCCTGGAGCCAATAAATGATGCACAATTAGGCACGCCCTCGTCACGGTCCCTTAATATAGCTTGGCGATTAGATCCCCTTACACAATTCTTTTGGCGGCAACCATTAAGAACCACAGAATCAATTGTCTCGGCCCTGTCCCATGTTGTGCGTGAACGCTACAGCAGAAACCATGACCATGATAAGCACAATGAATACCCCGAGTCTATTTGAGCGGCTAAAATGAGGATTCAATAAAGCACTGTCCTCCATTCACACTCGAAGATTCGCCTTCGTTTCGTGGTATTTTCCCAATCACCAACGTCTCACCTCGCCTTATATTCAGAGGATTCTGGGTCGTTGCCAACAGCTAGGACAAGAAAATTCTTTTACTTACCTAGCTACACGTCGGGGGATACAGAAAATATCACAGGGATCTCTATCGCCTATCGCGAGAAGCTATCAAGTCTCGTGGGCAGAAATATTCCCATAAGGGTAATTGAAGATGGAGACATGAGAAAAATAGCTGGCTTACACTCACTCGCAGATGGCATCTCCTACTGATACCAACATTGTCAACAACAGCAGTCTCGATGCAATGACTTCCCCTTCCATGGGGCTCTCTCCTATTCCTACAATTCCTACAACTCCTCTGCCAAACATTACACCTATCATGTCTTACGATAGCGTCGACACTGCATACAACGCCGATCCATATTCCCTCCTCAATTCTAAGAAAGAAGACATAAGTATTGCTGCACTTCGCACACAACATCCTGATCAAAAACGAACACGGAGGGTTAGAAAGATCAAGAATTTCTACCATAGACAAAATGCATTGATTGATGCATACCTAGCAAGCAATGATGAGGAAGCCGCAGAGGTTGAAGATGGAATTCAAAATGGTGGAAAGATCAAATTCGCCATCTATGCTAGTTCTACGGTCAACTTTTGTCTGTTCATCATACAAGTCTTCGCCGCTGTCTCAACTGGAAGTCTGGCGCTTTTCGCCACTGCTGCAGATGCTTTCGTAAGTTTCCAGATTGGTGATGTATTACGGATGAAGACTAATGTCACATACAGATGGACTTGGTTAGTTCTATCGTGATGTTGATTACTTCACGAATAGCCGCCAAACCTAACATCACAAAATTTCCAGTCGTGCGTAATTTAAACCAATCGTTTATGAAGTATTCTCATCTCACAATTCTCTTAGGGTCGCAAACGAGTTGAAACTGTTGGGATTATTCTCTTTTGTGCGCTTATGACTACCGTTTCCGTGGAACTGATTATCGAATCAGCTCGAAGTTTGGCAGATGGTCCTAGGGAAAATGAAACGCTCAAAACGGTTCCTCTAGTGTGCGTCGGTGTCGCTATCTTCTCCAAAGCTGTCCTATTTGTGTACTGTTTTACCTTACGGCGATATCCAACTTGTGCAATCTTCATGTTAGATCATCGAAACGACATTGTGGTTAACAGTTTTGGATTGGTTATGTCCATCGTGGGTACTAAGTATGCAAAAGTTTGGTTCTTGGATCCCGCCGGTGCTATTGCTATTGCATGTTTGATCCTATTCTCATGGGCATCAACTGCTTTCGAACATATGTGGCTTCTGGTTGGAAAGAGTGCTCCACAAGAGTTTTTGAACAAGCTTGTATATGTCTCAGTTACTCATGATCCCAGAATTTTGAAGATCGATACAGTAAGAATCCAACTCTTCTATTGATCTTTGGTTATGGCTAACCCCTGATATAGGCGAGAGCATATTCTGCCGGTGAAAAATACTATGTCGAAGTCGATATTATTATGAGACAGGAAGAAACATTGAAAGTCACACATGATGTTTCCCAAACTTTGCAAAGGAAGCTTGAGGGTATGTTTAATGTACTATCGTAAGAAATTCGGAAAATGCTAACAAAACAGGTTTGGCGGATGTCGAAAGAGCTTTCGTCCATGTTGATTACGATGATTTACACGATATCTTCGAGGAACATAAACCACTTTACGAGATTCAAGAACCCAAAGTTCCCATATACGAGAGGGTTAGAGAAAGATTCAAGAGACAGCCACCTGGAAGAGAAGCAGATGATGTAACGGGCCCTATGTCTTGAGTATTCATTTATGGAACGTCATCGAAGCATGAATGATCATGGACCTGGAATTGAAACACATTTACAATATGGAGCTTGGGTTTGGGATTTTACTTGGAATTGCAACGACTGGAAAGCAGAACCTTCCCCACTCTAGTAATTCGCATCACGTTTGAGCAAGGTACTGATAATTGTGCCTGTCGCCTATTGCCCAACAAGCCTCTAATTCCAAAATGAATTACAACGAGTCTCTGATCCATGACATTGACAACGAGTTCAAGTGCCAGATTTTGATTCAGGATATTTTCGATCGTTCGCGATACCGAACCTCTGCCGGAAAATATCAACAAGATCGACACGAAAAAATATTGTGCTTTGGGTCTGAGGTGTTTATTCTTGGCTACAGGACGGCTAGGAAACTATCCGACAAAATATACCTATGGAGATCAGACGATGTCAAGTGCAATAGGTTCGCTTATACAACCTCTCGTTGGCGCACACGTATGACCATCCCGAATCGAGTGGATTGACTAGCGGGATGAATGAAGCGGACGGAAGGCTGGGGCTGAGGAATGAACATATGAAGATTGTCATGAAATCAAGTCGAAAATTGATGATTTCGAAAGAGCATGGTCTTGTCTTTCTTGATGGGCTGTAAAATTCAGTGGCCAAAGGGAAGAAATGGAGTCGGTTTGCGGCGTTGTTAGATGAATAGATACCCTGGGACTTTACTGCATGGCGTTTATAGCACAAGAGCAATTGAGATATCTGAGAAAGGTTTCGATCAACACTCCTAACCCGCCTGTTTGATTTGCGTTTATGAAGCTTGAGACGTGAGATATGGTTGAGTGTAGACGATAGTGATGTGCGATAGGAGTCGACATTGTTTGTCTGGATATAGGAAAGGGAGAAGACTTCGTTTAGTACTAAGATCTTTGATACTAGATGTTACCTAACATAACATGAGTATCCCCACTGGATTAGAGCTGATGTGGAAGATGGTAAAGCGAGAGCTGTAAGCGGTGATCAGTGAGAGACTTTGCGATTCCCAGCTTCACTATATCTCTTCCGACTTTTCCTGTCTCTCAGTAGGAAGAAGTCTGAATTCTCTTACGTCTTCTTCGAACTCGATACTTGAATAGGCTGTAGCGCCCACCAGGCATAAGTGGCTGATGGCGGCTGTTGGACTGGAAATGGGAACCTGAAAGCTTTTGGACGCCGAGCGAAGACAGCTTTGCGATGGGTACGAGTGCGCAAGAGAAGAGGAATCTGTTCGTGTGAGGAATGTTGGTGAGTTATAATCATTTTTATCCCTTTTCTCCTGTCGATGGGGTTTCGTGCTGTTGTTTAATTGTTGTTGATTGTTGTCGGTAGTTGTGGAGGAGAAATGGCACGGAGAATGAGGCGAGCTTTAAATTTTGTTTTGCGTTTGAATGGTTATATTTACGATAGTTAATACTTCTGGTATTGACTTGATCCTGTCCTGTCTTGATGGCAAATTTCACGACTATTGCCCCTATACCTCTTTTATCTGGGGCGAAGATCTTATGTGGTATTCACGGAAGCTTTACGTGCCCCTTTAATTGCAAATCCTATACTTCAGTCTTGTACCGGATGCTTGCGCTGGAGCTTCGATGGGACTGATGGATACGAGTGAAACTTGATGGCTGTTTTGATAGATAGCCGAGGGTTTTCCTACTATGTTTAGTGCTTGATGTTACCAGTCTTGCCGTTGTAGTATCAGCACTGGGAGTGACATGCATTTGTTCTCTGATTGTAGAGCTTCAAAAGAATGCATTAAAAATCCCCTGGGGCTGACGAAATCGCCAAGACTGCGACATGGAGACCCATTAGAGCTCACGTATCCGATTACGTGTCTTGATAACATGGGTGTTGTTCGCTTGACCTCAAGAAGCGAGGCTGTCTATATAAATTGACAATAAATACTAGCAGGTGCAAATAATGAATTCATAAGACTAGAGTTGGTCTCGAACTAAAATCAACCGAACTCACTCCCAACTGTCACCTTCATTTCTGTTCCTCTAATAGCTACATTCTTTTTCAAGCACCATGCGTCAGTCAATCGCTTTGGCTGTAGCCGGCGCTGCCACTGTTCAGGCTCTATCTCTAGCCGATATGTGCACAGTCGCAAACGTTCAAGCAGCGCTTCCTGCGGATGGATCCATTCCCAACATCACCATGATCGCATCATCTGTTTCTGCATCCCCTGTCTACAACGCGACTCTTAGCGGCGGAATGAGCAAGCGCGACACAACTACTTACAGCTACTGTAACGTTACTGCTACTTATACCCACGGCAGTGATTCTGTTATTGTTTGGTACGGATTTCCAGATCCGTTTATCTTCGAAAACCGTTTCTACGTCGCTGGTGGCGGTGGTTACAGTTTGTCAACAGGTGTCACTGGTGGTCTTGAATATGGCGCTGTTACTGGCTGTACTGATGCCGGCTACGATGCTTTCACTAACTCCTTGGACGTAGTTGTCTTCAACTCTGACGGTACTCTTAACGAACAAAACATTAAGATGTTCTCCTACGAGGCCCTTGGTGAGATGACCGCCATCGGAAAAGCTATCACCAAGACTCTTTACAGTATTGATAAACTCTATACTTACTTCTCTGGCTGCTCTGACGGAGGACGTCAAGCTATGAGTCAAGTCCAACGTTTCGGAGATTTGTACGATGGTATCGCCGCCGGTGCCCCGGCTTTCAGACAAGCTCAGCAACAAGTTTTCCATCTATTCTCTTCCGTCGCCGAAGTTGTTCAAAACTACTTCCCAACCAATTGCGCCCTTGACAAGATTGTAAATGCTACTATTGAAGCATGTGATCCATTGGACGGGCGTACTGACGGGGTTATCAGTCGTTCTGATCTCTGTAAGATTAACTTCAACTTGACCTCTATCATTGGTCAATCATACGCATGCGCAGCTGAGACAAGCTCTTCTCTCGGTTTTGGTTTCAGCAAGCGTCAAGCTGCAGGTTCTACCACTACCAGTAGCCCTGCTCAAAATGGCACCATTAATGAGCAGGATATTGCTATTGCCCAGACTATCTATGATGGTCTCTTTACTTCTAGTGGCAAGCGTGCATATCTCTCATTCCAAATTGGTGCTGAGCTTGAGGATGCTGTTACTGAGTATGACAATACCACTGGCAGTTACACCTACGAGATCCCAGGTACCGGTGGAGTTTTCGTCGCCAAGTTCCTTGAGCAAATTGATGAAGACAGTCTTACCACACTCGAGAATGTTGATTACGATACTTTGTTCGAATGGATGGAAGAGGGATTGACAAAATTCTACGATACCCTTCAAACTACCATGCCGGATATTTCTGCTTTCAGAGACAACGGTGCCAAGCTCCTGCATTATCACGGAGAATCTGATCCATCAGTTCCAGCTGGCTCTTCCGTCCACTACTATGACTCTGTCCGCACTACCCTTTATCCAAGCCTCGGATACAATGAATCTGTCGCCAAGCTCGATGACTTCTACCGTTTCTTCTATATTCCAGGAGCTGCTCACTGTAACACCAATTCTCTCCAACCGGGTCCATGGCCCAACGATGTTCTCGCCACTTTGATCAGCTGGGTCGAAGATAGTGAGGTTCCTGACCGTTTGAACTCCACTGTTACCTCTGGATCATACGATGGTGAGGTTCAATTGTTGTGCAAGTGGCCAACTCGCCCACTCTGGACTTCCGAGACCGCATTTGACTGCGTTTACGACCAAGCGTCCATCGACTCTTGGACTTATGTCTTCGATGCGTTTAACCAAACAATATATTAGATGGTGTGAACAAAAGTTTAATTGTCCGATGGAGGAGATTATCGAGCTTTCAAAACGTCTGCAAGAAGTGATCGGCTGTTTTCGTGGAGTAAATTTTTGATTTACCCTGGACTTTTTCCTGTATATATTCGAATTTTCCATCATTCCAATCCAAGTTTGATCAGGAGAGAAGGTATAAATTTTCCAAAACGCACCTTATCATACTTTGTATATAACCATACTCTATTTATTCTACTTCAAACCAATTCCGAGATGCGTGGATCCCCGAGTCGTGAACCTAACCCTTCAATTCAAACAATAGATTCTGATTGCGATCATAATATTGGATTAGAAATTTTGGCAATTATGACGAATAAAAGTGAGTACGGAATCAGAAACAGACTTACTTCGCAGCCACTCATGTGCCTGGTAAACCCCAGAAAGAATTAAGTAAGCATATAAATAGACATTTCATTGGTACATTAGATGCTTTGAGCTCTTCCTCAGACTGATGGACCACGGGGTATAAATTTATCATCATATCATTGACTTTCCCATTCCTTCATATCTTCTTTGCAACCTCAATCTCTGCAAGCACAGTCCTCCTTCTCCCCACCCCTCCTCCACCCCTTCCACAAATTAGGACATCTCCATGCAATTTTTTGATTTGAACATCCTAGCAAGATCCCCCATAATCTCTCAACAGTATATCCTAAATGCGGTTTCTCTAAACTATCTTTCTCGCCAAACATCTTCGAATTCCTTCCTTCTGAACCCAATTTCAATCTATCGTGAGCCCAGCCCCTACTCAGTGAAGGGTTTGAGAGAGCATCATCCAGAGTTTCCCAGATGTCTTTCCCAACTCCCCGAATGCGCGCCGCTGAAGCAATGAAATTGTTCCCATGTGTTAAGATCACTTTTTGGCATCTATAAGGCGTCTCGTCCTTTCCAGCAGGACGAGATGCAGACCACATACTCGGGATGAGTCTAAATGTATCATTCCAGCCACTTTTATCATAACATCCATAACAATCACATGTTTCCAGTTCTCCTAAGTTGAGGAATCCAGTCAATATATCCGAGTTCTCTGCTGCTGGTGGTAGCTGAGCAGGGTTGTAATAATCGAATAATCGGCGACCGATGAGATCAAAATCATCGATTGTATGTTGAGACGTGGTGATGAAAAGAGTTTGAGTAGGTAAATTGTCCCAATTCTTTAATATATGATGAAGGAAAACGCCAGATGGACCTCCAACATTTGGAAGAGGAAATATATCCCCGAAACCCACTTCAGCTCGAATTTTCTTCACAATGTCTTCGGATGGATCTTTCGTATAGATCAAAACATCTGGCTTATGAGCCACAACAGCAGGCTGTGAACTCAAAATTCCTGTTACTATTCCTTTAATTGCAGGAATTGATTCACCAGCTGAATGGGCGATTACAATTTGTAGACGATTTTTTGTTGCCGCTCTGTAGATTGTATCCAGAGATGGAGACTTGGGGCCTGTCCAAAATTTCTGGTTGTGGCGGATAGAGATTGTATCCATCCAGTAAAGTATCCCCATCGAACTCAGGATAGTGAATAAAATGGTCGTGGTCCAGAGTAATATGGGTTTATGCCATATTGAGTAAAGTTTTCGAGCTGGTATTCCAGATTTTCGTCGTATGGTGTAGACAAAATTCACGAATTTGGGAATGTAGAGGCTTATTTCTTTTGGCCCCAGACTAATAAGGTAGATAAGCATGAACACAAAGATTTGGAATCCGTTCATTGTGTTTTCTTCCTTGAATGTACTCATGAGCATTAGTCCCAAAGATAGATGAACTGTCGCATCAATTG
Source organism: Botrytis squamosa (assembly GCA_014898485.2). Lineage (NCBI taxonomy): Eukaryota > Fungi > Ascomycota > Leotiomycetes > Helotiales > Sclerotiniaceae > Botrytis > Botrytis squamosa. The sequence continues at coordinate 2,851,239 of RCTC02000009.1, forward strand.
CGTCGGGAACATTTTCTTCGGTGGATTCATAGGGTGACTTCGAACCGATAGAAAGTGCCAACGTTGATCGTAAAGGAGTATTCCAAAGAATATGAGTCAATGCTCCGGGGGTCAGATTCTTCACAAAGGTCAGGAATTCCCAAGTCCGAAGAACCGAAAATGCCTCTCCGAAGTCTTCATATCTGTACGCAGCGAAAATAGTGACGAGCAAACATGGAGGTAATCCACCCCAAAGCATAAAATAGAGTGAGGCTCCATAAGAAGGATTTCTGGGAGATGGTACTTGATATCCAATCGCTGCTATCGTCCTTGCCAGACTGACGAGAAACATACCGAGTATGGCAAACTGAAATGATTCGATATTGAGTCGATAATCATTGTAGACAATCATTGAGGCAAGACAAACGATGCCGAGAGCCCAAACAACAATGGCTCTGTCAAAGCCTTGATCACGAGGAAGTAATCGTAAGTCATATGCTAGACTAAATAGTAAAGCATCGAACGCATATGTGAGTATCTGTTGGAGTGTCAGAAAATGCGAACAGGAAAATGAAGAGTCTATGTACTAATAATGTAGCAAACACGGCCAAATTGTTGAAAAGCATGATCGCTTCCGCGTTGTATATTAAAGCGACCATCGAAATGAATACCGTGAGGCAGTATCTAGTAAGAACGAAAAGACTTTGCAAAAATGACGGACCGCGACTAGGGTTTAGATCCGGGACGCTCGTGAAGTAGTCGACAAAACTTGTCAAGACCGCGAAAATGCCCAAGCCAACGTATGCAGCGATTTGCAATAAAACGAGAAAACATATTGGGTATCACGAGTAAGTCATCTGATTGAGAAGGGTAGTTCTTCTGAATGAAGAGAGGGATTTGAATCATGGAGGAGCAAAACTCACGGTATCCTAAAAAAGGACTGTCAGCATTGTTCAGGCAAAAAGAATTGAGTACAAAGTCCTACGAAAATCCGCGATCAGAAGCCTCCTCGTCGTGAGTATAGACCAAATACTAAATCCTATCCAGATCCTGGATTGCTCACTTTAGCCCTATTCAAACAAACCTCAAGAGGATATACATACCAAGGATTTATGATTCGCCATTTTCGTCTCCATCTTCCATTCTCCGGGCGGATCGGAATTTTCTCTAATGCTTCTTCCTCATCCCTTCTCATAAGTTCATAATCATTACTGCCATCCCTTTCATCAAGTTCCCTTTCTTCCATTGCTGCTACTACCACTCCCAATATTGGAGGATTTGATACACATCGCCTAGAGACTGTGGTTTGTTTTGTTGTTGTTATTGATGGTGATGTGAATAAACTTTGGTCCCACCCACTATCTAGTGTATATCCTAGTAAAAATCAGTGGACGGACGGCTGGTCTACTCTGTAGGACTGTAGAAGCAATTCTAAGAAAGATTTGATCAACAACCAGTGCAGTAAATGATACAAAATTCAATGTCTGGCTCTCGAACCCATTTCCAGGGACGCTTTGCTCAAGCCTTCAAAAGAAGAGTCGCTAGCAAGTCGCGATCAAGATTCAAGCTTCATCAAACGCGTAAGCTTCCAATCATTCTAGCTGGCCATTCACTATTGTTGCCCAGGTATTAAGAAATTAGACGTTACTGTGCGATGTAGGTACCTCTTCGACCTTCAATTTCTCTAGCAAGATTACATTTCATCACTAGAATATGGTAAATATGATTCGTGAATATTGGGTTGAGATGGGGATAATTTATTGTGATCACGTGATTATAAGTCAATTTTGGAGTGCGTCCTGGCAAAAATTTCTCTTTCTCTAGATCACTCTCATCAACAACAAACAAAAGTTTCGATTACTTCCACAGAACTGAATCAATGGCTAAAGTAGCAAGACTACAAAGTCTACTTCCTCGATCACGAATTTTCCGAGAGGAAGATCCTTGGGCTCTTGTACGTTTCACGAAAGGCGGACCTAGGAAGCAACCTCGTAATGAGGCAGAATGGGCCCATCACTTCCTGAAGAAAAGCTCTCGACTAGTTTTAACACTTGATATGAGCAGTGAAGCAACGTATTTTCGCAATCAACTCAAGGCAAAATATCTTCATCCATGGGGACGTTTTCCGGATACCCGATTCGAACTTATAGATCCCTTACCTGACCGCTACTTTTATATAAAGATGTACAAAGATACAATCAATGACTTTTGTGCAAAAGGTCGACCAGAATTTCCTGTCGGTCCAACATTGAACTTTTCTGTTTCCGAGCAATCTAGAATCTCTGGTCTGGTTAAGCAGGTATACCCAGAAATATTCATTCAGGGAATGCGGGTTATACCCAAGAAACCATCTGAGGGGCATTTCTTAATTATGGCGAGTTTTCCCAAAGGATCGGTGGTTCACCTACTTCGTGATTATTTCATAAAGGAACTCGGCAAGTTTCCAAACGACGAAGTCCAAAGAGTAATGAAGAACGTGGGAAAGGAAAAATTCAAAGCTCAAATGCCATTAGGATACTGCACACATATGGGAAAGCTGCGTGCTGAAGCAACAAAGGACGAAATCGCGCGTGAATTTGTGGGAAGTGGGGGTCTTCACTTGGGCACTGCTGTGAGTTTAAGTTTATGGCGCAAGCATTACGACGAAGATCCGGAAGATAAATGGGGTGATCCGGTGCTGGTGGATCGAGAATGTTTATATTCAAAAGCGCTTGGAGAAATATCAAAAATGCCTTCATCCTCGTTTGTTTCTATCGCTCCCGAGAAACAGTTTACGAAGGAAACTCTAGAAAGCGGCGATGGTACCTAAAGTTTGACGTCAAGCTCCAATATTTCGAATTGAAGGAAGGTTGGACTGAGGAGAGTTTGATTCGAAAAAGACATTAAAAATGCGCAAATTCATCTAAGAATTTGCAGTTGTTCATCAAAGAGGAAAACTGAAGGAACGGTCTGCGGTGAGAAGTACTGTCTCTTAGTATAGGCAAGGTTGACTTGGGTAGGAGAGCGTTGTTGAAGGACCCGCTGCAAGAAACCACCCAAGTCATCTCGAATTTGTTACGTGAGCACGCCCGAAGGGAATTTCTGGCAAGTTATGGATTGTATGAGAAGTTATGGGAGATGCAAAGCATAAGGCCATCACACAGAACGAACAATTTTCCCTCGAGTAATCAAATACAATTAATCCAAGGGATATAACCACCGACGGTAGTGCAGGATTGAGTGTGAGACAGGCTATACATGTTTGGTTAGGACGTCAATATTTACTATGTTAGTCAGTGATGAGGCTAAGATGGTATAATACATGGACATAATTCTGATAGGAAACCATCTCCGGGAGATCAAGATTATTTCGAGAACTTAGTTGGCCAATATGCCCATTAACCTTCCATAGATGAGCCCAAGGAATCTCGCAAGTTTAGGGGAGAGTGAGGATACCATATGATTGTAGTGTGAATCCAGTCAGATGCATATCTTCAGAGTACATTGTGTTTGTCTTGGTTCTACCAAATTGTCCGCAATCTGGTATTGGAACATTTCCAAAGCAATTTGATAGATGCCGTGTAATTATACTAATTGACCAATATCAAATAAAGGCGATGGATATCCTGAGGATAGAAATAATTACAACGCCCACGAAGTCGAGAACATTGGTACAGAAATTTGATGGCGGGAATGGAAACAGCAAGAAATCACCAGGAGGATCTATCATTACTGTATCATGAATCGTGTAAATTCTAAAATCTTTGTCTTTTGACTCTTATCTATCCCACATATCTACCTAGTATACAAGTATTAATCGCTCAGCAAACTCCGTATGGTTGAGCCTCCTGGGTCCAATCAATGAACCCATACTCTTTATATTCTTTATCAGTAGCAATCTTTGCGCCCCAAACACCCATCTCTTTCTTGAAAATCTCTACATTCTTTTCAATGCTCAAATCAATAGGTTCCTGATCCTTTCCAACTTGTCTCATTTGGGTACCGGCCGCAATGTTAGTGAACAAGAAATCATTTTCATCCACAGCCACCTTCTTAACACCAGTAACTCTTCCCTCCAAGATATCCTTTGGAAGTCTGAACTCTTGAGCTGCAGGTCGTCCAATACCAACACCATCAACGGTATCCAATGCGGAAACCATAGCACCAACAGTCTTGAATCCACCAGTAACATATGCCTTGGTCTTAGTCAAAGGCTTGACAATCTCCTCTGCGAATTCAATAAAGAAGTTCTCTCTCTTCTTGGTTGACTCGCGCTTGTGAACAAAAGCAGTTTCTTGGTATGTTCCACCGGAAAGTTCAACGTAATCAAATCTTGCGCCCTCGAGTGCTTGACAAGCAGCCTTAGCATCTTCAGGTGTGAACCCATCTTCTTGGAATTCAACACTGTTCATCTTGATACCAACGATGAAGTCTGGCTTGACTCTCTTATGGATTTCATCTGCGATTTCTTGAATGATACGGAATCTGTTCTCGAGAGAGCCACCATATTTGTCGGTTCTCTTATTTGTAGTCTTGGAGAGGAATTGAGCGAGGAGGTAACCGTGGGCACCGTGGAGTTGAATTCCATCAAAACCGGCTTTCTCGAGGTGTTCCGCTGCGTGAGCGAACTTATCGATTATACTGTCGATATCCTCTTGGGTTGCTGGACGTGGCTTATTATAGGACAATCCCATAGCATTTCCTGTACGATCATTCTTGTTAGTATAGACTCGACCAATACGTGAGATAACACTTGGGAAAAGCAAATGAGACAAACCTTCTAGCTGAACATCACTTGCAGAAATAGGATTTGGTTGAACCCTGTTCTCGACCTGGCGTCCAGGATGACTGACTTGGGCAACCATTAAACTTCCGTGAGCTTTTCCTGCCTTTGCCATTGCTGCGAATCTTTCGAATCGTTCTCCTTCGAATGGAGCTTCTAGTGGAATAATTGGGTTACCCATAGCTTCCAAATGATCATATTCAATCATGACGTTTCCAGTCAAGATTTGTCCGTATTCTCCCTCGCCCCATCTCTTGTAGACATTGACGAGGTTTGTGGATGGAATTCCTCTAGATTTGAAGTCCTTTGGGTCCCATGATGATTGACGTTCACTCATAGCTCCCTTCAAAAATCGATTTCGTGCAACTTTGCCGGAAAATTCATATTTGAGAGGCTTTCCGAGAGGAGAAGCGTCAGAGCTGGATGATTCGTATCTGATAGACATCTTGCTAATATTTTATATGCTGATAGTATTGATGAAGTATGAAAGAATGTAATTTAAGCAAAAAATACTCATCAAGTTCTTCGGGAGACTTTTTTATATTATGTCCCAGCATCGCTCTCAAACAGTAGTGCCGGAGCTCAAGTGGATACAAAATCGTGTACATTTCGAATCATGTATATTTCAAATCAGATTTGGATTTCTAATTGTACGGAGTATGAAGCATTTCCTCAGTTCCATTTAGACGCCATGAAGGTAACTGACCAATCAAGAAAGGAAATGGGAGGGGCATTTGTAGAAAATGCCATGAAAATGACGGTGAAAGGGCCACATGAAGGTTGGAGCGGAATTTTTAACCCTTCGGCTTTTGGTGACAACATTGGAACTAGCCTGTGGGTTTTCTCCACTATCACTAGTAATGGAAGTTTCTCGAGGGTCATTCGGTGGCCAACTTTGCCTCGGATGATATTGTTGTACCGAATGCCTTCTGTCAGACTGTGTAGAATAAATTGACTGGAATTAAATGAAAAATGGAAACGGGGAACGAATATAAAAGGGGCTTTTCGCTTGAAGTCAGCACAAAGTGTCATCTACAAGATATCATCATAGATAATTGAAATTTCTGAACTTAAAATCCTTTCTATATTTGATCCAATGTCTTCATATCCAGTCCTTGAAAGAGATAAAATACATATGACATATAAATAAAATGATTCAGACTTTTCAGTGCATGATGCGTTCCATGTATCCCAAGTTGATTACCAATAAACGCCAATTTACACCGCCGTGATGTTCAGCTCAATGCGTACCCCAAAGCCCATTACAAATTGAAATCTCATGCCGCTCGAGGGGAGGTGATTTTTATTGTTTCGCCATTTCGTTGGAAGATGGTAATGATGTCTCAAAATTGATTTATCATGATGCTTCGTTCATCTGAAGCATGTGTCCCATCTTCTCAATCTACAAAGTACGCATGTTAGATCAAATCCCATTTCACATACGCTTTAGAGTATAACATACCTTAGTTTTTAGATACCCACCTACCTCTTGACTGCGAATTCCACCAGTCTTTCCACTCCATGCCAAGGGAACCATGGCGACTCTCTCTTTTACCACCACTTCTCTATTTGGCCCCTCGACTGCTCGTATCTTATCCGGATTGTTCGTCAAAAGTTTGATTTCCTCAACTCCTAAATCTTTCAACATAGCAGTAGCCAATCCATAACTGCGAGCATCTGCCGGATGTCTCAGAAGTAAATTTGCTTCTACAGTATCAGATCCCAAATCCTGTAAATTGTATGCCTTCAGTTTCTCTCCCAAGCCAATACCTCTTCCCTCTTGTCGCAAATAGATTATAATCCCTCCCGCGGCTTTCCCGGACGAATCGGGTAAAGACATTAATCTTGCAGCTTCATCCAATTGCTCACCGCAATCGCATCTTGCAGACCACACAGTCTCTCCCGTGTAACACTCCGAATGAATTCTAACCAGTGGTGCCTCGGACTTGTCTTCTTGCTTTTCTCGATCCGTCGCCGAAGGAGGCATGCTACTTGTAGTGCGACCTGGAAATAATCTTCCCGTGTATGCCCCACGTATCAGCCTGTCCATTTCTGTTTCTCCTTCTCGTACGGCATCCAAGCTTTGACTTCGTATTTTGTTTCCGAATACTATGGCCAAATGCTCTTTATTATCCTCATCGTTTTGGTATAGGTGCAGGAACATTTCAGTTCCAGTAGTTGTAGGGATTCGTGCGCGAACTACACAATTAACCTCTGGTAGTTTCTCTAACAGTTTTGGTTTTTTTGAACCACACCCTCCAGCTGGTGTACTCGAGTCTACAGGTACTGATCTTGCAGGACGATGTGCGAGAGATGAAGGTGTGGATGTGCCGGGTGTGGAAGGGGGTGTAAAGGCTGGGGAGACGAGATCGGGTAATGATTCATTGTGATCGGAAAGCTGCGAGGACGTATCATCACGATGAGTGAGAGAGAGATTAGATACATCGAGTTGATTTAAATCGAGTTCTGATATTGCGCGGGAGACTGGTATTGGGCGCGGTGAATAGAAGGGTGGGAGAGAGGGGACTTCGTCCGATGATTCATGAGGGGTATGGCTCCATTGTTGAGGACGAGTAGAAGATGAGGTTGCATTGAGGTCCGGCATTTTGGATGTGAAATCTGATTCAGAAGACAGTAATTCTCATCAAGAGTAGAGGATTAATAAAATCAAGGTATTATTAATGCTGTAATTATGATTGCTAGAGTATGATGAAGTTTGAATGTTGATTAATTGTGTGATCCAATGGACGAAGTGAGTGATAAGTTATAAAAAGTTCCGATACCCCGAGGTCGGGTCCAACATTGATAAAATTATGGGGCATGGGCTATCAATTATACTAAATTCTAGAAGGCTGACTGAAGGCTGAGTGAGCAAGAAGCATAATGTCGCCGGGAATTAATGAATGATTACCAATTTGTGTATTAGACATCAAATAATGACCGACAACATTTAATTCAAATATATTGTTTGTTTATACCTCTTGCTTCTTTTGATCTCGGATGTAAAGTATGATGAGGTCAGTTTGAAAAATATATCTAGACTTTATTTGCCTGCTTCTCAGTGCTCACTCTCCATCCTTAATGATCCGGATCAAAGCGACTATTCCGAAACAACTCCGAGTTACCTGTGCTTTGTCAATACCGCAGAAATTCTGATGTACCGCATATCGTACGTTGCAGTATATTACACCTAGGTTTCCTCTACTCGAGACTCCATTGCGGCATGGTGAAATGAATTCTAATCGTGGAATTGTGATGAATTGCCATGTATTTCTAAGTTTTGTTCTCCGTGGGCTTTCGTTCTATCGAGGTATATCCATTATTCGTATGGCCACGAATTCCATTCGTCTCCATTCAAGCTTCTAATCTGAGCTCTTCACGCCGCTATGTAAATCAATCTTGCCATCGATTTCCGCTCTCTCCAAAGCACCAGGTTCTTCGGGATTGATACCCAAGCGTGCAGCAGCCTCAATCTCGACCATAGGTCCCACAAACCATTTCCTGGCCCAAACCAACCACGCTCCACAGGCCCCGATAGCAATAATTCCCACGGCCACTACGGTGTAGTTTACAGTTTGACTTGTTACCGGATTGGTCGTAGGGAGACAAAAGATCACTGTAATAAACCCTATCCAGGATACAGAAATGAAAGCGACTGGCTTTGAGAAGATTCCAAGATTGAATGGGCCTTTCCTAGCGTTGAACTCCTTTGAATAGATGAGACCGATGAGAATAGGGGTTCCGTATGATATGTACAGACCAATGGTAGCTATACTAGTCGCGGCAGCAAAAGCTACACTGGAGCCAAGAGATGGGAGTGCTAGGCAGAAAGCAAGAGTTGCTGCGAGCCAAACTGTTCGAATGGGAGATTGAAAACGATCATCGACTTTGTGAAAAAATTCAGGCTAATCTGTTGTTAGCGTTGACTAGTAGTTAATGAAGGAGCGGAAAGGAAAACTTACGATTCCACCGTCTCTAGCAAACGCAAACATCATTCTCGAGTTTGAAGTCATCGAAAAGAGCCCACAATGCCAGACACAAATCATGATCAGACACATTAACACAACCGCTCCATCGGTTCCAAATATATCAACGAAAATTTGAATAACTGGTTGACCATAATCACTTGCAATTGTGTTATCAAAGTCTTGAATACTGAATAAGAAGCTCAATATAACGAAGAATCCGAAAAGGGCCGAGAACCCAACAGAAGAAATAACACCGATGGGTGCACTCCAAGACGCATTTCGAGTCTCTTCAGACAAGTGGGCTGATGCGTCAAACCCAGTGAGCGTGTATTGAGCCATGAGAACACCACAGCAAGCCACATATGCTGGAGATGCTCTAACACTCCATCCTGGACTTGGATCTACACCTGTTCCGTCGTAGAATTTGGCGAAAACAAACTTGGCGCTTTGATGAGTAGGAGCTTTTGCCAGAACAGCAATAGCTATCGCAGTTACGCCCAATGAGTGAAGTGCGATGGATGTGTTGTTTAGGTATCTCAATACATGAACACCAAAGGTATTGACGATGCCATGAGAAATGAGAACAGCTGCATATATGCCAATTGTTCTTGGGGCACTTGGAACATATGATGATTTAATTGTCGCAGTTGTTGAGATGAGACCCGCGAGACCGAAACTAATTCCTGTAGTGACGGCAACTTGACCGAGGAAGTTGAACCAACCAGTAATCCAACTAGCAAACGCCGAATGATTTCTCGGCGCAAGAAGGGCTGCCCAATAATATGGTCCACCAGCTGTAGGTATAGCAGAGACAATTTCTGCCATGCTCAAAGCGATCATGAAAGTAAATACGGATACAATTATCCATCCAACAGACATAACTGATTGTGTCAGAAATTTACAACGCAGAATAAGAGAATAGGAAACACATACCCCCAGGACCACCGGTGATCAAGCCATAAGAAAACAGTGTCGTTATCCCAGTGATGACGGACTAAAGCGATGTTAGCAAGACCCCGCTTCCTGTAAGATGAAAAGGTCGTTTGCAGCATTGATGATGCTTCACATAACAACGCTTGACAATGAATTTGCAGGGCTATGTTCGGTCTCGTACTTTGCCATACCAGAGACCCAACTCGCATGTCTAGACAAAATACAACTTACAATGATACTGAAAGAAATCCCAAAGTTGTGCATAAGACCCCAGTCTCTCCTCAATTCCTGTTTGTATCCAAACTCTGCCAATTCCTGTTCATCATGTTGGTCTACCCGGGACACTCTGGAAGCTTGTCTTCCAATCGAAAGTTCTGGATCAACTTCCATTGCGCTTCAAAGACGCATGAATTTAAATTACAAGAGCTTTCTGAAAAAGATAAATTCTATGCTTTGATGAACAAATGACTAGTATAAAGACCCTACATGTAATTCTAGACGGCATCACCGAGTTCTTATGCACCTGCCAGCATTACATGTTGACTGATTGTGGCCCTGTCAGCCTCCCGATAAGAAGCTCTGGGGAGTTCATTTGGCTAATCCATGATTGGTCAATTTGGGGGAGGTATTGACTTAGCGATAGTGAACGATAGGAGGATGGGAGAATCAAGTTAAGCTTGCAAGCCCCCGGTCGTAAGAAATGATCCAAGCTTATGATTGATTATGAGTCTTGACTAACAACATGAACTTAAAGGGTGGGATAAGGGTTGTGGACATAGATGAAAGCGAGAGCTGAGAAGAGATAAAGTCATACATTTGAGATTGTGACGAAGATTAGGAAGATGTTAAGTTCAAAACTTAGATGGGACCCTCAGGAATCACTCACAGGACTTACTATCGGTCGGATCAAATTGCCTGAAGAGGAATGGCTTTATGATGTCCATATATCGCAGAAAGACTTCCAAACATGCAAGGAGAAAAACCTTTTTTCATTCATGAAGTCGTTACTTGGATATATCCGTCCTCTCAGTTAACCTTTAGAGCTTCTCTTTTCCATCCGTATCTTCTTTGCCTTGCAATTCACAGAATGCCTTGAATGTGGTAAATTCTTCATCCTCGGCCTCAAGTATTACCTCTGCTGTAGCTCCAACAAAGTAGACATACCCAGGTTTAACTTCCTCGACCTTAGGTCCGACACTAATCTTACCATTTCCAGTCGTGCAAATGAATATGCTAGGGCCGGCAATCTGTTCGAATGTTGCTTTTGCTCCCTTTTTCTGAAGATCGGTTTTCACCACGCTGAACTCTGCAATAGGTGGATCATAGAGTGTCGCTGACGATCCAGAAGAGTATGCAGTCGCATTGAGAGTGGCATATGGATAATCCACTGGTTCCATCTTTTGTTCAGAGATGGGCGCATATGAGTAAGTCAACATCGAAGTCAAAGTATCGACGTCCTTGAATTTCGGTGTGAAACCAGCTCGAACTACATTATCGGATGCAGCCATACATTCAATGATATCGCCACTCAGGTATGCATGGATATCATCTGCCTTCAAAAACATTGCTTCTCCAACTTCAAGTTTGACGTAGTTCAAGAAGAACTGTACGAATAGTCCAATGTCCCCGGGAAACTGTTTGTTCAATCTGATAACAAGATCTGCGAGTTCCTTTCCTTCATTTGAAGGGCCCCCTCCTCCAGCGAAATTATCCCCTTCTTCTTCCGCTGAAGCAACTAATTCCTTACTAGCGGTCTCAACATCTTCTTTCTTGGCATTCATCAATGCAGTAAAAACTTTTTGTAGCGCTTTCTTATTCTTTGCCTCGTCCTCTGATTTATCTGATGATTCTTGTCCCTTGACAGCAGACTGGTATTCTTCCGCTTCAGACTCCCCAACTAATTTCTTCAATGACGGAATTGTTGAGAGGAAATGCGAAATTTCTGCAAGAGGTCTAAATCCGCAGAGTCCATCAAAAGGTGTAATGGCAATTGTCATTTCAGGTTTGTGATTATCATCTGGGTAGTTTTTGCTGTCCTTTTGATGTAATTGCTCCGCAAGTGTCTTATTTGGATGCGCTTGAATGCTGAGTGCTTTTCCTATCGAAAGTACTTTGAATAGGAATGGTAGCTTTTGGCCGAATTTATCACTGACATCTTTAGATAAGAGTGCTTGATTGTCTTGAATGAGATCGAGGAGCGTTCGTTTTGTGGTAAGGTCCTTGGAAGGATTTGAAGGATGTGTTCCCATCCACAACTATGAAGATAGAATGAGTTATAAGATTATGTACATGAACATGAAGAATTACTTACTTCAGCATATGGCTTCTCTTCTTGAATAGAAAAATCATCGGCAGGTGTAGCAGCAGCAAATTTTGCAGCCGCTGAATCACTTCCCACCTTACCCCAATCATAGCTATTGACTCTGCATTGAAGCCTGATTAATGGAACTTGCATTTTGGCTCTGGGGAGAGGAATTGATGAGAGTAGGTTGTTTGATCCGTTGTATAAGAAATCTGACAAATCGGTTCTTCTTTTCTTCGTTCTAATAATTGACAGTGATACTGGCCAAATATTGTTGAAGAAGAGTATGGAGGATGTATTTCAGAATAGTTCTGTTCAACATAGCTTGCACGTCACCCAACGAGCCAAGTTCAATCGACCCCGCGCTAACTCCACCAACCAATTATTATAGGATGATTGACAAGGCTGATGTAAATGCTGATCTCAAGCATGATCTAGTAGGTATCACTAATAATAATTCCCTATCGATTTTCTTCTACTCCATACATACCATACATACTTACATACCGAGATATCTACTACCTAGGTGCATACCTACATAATCCTGCTTGGGTACCTGGACAGGTATATCTATCAGCATTTGTATTTGTATTTGTATTCTGTGCTAGCGTCTCCTATTATTGTTAATATTTTGTGGCATTCTGACCAATCGAAAGAAAGGATTTACCTAATCATTAACAAGTTCCTTCAATATCTCTACTCCAGTACCTATTCGTTTACTAGGGTCCTATCTCCTCCTACCCCGAACTTAAAGCCTCGTACTACCTAGTATCCTTCATTCACAACATTCAACGCCCATTTCTACCATTTTCCTCCATACCTACCTACCCTCTACATTACTTTATCACACCATTCATCCCCTCTTTCCGCCCCTTGTTGATGCGTTTTCAATCACTTACCATATTTAACTTTCAATTCAATTTCGATTTGTAGCTTCCATTACACGATCAGACGCTCGACTTATTCCTCATTTGAAGTAGGTGCGGGTCAGAATACCCACAACCCAAGTAAGTCACCACGATCCTGGATGTTTGGTTTCTATTTTCTTCTTACAAAATGTACAAAGTCGGGATGACATGTTTACATTTCTTTACTTTTGATCATTATTTTCTTGGTTCATTGTTATTCACTCTGAGATTCCCTTGCTAAAATATGTCTAAGCAAGATAGAAAAAGCCGGACCCTGATCGATGAACTTAAGTTGACAGACGGGTACCACGAGAAAATAATGTCTGCCTCAACTGCTGGTCGACGTCAAGCGCGTGGTGGAGTTCGCTCTGGAACACATGAGAGGGGTGAAGAAATAGCCTTATGGACCGAGATCACTCAAGCTCTAGCCAAAATAAAAGCAGAAGAGAAAATCTTTGAAGCAAATATCCCGGAAGCCATCATCTCTAAAGAAACCGCTATAGCTGAGCAGATAAAGAATGGTTTACGTGAGTACGGATTCTGATTTGCAACGATGTTTGGTGTTGATGAAATTTAAGCACCTGCCATGGCCGCAATAGAAGAGCTCGACATACAAATTCGAGAAGGCGTGAAAGTCTCCGAGTCTACAGCAGTAGCCCTACGACAAACCATTGAAAAACTGTCGATACTTTTAGCCTTGATCAAAGGCAACGAAGCAGAGCGAGGTTCCAATTCCCGCGAATCTCATGGAAGATCAAGTGTTACCGACGATGTAGGATCTACCGACTCTCCTGTTCCTTCTCCGGCAGAAAACAAACATGTTCGAAAGATGGGGAATGGTAGAACCAGCAGTTTACCCCCGAAGGGAAAAGATATCTCTAGGAAGTCTGAGAACGAAGAGCCCAGTACTAGTACTAATACTGGTGGTATTGGTGGTACCAATAATAATAATACATCTACAACTTCTGGTACTAGTGGCACAAAGAAAATCGAATTCTCCAAGGGACAAGAGGTGGCATTCAAGCCGAGACCCGGTTCGCCCTTTACAGAGATGGATTGGATTCAAGGAAAGGTTGCAAAAGTTATTGGTGACGGCAAGAGTCGCAGATACAGGGTTGAAGATGTGGCTCCTGATGAAGGGAATAAATCCTCAATTCTTACCTCCGCGTCTTCTATGTGCCCAATTCCACCAGATGACGCCATTCTTGGACCCTACGAAGTTGGAAAGCGTGTCCTCGCTCTTTATCCCGAGACAACCACATTTTACCGAGCGGAAGTCAAAGCAATGCTTGATGATGGCAATAGAGTTAGGTTGATATTTGACGGAGATGAGGATTCTACAAAGGAAGTCGAACGGCGATTTGTTCTGGATCATTCAGGTTAGGAGTATGGGAATTCTTTTTCTTTAAAGGACGGACTAAAGAGGCATTGGTGGGTTGTTTGGCGTTACTTCTTTTCCCCCCTTCTCTGGAGCTCTGTTGGTACAGGAGTATTGGAATAAGGATACCCCCAAAAGCATTTGACAGTTGATATCTTACATGGGATAGATGGAGTTTATGGTGGCTATATCATTACTCTCAACAAATGTGGTGTACAGGACACAAGTATGTTGTAACTGGGCGTTTTGTTCTTTTAGATGACGGAGAGGGCCATCCGGTGTTCGAAAAGTGCAACACAATGTACCCTTCTCTTCGACACTGAAGCGGATAAAATTAATTCAAGTAGCAATTTCAAAGGGTTTAATATTTCTTGTCTCAATTTTCGGAAAGCAGCGAAACTGTGCCCCTCATCCACATGTTTTAGATATCCGGTACTCAATTTAGAGTATCATCCGAATAGCCTCATCAAGCCGGGGTGATTTCGATACTTAAGATAGACGTTATTGTGTAATAGAGAGGAACACCACCATACGCTTAGACAATTGTATCTCGTTTATTATACACTCATTACGGAGTAAACATGTGTTCCCTCGGTCGACCTCTACACATTGTACCCCTTCCAAATTTGGTTCATCTCATAATAATATCCGACAATATGGCCTCCAAATTTGAGGTTCGAGCCATCTTCATTCGTCTGTGAGTTTGTTTAGGTACCTAGTGTAAAGGGAATATAGCCAGAAAGCTTCATCAGTTCATTGACAGATTTAACTGATGATGACTGACACGGAGGAGAGGGCGATATAAGTAATTTTGAGAACTGAGTGATTACTCATCACCTTCTGCAGCACGTCCCTACGTATTTAATTTACATTTCCCCTTAAAATAAAAAAACAAAATGGGGATTGGGCTTGAGCCTTGATGGCTGAAAATGGACGATAGCTGATGGATCAATCATGAAAGTATTTCGAGTACGGAGTAGGTGGGGAGGAGCAATAACAATAATCATGATAATAATACTAACAATAATAATAAAAGCATCTCTTTAATAAGTCCAATTTTCAATTTTCAATCTTCAATCTTCAGATCTTATTAAAGTTATTATTAGTTCTTGGTCCTCATTAGTCCTGTCTGTCCTCAGTGTGCCCAGGTGTTCAGTGTTCAGTCACCTACTGAGCCTACCTACCCACCTACCCAGTCATTTCCCATATCCGTATCAACACTTCCATCATTTGATCATCTCTCTTTTATTAATTGAACCTATCACTGCTCACGACTCTACTTTAATTACCTAGTAATCTCTAACATTGGTGATATTCGTTTCAACCTCAAAGTTCAAAGATACCATACCTCATTACCTTTTGACCTTTTGCCTTTTACCTTGTACCTGTTCCCTTTTTCCTCTTCCCTCTTCCCTCTTCCCTCTTCCCTTTCCCACTGATCTGATTGCTTTTTCCATTGTTTGATTCTTCCGTTTCAAATCTACCCGTCGGAGCGATAAGGTTAATACCGGGAAAGAAAATCACTTCGAATATCAGAGACCTTGAACATTTTATACTTTGGATTCTCCTATTCCTTCTTATTACCCTGTTCCTCTACCTCTAGGTACCTCGACAGAGCATACCTCTACAAGGTAATCTCTCCTTTCAATTAAAAGCAAAGATACTGCCACCACAAGTCTTCTCGCGATTAATTGTTAGCCGCTTCTTCTCATCATTACGCGACTTTGCTAACTCGTACCTCCTCCATCTCTAAAGGTTCCCTCCTCCACCTTTAATTAGAGCCCATAGCCATAGAAGAGACCAAGCGACAATCCTTTGAGACTCAACTCCCTCTCCTCTCCCCTTCTTCATCAACCATCAATCATCATTTCAGCCTCGCCTTGTAATAAAAGCCCCCCAAAAATTGGACCGTCTTTTTTTTCAATTCATTTGGTCTGGTCTACCCTGCCTGATCCGATTATCTTTGCATTGGAACTTTATCATCCTCTTCCATCGATCCACCGTCACTCCTTTCCAAACATTATTTTACACGCATATCATCTAGCAAAACCTCACAGGTCCTTTTAGTCGCCTCTAACTCTGTGCCGTTATTCGAATTGCCCATACTTCAATTAATATCGTACATATCACACGCACATCTCAAATTCTGTCAATATGGGAGGAGCTATTTCTAAAATGATGGGCAAGATCTTCGGATCCAAGGAAATGCGCCTGTTGATGTTGGGTCTCGATGCTGCTGGAAAGACAACTATTCTCTACAAATTGAAGTTGGGTCAAGATGTTACTACAATTCCTACTGTTGGATTCAACGTGGAGACGGTGACATACAAGAATGTCAAATTTAATGTCTGGGATGTCGGTGGACAAGATAAGATCAGACCTCTATGGAGACATTACTTCAGTGGTATGTACTCGATTGTCTGCCAAGTATCTTTTTGATTTGAAATACACGAGTCGGAGCAAATTCTAACAGAAATTTGTCGAAAAATAGGTACTCAAGGACTTATCTTTGTGATCGATTCCAGTGACAGAGCACGCATAGCAGAGGCACAACAAGAGTTACATCGCATTATCAACGACAGAGAAATGCAAGATTCATTACTCCTAGTCTTCGCGAACAAGCAGGACATTGCAGGAGGTGGGTGATACAGTTCAATGGTTACAACCTTATTGCAAGTGAGAAGCTGACAATCGAGAAGCTATGAAGCCACCCGAGGTCACAGAACAACTTAAGTTGAACGAATTGAGAAACAAGGTTTGGTTCGTGGTACCAAGTTGTGCCACTACCGGCGAGGGGTTAATGGAAGGACTGGTATGTGTTCTATTTCTTCATGCAATGCATCAATTGCACATCGCAGATGATTTTGTGACTATGCTGACGTTGAGACTTAGGCTTGGCTCTCGAAAACAATTGAAGGAAGACCTGCTCCGCAAACGAAATAATAGTGCCGTTGACTGTCCAACCCAGGACGTATAATATCATTTCTCAACAATCAGATTTCACCACCCCTTTATACCTCACCTCAGTCTACACGATATATCCTCCTCCTACGAACATGTCCCTGCACGAAATATACATACCCAGACAGAATAATTGGCTCTCAGTAGCATGTCATATTGATTCACCTGAGTCACATCTACTCGTTCACGACATTCAACTCCATAACACCCCTTATTCCTGTCATCTCGTCATTTCCACCAGCCTATCTTCGGTTACATCTCGTACCATCCTCTAATCTCAGGATTTCCTCATATCTCTCTTTGTTAATTTCTGACTTGCGCATGCAATAATGCGCACTTCTTACGTTTTTTTTATGGTGAGGTTGTTCATATGTACGTTACCTACGGGGATGGCGGCGATACCAATAGTTTTCTTTATCCTTTAATTCACTATTGATTCTTTCTTGTTTTCATTCTTCCATCAGGTGGCGCGACGTGGAGAGACAGGTTTGAGGTTTCTACTCAAGGGAGGGGAAACTGGAACGATAGGAGGAAAGGAAAACAAAAAGGTTGTAATATTAAGCGAGTGACGAAGAGGTTTAGGACACGGGAATGGCAAGGCAGGGCGGAGCTGAACTGAGACCATGAGGGAAGTAAAAAAAATTACCATCATACCTACAAAAATGAAAACCTTGTAATTCTAGCTATTGTACAGATACCAAATTCTCGAATTTTGCGCAGTGACTTTCGATCGGACTTGTGGTCAGAATTTCACCAAGGCCACAATTTCAAGTGCTCTAGTTGTTGCGGATGAGATGTTCGTCTATATTCTATGCTGTCGATATCTGTATTTCACAAAAGCAAACCACCTGAACTCCATTCGCCGCCGTTCGCCGCCATACTCATTTCCAAATTCCGACCTGTACCCATTCTATATACAGTCAACGAGAGACCATTCAAAATCCACAAGACAGTCCACAAGGACCCTTACATCTAAAAATCGGCATCCTCACTCCACTCCCATCGGCCAAAATTGTTCCCCCAAATCTCTCACCTCCAAACGACCACGATTTTGCCCACCCTAAACCGCTATTTCTTTTGCGGGCCCTTTCTCGCTCCTTGGCCTTCTCTTTCTCCTCTCTTGCTTCTGTTCTCTTAGCCGATCCTCGTTCTTGCCAGGATTTAGTTGGCTTCTTGTTGTCGGGGTCTTTGGCTGATGCAGAGGTTTTCTGCTTCTGCTTGAGCTTTTCCTTCTTCTTCTCTTTCTTTGAGTAGTCTTCAGGGTCGAGAAATGGATCAGTCCTGTTTTCACCATCATTGAAAGAATTGGGCCGGTAATCATAGTCATCATCAACTTCGATGTCATCGCCATTGTTGTTGTTCGTTCGGAAGAAAGAAAAAGAAGGAAAGGAGAAGCGCTTTGTTTGGTCACTCGCAGGTTTTGTGGATTTCTTAGCTGCTTCGTAAATGTTGTCTGTGCTATTTGTTGGCGAATATGTATTGTGATTTGTTGCAAAGAAAGTGCCGGATGTACGAGGAGGTGGAGAACTAGATTGTCGTGGTTGTGATTTTACAGTCTCGTAGCCTGTAGGTTGATTGGATGCAAAGAATGGAAATGACCATCGTGATTTCTCGTTGGCTTCGGCTTTCTTGGCTTCTGTTTCTTCGTAAATTGGATTGTAGCGGGCATGAGAAGACGACGTTCGAGTGAAGGTGTAGGGCCGACGCATTTTGAAAGCTTGAGATGCGATTTAGAAGAGATGATGCAGATTGGAATACTATGTTGAGCCCGATTCCTTAAAAAAGTTACGGGCATCTAGAATGGTCGTCTTGAGGGATTGACTGCCACCAACTGGGGAACTCTCGCAATTGACAGCCCTTTTTGGACTGATTCAATCGAAATCCGAGATCCAATGGCGAAATGATAGTACTACCAAGTTTTGGGAATCTAACGAGACGAATTTGAATTATAAGTTATTTCTGCTGCATTTATTCATTCAAACTCGATGCCCAGATTACGCCCCTCGTCATCGTCATCATATGATGATCATCGAAAAAATAACCCGAACCGTTTCCCGTCATTATGCTCAAATTTCGAAACTTAGTTTTGATATGAGTTATTATATCAATTCATGCCAATGAAGTGCTCGCTTGGGAATCCCTCCAAAAATTGCCAGCAAAGTCGACAAACTCGCATTGTGGCTGTGCAACTTTTCTTTTGTGATTTCCCTACCCCTCCACGTTTTAAACTTTTGGAATTCGAACCCTGCCGATCTAAGGATCCGAAGGTACCATTGTCACAATGGTACCCTACTCAATGCTGAGATCGCCAAAGAACATTTAATTGATAAGATTGATGGTACCCTGCATAGATCCAATAATGTTTCGAGATTTATTCCTTTAATCTTTTCGCTGGTCTTGAATCGTCCGGTAGCCCACTCCTCTTTGTGCCAGGTAAACTTCCCGTTCGAATATCATTATCATCCTGACTAACCCTCCTGTGCGGATATTCTGTTTTGACCCCCTCGAAGACGTTGGCACTAACTTTATCCCCTGTGCTGAAAAATGGATGTGTTAATGCTGCTTGCGCTGTTAATCGTTTTTCAGGGTCATATTCAAGTAAGCTGCTCAATAGTTTGTACCCCTCACCACCTAGACTCGAATTCGATACTGGAACCGAGGTGGGGGATGAATTTATGGTTTGATAATACCACTTCTCCAAACTCGAGTATCCAGCTTTTGCATGTCCACTAGCTGAGAGAGTGGAAAGTTGCGAGTATTCCGGCATGTGTACCAGATGTGGCCATTTTTCCTTGGTTGGTAGTCCCATTATGTCGACAATCTTTTGCATTTGATTCCTCTGGAATGGTACCGTTTTCTTACTATCCATCTTCGCTTCTTCGCCTTTAAATATTGGTCTGAGGGAAAGGAGTTCGGCAAAAATGCACCCAATAGCCCACATATCAATGGCCGGAGTGTAATGCTTTGAACCTAGTAGGAGTTCCGGGGCTCGATACCATATCGTAACTACAACTTTGTCACCAGAGAAAAGAGAATGCAATGGTTTGTTGAAAAGTCGAGCAAGTCCCAAATCGCCAATTTTCACTTCCCCTGCAGAGGATACCATGATATTGGCAGGCTTGAGATCACGATGAAGTACCCAATTCGCATGAAGGTATTGGCAGCCATTGAGAAGTTGAAACATGATGGATTTAACTGTTGGAGCAGGAATGGGATGGCGAGTAGGTTGAGTATGATGATGGATAATCTGAAGAAGGTCATGTTCGGCATATTCAAACACCATGAAGATACACTTGTCTTCAAGAATAATTTCAATGAGTCGGATGACATTCATGTGACTCAATTCTGAACACAGTGCCATCTCTCGAACTGCTGATTGTGAAATACCCGTGTATTGGATTTGTTCCCCTTCCTTATCTAAGATACATTAGTATATATATAACAGTGCTGATGTGGATTTGTTTGTGTTTACCTGGTTTAAATTTCTTAATGGCAAATTCCCCAGGTCGTCCATCTCGCCCAACTGCTTTATAAACTCGTCCATATGTACCAGAACTAATGAAACCAATGACTTTATATCGATCAATAACTCGAACTTTACTTTGGTAGCCCAAGTTAGGATTGGCTGATCTTTCAGCTGTACCTGGGATTTGTCAGTTAGTTTTGTAAAGTCTAATTTAAGTAAGATAACAACGAACTACTAGGGGTGTAGAATGGAGGAGGTCTTCTTGTAGGATACATATTGAATCGATATAAAGTAATTTGAGATAGAAATTCAAACGATAGATGCAATGATTTGATATTTGATGAAGCAAGAGATCAGAGTTTTCAAACCATATTGGAAAGAGCTATTGAGGTGCCGATCAGAGATGAAGATTTTGATAGGATATGCCTCTGTTGATGAGGAAAGTAGCCAACCAAACGAAAAATAATAAATGTATCAAGTAATATTGTGTGAGAGATAAAAGAAAAAGTCATATATCTACATTACCTTCAAAAACAGCTTGAACAGATCTTTTTATTTGAGTTCTAGATGCGGAGATCGAGGATGGGCCGCCGGATGACGGTGGGTTAGATGTCAGGCTCATTATTGTTATTGTGGATAACGCGTGTGCGTACGGCGGGGGCGGCGTACTTCGGCTTGGTTTTGCTTGATTAGTCTGCAGATTCAGTGGGCATCAAAATCTGTAAATCTTCCAACCAAGACAATCTTAGACAAGCTCGTATGTGGGCAAAACAAGGGGAATGGCAATAGGAAGATTTCAAATGCGCGTGTGAGTGTGGGTGTGAATAGCAGGTAGCGTAATACTGCTTTGCAGTAGTGCAGGGTCGGTAAGATGCAGTCGAGCGTAATTTAGATGCAGGTTGTAAGTACAGTCGGTTGCATCAAGCGTGTCAAAGAATCCCTTCACAATTAGCTTCGTATCGGGGAAGATGATCAAATTTGCCGCGAAAAAGGCTACCTGGTCGTACAATATGTATGTAAGTCGGTATGAGGTATAGTACGAGACGCGCTTGATATCAAAGTTCCAGAAAAGGAAAGTTGTGAATTAAGGTCTTAGTAACAGCATCAGCATGGAAGGACGAGACATATGTCGGCCGATCAAATTCACAAATCTCGAATGATAAGACGAGACAATTTCAGATGACCTAAACGAAAAAGACATGCAATTGTAATGTAGCTAATGCGATGTGATGTGTTGTGATATGGGAAACCCCGGGGCTGAGAATTGAATGATGAATGAATGATGATTGACAATATCTGCGGTGATTCGACACAGCGATGATAGGGTCACACGAGATAGTTGTGCACCTGCGTCTTTGAACGGTTGATGTGTAACCCCCAAGCAATATTCAAAGATGGGAGGGGATCTGTAGGGCGAGATTCGGAGATAGCGGTCAGATGAGATGACCTAAAGAGGGGAAGCCTTTTGGATCAACGGGTAAAGCCAAGTAAGATAGATCTATACTGACTTGCGGGATAAAGAGCGATTTGACAGTTTCGGTGTATCGAACGCGGTGCTGTAGGTGGACTGTCACTTGTAAGATGCAGATAATTTGTAAGCAATCGTTGTTATCGACACTTCCCTCCACCTTCTCACAGGTATCCGGAGTGTCCGTATATCCAGCCGAAGAAATTGGCTTGTTCTTGTTTCGCAGGTCCCTGTTTTTGTAGAGTAATTTGTATCCTGTATCGTTCTCAGCGGGGTGCAGTAGCATGTACCAACAAGTTGGGATAATAAGAATGCAGAAATGGGGGAGGTGGAACGGTGTAGGGTGTAGGGTGTAGGGTTTTTGGAAGGGCCGTAGACTGATGGTAGGAAGTAGGTATTGAATGATGATGTACAACAGTTTACCAGTATTGAATTCAAAGGATCAAACAGAATTGGTAGAATGACTACCTAGTAGTATCTCAAGTGAGAAAGGGGAAAAAGAATACCTACAACTGTGTACCAACTAATAACTGTGTAGAAGGTACTCCGTGGATAGCTTTCACATCAAAACATCAATCCTTATCGATAATGTCGGGTCTACTTATTAGCGAGCCTACCTAGGTATGTAGCCGCGACCAACACAGCTACTTGCATAATTACACAAATAACGTTCATAACTCCCGAGGCCCTCATGACGTTTCAATGTTCAGGTACTGCTTCTCTACCGACACTTGACAGCAAACCACAATGAAACACAAAGCTCCTGATTCACAAACTATCGGGCCAACGCAAGCAAGCTACTACATACTAGCATTCCAGTCCTGACATGGGATAAATTTATCAGGTCATATTGTATATACTCTCAGCAAACCTCACCATTCATTTGCAACGCATGAATTATTCCCATTGACTTCTTAAACATTTTGGACTGAGTTCAATATGGCCCCAGGAGGCATGAGACAATGTATTCAGGATATCACTCCCTACCTACTTTTCCTCATTTTTATCTCGACCCTTGGACCTCTACAATTTGGCTTTCATTTGGTATGTAACATCATTACTTTCATGCTGATGCCAGAATCTAGCACATAGCACATATTCACACATGCCGTCATATACTATCTATCACTTCTGCGAATAATAGCTAACTTAACTTCTTCAAGTCTGAATTAAATGCTCCTCAAGATGTTATTACATGCAAGAAACAAAGTCGTGTCGAATCAACTGTTCGTACCGGACTTCCACAATGTATCCCTATGACCGAAGCCGAATTTGCCGCCCTTTCGTCACTCTTCGTTTTAGGTGGATTATCAGGAGCACTGGGTTGTGGCGCCGTGTCGACAAGTTATGGAAGATTGTTTGCCATGAGAATTACAAGTGTTTGTTTCATAGTAGGGTCAATTTTGGAAATCTTCGCCGGCACAGTTCCAATGATGTCTATTGGCCGGTTCTTTTCAGGCATTGGTGCTGGAGCATCGACTGTCGTCGTGCCAATTTACATTTCAGAGGTTGCACCGCCTAAGGAAAGGGGATTGTTTGGATCCATGACACAAATTACCACGAATGTAGGCATCCTACTTACTCAGGTTCTGGGTTATTATTTGAGCAGAGGGTCGAAGTGGAGAATCATATTGGCAGTTGGAGCTGGACTTGGATTGTTACAAGGACTTGGGTTGTTATTCATCCCAGAGAGCCCAACATGGCTTGCCGCACATAAAGACACACAAACAGCCACGAGAACCCTCCAGCGAATTAGAGGAAATGGCTATTCCATTGAGGAAGAGATTCAACACTGGGACATTAAGCCATCCGAGGAAGAAGAAGAGCGTCTTTTACTTGACCCAGAGCTGACTAGAAGGGACTCTGTTGCCAGCAAGTCATCCTCACAGAAATCCATTCCTAATGTTGGATTCTTTCAAGTCATTAAAGATCCCTTCTATCAACCTGCAGTCATTGCCGTCATTGGTATTATGTTTGCTCAACAACTTTGTGGTATCAACAGTATCATCATGTATTCCGTATCACTTTTGTCTGGCCTTCTCCCCGTCTCTTCATCTATCATCACAATTCTTATTTCGGTAGTTAATCTCGTGGCAACTGTCGCATGTGCACCATTAGCCGATAAAATTGGTCGAAAAGCATGCCTCCTCCTTTCCATAACTGGTATGGGCACCATGTCTCTTTCATTAGCATTATCCCTTCGTTGGGAAATCAAAATTCTCTCTGCGATTTCAGTCATCCTATTTGTCACATTTTTCGCCACAGGTCTTGGTCCTGTTCCTTTCATGATGGCATCAGAGTTCGTCGGTCCAGAGGCTGTGGGTGCGACGCAAAGTGTAGGTTTGGCAGCCAATTATCTTGCTACTTTTCTAGTAGCCCAATTTTTCCCCATAATCAACTCTAGCTTGAACAAAGCTTTAGGGGGTGTGGGATGGGTGTACTTTATATTTGCAGCGTTGGCAGTATTGTGCGGAATATTTGTTAGTTGGAAAGTTCCTGAAACTAGAGGCAAGAAAGATGCCGATGAAGTCTGGGGAAGACAGAGAAGAGTCGATTGAATAAGAATGACAAGCTCTTAGTATAGGATGCACATGATATTAAGATTAGCTCGGCGTTAGGTGTTGATACTTTTTAACATATATTCACAATTTATTTCAAAGCAGAAGCTGTATTGTATAGTTGGCATCAGACTTGTAATCACTCATAATCTATCATTCTGTGCTAGACATTTCAGTTCTTCATTAGGACCTTTGGAGACAACACCAGATGGCCTGATTTTCCATATCAATACCACCATCCTCAAACCTTTTTTCAATGCTTCACAATTCTTCGTTGTTACTTCACCTTGAGCCAATTTTACAAGTCAAACAATCGTCAAAAAGATCTCAAGTATATGTAGAATTAATTCAAACCAACATCAATGTGATATTAGAGCCTTGTGGTAATTCATTTGGATGGCTCGAATGTCCAAAGCGGGGAATACACATGTCCCAAGTTTCGAATGATATTTTTGACTATCACACCTGACAGTCATTGAAAATACAATTTCTACTCAGGCGAAATATTATTTCAAAACGTTCGTCTTACGTGTGGAAATTTTGCCATAGAAAATCTCTGTTGAATGCCTCTCCAATTGTGCTGTAACTCCACTCCAAAAAGCGCCAACAAAGAAGCGAAATATACATGTATCATGTTTGGAGCGAAATTCTCGCCTCGGCTCATCATCTAGCTACTTGGTTGCTTCATTACGAGACAGTAATTAAGAACCGCCTTCCTGCCAATCTTCCGCCAAAGCCGCCACTTCCACAGCCCTCCAAGGTTAGCATGGAAATTGCTCGTGGGATCAGCCACCATATCTCTGCCTGAACCCTCGTGTATTTTCCCCTACGTCGGAGCCACCCACATCTCGAGATTCAATATTCCTTTTGGCGCTGGGGATGTATCGATTTCCATCATCAAAAATAGCGGAGATACTCAAGTCCAACGCACCACCTATATGTATGTTACTCAGACTGCACGAGGCCAGTCCCAAGAGCATGGAATCTTGTCCCACAAGTAATATACAGTAAGTTTTCATTAGTGTACATCCACAGAAGCCCCTAAGGTGCCCATAGTATATCGAGTTGATTAGCAATGTAGGTTCACCAGCAACCATCTCTCCCAATGTTGAAGGCAATGAAAGTATTAGGACCATTTAGCTGAGACCCGCAGCGATATTCTGCATTGGGGTAGCATGGCCATCAAGATAACTCGTTTCATACAGTCTGATGAATGCTTGGTGGTTGAATGAAATGGAAAATTGCAAGATCATCTAGTGTCGAAGGAAGACTAGGGTTCAAGGAGGGGAAGACACAATAGAAGAGAATGTCCTCATAAATGAATGCAGACATAGATGGAGTGTATAAGTTAATCTGTAAGCTCGAATTAAAGAGCTAGATCTGGAGGTTGGACACGAATATAAATGTCATGCGTAATTGTTCCCAATAGGTATCAGCTGAAAACCTGCTTCGATTGCACAACAGAATAGGTCTTCGCGGCCCTCGAACTTTTTTGGCTATAATTAAAACCCTCTCGGGTTTTTGCATACGCTCCGGTGTTTGAGTTATTTGGATTATGAAAAGATTCTAGTGTGTACAAAGTTCGAGTCAATAAAACGTCAAAATGGACAAAGTGACATGAAGGATTAGATACTCGATGTAGAATCAAAGAGCCAAGAAAGATGTGTTGCACACAAAAGTAGCGAGGAACATAGTTCTCGGATGTAGAAGGAATACCACATGTCTGTACAACCACGTTGCCAAACTTCCTTCCATAGTCCTTCCAAGTTCCAATTGATAAGATATACCTAGGTATTGTTGGAAAGCAGGTTGTGAAGAAAGCACTTGCCGATTAGCGGGAACTATTATCTAAGAATTATCGAACCGCTGCTCCATGTCGGATTCATATGGCCTTCACAAAGATGAAGTGATGCTCTTATTCTGACAGGAAATTAAGTCACATCAAAATGAGAAGTTGTCTGATTCACTAATATATCCAGACACAAAAAGCAATTTTGATTCCGTATGATAGAAGAAAGGCTAGCCCACGCAATGCATTCATATTCATCAATGACTCAATCCACCATAAAACTCCTCTCGTCTACTCCTATCTAGGTCCCAACTTTTCCAATACTCTTGTGCCTTGCTCCTCCCATTCTTGCTTTGTAATCCACATGTTCTCTTTATCAGCCATAATATTTGCCAACACTGCACCTCCCAAGAAAACCATATGCCTCCTCCTAGGAGGATCTTCAATTCGGACCTTGAACTTATTTAAGCGTTCAGGATCTCCACCGAGAACTCTTGTTAACCATAATTGTTTTAATTCTTTCTCGAGTCGTGATGGCAGACCAGGATACATAGATGAACCACCAGATAGAACGATAGCTTTGAAAAGAGAGGATCGCACATCGACATCTGCAGCTTGAATGGTGTTGAAAAGGAACTCGGCAATACCGGGTTGTTCAACATCGACGAGATGAGGTTGGAAGAGGCACTCTGGAGCTTCGAAACGTTCACTTCCAACCCGGATCACACGCCCATCAGGTAGAGTGTAACTTTCAACCAATACAGTTGTATCTTCACTCAAGCGTTGATCCAACTCAAGATCGTAAGAAACATAGCAAAGCTTCTCCTTAATTTGTCGAACTGTTTCGAAATCCGCTGTTCTGTTCAAAGCATATCCGCGACGTAATAAGAGAGCAATTAAGTTTCGTGTGACATCTCGACCGGCGACATCAAGACGACGAGTAAGATGGTTGAGAACAACTGATTCGTAAACCGGTACAATGTGTGTAACTCCGTCTCCAGAATCAACCACAACTCCTGAACTGAGACCTATTGACAATCAGTACACATAATGTCCTGCATACTGCACACCGCCCGTCGCGCAATTGAGAGAATGAAAGTACCTTGTGCATATAGAGCCAAGACTGCTTGAATAGCCACGTAAACTCCTCCAAATTGATACCTTTCAAACATGACTTCGCACATTTGTTCTCTGTTCTTTAAGGGGTTCATTGGTGGTTCTGTCAAGAGAATCTTCCGGCCAGTAGGATCGACCTTCATTTTCTCGTAAAACGTATAATCCCAAAGGTGTTGCATATCATCCCATTTCTTGACAATACCGTTTTCCATAGGATATGAGACTTGAAGCATTGTCCTCGCTGCGGCAGCTTCATCACCACACATGATGTCCTTAATGACCATGCCATCATCACCCTTTTCTTCGGATCGCAGAATTGGTCGACCGACAATAGAAGGGTATTGGAACTCTGGGAAATTCTAAAATTACAAAAAGTTAATTCCGAGGCATTTAGATAGCTTCCATCATTAATAGTCCAAAATGCCACATACCTGAGCTGCATATCCGACTTTCAGGAAACCAGTTCCTCCATCGAGGACTATGCGATTGTTGTCAGTATGGATAATCAAAAGAGGAAAACGAGCTTGGTATACCTATTGGTGGTTCTGCCATAATTCCAGACTGTGGCAGATCAAATTGTAGAATCTATGTATGAAATGGTTAGAGTTGTGGTGTAGCTGGTTGGTGATTCTGACGACGCTGCGGTTGAGGTCGGAATGTATGGCCGTAACGAGGCTTAAGCTTCCCCGCCGAACCCGCTTCACTTCACGAAGCTGGTGATTGGTGAAAGTCCACTTTCGAATGTGAATATAACATTGTAAGTGAACGATCTCTTAATTTTTTGCTCTGATTCTATTTTATACATCATCTATTATTGTGCTCGTCGAAAAGGCACATAAGGTACTAGATATTTTACCCAAATCCTACCTGCAGGCTGCGCCATAATTATTCGTACGAAGAACTCGAGGAATAACCCACTCTTGTCACAAATATGGCTACCGATATCAAACCCAAGAAACTTACAGACAGAAAGCTTCTCATCATAAATCCAAACTCTTCGAAGTCTATGACCAAGGGCCTGCAAACTCTACTTTCTACAATAAGTGATTCCTCTCAGATTCAAATTTCATTTTACACAGCTCAACTGCCAAGTCCTCCGTCCATTAACAACGAGGAGGATGCAACCCTCTCTACGCAAGTTGTTCTTTCGGACCTTACATCGACTCTTGATCAATATGATGCATTTCTTGTAGCCTGTTACAGTGTTCATCCATTGGTCACGGAACTCAAGAAGAGAGTGAGACCAAACGTACACGTGACAGGAATTTTTGAGGCCAGTGTCATGATGTCTTTGGGATTGTTGACGCAGGGTAACGGAAAGAGATTGGGTGATAGTGAAGGTGACAAGGAAGGATTTGGAATTGTGAGTACTGGAAAATACTGGGAAGAGGTGTTGGGGGCAGGTGTGAGAGATTTCTTGGGGACTCAAAAGGGAGAACATTGTGAAAGATTCAAAGGAGTAGAGACTACAGGTCTCACTGCTGGCGAGCTTCATAGTGTCGATAGTGAGATTGTCGCCACCAAAATGAAGGAAGCGGTGAAAAGATTGGTTGGGAAAAGAGATTGTTCCATCGTTTGTCTAGGGTGTGCAGGAATGGCAGGTATGGATGACATGGTTCGAGAAGCGCTCGTGGAAGAATTAGGATCAGAGGATGCCAGCCGAGTATATATTGTCGACGGCGTCAAAGCTGGTGTTGTATACTTGGAGGCAAATATGAAGGCATTGCCTAATGGAAGTGGCTAATAAACACTGACTCCCAGAAACAGATAGCTTCGATACTGCACTCTTGTAATTGACTTAACCTTACAGCAAATTAATCATTCCCACAAAATTGATGTGACTTACTTTAGACTGTGAGAATAGCGAGAAGAAAGAGATGCAGTTAATCCATACTGGTTTTGGTACAGCAATCACCGTGGAATAATGAGGTCCTGAAAGCTTTGGTTGATCTCATAGAACACGAGTGAAGGATCAAGCTTTTAGAGTACAGCCCTGAGCCAGCCGTCATTTTCTCGAACTAGCTTTGGTGAATGTGTTTTCTCCAAAAGCGTAGATACTCCTGTGGGTCGTAGGCCTGCAGGACGTCTAACCAGATATCATGGCGACTTACCTGCTATTTGTGATATGCCATGCTGACTCACTAGCAGGATGAATAGTAGGGATGCTCGAGAGAGAGAAGTAGCTTCATGAACGGACCAATTAGTA
This sequence comes from Botrytis squamosa, assembly GCA_014898485.2. Classification (NCBI taxonomy): domain Eukaryota; kingdom Fungi; phylum Ascomycota; class Leotiomycetes; order Helotiales; family Sclerotiniaceae; genus Botrytis; species Botrytis squamosa. The sequence goes on from RCTC02000009.1 coordinate 2,881,033, forward strand.
GATATATTCGCGCAAAGTAACTGATGATCCAAATGCCCTCGTCCTGTGCTACATTCTGGGATGCATTATTGGAATCAACTGACATGTATATGATATACCGAGACTAGTATTTGTAATTAAAAGTCAACGTGCCTGTTTACAATCTCATGGCCGGCCTTAGAATCATATCAACATATTCACTTATAATATCATAAACAACATCAATATGTACATACATATATAATGCCATACTTGTATCTATACGTACCCACGAACACTATCAGTTTATGTGAATCTGATCTCCAGGTGATGATAAAGTCGACTCCTAGATAGTTAGTTCATGAAAGCTTCAGGGGGGCTTCCATGATCTGCAAGTAAAGCCTTGCGCCCGTGTTAATTATCAATACACTTCAGCTCGAAGCGCAGAGCTGTAACATAGTCTTAAAAAAAGTGTAACCCCTTGAATGTCAATCTGAGGAACCCAGGAAGAACCCAACGAACGCCGATGAAAGTGCTTGAATTACAAGCCAAATCCCCAGGCATATCAGAACCTCCAACAGACACACTTATAGCCATGCAATATATTTCTCCAGAATCTGCAGAGTAAAAAGAATCCCTTTTCACCATGCTTGGTCCATACCGATATCATGCAAACTTGTATTCCATTCCATGCCGTATGTACACATCCATTGATTCATGATCGTCCCTCCCATATCAATTGCTTCTTGCACCATCCTTAGCCTCCCTCAATTCGTCCATCTTTGCAACTCTCTTTTTGAATTCATCGTATTGGCATTTTTCGTAGGAATGTCTCTCTTGCTGTTTCAAGGAATTCCGAATGTTAGCCTTGTTCTTGATACCCCAGTACTTCTGGAATGACCCGCAAACCCACCTCACACTTCCATGGAAGATAATATTCCTCCTGCCGACAACGATTAAGAGGAATCAATAGACCGGCGCATCCATCACGATATGCGATAGGTAATCGGGCTTCGCTCATTTGTTCTCGGGTTGCGCCTGAACCGGGTGTTAGCTTCCGTCTTTAACAAAGTATGATCTAGAGGGACAAGGAACCATACTTGTAGATGCAGTACCAGAAAGTCCAATGGCGGACTTTACAGCTTCAGTTACTGTCATGATTGCGTTTGGATATGTAGTGATGAGGATTTTGGATGCTTGGGTATTGAGGGGGATTTGGAAGTAAGGTCAACAGAACTCGCGCTAATAATTTCAGCTTAGTAAGCCATCCATCCACCTTGATTTTGTCTCCCTTCAATTGATTCAAGAAGTTCTTCAATCATATCATTGAGGTTTCATCAAGCATGTATTCGTGATTTAATCTGTTTTCTTTCAGATCAATCTTCCCGAGAAGTCTCGGGAATCGACTTTTGAAAGGTTATGGATGATGAGGACTTGCTTCACATGTTATCCCCGTATAAAATTCACATCTGGCTCACAGATTCCCGGACTGTTTTCAATCTTCAAGCCTTTGGGTTGTGAAGTTTCTTCAAATAAAGATTTACGACAGTAATTTATTCTTCGAATGGAGACATTACCATGGCAGAATGAAGTCATCTCCGTGTTTAAGAGTGTGCTATACCCTGAATCTTCATCAAGTGTTAGGGTACTCCCTCATCCTCACAATTTGTCTCAAGTGCTGGGTGGTTCCAAGTTCAACACTCCGCATTTTTCATTGGAAGAACTAGTCGATCAAGTGTACCAAGTCGGTTCGGGAATCTCTCCCAACAATGCCCACCTTCCAAGTTCCCTCTTCTTATAAGCAACAGGGTCATGAAGACTATGCGTCCTAATATCACGCCAAAATCGATCCAGTCCAACATTCTTACTAGTCGCTCTTGCTCCAGTCATTTCAAATACTCCACTTGTCACCTTTAATCCAACGTCGGTAGCTACAACCTTGACAGCTGCAACAGCTTCTGCCAATTCACCACGATCTCGTGCAGAAACCGATCGTTCGTCTTGATGTTTCGCATATATGTCTGTCAACTTCTTACCCACAGAATCCGCTAAAGCTACAACTGCCGATAGATGTGCGTGGAATGTGCCATATCGCTCAAGAATGTACCACTCCTCTGTTGCACTGTCTTTGTTATCTCCACCGAAAGGCCACGCGCGCGTATAAGTTGTTGTGTACTTGGCTGCTGATTCGATAGCTCCAAGAGAGATTCCGATATAGAAGTTTGCGAAAACCAATTGAATGGTGGGAAGTAGTAGGGTTGCGAAAGGGACAGTGAGGATTTGAGGCAGTGGTTCCTTGGTTTGGGCATTCCAACCTAATGCATCTTCCCAAGGAACCCTAACATTTTCAATCTTGACGCTACCGGACTCGGTGAGTCTTAATCCAATGTTATTCCAATTGTGCTATTAAGATAGTAATGTCAGCTGCTAAAGAAAACTTTCATCGACATTCTCACTTACGGCAAATTGAATTCCAGGTTGTCTAGTCGGCACCGCAGCAAAGATATGCTTCCCAGTTCCCTCCAACACACCTTCAAGAATTGTTATGTCAGATACAACTCCACCAGTGTTGAAGTGCTTTTGTCCATTGAAAATAATGTGATCCCCATCTGATTTTATACTCAAATCTGAATCTCTTGGGTTAACAGCACCTGTTTGATAGTGTCAGTGTATTCCTTGAACTTTGATATGACTTCAATTACCTCCCATAAAATAATTATTTTCAATTATCTGCTTTTGTAATCGATCTTTCTGCTCATCTGTCCCCACAACATTTGCTGTTGTCGACCAAAGCAAGTGATATCCAAGTAACATGCCCAAAGATCCATCACCTTTAGCAACTTCTCTGATTACTTTGTATCCGATATCCCATGATTGACCACCGCCACCATATTCTTTTGGACCCAATACTTTTAACAGTCCTGACGACTTTAATAATGACACTTCATCGCGAGGAGATTTATTTTCAATATCTCTCTTTGCAGCGTCCTTTGAAAAGATTTGGGAAATCTCTGATGCTCGTGAAAGCCATTCTTCCTCATTTTGTGGTACGGCAGATTGAAATCTTTGATGATATTCTGAATAGAGATTAACTTCAGAACTTGATGTACTTGGGGCGGCCATTTTTGTCCAAAAAATGTATTTAAGAAATGGAGGGTTCACGAACAGATACAGCTGAAGAAGTGATTGAGGGGTGCGGGGTATTTCAATCAATCTTATTTTCAGCTCTTGAGTCAATTTTAGTTTAGCCTCTTTGAATGTTGTACATGTAATTACGCATACATAACTCGGATGTCGTGATTGTCTTCCATAATGCAGATCACTGGATAGATAATCTGCATCCCACGTTATTTTTGGACGTGTTCGATTGATGGGGTCGATTTACTTCAGACACGGAAGCAATTTTCCCCACAAGTAGAAATCTTACGCCATGAAGCTATTGAGATGTGATATTTGTACAATATTTAAAATTAAGTAGTTACGAAAGATAAGAAACTAAGTTTTCGAGTTTCGATTTAAATCTTTATGCCCGTACAATAGTTTATACCAGTATTGTTTGCCCTGCATGAGTAGATGTACTCATTCTATAAGGCTCTCATTGCAAAATCTGCCAAGTTACACTTGTCATGCTAGTTCGGAAGCTCCCTTTTGATACGTCTACAATTCTACCCTAAATGATAAAAGCACTACCGTTCAAAAGTCTAAATTATTCTGATGAAGATTGTCATGTCTCTTTTCCGTTTCAGCACATCAATGAGCTGTGGATGACTACTCGCCGTGGTTGACTGCAGTGATACTTGGGCTCAAAACCATATCTTTAGCATAAGATTAAATGAGTACCTAAGTCCAAGACAACGGATATTTGTTATACTTCCATTCCTGACTTGGTCTCGATGAGTCATTGTTGCAGAAATAGGTAATAGGCATTCGCACAATATAGGCATATAGTAGGGCGACTACCTGTCAGAATACATAGGTGTATCCGGGTCAACCTGGCAGATGCCCAAACTTGGCAGACGCAGACTATATCGTGAGTATGCTAAGCAGGGTCACACAAGATTGTAGAGTGTAGACTTTTGCACGGTGAAACCGACAGCCATCGCTACACTATGAATTCCTGACCACAAATGATTACTTTTCTCTGAAGTTGCGAAGTTGCGAGCAAAGAATTTTGCTCTCAAGGATGGGAATTAGGCACTTCGAAGCAGATGTGGACTTGAGAATATCACACACCACGTAGAGAACGGTGCGTGTTGGCTCTACGATTGCGGAAGAGTCTTTCACCAGCTCGCTGTTTTGACAAGCGATGCACCTCATCCGAGCTCCGGTGATCTTTGATCAGGTATCTACTGGAGTTTGCCTCGGATGAAGGATCTGACACGAGCTCCCCAACTACTTTTCAAAAAACTCTTTCCTAGTTTCCCTTTCAACCTTTCACACTCTCTTTTGTCCTCTCATGAGTGCACCATATTCGATACACATGGCGAGGGCACTCACTTATGTTCTCATTCAGAATTGTGTTAGCAATTTCAGAAACCTTAAGTCCGTTACGCCCCGGGGCTTCCTAAAGGATGAGATCGATATCTCTCCACCCTAAGGGATCTCCTCAATATGGAATTTCATCTGCTATAAACCTTGCCTATTAGTTCCCACCTCGAAGTATTTGGTTCGCCAATCAAATTCATCTCATCGGAATGAGGTTCGAGATTTCTTGTCAGTTCCCGTATTGCTCGGACGATCACGACGACTATTCTTTCTGCTTTATCTTGCTTCGACTGCCCCCAGACAAACTGATTTTAAGTCTCCCAATATTCTGATAATCAAGGGGTTAATATGGATATTCCATGCGTGTTGAAATTGTGTCATGAACTTTACTCTATGAATAGAATAAGCCTATTGAGGTGATGTGGAAAGAGTTGTTGAGAAGGAGATTACTTAAGCGTAACCGAAATACATTTCAGACCAAGAGACGGTGCGTTATCGCTGGGAATAACGTGGGCTAGGTAGGATGTCTCAACGATCAGCTTCCCATCGCGATGAAATTGGTAGCAATCCAAGGGTTGATCCGACCTGGTGCCGCGTGCTGGGAGTACTACAATGTATGCATTTGATCATCCATGATGTGACGTAAACCCGAGTTGTTCGATGCACCCGAGATTTGTTAGCTAAATTCAATTTTCGGGTTAAGACATTCTTTCTAGGAGTCTAATTCCCGAATATCCATAGCCATACCTTTTATACTTACGGATATCATCCCATATCAAAGACGATCTATCGTCATTTGTATCTAGGATAAATTGTCAAATCAATTTCATGTACCAAAAATTAGCTGGCAGTGGTCTTTTGTCATGAGTATAGCTTCAATTCATGAGAAGAGTGAACGACGCTCGTGTTGAAAAAGTGATGGAAATCCTCCCAAGTCATCTCATTCCAAGATGGAATAAAATGAGCAACGAATAGATCAAACCACAAACTTACAGTTTCTTTTCCTCATTTTAATTCTATAACCATTGCGTTTTCACATCTGAAATGCTACAAGAAGTTCAAGTTCACCTATTTACTACTTAACTCAAGCCATCAAGCAGGAGGCTTCGCCGCCAAAGAATGCCTAGGCGTGTGCTACTGAAGCATATCACCCATGACACATCTCGGAGGATTTGCGATATCGTAAAGCCGACGTGGTATTTCCACACCAGCATACATATTAACCTATAGAATATCACTCGCGGCCCCACAAAATTTCATGCCTTTGTTTCAACTCATCATCCAATAGCTATGGGCGGGGAGAAAACAACATCCTTCCCCGCATTGTCTAAGCCATTCACATCAGCACAGCGAAATGATAAGAGATGACTATATTATCGAGCATTCCTCTTTCATGATTATCTACATCGATTTTAAGACGGAATTATTCATTTTCGTATATCCCAAAATATAGAACAAAATGAAGGCGTCAGAGCGAGCAATATGCAAAGTTCGATTACCAGTCTACGAAAAGAATTGCGAAGTGCTCGATCCCAGCTTGAAGTTAAAGTGGGCACATTCGATACACAAGCTATTCTTCGCGGATGAACAGACTAGCGGTCGTAATAATGTTCGCAATTTCGATTTCGTACTAAATGTCGACGGGTCTGTGGAGAATCGTTGTCAGGATCAACCAGCTTCATTGATGACAGCGACTCAATATCCAACACGCTACCAGCTCCCGGAAGATATTTCAGACAGACTTAATACCGCCGAAGAAAAAGTCGCGCGTGCAGAACTCTTCGCATTGGGCAGTATTTTATACGAAATCATCTTGGGTCACCAGCTTCTCCATGAAATTGATGAAGGTCTAGATAACGGGAGGGAGATCCAGAGGCTCATTGCTATAGGAAGCTTTCCCGAAGATCTTTGGAATCTACCAATCACTCCAAAGATTCTGGGATGCTTGTGTCCAGGATTCATAGAAGAAATGTTAAGTCTACGCAAGAAAGGTTCGTTGCTCGTTTTTATTCGTGTTTTATGCCTATACAGTATTGTCCTCGCTCCTCTTTGATCTCTTAGACAACCTTTGTGTCCATTTCATACGATATATTTGGCTAACTTTTATTTTTGTTATCTCCCAAGTAGGAATCGGAAGCTATATTAAAAACCATCCTTACCGATTTGGGTTCCAAGTTCTAGGTGGGGCTGTTACCATTGCCTCCGTCGCCGTAGTACCTGTCCTTGGAGCAATTGGATTTTCAGCTGCAGGCCCTGTTGCTGGCACCGCAGCAGCAGCCTGGCAATCTGGTATAGGCCTTGTCGAAGCAGGTAGTATTTTTGCGTGGTGTCAAGGTGCCGCTATGGGAGGTGCTGCGGTAGGTGGAATCATTGGTGCTGGTGTGGGTGGAGCTGGAGTTTTGGCTGGAGCTACTAGCTTAGGTGCACTAGATGGGGGAGATTTCGAAAACTCTGAATTGAAGAAGAGGTTTCTGGCAGCTTGGAATCGTGATATGACAGCAGAGCAGAAGAAGAGGCGTGTAGGATCGCTCTAGTGTGAGACAAACGAGGGTGACGGGAGTCAAAGTTAAGCTTGAACTGAGGATAAAGACGTTTTTGGTGGGACTGCATCAAGAGAATGGTTAGGGTCCCAGATTTATATGTCTTGTATCTCCAACAACACAACTTGCTGCACTGTTCCATTTCAAATTGTTCAGTTTACTACGACGTTTGATAATCGAATTTATGTAGTGCGGAGGCTCACCTTTTTTCTCAACTAAAGTCCGTTCCATAATAATTGAATGGTCCAAAGTCAAGTCTTGGACTAGATATGAAAGGTTAATTTGATAACAATTCAATATCATTCAAAGGAACTCTTTACACGCAAGGGTCGTCACTCTCTCATGTAGCCTCTGTAGCCTCTGTAGCCTTAACTGCCATCTGTCATCTGTGTACTTTTCAATCTTTGTATAGTTCTGTATTCCGGATCTGTGACTGCTATGACCAGAGACCTTCGAGATCTCCCATACTGATAACCTGTTGTCCAGATGCTGTGTCAAAATCCTATTTCATCACTTCCGTCACCGTCAGCATTGCTCTTACATTGCATCTTGTCATCATCAGATTTGGCAGGACGTATTGCTGAACGTCATTCATGGGATTTGGAAGGACATATCATTAGTTTGATAATCAGTTTCACTTCAACTACTATAATAAATTCAATTTTCAGAGAAGTTGATAATTCAAAGCTCTTCGGCATTCAACTGCAGCCCAGACTATTGAGGAGCGTCGAAGTAGCACGCCACAAGCCAAGAAACGACATAGACGGTCATATCTGTCAGGGAGCATTAGTGGCCAACCAAAAGACCTAGGGATCATTAACTGAAGTACTGTATCTCGAATCAAAACATCGGTTCATTGCAATGCATTCGTGGCCAGGTGTGATCTGGGTCTTCCAAATTTTTACCTACTCAAGAGTCGATGCAGCCATACCAGGATTATCTTTAAAAGGGACATAAGCAGTTCGTGGAGATACCTGAGAATCAAAAATACCTACTGCATATCAACTGTATTTATCAATGTCATTGGAAGACATTTCTAAACGGAGACAATTTGCAAATTCAGAAAGTCGAACCCGTATCAAAGGCAACCAAGACACATCCTCAAATTATCGCAATGGAGAAACACTGTCATCCCATTTGCTGATCTAGAGCTGATTGAAATCTATTTGCTATTGATCCTTCAGTCCCGACTTTCATGATTCATACCAAATTCGCGATGAGTGCTACTCCCGACTATCTCACACCTTGTGAGGATTCATAATAAGTCCACTAAATCACTTACTAATATCTTATCAAATAAGGGATATATTGATGACTAATACACATATGATATAATCTTATATTATAAAATCATATTATCATATAATTGTATAATAGTATCTCTTATCAAATTGATTTATAATGAAATAGAATGAAATAAAACTAGATAGAAGTATATAGGAAACCTCGCTAAATTGATTGATTGTACTTTCTTTTTATTATCTAAAGTGATTCCATAAGATACGATTTAAATCGATCTTATTTATAAGCATAGAATATACTGGAATTTCATTATAAACTATATAAACCTAGAATATTCTTTAAAGGAATTCTAGGAAAAAGCAAGCAATTCATCTCAACTCAGTCTAGCTCTTCTAAATTGACTTCAATTCAACTCTTATTCTATATATTCGATTTATCCCTACAGCTTAAACTGACTAGATCTTCCACTATCCTTATAATAATACTATTCCTTCTTATTATAAGAGCTAACCTCCAAGACACCTGTTGACAGTGGTACACCACCAAGGAATTATCCCATCAAAAGCCATTATCCCACATTGCTGAGACTTCGAAATAGTTAAAATTGGTGCCTAATTTCATTTCTGCCCTTTTTATCCAATCTAGTCCATCTCAATTTTGCGGTAATTCGAGTTTGAGATCTCCCATATAAACTGGAATTGGAATTACCGTAAGCAAAATTGATTATATCAACATCTAAGTACCTGCATATCACTAAAGTTGAGATCCTCCATCTATTCCTGGCTCTAACTTGATGCGCTAATCCTTTCTTCGTGCGGTAATTAGAACATTTGGTTTCTCATACAAATTAAGCTAAGGGAACTCGACCTGGATTACCGCATTCATTGGACACTTTGGTGTCATACAAATAACTAAAGAGGACTAATATTGGTGGCTTCTACTTCACCTAGGCTTTTGATTCATGCCATAATCCTTTCTTGTTTCTATACCAAGGAGTAAGTCATGATTTTTAGGCCCTTATTTACGAAACTGAAATTATCCCAGCAGATAATGATTACCAGACCAATGGAGGGCCATAGAATGGCTGAATTATATACTCTCCATCACACCTTGGTCTTTGTTCAAAGCGATAATGTATATCCTGAGCGGTAATCGAGGATTTTGATTCCGTATACAAATTCCTCATACAAATACAGACTTTGGATTATCTCCACAAGAAATGATTAGCGCATCATCTAAGGACTTGGGAATGATTGAAGTAAGTATCATCTATCATAATTCAGCGTTATTTCTATGCAGCAGTCTATTTTCCGTGCGGTAATTGAAAGTCAACTTTGGCCTATGTCAACATTTCATCAATTACCGACGACCAGGAACATTATTTCATCAATAAAATATGTAGAGAAGATTGATCTTGATCCTCTATTTGATATCCAGGTCTTGATTAGATAAAATAGTACTTTCCTCGCGCGGGAATTACAAGTTAACTTTGGCCCATCAGCCTTTCATCAATTACCGTCAGACACAAGCCCTTTTACATCAACTAGATACCTGGAGATCATCAAAATTAGTGCCTTCTATCTCATTTATGTATTTTTGTAATGCGCTAATGCTTTCCCCAGGCGGTAATCAAGAATCAAGTTTTAGCCTGCAGAAACCTTTCATCAATTACCGTCAGCCATAAGGATTAGCGCATCAAGTAAGTACTTAAAAACGATTCTAGAAACCATCTTTCAAATCATGTCACCATTTTTCTCGCGTTTGATGGTCCACAAAATGCGGTAATTGGAAGTCAAATAGTACCTACCCTACATTTCAATATCCATACCGAGCTAGAACCAGTCAGTCGTATTGGACAAGCTAGATACTTCCTGTATAACTTCAGTTTTACTATGAGAATCTAATCCATTGATTGGACAGAAGTAAAAGCGCAGACATACGTTCCTCACGACTTTTGTCAGAGAGTGTTCATGAAACCTACACCCCTTCAGATCATAGAATTACCGAACTGAAAATTCGTTATCCTCAAACAAAACCACGTGGATATCACTAAGTTTAAGTCATTTCATCGACTCCATGTCCAAAGATTGCATTGTTTAATCATGGCATGTCGGTAATCCGGTCGCAAGTTTTGCATCTATGAGACCTTTCTTTGGCAGATTCAATGAGATGATAATATCTCTACAAATCTTCGAGGCATTGAAAGTACCAGAAATTGAATCTTAAGGACTAGTTTGACTAACTGAATATGAAAGCTTTATCATAAGCTGCAAATCCAGACCGGTAATTTCACTTTCGGTCCATCTTTGATACCTGCATCACCTATCAACGCAACGTGATTCCCAACTGAAGAACGCCCCCTTTATGGCTGTCTACACTTCAAAATGCTCTGCAAGATATTGAATATTCTTAGGAAGAATTGAATTATATAGATATGTCCATTTTCAGACCGGTAATTTGCTCATGGTGAGATGCCCTACATGCCGTGAAAAATGCTCTATATCAAAATTACCGACTTAACAACGAATTAGCGCATCAAGAAAAGGGCTGTTGATCATTTGAGAATAGTTTCTCTATTGATTAAAAGTATCAAGAAAGAATTACCTGGTGTTGACGTTGCGGTAATTGCATTGTTCCAGAATGAGCTTGTACACACCAAAATCGTGCTAACTTGTTGAATCAAAATTACCGATTCGAGAACAACATATTATAAAGTTACTCTACACTTAGAGAAGAGAAGTGATTATTCCGCATCGATTGGATCTATTTAGAAAGAATTACCTACTTCTTATACCATTGTACTCTGAGTGTTCATGTCGATGATCAGTCAAATACAGGCAAAGTTTCTTGGATCAGAATTACCGAGAATCCTAGGGATTAGCGCACAGTCTAAGTACTTTCATATTAATCGCCTATTATTTCTCTATCTATATCTGCCATTTTCAATCAATTACCTACCAAAGGTGGTGCGGTAATTTGTGTCTTCATCTGTGGACGTTCAGAGATTCCAAATTTGAATCAACAACCACTCTTGTCACTAGCCAAGATATTGTTGATCTCCACATCAATAAGGCAATAGTATGAGAAGAGATTTAATAGCGAGTTTAATGATTTCAGGATCTTATATTGATGTGCTGATACTTATTGATAGAGGTAACGAATATCGTGTATCGTTGTTTTGAGTAGCTTGTATGTAGCTTGCTACTTCTGGATTACCGTCCACAAATTTCGAGATAGAGTTGAAGAAAATTGAGAAACGATGAAGAATGAGTTCATAAGTGTATTCCGGGTCAAATCACGATGGAATAATGATTTGCCATCTCGGTAATCTTAATTTGATGGACCGCAGAATTCTTGGTGTCAGCAAAGTCTTGGAATTATCCGCATAGATTGAATTAGTGTGAGGATTTATAATAAGTTCACTAAATTATTTACTAATATCTTATCAAATAAGGGATATATTAATAACTAATACACATATGATATGATCTTATATTATAAAATCATATTATTATATAGTTATATAATAGTATCTCTTATCAAATTGATTTATAATGGAATAGAATGAAATGGAATTAGATAGAAGTATATAAAAAACCTCGCTAAATTGATTAATTATACTTTCTTTTTATTATTTAAAGTGATTTTATAAGATACGATTTAAATCGATTTTATTTATAAGCATGGAATATACTAGAATTTCATTATAAACTATATAAACCTAGAATATTCTTTAAAGGAATTCTAGGAAAAAGCAAGCAATTTATCTCAACTCAGTCTAGCTTTTCTATCTTGGAGGTTAGCTCTTATAATAAGAAGGAATAGTATTATTATAAGGATAGTGGAAGATCTAGTCAGTTTAAACTGTAGGGATAAATCGAATATATAGAATAAAAGTTGAATTGAAGTCAATTTAGAAGAGCTAGACTGAATTGAAATAAATTGCTTACTTTTTCCTAGAATTCCTTTAAAGAATATTCTAGGTTTATATAATTTATAATAAAATTCTAGTATATTCTATACTTATAAATAAGATTGATTTAAATCGTATTTTATAGAATCACTTTAAATAATAAAAAGAAAGTATAATTAATCAATTTATCGAGGTTTCCTATATACTTCCATCTAATTCCATTTCATTCTATTCCATTATAAATCAATTTGATAAAAAATACTATTATACAATTATATAATAATATGATTTTATAATATAAGATTATATCATATATATATTAATCATCAATATATCCCTTATTTGATAAGATATTAGTAAGTGATTTAGTGGACTTATTATGAATCCTTACATATCCTTTTAATAGGTATACTAAATCAATCTTATTTATCTTAATTCAGATTGATCTGATTCGTGAATTCGATCAATTTGATTCGAGCTAATGATTTAGTAAGCCCATTAGCTTTTTGTTCATTAGTAGATATATAAATTAGGTTTAAATACCCTGATTTAATAATATCCCTAATATAGTAGAATCTGATTACTATATACTTGCTTCTTTCGATTTGAATGCCTAGATAGTCCTTTATAGGACCTAGATCCTTTAGATCGAAGTGTTCCTTTAGATTATTAATAAATTCATTAATAATCTCTTGATTTGGGGCTATTATAGCAATATCATCGACATATATACTTAGAATTACATTCTTATTCTTATTAATAAAAATGTATTTCTCGGAGATTAGGTTTATAAAGCCTAATTTGTTTAATATATCTTTTAAAATATAATACCATATTCTGACTAACTGTTTTAGGCTATATAAAGCTTTATTTAGCTTTAAAACTTTATTCTTTAATTTATTAAATCCTTCCAATAGATTTAATAAAAATGGTATATCGATATTGCCTTGTACAAATGCTAGCATTATATCGATTTTATAAATTAGCCAATTGTTTTAAAAAACTAATACAAATAAAAGCTTCCATACCATCAATTTAACTACTAATACATGCATATCAATATAGTCTAATCCGTATAGCTATTCGAATCCTTTAGCAACAAATTTAGCTTTGAATTCAATAAATTCACCTGAATCCTTTATTTTATATACCCATTTAGTTCTTAGAGTTTTATTATTATTGGGATTATCAATAATATTCCAAATCTTATTAGATTCAAGGATATTTATTTTGTATTCCATAGCTTTTAACTAGTATTCCTTTTCTGAAGAGCTAATAGTTTCTTTGTAGGTCTTAGATTTAATCAATATACGATCTGGTTTATTAATAATAATCTTTTTATTATTTTTAAGTTTAATATCAAAAGCTAATTGAAGATTTTGTTGATTTATTTCGATATTCACCTCCTTATTGATTGAATTGAAGTATCCGGAAAAAGCAAGTTTATAATAGGAAATCATATGTTTTCCATCTTTATTAAGGCCTTTATTATCAGGAATTAGATCTTTTATATATTTAGATTGCTGTATATTAGGTTTATCAAGTATAGGTTTATTGAATATAGGTTTATCGGGATCGACCTTTATATAGTCGATTGTTTTGTCACTTTCACTATTTTCGTCTATTTCGGGATTAGCTGAACACTTATTGGTACTAGTAATATCTTTATTCTCTATATTATCTTGAATAGATTGAAAATCGAGGTCTTTTTCTTTTAATAGTTTTAGATTCTGGTTTTTATATTCATTAGAATATATAAGATCTTCTTGAATATCAATATCTCTCGAGCTAATTATTCTCTTATTGGCCGGAATATAGACTAAGTAATTATTAAACGAATCAAAGCCTACTAGTATGCCTTTCCGAGTTTTAGAATTCAGTTTTCTATTGTAAATCTTTTTATTATTAATAATATAAGTAAGAGAGCCTAGAATTCTAATATAATTTAGATCAGGTTTTTTATTATATATTAATTCGAATAGTGAATTATTAATAGAACTATTATATATTCTATTTTTGATATAAGTAATGGCTTTAATTAGGTATGGTTATAAATAGAGTGAAATCTCTTTCTCTTTAGTTATATAGATTAGTCTTTCAACTATATATCTGTTTAGTATTTCAGCTATTCCATTCTGGGAGTGAGCATACGGGCTAATATATTTGCATATAATCCCGTGATTTCGAATAAAATCCGACTATTTATTCGAAAGGAATTCGAGAGCATTGTCTAATCTTAGTATTTTAATACTAATATTAAACTGATTTTTAATTAGATTGTAGAACTTTATTAGAATATCATAAGCCTAGGATTTGAATTTAATGGGATATACCTAAATAACTCTAATAGCCCAATCAGTGAATGCTAGAAAATATTTTTCATTTTTAATCCTTATAGTTCTAAAAGGTCCAGTTATATCTAGATTGAATTTTTCGAATTTAGAGTTTATTTCAGGGATTTCAGAAAATTCCTTGCTTATTTTCTGATGGAATTTGCCGAATTTGCATGATTCATATACATCTAAATCAGATTTAGCTATATTTGATTGGATATTCAAGGATTTAATGATATAATTCTTATTTATATAACCTAATTTCTTATAAATTAGATTGAGATTGATTTTATTTAATAATAAATCCGATTTTTGAGTTGATTTCTTTTTCATTTCAAGGATATTAATGTTTTTAAGATATTTAGAATCTACCTTAAAATTAAGGTAATATATATTAATTAGCTAGAGAGTTGTAGTTCGTATATTAGCCTCTTTATAAATAATATCAATCTTATTTCTTGAAGGAATAATATAACTAGACTATCCTTTTTGGATTATTTTATTTGAATTGATAAGATTGGAGATTATATTGAGAATATAATATACCCCTTACAATAGTACCTCTGATTTATTATTAATTAGAATAAAAATATCTCCTATACCATTAATACGAAGCTTTTCCCCATTAACTACAGTAATAGAATAGTTATTTAATAACTTATAATTTATAAACCATTTCCTATTGGGTGAATAATGCTCTGTAGTATTTGAATCTAATATAAATTTATATTTAGATTCAAGAGATTGATTAGCTAAGGCTATATAATAGTCTACAGCTATTAATTATTTGCTAAAGATAGGTTTATTCGAATCTTTCTTCAAATCTTTATTCGAATTTTTATTTGGATTCAACTTAAATTGCTTCTTATTATTCCTTTTATTAGTTTTTAATTCAGAATATTTTATAAAATATTTCGATTCTAAATGCTCCTTTTTAAAGCAATACTTATAATAAAAAGCTTTATTAAAACTTATTTTATTAGCATTTAAATCGATATTAAATTATATTCTAGCCTCTTCGAATATTAGCTCGGAAAAGAGCTTATCCAAATCAATACTAGCTGTATTTTTAGCTAATTCTTCATATTTTCGAGAGGCAAAATTATCAAAAGAGTTAGATAGACCTTTAAAAAGAAATCACACTATAAAGACATCCAGAATATCGAAATTCATCGATTTTAGATAATTATACAATAATTGAATCGAATTAGTATAATTGTCCATTCCTTTTGAGCTAGTATAATTAGATTCTATTAGCCTATTTAGATATCTTCCCATTAATTCAATAGAAAACTCTCCAAACATCTTATTAATAAAATCCCATAGGCTTTTAACCGTATTTTCCTTAAATCTTTCGATTAATTCGAAGCTAATTATGGATTTAATAGCTTCTAGTACCTTTTTTTCGTTTCTCTGATATTCTGAAAGCCTTTCATTATATTTTATAACTAATTTAGGTGAAATAGGCCTTCCTGATTTGTTTATATATAGACTTTTATTAAATGAAACTTTTGTATCATCAATATATAGCATAAAGCTATTTATTTCAAGAAAGAGCTTAGCTCAATTAATCCATTTAATATAATTAAATCTGTCTTTTAGAAGATCAAATTTAAAATTAATATCAAAAATCATTTTAAGTTCTTTATAAACTAATTAGTTTTATACTGGTTAAATATTAATCTAAATGTATAGCTAGTTTTGGTTTTGAATGGATTAGGTAAATAAATTGATTTAAAATCGATTTTAATCTCAAGGATTGAATAGACTAGTTATCTTTTAAATTAAATCTTTATCTTAATTGATATAAAATAAAGATTAAATAAATTAGAGCATTTTGGTATGAAGAAGATTGATATATTACCTATTATAGATAGCAATATAGTATAAATATATTGTTTAAGAATCTAATTTTATATATTCAATTAGATTTAGTTTCAGGGATGTAGGTTATAGGGTTTATATGTAATAGTTTTCGATATGAATTCAATTGAATTGATTCGAAAATTCGATATTTGATAGCTCAATAGTGGTATATATATGATATACAGTCTTAAATCAAGCTAATTCCCTTTTTAAACTAGTTTAAACTAGCTGGGCTTATAATCTTTTGGAGGTTAGCTTTTATAATAAAAAGAAATAATATTATTATAAGGATAGTGGAAGATTTAATCAATTTAAGTTGTAGGGATAAATCGAATATATAGAATAAAAATTGAATTAAAGTCAATTTAGAAGAGCTAGACTGAATTGAGATAAATTGCTTGCTTTTTCCTAAAATTCCTTTAAAGAATATTCTAGGTTTATATAGTTTATAATAAAATTCCAGTATATTCCATGCTTATAAATAAAATCGATTTAAATCGTATCTTATAGAATCACTTTAGATAATAAAAAGAAAGTACAATCAATCAATTTATCGAGGTTTCCTATATACTTCTATCTCTCTATGCCTGCCGGGCAGGTCAATGAACTAGTAGGAATGCTGGATTCTTTGTTTGAATTAGTAATTCGCTTAATAGAAAAGAAGAAAAGTGCCTTCAAATGCTTTGCCCCCTAATAAACAAGCAAATACAGAATAACATATTAAAAATATAAAATAGCTAAAGCTGAGGGTACTAACCAAATAGAATAATAGCAATAGAAATTAATAATTATAATTAGAAAAGCGAAATGTTAATATTAGTATAGGATTATTGATGAAATCAATTATAATAAAGATTTATATAAAGTGATTGACTAGCATAAACTTACTATCAATTTCAAAACACCACTTTTAATTATTGATAATATAGCGATTGAAGATATTACAAAAAAAGCCCAGGTTCTATAAAAGAAGATTCTCAAGCGTTTCGATAGTAGCAATGATCTTACAACAGACTTATTCTAATTAGACTATATACCTAATAAATTTCTATGGAGTATAGAAATATTTCTATGGAGTATAGAAATATTTCTTGAAAAAATGGAAAAAAGTATTATAAAAGTTTCAAGTACCTTACCAGAACCTAACTAAATCATTGTTCACTTTCTGAAGGCTTATTAGGACTCTATTGGATTAATAATTACTGGAATCTTCAATAAATACCTGCAACTTAATTACTTCTCAGACAAATGGAAATAGGCAAAGGTGATAATAATCCCTAAGATCGAAAAGAAAGACAAATCATTAATATGATTCTAGTGATTAATAGTTTTACTCTTATGTATCTTGAAGGGATTGGAATGTATAATTACTCAATGTATTTTATGAATTGTGATGATAGCAGGTATATTCAGCTTTCAATATAATAAAATGCTTCTCAAGCGAGCAGTAATAGATCTAGTCACTTCGTTTGTATATAATATTGAAGAGGCCTTTGCCTGCAAATAAGAAGTCACAATGATTACATTAGATGTACAAGGTGTGTTCAATGCATTCCTGCCGAATAGGCTATTAGAATGTATGTGCTAGCAAGAATAGCCCTATTCCTTTTTACAACTAGTTTAAGTCTTTCTGAGCAATTGCTTAGTAAGAGTTCGGCTGGAAAATGCAACTATAGAATATAGTTGTATTAAATGCGGTATTTTGTAGGGCTTCTTATTCTCATTTATATTATATATTCTATATTTTGCTAAGCTTTTGAATTAAAATATCAAATTACATTTTGGGTATGCTAATAATATCTATATTTATTGCACATTTAAGAATATTTGTAAAAATGTTGATTTCCTTAAATGCGATTTTCATTAGATTTTCCAATAGGGTAAACAAAACTGTATAATATTTGTATTAAAAAAGCTAAAGATGATATATCTTTCTTAAAAAAAAAAGATATATACCCTATATCTAGAGATAAACAATGAGATAACGATTTATTTAATTAGTAAGACGGGCAACAAAATTATTCAATTAATTCTATATTAATTAGAAATTTGGTTTAATTGGAAACTTTCCTTTAAAAGATATGTAGTAAAACGAAAAGCAAAAGCTTGCAAAACCATGAGGTATATCAAAGGGCTTGTACAAATATATTACAATCTATCAGCTGTAGTATTATATAAGGCGATAATCACTTATATCCTTTTTATTACCTTTTATAAATTTGAGGTATAATATACAAACCAAATAAAATTAAACCAGGTAAGGAAAACTGTTTATAATATAATAGTAAGTACAAGACTAAGCAATTATATTATTAAAGTTGATTAAGTAATTGTTTTAATAGTAAAAGGAGTTTTATCCATTTAGTATATAATTTCAACCATTACAATTCTAAAAGATTTTAGATTATTATTTAGCGAATTAATATTTGAATAAATACGAATAAGATTTGTACTCTGATTTTATAAGGTGGATGAAAACTATTTATTAATAATTTGTTTAATATAAGTACTTTAATATAAGATAAATAATATTAACTTTTGTAAACTAACCGGATTAATCCTGAAAATATTGAGATTAATATTCTCCCTACTGTATTTCTCCATAGGGAGCCATAACGACCTTATAGAAGATATAAAAAAAGAAATAGCTACAATTGAATTTATATAATGGTAGAACCATTTGCCTGATAGTCATATCACAGTCTTTTTGGATAGTATTAAATAATACTATTGAGGGCAAAAGATAGTCGGCTACGGTTATGCGATCTATTGGGGATAATTTTCAGTAGTATTTGGTTATAGGGCGATTAATTTGTTTTTGTATGTCTTTGATGTTGAGGTAGTGGGTGTTCTAAAAGGTTTAGAGTGTGTTATTCGATTAAAGCCAATTAAGTAGATCACAATATATATCAATAGTATCTCAGTTATTTGGTGTATTAGGAGTAACGCCTCTGACTTATCTTAATAAATATTTCTGTATTATCATAAGATTATAAAAAACAGGTAAGTAGCAATCCAGTGATCGTCTGGACATACTAGAATTCTTGGAAATAAGAAGGCCGATTGGCTTACCGATTTGGGTGTTTGCAGTAATTGTATTGAAAACGATAACTCATTGCTTCTTATTATTAGTGGGATAAGTTCAATAGTAAGAACCTTCAGACGAGGGGTAGAATAAAAATAGTGGAAGCGAAATAAAGTCATTCTCATTAATTAATATTATTATTAGTATCTTAACTATCAAATTAAGAAATTTGAAAAACTTACTTTTCCCTATTTTATTTTTTAGTGATTAATAACATTTAGAATTAAATATAGAGATTTTGTATTTTATTATTGATACTTTCAGTATAACAATACTATCTCAGAATGCTTCTGTGGATATAGTAAAGAGTTTAAGTATTTAGTATTCTGCCAATATTCTTATATTCAATTCAATTATTAACTGAATAAACCTGGCTTAATTTTATGAGATATAAAGAGTGTAATTAATTATTTCTTTTTTTTTTAAAGATTCTAATAGATTTTATAATCTTTTTAATAATTATTAATTATTTTAAGCAATTATACTTAATCTCTTTAGAGATTCTCTAATCTTTTACTTTTATATTGCTAATTGGAGTTGTACCCCTTTCTGGAATTACTTTTCCTTTTTTTATTGCTGTATATAAACTGTACCAAACAAAAACTGACAATATAGGGTTCTCTAGCCAATCACAAATCTGAGCTATCTAATATAAAGTGGGTTGAATAGTATCAATATTGCAAGCGGGAGACAAGCGACAGGAGTGTGTATAGCATTCCTAACTGCTTCTCCCTTAGCCTGTATTATAGTTATAGAAGAACAGAACACGTGGCTATACCGGTACCCTTATCAGTATAGTCCATCCCTAATACCCCCTGGGAGGTTGTGGCGAGCCCCTGCAGCTTACCCCCTGAATGTAAATTAAAATAAATAAATAAATAAATAAATAAATTATCACGCTAAAAGTGATATCACCGAGAGCATTAAGCTAATTGGGTTTATATAGGCTTATTCTCTCGTGACACACCCCCGAGATTGCTGACTAGCTGGTTATAGGCAGTAATCTCTGTACTAGCCTCAATTGAGTCATATATGTGCAAATCTCTTCCTATATCTCTGTGCTGCCAAATCTAGGTTCTCTATGGATTCATCTGATAGGTTGAGCTGTATGGATACAGTGGGGCAACAGAGCAGGGTCCTCACATTAGCTCTAATAGGCCAAGATCAGATGACTAATGTGGGTCTGTTGAAATACTCTCTTATAAGTGGGCCTACGCCAGAGAGTACGGTTAAGTGAAGAATTATACCACTGCGCTATAAACGCATACCGGGCTCATAACTATCACGGAGGTAATAGCTATATCTAATGGTCACTTTGATCTGGGAATAGGTATGTAGAGTGATAATAAACTAGATTGACTTGAGGTATGATCCTAATGATCATACCTGCTTTATATACCCTGATCAGGCGAGGTACTCGTCTAATTAGGTATATAGGGCACACAAATGAAATAGATGAAATAGTGTTAGTAATCATAGGAGTGAGTACTCCGAAGGAGTACCGGGATTAGTGCTTGTGAGGTTACACTATACGGTGAATTCCGTGATATAAATATACTTCTATCTAGTTCTATTTCATTCTATTCCATTATAAATCAATTTGATAAGAGATACTATTATACAACTATATGATAATATGATTTTATAATATAAGATCATATTATATGTGTATTAGTCATCAATATATCCCTTATTTGATAAGATATTAGTAAGTGATTTAGTAGACTTATTATAAATCCTTATATTCTAAATTGACTTCAATTCAACTCTTATTCTATATATTCGATTTATTCCTATAGCTTAAACTGACTAGATTTTTTATTATTCTTATAATAATACTATTTCTTTTTATTATAAAAGCTAATCTTCAAGAGGTTATAAACTCGGTTAATCTAAATTAGTTTAAAAAGGGAATTAGTTTGATTTAAGATTATATATTATATATATATCATTATTGAGCTATCGAATATTGAATTTTCGAATCAATTTAGTCAAATTCATATCGAAAACCATTGCATATAGATCTTGTGGCCTGCGTCCCTGAAGCTAAACCTAATTAAGCATATAAAATTAGATCCCTAAATAATATATTTATATTATATTGCTATTTATAGAAAATGATATATTAATCTTCTTTATATCAAGATACCCTAATTTATTTAATCTTTATTTTATATCAATTAAAATAAAGATCTAATTTAAGAGATAATTGGTTTATTCGATTCTCGAGACTAAAATTGATTTTAAATTGATTTATTTATTTAATCTATTTAAGACCAAAACTAGCTATACATTTAGACTAGTATTTACCCAGTATAAGATTAATTAGTTTATAAAGAACTTAAAATAGCTTCTGGTATTAATTTTAAATCTGATTCTCTAAAAGGTAGATCTAATTATATTAAATGGATTAACCGAGCTAAGCTCTTTCTCGAAATAAATGGCTTTATGCCATATATCGACGGTATAGAAGTTCCACCTAATAAAAGTCTATATATAAACAAATCAGGAAGGCCTATTTCACCTAAATTAGTTATAAAATATAATGAAAGGCTTTCAGAATATCAGAGAAACGAAAAAAAGGTACTAGAAGCTATTAAATCCATAATTAGCTTCAAATTAATCAAAAGATTCAAGGAAACTATAGCTAAAAGTCTATAGAACTCCATCAATAAGATATTTGGAAAGTCCTCCATTGAATTAATAAAAAGATATCTAAATAGGCTAATAGAATCTAATTATACTAGCTTAGAAGGAATGGATAAATATATTAATTCGATTTAATCATCGTATAATTACCTAAAATCAATAAATTTCGATATTCCGGACGCCTTTATAGTGTGGTTTCTTTTTAAAGGCCTACCTAGCTCTTTCAACAGTTTTGCCTCTCGATGTGAGGATTCATAATAAGTCCACTAAATCACTTACTAATATCTTATCAAATAAGGGATATATTGATGACTAATATACATATGATATAATCTTATATTATAAAATCATATTATTATATAGTTGTATAATAGTATCTTTTATCAAATTGATTTATAATGGAATAGAATGAAATGAAACTAGATGAAAGTATATAGGAAATCTTGCTAAATTGATTGGTTGTATTTTCTTTTTATTATCTAAAGTGATTTTATAAGATACAATTTAAATCGATTTTATTTATAAGTATGGAATATACTGGAATTTCATTATAAACTATATAAACCTAGAATATTTTTTAAAGAAACTCTAGGAAAAAGCAAGTAATTTATCTCAACTTAGTTTAGCTCTTTTAAATTAACTTCAATTCAACTTTTATTCTATATATTCGATTTATCCCTATAGCTTAAACTGACTAGATCTTCCACTATCCTTATAATAATACTATTCCTTATTATTATAAAAGCTAACCTTCAAAAGATTATAAGCCCGGCTAGTCTAAATTAGCTTAAAAAGGGAATTAGCTTAATTTAAGGCTATATATTATATATATATCATTATTGAGCTATTGAATATCGAATTTTCAAATCAATTTAATCGAATTTATATCGAAAACCATTGTATATAGATCCTGTGGCCTGTATCCTTGAAGCTAAATCTAATTGAGTATATAAAATTAGATTTCTAGACAATATATTTATACTATATTGCTATCTATAGCGGGTAATATATCAATCTTCTTTATATCAAAGTGTTTTAGTTTATTTAGTCTTTATTTTATATCAATTAAAATAAAGATCTAATTTAAGAAGTGACTGGTCTATTCGATTCTCGAGACTAAAATCGATTTTAAATTGATTTATTTATCTAATTCATTCAAGACTGAAATTAGCTATACATTTAGACTAGTATTTAATTAGTATAAAATTAATTAATCTATAAAGAATTTAAAATAACTTCTGATATTAATTTTAAATTTGATTCTCTAAAAGGCAGATCTAATTATATTAAATGAATTAACCGAGTTAAGCTTTTTTTTAAAATAAATAGCTTTATACTATATATTGACAGTACAGAAGTTTTATTTAATAAAAATCTATATATAGATAAATCAGAAAGGCCTATTTCATTTAAATTAGCTATAAAATACAATAAAAGGCTTTCAGAATATTAGAGAAATGAAAAAAAGACATTAAAAGTTATTAAATCTATAATTAGCTTCGAATTAGTTGAAAAATTCAAGGAAACTACAACTAAAAGCCTATAGGACTCCATCAATAAGATATTTGGAAAGTTCTTTATTGAATTAATAAAAAGATACCTAAATAGACTAATAGAATTTAATTATACTAGTTTAAAAGGAATGAATAAATATACTAATTCGATTCAATCATTATATAATTACCTAAAATCGATGAATTTCGATATTCCGAACGCCTTTATAGTGTGGTTTTTTTTTAAAGGTCTACCTAACTCTTTTAACAGTTTTGCTTCTCGAAAATACAAAGAACTAGCTAAAAATACAGCTAGTATTGATCTGGATAAACTCTTTTTCAAACTAATATCTGAAAAGGTTAGAATATAATCTAATATTGATCTAAATACTAATAAAATAAGTTTTAATAAAGCTTCCTATTACAAATATTACTCTAAAAAAGGACATTTAGAATTAAAATGCTTTATAAAATACCTTGAATTAAAAACTAATAAAGGAAATAATAAAAAGCAATTTAAATCAAATCTAAATAGAAATTTGAATAAAGATTTGAAGAAAGATTTGAATAAACTTATCTTTAGTAAGCAATTAATAACTATAGATTATTATATAGATTTAGCTAATTAATCTTTTAGATTTAAATATAAATTTATATTAGATTCGGATACTACAAAGCATTATTTACCCAATAGAGAATGGTTTATAAATTATAAATTATTAAACAATTATTCCATTACTATAACTAATAGGGAAAAGCTTTGTATTAATAGTATAGAAGATATTCCTATTCTAATTAATAATAAATCAGAAGTGCTATTACAGAGAGTATATTATATTCCCAATATAGCCTTCAATTTTATCAGTTCGAATAAAATAACCTAAAAAGGATAATCTAGCCACACTATTCCTCCAGAAAATAAGATTGATATTATTTATAAAAAGGCTAATATACAAACTACAGCTCTCTGGTTAATTGATATATATTACCTTAATTTTAAGATAGATTCTAAATATCTTAAAAGCATCAATATTCCTAAAATGAAAAAGGAATCAACTCAAGAATTGGATTTATTATTAAATAAAATCGATTTTAACCTAATCCATAAGAAATTAGATTATATAAATAAAGATTATATTATTAAATCCTTGAATATCCAATTAGATATAACTAAATCTGATTTAGATATATATGAATTATATAAATTCAGTAAATTCTATCAGAAAATAAGCAAGGAACCCTCTAAAATCTTTAAAATAAATTCTAAATTCGAAAAATTCAGTTTAGATATAACTGGATCTTTTAGAACTACAAGAATTAAAGGTAAAAAATATTTTCTAGTATTTATTGATTGGGTTATTAAAGCTATTTGAATATATTCTATTAAATTCAAATCCCAGGTTTATGATATTCTAATAGAGTTTTATAATCTAATTAGAAATCAGTTTAATATTAGTATTAAAATATTAAGATTAGATAATATTCTTAAGTTCCTTTCAAATAAATAGTCGGATTTTATTCGAAATTATGGAATTATATACAAATATATTAGTTTGTATGCTTATTCTCAGAATGAAATAGCCAAAATACTAAACAGATATATAGTTAAAAGACTAATTTGTATAATTAAAGAAAAAAAGATTTTATTCTATTTATAGCTATATCTAGTTAAAGCCATTACTCATATTAAGAATAAAATATATAATAGTTTTATTAATAATTTACTATTCGAATTAATATATAATAAAAAGCCCGATTTAAGTTATATTAGAATTCTAGACTCTCTTACTTATATTATTAATAATAAAAAGATTCATAATGGAAAACTGAATTCTAAAGCTTGGAAAGATATATTAATAAGCTTTAATTCGTTTAATAATTATTTGATCTATATTCCAATTAATAAAAAAATAATTAGCTCAAAAGATATCGATATTCAAAAAGATCTTATATACTTTAATGAATATAAAAATCAGAATTTAAAGTTATTAGAAAAAGAAGATCTCGAATTTGAATCTATTCAGAATAATATAAAGGATAAAGATACTACTAACACCAATAAATATTAAGCTAATTCCAAAATGAACAAAAACAATAAAAGTGACGAAACAATTGATTATATAGAGATCGATTCTGGTGAGTCTATATTTAGTGAATCTACACTCGATAAACCTAATATATAGCAATCTAAATATATAAGAGATCTAATTCCTGATAATAAAAGCCTTGATAAAAATAGAAAATATATGATTTCCTATTATGGACTTACTTTTTCCGGATACTTCAATTCAATTAATAAGGGGGTAAATATCAAAATAAATTATCAAAATCTTTAATTAGCTTTTGATATTAGATTTAAAAATAATAAAAAGATTATTATTAATAAACCAGATCGTATATTGATTGAATCTAAGATTTATAAAAAAGCTATTAGCTTTTTGGAAAAGGAATACTAACTAAAAGTTATAGAATATGAAATAAACATCCTTGAATCCAATAAGACTTGGGATATTATTAATAATTCTAATAATAATAAAACCCTAAGGACTAGATGGGTATATAAAATAAAGGATTTAAGTGAATTCATTGAATTCAAAGCTAGATTCGTTGCTAAAGGATTCGAATAGCTATACGAATTAGACTATATTGATATACATGCATTGGTAGTTAAATCGATGGTATGGAAGCTCTTATTCGTATTAGCTCTTCAAAATGATTGGTTAATTCATAAAATCGATATGGTACTAGTGTTTGTATAAGACAATATCGATATATCATTCTTATTAAGTCTACCAAAAGGATTTAATAAATTAAAGAATAAAGCTTTAAAGCTAAATAAAGCTTTATATAGCCTAAAACAGTCAGTCAGGATATAGTATCATACTCTAAAAGATATATTAAACAAATTAGGCTTTATAAATCTAATCTCCAAGAAATGTATTTTTATCAATAAAAATAAGAATATGATTCTAAATGTATATATCAATAATATTGCTATAATAGCTCCAAATTAAAAGATTATTAATGAATTTATTAATAATCTAAAGGAACACTTCAATCTAAAAAATCTAAATCCTATAAAGGACTATCTAGACATTCAAATTGAAAAAACTAGCAATATACTAAAGCTACACCAATCAGAGTACACTAAAAAGGTACTTGCTAGGTTCAATATACTAGATTCCAATTCTGTTTCCATTCTAATGAATCCAAAAATAAAGCTAATTTATAATAAAGGGAAAGCTAATAATAATAATATTAAACTATATCAAGAAATTATAAGCTCTTTATTATATTTAACTCTCGGAATTAAACTAGATATAGTATTTTTCATATCTAGATTAGCTAATTTCTCGTCCAATCCTAATACAGAATATATTCAAACTACTAAAAGAGTACTAAGATATTTAAAAGGAATTATAAATAAGGGTACAAATTATACTAAAATTAAAAACCCTTATATTCAAAAATTCTACAATGCTAATTACAAAGGGGAGATTAATACATATAAATCCACTAGTAAATACATATTTATACTAAAGAATAGACCTATTAATTGAAAATCTAAATTATAGCCAATAATAATCCTTTCTACAGTTAAATCTGAATTCATTGCTATAAACCTAGCTGCTAAAAAAACTATTTATATTAAAAAACTATTATTAAAGTTTAATCTATATAAACAGAATAAATTTCCTCTATACACAAATAATCAGACCGTGTTAGCGCTTATTAAAAACCCTATATTCTACAAAAGAAGTAAGTATATAACAATCAGATTTTACTATATTAGGGATATTATTAAATCAGAATATTTAGATCTAATTTATATATCTATTAATAAACAAAAAGCTGATAGGCTTATTAAATTATTAATTCAAATCAAATTAATCAAATTTACAAATCAAATTAATCTGAATTAAAATAAATAAGATTGATTTAGTACATCTATTAAAGGGATGTATAAGGATTTATAATAAGTCCACTAAATCATTTACTAATATCTTATCAAATAAAAGATATATTAATAACTAATACACATATAATATAATCTTATATTATAAAATCATATTATTATATAATTATATAATAATATCTCTTATCAAATTGATTTATAATGAAATAAAATAAAATAGAATTAAATAAAAGTATATAGAAAACCTTACTAAATTGATTAGTTGTACTTTCTTTTTATTATCTAAAGTGATTCTATAAGATACGATTTAAATCGATCTTATTTATAAGCATAAAATATACTGGAATTTTATTATAAACTATATAAACCTAGAATATTCTTTAAAGAAACTCTAGGAAAAAGCAAGCAATTTATCTCAACTCAGCCTAGCTCTTCTAAATTAACTTCAATTCAACTTTTATTCTATATATTCGATTTATCCCTACAGCTTAAACTGACTAGATCTTCCACTATCCTTATAATAATACTATTCCTTATTATTATAAGAGCTAACCTCCAAGACTCGAAAATACGAAGAACTAGTTAAAAATACAGCTAGTATTGATTTGGATAAGCTCTTTTCCGAGCTAATATCTGAAGAAGCTAGAATACGATTTAATATCGATCTAAATGCTAATAAAATAAGCTTTAATAAAGTTTCTTATTGTAAGTATTATTTTAAAAAAAAGTATTTAGAATCAAAATGCTTTATAAAATATTTTGAATTAAAAACTAATAAAGGGGATAATAAGAAGCAATTTAAGTCGAATCCAAATAAAAATTCGAATAAAGATTTGAAAAAAGATTTGAATAAATTTATCTTTAATAAGTAATTAATGACTGTAGATTATTATATAAGCTTAACTAATTAATCTTTTGGATTTAAATATAAATTTATATTAGATTCGGGTACTATAGAGTATTATTTATTTAATAGGAAATGGTTTATAAATTATAAGCTATTAAACAATTATTTCATTACTATAATTAATGAGGAAAAGCTTTATATTAATGGTATAGGAGATATTTCTATTTTAATTAATAATAAATCAAAAGTATTATTGCAGAGGGTATATTATATTCCCAATATAACCTCTAATCTTATTAATTTGAATAAAATAATTCAAAAAGGGTAGTCTAGTTATACTATTCCTTTGAGAAATAAGATCGATATTATTTATAAAGAAACTAATATATGAATTACAGTTCTTTAGTTAATTGATATATATTACCTTAATTTTAAAATAGATTCTAAATATCTTAAAAGTATCAATATTCTTGAAATAAAAAAGAAATCAATTTAAGAATCGGATTTATTATTAAATAAAGTTGATCTCAATTTAATTTATAAAAGATTAGATTATATAAATAAAAATTATATTATTAAATCCTTAAATATCTAATTAGATATAGCTAAATCTGATTTAGATATATATGAATTATACAAATTCAGCAAATTCTATTAGAAAATAAATAAAGAACTTTTTGAAATTCCTAAAATAAGTTTTAAATTTGAAAAATTCAGTTTAGATATAACTGAATCTTTTAGAACTATAAGGATTAAAGATAAAAAATACTTTTTAGTATTTATCGATTAGGCTATTAGAGCTGTTTGAGTATATTCTATTAAATTCAAATTCCAGGTTTATAATATTCTAATAGAATTCTATAATCTAATTAGAAATTAGTTTAATATTAATATTAAAATACTAAAATTAAATAATACTTTCAAGTTCCTTTTGAATAAATGGTTGGATTTTATTCGAAATTATAAGATTATATACGAATATATTAATTTGTATATTTACTCTCAGAATAGAATAGTTGAGATATTAAATAGATATATAATTAAAAGATTAATCTGTATAATTAAAGAAAAAGAGATTCTATTCTATTTATGGCTATATCTAGTTAAAATCATTGTTTATATCAAGAATAGAATATATAATAGTTCTATTAATAATTTACTATTCGAATTAATATATAATAAAAAGCCCAATCTAAGCTATATTAAAATCCTAGGCTCTTTTACTTATATTATTAATAATAAAAAGATTTATAATAAAAAACTGGATTCTAAAGCTCGGAAAGGTATACTAGTAGATTTTGATTTGTTTAATAATTATTTGGTTTATATTCCGGTTAATAAAAGAGTAATTAGTTTGAGAAATATCAATATTCAAGAAGATCTTATATACTCTAATGAATATAAAAACCAGGATCTAAAGTTATTGAAAGAAAAAGATCTCGATTTTTAATTTATTCAAGATAATATAGAGGATGAAGATATTATTAATATTAATAGGTATCTAGTTAATTTTGAAATAAACGAAAATAGTGAAAGTGATGAAACAATTGATTATATAGAGGTCGATCCTGGTGAGCCTACGTCTGGTGAATTTATGCTTGATGAATTTAATATATGGTAATCTAAGTGTATAAGAGGTTTAATTTCTGATAATAAAGGTCTTGATAAAGATAGAAAACATGTGATTTCCTATTATGGACTTGCTTTTTCCGGATATTTCAATTCAATCAATAAGGGGGTGAATATCAAAATAGATTATCAAGATCTTTAATTAGCTTTTGATATTAGGCTTAAAAATAATAAAAAGATTATTATTAATAAGCCAGATTGTGTATTGATTGAACCTAAGATTTACAAAAAAGCTATTAGCTCTTTGGAAAAGGAATATTGGCTAAAAGCTATAGAATATGAAATAAACACTCTTGAATCCAATAGAATTTGGGATATTATTGATAATTCTAATAATAATAAAACCCTAAGGATTAAATAAATATATAAAATAAAGGATTCAGGTGAATTTATTGAATTCAAAGCTAGATTTGTAGCTAAAGGATTCGAATAGCTATATGGATTAAACTATATTGATATTTATGTATCAATAGTTAAATTGATGATATAAAAGCTCTTATTTATATTAATTCTTTAAAACGATTAGCTAATCTATAAAATCGATATGGTACTAGCATTTACATAAAGCAATATTGATATATTACTCTTATTAAATCCATTAGAAGGATTTAATGAATTAAAGAATAAAGCTTTAAAACTAAATAAAGCTTTATACAACCTAAAACAGTTGGTTAGGATATAGTATTATATTTTAAAAGATATTTTAAATAAATTAGGTTTTATAAACCTAATCTTCGAGGAATGTATTTTTATTAATAAGAATAAAAATGTGATTCTAAGTGTATATATTGATAATATTGTTATAATAGCTTCAAATTAAGAGATTATTAATAAATTTATTAATAATCTAAAGGAATATTTCGATTTAAAGGATTTAGGTTCTATAAAGGATTATTTAGATATTCAAATTAAAAGGATTAGTAATATATTAAAGCTATACCAATCAGAGTATACTAAAAAGGTGCTTGCTAGATTCAATATACTAAATTCCAATCCTGTTTCTATTTCAATGGATTTGAAAATAAAGTTAATTCATAATAAAGGGAAAGCTAATGATAATGATATTAAACTATATTAAGAAATTATAGGCTCTTTATTATATTTAGCTTTCGGAACTAGACTAGATATAGTATTTTCTATATTTAGATTAACTAGTTTCTTGTTTAATCCTAGCGCAGAATATATTCAAGTTATTAAAAGAGTATTGAGATATTTGAAAGGGATTATAAATAAGGGTATAAATTATATTAAAATTAAAAATCTTTATATTCAAGGATTCTGCGACGCCGACTATGGAAAGGAGATTAATATGTATAAATTTATTAGCGGATACGTATTTATACTAAGAAATAGGCCTATTAGTTGGAAATCTAAATTATAGTTAGTAATAGTTCTTTTTATAGCCGAATCTGAATTTATTGCTATAAATCTAGCTGTTAAAGAGGCTGTTTATATTAAAAAGCTATTATTGGAGTTTAATTTATATAAGCAGAATAAATTTCCTTTATATATGGATAATCAGGCTGCGTTAACGCTTGTTAAAAACCCTATATTTCATGAAAGAAGCAAGTATATAGTAATCAGATTCTATTATATTAGGGATATTATTAAATCAGGGTATTTAGATTTAATTTATATATCTATTAATAAACAAAAAGCTGATAGGCTTATTAAACCATTAGCTCAAATCAAATTAATTGAATTCATAAATCAGATTAATCTGAATTAAAATAAATAAAATTGATTTAGTATATCTATTAAGGGGGTGTGTAAGGATTCATAATAAGTCCACTAAATTATTTATTAATATCTTATCAAATAAGGGATATATTGATAACTAATACATATATGATATAATCTTATATTATAAAATCATATTATCATATAGTTGTATAATAATATTCCTTATCAAATTAATTTATAATAAAATAGAATGAAATGGAACTAAATGGAAGTATATAGGAAACCTCGCTAAATTGATTGGTTGTACTTTCTTTTTATTATCTAAAGTGATTCTATAAGATACGATTTAAATCGATTTTATTTATAAATATAGAATATACTGAAATTT
This sequence comes from Botrytis squamosa, assembly GCA_014898485.2. Lineage (NCBI taxonomy): Eukaryota > Fungi > Ascomycota > Leotiomycetes > Helotiales > Sclerotiniaceae > Botrytis > Botrytis squamosa. The sequence continues at coordinate 2,913,060 of RCTC02000009.1, forward strand.
CATTATAAACTATATAAACCTAAAATATTCTTTAAAGGAATTCTAGGAAAAAGCAAGCAATTTATCTCAACTTAGCTTAGCTCTTCTAAATTGACTTCAATTCAACTCTTATTCTATATATATCACGGGGCAGGCAGGCGGGATCAGGAATCTATATTCGACGGTGCTAGGAACAGTAGGTACAGGGTGTAGACTAAGACGTAGCTCAAAGAGCTACGATACAGGATCTTCCAACTTGAAGATATACAGAGTTTTCACTTGTAAGCTAGCCTAACAGGGCCTAGCTTATCGCTTATCGGTCACGTGTATCCACACTGTGACATTATCCCCCTCCTTCAGGCCGAGCTCCGACGAGGCGGCAAGTTACAGTTCACAGTTTCACAGGTAGGCGGTTCGGTTCAGGCAGGTCCAGGCTTATCGGGGTATCTACGGTGGAAGTTGCGGATCAGTTCCTGCGCACCTTTTAAGTAGCTGGCGGGTTCTTCGGTTGGCTCATCGTAGCCAACCCAGCGGACGGTATACTTCAGGCGAGGTCCTCCACGACCTCTTCTTTCCCAGCGGGAGTTTAGGATCTCGGCGGCTTCGAAATGCTCTAAGCTGTCGACTTCTACAGGGGGTGGCGGTAGGTTACGCTGCCCAGGGACAGGATCATCATGTGCAGGGTACAGCAGGTTGATATGAAAAACAGGGTGAATCCTCATAGAGGTAGGCAGTTTCAGTTTATAGGTGTAGGGGCTTATCGGGCTCAGGATCTTGAATGGCCCAAGATTCTTCCAATCGAGCTTCTTCTGCGGGTGTAGGGTTTTGACGTTTCTGGCGTTCAGCCAGACCAGGTCACCGGGGGCGTATCGGCGGGCAGGGGAACGGCGGAAGTCAGTATTCTTCGAGTATCGGGCTTGGCTGGCGGTCAATTCCGTTTTCAAGTGCGAGGAGATTGCTTCCATTTTGGAGACAAATTCCTCAGTATCTCTCACGGCAGGGCGGTTGCTTTCGGACGGGGATGGCTCAAAGCCTAGGCGGGGGTGAAATCCGTAATTGGAGAAGAACGGAGTCATTCGGGTACTCTCAGACCAGGCATTGTTGACGGAGAACTCGGCAAGTGGGAGCTACTCTGCCCAGTTATCTTGCAGGTAAGTCACATACGATCTGAGGTATTGCTCTAGCATTGTATTGGCTCTTTCGGTCTGTTTGTCGGTCTCAGGGTGATAAGCGGTGGAGAGTTTGGCGGATACTCCCAAGTGCTTGCAGATGTGCTTCCAGAATTCGGATACGAATTGAGCTCCACGATCGGAAATGATCGTCAGAGGCAAGCCGTGAAGCTTCCAGATATTCTTTCGGAACAGGCGGGCGATTTCTTCAGAGTTATAGGTACCGTAACAGGGCAGGAAGTGCTTCATCTTGGTCAGGCGATCGACTACCACCATAATGGTATCGAAGTCAGTACTTTCGGGCAGGTGCGTGATGAAATCTATCGAGATATCTTGCTAGGCTCTTTGCGGGATCGGGAGCGGACGGAGAACTTCTTCCTGACCTTTACGATTTGGAGCAGTGCGGTAGCAACTATGGCAGTTGCGGACCCACTGCGTGACATAATCGTAGTAGCCGGGCCAGTAGTAATCTCGGGACAGTAGTTCGAAGGTTCGGGTACGGTGCGGGTGACCAGTGGCAGGGGACTCGTGGTACAGGCGGAGCAGGTGAGCTTTCAGGGGATCGTGATCGGGAACATACAGCTTCCCTCGGTAGTACAACAAGCTGTTGTTTTCGGAACACTCAGCAAGAGTGATTTTCGGGTGTTTCGGGGATCCCTCTCGTAGGGATTTCAGGATGGATTCGGGGACAGGGTCGGCTTGGTAGCCTTCTTGGAACAGGGATAACAGGTCGGCAGGCAGGTCTAGAGGGGTTTCTCGGTCCTCTAGGGGTGTTACAGGATCAGGTTCTGGTACAGCGGGCAGGAGTTCAGGTTCAGGTGCGACAGGATCGGGAGGGTTGACGGGATCGGAGTTTCTCTGGCTTCGTGTAGTGACGGCGAATCGTACTTTCTTGGCGATCTTGGCTCCTTTCAGAGTATCGGTAATCGGGAACAAATCAGGGTCCAAGTTTTCTTTCTTCAGAATAACTCGGCTTTGGTGCAGGAGGCGTTCATCCCCTTTTTTAGGGAGATCCTCTGACCTCCTGGTCAGGGCATCAGGTTTGGCACCTAGCTTTCCGGGGCGATAGGTGATTCGGAAGTTAAATCGAAACAGGAATTCAGACCAGCGGGCTTGTCGGCGGTTTAACAGTTTCGTCGTCGTAAAGTACTCCAGGTTCTTGTGATCCGTGATCACCTGGATTGGAGACGACGCGCCTTCCAGTTCGGGACGCCATTCTTCGAAGTAGCGAATAATGGCCAGGAGTTCTTTATCGTAGATCTCATAGTTATACTCGGCGGCAGAGTGTTTCTTTGAAAAGAACGTCATAGGTTTAAGGGTCCTTTCCTTGTTGTATTGAGAGAGGACCCCAGCAGAAACATAATCCGATGCATCCGTTTCCAGGATTATCTTTTTTTCCTAATCGAAGGAGGCCAGAACAGGGGTTTCGGTGAATGCTTTTTTTAGTCGATCGAAGGCATCTTGGCAGGCAGTATTCCACAGGAACGGGACATTCTTTTTGGTCAGGTTTACCATCGGGCTGATTATCTTCGAGAAATCCTTGATGAATCGTCGATAAAAGTTCGCGAATCCGACGAATGCTTGTACGTCGGTTACGGTGTCGGGCGGTTTCCAGTTCACGATGGTCCTTATCTTCTCTGGATCCATCCGGATACCATTCTTCCCTACGATTAGGCCAAGAAAGGTGGTTTCAGATTTCAGGAATTCGCATTTTTCGAACTTTGCGAACAGGCCGGCTTCCCTCAGTGCTTGCAGGACTTTTTGAACATGGCGAACATGTTCCTCTCGGGTACGACTATATATCAATATATCGTCCAGGTATGCAGTGCAGAATATATCCAGGTATCCACGCAGGGAGTCGTTGATGAACCTCTGGAACGTAGTGGGTGCCCCTGTCAGCCCAAATGGCATAACCAGGGACTCGAATAGGCCGAATCGGGTACGGAACACAGTCAGATACTCTTGTCCTTCCCTTATTCTGATATTGTTGAAGGCGGAGATGATATCGATCTTACTAAAGTACTTCAGCCCTTTCAAGTTGTTTAGGGACTCTTTAGTCAGCGGCAGCGGATACCGATCCTTGACAGACAGGTTGTTCAGGGCTCTGTAGTCAACACAGAAACGGAGGCCTCCATCGGCTTTCTTGACAAACAGTACAGGGGACGCGGCGGGCGAGGAGCTGGGACGGATGAACCCCTTCTTCAGGTTCTCTTCCAGCCATCCTTTCAGGGCTTCGAGTTCTGTTCGGGACATGGCATACAGGGCTCCGAAGGGTAGTACAGCTCCCTCTTGGAGTCGGATTTCGTGATCGTATGGTCGGTGCGGTGGTAGCTTATCAGCGTTCTGTGGGGAAAATACATCTTTCCAGTTTCGGAATTCAGGCAGGAGATCATTCGGATCGAACTCTTTCTTTTTATTCAGGATGTCGTCAATCTGTCCAACGGAGATCTGGAACATTTCATACTTCCGGCGGGCATACGCGGAACAGGCTTTCAGGGAGATCGCAGCTATGTCTCGATCCTTGAGGCCTTCGGGGCGGTCGGGCAGGTGTACGGGCCGGGCTTTCGGGGGAACGTCAGGCAGGGCTTTTATTCGGGACGGGCGGGACGGAGTGTTACAGAATTCATAGCAATACGCGCTATCGAATTGGAAGGAGTTTGTCGCAAAGTCGACACGGGGGTTGTGCTTCTTAAGCCAGGCTACGCCCAATACCACAGGGTAATGGGCCAGTTCAGTCACGTACAGGGTGACTCTCTTCTCGGTGTGGTCATTGATCCTAAGTCCAATACGGATATAGGATGTAACCCGGTTTCCAGGTAGAATTTTGCCATCGAATCCAATAACTTCGAAGGCAGCAGATAGTTTGTGTTCGGGGATCTTCTGGGACAGCACCCAGCTTCGATCAGCGAAGGCAGTCCCTTCACAACCACTATCCACTATGGCGTAGGTTGGGAGAGTATCTCTCCCCAGGAGCAGGGTAACAGGTAGGATCATTAGATCCGCACGATTATTCAATTCGTCTTCCAAGGGCAATCCTTGGGTAGCAGCAGCAGACAGGCGGAGTTTACGCAGAGGGTCGCTCTGGTAGCGATTTAGACCAAGCGAGTCCCGTTTCCCGATCCGGACGAGCTGGCCGGAGAGCGGGGCGGTGATCGTGGCGGGGAGCGAGGCGGGGATCGGACGGATATTCTGCCCCTTGGTGGGCTTCTCGGGGCGGGGTTGTATCTGGGGGGACTGGAAGTCCCAATTCTGAGCTGGACAGGACGGGTATCAGGATGCGGGCAGTCACGAATCAAGTGGCCGGCAGAGCCACAGCGGTAGCATTCTCCTCGTTCCTTTCGGGACAAACCATTACCAGTAGTACGGCGTTGGGAGCTGAGGTCCATAGGATCTCCTTCCTGGACGGGCGGAAGAGCTGCCTTGCTGGCATACGAGGGTTGGATTACGGGATTACAGGCAGATTCGGATGACAGGGCAGAAGTTCTTCTCCCAGCAAAAACAAAAACGGTAAAACAGTTCCGAAAAATTTGTTACTAATACTAACGGAACCGATTATTGAATTGTTGCAGATGAATGGAATATTTTTGGAAATCGTAAGACGGGGGCAAATTATGAAGCAGCATATCTTATAGTTCTCAGAAGATTTTTTGAAATAGCAGCAGGGTTAGGGCGTTATCAGGTATCTCGTTTTTTAAAGTTAGCCTCTGGAACTCAGCAAAGTAGGTATTGAAATCGAAATGTTTTTGTTTAAACAGATACAATTAATTCTAAGCATTCTATTTGCAATCGGGATCCCCAAAAGTGTTTTTTAAGTATTCCAAAAGTAGACTATAATCAATGAATTGCGGGATGCTGTGGATAATTTTAAGAAGGATTAGTTTGTAAGCTCTTTTAGTAAATCTTTCAGTGGTATAGGTTAGGCGAGCAAAGACAGTAGGGAAACGATCAGAGTTCGAGCTCATCTTTGCATGTATCTGTTGGACGAATCTTCGCAGATCGGATCGGGAACCATCAAATTCTTTGGGATCGGGGATGCGCTCACTTAGGCGGACAGTAGCGGACAGGACGGGTATAGTAACATCAGGAGATTCGAGAACAGGTTCGGCAGGTGTTGTTTCAGAAGGTGTGACGGGAGCAGGTACGGATTCAGCGAGGCGATCGAGTAGGCGGATGTTCTGCGCGGCGATCTGCTTGTGCAGGGAGGCTTCAATACGTCTCTCAATAGACGCTTCTTGAACCTCGTGTTCGAGAGACAGATTAGCATTCTCCAATCTGGTAGTGTATGCGGCTGCTGATTGGAGGTACTGGTACCAGGCTTGAGGATTCTCTGCTACAGCTATACTGAGCTCAGAGGTATCCTCCGGGTGATTGGGTGGATGTGGAGCTGGCATTGCTATTGTGATGATATTGGTCGGAGCTATGTAGTGTTACGGGGCAGGCAGGCGGGATTAGGAATCTATATTCGATGGTGCTAGGAATAGTAGGTACAGGGTGTAGACTAAGATATAGCTCAAAGAGTTACGATACAGGATCTTTCAACTTAAAGATATACAGAGTTTTCACTTGTAAGCTAGCCTAACAGGGCCTAGCTTATCGCTTATCGGTCACGTGTATCCACACTGTGACAATATATTCGATTTATCCCTACAGCTTAAACTGACTAGATCTTCCACTATCCTTATAATAATACTATTCCTTCTTATTATAAGAGCTAACCTCCAAGAAATAGTTCTCAACAAGATATATAGAGAGATTAAAGATTATAGAAATAAATCTTTTAAGAAAGCAGATTATTTGAAAGATAAGTATAACTCTAATACAATCTATCAATTCAACCCTGATACTACCGAATTAGATATATTCTATAAAATAAATAACTAATGGTATTCCTGAGGATAAGTTAGAAATATTGATTACAATACTATAATTATATCCTATAAAGAAATTATTTAAAATAAATTGAAATGGAAGGCTTTAATATAGATTCAATTATATTTATTTATTTATTTATTTATTTTAATTTACATCCAGAAGGCAAGCTGCAGGGGCTCGCCACGATCTCCCAAGGGGTACTAGGGATAGATTATGCTGGTAGGGGTACCAGCATAGCTATACATTCCGTTCTTCTACAACTGTAATGTAGGCTAAGGGAAAAGTGGTCAAAAATATTATATACATTTCTACTGCTTATTTCTCGCTTACAATATCAATACTATTCAATCTACTTCATATTGAATAGCTTAGATTTGCAATTAACTAAAGAACCCTATATTATTAGTTTTTGTTTAATACAGTTTATATATAGCAATGAAGAGAAGAAAAAACAGCTTTAGAAAAAGATATAGTTCTAATTGATAATATAAAAATAAGAAATCAAAGGATCTCTAAAAAAACTAAATATGATTACTCGAAATAATTAATAATTATTAGAAAAATTATAAAGTTTGTTAGGGTTTTTAAAAAAAGAAAGAAATAATCAATTGTATTCTTTATATTTTATAGGATTAAGCTGGGTTTGTTTGATTAGTAGTTAAATTGGGTATAAAAATGTTAATAGAATATTAAATGCTTAGACTTTTTGTTATATCTATAAAAGTATTCTGAAGTGGTATTGTTGTACTGAAAGTATTAGTAATAGAATATAAAATCTTTATATTCAATTCTAAATATTACTAATTACTGAAGGATAAAATGGGGGAGAATAAATTCCTTAGATTCTTTAATTTGATAGTTAAGATATTAGTAATAATATTGGTCAGCGAGAATAACCTCATTTTGCTTTTATTATTTCTATTCTGCTTCTTATCTAAGGGTTCTGGTTATTAAACTTATTTTACTAATAATAAAAAGCAATAAGTTATTATTTTCGATATGATTACTATAAGTATTCAAATCAGCAAGCCGATCGGTCTTCTCGTTTCCAAGGATTCCAGTATATCCAAATAATTATTAGATCACCACTTGCCTATTTCTTATAATCTTATAATAATACAAAAACACCTATTAGGATAAATTGGAAATATTACTCTTAATATACTAAATGATTGAGATGCTATCGATATATATCGTAATCTGCTTAGCCGATTTTAATTGGATAATACATTCCAAATCTTTTAAAACATCTATTATCTCAATATCGAAAATATATGAAAATAGATTGATTACTTTATAGCTAAATATTATTAGAAATTGTTCCTAGTAAATTGTATAGCCATAGCCGACTATCTTTTACTCTTAATAATATTATTTAATATTATTCAAAAAGATTATAATATAACTATCAAATAAACAGTCCTATTATTATATAAATTCAATTACAATTATTTCTTTCTTTACACCTCCTATAAGATTATTATAACTCTCTACAGAGAAATATAGTAAAAAGAGTATTAGTCTTAATACTTTCAGAATCAATCCAGCTAATCTATAAAGATTAATATTATTTATTTTATATTGAAATATTTATACTAAATAAATTACTAATAAATAGTTTTTATTTATTTTATAAAATCAAAATACAAATCTTATTTATATCTATTCAAATACTAACTTATTAAATAATAGTTTAGAGTCTCTTAAAATTACAATAATCGAAGTTATATATTAAGCAAGTAGAACTCCTCTTATTATTAAAACAATTACTTAATCAACCTTAGTAATATAATTACTCAGCCTTATACTTACTATTATACTATAAGCAGCCCCCCCTATCCGATTTGACTTTGTTCGGTTTGTATATTATATCTCGGATTTATAAAAAGTAATAAAAAGAATATAAATAATTACTGCCTTATACAACATTACAATTAGTAGACTATAACATATCTATACAAACTCTTTGATATACCTCACAGTTTTACAGACTTTTGCTTTTCATTTTGTTATATATTTTTAAAAAAAAAACTTCTAATTAAATCAAATTTCTAGTTAATATAAAACTAATTGAACAATTTTATTATTTGTTTTATTAATTAAATAAATCATTATCTTATTATTTATCTCCAAATATAAGATATATATTTCTTTCCTTTAAAAAAGATATATTATCTCTAGCTTTTTCAATATAAATATCATACAATTTCGTTTACCCTACTAGAAAATCTAATAGAAATCATATTTAAGGAAATCAATATTCTTATAAACATTCTTGAATATATAGTAAATACAGATATTATTAATATATCTAAAATATAGTTTAATATTTTAATTCAAAAGCTCAATAAGATATAGAATATATAATATAAATAAGAATAAAGAGCTCTATAGAATACTACACTTGATATAACTATATTCTATAATTATATTTTCCAATTAAACTTTTATTAAACAATTATTTAAAAAGACTTGAATTAATTACAAAAGAGAATAAAGCCATTCTTATTAATATATATATTCTAATAATCTATTTAGTAGAAGTATATCGAATGTGTTTTGTATATTCAATATAATCATTATAACTTCTTGTTTGTAGATAAAAGCCTTTTCGATATTATATACAAATAAAATAACTAAATTCATTATTGCTTACTTAGAGAGCATTTTATCATATTAAAGACTGAGTATACCTACTATTATCATAATTTATGAAATATATTAAATAATTATATATTTCAATTTCTTTGAAATATATAAAAATAGGGCTATCGGTTATTAAAATTATACTAATAATTTGTTTTTCTTTTTAATTTTAGAAATTATTACTATCTTTATCCATTTTTATTTATCTAGAAAGTAATTAAATTATAGGTATTTATTGAAGATTCCAATAATTATTAGTTTAATAAAGTCCCAGTAAACCTTCAAAAAATAAATAGTAATTTGGTTAAGCCCTAATGAAGTATTTGAAACTCCTATAATACTCTTTTCCACTTTTTCAAGAAATATTTTTATACTCTATAAAAGTTTATTAGATATACAATCTAGCCGAAATAAATTTGTTATAAGATTATTGCTATTATTGAAATACTCGAAAATCTTTTTTTATAAAACCCAAACTTTTTCTATAATATCTTCAATTACTATATTATTAATAATTAGAAGTAATATTTTGAGATTAATAATAAATTTATATCAGTTAATCATTTTGTATAGATCTTTATTACAATTGATTCTATCAATAATTCTATGTTAATATTAATATTTTGCTTTTCTGATTATAGTCATCAATTCCTATTGCCATTATTCTATCTAATCAGTATCCTTAGCTCTAATTATTTTATATTTTTGATATATCGTTTTGTATTTACTTATCCACTAGGAAGCAAAACATCTGAAGACACTTTTCTTCTTTTTTGCTAAGTAAATCGCTAATTCAAACAAAAAATCTAATATTCCTACTAGTTTATTAACCTATCTAACAAATATATTCGCTGAATTTGGAAAATAGGGAATTCTATTCTTTATAATCCCTTAAAAAACTAAAAAACCTTTTTCACTGATTATACGATTAAAGAGCTTGATAATAGATAAAATAAGATTCGGGATTATAATTATTTATATTTTATAATCAAAGCTGCTTTTCAGATTAATATTAATAATAATACTAATAAAAGAGATATTAAAAAAAATTAAATTAATTATATAACCTGCTTCATAAATAAAGATTCTTAGAATCCCAATAAAATTCATTTTATTCGAAATAGATTATTTTACAAGAAAAGCTCCTTGGCTAGCTGAAGCTATATTAGATTCAAATAGATTATATTTAATATTGAAATTACTATCTATTATTATATGATTAGAAAACATTATAAAGACTACTAAATCTATTATTTCCCTAGTATTTAGTTATTAATATATATTAATAATCTATATACTATTCACTTCTATTTAAAGAAGATTCTAGTATAATTAAATACATCTTTATTGAGTATATAATTACTTACTTTTATATACATACATTATTGTTTTTGATCTTTTCTTTTTTCTTTTGGAATTATTCAGATTATCCTAGTTATCTATTGGTGTAAAGAGGTTATACCCTAAATAGTTCTGAATCCAAATTTTAGAATATATAGAGGATTTTTATATATATAGAACCTTTAAATCTTGTTCATATATTATTTATAATATTACAATATATGCTTCTATTTTTTTCTATATATTTGCCCAGCCAATCTATATAAATTGAGCTGCGGCTGTCTGATAGCTGGTGCTGCGATGTCGAGAGAAGTGGCTATTCATTCAGATCAATATTGATATTTATATTATTATATTGTGATAATATAACATTAAAGAATATCTTCTTATTCAGGCTGTTTTCATTTGAATATTTCCTTTTAAAATGGTAGAAATCCTTAAATAAGCTACTAGCCAGAAAAGTATTCTGAAAGGTATATTCGGAGCTATTTAGGTTTTTATATATAGTAATATATTCCCCACAGATTGGAGGGAATATTTCTATTATAATACTCTGGGAGATTGTTGTAATTAAAATAGATATTTTGTTAACTAATATTTTAATGGTTAGATGAGTTTTTTGATTGTATTTTTTAATTTTATAAACTTTGGATTTTATAAGATATATGATTTTCCTATTAACTTAATATAATATTATAAAACAATTGTTATACCTAGTTTGAAATAATTCTATATAATTTGTATATTCAATTTTAGTTTTATATTCAGATTTAAATAGGCTATTGTAATTTGTTTATAAAATACTGTAATTATTGTATTTTAAAACGCTTTTGTATATTGTTGGATTACAAAAACCCTAATATTCTGGATTATAATAAGTAATATACTGCTTTGATTTAATATATCAAGCTTGTTTGGAGTTATCAAAGAGTTTAAAGAGAGAAACTTCTTTTAATAAGCTGACAATTCAGGTCTGCTTATTTATTTATTTATTTATTTATTTTAATTTACATCCAGGGGGCAAGCTGCAGGGGCTCGCCACGACCTCCCAGGGGGTACTAGGGATGGACTATGCTGGCGGGGGTGCCGGCATAGCCACGCGTTCCGTTCTTCTACGGCTGTGATGCAGGCTGGGGGAGAAGCGGCCAGGAGCGTTGTGCGCGCTCCTGCCGCTTGTCTTCCGCTTGCAATGTCGGTGTTGTTCAACCCACTTCATGCTGGGTAGCTCAGGTTTGCGGCTGGCCAGAGGGCCCTATATTGTCAGTTTTTGTTTGGTGCAGTTTGTACGCGGCGGTGGAGGGGGGGAAAGCGGCTCCAGAGGGGGTGCAGCCCCGGTTGGCAATGTGAAAGTGGGAGATCAGAGGATCTCCGGAGAGACTGAGCGTGGTTGCTCGAAGTGATTGGTGATCGCTAGGAAGATTGCGAAGTCTGTTGGGGTCTTCAGAAGAAGGGAGAGGTAATCGATTGCACTCTTTGTGTCTCGCGGGATTAAGCCGGGTTTGTTCGGCCAGTGGTCGAATTAGGTGCGAGAGTGTCGGCAGAGCACCAGGTGCTCAGGCTCTTTGCTGTATCCGCAGGAGCATTCTGAGGTGGCGTTGTCGTGCTGAAAGCGTCGGTGGTAGGACGCAAAGTTCCCGTGTCCGGTTCTGAGCGCTACTAGTCGCTGAAGGATAGGGCGGGGGAGGGCAAGTTCCTCAGGTTCCTTGACTTGATAGCTGAGGTGCCAGCGACGGTATCGGCCAGCGAGGGTGACCTCATTTCGCTTCCATCATTTCTGTTTTGCCCCTCGTCTGAGGGTTCTGGCTGTTGAGCTTATCCCACTGATAGTGGGGAGCGATGAGTTGTCGTTTTCGATGCGACCGCTGCGAGTGCCCAGATTGGCGAGCCGATCGGCCTTCTCGTTTCCAAGGATTCCAGTATGTCCAGGCGACCATCGGATCGCCACTTGCTTGTTCCTCATAATCTCATGATAGTGCAGAAACGTCCATTGGGATGAGTCGGAGGCGTTGCCCCTGATACACCAGATGACTGAGGTGCTGTCGATGCACATCGTGATCTGCCCAGCCGGCTCCAGTCGGACAGCGCGCTCCAAACCTTTTAGAGCGCCCACTACCTCGGCGTCGAAGACGTGCGAGAGCGGGTTGATCGCCCCATGGCCGGATGCTACTGGAAATTGTCCCCGGTAGATCGCGTAGCCGTAGCCGACTATCTTTTGCCCTCGGTGGTACTGTTCTGTGCCGTCCGAGAAGACTGTGATATGGCTGTCAGGCAGACGGTCCCACCATTGTGTGAATTCAATCGCGGCTGCTTCTTTCTTCACGCCTCCTGTGGGGTCGTTGCGGCTCCCTACGGAGAAGTGCGGCGGGGAGAGTATTGGTCTCGGTGCTTTCGGGATCAATCCGGCTAGTCTGCGGAGGTTGGTGTTGTTCATCTTGCGTTGAGGCGCTCGCGCTAGACGAATCGCCAGTGGGTGGTTTTCGTCCACCTTGCAGAGTCGGAGCGCGAATCTTATTCGTGCCTGTTCGAGTGCTAGCTCGCCGGGCGGTAGTCCAGAGTCTCTCAGGATCGCAATGGTCGGAGTCGTGCGCCAAGCGGGTAGAACTCCTTTTGCTGCTAGGACGATCGCTCGATCGACCTTGGTGATGTGACTGCCCAGCCTTGTGCTTACCATTGTGCCACGGGCGGCCCCCCCCGCCCGGTTTGGCTTCGTTCGGCCTGTATACCATACCTCGGATCCATAGAGGGCAGTGGGGAGGACGCAGGTGATCACCGCCTTGCGCAGCGCCGCAGCTGGCGGGCCGTGGCGTGTCTGTGCGAGCCCTTTGATGTGCCTCGCGACCTTGCGGGCTTTTGCTTCTCGTTCTGCTACATGTCTTTTGAAGGAGAGCTTCCAATCAAACCAGACTCTCAGCCAGCGTAGGGCTGGTTGAACAGTTTCGTTGCCCGTTTTGCTGATTGGGCGAATCGTTATCTCATCGTTCACCTCCAGGTGCGGGGTGTACGCCTCTCTCCTTCGGGAGAGATGTATCATCTTTAGCTTTTCCGGTGCAAATACTATGCGGTTTCGTTTACCCTACTGGAAAATCTAGTGAAGATTGTGTTTGAGGAGACTAATGTTTTTGCAAATATTCTTGGATACGCAGTAGATACAGATATTATCAGTATACCCGAAGCACAGTTTGGTATCTTAATTCAAAAGCTCAGCAAGGTACAGAATGTATAATATAAATAAGAGTGGGGAGCCCTGCGGAATGCCGCACTTGACGCGGCTGTATTCTGTGGTTGCATTTTCCAGCCGAACTCTCACTAAGCAGTTGCTCAGAAAGGCTTGGACTAGTTGCAGGAGGGAGCGGGGCCACCCTTGCTGGCGCATGCGTTCCAGTAGCCTGTTCGGCAGGAGTGTGTCGAACGCACCTTGTACGTCCAGTGTAACCATCGTGACTTCTTGTTTGCAGGCAAAGACCTCTTCGATATCATATACAAACGAAATAACTAGGTCCATTGCTGCTCGCTTAGAGAGCGCTCCACCATACTGGGGGCTGAGTATACCTACTATCATCGCAGTCCATAAGATGCGTCGAGCGATTATACATTCCAGTCCCTTCGAGATGCATGAGAATAGGGCTATCGGTCGCCAGGATCGTACTGACGATTTGTCTTTCTTTCCGATCTTAGGGATTATTACCACCTCTGCCCGTCTCCATCTATCTGGGAAGTAGCTAAATTACAGGCATCTATTGAAGATCCCAGTGATTACTAGTCTAATAGAGTCCTAGTAAGCCTTTAGAAGACAAACAGTGACCTGGTCAGGCCCCAGTGAGGTGCTCGAAACTCCTATAACACTCTTTTCCACTTCTTCGAGGGACACTTCCGTACTCCATAGGAGTTCATTAGGTATGCAGCCTGGCCGGAGTGGGTCCGTCATGAGATCGTTGCTGCTATCAAAGCGCTCGAGGACCTCCTTTTGTAGAACCCGGGCTTTTTCCGCAATGTCTTCGATTGCTACGTTATCGACAATTAGGGGCGGCGCTCTGAGGTTAATAGCGAGCTTGTGTTAGTCGATTACTTTGTATAGATCTCTGTCGCAGCTAACCCCGTCAATAATCCTGTACCAATACTAGCGTTTTGCTTTTCTGATTATAGTTATCAATCCCCGCCGCCGTTGTTCCGCCTGGTTGGTGCCCTCAGCTCTAGCTGTTCTATATTTTTAATATACCATTCTGCATTTGCTTGTTTACTAGGGGGTAGAGCGTCCGGAGGCGCTTTTCTTCTTTCCTGCTAAGTGAATCGCCGATTTAAACAAAGAATCCAGCATTCCTACTAGTTCATTGACCTGCCCGGCAGACATATTCGCTGAGCTTGGAAAATAGGGAACTCCATTCTTTATAATCCCTTGAAAGATTAAGAGGCTTTTCTCGCTGATTATGCGACCAAAGGGCTTGGTAATGGGTAAGATGAGGTTCGGGATCGTAGTTACCTATATTTCATGGTCGGAGCCGCTTTTCAGATTAGTATCAACAACAATACCAGCGAAAGGGATATTAGAAAAGGTCAGATCAATCGTGTGACCTGCTTCGTGGGTAGGGACTCCTGGGGTCCCGATAAAGTCCATCCCACTCGAGGTGAACCATTCTGCGAGGAGAGCTCCTTGGCCGGCCGAAGCTATGCCAGGCTCGAATAGATCATGCTTGGCATTGAAGTCGCCGCCTACTACTGTACAATCGGGGAACACCATGGAGACTACTAGATCCACCATCTCCCTGATGCCCGACTGTCGGTATATATTAATAATCTGCACACCGTTCACTTCTATCCAGAGAAGATCCCGGCATGATTGAACGCGTCTTTGTTGAGCATGTAGTCGCTTGCTTTTGCGCACGTACGTCATCGTTCTTGGTCTCTCCCTCTCTCTTTCGGGGCCGTCCAGGCTGTCCCAGCTATCCGTCGGCGCAAAGAGGTCGTACCCCGGATGGTTCTGGGTCCGAGTTCCAGGGTATGTAAAGGGTTCCTGCACGCATAGGACCTCCAAATCTTGTTCGTATGCCATTTGCAGTATCGCGATATGCGCTCCTGTCTTTTTCTGTACGTTTGCCCAGCCGATCCGTATGGATCGGGCTGCGGCTGTCTGGCGGCTGGCGCCGCGGTGCCGAGAGGAGTGGCTACTCATTCAGATCGATATCGATATCCATGCCATTATGCTGCGATAGCACAGCGTTGAAGAGTGTCTTCTCATTCAGGCTGCCCTCATTTGGGCGCTTCCTTTTAGGGCGGCAGGGGTCCTCGGGCAAGCTGCTAGCCAGGGAGGTATTCTGAGGGGCATGTTCGGAGCTGCTCAGGTTTTCATATGTAGTAATGCGTTCCCCACGGATCGGGGGGGGTATCTCTACTGCAACGCTCCGGGGGGCCGTCGCAGTCGAGGCAGGTGTTTTGTTGGCTAGTGCTTCAGCGGTCAGACGAGTTTTTCGGCTGTGTTTCTTGATCTCGTGGACTTCGGATTTCGTGAGGCGCACGACTTTCCCATTGACTCGGCGCGGCATCGCGGGGCAGCCATTGTGCCCAGCTTGGAACGGTCCTGCGCAGTTTGCGCATTCAGTCTTGGCCTTATACTCAGGCCCAGACGGGCCGTTGTGGTTCGTTCGTAGGACGCCGCAGTTGTTGCATCTTGGGGCACTCTTGCATATCGTTGGGTTACAGAAACCCTGGCACCCTGGATTATGGTGAGTGATGCGCTACTTTGGCTTAATATACCGAGCTCGTTTGGAGCTATCAAAGAGCCTGAAGGGAGAGACTTCTCTCGGTAGGCTGACGATCCAGGTCTGCTCATAGGAGTCGGCTGTGCGGATGGTAGTTCGACAGTCGATCGGGGGAGTGCCTGTTTGTATTGACACTTCCTCGGCTACTATTTCCTTAATGACAAGTATTCTGTCTCCATTTAGACTACAAAGGGAAGTTGGAACCCCCTCTAACACATAGCGATACCAGGTTATAGGTCGTTCTAGGCTATTACAGTTCAGGATCTTCTTGATCTTTTCCGCATTCTCGGCTTCGAGAAGTTTATTGCGTATAGCGCCGCTGGCAGCGCGTACTGCCCAACCAGTAGCTGTGGGGGTAATAGCCGCTATATCGGTGTCTTTCAGACTAGGGATAGCTTCATCGATCGCCTTTCTTAGTATGTAGGCGCTCGGGCGGCTTACTGTCGGTGCAGCAATTCCTGCTGCTAGTAGACGGGTATCCACTCTGGTTTTCCGAGGTTTGACCGATCTCCACTTGTTGGCCTGCCCTTGCATGTACGCGTTCGCGTTCGTGGACGCGCTCGAGTTTTTCGGGGTCTTTGTGATATCCGCGTAGGTGCGGTTTGGATTGTTGACGTTCTTGTTTCCAGCTATGGGTTGTATCGTACTTTGTGATAACCTAGTTTTGATATTGTTTATTGCTATATTGCATACTTCTTTGCTGAAGACTGCTTTCTCTGATGTACTATCGGCTTTGAATTGGTGAAGCATTGTTTCGAACACTTTATAGACCTTGCGTTTGAGTTGCACTTGCTTGTCGAGAGCATTAAGTTGTACCGCAATAGAGGATCCTCTCATTGCCCACGGACTTGATACAGCAGCTCTCGCAGCTTCTGCGCTATAGGCGCTTGTACTGCTGTAGTTGAATGGTAAGGGTGAGGGTGGTGATTGGTTGCGAATGAACCGGGGATCGATTGCAATCGGCGCCCTTGTAGGGGTAGTCGCCATGGCGTTCACGCCGTTGGCGACGACTGTAGCTGTGTCTGATACTAGAGCTTACGTAGTCGGAAGGTGCGGCTTAGTACGATCTAAGCTCGCTGATGTGAACGTTTGTGATGCTGTGTTCAGGTCTGCTTATAGGAATCGGCTGTACGGATAATAGTTTAATAGTCAATTAGGGAAGTATCTGTTTGTATTAATATTTCCTCAACTATTATTTCCTTAATAATAAGTATTCTGTTTTTATTTAAATTATAAAAAGAAATTAGGATTTTTTTTAACATATAACAATACCAGGTTATAGATTATTCTAAGCTATTACAATTCAGAATCTTCTTAATCTTTTCCGTATTCTCGATTTCAAAAAGTTTATTATATATAATACTACTAGCAGTGTATACTATCCAACCAATAGTTATAAGAATAATAATTATTATATTAATATTTTTTAGACTAGAAATAACTTTATCAATCACTTTTTTTAATATATAGATACTTGAATAGCTTATTATCGGTATAGTAATTCCTATTATTAATAAATAAATATCCATTCTGATTTTCCAAGATTTGATTAATCTCCACTTATTGACCTACTCTTGTATATACATATTCGCATTTATAAACACACTCAAGTTTTTCGGAATCCTTGTAATATCCATATAAATACAGTTTAGATTATTGATATTCTTATTTCTAGCTATAAATTATATTATACTTTATAATAACCTAATTTTGATATTATTTATTACTATATTACATACTTCTTTACTAAAAATTACTTTCTTTAATATACTATCAATTTCGAATTAATAAAATATTATTTCAAATACTTCATAAATCTTACATTTGAATCACACTTACTCATCAAAAGCATTAAGTTATACCGCAATAAAGAATCCTCTTATTGCCTATAAACTTAATACAACAACTCTCACAACTTCTACACTATAAACATTTATACTACCATAATTGAATAATAAAAGTAAAGATAATAATCAATTACAAGTAAACTAAGAATCAATTATAATCGGCATTCTTGTAGGAGTAATTACTATAACACTTACACTATTAACAATAACTATAGCTATATCTAATATTAAAGCTTACATAATCGGAAGGTACGATTTAGTACAATCTAAGCTTGTTGATATGAATGTAATTGATATGATTGGATTCAATTATACGCAATACAATTTGATATTATAATATATAATTTTATTATCAAAGCCTTGAGATAGCTTCTAAAGAAATTACATCATAGCTTTTCCCTAAGTAATTATAAAGCCGATAAATAATTCCTCATTTATATATCAAGAGATACTAATAATTCCATAGAATCCCTAGCCGAAATAGGTGAGGATAATTAATAGAGTGATAATAAATAATATGATTTTGATACCGAAAATAAAGAAAAAGAAGAATTTGATATTTGTATTGAAGGCAATATAAATAATCCTGGAGATAATAATTCAATAGATAATAAAGACAATAATTGTCAAGGTACGGGTAAAGACTTATATTGTACTATAAGGGTGGAAGAGCTATGGAAGGATAAGGCCCTTTTATAGGAAGTAGGGTATGCTAATGGTATATACCTGAGGTATGAAGGCAATGTAATTGGCGCTGTGATAGTATTCCCCCTTTAGGGTTTATTTATTCCAAGTAAACTAAAATACAACCTAACTAACTTTGTCAACTTTCGGTAAAGTTGTAATAAGGAATTAATTCATAAGGTTAGTTTATTATTATATTTAAATTAAATGAATAGCTAATTTAATCAAATAAGAATCTAATTTCTTTTGAAAAGAGTCTAAAATCTCTTGGGATAATATTAGAAAACTCTGATTTTTGTTATAAAATTGAAATAAACTTTATTAAGGCCTATAGTTAACTGATAATCTTTCTTTAATCTATTTCGTTTTTGTTTTGGAATTATATTTAGTATAGGATTATTTGAGATAATAGGCTTTTTGAATCCTATTTATGCGGGAGGATCCGGTTTATCTAGATTTGCTAAATGAAATATAATAATTGTTTTCTTCTAATCTTTGAAATCCTTGGTTGGTTATTATAATAGTAGATAATGTTTCTATTTGATTTAATAGTAAAATCTATTTTTATTATAATAATCGAGTAATTTATCGAATTCTTATTGTTCGGTTTTTTTATTTATATTATTATTTCTTTTCAATACTTGATTCTGGTTATAATGGGATTCTGTTTCATTAATTGTAGTTTAATCGGCTAATCTAGTTGAACTATAGAATAGCCTGAATAGTAAATTATGGAATATTGGAAAGATCTTGAAAGTAATGGATAATTGGAATAAATAGGTATATTTATAAACCTTTAGAATCTTATAAGGTCTGACCTATTTATTATTATCTTTTTTTATTAGTTGATTAATTTTTATATTTTTAATACTAATTTATACTATATTCCTTTTTTTGTATAAAGAGATATCAGTATATATCTTGTTTGTATAATCTTTATATTTCTGAATAATTTAAACAATTAAAGCTTTCAGTTTTATTAAAATAATATCGAATTGATTTGTGATCTTATTGACTTTTAGGAATTCGTATTTTTATTAATATAAAAGATTCAATAAAACAAATAAAAAGGATTTAACTCTGAATTATAGATAGAAACTATAATTAGTAAAAAACGGAAATATATTAGTAATTTCTGAAATAATATTATTTAGTATAAACTTTGCTAATAATAATCAGTTATATTAATTATTCTAATAAAAGTTTATAAAAGCTTGTAAATATTGTTTTATTATAATATTAAATCTCTCTATTTAATTATTTGATTTAGAATAAAATGAAAAAGATTATTTTAAAATAATCGATAAATATTTAAAGAAATATATTCAAAATATTAATACAAATTGTAAGTTTCTATTAGATATAATATTATTAAATATATTGTATAAGTAATAGACTTTCTCAATAAAGTAGTTAGTGAGTTTTTTTGCAGATAGTCCGACTATTAATATAAAATAGCATATCTTTGTTAAATAGCAAATAATAATAACTATATAATTATACTTACAACTATAATATTCATAAATTGGTAATGGTGTAATATAATTAATGGAGATATTAAACCAGAGTCAAAATAGAACTAGTAAGAGTTCGAGGAATTCAGGGGCTGCAAAGCAAGAAGATTTTATATAAAAATATAATTAACAGACTTATATGTAAACTTTAATCTTTTTTATTATATTAGATTATTAATATATGTAGAAAACGAGATCAACAGTCTTGATATGGCCCGGGTACCCGGCAGACTTGGTTGAATGTATTCAATAAATAATTTATATACAGAGCTCAGCAAATAGAGAAATGAATAGTCGATTTCGATAGAATATCCGTTTATTGGTCAATCTACAGTTTTAAAGAATTATCTGAAGGTCTTTTTTGATTGCTAATAGCCAATAACGAGTAATAGGATTCTAAAGTATTTCGTATATACTAATAATTAATATAAATAAGTCGTATACTTTATTAATAAGATTATTAATTGGCTTTTTAATATCAGGGATAATAGTATTTATAGAGGCTATAACAAGATTTGTAATATTGTTTACTTGTTTGATAAGATTCTTATATATAATTATATTGAATATTTGTTTTGGGAGTACTATTTATAGGCGATTCTTGATTTGATTATTATTGAGATTAATATATACTAAATAGTTTTTTATCTTTTTATTAAGAATATTAAAGCGAATTGTCTTATAGTCTAGTCAATATATAATATAAAAATTGAATTCTAAAAAAAACTCTGTCTATTTTGTTTGTCTTTGATTTAGTATTTTTGTTGATATAAAATATTTCAAATTCTTATAATTAGTAATAATCTTGAATGGTTTCTGAGTTCTATATAGCTCAAATCTTTATTTCTCTAAAAACTTAATAATTGCTAGCAATTCTTTATTATAAATCTTATAATTACATTTAGTTGTATTATATTTTGATGAAAAATAAGTAATTGATTGTAATTAGCTCTCATTATTATATTAAAAGATAATTCCTCCTGTAACCTAATCAGAAACATTTGTCTCAACAATTGTATAACAATAGTAATCGAATATAATAAGAATTGAAATAAAAGCAAATGCTTATTTTAGATTATTAAAAGTAGTTTCATAATTAATAATCTATTATTATATAAACTCCTTTTTCAATAAATAATTAAATAATTCTGTAATCTTAGAAAAATTGCAAATAAAGTATTGATAGAAATTAGCAAATCTAAAAAAATGTTGAAAGTTTTTTAGTTTTATTAATAACTTTTAATCAAAAATCGTTTTAATTTTATCTAGATTTATTTCAATTCTATTAGGTATAATAATTAACTCAAAGTATTTAGTTTATATAATTTCGAATTCATATTTCTCGATATTAATTTATAAACTAGTATCAATCAATCTCTATACAACTTTACAAACTTGCTTTTAATAATTTATAATATTAATAGAATAAATCAAAATATTATTTAGATATATAGTACAGTTCTTATCTAAAAGATTGAAAAGAATATAATTAATATAGTTTTGAAATAATATAGAAATATTATAAAGATCAAAAAGTATTATTAGAAATTCGAAAAGGCTGAAACAAATTATAAAAACCATTTTCTATTTATAACTTTCTATAATCCTTAGTTTATTAAATATAATAATAATATTCAATTTGATATAGATTTTTGTATAGTATAAAGTATCAAAAATCTTTTTGATTAATAGTAGGGGGTATCGGTTTTTAATAATAATATTGTTTAATCTATGGTAATCTTGATAAATCCAAATATTCCTTTTAGGTTTTGTAGTTAATAGGAGTGGAGCAATCAATCTGAAACAGGATTTGTAGATAAACCCCTTATTCAAATTATTATTAAGCTATTTATATATAATCTAGAGTTTGGCTAAAGATATTGAATATCTTTTGTTATATAGTAATTTCTTATTTAATATAAATTTGATTTTATAATTTTAGAAATGTTTAGGGGGGAGTTTGTTAATAAGTAAAGATAGAAATTCTGTATATAGATTCTATAGTCAAAATAGTAATTTGCTTTAAATCTTAATTGTAAATAGTATTAAGTAATTAGTTTTCTTTATAAATTTCTTAATATTGCTTTTTGCGATATTATGGCATAGCTGGATAGGATTATCCACTAGTATTTGATACAGCTTACAAACAGTGTCTAGCTCGTTTCAGATTAGTTTTGTAATATATATATTTTGATCTTTATAAAACTGAATAAAATTAATAGTAATAAGATATTTAATATTATTCAATTCTTATCAAATATTATACTTTTTATTAGGTTTTTCTGAAAATATTAAAGTCTGTAAAGTACTTTTAGAGATTGATTCGAATATCTCTGATTTAAGTATTTCTAAGATTTCAATAACAATTTTAAGAATTACAAATTAATCTCGAAATAATAATGAAATGATTTTGAAGCTTTTATCAATAATTCTTTTTATAAAAACTGGTTTTGGAATAAGTTTCTGTAAAGGAGGTTTAGGAATATTGAATATAACTTTATCATTTTTTAATAAAATTATAATAAGCTTTTATAAAAAAGATTCAAGAGTGTTAGATATAACTTTACTATTTTTGAGCAAAATTATCTTTAAAATATTTTTTATATTGGAAATAATAATTGTTATAATATTAGCGGGGCAATAATATCTTAAGTAATATATAAATATAAATTTAAGTATTATTATTAACTAATCAATAATAAAATTATAACATTAAAGCTATAAAAAATCGAGAATTATAGGGTTTATGATTGATAAAGTAGTAATATAGAATAAATCTATCTCCTTATAATTATTAATATATATATCCAGAAGTATATATTGAAAAAGAATATCAGAAAGCTTGTTATCAGTTAGAAGTAAATAATAAATATAGGGGAAAGGATATATAGATATTCGGAGCTTAGAAATAACTTTTCTATTAATAAAGTTATAATCTATAGCTTTACTATTTATAAGATTAATAAATAGAATAATTATATTAAGTACAAAAAAGATTTCTATTGAGAATTTAAGAGATTTGTTATTTATTAATCTAAAATATAAAGAATTTCTAAATATAACCAATCTTTTAATCTATAAAGATAAATTTTTTATAAAGGATTTCGATTTGTAATTATAAATTAAGATCAATCTTTTAATATATTTAATTGGGAAATCAAACTACTATTCTTTTTCAAGTAAACAGAATCCTTAATATAATCTTCTAAATCAAATATTTGAATAAAGCCAGAAAGGATTGGGGAGATATAGTGTAATAATATGGCTAAGGAACAATTAGCAGATAAAAACGAATTTTGGTATGAAGGAATAGCAGTATTATAATAGGATTCGGAATTCTTGTATTAATTAATTACAGAAAAACAATTAGTATAAGGGGTATATCTTATATTAATATTAACATTATACTTTATATCATTAACTTGTTTTTCCTTATAATTGCTTTTAATATAATTTGGTTTTTTGTAATAAAAGTAGAGATTGAATTTGATATATTACTCCCGAATATAACGAATTGGAAAGTACTGATCTAGTTGAGTAATATCTAATTATATAGAATCGCTAAAAAAATTAGATATAGGAGAAAATATAATAATAATTAGCTTTTTATTATAAAGTTTTAATTGATTGCAGTTAAAGTTGGTATCTTGATTCTTTTGTTAATTATCAAGGTAAGCTTTTTCCTCCAAATCGTTATAAATACCTTATCACTAAACTATTTATACCTCAATATCAATAATAAAAGGTTTATTAGAATAATTAATAAATATATTAATTAATTCTTATAAGATCTTAAGCTTAAGATCTATAATCTATTATTCAATAGTTTTTCTATATTTAATAACAAACTATTTAAACTCGGTAATGAAATTATTAAATAAAGTTTTTTTTATATTATATTTATTATAATTTATAAAAACCTTATAAAAAAAATCAAGAATTTGATATTATTTGTTTAATTCGCTCTAGATACTTATAATAATATACTATCTAGAAAACCAAAGATCAAAATTATACAGATTGTTAATAATAATATTGAAATATATTTGATTATTTATATAAATAAAACCAGAAAATAAATTAATAAAGAATATAATTTTCTGAAATTCCAATTCGTTCTTGTAATTTACAATTAAATAACAATTAATAACATTATAAAATACAATATATTAATCCTAATACTTTACAATATCCTACTTATCACTACTAAACTTTTTAAAAACAATAAGATACTTATAACAATATAAAGCCTATAGATTATTTCAAATAGTGATTTTCAATATATTAATTATATTATTTAATTCATTGACTTTAGCCTAAATATCAATAATTTAGGTTTAGAATATACTTATATATAATTTAATCAATTCAAATACAGTTTAAACAACTACAAAATATATAATACTTGAATTGTTAAACAATTCTATAAATAAAGAAATATTAATTTCAATAAAATTAAGAATATAATTCAAAAATAAGAATTAAAAAGATAAACCAAATACAAATACTTGATTGATTATAATTATAATTAATTAAAATCTAGAATGGTGGTAACTAGAATATACAGCAAGACAGTAATAGATTTGATCGATTTAATTAAATTAGAATTTCGATAGATTTAAAATAGAAATAAAGTTAGAATAGCTTTTAAAAAGATAATATAAATTATCAAGATATGAGTAAAGACTTATATTGTACTATAAGGGTGAAAGAGCTATGGAAGGATAAGGCCCTCTTATATTTATTTATTTATTTATTTATTTTAATTTACATCCAGGGGGCAAGCTGCAGGGGCTTGCCACGACCTCCCAGGGGGTACTAGGGATGGACTATGCTGGCGGGGGTGCCGGCATAGCCACGCGTTCCGTTCTTCTACGGCTGTGATGCAGGCTGGGGGAGAAGCGGCCAGGAGCGCTGTACGCGCTCCTGCCGCTTGTCTCCCGTTTGTAATGTCGGTGTTGTTCAACTTACTTCATGCTGGGTAGCTCAGGTTTGCGGCTGGCCAGAGGGCCCTATATTGTCAGTTTTTGTTTGGTGCAGTTTGTACGCGGCGGTGGAGGGGGGGAAAGCGGCTCTAGAGGGGGGTGCAGCTTCGGTTGGTAATGTGAAAGTGGGAGATTAGAGGATTTCCGGAGAGACTGAGTGTGGTTGTTCGAAGTGATTGGTGATTGCTAGGAAAATTGCGAAGTTTGTTGGGGTTTTTAGAAGAAGGGAGAGATAGTCGATTGCATTTTTTGTGTTTTGCGGGATTGAGCTGGGTTTGTTCGGCCAGTGGTCGAATTGGATGTGAGAGTGTCGGTAGAGCATTAGGTGCTTAGGCTTTTTGCTGTATCCGCAGGAGTATTCTGAGGTAGCGTTGTTGTGCTGAAAGTGTTGGTGGTAGGATGCAAAGTCCCTGTGTCCGGTTCTGAGCGCTATTAGTTGCTGAAGGATAGGGTGGGGGAGGATAAGTTCCTTAGGTTCCTTGATTTGATAGTTGAGGTGCCAGTGATGGTATCGGCCAGCGAGGGTGACCTCATTTCGCTTCCACCATCTCTGTTCTGCCCCTCGTCTGAGGGTTCTGGCTGTTGAGCTTATTTTACTGATAGTGGGGAGCGATGAGTTGTCGTTTTCGATGCGATTGCTGCGAGCGCCCAGATTGGCGAGCTGATCGGCCTTCTCGTTTCCAAGGATTCTAGTATGTCCAGGCGACTATCGGATTGCTATTTGCCTGTTTCTTATAATCTCATGACAGTGTAGAAACGCTTATTGGGATGAGTCGGAGGTGTTGCCCCTGATGTATCAGATGACTGAGGTGCTGTCGATGCACATCGTGATCTGCCTAGCCGGTTCCAGTCGGATAGTGCGTTTCAAACCTTTTAGAGTGCTTACTACCTCGGCGTCGAAGATGTGCGAGAGTGGGTTAATTGCCTTATAACCGGATACTACTGGAAATTGTCTCCGGTAGATCGCGTAGCCGTAGCCGACTATCTTTTGCCTTTGGTGGTACTGTTCAGTGCTGTCCGAGAAGACTGTGATATGGCTGTCAGGCAGACAGTCCCACCATTGTGTGAATTCAATCGCGGCTGCTTCTTTCTTCACACCTCCTATGGGATCGTTGCGGCTCCCTGCAGAGAAGTGCGGCGGAAAGAGTATTGATCTCGATGCTTTCGGGATCAATCCAGCTAGTCTGCGAAGGTTGGTATTGTTTATCCTGTATTGAGGCGCTTGCGCTAGACGAATCGCCAATGGGTGGTTTTCGTCCACCTTGCAGAGTCGGAGCGCGAATCTTATTCGTGCCTGTTCGAGTACTAGCTCGCCGGGCGGTAGTCCAGAGTCTCTCAGGATCGCAATGGTCGGAGTCGTGCGCCAAGCGGGTAGAACTCCTCTTGCTGCTAGGACGATCGCTCGATCGACCTTAGTGATGTGACTGCCCAGCCTTGTGCTTACCATTGTGCCACGGGCGGCCCCCCCCGCCCGGTTTGGCTTCGTTCGGCCTGTATACCATACCTCGGATCCATAGAGGGCAATAGGGAGGACACAGGTGATCACCGCCTTGCGCAGCGCCGCAGCTGACAGGCCGTGGCGTGTCTGTGCAAGCCCTTTGATGTGCCTCGCAGCCTTACAGGCTTTTGCTTCTCGTTCTGCTACATGTCTTTTGAAGGAGAGCTTCCGATCAAACCAGACTCCCAGCCAGCATAGGGCTGGTTGAACAGTTTCGTCGCCCGTCTCGCTGATTGGGCGAATCGTTATCTCATCGTTCACCTCCAGGTGCAGGGTATACACCTCTCTCCTCCGGGAGAGGTATATCATCTCTAGCTTTTCCGGTACAAATACTATACGGTTTCGTTCACCCCACTGGAAAATCTGGCGGAGATCGCGTTTGAGGAGACCAACGTTCTTGCGAACGTTCTTGGATGCGCAGTAGATGCAGACATCGTCAGCATACCCGAAGCGCAGCTTGGTGTCTTGATTCAAAAGCTCAGCAAGGTACAAAACGTATAGTATAGGTGAGAATGGGGAGCCCTGCGGGGTGCCGCACTTGACACGGCTGTATTCTGTGGTTGCATTTTCCAGCCGAACTCTCACTAAGTAGTCGCTCAGAAAGGCTTGGACTAATTGCAGGAGGAAGCGGAGCCACCCTTGCTGGCGTATGCGTTCCAGTAGCCTGTTCGGCAGGAGTGCGTCGAACGCGCCTTGTACGTCCAGTGTAACCATCGTGACTTCTTGTTTGCGGGCAAAGGCTTCTTCGATATCATATACAAACGAAATGACTAGGTCCATTTGTTGGTATCAACTTGGGTTGATAAAGTGTATAGTACTTTAGTCTATTGTGTATTCTTCGTTCTTGATCATTATTACTATGGGAAGCTAGTACTTAATATAGTAGAAGTGCTAGCGCTAGTGCATGCGCTAGTACATACGCTAGTTGCAATACAGTGCCCTCTTAGATCACATGATCGATATCCCGACACTGGCAACTCTTAAGTTGAATGGATCATGTGCTTAAGCCTAAGCCCATTATTCAACCTCAGACACAGTGTTCTACTCCTACTTCCTTAACTCCCATTCCACTATTCTCTTTCCACCCAATGCGTCACTTTAATGACTATTTTATTAGTGTCAATCAAGTCTTTTAAAGCTTGACATGCACCGTTTTTAGTCATGGCGTCCGCAGGATTCGACTTCCCGTCAATCCATTTAATCTCCGTAATCTCCCTATTTTCGTAGCATTGTCGTAAAGCCATAATGTCGATCAGGAGTCGTTTTTCCGCGCTTGTGCCGAGTTTAGTTAATAGGTCATATAGTGACTTAGAATCCGTACAGATCATGAGTGGTATTCGCTTTTTAGGTCTGAGAATAGCGTTGATAGTACCCTTAATAGCTGCTCCGATATCAAAACCTAGAACTAGTGCATATAGCTCAGAAGCTAGTACGCTCCTAGTGATTCTCTTGCATTTGACCGACGTCCAGTGGATGATATTAGCATTGCTGTGCTTGTCCACGAGGCATATGATGTAACCGATTTGCGATGATAGGTCAGTATTATTAGCAAAAGATGCGTCAGTAAAGACAACTAAGTCGATAGAGTCCATATCGAGAGGTATGAATGTGAGTCCTCTTTTCGGGTTGTCCATCTGCCATTTGATGACTTTATTAAGCTTGACAGCATCTTCCTCTTTCGGATCTATTACCTGGGCAGCAACAGAAAGATGGTATGACGCCTCCGGTTGACATACAGTTGCAATATACGCACCTCTTGCGCGTTGGGCGACATACTGATTCTTCGAAGTGACATTCTTTCGAACTTTTCCTCTCGTTCCGTGTATATCGACGTTTCCCGGCGTGACCATTCTGAGGTTATTGCACTGTCTTTCTTGATTCAGATAAATCCTATCACCCTTAAGAGTTATCAAACCACCATTAAACTTGAGTGGGTGGTCCTCGGTGAGCTGCTCTCTGTTTTTAGCCATAAAACCAGCCTCTTCCAACTTCTCTTGTTCTAAGCGTGCGAATCTCTCGTCTCCAACTATGAGAGTATCATTGGTTTGAAGTCCCACAATACCGATACAATCAGTTGAATAGAGTAAACAAGGGTCGTATGTAGATTGTGTCATATTCAGCCTATCCCTATGGTGGTTATGGTAAGTTCCAAACCAGTGGTTTCCTGCCTCTGGGACACCATATAAAGGCTTGACGACATATAGTACATATCCATCATCAAGTCCGACCTCTACTGGTGCTTCCATATAAATGGGTCTGCTCAAAGTCGTGGTTGACTGGGTGTATGCCTGTGTGATATCCCTTAAATAGACCTGAATATGCTTGTTCGATACTCGCAAAATAGCGGCAAGTGCAAGAATAATACGCTGGCTAACACGTTGAATAGTCGGTGATTGTGTTAAAACAGTGGTTTTGCCCGCATCCTTGTATGCTTGAACCACTAGTCGTGATTTCGCGTATGCTTTATCAGTTCCTTCTTCCTTTATTTCGTCGACAAATCGAGATTTAAATAGTCGTGTTCCGGGCGGTATGCTAGCTTTTGAGACAATTTTAAAGACTCCATTCTCCATCAAACCATCAACTTCCTTGCGTCGTGATTCCTTATATCGTGTAGGTATATCATCTTGCAAGAATACAGTTAGTTGCGTTTGTAGTTTAATGTCGATATCCATCATGTTAACCATATTGACCAAATTGCTACGCATTCGACGTTGTAATTGTGTACCTGGTTGTACCGCTAGGAAAGGTGTTTGCAGTCGCGGTGCAGGTATATGCGATGTATCAACTACTATTGTGTCACCGTCGTCGTCATTCGTAGTATTGGTGTCATTCGGCTCGACTGGCTCGACTTCTTCAGGTTCTTCATAAAAAGGTCGTACTGACGTAGATCGAAATTTAGTCGGTCCACTAGTGAGTTCCACCTCACATGTCTCCCCATCTGTCCCAATCAGGGCGTGTGGTCCAGTCCACTTGCCTGACGTATTGCCACCTTTACCCTCTCTCCACACTAAAACTTGTGAGTTAAGTGGTAAAGTAAGGACTGATGTCGTAGATGGTCCATTCCTCATTCTGAGTGCCTCTGTGACCTGTCTCTTAGCTCGTATATGACGTACTTCCGCCATAGCCTTCTTCGTGGCTTTCGCACGTTGAATGATTGTCGGGGTTGGGGGGTTGATATCACTCAATCTGGGATACGTTCCGTAAACTAGTAGTGTGGGAACAAGCCCATTAGGTCCTGCTGTGTCGTTCACAGCTTTCACTGCCATTTGCAGAATCATTGATTTCGTCAAATTGTCGTCCTCAAGCTCCTTCGTCAAGATTTCGTACGCACGACGTAGGGGGTGATGATATCGTTCTACAATCCCTACCGAGTTATGCGCCTCAACTGGTACACTCTTGGTGGTGATTGACATGGATTTTGCATTCTGGACGAACTCTTTACTCATAAAATTCTTTCCCGCATCATGAATAATGTAGTCCGGTGGTCCCACATATACGTCAATCCAGCACTCCCGGAGGCTGTCGAATGTATGCTTAGCTGAAACGGTTTCAAGAAACCGAGCGGCTTGATATCGTGTTGCTTCGTCGACAACATGTAGAACTGGTTCTCCCGCAATATACATAATATCGACGTATATAGCATAGTTAAACTCAGTATCCTCCGGTAGAGTGAACCTAAAACGTCCTGGTGACTTGCTATGCATTTGACAATGTTTACAGTATTTAGTGAGATGCTTAATAGTATCGTTATTCTCATCATAGCCTGCTTGTTGTAATACGCGATAAAAGCGTTGTGCGGATGGGTGGCCAAATCGACGATGTAGGCGTTGTAGCTCAGTAGTCGTTAAATAGCAGTCATTCTGGTGAATCGACTCTTGAATGAGTTGATCCATATTCACCTTCCACGTCAAAAACGCATGTCCGCGTCTCCTAATAACAGAGTATTGACCAGTTGGATTGATGAATTTGTCAGTGATATTGTTGTAAAACGCCTTAAGCCGGTCCATGTCCTCTAGTCCTAATAAAAATGGAATGTCGGCATCCACGATGTGAAAGTCGATGTATCCAAATGGTGCTTCGATACGGAATGATCCTATTGATGTCGCAGTTCCCTTTCCAAAGCGTACATTCGCAGCTCCTGCTGTTTGTGGATCATACGTCACCGGGCATATCTGTCGCCATGCATGATATTGTCCAATCCCAACTGTTGATTTACCTGCACAAGCTGTATCGATACATATACCGTAGAACTCCTTGCTTGTGTAACTTGCGTAAAAGACGTCTATTGGGTTCTCTGTAGGTAAAACAGTCTCAACAGGGTCTCTAGTAGTCGCGTGTAGGAGAGTGTTGATCGACAGTTGATTGAATATTTCCTGACCGTTGACAGGTTCTGAACTGACGAAAAATGTCTCTTCTTCATCATCATCAACATCAAGATCCGCAAAGAACTGGTTCATCTCAGTCTCTGAATCAGACTCTGCATCCGTAGCCTCTCCTCGTATTCGATCAACCATTGGTCGTAGCGCTTATTATACGCGCTATTGCTACCAGTCTTGATCTTTTCCCGGTACTCACGACGGTTTTTATCTTGTTCCTCCTGAGTATGCTTTGTCGATCGACATCCCTCTTTCTTGCATATCCAGCAACGATTGCGTTGATTCGAAGAATTAGATCGTCGGAACCTATTGTGGGTGTTGCCCTTAAAGCTGTCGCGTCTGAAACTACCACCACCTCTAGAATCCCTAGAACTACCGCGGTCGGTGTTGTTGCGGAATCTCCTATCGGTGAATAGCACTCCATCTTCCTCATTCTTGTGTGATCTCTCCCATGTATTAATGGATTGTCGCAGTTGGTTGATTAAACCGGACACCTCCTTCTTGGGGTCAAAACAAGCCAGGTTGCACGCCTCCACGTCCTCACATGCAAGTATAAGCTTATTGTGTAAATGGGACGTCTGCCGCATAGCAGGATCAAGTCGGTGTTGCAGCATGCGTAGTTCCTTGACCATGATGGTAAGACACTCACTGAGCGGTTTATTTTTATGCTCCTTTTTAGTCGATTTGAGACTAATACTGTTCCATTTAGACAGCATGTTGCGCTGATACTCCTCTCCCTCAAAGTTACTCCGCATATAAGTGCAAAGTTCCTTAAAAGTCGATGGTAGTGAGGTGTAGTTAGCATGAAAGAACTGAAGTGCACTATCCTTAAGCATGATTGGGAACGCTTTGTATTGCAAATCCATAGGAACCTCTGCACGTCGTGAGATTTCGTAGAATATCGAGAGTTTGAAGTCGAAATTGTCGTCATCTCCACCATATTTCTCCTCATCGGTATAGAATTTTGACAGACTGACAAGAGATTGACTGTTGGAATAGCTGGGATATGTCGATGGTTTCTTATCCCTGTCGCGTTATTCCTTCTTTCTACCGTTGTCGTCATCATTATCATCAGGATCTCCTCCTCCGTCGCCGTTTCCGTCGCCATTTCCATCACCATTTCCATCATCATTTCCACCACCGTCTCCATCACCTCCTCGATCATCATCATATTTGAAACCGTTTTCGATGAATCTCTTGATCGTCCCGGATTTAAACTTAGGATCCTTAATGTTGCGATCCTTCAAAACTTCCTGAACCTGGTCCTTCGTCCACACTCCCGCAGTAGACTTGCGAGATTGATCGTATAAAGCTATATGTGCTTCAACACCTGTCTTTGGTATCAATACTCCTCGCGTACGTAGTACCATACGTAGCTTTCGTGCATCCATCTGGTGGATCTTCGCGAACTGTCCAGATGTGAATATGTTGAAGTCATTATAAAAGACCTCGGCGAGCTCGTCATCGTTGACGTCCTCATAGTCGTATTGTTTGCGTTTGAATTTGACGTATTTAGTCAACTCTCTAGCGTCAAACACAAATCCATCCTTAGCCTGTTGTTCCTTTACTAGGCTTAACCACTCCTCGCAGTGCTCCTCCTCCTCCTCCGTATATAGGTCCTTGTCGACGACCTTAGGGGCGGCAGGGGCGGTCGTGGCGTCGTCGCTGTCCGACATAATGGTGTGTGAGAGTAGGTATTCCGAAGTTCGTGGGTATTCCGGAGGTTGTAGGTATGGGTGTGAGTGTTTTTGAAAGGGTGTTTGAAAGGGTGTTTATAAAGGTATTTAGATAAAGGTTTGTGGGTTACCCTGTACGACGTACAGTACAAAGGCGAATGCGTGATGGACGCAAGTTCGATTCGTCACAATTGACAAGATCGACCTTCTTGAATATGTCTTCCTGATGCAATTATCCGGAGCACACTCTTTAGCACAACAAAAGAGATAGCGCACTGTACCAAGTACAATGATATCTTCCTTTGTAGTCTCTTCAGAATTTCTACCAATCTTAAAAACCACCTCAAAGCACCTAGTACTTTGTAGTAGAATCCAAGGCCCTAATTTGTGATATCACTAATTAGTGTTGGTATCAACTTGGGTTGATAAAGTGTATAGTACTTTAGTCTATTGTGTATTCTTCGTTCTTGATCATTATTACTATGGGAAGCTAGTACTTAATATAGTAGAAGTGCTAGCGCTAGTGCATGCGCTAGTACATACGCTAGTTGCAATACAGTGCCCTCTTAGATCACATGATCGATATCCCGACACCATTATTGCTCATTTGGGGAGCACTCCACCATACTGAAGACTGAATATACCTGCTATCATCGCGGTCCATGAGATGTATCGAGCGATTATACGTTCCAGTCCCTTCGAGATACATAAGAGTAGAGCTATCGGTCGCCAGGATCGTACTAACGATTTGTCTTTCTTTCCGATCTTAGGGATCATTACCACCTCTGCCCATCTCTATTTATCTGAAAAGTAGTTAAGTTGTAGGCATCTATTGAAGATTTCAGTAATCACTAGTCCAATGAAGTTTCAGCAAGTCTTCAAAAAGCGAACAATAACCTGGTTAGGCTTTGGTAAAATGCTCGAAACTCCTATAACACTTTTTTCCATTTCTTCAAGGGACACTTCCGTATTTTATAGGAGTTTATTAGGTATGTGGCCTGGCCGGAATGGATCCGTTATGAGATTGTTGCTGCTATCGAAACGCTCGAGGACCTCCTTTTGTAAAACCCGGGCTTTTTCCGTGGTGTCTTCAATCGCCACGCCATCGACGACTAGAAGCAGCACTCTGAGATTGACAGCAAGCTTGTACCAGCCAATCACTTTGTATAAGTCTCTATTGCAGCTGACCCCGTCAATAATCCCGTGCCAGTACTGGCGTTTTGCTTTTCTGATTGTAATCATTAATCCCCACCACCGTTATTCCACCTAATCAATGCCCTTAGCTCTAGCTATTCTATATTTTTGATGTGCCATTCTATATTCACTCGTTTATCAGGGGGTAGAGTGTCCGAAGACGCTTTTCTCCTTTCCTGTTAAACGAATCGCCGATTTAAACAAAGAATTTAGTATTCCTATTAATTCATTAACCTGTCTGGCAGGTATATTCGCTGAGTTTGGAAAGTAGGGAACTCCATTCTTTATAATCCCTTGAAAGATTAAAAAGCCTTTCTCGCTAATCACACAACCAAAGGGCTTGGCAATGGGTAAGGTGAGGTTCGGGATCATAATTACCTGTATTTCATGGTCGAAGCCGCTTTTCAGATTAGTATCAACAACAGTGCCAGCGAAAGGGATATTAGAGAAGGTCAGATCAATCGTGTGACCTAACTATTATTCTAAGGATTTTTTTGGTGGTCAGCACCGGTGGTGACCACAACCCTAAGGGGAGTGGTGACCCTCCCAAAAACTCTCCAATTGGTCACCACTCCTCCACGCTCCAACTTTGGGCTTTTCGAAAATCTGAAAAAGGGGATCGATAGAGATTCAATTGAATTATTCATATTTGATCTTACTTTTTCGATATTCCTTATATTGATCGATCTGTACAGTTAACCCTAAAGCTTAGGGTTGGAGAGGTCGAATGGAAGCTATGGTAATTTTCGAAAACAGGGTAGTGGTGACCCGCGAAATAAGGGAATCTGGTCACCACTTCAAATTCAATATATAATAGGAAATTGATAAATATTTTATAGAAAGCTAGGGTTTATTTTAATGAATCTATTGAATTCTGAAAACAGATTTTAATTATCTTTTAAATTGATCGATCTGTACTAATTCTAAAAAGGTTTCAATATATAGGTGGTGAGAGCGGTGGTGACCACCAAAAAGTGATGTGGGGTAACTGAATCACATGATCACAACCTCGATAATACTAAAATACTACTACCTAATACTAATTTACTATTAATCTAAATACTAATAAGAATACTAATAAGAATGATAATACGAATACTAATTAAAATACTAATTCGAATAAAAATGTAAATACCAAGATACTAACAAGAATACCAATTAGAATACTAACCTAAATACTAATAGAAATACTAACAGAAATACTAATGGAAATACTAAGAAGAATACTAAAATACTAATTAGAATACTAATCTCAATACTAATCTAAATACTAATCTAAATACTAATCTAAATACTAATAGAAATACTAAGAAGAATACTAAGAAGAATACTAAGAAGAATACTAAGAAGAATACTAAGAAGAATACTAAAATACTAATCTAAATACTAATAAGAATATCAATAAAATACTAATAGAAATACTAATTGAAAGAAAAATCTAAATACTAAGATACTAATCTAAATTCTAAATACTAAAAAGAATACTAAAAAGAATACTAAAAAGAATACTAAAAAGAATACTAAAAAGAATACTAAAAAGAATACTAAAAAGAATACTAAAAAGAATACTAAAAAGAATACTAAAAAATACAATTTTAAAAGAATATCATTTTTAAGATTATATATTCAAAAACTAGCTTATATATTACAAGATATATATGAAAAGATTATATATTATGAGATATATATATAAAAAGACTAATCCCGATGACCTTAATCCCGATAAGCTTATTCCCGGTGATCTTCTAATATAGGCCCCCTTATAGGCTAAAAGTCCTAGTAAGCTTTATTATAGGCTCTGTTATAGGCCTTTAAGCCTATATACGACTCCCGGTGATTGAAATCCGGTGAGCTTATTCCCGGTGAACTTATTCCCGGTGAGCTTAGATTCAATGGTTATAGGCTATATAAGCCTAAGTTATAGGTACTATATGCCTATATACGACTCCCGGTGATTGAAATCCGGTGAGCTTATTCCCGGTGAACTTATTCCCGGTGAGCTTAGATTCAATGGTTATAGGCTATATAAGCCTAAGTTATAGGTACTATATGCCTATAAGTGGATCACCGGGAGCTAGTATTATTAGTATTGATTGTACGTAAACTAATTTGTCGGAAATTATTTTTTTCGTAGAAATCAATTGTATATGGAATTTCGACTAATAAGGACCCTATGGGTATATGAAAGGAGTGAGCTTGAAACCATTCAATATATGGTGATTCTAATATTAGTGGTTTTAGGCTTACCCTTTTCAATTTAGGCCTTGGGTATCAATATTTATTATTATAATCAGGGTTCTAATAGCCTATAGACCCTATTATTGAAAGCTAGAATCCTTTTATGTATGGGTGAGCATATATAGAATTAGTATAGCTGATATATATAGGGCACTAAGGCTACATTATATAGGGGCTTTTGGGTACTATAATATAAGAATTAACCCTATAACTTTTTGATTGGAATTCTAATATTATATTTTAATATTAGGAGTCTATAGGCTAAAAGGGCGCTATTCAATCCTGATGATATAGTGCTCTAGTCTAATATTTAGGGGTTTCTTATATAGTAGTATTTAGGGGCTTCTAGTTCTATAATATGAGGATTTTAGTACTATATTTGGGGGCTCTTAGTTCTATATTGGGGGCTTTAAAGTTCTATATTTGGGGGCTCTTATTTTTGACATTGGGGGCTCTTATTTTTGACATTGGGGGCTTAGGGTTCTATAATATCGGGATTTTAGTACTATATTTGGGGGCTCTTTTTTTCGATACTGGGGGCTTTCAGTTCTACAATAGGGGGATTTCAGTACTATATCTGGGGGCTTTTAGTTCTATATTTGGGGGACCTTATTTTTTGATATTGGGGGCTTTTAGTTCTATATTTGGGGGACCTTATTTTTGATCTTAGAGGCTTTGGGTTCTATAATAGGGGGATTTTAGTACTATATTTGGGGGCTCTTAGTTCTATATTTCAGGGATTTCAGTTCTATATCAGGGGGCTCTTATTTTTGATATTATGGGGTCTAGTTCTATATCTTGAGGGATTTAAGTTCTATATATTGGGGGCTCTTATTTTCAATATTAGGGGATTTCAGTTCTATAATAAGGGGCTTAAATTTTTGATCTTGGGGCTTTAAGTTCTATACTAGGGGAATTTTAATACTTTATCTGAGGGCTTTAAGTTCTATATTTGGGGGCCCTTATTTTTAATATTAGGGGATTTAGTTTTATAATAAGGGGCTTAAATTTTTGATCTTGGGGGCTTTAAGTTCTATAATAGGGGGATTTGAGTACTATATCTGAGGGCTTTAAGTTCTATATTTGGGGGCCCTTATTTTTAATATTAGGGGATTTAGTTTTATATCTTGAGGGCTCTTAGTTCTGTATCTGAGGGATTATAAGTTTTATATTAGAGGGCTTTTATTTTTGATTTTGGGGGCTTTTAGTATTATATTTAGGGGGCTTTTAGTTCTATATTAGGGGGCTCTTATTTCGAAGTTTGGTGGTTCAATAGCCTATAATCCTTAATATTGAAAGCTAGAATTTTTTATATATGGGTGAGCATATATAAAATTAGTACAGTTGATATATATAGAGTATTACGGGTAGTTGATATTAGAGTTTTAAATCAAAATTTAGGGGCCTTGATTTGATATATAAAGGGCAAAAATTAGTATTTAGAAAGCTTAGAAAGTCAATAATATATTGGGGTGTTTCGATTTAAATACTAGAGGGACTTTAAATTGTATATTAGGGGGATCTTAAAATATATTAAGGGATTTTAAATTGAATATCAGGGGGATTTTAAATTGAACATTAGGGGGATTTAGTTCTATATTGAGGGTTTTTATGGTAAGAGTTCTATTCAATCAAGAATATTGAAATATAGCTATATTATTTGATCTTTAACATAGGCTTGGCTTCGGTTAAATCTATTGTTAAAGATCAAATAATATAGCTATATTTCAATATTTTTAACTAAATA
Source organism: Botrytis squamosa (assembly GCA_014898485.2). Taxonomy (NCBI): domain Eukaryota; kingdom Fungi; phylum Ascomycota; class Leotiomycetes; order Helotiales; family Sclerotiniaceae; genus Botrytis; species Botrytis squamosa. Next base: position 2,950,579 of record RCTC02000009.1, read on the forward strand.
GAACTCTTATCTCAATTTTAAACTCCCGGTGAGGATTATTCTTTTCTTTTAACTTAGATTTATTTATATTTTCCCTTAGATTTTAGAGTATAGTTGAATATAAAATTATATTATATGTATGAATCTCTTATGATATTGAAATAATGATCGAACCTATACTGAATATACTAATAAAAATCTTCCTTTAGTTACTAACCTTTTTAGCTTCAATCTTAATCATTTCGAAATTCGAAAAAAGGATTAAATAGATATTTAATTGAATTATATTTTAATGAAATTCGATTTAAATTAGCTTTTGAATCAAGTGATTGGTACTAATTTGAATCATTGTATTTGAAAGCTTCAATTAGACTATTCTTGTTCATGTGATATAAGCGAGAAGCTCGGACTTTTTTAAGGTGGGGATTCCACCCCATCAAAAAAAATCGACCTCAAATCCCAATATATTGATTCAATTATAAATCAAGAAAGGGATCGCAAAAAAATCAAAAAAAGATATGTTTCAGAATCCTGAGATTGAGTAGATTCATATAGCTTTTTGATAATTCGAAAATCTCAATGTCGAAAATTGACAATGTATACATATGTATTTAGGTAAGGTTGCCTCATTGTTCAAATAGGACAAAATGCGTCTAATCATATTGATACTCTAGAGCCAGTGGTTTCGATCACCTCTGGTGCGGTATAAGTGGGACTGCCCTCTTGCGTGTGGCGGGGATGTTGCGCACCTCGTCGCCAGGGACCAACAGGCCAGGGTTGTCCTGCGTCATCAATCCAATATTGATGTCGTGGTAATGCTCCGTATGATTCCAAATCGATCTTTAGTAGTCTTTCCCATTTGGGCACAGAGTATTAGTTGATTTCTCGACGCATTAGTCAGCAATACCCTCCACTTGGCAAGTCAATTGGGTTCGAGTTGGAATCATTTTGCCATTTCGATCTAATTTCGCTTTTCACCCCCCTTATTACCATAGCAACGACATGAATTCAATATATATTCAGTAGATTCCTCCCTCAAATTGAGTCTTTTCTTCTTTAGAATCATATTCTAAATCCAACATTCCTCAAATCTTTCAAATCAAAGCTTTCAAATCTTTCAAATCTTTCAAATCCTACTCTTATATTATTCTTTTGAATCAATATTATCAACAATATCAACAATGGCCAACTATCAAATCTCCTCTTCCCCTGCCCCTTCCCCCTCCCCTTCTCCTTCCAATTCTTTTGATTTTGATACTAATGAATTATTCAGTGAATTTCGAGATTCTGGGGACTTTCAAGCCAAGTTGGCTTTTCAAGAAATTGATGAACTATCATTTCTTTCTTATTATTCAGCATTTCGATTTGTTTTATGTGATATTTGTCAAATTTGTATTCAAAATTTTAAATCCCATTTGCAGGATAAACACCTCTTTGATTTAACCCCCATTCATAAAAAAGAAGTGATTCAAAAAGCGTGTGATATTTACAATTCTCTAAGCATTGAATTAATTCACCGCAATCTTCACTTAATTCACTTATTCAAATCCGAATTTTCCTTAACCCCTTTTCCTGAATTGCCTGTCAAATCCTATTTTCGTTGTTCCCTTTGTGATATTATCAAATCAAACCTCAAAAACCTCAAAAAACATGTCAATTCCACTCATAAGCACCTTTCCTTAGATTTGCGTCTCAATCTCATTCAAAATATTTCGGAACAAGAATTACTATTATATCGTTTCTTTTTTGAAGTTCAAATTAAGGAAAAGCATCATTCTAATGAAGATTCTAATCTGATTCAAGATAATACTACTATTGAAGTAAACGATGAAGATTCTATTTCATCTACTTCACTCAATTTGAATTTGATTAAAAAGAATTGGAAGAATAATTTTGATTCTAAATTGAAGAGTATTGAAAAGAAGGTTGATTCTATTAAAGTTGGTAGAGAAAATCTTACCCCATTTCAAGAACGTACTAGATATATCGAATATATTCGAAAATTTAATATTGAAGATCTTAAATCATGTTGTACTTATCATACTAGCCCCCCTACTCCTAATACACCTCAATCTGCTTTGAAAATACTTCTTTCTACTTTGGAAATCCTTTTATATTTGAGTCTAGAAAAAGTAGTGTTTTTAAATAAATCTCATTTAAATATTCTGAATAGTTTTGAAAAAGACAAAATCAGAAATAAAGGATTTAAACCCCTTCACAATTCCAATACTTGTATCAAATATTTTAATTTCTTTCAATCATTTTTTGCTTTCCTTTTTTTCACCTCTCTTATTCACCCCAATAAATTTTATCCTGATTTTAAAGATTTGAGTGCAAAAATAAAGAAATTACTTTTAAAAGCTCTTGATTTTGGTAGCGCTTTAGATTCTGCAGAGCATTTAAAGTCTATTTTAAAAAAGAGTAAAAGGTCTTTTCTTAAAAAAGCAAACAAGGTTAAATTTAGTAGTTCGAATTTAAATCAAGATAATGATGATTCAGTTTCTTGTGAAAATTCAAGTGATTCCGAGGAATCTAATTTAGATGATTCAAATGAAATAGACGAGTTAAATGATTCGGATGATTCATCTAATTCGTCTAATTCATCTAAATCATCTAGATCAGATTCGTCGAGATCTAATTCTAATCCTATTATTGAAAATCTCAGGGAAATCAATGATTCAGGCGATGCAGAATTGATGGAAATGAGAACTTTAATTTTAGATATTATAATTATTTGTCTTAAACAAAAGACTGATTTAAATATCTTTGATAGTCCTATTAATTGCTTTTTCGCTTGTCAATCTATTCGGGAAAATAATTCCATTAAAGATATTCTTCAATTATCCCAATATTATTCCCAATTTATTTATTGTAGTCAATTATGCGTTATTGAATATTCTATTTGTTTTATATTAATCGATCCCACATATACCCTAAATTCTATTTTATCTCGATTTATGAGTTTTTACTTTCAAAACCACTCCCAAACTGCTTTAGCTGAAATTCTTTTACACCGGAATTATACTTTTAAAGTAAATAAAGAGTTGTCTAGCGAGAGTTCTGTCATTGTCAGTTCTCTTTATTCAAATACACTCTCTTATAAAGATATTACAATTAGTGTGGATGATCTAAAGAAGCTATTTAAATCAATATTAGATTCTACTTATTCTTTTTTTAATGAATCTATTCTAATGAATATTGATTTAGGGGAATTTTCACATATTAGATTAGAAGAGTTTAGTAGATTCGAAAATCGTGAAGATACCACCCCTTTTAAATCTTTTAAGGATTTTCATCCAAATGTCAAGTCTAATGATGAATTTCTAATCAATAAAGTGATTGAGATTGAAAGATTACGAGATCATTTCTTCATAATTTCGAATAATAATTTGAAATTGAAGCAATCAAATTATAAAGATTATTTGAAGAATATTTTGAAATTCAAGAAGATGCTCTTATTGCTAATCCATTTGACCAGTGGTTTACCTTCAAGAGGTAGTGAATTATGTACATTGAGATATCAGAATTCGAATAAAGATCAGAGGGAATTATTTTTAGATATAGGTAGTTCTTTATTTATTACTAATATCTCAGCTGATAAAACAAGATCTCGTACAGAATCCCGTGCTTCCAAGCTTAAATACCTCCCCATATCAGTCTCTAATATTTTGTTAAAATATATTGTTTGCGTTGACCCTTTTATCAAAGCTTTAAATATCACTAATTCCAAATTCGATTTTAAGTTGATGAATGCCTATTGGGGTTATTTTAATCAACGTTCCCTCGTTTCTTCGGATCTAGCATATATTCTTCAAAAGTATTCCCAATCAATATTAGATCTTAATTTGAATCTTCAAAAATACAGACAAATAATTGTAGGAATCATGAGAGAGTTTATGAAAGAAAAGATTAATTTAAGTGATTTAACTCTTGAAGATGATTTGATTCAAGCTAGCGCTCATCAAATTCAGAGTAGTTTAATGGGACACAATTCCGAAATCGATTTTATGCACTATGGGCGCTCCACCACCACATTCAAAAATATTCCCCTAAATAAACAAAATAAATACTTAGAATTAAGTTTGCGTTTTCATGAATTTTTTGGATTGAAAGATTATATGATTGAGTTAAATCCTTTTGTTAATAGTATAAATATCAGGAATCAAATTATCTCAAAGGAAAAAGATTCAAGGCTTAATAGTTTATTAGTTAAATATAGCAAAGAATCTAATCTTATCAATTCCCGCAAACATTGTCGAGAGAGTAGTTCTCTTGATGCAAATCCCAATCCCAATAAAATGATTAAAAAACTGAAAGTTTCGGAATTTCAATTATTTTCCAATACCCCTTCCATTCCCATTCTATCTCAATTATTGAAAGAATTCTTAAATGATTCAACTGCCTCCTTTCGTATTCCAGAGCAAGAGACTCTTATCAAGAGTATATTGTTGAGAGTTCCTTATATTTTAGGGGTATTGCCTACAAATAGTGGTAAATCTTTAAGTTATTTATTGACTAGTTCTTTAATTACTTCCCAAATCACTATAGTGATTACCCCTTTAATTGCTTTAAAAGCTGATATTTTTAATAGAGCTAAAAGCTTTAATATTCCTACCCCTTATGCGAGGCGTGTATTTCCCGGAAATGCACGAGCTCGGACGTTTTTTGCGTGGGAAAATAACCCTAACACCCCACATGCGCCCCGCCTTTCCGCGAAATACCTTCCGCGAAATACATGTTTTTAATAAGCTTATAAAAAGCTTTCATTTTATTATTTATATAATAATTAATATATGATTTAGTTCCATTTTTAATAAGGAATTCAGATCTGAAATCTGAATTCGATTAGCTTTTAAATTGAGGGATCTGTACCACTTCTTAGTATTTTATTATATATTGTATGGGAAACCTGTAGGCGCTTGGACATTTTTAACCCCAACCCAACCCGAAGCTTGGGGTTAGTATTATTAGTATTGATTAGTAGTATTAGTATTATTAGTATTATTAGTATTATTAGTATTATTAGTATTATTAGTATTATTAGTATTATTAGTATTATTAGTATTATTAGTATTATTAGTATTATCGTATCAGTATTAATAGTATTATTATTATAATATTATTAAGATTATTAGTATATCAATTTTAAAAGAACTAACCACTAAATATTAAATAAAAAGAATTGAAAAAAGTAAAGATAAAGATATTTTTAATAAAGAGTTTTTAAATAAAAAGGAAATAAAAAGAAAGGAATAAAAAAAGAAAAAGAAAATATATATATTAGAGATAATTAAAATAAAATGAATATAAATGATAATTATAAATTAAGAAAATAATTTAGATATTAATATTGAAATTGAATTTTAAGATTGATAAATTATTTGAAGAATAAAAAAAGAATAAGTTGAGAAGAGTATTATAATAAAATAAATAATAAAATAAATAATAAAATAAATAATAAAATAAATAATAAAATAAATAATAAAATAAATAATAAAATAAATAATAAAATGAATAATAAAATAATAAAATATATAAGATTTATTATTGAGAGTTAGAATGAAATTAAAATATTGAAATAAAATAATAATAATAAATAAGATTGAAAAAAGAAAGAGTAAGAATTAATAATATTAGAATTTAAATAATTATATAAAAAAAGAAAAAGTAGAGAATAAAAATAAAAATAAAAAAAAAAGTATTAAAAGTTTTAAATTTATAATAAAATTAAAATTAATAAATTATTAAAGGATTAGGATTATTAGTTTATTATAAAGTTAGAATTATTATGAAATTATAATTAAAAAGTAAATAAATGATAAAAGAAAAAAGGAATAGAATTATAAATTAAATTAAATTATATATTTAAGAGTAATATAAAAATAATTTTAATAGAAATATAAAAGAATAAAGGATTTTGAAGAAAATAAGAATTAATAAATAATAATATGAAATAATGAATATTGAATTAGAAATTTATATTAATTAGAAAAAGAGATAAATATTTTAAAAGGTTTGGAATAATAATAAGATTTTAAAAATTAAAATTAAATTAAGATAATGAATTTATTAAAGGATTAGGATTAATAATTTATTAAAAGATTAAGATTATAATTTAATTAAAAGATTAGGGTTATTATTTAATTGAAGGATAAAGGATATGAATTTATAAAAGAATTAGGGTTATTATAGAATTAAGGGATTAGGGTTATTATTAAATTAAGGGATTAGGGTTATTAATTTATTAAAGAATTTGAATTAAATTTAATTAAAAGTTTAGAAATATTATTTAAAGATGTAATTAAGAATATTAATTTATAAAAGGATTAGGGTTTTTAATTTATTAAAAATTTAGAATTATAATTTAATAAAAGATTGAGGTTATATATTTATTATAAGATTAAAAGTGAAGAATAATAAAATGAAAAAAGAAATAAAATTATATAATTAGGATTATTATAATAAAAATATAGAAAGATTTGAAAAAATTAAATGTTTTGAAAAGGAATAATGATTAAGATAATTAGAGTTAAAATATAAATTAGAAAAAGTTGAAAAATAAAATAAAGATTTTGAAAATTAAAATAAAATTAAAAGATTAGAATTATTATTTAATTAAAAGATTAGAATTATTATTTTATAAAAGGATTAGGGTTATTATTTTATAAAAGGATTAGGGTTTTAAATTTATTTAGAAAATGAATATTTGAAAGGGTTTGAAATAAAAAAGAATAAATTAAAAGAATATTTGAAAAATAAATAAAATAAAAGGTTTGAAATGAAAAAGGATTATTATAATATATATAGAAAGTATTATTTTGAGAGTTTGAAATGGAAAAAGAATTATATAATATATATATATATATATAATATTGTTTTAAGTGTTTAAAATAAAAAAGGATAAAGTGAGATATTAATATAGAGTTTTAATAGATAGGGATTATATAGTATTGTGTTAAGTATTTGAAATAAAAAATGATAAAGGTATTATGTATATAATATAATATTGTATTAAGAGTTTTAAAAAATAGGATGATAATATATATATATATATATATGGTATTGTTTAAGTGTTTGAAATAAAAAAGGATAAATTGAGGTATTAATATAGAGTTTTGATATATATATATTATATATGGTATTGTTTAAGTGTTTGAAATAAAAAGGATAAATTGAGGTATTAATATAGAGTTTTGATATATATATATTATATGGTATTGTTTAAGTGTTTGAAATAAAAAGGATAAATTGATATAAATATATATAGTAATGTGTTTAGAGTTATTTAGGGTGTATGTGTATAGGTGTGTGTGTGTGTGTGTGTTTGGTTAGGGTTAGTTTGTATTAGTATTAGTATCAGGGTTAGGGTTAGGGTTAGGGTTAGGGTTAGGTTAGGGTTAGGGTTAGGTTAGGGTTAGGGTTAGGGTTAGGGTTAGGGTTAGGGTTAGGGTTAGG